>CM077590.1:42167756-47167756 GCA_039657365.1 Stephania yunnanensis | reverse complement strand
ATATATATATATATATATATATTTGTTTGTTTTAACTGTTTACATTGTCACGTCAATATTAAATGCAAATATATAATATGTTTTAATATGATCAACTTTAAGACAATATCATTTATAAGAGTAACTGTAATGGATCCAAATGAGATGATGTTTTTGTTACCATTTTTTTGTTACCGTTGAGATTGATGGGATGGTTTTATTACCCTTTTTTTCAAACCGTTATAATTTTTTACTTTTTTAACAAAAAATAAGTTTCAAACTTATATAAATGCACACCCATATTTACATTCTTTACACTACTCACTCAACAAACTTCAACTTTTCAATTCTCTCTATCATACTACTACTTTCTTTTGTCTCCATAAATTTTATTTTTGCGATATGGATCACAATAATCCTCTATCTTCTAAAAATTCTCAAAATTCTCAAAATTCTTCAAACCCATTTTTCTCACCAATTTTTCAAAACTCTCAATATATTCAATTCCCTAAAATCTTCGATATTCTCCAATTAAATGCTCCTAACCTTCCATAGCATTTTATTTTGCCAAACATGCTTAATTTTCCAAACATCCCTAATATCTCCGATACTCCTACCTTTTCAAGCACTCCTAATTTCTCATTTGCCTTTTTTCCTGACAAATGTCCAAAATTTATTGTAGAATATGGATAATACTCCTCAAAATGATCAAGATAGCGAAAAGGAGATAAATTTATTATATGACTTCCAAATTCTTTCGTATTCCACGCAACCATTAGCTGTAGATGAAGAAACTGAAGCAATTGCAGAAAAATGTGTATCATGGTCCATTGACGATGGTACAGAGAACATTTGAAAGATATAATGTGTGCATGCATAATATTACATAACATGATTGTTGAAGACGAATGCCACACAATTGAAAATCTCGATGACGATGAAGGAGATCCTCTGGTTGTCATAACTTAAAGGCCCACTCAAGATTTTAACCAGAAAATGCAGAATTACGTAATCAAGAAGTGCATCAACATCTTCGAGCAGACTTGATCAAGCATATATGAAACCGCGTTGAAAATGTTGATGATGATAATTAATATTATCTTTCATTCATTTATTATTCATATGTAGTAATGTAAATTTCGTAATTTTATCATATTGTTAATGTCTTTGTTCACATAATATTAATTGATTAATTGCTATTTTAATATATTAAAAATCGTCTAGTATATTTAAATAAATTAATTCTCATGTTGTTGTGGTAAGATTTTTAATCTATAATATTTATTTATTATTTTTATCTTAAAAATTAATTAAGTATTTTTTTAATTTCAAAAATCAATATTTAAATACATGAACATAATTGCTAATTTATTAATAAGTTAATTATAAATATGTAATGTGATTTTGTATGATGTGTTGTTTTTTTTTAAAGAATGGAGTGCTGTGAATTTGGGTCCCATAAAATGTTTAGTGAAAGGTTTAATGATAGTGAGAGAGGAGTTTAATAGATAAGAGTATAGTGTAATGGTAGGTTTAATGAGATCTTTCAAAATATTAGCACTTCAGGTGATAATAATGAGGTAATCTTTTAATATATATTTTCTATAGTTTTTTATCTAACATTTATTTTGTAAGTAAATAGAAGGAAAAAAAAAACCCAAGATGGGAGGACACACTTACTTCAAGTATATTATGCGATGCAATATTAACAAATAAACTTCTCTCAATCAATTTAATAATGAATCAATTATAGACTAATAAATTAGGGAAAATAGACCGTTTTTGAGATGAACAATTTTAGATATTGAGTCAAGCTTATAAAAGAATTTTCTCGATGTGTTAGTTATTTTCTTACGTACATTTTTGAGTTATTTTTTCGTGCTTTTGTTTCAATTATGTGAATTTTATATGATACTTATAATTGTTTTTGTGTTTTTCATGATGATTGATACAATTTTAATGATGTTCAAAATGATATTGACATTTTTCAAATGTCTACTCGAGATGTATGCAATTTTTTTTTCAATTCTATATTTTTCATTTTTCTTTATTGTTATTAGCTTCAATTTCATATGATATTACACGATCATTTTTTTATAGTTATTCTTCAATATATTTATTTTTACAATATATTGACACTCTATCTTATCTGCATAGCGAAGCGCATGAAAGCTAGTTGAAAAAATTGAAACAACGACATAATCGTGCAACGTATCAATTCGTGAGAGCTTCTCACAGGTCACGTGTTGCGTTGTGAGTACTTCTCACAAAGGTTCTATTTTGTATGCACAGCTTATAAGCTAGCTTATAATGCTCTATTTGGCACGCACAAATTATAAGCTGCTTCAATAAATAAGATGTATTTGCTTAGCAGCTTATTTTAAAAATAAGCTAGATGAAACTCTCAAATCTTGGACACTATATCACAAATAGCTTTTAGTTAAAAAAAAAAGTTAGATCTAGTTTACTTTCCCTTTCAACTCTCAAAGACATTAATTAAGTCAAAAAGACTAAACATAAAAAAATCAAAAATAATAAATTATAAATATATTATTATTTAAATTTTTTTTGAAAAAAGGTTAATTAAACATTATTAAATAAATAAATAATATATCATTATATATAATATTAAATATTTATTAAATAAATAATTATGTTTATAAGTACTACATTTAATAATATATATAACATTTTATAATATATGGTGTGTCATTTTATGTCATTTTTATTTCTCCGCTACTCGATCAGTTATTTCTTCCAAACAATTTTAGATGATCATCTAAATTATCAATTTTCAGCAATCAGTTAATAGCTTTTTAGCTGTTAGTTAAATTATCAACTATCAACTAGATTATTAGCTAGTGTTACCCAACAGCCAATTTAAATTATAAGCTACTTACAATTTAAGTTATGTTTGGTTGATAAATTAATTTTTAAATAAGCTAAGCTTATACGCTAAAAGTTGAAACATTAGTTGGATAAGGATTTGACTTTTTCTCTGCCATTTGAAATTTTTCTACCCATTGTTCCATTATTTTTTCGAAACAATTATTGTGCAATCTAATAGGCGATAGACTTTGGCCGATTGGCCTAATAATCTCCCGTGTAATCATTTAAAAAGTTTAATTACTGAAAAATAATTGTATTTTGTTTGATTACGTGATTCGTTTTCAGATTGCATGAATATATATATATATATATATTTGTATGAATATGTAATGTTGTCACATCGCAGTATTATATATGATTAGAACGGCCAACTGACATTGCCCAAAAAAGTCTATTAATATAAAATTGAAGCTATCAACATACATAATTATTAGTTATTAAATAAAAACATATATTAATTAGTAATTGATATTATATAGTAGTGTATTATAGTAGTAAACATACTCGTACACCATGTGAACTAATTGGTATATCTGGGTTGGGTGGGATTTGATTTCTCTTAAGCAAAGTATCGATTTTTGAATCTCGTGGATAGAATATTAAGAAGAACACTACTATCTAAGACATGATAGTATTCAAATATTGATTAATCGATATAGTTGACACAAGTTAGATATATATACCATGCACATGAGAAACTAAAATATTGTATATTAAGTATATTAATCTGTACTAGTAAGTGTAATGTCAATTGAAATGTCATGTTTACGTTAATAACATTAAGGTGTATTTGTAATCAAACCATGCCCTTTAATGTCATTTTGTATTTATCAGCTATTTAATTGGCTAATTTTTAAAACGATTAATAATCGATTAGTTAGATTATCAGCTTTCAGCTACCAGCTACTAGCTTTTCAACTATCAGCTAAATTATCAGCTTTTAGCTAGATTATCAGGTAGATTATAAGCTAGTGTTGCTAAATAGAGCTAGAAACGGTTCCTATATATAGGGGTGAAACTTAGAAGAGAGTTGTAACTAATATTGTTTGGTTGGTTTTACAAACCAACCTCGCTTTCAAGTTATCTTCCAACTCACACTCTCAAGTGTGAGATATCTCCTCCATACCCTCTAAAGGAGAGTAACTCTCAGGACTTTTTGACACAATTACCCTTCATTAATTATTTCTTTATTATCCACATCCATCACTTTTGTTTGAAGGATATTTATATTAATTCATATGTTTTATTATTTATAAATTTATAATTTTTTTATAAATTTAAAATTGAGCCAAATATGAAAATATATATCATCTTCACTGTAAGTTTGCTTATGGTTGGTTATACTTGCAAAACCCACTTTTGTCTGTCTTATTTCTTTTTGTACATAATTTTTATTAATATATATGGAGTTTTACCTCATTTTCATAAAAAAAAAAGGCCATAGATATAGACCTTTAATTTGCTGTGTAGTGGGATGCGTCTATGGGTCCAAACAAAGCAAATGATTTATATCAAAAGTAGGTCTCGCAATTATTTTTTTCAAAAAATAATAAAAAAAATTGTGGATAGGGGGTGGACAGGTGTGCGCAACCCAATGGGCATGTGACCCCAGCACGCACGATTCTATCATTTCCTTGCATGGCACATGTCCATTGGACGACAAGAAAACAATGTCCATTGTATGTATAAAATATGTTACCACTTAATTATATATAAGTGAATTGCAATCCCTTAATTATTCCCACTTGTGATCAAGAAAACAAGAGAGGACATGGAAGTAAATCGAGTTCTTCACATGAATGGGGGAGAAGGAGAAGCTAGCTATGCTTCGAACTCCTCACTTCAGGTCTCCTCTTCTCTATTCCTCTTGTGTATGAGTTCTTCATGTCTTCTTAATTAATTCTATGTTTTTGTATTACAGAGAGCAGTTATAACAATGGTAAAGCCAATACTAGAAGAGACGATCTTGGACTTGGTAAGCGACGAAGCCTTCTTAGCGTCCATGGTTTTGTGCATTGCGGATTTGGGATGTTCTTCGGGTCCTAACTCCCTATCAGTTATTTCTCATATTGTCGATACTATTACCAAGACATGCCATAAGCAGCATCGACAACCTCCAGAGTTTCAAGTACTCCTAAATGATCTTCCGGGAAATGATTTCAATACTGTTTTCAAGTCATTGCCTTCTTTCTATGATAAACTCAAGAGAGGTAATATCAATCATGGCCGGTCCTGCTTTGTCGCAGCGATGCCCGGTTCTTTCCATCACAGGCTCTTTCCAAGAAAATCTATACACTTCATTCACTCTTCCTACAGTCTTCATTATCTCTCTCAGGTGATCACTTGTACATCTATATAATTAAGTACATATATATAGCTAGTTTTTGTTGTAAACTAAGTTGTAAGCCAACTAGAACTTAAGTTAGACTTGCTAGAGACTTAATCATAGAAGGCATAAACTAAAAACTACTAGAACAAGTAGAGAAGAGGAGATAAGAGAGAAAAGAGCTAGAGATGAGAATGTAGAGATTTCATTCATACATTGATGTGTCAATTACAATAAGGTTGACACCCTTTATGTAGGTCATTTGGTGATGATGATAATTATACTTATACAATGTGTACAAGTTATACATACACCACAAGTCATACAACACATCACAAGCAACATAGACAATACATGAAAGAGTTGGTGTATATTAGAGAGGATCACAAGTTATATGAAGTTTGAGAGCCATGCTTGATGTTATAATTCAATGTGAGAACCATGCTTCACAATGTGGTCACCTATATGCACAAGTGTCCATCCACTTCATAACACTCCCCCTTGGATGACACTTGTTGAAAAAAATGTGTATCGTTAAACTTCTACTAAAAAAAACTTGTGGGAAAAAATCTAGTAGAGGAAAAAAAGTATAAATTGCTTTGTAGTATAATATTTGTTGATTGTCTCATTAAAAACTTTGCTAGGAAAACTCAGTAGGACAAAACCATAGCTAAGAAAACGAGTGCAACACATTGATACAATTAGAGATAATATAAATGTCTCATTAAAACCTGACGCGCGCAGAACGCGTCAATAAAATCAAAATACCTAAACCAACTATTTTGTAGAATAGTGGCAAATGGTCGATCCCACAAAGATTGATATTCTTTCTAAAGTTTAAAAATAACGAAAAGGGACATTGAGGTTTAAGAGAGATTGAATTAATTAACTAATCTAAAAATAAACAAAGTAACCAAAGCAATGGAAATAAATTTGAAAACAATTAATAAAAAAACCTAGGTCAAGACATACAAGTTCAGTTCGAGAAAAGATTGGATTTGGTCGTCAATTTATGTAAAATATGCAAATCAAAATATCATAGTGTAGCTATAGAACTGGTAACGTACGCGGTTCCTCGCACTTCCTAATCTCGATAGCCAAGGTACGACGGTGACTATTTCTCTAGTCAAACGTATAACCCTACGATGACCGCAATAGGTTTCGTGAAGGCACTACACCTAGACAACCGAATCACTCGTGTGTCCGATTTAGCCTAAATTTCTAAGGTATTCAACCGGTCCCAAAAGAGACTAATCAATTGGTAGGATCAATTGTCACTAGTGTGGTCTTATTGCATAAGTACGGATGCTTTCGACACAATGACGAGTAAATCAAGATTTAAACATCAATTTAACCTCGATTATTGAAACAACACCAAAGAAAAAAAAATATTAATGAAAAGATTAAAATTAAAATATATAAATCTCACAAATCCATTGATATGCATAATCGAACCTCCCTCGCAGTCTTGCTTAGGCTAGAGGTTTTAGCCTCGCATAGTTCAAGAACACAAAAGAAAAGAAAAAAAATAAAAAATAAAGAATGGGGGAGAAGGAGTTCGGCCCGAAGAGATGTCGAATAAATATAGGAGTCCCCTTTTTTTCGTCCGTTTTTGCCTCTCTTTTTTTCCTCTGTTTCTATTTCTTCCAATCTCTGTGCGTTCCTTTCTTTTAGGATCTCTTTTTTTTTCTTTCTATTTCGTGCATGCCTCCTCTCTGTCCGTTCTCTCTCTATTTCTTTATTCCCTTCCCATATATCATATTATAATTATAATATATATATAATATTCCTATTAAAACTAAAACAAAGAAGTATTCCTAACTTATATCCTAAAATCATGCAAGCACCAATGGACACATGTATGCCTAGCTGTCCGCCACATCATCTCTTTCGTGTCCTGCGTGTGGGCCCACCAAATTCTCATCGTGATGCGTGCTAGCGTGATTTTCGGTGTAAAACGGATCCAGGCATAAGAATACTCGATTTTGCGTAGTTTTTCGCACCGGATTCAACCACGCACTCCAATAACCCTGAAAATAATAAATAAACACAATTAGGCTAGTATTTTGGAGACTTGACAATAAGAATATATAAATAACCTATATAACGACTCAACAAAACCTCTACTAGAAAAATCCTGTTGGAAAAAATTTAGTATAGAAAAAGAGTACATTATTTGCTTTCATAATTATTTTCTATTTATATGGATTATACTAATGTTAGGATTGCCTCAATAAAAACTTTCATAGGAAAACTCAATAAGATAAAATCATAGCTAAGGGAAAAAGAGTGCAGTGCACTAATTAATAACTTATTTTGATTCTCCCCCTCATTTTAACATGAGTGAAACATCTTCTTATTTTGCACCAAATCTTTGCAAACCTAAATTTTCTTTTTTTTTTTTGAAGTAAAACAAATTATATGATGGACAACTATTTTACTTGGAAAATACTTGATTTCCAAATGAAGGATAAATCTTATTTTTCCTAAAATCTTTCATCTTGAATTCATTTTTTCATGGATTCGAATGATATAACAATGTTGTCGTGATTTTTCATAATATTTAAATTAGCAATATATAATGATATTATAATGAAGACATAAACCCCAAAAGATATATTAAATCCTTACCAAAGAATTCTTATATCATCAGTAATTTATTTATTTTTACTCATACCTTATTTTTAAAGAGTTTGTGTCATTTGAACCAGCTTGTCTTTTACGTTTTAAGCGTCTTGTTGGTTCTTGTACATTTATTTGCACGTGGTCATCACTTTATCGTGAACTTTTAATGTTGGAACATACGATTGTCACTCTTTTACATATAGTACTTGCATTAAGTAATTGATTCATAACTTGTTGCTAATGAATGATCATTTGAACTCCAAGTTCATATTAATTTATACATTGATCATAATACAACAGATTTGTTGCAATTTAATGTGTTTCAAGCAATTCCACACCATTTCTTTTGAATTGGCTTATATCTCCCCCTAATGGTGGGAGAATTACTTTATCAAAGCGACAATTAGCAAAACTTGTTATAAATAAATTCCCTGTTAGGGATCCAAGACATCTTATAATATGATTAATGGAGAGTTAAATCAATATAAGTCTCCTATTGATTTGTCTCGAGATAATCACCAGTTCGATAAACGATGTACTTGCGAATTTATGATATTTTCGCATTATTGATGATTCTGGACGATCAAATAGATCTTTCCACACTATGAATGTCATTTAATTTACGACGACATTCATCTTACATATTCTAAAAGTTAAAGCCGTAAATTTTATACTCAGATTAAATCATAATCATATAGAGAGATTTTTTATTATTTTGAGTAAACTTCTCATGAATAAGGCATTAACAATTTAATTGTTGTACTAGATATTTCTTGAACGTTAAGTTCAAATTCGAGAAATATTCTCTTTTATATTAATATATATATGGATGTAGCATAATACACAAGCAATAAACTCATCACCTATATTTAGCTCATGATTTGAACACATCTCGATGTGCCTGTTTTACTGAGCCATTTTCAATGATAAAATTCATAATTTTGCATTTGATTTTGAAGGCATGGTAAGGTCATAAAAATATTCAGGTATATATATGACGATTTTTTTGGCAAAATAGCCTTTCATATGTGACGAAAAATATCACCATGATGAACGCTCATAGTCAATAATTATTTATCATTTCTAGTGGTGCACCACTTTTATTCATATTTTTAGTGGAATTGTAAATACGACATTTACCAGATATTTTCGTTTTTTCCACGTCCATAAATTTTTTATTATGATCATGATCATAATATGCAACATATGCTTCTTAATTTGAAGCTGAACCAATTGGACGAGATCGATACTATATTTTATCTCATTATTTTACTCAGCTGCCATGAGACAAGAAATCAATCCTTAATATTCATTAGATTGAAGTGCGCACTCGATATTTGTTGCGGCAATAAATCGAGGTGGGTCACGTGACTTTTTTTTATTGTCTCATCAGTTATATTTCCACAAAGCCTCAACATAGAGGTAATTAAAATTGCGGAATTATATTAATATTTGACTAATTAAATTTTGTAGCTTAAGACCCATCCGCTTATTTTGAGCTTTTGGAGCATTACCCTTTTGGTGTGTATATATAACTTCATAAGGTGAAAAGATATATAAAGTGAAATATTCACTTTTTAGATCTCTAAATAGAAATTGGCGAATGATTGTGTATAACACACAATTTTGCATATATGCTTTATTCACAAATTGTAGTTTCTAATCGTCATGACAAGTAACTCTTGTCGGTAATATAATAAGGCAACAAATTCAACTATGGTTGACTAATATTTTGAAAATAAATGTAATATAAAATAATTTTCTCTTTTTATGTAAAAAAAACATAACATATGATTAAATATATGTTCACAACTCGATTCATTAATAACAAAATGTATTACTCGTATGAGTTGGAGGGACAACCTCTAGGTTGGGTGGTGAGACAAAGTCTACTTAATACCATGCCTCCTCAAACGGGATAACCCGTTTCCTTTCAATGTTTTGCTTTACCGGGGATAAAGCTTACCTACTATCAACTCAAATTCATAGTACTATTTGTATTATAAAATCAAGGATAGAGCATAACTAAGCGTTTGTAGTATTACGAAAAAACTAGTTATGTCACCTACTGACCTTTGGCTTCTGATGTAGAAGATCGTACAAGACGCAACTACAGAGCATACTTTTGTCGTCGGTGATGTTATAATGCATAGTGTATGAATAAAGTATACATATATAAGTGATGAATGTAATAAAAGAAAACAACCATGATAACATGGAAGTGAAATTGAACTTGATTAAATTAACAAAAGTTATACCTTCCTAGCTTTATTTTCTTGGCAAGCATTCTTGAACTTCAAGATCTCCTTTATGCTAGAGCAAGCTCGTGCTGATAACGTGTTGTAAACTAAGTTGTAAGCCAACTAGAACTTAAGTTGGATTTACTAGAGACTTAATCATAGAAGGCATAAACTAAAAACTACTAGAACAAGTAGAGAAGATGAGACAAGAGAGAAGAGAGCTAGAGATTAGAATGTAGAGATTTCATTCATACATTGGTGTGTCAATTACAATGGGGTTGGCACCCTTTATATAGGTCATTTTGGTGATGATGATAATTGTACTTATACAATGTCTACAAGTTATACATACACCACAAGTCATACAACACATCACAAGCAACATAGAAAATACATGGAAGAGTTGGTGTACATTGGAGAAGATTACGAGTTACATGAAGTGTGAGAGCCATGCTTGATGTTACAATTCAATGTGAGAACTATGCTTCACAATGTAGTCACCTACATGCACAAGTGTCCATCCATTTCATAACAGTTTTGAGTCATCAGAGAACTATATATATATATATATATATATGTATATATAGCTTAATTAATTTGAAATTTATTTTGTTCAATATCAATGCATGCATGTTTATATGTAGGTTCCGAAGGGCCTAGTCAGTGAAGAAGGCACACCGCTGAACAAGGGGAATACATACATAGCAAGCACAACCCCTCAAGTTGTTTCAAGAGCTTATTATGAGCAATTTAAACATGATTTCTATTCATTCCTCCATTCACGCTCTGAAGAAGTAATTAAAGGCGGACGAGCTGTCTTAACTCTAACTGGTAGGAGAACAGATGATCCTTCATGTGATGAAAATTGTGTCCCTTGGAAGATGATTACATTAGCACTCAAAGACATAGCCGAGGAGGTACATATTAATTTATGCTTCAATTGATCATAATTATTCTCAAATACCAAATGATGTATAGAATAGTTAATGACCTACTTCTAACAAAATGTAAGGGCACATAGAAGAGGCCCAAATAGACTCCTTCAACTTTCCATACTATGCACCTTCTGCTACAGAAGTACAAGACATAATTCTTCTCCAAGGATCATTCAGTCTTACTCGACTAGAGGGCTTCGAAATTGGTTGGGACTCCAACATGACGACGGGAAATACTAGTTTCGACAATCTTAGGAGGGCAAGATATGTAAGTAAATACGTAAGAGCGATTTCAGAACCGATGCTTTCTTCTCACTTTGGAGCTCTTGTGATGGATGCTTTATTCCGAAGACATATAGAGAGGGTCGTCGAACTCTACAACAAGGAAGAGCCCAAGTTTAATTCTCTTGTGATCACCTTGATTAGGAAGTAAATATTATATACACTTCTATTATAATGTTCAATAGTGAAGAAATTCTCCAAGCTATTAGCATTGAATTCATGAAAGTTTTTAATTACCAGATGAGGATATAGGCTCTGGCTTATTAATTGAGACATGCAAGAACTATTCAACAGTATAGACTATTCTATTAGATGAGTTCAGTTTTATGTATAAACCTAATGCCATTTGGCATGGCTGTTGTGGACAAAATCCTTTCAAAAAATTTAAACTCTTCTAATCAATATTTCTTGGTTTCATTGTAAAGTGGTAAAAAAATTGATGGCCACTGCATTAATTTGAGAATATATATTTACATATATATTAAAAACATGAATAGAGCATTTTTCCTTCGTTACTTGAATTGTTCGCGTAAGCCTTCCTCACTTGTCGATTCCTATATACGGTTTCTCCTTCTATCTTCTCAGTTATATTCTTTTTCTCTTTCTCCTTCTATCTTATGTTTCTCTCATTGCTCTCCAAAAAACTATCACTAAACAACTACAGTTAGTTTCGACAATAATCCCCTATCGATTTCAAGTAAAGATCACCATAAACATGAATTTCTAATTTTTTTTATTCAATGAATTTCTAGGTTATGATAGGTACTGTAATGGTTTGATAGGTGCTGTATGTGTCTATTTAAAGATTTAGGTATGTGTCTATATGCTGACAAATTTTTCCAAACATCTTTATCTCTCTCACAGGTATCGAAGAAAATATCTCTTCAGTTTTTTCGACATGGTCTTCAATTGTTAAAATGAGTAAACTGATTGAAGAATTGATTTTCTTAGATCTTTTCATTATTTATTATGTATAATGGGCATTAAATCAAACAAAATGGACTAATTTGGACCTGAGGCTTTATCTTGTTGTTGATGCCTCATCCATCTCCAATGTGCTTTGGCAGTTGTTGTTGTTGTTGTCACTTATGATATTTTTAAGTGGAGAATGATGAAAAAGAAGGAGGGCATACCTTCAACAGAGGGTAGACAACCTTTTGATCCTACTTTTGTTGTTATTCGAGGCTGCAACACCGAAAGCTTCCTTCTACCATTCCTCCTTCTAAGTATTCTTCTTAATTACTCCTATTTAATTATATCAATAGGTGTAGTTTATAAAGTTCATATGTACTGATGAGATTTCTATGACAATTATTTTATATTTTTAAGAACATATATTAGTGTATTGTAATTTTACCACTCGAATTAATCAACTGTCTAGAATTATTATAAAGTTAAAAAATATAATGTTTGACATGCTTAGTAGTTAATAAAAGTCTAGAATTAATCGAATGTCTATGAAAATAGTTTGGTAAGCTTTAGTCAAACCATAGTATTTGAATTTGAATGTTTACAATATCTAGCTTGGCAAACACGGTTGGGATTGAAATGACTACTTAGAGTTATTTGGTTTTTTAATACAAGTTTGTTTGATGGTTAAATAGGATGATCTAAAATTGTTTGATAAAATGCCTATGAGGATATTAGGTTTGTAATTTTTAAAGTATGTTATGATGCTTTAATAGGGTGCTCTAAAATTGTTTGATTAATACCTACTGATGGTTTAACGGGATGCTGTAAAATTGGTGCGGTAACTTAGATATGTCAATGTTGAGGTACAAGCTTGTGTTGATGGTTTAATAGGGTGCTCTAATATGCAATCAAGCAGAATTAATAAAAAAATAATAATAAAAACTCTATGCGCAATCATGTCGAATTAAAAGTCACAAAGCGTATTACATGTTTCTAATTAATTACCAACAATTCTAGCCATGTAAACTCATAAGAAACAAGTTTGGGCAAGATGCATGTACTGTTCTATTGCCAACAAATTGAACATCTGATTTTATATATGCAATTGATGAGTAGTTAATTAGCATTATTGTCACAAAAATAAGGATGGGAATCTAATGTTATATAGCTTTGTCAGTCAGGACTACACTTGTATATAATGCCAACGAAGTAAATGTACATATATAAATGAGAAGCTTAAAGGCTTTCTTTCAAGTCCAAAAGAAAGCTTTGGAGACAAATGAAGCCATTTGCTAATTCTATGCAAGATGAATAGTTAGTTCCATTTTCACAAAATGGCTAATGGGAATATGTAAACTAGAGCTTTTTCAGTTCAGTATAGCACTTATAAATGAGAGATTGATTAAGCCATAATTCTAGAACTTAAAAAAAAACTAAAATATGTATATAAATGGGAATCTTGAAAACTACTTTTCAAGTATAATAGGAAAGCTTCACAGACAAATCAAGACATTTGTTATCACTATTAGTTGTATATGAAGGTTCTTGATCTAATAGAACTATTGGTGACCCTTATTTGTTTTATGCTCTTACTAATGTTATTGTAGATGAAATAAACTGATTAATAGAGATTGGTTGCCTTAGTTTAAACTTCAACTAATCATCTAAGCCACCACAAGAAAGATTATAGCATGTAAATTAAAGCACTTCACTTTATTATTAACACCTAAATTGTATATATAATATTAAATAAGAATAATTTTTATGTGTCCGTTCATCAACAATCATATATATAAAACTTGAGGCCTTTTGCCTAGGAAGAGCTAACTTATATGATGTAAATATTTTGAGAATATATTTTTATATTAAGTGGTTTTATTAAGTAGGTTTTTTTGGATTGATTAGGGCATATTTTTATCATATATGTTTTATATTAAGTAGTTTTATTAAGTAGATTTTTTGATTAATTTATGCATATTTTGAGCATATATTTTTTTTATCTTAACTGGTTTTATTAAGTAGGTTTTTTGATTGATTAAGTTGAAGTAAAAGTTATTGTTTAAATTAAGGATTGCCTATAATCACATGGAAATGAGCAGGATTGATTTAATATTCTTTCTTCTTCATTTTTGTTTGATATGATGTCTATATTTTGCACATTTTAGAGAGAAGGATTAGTTTAACCAAAGTTATTTTTATAAGCTTCAATTGCCCATTAGTTTGACTAAGGTTATGTTCTAATGTTCTAATTCTTCCTTATAAAATCATATTGTTTGATGTTAGTCATTAATCTATTTTGGATCTTTTCTAATCAATTTTTAGTTTTAGTAAGCCAACAACGCAATGTTCCAAACTCTTCCAAAATTGGTTGAGTTGTTTTAATTATTGTCTAAAATGGCTATCGAAGATGTCGATGCAAGGTTACACAAGCTTTTAACACTACTCTCTTCTTATTCATGAATTCATTATATACTTTTTATATGTGTGTTGTAAATATTTAAATATAATGAACTTATGTATATTATATTAACCTGTTTAACAATGGAATTATAAGAAAGGCTAGAAATAGTTTGTGTAAAGAGGTGGATAGGTGAAACCGTATGTCCATGACAGAAGGGGAAAAGAAGAGGAGACGATCATGCCAAAGACAACTATATTGGAAAAAAGGCAAATAGGACAGGTATGTGCCACTTAATATAAAATACAAAATTATATTACTTCAACTTCTATAAAAATTATGCCACTTAATCGTACATAGTTTTACAAAAACTTGCCCTTTCGATATGTTTGCCAATAGATGTATGTTTTTTGGTTTATTTAATGCACTTGCAATGTTTCAAATATGCATGGTTAATATTTTCTCTGATTATGTGAAAGATTTCATTGAAGTTTTTATGGATGATTTCATAGTATATGGTAATTCTTTTGATGAATTATTAGTTAATTTAACTAAAGTACTTAAAAATGCATAGAAAATAATTTAGTATTAAACTATGAAAAATGTCATTTCATGGTAGACTAAGAATTAATATTAGGACATACAGTGTCACATAAAGGAATAATGATAGACCCTAAAAAATCCAAGTAATCAAAATGTTACCTTACCCCACCATAGTAAGAGAGATACGTTCATTTCTTGGACATGCAAGATTCTATAGAAGATTTGTAAAAGATTTCTCGAAAACTACACAACCACTATGCAAACGTTTACAAAAAGACGTTCCTTTTGAATTCGCTAATGAGTGTAAGATAGCATTTGATAAACTAAAAGATTCTTTAACAACTACACCTACGATTAAATCACTAGATTGGTCATTACCTTTTGAAATTATGAGATATGCAAGTAACTATGCAATTGGAGCTATTTTAGATTAGAAAGTAGGGAAAGAATCCCATGTTATATATATATGCCTATGGGACACTAGATACAGCCTAACAAAATTACACCACTACTAAAAAATAACTCTTAGTGGTAGTGTTTTCCTTAGAAAGACTTAGACCATATCTATTAGGATCAAAAGTAATAGTATGTTTAGATTATGCAGCTTTGAAATATTTAATGATAAAATAAATTGCAAGACCTAGACTAATAAGATGGATATTACTCTTACAAGAACTCAACCTTACTATAAAAGATAAGAAAGGAGCTAAAACTCTAGTGGCAGATCACTTAAGTAGGTTAGAAAACGGAGAACCACCTATATCATTAAAGGATGAATTTCCAGATTAATACTTATATAATATGCATACTGAAGACCTTTGGTTTGCCAAATATATTTAATTATCTTACTACCAATAGGTTATCACCTTGCTTAACGAGAGCCCAAAAGAATAAGATTAAAAAAAGTTCTAAACAATATTCATGGGATGAACCCTACTTATGAAAGTTTTGCACCGACCAAATAATTAGGAGAAACATACAACATTTACAAGTGCAAACAATTGTAGCTCATTATCATACTTATGCATGTGGGGGTCATTTTGATCCACTTAGAACTGCCCGTAAAATTTTGGATTTTGGATTCTCTTGGCCCACTTTATTTCACAATTGTTTTCAATATATAAAATCTTATCCAAATTGCTAATGAACTGGAAACTTAAATGTAGAAATCAAATGCCGTTAACCCCTATCCTATTTTGTGAAGTGTTTAATGTATGGGCCATAGATCTCTTGGGACATTTTTTCACCCTCAAATGGCTATGTTTATATATTACTTGTTGTAGATTATGTCTCTAAGTGAGTAGAAGCAAAAGATACAAGAAGTAATTATTCAAAAATAGTAATTGATTTCTTTAAATAAAAAGTCTTTACAGTTTTTGGAGCATTTAGAGCACTTAAAAGTGATAGAGGTTCACATTTTTGTAGTTAATTAGTTGCTAATCTACTTGCTAAGTACAACGTCACACATAGGACATCTACTGCATATCACCCACAAACTAGTGGACACGCCGAATTGTCGAATAGAGAAATTAAGTTAATATTAGAAAAAAAACAGTTAGGCCAACACATAAGGACTGGAGTTTCAAACAGGAAAACGCATTATGGGCATATAGAACAACATTCAAGACACTCATAGTCATGAGATCTTTTAGGTTAGTATTTTGAAAAGCATGTCATTTACCTATAGAACTAGAACATAAAGCCTATTGGGCAATAAAAACATGCAACAAGAATTAGGTAACCAATGTAAGTTGAGTCTTCAAGAGCTAGAAGAAATCAAGAATAACAAATATGAAAATGTATCAATTTATAAAGATAAAATTAAAGCATTTCATGATAAGAAATTAATTCCTATAAATTTTTAAGTAGGAGATAAAGTTCTACTATTTTGGTCAAGACTTAAATTATTTCCTGGTAAACTTCATTTGATATGGACATGACCCTATCTGATTCTCAATTTAGTACCTCACGATGCAGTAGAAATAGAAAGCTTAAAAATAGGCTAATATTTAAAGTAAATGGTCATAGGTTAAAACCTTTTTATGAAATTTTTTTTGAACAGGATAAGGAAATCATCAACCTTGAAATTGACCTATAAGTTTGTAAAGTAACGAAATGGAGTATAATGTCTGCATCTACGAGGATGAAACTATTAAGAATGAAAACATTTCATTATAGATGTATAGGAAGCCACGCAATAAGAAAAAAAAAGAAGTTAAAGGAGCAAAAACTTGAAATGCACCAACAAAAAGGAACGCAACCGGCGAAAAAATAATTCATTGATGAGTAGCTACAGCTTTAAGATTTAGGACATGCGATTGAAATTTACAAAGATGATCCAGGGAAACTCTTCCTCCATGTAATGATTAACGACGTCAGTTTCCTAATGTTTTACTTGACAAAAGGGCTTGCATGAACATCTTACCAGAATAATAGAAAAGAAAAACCAGGTTGAATCTTGACTTTATACGACCTTTAGTTGTCAACAAAGCAAATAGTGTCATGATCTTTTCACTAGGAATGTCGATGAATGTGCTAGTGCAAGTTGGATGATTCAAGTATTTCACCTATTTCCCGATAATACCATAGATTAAGAAAATTGATGTGATATTGATGGGATGAACTTTTCTCAAAACGGCTAAAGCTATTCTCGATGTCGAACAACTTATAGTTACAATTAAGATGATAAATGAGTACATGTATCTTCGAGATGGTTACAAAATGGACGACTGCATCAATGACAATGATTATGACAACGGTTATGAAGGCGAGACATCCTATTGTGATGAATACACTGAAGAACATTATGCAGATGTTGAGCATGATAAGGAAAAATAAGTTACCAAGACTAATGAATAATCAGTTGATGGTTAATTTGACCCGCTCAAACTGAATGATGAGTGATCTTATCTACTAAGTCGAGCCAATAAATATAAACAACAACGTTATATAGAAGGCAGCCCATACTCTATCTTTATTTTTAGCTTTAGTAGTAGGATTAGTTAGTTATTTTTCAATTTTCTCAACTTTTGACTTTTATAATGGGAGTATTTTAGGATTACTATCCTAAAATAATTTCATGTAAGGGGGGTTTAATCGAGCCAATGTCTTTTTGTTTCCTAGAATTAGGATAGTTAGTATATTTATGTTTCACTTTAATTTTATTCGTTTTTAACTATTTTAAGTAATAAAGTATTTATTTATTTTATTATCCCCTAATTAAAAGTTCAAATATTATTATTACAATACCTCTTATTGAATACATATCATTCTACCTTAATTATGACTGATATGTGTGACAACTATTCAAATACAAAATATATTGGAAAAACAACTTAATTGACTCAGCGATTTCCTAATGATACCAATTAATAGTGGAAATCAATGGGTAAATCGCCAGCAGTTAGCAGATTTTTATGTGAAAAATTAACTCAGCGATTTATCAGCAATTTTTGGTTTTATAATAGGATTTGCTGAACTAATTACTAAACCACTAAGACTTATTTTCATCGATTTCACTAATGATTTATCAATAATTTCACTTAAACCTCAAATTGTTGAGCAGTAATCCATGTTTTTTAAAAAATAAAACCCCAAATCGCCAACACTAAAACCTTTCACACCTAAAACCTTAGCACCCATTCATTTGATATATTAGTTTTTACCTAGATTCCACCCTTCAAAGATTGAATTAAAGTCTCCTAAGTGCATCCCACCTTGATTAAGAGCACTTCAACCCTATATATTTTAAACCCTAGTTCATACACCACACTTAGAGCATGGAGAGTGTTTGATCAAAATTGAAGCTTAAAGAGGAAATCTAAAGAGCTAGAAAAGCATTTTACTTGAGAGATTCACTCTCAAAAAGATAATGAATCAATACCCTACAACCCTTTTTATTTCAATACCTTGAACAAAATCGGTTTTTGATAGATTCTCATACTTATTTACTTTAGGGTTTTATTAAAAACTATTTTTAGAAATAGTTTTTATGCATACTTTCAATTCGAATATGAGTTTTCAAATGAGTTTGGGGGTTTTAACAAGTTTTTTCAATATATACAGACATACAAAAGGGATATGTCAATATAAATATTTTATATGAATAACTTTGAACTCTTTCAGATTTTACACTAAAACATCTACATATATTGTTTTCCTTACTTTATTATTATGGAATTTCAGTTTACCTATTTCATCTTAGTCGAACTATCCTATGACGGGACGAGGTAATGGAAGAGGTAAAGATAGTAAACAAGATAAAGGAAAAGGTGTAACGTAACACGGACAAAAGCAAGAATATGCTGGTCATCTAAAAAATATAATACAGACCGAGATTAGCATTAGAGAACCTAGACTTGAGAAGGCTAAACTTAGAGAACAATCTTCGTTGTCTTCTGATGAGGAAAAATATTTTGAGAACCCGGACCCTAGTAACTTGGTACCTTATGACCCCTCTTTATTTGTGAGACCTAGAGCTCAAGTGAGGTATTACATTGATAAAAAGAGAGTCTACATTCCTAAAAGAGGGTTGAACATTCAAAATATGAGCAACTATGAGGATATAATTGTGAGCATCATTAGAGATAGGGGATGAGATCAACTATGTGAGATTATACGGGAAGAGAAGAATGGGAATATTCACAAATGGTATGGCAATTTTATGCTGATGGACCTGTTAGTAGGGAATGTGACAAAGTGGTCGTTAAAGTGAAGAGAATCAATATTTCATTTGTGAAGTTGAATAGATTTTTTAATCTTCCACAAAACATACATAAAACGAAGGAGGATTACCCTAATGTCAAGTACAAAGATAAGGAATTCTACCCATTCCAAATAATCCATGATGTGTTAGAGATACCTATGAGGAGGGGATTTGCGCTTTATAGCGAAAGTCATCGGAAATATATTGAAACCGCATATTTTAGGAAGATTATGAAAAGTTGGAGTTATATAATAGACGCGTGCTTTTAACCAACCAAGCAATACTTAGAGGTGAAAAACCTCAAAAAATTATACATGATTCTATGAAGTTTGCTATGCAGACTACAAAAAATAAAGGATTACCATTCCTAATTTTGATCATTGAGTTGTCTAGAAAAAGCATGGTCGGTTTTGACATTAAATTTGATGTATTGCCCAATAAGACTATAAATGATGTGAGAGTGCAACGAATGAAGAAGGTGGTAGGATACAATGACTCATACGATGAAAGGGAAGCGCTTAATGCAATAAATGCGAGGGAAGCATGGAAGCAAAGCACCACTAAAAATAGAAGGAATATAAGAGAAGACGTACATAAAGCAGTAAGTTTAATGGCTGGAGTAAACATACCGAATATTCCTACGAGTTCGGCCCCATCTTCATCGGAACCTCATAGAAGATGATTTTTTCAAACTATATTTTCTTCATTAATGTGTAACCAAACGATGATCCATCGCAATGAAGAAATGATAGCAACAAACTAGAGGACTCTACAATACTACCATTCTATGTTTGAGAGAATACATGATATTTGCTTACAAGATTCAAGGAGGAGCATTGACATCCCATCTCTACAGTTGCAATTTCTAACTAGGACTTACAATCCAACTTATAGCTATATTTCTCAACCTTCTGTAGATATGATTAAAGATGATGAAGCTAATACTAAGCTTACTTCTAGACAACATCGTGTGTAATATTTTTCTCTTGTATGCTTTAGACGATTGAAAATACAATGTATTAATCTTGGTGAATTTTTTGTTAATGACCGTTTATGTTTCCCTTTTGCAATCCATTAATTTGAAATTGTTAACTTCTATATTTGCATATTTATTTACATTTTGATCACACATATTAAATCGTTTATGCTTCACATGGTATGTTTGTTATGTTGAAAACCCATCTTAATTTTAAACCTTGAGGACAAGGTTTAGAATAAGTTAAGTAGTATTTTAGATGAAGTATGACATGAAGACAATGAAAGGAAAGAAAGGTAGAAATAAAGTTCAAGATTATTTTTAAATATGATATTCAAGTAATTTAATGAAGTTTCTCAATTGTTTTTTGAAATCAAGTATGAATTTCATTTTTCTTTAGTTTTAGATAGGAAAAGAATGATTTCTATAAAAAAAAAAAGATAGGAAAAGAATGATAATAAATATATAATAGATTTTTAATAGAAGTGATATTTTTATTACCAAAGTGAATTTTATGATAGAAGGAATCAATTTTTATACCCTTTTCTATAACTTTACTAGTTGATGTGTACACTAAATTGAATACCTTGTATTAGTTATAATAATAGATAGAAGACCGAAGCGATAATACAAAATGAATAAGATAGATTTCTAAGAATCTTATGATACAAAAGCTATTGATTAAGTGTATATATATATAAAGTTGTTATGCCGCAATTGAAAAAAGAAAGGGGTTAGGAACCGATGAATTTTTTTAAGTTAGAAGCATACCTTCTTCAACTTTGGTGGATAGAGAAAAGAGTTAACAAGATTTTATAAAAATAAATATTTAAAAAGTCTTATATATTCCAAAGGAAATGGAGAAGGGAATCTATAGTCGAAAAAATGTAAGAATATTCAAAGGAAATGGAGTAGGGACTCAAAAAAACAAAATAAAAGAATTATGTTAAAAAGAAACAATTAGAATGGAGTAGAAAAAAATGAGAGACAAAAAAGATGGATGCTCTTAAACTCTTTAAATAAAACGATTTAACTCGAGTACTTGAAATTAGAGTTGAATGAAGTATTTCTGAATCTAACATGTTTAAATGACATATTCATTGGTATCTTTATAAAATTCCTATTGATTTTGATTGTAGTACTATTATAAAGTATTTTCCAAAGTTAAGATTAATCTAGTTATTTTTGTGTTTTGAGATTCTATATTAGATATCACAAGCTTGATGATTATCAGTGGAGATTACGAAAACCTATGTTATGAACTAACCTTGTTAATGAACTTCAAGTTCTAAATAGTGTTATATTAAATGGTCGAGTTATTATTAAGGGAGTTTTGATTTGACTAAATTATTTTATTCTATCATCACTTTCATTTACTTGTGGGTAATATATTTCCATTTGAAAATTACTTTTATTTTAAAATTTTTGTTATTTAAAGTTAAGATGAATTAAATTGAAATCAATATATAAGAATGAAAAGAAGATATGATTAAGAATATTCCTTTGCTCGGGCAAAATGTTGAGTTTGGGGTATTTGACAAGTCAATAATTAAACACATTTTATAGTGTATAATTTAGGTTGATTTTTTGTATAAATGATGATATTACACTATGTATTTTCTTATTTTTGTGATTTTAGGGTTTAAGTAGGAAAATGAAGAAATAGAAGAAAACATAAAGAAAAGCAAAACAGTCAACTGGAAACTACACCAGCGAATAGCCAATGATTTGGAATAACACTAAGAATCACCATATAAATCAGCAGCAGTAGAACGCTAGTGAATCCACATCTAATTGAAGAATGAACTATAAATTGCCAACTGAATTGGTGGAACACTAAGAACTAAACTCAGAGATTTGCTCAACAATTTGTGTATACTTGATGAATCGTTGACAAATTACTGAGGTCGGTGACTGTTTTTTAGATTAATATGAGGAATTTATATTTATCTAGGGGATATATTCTTAGGGGATAGGACTAGAGAGCTACGAAATAACTTTCTCTCTCCAATTACTCTTTAACTATTATTTACTTTTCTTTTTCTTTTTTATTAAGTTCTTTTTAGTACTTATTTATTTAATTATATCTTTTAATTACATATTTGTATTGTTTAATTCTAGCATGTGTGAGTAGTTTATTAATACAAGCAAAACCTACACATGTAATATACTTTGGATTGTTATGTAGTTATAATTATAGAATCACGTACTTAATGCTTTAGATCGATTCATACACGTCAATCACGGATAAGACAAGTTGTTTTCACGTACTACAACTATTAATTTTTTTTATGTTTAATGCATAGTGGCCAATATGTTCCTTAATATAGAGTATTCAATTCTATGTCTATAGTTACTAACAACAATTATAGAAGTAGTAACTATGATTAATTTAAAGGGCATTTCCCGAGTGGATATCTTAGGTGATTGTGTTCTAAGTTGTTTATTATGCGGCTTCAGTAATATTAGCTTAGATTAGGCATAATTTTCATAGAACTTAATGCTATCGTATTTCTACAGTGCTACGTTTTATTCAATGGACAATGGGTAGACTTACAATGATACGAATGTAACATTTTCATTGAATTTAAGAAAATCGGTGGCTAGGTAAAGGCTATCAACCTATTACGAAGTAAGATTTAATGATTCTGAGATTCCATATAAAATAATTATAGCTATATTACAAAGCGATGTTATATTCTGGTGTTTGAAAACAATCCAAGTATATTATGATATTTAGTAGTTTTTAGATTATTGTTAGATATTTTATGTAAGTTGATTTATCAACTATTTATTTATTTGTTTGAATATATTAATTTAGTTTATTTAGTTTAATTTGTTTACAGTTTAGTTATTTTAGTTAATTGTTTAATTTAATTTGCATATTGTTTAGTGTTTACTTTCCTTTTAATTAAAGTAATTAAATTAAAACAAGTAAAATCTGATAAAAATTAGGATAGATAAAATTTATAAGAGATTTGAAAAATCCCTGTGGAGACGATATCCAATTAACCACTACTACAAGTTCATAGTAAAACACGATAAATTATTGTGCACGCTCGACACGTGTCACTATGATTGCTCCTTTCTTATAGCATCCCCTAATCCGATTAGGGCGGTACTTAGCTTAAAACCCTAATTAAGCCCTAATAATCTCACTGGACTTAACTTGATCTAGCAGCCTCTCCTTCTATCTCTTGATAAATACAACTGTATTTCTAATATCGATGTAAAATAAATAATAAACGCAACGAAAATTTAAAACTTTTTCAATAATCAAACACGATATATAGTATCAAAATCAAACCATAATAAATCTCGGTTATCCAAAACCTCCCATCCTTTTGATATTACAAAACCGTATTTTAATATAAATATATAAGACAAAGGAAGATTCATTACATCGAAGAGAATATCAAGACTCCCAAATCTTCTCTATCCGGTAGCAGTAACACTCGTCAATTTTCCTGAAATATTTTTAGGGTGAGCGCTCTAACTTGCTTAGTAAGTAAGGATTCACAAATCCATTAACATTTCATATAATAACCAAGAACATTATGCAATAACAATATGCACCAATGTTAACTAACGGGATTATGAAAAACATATAATTCAATAAATAGCAGATTCAAGTCTAATTGTCAATGACTATTACACTATGATTCTCATTTTATTTGTAAAAGTAAGGTCGATCATCCATCGACACCATTAATGCGATTGCTAGACCAACACATTGGCCAATATGTTTGTCTAGTCAATCCATTAATGTCAATGGTTCTATCATATACCCTCTAGTGAGCATGTAATCTACACAACTTATCTAACTAAGCAGGAAGTGACATATAGGCCAAGAATGTAACCCATTTCTTATATAACCTAGTCTCGGTTCTAGGAACTTACTCTCGTGAATCACATTAAACACCATTTCCATTAATTAAAAACATAACAATGTATATAGTCTCTCCATTCAGCCTATAAACTACATGAACTACATATACTAAGATAACTAATCAACATTAATAAATAAGCGAATCCATACTTACCCCGATTTTAGTCTCCCTTAATAAATTCCCTAACTTTCCAGGTCACTCACGCTTTCTTGGTGATCTAAAACCTATCACAAACCATTTGTGATTAATATAGGTCTACCACCCTATGTTTAGAACCCCTAAGTCAATCCCCAATACCTTAAAAAATTCTAACCAATTTATAGCAGTGTTGTTATTTTTTGGGGTAGGAGCGTGCTCCATCAACTGGGTTTATCCCAATTGCTGAATGGAGCGCTCTCTTCTTCTAGGTGTAGCGTATTCCACCCTTTACTGTCTCGACACTAAACAGAGCAACAACCATTATTCCATCCACGAATCAACACAACAACTATAAACACTCTCAAAATACATCAAGGAGGATCTCTAGTGAGGTAACAACCCATTTCTAGTGGTCAAACACAACAATTCATAGAGAAATCATCCACTATCGAATTGGACTTCAAAGTTAAAACTACACTTACTAATAGTGATGATCTCTGATTTTCAAGATTTCAATATCAGAAGAGGCTATAATGATCACAATACAAATGATTTAAATCACCCTTGGGAGGGGAACAACAACTAGAAACAGCTGCTAATACATTGTTTAAGCTCCTTAATTTACACTAAAACAACTCATATGAATCAATTCCCTCAAGATCATACACCAAAACCCTTAGCTGCTCTATGATTTCATATTAGGATACCTTACCAACTTATTGCTATGTTCTAGATTAAACTATTTTCTAGTTTTGCTAGTTTTAACCTCTAAATTCCGGCTTTCATTACTAGACAATTTGCTTGTTATTCCAATATGGATTCACACCTTAACTAGAATTTCTACTTCATAACAATTTATAAAGTATAAATACATTATTAGTTTCTTAATCTCAAATAGGCTTTTTATCATTAACCACTAATTTATTTACTAAACAACTTCCAATATTTCTCTACTAATCTTCATACTATTATTAAATCATATCTCAAAGTAGTTTACCAATTTTGAGTTCCATCCAAAGTCATTTAGTATTCCCTTATTTCATAAATTCTATTCGCCTAATACTCAGTCTCAAGGTCTAAATCTAATAGATACTCTTTCACCGATTATTATTTTGTCTAACACTATCAAAAAAATAAAAACCATTAATAACAATTAATAGGAGAAGAGTTTAATTTTATCTTAATAAATTTCCTTATGTCTTTCCTTTTTCAAACTCCTCCAGGTTAAGATTCTCTTGAACTCTTACCTTCAATGCTTCCTCATATCATGAGAAATTGATGGACTTCAACCATCTTATCATCATTCAGGAAAGACATAACTCTTATATCTACCACGTAGATATAACAAAGCATAAAAAATAACACATATTCATTTTTATCTTTTGGTTTCCCTCCAAAATCACGATAAAACTGTTTATTACGTCCTAAGCTTCTTCACAACTTGAGACGACTCTCAGAGTTAGTGTACTTAGGGTATGGTACCAAGGTATATCAAAGTCAATAACCTAAAACTTTGATACCAAATTGTATTCGAATTATCACTTGTTTCCAAGTAATAGGGTTATTCTCTTAAGTAAATTCTAATACCATACTGTATCAAAGTTAATTAGCTTAAGATTTGGAGTAGGCTCTGATTAGCCTTCGATACCAAAACATATCATAGTTATTAAATGTCACAAAGCACTTAAACTTAGTCTCTGATACCAAATTGTATCAAAGTTACCAATTAATTCAAAAGTGATAAATTTTAGTCTCTAATACCAAGATGCAGCATCCCCTAAGTCGATTAGTACGATACTAAGCCCGAACCTAATTAAGCCCTAATAATTAGGCTAGACTTAACTAAAGTCAGTAGCCCCTCCTTCTATCTCCTGATAAACACAACTATATGTCGAATATCGATGTAAAACAAATTATAAACACAATGAAAATTTTAAATTTTTTTGATAATCAAACACGATATACTGTTTATAAAAATTAAAACAGAATAAATCTTGATTATCCGAAACCTCCCATCCCTTATGATATTAGAAAAGTATAATTCAATACAAATATATATGATAAGGGAAGATTTATTACATCGAAGAGAAGATCAAGACTCATAAATCTTCTCTTTCTAGTATTTGTGGCACTCGTCGATTTTCTTAAAATATTATTTGTGGTGAGCGCTCCAACTTGCTCAATAACTAAGGACTCACAAAACCATCAACATTCCATATAATAACTAAAAATATTATGCAATGACAATATGCACCAATGTTAACTAACGAGATTATGAAAGACATATAATTCAACAAATAGCAGATGCAAATCCAACTATCAATGACTATTACACTATGATCCCATTTTATTAGTAAAAGTATGGTCGATTACCCACCGACGCCATTAATGCGATTGCTCGACCAACACATTGGCTGATGTGCTATCTATTAAATCTATTAATGTCAAATGGTCCTACTCTATACCTTCTAGTGAGTATGTAATCTACACATTGGCTGATGTGCTCTCTTTTTCTTTTGTTTACATTTACTTCATGTCAACTCTAATAACTTACTAAATTGTTCAGCTCGATAGGTAATCCAATTACACATGCATAGGCTCACCTCGGCCTTGCCATACATATTGAAAAAAAAAACATTCAAACTAAACACTATTGACTCCATTATTGTAACTATTTTTTTGTTCATTGGGGAGCAATTGATCTCAGTCCCATCAACTATTATTTACTAACAACAATAGATATATGTACTTGTTGATGTTTATGGAAGATAATATGCATATTTAACTCTTTAAGATTTGGATATTAGATTCCTATTTCTAACTTTTAAAACTAAGTGAAGGCTGTAATTCATCAATCTTAGAGAGCTTGCATTCATATGAGGATTAGTTCTTGATCATCATTCTCTATCATGACAGAAAGTTTATGGTTTCAAATGAGATGAATGCGCCTAGGGTACATCGCGCGATAAAGGCCCCCTCTTGCTTGTTTTCCTTGGTTTACTTGGGAGTGTCTTCAGGCCTAACATTTTTTCATCTTGTTTATCAGGTTCATCTTCCTAATCATGCTAACTGCAACGATTAGGATTTGCTTGACGTACTTGCATCTTTCTGCCGAAGATCACAGATGGCCATGGAGGTATGCGTCTCTAGCATGTTGCATTTTTTCATAATTTATATGAATTAACGTTGTCGAAATTGCTTGTTTGAATTTTCATTCGTCTTTTTGTCTATGCCATTTAGTCCTAAATCAATAGTTTAAATATGATCTGCTGTTGGTTAGAAGATCCAAATTCAGAGGCATTCAAGTTGCACCTACCCAGAGTTGAGGATTATCTGTGGATGGCTGAAGATGGAATGAAAATGCAGGTGATTCAAATCCATAACTTTGATTTTTTTTTTCTCTCAGGGTATTGCCAATTTAGGCTTTGTTGTGGTACTGCCAATTTGACATGGCCTATAATTTTTATCCAAAGAGTATAGCTGGACATACACATATATTAAGCAGTAGAGTTGTTCTTCGGAAGATGGGATTTTTCTTCAATTAACCATTTAAGCCTGGCAGGGTTCCAATGGGAGTCAACTGTGGGATGTTGCCTTCTCTGTTCAAGCGATTCTCTCAACAAATTCCAGCTATATTAGTTCTTTCCTGTAACCTTCAAGCCTATACTTCACATTCTTATTTTCTATCTATCTCAAATGAGGCAAAACTGAATTTGTTTACATTTTTTTCAGGCTTCACTGTTACTGTTACAAATTCCATAAGAAATAGTAGGAGAAGCAATAGCCAAAGACCGATTGTTCGACGCAGTTAATGTGATTCTAACGCAGCGGAGATCTTCTAAACCAGTTGAACGAATCCACAAACAACTCGATCTAGGTCAAAACTTAAGCCAAAGTTCGAAAAATTCTTTTATTCTATCCAAAAACTGCGAATTACATCCGATAGGTCGCTTAAATAGCGAAACCCTAAAATTTGCCAAAAATAGTAAAAAGTCCAAAAAGCCCTAAAAGCCATAAACTGGAAACTAGATGAAAAAGAGCAACAAATGCCGCAAATGGCAACAAAAACGGAAATTCCTAATGAAAGTTATAAGCTAAACAAAACTTTCCTAAAATAGCAAAATTGTCGTTTCGGAGGGCGAAACAATGGAATTTCGCCATTTCCAATTAACCCATGTCCCCGGAAGGCCGAAACTCAAACGCCCGAACTTCACCAAAATTACCAAAATGCCATCCTGTCATATATTTTCATCATATTTTTCCAAGAATTTGCAAGCTAATTCTTGGACTTCATCATTCTCCCCAGGGTGGACAGAATTCGCCCTCGAGTTGTCATCATTAGACGTATCCCCATAATAGGGAACAAGATGCTTGACATTAAGTACATCAGCCGTACGAATGTGACTTGGCAACTTCAATCTGTAAGCATTAGGATTAATTTTCTCAAGAACCTCCACAGGACCAATCTTTCAAACTGACAATTTGTTGTAATCACCCACAGAGAACCGGTCTTTAGTGAGAACTGCCCACACAAAGTCACCCACTTCAAACTCCACGTAACGCTTCTTCCGATTTGCATATTGTTTGTATTTGTCAGCAGCCTTTTGCAAGTTATCTTTGACAGATTGATGAATCTCTTGCAGCCCACTAACAAAGTCTTCTGCCTTGCCATGCCATCTAGTGTTACTTGGCATTGGTAACAGATCAAGAGGACCTCGATGTAGTCAAATGTGGGTTCCATTCTTATTGAAGTAAAAAAAAGTGAACTATTTAATTAGAGTGGCACTATAGACACCTCGATCATTTATGAGACACTCCAATTTACATGCATTTTACGTGATGCACCCCAGCATTTAGGGTGTCTTTAGCCGTGCTCTTTAACTATTACATTGTTAGACGAGCTTATACGATCAATTAATTAGAATCTAATTAGCTGATTTCGAAAAGTTAGTAGACAATTAGAATATGTCATAATAGAACTATTTAACAATTACTATAATTTTACAATTCTTTAGTTTATCAGTTCAATATACAAAGTTTTAGAGTATGTTCGATTTTTGTTTCATGTATTAGTATCGGGCAATTAGTTACCCCGTTTGAAGTCAAGAGTTGTATTCAAGAGCTCATACTTTTTTTCTTTGGCGTTGCTCCATTAATTAGAAAACAAAAGTGATCATTAGAAGACAAGTTCAACTAAGGGTTGGTTAGCCTTTAACCCCTTAGTATGCTGATTTTTTATTTTTTTATTTTTGATAAAGATGGTGTTCCACCACTTGAAATATCATTGAGTCGAGTTTACACTAAGTTTGTTCTAATTAATAGAGCAACATGTGGCGCGTCACATGGCCACTTTCTATTTTCAGTTTTTGGTTGTGTTTCAATTATCTATCATGCAAGTTTGTGATTTCTTTGTCTTTTTTTAGCATAAAATGTTTCCATACAAATCTACATCATCATCTTCTTTTACAATGCACACCATTATATAAAAGTTTTGTATTTATACAAATTATTAATATTAATTGTGTTTAAGTCGATCACGAATTTCAATTAATTCAACATTTTTTTTTATTTCTAACACCAACACCAATTATTATCCCATAAACAACTTTGTTTCTTCAACAATATTATATATATATATATATTTGTTTTAATTGTTTACATTGTCACGTCAATATTAAATGCAAATATATAATATGTTTTAATATGATAAATTTTAAGACCACATCATTTATAAGAGTAATTGTAACGGGTCCAAATGAGATGATGTTTTTGTTACCATTTTTTGTTACCGTTGAGATTGATGGGATGACTTTATTACCATTTTTTTCAAACCGTTATAATTTTTTACTTTTTTATCAAAAAAAAAAAAAAAGATTTCAAACTTATATAAATACACACCTATATTTACATTCTTTACACAACTCACTCAACACACTTCAACTTCTCAACTCTCTCTATCATACAACTACTTTCTTTTGTCACCATAAATTTTATTTTTGTGATATGGATCACAATAATCCTCCATCTTCTCAAAATTCTCAAAATTCTTTAAACCCGTTTTCCCACCAAATTTTAAAACTCTCAATCTATTCAATTCCCCAAAATTTTTGATATTCTCCAAATGCTCATAATCTTCCATATCATTTTATTTAGCCAAACATGCTTAATTTTCCAAACATCCCAAATATCTCCAATACCCCTACCTTTTCAAGCACTCCTAATTTCTCATTTCCCTTTTTTCCTGACAAATGTCCAAAATTTGTCATAGAATATGGATAATACTCCTCAAAATGATCAAGATAACGAAAAGGAGACGAGTTCATTATCTGACTTCCACATTCCTCCATATTCCATGCAACTATTAGCCGAAGACGAGGAAACTGAAGTAGTTGCAGAAAAGCGTGTATCGTGGTCCATCGACGATGGTACAAAGAACATTTGAAAGATATAATTCGTGCATGCATAATATTACATAACATGATTGTTGAAGACGAAGGCCACACAATTGAAAATCTCGACGACGATGAAGGAGATCCTCTAGTTGTCATAACTTAAAGGCCCACTTAACATTTTAACCAATATCTTCAAAGAAATGCAAAATTACGTAATCAAGAAGTGCATCAACATCTTCGAGCAGACTTGGTCGAGCATATATGGAACCGCGTTGAAAATGTTGATGATGACAATTAATATTATCTTTCATTCGATTATTATTCGTATGTAGTAATGCAAATTTCGTAATTTTATCATATTGTTAATATCTTTTGTTCACATAATATTAATTAATTAATTGCTATTTTAATATATTTAAATAAATTAACTCTCGTGTTGTTGTAGTAAGATTTTTAATCTATAATATTTATTTATTATTTTTATCTTAAAAACTAATTAAGTCATTTTTTTTTAATTTCAAAAATCAATATTTAAATATATGAACATAACTGTTATTTTATTAATAAGTTAATTATAAATATGTAATGTGATTTTGAATGGTGTGTTTTTTTTTTAAAAAAAAGAATGGAGTGATGTGAATTTGGGTCTCATGAAATGTTTAGTGAAAGGTTTAATGATAGTGAGAGAGGAGTGTAATAGATAAGAGTATAGTGTAATGGTAGGTTTAATGAGATCTTCCAAAATATTAGCACTCCAGGTGATACTAATAAGGTAATCTTTTAATATATATTTTCTAAAGTTTTTTATCTAAAATTTATTTTGTAAGTGAATATATAGAAGGAAAAAAATCCAAGATGGGAGGACACACTTACTTCAAGTATATTATGCGATGCAATATTAACAAATAACCTAATTCTCTCAATCAATTTAATAATGATTCAATTATGGATTAATAAATTAAGAAAAATAGACAGTTTTTGAGATGAACAATTTTAGATATTGAGTCAAATTTATAAAAGAATTTCCTCGATGTGTTAGTTATTTTCTTACGTGCTTTTTTGAGTTGTTTTTACGTGCTTTAATTTCAATTATGTGAATTTTATATGCTACTTATAATTATTTTTGTGTTTTTCAAGGTGATTGAAACAATTTTGTGATTTTCAAAATGATATTGATGTTTTTCAAATGTCCACTCGAGATGTATGTAAATTTTTTTTTTCAGTTCTATATTCTCCATTTTTCTATATTTTTATTAGCTTTGATTTCATATGATATTAGACGATTATTTTTTACATTTATTCTTCAATATATTTATTTTTATATTATATTGACACTCTATCTTGTCCGCGAGCGAAGAGCTAGCTAGTTGAAAAAATTGAAACACTGACATAATCGTGCCACGTATCAATTCGTGAAAGCTTCTCACAAGCCACGTGTTGCGTTGTGAATACTTCTCACAGAGGTTCAGTTTGGTATGCACAAACTGGCTTATAAGCTAGCTTATAATGCTTTATTTGGCACGCACAAATTGTAAGTTGCTTCAATAAATAAGATATATTTAATTTGCTTAGTAGCTCATTTTAAAAATAAGCTAGATGAAACTCTCAAATCTTGGACACTATCGCAAATAGTTTTTAGTTAAAAAAATGTCAGATCTAGTTTACTTTCCCTTTCAGCTCTCAAATACATTAATTGAGTCAAAAATACTAAACATAAAAAACTCGAAAATACTAAATCATAAATATAAAATTATTTTATATTTTAAAAAAAAGATTAATTAAACGTTATTAAATAAATAAATAATATATTTTTTTATATATAATATTAAATAATTATTAAATAAATAATTATGTTTATAAGTACTACATTTAATAATACATATATAATATTTTATAATATATAGCGTCTCTTTTTACGTCATTTTTATTTCTCCGCTACTCGATCAGTTATTTCTTCCAAACAGTTTTAAATGGTCAGTTAGATTATTAGTTTTCAGCAATCAGTTAATAGTTTTTCAGTTGTCAGCTAGATTATCAGCTATCAACTGGATTATTAGCTACTATTACCAAACAGAGCCGATCTAGATTATAAGCTACTTACAATTTAAGTTGTGTTTGGTTGACAGATTATTTTTTAAATAAGCTAAGATTATACGCTAAAAGTTGAAACATTAGTAGGAGAAGCGTCTGACTTTTTATCTGCCATTTGTAATTTTTGTACCCATTGCATGTACCTCTATTTTTTCGAAACAATTATTGTGCAATCTAATAGGCGATAGACTTTGGCCGATTGGCCTAATAATCTCTCGTGTAATCAGCTAAAAAGTTTAATTACTGAAAAATAATTGTAGTTTGTTTGATTACGTGATACGTTTTCACATTGTATGATTATATATATATATATATATATACTAGGTTTAGGACGTGCTACGCACGATTGACCCGCTCGCTTCGCTCGCGGGAATTAATTTCTAAGAATTTATTATTTTAAATTTTAAATTGTAATTAAATATTAAAAATTAGAAATACAAGTATCATTTTTAGCTTATCAATATTCTCTAATGTGATTGAGATAAGATGTGAATGAAAAAACAAGCTAGTCATGGTAGGTCATTACTTCTTCAAAAAAAAAAGGAAATAAGGAAAAAAAAACAAAAGTGATTTGACCCATTAATTTGTAAACACTTGCTTGTGGAGATTTCATATAATTGTACATAAAGTTCAATCTTTACCTCGAACTCTATAGATAGAAATGATAACTTTGAAATTATGAATGTAAATAATTGAATTAGTTGAGATTAAAGCTTTAGACACCCTGACCAAGAAAAAATGAAAGAAAGATTAGAACAGAGGTTGTATTGCCTTATCTCATGTACCATGTGGAACTTTATAGTCCTTTAACTCCATCTTCCACATAAATGACATTGCCTTAGTTGATCTCTTTCCATTATTTTCTTATTTTTGGTGTATAGCCCTAGAAATATACACAAAATGCAATTTAAAAAGGAGAGGGAGAAAAAGAATTTAATGCCTAACTGAACAGAGGAGTGACCAAGGTGGTGATCTATGAAGGAACACCAAACAAAACTTATACCATCACATAGAATCGCGAGGCTTCTGAATATACAATACACCGACTTTTGGAGATGGTAAAAATGTATGAAAGCACCACGAGAATAATGTGCATGGGCAATTTGGAGCACTTGCAATTTTATTAGCTCAAAACTATAAATCTTATTAGCTATTTTGGGTAATTTGTTGATAATTTTATTAGGTACAAAACAAAGATTAATGAACAATGCGTAGAAGCAAAATTCCTCTCTGTACACTTTTTGATAATTTTAATATATACATATACCTCTTTCTTATAAAAAAAATGATTGAAAGATAAGATAGATTTATTGTAACACTGTTTATGGACTTGGGTATTTATTGATATTTGACTTTAATTAAACACCTTATAAAATAATGCTAATTAATTACTCATCAATTGCATATATAAAATCAGAGGTTCAATTTGTTGGCAATGGAACAATAAATTCAATATTCTCATAGACATTTCACGAAACATTGACTTTATGGTTTAGACAATTCATCAAACACATAAAATGCACAAACACTGAAATTCAAAACAACCAAATGTTGACTTTATGGTTTAAATAATTCATCATACACATAGAATGCATAGAACAAAGAATTACAAGTTCTATAAAAAGTCTCGATCATGGGCATCTAAGAATTTTCAATACCAAATCTAATCAACACAGAAAAAAAATTGGAAAAGAAATGTGGATTACCTCACATTTGAATCGAAGAGCAAAGGAAAATATCGAATGAATCGATGAAGGAAAACATACAATGAATGATTTGAAGAGGAAGGAGAGTGGTTGATCAGTAAGTTGTTGATCGATTTGAAGAGGTAGTGTTCAAGACATTGAAGAGGTAGCGTTCTCTCAAGTCGTTGAGTTGTTGATCTTTAATTTAAGTCGAACTCCTATATCATCATCCAATTTGAATTATGTTGAATTAATTTATTAATTTTAAGGGAAAGCACGAGAAGTATGGGCAAAGAAGTAAATTTTATTAACACTTAAATAAAGTATGGGCAAAAAGGTAAATTTCATTACCACTCAAAAAATTGTGCAATTTAAATTAGGTTGAATTAATTTATTAATTTTAAGGGAATGCACGAGAAGTATGAGCAAAGAGATAAATTTTATTAACACTCGAATAAAGTATGGGCAAAAAGGTAAATTTCATTACCATTCAAAAATTTGTGATTCGTGCTTTTATATATATATATATATATTGTATGAATATGTAATGTTGTCACATTGCATATGATTAGAAAGGCCTACTAATATTGCCCAAAAAAGTCTATTAATATAAAATTGAAGCTATCAACATACATTAATTATTAGTTATTAAATAAAAAACATATATTAATTAGTAATTGATATTATATAGTAGTGTATTATAGTAGTAAACATACTCGTCCACCATGAGAACTAATTGGTATATGTGAGTTGGGTGGGATTTGGTTTCTCTTAAGCAAAGTATTGATTTTCGAGTCTTGTGGATTAAATATTAAGGACACTACTATCTGAAATATGATAGTACTCAAGCATTGATTAATCGATGTAGTTGACACAAGCTAGATATATATACCATGCACATGAGAAACTAAAATATTGTATAGAAAGTATATTCATACGTACTAGTAAGTGTTATATCAATTGAAATGTCATGTCGACGTTAATAACATTAAGGTGTATTTGTAATCAAACCATGACCTTTTATGTCATTATGTATTTATTAGCTACTCAATTAGCTAATTTTTAAAACGATTAATAGTTGATTAGTTAGATTATCAGCTTTCACTACCAGCTACTAGCTTTTCAACTGTCAGCTAAATTATCAGCTTTTAGCTAGATTATCAGCTATCAGATAGATTATCAGCTAGTGTTGCCAAATAGAGCTAGAAACAGTTCCTATAGAGGTGAAACTTGGAGGGGAGTTGTAACTAATATTGTTTGGTTGGTTTTACAAACCAACCTCCCATTCGAGTTATCTCACAACTCACACTTTCAAGTGTGACATATCTCGTCCATACCCTCTAAGATATAGTAACTCCCATAGACTTGTTGACATAATTACCCTTCATTAATTACATCTTTATTACCCACATCCACCACTTTTGTTTGAAGGGTATTTATGTTAATTCATATGTTTTATTATTTAAAAATTTGTAAATTTCCTGTAAATTCAAAATTAAGCCAAATATGAAAATATATATGATCTTCACTGTGAGTTTGCTTATGGTTGGTTATACTTGCAAAGCCCACTTTTGTGTATCTTATTTCTTTTTGTACATAATTTTTATTAATATAAATGGAGTTTTACCTCCTTTTCATCAAAAAAAATCTTCACTATGCGTTAACTCTGTCCGTAAGAAAACTCCCCTATAAGTTGACAAAAACGAATCAAACAGGCCATAGATATGGACCTTTGATTTGGCTGTGTAGTACGCACATCTCTATTTGGGTCCAAACAAAGCAAATGATTCATATCAAAACTAGGTCTCGCAATTATTTTTTTCAAAAAATAATAAAAAATAATTGTGGATATATAGGGAGTGGACGGGGGTGCGCGACCCAATTGGCATGTGACCCCAGCACGCACGATTCTATCCTTTCCTTGCATGGCACATCCCCATTGAACGACTAAGTTCCATCGTAGGGCATGGCTGTCAGAATGCGATGCTTGTGCGATGGGCGATGTATACATTGTATGTAGAAAATATGTTACCACTTAATTATATATAAGTGAATTGTAATCCTTTAAATATTCCCACTTGTGATCAAGAAAACAAGAGAGGACATGGACGTAAATCGAGTTCTTCACATGAATGGGGGAGAAGGAGAAGCTAGCTATGCTTCAAACTCCTCACTTCAGGTCTCCTCTTCTCTATTCCTCTTGTATATGAGTTCTTCACGTCTTCTTAATTAATTCTATGTTTTTGTAATACAGAGAGCAGTTATAACAATGGTAAAGCCAATACTAGAAGAGACGATCTTGGACTTGGTAAGCGATGAAGCCTTCTTAGCGTCCAAGGTTTTGTGCATTGCGGATTTGGGATGTTCTTCGGGTCCTAACTCCCTATCAGTTATTTCTCATATTGTCGATACTATTACCACGACATGCCATAAGCAGCATCGACAACCTCCAGAGTTTCAAGTACTCCTAAATGATCTTCCGGGAAATGATTTCAATACTGTTATCAAGTCATTGCCTTCTTTCTATGATAAACTCAAGAGAGGTAATATCAATCATGGCCGGTCCTGCTTTGTCGCAGCGATGCCCGGTTCTTTCCATCACAGGCTCTTTCCAAGAAAATCTATACACTTCATTCACTCTTCCTACAGTCTTCAATATCTCTCTCAGGTGATCACTTGTACATCTATATCATTAAGTACATAAATATAGCTAGTTTTGAGTCATCAGAGAACTATATATATACATATATATATATATATATATATATATGTATATATATGTATATATAGCTTAATTAATTTGAGATTTATTTTGTTAAATATCAATGCATGCATGTATATATGTAGGTTCCGAAGGGCCTAGTCAGTAAAGAAGGCATGCAGCTGAACAAGGGGAATACATACATAGCAAGCACAACCCCTCAAGTTGTTTCAAGAGCTTATTATGAGCAATTTAAACATGATTTCTATTCATTCCTCCATTCACGCTCTGAAGAAGTAATTAAAGGCGGACGGGCTGTCTTAACTCTAATTGGTAGGAGAACAGATGATCCTTCACGTGATGAAAATTGTGTCCCTTGGAAGATGATTACATTGGCACTCAAAGACATAGCCGAGGAGGTACATATTAATTTACGCTTCAATTGATCATAATTCTCAAATACCAAATGATGTTTAGAATAGTTAATGATCTATTTCTAACAAAATGTAGGGGCACATAGAAGAGGCCCAAATAGACTCCTTCAACTTTCCATGCTATGCACCTTCTGCTGTAGAAGTACAGGACATAATTCTTCTCCAAGGATCATTTAGTCTTACTCGACTAGAGGGCTTCGAAATTGGTTGGGACTCCAACATGACGACGGGAAATACTAGTTTCGACACTCTTATGAGGGCAAGATATATAAGTAAATATGTAAGAGCGATTTCAGAACCGATGCTTTCTTCTCACTTTGGAGCTCTTGTGATGGATGCTTTATTCCGAAGGCATATAGAGAGGGTCGCCGAACTCCTCAACAAGGAAGAGCCCAAGTTTAATTCTCTTGTGATCACCTTGATTAGGAAAGTAAACATTATTTACACTTCAGTTACTGTGTTCAATAGTGAAGAAATTCTCCAAGCTATTAGCCTTTAATTAATTACGCTATTATTGTACCACTACAAAAAAACAGCAGATCAGAAACGGAATTTCCATCTCTGATTTGTATAAATTCCGTCTCTAATTCAATTCTGCAACGGAACAGAGACGGAATCTATTCCGTCTCTAAAATCGTCGTCGTTGATTCAATCAGCAACGGAAATGTGTTTCCGTTACTTATTAGAGACGGATTAGAGACGAAATTTAGAAACGGAACAGCAACGGATCAGAGACGGAATACAATTATTCAGTCTCTGATCCGTTGCTGATTCATGCATCTATTCCTCGAAAGTTAGAGATGGAATAGCAACGGAATCTCTGAATTCCGTTGCTAATCCGTCTCAAATTCGCTTTGTTTAAGTCTCAATCCGTCTCAATATATATATATAGGTCTCAATCCAAGCACATTTAACCTGCCAATATATAATACAAATCATAGCTAAATAATATATTGATATTGCACAGTTTACATAAACTTAACATATCCTTAAAATTATCTTTTCTCAATGTACGGTACACGAAACAACAAAAACAATCTAAAAAGTTTCTATTTCGTATCTTTCTACAAAAGTAAAAGCAAAAATTGTTCTAAATGAAAAAAAAAATGAAGAAGTGTTCCGAGATTATATAAAGTTGATTGTGCTTCAAAAAATACTTGACTTCGTACAAAACACCTGAAAAAAGATCAAAAAGAAAAAAATCACTAAATTATACAAACAATAATAGGAATATAAACAATATTATGGGAGAACTACATATCATCGCAAGCACAAGTGTATGAGCCAAACACAACATAAATAAAGTAATAAAGAAAAAGAAATTCATCATTATCCAGAAGGAACATGGCTTTAATTAGCAAATTATCTCTCGCTCCAAACAATGACATGAAATTTAGTTCTAGATTAACACAAATAAGAGTCAATTGTCCTCGATGCTAAAAAAAATTAAGAAGACACTATACAAAATGAAATTAAAGTAAACTGAAACAAATGATAGAACACAAATTAAAAGTAAAGAAAAATAAAATAAAAGACTCAATAAGATAAACAATGTGTAATGAAAGTATGATAAATAAATGATACAAGACAAGTACCAATTTTCATAAGTACTTCAATATTAATAACTATTTCTTTTTAGAGACAAGTGATGTTCATGATCTTCAACTATTTCTTAAACTATGATTCATTCCTATACAAAACTCGACCAAAGGGAGTATGATCAACTGGCCAGTACCACAAATCCTTGCAATTAGCCAAAAAAAAGTAAAACCCAGGAGCAGTAGAGATGGAAGGTTGGATCCTTCCAATGGGCTCGGCCACCGACCGGAACTCAAGAGGAGGGAGGGTTTGAGAGGGAGAGAGAGCGGTGGACAGTCCGTGAGAGAGAGCGGTGACAGAGAGAGCGGTGAGAGAGAGAGAGAGAGAGAGAGAGAGAGAGAGAGAGAGAGATCTTCCGTCGAGTGAGAGGGATTTTTGGGGAGATAGGGGTTCCGGAGAGACAGAGAATCGGGAGAGAGAGCGGTGAGAGAAAGAGAGAGATCTGCCGTCGAGAGAGAGGGATTTTTGGGGAGATAGGGTTCCGGAGAGACGGAGAATCGGGAGAGAGAGAGATGGAGCGCTGAGGAGATAGGGTTTTTGAAGAGAGAGAGAATCGGGAGAGAGAGAGGGAGCGTTGGGGAGATGGGGTTTTTGGAGAGACAGAGAATCGGGAGAGAGATAGGGAGTTTTATTTTTGAATCATCGAGATCGAAAGATGCACGAATCTCGAGATTTGATGAATGGTTATAAAAAATGAAAGTTTTGGTGGGAATGTTGGCGCCATTATTTAAAGACGGAATTTAATTCCATCTCTATTTCCGTCTCTATTTCCGTCTCTGATATCTCTCTATTCCGTCTTTGAACTAGTCCGTCTCAATTCCGTCTCTAACTATTTTTTCTTAGCAACGGAAATTAATTCCGTTGCTAATTCCGTTTCTAAATATCATTTTTCTTGTAGTGTGTGTTCTTAATTACCAGATGAGGATATAGGCTATGGCTTATTAATTGAGACATGCAAGAACTATTCAACAGTATATATAGACTATTCTATTAGATGAGTTCAGTTTTATGTATAAACCTAATGTCTTTTGCCATGGCTGTTGTGGACAAAATCCTTTCAAAAAATTTAAACTCTGCCAATCAATATTTCTTGGTTTCATTGTAAAGTGGTGAAAAAATTGATGGCCACTGCATTAATTTGAGAATATATATTTACATATATATTAAAAGCACGAATAGAGCTTTTTTCCTTCATTACTTGAATTGTCCTCGTAAGCCTTCCTCACTTGTCGATTCTTATATTCGGTTTCTCCTTCTATCTTCTCGGTTGTTCTCTTTCCATTTCTCCTTCTTTCTTCTCTTTCTCTCATTGCTATCCAAAACAACTTTCACCAAACAACTATAGTTAGTTTCAACAATAAATATCCCAAATCGATTTCAGGTAAAGATCACCATAAACATGAATTTCTAAAGTTTTTTTATTCAATGAATTTCTTGGTTTTGATAGGTACTGTAATGGTTTTATAGGTGTGGTATGTGTCTATTTGATGATTCAGGTATGCGTCTATATGCTGGCATGTTTTTCCAAACATCTTTATCTCTCACAAAGGTATCGAAGAAAATATCTCTTCAGGTTTTTTGACATATAAGTCTTCAATTGTTAAAATGGGTAAATTGATTGAAGAATTGATTTTCTTAGATCTTTTCATTATTTATTACGTATAATGGACATTAAATCAAACGAAATGGACTAATTCGAACTTGAGGCTTTATCTTGTTCACTACAAAAAACCAGCAAATCAGAAACGGAATTAAAAACGGAAATAAGTTCTGTGTCTAAATCAGAAACGGAAATAAGTTCTGTTTCTAAATAAAAAAGTTAGCGACGGAATTGAGACGGAAAAATTCAGAGACGGATTTGAGACGGATCAGAGATGGAATTAGAGACGGAATTAAATTCCGTCTCTAAAAAATGGCGCCAACATTCCCACCAAAACTTTATTTTGTTATACCCGTTCATCAAATCTCGAGATTTGTGACAACAAATCTCGAGATTTCTCTTTACCCCTCCGAAACCCCCTCGTCGTCCTCCCCCCACCAAAAAGCCACCGAAAGCCCTAACCAAGCAAACCCACCGCGCGATTCGATCTCATCGTCTTCGTCGTCTCTCCTCTATACTCTCGTCTCTCCTCTCTCGGTCGCGCGGTCTCTCCTGGTCACCGGTCCCCAAATCTCCAACCCCCACAAATGCATCTATGTTCCGTTGCTTTCAACTCTCTCTCTCTGGTCTCTCCATCTCTCTCCAGTCACCGCCCCCAAATCCCCAACCCCCAACAAGTCGTCCTCGCACTACATTGCTCCCTGGTAGCGCTGCCCTGCTCTGGTCTGTTCGGTTGTCTTGCACCATTTCAGTCCGCGCCTCTGCTCCTCTCGGCTCTCACTTTGTGCTCTCATTCAGTCCCCTCTTCGATCTCTGTTCGGTGGTATTGTGCTCTCATTCATATATCATAAGTGATATCTTGATGTCTTTGTTATATGTTCGGTGTCTCTCTTGATGTGTTATATAGGTGTTCAACTAACATTTATAAAAAGAACAAGTTTCCACTTCCTTTCAGTCTAATGAAATCAAGAATTTTCCGTATGTATTTTTCCTTTCTGTTTTTTAGTTTAGTTTTGTATTTTCTTTCATGAACAAACAATACAATATCATTTTCTTTAACTTTGTGAAATATTTTTTCCTTCATGCTCAAGCATTACAATTTCTTGAATTTCTCAACTTTTTTTGTGTTGATCGATATTTGGTGCATGGATTATCAGATAATGATTGTGGCTGATTGCATTTCTTAGGAAATAGTTGTTGATTGATTTGTATAGTTCCAAATGCACTCTATTAGATATGGGTTATATTCTACTTAGGGAAATTTGCATATGTAATTGTATGGAATCCTTAATAACGAGTGGTAAGTAATTACTTTAATTGGTTGGCCTTTTAGGGGAAATCACACAACTAACATGTCTAGGTTAAAGTAATTGTGCTTGGCGTATTAATTGTCTAGCGTTATTGACTCCATCGACTTTATTGCGACAATTGTGTTGAATTATAGTGTGCTTCACCTAGGGGTTATACATTTGCTAGGAAGTGAAACAATTGTCATACTTTGTTTGGCATAACTAAGGAACGCAGGGGTTTATACACAATATTGAACCTTATAACTAACCTAAGAATTGATTTGGAATGCTTTTTTTATGTGAAAGTTGATGATTCTTAGGTCTAAGTGTTGAGTTGATCTTGTGCATCACCGTGGCATTTGTTAGTTTCTTATAATTGATTGCATTGCTCTATTAACATTCATTTATTAGTGTTCATATCTGCTTGTTTTTTTTGCTTGTGTGTGTGTTTAAGTTGTATACAATAGTTTAGTCTCACACATCCTCCATTAAAATCGAATTTTTGATATATTTGTCTCCTAAACTAACAAAATTCCATGTGGTTAGGTCCCTTGACTTTTCATTATTAGTATGGAAAATGGTATCCTAATAAGGGTTTTATTATTTTTGACGCTTTTGGTAAGCATCAAGATGTTTGGTTCCATGATGTTTTGAACTCATGTGTTTATAGAACACTGATTCGCCTTGATAAATATTGGGATTTCCACATTTTCACATCACCAAAGTGCCTTAAATCACTTACCACTTGCCAAACATTTTTTTTTTTCATTTTCATTCATATCTTCATTGCCCAAAAAAAAATCTTTTATTAGCTCATAACTTAAACATTTGTGAAAATATATCACATTATATCATTCTTATTGCTTAATATTCTAAGTTTATCGTGACTCGTTACTATGGAACTTCTATTTCAATAAACATGGGATAATTTCTAGTCAAATCATTTGTCTATACTTAAACATTTAATTAAATTCAATAATAATTTACAGACTCAATTATATTGTTCTTCACCAATTCATTCAAATATTTCAAGATAATAAGACGGGTCGCACCTATTTTTTATATTGTGATTGAATCATGATTATGATATTGAGTTGCTTAGACTTTTAGTCTTGCTCAACTACTCTAGTCCCTTCCTTACATTAATTAAAGGAGCCTTTTCCTTCCATTTCCATCAATCACAATTAATCTCTACATCTCCTTTCTTTATGCAAACTTTACTCAATTTCAATTCTTGTATCTAAGCTATTCTAATGTTTATATCACCTTCAGTCCCTTTTACAAATTTCTCAAGGCTTTGTTGTCCACTTAGACCACTTAACATGTTTTTATCTCAATTGACACATGCAATGTTCAAGAATGGTTTTTTGAATTGGCTATGAACAATATAAATTCGTAGAATCTTGTAATCAATTGAAGTCTTTCGTAGCTAATTCTTATTCAAAATAGAGAAACTTTAATATTCAAAAAGTCTAACTGTTTGAACTTGCAATAAATCTTTTTCGTTTGTCTAAGATTTTCTTAATTTACCTTTTATTTTTCAAAAAGGGATTTTGGTTTTTTAAGAGACTTTGAATGATAACTAAATATCTTATTAATCATCACTATTTGTACCTCGAAATGTTTAACCTTTCTTTTAATATTCAACCAAAAAGATGTAATAATTATAATTTTCAAACTCTTGATCAACTAAAAAAGGAAGTCAGACTCTTAAAGCGTATTATTTTAATACTTCAAATTGTATGAAATGGAATTGTAAGAATAGAAGAGTTTATACTGACTCTATATACTAATCACTTACTAATATTCAAGTCAGCACATCTTTATTTTTATTTTTCTAGCTTGTTTCGTAACAATATTCTCACTAACGGATGATAGCGAATAATGTATGTCTATGTTATGTCAACGTCCAATCATTTAGTTACTTTTATCAGCATAGATCTTGTGTTATTAATTCCAATCATTTAGGCTTACTTACTAATTTTTGTATGCCCTCCGTCTCTGAAATTTTATTGGTATTTTGTTAGGTTTCATGGCAGGAGGTGATCATCCCCCACGTCGAGGTGTTCCATTAGGAGGACATCGTCCAGTCGGAAGAGGTGCAGCAACGACCTCTGGATGTGAAATACCGACTGGGCGTCATGGTCAGGCCACACGAGGGGTCCATAGAGGTCGTGGCGGTCGAGGTCGTGGGTCGATTCCTGCATTATCGATTCCGACTTCTCGTTCTCTCGAGCACGATCCAGCCGCAGCGACACCTTCGCCTTCCATCGTGTTCTTGTTGAAGAATTGAGAATTAATTGTTTGATCCCAATGCAGAGGCTTCCCTATTTGGTTGCATTTCATACCCGGTATCGAGCTTAGAACTGATAACGAGCCCTTCAAGGTTTTCTATTTATGTTTGTTTCGTGCCTTTTGATTTTTGACACGTTAGTTTATGCGGATTCGAAGTTATTTTATTGTTATTTGTTCTTATTCATGTTGTAGAAAGAGATGCAAAAGTTCACGGCGAAGATTGTTGATATGATGAAGCAGGAGAAGCTCTATGCCTCTCAAGGCGGGCCCATAATCATTTCCCAGGTTGGTTTGGTATCTAATTATCTATTAGTAGAGAGAAATTCATTACCTTTTTTGGAGCTGCATTGAAATATTGTACTTGTTTTGATGCTGCCTGTTCCAATTTTACTGAACTTAATTAACGTTTGTGATGATACTATTTTTGAGCAGATTCAAAATGAATATGGTAATGTCAATTCTCACTTTATGGTGCGGTTGTTAAGCCCTACATCAAATGGCCACCTCCATGGCTACATCTTTAGATACAAGGGTTCCATGGGTTATGTGCCAAAGAATCGATGCCCCGATCCAAGTGAGTTCATATTTTTCGGTTCTACGTTTGTTTTTTATGAAAGCATGCTTAGGTTGTCCATGTAGTATGAATTCATCATGTATCCGATACCGAGTTAAGACAACCAGGGAAAGATTTTACAGTTCCAGTCAATAGCAGTTCCTCTTACTTCTTTAATGCTTACTTTCCTCAACATTGACACATTACGGGGAACCTTGCAAATCACCTTTTTTTTGACAGCGAGTTTATGTTCTAAACAGGAGTATGCAGCAGAACTCATAACGGGAAGGGAGTTGTAGTTGTGGGGAACCAAAAATCAGGACTTGACATTGCAGTTGAATGTGCATCATTGGTAATGTACAAATTAATATTTCACTGTCTGTTTTTGGCTTGTTCATGAGTTTATTATTGATTCATTGTTGCTCAACTCTGATAGCTTTTGAATGCCAAAGTTTGTCTTTGTTCTTTAGATTCATACATCTTCAGATTCTCCAGCTGGGAAGAGTACGTATAGCCTCATTCGAGAACCAGGGGAGCTCGTTAAGATCAAATATACTGATGTGCCTCTTTTATACTACACCGAAATTCTTAGTAAGTAAAATGCTTTAATTAGCTTCATTGACTAATCACCAAGATTGTCTGACTGTTTATGGTTGCTTGATAGGTATGCCTGGTTTGACTCCCTACGTTGATTTCCATGAAATCTGCCACTGCAAAGAATTTACCTCAACTAACCTGATCATAGAGAGATTATTAGATCGATTAAGGCAACTGTTGGACATGGTGGGCACGGTGATCTAAGGCAGAGAATTCGCGATGAAATACTTCTTATTCAGGTTTCTCCTTCACTTTTTTACTTCTGTCTTATACATCATGGTTTTTTTTTTTTTTTTTTTGGGATTGCTATCAGCTGTTGGTTTTTTCTTTTATTGGGACAACTCCTCTTGCTTTACCTTTACTAGTGTTTCTAATAACATTCAAGTAAGCAAAAAAAACAAAGATTTTTCAACTCATTGAAGAAAAATCACAGATTTCTAGCAAAGAAAGCTCTTTATTTTGTTAGTGAAACACAAAAACAAAACAACAAAAGCCTCAAACCATTGAAATAGGTAATAGCCTATTTGTCACATGTAATTCGATTACAACGCCAGTGACCTTGTTTTACTTTGAATGGAATACTAGTGACTATGCTTGAAAGAATTCTAATGCAGTTCACATAAATCCACGATTTTGCGATCTTATAGCACCAATTTGTTTTGCTTCCTTTATATACTTTTTTATTTTGTGCCATATAAATGCAAATAACTAGGACTTCGACTATTATGGCATTGCAAGAACTAGATCTTTGTAAGAATTTTTGCATATATTGCCACAACTCTTTATCTCTTGTAAATTTGGTAAACTTTTTTCAATCTTACCCAATTGATTTGCATGGTTGATGTATATAATATCAAGTTTCCGAAACATTTGTATGCTTATAAAATGTAGAGTAGCGCAGTAAGAATTTTAGATTTTATATTGATCTCGTCGCTACTGTTTTTACAGGGCCTCTCCTGCTCTTTCTGTTTGTGCAGGGCCATGATGGCAGAGCATGGCCCTATTAGTAGGTGGCCGGTTCTTCGATCGAGTGGGAGTTAGTGCCATTGATTGCCCATATCCCTGTGACAATATCTGCCATAATCTAGTTTCCAAGTGAGAGATGAGGAATTTAAAGCATATCATGTAACTTTTATAGTTGCTTACAATACTTTTAGATTGATAATTCTTTTTGTGCATATTTATAGGATTGTAAGTTTTTTTGTGGTTGTTGAACAATAGAATTGGTGGTTTTTGTGAATACTTAGAAATTTGGAGCTTTTGTAATACAAGACAATTTTTCGTGGATATATAAATCTTTTTCAAATTTTGATTTTTACATTTTTTTTCTCTTTTGAATGTTTGTTGATATATATTGTCGATGTATGAATGTCAAATTTGGCTTTTTGGTGGGATGTTAGCACCCCCAAGGAGTTGTTGGAGGGGGTGCAAGCGATGGAGGAGGTCCTATGGTTGTAACTTCAAGTTATAGGTTGGAAAACAAATTGGATTATGCTTATGTTTGAAAATAAAACGAAAAAGAAAATTACAGACGGATTAGCAACGAAATTCAAAAATTCCGTTGCTATTCCGTCTCTAATTTTCCAGGAATATATGCATGAATCACAAACGGAATCAGAGACGGAATTCATAAATTTATTAATTCCGTCTCTGATTCCGTTGCTAATAAGCAACGGAATCAGAGATGGAATGCAATTACAAAGGTACCATTTCGAAAAAAATTCCATTTCTGTTCCGTCTCTGTTCCGTTTCTAATTTCCGTCTCTAAATCTGTCTCTAATCAGAAACAGAATTTTTCCGTCTCTATTCCGTCTATAATCAGAAACGGAATCAATTTTCCATTTCTGATCGAATCAGCGACGACGTTTTCAGAGACGGAATTGATTCCGTCTCTGTTCCGTTTCTGATTGCAATTAGAGATGGAATTTTTGCAAATCAGAGACGGAAAATTCCGTTTCTGATTTGCTGTTTTTTTGTAGTGGTAGTTGATGCCTCATCCATCTCTAATGGAGATGCTTTGGCAGTTGTTGTCGTTGTTGTTGCTGTTTTTGTTGTCACTTATGATATCTTTAAGTGGAGAATGATGAAAACGAAGGAGGGCATACCTTCAATTGAGGTAGGCTTTTAACTAAATGTTAACTATCTAAAGAACAACCTTCTGATCTTGCTTTTGTTGTTGTTTGAGGCTGCAACACTGAAAGCTTCCCTCTACCATTCCTCCCTTTAAGTAATCTTCTTAATTACTCCTATTTAAATATATCAATAGGTGTGGTTTATAAAGTTCATATGTACCGATGAGATTTCTATGACAATTGTTTTATATTTTTAAAAACATATATTAGTGTATTGTAATTTTACCACTTGAATTAATCAACTGTCTAGAATTATTACAAAAGTTAAAAAAAAGATAATGTTTGACATGCTTAGTAGTTAATAAAGTTCTAGAATTAATTGAATGTCTATGACAATAGTTTGGTAAGCTTTAGTCAAACCATAGTATTTGAATTTGAATGTTTGCAATATCTAGCTCGGCAAACACGGTTGGGATTGAAATGGCTAATTAGAGTTATTTGGTTTTTTAATACAAGTTTCTTCTAGGTTTAAGTTACAAGTGCAAACGCAAGATGATTTGGGATCCGCACCATTTTTCCTATTTGAAAATATCCTACACAAAATTGTAAGTGAGGAAGTCGTAAATGACTTATTAGAGAAATTACTCAATGTACGCTTAAAAATTCTAAACATTTAACTAAATTTCGTTTAAACATTATATTAAAGTATAAATTTCATTAGCCTTTTACATTTAACTCATATCTCTTCAAGAACAAAGTCTTCTTCTTCTACCATTCTCTTCTATTTTCCTTCTATTTCGTGAGCAAGCAATGCCATGTCAGAGTTGTTGTCTCCTTCGTGTTGTTGATCATCCTCCCCGAAGCCGCATCGTCGTTCGCCATTCGCACCAGCCGCTAGCTTGAGGGTTTACTGTCAGCGATGACAACTCCGCCATCACCCCTGGTCAGAGCCGCACCTCTGCTAGTCACCCACCTGCGTCCATCGCGACTCTCACCTACATCATCTTGGGGTTGCATCATCGTGTCGCTGCTCTAAAGCGTCCTCCTTTGTAGCTCCCCTCTATCTATGCCACCAAACCTATCTCTCTCATTTGAAACCCTTTCTTCATTGTCTATGCTTTAAGTGTTGTGTGTTGTTTTTAGATATGTAAATTTTATTTTATTTTTTATTTTGGGAATGAATCTCGCTCCTTCATCTCTTCTTTGCACAAAGCAACACTAAAGATATAGGGTCATTACTACACACTTAAAAATAAATTAAAGGTTGAGATCTATCCCAGTTAATTTACGACTCTAAAATAAACACGTTTTGTGCACACCACCTTTATTTAGACCTTTAGTTAACTATTTCCAATTAATAAATAGTTTAAGTTATCGCCATTACATAAATTCAACTTAATTAAGATAAAGATGTCACGATACTTTATACTGCACTCAGTAGCGCGCTAGATATAATTAAGATTATTTTATGTTTCTTTTATAAATGTTTGAGTATTTCGCCTTATCACAACTCCCGGTTGGGTATTGGACTACTAATAATTCTTCATTAGCAATTAATTAACGAATTAAATACACGGGTCGTTACAACATACTCGAAAGCAGAAGGAGTTCTCATGGTGGAATTGTCGACTCGGACCCTTTTGCTCTTCGGCTTCTTCCTGCTGAGATGAAACTTACTATTTTTCGGCTGACCATTTGTTGTAATCTTCTATTTGGGTGCAGAAATAATAGTCGATGCAGGGCAGGTGATTTTTCTTAACTTCCATACTATCTTTGCCCCTATGTCAGGACCATTGCTTTTGTACTAAGCCTCAACTCCTTCCATTTGAACTTGGTATAAATATTCTACTTCCCCATTCAATAATGGGGTCATGTTCAATTTCTTCCAAAGTGAGTGGACTTCATTAAGAGTAATAGGGCTACCGTTAAGCAAATGTACATCGATCTCATGCACACATGCGATGCCATAAATGGCCCGCAAAAATATCCACAAATTATCTTATCAAGGCCATCACCTTCACTAGATGTTCTTGCCTCCTTACTAATTACATCCAATGCATGTCAGGCCACGAAGCCTAAGATTGAATGTGCCACTAAGTGCATGGATAGATTTAATGAGGCCTCTAAGTTACACTATTGGTGGGTAAGAACATCGTGTATAGACTTGAAAACATCTCCAAAATGACCCTGTAATGTCCTGAGCTTTCTTTTCGGTACATTATAGGCACCCTCAATCTGATTAGTAGTCACATTCACAAAGTGCAATGCATTGTTGGTCCATGCATACATAAAATTCTCTTTTTGACACAACCATGTGTCCTTAACATAGTCCAACAACCTCGGGACTCCAAAATATTGCACCTCTAGTTTCGCAAGGCGACCATTGTAAGTTTACTCAGTTTGGGATGGCACCAAGTTAGTCCATATCCTATACTAAGTATTATAATTCCCTTCATCGGAAAATAGATCTTTTGTCTTCGTGACAATGTTCTTATTCACGTGCCATGAATAAAGCAAGTGGGTTGCATCGAGGAGCTCATCCTCTACTACCGCAACTAAGCCCAAATCCTTATCCATCAAAATAATACTCGGGAGTTGCCACCTATCCAATAATGACTTAAACTGTCTAAGCACCCATGCATAGTCAGACCTAGTCTCATTAGCAAAAAAAACATGTGCCATTAGAAAGGTCATGTGAGTCAAGGTGACCCTAACAATCTCAAGCAGCGAGTACTTGAATCGATTTGTCTTGTAAGTTCAATCCAATATCAATAAATGAAGAAAACACTGAAGGAGTTGCACTGAATTAGGGTGGGCAAAGAATATATCCCTCACACTATACGTGCATGGCTAAAAAGAATGCTGCTTAATGTATTTGTGCTCGTCCAACTGGTGAAGTAAAAGCTGCATTTTACTCTTCCCATCTGCTTCAAACTTTCTCAACATAACCATTTCACTATAAATTATCTTCACAATAGTCACATTGCCATTGTTCTTATCCTTGATGTCACTTTAAATATCCCAAAGGCGGGCACTAGTTTTGCTCATAGTTGTGTACCCCAATCACAACTTGGATGTGCCACAATCCATCAAGCTTGTGCTTTACATTGATCTTAAATCGGCATCCACACTTCATGGGTCCAGTCACCTTTTTCTTCTCCCCACTAGTCTTAACTTCCATTCCTTTCAATATTTGCTTTGCCTTTGACACTTTCAGTCCAAAGGCCCCATACCTCTCACAATCTATTGACAACCTAGTTCACCTACCCTGACCAAGGCCACCTGAATCAAACTTCACTATGATTACTACAAAACCACAATGCCTGACAATCTCCTAAGCTCAAGCAACTACATCCTCTCTCCTAGTAAACAACACATTCGATATAAAGATCCTCGTTAAGTCCGGGAAGACCAGACAAATGTATTTGTTGTGTCGCACGTGACAACCTACAAGAAACAAAACAAACAAAAATCAATAGATAATTGAGGCAAGAAACAAATTTTACACGAAATATTGAGGATGTCGGAGCAACATGTTTGATACGTTAAACATGAGTGTCGGCTTGATAAAGCCAAAAGTTAAGTATCAATAACGGCTTACATGTGCCATTGTGATATCCGAGAAATTTATAAACTTGATTAGGCAACTAATTAAGTATTTTTATATTTAATTTGAGATTTAAACATATGATGTTGGACCCACGTATTATGGACCGGAGTTCATAAGCCAAAATATTATGTTTGTGTATCGCGTACCTATTTGATGTATTATACACTATTTTGACGTGAAATAGGGTCAAGTTGAAGTATTTAAATGGTGCCCTTGAGTCTCGGAGTGCGTTGGGAATATTTTTCAATTTTTGACGGAATTGGGGTGTTTTTTGAAGTTTAATTTAAACATAAATTAAAGGGATAATCACAAAATTAAAAAGAATAAATAATAAATTGGTGGGCGTCTAGTGACACTGTGGGTCGAGGGTGATACACGTTGAATGTACAACAGTGCGCACGCCCAAAAATGATCGTTGGCGCGTGTGGCAAATTTATAGCCGCGAAAATACATAGGTGTATATGTATTTATATATATATATATATATATATATATATATATATATATATATACATATATATATATAGTTTATATATAAATATATAAATGAATCTTATAGTTTAATGTAAATTCAAAAATGTATACATTAGATTTGCCTTGATATACGCATAGCATGAGCATCAAAGAAGAGGATGGTTGTGATACATTGGTAATGTTGGAGTGTTTATCCAAGCCTCAAGAAGTGTGCACCCTCATCTTAAGGATAATCAAATGGTGCATGGATATGATTGAGTGGATAGTTATAAAACCATTTGATCTACTACGAGATATGGGATACATATCTCGAGAAGATCAATACCATTGATTTTGATAAGTCGGTCACTGATGTTGATCTTGTTAATATCTACAAAGATTGACCTTAAGATATGCAACACGTATCTCGAGAAAAATCAAATTATATGATGAAAAATGTACCATCAAGTCTGCGTTGAGATTCATGCGATGCGAATCTCGAGAAAATTTAATATTTTTCTCTAACCAACGACAAAGAACCACCTCTTTGGTTTCAAAGAGATAGAAAATCTGAGAGAGACCAAGGTGGAAAGACCAAGGAAGAGACGAGATTGATATTGTGGAGAGATTGTTATTGTTGAGTTGTGTTGTTGTTGTTGATCGTTGGTGTTGTTGTAAGTTGTTCTTGTTGGGTTGTTAATTGATGTTGGGGATGGGAGGCTCGGGCCATCCAAGAAAGGAAACTCGTCTCCCCTCTGAGCAAGCCATGCAAACCCAACCCAATACCCCAATCGATAAATAAAAAAAATTGCTTCAATGTTGAAGCAGAACAACTTGATTATAGTCAGAATAAAAGAGTTTATAAAGTCTCATTAGAGTCAATTGGATGCTGAAGTATGGGCAACCATTCTCACATTACTGTAAAAATGAAAATTTTAGCTACTTTCTAATCTTACTAAGACTAATCTAACAAAACAGCAACATTTAAAATGTTAACAAATATTTTCTAATTATGGACTCTATTTAATGTACGTAATTAAAAAAAAACTAAAATTAAACTTGCCTAATTAAAACCTATGTTCCTTAAGTTTTCCATCGATGTCTAATATTCCTTTGCGAGTTAGACCCAATGCTCGCCACGTGAACGTACACATCCATGCTTCAAAACTTACACACATCATTATTTTCCGATTCGAAAAAACTCATCCTCGAATTTTCGTACCTTCTCGTGTCTTCCCATCTAGAATCGTTTTATTTTCAAAAATAAGCTTGACATCATCATCTGAAAAGCTAGCAATAAAGTTCTTATAGTTGGAAAAGTCCTTCGCGAAAGAATTATTGACGACCGTATTACCAACTACCACTTCAAGTACCTAAGGATTTTTGTGGGAAACTACTTCAATGATAAAGCCGTCATCTCCAAAGATTACTACAAAGTCACGCCCATCATCGTCGAGCATTGGCCCTTCGTCCAAGTCGTTGGAGTCCTCCTTGAAGAAAATTGGATCTATTTCGCCGTCACTGTAAAGAAAAAGAACTCCATCTTCTTCTTTCTCGTATATAAATTCCTCCTTGTCTAAATATTTCTCTTCTAATTGTTCACCAAAAGCAAACTCCACCCTCAGTTATATGATCACCCGAACCAAATTAAGGCTTTGATACCAAACTGATGCAGAGAAAGTCTTCTAAATCGATTAATCGAAATCCACGAAGACCAATTCAAGGCACTAAGAATTTAAAACCAAAGTTCTCTAAAAAGAAACAATATTCTTTATTAATCATCAAAATCCCTCCTTTACATTACGTACGTACCATAGCCTTTATTTAGGCTTTAAAAATAAAAAATAAAATAAAAAATACCTAAACTCTACTACTTACTGTACGATATACCCATGAAATTTCTTAATTAATAGATATAAATAATTCTAGTATATCTAAACTTCCTAATCTAAACGTTACATAAATAAATAAATGCATATAATATGTTATCAGTCCGGAGAGAGAGGTGGGCGAGACAATCTAATAACACCTAGTTATTAAATACCTTTCTAATCGGACTCGCTAATAGAAGTCAATTTGTATAGCTACTTTCTAATCTTACTAAGACTAATTTAACAAAACAATCTAATTAAATGTATAGCAACTGACAGTGGCCTCTCTTTTTTTTCTCCAACAACAACATAACCTCAATCCCAAATTAATTAGGGTCGGCTACAAGGATCAAACTTTTTCATTGTGCTCGATTAAGCGCAATTGATGGTGAGCTTTGCAAACCATTCAAATCTCTCCTAGTTAATGCATCCCATGTTAACTTTGGTCTACCCCTACCTCGTCGAATTTCTACAGTTTATATTGAGTCAAATTTTCTAGTTGGAGCATTCTCTTTTTTTCTTCTCCAAAATCTTAAAATTCTTCTTTTTGATTTACTTTCGTTATTTTTTTCTTGAACCACCTCCAATCCTCCTCTTTGATTGGTGATGGTTCTAGTTAAATCTTTTTTGCATTTTTTTCATACAATAACTAACAAATCTAATCAGATTTGTAGAGATTGGTTCATCCTTATTGTGGTGCATCTTCATCAACGGTGTTGCGTGGATTTGTGCGGCGCTGGAGTGATCTTGTCTTTAGTTTTATTTTATAGTTAGTTTTCTTCCCTAGTTGGAAGTCTTTGATTTGTCTTCTTCTTGTTGGGAAGTCTTAGGTTTTCTTCTCCTTATTGGGAAGTTTTATTATTCGTTTTGTGGTTCTAGTAGTTTTGTGTATTGTCATGAGTTTCAACGTTGTAGAGAGCAGTCACTCATTTTCAAACTGTTTCAATTTCGAATAGGATTAGTAAATCAATGTACTTGATTCTCTATCTTGTCTTGGCCATTAAGTTTTCCATCGCTGCTTAATATTCTTTTGCGGGTTAGATCCAATGATCGCCACGTGACGTACACATCCATTCTTCAAACCCAACATACATCACTTCCATAACCTCAATTTAAATTTTATTATTATCTTTTAAAGCATTAGAGAATACTTGTGTGACTCCACAACCAAAAAATGCTTTCAACGCAGGCATGCAAAAACAGAAAATTAACGGTGTATCTCGATATCGAGAGAGATAGAGAGAGAGAAAGAGAGCAGACAAGTTTTAGTCGAGTCGAGTGGAACTACATGAAATCAAGGAAAACAAAAACAAATAACATGAAACTTGGGGTGCACGTTTGAACACCGACGAGGGAGCGTGGGCCGACCGACGAAGGAGGGTGGCGAACTCATTAATGTTTGACGAGGCTGGGTGTACGATTGCAAGATACAAGAGAGGAATTCAATCTTTTGTAGGAGCAAAAATGCCATTTCCCTCTAAAGTATTTTTGAAAAAAACACCATTTAATTTCATCAACATGCCCTACATAAAGCGTGCATGGGGTGCATATAGCGCGGCCTAAAGAAATCCATAATCAGTTGATTCGAGTAATAAGGGACTCTACTCCATTTGAACGAGGTCTTAAGTTTTGAGGGCCATTCCCATTTCAAGCCTAATAGTGTAATAGTGCCCGAGTACGAATTAATTGGTCTAGTTAGTGTCAAATTCCATATAATAATGAATACATGACTCTTCACGTGACTCCCTCACTAAACTCCTCCTAGCATATTTTTTACTCCTCCTATGTATTCTACACAAGTATCCTAATACTTGCACGGTGAGGCTCCATCTCATTGAAATACACAAGTCCCCTTCGTGCTTACAACTCAAAGATAAGAAGTGAACAAAAAAATTGTCCACAATACAAAGAAGACGAGGTACGGAATACTCTATTGACTTTGAAATATATATAAACGATATAAGACACACAATCTAAACCACAACAACTAAGATGTGATGCGTTTTTACCTTCAAAACATCCACACCTCAACACATTGATCCGTGATAGTGATATCTCAGAAATTCTACTCCACTTAACTGCATATCTTTTGTTAGAGTGGATGAGATCAAATCTGCAACAAATCGATTATGAGATCATGTTGCAACTGTGAATCGACTCCTTGTTGCAACTGCATTTTTATCCATAACAAACTGATTCAGAGATCAATAACAATGGTTTCATCATGAGCCGCATGTTCCAAGCAATGACATTTTTTGTGGCTAAATATTACATTTTTGCTACGAACTAAAATATTCGTCCCACATCTTAAAAGGTCAATGACTTTTATGGCAACAACCTAACTTTGTTGCTAAATATCTTCTGTAGCTGCAATGTAATTGTTTCATTGCTAAACTTAAAGGTAGAGTATGTGGGAACTGTTGAAATGCTTTGGCAACGAATATAATTTGTAGCAACGTGAAACAAAACTTTGCAGAGTCATTTACCAAATTGCAATATAAGACAACTAATGACAACTAATTAAGAGAATGACACTAATATATTCAGCTCTCATACACCTCAAACGCTATGTGCGTCAATATACCCACAACTAGACCATTACCCGTATGCACAACACTATGCGCTCGGCCACGCACAAAACATATATATAAAGTATAGGTGCATTTGGGACCCCTTACAATTAATGTTCACAACGAACACCAATTAGGTTAGGTTACATTAGATAAGTCCAATTTCAACTCTAATACAAAATTGAACTTCCGCTAATACTATTTGAATCCCAATAGATAAAACACCCGCGTAAAGTACTGCACATCTATTTAGTTTGAGTCCAAGTTGAGTTCATTACAATGTAACTTCAACTCATACACCAGTGTTAATTGAGCCAATTAATCAACAACCACAAACAACAACAACCTTAATCCCAAACTAGTTGGCGTCCAACGCTTCACGCTTGGGCAAGACTACCCAATTTATGATACTAATACCAATAATTATGGAAAACCCAATTATAAATGCATGTGTATATGAACACCTAATAAATATCCGTATCCCTAACAGAATCACCAAGCTATCTTAAGGATATAAACAAGTAGGGTATCTGCAAAATACTCCCTACACGTACTAGTTTGATAATACTAATACTCGTACCTATTTAAACACAATTATAATATTCATATCAACACATTTATCTCACCCTCACCCCAGTTATTAAAAAAGTGTAAAAAGCAAAAATAATCTTAAGTTAATTGAACGACTGGATTCTTTATTAAAATTACATTCGAATTAAACACAATACAAATTTGTAGATTTTTTTTTTAAAAAAAAAATCCTTAAACACAATATGAATCTAAAAATATAACAAAATAAACTAAAAAAAAATCAACTAACTAATTAGAATTATGACAACATAATGTCACATGACATCTCTGTAGACTTTCTTAGCAAAATAGTTTATATATATATATATATATATATATATATATATACTACTATAATAAAAGAGCCAATATGGACCATGTGGAAAGGTCTATATTACCCTTTTCATTCCATTCATCGGACTCATGAACTCCTACTAGCTAGCTTCGGACTTCTATACCAACAATGCAAACTTCCACTAGAACAAATTCTACTTTTCATAAAGGTTTTGAACCTCTATGAAAGACTTTTCATAGAGGTTTTTGACCTCTATGAAAAATGTTATCTTTTAAGGCGTTATTGTATCTTCAAAGCTTACATAGGGGTTTCAAACCTCTATCAAATCTTGGCTATTTCATAGGGTTTTGAAACTTCTATAATATCTTCAAAGGCTTACATAGGGGTTTCAAACCCCTATCAATTATAGTTATTTCATAGGGGTTTAAAACTTCTATATTATCGTCAAAGGCTTACATAGGGGTTTCGAACCCCTATCAAATGTAATCTAAAAATAATAATAGCTGAAAATGCTTATAATTAATTTCCATTTTCATTTTCAATTGAAAATATACAAATCTACATTCCATTCGCAATATTATTATTCCATCAAGAAATTCGTAGTGTTCTACAACTAATCAACAAAACAACAAATCGATAGCCACACATTTCACGAAATCAATCAACAAAACACACATTTTCATTGTCATACAGTGTCTTAGCAGAGAGAAGTATATGTAGAAAGTCATCCTGCTTGTTTGAAACTTCACCATTGCCAATTCTCGCATCCACAATTGCTTTGACAATGGAAGCAATTTTTGTTCTAGCCTGTAAAGCAAAATCAATCAAAAATATTGGCCCATAATTTTTGATTCCTAATCTTTTTCTCCTTTTGAAAAAAGAGAAGATAAACATGATGCAACACTTTGAGGGGTAATTAAGTTATTCACAATTCACAATGAAATCGTCTGCAAAAAACTCACTGTTCGAGCTAAATAGAAATTTAATTAAACATGTTTCAATACATTCAATATCAATAGAACAAGACCAAACAAGACTAAACATAGAATCAATTAATCCTAATTTCTCAAATTCAATAGAATAAGCTTGCATTTATGTTTGTTTTTTTGGGTTATAAATTTGTATATATGGTTAAAATGTATGTGTATGCATGTGCAGGTTGGCATGCAAGGAAAACAATGTGGGAGGGTACAGGGGGTGGAGGCTGAGAGTGCTTGAAGCACTCATCATAATATTGTCCTTCACACGGACACTCTATCTGTTGTTGATACATGCAGGTGTGTTCAATAGCAAGTATGGCCCTGGTTACAGGGACTCTGACTATGGTGTTGGTGCATATGTTGGAGCTGGAGTTGGTGACCCTGCTCTCAAGGGTGGTGTTGGTGCAGGAGCTAGAGTGTAAAACTCACTACTACCTACTGCATATGCATTAATCTATCTGTGTTATGAGATATGTATGTTAAACCGTCCCTAGCAAACTTTGAAGTATTAGGCTTTTATTTGGTTTTATGTGATGACCTCATCTGCATTTCACAAAAAACACTTGTCATATGTGATTCAAAGAACAAACAAAGTGAATGGTTCTTTACTTGGAAATTTATAATGCATGGTCATACATAAGATAAGAGAAACACTTCAATTTGGCCAAGTATGAGATACTTGCCACTAATAATATTGATGTCAAAAACAACAAATAGAGATGCTATAAGTATAAGAAAAAATCAAAAGGGCTGCAAGCATAGGTAGCCAAATAGGTACATAATGAAGGCATTTGTCCAGAGGCATATGACAGTTCCTGAAGAAATTACAATTCCTGAAGATTATGGTCCTCGAGATTCAAAAAATTGCTCTAATGTAGATGACATCACTAAATGTGGATCAATCAAATAATCCAGGAACAACACTCCAATTCTAATCACCAAAAGTTCAAATTAAGCATTCCATAGAACTAAATGTGGATGACATCACTAGGAGCTATACTTGGAATTATGCTACTAATTACTGTGGTCAGTGCAATTCGATGGATATTACTATTAAAGATGGAGTATTAAAGGGAAGGAAATGCGCAAATACTGAGAAATTAGCACCTGGAGAGATGTCTCTAGCAAGGCAAATTTCAGATGGAATAGAGTGGGATTTTAGCACTGGAAATGTCCCTGCACAGGTTATGGGATATGATCATCAGAGGGAAACAACTTCTAATAAGGATTCTAAAATTGGAGTTGAGAGCTCTAACTTGATTAAAGCTCTTGGAGACTACATACTGTCCAATTCGAATGAGATGTCAACTAAAGACCTCCCCCGCTCAACACAAAATATATAGTCATTAGTAACTGTATTCAATAGAGACGCACCAGGAATGTGGGAGCAGAATGTAGGTAACAAAGGTGGTGACTTGCCACACTAGATCATTTTCAGCTTGTTTTGTTTGTGGTACATACTACTGATATAATTTCCCAGTTATATCTATTTACACATTAGTCACTTGTAATCTCATCAATATACATGACTGATGTTGTAGAGTATTATTAAAGATAGAAAATTGCATTTGTTTTGGCAAGAATTCATCCATCAATGAATGTTATCCTTTCCATTTCTAATAAAGGATTTAATAGAAAGGGTATGTAATTTGATGCTTCTTTCTTCTTTGCATGTGATGATTGAGTGCCATATATTGTGCAGATGATCAGTCCTCCAAATAAAATGCATCACCAAACTCACCATGTATATATATATTTCACAATGAAAAAATAGGCCATGTTGTCGCATTGTATGCAAGTTAAACTACGTTCAATGTCTGTCCAGAATACTAATCACCAATAATAAAACTTCACAAAACTGAAAGCCGATAAGTTGTACTAGCAAAGGCAATATATAATAAGAAAAAGTGATAGTGCGAAAACTTTAACATAGCAAGGAAGTCAATAGGCATAATTACCTTAATCACGCCTCGGCAAAAAAACATCTCAACGACTTCTTTGACAATAGGAAGCAGCCCTACATGGTGCACTGCAATTCCCCTACGCAGGAGATTTTGGACCCTAACAACCTACCAAAAATTTTATGCGACATAAGTCTAAAATTCTACCTAATTTGAAGTTAACACACACAAACAAGAGGTAATGCACACATATAGGTTAATTTGAGAATCGAAAAACCTGTAGAAGATTCCTATCAGATCCCTTTAGGCGAGAAAATGCCTTGTTACAAAAGATACGAATTGTATTTTTTTCATAACTACTTGTAAGGTTGGTACCAGGCAAGTTGTCAGCTGATTTATCACACTGATTCTTTGAAAAGCAAAAAATGACCATCTAGTTTCGCACATGGTAGGATAAGAAAAAAAAACATTAATTTCCAAGGAAACGAAAATCGAAGTAACAGCCAATACTCCAAAATCTATGGATTACCTGCAAGCTTATTACAAAGTAAACCATTGGTACTGAGACGAACAATACTCCAAGATTGGCATATGTGTTCATTGTCGCTGCAACTGAAAAAAGCAAGGTTAAATGGGACATTAAGATCAACAATACTCAAATCAGCAGAGACCTGCAAAAGAGGAAGTGATATAATTGCCAAAAATTTGATAAACATAATTTGAAATAAATCTCAGTTTAGAATTTGGAGGCGCTTACTCGACTCAATTGCATATAGAAATCAAACACCAAATCCCATTACCTTGAGAAATTAATTCGCCAAGTGAGTAGCAATTGGATACATGATAAGTATTAGAGTCAAATATCTAAACAAGTAATGATGTTTGAACAAAACTACCAATTCCATCAGCAAGGCTGCAAAAGTACCTTCTTAGCAAATATCTAAACAAGTAATGTTCAACAGGGACGAGTTTAACTAACTTCTACAATATAGTGTATCATTTGATTGTTTTAGTTGGGCTTCTTTTTTATTACCTTCTTGGCAAATCTCTTTGCACACAGACTGCGGAGGGGCATGTCCACTAGCCTTCTAAATACCATTAACCTTTCTCTAATGAATAAAAAAGTAAGATGAGATAGGAGTTCATATTCAATTATTTACACATCCATTTTCTTTAGCTTCTAACATTAAAAGGTGTGGCCACAAATTTAAATGACATTTCAAAAGAAAAAAGAACTCCAAAAAAAAATATCCAAAATCATGTATTTGGATTAAGCCTGATTTTGGAAGAGAAAGACGACGTTCATATATTTATACTTGCCCTTTAAAATTGCCATTTTTACAAGTAGCCTAATTACTTGCCTTACGTATTGCCTTGGCTGTTTATTTTAAATCACTGAGATGACAGAGTAGTTATACCCTGGGCAATGCTTTGATAATACGTACATCTTTTTGTTCATATCAAATGGACTATGGATGCTTGGTCCTCATATTAAACTTGCTTATCTTTGACCTTTTTTTGTGTAATCTTTCAATCCACTAAATCAGTAAATCTCGTGTTCTCACATACCAGTTCTTTGTTTTCACAGTTTTTTAAGTTTAGCATTGCCTCAATGATGATATCCTTTACAAAATTTGAATGAAATTGATACCTTTTATTGTTAAGTAAAGGTTGTTTCTCAAAAAAGCGTCGGAGATATTTCAGATGCATATACAACCCACATGGAAGAGTACTCTCTCACAGCTTCAATATGGGATTGGTATAAAGAATAATCTGGTATTTGGAGTGAGAACAATTTTACATCAAAAAGCTTGTTAGAGCATATAAACACTACAAAGGATACTAGTGACTTTTTGTGGTACACGACAAGGTGACTGTGTGATGGGCTCTGTAAATTATTCTTTCTACTCTCTAAATTCTTAAGAGGAATTAAAGAAGCTAGAGTGAGTCCAATCTATAGATTTATCATAAATGCATCTGCCCATTAATATTTTCAAATATAAGATTGTGAAGTAGCTGCTTCTAAAATTTCTTGTATCCAATTTAACTTAGATGAAATATACTTCATCTGGTGAATGCTTTATTTCAGATAAACTCTCATTCCTACTTTTAGGAGAGAAAAACTAAAGTTTTGGATTGGTGTTTTTTTCTAAAAAAAAAAGGGTTTTGGATCGGTGTTAGACATTTAATGTGATTGACTAATGGTGAAAGATAATAATTATAGCAAGGGAGATTATGCTACGAGTGCAAGCACGTAATTATATGGATTAGATCATCATTAGATAAATCCTCGAGAGATATGACAACAACAAGTGAAAATTAAAGATTGAATAAGCAAAAGGTTCCTTGATTTATGTTTAGACTGCCATTTATAAACTTGAAAGTTGGATTGAAACAATTGCGTTTAGTCGATCATGCCTTTTTTTGGGTCCAATGAATCTTATTTAGTATGTCAGTCACAATGAGCGGATAAGAATAATCCAATGGATCACATATTGGAGTTTTTTTTATGAAAAATCTTTTAATGATAGAAATGACATAACTTTACCAATAAAATCTATAAATAAATCTTGTCTTGGCTACTGGGCTGCAACTTATGGTTTATAGTTAAGAACCATACCCTCTATGTGACTGTTAGCACTCTTATGGCTATTTGATATCTACTTTCTTTTCAGTGTTTTATTATTTTCAATGTGACTACTACTGAACTATTCAGATCTAAGGACAAGCATTTGTAGTATATGCAATTTCCACTTATGTTCTGCCTATTGCTTTGGAACTTTGGTTCTCGTTTTTTGGTCTAATTTCTTCTATATTAAAATATGGTTATTCACTTATGGTATTTGCATTTGTTTTAATAATCAACTTCTCTTTATTTTAGACTTCTTCATTTTTGCCCCCTCCTGAACACAAATATTCAAGTATATAGACTTTTTAGAAATCAATTAGGATCATCAATAAGCACTAGCTAGGTAGTAATATATATAAACCTAATATATAACATAATTAACTCATTGGCTTCTTCAACAAATGCCAGACCACCAACACCATAAAATTAAACACTTTGAAATCAGAAATGCACAAAATTAAACACTTTGAAATCAGAAACCATAAGGAGTGAAAAGCAATCAAGCAATTATGTAAAGAGTGGAAGAAATTGAATCTCGAAATTGATCACCAACACCAGATCTGAAACCAACGCAACTTAAAGTGAAGACTGAGATCTCAACCTCTTGCCTTAAAAGCTAAAACCACAAACACAACAAATTAACAGATCTGAACCAAATAACAAATTCGACAGCCAAAATCATCAAAAAACGAATATTGAATCAAACATAAGACACAGAGAGAGAGCTCACATTGAGATGTTAGAGTTCTGTAGAGACGACTCCACGTGGAGATCGGTTCTGTGATTGATCGAGCAAGTGCGAGCGAGTGCGATGAGACAGTCGATAACGCGATAAAGGTGAGGACGACAGAGTTAGGGGAGGATGACGAACCGATCGATTCTGCGATTGATCGAGCGAGTGCGAGCGAGTGCAATGAGACAGTCGATGAGGCGATGAAGGTGAGGACGACAGAGTTGGGGGAGGATGATGAACCGATCGATTCTGCGATGACGATGACGGACGAGTTCAAGCATGTGCGAGTGAGTGTTGATGATGACGATGACAGGCGAGTTCGAGCGCGACTGTGATTATGAGCGTGAGAGATTGTGAGCGCGAATGTGAGATTGTGAGCGCGAGTGAGTGTTTAGGGCATGCCTTGTTTGGGCCAGAGTTTCCATAGATGTTTTTGTAACCTCTATGAATTAGTGCTATTAAAAGCCTAATTGTCTAATTAATGGGGGTTAATTAAAACCTCTATCTATTAAGTGCTATTAAAAGCTCAAGTTGTCTAATTCATGGGGGTTAATTAAAACCTCTATCTATTAAGTGTTATTAAAAGCTCAAATCACTACAAAAAAACAGCAAATCAGCAACGGAATTAGAAACGGAACTTATTTCCGTTTCTAAATCAGAAACGGAATTAGAAACGGAATAAGTTCCGTTTCTAAATGTAACAGATTAAGCGACTTAACCGACAGATTAGAAATATTCGAGAGACGGATTTGAGACGGATCGAGACGGAATTAGAGACGGAATTAGAGACGGAATTAAATTCCATCTCTCGAAATTTGGCGCCACCATTCCCGCCAAATTCTTCATTTCTTATGGCCGTTCATCATTCCTCGAGATTTGTATTTTGTCCGATCTGGCAGCCTCTTCTCCTTCCCGCACCCCACCCCCCCCCGCAACAAAACAAGCAAATCCCCAAATCATTCCCACGAAAAACCCCAAAACCTAAATCCGTCTCTCCGTCTCGTCGCGCCGGCCGATCGTCTCGTCCCCGAGACGTTCATCCCGTTCGATCGTCTCGTCTCTCCGTCTGATCGTGCGAGCTGGTCTCTCTCGGTGCTCTGCTCTGGCCGTCTGCAGTCGCGGTGGTCTCCGTTTCTCCGTCTGGTCGTGCTACTGGTCTCTCTCTCTGTCTCTCTGGTCTCGCCGTCTCTCTGGTCTCTCCGTCTCGTCGCGCGTCTCCGTCATCGCCGATATCTCTCGCTCTCTCGGTCTCGATTCGGATCCGGTTAGCAAGGAATTTGTAGTTTTGGAGTCTTACTACAATCTTCATTTCTTATTTGTTTTTTATTGTTCTTTATAATGCAGGGCAACACTCATGATCAAGAGCTCTTCACTTTCATAGAGATCATTCACCTTGTGACGGTTTTGAGGAAGTATCTTGAATCGCTTGTTTACATTTTCGCTAAAAATTTGCGTCTGTCGAGTTGGCGTTCTAGTCCCCTTGTTTATCTAATTTAAAAAATTTATGGAATAATCCGTCGGGTGACATGAGAATTATTTAAGTTTCCGCTATGGTTCATTTGATAGTTCGATCTTCTAGTAAACATCGGAGTTGAAGGCAAGAAGCTATTTTATCTAGAAAGATTTTCCAATTTAAATTAAGCATGCGAGACTTCATAAATTTCCATCTATCAATAAATATTTGGGGTGTCCGGTGTTCCTACGTACATTATATGCGGCATCCAGGAATATTAAAGTCGTAATACTTGTTAGCATTGCAAATATTATGCTCATGAATGAAATATGTTATAGATTTTCACTTGAACTGAAGCTATATCTCGCTAGGGAAGGCGATCATATATATGCCTTGATGTTCAAATATAGGAAATGAACATAATGTGGTGACCATTGTGTATACTAGGTTTTCTTAGCGGCTCACTATACTAGTCGAATAAATGGATTTAAATAAAAAATTTATTTTCTTGAAAGGTCTTAGCTATTATGGTCATGGAATCCATTTTATTTTTGTAAATTCGTCTTGGCAATTGGCCGTGTTATAGTACTACCTTATTGTTTATGAACTGTGAAGGAACAAACTCTTGATCGTGGTGACATATTTTAAGAGTTCGGTTCTTATAATTGTTATTACTTTATGAGGTTTTATTTTAACTGTTCTTGAGTGATTTGATTTGTTCCTTGGTTGATTGTGCATTAGTTGGTGTTCTTCACTTGATCTATTAAGTTAATGTTGTGTCTTTTGTTTGGTTTAGAAGTTTTTGTTCTGCTTTCTTCTCTTACATGCATAGTTTTTGAGGTTATGCTTGTTCTATTTTTAGGTTTATTAATATGTACTATTTCATTTCAACCTTTTAATTGAGCAATTCAAGATTTATATTGATTCCGTATTTGGTTGTTATTCCATGTTTATTTTATCGGTAAAGCATGTCATCCGTATTTGGTTGTTATTCCATGTTTATTTTATCGGTAAAGCATGTCATGAGAGTCATTATAATACATTAGAATCATATACTGAGGTAATTACTTTGTCGTTTGATGTTATAGTTGTTAGTAATTTCATATTCATGCACTTGCTATGGATGATTGATTAGTTAGGTGTTGTTGGTTACGATTGAATAATACCTATAATTACTTAATTTCTACTACTAGCTAGTTAGGGTTAGAAACACTAGGATTACTCTTTTAGTGAATGTTGATGTTTCACATTACATTTCTAGAGAATGGAATAAACCTATAACCTTAAGGACGTATGAGTGAACAAGTAGTAGACGCGTTGATACTATGTGGTATTTGTATGCCTCTGATATCGATATAGGTTAGGCGCACGGCCTCAACTTCGATTCCCCACACAACTAAATGTCGGACTCCTGGTGGTCTCTTTTTGCAATCTTAGGGTCTTAAAAATTTTAATTTAAGTGCAAGAGGCAGGATGAAACTGTTCAAACACACATCAAACTAATTTTCAAATCAAATACACAAAACTATGTCGATTAAGCACAAGAAAGAGTTTATATCAAGGATTTCCTTACAACCAAGAGGATGACAAAAGAGATCAGCTTTGCGAGAGACTCTTATATTCCTTTGAAAGCCTCAAAGGTCTTTGGATTTGAGGACTTAAGAACAGCCACAAAGATCTCCTATTGCTCCTTCTAAAAAATCAAATTTCTTCTCTTTGTAGATCTTGAATTTTGAAATGTGTTTCTTCTCCCTTATGTTACAACCAAGTTTGTGGTGGTTTTATCATGATAGGAATTCCAATATGACCGTTTATAGCCGTGTTAGGAATCCAGGAAATCAAAAATTCAAATGTAAAGCTTGATTTCCAAAAGTCAAAAATATATGGCGTGTGGCTAATTAGCGCGCTAATTCTGAATTAGCGCGCTAACTCTGAGGAACTCAAAAAAATTATTTTATCCCTTTGTGTTAGCGACCCTTAAACTCGTCCAGGACCTAACCAACCCTTATAATACATGTTATACATGTTTATTATGAGTCATTTACAACAATCCTTTTGATAATGCCCAAGCTTCTTACATAAACAACATAACTCAATCAATTCCTTCTCTTTAGATTGTGATGACTCATTAATGACTTCCTAACTTTGTAAATTTATTCTCTATTCATGAGTTTAATGTGCGAACCTCGTTCTTTCACTTAGCTATCAATTTCTTCTCTTTAGATGGTGTAGATCGCATTTCCTTTGAAAGCCTCAAAGGTCTTTGGATTTGAGGACTTAAGAACGACCACAAAGATCTCCTATTGCTCCTTCTAAAAAATCAAATTTCTTCTCTTTGTAGATCTTGAATTTTGAAATGTGTTTCTTCTCCCTTATGTTACAACCAAGTTTGTGGTGGTTTTATCATGATAGGAATTCCAATATGACCGTTTATAGCCGTGTTAGGAATCCAGGAAATCAAAAATTCAAATGTAAAGCTTGATTTCCAAAAGTCAAAAATATATGGCAGTGGCTAATTAGCGCGCTAATTCTGGAATTAGCGCGCTAACTATGCGGGAACTCAAAAAATTATTTTATCCCTTTGTGTTAGCGACCCTTAAACTCGTCCAGGACCTAACCAACCCTTATAATACATGTTATACATGTTTATTATGAGTCATTTACAACAATCCTTTTGATAATGCCCAAGCTTCTTACATAAACAACATAACTCAATCAATTCCTTCTCTTTAGATTGTGATGACTCATTAATGACTTCCTAACTTTGTCAATTTATTCTCTATTCATGAGTTTAATGTGCGAACCTCGTTCTTTCACTTAGCTATCAATTTCTTCTCTTTAGATGGTGTAGATCGCATTTCCTTTGAAAGCCTCAAAGGTCTTTGGATTTGAGGACTTAAGAACAGCCACAAAGATCTCCTATTGCTCCTTCTAAAAAATCAAATTTCTTCTCTTTGTAGATCTTGAATTTTGAAATGTGTTTCTTCTCCCTTATGTTACAACCAAGTTTGTGGTGGTTTTATCATGATAGGAATTCCAATATGACCGTTTATAGCCGTGTTAGGAATCCAGGAAATCAAAAATTCAAATGTAAAGCTTGATTTCCAAAAGTCAAAAATATATGGCGGTGGCTAATTAGCGCTAATATCGGAATTAGCGCGCTAACCTAGGGAGGGAACTCAAAAAAATTATTTTATCCCTTTGTGTTAGCGACCCTTAAACTCGTCCAGGGACCTAACCAACCCTTATAATACATGTTATACATGTTTATTATGAGTCATTTACAACAATCCTTTTGATAATGCCCAAGCTTCTTACATAAACAACATAACTCAATCAATTCCTTCTCTTTAGATTGTGATGTCTCATTAATGACTTCCTAACTTTGTCAATTTATTCTCTATTCATGAGTTTAATGTGCGAACCTCGTTCTTTCACTTAGCTATCAATTTCTTCTCTTTAGATGGTGTAGATCGCATTTCCGATTTACAATATTCTCCATTTTGGAGGCTTCTTATCATCTTAATCATTATTATTTCATTACTTGAATAGACAACCGCTCGACAAGGGTTACGTTCGACTAGGAATGTCGTCTACAAACAGAGATCGGATGTACAACCTACTCGACAACGGTTATGTTCGAGAATTGAATTCGCGGCGAAGGTTAAAGAATTCATATCATTTGCAAAACAACATTGTCCTACATACCAAAGTGAACGGAAGATTAGATGTCCGTGCAATTTTAAGAAATGTCGACTTGTTCCGTACTGGACGTCGAAACGGTTGAGCACCACCTATGTAGGTATGGATTTGTCCGGGATATCACGGTTGGTACGAACATGGTGAGAACGGAGATGAAGGGCCGCAAAATTTTCACGCAATGGATTGCCATATTGATGATGCTTGATGTTCGAGGCTACGATCCGACACCTTACCGCGAGATGCTACAAAACGTGGCAGGTCCAAGTTTCAATTGGAATGTCGTGGAAGAATCACCAAACCCCCAAGCACGCCAACTATATGACATGATTGATGCAAGTAGGGAACAATTGTGGCCTGGTTGCGAAACCATGACAACGTTGTCCGCAATGGCAAGATTACTTGCGATCAAGTCCAACATCATATATCTCGAACGAGGGTATAATGAAATCATTAAACTCATGAAGGATTGTTTGCCAAATGACAACTCAATGGTTGAGAATTTTATGCCACTAAAAGACTAATGCGAGGTCTAGGTCTACTGTTGAGAAAATAGATTGTTGTGAGGACCAATGTATGATTTATTGGGGAGTGGACTCGAGTTGACGTCATGTAAATTTTGTGGGAAATCACGATACGTTGCACATCGACGAGGTCGTGGTCGAACACAAAAAACCGCCCTTGCAAAAGAATGTACTACTTCCCTTTGGGCCCTCGGTTGCAACGATTGTATGCGTGCTCGAGTCAACCGCAAAACATATGCGATGGCATGGAGATCATTCATCGCTCAAGATGTTATGCAACACTTGTTCGATTCGATTGCTTGGAGACATTTTAATGACGTCAATAAAGACTTTGCCGCGAGGTTCGGAATGTTCGTTTAGGATTGTGCACGATGGTTTTCAAGTATTTGGGATTTCCGGAAATCGTACTCTTCGTGGCCCGTGATTTTGACTCCTTACAACCTTCCACCGTCGATGTGCATGAAATCTGAGTTTATGTTCTTAACGGTTATCGTTCTGGACCGACCAGCCCAAAGCGAGAAAATCGACGTGTTCCTTCACCGCTTGTGAAAGAGTTGCAAGATTTATGGAACAATGGGGTGGTTACATACGACGTTTCCACAAGACAAATTTTGTCATGCGAGTTGCCCTTTTATGGACTGTTAGTGATTTCCCCATATAGCATGTTGTCCGGTTGGAGCACACACGGTAAATGTACGCTTGTCCATATTGTATGGAGGATACAAATGCATTTCAATTGCGAAATGGAGGTAAGACATCGTGGTTTGATTTGTCATCGTCGTTTCTTGGAGAAGTCATCACCATTAAGGAAAGACAAAAAAAATTTCATTAGAGGCAAAATGGTCATAATCGATGATCCGCCCGCTTTGCGGTCTGGTGAAGAAATTTTGGCGAAATTGAATCGTTTGGCTTGATGAAGGTGACAGAAATCGGCGAATAATGCGTGAATGGGCGGATAGCTAAGAATTCGGGATGGAGGAAGAAAAACATATTCGGGACTTGCCGTATTGGAAGACAAACTTGATCCGCCACAACTTAGATGTCATGCACATCGAAAAAAATGTTTTTGACAACATTTTCAACACTATTATGTGTGTACTAGGGCAAGAGTAAGGACAATGCAAAATCGAGGCAAGATATTCGTGAATATTGTCACCGACCTTCTCTACACATTGATTCGGCGACAAATACTTACGTCCTTGGGTGCTATGCTCTTGATACATCAAGAAGACAAAAATTGTGCGAGTGGGTTGAAAAGTTGCGTTTTCTGATGGTTACGCATCGAATCTTGGTCGATGTGTAGATCCAAAGAAATCGCTGAATGTTCGGCATGAAGAGCCATGATTGTCATATATTCATGCAACGGTTGATACCAATTGCATTCGAGAACTTCTCCCAAACCCGGTTTGGGTTGCAATTAGCGAATTAAGCCTATTTTTCCGGTCCCTTGCTTATCGCGAAATGTGTCGGTATCCAAGATATGGAGGTCTTAGAGTCTCGAAATACCAAAAATCATTTGCAAGTTGGAAAAAATTTTCCCTCCAAGCTTATTTGACTCTATGGAACACCTACCAATCCACTTGGCCTACGAGGCCCGTCTGGCGGTCCCGTTCAATTTCGATGGATGTATCCATTTGAGAGGTACTATCTTGAGCCCTTGATATTATTTTCCCATTCAATAGGTTTTATATCAACATTTCCTATAACATTCATATAGGTACCTTAAACATTTGAAGAACAATGTGCGAAACAAAGCGAAGGTTGAGGGCTCCATGTGTAATGCTTATTTGGTCGAAGAGGTCACATCCTTTTGTTCTTACTACTTCGAAGATCACGTCTTTACGTTGCATGACAAAGTGCCACGTAACGACGATGGCGATCTCGGGCCCACACCGAACTTCGTTGGCAATTTCTCAATTTTCACTTATCCCGATCGACCCATGGGCAAGTCGAAGGAGCGGTACTTAACAGAGCGGGGAGTATAATGCCGCTCATTCGTACATCTTGCTCAATTGTCCGAGATCGCTCCTTACGTTCGCATGTCCATCACTTTCTTTCATTAATGCAGTACATTCATTGTTCATACATTATAAATACATCCGACTTACACGTTCGTTTCTTCTAGGATATTCGTCGATGAAATCACTCAAGCAATGGGGGAGTCGCAAGTTGATAGTAGTCTAGAGCACAACTTCCCCATTTGGTTTCAAACATATGTAAGGGCATTACTTTTGTACGTTATAGATTCAAATGTTTCTCCCATAACTAATGTGTCATATTGCATCTCTAATTTTGACGAATAGGCTCGGAATTCTATAGTTGACGAGACGCTCGTTGATCTTTCTGTTGGTCCTAGTCGATCATGTACTTGTCTACCCTGGTTACCTTGTTAATGGGTATAAGTTCCACTCCGCAACATATGACGTTAATAGATCGACGCAGAGCGGCGGTGTTTTGGTGAAGGGTTCAAACTACGCTGATGTTTCCCATAACTATTATGGAGTACGCAAGAGGTTGTGGAGATTGAGTATACCGGCCTCAAACGTGTGGTCTTGTTTAAGTGCGAATGGTATGACCCTACACCGAATCATGGTGTGAGGACTCACCCAACACTTCAATTGGTAGAGGTTCAACGAAGTCGACGATATAACAACTACGAGCCATTTGTAATGGCAATGCAAGCCACTCAAGTCTACTACCTTTCGTACCCTTCTATGCGGAACGATCGACAAGAATGGCTAGCGCTTGTTGTTTGTCACCAAAATTCCGACGAGGAAACTAGCAAAGACGATAATGACCAGGGCTCGGCAGAGATTGCTTTCCAAGATGGGATGCCCACCACGTGCGTAGTCGATGATGCAGATGCCGATATCAACAATCTGGATGTTCCGATGGGACTCGATTCATTGTTGAAGCGGGTCCAAGCGATGAAGTTTATAGTGGAGATGAATCAGAAGAAGAATCATCACCTTCTACTCATGAGAGTGAATTTGAAACGGATGATAGCGAATAAAGTTTGTATATGATATGTCAACGACCAATAATGTAGTTACTTTTATTTGCATGGATTTTGTTCTTATTAAGTCCAATAATATAGACTGAATTTCTACTTTTTGTATGCCCTTCTTTTATGATGTTTTACTCGTGAATATTGTTAGGTATCATGGCGGACGTGGTCGTAGGGGATGTCGAGGTTTGCCATTAGGAGGCCATCGTCCGGGCGGAATAGGTGCGGCACCGACATCGGCGGCGAAATACCAATCGGCCCTCGTGGTCGGGCCACGGAGAGGGGTCCATAGAGGTCGTGGCGGTCGAGGTCGTGGTTCGATACCTCCATTATCGATTCCGACTTCTCGGTCTCTCGAGCACGATACGGCCGGCGTCACCTTCCCCTTCCATACCGTCGGGTCGTCTGTACCATCTTCGTCGTCATCAAGGACTATGCCTACTACACACTTCCCCACACCTTCTCCGACATCAATGACTCCTTTACCCACGAGGCTGCACCCCGACCACGGCATCACGGCGGCATCCCGAGAGGAAGACGTAAGAGCAGGGTTGGAGGTGACAGGCCCTCCGCGGCCACCTCAAGAGGGCGGGGATGGAGGCCCCTCGCGTGCGGGGGATCCCTACACGCTGATTGCCAATGATACGTAAGTTTGCGTTTGACTTTTATATGTCAATTTCAATATGGATGTCAAATATTGAAGAAGTAGTTAAGGTGATATGCATGTTCAAGAAACACAGGGAGTTGCATCCTTCGCACTTTTGTGCACGGAGGATGACAAAAGTTTTTAAACGATGGATGATTCTGAAGGGTATTGTTGGAAGTCGGTGCATCGCCTCATCATAAAGACCAATACGCGACAATGGAAGGTAAACAAGACTACCATGTGCCTTATGATTTATACTATTTTCTCAAATAAGTGCTAACAATAGCAATCGCCAATTTGTAGATATTTTTTAGATGGGATGATGCGCTTCCCGAGGATCTCGTGCGAGCGGCGTACGACGAGCTTGCGAGCACAAGGTACACCGCGTTGATGCACAAGTTGAAGAAGAATCGGGTGCGACGGTTTATGTTACGAGATGAGGCATGGAGGAGATACTTGCGATCTTGGGAGAGCGAGGACTTCCGAGGCTAGGTCTAGGCAAGCGACGGAGAATAGGAACACCGAGGTCGAAGGCCACGGCACTTTGGACCCTCGAAGCACGGTGGTGGTTCCGTGTCATTTGCGACTACCCAAGAAAGATTGGTTAGTTTTTTTAACATCTAGGATATTTTGTACATTTATACTCTTGTTCACTATGCTTGGTCCCGCACGTAGGGTGATTCATCCGAGACGCCACCGTCGGTGAATGATTTGTACTTGCATCTCCACACCGTTAATCACGACAGACGACATTCATCGATACTAGATCGGAGCGGTTCTATGTAAGTATAGAAATGAAATGTAAAATATTATTAAGTCTTTCACTTACCCCATATCATGTACTTTGTTTGTTGTGCATATATGCGGGATAGGCTCCGAGAGCGGACGTCGGGGCGACCCGGCTACACCGGAGCAATCGGTGGATGATGAGGCGGTGTACCTCAATGTGGCGGGTGAGTCTTCCAAAGGACGTGTCTACGGACTCGGGTCCGTAGGGAGAAAGAAGAGGAGATACGGAACTCCTGGTGCTAGCACGTCGCAGACGCCGGATGTGGTGTCGCGGGCAGAGTTCGATGTCGTTGCGGAGCAACTACGAAAGGTTATGAACTTCATGCAACAGCGTCTTGGGATGGACATGGACGAAATAGACCTAGCTCAGCACCAACCACCACCACCGCCACCACCACCGCCACCTCATGACCAGCAACAGCCGCCACAAATAGATCCGGTCGATCCACCCCAACAAGGGGACAATGTTGGGCGTGAGACGTAAGCGTGGCTCTCGAGAGATGAGCAGGTTGGTGATACATAGGTACTTCACTTGTTGTTTGTTTCAAATGCTTAGATTAAACGTTTTATAGTGTAGACAACTTTAGAAATTCATCGAATTACTTTATGATTCACACTTCTTTTTGTGCATTTTTAGGTCGATGTTCCATATTTTATCGTGGATTTTATTTTTTTCCTTTTGCTCCCCCAATTCTTTTTTTTGTTTTTAAGTAAAATATACTATAAGTAGAATGTTTGCGAGAATTAATCCATGGGAGAAGAAAACATCTTTGGTTTGTTGTGTGCAAATCTTATGCGTTGCGAGGGTTCTCTCGAGTGCTATGATGAAGAAAGTGGTAGAATCGACGGGGAGCGACATCTTCATGCAATAGCAAATGAATTTGGGAAGTCGATAAAGGGTCGTTTTTCGGTCATCGTATTACGCACATGTAGGCTCTTCTTCTTCTATTATGGCATGTCCGTAGAAGAAGAATAGCCTACATGTTCTCAACACGATGACCGGAAAAACGACCCTTTATCGATTTCCCAAATTCATTTGCTATGGCATGAAGATGTTGCTCCCTGTCGATTCTACCACTTTCTTCATCATAGCACTCGAGAGAACTGCAACATGCATAAGATTTGCACACAACAAACAAGATGTTTTCTTCTCCCATGGATTAATTCCCGCAAACATTCTACTTATAGTATATTTTACTTAAACCGAGGTTAAAAAATTTATTTTGGGGAGGATAATGTATTAAAAATAAAATCCATGATAACTTATGCATCATCATCCCAGGGCGTCCAAGCCAACTAAGATATACGAGAGGATAAATGGACAATGAATTTACCTGCGGGACGATGGTTGTTTGTTGAAGCTCGATGTAGTAGAAGGTTCGATGATGAAGTTCCTTTATTTTTATTTTTCCCGTTTTTCGGAAAGGCGGGTTTTAGTTTTTCCTATCGTTCTCGAGGGAATGGGTTCATTGCTTTTGACGATGAGCATGTTGTAGACGATTTGTTTCATTTGCATGTTAAACTCATTCTTTTTTTGGTGGTGGTGATTTTGGTCCTTATAGGACTCCGGTCTCGGAGGTAGGCGTGGTGGGTATAGTGGAGGCGATGTGAGCTTGGTGGGGGTTATGGAGGCTTTGGGGGCGATGGCTTAGGTGCTTATCGAGGTGAATCTTCTCTTGGCTATTCTATTTTAATTAGCGATTGAATCACTTCCTTTCAATAGTTTGTCGTGTAGACTTTTTAAGTTACTTGATTTACATATTGTTGGTGGTTTACTTTGTTTCAAACACTAGTATATTATAGTTAAAACCAAGTTTTTGGTGGTTTTATAGTGATCTCCTATTGCTCCTTCTAAAAAATCAAATTTCTTCTTTTTGTAGATCTTGAATTTTGGAATGTGTTTCTTCTTCCTTATGTTAAAACCAAGTTATTGGTGGTTTTATAGTGATAGGAATTCCAATATGACCGGTTATAGCCGTTCTAGGAATCCAGAAATCAAAAATTCAAATTTAAAGCTTGATTTCCAAAAGTCAAAAATCCCTGGCGTGTGGCTAATTAGCGCGCTAATACTTTGGAATTAGCGCGCTAACTGGGGACCTCAAACTAATTAATTTATCCCTTTGTGTTAGCGACCCTTAAACTCGTCCAGGACCTAACCATCCCTTATAAAACATGTTATACATGTTTTACAACTCAACTTACATGATAGGTCCATCTTATAGAAACATTGTTCGCCATCTCCTATGCGTAGGAAAATAGCAACATTGACACCAACTTCAGTCTGTGACTGCATTTGCTTGATGATCATGTTTTTTTTTTGGAAGCATTCTTATTCAACATTGTATGGTTTTTTTCTGTTCTTCACTGCTTTTCTTGAATCCCAGCTGGTTGTTTTTTTTTTATTTTTTGAGTAGGAACACATGGCTTGTCGCCTTTGGAGCACACAACAGTTTAGATGGGGTGAGAGGATGAGTTCTAGAATCATACTTACATGATAGGTTTGTGCTTAACTTTTAGTTTTTCCCTTTTAGCATTCTTGCACTTATGCCATTCTTCTCTTTGTAGATCTTACATTTTTGAATGTGTTTCGTCTTCCTTATGTTAAAACCAAGTTTGTGGTGGTTTTATAGTGATAGGAATTCCAATATGACCGTTTATAGCCGTTCTAGGAATCCAGGAAATCAAAAATTCAAATTTAAAGCTTGATTTCCAAAAGTCAAAAATATCTCGCGGTGGCTAATTAGCGCGCTAATCTTTGGAATTAGCGCGCTAACTGCAGGGGACCTCAAACTAATTAATCTCTCCTTTGCCTACTTCTTTCGGTGCATACTCACTTTGGTTGTTGCCCTCGAGATGGAGATTCGAAATGCTTCAAAGCTGCGTTTTACTTATTAGATGAAGTCCTTTTTGTGTATACTTCCAAATTTTGGACCTTTTGTGAGTGTTCTTTTTTTTTTTTTGCTTGTTGAACGATAGGATTGGTTGGTTTTTGTGTATACTTCCAAATTTTGGAGCTTTTGTAATACATGACAACTTTCCGTGGATATATAAAGTTTTGGGCTAATTTTGAGTTTCACATTTTTTCTTTCTCTTTTGAATTTTTGTTGATATATATTTTTGATGTATGGATGCGCAATTTGGCTTCTTTGGGGGATGTTAGCACCCTCAAGGAGTTGTTGGAGGGTGCGGGCGATGGAGTATGTCATATCGGGTTGTATTTTGATTTTTAGGTTGGAGAATCGATTGGCTTATGTATCCGTGCCATATTTAAACAAAACAGAAAATTAGAGACGGATTAGCAACGGAATTCAAATTTTCCGTTGCTATTCCGTCTCTAATTTTCCAGAAATATTTCTATCAATCACAAACGGATCAGAGACGGAAATATTAATTCCGTCTCTGATTCCGTCTCTAATTAGCAACGGAATCAGAGACGGAATCAGAAACGGAATAATCCGTCTCTGATTCCGTTTCTAATTAGAGACGGAATAAGAGACGGACTCTTTGCATTCCGTCTCTGATTCCGTCTCTGATTCCGTTGCTGATTAGAAACGGAATCAGAGACGGAATTCATAAATTTATTAATTCCGTCTCTGATTCCGTTGCTAATCGACAACGAATCGAGACGAATGCAATTACAAATGTACCATTTCGAAATAAAATCCATTTACGTTCCGTCTCTCTGTTCGTTTCTAATTTCCGTCTCTAAATCCGTCTCTAATCAGAAACGGATAATTTCCGTCTCTATTCCGTCTCTAATCAGAAACGGAATCCATTTTCCGTTTCTGATCGTATCAGCGACGACGTTTTCGGAGAGCAGGCTGTTCGTTTCGATTTCATTCAGAGACGGAATTTTCGCAAATCAGAAACGGAAAATTCCGTTTCTGATTTGCGATTTTTTTGTAGTGAATTGTTCTAGTGTTCGTCATCTCCTTTGTTCCTTCTCAAATCATAGTTCTTTTTTTTTCTTGTCTTATTGTACCAAAAGATATCAGTGGGTCCCAGAGCAATTTTAAATTGCAAATTTAGTTGGAGAGATGTGCAACATATTTGTTATGTTTGTGTGAAATTCATGAGCGAGTGTCAAGAAAAACTTTTCTTTTATTCCTACATCCTACCAGCTCTCCTCATAAAATCTTGATGAAGAATACATCATTAATATGTCTCATTTACGTATATTTCTATAATGAGTGTGGTTGTATAGATCTCTTGAACTAATTTCATGTTCTAATTTTCTTCTTGAAATCTTGTATTATCAACACTTTATAAATTTATATACTTTAATTTTCATAAATCTTAAATACATAAATATTATAAAATTTAATCATTATCAAAACTTAAATAGGTATAATTTATTTTCACTTTCTCTTCATGACTTGCGAGTTACTCACAAAAGATTGTTATGAACTGTTCTTTTAATTTACATCTATTCACTTAATCATTTAACCATTAGAATGTAATAATACATTTTCATGTGTGATATAGTTACTTTTATTTACGTTATGAAACTAGTATATATATGGAAAATTCTATAATGGAGCACAAATACATACCATGCCACGAAAACCCCTCAAAATGTGTTACGCATTAAATGTTTTGTGCATTTATGACTCATAGATTAAAGTGTTGGATTAGAATTTATTGGTTGTAAATGTGATTCTCATGGTAGTACTACCCTAAATATATCTATATATGCTATTTTAATTGTGTTTTTTCTTATATATAATGGATTCATTAAACAAAAAAGCTAACCTTTCTCTAATAATCGGTATTGTTACAATTGTGTATATCTTATATTTCACAAGATTAAAAAAAAAAGAAAATCAAAAAAAGGAAAACAAAACCTATCAAAAAAAGGTGAACCCGAAACACAATTGTATAAATAGGCGTGTATTAATAGTAAGAAAAAATCCTTATCTATCTCTGATTAAGATATATCAATATGTGGAAACCTTTTTGTCAAAAAAGAAAAAGAAAAATAGAAACCGATTAGGATATATCAATATGTATCCTAATATAATGCATCTAATAGAAACCTAATCTAATAGATAATTAATTAATATCGTTGATGTAGAAAAAATAACCCGGTCCTCAATATAATCTATATATATATAAAGGAAGATCTTCTGTGAAGATTTCTATGGTGATGACACGTTGCATAGTTACTATTAGTTTATGCTCTATAATTGTAATGACACATGACATATATAGTTGCTATTTTTATACTTTTTTTTGGGATGTTTTTCGGATAATTTGTAATTAATTAAGTCGTCTATTTGAAAAATAACTCTCATCACTAGAACATTTTTGGCCTTTAATAGAGGTTTTAAAACCCCTATTAAATAGAGTGTTATTAAATGTCATGTGAAAATGTGTTATGTTTTAATTTTTAATACATGTATAAGATAGAAGTTTTTTAAAACTCCTATCAATTAGGTGTTATTTAATAACACCCCCTTTAATAGGAGTTTAAAAACCTCAATTAAATATCGAAATTGTTCTAGTGCCTGTTTTTTTATTACTATCTATATATATAAAAGAATATCTTTTGAAAAGGATTAATACAATTGTGACACGTAGGATTAATAGGATTAATAAAATTGTGACACGTAGGATTAATAGGATATATGTTGATCTTCTGTGAGGATTTCTATGGTGATGACACGTGGCATAGTTACTATTATTTTAAGCTCTATTGTAATGACACATGGCATATATAGTTGCTATTTTTATGCATTTTTTTTTGGATATTTTTGGATTATTTTTTAATTAATCAAGTCGTCTACTTAAAAAATAACTCCCATATTTTCTATTATTATCTATTATATAAAGGAAGATCTTGTGAAAAGGATTAATAGAATTGACATGTAGGATTAATAGGATTAGCAAAATTGTGACACGTAGGATTAAAAGGATATATGTTGTTATTCAATAAAAGGATTAATAGAATTGTGACACGTAGGATTAATAAAATTGTGACACATAGGATTAATAGGATATATATTTTTACTCAATAAACACTAGAACATTTTTTGCCTTTAATAGAGGTTTTAAAACCCTATTAAATAGAGTGTTATTAAACGTCATGTGAAAATGTGTTATGTTTTAATTTTTAATACATATATTACATAGAGGTTTTTCAAAACTCCTATCAGTTAGGTGTTATTTAATAACACCCCCCTTTAATAGGGGTTTAAAAACCTCTATTAAATACCAAATTTCTTCTAGTGAAAATTGGAATTCATTATCACACGTAGCAATTAAACTTTACTCACACATTTCATATGGACAACAAAATTATGACACATATAGGATTAATAGGATGTTGTAAAATACATTAATAAAATTGTGATTCATTGTCACACGTAGCACTTCCATACCTAGGACAAAGTTTCGAATAGAGGGCCGCTAAGGGCACCCCACCTATTAATGAAGGCACCCAGTTAATGTGGGCACAAATCGATTTACCTGGGGCACCTAAAAATTAAACCTAAAATACCGAAAATGCCCCTCGTGCAAAAAACCCTCTCACCCCACCACCCTCGTGCAAACCCCTGGGCACCCCACCACCCCCACCACCACCACCACCCTCGTTCACCGAACTCTGGTGGAAGAATTCATTTGTTTTGAACCGACCAGTGAGAGGAATCCCCGAAATCGTGTTCTCCGTCCCTCGCCGTGTGTTTCTCCTTCGTTGTTCTAGGTTTCTGCATTTTGTAGGGTCCGGTGTGTGAGCTGATTTCGTCTCCAAATTAGGGCTCGATTGAAGATCGTCGAATTAAGTTACATTTGGTAGAGTATATGTAATGTGTGTGTGGCGGTTTTTTCAAATGTAAAAAAATTGGAAAATCGTGGTTCTCGGCCACACAGGCCAGAGACTGTGTCGACCGTCTCGGCCTTGGCCGAGACATAAGCTAATATTTTTGGGAAGTCGCAGTCTCGGCCACGAAGACCGGAAGAGTTAACTGCGTATCGGTTGTCGACTTCCGAGAGGGTCTCAGTAGGCTCGGTCGTCATAGGACGAGAGTCAGGCGAATTGAAATGGTCAATCCATCTCGGTGGTGTACAACCGAGAAATTGAAATAGGACTCGGTTATACAAGGCCGATATATTGGAATACTTGTCGGTCATGGGTGACCGAAAATATGGGTTGTTTCACGAACCTGCTTGACCGAGACATCAGAAATGGATGAATTTGAACATTACAGTTTCAAAAAAATCTCTGTAGTCGTCAAACTAACAATAATATAAGATTGAAAATCCAACACGATAATTTGCACCGAACCTTAATTAATTATAAATCTCCGTAACATTCAAAATGACTCTAAAAAGGGTCCATCCATTAGTAAACAACAATCAAAACACAACACCAATAAAAACACATCATAACATTTGCATATACATAGAACATTCGGACGAATTGGCAAAATTTCTAAATGTTTAGCCGTCTAGGTACAAGCTTTAACCTACGGTGTATCTAAATCTACAACGGTATGGTGGCTTCATGATCAACAGTTGCAATGGGCGCGATGTCTCGAAAAACGAATCCATCTCGCCAACCTTTGGCGCAGTCCTCAACGTACCGATCCCACGATGGATATAAGGATGGAAGCGGTGCATTCACACGCAACTGCACCTGTCAAAGAGAACAGTAGAACATAGAAGATATTGTCACAAACCCGATTAAGGCTAGGGGGAAACAAACCAATTCACAAAAAAATCATAGAACTTACCCTAACCCAATGGATATTCCTTTCATTCGCCATTGCAATGATAAGTCTGTTGTGCAATGACGACGTTGGAGTACTACGTAGAGGTAGGAATGTGGAGGCACTCCCATGCGAGAGGTTGACGAGAATGACATTGAATGCGGTGGATACTAACAATCCCATGTCTGGAAGTGTCAACCATTCTTTGAAAGATGCCCCCTCTTGCTTCTCTGGGCAATGCACCGCATTCTTGACAGGCTCAAAACTCGAGCCAAGCACTTCCCGCCATAGGTATTCATACCCGATAATCTCATCGTACATCCGTCTACGCACAATCCTCCACCCGTCTACGTCGGCAAGTCCAAGCCCATAGGCTATACACCTATATCCACAATTCCCATCGGAAACCACATCGATAATGGCATCAACATGTGGCAACCAATCCAGTTCTAAGCAATGACTATAAGCCATGTTAGATCCACTTTGCGTGCGTCAACTGGCACGACGCATTTGTGGAACCTTGCATTTCTTCTGCCTAGAAGCTTTTGTGGAGTGGGAGGACTCAAATCCGATTGGAGATTGGGGTGCCTCCGACACCGGGGGTGCTCTCGGTTGGAGACCCCGGTGTCCTCACACCCGCATCCTCAACTTCCCGCTCGCACTCCACAAAAGACGAAGGTGGACTAATCTCCCCTGAGCCGCTCACTTTCGATCCTCCCCCCGCATCCTCGACTTCCTCCTCCCCCTTATCCAATCTTCCTGCGGTGTCGTGATTGTGCCTCCCACAAATCACAGTGACATACCATAAGGAGTCAGCATTCTCCTTAACGTTAATTTGGAAAGGGCATCCACATTTCTTCGTACTAGTGTGAGTCCTCGCCTTTTCATCATTCCTTGATTTCTTTAGAATTTTTGCCGCTTTCCCCTTCCCAACTCTCTGAGCCAGTCCCCTATATGTCCCAGATCTGTCACAGGCAATTTTCACCCTTCCCCTTCGCTTAATGCCCCCGGCATCCGAGCGCTTCGTTACTAACACAAACTTGTTCTCGCCACCAATCTGTTGAAGCCATGAAATTGCCGCTTCTCGAGAGGGGAATGGCTTAGAAGGTGTAAAAGTGTCCTTGTAGTCTGGAAAATTACTAGATAACGGCATTACCTGCAATACAAACAGTGTAACATTATAATCAACCAAAATGTACAGCACAATCACAAAAAAACCCAAAAAAATAGGTTCTCGGTTGTACAGTTCTGAAACTTTCTTCATAGTCTCGTTTACGTGCGACCGAGAGTTACCAGTACCCTCGGTCGTTCCAGACCGTGACCTACGTGAAACCTCTCGGTCCTCTGCGACCGAGACATTACCATACATCTCGGTCCTGCGAGGCCGAAACAATCGCGCACCCAGACAGAAACTTCGGATAACCGCAAAAAAACACAAAAAATTTGCAAAATTACCTCAAGGACGACCTCAACAACTTCGGATTTGAAGAAATTATCAAACCCTACGTTGACAAACAAATCATCATTTTCACTGTTATACACAACTAAACAATTCAAAAAAACCCGAATATGGTTGTCAAACATTGTTACCTCGCTGTCGGACGAGCAAAAATCGATCAGCTCTTCGCCAAACGCAATGTGGCTGTGGCTTTGTGGTTCAAGCTTGCTGGTGGGGTGCCCTAACTATTTGTCGAAATGGTTTATGGGGTTTGAACCATTATATATATACAGGGGCAAAATGGTCTTTTCCATTTTTGCTGGAATTTTTACAAATAAGTTGGGTGCCCTCATTAAATGGTGGGGTGCCCTTAGCGGCCCTCTTTCGAATATTGTCACCCAATGCCAACAATGCATTGTCACATCAAATTGTAATTCATTGTCACCTCAAATTGTAATTTGCGAACAACTCAGTATGTTCAAGTTTATTGATATATATATATAGATTTTAACTGTGATATTCACATCACTATATTAAAAGTTAATATCTATCTTATATATAGAAAGAAAAATCTTTTAAAAATGATTAATAGAATTGGGACACGTAAAATTTAGATTTTTAATAATTATTTTAATTATTTATATTTTATATTTTAGACGTTTTTAGATATTTTTAATAATTATTTTAATTTTTTTGAGTTTCCAATTTTTATAGAGATTTAGATTTTATTGTGTGCGTATTTTGGGATATTTATTTATTATTTTTCATGTTTTTTCTAGTATTTTTATAGAGGTTTAGATCGAATTGGATCCGCAAATTTGTGGATTTCATGAATACTTTTAATTGTAACACAACATAAATTAAACCTCCTTACTTTACCTTTTTTTCTCTTTTTTTTTTTTTTTTTCTCATAGTTAGAATAACCCACTTAATCTTTCTCTATACGTATAGCGTAATATATGTATTTTTTAAGCCTAATCTATTTATATTAGTATCAACACAACATGAACTCAAACTTCATATCTTACCTTTTTTTTGAGAGAGAGATTGGGGTTGGGTGTACGAAGATGTTTATATACATATTATAATCGGGGTTCGGGATTGGTAGGGGTAAAGAATGTTCCATGGGTACACTACCCACTTACATTTTAAAAGAGTTTGATAATTCTAATAGAGTTAATAATAGGGGTAAAGAACGTTCATATATGTGCATATTATAATTTGATTTGGGACAAGTACGAAGAATTAGTATCGTACAATAGATAAAATTTCATAGTACCCTATTCGTATGCATCCTTACAATAGTTTGGATAGCGATTATTTCTTTGAAAATCTCATCAAATTTATTTTTATCCAAGATATAGATACTCGAGTAACCCCAATTAATTTGGGATTGAGGCTATGTTGTTGTTGTGTATAGATACTCGAGTAAGTTAGTTATATTTAAGTGCGGTTTGTTTTTTTCTTAGATGTAATAGGTGGTATTCTATTTTGTTGTGGAGGTTATTAAAGCAATTTGGTGATTTTTGAAAGGAAATTAGATTTTTCCAAATACTTTTTTTTATACTAAAAAAATTGGATGATGCTGATTTGAGACAATCAAAGTTTTTTTTTGTTTGACTTACGTGGGAGTCGAACTCACGAACTCCCTAAATATTACCTTTAGGCAAGTGATGTCTCATCCATCTAACCATAAATGCTTTGGAGACCATCGAGGTTATACAATAAGTTTTTATTTTTATTTTATTTTCATCAATTTGATTTTTATCTGATATATTAATACAATAAGTTTTTATTTTTATTTATCGAAGCTATACAAGAATTTGCCCGTGTGCGAAGAACGGGTCTATCACTAGTTAATATTATTATTATATATAAAGGAAGATCTTGTGAGGATTTCTATGGTGATGACACGTGGCATAATTGATATTATTTTAAACTCTATTGTAATGACACATGGCATATATAGTTGCTATTTTTATACATTTTTTGCTATTTTTGGATTATTTTTAATTAATTAAATCATCTTTTTTAAAAATAACTCGCATATTTTCTATATATATAAAAAGGACGATCTTCTCTAAGAATTTCTATGGTGATGGCAAGTGACATAGTTGCTATTATTTTAAGCTCTATTGTAATGACACATTGCATATATAGTTGCTATTTTATACATTTTTTGGCTATTTTTGGGTTATTTTTTAGTTAATTAAGTCGTCTATTTAAAAAATAACTCGCATATTTTCTCAAGAAATTAAACTCTCCATTTCTTTTTGCGATTTGATACACCTATTTTTTCATTATTTTCAAGCACATATGCTAATTTTTTTCATTTTTTTCGTGAAGTATTTTTTTCGTTTCTTTTTTTTTAGCATATCAAAATTGTTTATAGTAATTTGTGATTATTATGCCGATTAATATATCCTTTACGTTTTTTTGAAGCCAATATATGTCCTAAAAAACACAATTACAATATGATACCTTACTAGTCATAATATATATTATCCTACCAAAACAAAAGTCATAGTTTATATTAGTTTTTTTCTTTAGCCAAGTATTGACACATAGCATATTATTACATCACTTTTTTCTGGGTGCTTAGTTATGAGATTTTGGGTGCTTAGTTATGAGATGAACAAAGATCACTTGCCAAAATAAAAGGTTTGGAAAGGGATTGGGTTTGATTTTTTTTTTTTTGGTCAAATGTGGGTTCCATTAATTCTTATTGAAGTAAAAAAAAATGAACTATTTAATTAGAGTGGCACTATAGGCACCTCGATCTTTTTATGAGGCACTCCAATTTACATGCATTTTACGTGATGCACCCCAGCATTTGGACTATCTTTAGCCGTGCTCCATAATTATTACATTGTTAAACGAGCTTATTCAATCTATTAATTAGAATCTAATTAGCAGATTTCAAAAAGTTAATAGACAATTAGAATATGTCCTAATAGAACTATTTAACAATTACTATAATTTTACAATTCTTTAGGTTATCAGTTCAGTATACAAAGTTTTAGAGTGTGTTCGATATTTTGTTTCATGTATTAGTACCGGGCAATTAGTTACCCCGTTTGAGGTCAAGAGTTGTATTCAAGAGCTCCTACTTTCTTGCTTTGGTGTTGCTCCATTAATTAGAAAACAAAAGTGATCATCAGAAGACAGGTTCAACTAAGGGTTGGTTAGCCTTTAACCCCTTAGTATATTGGTTTTTTTTTCTTTTGATAAAGAAGGTGGTTCATCACTTGAAATATTATCGAGTCGAGTTTATACTAAGTTTGTTCTAATTAATAGAGCAACACGTGACGCGCCACATGACCACTTTCTATTTTCAGTTTTTGATTGTTTTTTGATTATCAATCATGCAATTTTTTGATTTCCTTATTTCTTTTTTTAGCATAAAATGTTTCCATACAAATCTACGTCATTATCTTCTTTTACAATACACACCATTATATAAAAGTTTTGTATTTATAAAAATTATTAATATTAATTGTGTTTAAGTCGATCACGAATTTCAATTAAGTCAACATTTTTTTTTTTATTTCCAACACCAACACCAATTATTATTCCATCAACTACTTTGTTTCTTCAACAATATATATATATATATATATATATATATATATATATATATATATATATATATATTTGTTTTAACTGTTTACATTGTCACGTCAATATTAAATGCAAATATATAATATGTTTTAATATGATCAACTTTAAGACAATATCATTTATAAGAGTAACTGTAATGGATCCAAATGAGATGATGTTTTTGTTACCATTTTTTTGTTACCGTTGAGATTGATGGGATGGTTTTATTACCCTTTTTTTCAAACCGTTATAATTTTTTACTTTTTTAACAAAAAATAAGTTTCAAACTTATATAAATGCACACCCATATTTACATTCTTTACACAACTCACTCAACAAACTTCAACTTCTCAATTCTCTCTATCATACTACTACTTTCTTTTGTCTCCATAAATTTTATTTTTGCGATATGGATCACAATAATCCTCTATCTTCTAAAAATTCTCAAAATTCTCAAAATTCTTCAAACCCATTTTTCTCACCAATTTTTCAAAACTCTCAATATATTCAATTCCCTAAAATCTTCGATATTCTCCAAATGCTCATAACCTTCCATAGCATTTTATTTTGCCAAACATGCTTAATTTTCCAAATATCCCTAATATCTCCAATACTCCTACCTTTTCAAGCACTCCTAATTTCTCATTTCCCTTTTTTCCTGACAAATGTCCAAAATTTATTGTAGAATATGGATAATACTCCTCAAAATGATCAAGATAGCGAAAAGGAGATAAATTTATTATCTGACTTCCAAATTCTTTCGTATTCTACGCAACCATTAGTTGTAGATGAAGAAACTGAAGCAATTGCAGAAAAATGTGTATCATGGTCCATTGACGATGGTATAGAGAACATTTGAAAGATATAATGTGTGCATGCATAATATTACATAACATGATTGTTGAAGACGAATGCCACACAATTGAAAATCTCGATGACGATGAAGGAGATCCTCTGGTTGTCATAACTTAAAGCCCACTCAAGATTTTAACCAGAAAATGCAGAATTATGTAATCAAGAAGTGCATCAACATCTTCGAGCAGACTTGATCAAGCATATATGGAACCGCGTTGAAAATGTTGATGATGACAATTAATTTTATCTTTCATTCATTTATTATTCATATGTAGTAATGTAAATTTCGTAATTTTATCATATTGTTAATGTCTTTGTTCACATAATATTAATTAATTAATTGTTATTTTAATATATTAAAAATCGTCTAGTATATTTAAATAAATTAATTCTCATGTTGTTGTGGTACGATTTTTAATCTATAATATTTATTTATTATTTTTATCTTAAAAATTAATTAAGTATTTTTTTTAATTTCAAAAATCAATATTTAAATACATGAACATAATTGCTAATTTATTAATAAGTTAATTATAAATATGTAATGTGATTTTGTATGATGTGTTATTTTTTTTTTAAAGAATGGAGTGATGTGAATTTGGGTCCCATAAAATGTTTAGTGAAAGGTTTAATGATAGTGAGAGAAGAGTTTAATAGATAAGAGTATAGTGTAATGGTAGGTTTAATGAGATCTTTCAAAATATTAGCACTTCAGGTGATAATAATGAGGTAATCTTTTAATATATATTTTCTATAGTTTTTATCTAACATTTATTTTGTAAGTAAATAGAAGGAAAAAAAAAACCCAAGATGGGAGGACACACTTACTTCAAGTATATTATGCGATGCAATATTAACAAAGAAACTTCTCTCAAACAATTTAATAATGAATCAATTATAGACTAATAAATTAGGGAAAATAGACCGTTTTTGAGATGAACAATTTTAGATATTGAATCAAGCTTATAAAAGAATTTTCTCAATGTGTTAGTTATTTTCTTACGTACATTTTTGAGTTATTTTTTCGTGCTTTTGTTTCAATTATGTGAATTTTATATGCTACTTATAATTGTTTTTGTGTTTTTCATGATGATTGATACAATTTTAATGATGTTCAAAATGATATTGACGTTTTTCAAATGTCTACTCGAGATGTATGCAATTTTTTTTTTCAATTCTATATTTTTCATTTTTCTATATTGTTATTAGCTTCAATTTCATATGATATTACACGATCATTTTTTTATAGTTATTCTTCAATATATTTATTTTTATAATATATTGACACTCTATCTTATCTGAGCGCGAAGCGCGGGCTAGTTGAAAAAAATTGAAACACTGACATAATCGTGCAACGTATCAATTCGTGAGAGCTTCTCACAGGTCACGTGTTGCGTTGTGAGTACTTCTCACAAAGGTTCTATTTTGTATGCACAGCTTATAAGCTAGCTTATAATGCTCTATTTGGCACGCACGAATTATAAGCTGCTTCAATAAATAAGATGTATTTGCTTACGTGACGGCCCCAAATTCCGAGACAAACCGGGCACCGCCACGTCGCCAGACACGTCACCAAGCATGCCACGTCACCGCACACTTAACTTTGACTGCCTGCGACCTACACCTTTATACATACCTTATTTGCCTTAACTTAATATTTATGAAGATGTTTATGGATATTCTCATCAAATTGACTAAGTTAAGTTATTCACAACTTATTAAGTTATTAAATATCAAGCGGAAGCCTTTTTAAAAAAAACATGCAAACGCCGTATGAAGGAAAAGTTTGCATTTGTATAATTAACCCTATAGTGTGGAATCCCGGTAATAGATACCATGTATATCAAAAGCGACAAAAGTACAATGGTGAGCATATACATGTATCGGGTATACAAGTCATCCCAAAATGTCATAAAGTAGTTAATAGATACATACAACTACCTATGCAAAAAGTGGCGGCCTCTCCCTACTTAGACGTAGTCGCCTAAGACTCCTTTGCATGCGGCTCGTCGTCGCAGGATCTGCGATTTGTCACCAAAAACAATGACAAATCCCGATAAGTAAATCCCGAGAGAGAAATTCAGTTAGTATTCACAAGAAATCCAAGAAAAACGGCTACAATTCATGCATATAAAATAAATGAACAAAAATGTAAAGCATGAATATAAGTCGTGAGATAATCAAGAATACGAACGCGAGTGTGGTGTACAACTGTCGAGCCCTGGGACATAAATACTAAATCGAGAAGGCCCTGGAGGTGAGGAAATCTACACCCCCTCTTCACGGTCGAAACGAGGAACTCTGTTGGTCGGAAGGTAAACTTCCGCCCAACGCCTCAAAAGAGAAGAAATATGTGACAGAGGTGGACCTCACGTCAACTCGCTCTCGAGATCATCGACTCGCTGAGAAAAATCTCACACGTAGTCTAAGGTATGACCAACACCATAGCAACAATCGGATCGAAGTCACACCGTCCCTTCGACCATACACAGACACACGCAGGAATAGAGTAAACATGCAAACTGAACTGACGTAAAGTAATGTGAAATAAATAATTTTCAAGAAAAATAAGTAAATTATGAACTGACTTTCTCGTGGGTTTACTTACCTCGAACGCTTTCGAACGTCCCGCACACGCCTCGAGATACGCGCCCGATACCCGACTATAGTCCCATAAATTCCTGGTATCCAATTATACCACTTTTGTTACTTTAAAGTCGGATTAAAAGAATTTATAATGTGTGTGACTAAAAATTTAAGTTTTCGTTTCCAAAAAGTTTACTTTTTGGCACACTTTTTGAGTTGTGTCGGGGTGCCGATGCCCCAAATGTCTTCAAAACTACCCTTTTTATATTTTTCACACTTTCTTATATTTTTCTTAAGTTTTCTGATATTTATTTGATTTAAAAATGTATTTAAATTATATTTTAATATTTATTTTATTTCAATATAGGGGTGGGCCCCACTGGACCGGGTTTGACTCGATCCAACCGGTCGGGCTGACCCGGTCCGCCCACCTGGGACGGGCCCCGCACAGCCCCCACAGGACGAGCCCGACAGGCCCGGCCCAAGAGAGAGATGCACACGCGCGCACATGCGCGCGTGTGTATCTTCTCCATCCGATCGACTGGTTCGATCGGATGGAGAGAATTTTTTTTTTTTTCTTCTTGGTTTGGTTTTGGTTGGGGTGGCTCTCCACCCCAACCCGGTGGACTCGATGGCGGGGGAGACACCCCCGCCATCTCCACCTAACCGATTCGGCCTCCATGGCCGAACCTCTTCTCGGCCTCCATGGCCGACGCTCAACATCAACCAAAAACAACGACTCACCTCGTCTTTGGCGTCTCCACCTCTTGCTCTCCTTCCCGCTCCTCTTCTCCTCCTCCTCCTCTCCTTCCTCTCTCTCGGTCTTTTTTTTTTTTTTTTTTTTGATCGGTGTGTGGGGGTGGGAGTGTGAGAGAGTCTTGTGAGGAGGGAGGAAATGAGTGACGTGAGGGAGAGGTGAGAGGAAGAGTGACGTGAGGAGATGATATAATGATGGTGGAGTGAGGTGGAGTGTTAATGGGGGAAAGTTAGTTGACTTTGTGTATTTAACACCAAAGTGTGGCACCGCTTGGACTTTCGCCTGTGTTTCCGGCCGCTTCGACGCCCGAATTTCGCGTCGAAATCGCGACTTGCGCGTACCGCTGCGTCACTAGCCACTTAATATATTTTTCATAATAACTATATGACCATTATCATTTATTCATTTAATTTATCTGTTTTAATTTCCCCGACCTAGTGTACCCAAAGTTCGCTCTTCAGCAACCGTCTCGGCACGTTTATCGAGGCGAACACCCGTTATACTATCTCTCTCGATTCAACGATAAAAATTACACACATGCAATGCTAAATAATTAACTTGATATACAACATCGCAAATAAGCAAACAATCACACAAAACTACTATTTGCCTAGTCAGCGTTCCCTGACCTATCTGCGACGTCCACGTGGGTCTGACCTTAGGGTCTTAACCTGTAATTTGACAATTAATCGGGATTAATTAGAGCGGGTCGTTACAATCTTCCCAACTAAGGGGAATTTCGTCCCGAAATTCAGATTTTATTCGATCTTTACCTTGAAACAAGTGGAGTATCGTATTCGCACGGTAGAGACTTTTTCCCCAATGGGACCCTTCAAGGGATAAACCTTCAAGTGGAACAAATCATCCACTTCATAACTCAGCCCATCACGGTCTTTGTTCGCGTACTCCTTTTGTCTGTCATGAGCAGCTTGTAACCTCTGATGAGTCATCCAAATTTTCTTCGTGTGATCTACAACAATCTCAGACCTAACGACGGCTACATCCTCGGGCTCTACCCTTCCTTGTTGCAACATTCAAACTGGTGGCGCACTGACCTAGAAAGTCATGGCTTACGTAAATATCCTCGGCAATTTTCGTTTGCCAACCAAAAAAATGCATCCTATGCCAATTTGGTTATGGTAACATCTTACATTAGGCTGTCATGCCGATAATGACATGTGTTGGCTCAAAATATGGTCGAGCCCTAACTCACCTATCATGTGGCTAGGTATAAAATGATACAACGTCACCCTCTCCAAACATTTATTATTTGAACTAATAATTAAATTTTGTAAAGGCCCAGTCCCACCTCGCCGGTCGCCTACCTCGTGGGTTTAATCTCACCTCGCAGGTCTCACTCCGACCTCGCAGGTCGCTGGAACCCCAGGTAGAGAAATTTTGTGAAGGCCCAGTCCCACCTCGCCGGTCTCCTACCTCGTGGGTCTAATCCCACCTCGCAAGGTCTCACTCCGACCTCGCAGGTCGCTGGAACCCCAGGTAGAGTACTTTAGTAAAGGCCCAGTCCTACCTCGTCGGTCTCCTACCTCGTGGGTCTAATCCCACCTCGCAGGTCTCATTCCGACCTCGCGGAGTTCTTTGCTGAATCTCAGGTAGATTAATTTTTTGAAGGCCTAGTCCTACCTCGCCGGTCTCCTACCTCGTGGGTCTAATCCCACCTCGCAGGTCTCATTCCGACCTCGCAGGTCGCTGGGACCCCAAGTAGAGTGGGTCAAGACCACCCACTCCATCCACACTCCCCACGCGCGTGGTTTGCCGCCAACCAATCCATTCCCAAAAGTATATCGAACTCTAGGTACTCTAATACTCGGATCTATGGGTAACAGATGACCACCAACCTCGGTTGGACAATCTCTACAAATCCGATTAGGACATATCTTATCTTCAGCGGTCGTGCTGAGGATAAGGTGGGTGCTAACGCTCTCAGGTATCAACCCAACTCTCCTACCATTCGTCTCGAAATAAATGATAGCGTACAACCAGAATCTATCAATGTATGCAAAGGGCGACCAAAATTAATCAACATACCCTCGACGAACTGCCGAGACGCGTCGCGATCTGGTGCGACAACTGCGTGCACCTGCTCCCTTGCCTGCACTGGCTGAGCTGCTAGTGGTGGTGTTGGCTCCCTGGTACACTCACTCTTAAAGTGCCCCTTCTGCCTACATCTGAAGCACGTGACATTCTGCTTATGTCCGGAGCCCTGGCCCTGTTGTCCGCTAACCTTATAATCCTGACTATGACCATACAGTCCTCCGTCCCTGCCTCCCTGATCCTGGGTGGTTCTCTGCCCTGACCGCGGTGCATAACCACCACTTGACAGCTGTGCTGACTGTCCAGGTACTATCGCATGAGAATTGATCGCCTGGTGGTCCTCATGCTTGGGCCTCTGTCCTCTCCTATCTCCGTGATCGATGATCCTCTTCCCTTTCATGTCAGACCGGGTGCCTTGCTGGGACGACCCCAATGCCAACTGTGGCATGGGCATCGCGGCACGAAAGATAAGATATGTCTCATGGGCTAAGGCCCTCTCGTAGATCTCCTGCAGTGTACGAGCTCCACCTGATACTACTGCGCTCGCAATCTCATCTCTAAGTCCGACTCCAACTAGTGAACTCCGGTCACGATCTCGTAGAAGCTAAATCCCCAGCGAACTGTAATAGGTAACGAAACCTCTCCATGTACTGGACCACTTTACGATTACCCTGCCTAAGACACAAAAACTCATGTCTCAGACGTAACTGTATCTCCCTCGGTATGTACTGGTCATAAAAGGCCTGAGTGAAACCGGCCCAAGTAGTCGGCTCTCCATGAGTCTCGGTATGAGCGGTCCACCAAACCCCGGCCTCTCCTCGGAGCACATATCCAGATATCCTAACGCGAATACTGTCGTGGATCTTTAGAAGATTATGTAATTTCTCGTGTGCGAGAGGCCATCTCGCAGCTGCCTCCGGGTCTCCGCCTCCAGTGAAATATCCCGGCTGAAATCTCACAAACTCCTTCGTCAGCTTAGCCTCAGCTGACAGGGAAGCCTCAAATGTGGTCTCCTGTGGGGTCTGTGTTAGTGTCACTGCATGTGTAGACGCCGGGGTGGTAATCTCCGTACGAGTCTCCGCCATAACTGTGGTAACTGGCATACCCTGAATAATCGGCGCGGCTGCCGGCTCGGTGGCGCTCGGTGTGATGGCGGCTGTACGGGTCGCGATAGCCGCTGTTTAAGCACGGAGCAAGTCCATTATCTGCTCGAACTGTTGATAGTGTGCCGCAATCCGATCGAGTACACTCTGATCAGTCGCGATATGCGTAGTATTACTCGTCTGTCCACCATCCTCTAAGGTGGAGTCGGCTGTCCGTCCATGTCGTATCTGCAATAGCGAAGTCCTGTATCAGCCTCGTATACGCGTATATACTATTACACATCAAAATATATAACGTATAAGCCTTGGCACTTCTCGTCCCATGTTCTCTTCCCAACTAAAGTTCTAAGGCAAGTACATCGGGTTTCCACATCTAAAATTTTTGTTGTTAAGTTTTATTCTCTTTCAGTTAATTTCCCGAGGTTCCTCGAACTATCGTCCCATGTTCTCTTCCCAAATAAGATGTATTTGCTTATGTGACGGCCCCAAATTCCGAGACAAACCGGGCACCGCCACGTCGCCAGACACGTCACCAAGCATGCCACGTCACCGCACACTTAACTTTAACTGCCTGCGACCTACACCTTTATACATACCTTATTTGCCTTAACTTAATATTTATGAAGATGTTTATGGATATTCTCATCAAATTGACTAAGTTAAGTTATTAACAACTTATTAAGTTATTAAATATGAAGCGGAAGCCTTTTTAAAAAAAACATGCAAACGTCGTATGAAGGAAAAGTTTGCATTTATATAATTAACCTTATAGTGTGGAATCCCGGTAATAGATACCACGTATATCAAAAGCGACAAAAGTACAACGGTGAGCATATACATGTATCGGGTATACAAGTCATCCCAAAATGTCATAAAGTAGTTAATAGATACATACAACTACCTATGCAAAAAGTGGCGGCCTCTCCCTACTTAGACGTAGTCGCCTAAGACTCCTTTGTCGCGGCTCGTCGCAGGATCTGCGATTTGTCACCAAAAACAATGACAAATCCCGATAAGTAAATCCCGAGAGAAATTCAGTTAGTATTCACAAGAAATCCAAGAAAAACGGCTACAATTCATGCATATAAAATAAATGAACAAAAATGTAAAGCATGAATATAAGTCGTGAGATAATCAAGAATACGGAACGCGAGTGTGGTGTACAACTGTCGAGCCCTAGGACATAAATACAAAACCGAGAAGGCCCTGGAGGTGAGGAAATCTACACCCCCTCTTCACGGTCGAAACGAGGAACTCTGTTGGTCGGAAGGTAAACTTCCGCCCAACGCCTCAAAAGAGAGGAAATCTGTGACAGAGGTGGACCTCACGTCAACTCGCTCTCGAGATCATCGACTCGCTGAGAAAAATCTCACACGTAGTCTAAGGTATGACCAACACCGTAGCAACAATCGGATCGAAGTCACACCGTCCCTTCGACCATACACAGACACACGAAAGAATAGAGTAAACATGCAAACTGAACTGACTTAAAGTAATGTGAAATAAATAATTTTCAAAAAAAAAATAAGTAAATTATGAACTGACTTTCTCGTGGGTTTACTTACCTCGAACGCTTTCAAACGTCCCGCACACGCCTCGAGATACGCGCCCGATACCTGACTATAGTCCCATAAATTCCTGGTATCCAATTATACCACTTTTGTTACTTTAAAGTCGGATTAAAAGAATTTATAATGTGTGTGACTAAAAATTTAAGTTTTCGTTTCCAAAAAGTTTACTTTTTGGCACACTTTTTGAGTTGTGCCGGGGTGCCGATGCCCCAAAAGTCTTCAAAACAACCCTTTTTATATTTTTCACAATTTCTTATATTTTTCTTAAGTTTTCTGATATTTATTTGATTTAAAAATGTATTTAAATTAAATTTTAATATTTATTTTATTTCAATATAGGGGTGGGCCCCACTTGACCGGGTTTGACCCGGTCCAACCGGGTCGGGCTGACCCGGTCCGGCCCACCGGTCGGCCGACAGCTGCCGGCCCGATAGAGAGATGCACACGCGCGCACATGCGCGCGTGTGCATCTTCTCCATCTGATCGACTGGTTCGATTTGATGAACGGTTATAAGAAAAGAAAGTTTCGGTGGGAATGTTGGCGCCATTTTTTAGAGACGAAATTTAATTCCGTCTCTATTTCCGTCTCTGATCCGTCTCAATTCCGTCTCTGAATGAGTTCGTCTCAATTCCGTCTCTAACTACTTTTTTTTAGCAACGGAACTTAATTCCGTTGCTAATTCCGTTTCTAAATATCGTTTTCCTTGTAGTGAATGCTCGCCACATGAACGTACACATCCATGCTTTAAACCTTACACACATCATTCTTTTCCGATTCGAAAAAACTCATCCTCGAATTTTCGTACCTTCTCGTGTCTTCCCATTTAGAATCGTTTTATTTTCAAAAATAAGCTTGACATCATCATCTGAAAAGCTAGCAATAAAGTTCTTATAGTTGGAAAAGTCTTTCGCAAAAGAATTATTGACGACCGTATTACCAACTACCACTTCAAGTACCTAAGGATTTTTGTGGGAAACTACTTCAATGATAAAGCCGTCATCTCCAAAGATAACTACAAAGTCACGCCCATCATCGTCGAGCATTGGCCCTTCGTCCAAGTCGTTGGAGTCCTCCTTGAAGAAAATTGGATCTATTTCTGTGACGGGCCCAAATTTCAAGGCAAATCGGGCACCGCCACGTCGCCAGACACGTCACCAAGCATGCCACGTCACCGCACACTTAACTTTGACTGCCTGCGACCTACACCTTTATACATACCTTATTTGCCTTAACTTAATATTTATGAAAATTTTTATGGATATTCTCATCAAATTGACTAAGTTAAGTTATTCACAACTTATTAAGTTATTAAATATCAAGCGGAAGCCTTTTTTAAAAAAAACATGCAAACGCCGTATGAAGGAAAAGTTTGCATTTGTATAATTAACCCTATAGTGTGGAATCCCGGTAATAGATACCATGTATATCAAAAGCGACAAAAGTAAAACGGTGAGCATATACATGTATCGGGTATACAAGTCATCCCAAAATGTCATAAAGTAGTTAATAGATACATACAACTACCTATGCAAAAAGTGGCGGCCTCTCCCTACTTAGACGTAAGTCGCCTAAGACTCCTTTGCCGCGGCTCGTCGCAGGATCTGCGATTTGTCACCAAAAACAATGACAAATCCCAGATAAGTAAATCCCAGAGAAATTCAGTTAGTATTCACAAGAAATCCAAGAAAAACGGCTACAATTCATGCATATAAAATAAATGAACAAAAATGTAAAGCATGAATATAAGTCGTGAGATAATCAAGAATACGGAACGCGAGTGTGGTGTACAACTGTCGAGCCCTGGGACATAAATACTAAACCGAGAAGGCCCTGGAGGTGAGGAAATCTACACCCCCTCTTCACGGTCGAAACGAGGAACTCTGTTGGTCGGAAGGTAGACTTCCGCCCAACGCCTCAAAAGAGAGGAAATCTGTGACAGAGGTGGACCTCACGTCAACTCGCTCTCGAGATCATCGACTCGCTGAGAAAAATCTCACACGTAGTCTAAGGTAAGACCAACACCGTAGCAACAATCGAATCAAGGTCACACCGTCCCTTCGACCATACACAGACACACGCAGGAATAGAGTAAACTTGCAAACTGAACTGACGTAAAGTAATGTGAAATAAATAATTTTCAAGAAAAATAAGTAAATTCTGAATTGACTTTCTCGTGGGTTTACTTACCTCCAACGCCTTTAAAATGTCCCGCACTCGCCTCGAGATACGTACCCGACACCCGACTATAGCCTCCTAAGTCCCTGGTGTCCATTTATATAAACTTAATTTATCATGAAAATTTACAACAATTTCCTAAAACTTTTTAAGACAAATTGTTTATTTTGCGCTTTTCGAGGCAAACCCCTGCAAAAGTCGCGTCCAAAATATTCAAATATTTTATTTTTCATATATTCTATATATTTGGTCGCAATATGATTTTTTCATAATTTTTCTCATTTTTCTGGAATTTTTCGTGATTTTTCCCAATTTTTTCCTCTCTTTTTCCCCTTTTCTCTGTTTTTTTACTGTAGCACTTTGGGTCGGGTCGGGTCGGACCCGACCCGTCCGGCCCTGGTCGGCCCAAACGCCGGACCCGACCCGTCCGGCCCGGGTTTGGGTTGGGTCGGGCCGACCCACCCGGACCCGACTGGACCAGAATGGTCCAGGCCAACGGGAGAGACGCACACGCGCTCGTGTGCGTCTTCTCCATCTGATCGAACACACAGTGTTCGATCAGTTGATTTTTTTTTTTTTTTTTTTTTTTTTTTTTAAACAACAACAATCCGAACATCAACACCACACAATCGATTCAAAGAACGGCAAATCGAAGAGAGAATGAGCGAAACTCACTTGATTAATGGGGTCGAGCTCGCCACCGTCGAGCTCGACACCGTTGTCCCGCCGAGCTCGCCAGCCTTGTCCCGCTGAGCTCGCTGCGCCGCTGCCCCGCCAAGCTCCTCGCCGGAGCTTCCTCTCTGGCAGTCACTCACCTTCTCTGCTCTCTCTTTCTCTCCACCGTTTCTTCTCCTTCCATCTCTCTCTCCCATTTTTAAACTAAAACACTTCTTTTTTTTTCTTTTTTTTTTGTTATTTGGTGGGAAAGGACAAAAAGCAATGATGATGAATAGTTGATGTGACTTTTGATGTGATGTGTGATGTGACAACTCAATCGCATACTACCCCGTACACCCGCGTTACTCGCACACCGCGACGCCGCACGCTCTCGTCACTATAAGCGCACAATGCGACTAAGCGAAATTCTTAATTCACGCGGCGCGAACTATTAACAATAGTAAAATAATTAAATATTCGCCACGCAAAAGTACCATATTTCCTGATTAGGCGTGTCATAGACTTCTCCCACGACGTCCACGTGGATCTGAGCTTATCATATTAATTCGTAATTAGTCGATTAATCGGGATTAATAAAAGCGGGCCGTTACAATCTTCCCTACTAAGGGGAATTTCGTCCCGAAATTCAGATTTTATTCAATCTTTACCTTGAAACAAGTGGAGTATCGTATTCGCACGGTAAAGACTCTTTCCCCAATGGGACCCTTCAAAGGATAAACCTTCAAGTGGAACAAATCATCCACTTTATAACTCAGTCCGTCACAGTCTTTGTTCGCGTACTCCTTTTGTCTATCATGAGCAGCTTGTAACCTCTGATGAGTCATCCAAATTTTCTTCGTGTGATCTACAACAATTTCAGACCTAACGACAGCTACATCCTCGGGCTCGGCCCTTCTTTACTTGTTGCAACATTCAAACTGGTGGCGCATTGACCTAGAAAGTCATGGTTTACGTAAATATTCTCTGCAATTTTTCGTTTGCCAACCAAAAAAAAAATGCATCCTATGCCAATTTGGTTATGGTAACATCTTACTCTCGGTTGTCATGCCGATAATGACATGTGTTGGCTCAAATATGGTCGAGCCCTAACTCACCTATCAGGTGGCTAGGTATAAAATGATACAACGTCACCCTCTCCAAACATTTATTATTTGAATTAATAATTAAATTTTGTAAAGGCCTAGTCCCACCTCGCCGGTCGCCTACCCCGTGGGTCAAATCCCACCTCGCAGGTCTCACTCCGACCTCGCAGGTCGCTGCAACCCCGGGTAGAGAAATTTTGTGAAGGCCCAATCCCACCTCGCCGGTCTCCTACCTCGTGGGTCTAATCCCACCTCGCAGGTCTCACTCCGACCTCGCAGGTCGCTGGAACCCCAAGTAGAGTAATTTAGTAAATGCCCAGTCCTACCTCGTCGGTCTCCTACCTCGTGGGTCTAATCCCACCTCGCAGGTCTCATTCCGACCTCGCAGGTCGCTGGAAATCTCAGGTAAATTAATTTTGTGAAGACCTAGTCCTACCTCGCCGATCTCCTTCCTCGTGGGTCTAATCCCACCTCGCAGGTCTCATTCCGACCTCGCAGGTCGCTGGGACCCCAAGTAGAGTAATTTAGTAAATGCCCAATCCTACCTCGTCGGTCTCCTACCTCGTGGGTCTAATCCCACCTCGCAGGTCTCATTCCGACCTCGCAGGTCGCTGGAAATCTCAGGTAAATTAATTTTGTGAAGGCCTAGTCCTACCTCTCCGGTCTCCTACCTCGTGGGTCTAATCCCACCTCGCAGGTCTCATTCCGACCTCGCAGGTCGCTGGGACCCCAAGTAGAGTGGGTCAAGACCACCCACTCCATCCACACTCCCGACGCGCGTGGTTTGTCGCCAACCAATCCATGCCCAAGAGTATATCGAACTCTAGGTACTATAATACTTGGATCTATGTGTAACTGATGACCACCAACCTCGATTGGACAATCTCTACAAATCCGATTAGGACAAATCTTATCCTCAGCGGTCGTGCTGAGGATAAGGTGGGTGCTAACGCTCTCAGGTATCAACCTAACCCTCCTACCATTCGTCTCGAAATAAATGATAACGTATAATCAGAATTTATCAATGTATGCAAAGGGCGACCAAAATTAATCAACATACCCTCGACGAACTGCCGAGACGCGTCGCGATCTGGTGCGACAACTGCGTGCACCTGCTCCCTTGCTCGCACCACCGGTGAGTGCTAGTGGTGGTGTTGGCTCCCTGGTACATTCACTCTTATAGTGCCCTTTCTGCCTGCATCTGAAGCACGCGACATTCTGCTTATGTCCGAAGCCCTGGCCTTGTTGTCCGCCAGCCTTATAATCCTGACTATGACCATACTGTCCTCCGTCCCTGCCTCCCTGATCCTGGGTGGCTCTCTGCCCTGACCGCGGTGCATAACCACCACTCGACGGTTGTCTTGGCCCGATCGTGCAGTACTATCGCATGAGAATTGATCGCCTGGTGGTCCTCATGCTTGGGCCTATGTCCTCCCCTATCTCCGTGATCGATGATCCTCTTCCCTTTCATGTCAGACCTGGTGCCTTGCTGAGACGACCCCGATGCCAACTGTGGCATGGGCATCGCGGCACGAAAGATAAGATATGTCTCATGGGCTAAGGCCCTCTCGTAGATCTCCTGCAGTGTACGAGCTCCACCTGATACTACTGCGCTCGCAATCTCATCTCTAAGTCCGACTCCGAAGTAGTGAACCTGGTCACGATCTGTAGAAGCTAAATCCCCGTCGAACTGTAATAGGTAGCGAAACCTCTCCATGTACTGGACCACTGTACGATTACCCTGCGTAAGACACAAAAACTCATGTCTCAGACGTAACTGTATCTCTCTCGGTATATACTGGTCATAAAAGGCATGCCTGAAACCGGCCCAAGTAGTCGGCTCTCCATGAGTCTCGGTATGAGCGGTCCACCAAACCCCGGCCTCTCCTCGGAGCATATATCCAGATATCCTAGCGCGAATACTGTCGTGGATCTTCAAAAGATTATGTAATTTCTCGTGTGCAAGAAGCCATCTCACAGCTGCCTCCAGGTCTCCGCCTCCAGTGAAATATCCCGGCTGAAATCTCACAAACTCCTTCGTCAGCTTAGCCTCAGCTGACAGGGAAGCCTCAAATGTGGTCTCCTGTGGGGTCTGTGTTAGTGTCACTGCATGTGTAGACGCCGGGGTGGTAATCTCCGTACGAGTCTCCGCCATAACTGCGGTAACTGGCATACCCTGAATAATCGGCGCGGCTGCCGGCTCGGTGGCTCTCGGTGTGATGGCGGCTGTAAGGGTCGCGATAGCCGCTTTTTGAGCACCGAGCAAGGCCATTATCTGCTCGAACTGTTGATCATGTGTCGCAATCCGATCGAGTACACTCTGATCAGTCGCGATAGGCGTAGTATTACTCGTCTGTCCACCATCCTCCGAAGGTGGAGTCGGCTGTCCGTCCATGTCGTATCTACAATAGCGAAGTCCTGTATCAGTCTCGTATACGTGTATATACTATTACACATCAAAATATATAACGTATAAGCCTTGGCACTTCCCGTCCCATGTTCTCTTCCCAACTAAAGTTCTAAGTTAGGATCTTCGGGTTTCCACATCTAATGCTAGTTGTTAAGTTTTATTCTCTTTCAGTTAATTTCCCGAGGTTCCTCGAACTCTCGCTCTGATACCAACTGTGACGTTGGTATCACAATGTCTTATGCCATATGATTTTCAAAACTTTCCCCTAGGTTCGCCTGAACCTAAGCTTTGATACCAACTGTGACGGCCCCAAATTTCAAGGCAAACCGGGCACCGCCATGTCGCTAGACACGTCACCAAGCATGCCACGTCACCGCACACTTAACTTTGACTGCCTGTGACCTACACCTTTATACATACCTTATTTGCCTTAACTTAATATTTATGAAGATTTTTATGGATATTCTCATCAAATTGACTAAGTTAAGTTATTCACAACTTATTAAGTTATTAAATATCAAGCGGAAGCCTTTTTAAAAAAAAAACATGCAAACGCCATATGAAGGAAAAGTTTGCATTTGTATAATTAACCCTATAGTGTGGAATCCCGGTAATAGATACCATGTATATCAAAAGCGACAAAAGTACAACGGTGAGCATATACATGTATCGGGTATACAAGTCATCCCAAAATGTCATAAAGTAGTTAATAGATACATACAACTACCTATGCAAAAAGTGGCGGCCTCTCCCTACTTAGACATAGTCGCCTAAGACTCCTTTGCCGCGGCTCGTCGCAAGATCTGCGATTTGTCACCAAAAACAATGACAAGTCCCAGATAAGTAAATCCCAGAGAAATTCAGTTAATATTCACAAGAAATCCAAGAAAAACGGCTACAATTCATGCATATAAAATAAATGAACGGAAATGTAAAGCATGAATATAAGTCGTGAGATAATCAAGAATACGGAACGCGAGTGTGGTGTACAACTGTCGAGCCCTGGGACATAAATACTAAACCGAGAAGGCCCTGGAGGTGAGGAAATCTACACCCCCTCTTCACGGTCGAAACGAGGAACTCTGTTGGTCGGAAGGTAGACTTCCGCCCAACGCCTCAAAAGAGAGAAAATCTGTGACAGAGGTGGACCTCATGTCAACTCGCTCTCGAGATCATCGACTCGCTGAGAAAAATCTCACACGTAGTCTAAGGTAAGACCAACACCGTAGCAACAATCGGATCAAGGTCACACCGTCCCTTCGACCATACACAAACACACGCAGGAATAGAGTAAACTTGCAAACTGAACTGACGTAAAGTAATGTGAAATAAATAATTTTCAAGAAAAATAAGTAAATTCTGAACTGACTTTCTCGTGGGTTTACTTACCTCCAACGCCTTTAAAATGTCCCGCACTCGCCTCGAGATACGTACCCGACACCCGACTATAGCCTCCTAAGTCTCTGGTGTCCATTTATATAAACTTAATTTATCATGAAAATTTACAACAATTTCCTAAAACTTGTTAAGACAAATTGTTTATTTTGCGCTTTTCGAGGCAAACCCCTGCAAAAGTCGCGTCCAAAATATCCAAATATTTTATTTTTCATATATTCTATATATTTGGTCGCAATATGATTTTTTCATAATTTTTCTCATTTTTCTGAAATTTTTCGTGATTTTTCCCAATTTTTTCCTCTCTTTTTCCCATTTTCTCTGTTTGTTTACTGTAGCACTAGGTCGGGTCGACCCAAACGGGTTGGACCCGACCCGTCCGGCCCGGGTTTGGGTTGGGTCGGGCCGACCCAAACGGGTCGGACGCGACCCGACCTGGCCCATTCTGGGCCCGGCCCGCGGGAGAGACGCACACGCGCGCGCACGCGCTCGTGTGCGTCTTCTCCAACTGATCGAACAAACAGTGTTCGATCAGTTGGATTTTTTTTTTTTTTTTTTTTTTTTTTTTATTTTAAACAACAACAATCCGAACATCAACACCACACAATCGATTCAAAGAACGGCAAATCGAAGAGAGAATGAGCGAAACTCACTTGATTAATGGGGTCGAGCTCGCCACCGCCGAGCTCGACACCGCTGTCCCGCCGAGCTCGCCACTGCTGTCCCGCCGAGCTCGCCGCCGCTGCCCCGCCAAGCTCCTCGCCGGAGCTTCCTCTCTGGCAGTCACTCACCTTCTCTGCTCTCTCTTTCTCTCCACCGTTTCTTCTCCTTCCATCTCTCTCTCCCGTTTTTAAACAAAAACACTTCTTTTTTTTTTTTTTTTTTTGTTATTTGGTGAGAAAGGACAAAAAGCAATGATGATGAATAGTTGATGTGACTTTTGATGTGATGTGTGATGTGACAACTCAATCGCATACTACCCCGTACACCCGCGTTACTCGCACACCGCGACGCCGCACGCTCTCGTCACTATAAGCGCACAATGCGACTAAGCGAAATTCTTAATTCACGCGGCGCGAACTATTAACAATAGTAAAATAATTAAATATTCGCCACGCAAAAGTAACATATTTCCTGATTAGGCGTGTCATAGACTTCTCCCACGACGTCCACGTGGATCTGAGCTTATGATATTAATTCGTAATTAGTCGATTAATCGGGATTAATAAAAGCGGGCCGTTACAATTTCGCCGTCAGTGTAAGGAAAAAGAACTCCATCTTCTTCTTTCTTGAATATAAATTCCTCCTTGTCTAAATATTTCTCTTCTGATTATTCACCAAAAGCAAACTCCACCCTCAATTATATGATCACCCGAACCAAATTAAGGCTTTGATACCAAACTGATGCAGAGAAAGTCTTCTAAATCGATTAATCAAAATCCATGAAGACCAATTCAAGGCACTAAGAATTAAAAACCAAAGTTCTCTAAAAAGGAACAATATTCTTTATTAATCATCAAAATCCCTCCTTTACATTACGTACCATAGCCTTTATATAGGCTTTAAAAATAAAATAAAAATAAAAAAAATACCTAAACTCTACTACTTACTGTACGATATACCCATGAAATTTCTTAATTAATAGATATAAATAATTCTAGTATATCTAAACTTCCTAATCTAAACGTTACATAAATAAATAAATGCATATAAACTCAATCTAATAACACCTAGTTATTAAATACCTTTCTAATCGGACTCACTAATAGAAGTTAATTTGTATTTTAGCTACTTTCTAATCTTACTAAGACTAATCTAACAAAACAATCTAATTAAATGTATAGCAACTGACAGTGGCCTCTCTTTTTTTTCTCCAACAACAACATAGCCTCAGTCCCAAATTAACTGGGGTCGGCTACAACATAGCCTCAGTCTCAAATTAACTGGGATCGGCTACATGGATCAAACTTTTTCATTGTGTTCGATTAAGTGCAATTGATGGTGAGCTTTGCAAACCATTCAAATCTCTCCTAATTAATGCATCCCATGTTAACTTTGGTCTACCTCTACCTCGTCGAATTTCTACAGTTTCTATTGAGTCAAGTTTTCTAGTTGGAGCATACTCTTTTTTTTTCTCCAAAATCTTAAAATTCTTCTTTTTGATTTACTTTCGTGATTTTTTTTCTTGAATCACCGCCAATCCTCCTCTTTGATCGGTGATGGTTCTAATTAATCAAATCTTTTTTGCATTTTTTTCATACAATAACTAACAAATCTAATCAGATTTGTAGAGATTGGTTCATCTTTATTGTGGTGCATCTTCATCAACGGTGTTGTGTGGATTTGTGCGGCGCTGGATTAATCTTGTCTTTAGTTTTTTCTTATAGTTAGTTTTCTTCCCTAGTTGGAAGTCTTTGATTTGTCTTCTTCTTGTTGGGAAGTCTTAGGTTTTCTTCTCCTTATTGGGAAATTTTATTATTCGTTTTATGGTTCTAACAGTTTTGTGTATTGTCTTGAGTTTCAACGTTGTAGAGAGCAGTCCCTGATTTTCAAACTGTTTCAATTTCGAATACGATTAGTAAATCAATGTACTTGATTCTATATCTGGTCTTGGCCCTTTATTGAGCGATGAATAATTAATGAATTTCTCAAAACAGTAACATTTAAAACGTAAACAAATATTTTCTAATAATGGACTATTTAATGTACCTAATTAAATAAAACAAAAATTAAACTTGTCCAACTAAAATCTATATGTTCCTTAAGTTTTCCATCGCTGCTTAATATTCTTTTGCGGGTTAGATCCAATGATCGCCACGTGACGTACACATCCATTCTTCAAACCCAACATACATCACTTCCATAACCGCAATTTAAATTTTATTATTATCTTTTAAAGCATTAGAGAATACTTGTGCGAGTCCACAACCAAAAAATGCTTTCAACGCATGCATGCAAAAACAGAAAGTTAACGGTGTATCTCGATATCGAGAGAGATAGAGAGAGAGAGAGCAGACAAGTTTTAGTAGAGTCGAGTGGAACTACATGAAATCAAGGAAAAAAAAAACAAACAACATGAAACTTGGGGTGCACGGTTGAACACCGACGAGGGAGCGTGGGCCGACCAACGAGGGAGGGTGGCGGACTCATTAATGTTTGACGAGGCAGGGTGTACGATTGCAAGATACAAGAGAGGAATTCAATCTTTTGTAGGGGCAAAAATGTCATTTCCCTCTAAAGTATTTTTGAAAAAAACACCATTTAATTTCATCAACATGCCCTACATAAAACGTGCATGGGGTGCATATAGCGCGGCCTAAAGAAATCCATAATCAGTTGATTCGAGTAATAAGGGACTCTACTCCATTTGAACGAGGTCTTAAGTTTTGATGGTCATTCCCATTTCAAGCCTAACAGTGTAATAGTGCCCGAGTACGAATTAATTGGTCTAGTTAGTGTCAAATTCCATATAATAATGAATACATGACTCTTCATGTGATTCCCTCACTAAACTCCTCCTAGCATATTTTTTACTCCTCCTATGTATTCTACACAAGTATCCTAATACTTGCACGGTGAGGCTCCATCTCATTGGAATACACAAGTTCCCTTGGTGCTTACAACTCAAAGATAAGAAGTGAACAAAAAAATTGTCCACAATACAAAGAAGATGAGGTACAGAATACTCTATTGACTTTGAAATATATATAAACGATATAAGACACACAATCTAAACCACAACAACTAAGATGTGATGTGTTTTTACCTTTAAAACAACCACACCTCAACACATTGATCCGTGATAGTGATATCTCAGAAATTCTGCTCCACTTAACTGCATATCTTTTGTTAGAGTGGATGAAATCAAATCTGCAACAAATCGATTATGAGATCATGTTGCAACTGTGAATCGACTCCTTGTTGCAACTGCATATTTTTATCCATAACAAACTGATTCAGAGATCAACAACAATGGTTTCATCATGAGCCGCATGTTCCAAGAAAATGCATTTTTAGCTTCAAATATTTAGCTGCAAATGACCTTTTTTGTGGCTAAATATTACATTTTTGCTACGAACTAAAATATTCGTTCCACATCTTAAAAGGTCAATGACTTTTATGGCAACAACCTAATTTTGTTGCTAAATATCATCTGTAGCTGCAATGTAATTGTTTCATTGCTAAACTTAAAGATAGAGTATGTGGGAACTGTTGAAATGCTTTGGCAACAAATATAATTTGTAGCAACGTGAAACAAAACTTTGCAGAGTCATTTATCAAATTGCAATATAAGACAACTAATGACAACAAATTACGATAATGATATTAATATATTCAGCTCTCATACACCTCAAACGCCAATATACGCACAACTAGACCATTACCCGTATGCACAACACTATGCGCTCGGTCACGCACAAAAACATATATATAAAGTATAGGTGCATTACAATTAATGTTCACAACGAACACCAATTAGGTTAGGTTACATTAGATAAGTCCAATTTCAACTCTAATACAAAATTGAACTTCCGCTAATATTATTTGAGTCCCAATAGATAAAACACCCGTGTAAAGTACTGCACATCTATTTAGTTTGAGTCCAAGTTGAGTTCATTACAATGTAACTCCAACTCATACACCAGTGTTAATTGAGCCAATTAATCAACAACCACAAACAACAACTTAATTTAATCCCAAACTAGTTGGCGTCCAACGCTTCACGCTTGGGCAAGACTACCCAATTTATGATACTAATACCAATAATTATGGAAAACCCAATTATAAATGCATGTGTATATGAACACCTAATAAATATCCCTATCCCTAACAGAATCACCAAGCTATCTTAAGGATATAAACAAGTAGGGTATCTGCAAAATACTCCCTACACGTACTCGTTTGATAATACTAATACTAGCTCGTACCTATTTAAACACAATTATAATATTTATATCAACACATTTATCTCACCCTCACCCTAGTTATTAAAAAGTGTAAAAAGCAAAAAGAATCTTAAGTTAATTGAACGACTGGATTCTTTATTAAAATTACATTCAAATTAAACACAATACAAATATGTAGATTTTTTTAAAAAAAAATCCTTAAACACAATATGAATCTAAAAATATAACAAAATAAACTCAAAAAAAAATCAACTAACTAATTAGAATTATGACAACATAATGTCACATGACATCTCTGTAGACTTTCTTAGCAAAATAGTTTATATATATATCTACTACTATAATAAAAGAGTCAATATGGACCATGTGGAAATGTCTATATTACCCTTTTCATTCCATTCATCGGGCTCATGAACTCCTACTAGCTAGCTTCGGACTTCTATACCAACAATGCAAACTTCCACTAGAACAAATTCTACTTTTCATAGAGGTTTTGAACCTCTATGAAAGACTTTTCATAGAGGTTTTTGACCTCTATGAAAAGTGTTATCTTTTAAGGCGTTAACGTATCTTCAAAACTTACGTAGGGGTTTCAAACCTCTATCAAATCTTGGCTATTTCATAGGGGTTTGAAACCTCTATAATATCTTCAAAGGCTTACATAGGGGTTTCAAACCCCTATCAATTATAGTGATTTCATAGGGGTTTGAGACCTCTATATTATCGTTAAAGGCTTACATAGAGGTTTCGAACCCCTATCAAATGTAATCTAAAAATAATAATAGCTGAAAATGCCCGGAATTAATTTCCATTTTCATTTTCAATTGAAAATATACAAATCTACATTCCACTAGCAATATTATTATTTCATCAAGAAATTCGCAATGTTCTACAACTAATCAACAAAACAACAAATCGATAGCCATACATTTCACGAAATCAATCAACAAAGCACACATATTCATTGTCGACAGTGTGTTAGCAGAGAGAAGTATCTGTTGAAAGTCACCCTGCTTGTTTGAAACTTCACCATTGCCAATTCTCTCATCCACAATTGCTTTGACAGTGGAAGCAATTTTTGTTCTAGCCTTTAAAGCAAAATCAATCAAAAATGTTGGCCCACAATTTTTGATTCCTAATCTTTTTCTCCTTTTGAAAAAAGAGAAGATAAACATGATGTAACACTTTGAGGGGTAATTAAGTTATTCACAATTCACAATGAAGTCGTCTGCAAAAAACTCACTGTTCGAGCTAAATAAAAATTTAATTAATCATGTTTCAATACATTCAATATCAATAGAACAAGACCAAACAAGACTAAACATAGAATCAATTAATCCTAATTTCTCAAATTCAATAGAATAAGCTTGCATTTATGTTTGTTTTTTTGGGTTATAAATTTGTATATATGGTTAAAATGTATGTGTATGCATGTGCAGGTCGGCATGCAAGGAAAACAATGCGGGAGGGTACAGGGGGTGGAGGCTGAGAGTTCTTGAAGCACTCATCATAATATTGGCCTTCACACGGACACTCTATCTGTTGTTGATACATGCAGGTGTGTTCAATAGCAAGTATGGCCCTGGTTACAGGGACTCTGACTATGGTGTTGGTGCATGTGTTGGAACCCTGCTCTCAAGGGTGGTGTTGGTGCAGGAGCTAGAGTGTAAAACTCACTACTACCTACTACACATGCATTAATCTATCTTTGTTATGGCATATATAGTTGCTATTTTTATACTTTTTTGGCAATTTTTGGATTATTTTTAATTAATTAAGTCATCTATTTAAAAAATAACTCGCATATTTTCTATATATATAAAGGAAGATATTATGTGAGGATTTCTATGGTGATGGCACGTGACATAGTTGCTATTATTTTTAGCTCTATTGTAATGACACATGGCATATATAGTTGCTATTTTTATACATTTTTTTGGCTATTTTCTGATTATTTTTTAGTTAATTAAGTCATCTTTTAAAAAAAGAACTCGCATATTTTCCCGAGAAATTAAACTCTCCATTTTTTTTTGCGATTTGATACACCTATTTTTTTCACTATTTTTGGACACATGCTAATTTTTTTCATTTTTTTGTGAAACTTTTTTTTTTTCGTTTCTTTTTTTAGCATATCAAAATTGTTTATAGTAATTTGTGATTATCATGACGATTAATATATCCTTTACTTTTTTTGAAGCCAATATATGTCCTAAAAAACACAATTATAATATGATACCATTACTAGTCATAATATATATTATCCTACCAAAAAAAAAGTCATAGTTTATATTAGTTTTTTTCTTTAGCCATGTATTGACACATAGCATATTATTACATCACTTTTTTTGGGTGCTTAGTTATGAGATTTTGGGTACTTAGTTATGAGATGAACAAAGATCACTTGCCAAAATAAAAGGTTTGGGAAGGGATTGGGTTCGATTTTCATTTTTATTTTGGTCAAATGTGGGTTCCATTCTTATTGAAGTAAAAAAATGAACTATTTAATTAGAGTGGCACTATAGGCACCTCGATCTTTTTATGAGGCACTCCAATTTACATGCATTTTACGTGATGCACCCCAGCATTTGGAGTATCTTTAGTCGTGCTCTATAATTATTACATTGTTAAACGAGCTTATTCAATCTATTAATTAGAATCTAATTAGCTGATTTCAAAAAGTTAATAGACAATTAGAATATGTCCTAATAGAACTATTTAACAATTACTATAATTTTATAATTCTTTAGGTTATCAGTTCAGTATACAAAGTTTTAGAGTTTGTTCGATATTTTGTTTCATGTATTAGTATCGGGCAATTAGTAACCCCGTTTGAGGTCAAGAGTTGTATTCAAGAGCTCCTACTTTCTTGCTTTGGCGTTGCTCCATTAATTAGAAAACAAAAGTGATCATCAGAAGACAGGTTCAACTAAGGGTTGGTTAGCCTTTAACCCCTTAATATTTGGTTTTTTTTTTTTTTTTATAAAGAAGGTGGTCCACCACTTGAAATATTATTGAGTCGAGTTTATACTAAGTTTGTTCTAATTAATAGAGCAACACATGGCGCACCACATGACCACTTTCTATTTTCGTTTTTTATTGTTTTTTTATTATCGATCATGCAATTTTTTTGATTTCTTTATTTCTTTTTTTAGCATAAAATGTTTCCATACAAATCTACGTCATTATCTTCTTTTACAATACACACCATTATATAAAAGTTTTGTATTTATAAAAATTATTAATATTAATTGTGTTTAAGTCAATCACGAATTTCAATTAAGTCAACATTTTTTTTTTGATTTCTAACACCAACACCAATTATTATTCCATCAACTACTTTGTTTCTTCAACAATATATATATATATATATATATTTGTTTTAACTGTTTACATTGTCACGTCAATATTAAATGCAAATATATAATATGTTTTAATATGATCAATTTTAAGACAATATCGTTTATAAGAGTAATTGTAATGGATCCAAATGAGATGATGTTTTTGTTACCGTTGAGATTGATGGGATGGTTTTATTACCCTTTTTTTCAAACCGTTATAATTTTTTACTTTTTTTAACAAAAAATAAGTTTCAAACTTATATAAATGCACACCCATATTTACATTCTTTACACAACTCACTCAACAAACTTAAACTTCTCAATTCTCTCTATCATACTACTACTTTCTTTTGTCTCCATAAATTTTATTTTTGCGATATGGATCACAATAATCCTCAATCTTCTCAAAATTCTCAAAATTCTTCAAACCCATTTTTCCCACCAAATTTTCAAAACTCTCAATATATTCAATTCCCCAAAATCTTCGATATTCTCCAAATGCTCCTAACCTTCCATAGCATTTTATTTTGCCAAACATGCTTAATTTTCCAAACATCCTTAATATCTCCAATACTCCTACCTTTTCAAGCACTCGTAATTTTTCATTTCCCTTTTTTCCTGACAAATGTCCAAAATTTGTTGTAGAATAGGGATATTACTCCTCAAAATGATCGAGATAGCGAAAAGGAGATGAGTTTATTATCTGACTTCCAAATTCTTTCGTATTCCACGCAACCATTAGCTGCAGATGAAGAAACTGAAGCAGTTGCAGAAAAATGTGTATCGGGGTCCATTGACGATGGTACAGAGAACATTTGAAAGATATAATGTGTGCATGCATAATATTACATAACATTATTGTTGAAGACGAATGCCACACAATTGAAAATCTCGATGACGATGAAGGAGATCCTCTGGTTGTCATAACTTAAAGGCTCACTCAAGATTTTAACCAGAAAATGCAGAATTACGTAATCAAGAAGTGCATCAACATCTTCGAGCAGACTTGATCAAGTATATATGGAACCGCGTTGAAAATGTTGATGATGACAATTAATATTATCTTTCATTCATTTATTATTCATATGTAGTAATGTAAATTTCGTAATTTTATCATATTGTTAATGTCTTTGTTCACATAATATTAATTGATTAATTGCTATTTTAATATATTAAAAAGCGTCTAGTATATTTAAATAAATTAATTCTCATGTTGTCGTGGTAAGATTTTTAATCTATAATATTTATTTATTATTTTTATCTTAAAAACTAATTAAGTAATTTTTTTTAATTTCAAAAATCAATATTTAAATACATGAACATAATTGTTATTTTATTAATAAGTTAATTATAAATATGTAATGTGATTTTGTATGATGTGTTGTTTTTTGTTTTGAAAGAATGGAGTGATGTGAATTTGGGTCCCATGAAATGTTTAGTGAAATGTTTAATGATAGTGAGAGAGGAGTTTAATAGATAAGAGTATAGTGTAATGGTAGGTTTAATGAGATCTTCCAAAATATTAATTAGCACTTCAGGTGATAATAATGAGGTAATCTTTTAATATATATTTCTATAGTTTTTTATCTAAAATTTATTTTGTAAGTAAATAGAAGGAAAAAAACTCAAGATGGGAGGACACACTTACTTCAAGTATATTATGCGATGCAATATTAACAAATAAACTTCTCTCAATCAATTTAATAATGAATCAATTATGGACTAATAAATTAGGGAAAATAGACAGTTTTTGAGATGAACAATTTTAGATATTGAGTCAAGTTTATAAAAGAATTTTCTCGATGTGTTAGTTATTTTCTTACGTACGTTTTTGAGTTATTTTTTCGTGCTTTTGTTTCAATTATGTGAATTTTATATGCTACTTATAATTGTTTTTGTGTTTTTCATGGTGATTGATACAATTTGGTGATTTTCAAAATGATATTGACATTTTTCAAATGTCTACTCGAGATGTATTTAATTTTTTTTTCAATTCTATATTTTCCATTTTTCTATATAGTTATTAGCTTCAATTTCATATGATATTACACAATCATTTTTTATAGTTATTCTTCAATATATTTATTTTTACAATATATTGACACTCTATCTTATCTGCGCGTGAAGCGCGGGCTAGTTGAAAAAAATTGAAACACTAACATAATTGTGCAACGTATCAATTCGTGAGAGCTTCTCACAGGTCACGTGTTGCGTTGTGAGTACTTCTCACAAAGGTTCTATTTTGTATGCACATGCTCTATTTGGCACGCACAAATTATAAGTTGCTTCAATAAATAAGATGTATTTGCTTAGCAGCTTATTTTAAAAATAAGCTAGATGAAACTCTCAAATCTTGGACACTATATCACAAATAGCTTTTAGTTAAAAAAAAAAAAAAAAAAACATTAGATCTAGTTTACTTTCCTTTTCAGCTCTCAAATACATTAATTAAGTCAAAAATACTAAACATAAAAAATTCAAAATAAATAAATTATAAATGTATTATTATTTAATTTTTTTTGAAAAAAGATTAATTAAACATTATTAAATAAATAAATAATATATCATTATATATACTATTAAATAATTATGTTTATAAGTACTACATTTAATAATATATATAACATTTTATAATATATAGCGTGTCATTTTATGTCATTTTTATTTCTCCGCTACTCGATCAGTTATTTCTTCCAAACAATTTTAGATGATCATCTAAATTATTAGTTTTCAGCAATCAGTTAATAGCTTTTTAGTTGTTAGCTAGATTATCAACTATCAACTAGATTATTAGCTAATGTTACCAAAAGAGCCAATCTAGATTATAAGCTACTTACAATTTAAGTTGTGTTTGGTTGATAAATTATTTTTTAAATAAGCTAAGATTATACGCTAAAAGTTGAAACATTAGTTGGATAAGGATTTGACTTTTTATCTGCATTTGAAATTTTTCTACCCATTGTTCCATTATTTTTTCGAAACAATTATTGTGCAATCTAATAGGCGATAGACTTTGGCCGATTGGCCTAATAATCTCCCGTGTAATCATTTAAAAAGTTTAATTACTGAAAAATAATTGTATTTTGTTTGATTACGTGATTCGTTTTCAGATTGCATGAATATATATATATATATATATATATATATATATATATATATATATATATATATATATATATATATATATATATATATTAGTTTCAGGACGTGCTTCTGTGACGATTGACCGCTAAGCTTCGAGCTCGTGGGAATTAATTTCTAAGAACTTATTAATAAAACTCAAAATTTTAATTAAGATTTAAAAATTAGAAATACAAGTACCTTTTTTAGCTTATCAATATTCTCTACTGTGATTGAGATAAAAAAAAAGTGTATTGGATTGATGAGAATGAGTTCATGATTGATTTGGAGATAAGAAAAAAAAAATGTGTAGTGGATTGATAAGGAGTTAGAGTTTGATTTGGATACAAAAGAAAATGTTGATTTGGAGATAAAAAATAGTATGAGCAAATATGTAAATTTCATTACCACTCAAAAATTTGTGATTCGTGCTTTTATATATATATATTTTGTATGAATATGTAATGTTGTCGCATTGCAGTATTATATATGATTAGAAAGGCCAACTGATCACATTGCCCAAAAAAGTCTATTAATATAAAATTGAAGCTATCAACATACATAATTATTAGTTATTAAATAAAAAACATATATTAATTAGTAATTGATATTATATAGTAGTGTATTATAGTAGTAAACATACTCGTACACCATGAGAACTAATTGGTATATCTGAGTTGGGTGGGATTTGATTTCTCTGAAGCAAAGTATCGATTTTTGAATCTTGAGGATAGAATATTAAGAAGAACACTACTATCTGAAACATGATAGTACTCAAACATTAATTAATCGATGTAGTTGACACAAGCTAGATATATATACCATGCACATGAGAAACTAAAATATTGTATATTAAGTATATTAATCTGTACTAGTAAGTGTAATGTCAATTGAAATGTCATGTTTACGTTAATAACATTAAGGTGTATTTGTAATCAAACCATGCCCTTTAATGTCATTTTGTATTTATCAGCTACTTAATTAGCTAATTTTTAAAACGATTAATAATTGATTATTTAGATTATCAGCTTTCAGCTACCAGCTACTAGCTTTTCAACTGTCAGCTAAATTATTAGCTTTTAGCTAGATTATCAGGTAGATTATAAGCTAGTGTTGCCACATAGAGCTAAAAACAGCTTCCTATATATACAAACCAACCTCGCTTTCAAGTTAAACTCTCACTCTCAGTGTGAGATACTTATTTCTACAAAATTACCCTTCATTAATTATCTCTTTATTATCCGCATCCATCACTTTTGTTTGAAGGGTATTTATATTAATTCATATGTTTTATTGTTTAAAAATTTGTAAATTTCTTATCAATTTAAAATTGAGCCAAATATGAAAATATATATGATCTTCTGTGTGAGTTTGCTTATGGTTGGTTATACTTGCAAAACCCACTTTTGTCTGTCTTATTTCTTTTTGTACATAATTTTTATTAATATATATGGAGTATTACCTTATTTTCATCAAAAAAAAAAAAAATCTTCACTATGAGTTAACTTTGCCTGTAACAAAACTCCCCTATAAGTTGTCAAAAACAAACCAAATAAGGCCATAGATATAGACCTTTAATTTGCTGTGTAGTGGGATGCGTGTATGGATCCAAACAAAAATGATTTATATCAAAAGTAGGTCTCGCAATTATTTTTTTCAAAAAATAAATGCGGTGTAAGAATTCTTACATCTTTGTGCATTTTCAGTGAATTTGTCCCTCTCTTCAATTATTTTTTCAAAAAATAAATGCGTGTATGGGTCCAAACAAAGCAAATGATTCATAATTTGTCTCGCAATTATTTTTTTCAAATAATACTACCACTCGTTATACATCCTTTTTTTTTATTTTTTTTTTCCCTCTCTTCACTGGACTGGCTAGCTAATTTTTCACAAAAGAAAAGTAGTAGGCCTAATAAATGCGGTGTAAGAATTCTTGTACTCGGACACTCTCAATGCTTACCATGTGCTTAAACAGGGAAAACTTTATATAAAAACATCTGACCACCATCGATATATTGATCACATTTATGCCATCACTTTTGCACCATTTGATTTCCTATCCACATTCACTGAAAATGCACAAAGATGTAAGAATTTTAAAGCTACATATGTATAATTTGATCATTAATTAATTTGATGTTGTAGTGTATTTACAAGGTTATATAAGTGTAGTGCTGTTGTGGATAGGGGGTGGACAGGTGTGCGCGACCCAATTGGCATGTGACCCCAGCACGCACGATTCTATCCTTTCCTTGCATGACACATGTCCATTGGACGACTAAGTTCCATCGTAGGGCATGGCGCGATGCGTGTGCATGGGCGATGTATACATTGTATGTAGAAAATATGTTACCACTTAATTATATATAAGTGAATTGCAATCCCTTAATTATTCCCACACTTGTGATCAAGAAAACAAGAGAGGACATGGAAGTAAATCGAGTTCTTCACATGAATGGGGGAGAAGGAGAAGCTAGCTATGCTTCGAACTCCTCACTTCAGGTCTCCTCTTCTCTATCCCTCTTATATATGAGTTCTTCACATCTTCTTTATTAATTCTATATTTTTGTATTACAGAGAGCAGTTATAACAATGGTAAAGCCAATACTAGAAGAGACGATCTTGGACTTGGTAAGCGATGAAGCCTTCTTAGCGTCCAAGGTTTTGTGCATTGCGGATTTGGGATGTTCTTCGGGTCCTAACTCCCTATCAGTTATTTCTCATATTGTCGATACTATTACCACGACATGCCATAAGCAGCATCGACAACCTCCAGAGTTTCAAGTACTCCTAAATGATCTTCCGGGAAATGATTTCAATACTGTTTTCAAGTCATTGCCTTCTTTCTATGATAAACTCAAGAGAGGTAATATCAATCATGGCCGGTCCTGCTTTGTCGCAGCGATGCCCGGTTCTTTCCATCACAGGCTCTTTCCAAGAAAATCTATATATACACTTCATTCACTCTTCCTACAGTCTTCATTATCTCTCTCAGGTGATCACTTGTACATCTATATAATTAAGTACATATATATAGCTAGTTTTTGTTGTAAACTAAATTGTAAGCCAACTAGAACTTAAGTTAGACTTGCTAGAGACTTAATCATAGAAGGCATAAACTAAAAACTACTAGAACAAGTAGAGAAGAGGAGATAAGAAAGAAGAGAGCTAGAGATGGGAATGTAGAGATTTCATTCATACATTGATGTGTCAATTACAATAAGGTTGACACCTTTTATATAGGTCATTTGGTGATGATGATAATTATACTTATACAATGTGTACATTATACATACACCACAAGTCATACAACTCATCACAAGCAACATAGACAATACATGAAAGAGTTGGTATATATTGGAGAGGATTACAAGTTATATGAAGTTTGAGAGCCATGCTTGATGTTATAATTCAATGTGAGAACCATGCTTCACAATGTGGTCACCTATATGCACAAGTGTCCATCCACTTCATAACACTCCCCCTTGGATGACACTTGTTGAAAAAATGTGTATCGTTAAACTTCTACTAAAAAAAACTTGTGGGAAAAAATCTAGTAGAGGAAAAAAAGTATAAATTGCTTTGTAGTATAATATTTGTTGATTGTCTCATTAAAAACTTTGCTAGGAAAACTCAGTAGGACAAAACCATAGCTAAGAAAACGAGTGTAACACATTGATACAATTAGAGAAAATATAAATGTCTCATTAAAACCTGACGCGCGCCGAACGCATCAATAAAATTAAAATACCTAAACCAACTATTTTGTAGAATAGTGGCAAAGGGTCGATCCCACTGAGATTGATATTCTTTCTAAAGTTTAAAAATAACGAAAAGGGACATCGAGGTTTAAGAGAGATTGAATTAATTAACTAATCTAAAAATAAACAAAGTAACTAAAGCAATGGAAATAAATTTGAAAACAATTAATAAAAACACCTAGGTCAAGACATACAAGTTCAGTTCGAGAAAAGATTGGATTTGGTCGTCGATTTATGTAAAATATGCAAATCAAAATATCCTAGTGTAGCTATAGAACTGGTAACGTACGCGGTTCCTCACACTTCCTAATCTCGATAGCCAAGGTACGACGGTGACTATTTCTCTAGTCAAACGTATAACCCTACGATGACCGCAATAGGTTTCGTAAAGGCACTACACCTAGACAACCGAATCACTCGTTTGTCCGATTTAGCTTAGATTTCTAAGGTATTCAACCGGTCCCAAAAAGAGACTAATCAATTGGTAGGATCAATTGTCACTAGTGTGGTCTTATTGCATAAGTACGGATGCTTTCTACACACTAACGAGTAAATCAAGATTTAAACATCAATTTAACCTCGATTATTGAAACAACACAAAAGAAAATAAAATTTTAATGAAAAGATTAAAATTAAAATATATAAATCTCACAAATCCATTGATATGCTTAGTCGAACTTCCCTCGCAGTCTTGCTTAGGCTAGAGGTTTTAGCCTCGCATAGTTCAAGAACACAAAAGAAAAGAAAAAAAATAAAAAATAAAGAATGGGGAGAAGGAGTTCGGCCCGAAGAGATGTCGAATAAAAACATATAGGAGTCCCCTTTTTTCGTCCGTTTTTGCCTCTTTTTTTCCTCTGTTTCTATTTCTTCCAATCTCTGTGCGTTCCTTTCTTTTAGGATCTCTTTTTTTTTTTCTTTCTATTTCGTGCATGCCTCCTCTCTGTCCGTTCTCTCTCTATTTCTTTATTCCCTTCCCATATATCATATTATAATTATAATATATATATAATATTCCTATTAAAACTAAAACAAAGAAGTATTCCTAACTTATATCCTAAAATCACGCAAGCACCATTGGACACATGTATGTCTAGCTGTCCGCCACATCATCTCTTTCGTGTCCCGCGTGTGGGCCCACCAAATTCGCATCGTGATGCGTGCTAGCACGATTTTCGGTGTAAAACGGATCCAGGCATAAGAATACTTGATTTTGCGTAGTTTTTCGCACCGGATTCAACCACGCACTCCAATAACCCTGAAAATAATAAATAAACGCAATTAGGCTAATATTTTGGAGACTTGACAATAAGAATATATAAATAACCTATATAACGACTCAACAAAACCTCTACTAGAAAAATCTTGTTGGAAAAAATCTAGTATAGAAAAAGAGTACATTATTTGCTTTCATAATTATTTTCTATTTATATGGATTATACTAATGTTAGGATTGCCTCATTAAAAACTTTCATAGGAAAACTCAATAAGATAAAACCATAACTAAGGGAAAAAGAGTGCAATGCACTAATTAATAACTTATTTTGATTCTCCCCCTCATTTTAACACGAGTGAAACATCTTCTTATTTTGCACCAAATCTTTGCAAACCTAAATTTTCTTCTTCTTTTTTTAAAGTAAAACAAATTATATGATGGACAACTATTTTACTTGGAAAATACTTGATTTCCAAATGAAGGATAAATCTTATTTTTCCCAAAATCTTTCATCTTGAATTCCTTTTTTCATGGATTCGAATGATATAACAATGTTGTCGTGATTTTTCATAATATTTAAATTATCAATATATAATGGTATTATAATGAAGACATAAACCCCAAAAGATATATTAAATCCTTACCAAAGAATTCTTATATCATCAGTAATTTATTTATTTTTACTCATACCTTATTTTTAAAGAGTTTGTGTCATTTGAACCAAATTGTCTTTTACGTTTTAAGCGTCTTGTTGGTTCTTGTACATTTATTTGCACGTGGTCATCACTTTATCTTGAACTTTTAATGCTGGAACATACGATTGTCACTCTTTTACATATAGTACTTGCATTAAGTAATTGATTCATAACTTGTTGCTAATGAATGATCATTTGAACTCCAAGTTCATATTAATTTATACATTGATCATAATACAATAGATTTGTTGCAATTTAATGTGTTTCAAGCAATTCCACACCATTTCTTTTGAATTGGCTTATATCTCCCCCTAATGGTGGGAGAATTACTTTATCAAAGAGAAAATTAGCAAAACTTGTTATAAATAAATTCCCTGTTAGGGATCCAAGACATCTTATAATATGATTGATGGAGAGTTAAATCAATATAAGTCTCCTATTGATTTGTCTCGAGATAATCACCTGTTCGATAAACGATGTACTTGCGAATTTATGATATTTTCGCATTATTGATGATTCTGGACGATCAAATAGATCTTGCCACACTATGAATGTCATTTAATTTATGACGACATTCATCTTACATATTCCAAAAGTTAAAGCCGTAAATTTTATACTCATATTAAATCATAATCATATAGAGTGATTTTTTATTATTTTGAGTAAACTTCTTATGAATAAGGCATTAACAATTTAATTGTTGTACTAGATATTTCTTGAACGTTAAGTTCAAATTCGAGAAACATTCTCTTTTATATATATATATATATATATATATATATGGATGTAGCATAATACACAAGCAATAAACTCATCACCTATATTTAGCTCATGATTTGAACACATCTCGATGTGCCTGTTTTACTGAGCCATTTTCAATGATAAAATTCATAATTTTACATTTGATTTTGAAGGCATGGTAAGGTCATAAAAATATTCAGGTATATATATGACAATTTTTTTGGCAAAATAGCCTTTCATATGTGATGAAAAATTTCACAATGATGAACGCTCATAGTCAATAATTATTTATCATTTCTAGTGGTGCACCACTTTTATTCATATTTTTAGTGGAATTGTAAATACGACATTTACCAGATATTTTCATTTTTTCCACGTCCATAAATTTTTTATTATGATCATGATCATAATATGCAACATATGCTTCTTAATTTGAAGCTGAACCAATTGGACGGGATCGATATTATATTTTATCTCATTATTTTACTTAGCTGCAATGAGACAAGAAATCAATCCTTAATATTCATTAGATTGAAGTGCGCACTCGATATTTGTTGCAGCAATAAATCGAGGTGGGTCACGTGACTTTTTTATTGTCTCATCAGTTATATTTCCACAAAGCCTCAACATAGAGGTAATTAAAATTGCGGAATTATATTAATATTTGACTAATTAAATTTTGTAGCTTAAGACCCAGCCGCTTATTTTGAGCTTTTGGAGCATTACCCTTTTGGTGTGTATATATAACTTCATAAGGTGAAAAGATATATAAAGTGAAATATTCACTTTTTAGATCTCTAAATAGAAATTGGCGAATGATTGTGTATAACACACGATTTTGCATATATGCTTTATTCACAAATTGTAGTATCTAATCGTCATGACAAGTAACTCTTGTCGGTAATATAATAAGGCAACAAATTCAACTATGGTTGACTAATATTTTGAAAATAAATGTAATATAAAATAATTTTCTTTTTTTATGTAAAAAAACATAACATATGATTAAATATATGTTCACAACTCGATTCATTAATAAACAAAATGTATTATTCGTATGAGTCGGAGGGACAACCTCCAGGTTGGGTGGTGAGACAAAGTCTACTTAATACCATGCCTTCTCAAACGGGATAACCCGTTTCCCTTTCAATGTTTAGCTTTACCGGGGATAAAGCTTACCTACTATCAACTCAAATTCATAGTACTATTTGTATTATAAAATCAAGGATAGAGCATAACTAAGCGTTTGTAGTATTGCGAGAAAACTAGTTATGTCACATACTGACCTTTGGCTTTTGATGTAGAAGATCGTACAAGACGCAACTACAGAGCATACTTTTGCAATCGGTGATGTTATAATGCATAGTGTATGAATAAAGTATACATATATAAGTGATGCATGTAATAAAAGAAAGCAACCATGATAACATGGAAGTGAAATTGAACTTGATTAAATTAACAAAAGTTATACCTTCCTAGCTTTATTTTCTTGGCAAGCATTCTTGAACTTCAATATCTCCTTTATGCTAGAGCAAGCTCGTGCTGATAACGTGTTGTAAACTAAGTTGTAAGCCAACTAGAACTTAAGTTGGATTTACTAGAGACTTAATCATAGAAGGCATAAACTAAAAACTTCTAGAACAAGTAGAGAAGATGAGACAAGAGAGAAGAGAGCTAGAGATTAGAATGTAGAGAGTTCATTCATACATTGGTGTGTCAATTACAATGGGGTTGGCACCCTTTATATATGTCATTTAGTGATGATGATAATTGTACTTATACAATGTCTACAAGTTATACATACACCACAAGTCATACAACACATCACAAGCAACATAGAAAATACATGGAAGAGTTGGTGTACATTGGAGAAGATTACGAGTTACATGAAGTGTGAGAGTCATGCTTAATGTTACAATTCAATGTGAGAACTATGCTTCACAATGTAGTCACCTACATGCACAAGTGTCCATCCATTTCATAACAGTTTTGAGTCATCAGAGAACTATATATATATATATGTATATATAGCTTAATTTTATTCAATATCAATGCATGCATGCATATATGTAGGTTCCGAAAGGCCTAGTCAGTGAAGAAGGCACACCGCTGAACAAGGGGAATACATACATAGCAAGCACAACCCCTCATGTTGTTTCAAGAGCTTATTATGAGCAATTTAAACATGATTTCTATTCATTCCTCCATTCACGCTCTGAAGAAGTAATTAAAGGCGGACGAGCTGTCTTAACTCTAACTGGTAGGAGAACAGATGATCCTTCATGTGATGAAAATTGTGTCCCTTGGAAGATGATTACATTGGCACTCAAAGACATAGCCGAGGAGGTACATATTAATTTATGCTTCAATTGATCATAATTCTCAAATACCAAATGATGTATAAAATAGTTAATGACCTACTTCTAACAAAATGTAGGGGCACATAGAAGAGGCCCAAATAGACTCTTTCAACTTTCCATACTATGCACCTTCTGCTACAGAAGTACAAGACATAATTCTTCTCCAAGGATCATTCAGTCTTACTCGACTAGAGGGCTTCGAAATTGGTTGGGACTCCAACATGACGACGGGAAATACTAGTTTCGACAATCTTATGAGGGCAAGATATGTAAGTAAATACGTAAGAGCGATTTCAGAACCGATGCTTTCTTCTCACTTTGGAGCTTTTGTGATGGATGCTTTATTCCGAAGGCATATAGAGAGGGTCGTCGAACTCTACAACAAGGAAGAGCCCAAGTTTAATTCTCTTGTGATCACCTTGATTAGGAAGTAAATATTATATACACTTCTATTATTATGTTCAATAGTGAAGAAATTCTCCAAGCTATTAGCCTGTAATTCATGAAAGTTTTTAATTACCAGATGAGGATATAGGCTCTGGCTTATTAATTGAGACATGCAAGAACTATTCAACAGTATAGACTATTCTATTAGATGAGTTCAGTTTTATGTATAAACCTAATGTCCTTTGGCATGGCTGTTGTGGACAAAATCCTTTCAAAAAATTTAAACTCTTCCAATCAATATTTCTTGGTTTCATTGTAAAGTGGTAAAAAAATTGATGGCCACTGCATTAATTTGAGAATATATATTTACCTATATATTAAAATCACGAATAGAGCTTTTTTCCTTCTTTACTTGAATTGTCCTCGTAAGCCTTCCTCACTTGTCGATTCCTATATTCGGTTTTTCCTTCTATCTTCTCGGTTGTTCTCTTTCCCTTTCTCCTTCTTTCTTCTCTTTCTCTCATTGCTCTCCAAAACAACTTTCACCAAACAACTATAGTTAGTTTCAACAATAAATATCCCAAATCGATTTCAGGTAAAGATCACCATAAACATGAATTGCTAAGGTTTTTTTATTCAATGAATTACTTGGTTTTGATAGGTATTGTAATGGTTTTATAGGTGTGGTATGTGTCTATTTGATGATTCAGGTATGTGCCTATATGCTGGCATGTTTTTCCAAACATCTTTATCTCTCTCAAAGGTATCGAAGAAAATATCTCTTCAGTTTTTTTGACATATAAGTCTTCAATTGTTAAAATGGGTAAACTGATTGAAGAATTGATTTTCTTAGATATTTTCATTATTTATTACGTATAATGGACATTAAATCAAACGAAATGGACTAATTCGGACTTGAGGCTTTATCTTGTTGTTGATGCCTCATCCATCTACAGTGTAGATGCTTTGGCAGTTGTTGTTGTTGTTGTTGTTGTTGTTGTTGTTGTTGTTGTTGTTGTTTTTGTTGTCACTTATGATATCTTTAAGTGGAGAATGATGAAAAAGAAGGAGGGCATACCTTCAACTGAGGGTAGGCTTTTAACTAAATGTTAACTATCTAAAGGACAACCTTCTGATCTTGTTTTTGTTGTTGTTTGAGGCTGCAACACTGAAAGCTTCCCTCTACCATTCCTCCTTCTAAGTAATCTTCTTAATTACTCCTATTTAACTATATCAATAGGTGTAGTTTATAAAGTTCATATGTACCGATGAGATTTCTATGACAATTATTTTATATTTTTAAAAGCATATATTAGTGTATTGTAATTTTACCACTTGAATTAATCAACTGTCTAGAATTATTATAAAAGTTAAAAAAATATAATGTTTGACATGCTTAGTAGTTAATAAAATTCTAGAATTAATTGAATGTCTATGACAATAGTTTGGTAAGCTTTAGTCAAACCATAGTATTTGAATTTGAATATCTAGCTTGGCAAACACGGTTGGGATTGAAATGGCTAAGTAGAGTTATTTGATTTTTTAATACAAGTTTCTTCTAGGTTTAAGTTACAAGTGCAAGTGCAAGATGATTCGGGATCTGCAACATTTTTCCTATTTGAAAATATACTACACAAAATTGTAAGTGAGGAAGTCGTCAATGACGTATTAGAGAAATTACTCAATGTACGCTTAAAAATTCTAAACATTTAACTAAATTTGGTTTAAACATTATATTAAAGTATAACTTTCATTAGCTTTTTACATTTAACTATGATTGGATTATTAGGGTCGTTACAATAGCTAGCCTACAATAGAGTTCTTCAACTCATATCTCTTCAAGAACAAAGTCTTCTTCTTCTACCATTCTCTTATATTTTCCTTCTCTTTCGCGAGCAAGCAATGCCATGTCAGAGTTGTTGTCTCCTTCGTGCTGTTGATCATCCTCCCCGAAGTCGCGTCGTCGTTCGCCATTCGCACCAGCCGCTAGCTTGAGGGTTTACTGTCAGCGATGACAACTCCACCATCACCCCTGGTCTGAGCCGCACCTCTGCGAGTCATCCACCTGCGTCCATCGCGACTCTCACCTACATCATCTTGGGGTTGCATCATCGTGTCGCTGCTCTCACGCGTCCTCCTTTGTAGCTCCCCTCTATCTATGCCACCAAACCTATCTCTCTCATTTGAAACCCTTCCTTCATTGTCTATGCGTTAAGTGTTGTGTATTGTTTTTATATATGTAAATTTTATTTTATTTTTTTATTTTGGGAATGAATCTCACTCCTTCATCTCTTCTTTGCACAACGCAACACTAAAGATCTAGGGTCATTGCTACACACTTAAAAATAGATTAAAGGTCGAGATCTATCCCAGTTAATTTACGACTCTAAAATAAACACGTTTTGTGCACACCACCTTTATTTAGACCCTTAGTTAACTATTTCTAATTAATAAATAGTTTAAGTTATCGCCATTACATAAATTCAACTTAATTAAGATAAAAATGTCAGGATACTTTATACTGCACTCAGTAGCGCGCTAGATATAATTAAGATTATTTTATGTTTCTTTTATAAATGTTTGAGTATTTCGCCTTATCACAACTCCCAGTCGGGTATTGGACTACTAATAATTCATCATTAGCAATTAATTAACGAATTAAATACATGGGTCGTTACAACATACTCGAAAGAAGAATCAGTTCTCACGGTGGAATTGTCGACTAGGACCCTTTTGCTCTTCAACTTCCTCCTGCTGAGATGAAACTTACTATTTTTTGGTTGACCATTTGTTGTAATCTTCTATTTGGGTGCAGAAATAATAGTCGATGTGGGCCAGGTAATTTTTCTTAACTTCCATACAATCTTTTCCCCTATGTCAGGACCATTGCTTTTGTACTAAGCCTCAACTCCTTCCATTTGAACTTGGTATAAATATTCTACTTCCCCATTCAATGATGGGGTCATGTTCAATTTCTTCCAATGTGAGTGGACTTCATCAAGAGTAATTGGGCTACCGTCAAGCAAATGTACATCGATCTCAGGCACACATGCGATGCCATGAATGGCCTGCAAAAACATCCACAAATTATCTTATCAAGGCTATCACCTTCACTAGCTGTTCTTGCCTCCTTACTAATTACATCCGATGCATGTCAGGCCACGAAGCCTAAGATTGAATGTGCCACTAAGTGCATGGATAGATTGAATGAGGCCTCTAAATTACACTGTTGGTGGGTAAGAACATCGTGTATAGACTTGAAAGCATCTCCAAAATGGCCCTGTAATGTCCTGAGCTTTCTTTTTAGTACATTATAGGCACCCTCAATCCGATTAGTAGTCGCATTCACAAAATGCAATGCATTGTTGGTCCATGCATACATAAAATTCTCTTTTTGACACAACCATGTGTCCTTAACATAGTCCAACAACCTCGGGACTCCAAAATATTGCACCTCTAGTTTCGCAAAGCGACCATTGTAAGTTGACTTAGTTTGGGATGGCACCAAGTTAGTCCATATCCCATACTAAGTATTATAATCCCCTTCATAAGAAAATAGATCTTTTGTCTTCGTGACAATGTTCTTATTCACGTTCCATGAATAAAGCAAGTGGGGTGCATCAAGGAGCTCATCCTATACTACCGCAACTAAGCCCAAATCCTTATCCATTAAAATAATACTCGGGAGTTTCCACCTATCCAATAATGACTTAAACTGTCTAAGCACCCATGCATAGTCACACCTAATCTCATTAGCAAAAAAAACATGTGCCACTAAAAAGGTCATGTGTGAGTTAAGGTAACAATCTCAAGCAGCGGGTACTTGAATCGATTTGTCTTGTAAGTTCAATCCAATATCAATAAATGAGGAAAACACTGAAGGAGGTGCACTGAATTAGGGTGGGCAAAGAATATATCCCTCACACTATACGTGCATGGCTAAAAAGAATGTTGCTCAATGTATTTGTGCTCGTCCAACTAGTGAAGTAAAAGCTGCATTTTACTCTTCCCATCCGCTTCAAACTTTCTCAACTTAACCATTTCACTATAAATTATCTTCACAGCAGTCACATTGCCCTTGTTCTTATCCTTGATGTTACTGAAAATATCCCAAAGGCGGGCACTAGTTTTGCTCATAGTTGTGTACCCCAATCACAACCTGGATGTGCAATAATCCATCAAGCTTGTGCTTTATATTGATCTTAAATTGGCATCCACACTTCATGGGTCCAATCACCTTTTTCTTCTCCCCACTAGTTTTATCTTCCATTCCTTTCAATATTTGCTTTGCCTTTTACACTTTCAGTCCAAAGGCCTCATACCTCTCACAATCTATTGACAACCTAGTTCGCCAACCCTGACCAAGGCCACCTGAATCAGACTTCACTATGATTACTACAAAACCACAATGTCTGACAATCTCCTAAGCTCAAGCAACTACATCCTCTCTCCTCGTAAACGACACATCCGATATAAAGATCCTCGTTAAGTCCGGGAAAACCAGACAAATGTATCTGTTGTGCCGCACGTGGCAACCTACAAGAAACAAAACAAACAAAAATCAATCGATAATTGAGGCAAGAAAGAAATTTTACACGAAATATTGAGGATGTCGGAGCAACATGTTTGATATGTTAAACATGGGTGTCGGCTTGATAAAGCCAAAAGTTAAGTATCAATAACGGCTTACATGTGCCATTGTGATATCCGAGAATTTTATAAACTTGATTAGGTAGCTAATTAAGTATTTTTAGATTTAATTTGGGATTTAAATATATGATATGGGACCCACGTATTATGGACCGGAGATCATAAGCCAAAATATTATGTTTGTGTATCGCGTGTCTATTTGATGTATTATACACTATTTTGACGCGAAATAGGGTCAAGTTGAAGTATTTAAATGGTGCCCATGAGTCTCGGAATGCGTTGGGAATATTTTTCAATTTTTGACGGAATTGGGGTGTTTTAAGTTTAATTTAAACATAAATTAAAGGGATAATCACAAAATTAAAAAGAATAAATAATAAATTGGTGGGCGTCTAGTGACACTCAGGGTCGAGGGTGATACACGTGGAATGTACAACATTGCGCATACCCAAAAATGGTCGTTAGCGCGTGTGGCAAATTTATAGGCCCGAAAATACATAGGTGTATATGTATTTATATATATATATATAAATATATAAATGAATCCTATAGTTTAATGTAAATTAAAAAGTATACATTAGATTTGCCTCGATATACGCATAGCATGATAGCATCAAAGAAGAGGATGGTTGTGATACATTGGTAATGTTGGACTGTTCATCCATGCCTCGAGAAGTGTGCACCATCATCTTAAGGATAATCAAATGGTGCATGGATATGATTGAGTGGATAGTTATAAAACCATTTGATCTACTACGAGATATGGGATACATATCTCGAGAAGATCAATACAATTGATTTTGATTAGTCCGTCACTGATGTTGATCTTGTTAATATCTACAAAGATTGACCTTAAGATATGCAACACGTATCTTGAGAAAGATCAAATTGTATGATGAAAAATGTACCATCAAGTCTGCGTTGAGATTCATGCAATGCAAATCTCGAGAAAATTTAATATTTTTCTCTAACCAACGACAAAGAACCACCTCTTTGGTTTCGAAGAGATAGAAAATCTGAGAGAGACCGAGATGGAAAGACCAAGGAAGAGGCGAGATTGATATTGTGGTGAGATTGTTATTGTTGAGTTGTGTTGTTGTTGTTGATCGTTGGTGTTGTTGTAAGTTGTTGCTGTTAGGTTGTTAATGGATGTTGGGGATGGGAGGCTCGGGCCATCCGAGAAAGGAGACTCGTCTCCCCTCTGAGCAAGCCATGCAAACCCAACCCAATACCCCAATCGATAAAAAAAAATTGCTTCAATGTTGAAGCATAACAACTTGATTATAGTCAGAATAAAAGAGTTTATAAAGTTTCATTAGAGTCAATTGGATGCTGAAGTATTGGCAACCATTCTCACATTACTGTAAAAATCAAAATTTTAGCTACTTTCTAATCTTACTAAGACTAATCTAACAAAACAACAACATTTAAAAGGTTAACAAATATTATCTAATTATGGACTCTATTTAATGTACGTAATTAAAAAAACAAAAATTAAACTTGCCTAATTAAAACCTATGTTCCTTAAGTTTTCCATCGATGTCTAATATTCCTTTGCGAGTTAGACCCAATCACTACAAAAAAAAGCATATCAGAAACGAAAATTCCCGTCTCTGATTTGCATAAATTCCGTCTCTAATTCAATTCTCCAACAGAACAGAGACGGAATCTATTCCGTCTCTAAAATTATCGTCGTTGATTCAATCAGCAACGAAAATGTGTTTCCGTTGCTGATTAGAGATGGATTAGAGACGAAATTTAGAAACGGAACAGTGACGGAACAGAAATGGAAATTCTTCTAAAGGGTACAATTGTAATTGCATTCCGTCTCTAATCCGTCTCTGATTAGCAACGGATCAGAGACGGAATTATTGGATTCCATCTCTGATCCGTCTCTGATTAGCAAAATTATCGGATTCCAATCAACGGATCGGAGATGGAATTATTGGATTATGTCTCTGATCCGTCTCTGATTAGCAACGGAACAGAGACGGAATTATTGTATTATGTCTCTGATCCGTCTCTGATTAGCAATGGATCAGAGACGGATACAATAATTCCGTCTCTGATCCATTGTTGATTCATGCATCTATTCCTCGAAAATTAGAGACGGAATAGCAATGGAATCTCTGAATTCCATTGCTAATCCGTCTCAATTCCGCTTTGTTTAGGTCTCAATCCGTCTCAATATATATATATATATATATATATATATATATGTCTCAATCCAAGCACATTTAACCTGCCAATATATAATACAAATCATAGCTAAATAATATATTGATATTGCACAATTTATATAAACTTAACATATCCTTAAAATTATCTTTTCTCAATGTACTGTACACGAAACAACAGAAACAATATAAAAAGTTTCTATTTCGTATCTTTATACAAAAGTAAAAGCAGAAATTGTTCTAAATGAAAAAAAAAAAATGAAGAAGTGTTCCGAGATTATATAAAGTTGATTGTGCTTCAAAAAATATTTGACTTCGTACAAAACACCTGAAAAAAGATCAAAAAGAAAAAAATCACTAAATTATACAAACAATAATAGGAATATAAACAATATTATGGGAGAACTACGTATCATCACAAGCACAAGTATATATTATGAAAACAAATTCTGAAAAAAAAATCTTTTTTTTTCAATGGCATAGAATTTTCATAAGTACTTCAATATTAATAACTATTTCTTTTTAGAGACAAGTGATGTTCATGATCTTCAACACATTATTACAATGAATGCATTCTGAAAAAAAATTATAACTCTTAATTTCCTACAAAATACTTAGCAAAGTTTCTCCTAAAACTAGGGGTTCCCAAAAATTAGAAAACATGAAAGAACCCTATAGTAATTACTAGGGTTCTTTCATTGATGAGTTCAATAGGAACTTTAGTATATATTCTTATAAAAAGAAAACGATAATTTACGAGGGTTCAGTTAAAAACCATCATTAGATTCATTGGTTATAATGCAAAGCTAATTTTATAATTTGATAAAATAAAACAATACAAATCAATTAACGACATTCCATAATTCATCATTTAATTTCGCATCACTAGAGTTTAATACTGTTTTTTCTAATTGTATAATGAAGAATGGTTGATGATGGTAGTAATGCAACAAAAAGCATTTAAGAGAATCAATAGCTAATTTATGTCAACATAAAACAAAACATTCTTAATTAGCAAACAAAATATAATTAAATCAACGTTAAGAAACTTAGTCACCCAAAAGATATGTAGGATCTAAAAGCAAGTTATTTGTGTCAAGAAATGAAGTAGTACCTTTCTCATAGCCCTTTTTTTCAACGACACAAAAGATATGATGTCGAATCTCTTACATTCTATTTGCATCTAAAATTACAAATAACAAAAAGAAAAAGTAAACCAATTAATACTATTATAATGTTGTGCATCACAAGAAAAATCTTCATATATTTATCATTTCTGCTAAAAGGATGACATTGAAACAAACACAACAACAACAAACAACAACATAGCCTCAATCTCAAATTAATTGGGGTACAACACAACTAGAATATCTTTAAATGTAAAAGTCTCAAATCTTCAAACGAACATCTTTAAAAGTAACTCTCGATCAACACCACTAGAATATAACTAAATCTTGTAATTTTCATAGATGGATGCATAAAACAAACTCACAGGGCCTTTGTTACAATGACATCAAAGCTCCAAGCTCCACAATCTCATTGCTCAATGCTACATATTCCGCAAAATGAATGCCTTCAATTCCCCAAAAGCATATTATCTGCAACAATCAATAATTCCAAACTCAAAACAAGCCAATATATAATGCTAGGCAGTTTGATCAACATACCTTTCTATAAAAAGATCAATAATTAACACTTTGGCCCATTACCAAGCTCTTCCGCATTAAAACATAATTGAAACAAAAAAAAAGACACGAAGAAATTGTCTTATTTCTATAATTTCAAACTCAAACCGAAGACTTTGGTTTTAAGAGAACTTCAAGGCCATCCATTATGGGGGAGAAGATAAATTAAAGCATTATAAACATCAATTATCAAACGTAGAAAAAATGAGGTAACTCAAATTAGAAGCTCACCATAATTGCAACATTAAGCTTGCAACCTCCCAATCTTCACTAGAAAATGCTACATAACTATGCTAAAAAAATGCACAAAATTACTACATGTAATGTCAAACCTTTGTAGAATTTATTAGAGCAAGGATATTTATTGGCAAGAATCAGAAACAAAGAAAATGCAAGTAATGTCCATTGAAAAATGAAAATTTCTTGGATGTATGCAATAAAAATAAGATAGATAATGTCGTAATCCAAAAAGTGAAAAAACTCGCGTGATGTTGACTAACTTGCTAAATAATTAAAGAGACAATTTTTTTTAACTCACTAACTGAAGAAATAGTTTATAAGATAAGATAATTTTCTTCAAAAAATAAGATAAAGATAATTTGAAGTACACACAACATGCAACAACTGAACTTGTAAAGTGCATTGGCTGCCAAGCGTCATATATGCATATATGTACAAGTCTTCCTTAGGGGTTATTCATGAAAATATTTAGCCTATATATGATTAAGAAACACTCAAGAAATAAGACATAAGCCCCATATCGATTGAAAGCACTTCAACTTTGTTCCCAGTTGAAGTCTAGCTAATTTGTGCAAGTGAACAAATGTTGCATATGTGTCAGACTTAAGTTTTTGGGGATAAAACCATGTAAACCTACTGTAAGCATCAACAAACACTACATAATATCAAGAGCCAGTAGTAGAAACAACAGGAGCATATATACACAAGTGAATCAAATATAATTATAGGACAGGAAACTATAGTTTTGACATAAATTCTTCAGCAAACAAGTGAAGCATACTTACCAAATATACGCAAACATATGATTATAAAAATAGCAAACCAACTCGAAATCAATAGATTTACATGATCCAAGCTTCGAGATTCTGTTATCTAACAAATAATATAGTTATGCATACTTCAGTTCTTTATATTGTACAAGACCTTAAAAAGCACGTTGTTCTTTTTCGCATTAGAATGAACTCCAATTCCACAATAAATGAATACAAAAGGAGAAGGCATTATTACTAGTATCTGACAGGTTGCACATAAAACAGTTTCCGTCAACTCACCATAGACAGTGTTATCCCTTCAAGTGCTTGGCTGTGAAGAAACACATCAAAAAGATTCATTGGTTCACCCCCAAATCAGAATCGTAATATAGAACCTGCTTATAGCAAAAATAGATAGAAATGAGAATTAAATAATAAAACAAGTCTTCAGTGGTATTTTACCCCATATATTGAATATAGAAGTATAAAATAGATAAAAGAGGGTAGACAACAATTAGATCACTAGAATGCAGGAGAGTGGGAGAAAATATCCTCCCAACTCCCATTTTTTGTTGAGTGAAAACATCTACCTTTATCCAAAAAACAATTAGATCCCCAGAAAATAAAGATTTTTCACGTCAAAAATGGAAAAATGAAAAATGAAACAACATTAAGAAAAAAAAAAGGGAAAACAATGAAAAAAAGCAACAATATTTTCAAAAAAGATATTCATTGCTAGTTTTTCACGGTGGACCAACAACAACACCACACATGAGCCAACATAAGCATGGGCATCTTACTAAAACAAAATAGAGAAGAAAGTGCATTGGAGTTAATAGAAAGTATTCGCAAGGTAAATGTCACGAATTCTAAGCATAATAATTAGATACCGAAAAAATATGTTGAATCACTCACCAATGAAGGTCTTGTTGTAGTATCTTTAGATTCATCAGAACCAGGGGCTTGTTTAAGAACTTGTTCCGAACCATCTGAAGAAGCAGCTAATAATCTTTCAATTTCTTTCAATGCAACTAATGAAGGTCAACTTATATATGCACACATATATATAATACAAATTACATACAATATTATTTTTTGCTTCATCAACACCTTAATCTGAATGGATTCCACTTTGTAAAAATATCAGCAGAAGAAAAGATAAGTGCTTAAAAAAATTTACTTTAAATACTCACCCAAAATTTCCAAAAGAATGGAAACTTCTTCCTCTCCAGGGGCTTCAAGAATCTGAAACACAAAAAAATTAACCGGTGGTTAATATTCATGATTGGAAAAACAAACAAAAAGAATTATGCACAGTGACCCCTTTTAGGACTAGTTCGACGACGGCTTAGGGTGGGGCGTAGGTCGACGATGGCTTAGGGCTTCGGAGGCTCCAATCTCTGGCAGCCGGCGACGGCAGATCCGACGGCCTCGTCGCAGCCGCAATCTCAGCGACCAGCAGAGAGCGGTGAGTTGTGCGGTAAGCACAGAGCGACCAGAGAGCAGAGAGCAATGAAAGAGAGAGAGCGGTGAGAGAAGATGACTGATGAGAGATCGGTCACCAGTGAGAGCAGAGAGCGGTGAGCGGTGAGCGGTGACCGGAGAGAGAACGGAGAGCCGTGAGCAAGAGTAGTGAGCAAGAGATGGAGAGACCAGAGAGAGAGAGTTGAGAGCAAGAGATGGAGACGATCGACTTGTTGGGGGTTGGGGATTTAGGGGGCGATGACCGGAGAGAAGACGGAGAGACCAGAGAGACCAGAGTGACTGGTTGAGCAAGAGACGGAGAGACCAGAGAGAGAGAGTTGAGAGCAAGAGACCGAGACGAGAGACTTGTTGAGGGTTGGGGATTTGGGGGGCAGTGACGGGAGAGAGACGGAGAGACCAGAGAGACCAAAGTGACTGGTTGAGCAAAGACGGAGAGACCAAAGAGAGAGAGTTGAGAGCGAGAGACCAAGACGAGACGATCGACTTGAGATTTGGGGATTTTGGGGGGGGGGGGTGGGGGAGGGGCCTTGATCAATGCACGCACAAATCTCGAGATTTGATGAACGGTTATAAGAAAAGAAAGTTTCGGTGGGAATGTTGGCACCATTTTTTTGAGACGGAATTTAATTCCGTCTCTATTTCCGTCTCTGATCCGTCTCAATTCCGTCTCTGAATGAGTCCGTCTCAATTCCGTCTCTAACTACTTTTTTTTAGCAACGGAACTTAATTCCGTTGCTAATTTCGTTTCTAAATATCATTTTCCTTGTAGTGAATGCTCGCCACATGAACGTACACATCCATGCTTTAAACCTTACACACGTCATTCTTTTCCTATTCGAAAAAACTCATTCTCGAATTTTCGCACCTTCTCGTGTCTTCCCATTAAGAATCGTTTTATTTTCAAAAATAAGCTTGACATCATCATCTGAAAAGCTAGCAATAAAGTTCTTATAGTTGGAAAAGTCCTTCGCAAATGAATTATTGATGACCGTATTACCAACTACCACTTCAAGTACCTAAGGATTTTTGTGGGAAACTACTTCAATGATAAAGCCGTCATCTTCAAAGATTACTACAAAGTCACGCCCATCATCGTCGAGCATTGGCCCTTCGTCCAAGTCGTTGGAGTCCTCCTTGAAGAAAATTGGATCTATTTCGCCGTCAGTGTAAAGAAAATCTTCTTCTTTCTTGAATATAAATTCCTCCTTGTCCAAATATTTCTCTTCTGATTATTCACCAAAAGCAAACTACACCCTCAATTATATGATCACCCGAACCAAATTAAGGCTTTGATACCAAACTGATGCAGAGAAAGTCTTCTAAATCGATTAATCGAAATCCATGAAGACCAATTCAAGGCACTAAGAATTGAAAACCAAAGTTCTCTAAAAAGAAACAATATTCTTTATTAAACATCAAAATCCCTCCTTTACATTACGTACCATAGCCTTTATATAGGCCTTAAAAATAAAATAAAAATAAAAAATACCTAAACTCTACTACTTACTGTACGATATACCCATGAAATTTCTTAATTAATAGATATAAATAATTCTAGTATATCTAAACTTCTTAATCTAAACGTTACATAAATAAATAAATGCATATAAACTCAATCTAATAACACCTAGTTATTAAATACCTTTCTAATCGGACTCACTAATAGAAGTTAATTTGTATTTTAGCTACTTTCTAATCTTACTAAGACTAATCTAACAAAACAATCTAATTAAATGTATAGCAACTGACAATGGCCTCTCTTTTTTTTCTCCAACAACAACATAGCCTCAGTCCCAAATTAATTGGGGTCGGCTACAACATAGCCTCAGTCTCAAATTAACTGGGATCGGCTACATGGATCAAACTTTTTCATTGTGCTCGATTAAGTGCAATTGATGGTGAGCTTTGCAAACCATTCAAATCTCTTCTAATTAATGCATCCCATGTTAACTTTGGTCTACCTCTACCTCGTCGAATTTCTACAGTTTCTATTGAGTCAAGTTTTCTAGTTGGAGCATACTCTTTTTTTTTCTCCAAAATCTTAAAATTCTTCTTTTTGATTTACTTTCGTGATTTTTTTTCTTGAATCACCGCCAATCCTCCTCTTTATCGGTGATGGTTCTAGTCAAATATTTTTTGCATTTTTTTCATACAATAACTAACAAATCTAATCAGATTTGTAGAGATTAGTTCATCTTTATTGTGGTGCATCTTCATCAACGGTGTTGTGTGGATTTGTGCGGCGCTGGATTAATTTTGTCTTTAGTTTTTTCTTATAGTTAGTTTTCTTCCCTAGTTGGAAGTCTTTGATTTTTCTTCTTCTTGTTGGGAAGTCTTAGGTTTTCTTCTCCTTATTGGGAAGTTTTATTATTCGTTTTATGGTTCTAGCAGTTTTGTGTATTGTCTTAAGTTTCAACGTTGTAGAGAGCAGTCCCTGATTTTCAAACTGTTTCAATTTCGAATACGATTAGTAAATCAATGTACTTGATTCTATATCTGGTCTTGGCCCTTTATTGAGCGATGAATAATTAATGAATTTCTCAAAACAGTAACATTTAAAACGTGAACAAATATTTTCTAATAATGGACTATTTAATGTACCTAATTAAATAAAACAAAAATTAAACTTGTCCAACTAAAATCTATATGTTCCTTAAGTTTTCCATCGCTGCTTAATATTCTTTTGCGGGTTAGATCCAATGATCGCCACGTGACGTACACATCCATTCTTCAAACCCAACATACATCACTTCCATAACCGCAATTTAAATTTTATTATTATCTTTTAAAGCATTAGAGAATACTTGTGCGAGTCCACAACCAAAAAATGCTTTCAACGCATGCATGCAAAAACAGAAAGTTAACGGTGTATCTCGATATCGAGAGAGATAGAGAGAGAGAGAGAGAGAGAGCAGACAAGTTTTAGTAGAGTCGAGTGGAACTACATGAAATCAAGGAAAAAAAAAACAAACAACATGAAACTTGGGGTGCACGGTTGAACACCGACGAGGGAGCGTGGGCCGACCGACGAGGGAGGGTGGCGGACTCATTAATGTTTGACGAGGCAGGGTGTGCGATTGCAAGATACAAGAGAGGAATTCAATCTTTTGTAGGGGCAAAAATGTCATTTCCCTCTAAAGTATTTTTGAAAAAAACACCATTTAATTTCATCAACATGCCCTACATAAAGCGTGCATGGGGTGCATATAACGCGGCCTAAAGAAATCCATAATCAGTTGATTCGAGTAATAAGGGACTCTACTCCATTTGAACGAGGTCTTAAGTTTTGAGGGTCATTCCCATTTCAAGCCTAACAGTGTAATAGTGCCCGAGTACGAATTAATTGGTCTAGTTAGTGTCAAATTCCATATAATAATGAATACATGACTCTTCATGTGATTCCCTCACTAAACTCCTCCTAGCATATTTTTTACTCCTCCTATATATGTATTCTACACAAGTATCCTAATACTTGCACGGTGAGGCTCCATCTCATTGGAATACATAAGTCCCCTTGGTGCTTACAACTCAAAGATAAGAAGTGAACAAAAAAATTGTCCACAATACAAAGAAGATGAGGTACAGAATACTCTATTGACTTTGAAATATATATAACCGATATAAGACACACAATCTAAACCACAACAACTAAGATGTGATGTGTTTCTACCTTCAAAACAACCACACCTCAACACATTGATCCGTGATAGTGATATCTCAGAAATTCTGCTCCACTTAACTGCATATCTTTTGTTAGAGTGGATGAAATCAAATCGCAACAAATCGATTATGAGATCATGTTGCAACCGTGAATCGACTCCTTGTTGCAACTGCATATTTTTATCCATAACAAACTGATTCAGAGATCAACAACAATGGTTTCATCATGAGCCGCATGTTCCAAGAAAATGCATTTTTAGCTTTAAATATTTAGCTGCAAATGACCTTTTTTGTGGCTAAATATTTCATTTTTGCTACGAACTAAAATATTCGTTCCACATCTTAAAAGGTCAATGACTTTTATGGCAACAACCTAATTTTGTTGCTAAATATCATCTGTAGCTGCAATGTAATTGTTTTATTGCTAAACTTAAAGATAGAGTATGTGGGAACTGTTGAAATGCTTTGGCAACAAATATAATTTGTAGCAACGTGAAACAAAACTTTGCAGAGTCATTTACCAAATTGCAATATAAGACAACTAATGACAACAAATTACGATAATGACACTAATATATTCAGCTCTCATACACCTCAAACGCCAATATACGCACAACTAGACCATTACCCGTATGCACAACACTATGCGCTCGGTCACGCACAAAAACATATATATAAAGTATAGGTGCATTTGGGACCCCTTACAATTAATGTTCACAACGAACACCAATTAGGTTAGGTTACATTAGATAAGTCCAATTTCAACTCTAATACAAAATTGAACTTCCGCTAATATTATTTGAGTCCCAATAGATAAAACACCCGTGTAAAGTACTGCACATCTATTTAGTTTGAGTCCAAGTTGAGTTCATTACAATGTAACTCCAACTCATACACCAGTGTTAATTGAGCCAATTAATCAACAACCACATACAACAACTTAATTTAATCCCAAACTAGTTGGCGTCCAACGCTTCACGCTTGGGCAAGACTACCCAATTTATGATACTAATACCAATAATTATGGAAAACCCAATTATAAATGCATGTGTATATGAACACCTAATAAATATCCCTATCCCTAACAAAATCACCAAGCTATCTTAAGGATATAAACAAGTAGGGTATCTGCAAAATACTCCCTACACGTACTCGTTTGATAATACTAATACTAGCTCGTACCTATTTAAACACAATTATAATATTTATATCAACACATTTATCTCACCCTCACCCTAGTTATTAAAAAGTGTAAAAAGCAAAAAGAATCTTAAGTTAATTGAACGACTGGATTCTTTATTAAAATTACATTCAAATTAAACACAATACAAATATGTAGATTTAAAAAAAAAATCCTTAAACACAATATGAATCTAAAAATATAACAAAATAAACTCAAAAAAAAATCAACTAACTAATTAGAATTATGACAACATAATGTCACATGACATCTCTATAGACTTTCTTAGCAAAATAGTTTATATATATATATATATATATATATATATATATATATATCTACTACTATAATAAAAGAGTCAATATGGACCATGTGGAAATGTCTATATTACCCTTTTCATTCCATTCATCGGACTCATGAACTCCTACTAGCTAGCTTCGGACTTCTATACCAACAATGCAAACTTCCACTAGAACAAATTCTACTTTTCATAGAGGTTTTGAACCTCTATGAAAGACTTTTCATAGAGGTTTTTGACCTCTATGAAAAGTGTTATCCTTTAAGGCGTTAACGTATCTTCGAAACTTACGTAGGGGTTTCAAACCTCTGTCAAATCTTGGCCCTATCAATTATACTGATTTCATAGGGGTTTGAGACCTCTATATTATCGTTAAAGGCTTACATAGGGGTTTCGAACCCCTATCAAATGTAATCTAAAAATAATAATAGCTGAAAATGCCCAGAATTAATTTCCATTTTCATTTTCAATTGAAAATATACAAATCTACATCCCACTCGCAATATTATTATTTCATCAAGAAATTCGCAATGTTCTACAACTAATCAACAAAACAACAAATCGATAGCCATACATTTCACGAAATCAATCAACAAAGCACACATATTCATTGTCAGACAGTGTGTTAGCAGAGAGAAGTATCTGTTGAAAGTCACCCTGCTTGTTTGAAACTTCACCATTGCCAATTCTCTCATCCACAATTGCTTTGACAGTGGAAGCAATTTTTGTTCTAGCCTTTAAAGCAAAATCAATCAAAAATGTTGGCCCACAATTTTTGATTCCTAATCTTTTTCTCCTTTTGAAAAAAGAGAAGATAAACATGATGTAACACTTTGAGGGGTAATTAAGTTATTCACAATTCACAATGAAGTCGTCTGCAAAAAACTCACTGTTCGAGCTAAATAAAAATTTAATTAATCATGTTTCAATACATTCAATATCAATAGAACAAGACCAAACAAGACTAAACATAGAATCAATTAATCCTAATTTCTCAAATTCAATAGAATAAGCTTGCATTTATGTTTGTTTTTTTGGGTTATAAATTTGTATATATGGTTAAAATGTATGTGTATGCATGTGCAGGTTGGCATGCAAGGAAAACAATGCGGGAGGGTACAGGGGGTGGAGGCTGAGAGTGCTTGAAGCACTCATCATAATATTGGCCTTCACACGAACACTCTATCTGTTGTTGATACATGCAGGTGTGTTCAATAGCAAGTATGGCCCTGGTTACAGGGACTCTGACTATGGTGTTGGTGCATGTGTTGGAGCTGGAGCTGGTGACCCTGCTCTCAAGGGTGGTGTTGGTGCAGGAGCTAGAGTGTAAAACTCACTACTACCTACTACACATGCATTAATCTATCTTTGTTATGGCATATATAGTTGCTATTTTTATACTTTTTTGGCTATTTTTGGATTATATTTTAATTAATTAAGCCATCTATTTAAAAAATAACTCGCATATTTTCTATATATATAAAGGAAGATATTCTGTGAGGATTTCTATGGTGATGACACGTGACATAGTTGCTATTATTTTAAGCTCTATTGTAATGACACATGGCATATATAGTTGCTATTTTTATACATTTTTTGGCTATTTTCTGATTATTTTTTAGTTAATTAAGTCGTCTTTTTAAAAAAGAACTCGCATATTTTCCCGAGAAATTAAACTCTCCATTTTTTTTTTTTTGCGATTTGATACACCTATTTTTTCATTATTTTTGGACACATATGCTAATTTTTTTCATTTTTTTGTGAAACTTTTTTTTTCGTTTCTTTTTTTAGCATATCAAAATTGTTTATAGTAATTTGTGATTATCATGACGATTAATATATCCTTTACTTTTTTTGAAGCCAATATATGTCCTAAAAAACACAATTATAATATGATACCATTACTAGTCATAATATATATTATCCTACCAAAAAAAAAGTCATAGTTTATATTAGTTTTTTTCTTTAGCCATGTATTGACACATAGCATATTATTACATCACTTTTTTTGGGTGCTTAGTTATGAGATTTTGGGTACTTAGTTATGAGATGAACAAAGATCACTTGCCAAAATAAAAGGTTTGGGAAGGGATTGGGTTCGATTTTCATTTTTATTTTGGTCAAATGTGGGTTCCATTCTTATTGAAGTAAAAAAATGAACTATTTAATTAGAGTGGCACTATAGGCACCTCGATCTTTTTATGAGGCACTCCAATTTACATGCATTTTACGTGATGCACCCCAGCATTTGGACTATCTTTAGCCGTGCTCTATAATTATTACATTGTTAAACGAGCTTATTCAATCTATTAATTAGAATCTAATTAGCTGATTTCAAAAAGTTAATAGACAATTAGAATATGTCCTAATAGAACTATTTAACAATTACTATAATTTTATAATTCTTTAGGTTATCAGTTCAGTATACAAAGTTTTAGAGTGTGTTTGATATTTTGTTTCATGTATTAGTATCGGGCAATTAGTTACCCCGTTTGAGGTCAAGAGTTGTATTCAAGAGCTCCTACTTTCTTGCTTTGGCGTTGCTCCATTAATTAGAAAACAAAAGTGATCATCAGAAGACAGGTTCAACTAAGGGTTGGTTAGCCTTTAACCCCTTAATATATTGGTTTTTTTTTTCTTTTTATAAAGAAGGTGGTCCACCACTTGAAATATTATTGAGTCGAGTTTATACTAAGTTTGTTCTAATTAATAGAGCAACACATGGCGCACCACATGACCACTTTCTATTTTCAGTTTTTTATTGTTTTTTTATTATCAATCATGCAATTTTTTTGATTTCTTTATTTCTTTTTTTAGCATAAAATGTTTCCATACAAATCTACGTCATTATCTTCTTTTACAATACACACCATTATATAAAAGTTTTGTATTTATAAAAATTATTAATATTAATTGTGTTTAAGTCAATCACGAATTTCAATTAAGTCAACATTTTTTTTTTATTTCTAACACCAACACCAATTATTATTCCATCAACTACTTTGTTTCTTCAACAATATATATATATATATATATATATATATGTTTTAACTGTTTACATTGTCACGTCAATATTAAATGCAAATATATAATATGTTTTAATATGATCAATTTTAAGACAATATCGTTTATAAGAGTAACTGTAATGGATCCAAATGAGATGATGTTTTTGTTACCGTTGAGATTGATGGGATGGTTTTATTACCTTTTTTTTCAAACCGTTATAATTTTTACTTTTTTAACAAAAAATAAGTTTCAAACTTATATAAATGCACACCCATATTTACATTCTTTACACAACTCACTCAACAAACTTAAACTTCTCAATTCTCTCTATCATACTACTACTTTCTTTTGTCTCCATAAATTTTATTTTTGCGATATGGATCACAATAATCCTCAATCTTCTCAAAATTCTCAAAATTCTCAAAATTCTTCAAACCCATTTTTCCCACCAAATTTTCAAAACTCTCAATATATTCAATTCCCTAAAATCTTCGATATTCTCCAAATGCTCCTAACCTTCCATAGCATTTTATTTTGCCAAACATGCTTAATTTTCCAAACATCCTTAATATCTCCAATACTCCTACCTTTTCAAGCACTCCTAATTTTTCATTTCCCTTTTTTCCTGACAAATGTCCAAAATTTGTTGTAGAATAGGGATATTACTCCTCAAAATGATCGAGATAGCGAAAAGGAGATGAGTTTATTATCTGACTTCCAAATTCTTTCGTATTCCACGCAACCATTAGCTGCAGATGAAGAAACTGAAGCAGTTGCAAAAATGTGTATCGTGGTCCATTGACGATGGTACAGAGAACATTTGAAAGATATAATGTGTGCATGCATAATATTACATAACATTATTGTTGAAGACGAATGCCACACAATTGAAAATCTCGATGACGATGAAGGAGATCCTCTGGTTGTCATAACTTAAAGGCTCACTCAAGATTTTAACCAGAAAATGCATAATTACTTAATCAAGAAATGCATCAACATCTTCGAGCAGACTTGATCAAGCATATATGGAACCGCGTTGAAAATGTTGATGATGACAATTAATATTATCTTTCATTCATTTATTATTCATATGTAGTAATGTAAATTTCGTAATTTTATCATATTGTTAATGTCTTTGTTCACATAATATTAATTGATTAATTGCTATTTTAATATATTAAAAAGCGTCTAGTATATTTAAATAAATTAATTCTCATGTTGTCGTGGTAAGATTTTTAATCTATAATATTTATTTATTATTTTTATCTTAAAAACTAATTAAGTAATTTTTTTTTAATTTCAAAAATCAATATTTAAATACATGAACATAATTGTTATTTTATTAATAAGTTAATTATAAATATGTAATGTGATTTTGTATGATGTGTTGTTTTTTTTTTAAAAGAATGGAGTGATGTGAATTTGGGTCCCATGAAAAGTTTAGTGAAATGTTTAATGATAGTGAGAGAGGAGTTTAATAGATAAGAGTATAGTGTAATGGTAGGTTTAATGAGATCTTCCAAAATATTAGCACTTCAGGTGATAATAATGAGGTAATCTTTTAATATATATTTCTATAGTTTTTTATCTAAAATTTATTTTGTAAGTAAATAGAAGGAAAAAAACCCAAGATGGGAGGACACACTTACTTCAAGTATATTATGCGATGCAATATTAACAAATAAACTTCTCTCAATCAATTTAATAATGAATCAATTATGGACTAATAAATTAGGGAAAATAGACAGTTTTTGAGATGAACAATTTTAGATATTGAGTCAAGTTTATAAAAGAATTTTCTCGATGTGTTAGTTATTTTCTTACGTACGTTTTTGAGTTATTTTTTCGTGCTTTTGTTTCAATTATGTGAATTTTATATGCTACTTATAATTGTTTTTGTGTTTTTCATGGTGATTGAAACAATTTGGTGATTTTCAAAATGATATTGACATTTTTCAAATGTCTACTCGAGATGTATTTAATTTTTTTTTCAGTTCTATATTTTCCATTTTTCTATATTGTTATTAGCTTCAATTTCATATGATATTACACAATCATTTTTTATAGTTATTCTTCAATATATTTATTTTTACAATATATTGACACTCTATCTTATCTGCGCGCGAAGCGCGGGCTAGTTGAAAAAAATTGAAACACTAACATAATTGTGCAACGTATCAATTCGTGAGAGCTTCTCACAGGTCACGTGTTGCGTTGTGAGTACTTCTCACAAATGTTCTATTTTGTATGCACATGCTCTATTTGGCACGCACAAATTATAAGTTGCTTCAATAAATAAGATGTATTTGCTTAGCAGCTTATTTTAAAAATAAGCTAGATGAAACTCTCAAATCTTGGACACTATATCACAAATAGCTTTTAGTTAAAAAAAAAACAAACATTAGATCTAGTTTACTTTCCCTTTCAGCTCTCAAATACATTAAGTCAAAAATACTAAACATAAAAAATTCAAAATAAATAAATTATAAATATATTATTATTTAAATTTTTTGAAAAAAAATTAATTAAACATTATTAAATAAAAAATAATATATCATTATATATACTATTAAATAATTATTAAATAAATAATTATGTTTATAAGTACTACATTTAATAATATATATAACATTTTATAATATATAGCGTGTCATTTTATGTCATTTTTATTTCTCCGCTACTCGATCAGTTATTTCTTCCAAACAATTTTAGATGATCATCTAAATTATCAGTTTTCAGCAATCAGTTAATAACTTTTTAGTTGTTAGCTAAATTATCAACTATCAACTATCAACTAGATTATTAGCTAGTGTTACCAAACAGAGCCAGTCTAGATTATAAGCTACTTACAATTTAAGTTGTGTTTGGTTGATAAATTATTTTTTAAATAAGCTAAGATTATACGCTAAAAGTTGAAACATTAGTTGGATAAGGATTTGACTTTTTATCTGCCATTTGAATTTTTTCTACTCATTGTTCCATTATTTTTTCGAAACAATTATTGTGCAATCTAATAGGCGATAGACTTTGGCCGATTGGCCTAATAATCTCCCGTGTAATAATTTAAAAAGTTAAATTACTGAAAAATAATTGTATTTTGTTGGATTACGTGATTCGTTTTCAAATTGCATGTATATATATATATATTATATATATATATATATTAGTTTCAGGACGTGCTACGCACGATTGACCCGCGAGCGAAGCGAGCGAGAATTAATTTCTAAGAACTTATTAATAAAACTCAAAATTTTAATTAAGATTTAAAAATTAGAAATACAAGTACCTTTTTTAGCTTATCAATATTCTCTACTGTGATTGAGATCAAAAAAAGTGTATTGGATTGATGAGAATGAGTTCATGATTGATTTGGAGATAAAAAAAAAAAAACGTGTAGTGGATTGATAAGGAGTTAGAGTTTGATTTGGATACAAAAGAAAAGGTTGATTTGGAGATAAAAAATAATATGAGCAAATATGTAAATTTTATTACCACTCAAAAATTTGTGATTCGTGCTTTTATATATATATATTTTTGTATGAATATGTAATGTTGTCGCATTGCAGTATTATATATGATTAGAAAGGCCAACTGATCACATTGCCCAAAAAAGTCTATTAATATAAAATTGAAGCTATCAACATACATAATTATTAGTTATTAAATAAAAAACATATATAAATTAGTAATTGATATTATATAGTAGTGTATTATAGTAGTAAACATACTCGTACACCATGAGAACTAATTGGTATATCTGAGTTGGGTGGGATTTAATTTCTCTGAAGCAAAGTATCGATTTTTGAATCTTGTGGATAGAATATTAAGAAGAACACTACTATCTGAAACATGATAGTACTCAAACATTAATTAATCGATGTAGTTGACACAAGCTAGATATATATACCATGCACATGAGAAACTAAAATATTGTATATTAAGTATATTAATCTGTACTAGTAAGTATAATGTCAATTGAAATGTCATGTTTACGTTAATAACATTAAGGTGTATTTGTAATCAAACCATGCCCTTTAATGTCATTTTGTATTTATCAGCTACTTAATTAGCTAATTTTTAAAACGATTAATAATTGATTAGTTAGATTATTAGCTTTCAGCTACCAGCTACTAGCTTTTCAACTGTCAGCTAAATTATTAGCCTTTAGCTAGATTATCGGGTAGATTATAAGCTAGTGTTGCCAAATAGAGCTAGAAACAGTTCCTATATATAGGGGTGAAACTTCGAAGAAAGTTGTAACTAATATTGTTTGGTTGGTTTTACAAACCAACCTCGCTTTCAAGTTATCTTCCAACTCACACTCTCAAGTGTGAGATATCTCCTCCATACCTTCTAAAGGAGAATAACTCTCAGGACTTATTGACACAATTACCCTTCATTAATTATCTCTTTATTATCCGCATCCATCACTTTTGTTTGAAGGGTATTTATATTAATTCATATGTTTTATTGTTTAAAAATTTGTAAATTTCTTATAAATTTAAAATTGAGCCAAATATGAAAATATATATGATCTTCAGTGTGAGTTTGCTTATGGTTGGTTATACTTGCAAAACCCACTTTTGTCTGTCTTATTTCTTTTTGTACATAATTTTTATTAATATATATGGAGTTTTACCTTATTTTTATCAAAAAAAAAAAATTTCACTATGAGTTAACTTTGCCGGTAACAAAACTCCCCTATAAGTTGTCAAAAACAAACCGTAATAAGGCCATAGATATAGACCTTTAATTTGCTGTGTAGTGGGATGCGTGTATGGGTCCAAACAAAAATGATTTATATCAAAAGTAGGTCTCGCAATTATTTTTTTCAAAAAATAAATGCGGTGTAAGAATTCTTACATCTTTGTGCATTTTCAGTGAATTTGTCCCTCTCTTCAATTATTTTTTTCAAAAAATAAATGCGTGTATGGGTCCAAACAAAGCAAATGATTCATAATTTGTCTCGCAATTATTTTTTTCAAATAATACTACCACTCGTTATACATCCTTTTTTTTATTTTTTTTTTCCCTCTCTTCACTGGACTGGCTAGCTAATTTTTCACAAAAGAAAAGTAGTAGGCCTAATAAATGCGGTGTAAGAATTCTTGTACTCGGACACTCTCAATGCTTACCATGTGCTTAAACAGGGAAAACTTTATATAAAAACATCTGACCACCATCGATATATTGATCACATTTATGCCATCACTTTTGCACCATTTGATTTCCTATCGACATTCACTGAAAATGCACAAAGATGTAAGAATTTTAAAGCTACATATGTATAATTTGATCATTAATTAATTTGATGTTGTAGTGTATTTACAAGGTTATATAAGTGTAGTGCTGTTGTGGATAGGGGGTGGACAGGTGTGCGCGACCCAATTGGCATGTGACCCCAGCACGCACGATTCTATCCTTTCCTTGCATGACACATGTCCATTGGACGACTAAGTTCCATCGTAGGGCATGGCGCGATGCGTGTGCATGGGCGATGTATACATTGTATGTAGAAAATATGTTACCACTTAATTATATATAAGTGAATTGCAATCCCTTAATTATTCCCACACTTGTGATCAAGAAAACAAGAGAGGACATGGAAGTAAATCGAGTTCTTCACATGAATGGGGGAGAAGGAGAAGCTAGCTATGCTTCGAACTCCTCACTTCAGGTCTCCTCTTCTCTATCCCTCTTATATATGAGTTCTTCACATCTTCTTTATTAATTCTATATTTTTGTATTACAGAGAGCAGTTATAACAATGGTAGAGCCAATACTAGAAGAGACGATCTTGGACTTGGTAAGCGATGAAGCCTTCTTAGCGTCCAAGGTTTTGTGCATTGCGGATTTGGGATGTTCTTCGGGTCCTAACTCCCTGTCAGTTATTTCTCATATTGTCGATACTATTACCACGACATGCCATAAGCTGCATCGACAACCTCCAGAGTTTCAAGTACTCCTAAATGATCTTCCGGGAAATGATTTCAATACTGTTTTCAAGTCATTGCCTTCTTTCTATGATAAACTCAAGAGAGGTAATATCAATCATGGCCGGTCCTGCTTTGTCGCAGCGATGCCCGGTTCTTTCCATCACAGGCTCTTTCCAAGAAAATCTATACACTTCATTCACTCTTCCTACAGTCTTCATTATCTCTCTCAGGTGATCACTTGTACATCTATATAATTAAGTACATATATATAGCTAGTTTTTGTTGTAAACTAAATTGTAAGCCAACTAGAACTTAAGTTAGACTTGCTAGAGACTTAATCATAGAAGGCATAAACTAAAAACTACTAGAACAAGTAGAGAAGAGGAGATAAGAAAGAAGAGAGCTAGAGATGGGAATGTAGAGATTTCATTCATACATTGATGTGTCAATTACAATAAGGTTGACACCTTTTATATAGGTCATTTGGTGATGATGATAATTATACTTATACAATGTGTACATTATACATACACCACAAGTCATACAACTCATCACAAGCAACATAGACAATACATGAAAGAGTTGGTGTATATTGGAGAGGATTACAAGTTATATGAAGTTTGAGAGCCATGCTTGATGTTATAATTCAATGTGAGAACCATGCTTCAAAATGTGGTCACCTATATGCACAAGTGTCCATCCACTTCATAACACTCCCCCTTGGATGACACTTGTTGAAAAAATGTGTATCGTTAAACTTCTACTAAAAAAAACTTGTGGGAAAAAATCTAGTAGAGGAAAAAAAGTATAAATTGCTTTGTAGTATAATATTTGTTGATTGTCTCATTAAAAACTTTGATAGGAAAACTCAGTAGGACAAAACCATAGCTAAGAAAACGAGTGTAACACATTGATACAATTAGAGATAATATAAATGTCTCATTAAAACCTGACGCGCGCCGAACGCATCAATAAAATTAAAATACCTAAACCAACTATTTTGTAGAATAGTGGCAAAGGGTCGATCCCACTGAGATTGATATTCTTTCTAAAGTTTAAAAATAACGAAAAGGGACATCGAGGTTTAAGAGAGATTGAATTAATTAACTAATCTAAAAATAAACAAAGTAACTAAAGCAATGGAAATAAATTTGAAAACAATTAATAAAAACACCTAGGTCAAGACATACAAGTTCAGTTCGAGAAAAGATTGGATTTGGTCGTTGATTTATGTAAAATATGCAAATCAAAATATCCTAGTGTAGCTATAGAACTGGTAACGTACGCGGTTCCTCACACTTCCTAATCTCGATAGCCAAGGTACGACGGTGACTATTTCTCTAGTCAAACGTATAACCCTACGATGACCGCAATAGGTTTCGTAAAGGCACTACACCTAGACAACCGAATCACTCGTGTGTCCGATTTAGCCTAGATTTCTAAGGTATTCAACCGGTCCCAAAAAGAGACTAATCAATTGGTATGATCAATTGTCACTAGTGTGGTCTTATTGCATAAGTACGGATGCTTTCTACACACTAACGAGTAAATCAAGATTTAAACATCAATTTAACCTCGATTATTGAAACAACACAAAAGAAAATAAAATATTAATGAAAAGATTAAAATTAAAATATATAAATCTCACAAATCCATTGATATGCTTAGTCGAACTTCCTTCGCAGTCTTGCTTAGGCTAGAGGTTTTAGCCTCGCATAGTTCAAGAACACAAAAGAAAAGAAAAAAAATAAAAAATAAAGAATGGGGGAGAAGGAGTTCGGCCCGAAGAGATGTCGAATAAAAACATATAGGAGTCCCCTTTTTTTCGTCCGTTTTTGCCTCTTTTTTTCCTCTGTTTCTATTTCTTCCAATCTCTGTGCGTTCCTTTCTTTTAGGATCTCTTTTTTTTTTTCTTTCTATTTAGTGCATGCCTCCTCTCTGTCCGTTCTCTCTCTATTTCTTTATTCCCTTCCCATATATCATATTATAATTATAATATATATATAATATTCCTATTAAAACTAAAACAAAGAAGTATTCCTAACTTATATCCTAAAATCACGCAAGCACCATTGGACACATGTATGTCTAGCTGTCCGCCACATCATCTCTTTCGTGTCCCGCGTGTGGGCCCACCAAATTCGCATCGTGATGCGTGCTAGCACGATTTTCGGTGTAAAACAGATCCATGCATAAGAATACTCGATTTTACGTAGTTTTTCGCACCGGATTCAACCACGCACTCCAATAACCCTGAAAATAATAAATAAACGCAATTAGGCTAATATTTTGGAGACTTGACAATAAGAATATATAAATAACCTATATAACGACTCAACAAAACCTCTACTAGAAAAATCCTGTTGGAAAAAATCTAGTATAGAAAAAGAGTACATTATTTGCTTTCATAATTATTTTCTATTTATATGGATTATACTAATGTTAGGATTGCCTCATTAAAAACTTTCATAGGAAAACTCAATAAGATAAAACCATAACTAAGGGAAAAAGAGTGCAATGCACTAATTAATAACTTATTTTGATTCTCCCCCTCATTTTAACATGAGTGAAACATCTTCTTATTTTGCACCAAATCTTTGCAAACCTAAATTTTCTTCTTCTTTTTTTAAAGTAAAACAAATTATATGATGGACAACTATTTTACTTGGAAAATACTTGATTTCCAAATGAAGGATAAATCTTATTTTTCCCAAAATCTTTCATCTTGAATTCCTTTTTTCATGGATTCGAATGATATAACAATGTTGTCGTGATTTTTCATAATATTTAAATTTTCAATATATAATGATATTATAATGAAGACATAAACCCCAAAAGATATATTAAATCCTTACCAAAGAATTCTTATATCATCAGTAATTTATTTATTTTTACTCATACCTTATTTTTAAAGAGTTTGTGTCATTTGAACCAGCTTGTCTTTTACGTTTTAAGCGTCTTGTTGGTTCTTGTACATTTATTTGCACGTGGTCATCACTTTATCGTGAACTTTTAATGCTGGAACATACGATTGTCACTCTTTTACATATAGTACTTGCATTAAGTAATTGATTCATAACTTGTTGCTAATGAATGATCATTTGAACTCCAAGTTCATATTAATTTATACATTGATCATAATACAATAGATTTGTTGCAATTTAATGTGTTTCAAGCAATTCCACACCATTTCTTTTGAATTGGCTTATATCTCCCCATAATGGTGGGAGAATGACTTTATCAAAGCAAAAATTAGCAAAACTTGTTATAAATAAATTCCCTGTTAGGGATCCAAGACATCTTATAATATGATTGATGGAGAGTTAAATCAATATAAGTCTCCTATTGATTTGTCTCGAGATAATCACCTGTTCGATAAACGATGTACTTGCGAATTTATGATATTTTCGCATTATTGATGATTCTGGACGATCAAATAGATCTTTCCACACTATGAATGTCATTTAATTTATGACGACATTCATCTTACATATTCCAAAAGTTAAAGCCGTAAATTTTATACTCAGATTAAATCATAATCATATAGAGTGATTTTTTATTATTTTGAGTAAACTTCTTATGAATAAGGCATTAACAATTTAATTGTTGTACTAGATATTTCTTGAACGTTAAGTTCAAATTCGAGAAACATTCTCTTTTATATTAATATATATATATATATATATATATATATATATATATATATATATATATATATATGATGTAGCATAATACACAAGCAATAAACTCATCACCTATATTTAGCTCATTATTTGAACACATCTCGATGTTCCTGTTTTACTGAGCCATTTTCAATATAAAATTCATAATTTTACATTTGATTTTGAAGGCATGGTAAGGTCATAAAAATATTCAGGTATATATATGACAATTTTTTTGGCAAAATAGCCTTTCATATGTGACGAAAAATATCACAATGATGAACGCTCATAGTCAATAATTATTTATCATTTCTAGTGGTGCACCACTTTTATTCATATTTTTAGTGGAATTGTAAATACGACATTTACCAGATATTTTCATTTTTTCCACGTCCATAAATTTTTTATTATGATCATGATCATAATATGCAACATATGCTTCTTAATTTGAAGCTGAACCAATTGGAAGGGATCGATATTATATTTTATCTCATTATTTTACTTAGCTGCCATGAGACAAGAAATCAATCATTAATATTCATTAGATTGAAGTGCGCACTCGATATTTGTTGCAGCAATAAATCGAGGTGGGTCACGTGACTTTTTTATTGTCTCATCAGTTATATTTCCACAAAGCCTCAACATAGAGGTAATTAAAATTGCGGAATTATATTAATATTTGACAAATTAAATTTTGTAGCTTAAGACCCAGCCGCTTATTTTGAGCTTTTGGAACATTACCCTTTTGGTGTGTATATATAACTTCATAAGGTGAAAAGATATATAAAGTGAAATATTCACTTTTTAGATCTCTAAATAGAAATTGGGGAATGATTGTGTATAACACACGATTTTGCATATATGCTTTATTCACAAATTGTAGTATCTAATCGTCATGACAAGTAACTCTTGTCGGTAATATAATAAGGCAACAAATTCAACTATGGTTGACTAATATTTTGAAAATAAATGTAATATAAAATAATTTTCTCTTTTTATGTAAAAAAACATAACATATGATTAAATATATGTTCACAACTCGATTCATTAATAAACAAAATGTATTATTCGTATGAGTCGGAGGGACAACCTCCAGGTTGGGTGGTGAGACAAAGTCTACTTAATACCATGCCTTCTCAAACGGGATAACCCGTTTCCCTTTCAATGTTTAGCTTTACCGGGGATAAAGCTTACCTACTATCAACTCAAATTCATAGTACTATTTGTATTATAAAATCAAGGATAGAGCATAACTAAGCGTTTGTAGTATTGCGAGAAAACTAGTTATGTCACATACTGACCTTTGGCTTTTGATGTAGAAGATCGTACAAGACGCAACTACAGAGCATACTTTTTTGCGATCGGTGATGTTATAATGCATAGTGTATGAATAAAGTATACATATATAAGTGATGCATGTAATAAAAGAAAGCAACCATGATAACATGGAAGTGAAATTGAACTTGATTAAATTAACAAAAGTTATACCTTCCTAGCTTTATTTTCTTGGCAAGCATTCTTGAACTTTAATATCTCCTTTATGCTAGAGCAAGCTCGTGCTGATAACGTGTTGTAAACTAAGTTGTAAGCCAACTAGAACTTAAGTTGGATTTACTAGAGACTTAATCATAGAAGGCATAAACTAAAAACTTCTAGAACAAGTAGAGAAGATGAGACAAGAGAGAAGAGAGCTAGAGATTAGAATGTAGAGAGTTCATTCATACATTGGTGTGTCAATTACAATGGGGTTGGCACCCTTTATATATGTCATTTAGTGATGATGATAATTGTACTTATACAATGTCTACAAGTTATACATACACCACAAGTCATACAACACATCACAAGCAACATAGAAAATACATGGAAGAGTTGGTGTACATTGGAGAAGATTACGAGTTACATGAAGTGTGAGAGCCATGTTTGATGTTACAATTCAATGTGAGAACTATGCTTCACAATGTAGTCACCTACATGCACAAGTGTCCATCCATTTCATAACAATTTTGAGTCATCAGAGAACTATATATATATATGTATATATAGCTTAATTTTATTCAATATCAATGCATGCATGCATATATGTAGGTTCCGAAAGGCCTAGTCAGTGAAGAAGGCACACCGCTGAACAAGGGGAATACATACATAGCAAGCACAACCCCTCATGTTGTTTCAAGAGCTTATTATGAGCAATTTAAACATGATTTCTATTCATTCCTCCATTCACGCTCTGAAGAAGTAATTAAAGGCGGACGAGCTGTCTTAACTCTAACTGGTAGGAGAACAGATGATCCTTCATGTGATGAAAATTGTGTCCCTTGGAAGATGATTACATTGGCACTCAAAGACATAGCCGAGGAGGTACATATTAATTTATGCTTCAATTGATCATAATTCTCAAATACCAAATGATGTATAGAATAGTTAATGACCTACTTCTAACAAAATGTAGGGGCACATAGAAGAGGCCCAAATAGACTCTTTCAACTTTCCATACTATGCACCTTCTGCTACAGAAGTACAAGACATAATTCTTCTCCAAGGATCATTCGCCTTACTCGACTAGAGGGCTTCGAAATTGGTTGGGACTCCAACATGACGACGGAAATACTAGTTTCGACAATCTTAGAGGGCAAGATATGTAAGTAAATACGTAAGAGCGATTTCGAACCGATGCTTTCTTCTCACTTTGGAGCTTTTGTGATGGATGCTTTATTCGAAGGCATATAGAGAGGGTCGTCGAACTCTACAACAAGGAAGAGCCCAAGTTTAATTCTCTTGTGATCACCTTGATTAGGAAGTAAATATTATATACACTTCTATTATTATGTTCAATAGTGAAGAAATTCTCCAAGCTATTAGCCTGTAATTCATGAAAATTTTTAATTACCAGATGAGGATATAGGCTCTGGCTTATTAATTGAGACATGCAAGAACTATTCAACAGTATAGACTATTCTATTAGATGAGTTCAGTTTTATGTATAAACCTAATGTCCTTTGGCATGGCCGTTGTGGACAAAATCCTTTCAAAAAATTTAAACTCTTCCAATCAATATTTCTTGGTTTCATTGTAAAGTGGTAAAAAAATTGATGGCCACTGCATTAATTTGAGAATATATATTTACCTATATATTAAAATCACGAATAGAGCTTTTTTCCTTCTTTACTTGACTTGTCCTCGTAAGCCTTCCTCACTTGTCGATTCCTATATTCGGTTTTTCCTTCTATCTTCTCGGTTGTTCTCTTTCCCTTTCTCCTTCTTTCTTCTCTTTCTCTCATTGCTCTCCAAAACAACTTTCACCAAACAACTATAGTTAGTTTCAACAATAAATATCCCAAATCGATTTCAGGTAAAGATCACCATAAACATGAATTGCTAAGGTTTTTTTATTCAATGAATTTCTTGGTTTTGATAGGTATTGTAATGGTTTTATAGGTGTGGTATGTGTCTATTTGATGATTCAGGTATGTGTCTATATGCTGGCATGTTTTTCCAAACATCTTTATCTTTCTCAAAGGTATCGAAGAAAATATCTCTTCAGTTTTTTTGACATATAAGTCTTCAATTGTTAAAATGGGTAAACTGATTGAAGAATTGATTTTCTTAGATCTTTTCATTATTTATTATGTATAATGGGCATTAAATCAAACAAAATGGACTAATTTGGACCTAAGGCTTTATCTTGTTGTTGATGCCTCATCCATCTCCAATGGAGATGCTTTGGCAGTTGTTGTTGTTGTCACTTATGATATTTTTAAGTGGAGAATGATGAAAAAGAAGGAGGGCATACCTTCAACAGAGGGTAGACAACCTTTTGATCCTACTTTTGTTGTTATTTGAGGCTGCAACACTGAAAGCTTCCTTCTACCATTCCTCCTTCTAAGTATTCTTCTTAATTACTTCTATTTAATTATATCAATAGGTGTAGTTTATAAAGTTCATATGTACTGATGAGATTTCTATGACAATTATTTTATATTTTTAAGAACATATATTAGTGTATTGTAATTTTACCACTTGAATTAATCAACTGTCTAGAATTATTGTAAAGTTAAAAAATATAATGTTTGACATGCTTAGTAGTTAATAAAAGTCTAGAATTAATTGAATGTCTATGACAATAGTTTGGTAAGCTTTAGTCAAACCATAGTATTTGAATTTGAATTTTTACAATATCTAGCTTAGCAAACACGGTTGGCATTGAAATGACTACTTAGAGTTATTTGGTTTTTTAATACAAGTTTGTTTGATGGTTAAATAGGGTGATCTAAAATTGTTTGATAAAATGCCTATGAGGATATTAGATTTGTAATTTTTAAAGTATGTTATGATGCTTTAATAGGGTGCTCTAAAATTGTTTGATTAATACCTACAGATGGTTTAACAGGATGCTATAAAATTGGTGCGGTAACTTAGATAGGTCAATGTTGAGGTACAAGCTTGTATTGATGGTTTAATAGGGTGCTCTAATATGCAATCAAGCAGAATTAATAAAAAATAATAATAAAAACTCTATGCGCAATCATGTCGAATTAAAAGTCACAAAGTGTATTACATGTTTCTAATTAATTACCAACAATTCTAGCCATGTAAACTCATAAGGAAACCCCATAAACAAGTTTGGGCAAGATGCATGTACTGTTCTATTGCCAACAAATTGAACATCTGATTCTATATATGCAATTGATGAGTAGTTAATTAGCATTATTGTCACAAAAATAAGGATGGGAATCTAATGTTATATAGCTTTGTCGGTCAGGACTACACTTGTATATAATGCCAACGAAGTAAATGTACATATATAAATGAGAAGCTTAAAGGCTTTCTTTCAAGTCCAAAAGAAAGCTTTGGAGACAAATCAAGCCATTTGCTAATTCTATGCAAGATGAGTAGTTAGTTCATTTTCACAAAATGGCTAATGGGAATATGTAAACTAGAGCTTTTTCAGTTCAGTATAGCACTTATAAATGAGAGATTGATTAAGCCATAATTCTAGAACTTAAAAAAAACTAAAATATGTATATAAATGGGAATCTTGAAAACTACTTTTCAAGTATAGCTTCACAGACAAATCAAGACATTCGTTATCACTATTAGTTGTATATGAAGGTTCTTGATCTAATAGAACTATTGGTTATGCTCTTACTAATGTTATTGTAGATGAAATAAACTGATTAATAGAGATTGGTTGCCTTAGTTTAAACTTCAACTAATCATCTAAGCCACTACAAGAAAGATTATAGCATGTAAATTAAAGCACTTCACTTTATTATTAACACCTAAATTGTATATAGAATATTAAATAAGAATAATTTTTATGTGTTCGTTCATCAACGATCATATATATAAAACTTGAGGCCTTTTGCCTAGGAATAGCTAACATATATGATGTAAATATTTTGAGAATATATTTTTATATTAAGTGGTTTTATTAAGTAGGTTTTTTTGGATTGATTAGGGCATATTTTTATCATATATGTTTTATATTAAGTAGTTTTATTAAGTAGATTTTTTGATTAATTTATACATATTTTGAGCATATATTTTTTTATCTTAACTGGTTTTATTAAGTAGGTTTTTTGATTGATTAAGTTGAAGTAAAAGTTATTGTTTAAATTAAGGATTGCCTATAATCACATGGAAAGGAGCAGGATTGATTTAATATTCTTTCTTCTTCATTTTTGTTTGATATGATGTCTATATTTTGTACATTTTAGAGAGAAGGATTAGTTTAACCAAAGTTATTTTTATAAGCTTCAATTGCCCATTAGTTTGACTAAGGTTATGTTCTAATGTTCTAATTCTTCCTTATAAAATCATATTGTTTGATGTTAGTCATTAATCTATTTTGGATCTTTCTAATCAATTTTTAGTTTTAGTAAGCCAACAACGCAATGTTCCAAACTCTTCCAAAATTGGTTGAGTTGTTTTAATTATTGTTTAAAATGGCTATCGAAGATGTCGATGCAAGGTTACACAAGCTCTTAACACTACTCTCTTCTTATTCATGAATTCATTATATACTTTTTATATGTGTGTTGTAAATATTTAAATATAACGAAGTTATGTATATTATATTAACCTGTTTAACAATGAAGTTATAAGAAAGGCTAGAAATAGTTTGCGTAAAGAGGTGGATAGGTGAAACCGTATGTCCATGACAGAAGGGGAAAAGAAGAGGAGACGATCATGCCAAAGACAACTATATTGGAAAAAAGGCAAATAGGACAGGTATGTGCCACTTAATATAAAATACAAAATTATATTACTTCAACTTCTGTAAAAATTATGCCACTTAATCGTACATAGTTTTACAAAAACTTGCCCTTTCGATATGTTTGCCTATAGATGTATGTTTTTTGGTTTATTTAATGCACTTGCAATGTTTCAAATATGCATGGTTAATATTTTCTCTGATTATGTGAAAGATTTCATTGAAGTTTTTATGGATGATTTCATAGTCTATGGTAATTCTTTTGATGAATTATTAGTTAATTTAACTAAAGTACTTAAAAATGCATAGAAAATAATTTAGTACTAAACTATGAAAAATGTCATTTCATGGTAGACCAAGAATTAATATTAGGACATACAGTGTCACATAAAGGAATAATGGTAGACCCTAAAAAATCCAAGTAATCAAAATGTTACCTTACCCCACCATAGTAAGAGAGATACGTTCATTTCTTGGACATGCAAGATTCTATAGAAGATTTGTAAAAGATTTCTCAAAAACTACACAACCACTATGCAAACTTTTACAAAAAGACGTTCCTTTTGAATTCACTAATGAGTGTAAGATAGCATTTGATAAACTAAAAGATTCTTTAACAACTACACCTCTGATTAAATCACTAGATTGGTCATTACCCTTTGAAATTATGTGAGATGCAAGTAACTATGCAGTTGGAGCTATTTTAGATTAGAAAGTAGGGAAAGAATCCCATGTTATATATTATGCCTATGGGACACTAGATACAGCCTAACAAAATTACACCACTACTAAAAAAAAACTCTTAGTGGTAGTGTTTTCCTTAGAAAGACTTAGACCATATCTATTAGGATCAAAAGTAATAGTATGTTTAGATTATGCAGCTTTGAAATATTTAATGATAAAATAAATTGCAAGACCTAGACTAATAATATGGATATTACTCTTACAAGAACTCAACCTTACTATAAAAGATAAGAAAGGAGCTAAAACTCTAGTGGCAGATCACTTAAGTAGGTTAGAAAATGGAGAACCACCTATATCATTAAATGATGAATTTCCAGATTAATACTTATATAATATGCATACTGAAGACCTTTGGTTTGCCAATATATTTAATTATCTTACTATCAATAGGTTATCACCTTGCTTAACGAGAGCCCAAAAGAATAAGATTAAAAAAAGTTCTAAACAATATTCATGGGATGAACCCTACTTATGAAAGTTTTGCACCGACCAAATAATTAGGAGAAACATACAACATTTACAAGTGCAAACAATTGTAGCTCATTATCATACTTATGCATGTGGGGGTCATTTTGATCCACGTAGAACTGCCCGTAAAATTTTGGATTTTGGATTCTCTTGGCCCACTTTATTTCACAATTGTTTTCAATATATAAAATCTTATCCAAATTGCTAATGAACTGGAAACTTAAATGTAGAAATCAAATGTCTTTAACCCCTATCCTATTTTGTGAAGTGTTTAATGTATGGGCCATAGATCTCTTGGGACATTTTTCCACCCTCAAATGGCTATGTTTATATATTACTTGTTGTAGATTATGTGTCTAAGTGAGTAGAAGCAAAAGATACAAGAAGTAATGATTCAAAAATAGTATTTGATTTCTTTAAATAAAAATTCTTTACAGTTTTTGGAGCATTTAGAGCACTTAAAAGTGATAGAGGTTCACATTTTTGTAGTTAATTAGTTGCTAATCTATTTGCTAAGTACAACATCACACATAGGACATCTACTGCATATCGCCCACAAACTAGTGGACACGCCGAATTGTCGAATAGAGAAATTAAGTTAATATTAGAAAAAAATAGTTAGGCCAACACATAAGGACTGGAGTTTCAAACAGGAAAACGCATTATGGGCATATAGAACAACATTCAAGACACTCATAGGCATGAGATCTTTTAGGTTAGTATTTTGAAAAGCATGTCATTTACCTATAGAACTAGAACATAAAGCCTATTGGGCAATAAAAACATGCAACAAGAATTAGGTAACCAATGTAAGTTGAGTCTTCAAGAACTAGAAGAAATCAAGAATAACAAATATGAAAATGTATCAATTTATAAAGATAAAATTAAAGCATTTCATGATAAGAAATTAATTCCTATAAATTTTCAAGTAGGAGATAAAGTTCTACTATTTTGGTCAAGACTTAAATTATTTCCTGGTAAACTTCGTTTGATATGGACATGTATCTGATTCTCAATTTACTACCTCACGATGTAGTAGAAATAGAAAGCTTAAAAATAGGCTAATATTTAAAGTAAATGGTCATAGGTTAAAACCTTTTTATGAAATTTTTTTGAACAGGATAAGGAAATCATCAACCTTGAAATGACCAATAAGTCTGCAAAGTAACGAAATGGAGTCTAGTGTCTGCATCCACGCGGATGAAACTATTAAGAATGAAACCATTTCATTATAGATGTATAGGAAGCCACGCAATAAGAAAAAAAAAGAAGCTAAAGGAGCAAAAACTTGAAATGCACCAACAAAAAGGAACGCAACCGGCGAAAATATAATTCATTGATGAGTAGCTACAGCTTTAAGATTTAGGACATGCGATTGAAATTAACAAAGATGATCCAGGGAACCTCTTCCTCCATGTAATGATTAACGACGTCAGTTTCCTAATGTTTTACTTGACAAAAGGGCTTGCATGAACATCTTACCAGAATAATAGAAAAGAAAAACCAGGTTGAATCTTGACTTTATACCACCTTTAGTTGTCAACAAAGCAAATAGTGTCATGATCTTTTCACTAGGAATGTCGATGAATGTGCTAGTGCAAGTTGGATGATTCAAGTATTTCACCTATTTCCCGATAATACCATAGATTAAGAAAATTGATGTGATATTGATGGGATGAACTTTTCTCAAAACAGCTAAAGCTATTCTCGATGTCGAACAACTTATAGTTACAATTAAGATGAGAAATGAGTACATGTATCTTCGAGATGGTTACAAAATGGACGACTGCATCAATGACAATGATTATGACAACGGTTATGAAGGCGAGACATCCTTTTGTGATGAATACACTGAAGAACATTATGCAGATGTTGAGCATGATAAGGAAAAATAAGTTACCAAGACTAATGAATAATCAGTTGATGGTTAATTTGACCCGCTCAAACTGAATGATGAGTGATCTTATCTACTAAGTCGAGCCAATAAATATAAACAACAACGTTATATAGAAGGCAGCCCATACTATATCTTTATTTTTAGCTTTAGTAGTAGGATTAGTTAGTTGTTTTTCAATTTTCTCAACTTTTGACTTTTTTAATGAGAGTATTTTAGGATTACTATCCTAAAATAATTTCATGTAAGGGGGGTTTAATCGAGCCAATGTCTTTTTGTTTCCTAGAATTTGGATAGTTAGTATATTTATGTTTCACTTTAATTTTATTCGTTTTTAACTATTTTAAGTAATAAAGTATTTAATTATCTTATTATCCCCTAATTAAAAGTTCAACTATTATTATTACAATACCTCTTATTGAATACATATCATTCTACCTTAATTATGACTGATATGTGTGACAACTATTCAAATACAAAATATATTGGAAAAACAGCTTAATTGACTCAGCGATTTCCTAATGATACCAATTAATAGTGAAAATCACTGGGTAAATCGCCAGCAGTTAGCAGATTTTTATGTGAAAAATTAACTCAGCGATTTATCAGCAATTTTTGGTTTTATAATAGGATTTGCTGAACTAATTACTAAACCACTAAGACTTATTTTCATCGATTTCACTCATGATTTATCAATAATTTCACTTAAACCTCAAATTGTTGAGCATTAATCCATGTTTTTAAAAAATAAAACCCCAAATCGCCAACACTAAAACCTTTCACACCTAAAACCTTAGCACCCATTCATTTGATATATTAGTTTTTACCTAGATTCCACCCTTCAAAGATTGAATTAAAGTCTCCTAAGTGCATCCCACCTTGATTAAGAGCACTTCAACCCTATATATTTTAAACCCTAGTTCATACACCACACTTAGAGCATGGAGAGTGTTTGATCAAAATTGAAGCTTAAAGAGGAAATCTAAAGAGCTAGAAAAGCATTTTACTTGAGAGATTCACTCTAAAAAAGATAATGAATCAATGCCCTACAACCCTTTTTATTTCAATACCTTGAACAAAAATCGATTTTTGATAGATTCTCATACTTTTTTACTTTAGGGTTTTATTAAAAACTATTTTTAGAAATAGTTTTTATGCATACTTTCAATTCGAATATGAGTTTTCAAATGAGTTTGGGGGTTTTAACAAGTTTTTTCAATATATACAGACATACAAAAGGGATATGTCAATATAAATATTTTTTATGAATAACTTTCAACTCTTTCAGATTTTACACTAAAACATCTACATATATTGTTTTCCTTACTTTATTATTATGGAATTTCAGTTTACCTATTTCATCTTAGTTGAACTATCCTATGCCGGGATGAGGTAATGGAAGAGGTAGAGATAGTAAACAAGATAAAGGAAAAGGTGTAACGTAACACGGACAAAAGCAAGAATAATGCTGGTCATCTAAAAAATATAATACATACCGAGATTAGCATTAGAGAACCTAGACTTGAGAAGGCTAAACTTAGAGAACAATCTTCGTAGTCATCTGATGAGAAAAAATATTTTGAGAACCCGTACCCTAGTAACTTGGTACCTTATGACCCCTCTTTATTTGTGAGACCTAGAGCTCAAGTGAGGTATTACATTGATAAAAAGAGAGTCTACATTCCTAAAAGAGGGTTGAACATTCAAAATATGAACAACTATGAGGATATAATTGTGAGCATCATTAGAGATAGGGGATGAGATCAACTACTGTGAGATTATACAGGAAGAGAAGAATGGGAATATTCATAAATGGTATGACAATTTTATGCTGATGGACATGTTAGTAGGGAATGTGACAAAGTGGTCATTAAAGGGAAGAGAATCAATATTTCATTTGTGAAGTTGAATAGATTTTTTAATCTTCCACAAAACATACATAAAACAAAGGAGGATTACCCTAATGTCAAGTACAAAGATAAGGAATTCTACCCATTCTAAATAATCCATGATGTGTTAGAGATACCTATGAGGAGGGGATTTGCGCTTTATAGCGAAAGTCATCTGAAATATATTGAAACCACATATTTTAGGAAGATTATGAAAAGTTGGAGTTATGTAATAGACGCGTGCTTTTAACCAACCAAGCAATACTTAGAGGTGAAAAACCTCAAAGCCGCTCTATTGTACCATATAGTGATGAAAAAGGATTTTATCAATGTTGAAAAAATTATACATGATTCTGTGAAGTTTGCTATGCAGACTACAAAAAATGAAGGATTACCATTCCTAATTTTGATCATTGAGTTGTCTAGAAAAACCAGGGTCGATTTTGACATTAAATTTGATGTATTGCCCAATAAGACTATAAATGATGTGAGAGTGCAACGAATGAAGAAGGTGGTAGGATACAATGAATCATACGATGAAAGGGAAGCGCTCAATGCAATAAATGCGAGGGAAGCATGGAAGCAAAGCACCACTAAAAATAGAAGGAAGATAAGAGAAGACGTACATAAAGTAGTAAGTTTAATGGCTGGAGTAAACATACCGAATATTCCTACGAGTTCGGCCCCATCTTCATCGGAACCTCATAAAAGATGATTTTTTCAAACTATATTTTCTTCATTAATGTGTAACCAAACGATGATCCATCGCAATGAAGAAATGATAGCAACAAACTAGAGGACTCTACAATACTACCATTCTATGTTTGAGAGAATACATGATATTTGCTTACAAGATTCAAGGAGGAGCATTGACATCCCATCTCTACAATTGCAATTTCTAACTAGGACTTACAATCCAACTTATAGCTATATTTCTCAACCTTCTGTAGATATGATTAAAGATGATGAAGCTAATACTAAGCTTACTTCTAGACAACATCGTGTGTAATATTTTTCTCTTATATGCTTTAGACGATTGAAAATACAATGTATTAATCTTGGTGAGTTTTTTGTTAATGACCGTTTATGTTTCCCTTTTGCAATCCATTAATTTGAAATTGTTAACTTCTATATTTTCATATTTATTTACATTTTCATTACACATATTAAATCGTTTATGCTTCACATGGTATGTTTGTTATGTTAAAAATCCAACTTAATTTTAAACCTTGAGGACAAGGTTTAGAATAAGTTAAGTAGTATTTTAGATGAAGTATGACACGAAGACAATGAAAGGAAAGAACGGTAGAAGTAAAGTTCAAGATTATTTTTAAATATGATATTCAAGTAATTTAATGAAGTTTCTCAATTTTTTTTTGAAATAAAGTATGAATTTCATTTTTCTTTATTTTTAGATAGGAAAAGAATGATTTCTATAAAAAAAGATAGGAAAAGAATGATAATAAATATATAATAGATTTTTAATAGAAGTGATATTTTTATTACCCAAGTGAATTTTATGATAGAAGGAATCAATTTTTATACCCTTTTCTATAACTTTACTAGTTGATGTGTACACTAAATTGAATACCTTGTATTAGTTATAATAATAGATAGAAGACCGAAATGATAATACAAAATGAATAAGATAGATTTCTAAGAATCTTATGATACAAAAGCTATTGATTAAGTGTATATATATATATATATATATATATATATATATATATAATATATATATAAAGTTGTTATGCCGCAATTGAAAAAAGAAAGGGGTTAGGAACCGATGAATTTTTTTAAGTTAGAAGCATACCTTCTTCAACTTTGGTGGATAGAGAAAAGAGTTAACAAGATTTTATAAAAATAAATATTTAAAAAGTCTTATATATTCCAAAGGAAATGGAGAAAGGAATCTATAGTCGAAAAAATGTAAGAATATTCAAAGGAAATGGAGTAGGGACTCAAAAAAATAAAATAAAATAATTATGTTAAAAAGAAACAATTAGAATGGAGTAGAAAAAAATGAGAGACAAAAAAGATGGATGTTCTTAAACTCTTTAAATAAAACGATTTAACTTGAGTACTTGAAATTAGAGTTGAATGAAGTATTTCTGAATCTAACATGTTTAAATGACATATTCGTTGGTATCTTTACAAAATTCTTATTTATTTTGATTGTAGTACTATTATAAAGTATTTTCTAAAGTTAAGATTAATCTAGTTATTTTTGTGTTTTGAGATTCTATATTAGATATCACAAGCTTGATGATTATCAGTGGAGATTACGAAAACCTATGTTATGCACTAACTTTGTTAATGAACTTCAAGTTCTAAATAGTGTTATATTAAATGGTTGAGTTATTATTAAGGGAGTTTTGATTTGACTAAATTATTTTATTCTATCATCACTTTCATTTACTTGTGGGTAATATATTTCCATTTGAAAATTACTTTTATTTTAAAATTTTTGTTATTTAAAGTTAAGATGAATTAAATTGAAATCAATATATAAGAATGAAAAGAAGATATGATTAAGAATATTCCTTTGCTCGGGCAAAATGTTGAGTTTGGGGTATTTGACAAGTCAATAATTAAACACATTTTATAGTGTAATTTAGGTTGATTTTTTGTATAAATGATGATATTACACTATGTATTTTCTTATTTTTGTGATTTTAGGGTTTAAGTAGGAAAATGAAAAAAATAGAAGAAAAGATAAAGAAAAGCAAAACAGTCAACTGGAAACTACACCAGCGAATAGCCAATGATTTGGAATAACACTAAGAATCACCATATAAATCAGCAGCAGTAGAACGCTAGTGAATCCACATCGAATTGAAGAATGAACTATAAATTGCCAACTGAATTGGTGGAACACTAAGAACTAAACTCAGTGATTTGCTCAACAATTTGTGTATACCTGAGGAATCGTTGACAAATTACTGAGGTCGGTGACTGTTTTTTAGATTAATATGAGGAATTTATATTTATCTAGGGGATGTATTCCTAGGGGATAGGACTAGAGAGCTATGAAATAACTTTCTCTCTCCAATTACTCTTTAACTATTATTTACTTTTCTTTTTCTTTTTTATTAAGTTCTTTTTAGTACTTATTTATTTAATTATATCTTTTAATTACATATTTGTATTGTTTAATTCTAGCATGTGTGAGTAGTTTATTAATACAAGCAAAACCTACACATGTAATATACTTTGGATTGTTATGTAGTTATAATTATAGAATCACGTACTTAATGCTTTAGATCGATTCATACACGTCAATCACGGATAAGACAAGTTGTTTTCACGTACTACAACTATTAATTTTTTTTATGTTTAATGCATAGTGGCCAATATGTTCCTTAATATAGAGTATTCAATTCTTTGTCTATAGTTACTAACAACAATTATAGAAGTAGTAACTATGATTAATTTAAAGGGCATTTCCCGAGTGGATATCTTAGGTGATTGTGTTCTAAGTTGTTTATTATGCGGCTTCAGTAATATTAGCTTTTAGATTAGGCATAATTTTCATAGAACTTAATGCTATCGTATTTCTACAGTGCTACGTTTTATTCAATGGGTAGACTTACATTGATACGAATGTAACATTTTCATTGAATTTAAGAAAATCGGTGGCTAGGTAAAGGCTATCAACCTATTATAAAGTAAGATTTAATGATTCTGAGATTCCATATAAAATAATTATAGCTATATTACAAAGCGATGCTATATTCTGGTGTTTCAAAACAATCCAAGTATATTATGATATTTAGTAGTTTTTAGATTATTGTTAGATATTTTATGTAAGTTGATTTATCAACTATTTATTTATTAGTTTGAATATATTAATTTAGTTTATTTAGTTTAATTTGTTTAAAGTTTAGTTATTTTAGTTAATTGTTTAATTTAATTTGCATATTGTTTAGTATTTACTTTCCTTTTAATTAAAGTAATTAAATTAAAACAAGTAAAATCAGATAAAAATTAGGATAGATAAAATTTATAAGAGATTTGAAAAATCCTTGTGGAGACGATACCAATTAACCACTACTACAAGTTCATAGTAAAACACGATAAATTATTGTGCACGCTCGACACGTGTCACTTTGATTGCTCCGTTCTTATAGCATCCCCTAATCCGATTAGGGCGATACTTGGCTTAAAACCCTAATTAAGCCCTAATAATCTCACTGGACTTAACTTGATCTAGCAGCCTCTCCTTCTATCTCTTGATAAATACAACTGTATTTCGAATATCGATGTAAAATAAATAATAAACGCAACGAAAATTTAAAACTTTTTCAATAATCAAACACGATATATAGTATCAAAATCAAACCATAATAAATCTCGGTTATCCAAAACCTCCCATCTTTTTGATATTACAAAACTGTATTTTAATATAAATATATAAGACAAAGGAAGATTCATTACATCGAAGAGAATATCAAGACTCCCAAATCCTCTCTATCCAATAGCAGTAACACTCGTCAATTTTCCTGAAATATTATTTAGGGTGAGCGCTCTAACTTGCTTAGTAAGTAAGGATTCACAAATCCATTAACATTTCATATAATAACCAAGAACATTATGCAATAACAATATGCACCAATGTTAACTAACAGGATTATGAAAAACATATAATTCAATAAATAGCAGATTCAAGTCTAATTGTCAATGACTATTACACTATGATTCTCATTTTATTTGTAAAATTAAGGTCGATTATCCATCGACACCATTAATGCAATTGCTAGACCAACACATTGGCCAATATGTTTGTCTAGTCAATCCATTAATGTCAATGGTTCTATCATATACCCTCTAGTGAGCATGTAATCTACACAACTTATCTAACTAAGCAGGAAGTGACATATAGGCCAAGAATGTAACCCATTTCTCATATAACCTAGTCTCAGTTCTAGGAACTTACTCTCGTGAATCACATTAAACACCATTTCCATTAATTAAAAACATAACAATGTATATAGTCTCTCCATTCAGTCTATAAACTACATGAACTACATATACTAAGATAACTAATCAACATTAATAAATAAGCGAATCCATACTTACCCCGATTTTAGTCTCCCTTAATAAATTCCCTAACTTTCCAGGTCACTCACACTTTCTTGGTGATCTAAAACCTATCACAAACCATTTGTGATTAATATAGGTCTACCACCCTATGTTTAGAACCCCTAAGTCAATCCCCAAGACCTTAAAAAATTCTAACCAATTTATAGCAGTGTTGTTATTTTTTGGGGTAGGAGTGCGCTCCACCAACTGGGTTTATCCCAATTGATGAATGGAGCGCTCTCCTCTTCTAGGTGTAGCGTATTCCACCCTGTACTGTCTCGACACTAAACAGAGCAACAACCATTATTCCTTCCACGAATCAACACAACAACTATAAACACTCTCAAAATACATCAAGGAGGATCTCTAGTGAGGTAACAACCCATTTCTAGTGGTCAACCATAACAATTCACAGAGAAATCATCCACTATCGAATTGGACTTCAAAGTTAAAACTACACTTACTAATAGTGATGATCTCTGATTTTCAAGATTTCAATATCAGAGGAGGCTATAATGATCACAATACAAATGATATAAATCACCCTTGGGAGGGGAACAACAACTAGAAACGTCTGCTAATACATTGTTTAAGCTCCTTAATTTACACTAAAACAACTCATCTGAATCAATTCCTTCAAGATCATACACCAAAACCCTTAGCTGCTCTCTGATTTCATATTAGGATACCTTACCAACTTATTGCTATGTTCTAGATTAAACTATTTTCTAGTTTTGCTAGTTTTAACCTCTAAATTTCGGCTTTCATTACTAGACAATTTGCTTGTTATTCCAATATGGATTCACACCTTAACTAGAATTTCTACTTCATAACAATTTATAAAGTATAAATACATTATTAGTTTCTTAATCTCAAATAGGCTTTTTATCATTAACCACTAATTTATTTACTAAACAACTTCCATTATTTCTCTACTAATCTTCATACTATTATTAAATCATATCTCAAAGTAGTTTACCAATTTTGAGTTCCATCCAAAGTCATTTAGTATTCCCTTATTTCATAAATTCTCTTCTCCTAATACCCGTCTCAAGGTCTAAATCTAATAGATACTCTTTCACTGATTATTATTTTGTCTAACACTATCAACAAAAATAAAAACCATTAATAACAATTAATAGGAGAAGAGTTTAATTTTATCTTAATAAATTTCCTTATGTCTTTCCTTTTTCAAACTCCTCCAGGTTAAGATTCTCTTGAACTCTTACCTTCAATGCTTCCTCATATCATGAGAAATTGATGGACTTCAACCATCTTATCATCATTCAGGAAAGACATAACTCTTATATCTACCACGTAGATATAACAAAGCATAAAAAATAACACATATTCGTTTTTATCTTTTGGTTTCCCTCCAAAATCACAATAAAACTGTTTATTACGTCCTAAGCTTCTTCACAAGACGACTCTCAGAGTTAGTGTACTTAGGGTATGGTACCAAGGTATATCAAAGTCAATAACCTAAAACTTTGATACCAAATTGTATTCGAATTATCAGTTGTTTCCAAGTAATAGGGTTATTCTCTTAAGTAAATTCTAATACCATACTGTATCAAAGTTAATTAGCTTAAGATTTGGAGTAGGCTCTGATTAGCCTTCGATACCAAAACATATCATAGTTATTAAATGTCACAAAGCACTTAAACTTAGTCTCTGATACCAAATTGTATCAAAGTTACCAATTAATTCAAAAGTGATAAATTTTAGTCTCTAATACCAAGATGCAGCATCCCCTAAGTCGATTAGTACGATACTAAGCCCGAACCTAATTAAGCCCTAATAATTAGGCTAGACTTAACTAGAGTCAGTAGCCCCTCATTCTATCTCCTGATAAACACAACTATATGTCGAATATCGATGTAAAACAAATTATAAACACAATGAAAATTTTAAATTTTTTTGATAATCAAACACGATATATTGTTTCTAAAAATTAAAACAGAATAAATCTTGATTATCCGAAACCTCCCATCCCTTATGATATTAGAAAAGTATAATTCAATACAAATATATATATGATAAGGGAAGATTTATTACATCGAAGAGAAGATCAAGACTCATAAATCTTCTTTATCTAGTATTTGTGGCACTCGTCGATTTTCCTAAAATATTATTTGTGGTGAGCACTCCAACTTGCTCAATAACTAAGGACTCACAAAACCATCAACATTCCATATAATAACTAAAAATATTATGCAATGACAATATGCACCAATGTTAACTAACGAGATTATGAAAGACATATAATTCAACAAATAGCAGATGCAAATCCAACTATCAATGACTATTACACTATGATCCCATTTTATTAGTAAAAGTATGGTCGATTACCCACCGACGCCATTAATGCGATTGCTCGACCAACACATTGGCTGATGTGCTATCTATTCAATCTATTAATGTCAAATGGTCCTACCCTATACCTTCTAGTGAGTATGTAATCTACACAACCTATCTAACATAGTAGGAAGTTACTTATACACCATGAAGGTAACCCACCTCCTATATAACACAGACTTAGTTCCAAGTACTTTATCTTGTGAATCACATTAAACACTATTTTCAATTTATTAAAAACATCACAGTTTACATAGTTTCCTCATTCGGTCTATAATCTACTTGAAGTGCATCTACTAAGATAACTTGACAACATTGATAAATCAGCAAATCTATACTTACCTAATTTTAAGTTTCCATTAAGAAATTCTCTAAATTTATGGGTCACTCACGCTTTCTCGGAGAGATCTAAAACCTATCATAAACCATTTGTGAGTAATATAATTATAACACCATATGTTTAGAACCCATAAGGCAGTCTCCAAATCCTCTAGAAATTCTAACCAATTTATAGCAGAGTTATTGTTTTCTAGGGTGGAAACACGCTCTCTCAATTGGTGGGGTGCGCTCCACCAACTAGGTTCGTCCCAATTAATGAAGGGAGCTTGCTCCACCATGTATTATCTCGATAGTACATAGGGTAGCAACCATTGTTCCATCCACATATCAACACAAATTATAAATACTCCCAAAATACATCAGGGAGGACCTCTAATGAGGTAACAACCCATTTCCAGTGATCAAACATAACAATTCACAGAGAAATCATCATTCACTATCAAATTGAAGTTCAAACTTAAAACTAAACTTACCAACAGTGATGGTATCTGATTTCCATTTGTTTAAGCTCCTCAATTCAAACTAAAACAACTCCTTTGAATCAATTCCCTCAAGATCAAACACCAAAACCCTCGGCTACTCTCTTTCTCTCTCTCTCTTGATCAATTATGAGGATAAGTTTGATGATTTTCATTTAAATATATAGATTTTTTTGAGATACGCATCGCGCCATCTCGAGTATGATCAAGTGATTAATGTGCTAATATGACACCTCCTAAAGTGATACACATGTTGACACCATCAATACTTACGCTCATCTCGAGGAAATCCAACGATCCATATAATTCAAACCAAACTTATAGTTTTCATTATATATATATATATATTTATATATTAAATATATATATATATATATATATATATTTCATGTATTTTCTTGACAATGTATTCACCAGACATGCCTACAAAGATTCTTGGGTGTGCACATTCATTTCACGACCCCCTCGTCGCATTTGGTGTACCGACAATTTATTGTTTAATTAATTATTTTATGATTATAGACTTGTATATAAACTCTCTTTTTATAATACAATCTATAAATTTGCCAAACATTTTAAACAAATATAAATCATCACATAAACCCACACACGTGGTGGTCAAGGTACGTCGAACTTAACCGCGAGCCTAACTCAAGATAATTAGGATTTGAATTAACACTAATCATCAGCTTAAGGTTACAGATTATTAGAGTTCTCTCTAATCTCTCTCACTCACATCTCTCTCTCTCTCTCTCTCTCTCTCTCTCTCTCTCTCGAATTTGATGTCGTAAAAGTGAACATGGTGGATAATGAAGGATGAAATAGTGGGATGTTGAAGGCTGTTGTGTTTGAGATGTGATAGATAGAGTTGAGTTGTTGAATTGTTTTATTTTAGCAGTTGTATTTAGTATATTGGAACTTATGAGCTGAGTTTGTTATTGTTGATGTTGGTTAGGATTTGGAGGAGGGAAGTAAAAAAGATGACAATGGAGCTGGTGTGGTTAGGGCTATTCTAACTGTTATTAGGGATTTACTTGGGATTGAGGTATGTTGTTGTCGTGACTATCATTGTTGTTATGGCTGTTTTGTTATTGATTTTGTTGTTGTTGGCTTTTAATTTGGGTTGTTAGTCTCAATTGAAGAAGGGGAATAGATCGTTTTAGTTTTTGTTTGTTTTTGTGAGGTTGTGTTGTTTATGTTGGATATTGATTTTGGATAAGGATTAAGATTTGGATCAATTTAAATGAGTCTAGTGTGGGTTTACAAAACCTGTCTACTATTTTGGTATAGTGTTGTCTTGTTTTCATGTGATGTTGGGTCGATGATTTAGAGAGCAAATGAAGGTTTTTTTATCAAGGTTTCTTATGGATTATCATGTTTAATATCTATCTAGGTTCCTTAAAATCAGATTTGAGATCGAAATAGTTTTTGTAGAGTTTTCAAAGGCAAGAACAGGGTCTAAAACCTTGTTTTTAAACTTTTTGAAATTTGACTAAGTATAAAATTTGTTTTGAGTAGCAAGTTGGGCTATTGATTTGATACATTAAATGAGGTTGAACATGCTTGTGAATAAGTTTGTTGGAATCTCGATATAACCTACTTTGATGATCATCAAGGATTGTGACCAAAGAAATTCGCTTGATCATTGAAAAATAAGGTAGAACATGACATCTTGATATTGTTCAAAATTGACCAATTATAACAGTTACAACATATCAACTTAAAGTGATAAATTGAATGGGTATTAATTATCCAAATTAACTAAGGTTTAACTTTTGGATTCCTAATATATCATGTTGTGACGACCCTTTCATTAAGCCCAAAACCACTCCACCTAGTACTTAACAATATATTAGTCAGCCTTTTCATCTTATTTTCCTCGTTACTCATGTTCAGAATAAGTACTTTTCCTATCTCGTTATTCATGATTTTCATAGTTAATTAATTTTTTTTATCATTTTAATATTATCAGCAGAATTCTTAATAAAATTTGTAGAAACATTATAAAAATACCTACTATAAAAACTAGGTAAATAGATGATCACATGTAAATCTAATAGTATAGTACATGCATAAATCAAGGAGTCTTGTCTCCCAACCTAATATGCGACCCAAATAGTATGTAAAGATGTAAGTAAATAAATACTTAAAATGATCGCCTACAAAAGTACCATAAACCACTCGTCGAGGGCTCAAAAGTAATAGCTGATCTTTTCCTTCCCTGGTCTGCTAATCGAAGTATCTACACCCATCATGATGAACTAGACGATAAGTAAAGTAAGTAAGAGTAAATCGTAAAGCCACTTATCTGCATTTCTAAAATATACAAAGAACGGTAACTAAAAGCATACATTAGCTATGAATAAAGAAAAAATGAAAAGAAAGTATGCAAGCAGTCACCAAGCTACTACAAAGAAATGACAAATAGCAGAATCATGCAAATGTAGGTTTGGTCAACCGACATCCCTAGGGAATATAACCCCGTGTGTCATGCTAATAACATCAGATGTCTGGGATGCTGACATCCTCGGTGAGTCTTACCCTGTGAACGACGCTACTCATGATTTAAGTAATACATTAGTTGTGGGGAATGTCGACATCTCCATGGAATCTAACCTTGGGTATCATGCAATTCATAAAGTCAGGGTACCTACAAAGTTGGGCTACCCTAGCAATAATGTAACGACCTAAATTCAATTAAACTAGGATTAGCATTAATCTCGAGGTTTAAAGGACTTAATTTGGGCGTTACATGGACAACTCGGTTGGCTCGGACATGAGAACCGAGGAAATATGTTATTTATGGATGGTGGTTATGTATATATGGTGTTTAAAATTATTATTATTATTATATTGCACCGCATGTATGTATGTTACTATTGGGTGAGTTTGTGTGACGAGTGCTCGCCTTGAAAGGCATGTCAATGTAGGTATCGGGTAGGCAAACTACTGGTATGCTAGGAAACCCGACTAATCTTTGTGAAAATGAATATTAAATCAATTAAATGGGTAATGTGACCATAGGTTAAGGTAATTCAAATTAAAACAATAGGCTATGGTGTGTCTTGAAATGCATGTCGAGGCGCAGGGCACTAGGTACCAGGTACCGAGTAGTCAAAGGTTAGTAAGACCACAAGTTGGTTAATTTTGATAAATAAAACACTAGCCATATGTAAGTAAAATGGGCCAAAGTTAGTGTGAGCGAATCAAAATATATAAAGGCCTATAATTTGCACTTATTAATGAGGACCATGAGATGGACACATAGATGAGCATATTGAGGGGTACTAGAAAGGGAGTGTACCATTGGAGTCATCAAGTGGTGTAGGACAGCATGGTTGTGGACCATAAGATAATCCTCGAGATACGTAGGCACATTTGATTCCAATCAAACGTATATAAACTAAAGTTAGTGGGATTTTATTTAAAAATCATTTACAACTTCATGCAAGATCAGAGCAAAAGAAATTTAGAGAAAAATCCAAGCTGGAATTCAACCATCTTTGAGGATTTAAACTAAGGTAATCATCATCTCCATCATCTACACTTTCATTGAACCCAATTTTGTAAGATTTTGATCAATTTGATGCAAATGGTTGTTCTGAGGTTGTTTTAGCTATTGTTTGGTGTTAATTTGATATGGATTGAGTGTTAGGTAAGATCAGGTAGCTAAATTAGAAGAGAAAGATAAAATTTTTGACGTTAGAATTCTGTCCCAAATGATAGATAACGCGCCATTTAGAACAGTTAGCGCACTAATTGTTATGGGTTCCAACTTTTCTTCGTCCTAAAGAATAGTAGCGCGCTACATACTATCCATAACGCGCTACCATCACATAGCGCGCTACACCAATACCATAGCGCGCTAACTAAAGACATAAGTTGAAATTAAAAGGCTATTTTGGGGTTTTTGACTTAATACATTTCTCGCACACCTATAAACATACTAAATATGTAAAATTGGACTTCAGGGACTTTGGGGATCGTAGCCCAGGTATCGTGGAGCTAGTCGGGTCAGATACGGGAGTCTAAGGACGTCAGAGTGGGGATTGAGGTGCATAAAACCCTTGACAATGCTTCATAAAATTCATGGTTTGATTATTTATCGATATTGCATTTCATGTGTGATTGTTGGTGGGCACACATTGGTTTTCACTCCTATTCGGTATGCATATATATTGGTTGTGGCTAAATCACTTGCATGAGTTACTTATGTTTGGTGCTCATGTCGACAGTAGTAGGATATACTTACGACCGTCAGGAGGGACTTATGGTGTTCCCTTGACTTGAAATAGCATTTGGAGGGGTTCATCCGGTAACTGAAGTTGGGGTTTATTCACTGTAAGCTTGTAAGTATATATGTGGTTCCTATTTGATTTACCGATTATTGGCTAGTGTAGGTCAGGGTTTTCTCATAATTATACGGATGTTTACTGATTAATGCTTTATTTATGAGCAGGTTTAGCTGGTATGTACTGTTTATTTATTTCATGCTACTGGTTTTAATTGTCGTATGTTGCCTACATTCATGGGAATATGACGTACTGTTGCCAAGAGTTATATTCGCATGTCTCATAGTTTATCAATTTTATTTCATGAATATTGTGTGGACTTCTCTTAGGATTTTACTCACTGGGCTCGTCACTGTATTTGTTAATTGACTGAGTGCAAATGCTTTGATGAGCAAGGTCAAGGGCAAGGGTAAGGAGGTACTGGGCGACTACCTCTGAGATTGTGGAGCCAGCTCGCGTGTGATATATGTATGTATTTATTTTACTTTTGTTGGGTTTTGGGGACCATAGAACACTGATTACATGTATATGGAGCTTTTGTTATAATTATCTCGCCTTGATATATATATATATATGATGTCTTTTGTCGGGTTTTCCACTACTTAAGATTGTTAAATATTGCATAAGTTACTCATGAAAAACTTCCACTGTAAAATTATAAAATAACATGATAAATTGAGTAACTAGCTAACTGAGTTATTAATACTTATGTAAAGGTTAGTTAGCATAACTAGGGTTAGCTGGAAAAGTTTAAGCAACTCGTTAGGTAGGGAGGCGTCAAGGAGAAGCGGCCCATGACGTGGCAAGGCTAGTTGATGTGGGATGCGACGTGACGAGTAGCAAGGCGATCTGAAATTTGGGCCCATCACACATGCCTATCGAAGAGTTCAAGTTGTAGATTATACAAACAAGTATCACATAACAAACATATTGACATAGGTGTGTACAGACACCAATAAGAAAGTAAAACAGTTCATAAAATGCTATTTAGAAGACATTCCAATAGGACAAAGATCAACAACATTAAAGGAATCCAATCATAGAACGAAGTCAAGACAAGGTATGTCATGTGACTAGTCATTACACGATGACTATAGCCAAAGAAACCATAAACACGATAGTATATACCAGGCATTAAATTAGGAATATAAAATTAGTAAAACAGTCCAAATGTTTAAATATCAACTCAATGATGGAAATGAAATGGAGAGAAGTTCCTTAACAGTTTTACTTACCTCAAATGCACCCAATTCCTAGCCTATATCGGCTCTCGACAACTCTAAACTCGCATTCCACATCCCATAAGTCTTTTTATAAGCTCCTGAGGTGTCTTACAAAACTTAATTTGACTTATTTTAGGTTGGTTAAATGCTTTTAAATTCTAATGTTTAATCAGCCCCTTTAATACTTTGTTTATATTGAAATCTACTTTAATAAATAAAAACAGTTTTAGTGCAACAACTTATGAGTGGATTTCAATTACCAAAACGTTAAAATAATGTATTGTATTCTAAAGAGAATTTTTAGAGCTTTGTCTTAGCTTTCTAAAACTATAAGATTTGTGAAATTTCAATTAGAAATGAGGGAGGTATGGAAATTTTACTACAATGACTCAAAATAGTTTCATATTCCGACAAGCAATTTCGTAAAATTCATTTCTCCTAAATTGTGACTTCAAAAATCATGATTTTTTTAATTAAAGACAACAAACACATCTTGAAATGTCATAATAAAAGATGAGCTCAATCCAATAAGAAATGAGGGAGTTATGCTCAAAATAGTAAGATAGTAGCAAAACTATGAACTCAAAAATCTCAGATTCATCACTAATGTTGCAGAGGATTTTTAGACATGAAACATTGAATTTCAAAATCTTTCAGTAGGTAAATGTTGTTTTCTTTGAGTTACCTTTCAAATGCCACAAGAATGAGTTTATTTTGATTTAATATGAGGAAAGGTTACGACCAAATTACATAAACTGGTTCATAACAACAACATGTAGAATTTTCGGTTTTGTTTTACAACTTCATGAACTTCAGAAATTCATAACTTTTTTTTATTTCAAAACCAAATTGAGAACTTCTTAATAGCTGGATTAATGTTTTTTTGTGAGAAATCCATATCTATAAATCAGTTTTGAAAATAAAGTCATTTGGTCTCTAAAAATACCTAAAAATCAAAACTAATTTCATAACCCAATTGGCAAAAAAAAATATAAAGTTAAAGATGGGGATTTGAAACTTTAAATTCAGGCTCTTAAATTAATCCTATTGCCTTGAAATTAATCACCATGACGTTAAACAAAAACTACCAAACCATTTGAAATAAATGCCCATGTTGTAGAGACCCCAATTCATGAAATTTGATTATGTAAAAGTAAGTGAGCTTACCTAGGTTCTTAGCTTTCCAAATAATTGATGTTGTTGATCTTCAACTTCAATTCTCCCATGGCTTTCTCAAAAATCCAACACTTCAAGTTCTCTTTTTTTTGTGTTTTGCATGAAAGTTTTGGAGAAGAAGCCTATTTATATGGTTGTCCATTTATGTTTCATCTCATCCTTTATCTAGCCTGAATCTCATGTTTCTAGAATGATCAAATGGTCCTCTTTTTGTCCTAACCCCAATAAGTTCCATCTTATTGACACAAATTTCCAAATCAAATCTCCTTGGATTCCCTTCCATGATCTAATGTCAATTTTGAGACAAATCTATGACTCATTAATTTTTTCATCCAATTATAGGCATTTGTAATCAATTGATTCACTTAATTTAACTTAAACACTTGTATACATATGATTAGTGTAATTAGTCACATAATTGACATATTTTTGGTTCCACTAACTTTTGACTACCTGGCATCCAGTGCCTCGGCCTCTGCACGCATCTCAAGGCATATGCATGTGTAAATCTTTTATTTAAACATGAAGCTTGTAATTGATTTGATCTCAACCATACGTTAATTAAATAAGTTACTTGACTACATAAATATTTGTTGTCAAATTAGAGACTAACCATATCACTCTCTACCAGGTCCCATGCTCGTATGCCTTTCGAGGCACTACTCTACTTGCGCACCGAATTTGCGAATATACATGCTAAATACAAATTCAGGTATAATATACGTCACAGGTCGGTGACCCTGATTAAGGACTAGTTTGATATTACTAAATATTTTGGCCATTACACATGCTTTAAGTAGCACTTAAGCTTGGACCTAATGAGAGTTCAAAAACATGAAAAGAGGTATGAAAAATATTTGGGAGCTTTGAAAAGGGTGAACAAAGTTTGTAGGAGATTTGAACTCCATTATGACTTGAAAATAGTTTCGGAATGTTGAAATGAAATTGTAACCCTAAAAATGTGAATTTGTGGTTAATAAGACTTGTCAAAGTTTGTAAAAGCCGAAAAATATTGTGTGAGGCTTCGCAACCAGCTTTGAGTTGGTTTAACTGTAAGTAAACCCTACGCTGATATTTATTATTTATGGAATTTATGTTTGTACCTACATTTGTGTTTAGTCTACATTGCATTGCACATCATTTTTGTTCATGCATTCATATCATTTTAGATGATGGCTTGTTATTGCTACAGTTCACGAGCTAGACTCAGAGCTAGGTTTCAGACCAGATAGACTGGAACACGAAAGACCCAAGGCACGCAAGTTTTTTATGGAGCATGCATTGGACTTTTATTACTATTTTAGCTAGGTTCATTTTTGGGTCGACCAACCTGCTTATGAATCTTGAATAGTAATAAAAGGGTTTCACTTTGTTATATAAATTTCTTGTTACTTGAAAATGCAATTACATGTCTCCATGTATTCGCACTACCATTTGCAAAAGTATAGAGCAGTGTAAGAATTTACTTACTTGGCATGTTTGAGTTTTTTTTATGATGTTAGGTTCACCATGAAGACAAGGAAGAACGGACAAGACTCGAAGATCTTTAGTGATTACTTTCAAGTTTTGGGCCTTGTGTGAGTGTAGGATGTGAAATACTCTTGAATAGGTTATGAGAGTATCCTAAGTTTGTTTAAAATAAATTCAAAGGTTTATATTTCAATTTTGGTTATTTTCGAATTTTAATGTTGTAACTAAGGTATCAGAAGACTCTAAGTAAGTTAATAAAATCTAGATTTGATATATATTGTGAACTGCAAGTAGTTCTGAGTCCATTTAGGCCTCTCCCAAATTCTATGGTCTATTAGGTGAAAGTTTTCAAGCATGCCACTTTTAGAGAGGTGCTGCCAAAATTTTAACTAAATATGCAGGATAATCCATATGATTTCCTAATTTATTCCAATTAAGTTAAACAAGAATCGAGTTTCATTGAGGATCTAAATTAGCTTTAGAGCATTATTAAGGATTGAAATTGAAAGTATTTTGAAATGTAAAGTTGATCGAGTAGTTTAGGTGCCTAATTATAGTAATTAGGCTAAGTCAGGACTTAGTGATGGGCCTTGATTCCAGGGGCTAATCTGGCCCTATGGGACATCGTGCCCCTAGTGACGATGGGAAGTAGCGCTCAGCACCTCCCCGTTGAAATAGGAATGGAGAACTCTGCTCCTCTTCATTCCCCTCCCCACCCTCGGGCATGATGTCTGAGGGTGCCCAACGTGTCCCAAACATTAGGGAGCCCGGTCGAAGGCCCTTTATTACAAGCGGCAGAGCGGCTAGTTTCTTTGGGGGTGGCTGATTGACACCCCTTTTCCCTTTCATACTGTTTGATGGGGGCATCCCCTCAGTTTCGACGACGGTGGTGGCGGGACTATCACCGCCCTCGTCGGTGATGTCAGCGGCTAGATTGCCATCGGCAATGCTGAATGACGCCATCTTCCTAAGGGGTTCCCCCCACCATTTTGAACCAATTCAAGCCTCATATTCATCAAAAACAAGAAAATGAAAACAAGGGAGATGATTGTACCTTCAATCACCATCAACCAATAACAAGCTCTCTTATCCCTTCTTCTCTTAATTTAGTATTCATAAATCAATCAATGTAGTCTAAGGTTTATAATAATGTTTTATATTAGGGTTGAATTAGTGCAGTGTTTGCATAATTACTAAGTTGCCCCTGGAGCGGGTGTTTTTGGTTTTTGGTCATCACAAACTGAAACCGAAACTACAAAAATAAATCCCATTAAATAAAAACTATAAAACTGTTATCACAGAACTTTCTACCTTTAACCACACAACATTAGATGAAGTATTTACATGAAGATATAAACATATGCATCAAGAGAAAGCCCATGTCCCAAGCACTTCATTTTTTGCCTTTCATAACAAATAGAAAGCAAGTATTAAAAGCAGTCCAAATGAAACCAAAACTTTGTAACATAAATATAGATATATGAACTCTAAAAACAGAGGGTGTGTGCCTAGATTAAGTATGCCATCACGAAATAGTTCTTCAAATTTCATCTCCATCCCATAAAAGCATTTCATCAATCCCATATAAACATTTTATTCAATTTATAGGTTATAACACTCTTAATGCATGAGATACCATTCAATTGATAGTCTATACTCTCGATGCATGACAACAATTGACGGACACAATGTCTATCTAACTACACTTTATGTACTTCAAAAAAGCACCAACATACATTAATTTTTTAGAAACTATAATTATATAATTTTAATTAAAATAACAATCTTGTGCTATATCAATATAGATTCTATCAGACAACAATAGCACATAGGTTTTAATGAAACATAATTTCACCTAGTAATTTAGAAAAACTGACACAATTCGCTATAAATTACTAGATTTAGCAAAGATTCACATTACAATAAATTTGTTCTGAAACAAAAAAAGGATGTCCAAAACCCTAATTGCATAGAGTATTACAATAAGTTCAATAAATGTAAAAGTAAGTCTTTTTTCTTATATATATAAAAAAAAAGTAAACCACTCTTCATATATGTGAAAGGGGGAAATTTTGAATACCATTTTTGAACTTAACTATTCTAAGAGCGGATGTAATAAAACAAATAAAACCATATATCCCCTATAATCTCATATACAATTATGTTAGGCTGCCCATTCAAACAAAACACGAATAAGATGATTCAAAATGATGAATTTATTCTCCTTTTTACACGCTTTCACGCTCACCCAACATTAAGAACTTGAAATACTAGATGGAAATGTCTCTATGAAAAAAAGTTAGTAAGAAACCTATATCAATTCCAATACAAATCGGGTGAATCTAGTATATTCAAAAATTTGAAAAAGGAGTTTTCGAATCTAAAACAAACCCAAAAAACCCTACATACATGTGGTATCATTAAGCATTACATCAATTTTCAAATATGAAAATCAAACTTGAGAATTAAATAAACTAATTATATTACAAAAAATAAACGAGAAACTGATTTGGAAATCTAAAGCTTACATCAAAAGATATACAAAAATAAAAGTATGCCCAAACGAAGCCACCAAGGCTACAGAGCTTATATTCGAGAGCCTAAACTACTTCCTTTGCATGGTATATGCAAATCGAGTTAAGTTTTTGTGTTATTCTTCCAGAAGACAAGCTAAACAAGATTTGAGCGGGAGGAATCATGAGAGAGGGTTTAATTGTATTATTAGAGTTTGCACAACAAACAAACAACACACGCATACGATCGACACAGAGAATTTTACGTGATTTGGCAATATGCCTACGTCTACTGCAGAGAGTATATAGATTTTATTAACTCTAAAGATCCCACCAACACCAATCCTCCGACTCTCTCACGCTTACCAACTCAAAACATTAACTTAGATATTACCAGACAAGACCAATTTAATGGTCTACCCTACTTATATACCCAATAGGGTATCAGAGTTGTACTAGGAGACTAAAACCATGTTGTATTAGGAGTCTACTTAACTTTATAACTGGGTTTTACTAAATGTAAATTAACCCAAACCTATCAGGGTTAAGTGTACCCATATTCAAGCCAATATCAATGAATATCCACTTTGGCTTGATTTCTCTAACCTTCATCAAAATCTCGCTCTGCAAATGTCCTTGAGGGCCTTAAGTGCCTTTAAACTCCTCCCAAATCCAGAAAATCCCTAAACTTGCTAACTAGAACTTCTCATTGAACCTCATCTATCGCAATGAGTAGTAATGTGAAAAGATATGCAAGACCGTATATGGTTGATCATCAACATATGTCTCGGGTATATGACCTATGTATAGTGTTGCACCATCATTAACTGCTCATAAACATTCTATTTCATGTTTCTTCTATCATCAGCTTCAAACTCCACTTGTTCCTTGATTCTTTGACTTTTCTTTGGTGCACTATACATACTTTTAGGACTTAATAATGTTGTCTAATGGAAAATAAAATCCCTACTTATCAGAATTTTCTATGTTAGGATGTCATAACATGTACCTTTTCACTCCATGCTCATAACCTATGAAGATGCACTTACTTGATCTTGGTTTAAGTTTACCTTCATTCACATGTGCATAAGTGAGACATCTAAACACTCACAAATTATGATAATCTGCTGGGGGTTTTGTCATCACCTCTTTAGGAGTCTTACTCTTAATCATTGTGGATGGTGATCGGCTTACTAAATAAAAAGTTATGCTAACAGCTTCAGCCCAAAACTTCTTCGGTAATCCAATATTAGAAAGCATGCACCTTGTTCTCTTCATTAATATTATATTCATTCATTCTGCAAGTCCATTATGTAGAGAAATATATCAGACTGTGTGGTGTCTCACAATCTTTTCATTACTCTAAAACCTATTAAACTCTCCTCCACAATACTCAAGGCCATTACAGTTCTCGGACACTTGACTATCTTGCCAGTATGCTTCTCAATCAAAGTTTTCCACTATTTAAATTTGACAAACACTTTATATTTCTTTTTCAAGATGAATATCTAAAGTTTCTTTAAAAATTCATATATGAAAGTCAACATTTGTCTACCACTACCTAAAAAGGAACTGGAGAAGGCCCCTAAAGTCCGAATGGATGTAATCCAAATTACCCTTTTTCATATGCACCGTAGTGCTAAACTTGACTCTACATTATTTTTGAAGCACACAATGTTCATAGAAATCAAGTTTATATGCCTTCTCCTCCTCTAACAACGCTTGCTTGCTCAATATTGGCAATCCTATCTTGCTCATATGACTTAATCTCATATGCCATAACCTAGTAGTGTATGTTTCTGTCTCTAAAGATGATACCACTACCGTAACCATGATAGCTAGTATTTCCTTTCAATATGTAAAAGTCATTCACTTTTCAACATTTTCATTATAACTAAAGCACATCTTAATATTGTCTTCAATTCATTTTGTATCTTCATAATACAACCAACAGAGTCAACAGAACTCAAGTAAATCAAATTTTTTCTCAGATTAGGAACATGTCTGACATCTGACAACATTCTCACAATTCCATCATGCATCCGTATTCTAACTATTTAGATTCCTACATTACAAAAAAATAGTTGATCAGAGACATAAATGTCCGTTGCTGATTAGCATCAATTCTATTTCTAAGTATAGTCTGCAACGGATCGAGACGGAATTATTTCTATCTCTAAAACTCTCGACGCTAATTTATTCAGCAACGGAAATGGCTTCCGTGGCTGATTAGAGATGGAATAGAGACGAATCAATAACGGAATAGAAATGGAATTTCTTCCTAAGGGACGATTGTAATTGCATTCCATTTCTAATCCGTTGCTAATCAGAAACGGATCACCAACGGACTTCAAGAATTCCGTTTCTAATCCATTGTTGATCAGCAAAGGATTAGAAACGAAATTCTTGAAGTCCATTGCTGATCCGTTGTTGATGAGTAATAGATTAGCAACATAATACTTAATTTTTGTTTCTAATCCGTTGTTGATCAGCAACGGATTAGACACTGAGTTTTTGAAGTCCATTGCTGATCCGTTTCTGATTAGCAACGGATTAGAAACCGAAGTTGAGTATTCTATTACTAATCCGTTGTTGATCAATAATGGATTAGAAATATAATTCTTGAAGTTCGTTGTTGATCCATCTCTATTTCGTGTCTAAATTTAATAATACCAAGTTTCGCGAGACTATTCCCTTGGCAATTAGAGATGAAAATAGCAATGGAATCTCTGAATTCTGATGCTAATCTGTCTCAATTCCATTTGTACGCTTTTTATTCTTCTCACTACTAAAAACAATCCATAGAGTCCTCCACAATCTGTAAACCCAAAAATACAAGCATCACACCTACTCCATCGCCTGCACCCCCTCCAACAACTTCTTGGGGTGCTAACATTCCCTAAAAAACTAGAATTTGCGATACATACATCAAAAATATATATCAACACCAAAGATTGAAATGAGGGAAAAAAGTACAATTCGACATTGAAAAAGATTTATATATCCACGAAAGCTTGTCAAGTATAATAAATGTTCAAAAAACGTAAGTATTCACAAAAAACACCAATCCTATTGTTCAACATCAACCACAAAAAACTTCTGATCTTCTAAATATGCACAAAAAAAACTATCAATCTAAAAGTTCTATAAACAACTGTAAAAGATATGTACAAAAGCAAAATTATCATCTTAAAAGTACCATAAACAACAAGAAAAATACCTAAGTATCACCAAGCTGCTCATCTCTCGTAAGCCAATCTTGCATATCTTGATCAACATTGTCCAGTTGTTGTGGTGGATCAGTGGGATCTATTTTCGGTGGCTACTGCTCATGAGGTGCTGGTGGTGGTTGTGGTTGTGGATGTGGCTGAGATAGGCCTGCTCCATCTATGGTCATCCCAAATTGCCTATGCATAAACGCCACAACTTGTCGTAATTGCTCGGTAACACTATCGAACTCTGAACGTGGCACCATCTTCGGCAACCGGGATGTGCTAGCGTCAGGATCTACATATATTCTTTTCTTTCTCCCTAACGACCCGAGACCGTAGACACGTCCTTTGGGACACTCACTCGCCACATTGTAGTACACCGCCTCATCATCTACCGGCTGGTCCGGTGTAGCTTGGGTTAGCTCCTAACGTCTCCGCTGGAGCTTAGCCTACATGGATAAACAATAAATAGATTAAATGATATGCTTTTAAAGTAAACTTACTACTATTTCACTCATATTTCTATAATTACATAGAACCGCTCCGATCTAGTATCGATGAATGTCACCCCATCGTGATTTACAGTGTGGAGATGCAAATACAATTCATTCACGGTAGGTGGCGTCTTAAATGTATTAATCTGCATACAAAAGTTATAAAAATGTTAAATATGTCAATTACTAGTAGGTCGGCGCACTTATATTCGCCAATCACAGATCAATTGCATAGAAGTGAAATGAACTGAAATTAATGAAATCCGTATGATGCAATTCAGTTAAACTAGCATCAATGTGTAAGAAACATAAAAACAAAACCATATTAAAAGCAAAAATAGGCATAGTGAACAAGTGTAGAAATGAAAAAAGATAAACAAAAGCGTAAAAAACACTTACCAATCTTTCATTGGTAGTTACAAAAGACACCGAGCCACCACCGTGCTCACTACAAGAAAAATGATATTTAGAAATGGAATTAGCAACGGAATTAAGTTCCGTTGCTAAGAAAAATTGGTTAGAGACGGAATTGAGACGGACTAATTCTGAGACGGAATAGAGAGATATTAGAGACAGAAATAGAGACGGAATTAAATTCCGTCTCTAAATAATGGCGCCAACGTCCCCACCAAAACTTTTTTTTTTACAACCGTCAATTGCGTCTTGAGATTCGCGGGTGCTTCGATCTCGATGATTCAAAATAAAAATAGCTACCACACAATACTCCCTCTCTCTCTCGAAAACCCTATCTCCCCAAAACACAACGCTCCCTCTCTCTCCCGATTCTTTGTCTCTCCGAAAACCCTATTTCCCCAAAATCCTTCTCTCTCCCGATTCTCTGTCTCTCCAAAACCCTATCTCCCCAAGAATCCCTCTTTCGACGGTAGATATCACGCTCTCTCTCTCATCGCTCTCTCTCTCACCGCTTCTCTCGCCACTCTCTCTCTTTGTCTCACGTCACCGTCTCGCGGTTCGCTGTCGGTCGCCGCATTGCCAGTTCATCGTTGTACCTCGCCATCTCTGAAGCCCTCGCCGGACCTTAAGCCTTCGACTTTGAAGAAGGAATGACATATTAGGCATTAGGTTTGAAGAAGGAAGGACAGAGAGGGCGTTGGATTTGAGTAGAGGTACGCTTCGGGTGGTGGACTTAGATCGCTTGGAGTTGCTTTCCAGGTACTGTATATGTTTTGGAATCATCATTATATCGAAACATGTTTTTTTTATCTATTTAATAACCTATGAACAATCTTAATATTAAAGTGAAGTTCTCTGAACCTCTGTAAGTTAGAAATTTAATATTGAATTTCTCATGTTGGATTATTCTATTTTAATTTCGTATCTTCACTAGGAAAGTATAAGGTGAACTTGAGTTTTTCAACCCTTGCCAAATATACAAAGACTGAAACACAAGTATATTAACATATTGATTATTAAAGTACTACTATTTTGTATGAATTAGATATTTCTTTTAGTTTTTGAGCTACATCAGTGTATTTGAGCTCTTTCAATGCTAGATTTTCTTATATGTCATCACATTGATAATGAAACAGATCGAGAGAAGAAATCCTTTTAAATTCTGACTTCATACATCTGTGATCTGTTCATTTTGTTAAGTCTAATATGTATTCATTTCATTGCCACCAATTATTCGGGAGACTGATTCATTGTTACTCATCCGATACGATGCGACATTCTTCACTTGAGATGATTATTCCGCAATGCTTACGTTTGGATGATCTTCAACTTTCATTTATTCCTTCATCTCAGATTGTGGTGGTTCTAGACTATTTTCCTCTCTGATTTTGGTATCTTTACAGGGAAATCCTTAGGACTTAATAGCTTTGGCCTTATCTGGTGCAATGGTGAGTTTTTTATGTACATTAGCACTGGCGATGATTTACATTGTTAAAATATACATATGGGCGTGTGCTCTCAATTAATATATCCAATATTGGTAGTGGAACTCTTCTCAAAAAAAATATATTGGTAGTGGAAGGATTTTATATGCAATTCCTCTGCAGCCAAGTTGCTACTGCGGCAAAGTAATAAGAGAAAGAACAGAAGTACTTGATCACATCATCAGTGTGCTACAAGCCTACAATGGACAAAATTGTAGGTTATATTACTATTCCATGGGATCTTTGGTTTGCATAATTGCATTAGTTCTCTAATGTTTTTAATAAGAAACCAACTTACAACACCCTAACTCCCACATGGGGAATCTGAACTCTGCATTATTTCTCTAATTGAAATTGTCTTATTTTATTTTTATTTTTTTTAAATGTCTTGTTTGCTTTCAGATGTCTACAACTACAAGGGCTGTGCACTGTATTTTTGGGTTTTCATTTTCATTTTTTTTTAATTTTATCTTTCCTTCTCATTTTGTATGTCCCTTCTTAGGAATTAAGTTGGAAAGTAAGGTTAATATTATTAACTTAAGCACTTTTCTTATGCATTTGTCGTAGATAATATGTTCTTGCACATTTCTATGTATATTGAGACGTTGGAAGATCATATCTTTTTCAGCTGCTTATTCTTTGAACGAATCTGATTCAACAGATCCTGTTCCATTTAAGACACTGGTTCAAACGCTGCCTATTGCATTGTCATATTTGCTCTATATGGTATCTTGCCTCATCTGGTGCAATGGTGAGTTTTTTCTCCAAAAAATAAAAAATAAAAAATGATAAGACTGGCACTTGTTTGTTGATTAAATCGTTCAATGCACGACCATTATTGTGATGAGACAGTCTACTCCAGTTACATTTTTAGGTTACTAATGCATTAACAAAAACAAAAATTTCTTTGTTTCTGTCTTTGTTTTCTTTATCTTTATTCTTTTTCTTTGTATTTACATAAGTACAAAAGCTAACTTTTCATGCCTTTGCAATTATGTATTGATTAAACCTTCTGTTTCTTAATAACTGTGAATGTTTAATGAAAGTGTCAAAGCTTATCATTCAATCATTTTCTAAATCTTTAGTTTTTTTTTTTAGCTTATCTTTTTCAGTTTTGTTGATTTCAAACTGTTTATTCATTTTTTATCAAAGCAAAGCTTATTGTGTTGTTGGTCATGTACCTTCTTTCTACAGTTACAATCATACCATCTTCAGTATGTTGTTGGTCATGTACCTTCTTTCTACAAGCATTACAATCATACATGATATGAAATTCGTGCCATGTGAATGTTTAACGGAAAGTGGCAGAAAGAAAGAGTCATACTAGACTAATAGTGCATCAGATTGAAAAGATTAGCATGTCATGCACATGGATTTTCATTCTTTCTCTGAATTTTGAAAAACTCCATACTAGTAGTAATAGTTAGTATGACTACTAGGGGATAAAGATTGAAAAGATTAGCCTGTCATGTTAATCTTCGTAAATTACATCCTCTTACATTGAAGTAAATCAGAGAAGGTTGAGGAGAATTTGACACTTACCACTTTAGCAAGAAAAACTTCAATTGCTTGGAAATTTCTACTGTATTCCAAACTTCGTGTTACTTTCTGATGGTTCAATATCAATAATGATGATGAATATATGAAGATTTTTCTTGTGATGCACAACATTATAATAGTATTAATTGGTTTACTTTTTCTTTTTGTTATTTGTGATTTTAGGTGCAAATGGAATGTAAGAGATTCGACATCATATATTTTGTGTCATTGAAAAAAAGGGCTATGAGAAAGGTACTACTTTATTTCTTGACACAAATAACTTGCTTTTAGATCCTACATATCTTTTGGGTGACTAAGTTTCTTAACGTTGATTTAATTATATTTTGTTTGCTAAGAAGAATATATACTAAAGTTCCTATTGAACTCATCAATGAAAGAACCCTAGTAATTACTATAAGGTTCTTTCATGTTTTGTAATTTTTGGGAACCCCTAGTTTTAGGAGAGACTTTGCTAAGTATTTTGTAGGAAATTAAGAGTTAGAATTTTTTTTTTCTGAATGCATTCATTGTAATAATGTGTTGAAGATCATGAACATCACTTGTCTCTAAAAAGAAATAGTTATTAATATTGAAGTACTTATGAAAATTGGTACTTGTCTTGTATCATTTATTTATCATACTTCCATTACACATTGTTTATCTTATTGACTCTTTTATTTTAGTTTTCTTTACTTTTAATTTGTGTTCTATCATTTGTTTCATTTTACTTTAATTTCATTTTGTATAGTGTCTTCTTAATTTTTTGGAGCATTGAGGACAATTGACTCTTGTTTGTGTTAATCTAGAACTAAATTTTGTGTCATTGTTTGGAGCGAGAGATAATTAACACCATGTTCCTTCTGGATAATGATGAATTTCTTTTTCTTTAATACTTTATTTATGTTGTGTTTGGCCCATACACTTGTGCTTGCGATGATACGTAGTTCTCCCATAATATTGTTTATATTCCTATTATTGTTTGTATAATTTAGTGATTTTTTTCTTTTTGATCTTTTTTCAGGTGTTTTGTACGAAGTCAAGTATTATTTGAAGCACAATCAACTATATATAATCTCGGAACACTTTTTCATTTTTTTTTCATTTAGAACAATTTTTGCTTTTACTTTTGTAGAAAGATACGATATAGAAACTTTTTAGATTGTTTTTGTTGTTTCGTGTACAGTACATTGAGAAAATATAATTTTAAGGATATGTTAAGTTTATATAAACTGTGCAATATCAATATATTATTTAGCTATGATTTGTATTATATATATATATATATGAATTCAGAGACGGAATTGAGATGGATTTGAATTCAGAGACGGAATTAGCAATGGAATTCAGAGATTCCGTTGCTATTTCCGTCTCTAATTTTCAAGGAACAGATACATGAATCAGAAACGGATCAAATTCCGTCTCTAATTAGCAACGGATCAGAGATAGAAATAATCAGAAAGGAATTTATTCCGTCTCTAATCAGAAATGGAATTTATTCCATCTCTAATCAGAAACGGAATTAGAGACGGAATAAATTATGTCTCTGATCAGAAACGGAATTTATACCGACTCTTATCCGTCTCTAAATCAGAAATGAGATCACATTTCCGTTTCTGATTGAATCAGCGACGATGGTTTTAGAGACGGAATAAATTTCGTCTCTATTCCGTTGCAGATTTCAATTAGAGAAGGAATTTATGCAAATCAGAGACTGAAATTTTCGTGTCTGATCTGCTGTTTTTTTGTAGTGGCTTCGAGGGTCCAGTCTCAGGTCCTTCGACCTTAGTGTTCCTATTTATAGAAGCTTTCCTAGACCTGGAAAGAAAGTCCTCGCTCTCCCGCTACTCCAAGTATCTCCTCCATGCCTCATCTGTAACAAAGTTTGGCTGCACAAGATTCTTTTTTAACTCGTGAATCAATGTGGTGTACCTTGTGCCTGCATGCATGTCGTACGCCGCACGAATGAGATCCTCGTGAATCGTGTCATCCCATCTAAAATATACCTATAAAATGGCAAGTGCAATGGTTACCAGACATTGAAAAACTAGTATAAATACTAAGACATTTATTATTCCCGCATACCTGCCATTGGCGCTAGTAATGGTCTTTATGATGATTCGGTACCGACTTCCAACAATACCCTTCTTTAATCATCCATCTCTTGAAATTTTTGTCATCCTCCGGTACAAGAATGAGAAGGATGCAATTCCTTGTGTTTCATTAAAATGCATAACATCGTAAAAACTTATTTAATACTTTATATCGACAATTAGAAATACATATATGAATCAAATACAAACTTACATATTATTCGCAATCAGTGTGATCAGGATCCTATGCACGCGAGGGGGCTCGGTCCCTGTCCTCTGAGGTGCCCGTGGAGGGCTCTGTAACCTTCACGCCCGTGCCATCATAAGATGGGGATGTTGCTGGTGATGCGGAGGCTAGAGGCGCAAGCATCGTCGGTACAGGAATGTCATGTCTCGATGTTGCCAATGGTGACTGCAATGGGCGATTTGGTATGGTTCTAGATGACGATATCGATGGTACAAGCGACACGGACGGTATGGAAGGCGAAGGTGACGCTGACTATAACTCATGATCGAGTGAACAAGAAGTCGAAATCGATAAGACAAGAATCAAACCACGACCTTGATCGCCACGACCTCCTCGACCCCTTTGTGTGGCCGGACCATGAGTTCCAATCGGTATATCGTTTCCAGAGGTCTGTGCCGCACCTCTTACAACTGGACGAGGTCCCCTAAAAGTATCCCTCGACTGCCCTGAGGTAATGTGCGACCTCGAAGTGGGGGTGATCATTGCGACCCATGAAACCTAAAAAACACCAATCTTAAACTATTGTGAAGAAAGGTTTAGAAAATTCACGTAACGTCGATCGGACATGACATAACATAGACATACATTACTCACTTGTCATCCATTTCAAATTCACTCTCATGACTAGAAGTTGATGATTCTTCCTCTGAAACATCTCCACTATCAACAATGAAGTCATGGTTTTCTTGACTCAACCCACTTCCATTATGACGCGGTTTCCATTTGGATCATCCAGATTGTTGAAATCCTGAATTGCATCATCCACTACACATGTGGTGGGTTCGCCATCTTGGAATGCAATCTCTGCCGAGCCTTGGTCATTATCGTCTTTGCTCATGTCCTCGTCGGCGAATTTTGGTTGACAGCAACAAACTGCTGGCCATTCTTGACGCTCATTCCTCAAAGAAGGGTACGAAAGGTAGTACACTTGATTGGCTTACATTGCAAGGACAAATGGCTTGTACTTGTTATATCGTCGATTTCGATGAACCTCTACTAATTGAAGTGTTGGGTGAGTCCTCACACCATGATTCGGTGTAGGGTCATACCATTCACACTTAAACAACACCACACGCTTGAGGTCAGTATATTCAATCTCTACAACCTCTTTCAGTACTCCATAGTAGTCATGGGAAACATCGACATAGTTAGAACCCTTAACCAAAACACCTTTATTCTGCGTCGATCTATTAACGTCATATGTTGCAGAGTGGAACTTATACCCATTCACTAGGTAACCAGGGTACACATTACAAGATCGACTAGGACCAACCAAAAGATCAATAAGTGTCTCATCAATGATAGATTTTCGAGCCTATTTATGAAAATTTAGAAATGTAAGACACATTACTTATGAAAGAAATTAACGAAGCCATAATCTACAATAGTAATAACATTACATATGTTTGAAACCAAATGGGGAAGTTGCGCTTAGACTATTATCGACATCCGACTCCCCCATTGCTTGAGTGATTTCATCGATGAAGATCTTACAAGAAACGATCATGTAAATATTGTGTCTTAGTAAATGCTACGAATAATGAATGTACTGCATTATTGAATGAAAGTGACGGACTTACTTGATGTAAGGAGCGATCTCTGGACAATTGAGCAGTACATACGAATAAGCGACATTATACTCCTGCTCTGTTAAGTACCGCCCCTTTGACTTGCCCAAGGGTTGACCAAGATAAGTGAAAATTGAGAAATTGCCCACAAAATGCGGTGTGGGCCCGACACCACCATCGTCGTTTCATTCCACTTTGTCATGCAACGTAAAGATGTGGTCGTCGAAGTAATAAGAATTAAACGATGCGACTTCTTCGACCAAATAAGCATTACACATCGAGCCTCAACCTTCGCTTTGTTCCGAACATTGTTTTTCAAATGTTTAAGGCACTGATCGAAGTTTGGTTAGTGTTGATTTAAAACTTTATTTAATGGGAAAGTAAATTCAGGAACTCAAGACATTACCTCTCAAATGGATACATCCATCAAAATTGAATTGGACCGACCAAACGGGCCTCGTAAAGCAAGTGGGCTGGTAGGTGTTCCATAGAGTCGAAGAAGCTTGGAGGGAATATTTTCTCCAACTTGCAAACGATTTTAGGTATTTCAGACTCTAAAACCTCCATATCTTTAAGATTGACACTTTTCGCAGTCAAGGATCGGAAAAAAGGCTCAGATCTCTAATTGCAACCCAAACCGGGTTTGGGAGGAGTTCTCTGAATGCAATTGGTATCAAGCATTGCATGAAAATATGACAATCATGACTCTTCATGCCGAACATTCGCAACTTCTTTAGATCAACACATCGACCAAGACTCGAAGCATAACCATCAGGAAAGCACAACTTTTCAACCCACTCGCACAATTTTTGTTTTTTTATGTATCGAGAGCATAGCATCCAAGGATGTAAGAATTTGTCGCCGAATCAATGTGTAGAGAAGGTCGGTGACAATATTTACGAATATCTTGTCTCGCTTTCGCATTGTCCTTACTTTTGCCCGGTACATTCATAATAGTGTTGAATATGTTGTCAAAAACATTTTTCTCGATGTGCATGACGTCTAAGTTATGTCGGATCAAGTTTGTCTTCCAATAAGGCAAGTCCCAAAAAATGTTTCTTTTTCTCTATCCCGAATTCTTAGCTATCCGCCCATTCATAGAATCAGCTCTGATATCTGTCACCTTCATCAAGCCCAACGATTCAATTTCTGCCAAAATTTCTTCACTAAATTGCAAAACGGGTGGCTCGTCATTTAGTACCATTTTGCCTCTAAGAAAGATTTTTTTGTCTTTCCTGAAGGGTGAGGTCTTCGACAAGAAACGACGGTGATAGTCGAACCACGACGTCTTTCCACCACTTCGCAATTGAAAGGCATTTGTATCCTCCATACAATATGTACAAGCCATCTTACCTTGTGTGCTCTAACCGAACAACATGCTATACGCATGGAAATCTCTAACAGTCCATAAAAGGGCCACTCGCATACGAAAATTCATTTTTGTCGAAATGGCGTAAGTAATCACCCCGTTATTCCATAAATCTTACAACTCTTTCATAAGCGATTGAAGGAACACGTCGATTTTTTGTTTAGGGTTGTTCGGTCCAGGAACGATAACCGTTAAGAACATAAACTCAGATTTCATGCACATCGACGGTGGAAGATTATACGGAGTAAAAACTCCGGGACATGAAGAGTACATTTTCCTAAAATCCCATATATTTGAAAGCCATCAATGCACAATCCTAAACAAACATTCCGAACCTCGGTGGCGAAGTCTCTATTGACATCATTAAAATGCCTCCAAGCAATCGAATCAGAACAGTGTTGCATAACATCTTCTTGCGATGAATGCTCTCCACACCATCACATATGTTTTGCCATTGACTCAGACACATACAATCGTTGCAATCTAGGGCCCAAAGGGAAGTAGTACATTTTTTGCAAGGGCGTTTTTGGTGTTCCGTCCATGACCTCGTCGTTGTGCAATGTAGCGTGATTTCCCATAAAATTTACATGATGTCAATTCAGAATCTACTCCCCAATAAATCATACAATTTTCCTCACAACAATCTATTTTCTCAATTAGTAGACCTAGACCTCGCATTAGTCTTTTAGTGGCATAAAATTTTTCAACCAATGAATTGTTAGTTGGCAAACAATCCTTCATGAAGTTGATGATTTCATTATACCCTCGTTCAGAGATATGATGTTCTGACTTGATCGTAAGTAATCTTGCCATTGTGGACAACGTTGTCATGGTTTCGCACCCCGGCCACAAATGTTCGCTACTAGCCTCAATCATGTCATATAGTTGGCATGTTTGGGGGTTTGGTGATTCTTCCACGTGATTGCAATTAAAACTTGGACCTGCCACGTTGTGTAGCATCTCGTGGCAAGTTGTCCTATCAAAACCTCCCACATCAGCATCACCAATATGGTTATCAAATTAGTAGAAGTTTGGCGGCTATTCATCTCCATTCTCACCGTGTTTGTACCAACAGTGATGTCTCGAAACGAATCTATACCTACATATATGGTATTCAACCATTTCGATGTCCAAGTACGGTACAAGTTGACATTTCTTATAATTGCACGAACATCTAATCTTCCTTTCAATTTGGTAGGTAGGACAATGTTGCTTAGCAAATGCTATGAATTCTTTAATCCTCGCCACGAATTCAATTCGAATGAAGCCGTTGTCGAAACGGTTGTACATCCAGTCTCGACTTGTAGACGACATTCCTATTGCAATTGTGCAATTAAATTAGTCAACTAGTTAAATAATTTCCGACAGGATAGTCTACTTGTGTGTCCAACTTACACAATTTATTAGAAGGGGGAATCTAAGAACCTCCCTAACTACATGAACAAAAAGCTTTATTTTTATGCATTGAATACATGTGGTTTGATACAAATAACATAAAACAAAACAAACTTTACATTTGTTGAGTTCCAACTTCATGTTTGTTTGTGGATTGAATGTGGTACTCCTAATCTCAGGAAAAATTTATCTAACTTCATGTATGTTTGTGGCTTATGTTCCTTTTGTTGATTTCAACTTCCTTAAGACCAAGCAGCGAGTATTTCATTTCCAACAAACACATATACCAATGACGGCCAATAAGTACATACATATACCAAAGCATTAAGGATAATATTTTTGTAAACATGCAAACCTTGAGCATCATTTTTTTTCTTTTTTTCTTTGAATGAATAGATGTATCTACATTACTATCAGCCGTACAAAGGTTGGCTCCTTAAATCATTCCTATCAAAGAGTTCAGGTTTTAGAATTTACAAACAAGCATCACACCATAAACATATTGACATATGTGTGTACATTCACCAATAAATATAGTAACACAAATCATAGTATGTTATTTAGAAAGAAATTCAATATCTCATAGATCAATGACATTAAAGGAATTCAATCATAGAACGAAGTCAAGACAAAGAATGTTATGCGACAATTTTTTACACGATTATTTTGGCCAAAGAAATCATAGACAGTAATACACAATGCATGACATTAACAATATAAGATTGGTAGTAAAACAATCCAAATGATTTAATGTCAACTCAGAAATGAAAATGAAATAAAAAGAATTGCCTCAAAGGGTTTACTTACCTCAAATGCACGCAATTCATAGCCTATACCGGCTCTCGGCCACTCCAAACTCGTGTTCCACACCTTGTAAGTCCTCTTCAAGCTCCAACAGTGTCCAAACAAATTTAATTTTAACTTTTTTTTAGGTTGGTTAAGTGGTTTTCAATTCTAAGTCTTAGCTTTAAAATTCATGATTTTCTAACCAAAGCTTACAAATATATCTTAGAATATTATACTGAGAAATGAGCTCAATCCAATAAGATATGAGAGAATTATGCTTAAAACAGCAGGACATTAGTAAAATTGTGAACCCAAAAATTTTAGATTCATCTTCAAAGTTGCAGATGATTATTAGACTTGAAAACAATGGAATTTCAAAATAGTTCAGTTTCTCAAAGTTCTTTTCCTTTGAGATAGCTTTCAATTGGCATCAAAATGAATTCATTTTAATTTAAATTGATGAAGTTATAACCAAAATACAAAGAAAGGTGTATAACGACGACTTGCAGAATTTCCAATTTTGTCTTACAACTTCAAAAAATCATAACTTTATGAAAACAAATACAAATCTAGAACTTTGTTATAGTAGAATTAGTGGAATTTAATAATGATGCCAAGTATGGAATTACATTTTTAAAAGCATTACAATTTTTTGTTGAATTTACAAAGTGGAGTGTTTAATAGCTTGCCTAGTTATGAAGCCTCCTTAATTTGGTCAAACTCCTCCCAAATCTCATATTTCCTTCAGCAAGTTGTTGACTTTCTCCTTAAATCTCTTTTTTGTTGAATTTACAAAGTGATGTGTGAATGGGTACAAATATGAGTGGTTGTCTATGTAGCCTAATTGAACCTAAATTTGTAGAAAATGACAACTAGGCCTTAGAGTGTACTTGAGATTTTGATGAACTTGAACATTATGCAATGCAAAGACTTAGTATTCACATAGATATATAATAAGTGTACTCGGGGTAATCTATTTACTTTTGACAACTGCATTGTAGTTCTTAAAAAGGCAGTGGTTTGTTATTTGTGATTAAAATGCTTACGTTGATTGTTAAGTATAATTGTATAAATTTATAAGAATAATTAATATAAAAGCTAGACTCGTTTTTTTGGGGCTTGTTGCGCCGACCATGATTTTAGAATGAGGTTTAGTTTAGGACATTGAAAGGTTTACCAGATATTACAATGATTGATTAAGTTTAACCAAATGTTCAGTTGTTTCTTAACATGTTATCCTCCTATATTTCAAGATATAAGTGTATTTAGAATTCTTAAGGGATCTAATTACAAAAACTTATGCAAGTGGTTGCTTAAAATGAACCAATCTTCATTACAAAATAACTATACATTTAAAGTCATTCTTAATGACTCCAAAACTAATGTGTACACCAAAAGTAGGCTTAAAATTGTAAAGACTTATCATCATTTCCTTTTTTATTGATCTTATTCAATTGCTTTCTCCTAACATGATTGACAAAGGGGATAAGGGTATCAAAAATTCTATTTGGTTTCTTTTCCTAGTAAACTTAACATTTTATTTTCTTCTTTCTACTTTATTATATGTATTACACCTGTACTTTTTTATTCATTTTAATATTGAAGCAAAAAAATGGCAATGTTGTTAATAAAGCTTCAATGGTTACAATGATAAGGAATATAAAGTTAAATATTTCGATTTGAATCCATGATCTCATCCACGATCTAAATAACTATCGGAATAAAATTGTTATCATCTTTAAAAGACTATATAAAAATAAGTAGTCTTATTTGTTTGTAAAAGAAACATGTAGTATCTTTATTGTTCATTTCATGATTCAAAATCCACTTCTTTAAGGCATTGAAGGTTTATGCTTGAACTTCAGATTGGAAAAATTGATTTTAATTTGTAAAAATCATTAGTTAAATTTGTCAATCTTAGTTTCGGATCATTCCTAAATGAGGAGTCTGCAAGTAAAAATGATAACTTTTATTTCTTTCATTGTTGAATTGCTGATTGTGGTAAAAAATACAAGTATTTATCTATTTGTACATTTGTTTATCTTTGAATTCAATTAATTCACAGATTAATGGTTAGGTTTTTGTTATAACTTGTGATCATATTCTTCATTTGACAATAACTGGGAATCAAACGCTGATCATCTTATAGTTTAGCCAAAATATGTGTTTTTATTTTGGTTCTATTATTTGCAAAACTTATCGAAAAGGGAGAGATTATCTCACCTGGCAGTGACGAACAACGGTGAACAACGGTGAGGGTTGCACAAGCAGCGGCGGTAAAGGGCGAAGGCAAACGGCGATGGCTTCAGAGGTAGCGACGAATAGCGGCGAACATCGGCGAGGGTTGCACAGGCAGCGGCGTTAGAGGGCGAAGGCAAACGTCGATGGCTTTGGAGGTAGCGACGACAGAAGGCACAGCTTCGGAGGCCGCGACGACAAATGGCACGACCTCCGGCAGACGCAATGACAACTCGTAGCGATGGCAGAGGCCCCAACCTCAAGTAGACGGAGCAGCAATTTAAAGGTTTGGAAGACAGATTTTGGGGAGAGAGACAGAGAGTTGACTGTGAGTGAATCGGTCGAGAGAGAGACAGAGAGTTGACGGTGAGTGACGGTGAGTGGATTGGGGGAAGTAGTTAAGGGTTTTGAGAGAGAGATTTGACGAGGAAGAGAGAGTGTTCGGAGGTGGGAATGGGTTGAGAGAGAGGGTTTTGCAAACATCTGTCCCCATTTTTCAATTATTCGCATCGAAACATGCACGAATCTTGAGACGTAACGGACGGTTACAAAAAATTAAACTTTAGTAGGAATGTTGGTGCCATTATTTTGAGACGTAATTTAATTCCGTCCCTATTCCGTCTCTATTTTCGTCTTTGAATAATTTCGTCTCAATTCCATCTCTAACCATTTATTCTTAGCTACAAAACTAAATTCCGTTGCTAATTCCGTTTCTAATTAACCATTTTTTGTAGTGCTACAACCTCACAAGTTGCATCATTATCTATCAAGACTTTACCCTCATCAATTGAATAGCTTATGAATGGTAAACCAATTCTTCTCGGGACACATTTGACAGGAACATCATGAATCTAATATCCACTCATCTCTCAAGCTTTTAATGCTAAATGTTTGGACATTAACTCCATCTTCCTCTGCAAATGATGCATCTCCAAAATCTTTAGCCTCTTGCTTACCATTTCCTTTACACTCTGGACAATCTTTCCTAAAGTGTCATTTTTGTGACATTCAAAGCACTTTAACTTTATGCTCCTGGATTTACTTATCTAGCCTCTAGCTTTTTACTCGGATATACCCCTGATTGGAAATCCTTCCCCAGATTCCTGCCTTATATTTTCTATCATCATCCGCTGCAACTCCTTTGAACTCAGTGCAGTCTTGACATCTTTCAAAAGACAAAGAGTTTTTACTGAACAATATTATTTCAATAAAGTTCTCGAAGGATTCTGGTAGTGAACACAACATGTACATAACTTCTTGTTCTTCACCAAGCTTGCACCCCACATTCCTCAATGTTATGATTATCTTGTTGAATTCATCAACATGTTCTCTCACAAACTTCCCTTCTATCATCTTTAAATAATACAGTTATTTCATAAGATATAACTTTTTGGAGATCGATTGTTTCATGTACAAGTTCTCCAACTTCAACCATAATCCCATAATTTTTGTCTCTTTGAGACTTCTCTCAAGATTTTTCGCTCAAGCACAACAAGATTGTACTATTTGCTTTTGTATGACCTCATCTTTCTCATCCTTCGTCAATGATTTCGACAATGCATTCTTTCTCAATAACACCTTCTACAACCGTTCTAGACCTAATAAGGCATGCACTTTTATCCACCACAAGTTGAAGTCATTCTTTCCATCGAGTTTTTGACTTTATATTTTGGAGCTATCTCAACTATTAGCACCCAACCCCCACTGCCCTTAAATCGAGGATACACTCAAAATTGAACTGCACTTATGGAAAAATGGGTGCCTTTAGCCTAGTTCAAAAGAACTTTACTTTATATCCTTGCCTTCTTCTATGATAAACTCATGCAAGGTAATATCAACTATGGGTCATGTTTCATCACAGGGATGCGTGGTACTTTCCATAAGAGGTTTTTTTCCAAAAACATCTATACACTTATTCATTCTTCATTCGGTCTTGCTTATCTCTCTCAGGTAAGCTAATCATCTACGTGATTATTTAGATGTAGGTTGTGCCTCTGTGTAGCGCGCACAAACTAACTTATTTGCTAGCTTATAAACTATATATACTCCAGTTTCATAGCATAAATTAGCTTATAATTTAAAATATAAATTATAGTTTGACCATAAGCTATGTTCGTTGGTAAGCTAGTTGTCATATTATGTGCAAATTGTTTTATAGGTAGCAATTAATTTCATCTTTTTTGTGCAAGTAAATTTCAATTTTGTGTGACGACCCCAAATTCCGAGACAAACCGGGCACCGCCACATCGCCGGATACGTCACCAAGTCATGCCACGTCACCTGCACACCTGTCTGTGACGGCCCGCGAACTTACCATCTAATACTCCAACTTAGTACATTTTGATATTTAAATGATTATTTTTGCAAAATATACTAAGTTATAAAGTTTTTATAACTTAATTCATTTATTATGATTTATTTAAGTTATTTCAGTAGTGGAAGTCTTAATAACATGCATATAATTAATGTAAATAGTTTATGCAATATTTTACAACCTATGGGGTGGAAACCCAACAAAAATATATCATATATATCAGATAAGGCAACGAAAATGTATAATAGGTGTCGATATACATGTATCAGGTAAAAGTCTCCTAACATTATCCCAAAAATATATATATACGTAAATACAAACACCTACAAGTAAGCTAGTGGAGGCGCTCCAAATTAGAGGTAATCGCCAATTACCACCTTCCCCCGGCTCGCCGTATGAACTGCAACTTGCCACAAAAAATAATGACAAGTTCCGGGTGAGTAAATCCCAGAGAAATTCAGTTAGTATTCACAAGAAATCCAAGAAAAATGACTACAATTCATGCATATAAAGGAAATGAACAGAAATGTAAAGCATGAATATAAGTCGTGAGATAATCGAGAATACGGAACGCGAGTGTGGTGTACAACTGTCGAGCCCTGGGACATAAATACTAAACCGAGAAGGCCCTAGAGGTGAGGAAATCCGCACCCCCTCTTCACGGTCAAAATGAGGAACTCTGTTGGTCGGAAGTTAGACTTCCGCCCAACGCCTCAAATGAGAGGAAATCTGTGCAGATGTAGGTCTCACGTTAACTCGCTCTCGAAATCATCGACTCGCTGAGAGAAATCTCACGCGTAGTCTAGGGTATGACCAACACCGTAGCAACAATCGGATCGAGGTCACACCGTCCCTTCGACCATACACAGACACACACGGGAATAGAGTAATCATACAAACCGAATTGACGAAAAGTAATGTGAAATAAATAATTTACAAGAAAAATAAGTAAATTCTAAACTGACTTTCTCGTGGGTTTACTTACCTCAAGCAATCGCAATTGCCACTCCGAAATATCCCGCACACGCCTCGAGATACTTACACGACACCCGACTAGAGTAGCCTAAGTTCCTGGTGTTCGATTATACAATTTTTATCATTTAGGGCTACGTTACCTAAATTATTCAAATCACTTTTAATTTAGGTGAAATAAATTATAAACATCACCTCCATCTCATCGTCGAACTTCGTCGAACCGCATCCCTCGTTAAGGTTCGATCGGTCAAACAACGCGCCACCGCGCCGACGCCGCTGCCGAGCCGACGCCTCCGCCGATATCGCGTCGTCGCCGCGATCGCGGCAGCCGCCACTCGCGAGCTGCCGCGCCTGCGCACCGCTGCTGCCATTGCTGCGCGGCTGCCGGCGTCGCTGCTGGCGCTTGCCTCGCTGCGCCGCCAGCACCACGCCGGCTGCCGCTTGCCGAGCGCCACCACGCCAATCTCTTTTTCCTTCTCTTCTCTTCTTTTCTCCTCCGCTGCGATGTCGTCGTTGGTCCACGAGCCGCTGCCGCCGCTCGCCCGTCTTCTTGCCATTGCTGCTAAGTGATCCGCCGGTGCAAGAGCAGCTTTCTTGCGCTCTTTTCCGCCGGCCCACCTCGGCTGAGCCACTTGTCCGCCTCATGACGTGCTTTCTCCTCGCGCTCGCGAAGCCGCTTCTGGCCGAGCCACCGTCGTCGGTCTGTCCGCGCGCCGCTGCTGGTCGTCTCGCCGGAGTTCCCTCCACCTCTCTCTCTCTTGCTGCCACTTTTTCCTCTCGTTCTCTCTTTTCTCTCTCTTTTCTTTCCTCTCTTTCTCTCTCTCTCTGTTCGTTTTCAACAAAATGAAAGAATTTTTTTTTTTAAAATTTGGAGAAAAGGACAAAATAACATAATGAGGGATGGGTTGATTTGATGTGTGATGTGATGTGTGATTGATGTGACAACTCAAACCCATACTACCCCGTACACCCGCGTTACGCGCACTCCGCGACGTCGCATACTCTCGTCACTACACGCGCACAACGCGACTAAGCATAACTCTCAATTAACGCGGCTCGAACTATTAAATAATAAGAAAATAATTAGACATTCACCATGCAAAAATAACATATTTCACCCATTAGGCTTGTCGTAGACTATTCTGCGACGTCCACGTGGGTTTGAGCTTAGGATCTAAATCCGTAATTTATCAATTAATTGGGATTAATTAAAACGGGCCGTTACAATCTTCCCGACTAAAAGGAGTTTCGTCCCAAAATTCAAACTTAATTCAATCTCTACCTTGGAACCAGTGGGGTATCGGATTCGCATGGTAGACTCTCTTTCCTCAATGAGGTCCTTCCAAGGAGAAACCTTCAAATAAATCAAATCATCCACTTGTGTGACCCCATGCATCTCGAGGCACCATCCCGACTCAACTTGTCGGTATTACCGTATAAGACATCAATCTGGTCTTTACTTGAAAGCCTTAACTAAATTTTTAAATCTTTAACCAATGAGCGACTATTAAATATCACTTTAAGTGCTCACACAAATCATGTTCTTTTCACATGTCGCTTGACTACAATTGGGCGCCCAAGACATATACGCTAACCTTTGTATCCAAATCTGGAGGTTATCGTGTTTCATCGAGATAATGGTGCTTGCCAATCTGACGCAAAAATAAAGCTTCCATGGCGATACCTTCGCTCTTCTGTCATTTCCGTTGGCAACCCTGCAACCCACTATCTCCGATTATGTCCTACCCAAAAGCATGTCAAGTTACTTGATCGTAGTGAAAATATTTTTTAGGCACTTCTTCGTCGTTTTGCTTTATTATCATATTTAAGGTGTTCAAAGCTTTCCTGATATGCTAAACAAGCACAATTTACGATTCAACTACGCTTGAAACTCCATATATTTAACTTCATACAAAGCCGTGTTTTAGGTTCTCGAATGTAGTCGAAATGTGCGTCCTCTTGCATTAGTTGTAGCGCATGCCTAGCTATGTCATACCTCTCATATACAAGGGTATAAAAAGTGCAATAACTCAAATGGTAAGGTTGACATTTGCTTCTCTTGATTCTCTAAATAGTCATGCATGGATAGATTTTAGATCTGTAGACACTTCGCTTCTTCTGTTTCCTACCAAGATGTCAGAGCTAATATTTACAACAATAGTTAATCTACTAACTCCAACTTCGTCTCTTGGACTTCCAGAGTTAAAACTTAACTCTCCATCTTTAACGCGTACCTAGAATCTTCTATTTCCTTGTTTAAGAATCTAGTCATAATACATCACCTAAATCTTTCTTGTTTCGCCACACAATTATTTTTTCCTCGAACTAATGACTCGTATGCGCTTAGTTCGATTTAAATCACTGAGCTTTCAAGGCTTTCCATGTCCCTTTAGGGCATTATCCCTAACGTTCTGCGGGTTGGGTCGGACTAATCACAAGTGCAAAATCTATTACGATTGAGTCAATTCTGGATTTGTGAGAACTTCGGAACAGCTCGTTCCTTAGGTTGTCTTGAGGTCATTTCGACCTTAAATATATTTGCGAACTCTATTTCGACTCGTATTCCTGACTTGTTCTCAATCCAATAGATGGTAGTGTGGCCCCACTGACCTCACGGACCGCGAACAAGTCATGGCACAATAGTGGAGTTACTCGAACCGCTATTTCTAAGAGACTACTCCGGCGCTCTGGCCGAAGCTAAAGGAGTCCGTACTTACTTTCATGTAGTTCTGAGTCATCTCAACACTATCTGCTTCCATAGAGTCTACTAAAAACATATTTGTCCCACGTCTTATACATGTTCCTAATTGTCGATCTGACGATCGCTAGAGTGGACAGTGTAGCGTAAGCTAGACATTTTTTTTTATTTTTTATTTATAGCTATCATGAATGATTTTTTGTAAGCTATACTTCACTCGCGATGTCAACTATCGTACTACACACCTTATACGTGTCAACTCAGAAAGAGGTCATTCATATCTTGCATATATCATTTCCCTAAAGTGTTCAAACTAATAGGATGTCTTGACTCACAACCCGCGGTATGCATGAAGTAATCGTCAAAATCTTAATCTCGACAAGACACCAAGGTGTGATAATATTTGTTTTTATTAATAATTTAACTTCGCATTAGACCGCCCTTCCTTACTTGTTGCAATATTCAAACTGATGGCGCACTGAGCTAAAAAGTCATGGCTTACGTAAACATTCTCGGCAATTATCGTTTGTCAATCTAAAATAGGTATCCTATGCCAATTTGGTTATGGTAACATCTTACATTCGGCTGCCATGCCGAGAATAACGTATGTATTGGCTCAACTCACCTATCATGTGGCTAGGTTTAAAATGATATAACGTCACCCTCTCCAAACATTTATTATTTGAACTAATAATTAAATTTTGTGAAGGACCAGTCCTACCTCGCCGGTCTCCTACCTCGTGGGTCTAATCCCACCTCGCAGGTCTCACCTAGAACTAACAATTAAATTTTGCGAAGGCCCAATCCTACCTCGTCGGTCTCCTACCACGTGGGTCTAATCCCACCTCGCAGGTCTTACTCCGACCTCGCAGGTCGCTGGAGCCCCTAGGTAGAGTGGGTCAAGACCACCCACTCCATCCACACTCCCCAAGCGCGTGGTTTTCCGCCCCCAATCTCTGGTTGGAGTCCTCAAATAAAATAGCGGACATGAAGTCGCTCGGTCCCAGCTACGTCCATCGCAAAAGTAAGCAGGTATGTGAATCTCTCCATGTATTGCGATACCGTCCGGTCACCCTGCCTTAGCGTCAAGAATTCCTCCCTCAGTCTCAGCTGATTCTCGATCGGGATATACTGGTCATAAAAGAATTTCTTGAACTCTATCCAAGTACTCGGCTCTCCGTGAGCGGCTGTGTGGGCGATCCACCATACTGCAGCATCTCCCCTAGGCATAAATCCGAAAATCCTAGCCCGTATGCCGTCGTGAATCCTCGAAAGTCCGTGAAGTTTCTCGTGGGAAATGATTCACTTTACAGCTACATCTGGGTCTCCGCCTCCATGATAGTAGCTTAGTTGAAAACGAACGAACTCCTTAATCAATTTCGCCTCAACTGATAAGAATGATTCGAATGTGATCCCCAAAGGTGGAATCAGTGTCGGTGCCACGATCGACGTAGTCAATGGTGTAGTGATTGCCGACAGTATCTCGGTAGTAGTGGTCGTAAGCGAGGTCGCCGGCACAGTCGGTGCGACAACTATCTGCTTTACGGTAGTGGTGACGACGAGTGTGGCAGGGGCCGCTATTGCTGCTGCACACGCTCGAAACAATCGAAGAATCTTTTCGAGCTGTAAATTACGGAGTGCGACCGTGTCGTGCAAGGTCTGATCCGAGTTGACAAGTGTCGAGCCGCTCAGCTGGCCTCTATCGTCCGTATGAAGAACTGGTCGTTCATCCATTTCGAATTTGCAAATCGCGAACGTGCGTATCAGCCTCGTATACGCATATATACGCATATATACTATTACACATCAAAATATATAACGTATAACATTCGACACTTCCCGTCCCATGTTCGCTTCCCAACTAAAGTTCTAAGTTAGGATCTTAGGGTTTCCACATCTAAATTTTGTTGTTAATTTTTATTCGGTTGTATTAAACTTTTCCCTTAGGTTCGCCTGAACCTAAGCTCTGATACCAACTCTGACGGCCCCAAATTCCGAGACAAACCGGGCACCGCCACGTCGCCGGATACGTCACCAAGTCATGCCACGTCACCTGCACACCTGTCTGTGACGGCCCGCGAACTTACCATCTAATACTTCAACTTAGTACATTTTGATATTTAAATGATTATTTTTGCAAAATATACTAAGTTATAAAGTTTTTATAACTTAATTCATTTATTATGATTTATTTAAGTTATTTCAAGAGATTTAAGTCTTAATAACATGCATATAATTAATGTAAATAGTTTATGCAATATTTAACAACCTATGGGGTGGAAACCCAACAAAAATATATCATGTATATCAGATAAGACGACAAAAATGTATAATAGGTGTCGATATATATATATCGGGTAAAAGTCTCCTAACATTATCCCAAAAATATATATATACGTAAATACAAACACCTACAAGTAAGCTAGTGGAGGCGCTCCAAATTAGAGGTAATCGCCAATCACCACCTTCCCCCGGCTCGCCGTATGAACTGCAACTTGCCACAAAAAACAATGACAAGTTTCAGGTGAGTAAATCCCAGAGAAATTCAGTTAGTATTCACAAGAAATCCAAGAAAAACGGCTACAATTCATGCATATAAAGGAAATGAACAGAAATGTAAAGCATGAATATAAGTCGTGAGATAATCAAGAATACGGAACGCGAGTGTGGTGTACAACTGTCGAGCCCTGGACATAAATACTAAACCGAGAAGGCCCTAGAGGTGAGGAAATCCGCACCCCTTCTTCACGGTCAAAATGAGGAACTCTGTTGGTCGGAAGTTAGACTTCCGCCTAACGCCTCAAATGAGAGGAAATCAGTGACGGATGTGGGTCTCACGTCAACTCGCTCTCGAAATCATTGACTCGCTGAGAGAAATCTCACGCGTAGTCTAGGGTATGACCAACACCGTAGCAACAATCGGATCGAGGGCACACCGTCCCTTTGACCATACACAGACACACGCGGGAATAGAGTAATCATGCAAACTGAATTGACGAAAAGTAATGTGAAATAAATAATTTACAAGAAAAATAAGTAAATTCTAAACTAACTTTCTCGTGGGTTTACTTACCTCAAGCAATCGCAATTGCCACTCCGAAATATCCCGCACACACCTCGAGATACGTACACGACACCCGACTAGAGTAGCCTAAGTTCTTGGTGTCCGATTATACAATTTTTATCATTTAGGGCTACGTTACCTAAATTATTCAAATCACGTTTAATTTAGGTGAAATAAATTATAAACATCACCTCCATCTCATCGTCGAACTTCGTCGAACCGCATCCCTCCTTAAGGTTCGATCGGTCTGACAACGCGCCACCGCGCCGACGCCGCCGCCGATATCGCGCCGCCACCGCAGCCGCAGCCGCCACCATCAAGGCGGCTGCTGCGCCACACAGCCACACCGCATGTCGCCGCCGCTTTCGCACTTTGCCAGCCGCTGCTGCTGCTGCCTGGCCAAGCCTTGCCGCGCCCGCCGTGCCACGCTGCGCGCTGCGCTGAGCGCCGCCACGCCAATATCTTTTTCCTTCTCTTCTTCTTTCTCCTCCGCCGCTGATGTCGTCGTTGGTCCATGAGCTGCTGCCGCCGCATCACCGTGCTGTCTGCTGGCCGACGCCTGATGCCGCCACGTGGCGCCATTCTTTGCTCGCCAGTGAGGGAGCGAGCATGCGCGCGCCGCTACTGCGTCGGTCTACCTCGCCGAGAGCCATCGTCCACCTCCGCGACGCGCTGCTCCTCGCGCTCGCGAGCCGCTTCTGGCCGAGCCACCGCCGCTGTCGTTCACAAGCGCGCCATTCTTTGGTCGTCTCGCTAGAGTTCCCTCTACCTCTCTCTCTTGCTGCCACTTTCTCCTCTCGTTCTCTTTTTTCTCTATCTTTTCTTTCCTCTCTTTCTCCCTCTCTCTCTGTTCGTTTTCAACAAAATGAATGGGTTGATTTGATGTGTGATGTGATGTGTGATTGATGTGACAACTCAAACTCATACTACCCCGTACACCCGCGTTACGCATACAGACTCATGACGTCGCATACTCTCGTCACTACACGCGCACAACGCGACTAAACATAACTCTCAATTAACGCGGCGCGAACTATTAAATAATAAGAAAATAATTAGACACTCACCATGCAAAAATAACATATTTCACCCATTAGGCTTGTCGTAGACTATTCTGCGACGTCCACGTGGGTTTGAGCTTAGGATCTAAATCCGTAATTTATCAATTAATTGGGATTAATTAAAACGGGCCGTTACATTTTGTCTTCAAATTAATTGCATAGATATAAAGATACAACAACATAACCTCAGTCCCAAATCAATCGAGGTCTACTACATGGATCAAACTCTTCCATTGTGCTCGATTTGATGCAATTGATGGCGAATTTCTCAAATCATTCAAATCATTCCTAATTAATGTGTCCAAAGTTAATTTTGGTCTACCTCTATCTTGTCAAATTTTTTCAGTTTCTATTTAGTCGAGTTTTCTAGTGGGGCATTTGTAGATCGTCTTTGCAAGTGACCAAATCAACGCAACCGCCTTTCCCCAATCTTTGTGTTAATTGGTGATACTTCTACTTGTATTTGAATTTATGTATTTCTTATTCTATCTTTACAGGTTTTACCATACATACACCTAAACGTCTTCATTTTTTTACATTCATTTTGTGCAGTTGTTGCTTTAACGCCCAACATTCACTTCCATAGATCAAGTTGGCCTAACTGTGATTTTATAAAATACTCCTTTTAACTTGGAAGACATATTTCTATCACATATCACACCAGCTGCACTCCTCATTCATTATTTTCATCCGGCTTGAATTCTATGAGTGACATCATTCTAAATATTGTCATCATTTAGTATGATTGATCCTAGATATCTAAAGTGGTTCATCTTAGGAACTTCTACTTCCCCTAATTTTACCACTTCATCATATCGATGTCTAGTATTTCTAAACTCACAGTGCATGTATTCGGTTTTTGTCCTACTCAACTTAAAGCCTTTAGACAATTCTAATGTGTTTCTCAAAAGTTCTAAAATTTCCTATTCGCTCCATCTATTGCTTTGTCCAATAAGAAAATATCATCTGCAAATAGCATACACCATGGTATATCCTCTTGAATATGTCTAGTTAGTTCATTCATAACTAACATAAAGAGCTATGGACTTAAAGTTAATCGTTGATGTAGTCATATAGTAATGAAAAATTCTTTTGTAGTTCCTTCGAATGTCTTTATACTCGTTACTACTCCCTCATACATATATTTAATAGTGTCTATGTATATAGCATGCACTCTTTTTCTTTCTAGACCCCATCAAAAAACATCTTTAGGAACACTATCATATAGTTTTTCTAAATCTACAAATACCATATGAAGATTCATTTTCTTCTCTATATTTTTCTATCCATGTTCTTACGAGGAAAATCACCTTCATAGTTGACCTTCCAGGCAAAAAGTCAAATTCGTAATCTGATATTGTTGTTTCTCTTTTAACATATTGTCAATTATCATATCCCAAAATCTCATAGTATGACTCATAAGTTTAATTCCTTGGTTTGAACAACTTTAAATGTCTCCTTTATTTTTTAAGGTTAGTACAAGTGCGTGTTTATTCTCCAATCCATTGGCATTTGTTTTGATTTTTGAATTTTGCTGAAAAGTTTTGTTAACTTAGTTAATCCAATTTCTCCTAAACGTTTTCAAACCTTTACTAGTATTTAATATGGTTCACATGCTTTCCCTATTTTCATCTTTTACAATGCCTTTTTAACTTCTGAAATTCTAATATTGCGTATATAGTTACATTTCTTTCTTAATGTGGGTTTTCATCTACTATAATATTAACTTAACCATCATTAAATAAATTATCGAAGTTACTTCTCTATTTTTCCTTAATATCATTTTCATGCGTTAAAACATTTTGATTTTTGTCTTTAATACATTTTACATGATTTAGTTCTTCTTTTTTTTTTTATTAATTTCGCTAGCTTGAAACAACCATCACTTGAAATAGGGTCAGGTCACCCAATCTAGACTATTTTTCAAGCCCGATACCTAAACCAGACCCTAATAACGGTCTTACATGCCCAATTAAACTCGCGGAACAACATACTACCATATAAGATAATAAATGCATAATTGAAATCAACACTAAAATTCATGAAATCACCAAATCGGTATGATAGGTATCCAACAGTCTGATCATCTTAATAAATTCTCAAATCAACATTAAAACTTCCATAATGATCTGAAAATAGATTCTGAGAGTTCAACTCTACCCCAAGTAAAACTACCTAGAGTTACAACCTAATTTATTGTTTTGAAAATCAAACAAATAAATATATATGTATATATAAAGTAATCGTGCAAATTCTCATAAAGCAAGGAGACTTCAAGCAATGGCATTCCCTTGCCAAGATCGATCGCACTCGTAGAAGGACTTGTATTGTAAGTGGGGTGAGATAAAAACCAACGGAGCTCAATAAGAGAAGAACTACGCCTAAATATTAAACATGCAAGTAATACCTATAAATCAAAATAAAATTAGCTTGCATTTAAAATCAAGATACATTGAAATATGTAGCATGGCATCAATTTCATATAGATTAAGCATATCATAATCATAGAGCAACTTAAACAGATATATGAAGTATCAAGGATTGTAAAAACATAAGAAATTCAACTTTTGCATGCAAAGGGGTTCCAAGAAATATACATAGAATGTAATAGATATAAATGCAAGTTCGTGGTCACATTTGTTATTGCCTTCCCTTGTTAACCAATCATCATAATATAATAAATATATGTGGGTGACTTGATTCCACCATGTGTCCACAGCTCCTCGAGAGGCCCATGTGACTTGGTTCCATCGTGCATCCACGACCCTCCAAGAGGCCATTGCAAAATGGACGACTTGGTTCCACCGTATTACTACGGCTCCCCAAGAGGCCCTTAAGCATGTAAGTGACTTGGTTCCACCAGATTAGTATGGCTCCCCAAGAGGCCTTACGTGAAGTCAACCAAAGTAGGTAATGACCAGATCGTAAGTCATTTGTTAAAATCATGAATTCTAGATATATTAGTTGTAGGCCACATTTAGTAGATAAGCGGGCTCCCCACTTACCTCGACTCACAGCGACGCCTATAACAACTCCTAGTACGCTCGGAATCCGATGTGAACCTTCACGCGACGCTATACAACTATAATACATCTCATAAATAAATACTTTGATTTAAGTTAATTAAATATTTCATTAATTAGTCATTGGGATCCACTAGTGTAGGTCCCGTAGGCCCCTCGTTGCCCAATGTGAGGGTCGAGGGGTGGGACCTGATCGATCTCCCTCGAAGACGTGATAGCGTCTCGTTCCAAAATAATCACTTGCTTTTATTTTGTTCTAAATATATATGTATACATATTATTTTATTTCATTATATATATATATTGGGTTTAGGGGCTGGTTTAGCCCTTGGTCTTGGTCTAGGGGCCGAATCGGCCCTTGGTACGTGTTGGGTAGCTCTGCCTAGTGCTAGTCATGGGGGGGGAGCAACACACCACCCCACATTGCCCTTAAATCGAGGCGCACTAGCGCCCTTGGTGGTTGTGACAGTGAGGAAGGGTGGCAGTGAGCCGCCCCCTCTCTCGTCTTTCCTCTCATCGAGCCTCCTAGTGGAGCCCCACCATGGGCGGTAGCGACAGCGGCGGCGTGGTACCACTGCCACATTTATCCAGCGGTGGTCGCGACTCACCGTCGTCCTTTTCGCGGCAATGCTACTCCACCTCCCCTCCATTTTGTGTACACTCTTCACTAAAACTTCAAACAAATAGGACTTAGATTAGAGATTGCCTATTTTTAAGATCTGTGTAGTTGTTATATCCTCTACCTTCTCTTTAAATCTGGGGTTTTGAACATAAAAAATAGGTTAGGGTTTTAAAATCAATTTATATTAGTACTACATCAATTTAGGGTTTGTGAATTTACTAGTTTGCCTTTAGGGCATGTTTATTTGTATTTGGGTCGTCATAACATCCCCAATTTTAAAGAACTTTTTTCCTCAAAAGTATAAATAAAGTCATACCTTATAGTTTGAAGAGAAATGGAAAGTTCTCCATCATATAGTCCTCATGTTCCCAAGTCAACTCCTGTTCTCCATGGAATCGCCACTATACTTGCACCAACAGGATTTCTTTCTTCCGTAGCTTATGCACTTTCCTATCTAGAATTTGAATAGGCTGCTCGTCGTAGGATACATCTTCCCTCAAATCAACTTGCCCCCAATCGATAATTGGTGCATGTTTATTATGTTCCTTCCTCAACATTGAAACATGGAAGACATCATGGACTTTAGCTAGCTGTGGTGGTAACTCGAGGCGATATGCTACTTGCCTATTCGTTTCTTGATCTCGAATGGCCTAATGAACCTAGGAGATAACTTTCCCTTCAATCCGAATTGGTAATGCCCTTTCATTGGTGACGTTTTTAATAGCAAAAATTCTCCTTCATTGAACACAACCTCTTGATGGTCCTCGTCAATATACTTCTTCTACCGGCTCTGAGCGGTCTCCAATCTTTGCCTAATCAGCTTTATCCTCTCAATTTGGTCATGCAAAAGTTTCGGGCCAATCAAAATAGCATCTCCGACCTCGGTCCAACAAACTAAAGATCTACATGGTATCCCATAAAAGTGCCTCAAACGGTGCCATGCCAATACTCACCTAAAACTGTTGTTGTATGCAAACTCGCACAACATAATATATTTCTCCCAAATCCCATAGAAATCCAGCACACAAGCACTGAGTATATCCTCAAGTATCTGAATCAATCTCTCAGTCTGCCCATTTGTCTATGGGTGAAAGGTTGTACTGAGATTGAGCTGAGTCCCCATCCAGCGCTGACAACCACTCTAAAATTGAAGGTAAAAACCTTGGATCACAATTTGACATAATAGACACCGGGACTCCATGTAATATGATGATCTCGTCTACATATATGCCCCCCTAACATGTATGCTGAATACTCCATGGAAATATGGATGAAGTAGGCTGACTTAGTCAAATGATCCACGACCACCCAAACAGCATCATGATCCTTCTAAGTCGCCAGTAGCCCTGAGACAAAATCCATAGCTATGTTTTTTGACTTTCACTTTAGAATAGGTAATGGTTGCAATAATCTCCCTACTTCCGGTGGTCTGCCTTCACTCGATGACAAGTTTCACAATTCTGGATGAAGGTAGCGATGTCCTCCTTTATCCCCGACCACCAATACATCCTCCTCGTGTCTTGATACATCTTATTACCCCCGGGATGAACGGTGAATCAAGATCCGTATGCCTTTCAGAGTAAGTCATCCTTCAAATGTATATGAGATGGTATCCACAATCTATCCTGAAATCTCAATCCTCCATCAGCTGTAAGTCTCCAATCCACATCATCACTATTATCTACAAATGTCTTATATTTCCCGTATTTTGAATCGGTTCTCTGATAATCAACCACTCTCATCTAAACTCGCGTCTGACCTCTTGAAACATCTAAGTTGATCCTATGCCATCTATATGTACTCCCTGAATATTCATTACGATCTCAGACTCTGTCTCCAATCGTACAAGGCTCGAAGCATTTGCCATTATATTAGCCTTCCCCGAGTAGTACTCGAGTGTGAAGTCGTAATCTTTCAAAAGTCCCAACCATCTCTTTTTCCCATATTCAACTCGCTCTACGTGAACAAGTACTTTAAGCTTTTGTTGTCCGAGTAGACAGTGAATTTCTCCCCATATAAGTAGTGCCTCCATAACTTCAAAGCAATCACAACTGCCGCCAACTTTAAGTCATGTACTAGATAGTTCTTCTCATGTAATTTCAACTGCATGGACGTGTAAGCAATTACTTTCTTGTCTCACATTAATACACCTCCCAAACCGGCCCCTAATGCATCGATATACACTGACAACACCCTGCCAGCCACTAGTAGAATCAGAATAGGTGCGGTAGTCAAACAATTCTTCAACAACTGAAAGGCCTCCTCACATGAATCATACCATTCATAGGTCATGTCTTTCTTAGCCAAGTTGGTGAGTGGTGAAGCGATGACCGAGAAGCCTTGCACGAATAGTTGATAGTAACCCGTTAAGCCTAGAAAACTCTGAATCTCGAATGCATTAGTAGGTTCTCGCCACCTAAAGATCGCCTCGATCTTCGTAGGATCAATCGATATCCCTTCCGTATTCACCACGTCCCCTAAAAACTTCACCTCTAAAACCCAAAACTCGCATTTGCTCAACTTAGTATAGAGTTTGTATTCCCTCAATGTTTGCAACACTTTCCTAAGGTGTTTCTTGTCATTTGACTCAGTCTTAGAATATATCATGATGTCATCGATGAACACAATTATGAATTGTTCGAGGAATGGCTTGAAGACACTGTGCATCAAATCCATGAACATTGTCGGGGCATTGGTGAGCCCAAATGGCATCACCGTGAACTGAAAGTGCCTATAGCAAGTGCTAAAAGTTGTCTTCGGTATGTCCTCCTCCCGTATCCGCAATTGATGATAGCCCTATCTTAGATCTATCTTAGAGAAGAATCTTGATCCATCAACTGGTCAAGCAAGTCTTCGATGCTGGGAAGGGATTACTTGTTTTGGATAGTCACCCTGTTCAATTGCTGGTAGTCAATGCACATCTGCAAACTGTCGTCCTTTTATTTACAAATAACGTAGGTGCTCCCCACGGCGATACACTCGGTGTAATGAAGCATTTCTGAGTTAACTTCTCTAACTGAGCCTTTAACTCCTTCAACTTTGTAGAAGCCATACGGTAAAGTGTCTTGGAAACTGGTCTTATGTCGGGTATGATGTCAATCATAAAGTCAATCTCTTGATAAGGAGGGACACTCGAAAGATTTGAAGGAAAAATATATGAAAAATCTCTAACTACTAGGATCTTCTCAATCAAAACTTTTTGCCCTTCCTCCCCTTAATAGTCATGCTCGCGATGGTCTTTGTCTCAGCCAAACTTGCAACCCTACTACATGGGGTGGCGTTGGTCAATGTATAACTCTTAAACTCAAATGGGGGAATGCCCGGGATTTGGAAGACTACAGTTTTATGAAAACAATCTATCTTGACGTGATATGCCACTAACCAGTTCATGCCCAGTAATACATCAAACTCAAGACAATATAAAATCAGTAAATCAAATGTCATCGTGTGATCCCTAATTTTGATTTTGCACCCCTCACATACCATATTAGTATAAATTCATCCAGTAGAAACTGTGCTCAGAATCTAGTAAGTGTGTGCTCTAACTAGTGTCGACCCCAAAGCATGAACTAAGTTCCCCGATAAAAGTGAAATAGTTGAACCAAAGTCAAACAATGTATGCATATCTCGGCCTTTAATGGAAACCGTACCTGCGACCAGTTGACGCAATGCCTCTCCATCCTGTTGGGGCATGTGCCCTAGGTCAATCCATTAATTGTCTTTATGAATACTTTTAGTTAATAAAATAGAGGATTTCATTTGCTGTTTATTATAATTAATTTGCATGTCTACATTATAATAAGATCCATGGGTATTTACAAAAATATCCTAAATGTCCCTAGTCGATCATTATACTGGGAACTATAATGAATTAAGACTAGTGTGAGTCTTGATTGATGATCATATGATGATTATACGTATAGGGATACGAATCAAGATCACGAGTACTTGTTAGGGAACAAAGTATTGGATCGACCCGCTATGAGGACATCACATGGATTAAGTCATAGTTGTTTCTCATGATAGGTATATTTTTCAGTCATCTGACTTGAGATTACCAGAGACTTCAACATTAGGAATACGATGATTTGACACAATCAAACGTTGTCTTTAACCGGACGATAATAAAGGTTGTGATTGGTTACTGTGTGAGCAATGTGATGAAGTTGTGTAATCAAGATAGAATTTGTCCCTTTCATATAAAGAGAGATATCCAGTGGATCCCTCGATGTGTTAGACTATTAAATGGCCTAGTCTAAGTGAATTGATATTGATCAATGTCACTTGGATGTTTTCAGTCTACCTAAAGATCGAGACTAGTACGATTGAACATGTTGGATGACAATTCCATGCCTTATGTTTGATCAAAAGGATATCGTGTGACAAAAAGATGTTATATACACTATTGATTAGGTTGTATCGATTTGATATTCGTACAACTTGGGTAGTCATAATGTCTTGCTAGAGGCCGCTTATGACTTGTATACCAAAATGTGTTTTGGTACACTGCCAACGTTGTATGAGCCTATTGGGTCGCACACTAAAAATGGTTTTGCGAGATTTTAAGATGGTTCGGAAAAATGAATTTTATATGATAAAATTCATGACGGAAACGTCCTTGTGGTGTATTACACTTATACTTCTTTAAGTAGGGGTATATGTGTAATTTACTTAACCGTCTATATACAAGGGTTGTATAAATAGACGCTTTAAGTTAGAACACACGTATGAAAGATTAAGGGCTGAAACTCTATTTTCGTTTTAAAACGAACTAGGGTTTTCTAGTACGCTCTGAATCGTTTTGGAGAGAAACAAAAGGTTTGGTATTCTCTCGAAGCTAGCACTTCAAATCTCGGCCGTCGTTCGTGTGTGGATTGCTGATAGAGGGCGTTCGTCGTTGGCAGCGCCTTAGAGATCGATTAACCTTCAGAAAGGTACATTGCGACTGAGGTATGATTAAGTTTTTCATGGTTTAAACGTTTTTAATGGAATTAGATTCGGATCATGTTGGGGTTTTTGTCAAAATTGTTTTGTAATTTCGCTGCGTATGAACCCCAAAACCCAACAAGGGTATCGGGAGCCATCGAGTTCGATTCCATTAAATTCATTGCATGTTTTCTTCGATATATACATGATATATGATTGAAAGCATGTTAATAGTTGATGTATATGTGATATACATAAGTTTTCTGTGAGATTTATTATCATGTTTTGTGTATATGATACATATATTCGTGATTTAATTGAAATTTGTTTTGTACATGCTAGTAACCATGTTAGGTTAATTTGAATAATTTTAATGAATTGAGTTTCGTGTTCTATGATCCATGACACCATTAAGTTCGATTGGGATAGTAGTTCATGATTCAATTACATGTTTGTGATTATTTGGATGAAGACCAAATTGCAAATAATTAATTTTTGAAATTATTTATTTATAAATAATTAATTTTCGAAATTATTTATTTATCTTGTTATATCTATTTTGTTATGAAGTTTTTATTTGATAAAGATAGATAACAAATTAGAATAGGAGATAAATATCAAGAATCTTGTTATTGGTGATATACTAGGATTCAAATATCTTAAATCCAAAATAAATAATTAATTTTCGAAATTATTTATTTATCTTGTTATATCTATTTTGTTATGAAGTTTCTATTTGATAAAGATAGATAACAAATTAGATTAGGAGATATAAGCAAAATCGGTTTCGTTATCCCTATTGGATAGGAGATAAATATCAAGAATCTTGTTATTGGTGATATACTAGGATTCAAATATCTTAAATCCTAATTGGATTAGGATAAGATGATTAGTTAGATGTGGGCCTGGGTTAATTAAAAATGTTTTAATTGACTTAATTTCGGATAAATTAAAGGGTTAATTTATGATAATAAAATCAGCGAAAATTATGATTTTCTATAGCGAATTTTAATTTTCGGAATTGAGATTCGTCTTCTTAAAAAAAAAAAAAAAAAAAAAAAAAAAGGGGGCGCTGCTTTGTGCCATCAATCCGCGTCCGTCAATTTAATCCACGCCATGACACGACCAGCAATGGGATCGTCGTCTAACTAATCCTAGCGTACGGAAATTCTTTTGTTAGTGAAAAGTATATAAAAAAAAATTCCAAATTGTTTAGTGATTGAACAAATCAATAAAATATATGATATTTCATTGTTTACATAAAATCACTAAAACTGAATAAAATCCCTCTATTAAATTTTAAGTCTCGTGTCATCCATTTTAAACACTTGTCAAGGCCTCGATCACACTAATATAGTTTCAGCCATAGCTGGGTGTATTGTGTTATCTTGGTGAGACAAGTTGGGTAAGAGTTACCTTAATGTTTAAAATGGTTCGACTTAATAAAGCCATCAAAATAGTTTTGAGCTTTAGGCAAATGATGAGATAAAAACATGCTAAGACATAAGATGTCCCATATCTCATAAAAGGATCTAAAAATTACATAAGATGTAATTGGTAACTGTTACCTACCTAAATAATCTAGTTCTGTGTTTCATGCCATAGCTGTCATAGAATTAGGTGAAATATGGATTTTAGTCCCCTAAATAAACAGTACGTTTTAGGAGGGTTGTTAATTTAGTGGGAGTCTATTCCTCTATACTAAAATAAACTTTGCATAATCTTTATTGTAGATCAATGGCCTCTTCAAGTAACAATAATCCCATGTCACTGCGATCCATCCTTGAGAAGGATAAGCTATATGGGACTAACTTTCTTGACTAGTTCGAAACTTGAGAATTGTTCTTAAGCATGAACGCAAGTTGTATGTCCCGGATGCTCCAATCCCCTTAGGACCCACCACCAATGCTACGAAAGTTGTGAAGGATGCGCATAATAAGCATGTCAACGATTCTACGATGTTGCATGTATTATGCTTGGCAACTATGGTTCCCGAACTTCGAAGGACATGGAACTAATGGAAGCCTATGACATGGCTATAACGCTTGAAGGAAATGTTCCAACAACAAGCTAGGCAAGAAAGGTTCGAGATAGTCAAAAACCTACATTCTTGCAAGATGACTGAGGGTGCATCAGTTAGTCCTCATGTTCTGAAGATGAAGGGCTATGTTGACCAACTTGATAGACTCGGATTTCCCATAAGCCAAGAGTTGGCTACGGATTTGATCCTAAATTCATTACCGGAGAGTTACTCACAATTTGTGATGAACTACAATATGAATAATATGGAGAAATCAATATCAGAGTTGCATTTGATGCTCAAAATTGCTGAACAAAATATCAAGAAACCCTCTAGTAATGTGTTGATGGTCCAAAAGGGAAAGGGAATGAAGAAGAAAGGCAAAGGCAAGGCTAAAGTTGCCAAGGCTACTGCTTTTGTCATAAAGCCTGTAGAACAAGTCAAGCCCCAGCCTGTTCCTGCTTCAAAACACCCAAAAGAAAAGGAAGGAAATTGTCATTTATGCCATGCACCTGGACATTGGTTCAGAAATTGCAAACTCTATTTGGAAGATCTAAGGAAGAAAAAGGGTAGTGCGACTACCACTACAGGTATTTATGTTATTGAAATTAATTTATCTACTAGTGATTCCTGGGTATTAGATACGGATGTGGATCTCACATTTGTATAAATGTGCGGGGACTCACCAAAGTAGAAAGTTGAAGAAAGGAGAAGTCATCCTCCGCGTAGGGAATGGAGCAAGAGTTGCTGCCCTGGCTGTTGGATCATATGACTTAGTTTTATCTAGTGGACTTATTTTAACTTTAAATAATTGTTATTTTGTGCCTGCCTTGAGCAGAAACATCATTTATGTTTCATGTTTGGATATGGATGGTTTTGATTTTATTATTGCAAATAATAGATGTTCCATTTCTCGTAAAGGCATATTTTATGCAAATGCTGATTTGTATGATGGTCTTTATATTCTAAGCATGAAAAAGTCCACTGATACTCCAGTCTTTAACATAAATACAAAGAGATTCAAGTCAAATGATTTGAATCAAACCTATCTTTGGCATTGTCGTCTCGGGCACATAAATGAGAAACGCATAACGAAGCTCCATAAAGATGGACTTCTAGATTCATTTGATTTAGAAACATATGAAACGTGCGTATCTTGTTTACTGGGCAAGATGACTAAAAGTCCTTTTACTTGGACACGTGAAAGTGGCAAGTGATTTATTGGGTCTAATACATACCGATGTATGCGGTCATATAAACACAATGGCTAGAGGAGGTTATCGTACTTCATTACATTTACTTGATGATTTCAAAGAGATATGGTTATGTATATCTTATGAAACATAAAGTTTGAATCATTTGAGATGTTTCGAACGTTTCAAAATGAAGTGCGAGAATCAACTTGGTAAAACTATCAAAACACTTCGATCAGATCGAGGTGGTGAGTATTTAAGCCAAGAATTTGATGATCATCTTAGAAATTGTGGGATTGTCTCCCAATTGACTCCACCAAAGAACTCTACAATGGAATGGAGTTTCTCGAAAGGAGAAATCGAACCTTATTAGATATGGTTCGATCTATGATGAGTCATGCGAGATCTTCCATTATCCTTTTGGGGTTATGCATTACAAACTGCACTTTCACTCTAAATCGAGTTCCTTCTAAAGCGGTTGATAAAACACCATATGAGATATGGTACGGGAAGAGACCTAGTTTGTCTTTTCTTAAGATTTGGGGTTGTGAGGCTTACGTAAAGCGACAAGTCTCGAAAAAACTAGCACCTAAATCTGATAAGTGTTTATTTGTGGGGTATCCTAAGGAAACAAAAGGATATTACTTTTATAATCCCGCTGAGAATAAAGTGTTTGTTGCTCGGTATGGTGCCTTTATGGAAAAATAGTTTATTTCAAAAGACACTAGTGGGAGAGAAATAAATCTTGAAGAAGTTCAAGAATCACAGATAAACACTGAACCGCTACTAAAAGTTCAACAACGTTCTGAACTAGTTGAACCTCCGCAAGTGACACAAGGCCCACGTAAATCTGGTAGGGTAAGACATGAGCCAGAGAGATTCGGATTTCTCATTACTGATAGTCGTGATGTGTTGCTTATGGATCAAAATGAGTCCACCACTTATCAAGAGGCTATGTCTGGACCAGACTCAAATAAATGGCTAAGTGCCATGAATTCCGAGATGCAATCCATGTATGATAACCAAGTTTGGAACTTGGTTGATTTACCCAAGGTGGTAAGACCATTGGATGTAAATGGGTTTTCAAGAAGAAAACTGACATGGATGGCAATGTGCATACTTTTAAAGCAAGACTTGTAGCAAAAGGTTTCAGTGGACTCAAGGTGTTGATTATGATGAAACTTTTTCGCCAGTAGCCATGCTTAAATCCATAAGAATTTTAATTGCCATTCTTTGCATATTATGACTATGAAATATGGCAAATGGATGTAAAAACAAAGATTTTTTAATGGAAAGGCGCTTGAGGACGTGTATATGACACAACCTCGAAGGTTTTGTACATCCCGAGAATTCTAGGAAGGTATGCAAGCTTCAAAGATCCATTTATGGATTAAAGCAAGCTTCTCGGAGTTGGAATCTTCGGTTTGATGAAGCAATCAAGGATTTTGGTTTTATTAAGAACGAAGATGAGCCTTGTGTATACAAGAAGGTCAGTGGGAGTGTAGTTGTTTTTCTGCTACTGTATGTTGATGATATATTACTCATTGGAAATGACATCCCAACATTGCAAAATGTCAAGTCTTGGTTAGGGAAGTGTTTTTCAATGAAAGACTTAGGAGATGCAGCCTATATCCTAGGGATAAGGATCTATAGGGATAGATCTAAGAGGCTAATCGGTCTAAGTCAGAGTGCTTACATAGACAAGGTGTTGAATAGGTTCAATTTGCAAGACTCTAAAAGAGGATTGTTGCCAATGTCTCATGGCATAAGTCTCAGGAAAAATCAATGTCCTAGGACAAATGATGAGCGAGACCGTATGAATAAGATTCCATATGCATCGGCTATTGGATCTATCATGTATGCCATGCTATGCACTCGACCTGATGTATCATATGCTTTGAGCACTACAAGCGAAGATATCGATCGATCCTGGTGAGAGTCACTTTGGATAGCGAGAAAGAACATCCTTAAGTACTTAAGAAGGACTAAGGAAGTGTTCTTGGTCTATGGAGGTTTTGAAAATGATCTAGTTGTAAATGGTTACACGATGCAAGTTTTCAAACGATATAGATGATTTTAGATCACGATCTGGATATGTGTTTACTTTGAATGGGGGTGCGAAAGTTTGGAAAAGTTCGAAGCAAGAGATTGTGGCGATTCTACAACGAAGTTGAGTATATTGCGGCGTCCGATGCAAAGAAAGGAGGCGATTTGGATCAAAAAGTTCATTTCGAACTAGGTGTGGTTCCAAGTATTGCTAACCCTATTTGTTTGTATTGTGACAATAACGGGGCAATAGCACAAGCCAAGGAACCTAGATCACACCACAGATCCAAACATATACTCAAACGTTTTCATCTCATCAGAGAAATTATTGAGAGGGGAGACGTAAAGATTTGCAGAGTACCAACCGAAGACAACGTTGCGGATCCATTGACAAAAGCTCTTCCACAAGCAAAACATGATTGTCATGTTAGATCATTAGGCATTAGATGCATGTATGATTGGCCCTAGTGCAAGTGGGAGATGTTGGGGCATGAGCCCTAGGTCAATCCATTAACTGTCTTTATGAATACTTTTAGTTAATAAAATAGAGGATTTCATTTGTTGTTTATTATAATTAATTTGCATGTCTACATTATAATAAGATCCATGGGTATTTACAAAAATATCCTAAATGTCCCAAGTCGATCATTATACTGGGAACTATAATGAATTAAGACTAGTGTGAGTCTTGATTGATGATCATATGATGATTATACGTATAGGGATACGAATCAAGATCACGAGTACTTGTTAGGGAACAAAGTATTGGATCGACCCGCTATGAGGACATCACATGGATTAAGTCATAGTTGTTTCTCATGATAGGTATATTTTTCAGGTCCTCGACTTGAGATTACCAGAGACTTCAACATTAGGAATACGGTGATTTGACACAATCAAACGTTGTCTTTAACCGAGACGATAAAGGTTGTGATTGGTTATTGTGTGAGCAATGTGATGAAGTTGTGTAATCAAGATAGAATTTGTCCCTTTCATATAAAGAGAGATATCCAGTGGATCCTCGATGTGTTAGATGTTAAATGGCCTAGTCTAAGTGAATTGATATTGATCAATGTCACTTGGATGTTTTCGATCTACCTAAAGATCGAGACTAGTACGATTGAACATGTTGGATGACAATTCCATGCCTTATGTTTGATCAAAAGGATATCGTGTGACAAAAGGATGTTATATACACTATTGATTAGGTTGTATCGATTTGATATTCGTACAACTTGGGTAGTCATAATGTCTTGCTAGAGGCGCTTATGACTTGTATACCAAAATGTGTTTTGGTACACTAAAAATGGTTTTGCGAGATTTTAAGATGGTTTAGAAAAATGAATTTTATATGATAAAATTCATGACGGAAACGTCCTTGTGGTGTATTACACTTATACTTCTTTAAGTAGGGGTATATGTGTAATTTACTTAACCGTCTATATACAAGGGTTGTATAAATAGACGATTTAAGTTAGAACACACGTATGAAAGATTAAGGGTCGAAACTCTATTTTCGTTTTAAAACGAACTAGGGTTTTCTGGTACGCTCTGAATCGTTTTGGAGAGAAACAAAAGGTTTGGTATTCTCTCGAAGCTAGCACTTCAAATCTCGGTCGCCGTTCGTGTGTGGACTGCTGATAGAGGGCGTTCGTCGTTGGCAGCGCCTTAGAGATCGATTAACCTTCAAAAAGGTGCATTGCGACTGAGGTATGATTAAGTTTTTCATGGTTTAAACGTTTTTAATGGAATTAGATTCGGATCCTGTTGGGGTTTTTGTCAAAATTGTTTTGTAATTTCGTTGCGTATGAACCCCAAAACCCAACACATCCTGCCAAACAACTACATTAACTCTTCCTCAAAAATTAGGGTCGTGCTCCCCTCAGATGGTGGCGGGTTAGGGTATTTGCTCTGGATGTGTCCTGGAGTCCCACATCGGTAACAAATTAATTATGGCCTCTGGTATGTCGGAGGTGGCTGAAAAACACTCTCTAATGTGCTCAACTTTAGCCCGATCGGTCCCCGACCCCTTACTTCCACTCTGTTGAGGCTATCGACGTGGACGCAGTGGCCTGAATGCCAAGCTCTGCGTAGCCATATGAGTACGGACAGGTGCATTTGTAGCAGTCACCAAAGGAATGTGTGTCACCCAATGAAGCTATACCTAAACGTGCATATCCACCAAAGCTACGTTTACCATGAGCATACTCATTAGATCTTGCCCGAAACTGCATGAAACCCCCACGAAGTGATGCCTCACACTCAAGTGCTCGTTAGTATGCCCGGTGGTAAGTCTCAGATCCAGACGCTGCTACCATAGCACTAATATCTAGCCTCAGTCCATCAATAAATATTCTCTTACGAATCCTATATGTCGAGACATACTCGTGTGCAAACTCTAGCAACTCATTGAACTTCGATGCATACTTAGCTACTGACATATCTCCTTTTACTAACACAAGGAACTTTCAGATTTTCACATCTTTCACTAGCTTTGGAAACCATTATTCGTAAAATAGACACTTGAACTGGAGCCAATTCATATTAGTTCCTTGGGTCCTCTCTATAGTCATCCACCACTTGTGTGCCTTGTGTTCTAACATAAACGTCATCAGCGGTACTATGGTCCATTCATCAATATTTCGAGTTTTCATCTTCATCTCCATATTTGATATCCATGCATCTGCTTCAATAGGATCATGCTCTCCATAAAAGTGCGACACAACATATTTCATAAACTCTTTCTGTATCTTACCCCTCCGACACGCCTCCGGATCACCGTTCACTACAGGTACGGCTGCAGCCGTAGCGAATTAGCCCCTTGCTGTATCAACTCCAGTATACGTGCCATATTCCTTTCCTATAATTGCGCCAAGTCCACCAACCTTTGGTATTGAGTAGATCTCTTGTTATGAATGGCCTTCTAATACGTTTCAGCCATAATAGTCATGCGCTACTCCATTTGAGCTCGCCAATTTCTCTCATCCCTATCCACTGTTTCCCTTAAATTGTACTGTTTCCCTTAAATTGTAGGAGTTTCTGCTTTGATTGCTCATGATGCAGCTATGGAGCAAATAAGAGAGAATTAGTCCTATATACCAAAAGAGCATGTAAAATATCTAAATGCAATATATATTATAATAAAAAGTAAATAACATTATTCAAGTTTATCAATCCCTTCCCATCCTAAGATTAATCATTTATTCTCATTAACTCAACTTAAACCAATGTCCCATATCATTGGTTTGTTCAACATATATTTGACCTCGAAATACAAAGGCTTTACAAACTTAGGTTCTTTTCTAACATATTTTTCCCTAGGTTCTAATCCTTATGGCTCTGATACAACCGAAATGGCCCTTACCTGAAATAGGGTCGGGTCGCCCGGCCCAGATCGTTACTTAAGCCCGATACCTGAACCATGCCAAATAATGGTCTAGCGTGTCTAATTCATCCTACTGAACAACATACTACCATATAGGACAATAAATGCGAAATTGAAATCAACACTAAAATTCATGAAATCGCTAAATCAGCGTGATAGGTATTCGACAGTCAGATCATCTCATAAGTTTCCAAATCAACCATAAAACTTCCGTAATGATCCGAGATAGATTATGAGGGTTCAACTCTACCACAAGTAAAACTACCTAGAGTTACAACCCAATTTATTGTTCTGAAAATCAAACAAATATATATATAAAAATAATCATGTGAATTCTCACAAAGCAAGGAGACTTCAAGCAATGGCCTTCCTCTTGCCAAGATCGATCGCACTCATAGAAAGACCTATATTGTAAGTGGGGTGAGCTAAAGAACTAATAGAGCCCAATAAGAGAAGAACTACGCTCAAATATTAAACATGCAAGTAATACCTATAAACTAAAATAAAACCAGCATGCATTTAAAATCAAGATACATTGAAATATGTAGCATGGCATTAATCTCATATAGAGTAAGTATATTATAATCATAAAGCAACTTAAACAGATATATGGAGTATCAAGGATTGTAAAAACATAAGAAATTCAACTTTGGCATGCAAAGGGGTTCCAAGAGATATACATAGAATCTAATAGATATAAATGCAAGTTCGTGATCACATTTGTCATTACCTTCCCTTTTTGACCAATCATTATGATATAATAAATATGCATGGTTGACTTGATTCCACTGTCTGTCCAAGTCTCCTCGAGAGGCCCAGGTGACTTAGTTCCATCGTCCATCCACGACTCCCCAAGAGGCCCTTGCAGAAATGGGTGACTTGGTTCCACCGTATTACTACGGCTCCCAAGAGGCCCTTAAGCATGTAAGGTGACTTGGTTCCACCATATGAGTATGGCTCCCCAAGAGGCCTTTTCTGAAGTCAACCAAGGTGGGCCCCATCCCAAGTCATTTGTTAAAATCATGAGTTCTAGATATACTAGTAGCAAGCCACATTTAATAAATGAGCGAAGCTCCCTACTTACCTCTACTCACGGCGACGCCTATAACAACTCTTGGTACACTTGGAATCTGATGCAAAACTTTATGCGATGTTATACAACCATAATACATCTCATCAATAAATACTTTAATTTAAGTTAATTGAATATTTCATTAATTGGTCGTTGGGATCCACTAGTGTGGGTTCCGCGGGTCCCCATCGCCCTATGTGAGGGTCGAGGGGTGAGACCCGATCGATCTCCTTCGAAGACGGATAGCGTCCAGTTTCAAAGCATTCGCTTGCATTTATTTTGTTTTAAATATATATTATTTTATTTCATTATATACATATAAGTTTTTTATTTTTTTGGGGTTTAGGGCCGGTTCAGCCCCTAGTCGTGGTCCAGGGGCCGAACTGGGCCCTAGTTGACCTGGGGTCAAACGAGGCTCTGCCCAGCGCTAGTCATGGGGGGTAGCAGCAAAACTCCCCCTACTGCCTTTAAATAAAAGGGACTCCAGCGTCGTTAGCTCTAGTGCGCCCTCATTGGGATTGGCCGCTCTGGCCAACCCCGCAGTAGTTGTGACAGTCCCTCTCTCGTGTTTCCTCTCTGGGGCCTCCTTGGAGGCCCCACCGCCGCCGCGTTTCTCCAGCGGTGGCCGCGACTCGCTGTCGTCCTCATCGATGGTGGTGACCTACTCCACCTCCCCTCCATTTTGTGTACACTTTTCATTGAAACTTCAAACAAATAGAACTTAGATTAGAGATTACCTATTTTTGAGATCTGTGTAGTTGTTGTCTCATCTTCTACCTTCTCTTCAAATATGGTTTAAACACAAAAAGGGGTTAGGGTTTTAAATCAATTTATATTAGGGCTACAATGTTTTAGGGTTTGTGAATTTAATAGTTTGCCCCTAGGGCATGTTTATTTGTATTTGGGTCGTCACATAGCCTATAATTAATATATTTTTTATCATCCCTATTACCTAAATTTGTATATAGATTTTCTATGAAGTTTGTTTTATCTTGACTAACTATTTTTTCAGCTTATTTTCTAGCTTCTCTATGTAATTAATTGTACGCAACTTCATCTTGACACTAAGATATTTTCTTATACATCTATCTTTTAGTCTTAATTGCTCTTTGGACATCCTCTTTCCACCACCATGTTTCTTTTTTTGGTGGTCTCAAGCCGTTAGATATACCTAATAAGTTTGATGTTACTCTCCTTATGCAACTACTCATTTCAAGCCACATTGTATTAGCATCTAAATCAAGATTCTAAATGTTTCCCTTTCGTGATTTTTCTCTAAACTCTAGTTAAATATTTTTATTATAGGGTCCTTGTCTCTTTTATTCTTATTAAGTTGTCGGTTTAGCTTAATATCAAGTACTACTAACTTATGTTGGGTAGCAAGTGCTTCACCGGGTATTACTTTGAAGTCTCTACATATTTTTCTATCTATTTTTCTTGTTAAAAGAAAATTTATCCAACTCTTGTTAAGACCACTACTAAAAGTAATCATGTACGACTCTCTTTTCCTAAAATTAGTATTTGCCAAAACAAGATCGTATGTTGAAGCAAGTTCTAAAATTGATTCTCTTTCTTTATTTCTATATTACCATAACCAAAACCTTCATGAACTCTCTCGAACCCATCATTACTTGCCCCCACATACCCATTTAAATCTCCTCCAATAAAAACCTTTTTCATCTAATGATACACATTACATAAATCCATTCATATCGTCCCAAAATTTACATTTGATGCTCTCGTTTAATCCTACTTGTGGTGCATATACGCAAACTATGTTACTCTTTTCATCTCCAATAATTAATTTAACTATGATCAATTTATCTATTATTCTCTTAACCTCAACTACCTTATCCTTATAATCATTACCCACTAGAATTCCTACTCCATTGCATTTTCTATCTATAGCAGTGTACCACAAGTTAAATCTTGATTGTTTCCTATTTCCCTGCACTATGCTCCTACCCAGTTTATCTCACATCGATATAAAGAATCTAAACTTATTAATAAATTACATACACAAATAGCATTAATGGTACTTTTGGTTGTGTAACATGTAGTTATCAAAAATTTAAAATTATTTAAAGCTCCTATCAAAAAAAATTATTTAGGGTGTGTTTGATAGCAAAGAAATTGAAAGGCGGCGGAGACGCTCGACAAAAGGAGGCGGCGGTGCGGCGAGGTTTTCATCGAATCGACGAAAGGAGGCGGCGGCGCGGCGAGGTTTTCATCGCAGAGCGTGATCGGGCGAGGTTTTCATCGCAGGCCATGATCGGTGCACCATCCAGGTATGGTTTTAATCTCTAATGGTTATATTTCACCGCTTGATTTGATTCTTGACGTGCGGGAATGGTTGGTTCGAGAAGCCGATTTCGTTATCTTGATTGAGTTAAAGCCGTTTGAATCTGAGCTCATCTTCTTCTCCCCTGTTCATCATCTTCTCATCTTCTCCCCTGTTCATCATCTTCTCCCCTGTTCATCATCTTCACTAGTTATCCCTATCCCTCTTATCTCTGATTTATTCTTCCCTCTCTTATCTCTCTGTGATCGGATTGAATGGGGAATCGAATTGAAGGGACTGTGGGGTGGTTTGAGGTAAGCTTCAATGGAGAATTAAAAGTTTTGATTTTTGGGACTCTAAATCAAGTTAAGGACTTGTTTTTATGTGGTATGGAGTTGAGAGAAATGGTTCTAATTGTGTGAGAGGGATAAAAAAAGAAAGGAGGGGGAGAGGAACTGTGAATGTATTATTCAACTTAGCCCTTCCTACTTCAATTTTATGGATAATGTCATCTCTGGTTTCTTCCTCCCGTTGTATATATGATTAAACCCAAGGACATAGAAGTTTACATGTCTCGACTTTTTTTGTTTTTAATCTTTACTTACACTTCTCTACTTCTCTTGGTTTCCACTAAAGTTATAGTTTACGTGTTCGGTCTTCATCCTATTCATTCTGAACCGTTTGGACCCAAAACCTCTATCCATATCTCTAATTTAGCTGTCAATTGTAATATGTGATTGAGACTAATTAAATAACACGATATTATTTGCAATTTGTAAACAACACGGTAGATAGAATGGTGTCTTGTATATTCTCATAAAATTCACCAATAAGAAGTGTAAAGAAATCTTTAGTTAACAGTTACGCTGATGGTTGTCTTTTGTTATTCCTCCATGCCTTTGAAACACTTTAAATTGAATTTCGAACTTGAAACTTACACTCAATGGAAGAATACTTTTTTTTTTGAAAAAATCCTTATTTTTTTTGGCAAAAAAAGACCTTAATGAGTTGACATTGTGAAGCTCTTGCTTTTTGATGCGGAAAACAAATTCTGCCATCCATCTCAATCTCAATTATTTGTTGAGATGGTGTGTTAAGACTTCAAAATTAAAACATTGAATTTTGATTGTTTTGTTTGAAACTTTGTGTTTTTTTAAAAGAATTAAAAATTTTGTAAGTACCACAGATCCTTAATTACCATTTTATGTGATATTTTGTTGATGAGTATCAGTGTTTGCTCATAGAGATCTTCTATGCGAATTTTATTGTTGTTGAGTAGTTTGTATACGATTGAAAAAATCCAGGGTTTTTTTTATGTTCTTTTTGTTGTTGTTGTTGTTGTTGTTGTTTTTATTATTGTTGTTGAGTCGTTTGTATACTTTCTTGTTGTTTAAGTTTTACAGTTTTTATCAACTTTTAAGTATGTATTTGTTTTATAAAAATTGATTTACTATCATTCACTCATTCATTACGTTTACATGCATTTACTTAGATGCCTACTGAAGAAGAGAGAAAAAAAACAGCAGCTATAATGATGATGATGTTATTGCTCGATTACGTACAACGTCGTAACTCGTTTAACATACAACCTCGAGTTAATAGAAATGAAAAAAGGAAACTAATATTAAAGCGTTTTTACAAAGAATCTGACAAAAAATGTAAGGAACAATTACGATTGAAACGAGGTCCATTCAAAGAGCTTTGCAGAATTCTTCGCACGCATGGGCCAGTTGACGGGCGCAGTGTAAAAGTAAAAGAACAAGTAGCTATGTTTTTGCTGATAGTAGGACACGATAATCGAAATAGACGAACAAATTTTGAATTTATTCGTTCCTACGAGACAGATTAGCCGCTACTTCCACGTTGTTACAAGAGCTCTAATCGGTATGTACAAAGGCGTAGTCAAGCCTGCAAATATAAATAATTCTCCGCAAGACAAAGAATCAAACCCAAGTGTTTGGTATCACTATTTTGAGGTAATGAATTTATTTAAGATATTTTTAAATTTTGTCCTGTAAATAGCATAATAATACATTATAAAAATTTGTGGATATAAACTAAATAAATATTAAATATTAGGATGCGGTCGGAGCATTAGATGGAACTCATTTCTCATGCACGGTACCGATTGAAGAACAGCGAAAGTACCGTAATAGAAAAGGTTTTACTTCCCAAAATGTCTTAGTGGCATGTACATTCGATATGAGATTTACATACGTACTTGCTGGTTGGGAGGGCTCGGTTCACGATGGTCGTATATTAAGAGATGTTGTTAGGCCAAATCGAGTGGATAGACTAACTATACCACCAGGTTAGAAACATTTTGTGTAACATTTGTATAAGTACTATTGTTATTTTTTGTGATTATTTTAACTAATTACAACTACTATGATATCATTTTAATGTAGGAAAATATTATTTGGTTGATGCTGGGTTCCCTAATGTTCCCGGATTTTTAGCACCTTATCGCGGTACAAAGTATCACTTAAAAGATCAAGTTGGTCGTACACCTAGAAATGGAAGAGAGTTGTTCAACTTTCGACATTCGTCCTTGCGTAACGTAGTAGAAAGAACAATAGGGCTTCTAAAGAAACAATTTGCATTTTTGCGGCATGAACCATTTTATGACGTTAACACTCAATCAAATGTCATTTTAGCTTGTTGTACGATACACAATTTTTTTAGAGAAGAAGATCCCGAAGATCTATGTGAAGATGATGAAGATATTTATGAAGATGAAGAAGATGATGATAGCCTACAAAAAGATAATATTTCCATACATCAATCTCCAATTTGGATAGCTAAACGAGATGCATTGGCCGAGTTAATGTGGAATGAGTACAACTAGCCTAGACAAGCTTACTGACTAGTTTTAGATGAAATGTTCCATAATGTTTAGCATATGAATTGGTACCTAGTTTGTATGAATTTTTTATCACTTTAAATTTGATTTCTTTGAAATTTTCCTTAATTAGTGCATTGTCATATGTAGTCTTATGTTAAATATAGAGTTTTTCATTTTTTCGTTAAAAATATATACAACTGTAGTATCATGTAAAACAGAGATGGAAGAATCAATTGGGAGCGTGAAAGTAGTGTCAAAGGGGCAAGTGAGATGGAATGACCGCATGGATAAGATCATGATTGAAATTATTTTGGAAGAGTACGGATTTGGCAATGCTTCAGGTAATTCATGGAAACCTGAGGTGTATACTCGAGTTTGCCTAGAGTTGCTAAAGCAATTAAAACAACAAGTACACCCAGCTAATGTGAAGACTAGAATCAAAACATTGAAAGCCAATTACTTCTCTGCAAGGGAGGTAATATCTCAAAGTGGGTTTGGATGGGATCCAGATACACAGCTTGTCACAACAGATGTTTTGACATAGAAAGAATATCTTCAGGTACATTTTAGGTTTTGTTGGAATATACAATTGTATTAGTGATGTATATTAACTAACTATATTTCTTTGTGTGTTGTTGTGTATGTTTATATGTAACAGAAACATCCAGAAAAGGAATCATATCGCAGGAAGTGTGTGTCGTACTACGATGAGCTATGTGTCATATTTGGAGATGATCAAGCTACCGGAGGGAATGCAATTACTGGTAACGAGGCAAACATAGAATTACCTTCTTTGGAAGAAATGTGTGAGTAAATTTTGTAGAATAAGTAATTGATTATTTAATTTACAATTTTTTTTTGTACATTCTTTTCATTGACTTTGAATGATCAATTCTTTTGTAGAGTTTGATGTAAACAATTAGGTCCAATTTGAAAGAAATGCAATATAAGAAACTAACTGTTCTGCTATTGGATTCTGGTTACTATCATGCCCAATTTGTGAAATTGTAGTAGAAATAATCCATGTCTTATAAGTAATGTTATTATTTTTTGTAGGCAATGCAGATAAGTCACTCCCAACTAAAGAAGAAAAAGATGAGGTCAATCACTCGTCATCTAGTGCAACTCGTACGGGATCAAATGGTCAGAGAACTAAAAGGAAAAATAGTAGTAACATTGACGCTACCAAGCAAGGACTAACAGCAGCTGCCAATAGACTAGCGGATGCATTTGCGCATACAGACTGTGCACATCTTCAGAAAGAGCTTCATAACATTCCTGAACTAAGTCGAGAAGACGTAATGCGTGCCATGCTTTTTTTGGGAGGTGAAGTTAAGGATGCGAATATATTTTTTCACTTGGATGAAGACTTGAAGAAAGATTGGGTGATTTTATATTTGCAGAGGAAATTTTAGATTACTTTTAGAAGTTAAACCATAAGTTTTTTTTAATAAATTTTAATACATTGTTTATTTTCTTTCATTTATGTTACTTATCAATTAATTATTGAATGATTTTTTTTGAGTTCATTAATGGTTGTGAAGATAATTGTTGTTGATTCAATTTCGATGCGTAACCTTGATTAATTGTCCACTTGATTTAATTTTAGTATGAATTCGTGATACTGCAAAAAAAATGAAAAAAAAATTACATTAGTTATCAAACAGCAGAAAATTGAAAAAAAAAATTCTCACGTGCAATCAAACAGCAATGAGAAAATTCTTTTAAAAAAATTTTCTATAGAAAATTTGCCTAAGTAAATACTTTTTTCTCATTGAAAATTCTCTTTGCTATCAAACACACCCTTAAAGTTTAAAATAAGAGTTTTTTTTTCAAAGTTTAATATTAGTTAATGAATAAACATCACATAAACCAAATCATTTTTCCAAGAAAGTGATGAGTCTATATGCTAATTTCCTACCTTTAAATTTTTTGTGAGAATTTTAATTGTAGCCTCCAGGTTTTGCATTTCAATTAAAGGTTTTAAATTGAAAATTGATATGGGTACTGTCACGGGGCCGTTAAGTGAGGGGTTTACCCTAAGAAAGATTTTTCTCACCTAACCCAACCCGTGGTGCCTAAGGACCACCTTAGTTCAGCACACCAACGAAAACGTGATTGAACAACAACAATGACACAAAGGAAGTTTATTACTTAGTTCAATGAGATTACAACTCTAGTATCTCACACATCTCATGCCTCTCATGCATGAACTCGTGCTTCCTCTCAAGCTCTCATGCCTTGGCTTTATAGCAAAACAACCAAGTTGGTTAAATAACTGCAAAGGACATTTGTCGTATGTATATTACTCGAGACTAAGTAAACCACCACACCCATGTAGTGCTCAAAATAGTCATCTAACTGCTTCTTACCTTTGCTGCCACCTGGTTCCATAACCGTCTTGACCACCTGATCAATAGGCACATGCTCATAGTGCTTGGAAGTTGCTGAGACGTACCTTGGTCATGCCATAGCCATGACCAAGGTAGTTACATAACAGCCTGTAACCGCACTTGACTTGGTCCGTCCAAGTCTATAATTCGCCTTGCTCAAGGGACATGATCTGATTGGTGGTGCCTAGCTGCACGCCTAGGCACCCTGGGTGCTAGTCGGAGCTCGATCCGTCCGAGTCCCACCGGCTCGGGGTGGCCAGCACCATGGTCCGTTCATAGGTCTTGCCTTTGCATGGTTGCCAAAGGCATGCTCGATGTTTTCCCTTGTTTACTTGCCCATGCCACCCCTAGGATAGAACACACCTCCCCTTATAGTAGATGTTAAGCCATTTCCCCAGCTCAATAGGAAACATCAAGAAATAAGACCGAACGTACTTTGACCGGGTCAACGCCCAAATCAAGATTTATCAACCCTGGCCAAGGCGCGGCCTTGCTCGTGCCAAGGGAATCTCCAAGGTATCGCCCTGCTCGTGCCTTACTTGTGCCAAAGGAACCTGCCAAGGCGCGACCTTGCTCATGCCAAGGTTCCACTGCGCTCCCACCAAGGAACGTGCCAAAGGTCAACCGTGCTCATGCCAAGGTCCATGCCAAGGCACCACTTGGCTCCCCGCCTAGGCGTGCGCCAAGGCGCGACCTTGCCCACGCCCATACATGCTGCCTCTTCTATGCTGCATCCGATTTTCCCATCGACATGCGCGAGACTCTGCATGCTATACTGCGAACCATCCGTGGAGCACCATCCAGCAACTAACTCCCATGAAATCTTCCAAGTCCACCAAAACCCATATATTGCTAGGTTTTCCCCCTGCCTAGCCAGCTTACTCGGGTCACATTATTGAGGGGCTGAGAATCATGCCCCGCCGAAATGTTTGATGCCTTCATTGAACACCCTAACTATGCCTGTCTACCAACTACTGGCCACCAAAGCAATATTTCTTCATCTGATCTCATACTTGTATGCCATCAACCTTGGTGTACTATTTTTGCCCCTGCCTCGCATTGTTGGAACAAAGCACGACCCCGTTTCATCCATGATCAGCAAGTCATGAAGTGATAGAATCACAACGACTTTACCAGTCATCAAGAAATCATTTCTTGCAATGATCTCAAAATCATCCAACGGGGCAAGAATAAAATTTACTTTGCCCTCTCAAGTGTCAATTCAAATGCTCACGTCCAAGGCTATCCTCGTAGCCTTCTTTTGTTCAAAATTGATCGCCTTCATCATGCTTGCACTCTCGCAAAGCTTCAAACCAAGCCTCCGAGCTAGGTTCTCTTCTACAAACGAATGTGTGGCTCTCGAGTCTATCAACACCTTCACCGTTTGGTTGTTAACTCAGCCTCCACAAACATCAGCCTCACTAATCCCAGGGCCTTTTGCACTTGCACCGTGTTAAGCAATTGCAATGGATTCATTCAAACATCTTGTTCATCTCCAACAATCGCATTCAACTTCTCTTTCTTTGGGCAATCCTTTGCCCGGTGAGGACCGTCACATATGAAACAACCCCTTTTCGACATCGATGCTTTGGCACTAGCATCAAATTTTGAAGAAGGCTCCTCCTCCTTCCCGGATCCACCAGCTCGATCTTTCTCCTTGTACTTCTTTTCTTTTGATTCAAAAGAAGCACCACTAGTCTTGAGATCTACTAAGCTATCCACCACCGCAATCGCACTCGACAAGTCTTTCATGGCTTGCCTTTTCAGCTCCGATTGCGCCCATCCTTGCAATCTTGCAGTGAAATTAAACAACTTTTCTCCTTGGACATATTTTTAATGTCAAGCAGTAAGGAAGATGATTCTTTCACTTATTCTCTAACCACCCATTTCTGCTTCAATTGGCGCGAGGCCTCCCGCGCTTGCCATGCTACATTTGTAGGCAGGAATCGAGCCCTCAATTCCCGTTTCAGCACCTCCCACTCCACAATCCTTGGTCGACTAGTAGATGCATCATTATCAACGCTGGTTCGCCACCAAAGTTTCGCATCTCCTTCCAAATACATGGAAGTTAGGGTGACCTTTTGGTCCTCTTCCATTTGGACAGTAGTAAAATACTACTCCATGTCCTAAAGGAAGTTTTCAAGCTCCTTCGCGCTCCGCTTGCCTGAAAATTTCTTTGGCTCCTGCACCTTAGGTCTCATTTTCGCCGCACTAAAAACCTCCGAGGTTCCTCCCATGACTTTCTTGAGCAGACTCACCTCCAAAACCATCTTCTCCACTGTATTGGTGGTGAGTCCACCCATTGCACGAACATCAGCAACCAACCAAATCCTCAAATCTGGATTCCCATATGGAGATTAAAGCTTCTTGTGACTATGTCCTAGCCACCAAGGAAGCCACCAGCATCTCCAGCCCTTCAATGCGTAGCGCCATCACTGAAGACTCCACTGCCTCCACTGGAACACTCATCGTTGCCACCATGTGCTTTAAGTGAGCTACTTTCTCACTCATATCACTTGCTGCTCAATCGCCATCGTCTCCAAAACGAGGCTCTAATACCAGTTGTCAAGTGGCCATTAAGTGAGGGGTTTACCCTAAGGAAGATGTTTCTCACCTAACCTAACCCGTAGTGCCTAAGGACCGCCTTAGTTCAGCACACCAACGAAAACGTGATTGAACAGCAACAATGACACAAAGGAAGTTTATTACTAAGTTCAATGAGATTACAACTCTAATATCTCATCTCATGCCTCTTATGCATAAGCTCGTGCTTCCTCTCAAGCTCTCACGCCTTGGCTTTATAGCAAAATAGCCAAGTTGATTACGTAATTGCCATGGACACGTGTCCTATGTATATTACTTGAGACTAAGTAAACCACCACACCCATGTAGTGCTCAAAACAACCACCTAACTGCTTCTTTCCTTTTCTGCCACCTGGTTCCATAATCGTCTTGACTACCTGGTCAATAGGCACATGCTCATAGTGCCTGGAAGTTGCTGAGATGTATACCTTGGTGATGACATGAGCCATGACCAAGGTAGTTACATAACTGCCTGTAACCGCACTTTACTTGGTCTGTCCAAGCCTATAATTCGCCTTGCATTGGTGGTGCCGAGCTGCATGCCTAGGCGCCTGGGTGCTAGCTGGAGCTCGGTCCGTCCGAGTCCCACCAGCTCGGGGTGGCCAGCACCATGGTCAGTCCATGGGTCTTGCCTTGGCATGGTTTCCCAAGGCATGCTCGAGGGTTCCCTTGCTTCCTTGCCCATGCCACCCATAGGAGAGAGCACACCTCCCCTTATAGTAGATGTTAAGCCGTTTCCCCAGCTCCAATAGGAAACATCAAAAAATGAGACCAAGCATACTTTGACCGGGTCAATGCCCAAGTCAAGATTTGTCAACCCTTGCCAAGGTATGTCTTGCCCGTGCCAAAGGAATCTCCAAGGTATCGCCCTGCTCGTGCCTTGCTTGTACCAAAGGAACCTGCCAACGAGCGGCCTTGCTCATGCCAAGGCCGTGCCAAGGCGCCATTGCACTCCCGCTAAGGAACATGCCAAAGGAACCTACCAAGGCGCGACCTTGTTCCTGCCAAGGCGCCACTGTGTTCCCGCCAAGGAACGTGCCAAAGGAACCTTCCAAGGCGCGACCCTGCTCCTGCCAAGGCTCGTGCCAAGGCGCCACTGCGCTCCCGACAAGGAACGTGCCAAAAGTCAACCATGCTCGTGCCAAGGTCCATGCCAAGGCGCCACTTGGCTCCCCGCCTAGGCGCGCGCTAAGGTGCGACCTTGTCTACGCCCATACGCGCTGCCTCGTCTATGCCGCAGACGATTTTCCCATCCGCGTGCACGAGTCTCCGCATGCTATACTGCGAACCATCCGTGGTGCACCATCCAGCAACTAACTCCCATGAAATCTTTCGAGTCCACCAAAACCCAGATATTGCTAGGTTTTCCCGCTGTTATTGAGGGGCTGACAGGTACCCTGTTACTTTTGTATGATTTTATTACTTGTGTGGGTAGCATGTAGCCACCCTACTAAAAACAAACAAACAACCTAGCCAAGTTGGTTGGGGTTGGGTATATGGATCAATTATTTCATTGCCCTCGATTTAGTTCAATTAATGGTGTATTTTCCAAATCATTAAACCCTATTAATTAATGTCCTAAGTTAGCTTCAATCTGCCCTTTGTCGTATTTCTTCGGTTTGCAAAAAATGGGGCCTTAGAAAACTTTTGCAACTCTTTATACCTTACCAAAAAGGAAAATAAGTTTAAAATTATAGATATGATATTCAAATGGTGGAATAGGTAGGGGTGAGGTGAGGTGAACGGATATTCCTGACCTGTTGACATACCAAATTAAAAAACACTAAATCACAAGGATGCAATGCGATCAATGCGGGTTCCTAAAGGCATGGTAAGTGAACAATGCACACAACTAAACAAAGGGAATGCATATAAAGGATGCACAACCTCACATATTGTCACTACAAAAAATACAAGATTAGGGATGGGTTCTCCCGTCACTAATCTCGTACGATCCATTATTATTTTGTGTAATCGCCAATATTTATTGACGTCATTATTTAGGTTATTTTCATACTCGAATGCCAGCTTAGGCCGATGTAGACACCCCAGATAGGCTGGAACACGCATGACTGGGCATAAATCGTTATTTGTGTATGTTGGTTGCATAATTGCAATTTTAATTTTTATTTATTTCATAACTCATCGCATGTGTGTATTTATAATGTCATACCGTGTGAAATTATGTGATGGATAAATGCCTTGTAAAGCGTGTCGACGCGGCTATCATATAGGCGTAGTACGGGTACACTAAACTTTATAATACTAACATGAATAAAATGTCTAAGAATCAAGGTGAATATGACATTAAATGGAGAATCAAACTCATGGCTAAATCAAAATAATTGGGTACATCAAGGATTGGCGCACCTCGAAATGCGTGTCGAGACGAGGGGCACCAGGTGTCGGGTAGTCGGGGGTTAGTGGGATCACAAATATGTGAAATATATGACTAAACACACTAACCATATGTAATTATGTGCCTAGGTTAATTAATTTGATTTAAGATAAAATAAAGTCCTATAGTTGGATAGGAATTAATTGAACTCTTGATGAACCTAGTGATGATCCTAGAATACATATAACAAGGCAAGATGAGTTGCGTTCATGTGAGACAAGTGTTTTCATTTGGGGACAAGTGGCATTGAGGGATGACACATGTCCTAGTAATTAACTAATAGTAAATCAAAGATTTGGCTAATTAATCCACTTATTAATATGAGTATATAAGGCCTATACTTAGTGGAGAAGCTCAACATATACATTTGAGTTGAAAAATTAGAGGAATTGAGGAGAGTCCTGGCAGAAAAATTAAGGAGATAAAGGAGAGTTGGAGCCCATATCAAAGTGTTGTCAACCCTAGGTACACATCTCTTTATTTCAAATTTGAAATCAATTCTGGGTTTTGGTCATTTTTAGAGGTATATATTTAAGTCTTTGTAATTGGTTTATATATTTGGATTCCTTATTTCAAACTGATAATCTAGTTATTATGAAGTTCTTAATTTGGTTTTTTGGAATAAAAAGATAAGAACTTTTGAAGTTGTAAGACCAAAATTGAAATTATGCATATTGTATTATGAACCAACCTATGTAATTTGGTCATAACGTCCTCATTTTAAATCGAAATGGACCCAATTTGGAGGCATTTGAAAGCTAACTCAAAGGGGAACAACTTTGTCCTGCTAAAGATTTTGTAATTCGAGTTTTTTCATGTCCAAAAGTGCTATACAAATAGGTGATTGAATGCACTATGAGATTTTTGAAACTAAAATTTTAAAAGGCATAACTCCCTAATAACTTATCCAAATGAGGTGATATTTTAGTAGGTTGTTATTGGGTATATTAGCTGCATTGTGACCAAAATTCATGATTTTTGAAATAATAGATTGGGAGAAATATATTTTCTAAATCCGCTGGTCGGATTAGGTTCCAATTTGAGTCATTTTTAGTAGAATTGCGGTCTCTTTCGTTTTAAATTGGGGTTTCGCAAACCAAACCTTTTTCAAAAAGCTAAGATAGATACCAAAAACTTTTTACTTAAGGGAAGTTTTTGAGATTTGGACAATTTCATGCCTAAAAATGTACTGCAACATAAGACCAAAATTGAGATTTTATTTAGTCTTTAGGGGCTATTTTGAAAATATCAATTTAAAACATATTCGACCAATCTGAATACATAATAAACATATTTAATTGACTTTAGGGGACTGAGAGAACAAAGCTCGGGTACAAGGAGCTAGGCGGGTTCGATTCGAGAGTCCAGGGAAATCGAGCGTGTATTGAAGTATGTAAAACCCAATGGAACGTCACTTTAAGTATTTATTAGATTTCCTTGTTGTTTTACTCTATCCAGTTTTGTATATTCATGTTCCATTTCTTATTCACTTCAGTTATCTATGCTTGTATTGTTGTTTTGAAAAGATGGTTGAGTTTACTCCCTCCGGGTATTTCGTTGTGTGTATATGGCATGCTAGACCATAGCATGTGTATCAGGAGTCCTCGGTGAATGACAATCCGAGCTACTTTATCGATACAAGTGTCAGTGCGTCATGGATTTAAGTTGACCATCGAGAAGACCAAGCAATAGGCTAGTTGGGTGCACCCAATGGTGGGATCCTGGAGAGAGAACCCGAAGTATGGTTTAGTTTTACCAGGACAGCCACACACATTTGCGCTTTATTGTTATTTACGCATGCGATGATCCCTTTACAGTTGTCTATTTACATTCCGCATGTTTATTTAACAGTATTTATTGGATTTCCTTTACTTTATCATATGAATGCTCAGGGAGTTTTCCCGAGATTTTACTCACTGGACTCGTCATCATCTGTTTTATTGTGATGGCTGAGTGCATATCCTTCTACGAGTAAGGTAAGAGTAAAGGGATTCTTGGCGACTATCTTTGAGCACACCAATTGTTTGGCACACTACTCGTAGGTGTTTATTTTTACATACTTTGTCGTATATTTTGGGTTTATGAGAGACTTATGGGACACATGTATTTGCATATATTTACTTTTGCCACCTTATATACGATGTATTTTATTATAGGTTTTCTACAGTATGACCGATGCCCCATAAAACTTAAAAGTTAATTAAAATCCATGTTTATCTTCTTTAAGACTTCTGATTACCTACTTGCAACTCTGAAAAACACATGTTATACTTATAACTTAATGTACATCTCAAATAATTGGCAAATAATACAAAAAATACGATGAATAACACGTCCATCGAGGAGTGATGATGTGGCGATAAAGTTGGATGGGCTATGGGACCCACGTAGCAGCTCACCCGGTGGCCTCAAGTCGCGGGGTCGCCACATTTCGAAATAGCGACGAGTGTCATAAATAACGACAGATTAACGACAGGGTCTCTTCGCTATTTGTTGACGGATTGACAAAAAAAAAAAATTATTTTTTGAAATCAGTGATATTTTCAAAAAAAAAAAACTTCAAAAAAAATCCTAAAAAATAAATTTTAAAACAACAACAAATCTTAAAAAATAAAACAAATTTATTCAACAACAACAACAACAAATACAACAAATAAAAAAATAAAAAACAAAACCCTAAAAAAAACCTAAAACAACGAATCTTAAATTTACAAAAAAAAATAGTGCGAGGAAGGCGTTGACCGACATGATGGTGGCAGGAGGCGGAGGGTGGAGCGGTGAGGTTGATCGAGAGGGGTGGCAGTGGTGAGGAGAGAAGGGGGCGATGGGGCGACAACGGCGAGGAGAGCGGGGGCGGAACTGGCACCGGCAAGGAGAGCAGGGACGACAGCGACAACGACAAGGAAAGCGGGAGGCAGCACCGGCATCGGCACCGGCACCGGCACCGGCGAGGAGATCTAGCTAGAAAGCCGAGAGATGGAAGTGAGAAAAGAGGGGAGGGGCGGATGGAAGTGAGAAAAAAGGGGAGGAGGCGGTGAGAGGAGAGAAAATTTTTGGAGAGTTTATAAACGAGAGAGGTTAGGGTTTGGTTTCGAGTGTAAGAGAGAGAATGTGTGTGGACCCCACTGCCACATGGGCGAAAAATTTCTTCTTTGGCGGGAGTTTTCTCACCCAACAATTAGCGACGGGTCCTTGCTAAACCCATCGCTAAATTGGTCAACGAGTGAACAAATGCCCCGTCGCGGTCGCTATTTGGTTCTTTTTTTGTAGTGTGTTTCAAGAGCTTATCATAAACAATTTACGCACGATTTCTATTCATTCCTTCAATCACGAAGTAATTGAAGGAGGGCAAACTTTCTTAACTCTCATGGGTAGGAGAATCGATGATCCTTCATGTGATGAAAACTGCGTGCCATGGAAGGTGATTTCATTCGCCCTCAAAGATATAGCCCAAGAGGTGCTTCAATTAGTTGGGCCCACACTAAAACAATAACAATGTTGTTAAGAATGTTGTATACTCATACAGTGTAGCAATGACATTGTAGGGGCATAGAAGAGGAGCAGATAGATTCCTACGACGCTCCATATTACGCACCTTCTGTTGGGAAGTACAGGACATAGTTCTTCTCGAAGGATCCTTTAATCTCCCTTGACTAATCCGCTTTGAAGTCGGTTGGGACGTCAACACAGTCAGTGATGATACCAATCTAACTAGATTAGATGATCGGATGGCAGCATATATATAGCAAATACATGAGAGCAGTTTTTGAACCTATGCTCTCTTCTCATTTTGGGGGATCACAACTGATGGATGCCTTATTCAAGAAGTTCACAAAGAGGGTCGCCGAGGTCTTCAGCGAAGAAAAACCCAAGTGTTTTCCTATAGTGATCTCCTTGATTAAGTACTACTTAAGTAAACCTGCTTGTATTTCTAATTACTATATGTAATGAATTTATGATGGACAATGAAGGGGTTTATGAGTTGCCACGACTCACAAGGAATTAATTATATCCTGAATTAGGACATTGGAGTAAAAAGGAAAGCTATTAGAAATCTAACTTACCTCGTATCATTTATGGAACTACACGCGAAATTTGTTCGAAAACTGCCACTTTTTTGTTGCTCATGCAAATAGATATCGGTGATTAAAAAGCACTTCCATGGACGTGGACCATACGGATACCTGAAAACAAAAGTAATCATCAAACTTAATCAGCACCTTTTCCAAAAAAATTTCATGCCTAACATGTATTTGAAAAACAGAAATAGAGATTGGGAGCATGAAACTGTCAAATAATTAACTAAAAATGAGGCTTACATTAGGCAATAGAGAACTGACACTATCAAATCACTTACAAGTTCGGTAACGTTTATCAAATACAAAAAAAGACTCAAACCAACAAGCAAGTTTTAATTGAACACTGCACATTCCACGTTCTTTTTTTGGATCCACACATTCCATGCTTATGAGTTATGATACTGCCCTATAATATTCATGAATCAAAAAGCATTGGCTATTCTAAAATACGTAAAAATAAAATACTGGAAAAGCAGGGTACGATTCTTCTGCATTTCAAAAAGCAGTCATGACTTTTATGTTATGATTGATCAATCTATATATTTGACTTACAAAAATCTCTTTCAGATTAGTAATTTGTTTCAGATTAGTAATATGCTATGATTGATCAATCAAAAAGTATTGAATAGTGCTTTCAAGTTTTGGCCTAGTACTCAGTTGTTTGTTACGGGATTCTTGAATGCATATTGGGCCGCGTCCCCAGACGATAAGAGGTCTGTTTTTGGTTTTGCAGTGTTTCTTGGGTCCAACCTTGTATCTTGGCAATTTAAAAAACAACAGGTGGTTGGTCAGTCTAGCACGTAATCGGAGTATCGTGCATTGGCTCAGGTCGCTGCTGAATTCTCTTGGTTGCAGTCTCTACTTTGGGAGTTACATGTTTCGGTCCCTGCTTCTCCAGTGGTATGGTGTGATAATATCAGTGCTCAGGCTTTAGCTCATAATTCGGTATATCATGCTCGGACTAAACATATCGAGTTGGATGTTCACTATGTCAGAGATAAGGTGTTGGCAGGCCATCTGTTGGTGCAACATGTTCCTAGTCACAATTAAATTGCAGATTGTTTCACCAAGGCCTTTGCGGCTTCGTGGTTTTCCTTTCTTAGGGGTAAACTTGTGGTCGTCTCGCTCCCCTTCGTTTGAGCGGGGATGACAGAATAAGCCATTAGATGAGTTACTGTGGTTAGTGTGGGTTTACAGTGAGGTTGTTACTGAGTGGGTGTGTACACATATAAGTCACCATTGTGTGTTATAAGGGTATAACTAAATGTAGATCAAGCAGTATGTATGTGTCTGATCGTATGGCTCAGGTTAGATTATAACAGCATATATAAAAGAAACCCTAATACATCTGAGAAGCAATTCTTGCATTCTCAGCTTTCTCAATCTCATTTGTATTGTCGTTTAGGGTTTCTATGTTGAATCTATGGTACAACAATGTGAAAGCTATGACGCCTCACCTGCTTGCAATTACTTCTTCAGAGCACGAGTGAAGGAATGAATAAAAATCATGCTTAAATTGCTCATTGTAAGCTCTTGAGACAGCAGGAGGGGTTGTGGTTGCTTTCTAGCATGGATGTTGAACAAAAACATTTTTCAAATTAATTAAGGCATGTCGCACATGCGTGCGCAAGCCCGTGGATTTCCTCCGCTAGCACTGATACTATCCTCAACTTGACCACCATCAACTCTTAAGTGTGTGGTTTTAACTTAAAAGCCTCGATTCTAATTGGGAGGAGTTAATCACTTCTATACTTTATTTCGAAGTTTCATTTAATCCCTGTAGGACTAACTTTCGGTCCACACATCTTCAGCATCAAGCATCCCTAATTCAAGGACGATGTGTCGGCTAAGTTTTAGAAACGCTAAGTAGCATCATTAAATTAAAAAAAGAAATTAGCGTCTCTATAGGTATACTTTTTTATTGTGCATTTATACATGCATACTTATAAATGTACCAGTGATCACCTGGAAGAGATAATGAAGAATGTTGGAAGAGTGAATGTAGTGTATAGATTTTATTGGAAAAAGCCTCCCATAGAAAGAATTGGGCACGGCTGCAATAAAGCAGGACCGACCATGATTGATATTACCTCTCTCGAGTTTGTTATAGAAAGAAGGCAATGACTATCATCCACATAAACTAAGACATACAAAACCACTTACTATTGACAATAGATGAATAGAGAATTATCAGCCTTTGGATTTACAAACCCCCAAAAGAGCAAAGTGGATTTCAATTTATCAAACTAAACTGAGGGGCCTATCGAAGATCATATAAAGCCTTATGAAATTTGCAGACATGATTAGGGAAACGATTGTCTACAAACCCTTGAGGTTGGGTTGTACAGACATCCTCAATCAAATTACCATTTAAAAATGCATTGTTAATATCCAGTTGACGAATTGACCAACCAAACTAAACAGCAAGAGACAATATTATACGGATGGTGGAGGCTTTAACTACTGGACTGTAGGTCTCATCAAAATCGATACCAAGCATATATTTGAAGCCCTTGGCCACTAGTCTAGCTTGTAACAATTTATAGAGCCATCAAAAAAATTTTGACAATGAAAATCCACTTTTTATCAACCACATTCAAAGAAGATGAAGCAGGCACCAAAGATCATGTATTGGTCTTGATGAGTGCTTGAAGTTCTTTCTCAATGGCCTCTCTCCATTGAGGATCCTTGAGTGCCATTTCAACTGACTTTGGAATGTCAATAGTCAAACCGGTTGTGCTAGCAAGAAACACCTTTTTCATAGAAATCCCATTCTTAGCTCGAGTGACCATCGGATGACTGTTATAAGGTACCTCAGATGGAATAGTTGAACCATGAGACACGGACTCTGGAGCAGATATAACTGGTAATACAACATCCCCAGATTGTACAGAAATTGCAGGCATTAACGGACACATGGGTGGTGACACAAACTCAAAAGAAGAGGTGGAGACTGGCATGAAGGAATTAGAGTTGACTTTCATAACTGTAGTAGATGGAGGAAACCAGGGAATAAGAATAGTTTCCTGTGATGTTGTTGCAGACTGAGCATTAGATGTAGGAAAAAAAGATAAGTAAGGAAATTCCTCCTCATTAAAGACCACATGACGAGTAATATAAAGTATGTCAGACTTGTGTAAACACTTGTACCCCTTATGAGAAGAGTTATAGCCCAAGAAGATACACTTCTCGGAACGATATTGAAACTTATGAGCATTGGAAGGTTGAAGGTGAGGGTAGCATGCACACCCAACAATTTTGAGAATAGAGTAATCGGGGTCGACTATACAACTTCTTATAAGGGGACACACCATTCAGCACTCTAGTAGGAAGACGATTGATCAGAAAGATTGATGTTTCGCATGCATCCCACCAGAATTTGTATGGTAGATGACAATGAGCCAAAAGAACTAGACCCATTTCACTTATATGTCTTTGTTTCCTCTCAGTACGACCATTCGGTTCATGACCATGAGGACATGAATGTTGAAACCCAATGCCATGAGAATCAAGAAAAGGTTTGAATGACCTATACTCACCACCCCAATTAGATTGTACTCATTTAATACAAATCGAGAATTGTTTCTCAACAAACTTTTTAAAATGGACTAATGCAGCAAGAGCATCAGACTTTGACTTTAAAGAATAAGTCCATGTAAATCTCATACAGTCATCCATAAAATGAACATAGTAATTGTACCCACCAGTTGATGTAACTGGAGAAGGACCCCACAAATCAGTATGGATAAAATCCAAAATCTGATATGACTGACTCATATTTGATTGAAATGGTAATGCATGACTCTTGCCTAATGGAAAACTCGAACAAAAGTCAATAGAATGATTATGTACATTTACCAACTGTAACACCTTCTACAATGTATGATGTGCAGGATGTCCCAGTTTGGAATGCCACAATGCAAACAGACTCTTGTTGAATGCAACACATGTTGAATGGTGAGAGGAAAGAGATGGTAAATATCAGAGAAATGATATAGACCATTGTGAAGATGCCCAGGTAGAAGAACCTGTTTAGTTATGATATCCTTCGCAAAGTGGTTATTAGCATGAAACTCAATTAGAACGTCATTCTCCTTAGTTAACTGAGAGACATTAATAAGATTTTCTTTATTTGAGGTACCCATAAAGCATTCTGAAATGACAACTTCAAGCTAGATGATGGGAAATATAGCAAACCAACACTAGAAATAGGAAGAGATTGGCTATTACCCATAAATAATGATTAATTATCTTGATAAGGAACACAGTTGGTCAATTGGGATGGATCAGCAATAATGTGAGAGGATGCACCACTGTCAGCATACCAGGACACATCATAACTTGGTTCAGAAGCAGCATAGAAGGTATTCTGAGAAGGAGGAGATTGAGGCATCAATCGCATCTGCTAGGATGAAGACGCATTCTGCTGAGTTGGATTGGAACCATTAGGAGCCCCCCATGTATTTCATATCACCTCGGACGTAACATAAAATAGCCGAGTGACCAAACTTCCCACAAATCTGAAAAGTTGGTCTAGCATTAATTAGTGGAACTCTTAAAACTACTACAGCCCCTAAAACGATCTCCTATGCCTCTGTTATTCTGAAAACGACCCCCATAATTCTGTCGTTGGCCTCGTCCTGAAGCAGTACCACCATTTGAATGTTTTACTTTTACAGAACTTGCTGACTGAGTTCCATCTTGAATCGCCAAAGAGTTTAATCCTTGAACATTATGAATCTGAGTCGAGGTTGTTTCAAAACTTAACAGCGACGCTTGAAACTCTGTCCAACTCAGTGACTCGTTTTATTGAAAAATTGCCATTATCGGGAGATACTCTCCATTTAAACCAGCTAAAGCATTTGAGATCAACTCATATTCAAAAATTGGTACACCAGCTATGGCTAAGCTATCGGCCAATTCTTTCGTTTTGAACAAAAACTTGGAAATCGACGATGAACCTTTCTTGGTATTTTGGATCTGACAACGATGAACCTAGATCTGGGCTTGACTATAAGATCCACAATGTTCTTCAATTCTTTTCCATGCTTCACGAGCAATAAGAGCCCCAACTACCACTGGAGCTACTCCTTTAGACATAGCACTTATTAACCATCCTAAATAGTATTGATCCTTACTGTATCATTCATCATAAGCTTGATTTGGTGTAACCAAATCATCCAAGAACTCTGGGGGACACATAGTGGTGCCTAGTAGGTGACCATCAAGATGACTCCATGAAAGAATGGAAAAGCCATTTCCATTTTCCATACAGAACAACTTGTATGGTCTAACTTCAATGTAACTAGTTGGTTTAGAGAATTACCAAATGGTGTGAGTAAATGCATCTGTGATGCAGATCCATTACTCGTTGTAGATCCACTATTCTGTAATGTAGATCCGGTGTTTTGGGCTCCAGATCTGCTTTGCACCATCATGCTTGGTGTCGAGACATCTGCTACGAACGCCATCATCAACAATGGATCATTGAAAGTAAATCTCTCACCAGGAAACTCAGCGACATTAGCTCTGATACCATGTCAAACCAGATATTCAACATAGAACCCTAGACGGCGATACAAATGAGATTGAGAAAATTGAGAATGCAAGAATCGTTTCTCAGATGTATTAGGGTCTCCCTTATATATGTTGTTACAATATAACCTAAGCCACACGATCAAACACATACACACCGTTTGATCTACATTCACTTACACCCTTACAACACACAATAGTGACTTACATGTGTACACACCTACTCAGTAACGACCTTACTATAAACCCATATTAACCACAGTAACTCATCTAATGGTTTATTCTCACATATATTGAGGAGAATAGATGATTCTTCATGTGATGAAAATTGTGTGTCATATTTGGAAGATGATTTACATTGGCACTCAAAAATATAATCCATGAGGTAAAGACTTCAATTCAACAATCGATACCAAATAATGTTGAGAATATTGTGTACAATAGCCCAACAGTGCGACATATGATAATGCTCGAGTATGGATTAATTAGTTCAAGTTAGAGCTTAAACATAAGTATGTTTTTAAAACTCAAGCCATACATTTTCAAAATAAGACTCGTTTAATTGAATATTGATGTTCTAGTTTTTTTGCCAGAAGCTCACACAAGTCAAATTAGATATTATGTATAATAAACTAGTTTAGTTTTATTTTCTTATCCAAAAAATAGGTTTTTTCATACTATGTGTGGCAGCTCCAAATCCCAAGGCAAACCGAGCACTGCTATGTCGTCAGACATGTCACCAAGTCATGCCACGTCCCATGTATGCCTATCCATGATGGCCCACGACATATACTTAACTTTTTTTTAATCTAAATATTCTAATTATTTGGGTATTTTATGATATTTCACACTTAATCAGTTTAGTTAGACTATACTTAGCTTATACTAAGTCAATTAATAAAGTGTTTAACTAGTTTTCATATATTACAAACTAAGTGTTTGTGTTTTACATGCATATTACAAATGATAATAATAGCAGAAGTCTTAAATTTCATAATGCAACAAGTTAATAACAATAATTTGCATTAATTTAACAAATCCTAGCAGTGGAAAACCCATCAAAAAGATGTCACGTATATAATAGGCGACAAAAGCATAATCATAGTCAATAAACATGTATCAGTATGTATAAGTCTCCCAACATCCCAAAATGAAACAATAATATAATATATACAATACATCTACAAGTCTGTTGAAGAGGGCTCATTGGAATCAGAGGTAGTTGCCAAGGTTAGCCTTCCCTCGGCTCGTCGTAGGATCTACACTCGGCCATCCATACAAAACAGTTGATGACAACAAGTCCAATAAGTAAAGCCTCAAAAGAAACGCAATTCGCATTCAATAATGAGAGATAAACAAAGTGGCTACAAATCATGCTAAGTAAGAGTAATACAGTAAAAATAGACTGAATAGCATGATGAGAAGTCCCTATGATACAAGTATGTAGGACGCGAGTGTGGTGTATATATGTCGAATACTGGGACAAATAGGATAAGACCGAGGAGAATCTGGGGACGAGGTGACCCTGCCACCGCACCAAGGATGATGAGGACTTTTTTGTTCGGGAATTTTAGAACTCCTGGCCAACCGCCTCTACGGATAGGTATCTGTGTCGGAGGTAAGCCATTACGATCATGCACTCTCAAATCATCGACTCGCGGAGAAGAGTCTCATGCGTAGTCTAAGATATGACTAACATCATCGTTAAACTCGAACTGTCATCTACGAGAGTCTCGGAATGGTCATACCATCCGTCAACTACATCCGACTCACGCGGGAGCGGAGTAGTCAAACTAGTACCAATTGGTATTGAAATAACATTGTAATTGAATTTAAAGCAATAAGAATACCAAGTGCTTTTTTGGTGGATTTTACTAACCAAATGCGATAAAACCCGGTCCTAGTCGCTCGTTCATACCCCGAAATATGTTGGGTTTTGGGGTTCATACGCAGCGGAGATTACAAAACAATTTTGACAAAAACCCCAACAGGATCCGAATCTAATTCCATTAAAAACGTTTAAACCATGAAAATTTAATCACACCTCAGTTGCGATGTACCTTTCTGAAGGTTAATCGATCTCTAAGGCGCTGCCAACGACGAACGCCCTCTACCAGTAGTCCACACACGAACGGCGGACGAGATTCAAAGTGCTAGCTTCGGGAGAATACCAAACCTTTTGTTTTTCTCTCCAAAACGATCCAGAGCATACCAAAAAACTCTAAGTCGTTTCTAAAACGAAAATAGAGTTTCGGCCTTTTGATCTTTCGTCCGTGTATTCTAACTTAAAGCGTTTATTTATACAACCCTTGTATATAGACGGTTAAGTAAATTACACATATACCCCTACTTAAAGAAGTATAAGTGTAATACACCACAAGGACGTTTCCGTCATGAATTTTATCATATAAAATTCATTTTTCTGAACCATCTTAAAATCTCGCAAAACCATTCTTAGTGTGCGACCCAATAGGCTCATACAACGTTGGCAGTGTACCAAAACACATTTTGGTATACAAGTCATAAGCGACCTCTAGCAAGACATTATGACTACCCAAGTTGTACGAATATCAAATCGATACAACCTAATCAATAGTGTATATAACATCCTTTTGTCACACGATATCTTTTTGATCAAACATAAGGCATGGAATTTTCATCCAACATGTTCAATCGTACTAGTCTCGATCTTTAGGTAGACTGAAAACATCCAAGTGACCTTGATCAATATCAATTCACTTAGACTAGGCCTTTTAACAATCTAACACATCGAGGATCCACTGGATATCTCTCTTTATATGAGAGGGACAAATTCTATCTTGATTACACAACTTCATCACATTGCTCACACAAGAACCAATCACAACCTTTATAATCGTCCTAAGGTTAAAGACAACGTTTGATTGTGTCAAATTATTGTGTTCCTAATGTTGAAGTCTCTGGTAATCTCAAGTCAGAGGACTAGAAAATATACCTATCATGAGAAACAACTATGACTTAATCCATGTGATGTTCTCATTGCGGGCCGGTCCAGTACTTTGTTCCCTAACAAGTACTCGTGATCTTGATTCGTATCCCTATATGTATAATCATCATATGATCATCAATCAAGACTCACACTAGTCTTAATTCATTATAGTTCCCAGTATAATGATCGACTAGGGACATTTAGGATATTTCTGTAAATACCCATGGATCTTATTATAATGTAAACATGCAAATTAATTATAATAAACAGCAAATGAAATCCTCTATTTTATTAACTAAAAGTATTCATAAAGATAGTTAATGGATTGACCTAGGGCACATGCCCCAACAAAATACTCGTCCGTCGGTCCCCTAAGCTTCCCTAGGCCCCGAATATCCTACATACTAATTTTAAATAATTTATGGTCACATTATTTTATATTGTGAGACCAAAAATTAGATTTTTATTCTAATTTTTATTTGTGACAATTTTTTTCCGGGTTACACCGAAGTGCCAAACGCCCAAAAAAGTCTATAAACCCGATTTTATACCTTTTCCCAATTTCTCATATTTTCTATGATTTTTCTAAATTTTTCTGCTTTTTTTCCATAAAACTACAGCAACAATTAAACCTTGAAATCTATAGTTCAATATGACTAAATTTGAGAACAAAATCAGTGATGATCTCATTGAAAACATTTTGGAATCATTTGCAACCTACCCAAAGGATCTATTTACATTTGTAGTTCAACCTACCCAAAGGATCTATTTACATTACAACCTACCCAAAGGATCTATTTACATTACACCCCAAGTTTAATAGTTCTGAAAACAAATATATCAATAATACATTACAAGGCTTAGATTTAAGAGAGAATGCTTTAAACTATCGCCTCTCCCTTGTCCCGATCTAACACCAACAAGTATGATCTTGAGATGTAAGTGGGGTGAGCTAAAAGAACCAATAGAACTCAATAAAAGAGAAGACTCACTCAAATATTAAACATGCGAGTATTACCTATAAAGCAAAATAAATCTAGCATGCATTTAAAATCAAGATATCATTGATAATTTGTAGCATACCATCAATTTTCATAAAGAGTAAGTATTTCATATTCCATAAAGCAATTTAAGCAGTGATAGAGAATGTCAAGAATTGTAAAGCATTGGAAAATCAAGTTTTCATGCAAAGGGGTTACAAGAGAGATCGTATAAATTAATAGATATAAATGCAAGTTTATTGTCTCATTTGTCATTACCTCCCCTTGTTGACCAATCATCGAAGTATAATAAATATGCGTGGGTGACCCGATTCCACCGTGTGTCCCGGCTCCTCAAACTTGGTTCTATCGTGCATCTACGACTCTCCAAGGGGCCCTTGCAAAAATGGCTGACTTGGTTCCACCGCGTTACTACGGCTCCCAATAGGCCCTTAAGCATGTAAGGTAACTTGGTTCCACCATATGACTATGGCTCCCCAAGATGCCTTATAAGAAGTCAAATAAGGTAGGTAATAACCCCATCCCAAGTCTTTTAGTTAAAATCATTATTCTAAATATACTAGTAGCAAGTCACATTAATAGATGAGTGGAGCTTCCCACTTACCTCGACTCGTCGTGAATATTAATTCCGATCTTTGCGCGGTCGGGGTCCAATGCGAACTGTCTTGCGAATCTAAACAATTTAAGACACATTCACATTAACAAGTCATACATTAATTTCAATTTATTTTTAGATTTATTTCAGGGTCCATTATTATGAGTCCTGCGAGTTCCTCGTCGCCCCATGTAAGGGGTGGGGACCGCCTAATCTCTCCTTTGGGGGCGTAGTTGCGCCCCCTCATGAGGGCCAGGACTAAAATCTAAAAGTCCTTTATTTTCTTTTATTTGCTTATTATTATTATTATTATTATTATCATTATTATTATATATTTTTTATTTATTTATTATATTTTATATATATTATTTATTTATTTAGGGTCTAGGGGAGGTTTAGGGGCCAAATGGACATTGTTGACCCTGTTCAGGGACTTGTTGGCCCCTAGGTAGTCTAAGGCCAACTACCTCTGCTTCACAAGCCAGGGGCAATGCACCTAGTTTAGCTGGCGCTGGTCGGGTGGGGTGCCTCTCCCCCAGCGCCTCACCGGCATTGGGGCCCCTCCGCCTGGCTAGTTAGGGGTGGCACTCCCTTTTGCCAGCCGAGTGGAGGCGAGGAGAGTCATGTGGGAGGGGTAGCACCCTCCCTCCCATTAATGTTGGGGCGTTCCATTCACTTGTCGACGGTGACGGCGAGGCAACCACTACCCTCGCCGGTGACGCCCTCCTTTGGGGCTCCCTTCAACCATATTTAATCAAATAAGGTCGAAATAAGCAGACTTTGAAGAAAATAGAGGATAAAAGGGATATGTTTACCTTTCAAAGAGGTTACATTGACTTTGAAACACCACCACCACCATCGATCTCCAACTTAAGATATCATCTCACTTTCGGAGTTTTTGCTTGATTAACACATATGGGGAGAATATTTATCAAGCTGACACACCCACAAAAATATTTTTCAATCTAACTCGGTCAATGCCACATCACCCGCTACATCACCCGACCCGCCACATCACTGGACATCACTTGGAAACAAAACGTGACCGCGGTAACGTTTTGTTTTTTTTTTTTTTTTACTTCAAAAAAAGGGATTTTCATTTCAAAGAAGTCGTGACCGCGAGTCACGACTTCAATAGTTACCTAGGTTAAAACTCCATCTCTTTTCACGATTCACTGTTACTTCATCTCCTTCATGAATCTCACCGGCGACATTTTCACTGCAGGGTCCACCTCCGCGTCCGGCACAACCAGTCTCCGCCGTCTGGCTCCGTCGTCCGCAGCAGGCACGTCACTGCATCAACTTTGACGCAGGAATGCCTCTCGGTAGTGGCTGGTTTCACTCACGTCGGCGATGCTCGCCTCCTGCCGGTCGCAGCTCGCCTCCCGCCGGCCGCCTCTTGGTTGCACTTCCGTCGTCGCTGCTCTCATTCCCACCGGTCTCTGTTGTATTGGTAAATATCTTCCCCCAATTGTGTTAATTAATGAATTAATTTCGCAATTTTCTTTGGGGTCGTATGCTTGATATCCAACATTAGAAGAGTATGTTTAATTAATGAATAAAAGTATGCATTGGTATTGTGTTAGTATTTAATTTCCCTTTTTTTGTCTTAAAGTGAATAAAGTGTATAAATTTAGAAAATGTAGCAATACATGACACACGTCAATGACTCGAAATCATGCACTAATATATAAGAGCATTATATCATCCACCGTAATCAACTTTACTGTCAATGCATGATGAATTAATTGAAACTTTTGTGGTCTCGGGTTCGTTTGTGCAATATTTATATAATGCTTTGATTAATCGGGACTTTTGCGGTCTCGGTTCGTCGGACTCGGTTCGTTGGTGCAATATTTATATAATGTCTTGATGAATTAATTGAGACTTTTGCGGTCACGGGTTCGTTGGTGCAATATTTATATAATGTTTTGATAAATTAATTGAGACTTTTGTGGTCACAGGTTCGTTGGTGCAATATTTATATAATGCCTTGAACCACTTGAAACAAACAACTTAAAAAGAATAATATATTGTATAATTAAAGTGACAAGATGTAGAAAAAGATAAAGATAAAAAATAAAATAAAATAAACTACGATCAATGCTCCATAATCTTTAAATTATAAAAAAGGCATTGAATGGTTATCATGTCTTTAGCTCATTTTGAGAAACATTGTAGTTTGATTGACAAACATTGAATGGCTCCTTGTTCTATTGTTTGCATCAATTGTGTAATTTCTTATTTACTGCAAATTGATCGATAGTTGCTTCCTTATTTGAATAAAATAAAGAACTTAAAATAAAATAAAGTTTTAATACACGTTGGAGCTTGTTAAGTTTATTTGTGCTAAGTGAGTGTATTAATTATCATCACTTCTATTGATTAACAATTATATTCTACATATATAGATTTCATAATGGTTAATCGAAGAGTAATTTTGGTGTGCTATATGAATGGTGTCATGGTTGATGGACCATCTGGGATTTCGTACACGAAATCGCCTATTCGACATCTCAGATCGAAGTTGAGTTTAGGGTATGAGGAACTTGTGAGTTTTATCTGTAATTCCTTGGAGATAGACAATGAAAAAATGATATTAAACATGATTTATCTGAAATCCTTGGAGATAGACAATGAGAAAATATTCTTTGAAACGACATCATACCAAATGAAGATTTATTCCCGCCTCTTCCATTTTGGTCATAGGTAATTACAATTTTTTAACAAAGTAATAAAAAATTGAGTTTATTTATTTACATGTAAATTCATGCATGCATTGTGTTGTTTTTTCATGTTTTTATAGGTGGAGACATGCTTTAGAGACCACAGTAACATCAACTCATCAGTTGACAATAAGTGATGAAGTGTCTATTCTACGTATTAAAGATGTAGCCGCATCAACTTTGACTGCAATACATGCAGATTATCGCATCCATAATATGCCCAGTTCTTTTGAAGAATCTCATCAATCTTCTCATGAAGATATAAATTCAAGGCATGATACTTCAGTGTATACTCCATCCATACCTCTCAACGAGTTAGAGACTTTACATACTCCATCAGTACCTCTCAACGAACTCGAGACTTCACATACTCCATCGATGCTTCCCAACATTGGATTTGAGACTACGGAAGCCTTTCATTTTGATAGGATACCTACATTTCACGTCATTTTAATGCAAGTCTAATAATGATGAATTTATCTAGGACTATAAGTACTAATGATGGTGGAAGACATGATACAAATGATATTCAACCAAAAGATGCTCAAAATTCATTACGTGCTAATGTGAGCCCTTCGAATGTGTCATTAGCTTTAGATCGTAATGTGCGAGTCATAAAGAGAACACGTTGTGGGACTGGAAGTCATTATTTGGAGTCAAACTAACACTTTTTTTTTTACTATAACAAGACATCTTTTTGTTTATATTAATGCTTTGTAGTTGGTTGTGGTGTTCCTAATGTGATAATGCTTAATGTGAAAGAACCATATAGTATCTTTGCGAACTTATAACTTAATTAGCAATGCATTCACAAGGTTTTGAAGGTACATGGTGAAACTCTTGTTCATAAACTTAGGGATTATTATAGCATTTCATCAACTTCCAAGTTTTTCGTTTATAGCAAATGAAATTTCTTGCACTACTAACGTGAATTTCATGAATTTTGCAAATTACTCGAGTTGAAAAAAACACATATATGCTAGTGGATTATACTTGTATATGAGGTATAATATGATCAATAAAATTTTGTCAAGATTCATTTTCATTTTCTTCATAAAAATAAATTAGACTTAAAACAAAACTTGCAACTATGAATTGACTCTGGAGAGAATCCAACATTTTTTTGTCGACATTCGAAAGGAATAGTGGAAGCTGGAAACGCTACACTCTACGATGATTTACTAGCAAGAAAAATGAGAAAGTTGAAGGGGCCGCATTCATTTACGACTTGACTAAAATTGCTAAACTCGATATCAGATTGCAAAATTTATCAACATTGAAGATTGGTTACGTCGCCAATGTTACTTTGGGCGGCATACTCAGTCGATAAACTTTTTAATGCTTATAACTAAGCAAATAAATTATTTGATCTTCCTATCCCAATTATCCTAGATGATTGATACTGCAACACTCATGAACCACATCCATATTATCTCTTTTGAGTGAAGTAATATTGATGATTAGTTGTTCCTGTTTAGTGTTTACAAACTGGTCTAGTTGGCTTTTCAACTGTACCATCTTTTACTATCCAAAGTGAAAGAATCTAGACATTCTCTAGTTTCTTCAAAATGCATTCATCTGTCCATCATACTATAAGTCTTAATTTCTCACAGATTGCCTCCAAACCTTAAGCCAAACACATGTCTAAATAACTTAGAAGTTGTTTGTATTTATTTGTGTTTATTACCAAAAGCAAAAAGAAAAAAAATACAAAACAAAAAAACAACACCAAATAAAAAAAATTAGAAAAAATAGAAGTCGTGACTTTAGGTCACGACTTGCATTTTTTTAAAAAAAATTCGTTAAGTTTTTTTTTTTTTTTTTAAAGATCTTAAAGGAAAAAAATTCTTAAAAAAAACTAAAAAAACAAAATTAAAGAAGTCGTGACTGTGGGTCACGACTTCCTTTAAAACGAAGTCGTGACCCGACTTCGTTGCTTTTTTGTGCCCATTACAAGGCGATGACGTGGCAGTGGCATGACAGCAAATGAATTAGATTAGGAAATATTTTTATGGGTGTGTTAGCTTGATAAATATTCTCTCCAAATGTGTTAATCAAACAAAAAATCCTCTCACTTTCTCTCTACATGTTTTGTTTTCAAACAAAAAGGGAATTAGAGTTTGCAATTAGATTTATATAATGGAACTAGTTAGTGTAGGATTTGCAAAATTACTAAATTGACCATGGGGCATGTCTTTTGGGTTTTAGATCTGTTAAGAATCAACAAATTCGCACATCACTAAATTAATCTTAGGCTTTAATTTAATACTTGCACCTTAGGCTCTTATATTTTAATTAGCTATGTCTATGAGCTCAATTGATATTTTGTGTTCCATCATCCAACTAAGCTACAAACTACCCAGCGTCCCGTGACTACACGCATCTCGATGCATGTCGAGTTAATTCATGATCTATTAACATTTTAATCCATTATTTAAGCTTGTTAAGATTACTTAGCTTAGATTATTATTGTTTACCATTAATAAGTTCGTCTAAGCCATTTCGTTCCCGCACCACATTGCACGCATTTTGAGGTGCTAATCATCGCACTCGCCACTCACGCAAAACGCGATGGTCAACAATACACATGGTGTAATGCTATAATTCATAGTAAAACAATCATAATAAACAAGCATCGCGCAAATATAACATTATAGTTTGGCCCTCAATTGGCGTGCCTTAAACTAATCTACGACGTCCATGTGGGTTTGAGCTGGATCCTAGTCTAAATTTAGACAATCAATTAATTATTAAACAAGGCGAGCCGTCACACTATGATGTACATATGATAAACTAGTTTAGTTTAGTTTCTTATCCAAAAAATATGTTTTTTTTCATAATATGATCAACGCGTCATAAAGCTTAATTCTTCTATTCAACTCCTAACATATCGATTTGTTATAAAGTTAAATCGGACGACGAACTCTTAGAAATAGTCGAAACTAAGTAGGGAAGGGGCAAAAAATAAGGAGGCGACTAAACATACCTCATTTTTTGCTGAACAATATTTTTTTTTAGGTATTCCAATTTTACCCCTGCGCGAAATGACCTTAATGCCTCCATATAAAAGGGTTTTTCCTCGCTCATACCTCATTCCCACACGTGTTAATGTACCAGTCACTCAAACAACTCTATCGAATTGCACCCTCATGCACCTTAAACGAAACTTAAATGAAATTTAGAAGAAATGTCATGAGTACATTCCTTACCTCTTTTCGTATCAATTTATAGGTTTATTGAGTTTTTGTTATTTTTTTAATCGATTTTGTAGCTTGAATCTCGCATTAAGGGCTAAAAAAAAATGATAAAACTTGATCGTTTTCATGTGTTTTTTTGGAGTTTCGGAGTTTCAAAAATTTATTGTTCGTTCTTGTCACTCGTGGGTTTCGAGCATACAAAACCAAAACCTTTCAAAGAGTATCGATGCCTCTTCATAGGTTTCAACCAATCGAAACCTACGAGTGATACTTCCTCACTATTAGGGCACCGGCAAGACCAGATCCGACATCATTCAATAAAAAGAAAAAAAAAAGTTCTTACGACACTTTCAACCAGTACGAGTGCTCTACAATAGCTAAACCCGAAAAATAAAGAGAATTGAGAGGATTGAAAGGTGAGGGAGGGAGACAGGATTTGAACGTTAGGAGAGAGGTATTTCAAGGATTTCATAAAAAAGTGGATTGCATTTAGCAATTGAATTCATAATCGGGTATGCTTGGTAATGTGGTAAGATCACCAAAAAGTAAGGTTCATTCATATGCTCCAAAAAAAAAAAGTTTAGACATCTAAGTCTACCTAAAAAAAACAAATCAATAATTCTTTATAGATACTTCACTGGGCTTTCCTTCAAAAAATAAATGAAGCTACCCATGCCATGACAAACAAAAATCATTACACAAGGGAGTCAGTTACAAATTTATACAGCTCGCAGTTCTGGTGGCTACGACATAGCAAGCCTTCAGAACAGTATATGAAGATAAAGAATAATCCAGCCAGCCATAGAGAGGATTGCGAAGATATGAACCCAAAACAGGACTGCAGCAGACTCTCTTCCACACCCTCTCAAACTTGCTACAGCACCTGTAACATGGATCAGAAGATTGAAAATTAAGTATTAGTATTGATTCTACTAGTGAAACTCCAAGCATATATAAATAAGGCAGACTATATTTTTTGGTCCTTGAACTTTAAGTCTTTTATGCTTTTGGTCCCTGAACTTTTATTAGTGTACATTTGGTCCCTGAACTTTCATTGTTGTACATTTGGTCCCTGAACTTTTAAGTTTTTTATGCTTTTGGTCCCTGAACTTTGAGTTTTTTCTGTTTTGGAGGAAAGTTAATTTTTTTTTCGACTTTTGTTGGTCGATATGAGTCGTTCGGTTCAATAACATAAACCACTTTACTCTTCTTGATTAGTCACACGACACTTTTGTTACCCACATTGGTAGAATTTAACACTTTAAATGGTGGAAGGACTAAATGTAGAATCATTGTGAAAGTTCGAGGACCAAATGTGTAGTAATAAAAGTTCAAGGACCAAAAGCATAAAAAACACAAAGTTCAAGGACCAAATCATTAGTTTTGCCTATAAATAACAATTAGAAAATTATAGATGGAAAGTGGCTCAACGACGAACTGGACTGAGCACCCTGTTTGTCTGTCTATACAATAGGATGAACGTTCATTATGCATCAAAGTTTCAAGTTTGGGCGTCCCAGCCCGCAGGGAAGCACCCAAAGAAAAAAGAAGGAAATGCGACGTAATGAAAAACAAGCACCAATATCACGAGAAACTAATGCGCTGTAGCCTGGAGAAGCTTGAAACTTCAGTTCCGATTCAGCTATTTCAATTTACATTCAAGTGTGGGAGCAGAAATTTGCCAACAAAAATAAACACTGGAATTTAAATGGTTCCCCAAATGCATCCACCACATAAACAAAGCAATTTTCACCAAAAACCAATTACACCCAAAACTCTCTAACTCAAGAAGCTTGTCCCAAATATGCAACTCAAGCTTCGGTTGATCCATTTCATGAGAATGAGGGAAGCACTTGGAGTAGTTTGGGTTCAATCTTTACACATTTCAAATAATAAATATAATAAACCTCAAAAGAATATATTTACAATAATTTTTAACCATACATTCGCTCCCAATTACTAATCCACTTGCACTTAGGGTTTGAGCGCTTTAGCGACATGGAAGTTTCCAGAGCATGGACTTTTGTGGGCTTAGTTTTGAATTGTCGTCGTTTGAAATTGATTCTTGAATTTGACCCATGCAAAATCTCTTAAAAGTTTTGACAAAAAAAAAATCTCTCTTAACAATTAATCCAACACTATCAACAAATACCTAAATGAATTTACTTTTTAACATCAATCCAACAAAAGCAATCCATAACAAGCATGAATTTATAGTTTGATTTTCAAAGCAACCATTTGTCAAAGACTAGCACAATCAGACCGTTCTAAAACCCAGTATTAGAATTACGTGGTGCATTACTATTACCTTTACTAAAGTGACGTTAATTTAAGAAGCAATGAAAATGCAAACTTACCGGAAAGCACAGATGTAGGCATGGTATGTTGAAGAAGGAGAACAAATCGAAACATCTTATCTCCAGGTGGGAGGAAGCCCAGCTTATCGGCCAACATAACAATGCCAAGCCCTGAAGGGGGAACCAGGACCAAACGTGCAAAGATAATAGCTGCAGTGGTTCGAAATCCAAGTTTCGAACTTCCTGGCCCTATAACCAGACACAAGAAACTATCAGAAATATAGCTTCCAAGGCTGCTAGTAAAATTCGATGGCATTGCTAAATCAATCTTAGATATTTATGGGAGGGAAATAAATTAAGACACAACTTATCCTCACTTTAAGGATAAGCTATTCATTATAAGATGGTATTTGCATTAAACAAAATGTTTTGCTAACCCACTTTGGACCCCCACTTTGGGCACCTAGTGGGCCCAAGTGAGTGTCCCTCCATGTGATACACCTCGAGGAGTGTGTTCACATATCTCGAGATGTTGCGCACACACCTCGAGGTGTATCACATGGAGGAACACCCACTTGGGCCCACTAGGTGCCCAAAGTTGGTGTCTAAAGTGGGTTACTCTAGCATCTTCCTTGCATTAAATAAAACTACGCCATTAATTTTACACACAACAAAGCCTCAAGCCCAACTTAGTTGGGGTCGGCTACATGAATCAAGCTCTTCCATGATGGAAACAAATTAACTTACCATCTACGAGATTTCCTCCTAATGCCAACAATATGCAAGGAATCATTGCCTCCCTGGTTTTAAAAATAAAAATAAAAAATGACAGTTAATGATTGAGATTGTCCAGTTACCAAGTAAGCAAATGAGAATATGATCAAGCATAGGTCCTTTATTGGCGGCACATCTTCTCACATATGAAGGTGACCTAAGATAACTTGGGACGCATTACGTAAGAAGGATTTAAAGGATTACGGAAGTATATCATCAACAACATTAAATCACGTGGAATTGAAGATTTTGCCATAGTTGCAGGAATTGTGAATGAAAAATGAATAATTCGGGCCCTACCTAAATCAAATTAGGATCCAAATCATTGAATACAGATTCAAAAACCATAGTGCATCATATAATAATTTATACTTCTCAATTTCTCATCATATAATACTATAAAAAAGTTTAAAGATTAATGAAAGAGAAGCTGAAGAAGCTGAAGAATATAGGGGTAGACCGAATACAACTAGGGATTTAAAGGACTACGAAATTTGATCATCAACTGCATTACATCAAGCTTCGATCCACAGCCAAACTAATTTGTAATTGCAACTTTATTGTTGTTGATTAATGATGTTAGATTGGTGCAAGGGTATGGGACTCAATTCCCCTGACATGAAGTCTCGATTTCAAGTCTCGTGGATGAGCAAATTAGGTTGGGAACGCCACCCCCATATGGGGCACACAGGGCCCGAGCTTTAGTCAGCCCAAAAAAAAGAGAAACTTAGATAGTGGAGAAGAATTGAATGTTTGATTGGTAGGACTTTTATGGGGCATATAGGTGTCGAGGAAATACAAGACCACCAAAACATCTATTAGATTGTTGGGATAGCGAATCACCAAAACGTGTGATTCGTATGCAAATTGTATGATTCAGAAGGATCCAAAGCAATCCAATAGTGAATCAAATGGGATAAGGATTTGGTACAAGAACTCACGATTAAGGATTTGAATCCCGAATTCTAAAACCAAGCAGCCGACACCAAATATTTGGGAATGAGGCTTTGTTCATGTTGTTGTAATTGTAACAATAAGAAAACTAATTGACAGGTATAAATGAAGAGTTGATGACATACCCAAGAATAATGCAGCTGTCAGTGAAGAAGAAGAGAGGCGCATCATCAGTAAGTATTAATCGCTTCAAAAATGGCACCGCACCAATCAGAATAGCCAGGATCTGCAATTTCATGTAAAAGCATGAAATCTGCAGCCCAAAAAAAAAATGAATCTAGTAGAGAACGCCAAACCACATGCTTTGGTGCGTTTTTGTTTCAGTATTCTAGAGAGGCATTGAGAGCTCAAGCTTCAAGCCACTACTTGTGGGTAACAAATCAAGCAAATCAACAGCAAAAATTTAAGACATAAATTTCCATCCAATTAACAGGAAGGAACATGAAACTGATTTACTCGCGAGAAAGATAAACAGATGAGCAAGAAATAGCCTAAAACTTACAGAAGCGATGACAGGGGGCTGAAGAATTTGCTTAAGCTTTAACTTCTCAATCAGTAAATTAATGAATACTCTAATCTGCATCAAGGAGCATGAGAATTACCAAATATAAACCCAGTATTATGAATCATGTAACTTTGTATCTGCTCAAAATGTCAACTGTAGTTCTTGGCTAATAAGGTGTTCCTTCACATATGTGACTAAATTCATTAATCACAAATATGTAAGCAGCAAAATATATATGCATGAGGAAAATAAGCAAAAAACTATGCTACAACTCACATATGCAAGGAATCAATAAAAAACCAAATGGAAGCTAGAATGGCACATAGCCTAATATTACACATTTTTTGTGTCATGATTACTATTTCTGGAATACTTAAAAGACCAGTAACACTGGATTTGCAATCCTTCCTGTAGAACAGAAGTCCCACCTTCTCCTAATAGCCTTTGGAGAGGTACAATTGAAGAACATATAATCAATGGACTCCTCTTTTTTCTTTTTTCTTTTTTCACAAATGCATCATTAAGAGTGTCTTATGGGGAATGTCTGATAAGTCTATAAATGTACTACGTTTAGGTTCGCGTTTAGTGTGTTTACAGTGTCAAAATCTCCAATTTACAATACTTATCTCTCTTTTGTGTACTTTCAGGGTTTTTAGAAACCACCGTCGAGCCAACGCTAAGGGAATAGCACGCCACTGACTCATTGTTAGCCCGATGACCCCAGTGGTGCACCACCGCCGCCGCCAGAGGACAAGGTTCAAGGCGCCAGTGAGACGCCATGGTCAATAAAAAGATTTTGCAAGATTTGCCTAGGATTTGGGTTTTTTTGAGAGACCTTACCTGTTTTTAGGATTAGAATATAAATAGTGAGCGTCCATTATAGAAGAATATCTTTGCGTCTACTTTATTTTGGTGGTTACATTGGTTTTGTTGAATTTGCTTGATCGGAACAATGAGTTTTCGATTCAATATTTGTTGATTACAATGGCCATCTGTGGCTAGTTCACTCATCTAAATCAAGTAGTGATCAAACAAGTTGTAAGTTGTTTACGAGGTTTTCATTGAATGTTGATGCTTTTCTCTCATCTACTATTCTTGCTTTCATTTTTCTCTTTCATGGTTCATGATTTAGTTATCGTAGTGGCCAATATGCACTACCATTGATTGAGTCTATCACTAGCTAGGGATCCATTTCCCGTGCAATTTTTGGGATCCCTATCACACAGTCACTAGGATCATTGATTGATTCGACCCTTTCATGAAATCCAAGGTGATTGCAAGATCTAGGGTTTTAGAGTACGCGTTCCCACATAATTTAATGTGGTTGACTCGTTGAACCCTAAGAGCTTGTTTAGCGTTGCAAGTTAGCTAGAGAAATAGTTGAAGAGCCTGCTTTAGTTGTCAATAATAGGAGAACAGGGTCCTAGAGCTTGTTGGGAACTATAGCATACTTACTAGATTGGTCAAACATTGCAAGATCTAGGATTTTAGAGTAGGTGTTTCCACATAATTTAATGTGGTTGACTCGTTGAACCCAAATAGCTTGTTTAGGGTTGTAAGTTAGATAGAGAAGTAGTTGAAGAGCCTGCTTTGATTGTCGATAATAGGAGAGCAGGGTCCCAGAGCTTGTTGGGGACTATAGCCTGCTTACTAGATTGGTCAAACTGTCAAAGCATAATTTTAGTAACCGATGATTGAACAACGATTTTAACTGGTATCACACTCCTTGGTTTAATGTTTTTATCTTTCTGAAGGCAATAAACCATCCAAACACAAGCATTAGAGATGAATTTAGCTTAAGTGAAGGGTAAGTCATAAGGATTATTAATGAGGAAAGAAAAAGGGATCCAAAAAAGTAACTGCCTAAAAGATCCAATTTTTAAAACCATTGTCGTGTATACTTGGGTTAAGTCTAACAAAATGAAGGGTCTATTGGAAAGTTCCCATTAAACCGAAATTCCAAGGCTCTGTCCCTTGTGATGGTATTTGAGGAAAGGAAAAGCTTATTGTTTAAAATGAGCGTATAAAATTTTACAAAGTAAGGTAAGTCTAATGGATAGAGATATAAATGAGCAGGAAATCCCTATTCCAACAAGGATTGAAAGAAAAAACGTTCTCCAGACACTGACGGGGATGGTGAGAGCAAAGGTTTCCTACGTGGGCAGGGAGATCTCACTCACTTGTGACCTCTTCCAATCAAAGTAAATATTTTGCCATTTTTTATCTAAAATTGACAAGGAGCTTAGTGATGATTGATGAAGTTATTGTTAAACCTTAAGATAAATTTCGCAGATGCTTTTATAAAACTTTATTATGAATTTTAAACTTTGTTATACAAATGTTTAGGAATTTCATTTGTTAGAAGCTTCGCAAACTATGATGGATGTACATCACATTAAGTTTGGTTTGAACTTAAAATTAGGGATTTTCAAGGAATGTTATATATGGTATTTGGTGCATATGCATGATGTTGATTTTGGTAATAACTTTAATTAAATGAAGAAAGTTGATATATTCTATGTTATTGTTAGGCGTTTATTTGCTTTCACCAAAAAATTGAATACTAAATTGGCATACCCCGTTGGAAATAGTAGTGGATATTCCCAATGGGAATTAGATGGGGAACAATACATTACATCCCTAGGGAGATTCTCCATCTTGCCCTCACTCCATAGGGAACAGGGATGGGGATGATTTCCCATCCCCGACAAAGATGGGGACAAGGACATGGTATATAAATAAAGAGGATGGGGGTGTTATAGGGACTCATCCTACCCTGCCCCATTCACACCCCTACTAATGGCCAAGCTATTATCTCCCCTCCAAGGATCTACCCAAAATCTATATCATTTAACATCCCCCACTTAAATCTCGAAGTAACTTGCAAACAATGGATAAAGTGATGCAATGAACTTTCATGGGATTCTAGAGGTGTTCTAAGGAAGGGCTCTCATATCCCACATACCATATTACCACGTCTATATGTGTGTACGCTCTTAAGCGCTTTGATCCAATGAGGATTCTGCTATTCCTAAAACCTCCCTAACTACTTTGCTGCTAAAGCAATATTCCATTTTTTGTATGTTACCAATGGTCAACCATATCACTTTTCCCACAGGTTTCTGCACCTTCACCCACTTCACCAAGTGTGCCTTCAATAGATAGAAGATAAAAATGAGTTTGTGTGCTTTTTTAAAAAAAAGTTGAATGCATTCTACGGTTAAGAAGTTCCAGAAAAAAAAAAAAAAAAAAAGGATGCATCAGAAAGAAAATCATTTACACAATCTAGAAAGACTGTAACGAATGTACCATCACAAACAACATCAACTCATCAACTCATTAGAATATGATGATTCTTACCTGTCCTGGTTTTGAGATATCTGAATCTGTTGGTTCATGTCCCACAAGAGAAAGCATTGGTTCTTGCTCAGCGGCCATCTCTTTCACAGGGAACTTAAGTCGTTCTTCTACGTCAAAAGTACCTTCTGGAGGAGGTGCAAGCATCTGAAATACATATGTATACACAATAATTGCACCCACCTGACATGTATCCATCAGTTTTAGTCAGTGCCAAGGAAAGCATATCATCAAAGATGTGTATCAAACGCACTAATGCAGCAAGCTGCCAGCATACCGGATCAATTACAATAAATAAAGAAGTAGGAATTTTAAAATAGGAGAATATTTAAGGAGATAGACATATACCGCTAAAAAACAAAAAACATATAATGATCCCATGAGCAGTAGTACCAAACTAGATAATAACCAAATCACGAGAAAATGCTAGTTGCAACTTGCAACTAAAGGGAAAAAAAAGTGAATCTGGGACAAGATAATAAGGAGAAAATAATGCAGAACACACCCATTGGCCGAATGATATGTAGGCATTTCCATCTTGGTTGCATTTGTCTGAATCGCCGAAAGGGTTGGATTTGTCTCGACATAAAGCCGCAATCAAGACAAGCGGGACATTTCCAATATTCCCTATTCAAATACAAACAATCAATACATCCAACTATGTCAAATATAAAGATCGTCAACACACACACACACACACACACACACACACACACACACACGCATACACAACAAAAAACAAATCACAAATTGGGGAAAAAGGGGAAAGACCTTGTCAATTGCAACAAGTGTATGCTATCACCTTAAGATATCCATGGACACAAGCTAAAGCTGATGAAGTGGTAACACATAATTAAAGTGAAGTATCTATCATCCAAAACAACAAACTAATAAATATTGATCACATCATAGACGCATAAGAAATGCATTTGATGCTTGGCTGAAAACCACTTTCTAAGACAGTATAGTCATCCTACCCACTTGCCAATGAGAAAAAGGGAAAGCGCTTATTAAGGATAGAACTTATCCAGCATATCCATCTATATGGCATGTGGTCAATAATTGTATCTGGACATATCCCGGTTATATTTAAGGAGAGAACTAAGAAGCAGGTTTCTTAATGATTTTAGGTAAATAACAAGTAAGAATAGTAATAGTGTCAAAGTTAGAAGTACTAGGGACGCCTGGTTAGAATTTCAGCAACCTTTATTCGAATTGGGATTCATTTATATGACGAAATCTAAGTTTGTGATCATTCAGTATTCTGACAAAGAGAACTTATTTATAACAAATTTGTAGCTCATAGAAGAGCATCACAATTTCTTTTTCCCAACAAAGACACCCATTATGGCTACAAAATAATTTCACAGAATATAAGTTCGAGAGTTGGCAGCTAATGGTACTCACATCCATGAAACATCAAGAAATGAATAATAAAGGCATAGCGTACCAATTCCAATCTGTATGATGGTAAACTTGAAGAATGGATATGGTGGCTGAATAATGCTTGCAACAACTAATCCAACTATTGAGCCAAATATAGCAGCAAGAACTACATTAACAGGTATAAACCACCTACAAGAAAATATTATCAATCAAACCAACGCACAGTGACAGCAAAGTCTCACTCCCAAATAATCATATTCCTACACCTACTTATTATTAGGTATTCCCATATAGAACAGATCATGTTCAAGTAAGTTCGTGCTACACCTACTTATTTAAATGAGCATAACAAAAAAATAAAAAAAAATAAAAAAATAATTCCATTAAAAACAGGGACAAAGGGACCCCTCGTAGGAATTGAGAAAAAAAAGTTCCCATTTTCCGTCCAAAAAGAGAAAATCGCCAAACATTTAAACAATGCTTCAAAATACTATATAGTTTTTAAAACAAATAGGCTTAGTAGGCAAATATATCCTAACATTCCAAGGTTTTTGCAAAAATATCCTAACCTTTTGATTTCTAGTAAATTGTATTCTAACCTCCTATTTTTTAGTGAATTACACTTAGAAATATGAAAAATTACGCATACAATTGAGAATACTATTTCATATGAAAAATTATGATCACTAGATTACAATTGGTTTGTAATCTAGTGATCATTCATCACTTTGATTGTGGTTTGATACATAATAATCACAACCAAGGATACAATTTGCATGAAACTAAAAGGTTATGATATTTTTGCAAAAATCGAAACGTTTGGATATTTTTGCAAAAATCGAAACGTTTGGATATTTTTGCAAAAATCTTGAAACGTTCGGATATATTCGCCTATTAAGGCAAAATTTTATTAAAAAAAAAGGAACAGTCCTTACCACTCAAGCATTTTCTCTATTGTGACAGCCCTTCCGAGTTGAGAGAATATCAGACAAGGAAGTAGAAGGGAGAATACTAACTGCAAGAGACATCAAATTAGTAAACATACCCATATGCGATTACAATTTGTAACATGAATTCATAATCAAAAAGCAAGTAAAAGAAAAACCACGACATTGTATTAAGTAACTTCTTGTATGGCCAGCAACTCATCCCTATACTCTCCTAGGTAAGTGTTTGTGATAGATTGAAATACATTATGGGCTCTATCCAATAGTTACATTTTCTTCTTCAAATAGTTAACTCAAGCATGCTCAAAGTAAAAAGCTCTTTGCTAGCATTTGTTTATTCTCACTCGAACACATTGTCATTTGAGTATCTGTCTATTTTTCTTCTATTGCAATTTGGGAAGGTAAAGCATCAATTTTAATGATAGCTAGACATATATTTTTTTGCAGAAACCTCGAAAAAATGTTTGAGATAATTTAGCAGGAGTCCTAAAAGTAAGTCTTGCTTGATTAATTTAAAATTGGTGGTTTAATATTTGATAAAAAGTAGGATTTGAGTTATAATGGGATTAAAAGTATGAGTTAAGTTAAAGATTATATCAAATATAAGTCTATGCATATTACATAAGCTATTGACAGTATGTCAATGCTCTATGCTCTTTTGCCTATGCCTTGGAGAAATAATAGATTTTATGTATTCCATTGATGTACCAATAGAATAAGAGCAATATATACAATTAAAAAACTCATCATAGAAAGAAGCTTTCTCCATTATTTTATTTTATAGTCAAGATTATACTTCTACAACCTGCAAATTCCCTAGTTAGAATACTCAACTCAGTACAAACGGAAAATATTAAACGATGTAGAGGTAGACCTAAGCTAACTTGTGGAAAACACACCATTAAGTGCACTAAATCGAGCGCAATGGAAGAGTTTCATCTATGTAACAAACCCCAACTAATTCAGAATTGAGGCTTCGTTATTGTAGTTGATTGATTCTACTTCTACAAACCTAAAGAAGCTGGCGCATAAAAACACAAAACACCATAAAGTTAGAACTCAATTCACTTACTCCATTAAGAAGCTTTCGTCCGCTTGCGGGAAGAATGTTGACATACTTGGACGCCATCAAAAACCCCATAAAGCACACAGTGAATACTTTTGCAATTGGTAGAACAGCAAACATCATGGTTGAAAGCACCGATTGCCCTCCCGCCGAAGTCGACGCCACCATCTCCGACAGAAATCTCTCCATATTTCTCAAAACCCTAATTTTACCATACTTCAATTAGCACCCACCAAAACTCATTCACGATTTTTATTTTTTTTATTTAGTAACCATGAGTATCCAAACACTTTGTCTGACTAGTCCCACGACCCGGAGTCGGGATTGCCGAAAGAGACCATCAGTGGCCCGAAATTTGGCTGTCATAGGAAATCGAAACCGAGGTTGTGTGCCCAACCCACACAACCTCGTCTTCACCCGTACCACTAGGCCACACCCGTCGGGGTTTCATTCACGAAATTATTGTGCTTGTAAATTAGGCAAACTAGCTAGACAACTCTTCCCTATAAATTATTGATTTCAAGAACCCTAAACCCGCTCAAACGCGCATCACGATCATGATTCCAAGGACTTGATCGATCAATTACAACGTTTAACAAAGCATGGTGAAATCGAAACACCTAATCGAAGAGATTAGAGAAGCGAAAACGAACCTTGATTTCCCGAATCGTTCTGGAGCTCGCGCAGTTCGTCCTCTCTTTCTCTCTCCCTCTCTGCGACGTGTGGAGAGAGATCGAGAAGAGAGTGGTTTCACGTTTTTGTTTCGGATTCTGATACTAATTGTTGTTTATTATTGTTGTGTGAGGTGGGTGACGTACTTGTGGAACCTGTGTTTAGTATACAGTTGGCGTACTTTGGATGCCGTTTAGAATAGGATAGAACGTATCTCGATTCGGGATTCGAAAGGTTACTAACTGTGTGGGGAATGTGTGTGAGCATGTCGAATGCACGTCACTCAATTATTTTCCATGTATTTAACGAACAGAATCTACGCTGTTAAATGAGGATTGTACATGACAACTCGGCAAACTATTTCCTTCCTTTTTTTTTAACGAAAAAATGATTCTGTCGGAAGAACTCGTTAATTTGATTTGACTAAGCTCTATCTCCACCCCTCAATTTTGTAAGAGCAAGCCACTAGATTTAGGCACCCATCCTTTTGATAAGGGCACACCAATATAAATGTTGAAGCCTTAAATTACTCTTATTGGTTGAGAAGGGCATCTTATCCACTAGGTATTCGATTTTCGTTGACACCCTTATTCCCTTCCACGAACCGAGCCTTAGGTTTTCGATTCTACATGACCATACCATACATGATTGATCGATCATGTATGACCGACCCAAATGGATCACATGCCCAAGTATTGGCTTGGTCACTCGTGATTGACTAAACATATTTAATTCAGTCATGCATGATTGAACAATATAATATAAAATTGTTCGGTCATGTATGACCGACCAACAACATGTGGTTTTGCCCTGTGTGGCTAAACAAGAGGCAAAACCCATGTTTTGAACACAAAAAGGAACAAATCGAAGGAAAAACTCAAGAAATATCTCTCCATCTTGCATATATGCATCCCTTGTACATTCATCCTCCATTTTGTAAGGTCAATGACCACCAAACAACCCAAACGAACAATGATCCAGAAAAAAAAAACTTTGTTCAAACCTTATAAATGCACACAAAATAGTAAAAAATACAATATTTTCCATCACAAAGCATGAAGAAATCGACTCTTACGATGGTAGTGGGCTCCATAATTGCAAGTTTGTGTCATGGGTGATTGAAGGGGATCGTCAAAGTCGAAGGGTTGTCAGTTTGTGTGGGGTGCACGATAAAAAAGAGTGGCATGTGAGGGATTGTGGGGTTGTAAGGGGTAACTAGGTCATTTCATTTTAGGGCAAATACGAAATTGGAGTGCCAAAAGATTTGTGGCTTACCGTTACAAATTTGTCGGGTGCACTTAGAACGACGCTTTGACTAATGTAATTGAAGTTTACTTTGTTTTCACTAATTTTATGGAAGTGAACGTTAGGGCCGTTCAAAACCTTAAACTTGCTTCTTTGCTCCTCATTATAATTATAGACCTTGAGCCATTTCTGATCTTTTCTTTTGTCGGCGATGGTTCTAATCGCATCTTTCCATGTTTGATTCATTCAATAAACTACATATACAAGAGCGGACATAGCCATCGATTTGAAGGGGCCAAAATATCTCTCTTAAAAAGGCTCAAAGCAAGAAAATACTATGACAACTCGCTTATCACATAGCTATTATGGTTCTTTATATACATTTTGATACATGTATGCAAATATCTAGATGAAAAAACCAAAGAACTACAATGAACAAGCGTTAAAAGCTAGTTTCCTAATAATTTCTCAAATTGAAAATCAAAAATTGAAGGGAGGGGGGAGGCAACTAGGGATTTATTTAATGGGCAATGAGGCAAGTATGGGTATGTGTATACATGATGCTAGGTAGACTAAAATATATAAGGGGGGACATGGCACCTTAGCATCAATGTGTTTCCACCCCTGTGCATATCTATGAAAATTGGTATATTCTTATTGTTGTACATCTCTCAAGGATTGTTTGTGAATCTTTGCGGTTGCTGGATTGATGATCTCCTTTAGATTTTTGCATTTCGTAATTAGCTTTTATCTTCCTGTAACGGCCCGCATTATTCAATCTTAATTAAGTTATTAATTACGGATTATGACATGTAGCTCGGACCCACATGGACACTGCTAACAAGTCTAGGGCACACCAACTAAGGTATTAATAGTTATTTTTGTATGATGCGTGATTAATTGTTGTATTATTATTTAATTCGCGTCGCACTAGTTGATAGTTTATTGGTCGCATTGTGCAGGTAGTGACGACAGTGCAGAGTGCGTGTAACGCGAGTGTGACGTCGCGGGGTGTGCGTAACGCGGGTGTATGAGATGGTCAAGAGTTTAATAGGTCACATCACATGTCACATCACACCTACCTATCACATCACCCCATACCACCCCTCAATTTTCTCTCTTTTGCTTTTCTCTCCCTCTCCAAACAAACCCGCACTTCTCTCCCTCCCAACCGATTTTCATCCTCTCACCCTCCCACATTGACTCCATTATCAATCTCGTGAGTCTCTCCCTTTTGGCGACTCTGCGGCGACCTCTATAAACAAAGTGAGTGGTTAATGGTGTTGTTGAATTTTGAAGAAAGTTAGGAGCTTTAATGGTGTGGTGTTGGATGATTGCTATTATTGTTAGTTATTGATATTATTATTGTTTTTTTAGATTAAAAAAGTAAAAATAAAAAATTCATGGTCTTTTCTCCATAGACAATTCTATCTCTGGAGAAGAAACAAAATTGAAGGGGCTAGCCAAACAACCTACCCCCATAGTCCATGGCATATGGGCCGGGTCTTTTCTCCATAAATTCATGGTATTTTCTTTAGGGACTTAGGAGATCATAGTCGGGTGTGGGTGTGCATCTCGAGTCATGTGAGGGACATTTTTTGGGTGATTTACGATTGTTTGAGGTAAGTAAACTCACGAGAAAATTAGTTAAAATTCATTTATGACACTTGCTTTATCTTACATTTCAATTATTCCATTATGTTATTTATTGCTATCCATTTTTGTTCATCAACTCCTACGTGTGTATGTGTGTTTGTCGACGGGGTCGAGCATGACATGAACTCACATCCTGGGGCTAGCTACCCCTCGTTGTTCGAGTAATTGGTCATGTTAGGGCTATGCGATGATTATTTTCCACGAGACCTGTAGGTTGAGAGATGTTTGACGAAGACTTAATGTCTTCATCATGGGTTCTTCTTGAGAGATGTTTGGATAAGGTTCTCCCGTTCATGGGTTCCTCTCATTCGATCGTGAGATGTTTGGTGAGGTGATCGTCATGGGTTCCTTTCGGTTTAGCTAAGACGATTCCTGAATGTCAACTAGGGTTCTCTGTCACGTTACACTCGTGTCCAAATTCGACTTCTCGACGTCTTATTTTCATGCGTTTACCTTTATTCTTGTTCATTATTTAAATTGCATGAATTGTAGTCATTTTATTGGATTTTGTGAATATCATCTAACGTTCTCTGGGATTTACTCACTGAAATTTGGCATTATTTTTTGTGAAAATTGCAGATCCTATGACGAGCCGAGGCAAAGGGATCTTAGGCGACTACATTTGAGCTAGGAGAGCCCCATCAGCTTTTTGTGTAGGTGTTTCTATGCATTTATTTACTACTTTTATGGAATTTTTGGAGGACTTGTATACTTGATACATGTATATGCTCATCTTTTGTACTTTTGTTGCTCTTTGATATACATGGTATCTCGTGTCGGGTTTCCACACTATATTTATAAAATGCAAACTTTTCATTTTTACGATATTTGCATGCTTCAAAGACTTCCGCTTAGATATTCAACTTATATTAATTTAATAAATCGCGAACAACTTAACTTAGTTAATTTAATGTAAATATTCATAAAAACATTCATAAATACTAAGTTAAGGCTAATAAGATACGTACAAATGTTTAGGTTATAGGTTATTAAAGATAAGTGTGTGGTGACGTGGCATGCTTGGTGACATGTCTGGCGACGTGGTGGTACCATGTTTGCCTTGGAGTTTGGGGTCGTCACAATGGATATCAAAGCCTAGGTTCAAGCGAACCTAGGGGAAAAGTTTAATGAAACTGAATAAAACTTAACAAACGAACTTAGATGTGGAAACCCGAAGATCCCGACTTAGAACTTTAGTTAGGGAACGACATGGGGCGGGTAGTACCAAGGCTTATACGTTATATATTTTGATTTGTAATAGTATATATGCGTATACGAGGCTGATACGGACATTCTCTATTGCATATATGACATGGACGGACACTCGACTCCACCTTCGGAGGATGGTGGACAGACGAGTGGTACTACGCCTATCGCGAATGATCAGAGTGTACTTAATCAGATCGCGACACACGATCGACAGTTCGAGCAGATGATGGCCTTGCTCTTTGCTTAGATAGCGGCTATCGCAACGCTTACCGCCGTCATCACACCGAGCGTCATCGAGATGGCAACCGAGCTGATTGTTCAGGGTACGCCAATTACTGCAGTTATGGTAGAGACTACCACGCCGACTACAATTTTAAAGACTCGTACTAGGGCTATCACACCAAAATCTACACACGTAGTGACACCCCCATAGGAGATCCCATTCGAGACCTCCTTGTTAGCTGAGGCTAAGCTGACAAAGGAGTTTGTGAGATTTCATTCGGGATATTTCACTGGAGGCAGAGACCTAGAGGCAGCTGCGAGATGGCTTCTTGCACATGAGAAATTACATAATCTCCTGAGAATTCACGATAATATTCGCACCCCGGATATCCCTATATATGCTCCGAGGAGAGGCTGGAGTTTAGTGGACCACTCATTTCGAGACTCATGGAGAGCCGACTACTTGGGCTGGTTTCAATCAGGTCTTTTATGACCAACATATCGAGGGAGATACAGTTATATCTGAGACAAGAGTTTTTGTGTCTTAGGCAGGGTAACCGCATAATGGTCTAGTATATTGAGAGGTTTCGCTACCTATTACAATTCATAGGGACTTGGCTTCTACAGATCGCGATCAGGTTCACTACTTTGAAGTTAGGTTTAGAGATGAAATCGTGAGCGTATTAGTATCAAGCGGAGCTCGTACACTGTAGGAGATATATGAGAGAGCCTTAGCCCATGAGACATATTCTATTTCACGTCGCGATGCCCATGCCACAGTTGGCATCAGGGTCATCCCAACGAGGCACCAGGTCTGATTGGAAAGGGAAGAGGATCGTCGATCACCGAGATAGATAAGGATAGAGGCCAATACATGATGATCGCCATGCAGTCATTTCCCATGCGATAGTACCTGCACAGTCATCGTAGTTGTAGGTAGTGGTTATGCACAGCGGGGACATTGACTGACCCAAGATCAGGGAGGCAGGGACCAAAGACAGTGTGGTCAGAGTCAAGGCCAAAGGTTAGTCAGGGGTCAGGACACATGCCTCTTACTTGTTTCAAATGCAAACAGCCTAGACACATTAAGAAAGAATGTCTGATGGTTTCAGTAGCACCGATTGCAGCACCACTAGTTTAGGCTAAGGAGCAGGTACACGATGTAGTACAGCCGGACTGCGAGGCCACCAAATGGCTCGTCGATGGTATGATTTCAATTTGCGATCATTTTATGCATACACTTATTGATTATGGTTCCACAATATCATTTATTTCTGAACGTATGGTTGATGAGTTAGGGTTAGCACCGATTACAATTAGTACACTCCTGATTCTCAGCACAACAGCTTTGGATGATGTTTACCCTAACATGATTTGTGAGAGTTGCACGATAGAGATCTCCGAACACCAACTCCCTATCGACCTACGCGTTCTAGAGTTTTTAGAGTTCGATGCACTTTTGGGCATGGATTGGCTAGCGTCGTATCACGCCCAGGTGGATTATTTCCATAAGATATTGACTTTTTAGATCCCCAACATACAGAGTTCAGTTTCACTGGTGATGCGAGTATACTACCGACCACTAGGGGTAGATTGGCTACGACCTTAGAGATGGAAGTGTTCGCAGGGATAGTAAAGTCAACCGAGACACCAGAGGTTACACTTGAGGATGTCCCAGTTGTTAGTGAGTTTCCCGATGTCTTTTCGAAGGATCTACTAGGATTACCCCCACACGGAGATATTGAGTTCTTTATTGAGTTAGTTCTGGGCATATAGCCGATAGCTAGCAGACCATACCGGATGGCACGGAAGGAGCAGGATGAGTTGAAGACTCAACTGAAAGGCTTGGAGAAGAATGGGTTTATACACCTGAGCACATCACTATGAGGAGCACTCTGTTCGTTAAGAAGAATGATGGTAGCTTGAGGATGTGGATTGAATGGGTTTAACCATACACTGAATTTCATTGATGACATATTGATCTACAACAAGACTCATGAAGATCACGGACAACAACTTAGGCAGATATTGATGACGTTGAGAGAGCACAAACTGTATGCTAAGTTTAGTAAGAGGTCAAGTTTTTAGGAAACGAAATCAGTAATAAAGTATATCAGTGGACCCGAGTATAATTCATGCAGTCATCGATTGGCCGACACCTGAGATAGTAACATACATCAGGAGTTTCCTAGGGTCGACAAAATACTATGGCGATTTGTGAAGGACTTCTTAAAGATCGTCGCGCCGATGACCAAATTGATCAAGAAAGACATACCTTTTGATTGGTGAAAGGAGTGCGAGGATGCATTTACACAGTTGAAGATGAGACTAACTACTACACCATTACTAGTATTGCTAAAGCCAGGCAAGGGATTGACAATTCATACTGATGCTTGCGGCACAAGGCTAGGTTGTGTACTGATACAGGGAAACAGTGTAATCGCCTACCTATCCCGACAGTTGAGGACCAATGAGAGGAACTATCCAATGCACGACTTGGAGCTTGCAACAGTCGTATTTGCACTGAAGGTATTGAGACATTACCTCTATGGTGAGAGGTTCACATTGTTTACATATCGTAAGAGTTTGAAATATTTATTCACTCAGAAATATATGAACATGAGACAGCGACGTTGGCTAGAGTTGCTGAAGGACTACGACTCCTCCATCAAATATCAGCCTAGGAAAGCAAATGTTGTCACAGATGGATTGAGTAGGAGAGGACCTGATTCTGAGACGTTTGTCTGCCATATGATGCATGAATATGGTTTACTTAAGGCGGCGGCAACACTGAGTTTGAAAGAGGTTCCTGCTACAACGGACGCATAGATTTGTGGACCAATTGGGGTACCATCTATTTCTATTCCGCGAGTGTTGGAGTTTCAGAAGGCTGACGAGATGTGCTCGAGATTCAGTGAGATGGCACATAGTCCCGATCATCTAGATTGGAGCGAGTCTGTGGATCATTGTTTGAGGCACCGAGAGAGGTTATGGATTCCAGCAGTGGTAGAGATACGCGATGGGATACTCGAGGAGGCTCAAAGGTCCTGTATACAGTGCATTCTTGCAGGACGAGAATGTATCATGATATGCGACGGTTATTTTGGTGGCCAGGGATGAAGGCGGATGTCAGCGCCTATATTAGGGGTTGTGAGGTGTGCCAGCAGGTTAAGGCTAACACAGGAGGCTTGTAGGGTTATTGCAGCCGTTGCCTATCCCTTAATGGAAATAGGAACACATTACGATGGATTTCGTTTATGGATTACCGCAAACTTTGTGGAAACACGATGTGATATGGGTGATCGTAGACAAGTTGATGAAATCAGCTCATTTCCTACCAGTTTCTATAAAGTATAACTTCACACAATTGAACATATTATTCGAGAGAAATTGTACGATTGCACGGAGTACCGATTTCGATTGTTTCATACTAGAATAGTCATCTTACATCATTATTGTGGTAGGCTATGCAGGAGCAATTTGGTACTAAATTATTGTTTAGCACTGTATTCCATTCTCAGACAAATGAATAGTCAGAGAGGTTAATATAGATACTCGAGGATATGCTCAGGGCATGTGTGTTTAGATAGTAAAGTTTCTTTATCTTACATTTCAATTATTCCATTATGCTATTTATTGCTATCCATTTTTATTCATCCACTCCCGCGACTGTATGTGTGTTCAACTGTCGACGGGGTAATGGCATGGACTCACACCCTTAACTTAGTTAATTTAATGTAAATACTCATAAAGTAATTGGCCATGTTAGGGCTATGCGGTGATTATTTTTCGCGAGACCTATGGTTGAGAGATGTTTGACAAAGACTTAAGTCTTCGTTATGGGTTCCTCTCGAGAGATGTTTGGATGGGCTTCTCTCATTCATGGGTTCCTTTCATTCGACCATGAGATGTTTGGCCAGGTGATCGTCATGGGTTCCTCTCGGTTTAGCTAATATGATTCCTCGATGTCTACCAGGGTTCTATATCACGCTACATTCATGTCCAAATTCGACTTCTCAACAACTTATTTTCATGTGATTACTTTATTCTTGTTCCTTATTTAAATTACATGAATTGTAGTCATTTTATTGGATTTCGCGAATATTAGTTAACGTTTTTTAGGATTTACTCACTAGGACTTATCATTGTTTTTGGTGACAAATCGCAGATCCCACGACAAGTCGAGGCAAGGGGGTCTTAGGCGACTACCTATGAGCTAGGAGAACCCCATCAGGTTTTTGCGTAGATGTTTGTATGTATCTATTTATTGCTTTTATGGAATTTTTGGGAGGACTTGTATACCCGATACATGTACATGGTCATTTTTTGTAATTTTGTCGCTTTTTAATATACATGGTATCACATGTCAGGTTTCCACACTATAGAGTTGTTTATAAAATGCAGACAAACAACTTAACTTAGTTATTTAATGTAAATACTTAAAAAATCCATAAATACTAAGAACACAGAGGTTACACACATTGAGGATGTCCCAAAGGGTTGTTAGAGTTTCCCGATGTCTTTTCGAAGGATCTACTAGGATTACCCCCAATACACGAGATATTGAGTTCGTTATTGAGTTAGTTCCTAGTCGATTTGTGGCACATAGTGCGATAGCTAGTTGCATTTGTCTTCACTTTTTAGAAGTCTTAAGTTTTATTCCTTTGTTGGAAGTCTTATTATTCATTACGTGGTTCTAGTAGAGTTTGCTATTGACCATACCCAAACCGAAGAGTAAAGCTATTTTGAACAAATAGGATTAATAAATTAATGTACTTTTATTAGGCAATTGATTCTATGTCTAGTAATGTATCTAGTCATGAATGATTAATGAAATTTCTATGTTTTTTCAAAAAACAAATGAAGTTTCATTTATCACGAATGATGGCACGGAAGGAATACTTATTCAAAAAACATATAACTATTATAATATTCGCGATATACTCGTGCGATCTAGATGGATCGCCCACAAGGTCGGATGAGTTGAAGACTCTTACAATCACTGGGTAAGACTTTGAGAAGAATGGGTTTATACACAACTCAATAATTCCTTAATCACACTCTGTTAGCACATCACTATGAGGAGACCACCATGGCCACTCTCCGTTCGTTAAGAATAAGGATGGTAGCTTGAGGATGTGGATTGACTATAGGAAGGTGAACCTTGGGGTGCAGTTGTCAACTCATCGGATTAAGATAAATTGTACATTTCATAGTTCAACCATGTAGTAAGATCATATGATAACATTTGATCCTAAATCTCTAAGTGTTGTTCTCATTACTTGACTTCGTAGAACAGAAGAATATAAACAATAAGTAAATGCCACGGATTCAATTCATTGGATCTTTGAACGGACTTTTGCGAATTCCTTGTCTGAATCTCCTATAAAAAAACATGCTCTCATCAAATTGTTCGGTTATTTCATTGCTCTTAAGTATCGGCATTTCATAGGTAGTAAGATCACTTCCTCCTTATTGTCTTGGTTTTTCTCGTCACTACGTATGAAAATTGGATGTGCTGGACTTTAAGAGCTTTGAGGGATTGTAATATTAGGTCCCCCCAACATAGTAGTTGTTATGGCTTGGAGAAAGTTTTATGTCATTCTTTTTCTTTCCCATTTGTAGGTACCTATAAATATACTGTATTTACTAATATATTCATATGCATGAAGTGATGCATATGTCTAGATGAATAGATGTGGGTATAACTTTTGCATTTCGCATTTCAATTCCCAGGTTGCCTTTTCTTCCGTCGAATGACGTTGCCATATAAATTTTACTAATTCTTTTGACAATTACGTAGCTGTTTAATCTTATTGTCTAGTGTACCAATTCGTTATTCTTGATAGGAAGAGTCTGATTCTAGATATAGATCATCACATTGAATAATGTGGGAGGAGTCGGATTTATATTTTTTTAATATGGACAAATGAAAAAAATCATGTACTTTTCCCAATACTAGAGGAAGATCTATTTAATTTGTAGTTATTTCTCCAATTCATTTAGCGATAGAGAAGGGACCGATGAACGGATGAGCTAACTTTCCCTTTTTCTTAAAGCTTTGAATTCCCTTCATAGGGCTTACTTTTAGAAGGATGAGTTCGTTAGCTTGAAATTTTGATGATTTTCAGCCTGGATCTATGCAAGTCTTTTAATGACTCTGAGCTATTTTTAATTGATTCTATATAATTTGAATTCTCTCGTTGATTTTAGCATTCATTTGAGGTCCTAACAGTACCTTATCTTATTTATCTAACCAATATGTTGGGGATCGATATGGCCTACCATATAATGCTTCATATGGAGCCATTCCAATGCTTGTTTGGTAGCTATTATTATATGCAAATTCAGCTGAATGAATATGTTTGCTCCATTCGTCCTAAAAGTCGATTATGCAAACTTTGAGCATGTCTTCTTAAATCTGGATAGTTCATTCACTTTGCCCGTCTGGTTGTGGATGATATGTCGAGCTCATGGTAAGTTTTTTCTTCATATGTTTTTGAAAAGATTTTGAAACTTTAGAGGTAAATCTAGATCCCTATTAGAGATAATGGTTAAAGGAATACCATGGTATTATACGATTTATTTATCATACATATCTGCTAGACTAACGGGGGTGTCAAAGAATTTTATAGGTAAGAACCTGGCTGTTTCATTAGTCAATCAACTATTACCCGTATTGTGTCATATCCCTGGTAATTTTGTGGGAACACGATAATGAAGTCCATGGTTATATTATCACATTTCCATTTACCTATTGGTAGAAGTTGTAACAATCCGATGGGTCGGCTATGTTCAACTTTAAATTTTGAAAATTAAGGCATTTTGAAATATACTCAGCTATTTCTCATTTCATACTTTTTAACCAATATTAGCATTTAAGGTCATAATACATTTTGTTACATCTGGATGTATCGAGAACTTTGACTGGTGTGCTTCTTCTAGTAATGAAGTCTTAATAGCATGGTTTTCAGGGACTACTATTTTGTTTTTAAAAAGCAAGGTATCGAAAAAGATAGACCAGTCTTGTGACATCCCTTGTCCCGATTAGGGAAAATGCCCGACTTGAAACCCTAATTAAGCTCGCTAATCTTGCAAGACTTAACTAGAGCCGTAGCTTCTCCGTCTATACCTGATAAACTCAACCTATATATTCATATCGAAATAATAAATCAAAGTATTACGCAGTGAAAATTTAAAACTTTTTGATATATATAAATATGCAGAAATACAGAGTTTATCAAAACCTAAACCCATATATAAATCACCCCAACCATGTTTATATACATCAAAATAAGTCAAACAGAGTGTATAAACACAAGAAGGTTCATTACATCAAAGAGAAGACATGAAACTCTTAAATCTTCTCTTTCTCTTTAGTTAAAGCACCTGGTCGTGAACCTGAAATAGTTAATTTGCTCAGTAAGTAAGGATCCACACTACTCATCAACATTCAATATAGTAAACAAGAATATCATGCAATAACAACATGCGCAATAACATTTAACAAGAATATGGAAATCATATAAATTCAATATATAATTAGATGCAAACAAGATATTTTGGACTATTACATTGTGATTCCCCTTTTTATTTATAAAACGAGTGCTAGACTAACATAATGGATGTTATGATGTCTAGCCAATCGATTAATGTCCAATGGTTCTATCCTAAACCCTCTAGTGAATATGTAACCCACACAACCTATAAACTGAGTAGGAGTTACGTATAAACTAGGAGATCAACCTAAAGTACTATACAACCTGGTCTCACCTGAGGAGTTACTCTAGTGAATCACAATTAGACATCATTTTCTGTTCATTAGAAAAACCATCACAGTGTACATAATCCCACCATTCCATTTCAATAGCTATATGGCTAAATACACTAAATAGCCAGGCAATATTGATAAATAAGCGAATCCGTACTTACCTTGGGTTTAAGTTCCCGTCCAATTTACTAACTTCTCGAGTCAATAATTCTCTCCCGGGTAACCAACACCTATCATAGACTAACCATTTGTCATCGATTTAGGTCTATTATACTCTAATTAGAACCCCTAGACCCAAAGCTCTCAACAAACCACCCAAATCCAATCAGTTTTGTACTGATCTGAGTGTGGATAACACGCTATGTCCCATAGCTAGTGCGCTATTCACACTACTAAACTTCATACATATTTCTGGGGTCTAATAGCATACAACCTAACATGGATAATGTCCTATCTGTATGTTAGTCATATTCCCCAGTATGCATAACGCGCTTGGCCAATGCCTAGCACACTATGCGCACCAGAGCTGCAACACCAACACACTTCGACTGATCCAATCTTGACCCAAACCACATCTAAAAAATTATAAAAAGTTACAAAACTCATCAAAACTGATCGAGAACAACCTCTAGTGAGGTGAGAGACCATAATTGATCAACAAACAGCTTAAACAACAACAATCCTAGCATCACCATCAATTCCAACTTTGATAAAACTAAAACAAATTATACATATATGATGCTTGCAAACTGTTTGATTGATTAAGCTCCTAAACTAAGCTTGATTTCGCACCTCGTACAACTTGTCTCTATCGGTAGCAAACCCCTAAACCCTCGATTTCGTTTGATCAAATGTGTTTAGTCGATAAACATCAACCTTTTGGTTTATATATATGGATTTTTCTCGAGATACACATCACGTCATTTCGAGATTGATTGAGTCGTTGATGTTTTAAAGTGATACACCCTATCATGACACAATGTTTGACACATATTTACTTACGCTTTGTTCAAGAAGATCTAACAATCCATATAATTTCATTTTCTTTTTTTTTTCAATATATATATATATATATTTATATATATCCTTATATATTAATATATATAACTCACGTATTTATTCGCCAATAAATTCACCGGACATGCCTACGTGTAGCCATGAGCGTGCACATTCATGCCATGACTCTCTCGTCGCTCATAGTGTACCGGTAATTCATGGTTTATAACGTATTTTTATCAATTATAGGTTTGTATATAACCTAATATTATACACAACCTATTTATATTTCAATTTCGCTATCTAAACAAACACTAAACGTCATGCAAATGCACATACACGCTAATTGAGTTACGCCAAACTTAACCTTGAGCCTAACTCGGGTAAATTACTATTTGAATTAGTACTAATCACCAACTTAAGGTAGCATGTACTTACAAGTCTGGCATGATTTCTCCAGATTGTAATTGACACTTAATTAGTGTTAGTTTAAGGTCATTTTGTTAAGCTAATTTTGCTTATTGTCGGATAGTCAAGTCTAAAATTATGTTAGTAAGAACAACTTAGGTGAGATATTTCTTTGTGACCGAATCATTTTATTCAATAATACGATGCATATTCCATTTGTGGAGTTTAATACGATTTAGTAGAGGATTTAATCGACTTAAGGCATGTGTTCCTACATTTGCCTTTCCTTGGTGATATTGGAGAGCAAAATCATAATCTTTAAGGAGTTCTAACTATCTTCATTACCTAAGATTTAAATCTCATTAGGTGTACATATATTGTAAACTCTTACGATTTGAGTAAATGGTGAATTTTTCTTCGTATAGATAGTGTCTCCATATTTTTAGAGCAAAGACTACTACTGCTAATTCTATAATGGCCTAAAATTTACTAATAGCAAATCAGTCCCTAATTTGGGTTACCGACCTATGACGTGACCCGAGAGTAGGTACGCGATCCCAATACTCGGCGTGAGGATAGAGAAATATATTATTTTGAGTGATGTATGCCTAGTGTGATGTATGTGTATAAACTATACCTGAGAATAATCTTTTGGGTTTATATTTTGTAAGTTTCGTGTGCGAAGCGAAGACATGCCTCAAGATGCATGTCGTGGAACTGGGGTATAGAGTAATTTGATAAGTCCTAATTTAGTTTAGTTTGATTAATATAACTAATCTAATGTGCCTATAGTTGAATTTACGCAAATGATAAGAAAATAAAACATTAAGCATTGATATGTCTCGGGATGTGTGTTGTCAAACATCATTAGGTAACTTGGTGATGGATTTAGTGGATTATATGACCAAGCTATAAGCATTAGATGTTCCTAGAGATGGGTGTGTCACATAAGATCAAGGGCCACAAGTGAATCACACCATTATATAAATTGAGTTAGTGGGATTTTCATGCAAACAACCATTTCATCTACATGCAAGAGGAGAGAAGAGAGAGATCTGGAGTGAATGCTCTTCAGACTTATTAAGAAATATTGATAAAGTGAAGAGTGGTTGATCAAATTAAAGAATCTTTACAACTAGGTAAGTCAATTTACAACTACACTTTGTAAAGTTCAACAAAAAATTGTAAGTTTTAGTTCAATTTTAGTTTTTTAGCAATTTCAGTGGGCAAATGACTTTGTTTTCAAAATCTAATTCTATATTTGGATTGCTTGTGAAATTCTACTAATTCTACTATAAAGAAGTTCTTAATTTGATTTTGACATAAAATTTTATGAATTTTGTAGTTGTAAGACAAAACCGGAAATTTAGCTTGTTGTTGATATGAACTAGCATTTGTAACTTGGTCATAACTTCCTCATTTTAAATCAAAATGGACCCATTAGGGTGGCATTTAAAAGCTAATTGAAAGGGGAACAACTTTTGCCTATCGAAAGATTTTGAAATTCAAATGTTTTCACGTCTAAAAAAATCATGATTTTTGAAGCTACAATTTAAGAGAAATGAGTTTTTCAAAGTTGTTGGTTAGAATATAAAATTGTTTTGAGTCATTATGGTAAAATTTTCATATCATTCTTATCGAGATTACGCAAATCTTATAGTTTTAGAAAGCTAAGACATAGCTCTAAAAACTTCTCTTTGTACTATAATACATAATTTTAACATTTTTGTAATTGAAATCAACTCATAAGTTGTTGCACCAAAACTATCTTTATTTATTAAAGTAGATTTCAACATAAACAAAGTATTTAGGTGGTTGATTGTGAAACATTAGAATTTAAAACTACTTAACCAACCTAAAACAAGTTAAATTAAATTTGCTAGATACATCAGAGCTTAAAGATGACTTAAAGGGTGTTGAACGCGAGTTTGGAGTGGTTGAGAGCCGGTATAGGCTATGAATTGCGTGTATTTGATGTAAGTAAACTTGTAGAGGCAATTCTTTTAATTTCATTTCCATTTTTGAGTTGATATTCATCATTTGGACTGTTTTACTCTTGATCTTATATTTTTAGTATCATGCCTTGTATATACTTTTGCGTTTATGACTTTTTTGGCTAAAATCATCGTGCAATAAATTACCGCATGGCATTCCTTGTCTTGACTTTGTTTTATAATTAGATTCCTTTAATTTTGTTGATCTCTAAGCTATTGAATTGTTTTCTAAATAGCATGCTATGATTTGTTTTGCACTCTTATTGGTGTATGTACACACATATGCCAATACATTTATTGTGTGAAACTCGTTTGTACAATACAACATGAACTCTTTGATAGGCATGACTTAAGGAGCCCACTTTTATAGGTGACCTTACTTTATGAGTTGCATGATGCCTGGGGTTAGAGTCCCTGGAGATGTTGGCAATCTACACAACTAATATCTTTCCATTACACAAGATGCACGACTCATGAGGTTAGGGTCCCCACGGATGTTAGTAATCCACACATCTGATGTTATTAATGCAATAAACAGGGTTAGAGTCCCTGGGGATGTTGGCCGACCAAACCTAGATTTGCATAATCACTCTATCTATCATTCCTTATAGAAGCTTGGCAATTGTTTGCATACTTTTTGTTTAACTTTTCATTATTCATAGCTATTGCATGCTTTTAGTTATCATTTTTTGTATTTCTTGAAAATGTGGATAAATAGCCTTCATGTCTTACTTTCTACTTTACTGTACTCACCGTTCTTTTTATGATGGTGGGTGCAATATACTACTTTTGTAGGTGATTATTTTGTTTATTTATTACTTTTGTCTTTCTATATAATTTTGAGTTGTATATTGGGTTAAGAGACTAGACTCCCCGACTGATGCATGTGTTTCTCCATTTGGTTTCATGTGATCATTTATTTACTAGGTTTCCACAGTATATGTTTTTATAATGCTTCTACAAATTTTATTAAATCTTCCACTAATAATATTAAAATGATGAAAAGTTTATATTAACTTTGAAAATAAAAAACTAACGAGTAATAAATAATACTTATCCTGAACAAGTTTAATAAGGTGAATGAGACAAAAAGCTAACTAATACATTATTAAGTCCTATATGGTGTGGATTAGGGCTTAATGATGGGATTAGGCTAGGCATTACCCCGTATGGGGAAACAAGCCATCAAAAATTCTAAGTCACGAGTCGAATAATTCTTTTCAAGGATTTCTAATCTTCTAGACGCATAGGCAACTACTTTTTCAAATTGCATTAATACAACTATTAACTCACAATGGCCTGCATCTATATAGATGACGAACTCATTATCGCTAATAGGAGTAGTCATTACAGGTGCAATTGTGAGTCATTTCTTTAGTTCCTTGAAGGCTTCCTTACAATTTTTATCCCATAAAAATGTGACATTTTTCCTTGTCAATCTAGTGATAGGTTCAGCAATTTCGGAAAAGTCATGAATGAATCTTCTATAGTATCCTACTTATCCTGATAAACTCCTAATCTCAGTAATTGAGGTAGGTTATTTCCAATTAAGAATTTTTCATGCCTTTTTTATCTACCTCAATTCTTTTTCAGAAATCACATGACCGAAGGACCTGACCTTTTTTACCTAAAACTCACATTTACTCAATTTTGCAAAAGTTGATGATTGATAAGACTTTAGAGAGTGATTTGGAGATGTTTTTCATGGTCCTCATAGGTGTACGAGTCGATTAAGATATCATCTACAAAAATAGCAATGAATTTGTTAAGGCAAGCTTAAAAGATACGAATCATCAGATCTATGAATGTAGCTGGTGCATTGGTAATGCAAAAAGTATTACTAGAAATTCATAGTGTCCGTAATGAGTTCAAAAACCAGTTTTAGGTACATCTGACAATTTGATCCTTAATTGGTGATATTCTGATCTAAGATTAATTTTAGAAAAACACTTGGCTCATTTTAATTGGTCAAAGATGTCATCAATTCTCGGGAGCGTGTATCAATTCTTTATGGTTAAGGTATTAGTTTCCTATAATCTACACAAAGTCTTAAGGTTCCATCTTTCCTTTTGACAAATAACACTATAGCGTGATAAGAAATTATTTAGAATTATATATAAGATTAGTTTAGTAGTATATTTAGTATAAATATCCCTAAATATGTTGTAATTGATGGTGTTCATGCATTTTTAGATAAACAAGGCATAAATGAAGGAAACGAGCAAATTCGAGGAGAAACGGAGCAAAAACACCACTAAGTAGGTTTAGGCACCATGGCTATATAGGTTGGCATTGTGGGGGCATCAATGCACAACGTGGGACATCGGTGCATAGCGTAGGAGTGCAAGGAAGTACAGAGTAGTGATTGGGAGGATCGGCGTAGTGGCAACGCCGTGGAGGTTAGTGTATGACACCGGGGAGTCTAAGGGACAGTGTCAAGAGAAACGAAGATAGGAAATGCACATAGATTGTTCGACAGAGTAACGGTCTTGTGGGAATGAACACACAACGTTGGGACTTAAGAGACTGCGCTGAGGAAAGAAAAAAAATAGAAAATAGAGTTCTATTTCATGTTAAATTGTAAAGTAGGGTTTCTAATTGTTTGGAAATGTGATTAGGAAGTTTAAATAGATAGGAAAACATGGCAAACACATAACAAACAAGAGATTAGCTACCATTAGTGATAGTTGTCAGAGGTTTACTTTATTCTTGAGTATTAAGACAATTTGTGGAGAAAAAACATTGAAGACTTACGTGTGGTGATTTGGGTATTGTGTTTATTGATTTAATTGAAGTTATTTCATTATATCTCTGATTGTGATGAATACCACTATCTGCATGTTTGCTTTAATGAAGTATAAGTAGTCTATTAATCTTAGGGATCAATGGATCTTATGGTATGAAGTTATGCTATACACATGAATAAAGTGTAATGAATAAAAAGTGCAATGGTTATAATTTGTATTGATTCTGAATGTAATTGTAACGACCTGTTACTTTAAGCTGGTGATTAGTGTTAATCCAAATTATAATTAACCTGAGTTAGTCCCGTGGTTAAATATGGCATAACTTGATTAACGTGTACGTGTGTTTGCATGATGATTTGTATTTGTTTGGACTGTTAATGAATTTTATAGGTTATAGTATAATATACGATTTATAGACAAGCCTATAATTGAGAAATACGTAAATAAACAATAAATAGCAAGTACACCAAGTGTGACGAGGAATGAATGGGCAGACCCGAGAATACTCGTAGGCATATCTAGTGAATTTATTGGGGAGAAAATACACGGGATATATATATTTATATATATTAGATATATAAATATATATTGAAAACTAGAAGTTGGTTTGAATTATATGGATTGTCGGATCGTCTCGAGAGGAGCGTAAGTGTTCGCTGATGTTACAATTCATGTCACTTTAAATAGTGTTATATTAACATATTAATCACTTGATCGATCTTGAGATAGCGCGATGCGTATCTTGAGGAAATCCATATATTTAAACTAAAACCTCATTTTTATCTTCTCATTTGATCAATCGATAGAGAGGGTTTAGTTACTGATCTTGAGGAGATCATTTAGGGAGCTGAATCGACAAAGATTGAGGAATTTAAACGATTTGAAAGTTAGAGATCATCGCTTTGGTAAGTTTAGTTATTATTATTTTTAAGTTCAATTTGACAGTAGGTGATGGAATCTCTATGAATTATGTTGTTTGTTGATTGTAAATGGTTTATTACCTCACTAGAGGTCCTCCCTGATGAATGATGGATTGTTAGACATTGTTTTGATGATTTGAGGATGGAACAGTAGCTACTACCCTGTGTACTGTTGAGACAGTACAGGGTGGATCGCGTTCCACCTAGTAGAGGAATGTGCTCCTTTCATTAATTGGGACAAACCCAGTTGATGGAGTGGGCCCCACCTAGTGAGGGAACGCACCCCCACCCCAGAAAACAACAATGTTGTTGTATTTTGATTGAAATTCCTAGAAGACTTAGTAATTGAACTAGGGGTTCTAAATATAAGGTATTGGACCTATATTGATCAAAAATGATTTGTGATGGGTGTTGGATCCCCTGGAAAGCTTGAGTGCCCGAAAGGTAAGGGAATTTGAAATGGAAACCTAAGCTGAGGTAAGTATGGATTCGCTTATTTATCAATGTTTCTTGGCTATCTTAGTATATATAGTTCATATAGACTATGGACTTAAATTGAGGACTATATACACTTTGTTGTTTTTAATTAAATGGAAAACAGTGTTTAATGTGATCCACAAGAGTAACTACCGAGACTGAGACCAGGTTGTATAGGATGTGGGGATGATCTCCTAGTCTATATGTAACTCCTACTCATTTAGATAGGTTGCGTGGGTTATGTATTCACTGGTGGGTTTCGGATAGAACCATTGGGCATTAATGGATCGACTAGACAACACATCAGCCAATATGTTAGTCTAGCAATCACATTAATAGCATTAATAGGTAATCGACCCTAGTTTTGTAAATAAAATGAGAATCACAATGTAATAGTCATTGATAATGGAATGACATCCGTTATTTATTGAATTATATGATTTTCATATTATTGTTAGTTAACATTGGTGCATATTGTTATTGCATAATGTTCTTGATTATTATATGGAATGTTGATGGCTTTGTGAATTCTTACTTACCGAGCAAGATGGAGCGCTCACTCCAAATTTAATATTTTAGGTTCACAACCTAGTGCTTCAGCGAAGGGCAAGGATAAGATATATGAGTCTTATAATCTTCTCTACGATGTAATGAACCTTCTTGTACATATATACAATGTTTGATATATTTTGTTATATATATAAACAAGGTTGAAAGGTTTATAAATAGGGTTTTGTGTTTTGATAAACTATGTATTTCTATATATTATTTAAATATCAAAAAGTTTTAAATTTTCAGCCACTTATATTTCGAATTATTTATTCGATATTAATATACAGGTTGAGTCTATCAAGTACTGACGGAGAGGCTGCTAGCTCTAGTTAATTTTGTCAAGGTTATTGGGGGCTTAATTAGGTTTTCCCGAGTATTGCCCTAATCGGGATAGGGGATGCTACAACTTGGTATCAGAGCCTACTTCAAAGCCTAAGGTTTATCACTTTTGAATTAAGTGGTAACTCTGATATAGTTTGGTATCATGGATAAGGCTTTGACCTCGATTTCACTTTCAAGTTATTTTTTAAGTGATAATATATTCCTTTGTACTGAAAACCTAAGTTTATTGACTTTGAGAGTTGTCTTGAGTTATGAATAAACTTAGGGTATGATTAACGATTTTCATCGAGTTTTAAGGGGAAAATGAAAATGAAAGCATTATTATATGTTATTTCTTGCACTTATTGTTATTCACTGTATAGATATGATTTCCTTGTTCTCTCTAAATTTTTCCTAATGATTTTATCTCTCCTTTAACTTAAGAATCTACTGGGAGATCAAGGAGTCAGTTCACATAGGCCTGAACCTCAGGGTAATAGGGAAACTGAGGAGCAATGGAAACCTAGAATGGAGTAGTAAATTAGGGAACTGAAGGAGTCTCAAGTAAAACTTATGGCTATGCTGATGGCTCAGATGAGACCACCAGCACGGAAACCTAAGGCACAAACTACAACCACTCCCGAAGTTAGCAAAGCTAATGGAGGAGTTGAGATAGTAGCAGCTCCAATTCAACCAATATTAGCACATATTCAGTTGCCGAAAATAGTTGCCAAGGTGCCCGTGGATTCTAAGAAGGGTGCATTTCTCAAAACCCGCAAGGAATTCATGAAATATGGCATTATGAGATTTAATGGCACAATGGAGGAAGGGTAGCCGAGACCTGGATACTAAAGATAGAGAAGCAATTAGATATTTAGAACTAGTTTAAGGTTAAACTGGTCACACTTTTGTTGATTGATTCTGCTCAGAAGTGGTAGAATTCCCTAGAAAGAGAAGAGAATACTGTCACCACTTGGCCATAATTTTGAACTATATTCTATAGGTAGTATTTCTCGAGAATAATTAGGAACAGGAAGACGGCCGAGTTTATTCAGCTGAAACAAGGAACTATATCTATATGGGAGTATGAACGGAGGTTCACTAAGTTGAGTGAATTTGGTCTTTAGATAGTAGAACTGGAGGAGAAAAAATAGATTCATTTCTCGATGAGTTGAGTTATGAAATCACAGTTGTGGTTTCCTCTCATCTTCGCACTAGTTGCACTTTATATTTGAGAGTGTGATTGAGGTGGAAACAGCTATTTTAGCCATACCTTCTAGAACAATACTTACGCCACCACTAGCACCATGGTTTTTTCTTAGGCTTCAATCCTTTTTCCACCACCTCATGATGGTGGCGATTTAGAGGCTAATGGGAGGCTTGTGGAAGGTATATTGAACATTTATGGTTGAGATATGCATGTTTTGATTGATGCTGGTTCTGCAGTTTCTTTTATTATTGGTGCAATGGTTAATAAGTTGAAATTGAAACATGTTAGAGCCAGTACATTGTTAATTTTAAGCATAGCAGTGAGTGAGAAGGTTTATCCTATCCTGATATGTGAGAGATGCATATTCAAAATTGAGGAAAATGAACTCCCAATTGATCAAAGGGTAGTGGAGTTCCTGAAATTTGATACATTACTAGGGATGGATTGGTTGTCGTGCAAATCGATCATAATATATCAACATGGGGAGCATTTGTTCTTTTTGTGAAGAAAAAGGATGAAACCCTATGTATATGCATTGATTATAGACAGCTTAATCGAGTGAATATCAGGAACAAATATTTATTGCCCAATATTGATGATTTTTTTGATCAGTTAAAGGGTGCCAGACATTTCTGAAGATTGATTTGAGATCTGGTTATCATCAAATGAGGATCAAGGATGACGATATCTTGAAGACATCTTTCAGTAATCGTTATGGGTATTTCGAGTTTACATGATGATGTCATTTGATACTCCATGATAGTTTGACTAAACTCCTAAAATTGGTAGAAAGCTTATCAAAAGTATGTAGCATGCCAGAGGTTAGCACCTAGTGTAGATAATCCTGATTAGTTAGTTTTTGATGATGGTGTATTATGGTTCAAGGATATATTGTGGATTCCAGCCAGGATCAGTTGAGGCGGTAGTTGCTACGATAATCTAATAGATTTTTTTTACTCTATTCATCTAGGTAAAACTAAGATGTATTGCTATATGAGGCATGTTTATTGGTGGTCTGGGATGAAGACTAGTATTGCTAAGTTCGTAAAGAGATGCTTATTGCATTCGTTGCCTATTCCTGAGTGGAAATGGGAACATATATTGATGGATTTTATTTTTAGTCTACCTTTGACTAGAATTGCCTCCTTTTGAAGCTCTGTATTGTCGGCCTTATCGTTCATCTGCATGTTGGGCAGAGGTTAGAGATACATTTTGTTAGGGCCGGAGTTGATTTAAGACTACACAAAAAGAATTTAGTAGATTCGCCTATGTTTGACTACAACACAACTAATACGGACGAGATACACTGATAAACATCATAGATTTTTGGAGTTTTCAAAGGATGATTTGTCCTATTGAAAGTCTCACCTATAAAGGGATTATATAGATTTGGGTTGGAGGTAAGATATATCCAAGGTAAATTGGGCTGTTTAGAGTACAGGAAAGGATTAGTCTTGTTGCTTACAAGTTTAGAGTTACCTCCTCAGCTAGCCGGAGTTCATAATGTCTTCCATGTATCTATGCTTCGCAAAACGGAGACTCGATATCTCCGGAATACTTATCTTACAACTAGCTCCTAACTTGGGAGAGGGAATCTTATATGAAGGAGTAGTTTTCATCTCTCGTTAAAACTATAGGTAATTTAATATTTACTTTAATTTCAAGTAACTCACACCCGAGAATACTCATTGGGATGTCTCTGGTGAATTTTTTGGCTACTAAATTAGATAGGTTGTGTAGATTATATATTCATTAGAGAGTTTTAGATAGAACCATTGTGCATTAATGGATTGACTAGACAACACATCGGCTAATGTGTTGGTCTAGCAATCGCATTAATAAAGTCAATAGGTAGGTGTCGAAAAGCTTGAGTGCTCGAAAAGTTAGAGAATTTGGAACCCTAAGTTTTGTAAATAAAATGGGAATCACAGTGTAATAGTCATTGACAGTTGAATTGCATCCATTATTTATTGAATTATATGCTTTTCATATTCTTGTTAGTTAACATTGATGCATATTGTTATTGCATAATGTTCTTGGTTATTATATGGAATGTTGATGGCTTTGTGAATCCTTACTTACTGAATAAGTTGGAGCGCTCACTCCAAATCTAATATTTTAGGTTCACAACTTAGCGCTTTAGCGAAGGGCAAGGAGAAGATTTACTAGTCTTATAATCTTCTCTATGATGTAATGAACCTTCTCATACATATATATATATATATATATATATATTGTTTGATATATTATGTTGTATACAAACAGGGTTGGGAGGTTTATAAATGAGGTTTTGTGTTTTGACAAACTTTGTATTTCTACATATTGTTTAAATATCGAAAAGTTTTAAATTTTTTGCTGCGTATATTTTGAATTGTTTATTCGATATTAATATACAAGTTGAGTGTATCAAGTACTAACGGAGAGGTTGTTGACTCTAGTTAAGTCTGATCGTGTTACGGGGCTTAATTATTCAGACCGAGTAACACCATAATCGGGATAGTGGATGCTAGAGTTATGCTACAAACATCTTGATCACGTGTTTGATGATATTAAGTTTTAGAAGTTATCAAGGCCATTAAAGCTTTTAAGCCGAATATGGATGGTACAACCATAAAATGCATAAGATCGAGCGATATTTGTTGATTAGGGAGGCACGAATAGTAAAATTAATTGGTTATGAGTTTAAAGATTCGGAACATTAAAGCAATGTTGAACTTACATTATTCATACTGATAGGTGGAGTTCTAGTTTGTACATTAGAATATTTTCGTCATGACATTGGGTTAAAGTAGATTTGAAGGAAATCTGTCTATTCTATTTAGACATTGCACACACATAATTAAGATGATAAAGTGAGTTGAAAAATATAATATTTATGACATCCGAGAATTTTTATAAACTTGATTAAGCAGCTAATTAAGTATTTTTGGATTTAATTTGGGATTTAGGTATCCAAGGTGGGACCCACATGTTATGGATCGGAGATCATAAATTTTAATATTATTTTTGGTGTGTCGTGTACCTATTTGATGTATTATACACTATTTCTACGTGAATATGGTTAAGTGAAGTGTATATGCGATGTCCATGAGTTTTAGAGCACGTTGGAGAAATCGCTCCAATTTTGGTAATTTATGAGTTTTGTCTCGAGATACGTATCAAGATATGTGCCAAGATTGTTCAAACGTTTACCTAAACTATCGTTTCGAATTTCTCGAAAATAATTGTAATTAAGTTTAAAATTTTGAATTACTATATTTAAACTGGCTTAAAGAGCTGACATGAGCCCTACACCTCGATTTGCGAGTAAGACCAATTGTTTGAAGTTTTGGAGCACTTTACTAAATTCTCAAACTTTTGGCAAAATTGAGGCATTTTTTGGGTTTTTATTTGGACGTAAATTAAAAAGATAGTCATGAAATTAAATAAAATAATAAAATAATAAATAAATTGGTAGGCGCCTAGTGACGAGCGAGGTCGACAGTGACACACGCGATGTACAATAGTGTGCACACTTGAGGTTGGTCATTGGCGTCCGTGGCGAATTTATAGCTGCAAAAATATATAGGTATGTGTATATTTATATATATATAATATAAATTATATATATAAATGATTTTTATAGTTTGAATTAAATAAAAGTAAGCATTTGATTCGTCTCGAGATAAGCGTAGTGTGAGTGTTGAGGAGATCGAGATAATGGAGTTCACGGTGAGTCGGTCAAGTGGTTGTGATTATCTTGTTGATAGCCACTTGATTGGCCTCGAGATATGCAACACGTATCTTGAAGAAAATCAACATATAATAAGTGAATAATTAGATATGCCTCGAGATTCATGCAATGCGAATGTCAAGAAGATCCTAATATATATATCTCAAAACCAAACACCACCTTATTCAATTTGCTTTTAGCCAAATATTGATCTCGAGAAAGAACATAAATTTATATTATAAATTAAAAATCATTAGATTTGTCCCGAGATTCGCATCAAGATTCGCGTGATGCGAATCTCGAAGAAAATTTAATATGTAATTTGAAAATCAAACAGAACGTATGTGACATCCCGAAATCTCGAGGCAACCTTAGGACCCGCCATGTCGCATTTCATACCACTAAGCTCTGTCACGTCATTACCCGCTTATCCTTGACGTCCTGCGACCTAACTGGTTGCTTACACTTTTCTATTTAACCTCTAACTTAACTAATTAATCTCCATATAAATATTAATGATTTCATTAGCCAGTTAACAAATTTATCAAGTTATATTACAATTTAATAGTGAAAGTCTTAAATTAAGTAAGTTATGTAGTATTTAATAATATTAAGTAGTGAAAAACCAAACAAAAAGATACCATGTATATATCATAGCGGAATAAGTATAACAAAAGATCTATATACATGTATTCAGTGTTCTACAATCCTTCAAACCCAACAAAATATAAATATGTACATATTATAGTCACGCACGAGCTAGCATCACTATCTTAGAGGTAGTGCCCAATACCTCCTTACCTTTGCATTTGCCTTTACTCGTCGAAGGATCTGCACTTGACCACCTTACAAATATAGTGACGAGTCCAGTGAGTAAAACCCCAAAAGAAGTCCACACAATATTTATGAATAAAACTGATAAACTACGAGACATGCGAATATAACACCTAACAACAGTACGTCATATTCCATGAATCTAGGTAACATACGACAAGCAAAAGCAGTAGCGTGAAATAAGTAAACATCATATACTAACTAAACATGTTCGGAAATAACGCATTGATCGGTAAATAACCATATAATCATGAGAAAACCCTAACCTACATCAGCTAGTAATCGATAAAACCAAATAGGAACTGCATATATACTTACAAGCTTCCAGTGACTAAATCCCAACTTCGGTAAATAGCGTGATCCCTTCTCGACATTGTTACACATCAGGACCACCCGTAATCCTTTTCTATGGTCGCAAGTATATCCTACTGCCATCGTTATAAGCACTATCACATGTAACTCACAAATGCGATTTAGCCACAACCATTATATACACAACCTAAAATAGGAGTGAAAACTCATGTGTGCCCACTAGCAGTCACACATGTAATCCAATACCGATAAAACAAAACCATAAATTATGTGAGGCAATTCTAATGGGTTTACGCACCTCAATTCGCGCTCCAACTTCTACGGACTCCATATTTGACCCGAAAAGCTTCCCAACATCAAGCTATAGTCCTCTAAGTCCCTAAATTCAATTAAGTATGTTTATTGTGTATTCAAATTGGTTGAATAGATTTTAAATCAATCTTCCCAAATGAACCCCTAGAGACTAAATTAAGTCTCAATTTCAGTCTTATATTACAATGCATTTTTAGACAAGAAATGGTCCAAATCTTAAAATCTTCCATTAGTACAAATATTTTTGGTCTCTATCTTAGCTTTTCGAAAAGGTTTAGTTTGCAAAATTCCAATTTAAAACGAAAGAGATATCATAATTCTACTAATCGTAGACCTAATTGGAACCTAATCCGATCAATGGATTTAAGAGATTTATTTCTCCCAATCTATAGTTCCAAAAAATATGATTTTTGGTCACACAGTAGCTAACATACCTAATAACAATATACTAAAAGATCAGCTCATTTGGATATGTACTTAGGGAGTTATGCCTTTAACAATTGGAGTTTCAAAAACTTTCGTATGACATTTAATTAACTATTTGTGTAGCGCTTTTAGACATGAAAACATTAGAATTACAAGATCTCAAGCTGAACAACGTTGTTCCCATTTGAATAAACTTTCAAATGCCACTAGTTTGGGTCAATTTGGATTCAAAATGAGCAAGTTATGACCAAATTACATATGCTAATTCCTAATACAACATGCAAAATTCTAGTTTTGGTCTTACAATTTCAAAAACTCAATTCATATCTATTTGATATCAAAACCAATTTAAGAACTTCAATATGGAGAACTTCAATATGGATTATCAGCTTGAAATGAGTAATCCAAATATATACCAATTTCAAATACTTAATCATTTACCCTTTGAGATTAGCTAAAAATCAAAAAAATTTTAATTTGAACTAGAGGGATGTGTACCTAGTTGATGTACCACCTTAGCTTGAGAAATTCTCACCAATCTTCAATGGATTCCTTCTCTCCATCAACCTCCTTCTTCTCCAGCAAGTTCTTTTGATTCATAAGTTAAAAATGAAAATTGTTTACTTTGCATCTGTTGATCTTATATATTAAGGCAATATTGATTTTTAACCATTAATCTCCATGTATTTAAGTATCTAAAAGCTCATCTAATGATCCACACATTGACATGTATCCCACTAACTCTCACTAACTCAATCCAAGTGACATTAATAGGCTACTCACATGATTCTTGGATATGGCAATAAGTTTCTCTAGGTCAATCCTATAATTTCCATTTAATCAACCAAACTATAGGCCTTATTGATTTGATCTCATTACATTAGCTTAAGCCCATTATACTCCATATGGTTAGTGTTTTCATTCACCAAAATTAACAAATTTTGTGATCTCACTAACCGTCGACTACCCGTCACTCGATGCCCGCGTCTTGACACGTATTTCGAGGAACACTATAGCCTATCGTTTTAATTCAATCAACTTAGCCTATGGTAAGATTATCCATTTTAATTGCTTAACTAGTCATCTTAATGTGACTTTGTCGAGTTTCCTAGTGTACCCGTAGTTTGCCTACCCGATACTCGCGTCGACATGCTTTTCGATGGGAACATCCATCACACCTACTCGCCCGATAGCAACGTACACACATGCGATGTTACAATATTATAATATTTTAAACACCACATATAAACAACCATCATCCATAAATAACATATTCTCTCCGTTCTCGTGTCCGAGTCAATCGAGTCTACCACGTAACACACAAATTATGACCGTTAATCCCTAAGATTAACACTAATCATGTTTTAATTAATTTAGGCAATTACAACGTATTCCTCATCTTCCTATTTTGGTTTCGTTCGGACTAGAAGAGGAAGTTGAAAAAAAATTCTTTTTTCGACAATGAGAGAAACCGAGAGGGAGAGACGAGGAGAGCTTGAGATGGCAAGGGAGGAGGTTAGACGAATCAAGTTGAGTAGTTGGTTGTGGCGTTGTTGTATGTTATTGGGTTGTTGTTGTTAATGGAGATGAGATGGGTCGGGAGCAAGGAGGGAGATGGAAAGGGGTCATCTCCCCTACCCAAACTCATCTTGGGGTTGGGTGTAAGCCAACACCGATTAAAAAAAAAAGAACAGGGACGTTGTGAGGAAGAAGATGATGGAAGGGGGTTTAATTCCCTAGACCAAATCGAGTCCAGTTCAGGGGTTAAACCCCTTCTTATTTAAAAAATATGTATTTTTTAAAATAAAAAATTTTGAATAAGTCCATGGAAATTAGGGAAAAACCATAAAAATAGAATTAAATAAATTAATGGAAATTGTGTGTTTTTTTATGAAAAATGAGGATTTTGTGAGTTTATCGAGGATTTATATTGGGTATTTTTCTCGTAAAGTTTGCTACAACAACAACAACATAGCCTCAGTCCCAAATTAACTGGGGTCGGCTACATGGATCAAACTTTTCCATCGTGCTCGATTAAGTGCAATTGACGGTGGGCTATGTAAACCATTCAAATACCTCCTAATTAACGCATCCCATGTTAACTTTTGTCTGCCCCTACCTCGTCGAATTTCTACAGTTTCTATTGAGTCAAGTTTTCTAGTTGGAGCATTTGTAGGTCGTCTTTGCAGGAGACCAAACCATCACAACCGCCCTTCCCTAATCTTTGTATCAATTGGTGCTACTCCTACTTGTCTTCGAATTTCTATATTTCTTACTCTATCTATACGAGTTTTACCACACATCCACCTAAGCATCATCATTTCTGCTACGTTCATTTTATGTAATTGTTGTTGCTTTACTGCCCAACATTCACTTCCATAGAGCATAGCTGACCTAATTGCGGTCCTATAAAATTTTCCTTTTAACTTAGTAGGGACATTTCGATCACAAATCACCCCTGTTGCATTCCGCCATTTTTTCCATCCAGCTTGAATTCTATATGTGACATCATTCTCAATATTACCATCATTTTGTATGATTGATCCTAGGTATCTAAAGTTGTTTACCTTAGAAACTTCTATTTCCCCTAATTTTACCACTCCTTCATCTCGATGTCTAGTGTTTCTAAACTCACAGGTGCATGTATTCGATTTTCGTCCTACTCAACTTAAAGCCTTTAGATTCTAATGTATTCCTCCGAGTTCTAATTTTCTATTCACTCCATCTTTAGTTTCATACACTAAGACAATATCATATGCAAATAGCATACACCATGGTACATCCTCTTGAATATGTCTAGTTAGTTCATCCATAACTAAAGTAAATAGATATGTGCTTAAAACCGATCCTTGATGTAGTCCTATCATAATGGGAAATTCTTTTGTAACTCCTCCAAATGTCTTTATACTCGTTACTACTCCATCATACATATCCTTAATTGTGTCTATGTAACTAGCATGCACTCTTTTTCTTTCTAGAACCCACCAAAGAACATCTCTAGGGACCCTATCATATGCTTTTTCTAAATCTACGAATACCATATGAAGATCTTTTTTCTTTTCTCTATATTTTTCTAACAATTGTCTTACAAGGAAAATCGCCTCCATAGTTGACCTCCCAGACATGAAACCAAATTGGTTCTTTGATATTGTTGTTTCTCTCTTAGCCTATTGTCAATTATCCTCTCCCATAGTTTCATAGTGTGACTCATAAGTTTAATTCCCTGGTAGTTTGAGCAATGATACTCGAAAATATTTGAAATTTAGAAAATTGTTTAAAAGCCTAGTTAAAGGTAAGTTTCGATTTCGGACCACAATTTGTTGTCAAAATTGGGATTCAGATATCCGAGAAATTGATTTTGAGGGATTTCGGAGTTTTTGGGTCGAGGAGGGCCAATAAAGTATAATAAGTTGGAAGAATTATATTTAAGCCTAGATAACATAATTCTCGATGTCGAACAATAAATTTGAGTCAAAAATAAAATATGGGTATCGGATAATTTATTTTGGAAGTATTTTAAAGGTTTCAAGACGCGATTGGGCTAGTTAAATTGCAAATAATTAGAAAAAATGGTGAAGTTGTGGTGGAGGCTTACATGACGTATTAATGAATTGTAGGACTGCGATTGGAGCCCTGTGTGGACTAGTTTACTGACTCAGAGCACAAGGGAGTTACATTGTCGAGTTTGTAAGGTTAAGTAAATCCCATAGTAACATTTACATTATATGATTATAATTTCCTATAAATTGCATTAATCATTGATATTGCATTTTTGTTATACATGCATACACGGGTTGAGAGGATAAGGCAATTCGAGTCTCCTTATAGTGTGTGCCTGACTGTATTACGGGTAGAACTATTTAGTGTCTACCTGACTGTGTGTTACAAGATAAAACTTATAGTGTCTACCTGACTATATACATGGAAGAACTATATTATGCTTGAGGGGCTAGAGTCACTGATACTTTGCATCACGTGATTATCAAGAGATCATGTTAAACCAGACCTAACTTTGATAGACTCGAGGAACGAGACTCGTTTTGTTATTCTCCCTACGCATGAGTCCTTATTATTGTTTACTTACCACTTTCGAGAACATTATCTGATTGTGGTCAGATAACAAAAAGGATGGATTCACGATTGTATTTAAATTCTTTGAATTATATTTCTTGTTTAATATATTGGATTATTATGCATTTGATTATTACAGTTGTACTGGATAGTGTGGGATTTACTTATCTGACATTATCAAATTTTTATAATTGGATAATGATAGGTTCTAATGGTAGCAAGGGAAAGGGAAAGCTTTCTAATCGTATGCGACTTGCTTATTTCTTTTCTCCATGTATGTATTATTTTTGAAAATATTATATGGTATAATTGAGTTTCTAGGTTCAAGCGTGATTATGATTTCTTTGGAATGGCTGGAACATTTTTAGGATGAATTGAAATAATTTTGGAATTAACGTAATGCTAGTTTAAGAATTTTGATACTTTAAATCAAGTTAGAATGAGTATATAATTTAGTTGATTTAATATATATTGTTATGGGTGGATTGTGAGTCCTTTGACATTTCCACCAAAGTTGAGCAGGTTTTGTTGAAGATTTTTGAAGGCCATGATTTTTGGTGTAGGCTTAGAAATAGAGAAGGTGTTGTTGAAAATTTTTTACGAAATTTTGAGGACTATATAATTTATCTAAATGAACTTTAAGGTTTAAGATTTAGTTTAGAATCCTTGTTAATAAAATTTTTTATTTGATGATAATAAGATCTCAAATTAATTGTTTATTAATGGAGAGATGAAGACTGCTATATTATATAGGGGATAAGGTAATCTAGGCCACCAGATGCTATAATTAGGTGGGGTCTGACAACGTTGGTACCAGAGTTTAGGTTTGGCTCAATTAAGGACAAAACTTTGGTTGAGAAGCAAAGGGCGATCGAGCGCAATTAATTAGGAAATAATCGATGGAACGAGGTTAAAAAGTTTTAAAACTTTACTATTGTGTTATATTTGTGTTGTATGTATGTATGTATTATCGCTAGATACGCGATTGGAAGTTTATTCTCCTTTTCTGTTTGATACTTAGCTCGTAAGATATGACGAGTAAGTTTAGAAATGGATAATTAAAAGAGATAATAAACTTGTGAAATGAAGCTGAGTGTAAATGGATATAAATATAATTATGAAGTCTGAATTCACAAAGGTGTTGTGAGTAGTTCAATACTGATATAATTGAGGAAACTATCAGTAACAAACCAATAGGAAATTGGTTGAAAGAGAAGTCTAAAGGATTCATGTACGTAAACACTGAACATGGATTTCTTGGAAATCGAAAGTATCGAGCTATTATAATTTTTAAACACACAGGAAAACATTAAAATAGACTTAAATAAAGTATCAAATGACAAAGAATCGTTTGGAAAATGTAATATGAAATTGGGACTTTTAGAATAAGGTTAGTACTGGTTGCATGGTTAACTCGGGAAGACCTATTTTATAAAATATTAGTTAGATTCATAATCAACTAAGAGTTGTTTTCGAATGAATCTCAAATGAAAAGAAAAATGAGACAATATTTCTCGGAAATAGAATCATTAGATTTGTTTTAAGATTCGTGTGATATGAATCTCGAGGAAATTTAATATATTTTCAACATAAAATAAAACACACATACGCCTCACCACCCATTTCTACGATTTGAAATGGAGAGGTTTGAGACCGAGATTAGGTCCGAGGAAGGAGAGAAATCGAGATCCGGGGTGAGTTGTGTGTTCGTTTTTGTTGAGGTTATTGTTGGTGTCATTGAGGGTTGCTTTTGAAAATAGTCTCAATAAGGGAAAATGAGACACATGGTTATCGAAAACATAAAATAGAAAGTGATTAGACAAATTGAATCTTGGCTTGAAAATCACAATGAGATTGTGATTAGATCAGTTAAGTTGTCTAAGGCGGTTTCTAAGAAAATAAAATACTTTGAAATAAAGTATTGTCTCATTTTCAAAACAAAACACTAAGCGAAAAATGGAACATAAACATATTTTAAAACAATTAAACGACTTCTAAAAAGAAGTAATGAAAACTTTAATTGTTTATTACTCAAGTTACTTATCCATAAGTAACACTGAGTATATTGGTTCTATGAATCGAATAAAGTTATGATAAAATAAATGGAAATACACGAGTTAGAAATAATCTTTGTTAACACGAGATTAGATGTTGTTATGAAACAAAGATCAATGAAATTTCTAACTTGATAAACGAAAAAATATATTGATAAGATCAACGTTTTAGAAGTTAAAATGTTGGGGAAAGTGGTCTAATAATAGCTTGGATTATCTATTAAATAAAACATAAATAGTTGTGTTTTGAGATTCAAAGTACCAATAGTTACTTCTAATCAAAAAAAGTTATAATGTTTATCACTACAACGTAAAGTATAATAAATGAAAAGATAGATATATTGATTGAGAATTAGTAAGTGATTTGTATAAGATGTCAGTATGAGCACCTATATTGCGAGAATTTCTATTTATAAGACTTAAAGGGTTGAAATAATATCCTTTAAGAATTTGATTAGTCATTAACCTAATTAGAGTTTGAATACTCAAATTCTTCTATCTCTTCAGTTGAATAAAAATGGAAAAGTGAAATGACTTGTGACTGCTAGAAGAGACATGGACGAACTCCTTTAGTCAAAGTAAGACACTGGAGTAGTTGCGCATAACCAAAAGTCTAAGTAACTCCCTTTCATAATCATGATTTATTCACAACATAGAAGACTGGTTTGTGGCACCTACCTGTCTTTGAATAATCGAATGAATTGATGATAGTCGGAATAAAATAGTCTATAAAGTTTTGTTGAAGTCAATTGGAAGCTTAAGTATAGGTTAATAAATGGTCAATGAATTCTAACATGAGTATGGAAAATGAAAGTTTCAAGCGAACAAGTCCCGATAAGACTTAGAATATCAAACTATGAGTTTGACAAAACCTAATGTATCTTTACAAGGATCTTACGAGGAGTCAAACTCCAAATGCTGAAGTTTTGAACCAAAGTAATGTATAACTAATATCAACGAATATGTTGTACATTGGTTCAATTGTAGTCCTACACCTCCTGATTAATTAATGGTGAAGTTTAAAGCATTAGTTATTTAAATTGGAGATGATGTAAGAGGGTTATATGTTGGTGAAAATGTAAATGAAATGAAAAGAAATGTGTGATTTAGAGCTTAGTTAGTCATTAGTATTCTATTGGTTGAAAATGTTGAATATAGGACAATATATATCTGGTTTGGTGTGTTTGAAGAATTGAATATTTTTTCATCGTATTGAGTAGAAGAAAGGAGAAATAAAATATTTACATTGTTATACTATGAGAGTATAATCATCGAATATGTTGATATCTCTATTTAAGAAACGTATATCTATTCAAGTTAAGGATAACTATCTCTATTCTGGCAATGAAAGAAATTGGTGAATAGTAAGTGATTACGTAAGTTTGTGGGAGATCTTAATAAATGGAAAGGAATGAGGTTCACGGGGAACTCATTATTAGAGAATGATTTGATTAAGGTAGAAAAGATAATTTTCTAACCAATCGAAGGAATTAGGTGAATTGGCTGACGAGTTGGAATCGGTAATTGCTTTCTAGTCTACAATATAAATAATATTGTGAGTAAATATTTAGAGAATGAGTGAGAGTTGCTTGATGTTTCAAGTTTCTATTTTTGATCGGATTGAGAATTTGAGGTCTCTTGTTATGGGATGACAGATGTTTATGATATCTATAGTCAAGATATGACTTGTGTGATTCCAGGTTTTTGGTGGGGAACGTTGGAATGGTGATAGATCAGATTGACACGCGACTCTACTTAGTATCTAATGTTAAGCTCAAGTATTATTTGCATTAATATGTAACTTTAGACTGATGATAGTCTAAGAACTAATCGGCTGATAATTGAAATAAAAGATATGGTTAACAATGAAAAAGTAAACTGGGATGTGTATTAAAGTTTGAGTGGATATGGAAAGAATTATCAACGGTTTATGGAATAATATTTAGATTAGAATAAAAATTGTGTTATGAAAAGAAAGATAGGCTAGGTCTTGCTATGTATTGATAATTGAATGTGATTTAAGGTATGAGATGAGAAATGAAGTAAGGTTATCGGATATTCCATAAAGTTGATTGTTTAACTCATCCAAAATTCACTAATTGCCAAGATTAGAAAAGTAACCGAGATAAATTTTCATTAAACCAAAATGTGGGAAAACAAAAAGTTATAATGGTTATAATCTCTATTACTGAGTTGTTGAATACAACAAATGTGATAGAGTCTACTTAACGGTTCATCTTAGAAATTGTTTACGGGTTTAGATTAAAAGAGTTATATATCAATGATTATTTTCTCATATCTCTTTTGATTTAGTAACCTATAAGTTTAGATTTCGATGACGAAATTTTTATTAGTTGGAAAGATGTAACATCCGAGAATCTTATAAACTCGATTAGGCAACTAATTAAGTATTTTTGGATTTAATTTGGGACTTAAATATATGAGATGGGGACTAAATATTACATATCAAGATCATAAATTTTAATATTATTCTTGGTGTGTCGTGTGCCTATTTGATATATTATACACTATTTCAATTTGACATAGGTTTAAGTAGAGTGTATATGCAGTGTTTATGAGTTTTAGTGCGCGTTGGAGAATTTTCTCCAATTTTGATAATCTAGGGATTTTGTCTTGAGATACATGTTGAGATAAGTGCCGAGATAGTTCAAACCTTTACCTAACTATCGTTTCAAATTTCATGAAAAATAATTGTAATTAAGTTTAAAATTTTGAGTTTCTATATTTAAATGAACTTAATAACCTAACGTGGACCCCACACCTCGATTTGCATGTGATACAAATTGCTTAGAAGTTTTGAAGCATTTTGGTAAATTCTTCAACTTTTGTCAAAATTAGGGTATTTTTCTAGGTTTTATTTGGATGTAAATTGAAAAGATAATCATGAAATTAAGTTAGATAATAAATAAATTGGTAGGCGTTTAGTGACACGTATGGTCGAGGGTGACACACGTATGATGTACAATAGTATGCACGCCCGAGGTTGGTCATTGGCGTGCATGGTGAATTTATAGCCGCGAAAATATATAGGTGTGTATATATTTATATATATAATATAGTATATATAATATAAATTATATATATAAACATATAAATGAATCTTATAGTTTGAATTAAATAAAAGTAAGCATTGGATTTGTCTCGAGATATGTGTCGCGTGAATGTCAAGGAGATCAATATAATGGAGTCACGATGAGTCTGTCAAGTGGTTGTGATTATGTTGTTGATAGTCACTTGATTGACCTCGAGATTCGTGCTATGCGAATTTGGAGAAAATTCTAATATATATCTCAAAACCAAACATCGCCTCATTTAATTTGCTTTTAGCCAAAAATTGACCTCAAGATACGTAATGCGTATCTCGAGAAAGAACAAAAATTTATATTATTAAATGAAAAATAATTAGATTTATCTCAAGATTCGCGTGATGTGAATCTCGAGGAAATCAAATATTTAATTTGAAAATCAAACAGAATGTATTCCTTATCTTCCCATTTTGATTTCATTAGAATTAGATGAGGATGAAGAAAACAAAATTTTGATAGTGAGAGAAACCAAGAGGGAGATACGATAAAAGTTTGAAACCAAGAGGGAGAAGATTAGACGAATCAAGGTGAGTCGTTGGTTGTGGCATTGTTGTATGTTGTTGGGTTGTTGTGTTGGTTGTTATGGTTAATGGAGACGAGAGGGGTTGGGAGCAAAAGGGAGATGGCGGGGGTTATCTTCAATGCCCAAACTCATCTTAGGGTTGGGTGTATCCTAATACCGATTAAGAAAAAAAAATAGAGACATTGTGAGGAAGAAGACGATGGAAGGGGTTTAATTCCCCAAAATCGAACTGGGTCCGATTCAGTTAAACTAGACCAGTCCGGTTAAGGGGTTAAACCCCTCCTTATTTAAAAAAATATGTATTTTTTTTAAAAAAAATTAGAATAAGTCCCTGGAAATTAGGGAAAATCATAAAAATAGAATTTAGGATAAATTAATGGAAATTAGGGGGTTTTTACCTCGTGTGACATGTAAGTGTAGTGGTGAGTGCTAACATCCCGGTAGTCCAGTGACGTTGTATGCTATGCATCTCATAATCATGCAATGGACCCTAAATTCTACCGCTACTTTATAATTTCAAAGAAGACTAGCATTATGGATTCCAAGACAAAACAATAAGCTTAAAAGCCAGCATTAAAATAACACAAGTCCATATGTATACTCCAATTTCATTACTCTAATCCTAATAGCATGCTATTCTCAATCACATTTTCATCAAAACAACTAGAAAGAACATAGAACATGAGAATAGAGTCAATGATTACCATAAGCAAATGAAATTATGATAAAAACATATATATAATGAGTAAAATATGAAACAAATTCATGATATTAGAATACAAGGCATTTCATAGTCAAATAGAGTGTAAATCATAATATAATTAAAATAAAATATAAATGAGAACCTCAACAAGATTATTTACAAGTCACGCAATGTATTATTAGCTTAACCTGCCTCTCGAAACCCTAAAATGCGTACTTGGACACCCGAGACTTTTTCTTAGGCTCATTGTATAATTTAGTATGTATTAGAGTATGTTTATACCCTTAGTTTGGGTTTTAGAGTAAGTTAGATAGGTTCAGTTTGTTTTGAAAAAATGCAAATTTTTGGTGTTGTCAGTGTACCGTACCCAATGCGCCATGTAATTTATTTAGCGCGCTAATGACCTCTTATTAGTACGTTAGGAGTTTTATCTAGCGCACTAGGAGCGCTGGAACTTAGAATTCTTCAACCAGAAATCTGAGTTTTCTTTCGAGAATGACCTCCTCTAAAGCCTCAGATCCTCGTTCTCTGCCTCCACGAATTCGTCACATCCTCCTCCATCAAACATACACCGACACTTCATGTAATTCATCAATTATATCAAAATTTAGAGATTTAAATGTGAAGTTTGTTGAAACGTTCAAGAACACTTAAAAACTTGTAAAATTCACTTTTTGATTTCAAATATAAGTTGAGAACCTTTTAATAGTTGGATTATCAGCTAGAACTAAGGAATTTAAAAATGTAAATCAATTTTGGAAATGATATCATTTAACCTCTGAAATTACACAAAAAGCTAGAATTGAAACTAACACCTCGAATTTTACCAAAAACCATTAATTTCAAAAATCAAGGTTCACGACTCACTTGTTGCTTCGTTTAGCTCATAAAATCAGTGAAAAAGGTTGTCAAATTTATTTTGATCACAACTTCCTAATTCGAAACAAATTAAAGCATGTAAAGATGACGAATTTCATTACTTAAGTTGTTGCTTGATTCCTAGCTTGATCTCTTCAATAAGATGATGAATGTGATCTCTTGAAACCCCATTCTAGCAACAAATCACCTCAAAATTTTCTCTATAAGTGATCTATGATTTGCATGTTCATCCCGATCATTTATTTATATGTTAGACAAGATTGATTTATAGTCATTTATCTAAATGTTCACACTCATTTAGAGACTAATCTAATGGCTTTCATTTTGTTTCATTTCCACTAACTCTCCACTAACTCACCTTTGCTGACACTAAACCATACTCCATTTGTCTCTTGATGTGTACATATGTATCTCAAAAACATCAAATGACTATTGTTTTATTTTACTAACTTATGCTACATTTATTATAAATCAACTATAGCTACATCAAAACTTAACTAATTAAACCACATTAATACATCTAATTAAATAAATGACTCACCATATCACTCTCTACCCAATCCCACAACTACACGTATCTTGAGGCGTGTCCCCACTCACGTATCGAACATCTATAAAATACAAGTAGAGGTGACTTAGTAGTCTACACATGTAAGATACATTAAGAAATCATCACGCAAATGTCACATATACCTCGACCACGTGCCTTGGTTAGTATGTGTATCACGATTTCCATTCCATATTATGGGTCGTTGATCCTATTTAAGGATTAAAACACAATTAGAAATTTAGGTTCATGACAAATCTTCACAACTAATGGAGATTTCATCCTCGAAATTAAAGTTCAAGTTAAGTCTATACTTGACTCGAAAAAAGTACGAGAATTTGTCCATCATATAGTCTTCCCGTTCCCAAGTGAATTATATGTCGTCGTGGAACTGCCACTTGATGAGTACTTTCGGGACAGACTTGTTCCTTAACTGTTGTACCATTCGATCTAGGATTTGAACAGGCTGCTCTTAATAGGTAATATACTTACTCAGGTCTATCTGATTCAAGTTAAATATTGTTCGTACTCCTGCCCTTGACTTAGCTAGTCGTAGCATCAATATATGGAAGATCGGATGAATCTATGAAATCTGCAAAAACAGCTCAAGCTTGTATGCGAATTTCTTAACCCGTTCTTAATTCTGAAAGGTCCAATGAATCTTTGCAAGCTTGCCTTTCAACCCGAATCTTTGAAGATCCTTTTGAGGGGAAACCTTCAAATAAAAAAAATTCCCTCGGTGTACAAAGATAACTGCGATACTTGTATGTATACTTCTTTTGTCTCTCTCGAGCACCCTTGAGTCTCTGATAGATTTGTTTGACATTCTCTGTGTGGTCAACAACAATCTCAGACCCAATAATCTCCTGGTCTTCTAGCTCAGCCCAACTTGATGGCGAGCAACATAGTCTCCCATATAAAGCCTCAAATGGCACTATCAGACCCCACTTAATTAGGGCATCTAACCGGCCTAGATTACCTTAACTCCTTGATAATCTGGCAGCCTCAACCTCTCCATCAATAAATAATTAAGAATAAGATCTTATAATCTTCAATTTTAAAACTTTATTAATTTCAAGAATTCTAAAGTGAATCTTAAACCTTAAAGTTTCATAAAATTAATTATATAATCCTCAAAGTTCATTTAGATATATTACATTATCCTGAAAATTTTGTAAGAATATCTCAACAACATTTCCTTTATTTTTAAGCCTACACAAAAATCCCAGCCTTTAAAACCTTCAACAAACCCTGCTCAGCTTTGGTGGAAATGGCGAAGGACTTACAATCCACCCATAACAATATATATTACATCAACTAAATTATATATTCATTCTAAATTGATTTAAAATATCAAAATTCTGGAACTAGCATTACCTTAACTCCAAAAATTATCTCAATTTGTCCTAAAATCGTTCCCATCATTCCAAAAGAGTTCCTAATCACACTCGAATTGATAAACTCGTTTATATAATATAATATATTAAAAAACAAATAGATACTTAGAGAAAAGAACTAAGCAGGTAATGTCAGATAATGTAGGATAAGTAAATCTCACACTATCCAGTACACCTGTAATAATCAAATGCATGGTATTCCAAGAATTTAAACAAACAATTATATCGCGAGGAATCGTAAATATACAAGTATGCAATCTATCTTGTTACTATTGATCCGACCACAATCAGAAGACATCTCTTCCAAAAGTGATGGGTAAACAGTAATAAAGATTCATGAGTTTGAGAGGAAATCCCTTAAGAAGTCATGCCCTCGACTGTCCGTGGAGTGTGATCCTAGCCAGCATCACAACCACAATTCATTATAAATAAGTGTTTACAACGATCAGTGACCCCAATCGCAGAGCACCATAGTGTTCATCCTACCACATATATAGCCAATGAATACAATGGGACCCCCAAATGCCTCATTCCTTTCATGTCCATGAATGCATGATCAACAAATATGCAACGATAAACCGTGCATGAAATTATATTTGAGAAATACTCATACAATGTAAAGGTTACCATGAGATTTACTTAACCTTACAAACGTCATACCAACGTCCCCTTGCTCTAAGTCGGTCAACTAGTCCACATAGGGTTCCAATTGCGGTCCAACAATTAATTTATAAGCCCTGTAAGGTTCCATAACAATTACACCATTATTTTCCAATTAATTACAATTTAATTGACATAATTGCATCCCGAAACCCTCAAAATACTTCCAAAATATATTATCTAATGTCTGGATTTCATTTTCAACTCAAAAATATTATTCAACATTGAGAATTACTTTTCTAGGCTTAAATATAATTTTCCAATTTATTATATATTATCGGTCCAATCTCGACCCGAAAACCTCGAAATCTCTCCGACTTATATCTTAGGATGTCCAAATCCTAATTTTGACTCAAATTGTGATTCAGAATTAAAGATTAACCTAGACAATACCATAAAATAATTTTCTAAATTTAGGAAATTTTCGGGTATCGTAACATGCATTACGACAAAAATACCCGGTATAAATCCCTGAGAAAATCATAAAATCCTCACTTTTTCATTAGAATCCTCAATTTTCATCAATTTGTCTAAGAATCCAATTTTTTGATTTTTCTTGATTTTTTAGGGATTTATTTCAATTTCTTCCCATTTATAAAACACATTTTTTTAAATACATTTTTTTTAAGAATTATGGGGGTTTGACCCCCCCCCCCCCCCCACCCACTCAAAATGGATCTGGTTCAGTTCAGTGTGGGGGTTTCAAACCCCCCATCATCTTCCTTGTTAGGCCTCTCTTTCATCCCTAACATATTTTTTTTTCATTCGTGTGGAGGAGCTCGCGACTCCCCCCACCACTATGTCCCTTCTCTGTCTTTCTTCTTCCCCCCAGTCAAGTCATCTTCTTCCTCTCAGTTCCTCTGTTTCATTGGTGTTATTGTTGTTGATGAATATCGTGTCCATTCTCGATATTCTTGGTCATCCTATAAATGATGCCGAAAGGGACAGTGCGGTTGTCTATCTTCTCAGTCACCAAAGAAAGAAAGAGACAGTGAGAAGGGGGAGATCCAAGGAATAGTGTACTGCCACATGCTAAAAGAATGAAGATTGAGATTTGGTTTAGTTTTTTTAATGGGAGTTTCTAGCGCCTATCTCAAAGTTTATCTCACAGCTGGACACCAACTTGAACCAACTAGAATGGATTACAAAAGCATTGTCCTTTTTTATTGGAAAATGGCGGGAGACTCATGGCGCCGTACTCGTTTGATACACCTAAAAGATGGTATATCGAGATTTATTGAACAATTTACCATTAGATACTAGGTTGAGGCCTTAAGTTTTGATTTTTTATTTTTAAGAATCGATCATTCCACTAGATGTGAGGACGTCAGTTTATTGCAGGAGCGTACTTGTCGATTGCCAAATTTGTTTGACTTATTTTTTAGGAAGATAATAATCTAACATTTTAGGGGACATTTGCTACACAATAGTGTATATCTTAATTGAGATGTATGTTGCACGAATTATGAGGAAATCTACACTATTGTGTAGCAAATATGTGTACCAAGAGAATGTTACAAAATTATTATTTTTTTTTAATAATTATGAATGTATAAACCTTTTTCATTATTTTTTAATTTGATTTAACTAATCTCATGGGAGTTAGTTAGGCGCCTAAATCTTTTTAACTTGAGAGAAGAAAGATAGAGGAGGAACACAGTGATGTTGGGCTCCCAACCCCCAACCCCATCTTCTCCTCCATCTCCACTCCCAAGCAACACAACAACAAACTCATCAATGGTAATTACCATCACAGCTTCATCAACAACAATAACACCAATGACATCAACTATGGCACATCAACGTACACACACACACACAAATACACACACACATACGTACACATGCACACACACACACACACACACACACACACACACACACACACACACACACACACACTCGGTCTTGATCACTCTGTCTCACTTTTTCTCTCCATCATTCGCTCTCTCTCTTTCTCTCAATTTCTCGCTCTCTCCGTCAATCAACTCTTTTGTGTGTGAAGTCAAAATGGGAAGATGAGGTTCTGTTGAGATAAGAAATATATATTAGATTTTCTAGAGATTTGCATCATGTGAATCTCAAACAAATCTAATGTTCCATGTTCATAATTTAGATTTGGTCTTCCTGGATGTAACAACCCAAATAAATTAAATTGGGATTAGCATTAATCTCGAGGATTAACGGTTGTAGTTCGGGGGTTACGTGGACAACTTGGTTGGCTTGGACACGAGAACCGAGAAAATATATTATTTATGAATGGTGGTTGTATATAAGTGGTATTTAAAATTATTATTATTATATTGCATCGCATGTGTGTATGTTGATATTGTGTGAGTTTGCGTGATAGGTATTCACCTTGAAAGGCGTGTAAATGTGGGTATTGAATAGGTGAAACTACAAGTACACTAGAAAACTCGACTAATTCATGTTAGGATGACAAGTTAATCAATTAAAATGGATAATGTAACCCTAGGCTAAGTAAATTCAAATTAAAATAATAGGCTATAGTGTGCCTCAAAATGCATGTCAAGGTGCGGGGCACTGGGTACAGGGTAGTTGAAGGTTAGTGGGACAACAAGTTGGTTAATTCTAATAAATAAAACACTAACCATATATATTAAAATTGACCTAAGTTAGTGCAATTAAATTAAAATAAAGCAAGGCATATAGTTTAGTAAAATTAATTGGTAACTATAGGATTTGTTTAAAGATGTGCATGGAGACATTTAGGAACCAGATGAGTAGAAAATTGATGTCACACAGGCTGAGTGAGTGGGAGTGAGTAGGTTAAGTGGCTAGAGTTGGAACATAAGATAATCCTCGGGATACGTACATATATTTGATTCCAACCAAATATATATAAACCAAAGATAGTGGAATTTTTATTTAAAGCACTTGCAACTTGCAAGATCAAAGAAAACGAGATTTGGAGGAGAACTCAAGCTGGAATTCAACCACATTGGAGATCAATTTGAAGATTCAAACCAAGGTAATCATTATTCTACCTTCTACTTTTTTCAATAAACCCAATTTTGAGTGTTTTTGTTCAAATTCCAATTGGAAGGGTTGGTATCTAGTTTTGGGTGTTATTGATTAAATTCATGTGGAGACTGTGTTAGATAGATTTAGGTAGCTAAATTCGAAGGAAAAATAGAAATCTCGACTTGAGAATTTGGTCATAGAGGCTAGGTAGTGCGCTACCTAGAACAATTAGCGCGCTAATCGTTCTGGGTTTCCAACTGTTCTTCAGGATGAAGAATAGTAGCACACTACATCTTGTCCATAGCGCGCTACCATCACATAGCACTCTACACTATTTGCATAACGCGCTAACAACAATTAAAAACTAACATAAAGGGCTTTTTGGGATTTTTGACTTAATACATATCCCAAACACCTACAAACATACTAAACAAGTAAAATTGAATTTCAAGGACTTAGGGGACCGTAACTCAGGTATCGGGGAGCTAGTCGAGTCGCATACGAGATTCTGGGAAAGTCGATTGTAAATTGAGGTACGTAAACCTATTGAGAATGCTTCAAATAATTCATGGTTTAAATTTATCAATATCGCATTTCATAAGTGACTGCTAGTGGGCACACATGAGGTTTTTCTGCTATTTCGGTTTATGTATATATTGGATTTGGTTAAATCGCTTACAGGTTATTTATGTTTAGTGCTCGTGTCGACGGCAGTAGGATATACTTACGATCGTTGGGAAGGATTTAAGGTGTTCCCTTTACTTGAAATAATGACAGGAGGGGTTCATCCGGTAACTGAAGTTGGGATTTAGTCAATGTAAGCCTGTAAGTATAAACGTAGTTCCTATTCAATTTATCGATTACTATCTGGCGTAGGTCAAGGTTTTCTCGTGATTATACGTATGCTTATTGATTAATGCTTTATTTCTAAGCTAGTTTAGTTGGAACATGTTGTTTATTTATTTCACACTACTGCTTTTATTTGTCGTATGTTACTTACATTCGTAGGAATATGACGTATTGTTGTTAAGTGTTATATTCGCATGTCTCGTAGTTTATCAGTTTTAATTCATGAATATTGTGTGGACTTCTCTTGAGGTTATACTCACTGGACTCATCGCTGTATTTGTCGGGTGACTGAATGCACATCTTTCGACAACCAAGGGCAAGGGCAAGGAGGTATTGGGTAACTACCTCTAATATTGTGGAGCCAGCTCGTGTATGATATCAGTATGTATTTATTTTACTTTTATTGGGTTTTGGCGACCATATAACACTGATTACATGTATTTGGAACTTTTGTTATACTTATCTCGCCTTGATATATACGTGGTATCTTTTGCTGAGTTTTTCCACTACTTAGGATTGTTAAATATTGCATAAGTTACTCATTAAAAGACTTATGCTGTAAAATTATAATATAACTTGATAAATTGAATAATCGAATAGCTGAGTTATTAATACTTATGTAAAGGTTAGTTAGCATAACTAGGGATAGCTAAAGAATTGTAAACAACTCGTTAGGTCGCGAGGCGTCAAAGAGAAGCGGGCCATGACGTGGCAAGGCTAGTTGATGTGGGATGCGATGAGGCGGGTAGCAAGGCGGTCTGGAATTTGGGGCCGTCAATATTTGGTATCAAAGCGAGGTTTCGAGGAAGCCTCGGGAATAGTTTAAAGAAATTGAATAAAACATAATAAACAATAGGTTATAGTTTATAGCAATTAAAATGGGTAATGTAACCATAGGCCAAGTAAATTCAAATTAAAACAATAGGTTATAGCGTGCCTCGAAATACATGTTGAGGTACGGGGCACTGGGTACCGAGTAGTCGAAGGTTAGTGGGACCACAAGTTGGTTAATTCTGATAAATAAAACACTAACCATATGTATTAAAATGGACCTAATTTAGTGCAATTAAATTAAAATAAATCAAAGCTTATAGTTTAGTTAAATTAATTAGGAACTATAAGATTTGTTTAGAGATGTGCATGGAGACATTTAGGAACTAGATGAGTAGAAAATTGATGTCACATGGACTGAGTGAGTGGGCTAAGTGGCTAGAGGTGGACCACAAGATAATCCTCGGGATACATACGCTTATTTGATTCCAACCAAACATATATAAACCAAAGTTAGTGGAATTTTTATTTAAACCACTTACAACTTCATGCAGGATCAGAGAAAACAAGATTTGGAGGAGAATTCAAGCTGGAATTCAACCACCTTGGAGGTCAATTTGTGGATTTAAACCTAGGTAATCATCATCTACATGTTCTACTCTTATTAATAAATCCAATTTTGAGTGTTTTTGTTCAAATTCGAATTGAAAGGGTTGGTATCTGGTTTTCGGTGTTATTCTGATTAAGTTCATGTGAAGAGTGTGTTAGATATGTTTAGGTAGCTAAATACGAAGGGAAAAACAGAATTCTCGACTTGAGGATTTTGTCACAGAGGCTAGGTAACGTGCTACCTGAAACGATTGGAGCGCTAATCGTTCTTGGTTTCCAACTATTTTTAGGATGAAGAACACTACATCTTGTCCATAGCGCGTTACCATCACATAGCATAGCTGCTACGCTATTTTCATAGCACGCTAATAACAAACAGAAACTGAACATGAAGGACTGTTTTGGGATTTTTGACTTAATAGATATCCCAAACACTTACAAACATACTAAACATGTAAAATTGGACTTCGAGGACTTAGGGGGTCGTAGCTCGGGTATTAAAGAGCTAGTCAGGTTGAATACGGGAGTTCGTGGAAGTTGAAGCGTGGATTGAGGTGCGTAAACCTATTGAGGATGCTTTACATAATTCATGGTTTTGATTTATCGATTCACATTTCATGTGTGACTGCTGGTGGGCACACATGAGATTTCTCTCCTATTTCACTTTGCGTATATATTGGCTAAATTGTTCGCACGAGTTATTTATGTTTAGTGCTCATGTCGACGGCAGTAGGATATACTTACGACTGTCGATAGGGAATTAGGTGTTCCCTTGACTTGAAATAACGTCTGGAAGGGTTCATCCGGTAACTGAAGTTGGGGTTTAGTTACTGTAAGCCTGTAAGTATATATGTGGTTCCTATTCAACTTATCGATTATTGGTTGGTGTAGGTTAGTGTTTTCTCGTGATTATACGTATGCTTACTGATTAATGCTTTATTTTTAAGCTGGTTTAGTTGATACATGTTGTTTATTTATTTCATGCTACTGCTTTTACTTGTCGTATGTTGCCTATACTCATAGGAATATAACGTACTGTTGCCAATAGTTATATTCGTATGTCTCGTAATTTATCAGTTTTAACTCATGAATATTGTGTGGACATTTCTTGAGGTTTTACTCACTGGATTCATCACTGTATTTGTCGAGTGAGTGTAGACCTTTTGACGAACAAGGGAAAGGGCGAAGAGGTACTGGACGACTATCTCTGAGATTGTGGAGCCAACATGTATGTGATATCAGTATGTATTTATTTTACTTTTGTTGGGTTTTGGGGACCATAGAACACTGATTACAAGTATTTGAAACTTTTGTTATACTTATATCGCCTTGGTAAATACATGGTATCTTTTGTCGTGTTTTTCCACTACTTAAGATTGTTAAATATTGCATAAGTTACTCACTAAAAGGTTTCCGCTGTAAAATTATAATATAACTTGATAAATTGAGCAACTGGCTAACTGAGTTATTAATACTTATGTAAAGGTTAGTTAGCGTAGTTAGGGTTAGCTAGAAAAGTGTAAGCAACTTATCAGATCGCGAGACGTCAAGGAGAAACAGGCCATGACGTGGCAAGGCTAGGTTATGTGGGATGCGATGAGGCGGGTAGCAAGGCGGTCTGGAATTTGGGGCCGTCACTATTTGGTATCAAAGCGAGGTTTCGAGGAAGCCTCGGGAGTAGTTTAAAGAAATTGAATAAAACATAATAAACAATAGGTTATAGTTTATAGCAATTAAAATGGGTAATGTAACCATAGGCCAAGTAAATTCAAATTAAAACAATAGGTTATAGCGTGACTTGAAATACATATCGAGGTACGGGGCACTGAGTACCGAGTAGTCGAAGGTTAGTGGGACCACAAGTTGGTTAATTCTGATAAATAAAACACTAACCATATGTATTAAAATGGACCTAATTTAGTGCAATTAAATTAAAATAAATCAAAGCTTATAGTTTAGTTAAATTAATTAGGAACTATAAGATTTGTTTAAAGATGTGCATGGAGACATTTAGGAACTAGATGAGTAGAAAATTGATGTCACATGGACTGAGTGAGTGGACTAAGTGGCTAGAGGTGGACCACAAGATAATCCTTGGGATACATACGCTTATTTGATTCCAACCAAACATATATAAACCAAAGTTAGTGGAATTTTTATTTAAACCACTTACAACTTCATGCAGGATCAGAGAAAACAAGATTTGGAGGAGAATTCAAGCTGGAATTCAACCACCTTGGAGGTCAATTTGTGGATTTAAACCTAGGTAATCATCATCTACATCTTCTACTCTTATTAATAAATCCAATTTTGAGTGTTTTTGTTCAAATTCGAATTGAAAGGGTTGGTATCTGGTTTTTGGTGTTATTCTGATTAAGTTCATGTGAAGAGTGTGTTGGATATGTTTAGGTAGCTAAATATGAAGGGAAAAATAGAATTCTCGACTTGAGGATTTTGTCCACAGAGGCTAGGTAACGTGCTACCTGAAATGATTAGCGCGCTAATCGTTCTTGGTTTCCAACTATATTTTAGGATGAAGAACAGTAGAGCGCTACCAGCACATAGCGTGCTACGCTATTTTCATAGCACGCTAATAACAAACATAAATTGAACATGAAGGATTGTTTTGGGATTTTTGAGTTAATAGATATCCCAAACACCTACAAACATACTAAAAATGTAAAATTGGACTTCGGGGACTTAGGGGGTCGTAGATCAGGTATCAAAGAGCTAGTCAGGTTGAATACGGGAGTTCGGGGAAGTTGAAACGCGGATTAAGGTGCGTAAACCTATTGAGAATGCTTTACATAATTCATGGTTTTGATTTATCGATATCACATATCATGTGTGACTGCCGGTGGGCACACATGAGATTTCTCTCCTATTTCACTTTGCGTATATATTGGCTAAATTGTTTGCACGAGTTATTTATGTTTAGTGCTCATGTCGACGGCAGTAGGATATACTTACGACTGTCGATAGGGAATTAGGATGTTCCCTTGACTTGAAATAACGTCTGGAAGGGTTCATCCGGTAACTGAAGTTGGGGTTTAGTTACTGTAAGCCTGTAAGTATATATGTGGTTCATATTCACTTATCGATTATTGGTTGGTGTAGGTTAGTGTTTTCTCGTGATTATACGTATGCTTACTGATTAATGATTTATTTTTAAGTTGGTTTAGTTGATACATGTTGTTTATTTATTTCATGCTACTGCTTTTACTTGTCGTATGTTGCCTATACTCATAGGAATATAACGTACTGTTGCCAATAGTTATATTCGTATGTCTCGTAATTTATCAGTTTTAACTCATGAATATTGTGTGGACATTTCTTGAGATTTTACTTACTGGATTCATCACTGTATTTGTTGAGTGACTGAATGTAGATCCTTTGACGAACAAGGGAAAGGGCAAAGAGGTACTGGACGACTATCTCTGAGATTGTGGAGCCAACATGTATGTGATATCAGTATGTATTTATTTTACTTTTGTTAGGTTTTGGGGACCATAGAACACTGATTACAAGTATATGAAACTTTTGTTATACTTATATCGCCTTGGTAAATACATGGTATCTTTTGTCGTGTTTTTCCACTACTTAAGATTGTTAAATATTGCATAAGTTACTCACTAAAAGGTTTCCGCTGTAAAATTATAATATAACTTGATAAATGAGCAACTGGCTAACTGAGTTATTAATACTTATGTAAAGGTTAGTTAGCGTAGTTAGGGTTAGCTAGAAAAGTGTAAGCAACTTATCATATCGCAAGATGTCAAGGAGAAACAGGCCATGACGTGGCAAGGCTAGTTGACATAGGATGCGATGTGACGGGTAGCAAGGTGGTCTAGAATTTGTGGTCATCACACTGGTGATACGTAGTATGTATCTTGAGGTCAATCTTTATCTCCAAAACAAAGTTTAATGAGGCGGTGTCTTGTTTTGATCATTATAAGATTTCCTCGAGATTCGCATCGCACAAATCTTGAGTCTAATCCAAAGATTTAAGTATTTGTTATTATATGTTGATCTAACTCATCAACAACCACCAAATCATCCAATCATTCAACTCCTCAATTATCACTCTATGCGTATCTTGAAGCGAATCCAATGTATACTTTTATTTAATTCAAATTATATGATTCATTTATATATATTTTTATATGCAAACTATATTATATACATAAATAAATATACACCTATGTATTTGTGGCTATAAATTCGTCACGTGCGCCAACGACTAACTTCGGCCGTGCACACTATTGTATATCCCCCGCATGTCACCCTCGACCCCGTGTGTCACTAGGTACCCACCAATTTATTAATTATTTTATTTAATTTCTTGCTATCACTTCATTTATGTCCAAATTAAAATCCAAAAAATACCCAAAATTGGAGAAAATTGCCCAACGCACTCTGAAACTCACGGACACCGCGTATATACTTCAACTTGACTCTATTTCATGTCAAACCAGTGTATAATACATTTAATAGGCACACAACATGCAAAAATAATATTAAAATTTATGATATATTATCTATAACACGTGGGTCCCACCTCGAATACCTAAATATAAAATTAAATCCAAAAATAAATAATTAGCTGCCTGATTAAGTTTATAAATTTTGAATGTCACAGGTGTCATCTCAATATTGGCCTAATAATTGTTGTTGTAAGAAAAATCACATAATGGTAGGTACTCCTCTTAAGATTCGCCAAACTTTTGCCCAAGTATGGAGCATGTCCTCGAGGACTTGAATTAACCTTTAAGTCTGCTCGTCAGTTTGAGAATGAAAAGTTGTATTGATTTATAGGCACGTACCATACTGCTCCTGCATACTCCGCCACATCCTGAACGTATACTCCGCCACATCCTGAACGTAACCTAATAATCTATCTCAAACTAGTACAATCATCTGATCGAAGGTGTAGTCTGTTGCTACTGGCAGGAAATGAGTAGACTTCATCAGTTTGTCAACTATCATCCATATCGGATCATGTCTCCTAGTAGTCCTCGGTAATCTCTCGACAAAGTTCATATAGATATCTTCCCACTTTCATCGTGGAATAGGAAGAGGCTGTAGCAACCCTTCAAGTATGCAATGCTCAGCCTTCACCTACTGACAGATCCCATAGTTCCTGATGAACTCAGACACATCGGCCTGTTTGGTTTTAGGGTTCACACGTAGCAGAAAATTCAAAATAATTCTTGAAAAACCCAACATGACCGAAAATAAGTTCCGTAAACTAGATCTACAAAAGTAAACATAACTTAATCCGTGATTTCTTTCTCTCCCAAAATCTAGAGAACTCGAAATTTGGACAAACAAAAATCTTATTTTGTTTTAGGGTTTCTACCTCTATTTATTTGTAGATAAGCCCTCACTTAAAATCTTATTCATAATACAACTATCATATTTAGGCAGTTTAAGCAAATTACACATTAGCCCCTATTAATAAGTTATCATATAACCAATCATAAGGGATTTTATGTTATGAATCTTATCATATAAGATTCATTACTTTGACCAATTGAAAATGCGCAAAGCCATTCTTTATATCTCGCCTAATAGGTTTGTGCGACGTTGTCAGTGAACTAAAACTATTTTGGTGCACAAGTCATAAGCAGACTCTAGCAAGGCATTATGACTATCCAAGTAGCATGAATATCAAAATTGATACAAACTAATGAATAACATATATTATATGCTTTTGTCATGCGATATCCTTTTATTAAACATAAGGCATGGAAAGTCACATTTAATGTTCAATCATACTAGTCTCGATCTGTAGGTAAACTGAAAACATTTAAGTGACATTGATCATATCAATTCACATGGACTTGGCCATTATCAATCTATCATATCAAGTGATCCACTAATATCTCTATCTATACAAAAGTGAAAAATTTTATCTTGATTACACACCTTCACATATTATTTACATGGTAACCAATCACAATAAAGACAACGTTTGATTGTGTCAAATTATCATGCTCCTAATATTGAAGTCTATAGTAATCTCAAGTCGAGGATTAATGATTACTTAACATGAGTAACACGTATGACATAATCCATGTGGTATTCTCATAGCGAGTCAGTCCAGTACCTTGTTTCTATAACAAGTACTTATGATCTCGATTCTTATCCCTATACGCATGATCATCACATAATCATTGATCGAGATTCACGCTAACCTTAATTCATTATAGTTCCATGTATAATGATTGACTAAGGACATTTAAGATATTTCAAAAAATACTAATGGATCTTACTATAAGGTAAACATGCAATTAGTTATAATAAAACATCAAATGAAAGCCACATTTCATTAACTAAAATCATAACATAAACATTATTTATAGATTGACCTAGGCCACATGCCCCAACACCGCCTTCATCCCAGGACCACAAAAACCTCTTCAAGTCATGGTACATTTTGGTCATGCCTGGATAAACGGTGAATCTAGAACAGTGTGACGAATCTCATCTCTCAGATCTGCAATTGATGGTATCCACATTCTGCTTTTGTATCTCAAACATTGATCCGACATCTCTGTCTAGTCAACACAATTTGTACTTTGCGCTAACTCATTGAACCTCGGGTATAACCTATCGCCTTTGACAATATATGTATAGACTTGATTTGTACTCTCGTCTGTGCGCAGATCTCAACATGAGTATCTATAGGAATTTCTTTCTTACATGTTGTCATCGCTGCCTCGAGTAACTCATACTCATCCATCATGTGACATCTGACATATTCAACATCTCTAACTGGTATCCTACTTAGTGCATCTGTGACTATGGTAGCTTTTCCTGGGTGGTACTCCATGGAAAATTCGTAGTCCTTAAGGAATTCCAACCATCATCATATTCAACTCCTTTTATGCGAAGAGATACTTCAAACTCTTGTGATCAGTAAATATAATTGCTACTAACTCCAAATCATGTGTGGGATAGTTCTTCTCATGTATCTTCAGTTGTTTAGATGCGTATGCGACAACTCCTCTGCCCTGCATAAGTACGCATCCTAAACCCACACGAGAAGCATATGTTTATACTAGAAATCCATATCCAGCCTTTATAATACCAATACTTGCGCAGTATTCAACAATCTTTTCAACTCATCAAATGCTTACTCACAGCCTCTCTATCCACTGAAAAATTACATCATTTTGTGCCAATATGGTAATTGGCGAAGCGATTTTTGAGAAATCCTTTAAAAATGGTGATAGTACCCCTACAAAACCCAGAAAGCCCTTATCTCTATCACTAACGTCAGTATTGGCCAATCTATAATCACTTGTATCTTAGTTGGATCCACTGCAATCCCTACTATTCCAAAAGGTTGCCCCAGAACCTTGACCTCTGAAAGCCAAAATTCACACTTATTAAATTTGGCATAGAGTCGGTGCTCCTTCAAACTTTGCAACGTTTCTTTGAGGTGCTACTAGTGATACTCCCTATGGTCCTCAAATATATTTGTATATCATCGATGAAAACTATCACGGAGCAGTTTAAAAAAAGTCTTAAAACCCGATGCATCAAATCCATAAATACTGCGAGGGCATTGGTCTGCCCAAATAACATGACCGTGAACTAATATTGTCTGCTAAAAGCTGTCTTTGACCTATCCTCATCCTTGATCCTGAGCTGTTGATACCCTGATCGTAGGTTTATCTTGGAGAAATATTGTGCTCCTTTTAGTTGATCAAATAAATCATCGATCCTCAACAGTGGGTACTTATTTCTGACTGTGATCTTGTTCAACTGTCAGTTATCAATAAACAATCTCAATGTACCATCCTTCTTCTTCAAAAAAATGATAGGTGCTCCATATGGCAACATAGAGGGTGTGATGAATCCGTCATGTCCCAAGTCCAAAAGCTAAATCTTCAACTCATCTAGCACTCGCGGACCCATATGGTATGGAGGTATAAAAATAGGCATGGTGCTTGGTAGTAACTCAATGATGAAGTCAACCTCTCTCGGCGGCGGTAAACAAGGTAAGTCCTCTAAAAAACTTCTAGAAACTCGCAAATAATTGGAATGTCCTCAAATCTGGGTCATTGACTCTCTACTACTGCATATAACGCTATCGAGTCTCCATCTCTCCACTAGTTGCAAGTTGACCTTCTCGCGCTCTCAGCTCTCGATGTACTGCCTCTATAAGTAGATATTGGATGTCTTGGGATCTCAAATATCACTGTCTTACTGAAACAATCGATATGAGCATGATATGTTGCTAGCCAAGCCATCCCTAATAACGCTCGAACTCCCTAATAACGCCTCGAACTCTAATACCTCAAGAACCCTGAAGTCTACAGGCAACTCTACTCCACCTATCTCAATTGGGCATCTTTTAACTAGGTCGTAAGGGTAAATCCTATCTCTTTTATGGTACTAAGGAACAAATGTACTCTGAGCCTAACAGGTGTCAATCCTAGGATGCTTAACATGCGATCAACAATAAAAGATATGTTAGATCTATAATCAAATAACATATATGAATCTCTACCACGAAATTGTACCCTCATTGAGAACTCGTATGGCGTCGACATCTGGCTGAGTTGCCATATGAACCACCTCTCGGGCCTACTATGAGTAGACTCTTGCTGCGACGAGCACTCCCTCACTATGTGTCCGACCTATCCACATATGTAGCATGTAATTTGTCTTCGCTGACCTTAAGTCTGAAACTAAACTTGTACTTGATACTGACCATGTCCCTGCAACTGTCTTTGTCCCTGTCTAGTATCTTGGCATATGCCTCTACCTCTGCCACGGCCTCGTCCTGTGCCTCCTTGATGCTGCTGTCGTGGAGCCTGTGGGGCCTGTGGTGCGGGAAATGCAAGAATGGCGGGAGATAGCAACGTTGGTATGATTGGAGGTGGCAATAGAGGTATGCCTGCTATGCTCTACCTGGAGCAGGTATGATGTATAGGGCATAGTTGGTGGGTAATGTGTGGCTATCCCCAATCCGTAGAAAGTTCTACTCCATCTACTCGATCACTTAACCCCTCTATCTCTTCCTCTCATACTCTATAGTTTGCTTTGCCAACAAAACTAGACCCGATGTTGTCCCATTTGCAACTCTACCCAAGTAGTATGTCTCATGTAATATGGCTCGTTCATAAATCTCAGTGAGCATCCTAGTACTTGTACTAAATACATGGTAACATATGTCTGGCCTAGCCCATCACCGAAATGGTACGTATCCTTTGAACCGCCTCAAATAATTATATCAATCCATATACTGCATCACGAACTCCTCTGCTCCTTGTCTCAAGTTTAAAAACTCCTTCCTCAACCTCTTCATCACTGCGGGCGAGAAGTATTGCTGATAAAACTTTTACTTAAAAGCCTCACAAGTCTCAAACTCTCAATGAAAAACTAGTGTTATACACCACTGAACATCAACATCTCTATCTAGAGTGTACGATGAGATCTCTTCTCAAAGTCTATCATCGATCTTCGGTATCCTATGAAGCTTATCCTGATATGGAACTCATTTCTCGATTTTCTCAAAGTTCCTTACTTTGTTAAAATAGGCTTGCTCGAGTCTGATGAAATGCTTCAAGTGTAAGACCTCGACTGATGTGCTGGAAGATGTGGGCGTGGGGGACGGTAGGACATCAATTGTCTCTACTACTAGTGTAGTCACGATTAGAAGAGTATGCACCACTGGAGCTGCTGCAATCTCCTATCTTGTGTTGATTTACCACCGTGCTATGCAAGTTGACGACATTCGCGACACTTGTAGCTACATAGAAACTAACATGTATGTATAAGAAATCCTTATCCCACTTTCACGCACTTCCCATATAATAGTTTCCAGGCAAGGATCGTCTACTTTTCACATTTAAGATTTGTGTTTTATTCAAATTTATGGTATACGTACCAAGAACTTAGTCTTTCATACCAACTACGTTGGTATCACAATGCTTTAAACCTTAAAGTTCTCTAAACCTATGCTCTAATACCAACTATGATGGCCATTTCTTTAAAACTGGGCACCGTCCAACCTAATCTCGTAATTAAGCCCTAATCTCAGTCACGTATGACTTAAATACGTATTAGTCATCCTTTTTGTCATATTCTCCTTGTTAAATGAATTCACAATAAGTAATACATATATCACATTATTATTGAATTTTAGAGTTAATTAAAACTTTTGCAGTTAAAAAGTTATATCGAAAGTCTTAATAGTTACGTGGAAGTAATTATTTAAAATCTTAGCTGTAGAAACCAAGAAACAATATCGCATGCATATAAATATAAAAAAAGTGATAAATAATGTGATAACCAAGTCTCAAGTTAGGGAACTACATGCTCAATCTAATATACAACTCAAAATATATAGAAAATACATAAAGTAGATAATACATCAAAAGTCGAGACCTACAAAAGTAGGGAATAGAAAATCGTCGAATGCTCCAAGGTAGTTGTGATCTTCTCTATGGCAGGCATGTTGCTTAATGGATTTGCACCCACATTCATAAAAAGTCGGTGAGTACAATTTAATAAAGTAACTACTGGAGATTCTTATATACATTTCCAAACATAATCAACTGGTATTTAAAAACATAAATATAGCGAAGAAATGTTGAAAAGGAAATATGCTAGGAAATGTTGTAGTTAAACAATATGAGATTGACATAGGCTAAGTAGTAATGATCTAGGTCCGGTCGGCCGTGAGTTCAATCACTAGGCCTTTATTCCACTATCTCAGGGTGGAAGTGTGCTCTACACCTCTATAGAAGGTTAGAGCTGAGCTCTACGACTCCATGATCATCCATATCTCAATCCTAAAATGCGAAGCTAAGCTCTACGTGTAAATAGATCATCTGTATATATATACCTGCCGCCTCCCCTGGGTCCCATACCTCGTGTGACGCGCAAGTGTAATGGCGAGTGCCGACATCTCCGGTAGTCTAGTGAACCCGTATGCTATGAATCTCATAATAATGCAATGGACCCTAAATTCTTCCACTACTTTATAATTTCAAGGAAAACTAGCATTATGGATTTCAAGACAAGGCAATATGCTTCAAAGCCAACATTCAAAAAATACAAGTCCTTTTGTATACTCCAATCTCATTACTCTAATCCAAATAGCATGCTATTCTCAGGTCACATTTTCATCAAAATAGCAACAAAGATATAAAACATGAGAATAGAGTCAATAATTTCCGTAAGCAAATGATATCACAATAAAAACACCCATATAATGAATAGAATGTGAAACAAATTCATGATATCCGAATACAAACATTTCATAGTCAAATAGACTGTAAAATAGAACATAATTGGAATAAAATATAAATAAGAACCTTAACAAGATTACTTACAAGCCACGTAATGTATTCCTAGCTTAACCGGCCTCTCGACACTCCCAAAATACGTACCCGAACTCCCGAGACTTTTCCTTAAGCTCCTTGTATAATTTAGTACGTATTAGAGTGTGTTTAGACCTTTAGTTTGATTTTTAGGCTAAATTAGATAGGTTAAGTGTGTTTTGAAAAGTCCATATATGGTGTTGTCAGGGTACCCAACATACTGGGTAATTTACCTAGTGTACTAATGACCACCTATTAGCACGCTAGGAGTTTTATTTAGCATGTTAGGAATATTGAAACTCAGAATTCTGCAACCAAAATTTTGAGTTTCTATCGGGAATGGCCTCCTCCAAGACTCTGGATCCCCGTTCTCCACTACCAATACACTTCATATAATTCATCAATTATATCAAAATTTAGAGATTTAAACATGCATTTTGTTGAAAAATTGAAAAACAATTAAAAACTTGTAAAATTCATAACTTTTTGATTTCAAATCCAAATTGGGAACTTCTTGATAATTGGATTATCAACTTGAAATGAGGAATTCAAATATGTAAAACAATTTTGGAAATGATATCATTTAGCCTTTGAAATTATACAAAAAACTAGAATTGAAACTAACACCTCTAATTTCATAAAAAACATTTAATTTCAAAATTCAAGGTTCAAGAACTCACTTGATGCTTCATTTAGCTCATAAAATCAATGAAAAAGGTTTTCAAATTCATTTTGATCACAACTTCCTAATTCGAAAACTCATGCTCATAAAATTAAAACATGTAAAGATGATGAACTTCATTACCTAAGTTGTTGCTTGATTCCTAGTTTGATCTCTTCGATAGGATGATGAATTTGATCTCTTGAAGCTCCAATTCCAACAACAAATCACCTCAGAATTTTCTTTCTAAGTGAATCTATGATTTGCATGTTCATCCCAATCACTTATTTGTATAGTCAGGTAAGATTGATTTATAGCCATTGATTTAAATGTTTACACTCATCTAGAGACTAATCTAATGGCTTTCATTTTGTTTCATTTCTACTAACTCTCCACTAACTCACATTTGCTAACACGAAATCATACTCTATTGGTCTCTTGATGTGTCTACATATATCTCAAAAAATATTAAATGACTAGTATTTTATTTTACTAACTTAGGCTACATTTATTATAAATCAACTATAGCTACATCAAAATTTAATTAATTAAGCCATATTAATATATCTAATTAAATAAATGACTCACTGTGTCACTCTCTACTCGATCCCATGATAGCATGCATCTCGAGGCGTGTCCCCCTTACGTATTGACACCTATAAATAACAAGTAGATGTGACTTAGTAGTCTACACATACAAGATACACTAGGAAATCATCATGCAAATGTCACATATATCTTGGCCATGTGCCTCGATTAGTGCGCGTATCACGATGTGGTTCCCACGTACGTTAAGGTTCGTGATCCTATTTTAGGATTAAAATGTGATTACAAATTTTAGGCTGTGAAAAATATGCATACCAATAAGCATTAATGGGCGGTGGTTTAAAAATGTCTTATATGATAAAAGAGCCTCAGTCAATGTCATGCCAATAATGGACATGTTGCAAACTGATTTAAAGATTAATTGTCCCGATATGACAAATTTGCAAGTAGTTGGTAAAGTCGATACAACTATAGGTAAAGTCTTTAAAGTGCATGTGAAAGTAGATAAATTCACATTCATCATGGATTTTGAGGTTATGGGTCACAACATGGATAATGATATGTCTATGATACTTGGGGAGCCATTCTTGAACACTTCCAATGCAAACTTGTATACAAGGAAGAAGAATATTATAACGAGTATCGATAAAGACGATGATGCAGAGAAGATAGTCTTTGTTGATGGAGAAGAAGTGCATCCAAACGGGAACAACATTATTATCTCTTATTTATAATTGAAGTATCTCGATTTAGACTCATACTAAATGAACAAAAATGTATCAGGCTAATGATGTTAAACTAAGCGCTACTGGGAAGCAGCTCGATTTTTTAAAAAAAAAATAAGATTTCAAGTTTTTAAATTTTAATCAGTTAGTTAGTCAGTTAGTTTAACAAGTACAATTCATAAGTAATAGTTTTCTAACTTGTGAGAATTTGTATTAAATGTGAAAGTAAGGTCATTTGTCGGTGATAATTCATCAGAATGGAAATGTCTCGCCAAACTCGTTAAAAAGCCTAAAAGAAAGAAGGAGTTCAAATGGCAAAGGTGAGGTATATGGGCAAATCATGAGTAAGTTTTTATTGAATTTTATATTTACGTGGATTTCAAGCGATCACGACATCTTGTTTTGTAACACACAAAGTCGGGGAAGCGTCGAATAGGAATAAATGAAAATTATAGGCGAAGAATGTGGACTGAGAGGTCGATGCGTTTGTGTAACACACGTCGTCGTGGGGCAGTGAGCATTATGCCAGCAGGGCACCACTAATACACACAAAAAATACATGCAGGAGTGTCGACATCGTCGTGGCGCAGTCACGATGCACGGTGCCCGAGTCCCGATGAGGGTTTTAACCCCATTTTCACCACTCCATTCACACTCACATCCCAACCCAACTACAACCACCAAGAATACATCTCTCTAGAGCCCAAGATTAATCATTTCTAAGTAAGGAAAGAGAGTTCCTAGTGATTGAAAGTGAAAGAAGAAAGTGCATTATGGATTTGCATAAGGTGGAAAACTAGGGATTAAATTTGGGAATTTGATTTCAAGGAGCATGATGCGTGTCGTGCATGCCAAATATAACCCATAATCGAGTTACCAACCGCAAGGGTGTAGTAGTGGTAAATACGGGGTCGAATCCGCATGACTTGAGTTACTCTAAGTTAACTAAATATGGAGGTTTTCAAATAAATATTAATTAAACTAATTAATCTAACTAAATAATTAAATAAAATAACTAACTACTTTTAAACCAATTAATTAATAATTAATTAATACCTAAATAATACCTAAATATCCAGTTCCACAAATCAGAATCAAGATTCAATGATAATCATGGTCTTCAATCTTTCCCAAAAATTTATTAATTTAATTCTCCTAGATTAGCTATAGAAAATCGACAACCGCTAGAAATTCCTAGTTCCCCTAATCTCGATAGCCAGGACATCCGCCACTAACTACTTCCTTAATTAATGTATAACCCTAGTCATCCGCCAATCAGGTTTAACACACTAACCACGGTAATATAGATATATGGGAACACTAATCCTAAATAACCGGATCGCGTCCGCTCCTGATTTAACCTAGATTCAATTGTTGTACATTCAAACACCGAAATGGTTTTATGGCAAACGGGTGAATGTTTGTTACTTTATTGGTCTAAAAGCACAATTACACGGATATTAATATTCCAAATAACAATAGATTGTCAATCTAAAAGCATGCATTGGTCGCATACATACCATAGATCTAAATCATAATCATTAAATCAACAACAATGAAATAGGATAAATTAAATTAATTAATTAATTAAATAAAAGATTTCACATAGAATGTCATGAATCCATGATTCCAACTTGCTTCCCCTTCGACTTAGGCGAGAAAAAGAAATTAGTCGGACATCATCTTCAAAAATCTATACTAAAAACTAATCTAAAATTATACTAATTAATTCATATTCTAATAATACCTAGGTTCCTAATATATAAAAATACTCCAAATTGGTCTCGGATACTAATTTTAGGGTTTTGGAGGTGACTCGTGCGTCGAGGAGCATCGTAGGGGTGTTTTTAGCTTGAAAAATCGACTCTGCCATGTGTAAATACGTGATTGGCTGCAAATCTGGGTCCGCTCCACGTGTCCCGCTGTGATTCGTCTGTCCCCGTCACCGCGCTGATTTGTCGCCGCGTGATTCGCGGAGAAACTGTGCGTTCCATTGTGTGAGTGATGACTCAGCGCCGCGTGTCGCTTCCAGATTGGCTGAACCCCTTATATTGACATGTATGGGCCAATGAGACACCGCCACATGGCACCCACGTGGCTCAGAGAAGAAAATCGCAATTCGCGCGAATAACTGGGAGTCTGTGCTGTCGCGCATCCCGAGGCCGATCGATGGTGTCTGAAACGAAGAGAAGTTTGATCTCTGGTGACGTGGATCTCCTGCTGACGTGGCGACACGTAGCAACGCAGGATTGGTTGCGGCAACTGGAGACGGCTGACGTGGCATCACCTAATTGGCTGGAACACCCTGTCCGCAATTCGACCCACCGCGCAATGCGTATTTCGAGGCAAACTGTCCGGCATCCGATCACTGCAAGTAAATACTCCATTTTGAGTATGTTTCCGCCACGAATTCAACCACACACTCCGTTTCACCTAAAAATGACCAAAATATAATTAAATATACATTTTAAATACTTTTAATAATTAAATATACTAAAATAGACTAGTAAATACCTATATATACCAACTTATCAGAGCACTAGGATTCTAAGTTGTTAGTGAAGTGAGAAGGCTTTGATTGATAAAGACTTGGATGAGTGTTCTACAACAAAAGTAGTTTGGCATTGAGGTAAAATTTATAATTTTGCTCGTTTGGCTTTGAAATTTTGAGAAGTTTTGATGAAATTGCATAATTAGTGGATTTGAGGTTGTTGGAGGATTTTCAAGTTGTGTGAATATTGATTATCAACGAGACTCATAGAGAAATAGTTTATATCTTTTACATTATTTGGCATGTGAATGATCCGTGTGACATAAATTTTGATTTTTAGGTGATTTCAAGACCGAATTGCTAGTTGCATTTGTTGTGTTGTTGTTTGAATTTAAGAAAACACCGAGAACAAATAGGCAAGTTATTCAAGCGAGCAAAAATGATTTGTTGGGTTTTGGGCTTCATACGCAACGAGAAATTCAAAATATTTTTTTTTTGAAAAACCCAACAAGATCGAAAATAAGTTCCATTAAACTAGATCTACAAAATTAAACCTTACCTTAATATGTGATTTCTTGTCTGATTGTTCGATCTTCAAGATTTTCAAGCGTCCGTCCTCTATTGGAAATCCAAACACAAACAGTGACCACAATTTAAAGTGCTAGCCCCCAGAGAGATTGAAAACATTTTTCTTTCTTGCCCAAATTCTAGAGAACTCAAAATTTGCAAAAGCGAAAATCCTATTTATATGTGTAGATAAACCCTTACTTAAAATCCTATTCGTAATACAACTATTGTATTTAGGCATTTTAAAAAAATTACACATGCGCCCCTATTAATAAATTATGATACAACAAATCGTAATGACTTTTATATCATGAATTTTATCATATAAAGTTTATTACTCTTGACTAATTAAAATTGTGCAAAGTCATTCTTTATGTGCAACCCAATAGGTTCATGTGATATTGGCAATGAACCAAACCTATTTTGGTACACAAGTCATAAGCGTTTTTGGCAAGGTATTATGACTAACCAAATAGCATGAATATCAAAATCGATGCAACCAAATGAATAACATATATCATATCCTTTTGTCGTGCGATATCATTTGATTAAACATAAGGTATGAAAAGTTACTATTAATGTTCAATTGTACTAATCTTGATCTTTAGGTAAATTGAAAGCATCCAAGTGACATTGGTCATATCAATTCACATGAACTTGGCTATTATCAATCTATCATATCGAGGGATCTACCGATATTTTCTCTATATGAGACTGAAAAATTATATCTTGATTACATATATTCACATATTATTCACATGACAACCAATCACAATCTTTATAATCGTCCAGTTAAAGACAAAGTTTGATTGTGTCAAATTATCATGCTCATAATATTGAAGTCTATGGTAATCTTAAGTCGAAGAACTAAATGATATACCTATCATGTGTAACACCTATGACTTAATCCATATGGTGTTCTCATAGCGGGTCGGTCCAGTACCTTGTTCACTAATAAGTACTTATGATCTTGATTCGTATCCCTATATGCATGATCATCACATGACCATCATTCAAGATTCACACTAGTCTTAATTCATTATAGTTCCCATTATAATGACCGACTAGAGACATTTAATATATTTCAACAAATACCCATGGATCTTACTATAAGACAAACATGCAATCACTTATAATAAAACAACAAATGAAAACCTCAATTTTATTAACTAAAATCATAAGATAAACAATGTCTGTAGATTGATCTAGGGCGCATGCCCCAACATCTCCACCTGCACTAGGGCTAATCATTCATGTGTCGAATGCCCAATTACCTAACATGACCATCATGTTTCACTTGTAAAAGAGACTTCGTCAAAGGATCTGCAACATTGTCTTATGTAGGAACTCTGCAAATGTTCATGTCTCCCCTCTAAATGATTTCTCGAATGAGATGAAAATATCTAAGTATATGTTTAGATTGGTGGTGTGATCTTGGTTCTTTAACCTGTGCTCTCGCCTGTTGCACAATATAAGCAAACAGGGTTAGCTATCAAATCTCGAAATTCTTAAAATGGTAATTACAACTAATCAAGGATTAACATAGCCTAATTAAGGTTTGGCCGTGAGTCGAAAGTTTAATGCCGGTGAAATTGAAATTTATAATTAATTTTATTTTTCTGTGACGTGTGCCTAGTGTTGTGTACTATATACTATGTTATTTTGCGAAATTCCAGTCGACTAAGTGAATTTGATGTTTTGCGGGGTTTTGTTTCAAGATACATGTCGAGACGGGTGTCGAAATAATCAAAAGTCAACCCAAACTTTAGTTTCGAATTTCGCGAAAAATAATTGAATTTAAATTTAAAAATTCAAGATTTGGTCTTTAAATGGATTTAACGGGCCGACGTGGGCCTCATACCTCTATTTTCGTGCAAATACGAGTTGTTCGGAAGTTTTGAACACTTTGATAAATTCTCCAATTTTTGGTCGAAGTGGGGTATTTTTCAAGGTTTAAGTTGGACGAAAATCGTGGAGATAATTATGAAATGAATTTAAAATGCGAAATTACACAAAAGGGCATTGGTTTATATGTAAAGGAATATAAACTGAGGGCAAATGGGTCATTGCCTCCCCTTCATCAAAATAAAAATCGATCAACAGGGGGTTGCTCACTGTTCATCGTCTTCTCTCTCTCTCTCTCTCTCTCTCTCTCACACACACAGAGTTTCGAATTGTTCAAGGAGAAACCGTGCGTTTTGATGTTGTTGATGGCGGTTTTGAGGTAAGTAATGGAAAAGTTCCAATTTTGATTTTTGAACTGTGATATTTGGTTTTAAAGGACTGGTGTTAAGGTTCACAGTTGAGTTGGGGTTGATAATTGGTTTGTTGATGGTGTATAGAAAGAGGGGATGAAGAACGACCGATTCATTAAAAAAAAAAAACACACACACACACAGTGACACAGAGGAACCGAGAGGAAGAAGACGACTTGACTTGGGGGGGAAGCCGTGAGCTCCCCCAAACGAATAAAAAAAAAAATTTATGTTGGGGACGAAACAGAGGCCCAACAAGGAAGAAGATTGGGGAGGGGGTTGGGGTGGGGGTGGGGTTAAAAAAATTGTTTTAAAAATTGGAAAAAATTGAAATAAATCCCTGAAAAACTGAGAAAATTCAGAAAATTGGATTTTTAGAAAAATTGATGAAAATTGAGGTTTTTTATGAAAAATGAGGATTTTAAGATTTTTTCGGGGATTTATACTAGGTATTTTTCTCGTAATGCGTGTTACGTTACCCGAAAATATTCAAAATTTAGAAAATTGTTTTATGATCTTATTTAGGTTAATTTTCAATTCTGAATCACAACTTTTTGTCAAAATTGGGATCTGGACATCCAAAGGTATGATTCGGAGAGATTTTGAAGTTTTCGAGTCGAGATTAGACCGATAATATATAATAAATTGGAAAAAATATATTTAAGCCTAAAAACATAATTTTCGACGCCGAACAATAATTTTGAGTCGAAAATGAAATATGGACATTGGATAATATATTTTGGAAGTATTTTGAGGGTTTCGGGATGTAATTAGGTCAATTAAATTGCAATTAATTGGAAAACAATGGTGTAATTGTTATGAAACCTTACAGGGCCTATAAATTAATTGTGGGACCACAATTGGAACCCTCTATGGACTAGTTGATCGACTCGAAGCGCAAGGGGACGTTGGTATGGTGTTTATAAAGTTAAGTAAATCTCATGGTAACATTTACATTGTATGGGTATTTCTCGAATATAATTGCATGCACGGTTTATCGTTGCATATTTGTTGATCATGCATTCTTGGACACGAGAGGAAGGAGGCCTTTGGGGGTCCCATGTGTTCATTGGCTATATGTGTGGTAGGATAAACACTGTGGTGCTCTGATATTGGGGTCGCTTGATCGTTGTAGACACTTGTTTAGGATGGGTTGTGGTTGTGATGCTGGCCAGGATTACACTCTACGGACAGTTGAGGGCATGGCTTCTCGAGGGACTTCCTTTCAAACTCATGAATCTTTATTATTGTTTACCTATCATTTTTGGAAGAGACTTATCGACATTATCGAGTTTCTATGATTAGGTAATGACGGTCAAAAGAAATGGAAAGACTTCGGTTTCTCGTGACTTGAAGCTCCTTTTTCAATCTGTAGATTTGAATATTTGCATACTTGTATATTTACAATTCCTTGCAATATGATTGTTTGTTTAAATTCTACTGTCAATTTGTATAGTTGTAGGCGTTGAGACGAGAAGCGGGGATATGCCTCGATATGTCAATTTTGACGGGATTATTACACGTAACTAATATGGAATAGTATTGGGTGACTAGCCACGCGCAAGCGATACGCGGATATCTTGATAGTGTAGGATTTACTTATCCATAAAATAACACCACGTGCCACCACCCCACCTACACCTACATTATCGAGTTTCTATAATTAGGTAATGACAGAGCTTGGGGTGGAGAGCAACCCCAAATCGAACCAATCGATCGGGAGGAAGAAGGTGCATACGACCCGAGACGGGCCGAGCCGAGCTGAACTGTTCAGTTTAGGGCGGTCGTCGGGTCCGACAAATTATATTTCGATAAATTGAGCTAAAACCCACTATACTTGAACTAATGAGACAACAAACTCATGAAAAATACAAGATTTGGAGTTACGGGAGGCCGGTAAAATGGAAAGACTTCAGTTTCTCTTTGACTTGATTAGCTCATTTTTCACTCTGTATGTTTTATTTGAATATAATATATTGTATAAATGGGTTTTTGTGTTCATGTGTGGATAGGATATCCTTTGGAATGGTTGGAAAGGTGTTGAAAAGATATTGAGATTATTTGGAACCAAAGTAATGTTATTTAAGGTTTTTGATCCTTTAAGTTAGGTTAGAATGAATATACAATCGATTAATGCAATTTATATTATTATGGGTGGATTGTGAGTCTTTCAGTTTTCCACCAAAGCTGAACAAGTTTGTTGAAGATTTTTGAAGGATGGGACTTTCGATGTAGGCTTAGAAATAGATGAGATATTGTCGAAAGATTTTTACGAATTTTGAGGATAATATAGTTAATCTAAATGAACTTTGAGAATTATATAATTAATTTTTTTGGAAACTTTGAGGTATAAGATTCGCTTTTGAATTCTTTATGATTAGTTAAGTATCATATTTGATAATTACTCTTATAGATTTTATTTATTTATTGATGGAGAAATTAAGGTTGCTAGATTATCAGGGGATTAAGGTAATATAGGCCAGTCATATGCCCTAATTAAGTGGGGTCTGACATTAGCTATATTCAGAACCACATCAAGTCCAGAGATGAACTTTTTATCCAAACTACCTCCTCATTGCATCGAAAGTTGTAATATATGCAACTTCTATTGTAGAATATGCCACATTTTTTGTTTCAAACTTTTCCTGCTCATTACGCCTCCATTCAAAGTAAACAAATATCCAGATCGAGATAAGAAGTCATTTATATCAGTTTGAAAACTCGCATTTGTGTAACTATTTATAATAAGCTCATTTTCTAAACTTCCACATACCAAAAAGACTTCTTTAGTCTTTCTCAAGTACTTAAGAATGTTCTTTACTGCTATCTAGTGACTTTCACCAGGATCAAAGTGATATCTGCTTGTTTCGCTTAAAGCATATGATACATCAAGTCAGGTGCATAACATGACATACATGATACATCCAATAATGATGCATATGGAATCATATTCATGAGCCCTCGCTCATCATTAGTCTTTGGACATTGAGTTTTACTAAGACTTATACCATGAGATATTGGCAACGACCCTCTTTTAAAGTCTTGCATCCTGAACCTATTCAATACTTTATCAATAGTAAGCACTCTCACTTAAACTAATCAGCCTTTTAGATATGTTCATGTAGATCTTAATCCCAAGAATGTATGGTGCATCTCCTAAGTCCTTCATTGAGAAACACTTCCCTAACCAAAAATTAAGACTACTCTGCAAAGTTGGGATGTCATTTCCAATGAGTAATATATCATCAATATTCAGTACTACAAAAACAACCACGCTCCCACTGACCTTCTTGTATACGCAAGGCTCATTTTCATTTTTAATGAAACCTAATTCCTTAATTGCTTCATCAAAATAAAGATTCCAACTCCGAGAAGCTTACTTTAATCTATAAATGGATCTTTGAAGCTTGCACACTTTCTTAGAATTCTCAAAATGAACAAACCCTTTAGGTTGTATCATATACACGTCCTCAAGTAACTTTCTATTTAGGAAAGTTGTTTTGACATCCATTTGTCATATCTCATAGTCATAATATGCGACTATGACAATTAGAATTCTAATAGATTTAAGCATGGCTATAAGAGAAAAAGTCTCATCATAATCAATACCTTGAGTCTGTCTTAAACTTTTGCTACTAGCTGTTCTTTATAAGTATACACATTGCCATCTATGTCAGTTTTCTTCTTGAAAGCCCATTTGCATCCAATGGTCTTACCTCCTTCAAGTAAATCAACCAGGTTCCAAACTTGGTTATCAAATATGGATTGCATATCAAAACTTCATGGCACTAAGCCATTTATATGACTCAATGCTAGACACAACCTCCTTGATAAGTAGTAGTCTCATTTTGATCCATAAGCAACACCTCACTACTATTAGTAATAAGAAATCCAAATATCTCAAGCTGATGTCTTACCCTATCAGACCTACGCGGGCCTTTTGATACCTACGGAGGTTCAACTAGTTCAAGACTTAGTTGATCTCCCACTAGCGGTTGTATGTTTATTTGTGGTTCTTGAACTTCTTCAAGACTTAATTTATTCTTATTGTTATCTTTTGAAATAAACTTTTTTTCATAAAGACATCATTCCGAGCAACAAACACTTTGTTATTAAAGGGATTATAAAAGTAGTATCATCTAGTTTCTTTAGGATAACCAACAATTACAAACTTAGTAGATTTGGCTGATAACTTTTTTGAGATTTATGTCGTACAAAAAACTTACAACCCCAAATCTTAAGGAAAGACAAACTTGGTCTTTTCCCTACACCACATCTCATATGGTGTTTCATCAACCGCTTTAGAAAGAACATGATTCAATGTAAACGCAACAGTTTCTAAGGCATAACCCCAAAAGAAAATAGAAATATCTGCGTGACTCATCATAAATCGAACAATATCTAATAAAGTCCAATTTCTCCTCTCGGAAATATCATTTCATCGTGGAGTTGCTGGAGGAGTTAACTATGAGATAATCTCATATTTTCTAAGATGATAATCAAACTCTTGGCTTAATAAAATATTAGTCATTATATTCCTCGAGATACTAGTTGTGCTTTATAAATGTGCTTTATAAGTAGTTGTGTTTTATAATTGGGGTCTAACATTAGCTAAATAAAATATTAGTCATTAATATTCCTCGAGATACGTGTAGATACATCATAAAACCAATTGAGTTGCAATTGGTGTTATCGAGAATGTGTTGGTAGAGAGTTAGTGGATGTGGAACAAGATGTTAGTTATTAGATCAGCCTCGATATGTGTGAATACATTAAGATCAATGGTCATAATTCGATTTTATCTTCTCGTATATATATATATATATATATATATATATATATACATGCAAACATATTTTATACTATTAAGTCGAAGAATAATGAGACCTAAATAAGGGAAACCAGAGATTATAAGGAGATTTTGGTGAAATTGAAGGTAAGATCAAAGAGTTAGGTGATCATCAACTTTGTAAGTTGGTTTTCATTATTAGTTTTGAAAAAGTTTATGATTTGATGATAATTATGGAGTGTAAGATGTTTTTGTGATTATGGTGGATGTTTTAGGTCTCTGGTGGGGGAGAACAGAGATCCAAAGGCTTTAGAGTTGGCCATGTGGAGAGAAAACTCAAAATTCAAAGTGCAGAATTATGGGTTTTCCTATACATAGCGCTTTAGACGTGCTAGTTAGTACGCTACACGTAGGTAGCACTCTAAGTAATATGGGTAGCATGCTAGGTGCTATGACAACATAATTTCTTCAGTTTCTTAATTTAAACTTAAACACTTTAACAAAGTCTATTATTTTAATTAAAGGTCTAAACACACTTTAAAATATGTTAAATGATATCAAGAACATAGGGAAAAGTCTCGAGGGTTCGGGTACATGTATTGAAGTGTCACGAGGCTGGATTAGCCTAGGAACTTGACGTGGTTTGTAAGTAAATTGATTAAGATATTTCTCTCCATTTCTTTTCCATTATGTTTCTTATTTACAGCTATTTGGACTCATATGCCTTTTGTACTCTTAATACCATGACTTTGTTGACCTATCTTATCATATGAGTTTATTATCATGGCATTGGTTTATATTTAAATGGTATTCATTGACTTTTACTTATGTGCTATGTCATTCTTGGTTGTTTAGAGTGTCGATTAAGTAGTACAACATGCTATTAAGTGAATGATATTTTGTAAATCTTATTCCTTGCTTTGATTTAACTATTCCATTATTGATTCCTAAACCGTATCATTTCTTAAGTTGTGAAAGTAGTTCTTGTATATAGACCATTATATAATAGAGATGGGACATACACGGGGTCACTAAATTCTGGGGATGTCAAGATCTCACCACAAGCTTGAGCGGCACACGGGGTATGGGACCCGGGGTTGTTAGTAAGTGCATATGTATATATATATATGTAAAATGGGCAATCATGAGTATATATATGCCTAAATTACTGGAATAGAGTTGATGTTATGTAATTTCATAATCAACCGGCCCTAGATCATTACTGCTTAGCCAAGTGTTAGTTTCATGTTGTTTAACTGAAGTATTTTATAGCATGATTCTTTTTCAGCTTTAATTGCTATTGTTATGCTTTCAAATACTTGTTGTATATTTGGAAATGTGGATAAATATATCTCAGTTGTATTTTCTACATTATTGTACTCACCTTCCTTTTTATGATTATTGGTGTAGATACTTTAAGTAGCAGAACAGGGAAAGAGAATATCGACTATTAGTTTTGAGCCATCGGAGGATAGTTTCTGCAACTTTTATATTTGATTACTTTGTGTATCTATTACTTATGTCTTTTTGTATAACTTTGGGTTGTATATTGGGTTGAGAGACTAGACTTCCCTATTGATTCATGTATTACTTTGGTTGGTTGATATGATCGTCTATTTACCTAATTTCTATAGTATGTGTTTTTATAAATCCTTCCACTATTTTTATTAAGTCTTTCGCTAAAAATTTAGGTTATGTTTACGACTTCTTAATTAATTTTGAAAATTATCATTAACAATGAATGAATAAGACCTATGTTAAACATGTGTAACGAGGTGAATGAAGATGAAAAGACTAACTAGTATGTTGTTAAGTCATAGGTGGTATGGGTGGACTTAATAACGGGATTAAGCCAGGCGATACCCAGTTTGGAAAGTTGGGCCGTCACAATTGGTATCAGAGCCTAAGTTGTAGAACCTAGGTAATTATGTATGGTTTATTTTATGATGTGGTACCAATGCCACAGTTAGTATCAGGGCCTAGGTTTGTAGAGCCTAGGTAATCGAGTATGATTTATTTTATAATGTGATACTAACATCATAGTTAGTATCAGACTATAGAGTTTTGATACCAATATCTCAGTTATAGCTAGTACGAGAATCTAAGTTTTTGATAAGTACACAACAAAACTTGAATAAAACACAAATCTTAGATGTAGAAACCAGACGGTCCTTGCCTTAAAAACTATTAGTTGGGAAGTGAGCAAATGGAAGTTCGGGATTGTTATATGTATTTTTTATTTTTTATACGTATATATACTTGATATTTACGTAGTAGCTAATGTCCCGATCTCTATCAATATGCAGAATATGATGACAGATAAGCGAGAGTGCAGAGATGGTAGAGCCATCGGTAGCCGGCATACGATATCGACTGAGAATTTTCAAAGGCTATCCGATAAAGTTATGGCATAGGGTCATCAGTTGGCTAATTTCATATTAGATATGATGATACGTATGTCCGCACTTGCACAGTCCATTACTACCGCTAATGTTTTGACTGCAGTATTATCGGCACCTAAGGCATACGTTATTACAACTGATGATAAGTATCGTTAGACTAACATAGTCACTGCCTAGGGACATCAATTGACCAAGCTCTTTAGGATTGTACGCGCATATTTGGTTACACAAGCCATTCCCGCCTAGCCTACTACGACAATGCTTTCAGCATTTAAGATTTTGATTGTCTCGGCTACTACCACCACCATACTGCGAGCACCTGAGTTACCCGTAGTGCCAACATTACCTATTTCACCAGTGATGTTTCCTGTAATAGTACTAGTAGGGATTTTGGTTGACATTAGGCCGGCATTGATCGAGAATAATAGAAACAAAAGAGAAGCGAGGGATTGAAGAAAATGTTTAAAGGATCCAGTTCATCTGGATTAGAGATACCAGTCACCACGACAGTACAGTGCATACACGTTTCTCCACTGGCACCTACGATGGCAAGTAGACTTCCATCCATATCTTCGACAGTTATAGTTCCACCTACCTTCATTGCTGACTTTGCAAGTCGACTACCTCCGATAGTGCAACCAATGCAACAGTTTCGGCAAGCTCATGGAAGTAGAGGCCAGTATGTATCGGGACGGGAACATATACTCACTCCGAGATCAATTGAGTTGATAGAGCATATAAGATATATGATATGTTGTAGATGTAGTTAAGAGGGGCACAACATGAGTTGCGGTCCACAGTCACTGAGTAGATTTCTCATGTCACCACATTCAGGAATGGTACTATCACCATCGTAGATTCAACAGACATGGATGGACTCAGACTAGAGTTGCAGAGCATAGGAGACCACCCGCATGTCATAGGTGTCGTCAGATTGGACACATGGTTCGTCAGTGTCTCCTGGATGCATGTTTTTTTCAGATAGAATAGAGAATGGAGTTGGAGATAGTGGTGATAGTTCACAGAGACAGAGATCGATGCACCGTTAAGCAATCTCGACAGCATTGAGAAGTCAGTCGACGTGCTACAAATGTGGACAGACCAAACACATGCTTAGACGATGTCCACAGCCTCATGACTATCAGCAGCCTGCCATGCAGCCACATGCCAAACAAGAAGCTCATATGGAGACAGAGCCGGATCCAGGGACAGTACACAACCCTGGTGAGAATACATGTTTATTTATTATTACGTTATTCATGCACTGATTGACTTAGTTATAACAGTAGTTGCATGAGTGATTAAGGAGTTAAAGTTGATAACTCGACTAACGAGAATGACTAGAAGAATTTCATATCACATAAGTTAATGGGATAATGAAAGTTGTGTCACCTAATGAGCACACTCAAAACTTTCAAAAGAAAAGTATGCCTAGTAAGATTTCTTTTGAGCACTATGACCAGAGCATCATACATTGTGATAGTGTGTATGTGGTAGCTGAGCATAGACTCGCCCACTATAATATTTAAACCCAGGTTAAGTGGTCAGTAGATCCACTTGCGGTCGTGGGGAAACACGAGCTTTGGGGCTAGTCTCACTTGAAGTTTCCATATACTTTAAATAATGAAGAACTAAAATTTGACTGGCGAGTGACTTCATTATTTTAAGGATAAGACTGGGTTATAAAATTAAGCCTAGGATTAAATGAAGTTTAATTTCGAGGAAAAAATTTCTATTAGTTGGAAAGAGTATAATGACCCATAATTTACTAATAGTAAATTAGTCCCTAATCAAGGTTATTGACTCATGACATGGGACCCGCATCGAGTACTGCACTAACCGAGACAATATGGTAGAGGTATATGTTAGTTTTGTTGTGATGTATTCCTAGTATAATGCATATATGTAGACTTATTAAGTCGCACCTACTAGTATATAAATGTCGATACGTGAGCAGGGACGCGCCTCGAGATGCATGTTGGCGTGGGACCCGTGTAGAGAGTAATGTAGTAAGTTAAGATGAAGCTATTATGGCTTAAATAGCTAATTAGATGTGGCTATAATTTGATTTACATTAAATGCAATCTAAGTTAGCCAAATAAAATATTAGTCATTGATATTCCTCGAGACACGTATGGACACATCATAAGAACAATTGAGTTGCAATTGGTGTTATTAAGAGTGAGTAGTAGAGAGTTAGTGGATTTAAAACAAGATGTTAGCCATTAGATCAGCCTCAAGATGTGTGAATACATTAAAATCAATGGTCATAATTCAATCTTATCTACTTATATATACATATATATAGGTTTAGTTTACATGCAAACACATTTAATTCTATTAGGTTGAAGAAGAAGGAGATCTGGAGAAGGGAATCCATAGATCATATAAAGATTTTGGTGAAATTGAAGGTGGGATCAAGGAGTTAGGTGATCCTCAACTTGGTAAGTCAGTTTTCATTATTAGTTTTGACAAAAAACTTGATTTGATGATAATTATGGATTGTAAGTTGTTCTTGTGATTATGGTGGATATTTTGGGTCTCTAGTGGGGGAGAACAAAGATTTAAAGGCTATAGAGTTGGTCACGTCGAAAGAAAACTCAGAATTCAAAGTGCTGAATTTTGGGTTTTCCTACACATTGTGCGCTAGACATGCTAGCTAGCGCGCTTAGTAATATAGGTAGCATGCTAATGGGGTAACTAGCGCACTAAACATACTACCCAGCACGCTAGGTGCTATGATAGTGCAATTTCTATAGTTTCTTAACCTAAACTTAAACACTTTAACAAAGTCTAATATCTCAATTAAAGGTCTAAACACACTCTAAAATATATGAAATGATATCAGAAACCTTGGGAAAAGTCTCGAGGGTTCGGATACATGTTTTTAGATGTCGGGAGGCCGATTAACCTAAGAACTTGGCATGGTTTTGTAAGTAAACTTGTTGAGATATTTCTCTCCAATTCTTTTCTATTATGCTTCTTGCCATTTGGACTTATGTGCCTTTTGTACTCTTAATGTCATGACTTTGTTGATCTATATCATTACATGAGTTTGTTATCATGACATTGGTTTACATTTAAATCATACTCATTGACTATTAATCATGTGATATGTCATTTTTTGTTGTTTAGAATGTCGATTAAGTAGGACAACGTGCTATTAGGTGAATGATCTTTTGTGTTGTAAATCTTATTCCTTGCTTTGTTTTAACTATTCCATTATTAATTTCTAAACCATATCATTTCTTGAGTTGTGAAAGTAGTTTTTATATTTATGGTCATTATATGATGGAGATGGACACAGCACTCAGGGTCACTAGATTATGGGGATGTTAGTTTATCACCACTAGCTGAGCAAAGATACGTATTGGATCCCATTGTGTGTGTGTGTGTGTGTGTGTGTATGTGTGTGTGTGTGTGTGTGTGTGTGTGTGTGTGTGTGTGTGTGTGTGTGTGTGTGCGCGTGCGTGCGTGTGTGCGTGTATGCATGTGTTTGTAAAATGGGCAATCATGAGCATATCTACGCCCAAATTACTAGAACAGAGTTGATGTGATGTAATTTCATAGTCAATTGGCCATATATCATTACTACTTAACTGAGTGTCAATTTCATATTGTTTAAATGAAGTATCTTATAGCATGATTTTTTTCAGCTTTAATTGCTATTATTATGCTTTCAAATACTTGTTGTATATTTGGAAATATGAATAAATGTTTCTCAGTTTTACTTTCTACATTACTGTACTCACCATCCTTTTTATGACAGTGGGTGCAGATACTTCGAGTAGCAGACTAGGGAAGGAGAAAATTAATGATTAGTTTTGAGACGTCGGAGGATAGGTGATCACTTTATGTATCTATTACTTATGTCTTTTTATATAATTTTGGGTTGTTTATTAGGTTGAGATACTAGACTTCCCTATTGTTTCATGTATTACTTTGGTTGGTTGATATGATCATCTATTTACCTGGTTTCCACAGTATATATTTTTATAAATGCTTTCGCTATTTTTATTAAGTCTTATGCTAAAAATTTAGGTTATGTTAACAACTTCTTAATTAACTCTAAAAACTTAAAAACTATAATCAACTAGAAATAAATATGCCATATGTTAAACATGTCTAACGAGGTGAATGAGATGAAAAGGCCGACTAGTACATTGTTAAGTCCTAATGGCATAGGTTAGGCTTAATTATAAGATTAGGCCAGTTGGTACTCAATTTGGGAAGCCAAGCCTTCACAGTAATCACATGGCAGGCCCCCCAATTTTGCCTTAAGGCTTAAAATCTTACCATGGTCACTAATATAATTTAAAGCATACGTCGACATATGACCAAATTTGATGGATCATAATAACCACACCGGTGAACTAAGGGTAGCCCGTTAGCTTGAATCTTACATTTGGATAGTCAATATAATATCAAGGTAATAAGTGTGTCGATGTTAGGACAAATATAAAGAATTAACAACATGTAACAAGAAAATTACCTTATCCAATAGTTAACAAGAATTTTGCTGAGTTCTTTCTATAATAAATAAAGAGAGAAATGAAGATTGTAAGGATGTGTTAATGTTGAATCGATTCTCGTATTTGTAATGAGAATAGTCTTAAGGTTATTATCTGTCAAAATGATAGGATAAGAAATAATGATTTGTAAAAAATGAAACTGTTAAATGTCATTATCGATCTTAGTGATCGAATAAAGATAAAGATTCTTCAGTTATAACTAATTCATAATGTTAATAGGTCGTTGTCAATCATAATTTAAAGGAAAATTCTTACTTGTTTCCTAATAATAAAACATGTTTTCAATCATAAGTTTTAAGATAAGGATTGAAGAACCGTGTATTTTCTTCTTAACAACAAATTTAAGACGTTACGAATCGTTATCAACCATAATATCTAAAAGGCTTTGCGATGACCACTTCCTTAAATTAGGGCACCACCCGACCTAATCCCATCATTATGCCCTAATATAGACCATGTAGAACTTAACGACGTATTAGTTAGCCTTTTCAATCTTATGTTCCCATTAGTTACTTTCAAAATAAACATTACACCATTAATATACTATTTAACATTTCAGAGATAATTAAAATTCAAGAAACTTAAAGATTATTCAGTAGAATTTTTAATAAATTAGCGAAAGCAATTAATATAAATCTTAAATATGTGATGTGACCCGAGTAAGCTGGCTAGGCAACGGGAAAACCTAGCAATATCTGAGTTTTGGTGGACTCGGAAGGTTTCATGGGAGTTAGTTGTTGGTTGGTGCACCACGGATGGTTTGCAATATAGCATGCGGAGGCTCGCGCATGCGGATGGAGAGAAATGTATGCGCATAGACGAGGCAACGTGTAGTGGCATGGACAAGGTCGCGCCTTGGAGCACGCCTAGGCACGACGCCTTGGCGGGGAGCACAGTGGCGCCTTGGCACGGACCTTGGCATGAGCACAATTGGACCTTAACACGGGCCTTGTCACGTGCAAGGTCGCGCCTTGGCAGGTTCCTTTGGCACGAGCAAGGTCGCACCTTGGCAGGAGCAAGGTCGCGCCTTGGCAGGTTCTTTTGGCATGTTCCTTGGCAGAGCAAAGTGGTGCCTTGGCACAAGCAAGGTCGCGCCTTGGTAGGTTCATTTGGCACATTCCTTGCGAGGTCGCCTTGGCATGGGCCTTGGCACATTCCTTGGCAAGGTCGTGCATTGGTAGGCGCCTTGGCACGAAGGCATGAGCAGGGGCGATACCTTGGAAATTCCCTTGGCACGGCAAGGTCGCGCCTTGACACGAGCAAGGTCACGCCTTGGCTCGGGCAAGGCATACCTTGGCAAGGGTTGACAAATCTTGACTTGGGTGTTGACCCGATCAAAGTGCGTTTGGTCTCATTTCTTGATGTTTCCTATTGGAGTTAGGGAAACGGCTTAACATCTACTATAAGGGCAGGTGTGTTCTCTCCTAGGGGTGGCATGGGCAAGGAAGCAAGGAAGACCCTCGAGCATGCCTTGGGCAACCATGCTAAGGTAAGACCCATGGACGGACCATGGTGTCGGCAACCACGAACCGGTGGGACTCAAACGGACCGAGCTCCGACTAGCACCCAGGGTACTTAGGCGCGTAGCTAGGCACCACCAATCATACCTTGTCCCTTGAGTAAGGCGAACTATAGGCTTGGACGGACCAAGTCAAGTGCAGTTACAAGCGGTTATGTAATTACCTTGGTCATGGCTCATGACATGATCAAGGCACGTCCCAGCAACTTCCAGACACTATGACCATGTGCCTATTGACCAAGGGGTCAAGACGGTTATGGAACCAGGTGGCAGCAAAGGAAGGAAACAGTTAGGTGGTTGTTTTGAGCACTACATGGGTGTGGTGGTTTACTTAGTCTCGTGTAATGTACATAGGACATGTGTCATCGGCAGTTATATAACCAACTTGGCTGTTTTGCTATAAAGCCAATGCATGAGAGCTTGAGAGGGACAACGAGTTCATGTATGAGAGGCATGAGATGTATGAGATGCTAGAGTTGTAATTTCATTGAACTAAGTAATAAACTTCCTTTGTGCCATTGTTGCTGTTCAATCACGTTTTTGTTGGTGTGCTGAACTAAGGCGGTCTTTAGGCACCACGGGTTGGGTTAGGTGAGAAAGATTTTCCTTAGGGTGTTATGGCCACTTTCTACTCCTCCTGAGCTGTCTTGCCGTATTTAAAATGGCTCGAATACTGAATTTCGCTGCCAACCGTAGTCAGCTACACCAAATCATATTACTCCTTTTTCAGCGGGATAACGATATGATGATTTGAGCGGATCCCATTTTTCTCTCTCCCATATGATGCTCTGCATGCCAACTATCCTCGTGGTTCATTCGCCCCCCTTACTCCATAGGGCCCTATCCATGTCTTCTATCACTAGTCCAATCCCTAACAAATTGAATCTTTTGTTGAGAGGCTATCCGGAGGCGGAGAAGGGGGCTTCATTCAATATAGGAGGTCTTCCATTCTTGATCGGTCTAAAGAGAAGTATTGAATATCTCCTCCTATGGCATCCAGATAAGACCGATCAGTTAATAAGGCAGGGTCATCGAGTATTCCTCCCTAAGGCAGACAGGCGAGATAGAAGACTATAGATCGAAGTCGAGGTAAGCATTTTTTGCCCTCCCATCCCATCACTTTGTTCGATACTTGACCTTGGCATTCCGTCATCTGGCTTATGTTCTGCGCGTAGCATCCAGACCTAATGACTCTATGAAATTACCATTTAATCTTCTGTCTCAGTTAAGAGTGGTCATGAACAAGCAATGGAGGGAGACTACAGATACATGCTAGCTGTGACGCAAAAATCTATCAAAGAAGCAATCCATCACAAGACATAAAATGTCAATATCAAATGTTGGACCAGATTTAGTTGGTTTGTCAATCACGAAGCTCCAGTATCGCAACCAGTTACAAACTTCGAAGTGGGACCAAGGTTCTCAGATGGACATTGTGTCTAGTCGGGAAAACTATCTTTCAACACATATATACAATATATACAACAATAACATAGCTTCGGTCCCAAATTAACTAAGGCCCAAAAGTATATAAATATATATATATATATATATATATATATATATATATAAGTTGTACAGCAACATCACAAATCCTATAAAGTCAGAGGTAGCAGCAGTTCAGTGGCTCAGAGGTAGTCGCTGATCTTCTCCTTGTCCGGTCTGCTACTCGATGGATCTACACCCACTTTGATAAAAAAGATGGCGAGTACACGAAAATAGAAAGTAATACTGAGAGACGTTTATCCATATTTCCAAATATACAATAACCATATGAAAGCATAATAATAGCAACTAAAGCTGAAAAAAATCATGTTGTAAGATACTTTAGTTAATCAAATTGATATTAACACTCGGATAAGTGGTAATGATTTAGAGTCGACAGGTCCATAAGTTACATCACGTTAGCCTTATTCTACTATTTTAGGCATAAAAAATATCCTGAATGTCTTCACATCCTCAAAAATGTCCATTACGAAGGTATACATACTTGTCAATAACCTCGGGTCTCATACCCGTGTGCTACATGACCCCATAAAAAATCTCATGAATGTCTTCACATCCTTAAAAATGCCCATCACAAAGGTATACATACTTGTTAATCACTCATCTCTATCATATCATGGTCCTAGATACAATAACTAGTTTCATAATTCAAGAAATGAAATGGTTTAGGAATCCAACAATGTAATCGCATAACTAATGTATAAAAGGAAATAAATTTTCAATACCATAAGTCACATATCTAATAGCATGCTATTTCCTTTCACTAAATTCTTCAATAATCAAGAATGAAATAGCTCATGATTTAGAATTAATGAATCCATTTAAACATCAAATAATGTCATGATAACAAACTCATAAAGTGAGGAAGAACAATAAAGTCATGGCATCTAAAGTACAATAGGTAAATCAATCCAAATGACTTTAAATTAAAAGCATAATAGGAAAGAAATGGAAATAAATATCTCAATCAGCTTACTTACAAATCACGAAAATTTTCTAGCTTCACCGGTCTCTAGACACCTCAAAATGTGTACCCAGACCCCCGAGACTCTTTCTAAGTTCCTAGTATCATTAGATATATTTTAAATGTTTTTCATATGGTTTTGTAAAGGTTTAAGCTAAGTAAAAGGTTTTTAAAGTCTTGTAAATATTGTAGAAAATTTTGTCGTCCATAAACCTAGCACGATGGGTAGCATGTTTAGCGCGCTAGAGACTCCCTTAGTGCACTACATATAGGTAGCACGTTAGCAAGTACGCCTAGTGCACTATGTGCAGGAAAACCCAAAAATTCCGCACTTCGAATTTTTAAGTTTTCTCCTCCATATGGCCATTTCCATCGCCTTGGATCCCTTTTCTCCACCACTAGAGGCCCAATACATCCTCCGTAATAGCAAGAACGGCTTACACTTCATATATAATTCATCAAATCATCAATCATCAATTTTCACAAAATTAAAGGTGTAGATCACTTACCAAGTTTAAGACACCCTAACTTGATCCAACTCCTTTAAATGCACCAGAATTCCCATACAAATCTACTGATCTCTTTCTCCAGAACTTTCTCTTCTTTTTTGATCAAGTTACAAATGATTTGCATGTTAATCCATTTCATCCTATATATACATATAAAGTTGAATTATAGCCATTGATCTTAATGTGTACACCTATCTTTAGATCAATCTAATGGCACATATTATATAATACAATTCATTACATACCCACTAACTTGTCCTTGATAACACCAATTACAACTCAATTTGTCTTATGATGTGTCCACACATATCTCGAGGAACATCTATAAGTTAGGCTTCATTTATACAAATTAAACTATAGCCACATTAAGTTTAGCTATTTAAGCCACATTAACTTAAATTTATCTTACTACATCACTCTCTACTATGGTTTCACACCAACACGCATCTCGAGGTATCCCCGCTCATGTCTCGATATCTATACACAAATAGGAGTGACTTAGTAGTCTACATATATATAATACACTAATCATACACCACATCAAATCTAAAATATACCTCATCCACATTGCCTCGGTCATTGCACATATCTCGATACGGGTTCCATGTCACGGGTCAGTGATCTTGATTAAGGAAGTAAATTAAGATTATGAATTTGGGTCTTGACATGCTTTACATTCCCTATTTGTTATTTAATCTTTTATTAAGTTTAAGGAGGTTTCATTTGTGTTTTTCAGGCATGAAGTATTTGGGGTGTCACATCTGCAATTGTAATATTGGAACATTACGAGTGATTTTTCTCTTAACAAACCTCTAAGAACATCTCCAATGGTAAATGTTGATTGAGACCATACATTGGTGTCATCTCATGGACATAGAGAGGATATTTATCATAAGTGGCACCATTTTCACTAAATAGATATTCAACCTGAAAATTGGTCTTAAATGCACAATATGAATTGAGATTAAGGGGTGTATTCAATTAGGAAATCCCATGGATTTTAAAGGACTTTTCTAGTGATTGATTTTAATAGATTTTGTGGAGTTTGGTAAATTTGTATAGACTTTTACAATGATTTTGCTGAATTTGAAAGAGGTTGATGGACTTGGATGGAGTTTTATATATCACTAGAGATAATTGTCGTGTGACTCGAGAAAGTTCTAATGAGTATGACATAAAATAAACCCATTTAACTGTTCAACATTTTCCAATACCATCAAAACATACGAGACATTGTCATTTTCGATCGAGTCGAATGCACACAAGGTCCAACACCTCATCTCTTACATGACCCACTCTTCGTCTTTTTTTTGTTTTCCCAAATGGGTTTGAATTGGAAAACCCTAACCCCCAAACCACCAAAAACTAATCAAGTCAGAGAGAACCAAAACACTTTCAATTCAATACTCATCATGACCCACTCTGCCCAACAAGGCGAGGAACTCTCATCCTAAGCATTCAACTTCTTGATTCAAAATCATTGCAAGAATAGCAAAATCGATGGGTCTTTCTCATTGCTTTCGTGAATGCAAGCACTCGGCTTTCGCCCCAATTCTCTCTCCTACACTTGTTTGATTAACTCCCTTGGAAATGTTAGTCGCACCTCGAAGTCGATGTTGTGTTTAAAAAGATGAGGTTTTATGGGTTGAAATAAATGAAGAGAGAGAGGGATTTGGTTTGATTTTCAAATCCATCCAAATTGTACCTTTATACATAAGATAATTTAAGAAACAAATTGTATACAAACTTTAAAAAGATTCCATCAAAATCCACCTTTTTCTAAATCCATAAAAATCTTTTTAATCCAAATTAAATATAATGTGACTTTTTAAAAGTCCATTAAAATATATTGAAATCTAAATTACACTTGGATTTCAAAATCCTTAAAAGTCTTTTAAAATACATTCAAATCCTCAATTGAATACGGGTAAGTTTTCTCATATGGGAGTGAACTCACGGAGGAGTTCATACTTTCATGTTTGGTTCAATTTTGAACTTACATGAAAGTTGAAAATTTAAAATAATGAAATATGAGAATTGACATAAGTACCCCTCAAATAAGAGAGAGAAGTGGTAATAGAGATGAGATTAATGAGAGGTAATTATGTCCATAAGTCCCGGGAGATAACTTTCCTATAGGGTGAATGAGTTATCTCACCCTTAAGAGTGTGAATTGGAAGATAACTTGGAGGAAGTTGGATTTATAAAATCAACTAAACAAGATTAGTTCCAATTTTCCTCCAAGTTATCTTACATCCTCAACTCCACAGTGAACCAAACAAGGCCTTTTATATGGAATGATATATTTGTTTTGTGATTTTTTGTTTTGTTTTTAGATTTCTATAACAAAAAAGATGATGTGGCAGTGGAAAGAATGTGTACGCTCTCTATGTAACGACCCGAAAATTTGACTTGTGCCACGTGTCAAGTCAAGGTCGTATGTGGGCCCCACTCGTCGAAATACGTATGTCCGAATCCAATTCGAGATGAAAATGCTAGTTATGCGAGGATTTCGGTGAGTCGAAACACGAACGGGGACGCGCATCGAGTCGCGTGCCGACGTGGGATACGCGTCGTGATGCGTGTAGCGCGAGTATCGAGATTTTGACATGAGGCGGATTTGTGCCTCGAGATGCGCATTGCACGAATATCGAGAACACTTTGATTTGCAAGTGAAAAGGATAAGGATCAGGACAAAATAAATATATATATATATATATATTATATAAAGTGAAAAGAGGATAAGTTTGAAGTGAGAAAAAAAAAAAAAAAAAAAAAAAGATAAGATGAAAAGGGAGAGAGAAAAAACAACGAGAGAGAGAGAGAAGGAGGAAACGAAGGTGTAACGATCGGGATGAGAAGAAGAAATAAAGAAAGGATAGAGAGATCGAGCTCCAAGGTGAGTTGTTGATTTTACTTGTCGTTCTTTGTTGTTGTTGTTGATTTTGGTGGTCATGGCCATGGAGTATCCGCCTTCATGGCCGACCGAGAGAGCGGGAGAGATGGCAAGGGGATCTTCCTTGCCATCAAAACCCATTTGGGTTGGAGTTGGGAGCCAACCCCAACTCCTCACAAGAAAAAAAAAAAAAAAAAAAAAAAAAAAAAAAAACCGCCGGCGGCTCTGCGAGAAGACAACCATGGGAGTCGAGTCGGGTCGACCGAACCCATGTGGGTCGGGTCGGACCGACCCTGACCCGTTGGAGACCGGGTCGGACCGACCCGGGTCCGGTTAGACCGGGTCGGGTCGACCCGGATCCGGTTGGACCGAGTCGGGTTTGACCCGGACCCACCTCAATATAATATATATATATATATATATATTTAATTATATATATATATATTTAATTATTGAAGTAAATTAAACAGTTTTAAATATATAATAAAATCCTGAAAAATAGATAAAAATATGAAAAAAAAAATTCAGGAAAATTCCAAAAAAATAGGAAAAAATATATTTGTGACCCAAATCAATAAAACGTCAATATTCTCATAAAAAGTGAAGAATTCGGGAGTCGGTCGAGGCGTTATACCGAGGTTTTACCTCGAAAAATGTGAAGTCGGCAAATTGTTGTCGAACTCAATTTTAACCGATGTCGACAAAATTCGGGATGTTAAATCATTAAACTGGAATCTAAATTGATACATTTTCAACCGTTAGGATCCTAGATGAGATATTACGGGGTTTGGGTGCGTACATCAACGCGACGGAAGCCGGATAACTTAGGAATGGATGTGTGAGGTAAGTAAATCAGTTAGGAATTTATACAGTATTTCATGTTTCTCCATTGACTATTGTTTATTGTTGTGATAGCTTTATTGTTGTTCACTGCTTGTGATGATAGCTATCGTTTAACTGTTGTCGATTGAGGGGGTCCATTGGCAAGCGAGTCATGGTTACTGTTTATCTGCGAATATGAGCTCTTATCCGTACGTCGTCGATATCTCCCAATTGAGTGTACGTTGGGGGCACTTATCCGGGTCCGTAGATATCTCATAGTCGGCAGGGGTTAGGGTTGGGAGGCAAGGGGGCTCGCCCTAACCCGAGTCTGCTGGCTTTTGCCGCGACTCAACGACTTTTTGGTCGGGACTCCTTGTTATTTGGCATCACTCATCGATGGATTGTTTACGATCGGTATATTCATGCGTTCTTTATTCCTTTCGATATATTTGCATGAATTCGATCGCTTTGGATATCGTGAACCTGTTGTTTTTGATATTGTGAAATGTTGTGTATATGTCCTACTTGGATTTACTTACCTGGGCTCGTCATTTTTATTTTGATGAGTGCGAGCCAGACGCGTAGACACAGTAGCAGAGGAAAGCTTCATAGCTAGGTGAATTTTTGTATATTTTATAATTACTCACCTCTGATGATATTGACTGGGTTCCACAATTAGGTTGCCTAACTCCCTTATCTTTTTGTTGAGTTATTTAATACATTAGTTGCTTCCGCTATTAAATTGTAAACTCGAAAAATATTAATAACTCAACTTTATAATGATGGATTGGAAGGTGACTAGGCTGCGTTGACCTTGCGAGATCGCCTCGGGGTCCACGTAGGTTTAGGTTTTCGAGTAAAAATTCCGTCACACTTCCCTTCCACTTCAATTAAATATTCACAATCTATGGTTCTATTGAAGAGTAGTTTTTTAGGTTGGATGTCCGTTGTATCCTTGATGGATCCATTTTCACTCTAATCGATGGTTGCATTAGAGATGCTCTAAAAATTATAACAATTTATATATATATATATATATATATAAGTTAGAGGAGAGAAAAGATTTCACATGCTCTCTCCTTCCAACATTTCATTTTTAGAATTTTCTCAATTCTTATGTTTTAATATATTTATTTATTTGTATTATTTATTATTTTAAGATATATTCATCCCCGTGTTTTTGAACAACAAAAAATTCAATCTTGAACAACCAAACGATAGTCTAATTAATAAAGGGTTTCTTCAATGCATTAAGTCTCTTTTTCGAATCTTACATCATCATTTTGGTTACCACAACATCATTTATACTATTTAGGGTATTGAAACAACAATTAAGTTTATTTGAATTTTTTTGTTAATGAACTATTACCTCAATGCATTAAGTTTCCTTTCAAATCTTATAGATCCATTTGGTTACCAAAACATCGTTTATATTGCTTAGGACACCGAAATGACAATTAAGGGTATTTGAATTCTTTTCTTGGTTAATGAATGGTTGTTTCAATGCATTTAATTTCCATTTCAAATCTTACATCATCACTTTGGTTACCACAACATCATTTATACAGAACATTAATCTTCTTTTCATATATAAATTATAGATTCACAAGTACTGCAGGTCTAGCAACATCCAACTACCACTCTCAGAGTTCTTCACACATGAATACAATATTTGTGGCGATTGTTGAGTCAAATGACACTCTAAAATATAGCAGAGATCTTGCAGTGTGATTAACAACTTCACATATTATGTTCATTGCTGTGAGGATTGTCGAGGATGTTTGCTATGTGCATGACTTATAAGTAAAAAAATTTTTACTTTCTATTGTATTTTTTTTTTCTAAAAATATATGTTGATTATTGTAAATTGTAATTTTAATTGTAAAAAATATTCTAATATATTGATGTAAATTAATTTATACCTTCATATGCTTTAATAACTTTTAATTAGAGGGCAGAAAACGACAGTACAAATATAAGCTGCAATGAGTAAGCATCGACTCAGGGCAGTCATGTTCCGGCGCCTCCTCAACCTCTACAACCACTCTTCATCTACTCTACCATCCGCGAAGCAACGGCGCCTCTCCAGACCACTCACCTGTAACAATTCCTTCAATTCCATTTCTCTCTCTCTCTCTCTCTCTCTCTCTCTCTCTCTCTCTCTCTCTCTCTCTCTCTCTCTCTCTCTCTCTCTCTCAAGTCGCTGATTCATTCAATTGGCTCTTTGTTGCGATCTTTTTCTCAGATGCTTTGGAGGGCAATGCATCGGAAGCCAACTCCACTTTCATTCACCCCACAGCCATCGTTCATCCGGACGCCGTCATCGCTCAGGTCATTAAGAATTTGATTTGGGTTTCGCATTCTGTGATCTATTTCGGGGGTTTTGGTTGTACAAATGTAATGGGTGTTGTTGTTTTGGTGTGTTGTGATGGAATTCAGAATATGTGGAGTGTGTGGCATAGTGGGGTGGTGTGTAATGTGGTTGAGTATATAGGGTAGTGATTGCGATTCGCGTGGTCGGTATAGTGACAATTTTTTGGTTAGTGCGGTTGTGGTGGTATCAACACCTCCAAAGACTGCCTACTTGCTCTCCCTAGAAAACTCGACTCAATAGAAACGGAAGAAATTCGACGAGGTTTTGATTGAAGCGAACTTGGGACGCCTTTATTATGAGAGTTTTAAATGGTTTGGAAAGCTCACCATCAAATGCATTAAATCGAGCACAATGAAAGAGCTTGATCCATATAGCAGACCCCAACTAATTTGGGATTCATGCTATTGTTGTTGTTGTTGTTGTTGTTGCTTCTTTGTAGGTACTAAAGGATTACGAATTTAGGAGGCTTGTTGTCTCTTTTTTAGATGTTTTTGTGTTTTTATGACTTAAAATGAACTTGTATTTGATGTGAAAGATTGGTATTGTTACTAATATTAAGATGAAGGATCATGGATTTGAGTCATGATAGTGTTGTATTGGGTTGAACAAATGCGCAAGTTGAATGGGAAATGGAGTTTCTAGCGGGTATGTGAGAACCTGTTATTGGGAGGAGAACAACAACTGGAAATGGCTGATTAATGGAGTGAGAAGAAAAAGGAAGAACTGTTTTATGGAGGAGCTTGCATTTGATTTGCTTGTTAGTGGCATTATTGTATTCTTGCTTAATCGATACTTTTAGGAACTCTCTCTTAGATGATGAAAATGGCAACAAAAGGATGAGATTAATTTTTTAGGCCAATTGTTTTTTGTATGTGATGGTTGGGACTTGGGACTCAATCCAACAAGCTAACAACTGAAGATGGAGGGTGTGGTTTGAAACAGGCATGAACTTGCCACTGCAGCTGAAGTTTATGACAAAGCATCACATGCATAACTTGTTTTCCCTGAGAAGAAAGATCATGGAAAAAGCAAAGTGAGCATGATATGGGATTAAATTCTTGATAAAATAGGTTGTTTTTGGACTTCTTCGATGTTAGTTCAAAGTTGTTGCCAACAACTGGTTGGTCTAAGTGGCAAGGGACTCGGTTCCCTTTAAGTGAGGTCTTGTGGATGTAGCAAATTTGGTTTGGAGGGCCACTTTCCCCAAGGAGTCCAATAGTGCTCGAGTATGGACTAATCGGTGTGGTTAGTGTGGAATTCCACATGAGAACTAATTAAAAAACGAGGGAGTTCTTTTTTGCAGATTGTCAATAATTGGCTAAGAAAAGTGGGGTGGAAAATAATGGAATACTCTTCATTTCCTTCTGTTGATGGAGTATTCTGCTTCTATGCATTATGTGCATAGTCATATTTATAAGTATCTTAATCCATTGCTGATTGAGGATGATTTTACGTAGTTTCAATGGTCACAAGGTCAAAGTATGCAAATGCTTACTACTAAGCAAAAAACTTTACTTATTGGCCAATAGCTTTTTTTTTTTTTTTTTTTTTTTTGAAAAAATCTCTCTTAAAAAAAAAAAAGCTTGAGAAATATGACTATTGATATCAGAATTCATATTTTTTTCCACCATGTAATGATCTTTCCTCTCGATTGGACATGGCCGTCGAAAACGAATGACTAAATGATATCACATATTTTCTATCTGTTCTTTCTCTTTGCTATAGTGTAGTCATTACGGTGTAACCTATCATTTTCTTTTTGTATTTTCTTATATCTCATCTTAATTTAGAGAATTTATATTTGATGGGATGTTCTAATTTCTAAATTTAAGTCAAGCGCATTCCATGTTTCAATTCATATATTGTGTCAACTTTCGTACTTTGGTCTGCAAATCAGATTGAGAAGGTGGGTTAATGATAGAAATTGTTTCCCCCATTTTGGTCTGCCATAGACTCGTCATGTTATTCTCTTTCCTATGGGTCCCTTGTGGTCTTGTGTGTTGTGCTTGCGTATGCATGAGCCTTGGTCACACTTTCTTGGGTCCAAACGAAAATCTCGAGCAAGTCCAATATGAATTAAGCAATAACAAAGCATTTTGAACACACAGAGATATCTATCCTGTTAAGGAGATTATTGTCTTTGTTCTTCCAAATTTAATAGTTGTAGATCATGAATTTTGAATCAATACTTTTAGGGTTTTGGGTTTTGGGTTTTGGGTTTAGGGTTTAGGGAGTTTATTGAAGATTATCTTAGGAAGCTCTACTATATGTTTGTGCTTGTCGATTACATCTTGAATATTGTTGAGATTTTTCTCTATCTGCAAAGCTCAAGATTTACTCATGGATTTGTCTACTCTAGGCTTAATTCCACTAACTTATTCTCTTATGTTACAAATGATAAATGGACAGGGTACTTCTGTAGGTCCTTTTTGTACAGTTGGATCATCTGCTAAAATTGGATATGCTTGTCAATTGCATGCTGGAAGTCATGTTTTTGGTAATACCGAGTTGGGAGAACATTGCATTATCATGACGTGAGTTTGAGATTTACTTTGTAGTTATTATGAATGATAAATTTGTAACTTTTTTATATGGCCAAGGAATGCTGATATGTAGAAATTTCCAGTCATGCATTTTCATTAAAGCCTTTGGTCTTCTAGTTAATGCATCAACCAGCTTTTATGATGTTGGATTTGCAAAAAACTTCTTGTGAGTGAAGTTCTTGTATCATAATTTTTTTTCTCTTGGGTGAGTTTTTTTCTTGTCCCCTGAACTTATTATTTCTTTGTATTCCCTTTTTTTTACTCTTTTTCCCATCTGTGGGAAAAGGCAGTGGGGCGATTGTTGGTGAGGACCTTCCTGGGCGGACAGTTATTGGATGCAATAATGTTATTGGACATCACGCGGTGGTTGGAGTCAGGTGTCAAGATCTCAAATACAAGGTCACCTTGTGTTTATTATTCCAGTATTTGCATGCTTTGAAACCAAGTCAGAATTAGCTTTAGCATTCTTCAAAATTATGTTACTTTTGCTTTCAGTTTATAAAATGTATTATAACCACTCCCCATCCCCTACCTGAATTGAGGAGGGGTTTTTGTGTGCAATTGTATATGGTTACACGTTGTTGTTATTGTTTTTTTTTTTTGTTTTTGTTTTCAAGTTGATTATTGGGAATTTGGAGAACGGGATAGGTCTTACTAATATGTTTTTATTGGCTTAGGCAGGAGAAGAGTGTTTTCTTGATATTGGTGACAACAATGACATTAGAGAATATTGTTCAATTCATCGCTCTTCCAAATCAAGTGATCGAACAGTATGTGTGAAGAGCTTAACTTTTTTTTTTTTTTGCAAAATTTTAAATTTTTTTTTCTTATTTTGAATTTTCTAATTCAGCCTCATATTTATATGTAGGTTATAGGTGATACGAATCTAATCATGGGGACTTGCCACATTGCTCATGACTGCAAAGTGGGCAACAACAATATATTTGCAAATAATACTCTTTTTGCTGGACATGTTGTTGTTGAAGTAAGTCTCTGTTCAGTGGCCATTATATCAAAATTTGCTTTATTCTGTGATTATCACCTTGAAAGAAAACTTAATCATGTTCTCTAACATAGGATAACACTCACACAGCAGGAGCCACTGTAGTTCACCAATTTTGTCATGTTGGCTGCTTCTCTTTTATTGGTGGTGGTTCCGTGGTATGATTATCTTTTCTTTAGCACTATTCCATTATTTCTATGCGGTACTCTTGTTGATGTTCGCACCTGCAATACTTGAGTTTGTCTGTTTAAGCAAGAAAATGTAAGTCACATTTGCTGTACCTGTTTCATGTTGTAGGTGAGCCAAGATGTTCCTAGGTACATGACGGTGGCAGGTGATAGAGCAGAGCTTCGTGGATTGAATTTAGAGGGTCTACGACGAAATGGATTTTCTGGTGAAGAGGTCAGTGTGATTTTTGGTTGGGTAATTTCACTGTCTTGTAATTTACCATATTGTTGCTTTTTTGGGGCCTGTGGAAACAGAAATTTGGATTTTCGTAGTCTATAAAATTGATGGTTAGACGCTTACTATGAGTTTTCACGCTTAAACTGATCTTGTGCAGCTTACTCTAACGTAAGAAACTTGGAAGTCTTATAGAGTGAAATGTTTCTTAAGGAGAAAAACATTCTATGCATGTTGAGCACCCTGTTCAGAACTTGTTAGTGGTGTAAACATAAAATTAGTTGGTACGTCCCACAGCTTTGTATGTGTAGGCATATAGGCTTGTTTATTCTGGATTCCAGTGGCAGCTCATTTATCAGCGACTTTGGGTCAGATAACTGGTTTTCGCCAGGTTCTTCAAGAAGCAACAGTTGGACTGAGCATATATAAATGATCAATGAAGAAGATATACATCACTGGGAGCAACTTTTGTTTTCTTTGTCTATGTTTCCTGTTACTACATTCGGTGCTGGGAGTCTTGTGGAAATAATGAATAATGTGATTTTTTATATTACATTGTCGCGATCAGCTAAAGTTTCTCTCTGTTTCATGACCTATTGCTTTCTTGTTTATATATGCTGACTATCATTTCTAGGTGTGCGTAATTGGGACGTGTTGGAAATTTGTAACATATGTAGACGTTGACGCAAATATTAGGGAAGGGCGGTTGAAGTCGTCTAGACACCTCCAAAGACGGCCCACAAATGCCCTTGCTAGAAAACTCGACCCGCTAGAAATTGAAGAAATTAAACGATGCAGGGTAGACCAGAGTTAACTTGGGACATATTAATTAGGAAGGATTTAAAGGATTTGGAAAGTACATCATAAATTGCACTAAATCGAGCGCAATGGAAGAGTTTGATCTATGTAGCCACCCCAGCTAATTTGGGATTGAGGCTTTGTTGTTGATGATGTATGCATACGCTCTCTAGAAGCTTAGAAAAATTAACATCTTATCTTGAAAGAGGTTGAAGATCTGACACAGAAGTTGAAATGTTTGAGTTATTCTTCTAATGATCTATTTCTTATTAGGTAAGGAGGTTGTTAACGTGCTTACCAAGTTATTCAAGTTACTTACCATTGATTTTCAGATATTGATGTCCTGGCTATCAAATATCATGTTAGTTTGTTTCATTGCTCCAGTGTTCATCACGTCATTGTTGTTTGGCATGTATTGAGTACTGATCTGTGTAGTTCGGACGAAGGATTACAGATCAGAAAAATGAGGAGGGCTTACCAAAAGATTTTCATGCCGATAGATGCAAAATCAGGGAATATAGAAGACCGTTTAGTGGAAGTGGTAATTGCATTTCTAGGTCAATATTTGATTCTTGAGAGGGAAAAGCTGTCTTAAGAAAAACTATTCTAAATCCTAATTGCAGGAGCAGGTTGAAGATTTGTGCAAGTCAGATGCTGTAAGCTCTATGTTGCAATCTATTCGAGATTCTTTTGGTCAGAATCGCCGTGGAATTTGCAAGTTCAGATGTTGGAGTAATTCTTGAATCGTTGATCCCAGTAAGTTTTTCGCATTTCAATGTTCGTTGCACAGGTGTTCGGGAAATTTTAGTTTCCTTCATCTTGTTTGTAAGCTTATGATTGCAAATAAACTGGATAGTTACTGTAAGTAAACTTGTTCCCTTAATAACTGGATAAAATTTGACAACCTAACTCATTCTTTCTTCTCAACTTAAAAAAGCCACTTTATGCACATTGGTTCACGTAAAAACTATGTTGGCGAAGAGCCGAAATTTCAAGGACTTCCAAAACTCTTTTTATGTGTCTCAACTTAGTCATGAACTGTTGTGAATTTAGGCTACCAATTGACAAATCATTGATGTGCATGTAGTGAATGGTCGAAATCATGTGGAACACTCTCATTTTTCTTTACAAACACTTGCTTTTTCTTTCTTTAGTGGTTACTTCCAACTCTGAAAAAAATTATTTAATGTAGGGTCTATCAACTTTTCTATGTGCAGGTATTTAGTTCTGTGCATTCTGAAGACAGTCGTATCATATCTGGAGTTTTCTCCAATTCAGTTGGAGCATCTTTGTTTTTAGTCTAGACCACTCAGTATTGGAGCTAACAGTGGAAGCATCTTTACACATTGAGATGCACCAATGTACTTGAATATTGTATTGTAAGTGTCATCCTCAAAGATAAAGTAAGATGGGTAATTCTCGCGCACAGTTTCTTGATTTTATACTTTGTAACACTTTGGTACTGCAACTTCTCCTTTCACATGGACTTCAAAAAGTATGGTGAATTGTCCCTGCATGGTTGAGGCATTTTAGTTGTAGACTTTCACTAACTGATTATAAGAAAATAGGTTATATTGCCATTGGTTTTTCATCAAAGCACTTGACCCTATTAAGAGAACATTATATTTATGCTTGTAGTCTTATCTTGTGCACAATTGTTCCTGGAAAGAGATAATGTGGTCTAGGAATCATGTTTTAAATTAATTAAATATTTCTCTTTCAGAAATAAAAATTAATATTTCTTGTACATCACAATCATAGATATTTTGCAATAAATAAAAGCTATAAAATCATAGTTTATATAATAGTGGAGGCGACTAATTAATTAACATTTTTTATTTTATTTTCTGATTTTGCTCGGATGCTTGAACTGGCAAAGAATGGAGTTAATTATGTGAAAAGATATGAATTTGCTTGATTATTATATGATGGGAAATGTTAGAATAACATCTCGTGACAGTACAATTGAACACATGTATGTGTGCTCACCTCGAGATGGATGCTTATGCATCTCGAGATGCAACACAGTGGGATTGGAGGTGTACAATTGAACACATGTATGTGTGCTCACCTCGAGATGGATGCTTATGCATCTCGAGATGCAACACAGTGGGATTGGAGGTGTGCATTTTATTGTGCTGTTTAGGATGTTATTCTAGAATTTTTTTTTTTTTCTTATATGATAATAAGATCATGATCAACCATAATGAAGAGATAAGAAAAATGGTTCCTTTAAGATGAGAATATGCATGATTATTAAAAATCTGCCTTAACAAAAACACCACTAAGTATATAATTTTATTTCACTTATCTCGGAAAAGATTCTTCTCTATTACATTGCCAATCGGCATGAGCATATAGGCCAGTTTAGACATTTTTCTACCATTTTGATAATGACCAGCACTACATTTAAATATGTATACAACTTGTCATTTAGATAAGTTATAATACTAATTAAACTACTAATGACAGACAAGTAGTGCAATTAGGGGAAGATATAATGCCATTAATTAATTAATTAAACCGAGGGTTGGTATTAATTGGTTTTGAGAGGAGAATATACTCATCTACCTTTATTGTATGTAATAAGACAGAACTTAAGTTACCATAGCTTACACAAATGAAAGAAATGTCAAAAACTATATATTAATAAAGGTAAAAGTCCTTTCGATCACACATGAGGAAGAAAAACTATGCATACGATGAGACTTGCACTTTTTCTTATGTACCAGAAAAGAAGACTTTTCACCATTTAACAAAGGAATTGATTTTTCAACTCCTTCTGCCAATGAATTGAGAAGTTCGCTGATTTGATATGAGATGTTTAGTAAGATATTGGGGTTCAAGTGCTGCAAGCGCAAGATGATTTCTTTCTTATCAAAATAAATAAATAAAATCATCATCATCTTATATATAATATGCTATTATATAGTACTTATATACAATACCCGTTCCTTTATCCTTGATATAAATATATATATATATATATAACTCTTCCATTAGTACATAATTGTTGTTGCTATCTTCTTCTTTTTTTTTTATCAAAAGTCTTTAGTAGTATAAAAAAAAAAATTCTACTTGTTGCTATGTCCCTTTACCCCTTAGTGTATTCGCTTTATTCGTTGTATCCAACTATCTTAAGTCGAATGGATTAATTTAGATATACAAAGGATATGTAGGCTCTGTTTGGCAAGGCTAGCTGATAATCTAGCTGATAACTGATAAACTAGCTGATAATCTACTAGCTGATAGCGGAAAGCTGATAGCGGAAAGCTGATAATCTAGCTGATCAAGTAAAAACTGTTTGGAATGATAGCTGATTGATTAGCTGATAAATGCAAAATGACAATAAAGGATATATGACACAATTAAGTATTAATTATATAATCATATAATTAATGTATTTTATTTACAAAATATAAATTAATACCATAAAATAATTTATATTATTTAGAAAACTAAACTATGTGCATAAATGTTTACATGAAAATAGCTCTATATTAATTTATAAGAATTAAGTAAAAAATAAATACATGTAAATAAAATACAATAAACGACTTGGATAACTATACATATACCTAACGCATCATCTATAACTGAGAAGCAATATTATTGCGAATATTTTTCATTTCTATAGAAGTATCTCTCTAACTTAAAAATAGTAGATTAGTAAAAAAAAAATTTAAAATATGTAAGATAGCCCACCACTCGAACACTACATTAAAAAACATTTTTATGACATCTAAAAATATTTTTATACTCGACGTTGTTAAAACTTATTTAATATGTAATAAATATCTAACAAGATTATCTATAATTAAGAAATTAATGTGTAATGATTTTTAATTTTAGTGAAATTCTTTGTTTTATAATATTTAGTTAATTATTAATCACTATTTTTTTATTAACAATATTAAGCTATATGTTAATTTTAAATTCAATAAGTTTTAATAACGTATTATATAATTGTTGGTGTAACCTAGAAGAGTTTAAAATGCTGGTTTCGCCTTTGTCAACTTTATCTGGGTATAATCGTAGGTATTAATATTCGCAGTGTTGGTTTAAGTATTTGCGTATTTTGTTTTTACTAATTTGCAAGGGCATTAATTTATTAATACCGTAAAAATAAGGGTATAATGGGAAGAAAAAACCCAAACGACGGATTTTCTGGTTCAAACGTTACTAAAAGTAGCATTTTAATTGGGAGCTTATCATCTAATTATTTTTAAAATAAGCTACAAACCAAACACAACTTAACAAATAAACTAGTTGATCAGCTAGTTTGTGCTTACCAAACAGAGCCGTAGTTGGATTAAGTGATTAATCCACTTGTTCGCTTGATTGGGTCAACACACGGTTTAATTGAGTGATTTATTGATAATTTTGTCACACCCTTAAGCAAGCACGTCCGAATTAATTAGCGAGCCCAAAATGATCACTTAGAATATTCACCAGTACTATGTATTGAGTAATCCGAATGATTACCTAATCTAACGAAGCGAACATATCAGATTAACTAATCTTAAATGGCTAATCTGACCTAAGTTCAACCAAACACACCATGATTAACATACTTTTGGTACCAACATATATATGCCAACCGACGAGCTTGTGGGATATATATACATCAAGATGTGTGGTGGAACTTGGATGCATGATCCGATGTATATATTTAATTGAGCCAAGTGTTTGCCAATTTTACGCATCAAAAGTGTACTCACATATCTTTTTCTATTAATTAGATTTATGATGTATAAAATCTTCTAATTTGAATATTAGGAAATGGAATCTAAGTTCAAAGATTCTACAGGTAGCTAATTAACTAATAGTACTAATTAATGGTGAGTACAAGCCCAATTTTTCTATTGAAATTGTGTTGGTTGGAGACCCACATCAGCTTCAACCTTCTCAATTTTTTCTACACTTATCCCATCTCTAAGTCATTTCAGCTATTGGTCTTAATTTCATTCCTCCGAACTGAATAACATTAATATATATATATATATCTATCATATATATAAAAGCACGAATCATAAATTTTTGAGTGGTAATGAAATTTACCTATTTGCCCATACTTCTTTTTTTTTATCTCCAAATCAACCTTTTCTTTTGTATCTAAATCAAACTATAACTCTTTATCAATCCACTACACGTTTTTTTTTTCTTTATCTCCAAATCAATCATGAACTCATTTTCATCAATCCAATAAACCTTTTTTGAGGAAGTAATGTACTAGCATGATTAGCTTGTTTTTTCATTAACATCTTATCTCAATTACATTAGAGAATATCGATAAGTTATAAATGTACTTGTATTTCTAAATTTTAAATTTTAATTACAATTTTAAATTTTGTTAATAAATTCTTAAAAAATCATTCCCGCGAGCTAAAGCGGCAAGAATAATCGTCATTGAAGACGCTTGAAACTAGTATATATATATATATATATCAATTTCAAAAAAAATATGTTGTCAAATGATTTGCAGTCAAAAAAACAATCCATTTGTTGTTGACATATTTTTAATAGGCTTGATAATTAATGATTCAAAATTTGCATTTGTTCTTAGAACCAAGTTTATTAAATCGATTTCAGCTTCAAGTCTATGAGATGGAGCTATGAGATGCGTATTTCATCGAGATACAAGACGCGGTACATGCATCATGTGATCAGTTGCAATATTTCAGTTTTATTCCCATCAACCACTATCAACACAATAACAAAAGTTTATTTTAATCTTAGGCACGGATTGTAAATAACCAAGAATTGCATCACACATGCCATATCTAACTAATTGACTTACAAAGTAAGCATTTTAAGCGTTAATCAATTACTCAACAAAATTAATATATTGCATCACACATTATGTCATCTAACTAATTGACTTATTCACAACAATTAAGCGGGAAAATCATATTACGTCGACTCACCTTAATTAAGACATATTTCAAAGTCACATATTTATTTGGATACTATACAATACCCATTGATATCAATCCATATATCTGCCTTGATATATACATCCCAAAGTCTTCAACTAGGTAAATGATTTTAAGCTTCAACTCTAAAGTGTAAATGTATAGGATGTCAATGATGACACTTGAAATTGTCATCAACTTGATACCTGCAAGTTCCCGTCCAAATATCTGACCCGATTAGAAATATCCGCAATTATATCCTAGACACACGGGTAACCGCCCAAATTTGATCCGGTTAGAGAAACCTAAATTCAGTTTATCCGGGTTAAGGTAGCTAGTAAAAGTGATACCAACGGGTACTCTACTTGTGAAATTGTCATTTATTATTTGTCAAATTGATTTAAATATCTTAATCTTTTGTAAATTTTTGTTATTATATTCTAATTTTTTAATTTTTTAATATTTATTATTATATCATAACTTTTTTAGATGGTTTAATTTGTAACTTAAACTACGTTTAAGCTTCAAATTCGATGATGTGATATTTAAATAATAAATTTAAACCTTAAAATTAATAATTATTTTAATAATTATAGCGACGAGGTGATTTTTAAACTCGATCATAATTAAGGTGTTACCTCTTCAAGTTTTAAATTAAAAATTTATTTGAGATATAAATTTAACAGTCTACATAGATGAAGATATAATAAAAAATTTTAAAAATTTATATAATAACGAAAGTGGCAAAAAATTAATATTTTAACTAATTAAACCTTTATTATATATTATTCAAAGGTGTAAAAGATATATATATATATATATATATAGGGTTTGATTTTCTGACCTCTTGCATGTCAGATACATATGTCATGTGTTTTGCCACTTGACATAAATTGAATACTTAATGAATGTGTGCAAAATTATATTTGTCATATGTAAATTGAGTAGTTAGGCAAACAGTGTTTTTTTTTTGATTTTTCACGTGGTGTCGACAATTAAGCATCAATCGCATCGATTAATTCACGATCATACATATTGTCTGGCCCCATATATCACAGCAGTTAAAAGGGTACTTGTAAATTAATATTTATAATTTATTTAATAATTATTAAATGGGTATTAAGTAGGTTTATCGTAACCACCGGTAATTCTTAGAATATCTCCAATGAATGTTGATTGAATGTCGGTGTGCACCACCTATGATTAAATTGACATCGAGATTAAAAAAGATCTTCAATTGGAATGTGTAATTAGAATGTCACGCTGATGTGGCATAAAAAAATTGACATTACCAATTTCATATGTGAACTCTAGGCAATCAAGTTGAGAGCCACTTAGGACCAATATATTTATTACTTATTTTGTTTAGATTTTTATTTTCACATTTTAATTAACAAAATTATAAAAAAAATGTCACTTAATCCAATGATGTTCAATTCACATCTACTATTGAAGATCAATTTTGTAGTCCATGTCTATTTGATTTTGTAGCGCGGGAGGGGGGTGAAAATGAAGCTAAAAAAACTTAAGGCATGGAAAATGCTACAATTAAAACATTTAGGTTGCACACCCTATTTCAAAATAGTACGATACACATTAAGGTCATGTTTGATTAGACGGAAAAAAAAAATGTTCCAAAGAAAATAGTGAATTCTATAGAAAAATGACATTTTGTTGCATTTGATAGCCAAAATTTTCTCGCGAACATTTTCTCACAATTGCCAATTCCATATTAAGACCTATATTTTTCCACCAATTATGGTGGGCAAATTGAATTTTTTTTTTTTTTTTGAGAAAATGAGTTTTCATATTAAGACTCACATTAAATTTATATTTTAAATATAAAAATTATTATATTTAATAAATATGATAAGTTTTTATATTTATTTCAAAACTTTTTTGTGAGTTTTGAAGGAAATTTTTTTTATATAAGCAATCAAACACACGTAGGGAACTTTTTTTTATGAAAAATAATTTTTTGGTATGAATTATATTCTTTGTAATCAAACATGGGGTAAAATATGTGACAGTGACACCCATCCCAAAATTAAACATTGCACAGCTTTCAAGTGGGTGTGTAACTTGATGTGTCACCTTAAGTGTGTAAAAGAATATTATTTCCCAAAACAAAAAAGTCCACCCAACCGGCTCCCATTGGCTTTCATTCTTCATATATACCATAGCCATATATCAGTAGTCACTGGTGTTGAACCTTTTCTTTCTTTCTTTCTTTCTTTCTTTTTATCTGTTTTTCTTGTGTCTTAGAATTTTCTGTGTCTCATTCATTCACAGCAGTGGTGGTGGTTGTGTTGGGTGAAGAGATGGGCAGGAAGTGCTCACATTGTGGGAACATGGGTCACAATTCAAGGACATGCACTACCACACCTCATTATAGAAGCAGTAGTTCTTTTGTTGGTAGGCTTAGGCTCTTTGGTGTGCAACTTGACATCCCTTCTGCTAATAATTCAATAACATTTCCCATCAAAAAGAGCTTCAGCATGGATAGTTTGTCATCTAATTCTTCTTCTTCCTCATCATCGTCTACTACTACTACTACTACTACCTACCACCACTTCTTCAATTAGTGACAATAATTCTGATAAAATATCTTCAAATGGCTACCTCTCTGATGGTCTTAGGGTCACTACTCGAGAAAAGAAAAAGGGTACGTGTTCTTAATTTGTTTGCGTTTTTTTAATTTATTTGAAATATAAACTTTTTTTTTTTGGCATTAAATTGAGTTGAATGGAAACAGTTGATTTATGTAGCCGAACCTGACCAATTAATTTGAAACTGAAGCTTTGTTATTTTTGCTCGTGTTCTTGTATTGTTTTAGATCTGGCCAATTAATAGTTTTTTTAAGAAAAACGAAATAAATCTATGTTTCTTTATTTAGTTGATTATAATCGATCAAATCAAGCTCTCTCCTCTTTTTTTGATTTCTTGAATAATTTCTTCTCATTTATTGGCTTCTTTTTTTCTTTTTTCTTTTTTGTCTTTTGGTTGTTGCATGTTTGTTCTAATGAGTTTTGTGTGCAACAATTAGGAGTTCCCTGGACAGAGGAGGAGCACAGGACATTCCTCTCCGGCCTCGAAAAACTCGGCAAGGGTGACTGGAGGGGCATCTCTAGAAATTTCGTAACAACTAAAACTCCAACACAAGTAGCCAGCCATGCCCAAAAATACTTCCTTAGACAGAGTTGCCTCCACAAGAAGAAGCGTCGATCGAGCCTTTTCGACATGGTATATATCTAAAAGTTTACCATTAATTTTCTTCAATGCATTTCTCAACCTTTAACTTTTGTGAATAAGTTTTAGCCAAACTCATGACAATTGAAACATGCTTCTTTTTTTTTTTTCCTTAACTTACTCTTGCAGGTAGGAAGCAATAACATGGCTCACAACATCAGCTATACAAGTTCCAAGCAAAATGACTTATCAGTTAGCATCACAGTCACTCACAACAATATGTCTCGAAGAAATACCTCTGCATCTAATAGAGCTTAACACAACGGAGAACGGCGAAACGTTCATCGATCATGGTAACATTAATAGTTCCCAATATCCTTTGTTCAGATCTTCGCTTTTGAGAACGCCGCCAATTATCTCGAAGGGCGCACTACCGGATCTAGAGCTCACGCTTGCTGCTCCAAGGCCATTGGATCAAAGTCATCAATCATCTCTAAGTCCCCTCCTACTTGGATCAGTACAACACTCATGACTTCATAAAATTAATGTTAGAGCAAATCTAATAATATGAATTTGGTGTATTGTATTGTAGGTTTATATTAACATAGTTATAATGATTCAGAAGAGAAAATTTGATTATTCTGTGATGTAAACAAAATATCATCAAGGGTGATGGTCCCTTAATTACTAAGGCTTGATTTAATTAAACCAAACGTCATGAGAACCAAATGAGTTTATTAATTTGATGATGATTAACGAATCTTCTGCACACCTTCTAATTGATTAATTTGATGCAATGTTGAAAGTTCTTCCTTTTCTTTTCCTACCTATAGTTAGATTAAGTTATGTATAAGTGAAGTGCTATGTGATTACTAAATGCACTCAAAGTAAAGCCATTATGAAAATAATTTCTTTTAATGATTGAAGAACCTTGGCACATTAAATATTTGATCTACTATATAGTCCTTGTTTAATTCCAAAAGCACCACAAACAACACAATTAAGGTATACAAAAAGCCATTACTAGAACTATATGTGATGAGATTGCCATCTATGCCTATAGTCTTATGCAAATCTAAGTTTCTTTGATTTTTTTTCTTAGTTACAAGTTGTCCAATATTGATCATAATATACTCAAGAAATCAAATTCATTTATTTAGCAAGTAATTTAGATGATGAATTTCATGTGAGTCGACGACGAGCTTGTTTAAGCAAAACAATCTTCTTGTCGAACAGATCGACTAGTTAATTAATGTATCTTTAGAAGTCCTAATATTTTTCCAGGACCTCGAAAGGTTTTAATTTAAAAGGGAGAATTCACATCTATCAATGATTAAACATAAGAAAACATATCCCTCAATCTTGTAAAAGAGACTTGAACACTCAACCTCGTATACAGGTGAACACATACCAAATTAGTAGAACCACAACTTATTAAAAGTAGCTACCCTTCAATGAAAGTATGCTTCCTATGACGACAAGCTAGCAACCTAAAAAATTCTTCCTTCCTAAGGTTCCGGTGGCTTCGAGGATAAGAGAAAAAAAAATCAATCAATCTTGTCCACACTTGTGCTTGCTGAAGATATACCTCACAAACTATTGGACATTTTCTTCATGCCTATTTAATCTGCTGACATCAAAACCTCACTTTTGTTGCTTGCTTGGAAACAATTCAAAGTTGGAGGGGACCCCTCTAGAGATTTCCTCTTGTTTTCTTCCTAATTGGCTTTTCTTATGTTTGTTATTCTGTACATATATACCATGCATCATGAAAGTTCTCCAATGACCTTTTTTTCTTGATAATTGAAAGTATTATCCGATGTTGTTTGAAACTTGGATCATGTTGGCATTGTGTAGACCATGCAAATCTCTGAAGAATTCTACAATTATATCACACATGAATGATGACGTTGCATATTATTGTACAACATATTTATGTACATACATTGAATATAATAAATTGGTTTTCATGATAGTTTTTGTCCTCAATTTTAGAATCACACATGTTTAATCCTTTCTTCTCTGATTTTGATTTTGAGAGGTTTGTCATGTAGTGTAAGGACTTTTGAGGAACAGTGACATATGACCTACCAAGTACCAATCAGCGTATACCGTCTTAATTTACTGCTATATATGATCATTTAAGTTAAGCGTGCGAGATATTAGGAATAATCCCACCTCGACTAATTAAAAAGAAAAAAAAATAAGGCTTATAACTGTGGAGTAAACATTTCATTTTTTCTTGGCATTTTGGAGTACACCCTATTTTCACACTACTAAAGCCCATACATAAACTAGTCAATACACTCTTCTCACCTTAGATTAGGCCTAATATTACAAAAATTGAACTTAGGGCATCTATATTTTTAATTCATACATGACTAAATCGAAATTGAAAAAATCACACATTGGGAGACCTCACGTCGGCCTTCATCAGCTTTTGCAAAATGATGGTCTAGACTAATTAATTTGGTTGTTGGCCCCAAATACAAGGTTTATAACTAGGAAGCACCCAAAAAAAGTGTAGTGTGTGCTGGGTGACCTGAAATGGGCACTGTTGTTGGTGTTCATTAATTTCGGGTGTCCAAAAGGGTCACCTAATCCTTTATAAAAAACAAATCTTGTTCTTTTCAAAGAAACTTATGAAGCAAAATTCACACAATAAGAAACCACATTAGTTAGTTGGTGAAACTAAAACGTTGGCTTAAAAGCTGAACTGTCAATGTTATGCCTTGACTTGCTCATAATTAAAAGTTCAAATTTTAAGGAAACATCAAGATTTGATGAACAATGTGAAGTAGAGAGCGAATGCTTAATTAATATGTGAAGTAGAAAAGAAGTAATTATGAGAACATTTTAAACATGCATGTTGGGGACTACTTTAATAATGAGTTTTAATTCCATGTGATTATTCTCAACCGAACTGAAAGGACACAAAGTTAATTAGAACCATGGAGGAAAGATATTGGAGGTGGACAAACCGCGATTTGATGATGAAAAATCTCAAACCGCCACCAAATTGAAGGTTCACGGTATGAATGTTTTGTAAATGATGCTACCCGAGATTTGGATTTTAGAGAGAGAGAAATAAGAAGAGAAGAGGAAGAGAAGAACAAAATTCAGAGAGAAGAGAAGAGAAGATATGGAAAAAGAGTTGATAATTCTGCATGCCCTCGTATTCTCATTCATTCTTTATATATACATGTTCATTGCCTAACTTTTCATTTCATGATGATTCATTCACCATTACATGACAGTATGAGCGGTAAATATTCCTAACAACTAACAAACTCTCTACTACACTAACAGTCTCAATTTCTCCTCCTACTTATGCAAACATTGCGGAATGCCACGCACACGAGTGCTCCTCCTTACACTGAGTTGTACCTTGCAACCAGTTCCATGGGCTGGGGCTGAAACCTCTAGGCCTGCTGTTGGTAAAAAGTAAAAACCTCACGCACAACGGAAGCAAACAATCTCACAAATACACAAATTCACTAAAGTTTCAATTCATCAAAACTTCTCAAAACTGGCATATTAGAAACTAATCAATACACCAAATTTACTGATTTAACTTAAACATATAAATATGCATTGCTAAAAAATAAACAAACTTATTTATAAACCTCTTAAACAAAAAATAATTATAAACTTAACTAAATTCTAGACTCTCTCATTAAGTACTAATACACTAAAATAGAAACTATAAGTTATGAGCCAAAAAAACCCAACAATTTTCACCTTGGCACCAACTTCACCAATTACCCACTCAATCACCATAGCCACCGTGAATAGCAACGAACTACCCACTCGCTCAATCGTTCCGTGCCACAAGTGAAGATGACAAATCCAGTATGACTTATGTTATGCTTCCATCCAACGTCGCTTCACAACACACACACACACACTCACTCAATCAACTAGTTCTTCTAGCCACACAATCAATCAACTGATTATTACGGTTACACACACACTCCCAATCAATTTTGATCCTTCAAACAAACACTCCCCCACTTAGCACGTGCGAATCGCTCACTCATTAACATCAACCATAAAATAATAACGTTATAGCAAAACACTCAATCATCAAATCTAACGAACATGGTTGATCACACTTCAATCAAACACTCAATCTCGAAGAAACCTCCACCTTGAATAAACATCTCCTTCAACAAAGATAACAATCAACTTCAACCGTTGCATCTCTTACAATCCCGACTTTCTACCATCATTAACCGACAACAACACATTAATTGCAACCCTTTTGTGTCTAGTGCACAATCATCAATTAATCAATGGTAAGAGAAGCAAGAATAAAAGACAAATATCTTTTGTCGTTTCTCTCTTTTTCTTTTACCATCAATGAATTGATAATAGACGGAAAACTACAATCTCCTTTTCTTTCTCACAAAAACCTTCAATCAATGACCCACGAATTCTTCACCACAAAGCAAACCAAGTTTAACACACAAACCAACCGCTCCACATGTGTGCCCCCTCTCCCTTTCATCAATAAGAGAAAGTATTCCAATCTTCTCTACAACAACTTATTCAAATCTCAATCTCAATTCGAACACATAAACTGTCCACACCTTCAAACACAATATGATTATCTTCTTCCGTTTCACGAATTGAACCAAGACATTTCTAATAAACCATCAATCTATACAACTCTTTGTCCAATGTGATCCCAATGAAGCATGCACACGCTCCAAGAACCTCCCCAAATCGTTGCAGTTCTAGAAGAAACTTCAATAATAGAAACACAACTCAATCATACAAGCAATAAACTCACACTAGTTGCAATTTTTTAATGCACACACAACCTCTCACCTTTTCTTTATCTTCTTCATCATCTTGAACAACTAACCTTCAACAAAAAACTAAACCTATTTCTGATACAACTTATTGGGAAAACCTCACGCATAGCGGAAGCAAACAATGTCACAAATACATAAACTCACTAAAGTTTATTCAATTCATCATCAAAATTTCTCAAAACTTGTATATTAAAAACTAATCAATGGGTGTCACGACCCAAAATTTATAATCGCATTTTAATCCTTAAACATGACCATCGACTCGTGACGTGGGACCTACATCATGATACGCACACTGACAACGGTACATGGTCGTGGTATATGTTAAACTTGTGTGATAATTTCTTAGTATATTGTACTTGTGTAGACTACTAAGTCACATCTACTTGTTATTTATAGATGTCAATACGTAAGTCGGGGCACGTCTCAAGATGCGTGAAGTTGTGGGACCGGGTAGAGAGTGACATGAATAGTCATTTATTTAATTAGATGTATTAATGTGGCTTAATTAGTTAAAATTTGATGCACTATATTTAATTTATTAGAAAGATAGCCTAAGTTAGTAAAATAAAACAATAACTACTTGATGTTCCTCGAGATACGTGATGACACATCAAGAGACCAATGGAGTATGGTTTGGTGTTAGCAAATGTGAGTTAGTGGAGAGTTAGTCGAACCGAAACAAAATGAAAGCCATTAGATTAGTCTCTAGATGAGTGAGAAAATTTAGATCAATGGTCATAAATCAATCCTACCTAACTATATATATATATAAGTGATTGGGATGAAAATGTAAATCATAGATTCATTTAGAGAGAAGATTTTGAGGTGATTTGCGGCTAGAATTAGGATTTCAAGAGATCAAATTCATCATCCTATTGAAGAGATCAAGCTACTAATCAATCAACAACTTATGTAATGAAGTTCATCATCTTTACATGCTTTAATTTTATGAACATGGTCTTGAATTAGGAAGTTGTGATCAAAATGAATTTGTAAACCTTTTTCATTGATTCTATGAGCTAAATGAAAGACTAAGTCAGTCCTTGAACCATGGTTTTTGAAATTAAAGATTTTTGTAAAATTAGAAGTATTAGGGCAATTCTGATTTTTATGTAATTTCATAGGGTAAATGCTATCATTTCCAAAATTGGTTTACATATTTGAATTCATCGTTTCGAGCTGATAATCCAATTATTAGGAAGTTCCCAATTTGGATTTAAAATAAAAAAGTTATAGATTTTTGAAGTTTTTAATTGTTCTTGAATTTTTCAACAAAATGCATGTTCAAATCTCAAAATTTTGATGTGAATGATGAATTATTTGAAGTGCTTGATGTATATTTGATGGAGGAGGATATTACGGATCCCTGATGGCGGAGAACGTAGGTTCGAGGCTTTGGAGGAGGTCACTCCCGAGAGAAAACTCAGAATTCTGGTTGCGGAATTATGAGTTCCAGCACTCCTAAAGTGTTAGAGAAATTCTCTAGCGTGCTTAATAAGTTCTAGCTAGTTGGATAAAAATCCTAGCGCACTAATATGGTCCTATTAGCGCGCTGATAAATTATCTAGCATCGGATACTCTGACGGCACTAAAAATATGCACTTTTTCAAAACACACTTAACTTATTCTAGCTTAGCCTAAAACCTAAACTAAGGGTCTAAACACCTCTAATGCATACTAAAATATACCAGGAACCTAGGGAAGAGTCTCGAGAGTCCGGGTGTGCATTTTGAGGTGTCGGAAGGTCGGTTAAGCTAGGAATACATTGCGTGACTAATAAGTAATCTTGTTGAGGTTCTTATTTACATTTTATTCCAATTATGCTTTTTTTTTACAATCTATTTAACTATAAAATGCCTTGTATTTTGATATCATGAACTTGTTTCATATTCTACTCATTATATGGGTGTTTTTATCATGATATCATTTGCTTATGAAAATCATCGACTCTATTCTCGTGTTTCATGTATTTCTGGCTGTTTGAATGAAAGTGTGATCGAGAATAACATGCTATTAGGATTAGAAAATAAGATTGGAGTATACATATGGACTTTTTTTCTTTGAATGTTGGCTTTGGAGCATATTGCCTTGTTTTGGAATCCATAATGCTAATCTTCCTTGAAATTATAAAGTAGTGGTAGAATTTAGCCATTACACAATTATGAGATGTGCGACACACGAGGTCACTAGACTATCGAGGTTGTTAGCACTCACCGCTACACTTGCGCGTCACACGGAGTATGAGACCCGGGGTAGGCGGTAAGTATATATATACATATGATCTATTTACGCGTAGAGCTCAGCTTCGCCTTTGAGGATTGAGTTATGGATGATCATGGAGTCGTAGAGCTCAGCTCTGACCTTCGATAAAGGTGTAGAGCAGAGCTCCACAATGAGATAGTAGAATAAAGGCCTAGCGATAGGACTCACGGCCACCAAACTTAGATCATTAATACTTAGCCTGTGTCAGTTTCATATTGTTTAACCATAGTATTTCCTAGCATATTTCCTTTTCAGCACTTCTTCGCTATATTTATTCTTTTAAATGTCAGTTGATTATGTTTGGAAATGTACATAAGAATTTCCAGGAGTTACTTTATTACATTGTACTTACCATTCTTTTTATAACGATGGTGCAGATCTGTTGAGCAGCAGGCCGGGCCAAGGAAGATCAACGACTACCTTTGAGCATTTGATGATTTTCTACTCCCCACTTTTGTAGGTCTTGAGTTTTACGAATTATTTACTTTATGTATCTTTTATACATTTTGGATTTTATATTGGGCTGAGCGGTTAGTTCCCCGACTTGACGCTTGACTAGATCACCGTGTTATTATCTTTATGATATTTATATGTATGTGATGTTGTTTCTTGGTTTCCACACTTAGGATTTTTAAATAATTGATTCCACATAACTATTAAGACTTATGCTATGATCTTTTTAACTGTAAAAGTTTTAATTAACTCTAAAATTCAATAATAATGTGACATGTGTATTATTTATCCTGAACACATTTAGCGAGGAGAATTAGATAAAAAGGTTGACTAATACGTAGTTAAGTCATACATGGCTAAGATTAGAGCATAATTATGGGATTAGGCGGGTGGTGCCTTATTTAGAAGAAGGGGTTGTCACAATGGGTCTTTATATGGATACCGAATTTACTAATTTAACTTAAACACATAAATAGGCATTTCCTAAAAATAAACAAACTTAATTAGAAACTAATTTTGTTTTGGGACATATAGTGTTTGCTCATGGATTAGAGGCAATAGAGCAAAAATAATGCCAATTGAAAAACTTCATATACCAAGAAACGTTAGAGATATAAGAAACGTTTTAGGACATACGGGCTTTTTATAGAAGGTTTATTAAGAATTTTTCAAAATTCATTAAACCATTGTGTACATTGTTGAAAAAAGATGTTCCATTTGAAATGAGTCCCGCATGTATACAAGCATTTGAGACTTTGAAAGTAGCATTGATTTCGACACCAATAATGCAAGTACCAGATTAAGAATCCAAATTCGAATAATGTGTGATGTAAATGGCTATAAGGTAGGAGCAGTGTTAGACCAACAGAGAGATGAAATGTTTAAAGCTATATACTATGCAAGCAAAACGTTAGATAAAGCTGTCAGCCCCCTCATCGTTAAGATGACTAACCGGTCTAAATTACATTAATCTCCTGATAATCTAGTCAGCCTAATTCGTTCTTTCAACTTTGACCTTAAATATTATTTATTTCAACCTTAATAATGCTCCAAAATGTAATTTATCCTCAATGAAACTCAATTCCTGATTTTTTTAATTGGAGCAAATTGGGAATACTATAGTTTATTCTCCGTACTTTTTTAAAATTTTGACGGTACCTCCACTAAAAGTGGCATGGCAGAACTTAACCTAATAGATAGCAGAATTGAAGAAAGGCCTAGAAGGACTCACAACTCCCCGCAGTTTACAATATATATCAAGTTCACATTTATAAACAAAGTTAAAGTCTTCGATAGCTTAATCGCAAAGTATCCCAAACTAAACCCAAAATTGAAACAAAAACCTTCTTAACTTATTTTAACTAATTTAGGAGACTCCCATAACAATTTAACAAATTAAACTTCACGTCTTACACACACCCCAAGAATCCAAAAACAATGCATATAAAAAACTTAAAACAATATTTTACTTTAATTTGTGAAAACGATCACCACAATCTTTGAGTCTTGTCCACTCTTCCCTCATCGTTATATAGAATTTGACATCATCAAAAACAAAAAGATGTCAAACAAGTAAATTTCTACATTGATCTATACTCCTGCAATTGTTAGTCTGATACATGGAGACATGTAATTGCATTTCCAAATAAACAATAAAATATATGTGTCAACATGATATGCAATCCACTTTGTCGCTGTCTCCTAACAATAATCAGATGTCAACTTTCAAAAATAGTATAGAGAAAATATTAAGAGATCATGAAATGCAGAGATAACTTGTCGGCATTAGACTCTACTAGTCTCACTAGACGGCTTAGAGGTAGGACTGAATTTTAGTTTCAATCAAATCAGACTCAAAACAAGCTTATCCCCTTCACGCACTCTATGTATGCATGACCAAGAATGATAAAATGCAATGCAAACTATGATACAGTTACATGTACAAAAATATTCAATCAATACTAAAGATCATTGTAAGTTTTACTTACAACCAAACCAATTTCGAGCTTAATTTTTCGAGGTCCCACAGTGTCGGATCACCTTGAAAAAAGTTCCAATAGCTTCCCTGTATACCTAATTATATTATGGGTCAAACTTCAAGTATAACCAAATCACGAAACCCAATAAAGACTTCGGCCAAATTACGCTTGGGAACAATTTCCAAAAATATTAATTTATATAATTGTTTCAATTGGCTTTCAACTAGCCAACTTAGCGTAACTTTTTAACCTTGAAAACCTCAATATTTGTCATGATGACCTAAAAAGAACTTATAGTACTCATGTCCTAGTATCCATGGACTCTAACAACACTCAAATCGGCTTATTGATGAAGAAGTTATGAGTTTTTCAATATGGCTTGTCAACTAGGCAAACTTTATTTATATTGAATTGAAAAATGTCTCCAAATCAATATTTTCGCAATTAAATTCTCAAACTTGACAACAAACACCATGAAATCACTTGATTCCAACATCAAACTATTTCTACAGCCTGTGGAGTTAAATTGAATTAAAACCAATAATCAATTCATCCAAAAACCTAATGTAAATCAATATCAACTATAAAACTTATCTAAAATGGTTATCAACTTAGTCACATAAATTCAATCTGTCAAAACCTTAACCTACATCATTGAAACTTATTCCAAATTAACGCAAATCTATCTAATATATCAATTCACAACAATCTCTACCAATTTCTATTAAAACCTGCGAAAGAAATCGAGAAATCACGAGAATTCAAACTGAATTGAGGGGAAATGCTATGAATTGAGAATTTATCAAATTTTGATCCTAATATTTCATCTTCACCGCGAAAACTTGGCTTGAATTGACAGTCTCGTGATGCTCTACAGTTTTGTGAAAAGAAACCGAGCAAAAATTGAATGTAAGGAGCCGCAGAGTGAGAGACTGAGTTGAGAGGTTTAGTGAAAGAACGACGTGTTCATTTTTTGAAATCAAAACAATCATTATGAATTGATTTTATATATAAACAACAACTTAATTTCTTTTTATTTATTAAGTTCCAAAATCTCTATTTTGACTTGCTATGACGACCCCAAATTCCGAGACAAATCGGACACCGTCATGTCGCCGGACAAGTCACCAAGTCATGTCACGTCACCTGCACACCTATCCATGATGGTATGTGAACTAACCATTTTATACCCCGACTTAGTCAATTTCGATATTTAAACGATTATTTTGTCGAAATATACTAAATTGTAACATTTTATAACTTAACTTATTAGTTTTGATTCATTCAAGTTATCTTAGTAGTGGAAGTCTTAATAATATGCAAATAAAAAATGCAAATGAATTTTGCATTAATTAACAACCTATGAGGTGGAAACCCAGCAAAAGTGATACCATGTATATCAATAAAGGCGAAAAAAGTAAAGTAAGTGTCAATATACGTGTATCATGTAGTAAGTCTCCCAAAATGATCCCAAATATGGTATATATATAAATACAAACACCCATGAGTAAAGCTAGTAAGGACGCTCTAGGTCAGAGGTAGTCGCCAAGCACTGCCTTCCCCCGGCTCATTGTAGGATCTACAACTTACCACAAAAACAATGACAAATTCCAATGAGTAAGTCCCAGAGGAATTCAGTTTAGTTATTCACAAGAAATCTAAGGAAAACGACAAAAATTTATGCAGATGAAGTAAATAGACAGAAATGTAAAGCATGAATATAAGTTGCTAAGATAATCAAGAAGATGGAAAACGAGTATGGTGTATGATGTCAGCCCTGGGATGCATTACTAAACTGAGAAATTGAGAAGGCCCTTGAGGCAAGGTAATCTTGCCCCCTTTTCACGGTCGAAATGAGGAACTCTATTGGTCGAAAGTTAGACTTCCACCCAATGCCTTAAAGAGAGAAGCTCTGTGAAGGAGGCAAGCCTCACGCCAACCCACTCTCGAGATCATCAACTCGCGGAGAGAAATCTCACGCGTAATATAAGGTATAACCAACACCATAACAATAACCGAATCGTCATCTACGAAAGAGCTGGAAAGGGGTCTGTCACGACCCAAGCTTTAATTAAGATCAAGTGACCCGTGACGTGGGGCCAGCAATGAGATATTTATCATAACCGAGGCGAGATGACTGAGGTATATGTTATATTTGTTGTAGTGCATGCCTAGTGTATTGTATATATGTAGACTTCTAAGTCATTTTTACTTACGCGCCTTGATATGCGTACCGACGTAGGTCTAAGGTAGAAGTTGGTATAGTAAGTTGGCATAAGGCTATTTATAGCTTTTTATAGTGGTGTATTATGGCTATGGTTGATAATACAATTAATATACCTAAGTTAGTAAGTTAAAATAATAGCCACTTGATATTCATCGAGATAAGTGTTGGCACATCTCAACACCAATTGAGTAAACATTGGTGTCACTTAGCATGAGTAAATAGAGAGTTAGTGGGACATGTGTTAATTGGCGAATCACAAGATGAACCTCGAGACACGTGTGCATAATGACATCAATGGTTATTAATCAACCATATCCACTACTATTAAAACTAGTAATCAACTTATAGAACCAAATCAACTTTCATTTCATTTGCTTAGTTGAGAAGCAAAACTTGCTAGAGTGAAGAAGCTGCTAGAGGAGGAAGAAAACTATGAGAAATTAGCTTGATTTGATGAAGAAGGTCAAGTAGGTGGAGTGTTCATCAAACTAGGTACATATCTCTCTATTTAATTGAAACCAGTTCTGGTTTTTGATCAAATTCAGAGGGTAGATGATTAATATTTTACAATTGGTTTATATATTTAGATTCCTTATTTCAAGTTAATAATCCAGCTATATTAAAGTTCTTAATTTGGTTTTGAACTCATAAAGATATGAATTTTTGAAATTGCAAGACCAAAACTGAATTTCTGCATGTTGTATTAGGGATTAGACTATGTAATTTAGTCATAACTTGCTCATTTTAAATCCAAATTGACTCACACTGGTGGCATTTAAAGTTTACTCAAAGGGGAACAACGTTTCTTGATTGGATATGTTGTAATTTAAATGTTTTCATGTCCAAAAGTATTATACAAATAGGTGTTGGAATGCAGTAGAAGATTTTTGAAACTAAATTTATTAAAGGCATAACTCCCTAATTACTTATCCAAATGAGCTAATCTTTTAGTATGTTTTTATTGGATATATTGTTCTAACTTGTTAACCAAAAATCACATTTTTCGGAATTATAGATTGGGATAAAAAGATCTTTTAAATCCGATGGTCGGAATTATGTTTCAATTAGAGCTATGTTTAGTAGAATTATGATATCTCTTTTGTTTTAAATCGAATTTTGAAAAATAAACCTTTTTGGAAAGCCAAAATAGAGACTAACAGTCTTTGTACTGATGGAATATTTTGATATTTGGACAATTCATACCTAAAATCTTTCTGCAATATAAGACTAAAAGTTTAGTGTTGTTTAGTCTTAAAGGGTTGTTTTGGTTTAAGGTTCCTAAACCCATTTGACCTGATTTAAACCCAACTTATTTGGATTAGTTTGATATAAAAAAACTAGGGAAGTGTTCTGGGGATTCTAATATGAGTCTCAAGGTGTTGGGAGACCAGAATAGCTTGGGAAATTGCGTGGATTATAAGTAAATTGATTAAGATATTTATTTACATTTCATTCATATTCGTATGTTCATTTCTAGTCATTTGCACTGAATTGCCTTTATATTTCATATGCTATGACTTGTTCATTCTCATTATAGATTGCTTTCATGGTATAGTTTGTTGATAAAATGATTTCATTGACTCCAATTTATGTGCTATATCATTATTGATTGTTAATACATATGCTCAGTGAAATAGCATGCTATTAGGTAGTTATTACATAGTGTTGAGAATTTATATCCTTTGTGCATTAATGTGCAATGGTTTTGTTGGATCCCATTAATGTGTTGCTTTTGAATATAAAAATAGTTTTGTATCTAGTACCGTTTTATGATAGAAATCCGATGGACATACGAGGGTCACTAGACTTTCCAGGGTGATCGGGATTTCTCCACTATCTTGCACAACACACTGGGTATGGGACTCGAGGTTGTTGGCAAATACATCCTAAATGACTTACAGTTGGCATAGTTATAAAGGCGTAGAGTGAAATTACGACCTTTGCAGAGATGTATAGCACACATCCATCCTTATATAGTGGAATATGCATTGGGATAGGACTCTCGGCCATCGGCCCCAGATCAGTACTACTTAGCTTAGTGTTAGTTTCATTTTGTTTAACTAAAGTATTCTTTGCATGATTTCCTTTCAATATAATTGCTATTATTATGCATTTTAACACTTGTTGCATATTTGGGAATGTTAACAAATGTCTCTTAGTGTTACTTTCTACTTTCCTATATACTTACTATCCTTTTAATGACGGTGGGTGCAAATCTATCGAGTAACATACCATATAAAGAGAAGATCGATGAATACCTCTGAGCCAGTGCATTAATGCTATGTCAGATTTTGTAGGTTTTGGTTTTTAATGTATTAATTTATATGTAATTAGTACCTTGACCAAACACATGTTATATATCGTTGTTTTCTTATATATACGCATATGATATTTATTCCCTGGTTTTTCCACGATTATTAGGTATTAGATTAATGTTTTCATTAATTTGTAAGACCTCCGCTGAATAAACTTGTAAGTAAGCAAAATTTTAATTCACTATGATTTGTTATATAACATAAGACATTAAAATACATATTGAACTTATAATTTGTAAGTAAGTAAATGGTTTTGAAAAAGCTGACTAGTTTCGTGTTAGGTTCTACGAGGTGAGGTTAGGGTCGTCCCTTCCACAAACACACGCATGAATAAAATAAACATGCAAATCGAACTGGCGAAAAGTAATGTGAAATAAAGAAATTTATGAAGGAAAAAAGTAAATTTTAAAATGATTTTCTCGTAAGTTTACTTACCTCAATCAAACACAAATATCCTTCCAAAATGTCTCGCTCACATCTCGGATGCGCACCCAACACCCGACTATAATCTCCTAAGTCCTTGGTGTCCAATTATAACACTTTAATTATTTTAGAGTCACATTAAGTGAGTTTATAATATCAGACCATAAATCTTAAATTTTATTCTAAAAAGTTCAATTTTAGCACACTTTTCGGGTTATACTAAGGTGTCAAACGCTTGAAAAAGCCTTGAAACTCTTTTACCTAGCTTTTTCTAATTTTTCATATTTTTCATATTTTTTTGGAATTTGGTATAATTTCCAACTATTTTTATTTATTTTTAAATTAATTCATGTAATTTATTTTCATTTAATTTTTTTATTAAAATTTTAAAATTTTTTAATGGGTTGCCCAGGCTCGATCTAGGCTCGATCTACCCCTTCATCTCTCCAATTCGTCTTTGGAGAGACAAGATTCGTCTCTCCAGAAACCTTATATATATATATATCTATCATATATATAAAAGCACGAATCACAAATTTTCGAGTGGTAATGAAATTTACCTATTTGCCCATACTTTTTTTTTTATCTCCAAATCGACCTTTTCTTTTGTATCCAAATCAAACTCTAACTCCTTATCAATCCACTACGCATATATTTTTTTTTATATCTCCAAATCAATCATGAACTTATTCTCATCAATCCAATACACTTTTTTATCCCAATCACAATAGAGAATATTAATAAGCTAAAAAAGGTACATGTATTTCTAATTTTTAAATTTTAATTACAATTTTAAATTTTGTTAATAAATTCTTAGAAATTAATTTCCGCGATCGATGCGAGCGGGGGAATCGTGCGTAGCATGTCTTAAAACTAGTATATATATATTTTATAAAGGTAAAAAACAATAAGAACAACAACAACAACAACACAACTACCTAATCACCATTAAAGCCTTGATTCCTCTTACGCGCGCCGAACGTGTCAATAAAGTAAAGTTCCTAAACCAACTATTTTGTAGAATAATGGCAAATGGTCGATCCCACAGAGATTGGTAGTCTTTTTTAAGTTAAGAACAACAAAAAGGGAAATCGGGGGTTTTAAAATAAATTAATTTAACTAACTAATCTAACTAAACTAAATAAATAAAATAACTAAACTAATTTTCAAAATAATTAACAAATACCTAATTAACACCTAAGTCTAGAGTTCCACATATCAGAATCAAGATTTAATGAAAATCATGGTCTTCAATCTTTCCCAAAAAGTCATTAATTTATATTCTCCTAGATTAACTATAGAAAATCGATATCTGCCATAAACTCCTCATTCCCATAATCTCGATAGTCAGGACGTCCACCACTAACTACTTCCCTAATTAATGTATAACCCTAGACATCCGCCACTCGGGTTTAACACACTAACCGCGGTAATATGGGTCTGTGGGAACACTAATCCTAAATAATCGGATCGCATCCGCTCCCGATTTAACCTAGACTCAATTGTTGCACACTCAAGAATCGAAAAAGTTTGACGACAAACGGATGAGTGTTTGTCACTTTATTGGTCCAAAAGCACAATTAAACGATATTAATGGTCTAAATAACTGTAGATTGTCCATCTAAAAATATACACTGGACCACATACATACCCTAGATCTAAATCATAATCATTAAAATCAACAACAATGAAATAAGAGAATTTAAACCAAATTAAATAAAAATAATAGATCTCGCATAATATGTCGTGAATCCATAATCCCAACTTGCTTCCCTTTCGACCTAGGCAAAGAGTTGATTAGCCGAACATCGTCGTCGAAGAAAGTTGATGCTAAAAAAAATAATAGTCGATGTTCCCCTAAAATAATAATACCTAAGTTCATAATATATCAAACTACTGAAAATAGGTCTCGGGGGTGAGAGAAACTAATTTTGGGGGTTGGAGAGGTGACTCGTGCGCCAAGAAGCATCGTAGGGCTATTTTTGGCTTCAAAATTGGTGTCCGCCACGTGTCTGCACGCTATTGGTTTGTTTGCTGCCCGCACGCTGACGTGATGTCACCCGATTGGCCGAAAGGGTTGTCGATGATGCATTGTTTGTTGTGAGAGAGCCACGGGCAACATTTGATTGGCTAAAGACCCCTGCTTTGACATGCTAGCGCATTGAGCGAGCGCCATGTGGCGTCCATGAGGCGGTGAAGAACCGCGCGAGTTCGGTGCAAAAATCTGGGAGTTTATGCTAACACATATCCTAAGGAAAATCGACGAAAGTTGAAGCAGGAGAAGTGTTGGTGTGTGACGTGTACTATAATTGTGCTACTTGGCGGCTTCTGATTAGAGGAGGTGGTGTATTGATTGCAAGCTGGCGGTTTTGATGCTACGTGGTGCTCTCCTATTGGCTGAACCGGTTGTGATGACACAATTGGAGAGGGTGAAAATGCGCCACATGTCAACTGCTTTGGTGCGAACCGCTGACGTGGTAGTCTGTAATTGGTTGAAATATGTTGTCTCAATTCTACCCACCGCGCAACGCGTAACTCGAGATAAATTGTCTAACATTCGATCACTGCAAGTAAACACTCAATTTTGAGTATTTTTCCACCACGAATTCAACCACGTACTCTGTTTCATCTAAAATGACAAAAAACATAATTAAATATATATTTTAGATACTTTGCATAATTAAATATACTAAAATGAACTACTAAATATATATATAAATACTAACTTATCATTCTCCACCAAAAAGTTTACAAAATCAACAAACCTCAACCTCGATTTGAAGATCGTCGCGAGCCACCAAGAGCAGAGAGCACCGCAAGATATGTGAGACCAAGTTGAGAAAATGATGGAGAACTTGGTGACGGAGAGTTGGAAGAGATGAAGGAGCAATGAGAGGGGTGGGTTTGGCTAAAGAGAGGAAGAAGAGAAATTTTTCTCATTTTTTTAAATGAGAGATGATAGAGAAAAAGAGGTATGGGTGTGAGTATGATGATTTGATGGGTGATGTGATGTGATGATGATGTGACATCTAAACCTCTTACTACCCCATACACCTACGTTACGGGCATACCGTGACATCATAAACTCTCATCACTGCACGCACACGATGTGACCAAATATAATTCTTAACTAGTGCAACACGAATTATTAAATAATAATAATAAAATAAATAAACATATGCCACACAAAAATAACAAAATTTACCTCATTAAGCGTGCCCTAAACTTTTTCGCGACGTCCATGTGGGCCTAAACTTAGGGTCCTAATATGTAATTTGCTAGTTCATCGGGATTAATTAAAGTGGGTCGTTATAATCTTCCCAACTAAGAGGAATTTCATCTCGAAATTCAAATTTAAATTAAATCCTTACCTTGGAACAAGTAGGGGTATCGCTCCCACACAACAAACTCTCTCTCCCAAGTGAGGCCCTCATTCTTATGGTACGGTCATTGAATGAGTACATGTGGTATTTCTTCTTTTTTTGGGGGTCTGTACCTTGTGATACCCCCACTATCTCAATAAAGTGCTCCTCATATGTCACATCTGATATGACGTAAATCCTAGACCATCAGTCTTAGTCTTGATCAATCCGGCCTTAGCATAGAAATGTGAAAAACATCATGAACCCCTGCCAATTAGCTCGATAATCTCAATTGATAATCGACCTCCCCAACTCGTTAGATAATCGTAAACGACTCGATGAATCTTGGTGCAAGTTTCCTCTTGATCCCAAATCTATGGTGACCCCTTAAGGGAGAAACATTCAAGTAGACATAGTCATCCACCTCATAACTCAGTCCATTGTAATACTTATTCGTGTACTTCTTCTGTCTATCCTGAGCAGCCTGTAACCTCTGACGAATTAGCCTGACTTTCTCGGTGTAATCTACAACAATCTCAGGCCCAACCGCAACTATGTCCTCGTGCTCTACCCAACATGGTGGTGATTTGTAGGGTCTTTCGTATAACGACTCAAAAGGTGGCATTCTAATACTGGGCTTATTGTTGGGTTTTGGGGTTCATACGCAGCGGAAATCACAAAACAATTTTGACAAAAACCCCAACAGGATCCGAATCTAATTCCATTAAAAACGTTTAAACCATGAAAAACTTAATCATACCTCGCCGCAATATACCTTTCGAAGGTTGATCGATCTCTAAGGTGCTTTGCCGACGACGAACGCCCTCTACCAGTAGTCCACACACGAACGGCGGCCGAGATTCGAAGTGCTAGCTTCGAGAGAATACCAAATCCTTTTATTTCTCTCCAAAATGATCCAGAGCATACCAAAAACCCTAAGTCGTTTCTAAAACGAAAATAGAGTTTCGGCCTATTAATCTTTCGTGCGTGTGTTCTAACTTAAAGCGTCTATTTATACAACCCTTGTATGTAGACGGTTAAGTAAATTACACATATACCCTTACTTAAAGAAGTATAAGTATAATTCACCACAAGGACGTTTCTGTCATGAATTTTATCACATAAAATTCATTTTTCTGAATCATCTTAAAATCTCGCAAAACCATTCTTAGTGTGCGACCCAATAGGCTCATACAACGTTGGCAGTGTGTACCAAAACACATTTTGGTATACAAGTCATAAGCGATCTCTAGCAAGACATTATGACTACCCAAGTTGTACGAATATCAAATCGATACAACCTAATCAATAATGTATATAACATCCTTTTGTCACACGATATCCTTTTGATCAAACATAAGGCATGGAATTGTCATCCAACATGTTCAATCGTACTAGTCTCGATCTCTAAGTAGATCGAAAACATCCAAGTGACATTGATCAATATCAATTCACTTAAACTAGGCCTTTTAACAGCCTAACACATCGAGGGATCCACTGGATATCTCTCTTTATATGAGAGGAACAAATTCTATCTTGATTACACAACTTCATCACATTGCTCACACAAGAAACCAATCACAACCTATAATCGTTCGGTTAAAGACAACGTTTGATTGTGTCAAATCACTTGTGTTCCTAATGTTGAAGTCTCTGTAATCTCAAGTCGAGAGAGGATCGGAATATATACCTATCATGAGAAACAACAATGACTTAATCCATATGATGTTCTCATATCGGGTCGGTCCAAGATACTTTGTTCCCTAACAAGTACTCGTGATCTTGATTTGTATCCATATACGTATAATCATCATATGATCATCAATCAAGACTCACACTAGTCTTAATTCATTATAGTTCCCAGTATAATGATCGACTAGGGACATTTAGGATATTTCTGTAAATACCCATGGATCTTATTATAATGTAAACATGCAAATTAATTATAATAAACAGCAAATGAAATCCTCTATTTTATTAACTAAAAGTATTCATAAAGACAGTTAATGGATTGACCTAGGGCACATGCCCCATCACTTATATCTGTTATTATAGGCAAACTCATGAAGTGACAAAAATCCTCCCATGACCCTCCAAACTAAAGCATACAAGTTCTGAGCATGTCCTCAAGTATCTGAATAAGTCTATCTGATTGGCCGTCTATCTGCGGATGAAAAGTCGTGCAAACCTGTAATCTAGTACCATACTACTGCTACATGGCCTGCCAAAGCTGCGAAGTAAGCCGACTATCTCTGTCTAACACTATAGATACTTGCACTCCGTGCAGTTTGATAATTTCTCACTCGAAGAGCGTGCTCATTGTGGAAAGCTATATTTCATGAAAATTGGAATAAAATGCATTGATTTTGTCAGTTGATCTACGACTTCCCAAATGGCATCGTGCTTGCGCAAGGTCGTCACAACCCACTAACGAAGTCCATAGTGATGTATTCTCATTTCCACTATGAGATAGGTAGTGGGTGCAATAGTCCTCTAGGCCTCATGTGCTCAGCCTTAACCTGCTCACACAACTCATAACTCATCACATATTGGCTCACATCTGCCTTCATCCTTGGCCACCAAAATAACCATCGCATATCATGGTACATTTTAGTTCTGTTGGGATGCCCTTTATATATGGATCTTTGAGCCTCCTGAAGAATACTATCGCGTAACTTTACCACTACCAGAATCCATAATCTACATTGGTGTCTCAAACACTTATAAATAGACTCGCGCCAATTTGAGAAATCTGGACTCTGTGCCATGTCCCTAAACATCAGATACATTACATCGGCTCTTTGACACTCCAAAATGAGCATAATAGATATTGTCGATGCTCCCATTTGTTCACAAATATGTGTTTTTGCGGTATCTGAAACCTCTGACAAACTCATAGATGTTGTCGCCTCGAGTAAACCAAACTCATAAGTCATTTAGCAAATCACTATCCCACTGTCTAGTCCTCTCATGCGAAGGGCATCTGTTATGACATTCGCCTTCCCAGGCTAATGCTTGATGGTGAAGTTATAGTCATTTAGCAACTTTAACCACCGTTATTGTCTCATACTCAGATCCTTTTGAAAGAAGAGATATTTCAAATTTTATGATCTGTGTATAGTGTGAACCTCTCACTATAAAGGTAGTGTCTCCACATTTTCAATGCAAATACAATCGCGTAAGCTCTAGGTCATATAATGGATAGTTCCACTCATGGATCCTCACTTGACGATACAACCGGGCTATCACTTTGTCTCCCCGCATCAGCACGTATCCCGATCCAATGCCACAAGTATTTGTGTGAACTGTCAACTATATGCACGGCTCTAACAACACTAACAATGGCGCAAAGGTCAACTTCTTATTCAACTCTGTGAAGGCCGCCTCGCACTCTCTAGACCAATCGAAAACCACATCCTTCTTGTTCAATCTAGTCACCGGCGCAGCGATCTTGGAGAAATCTTGTACCAACCATCGATAATATCTTGATAATCCCAAGAAGCTTATGATGTCTGTCATACTCTCTAATGTACGCCAATCGATGATAGCATGAATCTTACTTGGGTCCACTGATATCCCTCTGTCGCTGATCACGTATCCCAAGAATTTCACCCCGAAAGCCAAAATCTCACTTACTGAACTTGGCATACAATATGTGCCTCTCAGAGTCCTTAATGTCTCTCTAAGATACCTCTCATTGTCTTCATGAGTCCTAGAGTAAATTAAGATGTCATCGATAAAGACTATCAAGAATCGATCTAAAAAGGACCTCAAAACTATATGCATCAAATCCATGAATACAACCGGCGTGTTTGTCAACCCAACGACATGAAAGTGAACTCAAATAACCCGTAATGCGTGCTGAATGCAGTTTTAAGTATATTTTTCTCTCTTATCCTCAACTAATGATATCATGATCTCAAATCAATCTTGGAGAAGAACTGTGCTCCAGCCAACTAGTCGAATAGGTCATCGATCGTAGGTAAGAATATATATTCCTAACTGTCACTTCATTCAACTTTCGGTAGTCTATACACATCCTCATGCTATTGTCCTTCTTCCTCACAAATAGGAATGGTGCCCCTAGGGTGACATGTTCGGATGTATGAAACTCATATTTGATAAATCCTCTAACTAAGCCCTCAATTCCTCGTGTTTTGGTCGTGACATGCGGTAAGGTCTACTCGCTGTAAGTTGTGTGCCTGACATTAACTCAATCATAAGCTCTACCTGTCTAAGCGGGGTAGTCTAAGTAGATCCTCAAGAAAAATATATGGGAACTCATGTACTATTAGGACCTCTCAAGTCCGCCCACTGGCCTCTCGTCAAACTCTGCTATCCCTGTGTGAGGGTCTCCATCTCCTGGATGGTCACTAACCTATCTCTAGTAATCGGAAGCGATGTTGCAACTCCGATGAAGGTGAACTTGGGAACCCCTGGTATTTGGAAAGTAACGTTCTTCCTAAAATAGTCCAATTGAGTGTGGTATGCCTCCAACCAATCCATGCCTAATGTTATATCGAACTCTAGGCACTCTAATACTCGGAGATATATAGGTAACTAATGACCACCAACCTCGATTGGAAAATCACTACAAATTTGTTTAGGGTATATCTTATCCCCAGCGGTCGTGTTGAGGATAAGGTGAGTGTTAACACTTTCAGGTGTCAAACCCAACTCTCCTACCATCAGCCTCGAAATAAATGATAATGTGCTACTAGAATCTATGAATGTATGCATAGGACGACCAAAAATAACTAACATACCCTCGACGAGCTGTTGAGACGCATCATGATTCGGTGCGACAACCGCATGCACCTGTTGCCTCATGTGCACCAGCTGAGCTGCTAATGGTGGCACTGGTTCCCTGGTATACTCACTCTTGTAGTGCACCTTCTGTCTAAATCTGAAACATGTGACATGCTGCCTATGTCTGGAGCCTTTACCCTACTATTTACTGGCCTTGTCCCTACCACTACCGACTCCCGTCTTTACCCTTTTGACCCTAACCCTGAGTTTGTATCTACAGCTACTAGGACTGCCATAACTTATTGTGGTTGTGCAGGTACAATCGCATGAGTGTTGATTGTCTGACCATCGTCTTGTCTGCGCCTATGTCCCCTCTTATCTTTCTAGTCGCGGTTCCTCTTCCCTTCCTATCTGACCTTCCCTAGCCCTTCTGTCTATCTTGATGCACCGGAGTGGGGACGATGTTGATCCACATAAAAAATGACTCATGGGCCAACGCCCTCTTATAAACATCGTGTAGTATCTTGGCCCGTATCGACACAATCGCACCTCCAATCTCGGTCGAAGTCCTCGAATAAAGTAGTGGACCTAAAGTTACTCAATCCCAGCTACGTTTATCACAAATTGAAGCAGGTATTTGAATTTCTCCATGTATTGAGTCATCGTTCGGCTACCCTGCCTCAGAGTCAATAACTCATCTCCCAGTCTCAGTTGAACCTCAATCGGGTATACTGATCATAGAAGATCTTCTTGAACTCTACCCAAGTACTCGATTTTCCTTGGGCGGCTATGTAGGCGTTCCACCATACTGTAGCATCTCCCTTAAGCATGAACCCAAAAATCTTAGCACGTATGCTGTCGTGAATGCTCGAACGTCCATGGAGTCTCTCATGCAAATGAACCACTTCCCGGCTACCTCTGGGTCTCCACCTCCATAGTAGTAGTCTGGATGAAAATGAACGAATTCCTTAATCAGCTTCACCTCAGCTGATAAGGAGGTCTCAAATGTGATCTCTTGGGGAGGAATCGGTGTCGGTACCATGATCAGCTAGCCAGTGATGTAGTGACTGCCGGCAGTATCTCGATAGTAATGGTTGTGAGCAGGGTCGCCTGAACAATCGGGGCGACAACTGTCGGCTTGACTGTAGTGATGGCGGCGAATGTATGGCATGGGCATGCGTGGCCACCATCTGCGCTTGATGTGATCAAAGGATCTCCTCGAGCTATAAATTGTGAAGTGTGATCGTGTCGCGCAAGATCTAATCTGAGTTTGTGGGTTTCGAGTCGATCGTCTAGCCCCCGTCATCCGTATAAGGAATTGGCCGTCCATCCATGTCGAATATGTCAATCACGAACGTTGCGCAAGTTAGCGTCGTAATATGCATATATAAATATTACAATCAATATATACACATATAGGTCCTAGCACTACCCGCTCATTTTGCTTCCCAACTAAATTTCTAAATGAGGATCTTCGGGTTACCACATCTAATATTTCTTTATTAAGTTTTAATCGATTGTATTGAGGTTTTCCCTAGGTTCGCCTGAACCTAGGCTCTGATCCCAAGTGCGATGACCCCAAATTCTGAGGCAAACCGAGCACCGCCACATTCCCGAACACGTCACCAAGTCATGCCACGTCACCTACACACTTTTTCATGCGGCCCGCGAACTAACCGTCTTATACCCCCAACTTAGTCAATTTCGATATTTAAACGATTATTTTGTCGAAATATACTAATTTGTAAAATTTTATAACTTAACTTATTAGTTTTGATTAATTCAAGTTATTGTCGTAGCGGAAGTCTTAATAATATGCAAATAAATAACGCAAACGAGTTTTGCATTAATTAAAAACCTATGGGGTGGATACCCGACAAAATGATACCATGTATATCAATAAAGACGACAAAAAGTATAGTAAGTGTCAATATACATGTATCATGTAGTAAGTCTCCCAAAATGATCCCAAAAATAATATATATAAATACAAACACCTACGAGTGAAGCTAGTGGGGGCGCTTTTGGTCAAAGGTAGTCGCCAAGCACCTTATTTCCCCCGCTTGTCATAGGATCTGCAACTTGCCACAAAATAATGAAATGTTCCAGTGAGTAAATCCCATAGAAACTCAATTAGTATTCACAAGAAATCCCAAGGAAAACGACTACAATTCATGCAAATAAAGTAAATAAACGGAAATGTAAAGCATGAATATAAGTTGCTAAGATAATCAAGAATATGGAACGCGAGTGTGGTGTATAGCTGTCGAGCCCTGGTATGCAATACTAAACCGAGAAGGCCCTGGAGGCAAGGTAATCTTTGCCCCTTCTTCACGATTAAAATGAGTAACTATGTTAGTCGGAAAGTAGACTTCAACCCAATGCCTTAAAGAGAGGAACTCTGTGACGAAGGTGAGCCTCATGCCAACCCAATCTCGAGATCATTGACTTGCGAAGAGAAATCTCACGCATAGTCTAAGGTATAACTAACACCATAACAACAATTGAATTGTTATCTACAAAGGAGACGGAAAGAGGTCATACTGTCATTTCGACCATATACAGATACATGTAGAAATAGAGTAAACATGCAAGCCGAACTGATGAAAAGTAATGTAAAATAAAGAAATTTACGAAGGAAATAAGTAAATTTTAAGTTTATTTTCTCGTGGGTTTACTTACCTCAAGCAATCGCAAATATTCCTTCCAAAATATCCGCTCATGCCTCGAGATGTGCACCCAACACTCGACTATAATCTCCTAAGTCATTGGTGTCCAATTATATCACTTTAATTATTTTACAGTTACATTAAGTGAATTTATAATGTGGGACCAAAAATTTAAAATTTTATTCCATAAAGTTTAATTTTAACATACTTTTCAAGTTATACCGGGGTCCTAAATGCCTGAAAAAGGCTCGAAACTTTTTTCCTAGCTTTTGCTAATTTTTCATATTTTCCTGGGATTTTTCATAATTCCCACTATTTTATCTATTTTTATGTAATTTATTTTCATTTAAAATTATTTTTATTTAATTTCTTATAAATGTTTTAAATTTTTTTAACAGGTTGGACCCTAACTGAGCCCGGTTTGGTTGGGCCCGATTTGGTCCAATCAGACCATCAAGCGGGTTGGGCCGAGCCGACCCAACCCGACTAGTGGGTAGCCAAGCCCAGCCCACCTAGCTACCTTCCAAGCGGGAGAAAATTTTTTTTCTAATTTTGTAATTTATTTTCATTTAAAATATAAATGTTTTATATTTTTTTAGAAAACAAAACAACACTAATAACCACATCATCAACAACGACACCAACATCATAACTACATAATCATCATTAAAGCCTTAATTTCTCCACAAAAAAATTTACAAGATCAACAAAACACTTACCTCGATTTGAAGATCGTCACGAGCCACCGAGAGGACAAAGCACCAAGAGATGTGAGATCGAGTTGAGAGAGTGATGGAGAGCTGATGATGAGAGTTGGAAGAGATGAAAGAGCAATGAGAAGGTGGTGAGGTTCGGTTAGGGAGAGGAAGAAGAGAAATTTTTCTTTTTTTTTTTTTTTTTAAATAAGAAAGGAGAAAGAAAGTGAGGTATGGGTGTTAGTATGGTGATTTGATGGGTGATGTTATGTGATGGTGATATGACATCTAAACCTTTGACTACCTCATACACTCACGTTATGCGCACACTGCAACGTTGTACACTCTTGTTACTACACGTGCACGACTCGACCAAATGTAATTCTTAATTAGTGCAACGCGAATTATTAAATAATAATAAAATAAATAAACACGCACCACACAAAATAACAAATCTTACCTCATTAAACGTGCCCTAAACTTTTCCGCGACGTCCATATGAGTATGAGCTTTAGGTCATAATCTGTAATTTGTCAGTTAACCAAGATTAATTAAGGCGAGCCCTTACACGTGCTTTGGCTTATGGTGCTCGTTTCGATCCGATTTTTCACCAAATTGAGCCAACATCTCAACAAAATAGTCTAACTTCATAAAACTTTCATAACACTGATTTTAGTCATATCAAAACTCAAAAAATCTTAACTTTATCGACAACATACTGGACCCTGGACGAATTCTATTGTCATACCAAACCAAACTTACACTAATTTGGACCCAATATCAACCTCGACCACCACCAACCGACGTAAAAGCCACTACAAAAAAACAGCAAATCAGAAACGGAATTAGAAACGGAAATAAGTTCCGTTTCTAAATCAGAAACGGAATTAGAAACGGAATAATTTCCGTTTCTAAATTAAAAAGTTAGCGACGGAATTGAGACGGAAATATTCAGAGACGGATTTGAGACGGATCAGAGAGGGAATTAGAGACGGAATTAGAGACGGAATTAAATTCCGTCTCTAAAAAATTGCGCCAACATTCCCACCAAAACTTTCTTTTTTTTCAACCGTTCATTATGTCTCGAGATTCGTGCATGCTTGATCTACACACCTCCGTCTCTCCCTAAAATCGCTCAGCTCTCTCTCTGTCTCTCGAATCTCTCTGTCTCTCAAAACCTCTCTCTGTCTCGTCTCTCAAAACCTCTCTCTCTCAAAACCACTCTCTGTCTCGTCTCTCAAAACCTCTCTCTCTCAAAACCTCTCTCTGTCTCGTCTCTCAAAACCTCTCTCTGTCTCTCAAAACCTCTCTCTGTCTCTCTCGTCGCTCAAAACCTCTCAAAACCTCTGTCTCAACAAACCTCTCCCTCACCGCTCTCTCTCTCTCAACAAACCTCTCTCCCTCACCGCTCTCACCGCTCTCTCTCACCGTCACCGCTCTCTCCTCTCTCTCTCACCGTCGCCGCTCTCTGCTCTCTTTCTCACCGTCACCGCACTCTCTCTCTCTCTGCCGCTCTCTGCTCTCTCTCTCTCGCACCTCTCTACTCTCACTCTCACCAATAGCCATGTTGTTCGTCTGAATCGATTTCGCGTACCAAACCCTAGATTTAGTCCCCTCCGATTCCGTCTTGGTTTCTAGGGTTCGTTCTAGGGTTTCTTTGATGAGGCGTGGAGTCTAAAATCGAGTTCGTGATCGATAGGGTTTTGAAGGGTGCGGAGATTCGGAGAAATGACGGACCGAGAACTGGAGCTCGAGCTCAACGAAGCCGGACGCGCCTCGGCGACCCCCGGCTCGGTCGACGACTTGCTTTGGGATTCTCGATGTGAGTTCTGTTTTTGGTTTCTAGGGTTTCGATTTTAGATTTTTTTTTATTGTTTGGTTTCTCGAAGATTGCATGTGAGTTTCTTGGGGTTTTGTGGTGTCTAGGGTTTGTTTTTGTGTTTTCGGTAATGGGGTTTTGGTAGAGTTTTGTTTGGTCTTGAAAGCTTCGATCTTTCGTGTTTGGTTTTGGGTTTTGGTAGATGTATTCAAATAAGAATTAGTTGAACTGGCATTCCATTCTTTAAATCTTACTCGCTACTTAAACTTATATTCAATGTATTAACTTGTATGTATGTCTTATGCACTTACTTAATTGGTTTAAGTTTCCAACATGGTAGTAGTTTCATTTTCACTATATGAAAATATTCCTTAATTCCTCATGTTTACCAATCAAATCCATTTCTTGTCTTGCAATTGTTCTAACTAATTCCATCTTATAGGAATGTGTAATTAGAGCAAGTTTCCCTAGTGATTTTACATCAATAGTATATTCCTTGCGGGTAAACCCAATAGAACATGCCAAGGAAAGATTTCTATTTAAAGGGGCACTTTAAGTCTAATTCTTTATGATTTCCACTTCAATCAGTCCATTAAAGTCCTTGATAACTCATATGTGCATTGTGCATATTTATCTCTTTTGATGGCCATCTTGACTGCCTTGTTTTATGGCTGTAGTTATTTCTCATTTCTAACTGAAATGGTCATTAAGGTGCATTCCTTGCTTGTTCTTTGCCTTGCCTTTATCATCTTTGTTCAATTGCATGTTCCTTAGTTTTGTTAAATGTATATTCGAAGGTATTGTTGAATAATTGACTTGCTAATGGCCATGTATGGCTTTAAATTCACTAAACTATGATAGAATCTTGGTTTATTTGTCTTTGCAAAACTTGGGTAATATCTGTTAATCTGTTTATTGTGATCACTGATTTTTTTTAATGAGTTGTGTAGTTGGACTTTGATAGTGCTTCCACATGTGTGTATGGCTTTAAATTCACTAAACTATGATAGAATCTTGGTTTATTTGTCTTGTTTTTGTTTTTCTTCTTTAATTCACTTCGAATACGAAGTCCGTTAGTATCATTTTTTTACACCTATAGTTTCTAAAAAGCACTCTGCTGAATTAAGTGCCAAAGCGAATCAAATACTTTTTTCCTTTGAAATTTTTAGTTGTAACATCTTTCTCTTACATTTTTCATTTTATTGTATTTTCATTTTCCTAAGTTTGAAAACTTGAATCAGTTAGAAACGTGTTTTATAGTCTTCTTGTCCATTTTTATGTTGAACTAAGTTTGAAAACTTGATCGTTCGAAAAAGAACTCTGCTTTGAACTAAGCACTCTGTTGTTTCATGTTGTAATGCGGTTCATTTTTTTATGGTGTTTGCTAGTTTCTAAAAAGCACTCTGCTTGTCCATTTTTATGGGCTCCTACTCATCTTCTTCTCTTGATTGTCTTACTACATTAAGTTGTGTAGTTGGACTTTGATATTTATGCTATGTTTTTTGGTAAATGCGACTCTAATTACGATCTTTGTGGTGTATGTTGGTTGTGGAGAAAGAGGAAATGAAATGGCAGAGGTATGTGATGTCTATGTTTCTTATGGATTTTCCTCAATTGACAAGGACATTGCCTGATGGTCGTGAGGAATCATTATGAAGCGAACTACACTTGTAGCTAATACTTCTAACATATGCTTACTTTGTTGGTTCATTTCCATTGCCTTATTTTTGATACTTGAATACTCTTCTTAGTATCGAAACGTTTTCTTTTACTCCAGTCCTGTTTGTAAGTGCTGATTCTACTTCTCGTTGGGCTGAAGCATTGCGTGAAATCTCAGGACGTCTGGTAAGTTTCTCTCTTTGAATTTTGTGTACTTCAAATCTTTCACTAGCCTCCTTCCTGATTATGAGAAAATGGTGTGGGATCTTCAAACATTTTTTTTTTTATAAAGATGGATGCGATCTGTTTTTCTCATGTCATTTTTAAGTATGTTTGTGTTCCTTTGCTAATTTTCTTGATAATATAATGTTTCTGCTTTGCTACATGTTTTGTTAGGGCAAAAAATGACTATGTTTAGAATTTCGTATTGCAATCTTGATTCGTACGTTAATTGTAATTTGTTATGAACATGCGATGAGTTGTTAATATTTCACTGGTTTTACCTAATCTTGGTTCTACTGTTGCCTAAAATGAGTTGTCACTGTGAAGCGATCCGTATCAAAACTCATTTTTATTTTTAAAACCATAAAATGTGGATGCCTTAGCTTGAAATGAAGTTGCAGTTTCCTATTTTCTCGTTATGCTCTTAAATATTGATTTCACTTGGGATTAGACTCATTCTCCATGTTAAAGTTTATCTAGGTTGATTATTCGACTACTTAGCATCTTTTTTGGAATGAATGGTGTCGTGTTTATATGTGCACCCATTCTTTTGTATGCTATGTATAAATAATTTGTAGATGACAAATTCGATAGCACATGTTTTCTACATCATAATTTTGAATTTTTCCTCAACTTTGATTTGTCTAATTTTACTTTTCTTGATCCGTCTTGATTCCCCCTCCCATAAAATTTCATTAATTGATTACGATGTAATGTAACATGTGAAGAACATACGTGTATTTTTCGATTGATAATTCTTTTCCTTGGCTTGTGCGGTGGTGTTGAAGAACATTTCAAGACGTTTCGATTGATAATTCTTTTTGTGCATATTTATAGGATTGTAAGTTTTTTTTTTTTTTTTGTGTTGTTGAACAATAGGATTGGTGGTTTTGTGAATACTTAGAAATTTGGAGCATTTGTAATACTATACAATTTTTTTTGGATATATATCTTTTTCAATTTTTGATTTTTACATTTTTGTTCTTTCAATTGAATATTTGTTGATATATATTGTCGATGTATGAATGTCAAATTTTATTTTTTGGGGGGATGTTAGCACCACCAAGGAGTTGTTGGAGGGTGCGGACGATGATTTTTATTATATATTGGCGGGTTAAATGTGCTTGGATTGAGACCTATATATGTAAGACTTTAAAAACTAAACAAAAATGAAAATTAGAGACGGAAATAGCAACGGAATCTTTGGATTCCGTTGCTATTTCCGTCTCTAATTTTTTTTTATTAAGATACATAAATCAGAAACGGATCAAATTCCGTCTCTGATCCGTCTCTGATTAGCAACGGATCAGAGACGGAAATAATCAGAAACGGAATTTATTCCGTCTCTAATCAGAAACGGAATTAGAGACGGAATAAATTCCGTTTCTGATCCGTCTCTAAATCAGAAACGGAATCGAATTCCGTTTCTGATTGAATCAGCGACGACGTTTTTAGAGACGGAATTGATTCCGTTTACGTTCGTTTCGATTGAAATTAGAGACGGAATTTTAACAAATCAGAGACGGAAATTTCCGTTTCTGATTTGCTGTTTTTTTGTAGTGAGCTCGAAGTAAGGTTTTGCATCAACTTCATTCTCATTTTACAATACCACTGATCCCGAATTGCACGTAAACCAAAGTAAAATCTTCATCTTAGGACTAACACTTGGTTAATTAGTATTCGAGCAACTAATAATTTATATTCACCTTTCAGACACTCATTTACAACCCTAATTATGACAGATTGAGGACACACCTCGACACACTCCGACTTCACGACAAAATATCATATAATATACACACTAAGCACACAACACACATAAATAAAATATATCTTATGATCTCTAGTCCATAATGCATAGGTCCCACCTCAATACTTAAACTCCAAATGAAATTTGAAAATACTTAATTAGTCACCTAATAAAGTTTATAAAATTCTCAAATTTTACAACATCACAACAGAATTATACTACCATAAAAAAGGAGCTTTTGGCAGTGTTGTTGGCAAGAATTAATAAATGCAATAACATAGCACTTCATAGCTTTCCAATAAAAAAATAGAGGTTAGTACCACCTAGATGCGTTGAATACCTGCGTGTCCACCTACTGGAAAGGCATAAAAATCTTGTAAGAGAAGAGTCTGGAGATCAACTTCTAAGGGTACAAAGATCTTATCTTTGAAAAGAACCAAACCATCACAAAGAAGTGCTGATGAGCCAAAAGAGTGCTTAGAATAACTTAGATCAAGGACTGTCCACTGGATTGAAAGTGTAAAAAGTTCTCAAGGTCTGAGGTAAAGGTGCCTAAGACCCATCTCACTAGGTCATTACTTGGTCTAATTCCTCTAATTAAGCACATAAACAAAATAATTAACTTTGTACCTCAAATTATTTTTATTTCAATCTTATAGTGCTCGAAGAATTAATTTAGATCCTCGACTAACCTCAATTCTTAATTTATTTCATTGGAGAATTAATAAATTATACCTTATTTTATAAGAATTTCGGCAGCACCTCCCTTAAAAGTAGCATGCTGAAAAATCCACCTAATAGACATAAGAGTTTGGGAGAAGCCAAAAATGACTCACAACTCCCCACAGTTCATAATATACATCAATTATCATTTATTAAACTTACTTAGAGTCGTCGGATTCTCTTATATAGTTTACAATTTTCGAAACGAATAAAACAACGCCATAACCTCAATTTACATCCCATTAAACTATAAACAACGTCAAACTTACTTAAAACCAATTTAGAAAGCTCTCATAACCTGTCAATGGTGTTTCACGGCCTACACTCACCTCAAAAACCCCAAAACAATATATATATATATATACAATTTACAACAACAAAATATTAACTTTAAATTCAAAACATTCACCAAGATCTTCGAGCATTTGTCCGTTCTTCCTTATCTTCACCGAGAACCTGACATCAAAAGAAACAACTCAAAGATGTCAAGTAAGTAAACTCCTACATTGCTTTGTACTTCTGCAAATGGTAGTCCGAATACATTGAGACATGCAAATATTTTTCCAAATAGCAATAAATTTATATAACAATGTGGATACCTCATTTCATGTTCTAAGCTCATAACAAGCAAGCTCTCTCACGATGAATCTAGAACAGTCCTATGAGTTCAATGCATGCTACCCGGGAGTCGACTTTAATTGCCTTAGATGTCTGCAGTACATCTAAACTGGAGTGGAGCACCTTACACTCTTACGATCGAAGCAGGGGCAACTCTATCTGGATGCCCAAGTATGCATGACCAATAATGATGTGAAATGCAATGCAGACTAAACACAAATGCAGGTACAAAGATAAATTCCATAATTAGTAAAGACATTGTAGGGTGTACTTATAGTTAAACCAACTCTAAGTTGGTTGCGAAGCCTCACACAATATTCCCCGGCTTTCACATACTTTTGTAAGTCCTTTTAAATCATAAAATTCACATTTTAGAGTTAAAACTGTATTTTAATACTTTAAAATCATATTTCAACTTAACGGGATTAAAATCCCCTAACAAATTTTATTGACTATTTAAAGTCTCTGAAAGCACCATCACACCTCTTTTCCAAGTGTTTAACCTCTATATAGGTTATAAACCATTTATTAGATTCTAAATAGGGTCTTAACCACCTATGTAGCTTCTGAATCACTCATATATCATCTATGCATTCCAATTGAAGTTTTAAACTCAATCAACAATTTATAGGCTTTGCCTATCTCAAATCTCCATTAAAATCTTCAATGAGTTCTACTTGACTCGACAACAACATATTCGGAAATCACTTGATTCCCATAACCACCTAAATTGATTCCCAAACTTACGATAGAATAGAAACCTCAAAAGCTTAATTTCTCTAATTAATTCATCAAATCATCACCAAACAATGCCATTCACTTCCATTTACCTCAACAAACAATAAAATAGGCATTGTTATTCACATTTCCCTCCTTCCGTAAATCGAGACTAAACAACAATTCAACACCACTAAAACTCATTGATTTAACAAATTAAACATCACAACAACAACACCAACCACCTAACAATTATAGTATAACCATCATCAATTCTAACCTAACAACAACAATATAACAGTGGTTCCAATTAACCTTTAATCTCTAACTAACAAAACAATTCATCAATAACAATGACAACAACAACACTGTTGTCCCTCTTCATCATCGACATAAATAACAACAGCAACAACCCTCTCTATTGCCTCTCTTATCTCCTCTGAACCGAGCCAACGATAACCTCTCCTTGCTCCCTCCCCAACTGAACTTCAGACAACAACAAAACAACAATACATCGTCATCTTCCTCCCCTTTTCTATTCGATTAATATCAATCTAAACACAGCCCAAAACACATACGCACACCCACAGTCCATCCCCCTTCATCGTCATAAACCTCTCCTCAACTTAACCGAGACAAACATCACAATAACACAATCAAATACCACTGATAAACAATGAATTAAATGACTTAACATCAATTTCGAATCAAAAGCTCAACTTAACCAATGTTTGATCTCCTTCTTCACCGCCACACAGCCCACTGATAAATTTAATGCAATTTGATGTGTTTCAAGCAATTTCATGTTATTCCTTTTGAATTGGCTTATATCTCCCCCTAATGGTGGGATAACTGCTTCATCAAAGTGACAATTAGCAAAACTTGCTATAAATAATTTTCCTATTAGGGATTCAAGGCATCTTATAATATGATTAATGGAGAGTAAATCAATATACGTTTCCTATTTATTTGCCTTGAGATAATCTCCAGCTGAAAAAAATACAGTTCGTTAAAGGATGTCCGTGCGAATTTATGATATTTTCGCATTATTGATGATTATGGATAATCAAATAGATCTTTCCACATTATGAATGTCATTTGATTTATGACGACATTCGTTTTAATGTGTCTTATATATTCAAGAAGTTAAAGTTGTGAATATTATACTCAGATTAAATCATATAAATAATTTTTCTATTATTCTGAGTAGACTCCTTTTGAACAAGACATTAACAATAAAATTGTTATATTAGATATTGCCTGAACATTAGCTTCCGCTAAGTTCGAATTCGAAAAATATTCACTTTTATATTATAATATACATGCATGTAGCACGATACATAAGACATAAACTCATCGCTCATAGTTAGGTCAGGATTTAAACACATCTCGATGTGCTTGTTTTATCGAGCCATTTTCAATGATAAAATTCATAATATTTTGTGACTTTGTCTTTGATTTTGAAGGCATGGTAAATGTCACAAAAATATTCGGGTATATATATATATATGACAATATTTAGGCAAAATAGCCTTTCATATATGACCAAAAAAATGTCACAATTATGAGCGCTCATTGTCAATAGTTATTTGCCCTTTGTAGTGGTGCACCACTTTTGTTCCAACTTTTGGTGGAATTGTCAATACAACATTTACCTGATATTTTCACCTTTTCCACGTCCATAAATTTATTATTGCGATCATGATCATTATATGCAACATATGCTTCTTAATTTGAAGTCGAACTAATTGGACGGGAGCGATATTATATTTATAATATCTCATTATTTTACTCAGTTACCATGAGACAAGAGATCAATCCTTATATTTATTGGATTGACGTGCGCACTCGATATCTGCTGCAGCAATAAATCGAGGCGGGTCACGTGACCTTGTTTTTATTGTCTCATCAGTCATATTTCCACATAGCCTCAACATAGAGGTAATTAAAATTGTGGAATTATAATTAATATTTGACTGATTAAATTTTGTAATATGAGACTCAGCCGTTCATTTTGAGCTTTTAGAGCATTACCCTTTTGGTATGTATATATATAACTCCATAAGGTGAAAAGATATATAAAGTGAAATATTCACTTTTCAAATCTCTAAAGAGAAATTGGCGAATGATTATGTATAACACACAGTTTTGCATATATGTTTTATTTACAAATTGTAGTATCTAATTGTAATGACAAGTAATTCTTGTTGGTAATATAATAATACAACAAGTTCAACTATGATTGAATAATATTTTGAAAATAAATTTAATATAAATTTTTTTTCCCTTTTTTACGTAAAAACATAACATATGATTAAATATATGTTCACAACTTGATTCATTAATAAACAAAATGTACTATTCGTATGAGTTGGTGGGACAACCTCAACGTTGGGTGACGAGACATAGTCTACTTAATACCGTGCCTCCTCGAACGGGATAACCCACCTCCCTTTCAATGTTTAGCTTTACCGGGGACAAGGCTTACCCACTATCAACTTAAACTTATAACATTATTTGTATTATAAAATCAAGAATAGAACAATAACTAATCGTTTGAAGTTTTAAGAGAAAAACTACATGTCACATATTGACTTTTGATTTCTGATGTAGAAGATCGTACAAGACGCAACTACAGAGCATACTTTCGTAGTCGGTGACGTTACGATGCATAATGTATGAATAAAGTACATTTACGTAATTAAATATGCATGTAACAAAAAAGAAATTAACCATGATAACATGAAAATAAATTGAACTTATTTAAATTAATAAAAATTATACCTTCTTAGCTTTATATCTTTGAAAAGTTTCTTGATCTTCAAGACCTCCTCTTGTAGAGCAACTTCATGCTGATAACGTGTTGTAAATTGAGTTGGAACTTGCTAAGAACTAAATAAGGAAAGTAGAAGACTAAGAATTTCTACTACTACAAATTACTACTACAAAGGTGAAGAGAAGAAATGAGATAGTTGGAATGAGAAGTTTTCATTCAACTTGGTATGTTAATTACAATGGAGTTGGCACCCTTTATATAGGCCATTTGGTGATGATGATAATTGTACTTATACAATGTGTACAAGTTATACATACACCACAAGTCATACAACACATTACAAGCAACATAGACAATACATGGAAGAGTTGGAGTACATTGGAGAGGATTACAAGTTACATGACAATACATGGATAAGTGATTATACATTGGAGTTGAATACAAGTTATGTAGAGTATACAAGTTACATTCAATGTAGAAGTCATGCTTGATGTTACAATTCAATGTGAGAGTCATGCTTGACAATGTGATCATTCATAAGCTTGGTTAAAGGGTCATCCAATTACAACACCTCCCAACCCTAAAACTCATTGGTGCTTCATCTTCTCCGTGCTATCCCCTCTTCGCGTCACCTCCTCCACTATGGTATTCGAACTTCTTTGAAACCAGGTACTCCACTCTCTCTCCCTCCCTCTCTCAACATCAACAATGCCTCATAAACGACATCACATAATGTATTAATGGATCAAATGATTTTTTCATTTGCACTGCAACTGTAATGAGAAAATCCAAAAAGAAAGCTACTTGCAGGTGATATCCTTTTTCATCAAATTAGAAAGTTTCATTAGTTAGAAACCTCATAAAAATTAGTTTGCCTCATAAAAATTGAATTGCAAGTCCTAAAATGCATAAATAAATGGACTAGCAACACAAATATTAGGGCTAAAAACTAGCAAAACAAATTATTATAAATAGTAAGTTTATGGATGACTATGTATCACAAATGGCAAGGCAGTAAGATGATCGAACACTTGCAATTCAACAAAACGTAATCGACATATGTGAGAGAGAGAGAGAGAGAGAGAGAGAGAGAGAGAGAGAGAGAGAGAGAGAGAGAGAGAGAGAGAGAGAGAGAGAGAGAGAGACCCTACGAGAGAGGGGGAGAGAGTTTACTGGAGAGAGTGGCGAAAGATCGAAGAAGAGAGGACGAGTTGTGTTTTGGTTGTTATAATATGAGGGTAATTTGGTCATGTTGGATGCACCAACAATGAGATTAAATAATACTATTTATTTCATGGTTTTATTTTATCTCACTCTTATGGGTTAAAATAATCTCATCATCAATTTTAAACTCGAACAAAACATTAATATTATTTAGTACCACCACTTATCTCATGCTATCCCATGAACCGAAAGGTCATCTTCTAAAGAAGCCAACTGTCGTTCTATGTAATTTCACCATTTTTTAATTTAAATTTCATGTTTACCTCATATAGCCCAAAATAACCTCTGCAATTTTGTCAAAAATTGAAAAAATCTCCAATGCTCTCCGATACACACGGACACCGCATCTATATCTCAAGTTGGCACTATTTCGTGTCGAATAGAGTATATTACACCAATTATTCACACAACACATAAAAATAATATTTTGACTTATGATCTCTAGTCCGTAATGCGTGCGTCTCACCTCGTGTACTTAAAATCCCAGTTTAAATTCGAAAATCTTTGATTAGACTGGTAATCAAGTTGATGAAATTCTAGAATTTCACAAGAAGCCACCAAGAAAATCAACTGATCAGTACAATAAGATAATGCATCACCAGGGACTTTCGAGGTTCCTGGTTTGTAGACAATTTTAAAATCATAGCCCATATGTTTCGAAATCCAACGTTGCTATTCAAGAGTGTGAATTTTCTATTGAAGGATTGAAGGTATTGACGCAACTTGCGAACAGCCTCAGTAAGAGCAAAAGACTCACGGACATACGCACACTCCACTTGCATTTGAGGATTAAGATCTTTGCTGAAATAGGCAATTAAATGTCTTGCTTGAGTGAGAACAACGCCAATACCAAAATTAGAAGCATCATTATAAACAGTAAAAACAACAATGATGGTAAAGCCAACAAAGAAGTGGACATTAGAGCATGTTTTAAGGCCTTAAAAGCTGTAATAGCAGCCGCAGTCCAGACAAAAAAACGTCCTTGCACAATAAATTAGTTAAGGGAAACGATAGAGTTGCAAAACAAGCCACAAATTTGCGATAAAACCCAACACGGCCTAAGAAACCACACAACTGTTTGAGTGTGGAAAGAAGGGGCAAGGAATTAATGGCTTGAATCTTCTCAGGATCCACATCAACTCATTGGGTAGAGATGACATGTCCTAAGTACACCAGGGAGGAAGACCAAATTCACACTTAGATAGCTTGACAAAGAACTTATTAGTGTGTGTACATTTAAAACTGAATCCAAGTGAGTAAGATGAGAGGCCCAAGAGTTATTGTAAAAAAGTATATCACTGAATAATACAAGAGCATACCTATGAAGGAAATCTCTCAAAAGATCATTCATGGTCGTTTGGAAGGATGAGGGAACATTACAGAGCCCAAAATGCATAATGACAAACTCATAATGCCCATAATGGTACGACGAGCGGTCTTATGTATATAAGGAGGATGGATTGGTAGCTGATGGTACCCGACTCGGAAGTCCAATTTAGAGAAAACAAAGGCCTTATGAAATTCATCAAGTAGCTCATCAACAGAGAAAAAAGATCCTTGATTGTAACTTCATTGAGGGCCATATAATTCACACAAAAGCCTCTATGACCCAACCTTCTAGTGGACCAACAGGACTAGAGAAGAGAAAGGACTTGTACTTGGTCGGATTAAGCCATCTCGCAGTATCTCCTTGACTAGCCTATCAATTTCCCCTTTTTGGAAGTAGGAGTAACGATAAGGCTTCACATCCTCGTTGAGGAGGCAGAAAAAGTGGGAGCTTCAAAGAGGTATGAAAGAGAGGTTGTAATCATGTTGGAACCACAGGGGTAGTCGTCGCTTCAGAGGAGTTCATTTTAGTGACTGAGAATTGGAATAAAGCTGCAACTCCATCTTGATGTTGAAGACGGTGTAGTTGGGCCAAGGACATCGGAGAACATGATGTTGGTCGAATGCCCTAAAGCTGGACTATGACATCCCGTCATTGACCAAACCGGACTCAACCTGATCCAACCGGATCAGAGGCCAGAACTGGGTTCGATCGATGACACAGCTGTGCTCGACGATAGTATACCATAAAAATAAAATAATTTTTTTAGTGTGCATGTAATATTTAGTAAATAATTAAATAATTATAAATACACACATGACACAAGGCAAGGTGAGACACGGGTTTCGCCTTAGGATATGCGTTAGGTGGGAAATACATAACTTAGGTTAGTACCATGATCTAATATTAACTTGGTTTAATTTAGCCTAAGTAGTGTATTAAAATTTATTAATATGCATATGGTAGGAATATAATAAAATTCAACTTATAGCCTATGCTTTAAATTAAAAATCATAGCCTATGTAAGATGTAGCATATGTGCCACATAACAATCAAACAAGAAATTATGTTGCATGGACTTTATGTTGTACATAGGATTGATTTCGATATTCATAAATACATCTAGATGAAGTGCTAAGATCTAGATTTAGTTTGGAGACATAATCATGCAATATGGGACACTTGTCACTTACAAGCAACACTTGTCAATCTAAACAAATTCATGTCTCCAAATTAATAACTAAGAAACTTGATTTAGAGGCTTAATTAAGTACTTAACTTAAACTAATTATGTCACTAATGGTGAAGTGTAGGACCCATTTTGGACCTTAGATGTGCCACAAAACTCATAACTCGAGGCATATTTATAGGCCATTATTTTAAGTTAATACAATGTATATAAGGAATACTTAATTATTGTTATTGCAAATAAAAACACCACAAAAATTGAGAGGAAGAACATGAGTTGCTAGAAATTGAGGATTCAATGAGCAATTAGAGTGCAATTAGAGTTTTGAATAGGAGAAATATTAGATCCACAACAATATTAAGGTAACCCCGTTCTTTTCCTTTTCAACTTCATGGATTTTAATGGCATAAGAATTTCATGGATTTTGATGACAAAAGAATGAATGTGGGCTGATGTGGTTTAATAACAATGAGATAATGCATTTTTTAAGATTGAACTCAAATTTGATGCCTCTAAACAAGCATGAACTAAGAATCAAGATTCAAACTTTACATGACTTGGAAATTAATATTTTGGGCTTGAATTTGGAAATTTAACTATGAGTTTGAAATTTAGGTTTCAATGACTGATATGAAATGTTTTAAGACACAAATTCAACTCACTTTATGCCCAATTTGATTGGAAATTGAGGTTGATCAAATGTATGTTTAAAAAGTTGAATAACTTAATTTTTAATGTCATTTAATGGTGAAATTGGCTATAGGTTATTAAATTGTGGAATTCTTATTGTAAACTGATGTAAATGGAACTCAAGTAACACCCAAGGGGTCCCCAAAGAAACCCCAAATCGAAACAAGATGAATCAACCCAAAAATAATAAAACAAGCATGTTCAAACATCAAGAATTAGACCTGACATTGCGATGAGCATAACTCACTCAATTTAACTCCAATTGGAGCAAGCTTTGGATATGTTGTTATTGGGTATGTTAAAAATCTTGCGATAAAGTTTCATGGTATATGGAGCTATACAATGGGAGAAATCAAATTTGTACACTTGATGGTCGAAATAAAACCCAGATGCGCGCGGTATTCGTAAAACTTTGATATCTCCTTCGTTTTTTATCGGAATTGTGCATACCATACCTTTTCGAAAAGATAAAAAGTATAACTAAATCAATGTGTACATGTACTTTTCAAATTAGAAGATTTTGATTATTAAATTAAGCTATCAAAGCGGTGCATCAAATATGAAATTTAAAGTATATTAATAAATTCAAAGAATTACATAATTGGGTTAATAACCTTGGGATATGTGCGTAAGAGTAATCGAGTGAATGAAATCAAAAATCTCGAGTCTAATACCAATTTTTAAAACTAGGGCTCGACGACGATACTCCGGTAGGACTTTCAACAACGTACTATGAGGTAACGATGAGTAGTCCAGTTTTGACACGCAACACACGAGGTTTATGAACACTAAGAATTTATAAACTTTATTACGCATCATATTATGATCACATAAGTTAGGAGTACATCACATCATGATTATCTATGGTTATGCATATATATATATACATAAGGACATATAGGAGCCACTCCAATAATTAGATGGGGCAGCTTTGACGGCGAAGAGTCTCCCCTCCGGATAGTCTAGCATCTTCGAGGGATGACTATACGAATATCTTCTACCCTCTAGCCAATATGGCAGTTGGAGAAGGTTTTTGCCCTCCAACCTTTCCGACGACGAAGTTAGAGTACGTCGATGTCGTTCGGGTTCACGAATTTGCGTGACGGGATCTCCCTCGATCATTGATGTTGAATGCCATCGGACCGATGAGATTCAGGCTACGTCCTTGCATAAAGGGTTCATGGGAACCACTTTTTCATACTAGAAAAGGACTAAATCATGTTTAATTACTACAATTTACTTATATTATTCCTTGTCGAATTACATTATGTTATAACTTTTATAAAAACATGTTGTTCACTTACTGGGGGCTTTTTGGAACCCAGATCCATCCTCTAGTGATCGAGGGAAGGGCATGGCGCACCCGTGAGATGACGACTTCAAACTACCTTGATCTTCATTGTAGGATTTATCTCTTTTATGTATATATATTTTGTTTTATATAACGAACTTACTTTTGTTTATGCATGGCTTATGAGATACTTTTGGACATGTTCCTCGACCTGGATTTATGGTATTGATGATATGACAAGTGTTTTCCCCACTTAGGCTCCCGTTTACTTTCTTATATTTTATTATACGTTCATCAAACTCTACACACACTTGAGTTTAACTTAATTGTAAAAAGAATGGACGAGCAGGTCTGGAACGTCTTTTGGGGTTCAGGAGACGGTTGGACCGGTCAGACCATCCGTTCACGGTACGTGTGCTGACGATTTTGGTATCAAAGCCAAGGTTACTTAAAATCCTAGGACTCAAAGGAAAACTGGAAATTCGAATAATTTGATTCACGAGAACTTAGAAAAATAGGGAACACAAGTCGAGGACTAAGTTGGGAAGAACTGTGGAATTGTAGTCTGTTGACTATATTGACATACTACGTTAGTTTTGAACTTATATTATATATAATGGATAAATATAATGCACTGACTCTCGAATCGTTATCTACGTACAATTATGATAAATTCTGCACCATGGAACCGAATGGGTAAGATTCGTTAGCTCTACGAGAGACGGTGTTTTTTTCATCTTCTACTTTCATTAACGATATTATACGTAAGATGCATGAGGTGATCGTGCGTCAGCAGAAGTCCTTGGAGGCTTTTAGGCAACACTTTGAGACTCTTAAACGTAAGAGAGAGGCCAACTCCGCTAATACGAGAGGACTAACTGTGGTGGCAACAAGTCTTGTAGACTAATTGGCGGCACGACCAAAGATTACACTGTAAACACCAGCATTGTTTTCGGTGTTGCCAGTAGTGAAATTGACACAGACGGGTCCATTCCAACTCGTAGTAGTATTACCTTATCTACTTGCACCCCCGGAGACTCCAGTAGTATAGTCGGTCGCGACTGAGAGCAAGGCGGTCAGGCTCGATCATTTTTGGAAAAGCTTCAATAGATGTTAGACTCTGAAATTCAACAAAGATAGACATAGGCAAAATGCATAATAGTGGGTCCTCAATCAAGTTAATATTCACTTTCTAATCTATGTGGACATGGATTGGCAAATTGAGTTATCGACCATGCACTTAGAAGGAGCTGCTGACGAGTGGTTGCAGGCTATGTATGCTAGAGAGGATTTAGTTGAGGATTTGATGACTTTTCGACGATTATTCTTTGGGAGCTTATTTACTTCAGCGATGAGGAGTAGGAAGAGAGATGAGTTTCTCACACTAAGACAGGGATACATGACCGTATTTGAGTTCATCGATTGGTACTCCTGACTATCATCTATGGCAGGAGATCTGTTGACACCAAATGACTACTTGCCGCAATTTGTTATGTGTCTGAGGTGTAAGATTAGCCATAGTATGAGTGCATTGGGCGTGATTGTGTTCAAACATCTCGTAAACTAAGCTATTGTTTTTGAGTTGACAAAGGAGTTCCAAGATGGGGACATCTAGGCGACACACCATCAGGAGGATCCTCGAATAGAAGCTCGAGGAAGAGGTCTAGTGGTCTGGGAGATGGGAGACGAGAATACATTAAGAGGTCACGTGATGACAGGTCAGGATCGAGCACTTCAACACGGACTATTTTAGTTCAGCAATCGTCGCGGTGAGGCAGATTGAACTACCATTTTCGAGGTTTGATCAGGAGCAGAGGCAGTCTGATAGGTATATCCAGGGGTCAAGGTTCTTAGGGCAGATCTTACATTACTTGTTGGGGTTGTGGTCATGCAGGAAACTTCGTAATAAGTGCCCAACACATGTATATGCAGTGCACCCAACGAATCAGACTAAGCAGGTGTTTATCGTGGCGACACCAAATAGACAGGCCACTAAAGAGTTGATCACATGTATTATTTCTATTAGTGGACGAATCATGCACATACAAATAGATGCTGGGTCTATGATCTCATTCATAGCAAGATGCATGGTAGACACGTAAGGTTATCACTAGTGAGAGTAGTTAAGTATCTCATAATTAGTACAACTACAAGAGATAGATTTTACCTTAACCTTGTCCGTGAAAGGTGCATGGTGAAAGTTAATGGTTACGATTTACCTATTGACCTTTGGGTGCTCGAGTTTCTCAAGTTTGATGCGCTCCTAGGTATGGACTAGTTGGCAGCATACCATGTCCATGTAGATTGCCACTGAAAGGTAGTGACTTTATGTATTTTGAGACTTGCATAGTTCAACTTTCGAGGTGCGTCGACAGGCGATAATAGTACTAAAGTCCGAGTCGCGACGTATTGCAAAATCGAGGATCATGCGAGACTTTATGAAGCTTTAGGAATTCGAGAAGAGGATTAAGGACATCCCGGTCATACGAGACTTTTCTAACGTGTTTCTGAATGACCTCCCCAGGTTAACTCCACTCCACGAGATCGACTTCATTATAGAAGTGAAAGATGAAATGAAGCCAATTTCGAATGCTGCCTATAGGATGACGAGATCGAAGTTGATTGAGCTGAAAAAACAACTCAAAGAGTTATCTAACATCTAATTTATATAGTCGTGTGGCGCACTAGTTTTATTTGTCAAGAAGAAGGACGGATCATTAAGGCTTTGCATTAGTTATAGGTAACTAAACAAGGCCACAATTCAGAACAAGTACCCGTTACCTCGGATTGATGAATTGTTCAAGCAGTTGAGTGGTGCTCGACACTTCTCAAAGATCGACTTGAGATCGGGCTACCATCAATTGCATGTCAGGGGTGAGGACATTAAGAAGACCGCGTTCTGGATAAGATACGAATTTTTCAATTCACATTGATGTTGTTCGGAGTCACAAACACGTCGACTACGTTTATGGACTTGATGCACCGTGTGTTCATAGACTACTTAGATCAGTTCGTGATAGTGTTCATTAACGACATGCTCATTTACTCACGGACAACTGAGGACCACGAGCGTCACTTAGGGCTTACCTTGCAAGCTTTGCATGAATAAAGACTATATGTAAAGTTTAGCAAGTATAAGTTTTGGATGGACCAACTCAAATTCTTAGGGCATGTAGTTGGGGCAGACAAGACTTCGATAAATCTAGAGAAGGTCAGAGCGATTGTTGATTGACCTGCGCCTACTACACTAATAGAGGTATGAAGTTTCCTTGGATTGGCAAGCTACTAAAGGAGGTTTGTTTAGAGTTTATATAGGATAGACGCGCCTATGATTGCTTTGACCAGGAAGGACGTTGGGTTTGATTGGACCGAGCAATGTGAGTTTGCCTTTAAAGAGCTAAAGGAGAGACTCACTACGACACCAGTGTCGATATTGCTAGAGGATGGCAAAGATTTGGCAGTCTATACAGATGCATCGAGGACAATACTAGAAGCAATGTTAATAAAGGAGTGCAAGGTGGTGGCCTATACCTCTTGCTAGCTACGGGTGCATAAGAAGAACTACCCCATCTACGACCTTGAGTTGGTGACGATAGTTTTTGCACTGAAGTTATGGCGACACTATCTTTATGGAGATAAGTTTACGTTATTTACAGGTCACTAGAGTCTCAAGTATTTGTTCACTCAAAATGAGTTGAATATGAAACAACAGAGCTGGCTCGAGTTGTTGAAAGACTACGACTTCAAGATCGAGTACCACCTCGAAAAGGCAAACGTTGTTGTAGATGCCTTGAGCCGAGACATGTAGCGCCACAGATTCGACCAGAATTCGAGTTGTTAAAGGTCGCGCTTGTGATGTGTGTTTCAAAGATTTCAGCAGATACGAGGATTTGCGCACGGTTAGGGTTGCAACCGATGCCTGTCCAAACGATTGTCGACAAACATAAGGTAGATTTGAGCTAAGATCGGTACCTCGGTTTGACCGACGGTCCGGGTTTCAAAGATTGGACATTGGCAGCGGATCATAGTTTGAGATTTTGGGGTACATGGATTGCAGCAGTAGCAGAGTTGAGATAGGGAATTTTTCGAGAGTCGCACCAACCGCACTATAGCATTCACCCAAGTGTCACCAAGTTGTATCACGATGTACAACAATCGTACTAGTGGTCGGGCATGAAAACAGATATAGCCAAGTATACCAGGAAATGCGAGACATGTCAGCAGGTTAAGGTTGAATATTAAAGACCCGGAGGACTACTCCAGCCATTACCCATTCCTTAGTAGAAGAGGGACCACATTACGATGGACATGGTGAAAGGATTACCGACTACCCTAAGGAGCCATGATACGATATGGGTTATCGTCAACAGATTGATAAAGGCAGCTTACTTTCTACCGATTCTATTTTCTGACTCGTCCACTGGTCTAAGCTGGGTTTATGAGCCGGAAATAATCAAGTTAAATGGGGCGCCATTGAGCATAGTGTTAGATAAGGATCATCGGTATGCGCTAGGGTTATGGCACAGTATGCAGGATCAACTAGACACTCATATTCACCTCAATGCAGCTTATTATCCGCGAATAGACGAACTATCAGAGAGGTTGATCCAAGTTTTGGAAGCCATACTATGGACTTGTGTACTCGAATTCGGGGGTCACTTGGAGGAGTATTTACACCTGTGTGAACTTTCTTGCAATAATAGTTATCAGTTGAGCATCGGGATGGTGTTGTTTGAGGCTTTATACGACAGGTCGTGTAAGACACCATCATGTTGGCCAGAGGTAGCTGATATAGTGGCAGTTGGGCCTGATGTTATACAAGATCACACGGAGAAAGTGAGGCTGATTCGTCAGAGATTACAAGCAGCACAATATCGACAAAAGAAATACGCCAATCTAAAACGTCAAACAGTTGAGTTCGAGAAGGGGACTTTGCATACCAGAAGGTGTCGCCTATGAAGGGACACTAGAGATTTGGGTTCAAGGGGAAGCTCGCATCGAGTTATACGAGACCATTTGAGATCACTAAAAGATTTTGGAAGGTTTCTTACTAGTTAGCATTTCCGCCACAGATGTCAGGGGTACACCAAGTATTTCACATATCTATGTTGAGGTGATGTGAGGGTAATTTGGGAAGATTGTGATATCATGTCACCAACCAAAAACCATACTCAGCCCGATTCAACCGGATCGGAGGCCTAAACTCGGTTCGAATGGGTAACGTACTCGTGCTCAACGATTTTGAACTATAAGAGATAAAATAATTAATAAATGATTAAATAATTATATTCTCGGTGTGAATGTAATATTTAATAAATGATTAAATAATTGTAAATACACATGTGACATAAGGCAAGGCGAGGCGTGGGTTTCGCCTAGGGATATACATTGGGCGGGAAATACATAACTTAGGTTAGTAACATGATCTAATATTAACTTGGTTTAATTTAGCCTAAGTGGTGAATCGAAATTGATTAATATGTATATGGTAGGAACATAATAAAACTCAACTTATAGCCTATGCTTTAAATTAAAAACTATAGCCTATGTAAAATGTAACATAAGTGTTACATAACAATCAAACAAGAAATTATGATGCATGGACTTTATGTTATACATAGGATTGATCTCGATATTCATAAATACATCTAGATGAAAGGCTAAGATCTAGATCTAGTTTGGAGATATAATCATGCAATATATGACACTTGTCACTTACAAACAACACTTATCAATCTAAATAAATTCATGTCTACAAATTAACAACTAAGCAACTTGATTAGGAGGCTAATTAAGCACTTAACTTAAACTAATTATGTTGCTAATGGTGAATAGTAGGATCCAGTTTTGACCTTAGATGTGCCACAAAACTCGTATCTCGAGGCATATATAGGCCATTATTTTAATTTGATATAAGGTATATAAAGAAGACTTAGTTGTTGCTATTGCAAATGAAAACACCACAAAAATTGATAGGAAAACATGAGTTTCTAGAAATCGAGGATTCAAGGAGCAATTGGAGTGCAATTAGAGTTTTCAAGAGGAGAAACAGTAGATCCACAACAATCATAAGGTAACTCCTCTCTTTTTTCTTTCAACTTCATGGATTTCGATGGCAAAAGAATGAATGTGGGCTAATGTGGTTTAATAACAATGATACCATGCATGTGTTTAGATTGGAACTCGAATTTGATGCATCCAAACAAGCATGAACTAAGAATTAAGAATTCAAACTTTACATGACTTGGAATTTAATATTTTGGGCTTGAATTTAGAAATTTAACTATGAGTTTGAGATTTAGGTTTCATGGACTGATATGAAATATTTTAAGACTCAAATTCAACTCACTTTATTCCCAATTTGACTCGAAATTGAGGTTGATCAAATGTATGTTCAAAAAGTTGAATCACTTAACCTTTTAAGGTACTTTAATGGTGAAATTAGCGGTAGGTCGTTAAATTGTGGAATTCTTGTTGTAAACTTATGTAAATGGAACTCAAGTAACACCCAAGTGGTCCCCTAAGAGGCCCAAAGTTGAAACAAGATGAATCAACATAAAAGAACAAAATAACCATGTTCAAACATCAAGAATTAGACCTGACATTACGATGAGCATAACTTACTCAATTTAACTCCAATTGGAGCGAGCTTTAGATATGTTATTATTGGGTATGTTAGCAACCCTGTGATAAAATTTTATGGTATTTAAAGCTATACACTAAGGTTGTGTTTGATAGCAAAGAAAATAAGAAAAAATCATGAAAAATTATTTTATTTTTTAGAATAACCATTTTTCTGTGTTTGATACACATATAACCGCACAAAGAAAAAAACCCACTCTTAATTTTTCTCGTTTGTTTTCTCTTAATTTGGGATGAAAATTCTAGGCTTTTTGAGGGACTCTGTTTCTACCCAAACTAGAATTTTTTAACAAAAAAACTCGCGGCATCTGAACTTATTAGTCATCACGTTAAATAAACCCATTTCTTCCTCCTCACCACCCACCACCACTACCACTACCACTACCACCTCTCTAACATACAATCCATTCTCGTTTTCCTCACCAGTGCCATCTCAAAGCTATGATGCCATCTCCCTCTCCTCATCATCTTTAATTTCGTGGTTAAATCTTTGGTGATTAGTTAAAAGCTCTAAGAATTTGTTGTTTTTAGTAGATGAAGGGGGAGTGGTGGAAGAGGAGATGGAGGCGAAGGACGGTGCGGAGTTCGTAGGAGGTGGTGGGAGGATGAGGGGAGGAGGCAGAGGAGGTGGTGCTCGGCGGAGTAGTAGAGGAGGACATCGAGCAGAGGTGTAGGAGGAGAAGCAGTAGTGAGGCAGGTGGTGGTGGGGTGGAAGAGGGCCAAAGCTCCTTGAGCAACGGGAGGGAGGCAGGTGAACCATAAGACAATTGTGGTTTAATGAAAGATTCTAGAGAAGAAAGTGTGGGTCCCACTTGAAAAGAAAATTTTTATCACTGATAAGTCAGTATTTATATATATTTAGTAGTTTATTTTAGTATATTTAATTATGCAAAGTTTCTAAATATATATTTAATTATATTTTTGGTCATTTTTAGGTGAAACGGAGTGCGCGGTTGAATTCGTGGTGAAAAAATACTCGAAATGGAGTATTTACTCGTAGTGATAAGATACTGAACAATTTGCCTCGAGTTACGTGTTGCGCGGTGGGTAGAATTGGAGACAGCATATTTCAACCAATTAGGAGTTGCCACGTCAAAGCACATCTTCTATCGACCATTCATGTCTCGCCACGTCAGCGGTTCGCATCACAACAACAGTCAAGTGTCGGGCTATTACCACACCAGCATGTCATCAGCATCGCTTTCCTCTAATCAGGCGGCGATACGTGAAGCTCTCTCACAACCCAGCTCGTCATCACGAGTTGTTTCGGCCAATTAGAAATTGTCACGTTAGTGCGGCGGCAGCAAAACTAATTTTTAGTAGTTTTATATATTAGGACTTTAGATTTATTTTGAGAACATCGACTATTATTATTTTATCGACTTTCTTCGACGACGATGTTCGCTAATCAACTCATTGCCTAGGTCGAATGGGAAGCAAGTCGAGATTATGGATTCATCGCATATTATGTGAGATCTTTTATTTTATTATTTAATTTAATTTAAATTCTCATATTTCATAGTTGTTGATTTTAATGATTATGGTTTAAATCTAGGGTATGTATATGGCTAGTGCATGCTTTTAGTTGGACAATCTATAGTTATTTGGACCATTAGTATCCGTGTAATTTTGCTTTTGGACCAATAAAGTGATAAACACTCACCCGTTTGCCATCAAGCCCTTTCGATTCTTGGGTGTGCAATAATTGAATCTAGGTTAAATCGGGAGCGGATGCGATCCAATTATTTAGGATTAGTGTTCCCACAGATCCAAACTACTGCAGTTAGTGTGTTAAACCCGATTGTCAGATGTCTAGGGTTATACATTACTTAGAAAATAGTTAGTGGCGGACGTCCTGATTATCGAAATTAGGGGAATTAGGAGTTTCTGTCGGACGTCGATTTTCTATAGCGAATATAGGAGAATATAAATTAAGGTTTTTGGGAAAGATTGAAGACCATGATTGCAATTAAATCTTGATTCTGATTTGTGGAACTGTAGACTTAGGTGTTACTTAGGTATTAATTAATTTCTTAAAAAATTAGCTTAGTTATTTTATTTATTTAGTTTAGTTAGATTAGTTAGTTAAATTAATTTATTTTAAAACCCTCGATTTTCCTTTTTTGTTATTTTTAACCTAAGGAAGACTACCAATCTCTGTGGGATCTACCATTTGCCACTATTCTACAAAATAGTTGGTTTATGAACTTTACTTTATTGACGCGTTCAGCTCGAGTCAATCACCTCCAATCAAACAACCATTAGAAGATTTTCATGAGAAAATTCTTCGTAAATGATTTAATACAAAAAATATTTTTTTCATATTGATTTTTTGCTATCAAACACACCCTAGGAGAAAAATCGAGTTTGTAAGCATGATGGTCGAAATGAAATTCAGATCCGCGCAGTGTTTGTAAAACTTTGATATCTCCTTCATTTTTTATTGGAATTGCGCATACCATACCTTTTCGGAAAGATAATAAGTAGACCTAAATCTTTGAGTACATGTACTTTTCAAATTAGAAGATTTTGATTATCAAATTAAGCTATCAAAGTAGTTCATTGTATATGGAATTTTAAGTATATTAATAAATTCAAAGAATTACATGATTGGATTAATAACATTGGGATATGTGTGTGGGCGTAACTAGATAAATGAAATAAAAAATCTCGAGTTTAACACCAAACTTTAAAACTAGGGCTCGACAACGACACTCGGGTGGGACTTTCAACACATACCATGAAGTACCAAACACGAGGTCGGGTTTCAATATGCAACACACGAGGTTTGTGAACACTAGCAATTTATAAACTTTATTACGCATCATATTATGATCACACAAGTTAGGTGTGCATTACATCATGATTATCTATGGTCATGCATATATAGAAGGACCTATAGAAGCTACTCCAAAAACTAGATGGGCCACTTTGACAACAAAGAGTCTCCCCCTCCGGCCAGTCGGGCAGCTTCAAGGGATGACTATACGATGATCTTCATCCCTCCAGCCAGTATGGCAGTTAGAGGAGTTTTCTGCCTTCCATCCTTTCCTACGGCGGAGTTAAAGTACGTCGGTGGCACTCAGGCTCACTAATTCGAGTGACGAGACCTCCCCCGATCGTTGATGCTGAACGCCGCTGGACCGACAAGATTTAGGCCAGTCCTTGTCTATGGGGTTCATGGGAACTGCCTGTTCATATTAGAAAAGGATCGAATCATGTTTAATTCTTGCAATTTACTTATATTATTCCTTATCGAATTACATTATGCTATAACTTTTATAAAACTCTATTGTTCACTTACTGGGGGCCTTTTGGAACTCAGATCCATCCTTAAGTGATCGAGGGAAGGGTAAGGCGCACTGGTGAGACGACGATTTCAGACTACCCTGATCTTCATTGTAGGATTGATTTTTTATGTATATATATTTTGTTTTATATACTGAACTTACTTTTGTTTATGCATGGATTATGGGATACTTTTGGACATGTTCCTTGAGTTGGATTTTTGGTACTGATGATATGACATGTGTTTTCTCTAGTTAGGTTCCCATTTACTTTCTAGTATTTTATGATTTGTTCACCGAATTTCGTACTTGAATTTAACTTAATTATAAAAAGAATGGACAAGCGAGTCTAGAACGTCTTTGGGGTCGGTTAGACCGTCGGTTCACGGTACGGGTGGTGACACGGACAAACCGCAGGGTGAACATAAGCCAGCCTAGTGAACATCCCAAATAATATTAGCCCCATATAAAGGAAGAATGAAAGACTAATTGCACAAAAATAGAAACCTAAATCTGATGGAACTTCCTTGCAAACCCCAACATAATCAGAGGTCTCCCCATTGCCCACTGTCATTGTTAATTGCTCAAAAGGGCTCATTATTAGACTAAGGTGATGTGTCATACGTGTTTGAATATAATTATATGTAGAATCGGAGTTGACCAAAATAATATCATGATGGCCATTAACAATACCAGGAATATGAAAAGCCATATGAGTTGTATGGTGGCCTCGCGCCCCGAGGCCACCGGGTGAGCTACTACTCAGGTCCCACAGCCCTGACGACATCATCACCACGTTAGCGCTCCTCAATGTGTGTGCTAGTCATATTCTTTATATTATTTGCCAATTATTTAAGACATTCATTAAGTTACAAGTAGGGCTTGTGTTTACAGAGTTGCAAATAGATAACCAGGAATTTATAGTAGAAGTCTTATCATAGTATGACCATAGATTTTTAATAACTCTCAAGTCATATAGAGCATCAGTTCTACCGTAGAAAACCCGGAATAAAGTATATTGTATATCGGCGACATCAGTCCGTGATAAGTAAATATATACATGTACAGTTTATATCAAGTTTCTCATGCCGCAAAAGTAAAACAAAATATCAAAATGAACATATACTAGTAAGTCCTAGACTGTAGGTAATCAAAGATAGTCCTTAGACCTTTTTGATCTACACTTAGTAATCACGACAAAATAGATTACAAGTCTTGTAAGTAAGATTGCAAAAGAAAACCATCGAGCATTCAATAATAAAGAAGCAAAAAAATAATGTTAAATAAACAGGCAACTGTAAGATAATCGCATGCATAACTAAAACCAATGAAACCAAATAGTTATGTCACGCGTAGCAGACTAGACCATACTTCATCAATCTAGATGATCACAGCGACTTGTCCCACAATAGCTTACATCCGAATGAGTAGCAGAGGATCGATCTGTATCACAACCTACCGAACACATGCACCAATGAGGTCAGCAGCTCGAGTTGCCATTCACCTATGGCGCGAGTGACACGTGTTATGGTATAGCGTAATAGAGCACGTACTGTAATGGCCCAAATTAATTAAACTAGGATTAACATTAATTTCGATGATTAACGGTTGTAATTCGGGTGTTATATGGACAACTCGATTTACTCGGACATGAGAATTGATGAAATATATTATTTGTGGATGATCGTTGCTTATGTGTGAGATTATATTATGTAACATTGCATGTGTGTACGTTCCTATCGTGTGAGGTTGTGTGACGAGTAAACACCTCGTAAAGCATGTCGATGTGGGTATTGATTAGGCGTAGTATGGGTACACTAAGTTATAATGTTAACTTAAATAAAATGACTAGAACAAAGGTAAATATTGTATAAAATAGATAATCAAACTATAAGCTAAGTCATAATAATCGAGTACATCAAGGACTGGCGCGCCTTGAGATGCATGCTGAGATGCGGGGTAATAGATACTGAATAATTTGGTACTAGGGGAAGTGTTAGTACACCAATTTAAGACCTTAGCCTACATATATATAAAAAGTGCCTAAGTTAAATTAATTGAATCAATTGATTACAATTGTCTATAATTGGATAAAAAAAATTGATGTCATAGATTTACCTCAAGATTTGCACTAGAATGGAATCCTAGGATATTTAAGTTGAGAATTTGTGTCAACAAGATGGAAGTTAGTGGAGTAGGAGCTAACAAGGACCATTAAAATGACCTCGAGATATGTGAACATAATTGATTCTAATATAACCTATATATAGCTAAGTTAATGGGAAATCTCTTCATGCAACAATAACAAATTTTGTTCTTATGATGGAGTGTTGGAAAACTCAACAAAAATAAGGGGGAATAGAGTTTATCTTCTGGAGGAATCAAGCCAGGAAGATCAAATCCAATAGTTCATCATCTAGGTATAAGAACCCACTCATTATTTGCTTAAATTCATCAAGAAATGTACATGAAAACTCAAGTTTTGGGGTTTTATGCAAAATTGAATTTCAAAGATTAAGCCAATATTTTCTTGCCTAAATGAGAGTTTTAAAATGATCTTGATGATCAATTATGTTTCAAACTAGTTTTGGCAAAAAATTGGTGTTTCATGAATTCTTGATGCATACATTATTAGTTCTTAGCAAATTTTTTAACCTACCTTTGTCAATTGAGCAAAATTTCTCATACAAACTCCAAATGGGGCAAATCATACTCCGTTGGAAAGCTTACCCAAAGATTTACAGTTTTTTCACTGGAGAAATTTTGAAATTTAAACTCATTCTAGCTCAAAAATGCTCCACAAGTAGGTTGTTGAAGTGCTAATACGGGATTCTTAAAATGAACTTTGACAATGCATAACTCTCTCAATTCTTATCGAAATGAGCTCATTTTAGTATGTTGTTGTTGGGTATGTTAACTTCCTTATGACAAAAAATCATGAGTTTAGATCTTTAAATTTGGAGAAATGATTTTTACAATATTACTGGTTGGATTTCATTCCAATTTGAACTGTTTCGGGAAATATAACTCTAAAATTAATTTAAACACCTTAAATCAGTCTAAAACATAGGAGATGGATCTCATGGGACTCGGGGCTATGGTACAATAGTTGGGAGCATAGCGGGGTCAGATTCGGGAGTTCGGGGAAGTCAAAACGCGTATTGAGGTGCGTAAACCCATTGGGATGCCTTACGGAACTCATGGTTTTGTTTTATCGATATTGAGTTACATGTGTGACTACTGGTGGGCACACATGGGTTTTCTACTCCTATATCGATTTGTGTATATATTGGTTGTGGCTAAATCACTTGCACGGGTTACTTGTGTTTAGTGCTCATGTTGACGACAGTAGAATATATCTACGATCGTCAAGATGGATGTGAGTTATTCCCTTGACTTTACTTGAAATAACGCCTAGAAAGGTTCATCCGTTAACCATAGTTGGAGTGTAGTCACCGTAAGACTGTAAGTATATACATGGTTCCTATCCTATTTTATCTATTATTGGTTACTTTAGATCAGGGTTTTCTCATGATTATACAGTTGTTTATTTATTAATGCTTTATTTCCTAGCTTATTTATTTAGTATGTGTCATTTATTAAATGCTACTATTTTTTTTTTCATATGATGCCTACATTCATAGGAGTATGACTTATTGTTGCCAGAGGTCATATTCGCATGTCTTATATTTTATCGGTTTTATTTTGTGAATATTTTGTGGACTTCTCTTGGGATTTTACTCACTGGACTCGTCACTGTATTTGTTGGGCGACTGAGTGTAGATCCTTCGACGAGCAAGCGCAAGGAGGTATTGGGGGACTACCTTTGAGATAGTGACGCCAGCTCATGTTTGATTACAATATGTAGGTATTTACTTTTCATTGAGTTTTTGTGAATGTAGAACAATGAATACATGTATATGGATCTTTGCTATACTTATTTTGCCTTTGATATATACATGTTATTTTTTTGTCAGATTTTCCACTACTTAGGGTTGTTAAATATTGTATAATTTATTTACTTAAAGACTTTCGCTGTAAAATTGTAATATAACTTGATAAATTGATTAAATGGCTAATTAAATCACTAATACTTATATGGAGATTAATTAGCTGAACTAGTGTTAGTTGGGAAATTGTAAACAACCAGTTAGGTTCCGAGGTGTCATAGGTAAGCAGGCCATGGCATGGCAGGGCTTGGTGACATGTGATGCGACATGGTAGGTCCCAAGGTTGCTTCGGGATTTGGGGCCGCCACTCATACAACACAACATCCGAATAAAACCCTAGCGGCAAACAAAACTATCAACCGTTATACAAAATCAAAGCAATGATAGAACATGGATAATGAACATCAAAGAATACAAAATAGCACAATTGAAACAATTAAATACTAAAGATGTGTTTCTTAAGGGATTTACGCACCTCAATCTCGTGCTCCAACTTTCCCAAATGCGTCCCCTACGGTCCCTTATCCCTCCTGAGGTCATTAGAGAGTATTTAGAATGTGTTTTAAATTAGTTACAAGCTAGCTCAAGTCATTTAACCTAATCAGTAAGAATTGAGCAGGCTCAAGATTTGAGCACGTTAAAAGTCGAGTGTACTGAAAGTTTGAGTTTACTCAATATTTGAGCTTGCTAAAAGTATGAGCATACTCGAAACTTTGAGTATGCTCATAACTTTGAGCATGCTTTCTTGGCATAACACCCTATATGGTAAAAACTCAACTAATCTAATTGTTCATCTTAAAGTCTCAACCCTTACGGCATTCAAACTTATACAATCCTCCCAAAATTATTTTGCACCTCATTTTCATTATCATGCAATAAAATGAGCTAAAACATAAGCAAAAGACATTAAATCAACTTTCCCACAAAGTTGCTATTCATCTTCTTCCTCACATAATTATTACCCAACAACAATAATTACTTCAAAAATGATTCCCCAATAAGGGATTCTTACCATTAAGGGTCGATCTACTCCTTATATACACCAGAAGACATGAAGAGCAACAATCTTAGAACATGCATTATCAAGATTTGGTGAAGAACATACATATGGCTTTAATGGAGTCGTCACTATTGTTCTACTTCTCTTGGATCCCCCAAAAAATTCCAACAATCTCATATAGAAAGTCACCAAATCATTCACCTCTCTCTCTCTCCCCTCCTAGCACCACATTCTCTCTCCTCATTACTTTTGTTCAAATGAGAGAGAAATGGGAAACTTGGGGTTTAAGTAATTATCCTTTACTTAGATCCTCAAGTGAGTATCTCAAGAAACATAAAAGATTAATACATTTCCAACACCTAACCCACTACATCTCTACTAGCAACCATGTCACGACTCGAAATTATAAATCCTAGTTTAATTTCTTAATCATGATCAGTGACCCATGACGTGAGACTCACATCGAGATATGTATAGCAGCCGAGGCGAGAGGGCCGAGGTATATGTTATATTTGTTGTGGTGTATGACTCGTGTATTGTATATGAGTAAATTGCTAAGTCACTCCTACTTGTGTATAGGTGTCGAGACGTGAGTAGGGACGCTCCTCGATATGCATACCGACATGGGACCGGGGTAAAGAGTGATATTGGTAAGTTTATTTAGGCTTAATATAACTTAAGTAATTATTTAAATGTGGCTATGGTTGATTATACATTTCATGTACCTAAGTTTGCAAGTTAAAACAATAGCCATGTGATGATCATAGAGATATGTATTAACACATCTAGACACCATGTGAGTTACAAATTGGTGTTAATTAGATTGAGCGAGTGGGAAATGTGTCAATATATGTGGCGGCCCCAAATTCCAAGCTGCCTTGCTACCCGCCATATCGCATCCTACATCACCAAGCCTTGCCACGTCATGGCTCACTTATCCTTGACGTTCACGACCAACCTGACTACTTACACTTTTCCATTTATTCCTAACTTAGCTAATTAATTTACATATTATTATTAATGATTTCATTAGCCAGTTAATCAATTTATCAAGTTATAATGAGACTTTATAGCGGAAGTCTTAATTTAAGTAAGTTATACAGTATTCAATAATCATAAGTAGTAGAAACCCCGGCAAAAGATACCATGTATATATCAATGCGAGTTAAGTATAATAAAAGTTTCATATACATGTAATCAGTGTTCTATGGTTCCCAAAACCTAATAAAAGTAAAATAAATACATACTGATATTATACACAAGCTAGCTCCACAATCTCAAAGGTCATCTTTGTTAGGCTTAATATCTTTAGTTTAATCGATCGCCGGCTTAATTCCCTTCATTTTTGCCCAAATTGCCTCTTATGCTATTTTCAAGGATATTATGCCAGCATACTCGTTCTTTTTTCTCTTAGCCCTTGTTTGGCAAGCCGTTGTAAGTTTTCGAAAAGATTCAAATATAGTGACACAAGCTAGCTCCACAATCTCAAAGTAGTCGATCCCCCTTACCCTTGAGAAGGATCTACACAACATTCATGAAATAAAACATTCATGAAATAAAACTATGAGACATGAGACATGCGAATATAACACCTGGCAACAGTAAGTCATATTCCATGAATGTAAGCAGCACACGATAAGCAAAAATAGTAGCGTGAAATAAATAAACAACATATACCAATTAAACCATTTCTGAAATAAATTATTAATCAGTAAACATCCGTATAGTCACGAGAAAACTCTGACCTACACCAGCCAGTAATCGATAAATTGATTAGGAACCACGTATATACTTATAGGCTTATAGTGGCTAAACCCCAACTTTAGTAAACGACATGGTTCTTTCCCGACGTTGTTACACATCAGGACCAACCTAGTTCCTCCCGACAATCGTAGATATGTTCTACTGCTATCAACACGAACACTATCACAAGTAATCCATGCATGCGATTTAGCCACAGCCAATATGTACGCACATTGAAATAGGAGTGAAAACTTCATGTATGCCCATCAATAGTCACACATGAAAAGCAAAATCGATAAACCAAATCATAACTTCAGTGAGGCATTTCAATGGGTTTACGCACCTTAACACGCTCTCTGACTCCCCCGAACACCCAAATTCGACCCGACAAGCTCCTCGATACCCGAACTATGGTCCCCTAAGTCTCTAAAGTTAGTTAAGTGTATTTTTGTGTATTGTATTCAAATTGATTGAATACGTTTCAAATTGATCTTCCCAAATCAACCATATAGACTAAATTAAGTCACTATTTCAGTCTTATGTTACAACGCATTTTTAGGCATGAAATGGTACAAATCTTGAATAATTCTACCTACAAAGATCATCGATCTCTATTTTAGCTTTTCGAAAAGGTTTAGTTTGCAAAATTTCAATTTAAAACGAAAGAGATATCAAGATTCTACTACACATAGCTCTAATTGGAACGTTATCTACCAGCGAACTTAGAAAATCTATTCCTCCCAATCTATATTTCCAAAAAAAGCTGATTTTTTGTCACAAGGTAGCAAACATACCCAAATACAAGATATTAAAAGATCAGCTCATTTGGATACGTAATTAGGGAGTTATGCCTTTAATAAATTTAGTTTCAAAACTTTTCTTCTGAATTCCAGCACCAATTTGTAAAGCACTTTTAGATATGAAAACAATCGAATTAAAACATCTTCAGTTAAGTAAAGTTGTTACATTTTGAGTAAGCTTTCAAATGCCATCAGTTCGGGTCGCTTTGGATCTAAAATGAGTAAGTTATGACCAAAGTACATAGACTAATTCCTAATATAACATACATAATTCTAGTTTTGATCTTACAACTTCAATAATTTATATCTTTATGATTTCAAATCCAAATTAAAAACTTCAATATAGTTGGATTATTAGCTTCAAATGAAGAATCCAAATATATAAACTAATTGCAAATATTCAATCATCTACCCTCTGGAATTAGTCAAACACCAGAAATGATTTCAATCTGACATAAATAGATGTGTACCTAGTTGATGTACTAACTATCTTGAGAAATTTTCACCAATCTTCCATGGATCCATTCTCTCCATCAACCTCCTTCTCCAACAAGTTCTCTTGATTCACATAATACATTAGTATTAATTAGGACATCAAACACACACAAGCCTTTTCTTTAATCTTGCAACCATAATATTCATATTACTCTAACTATTCATAATTCAATCACTGTTGGTCATATATCTGAAATTAAAATTTCGAGCCTCCTTATTTATATTGGCATTGGTATTTACATCTAAAATAAATGTTTATTTTGAAAAAAAAAATGTTTATGACGCCCATGATGAGATAATATGTTGCAAATAAATGAGTCTTAAATAGATGTTTAGTTAAAACTTAAACTAATTGAGTTAATTATGTTACATTTTTATGACCAAAAAATAAAGACATTTACAATTGAATTAATTGGTTTTCAAGTGGTTTGTCATGTTGTGTTTTATCACTTTTGAGAGATAGGGACGAATGAGCCAACACTAAGTACAAATTGTTGTAAATTGAGTTGGAACTTGCTAAGAACTAGAGAAGGAAAATAGAAGACTAAAAACTTCTACTACTACAAAGGAGAAGAGAAGAAATAAGATAGTTGAAATGAAAAGTTTTCATTCAACTTGGTGTGTGAATTACAATGGGGTTATCATCCTTTATATAGGCCATTTGATGATGATGATAATTGTACTTATACAATGTGTATAAATTATACATACACCACGAGTCATAGAACACATGACAAGCAACATAGAAAACACATGGAAGAGTTGGTGTACATTGGAGATGATTAAAAGTTATATGACAATACATGGATAAGTGATTATACATTAGAGTTGAATACAATTTATGTAGAGTGTACAAGTTACATTCAATGTAGAAGTCATGTTTGATGTCACAATTCAATGTGAGAGTCATGCTTGACAATGTGATCATTCATAAGCTTGGTTAAAGGGTCATCCAATTTACAACACTCCCCATTGGATGACACTTGCTGAGAGAATATGTCTCGTTAAAACATATACTAGAAAAACCCCGTGAGAAAAAATTTAATACAAAAAAAAGAGTATAATGTTCTCGTCAATCTTGATTTGCAGTATAATATTATTGATTGCCTTATTAAAAACCTTGCTAGGAAAACCCAGTGGGACAAAACCAAAGCAAAGGAAAAGAGTGCAACACATTGATATACTTTGAGAGAATATATATGCCTCATTAAAACGTTTACTACCAAAATGTGGAAAAAAAATCTAGTATTGGAAAAAGAGTACATTGCTCTCATACATTTTTTAGACGGAGTATAGTAATGTTAGGATTGCCTCTAAAAAAACTTGTTGGAAAACCCAGTGGAATAAAACAATAGCGAAACAAAAAGAGTGCAATACACTAATCAATCCAGATACATAGTTTTAATATTGTTAGAATTGTCTCATTAAAAACCTTGCAAAGAAAATTCAATGGGATAAAATCATAGCAAAGACAAAAAGAGTGCAATACATTAACCAATAACTCATTTTGATTCTCTCCATCATGTTCACATGGGTGAGACATCTTGTGCATTTGTTGCATATGGACATCGTTTTCTATATGAACCATTTAATGTTGAAGTATATGATTGTTACTTTTTTGTATATGATACTTGCATCAAGTAATTGATTCATAACTTGCGGCTACTGAATGATCCTTTGAACTTCTTGTTCATATTAATTTATACATGGATCATAATACAACAAATTTAATGCAATTTGATGTATTTCAGGCAATTTCACGTCATTCCTTTTGAATTGATTTATATATCCCCCTAATGGTGGGAAAACTGATTCATCAAATTGACAATTAGCAAAACTTGCTATAAATAATTTCCCTATTAGGGGTTCAAGTCATTCCTTTTGAATTGGTATGTATATATATAACTCCATAAGGTGAAAATATATATAAAGTGAAATCTTCACTTTTCAAATCTCTAAAGAGAAATTGGCGAATGATTATGTATAACAAAAAGTTTTGCATATATGATTTATTCACAAATTGTAGTATCTAATTGTCATAACAAGTAATTCTTGTCGGTAATATAATAAGGCAGCAAGTTCAACTATGATTTTGAAAATAAACTTAAAAAAATAGTTTTCCCTTTTTTATGTAAAAACATAAAACATGACTAAATATATGTTCACAACTTGATTCATTAATAAACAAAATATACTATTCGTATGTTGGTGGGACAACCTCGAAGTTGGTTGGCGAGACATAGTCTACTTAATACCATGCCTCATCGAACGGGATAACTCGCCTCCCTTTCAATGTTTAGCTTTACCGGGGACAAGGCTTACCCACTATCAACTCAAACTTATAGCATTATTTGTATTATAAAATCAAGAATAGAACAATAACTAATCGTTTGTAGTTTTAAGAGAAAAACTACATGTCACACATTGACTTTTGATTTCTGATGTAGAAGATTGTACAAGACGCAACTACAGAGCATACTTTCGTAGTCGGTGACGTTACAATGCATAATGTATGAATAAATTACATTTACATAATTAAATATGCATGTAAAAAAATAAATTAACCATGACAACATGAAAACAAGTTGAACTTATTTAAATTAATAAAGATTATACCTTCTTAGCTTTATATCTTTGAAAAGTTTCTTGATCTTCAATACCTCCTCTTGTAGAGCAACTTCGTGCTAATATCATATTGTAAATTGAGTTGGAACTTGCTAAGAACTAGAGAAGGAAAATAGAAGACTAAAAACTTCTACTACTACAAAGGAGAAGAGAAGAAATGAGATAGTTGAATTGAAAAGTTTTCATTCAACTTGGTGTGTAAATTATAATGGGGTTAGCACCCTTTATATAGGTCATTTGGTGATGATGATAATTGTACTTACACAATGTGTATAAATTATACAAACACCACAAATCATAAAACACATTACAAGCAACATAAACAATACATGAAAGAGTTAGTATACATTGGAGAAGATTACAAGTTACATGACAATACATGGATAAATGATTATACATTAGAGTTGAATACAATTTATGTAGAGTGTACAAGTTACATTCAATGTAGAAGTCATGCTTGATGTTACAATTCAATGTAAGAGTCATGTCTGACAATGTGATCATTCATAAACTTGATTAAAAGGTCATCCAATTTACAATACAAATATGGCATCATTTTCAATAGCTGCATCAAAGGGCATGGTGTCACTTTGCCATTCAACCTTTCTCCTGAACTTTCCCTTCCCACATGCCAATTTTTAATGTCCACATGTTTCCTCATAATCAACAACTCAAAAGAATTTTTCTTTTTATGCCAAAACATTTCAAGTGATATTTACGATACAACGCTTTTCGAAAAGTAAAATTTAAAAAAGTTGTGAGTTGTAATGTTGTAACAAAAAAAAAAAACACCATACTGAAATTGAACTCATGAAATTTCAATTGCTTAGAACCTCCGCAATATTCTTTTACTTCCACCTGCGTTATGAAATTGGGACATCCTAACTCCTATAAGACTATAAAATTAGTCAAACCAAAGTAAGGAAGAACTAAAAAAAATTCAAACACATGATTATAAAAAAAAAAATTATTACATACTTGAAAAAAAAAAAAAAGTAAGAAGGATGAAAATGAAGGGTGCATGCAATGATCCGTTCAACAAAATTATCAAGAGCTGATGCAGCATTGTTATTCTCTCATCCGTGATATTGTCAAAGTGTTTTTAGTTCAAATTGTGCCATTGTTGAAAAAATTCTCCTGCCACCCAATAAAGGGTGGTGAAGTGGTAAGAATTTGACATGTGAATTTTTTCAAGAGGAGAAGGTCGCATGTTCGAGTCCTAGCATCAACAATGAAACCATTTCTTGGTGAACTCACCCGATCAATAGGTTTGGTGGAACCAACTTGACCTCATGAGATAAGTTGTAGGGTGCAGATGCTATGGTCAGAAAAGAAAAAAAAAAAAAAAGTCTCATAGTCATCGGTGATACTTATAAGGAGACTATGATAGTGATGCAACTAATGAAAAGATGCATACTACTTAGCTTTGGAATTAAAATACCCAGTTTTTGAGCTCAGAGTCCTGGTACATATAGACAATCCTTGTAGCTAATGCATTCTGGGAATACAAAATTAAGTATATATTTGTCTGACAGTAAGAAACCATCTATCATTTCAATCTCATGGGATCGATCCTACCTTACATAACTGATGAATACTAATGCACCAGACTGAAAACCAGTAATCAACAGGCCACGAAATGCCATTGTTGAATAGAGTTGGATTGCTTATATGAAAGGCAATTGCGCCTAAGACTTTCGCATCTTAGACCTTGCATATCTGCATTGCTGAAAGTCAGGAATAACACTAGTTTGAGATTTTACAAAACGAAAACAAACATAATGGAAGCATCGGGTTAGTATGGCATGAGCTTAATTTTGAGGATATAAATAAAAGAAAGGATACTCTATGTGCAAACCACCGCGGTCAGATGATGGTAGCATGCTGCCTTGAAGACCCTCCAACGCTTCCGTTGCTTGTTCAACCTCCTGCGCAGAAGAGTGAAGGACAGAGTTAAAGCTACAATTTTAATATTGTATCTGGTTAAAGAAAGCTATATGGAAAATTACAAGTCTCTCAACTCCATTCTTTTCCTTCTTCAGTACCGTTCTCTCTTCCCTCACTCTAAACTTCTCTCTACTCTTCTATCGCTATTTCGTTTCTCCTCTTCCCTTATTCTTGCTATGTTCTCTCTTGTTATTAATTTCCAACTAGTTTTATGATGCATGAATCATATGGTGCTTTCATTAAATCTCTCCCGATAGAAAATGTTTGTTTTTTCATCTTGTAGGAGAAGAACTGTGTTGATGATGAACCATTGCAACAGCATGTGGATCAACAGTAAGTAGATTGCAGGAAGGTCAACGAAGGCACTATATCATGCATGCACCATAAAATTCTTAGAGAATTAGCAAAGAGATTTTTCATTGCATGTATTTATAGAATTTAAATCATAAACCTACTCTAAGAACTACCAATAACTACTTGTTTTCTATAATTACTAGGGCAAATAGCAAAAAAAAAAAACACAAATTATTAGATTTTTTCCTAATGCAGAATAAACTTTCTGATTTTGCAAATATATCACAAACTATTAGATTTTTTGCAAATCTATCACACCCCTAATTTTGCTTGAATTCAACGATCCACCTTAATTTGTGCATTCTAAAAAACACATTAAAAAAACATAAGAAAAAGAAAATTGAAAAAAAAAAAAAAAGAACAAAGAAACTAAAGCTCATACCAACGCACAAAAAAAGTTCACGGTGAAACCTTAACGATGAACACAAATTACTTTGTAGTCTTGTAGATATTACTTTGTAGCAAAACATTTTTATTTTGTGCACAAACACATTGTTTTTAGTGTAGTTTGATTATGCAACATAATACTATAGTGGCTTTAAAAAACATATTTTTCAGACAAAAAAAAACGTATTTAGTGTAGCTATAATATTAAGATATTTCTGATGCCAACCAATAAAGGCTTTTTTTAAGAAGAAAAGAAAATGTAAAAAATGCTAAAATTTATAGTGGCCAAGGCAACATGAGCTTCACGTTTCTTGATTTCTTTTGTTTTATTTTTTTATTTTGTCTTTCTTTATTTTGCTGTGTTTTTTCTTTAAATTAGAGATGCAATAGATTTGCAAGAAAAGAATGAAGTTCGCGATATATTTGAAAAACCATAAAGTTCATTCTGCATTTGCAAAAAATATAATAGGTTGTGATATATTTGCAAAATCAGAAAGTTTATTTTGCATTTGCAGAAAATCTTTTTTTTTTTTGCTATTTCCTACTACTACTCTAGTTGCTCTCTACAATAACTACTACTTGTTTTCTAAAACTATGTTACTTGGTGAGGGTGTCAGGTGTGTGCATGTTTCTAATGAACCTGCCTATTATCTAAGGACACGACAAAAAGTGTCCAACAATTGAGGCACGTATGTTTAGATATGTGTAACAGCATATGGATAAGGAAGATGCTAAGGTGACTTTTCTGGGACATCCAGAATGGACACCTGGTTGTTGGCGTCCATTCAATACACATCGATTTGTGTGCGCACAAACATCGATGCAGAAATGAATAGACACCAACAATCGGGTGTCCATTCTGGGTGTCCCAAAAAGGGTCATCCTAGTATATTTTTATAGATAATAGCTTATAAACCTATATTTTTTCTTATTTTTCATTTGTTGTTCTACATTAGGAATTTCTTTTTTTTTTTTCTACGTTTACATTTTGAATCTTCTAATACAAAGAGCTCCTAAAATGGAGTATTCATATCCTTTCAAGTGTCGGACTCGTTTCAAGTATCTAACACTGGTAATTTGGATTAGAGTGAAAGGTCCAGATAAAATAAAACATCTCTACAATAACTACTACTACTACTAACTACTTGTTCTCCATAATTACTAGCAACAACTTGTCTAAATTATAACTATACACTCAAGGCTCAAATGGAATAAAATGAACTGAGATTGTACTTTGTAACTATATAATAGTCTATAACAAGATAAAGGTCCCCACCAAAAAAAAAAAAAAAAAAAAAAAAAACTGCTCTATCTCAAACAGTACTATTTTCTTTCTACTCTCTCAACCTTCCACTAATCCCTTTCAAACATATCAAACATAAGTACATTATATATTCATTGATTTTTTTAAGGTCTATATAGTCATCAATTTAAATACTAGAAAACTGCTAGAGAATGGTAGTACAACGGAGAAAACTTAAGAAAAGACAGTAGGAAAGAAATTCACATTGCCAAAATTACACTGAAAATCGACAAATTGAAGAAATTTCTGAATCAATCAATTGTGGAATATTGTAGGTTTGTCCTGATTACAGGTTTAACAATGTTAAGCAGTTAATCTCATTCTTCTACTTTATCTCTCAATCAAGATTCTCTATCTATTTACATTTCCAGTCCGTTAAATATCCAGTACAAATGTTCTTAATTATCCACTTTTTGAGAGATTTTGAGAACCAAATGCACAAAACTTGCAACCCAAACCCAGGAAACCATTCAGCCGCCAACTACATTAGGTTTCTTTTTTTTTTCAAACACTAACTAGATTAGGCAGGCAAGATATATTTATCTTTTCCAATCTGCTATATCAAGGACAACTCTTTATTAGTCATCTCTATATATTTTAATTAGCATCTTCCTCCATGGTCAAGTGAAATGTTTAGTTGCGTTTGAAGGAACAAGTTAAACAGCCCAAAGGTAATTATAGAATCGCCTTGGGTGATTCTACAATGACATCTTCCTTTAGTGCAAGTGACTTTAAAAGCCACTTCCTCCCTTTCAAATTTCACCATTCTAGTTCTTGGGAACGAGGTCAACATTACCTAATGCCTTGACCTGATTTCCCCAAGTTAGGCAAAATAAATTCTTGCTAACATTGACTGTCAATGCATTACTTTTCCTAACAAGCCATCTAACTCTTCCTAAATAGCAAATCCAATTATCATCATCGTGCGTCCAAACCACATATTCACCAATTGGTCAATTAAAATCATATAATTGCTTTCCGCTTACACAACATAAAGGAAGATATTTCAGTTCTCCCAGCAACATAGACATCTTTTTAAAAAAATTCTAACTGAATTACCCTCCCAATTCCCCAAAAAGCACCTCATCAAAACAAAAGCGCTTAATTCTTTCCTCTTGGTAAAATGATTCTTGGCTTAAGATTAGCAAAACATTTCCACTTTCTACCAATAACAAGCAGCTTAGTTGGTCAGTTCAATGCCATCAAACCAAGAGGCAGCCATGAATTCAGTTTTCCATGGAAGAGAGGAAAAGGGAATTTAATTGTGGACCGGACCTAGAGCTTCATTATTTGTAAACAGAAGAAGATTCATGAATCATTTCAATTTTCCAATAAGTCCCAAATTAGCTTCGGTCATTTTTAGTTCATGCAAAAATAGATTTTCATAACCTAGCAAATGCATTTTTACTTTAAAAGGGGAAAGTTGAAAACTATTTGTCTTGTCCAACATGTGCAACAAAAAATTGAAATCTGTACTTTGCACCATAAACACTATGAATATGTAAACCCTTTTTCTAAAAGTTATAAGATCAATACCTCAAAATCAGCAAAAGCAACTGGCATTCCACGGTTTGCACGCATCTTAACAATGTGAAATCCAGGATACCTGAGATTGTACAAGAGATTCGGAACAGTTCATAAAAGGAAAATAAATTAACTAACAGGGTTACAAAAAAACGAATTTGACCAAACGTCGTAACAGCAATAATACATTGATTTATTAATTTGAGAAACTACGAAACATTGTAGAATGTATTATGTCTTACTGAGAAAGAGTTTGCTTTAATTCACTTTCTGTGCAATTCGGACCTAGATTTGCAATAAACAAAGTCGAGCATGGCTGTACATCACCTCCAGCAGGTTTTTCTGACTGCTCCTGCAACAGTTAATAAGCGAATAGAAAGAGGGAACAAAATAAATAAATACTAAAAAGAACCACGATCACGGATAACACAAGCAACATAGGTCTGGTATGATCTGCGTTAAAATATGTAAACATGGACTACAGGACTAGGAAATCAAAATTTTCCCTTTAAAAAAGATAGTGTAAATCATGTTGGAATCAGTTAATATCTCTTCAGGTGCAATGTTGAAGGGGTGGCACAACATAACGATCATTGGAAGGTGATTAAACACTGACAGAACATGGTACGTAAAATCAAAATTCACAAATTTCCTAAACAAAAAAATAATAATAAATTGACACTATTCCTGAAAATTGTAGTACAACTCTGAAGTTGTTGCAATGCACTTACATTTCCTGAGACCCCGGTACTATCAGCGTCGACCTTAGTTTCATCACTGAAATTGCAAAACACATAATGAGTTTAGGGTCATTGCAAATTCAGGATTGCATGCAGTAACGTTGCATGCTGATCAAGGACGTGATTTCAACAGGCTCTGGAACAATATTGATGTTCAGCAATATTAAAATTAATGAAATTATGTGCTTTTGAGTGCATTTTGTACCTCTCTGCAGAAGCTAAATCATCCTGGTTGCTTGAATTGGAATCACCCGAGCCAGATGGTTCATCAGATCCATCATCATCCCCTGAATTTGCCAAATGTGAAAAGAAAACAGGTGCGAGTGAGTTCTATAATCTTCTAGTGAGGACGCACTATATGGAAACTCTAGACAGCACTCGCATCTCAATTAAAGAGGCAAGACAAGTGCAGGTGACAACTTACAGAGAAGGGCAAGAACAAAATATTTCAACAACAACAACAACAACAAATTCATCATTATCCCCTGAATGTGCCGAATGTGAAAGAAAACAGGTGCAAGTGAGGTCTATTATGTTCTAGCGAAGACATACTATATAGAAACTATAGACAGCACCCACGTCTCAATTAAGGAGGCAAGACAAGTGCAGGTGACAACTTACAGAGAAGGGCAAGAACTAAATGTTTCGACAATGCCTCACTCCCAAATTAGTTGAGGTCGGGGCTACCCTAGATAAATATGAATGGGTTCATCTTATCTTTCAACAACAACAAAGCTTCAATCCCGAATCAAATGGGCTCTGCTTCACAAAGTAAACGCCTCCACTCCACTCAATTTAATGTAATTAATGATGTGCTTTCATAATCATTTAAATAATTTCCTTAATTGATGCATCCCAAGATATCTAAGTTCTACTTCTACTCATGTACCGTCAAAATTTCTTACTACCATGTCAAGTTTTCTAACTGCGGAATTTGCGAGTTGTCTTTAGATGTGTTCAAATCACCACAACCGAGATTCTATAATTTTGCATTCATTGGTGCTGCTCCTACTTTTCTTCTACAAGTTTTACCAAGCATCCATGTAAGAATTCTCATTGCCCCTATATTCACTCCCATAAATCATAGCTGACCTAATTGTCGGTCTTTCCTTTCAAAAAGAAAAGATAATGAAAGAGAATTACCTCAACAAGAATCACCATCCCCAAGAGTTTTACTGCTATGGAAATGGATCCAAGAGGAAGCCAACTCACTTATCGATCCCACGGTGCGATTAATCTACTTATTCCAATGAAAACTGAAACCAACTCCATGGGGTAATACTCTAATTACACACCATTAATACAACACATATAACAAAACATCACACAAACATCAAATTAAACCACGCCCAGGGTGGACCTCAATATGCCCAAGACTATCCAGGGTACCAAGATGCGACACCATCTTATGACATCGACACGGTTAGATTATGGAATGCCCAACCCAAAATATGTGGAATCCTCAAATAATGCAAACAGCCATGACAACTTGCAAGAACCTGATGAAGGCATATTCTTTATTGAAGACTCGGAGGAGGAGTTCACAAACATCTTTTATCCATTCGAGAATCCAATGGGGGAGATATATCTGCCAATAGCATATGAACCAATAAAAGAATATATCGTTCCACCAGAACCAGAAGTCTTACCCGAACTCAGATACGGGTGTCGGGTGTGGGTACGTGTCTAGAGGTCAGACTTGGCAATTCTCTAATTTTGGGACTCAGGGACTCGGCTAAATGTGTCCAAAAATTTAGACACGGGTGCTCAGACACGGATAAAAACTATATGTTTTAAATATGTTTTCTTAGTCTATATATATATATAAACATTTAAATTAGAAAAGCAGTTTTTCTTTTAAATAGATTAAATAAAAAAGTTGTTTTTTAAGTCAAAACCAAACAACTCCTTAAAATACCTTGTGTGCGCAAGTTGTGTATTATGGCAGTGTACAAATTAATCTACAGAGAGAGAGAGAGAAAGAGAGAAAGAGAAAGAGAGAGAGAGAGAGACGTGCGTGTGTGTCTATATAGAGAGAGAGAGGAGAGGAGAGAGAAAATCCCTAGATCTGAAGATTGAGGTAGCATAAGAGAGAGTCGAGCGAAGATTCGAGATCCAAAACAACAGAAGAAGACATAAGTTTATCAATTTTCTTTCTTTTTCTTTTTCTTCTCTCTTTCTAATGTGTTTCTTCGTTGATGTGTAGTGTTCACTCTCCTTCTCCCTCTCTAAGCATAAGATTTGGAAACAATGAGTATCGCAAGTTCATTGTTGATTGTGAGGATCCGACCCGTATTTCGTGCCCGTGTAGAGTCGTATCGACACAGACATGAGACCCAAAACAGTTGAGTCCAAGTTTCCAAGGCTATAAGTGTGTGAACTCTAATTTGTTGATGTGGCCTCATGTATGCTTATAAGTTGATGGGTTCTATACATTTTCAAACTACATGCACGGGCTGGTAGATGATTTAATAGCTATATGCATACACGCACACACGTGTATTATGCTCAATATTCTATTTCAAAAAGAATGAGGATTGAACTTATCTCTTAGTCACTTTCCTACCAACTCTACTAACCAATTTAAAGAATATGCATTAATGTGATCATGACATTTGTATTGAGGGTACTGGTTGAACATAGAAGATTTTCTTCTTTTTTATCGTTGTTGTTATTTAAGAAAAAAGGGTTAGGCACGCACACGCCTATACCCGCGGGTCCGTGGATCTCACTAGTACTGATATTGTCCCCACCTTAGCCATCTTCAACTCACGGCATGGGGTTTTTATTCCAAAAGGCCTCAGTACTATTGGGGAGAAAACCAAAACTTAAATACTTCTTTATGCAATCAAACTTAATCGATGTGAGACTATATTTCGGTCCACGCATCTCCAACAATCTCCACCTTGGACCGAAATCTCATTAAGATGCTCCACCTTGACCGAAATCCCACTAAGGTGTCTTGGCTCCACTTTAGACCAACTTCCCTCCAAAATGTCTCACCGCATGATCTGCATCGTTCATCTTGAAGGGCACAACTCAAGGAATATCTAGGACTATCAAAAGACATGCCTTATCCCAGCCAAGCCATCGACTCTGATACCACTTGTTGGGCTCGCCTGAGCCTGTATCCACAAGTTTGTTGATCTCACTAGTACCGATATTGTTCCCACCTTGGCCACTTCAACTCACAGGTGTGGGATTTTTACTTCAAAAGGCTTCGGCACAATTGGGGAGAGAACCACAACTTAAGTATTTGTTTATGAAGTCACACTTAACCGATGTGGGACTATATTTCTGTCCACACATCTCCAACAAAAGGTTTAGATATTTCCATAATTTTGACGCTTGCAATGTTGCACAACTATTGCTATCCTTTAGACACACATCAAGGTGCGTATCACGATGAACAAATCAAACGACTCCAACGATGTGATAAATCTATGTATCCAAAAAGTTTGCCACCCAAATTTTTTTCCAAAAAAGAAATAGTTCCAATCAACTTCATGGATTGAATGTTTACGTCGAGTGTGATTTTAATACAATTTATGATGAGATATGGTAATCTTTTAAATCGTCATAACCAATTCATCCTAAATTATCTTTAAGTCTACCCTTATACCTTTAACCTCTTTCTATTTCTAGTGAATCAAGTTTTAAACTAGGCAACTTGCAGGTCCACTTTGGAGATATTCAAACCACCGCAACCACCCTTATCGTATTTTTTCTTCTATTGTTGTCCACTTTTCTTTGAAATTGTTATATTTATTCTTTTATGCTTATGAGGTTTACTACACATTCATCTAAGCATCCTCATCTTAGTAAAACCCATTTTCTCTATGTGTTGTTTCTTAATTGCCTATATTCACTCTTACAAAGCATAACAAACCTAATTGCGGCCATATATAACTTTTCTTTTGGTTTAATTGGAATATTTCAACCACACATCACACTCAATGCTTTCCTCCATTTCTTCCATCTAGCTTAAATTTTGTGAGTAATGACGTCTTCAATATGTCTTTCTTTTGTATGATTATCCTAAAAGTCTAAAATGCTCCACCCTACAATTCCTACTTCTTAATTTTAAATCTCTAATATTTGTGACTTTTCAAACAACAAGATATGCAAAAATCATTTAATCTGAGGATAAAATTGTGGCATTTCCATTTCTATTAATACTTAAACACTTAAACATGGTTGCAAATCAGAGTTGAATCTTAAAAACATTAGGAGGAGAATTTCATTCGGATGTTACTCATTTATATATTTGGAAGAATACAATATAATCTGTCACTTATGTATTTGGTCCCATGTTGACTCATCTTTTCAGGTCTTGCATCAGCGATCTAAATATTTTTACTCCTTCGCTCATGATACTTTAAATTGAATTTTTTACAAATAAATAACATGATTTGACAAAATAGTAAATAATTTTATATTTTCTCCTTATGCATAATACTAATAGACTCATCGATAATTTGTGTAGGACATAGAAATATGTACATCCAGTTTTAAAAATACATTCTACCTTAGTGAATAAAATGAAAGGGACAAAAAACGTTAGATTAACATCTAACAACTCACATAGATGGAGAAAAAAATATAGAAGGAACCATGGAGGTCTCAAGTTTCAAGATTCAACGGTATAAATTGTATAAATCATACGATCCTTATTGATCAAACATTAATGGGGGGCATTTTAGGACTGAACTGTAAGATTTTGGTGTAAAAGATTCAAAATAAGATCTAAATTGCAAGGAATGGTTACAATAATGGAAAATCATGAGATTTTGGACAACAATGAGCTTTTTTTGTTAATTAAATATGAACTAGATTTACCATCATTACTTGTTTCTTGGGCAGCTGGTGATGCTTTGACTCTCTTATCAATAACAAAATAGACTTCGGTACCTGCCACAGAAATTGTCATTGATATTTCTAGATGCTCATAACATGTACTACATACCTAAAAAGTTGTGCTTCGCCAAAGTGTTACAGATCAAATGCTCTTTCAATAAAGTGAGCATGCCAAGCCTCTATGGAAAAGAATTAATTGTGAGAGGGCAACAAGCAATATAATACCTCGTAAGCGTTTAGGTCTTGAATTAGATCTCGCCAGCTCAATGTGCAAAGTAGCACCTGTTTGAGGGTCAAAAAGTACGCCCTGTAGTGATAGTACAGTACCATTCAGGAATCATACACAAAGTAAAGACTCATAATTCATTCGTTGCATAACATCTAACAACTTCACCTTGGACATTTAAGATTATTAGGGATAGCAACTTCCTTACGTTTTTCCTACCAAAAAAAAAAATTCCACAGGTTTTAACCAACAACAAGGCCTCAATCCCAAAATAGTTGGGGTTGGCTACAAAAACTCTTCCATTATGATCCCAATTTAGTTAGGTTTTAACCATATTTTGGAAATTTGAGAAACTTGTTTCCACAATTATATTGCTCCGTCCAAATTGTAATGAAACGATTTTTCCATTTTCAGAAATGTGAGCAAATGCATTAAGAGAACATCAAAGAGAAATACTCTTCAATCTTGTCGAACTCTAGCAAGTTATCATTCCCTTTTTTTGGAGCTGAACAGAAACAACATTAATGACTGAATATGCACAAAACTTACAACAAAGCATACAAAATAGAAGGGCCTTGTGAGAGTGACATCCGACCATTGTCCAATTGCTCTTGATAGCGAGAAGTCCAAGTGAGGACCTCCACCATTTTGATTTGAGAACACTTGGACGGACCATCGGGACTTCAAGGCTTTAGTTGAAGAGAAGTGGAATTCCATGAATTTGTTAGGGTGGGAAGGATACAACTACAAAAGGAAGCGAAAATGGATCTTATGCAAGAGAGCTAACAAGAAAATAGGATGGCATTTCAAAGACCAAAAGTGAAGTGGCTTAAAGAGGGGGATGCGAACACCAAGTTTTTCAACAAATTGCTTGACTATAGAAGGATGAGAAGCGTCATATCAAAGATTGAAAGGGAGAATGGGTCTTTGCTCATTGAAGAGTCTGAGGTGGTTAAAAAATCACCAACTTCTTCACGAATTGGTATTCATCGGATCAAACTGAGGTGTGGGAGATAGATGGTTTACGATGGCAACCAATTGGTGATCAAGCGAGTGGGGCCCTTGAGAGTTGAGAGGGAGTTCATTAAGAAAGAAATAAGGGAGTAGGTTTTTTTATTGTGAAGGGAACAAAGCACCAAGCCCGGACGGTTTTCAATGCCCTTTTATCATGATTCATGGGAGGTTGTGAAAGGGGGTCTTCTCAATGTGATGAAGGAATTCTATGAGAATGGCAATGTGAATGCATGTAACAACGCAACATATCTATGCCTTATTCCAAAGAAGGTTAACTCTTTGAAAATAGGCGATTTTTGTCCTATTATTTTGACCACAAGTCTTACAAAATTATTGCAAAAGTGTTGGCTAACATGCACAAAAGTATTCTCCATTTAACAATGGATGAGACCCAATTTGCTTTTGTGAGAAATATAAGTATCCTTGGTGGTAAATAAGACAGTGGAAAGGTATCAGCCTAAGAATAAGAGAGGAGTTGCGAGTTTTGGTGGTAAATAAGACAGTGGAAAGGTATCAGGCTAAGAATAAGAGAGGAGTTGCAATCAACATTGATTTTGCTGCCAAGGCATACAATAAGGTGGATTGGGATTTTCATAGAGTATGCTTTGGAAAAGAAAGTCTTTGGTTGTCGGTGGAGGACGTGGATGAGGGGTTCAGAGCCAAAATAGTTTTCAAGTTGGGGACAATATCGGGGAGATCATAGACTTAATGGAAGACCGCATGGCAAACATGGATGAGGGGTTCCTATCCGTGGCAAAACCTATCCGTGTGAGGAATTAGGCAAGGGGGCCCGTTATCTCCATTCCTATTTACCATTATGGTTGATGTAATAGGAAGATTGCTTCATCAGGCACCCAACGTTGGGGAACTGAGGGAACTCAAAGTGGGGAGACAGAAAGTTGAGGTGTTGCACCTACAATTCATTGATGACACAGTGTTGCTCTTAGAGGTAGAAGGGGAGAACAACGGGAGCGCACTCCGAGTGGTGAGAGGTTTTTGCTTGCGTCGAGTCTGAAGGCGAATTTGGATAAAACTTAAGTTTGCGAAATCAATGTTGAAGATGAATGGGTGCATAGCTAGCAGTACAAGGTGCTTGGTAGGTGTGTGGCCATTGACCTATCTTGGGCTTCCATTGGGTGGTTACCCAAGGAGAGTTGATTTTCGGGATAGTGTCCTATCAAAAATGAGAGAAGATTGAATAGATGGAAAAAGGATTTCATGTCAAAACTCAAAAAGAGGGAGGTTGGCGTTGATTAGACTTGTCCTATTGATAATACCAACTTTTTACCTAGTGCTTTTTAAAATGCTAGCAAAGGTCATTAAGTTGGTTGAGCAAAGGCTGAGGAGTTTTTTGTGGGCTAAGATGGAAGGGGATGGAATGAAGAATTTAGTAAGGTGGCAACTGGCGTGAAGCCATGATCAGGCAGCCATAATAAATAAAGAGAAATATTTAGGCCCAATCCAAATGTATCCCAACCCTATTATTTTATTTAGCCCACCTTGATAACCCCAACAAAAAGACAAAGAAACGACCCATATGCTTCACTCGCTCCGCACGCCCGTCCATGCCAAATGGAAAAAGAAAAAAAAACACAAATGACAAAAGAAAAAACTCTCTATACGTCTACATCGCCCCTCTCTCTGCCGGTCTGCCCCAAATCTTTTTTGAAGCTCTTTGCCCTAAACTTAGAGCCCACCATTTGCACACATTTAGAGCCAGGAAGAGAAGAAAAAAGACAAGTTGTGGCCATTGAATGGTAATGTTCTTAATGAAAGCACCACATGTCTAAATGTTTTATTGTTATGAATTACTTATTAGAAATTACAATTTTATTTGAAATTTAGTTTGATCTATTCTAATTGTTACCACTTGTGATCTTAAAGTGATTAATATTTGCTTGAATGATTTGCGGTTTTAAGTCGTGCATTGTTTGTGCATTAAATAATATTAAATTGATGATTGTAGTGTATAAACATGCATAATTGTTAAGGGAAGTGTTAAGGTGCCTCGACACAGACATGCGAGTCAGATACACACTCATTGTCCGCCCATCGACACACCTTGGGATGTGTGCACGCTCAAGAATCAAGAGATGCGCATGCCCGAGAATCAAGGGCGAATGGACGAGTGCATGTCCGACCCGCATTCCGCCCTAGGGTGGCAACAAATACAAAAACCTTGCCAAAGGTGGATTGTAGGTTGGGAACATCGCAAAGAGGGATGATGCACTCCTCATGAAGTAGTTATGGGAGTTTTAAAAAGAGAAAGAGTCGTTATGGGCTAAGGTGATTAAGACAAAATATGGGTTACATGCTATGGTCGGGGTTCAATAATCATGAGAAGGGGGTCAAGTCATAGTCCTTGGAAGTCTTTCTTCTATTTCTATAACATTTTTCTTCTTTTACATCCCTAAAACTCAAAAAATGTACAATCTATTAGATTTAGGAGGATCTCGGCATGAGAACACCACTCTTGCTAACGATTTTTCATCTCTTCATTCTCTTTTCACACCTTAAGGACCAACTCATTTCTAAGTTCATTTCCAGCTACCAACCCAATTCCTCCTTTTATCCGTTGTGGGATTTCAAATTTAGAAGAGAACCTAATACGAGGGTGGCCAAAAGCCTTAGAATCCTACTCGTCTCATTCAACACACATTCATATTCCCCATTACAAATAATAGTTGCTTGGTCATTTAGAGCCACAAGATCACTTCTATTGTGAATCCATCAACCAATCCCTTATTGACGACCAAAGCTGGCCGAGTTTCCTAACGATTTTATTTGGAAAGCATTACCTTCGTTTAAATTGAAGAAATTTGGGTGGTTGGTCGCTTTGAACAGGCTTAACACTCTTGATGTTGTGCATAGAAGGATTCATAACCTTTATGTCTCACCCTAGTTTTGTAGTCTTTGTGCTGCTACAAAGAAAGTGCAAGTCACATTTTTTGGCAAGTGTTCGTATGGATATGAGATATGATGGCAATGGTCCTACTTCATGAACGGAAGGTTCCGAAGGACACAGGATTAGGCTTTCAGGATTCCCTTCATTGGAGATATCAAGGAAACATAGAGAGATTTATAGATGGGTGATATTTGCTACCAAGTGAGATATTTGGATGGAAAAGAATAGAAGAGTTTTCTAGGATAAAGCACTTGATTGGTTTTCCTTTTAGGATCTATTGAAGCAACTCACTTCATTTCGGATTTGCTAATTCCAAATGGGGAAAGGATACATCCTTTTCCAGTCTTGGGAGGGATTGGGATTTTTGTAGGTGGATAAGGTGCACTGTTTTGTTTTGATTACCATGAATGTTGGTCCGAACCTTTTTCAGCCCCTCCTTACATTGGTTCAACTAATCCCATGAGATTTAATCATGCGCCCCAACCCCATAACCCGACAGAACCCAAGGAAATATAATGTAGCTGCCAAGAATTGAACCAATCTCCCAAGGCATTTAGACACGCATGATTTGTAGTAATGGGTCCTGTGTGTTGAGGAATTTCTGCGAAGGTGGAACATTCATTGTTGTATATTGGAACTATAAACTATTATTATTAATAAACAATAGACATAGTAGCTTTTCAAAAAAAAAGAAAAGAAGGACTAGATGCGAATAGAAGGACTAGATGCTATTCATATGTCACCCAACAAGCACAGATCAATATCTTGATTGCATATAGAACCAAATTATATAGTACTGATAGCTCAACCAATCTCCCAAGGCATGCACATAAACTATCTAGCTTGAGGCTATTTCTATAAACCCAGAAACGCCACTTAATTGCACATCAAAGATACCCTTTCCATTTGTTTCCTGTTGAACACATTTCCATAAAGTTAATCAATCTTTCCACTTCAAATGCTCATTACATATGACCAAATGAATAAACAACAACAACAACAACACATAGCCTCAGTCCCAAATTAATTGAGGTCGGCTACACGGATCAAACTTTTCCATTGTGCTCGATTAAGTGCAAGACCAAATGAATAAAAAGATAGAATAATTTGAAAATTTAGTTCGAAACAGGAAGAAGAAAGGCAAAAAAGAATTGAATTACAATCTGCATAAATCAATTAACTCACATTTAAAGCATGCATTGCAGCAATAGCTGACGGATGATTAAAAAACGTAGCAAACGCTACAACCTGCAGGCAAAGGAAAAAAAAATTAATAATAACAGCAACAACTGCCCCTTAGTTTTTTGATCGACTATTTAAACACCTACCATCTTCCTTCTAATTAGTAGCCAAGGAAGGGATGCTTAAATTTCCTAAAAGCATCCAAGCAACACCTTAAAAATATTGTTATGATTCAGGTCTATTGGAAATGTTGGGATAGTCCCACATCGACTAGTTAGAATACAATTATAAGAAGGCTTATATGTGTGGAGTGGACAACCCATCTTGCCTTGGCATTTTAGAGTGAACCCCTCTTTCACAGTTGAGCCTGTACATAAACTAATCACCACACTCTTCTCACCTCGAATTGGGCCTTATAATACCAAAAAAAAAAAAACAAAGTCTTTTGTTTGTATTGATCTAATATCTTGAAAACTTGGCTAAATTGAAACTGAAGAAATTCAACAATGCAGGATACGAGGGATTTAAAGGAATTGGAAAGCACACCATTAATTGCAATGGACGAGTTCTATCCATGTAGCCGACCCCAACTAATTTGGAATTGAGACTTTGTTGTTGTTCTAATATCCGGAAACAATTTTGGGTGATGGTTGAATCAATTTATACATATTCACACTCACTAAAACCACGAAACCCCAACTAAAAGCTAAAACCACCACCACCACCACACACACACACACACACACACACACACACACATACTTCCTTAGATGCATCATCCATGATACAAGTTAAACAACAAATTCACCACCATAAGGTCCATTACATTGTGAGCTCGAATAAAAGAAGTTTATGAATCACAAATGAAGATTGAACAACCATAACCAAAAGAAAACCCTCATTTCCTTCAACAATCCAAACCAATTTCCAACACCGAAACAAACACAGCATCAAACAAAAATCAAGCCAAAAATCGAAACCCCCATAAAAAATCAAGCAAAAAAGGGATGAAGATTAAGTGGGTGGACCTGATTCCCACGGCCAGTGTACTTGAGCTGGCAGAAATCGAAGCCGGGGCGGCGGCGGAAGAGATTGTGGATCTCGCGGGGCTTGATGTCGTCGGGGAGGCCGGAGACGAAGAGGGTGTTGATGCCGCCGCCCTGATTGTCATTGAAGCCGTAGCTGTGCTGCTGTTGCTGCTGCTGCTGCTGGTTGAAGTAGGCGTAGTTGGGGTCGTAGGATTGGTGGAAGTATGCGTTCGAGGTCGCCATTGCTACGCGAATTGTGCAATGCAAATATGCAATGCGTGCTTAGTAATGGTGTGAAGAAGATTGTGAAAAACGAGCCTCTTTTGTTTGAGCCCAACTTGGGCTTCCCACTTCGCTTCTGCAGTGTCAAAGTGAAAAACCATTACTTGGGCCTTGGGGTGGCAAAAGAGGATCCGGACACCCCTGTGTTGTAAACTAAGTTAAGACTTACTAAAAATTAAAGAAGAAAAGTAGAAGACTAAAAACAACTACTACAAAAAGAGAAAAAAAATGAAAGAGTTGGAATGAAAAGTTTTTTCATTCAACTTGGGGTGCTCTTTACAAGTGAAGGAGCCCTCTTATATAGGCCCTTAGTCATGATGAGAATGAGAGTACTTGCACAAAGTGTGCAAGTTACACCAAAGTCTCATATCCTACAAGATTACAAGTTACATGACAATACATAGACAAGTGAATGTACATTGGAGATGAATACAAGTTACATTCAATGGGGAAGCCATGCTTGATTTTATAATTTAATGTGAGAGCCATGATTGATAATGTGAGAGATATGTTTGATAATGTGATCATTCGTAAGTTTAGTTAAGAGGTAATCCACATAACAAAAGTAGGGACACTTTTTGCCACCTCTATATAGTTGGGCCTACGTGACAAGTTACTTGATTTATGGACGCTTATAGACTAGTCGATAAAGTTGATACTAGATAAGAAGTGCTAGAGAAAACTCAAAATATAAAGTGAGCTATATACAATATAGGGTAAAATAGAAGAAAGATGTTTTGGTTCTCCAACACAAACATGCACGTGTAAGCTTCCAATATCAAGTTAATGGCTTTAATATTCACTCTTTTAAAGTAGTTATAGTATTCGATTTTGTTTTGTTTTGCTTTGTTTTTCTTTAGATTATTATTGTCAAAGTATCTAGAGTATTTGTTTCGACTTATCCTAGACTTGATGAGGCAAGCACCACAAGGGCGGCAGCTTCAGGCCAAGACTTAATGGTTATAGTATGTGGTTTCGTTCCTTTTTAAGATTATTGTTAAAGTATTTTGAGCTTTTCTTGTCCCAAACTCGAGAAGGGAATGACCACAAGGGTGACAACAACTGGCTAATTGTGTTACAATTTTTCATTCTCAAAGGTTGAACTTGAGACATTTGCTTAAATGATGAATGAATCTGTGCCATCCCGCTTTGACTGTATCACGGTCCAAATCACTAATCTCGTTTATTATCCGTAATTAGGATTACTGACCCGTGAAGTGAGACCCACACCATTGTATGTGCATTGACCGTGGCGAGATGGTTAAGGTATATATTAAATTTGTTGTGGTGTATGCCTAGTGTATTATATATGTGTAGACTATTAAGTCACTCCTACTTGTGTATAGGTGTCGAGACGTGAATGGGGGGATGTCTCGAGTTGCGTGCTGACGTGACACCGGGGGTAGAGAGTGATGTGGTAAGTCTATTTTAAGCTTAATTTAGATTTATATAGTGGCTTTCATGTGGATATATTTTATTTTTAATTAAATGTAACCTAAGTTAGCATTTTAAAACAATAGTCATGTGATTTGCATCGAGACACGTACAAGCACATCTAGAAAATCAATTAAGTTACCAATTTGTGTTATTTAGATTAAGTTAGTGGAGGTAAGTGAGACATGTGTTAAGAGGTGTTCTATTAGATAGGTCTCGAGATACGTGTGTATAATTAGATCAATGGTTATCATTCAACCATATCCATTTCATATATATAGTTAGAGGTCAATTTATGTAAACTACATATTTTCATTTTACAAGCTTAAGAGGGAAGAAAACTTACTAGAGAGGTTTGAGGAAGAAGAAAATAAATTGGGTTTGGTAAATTTGAAAGTGTGGGAATTGTTCAAGCTAATGCACATCAACTAGGTAATTCACTTACACTAGTTTGTTTAGTTAATTTGATGAATTCATGAATTTGTTAGTATGTGTGGTTGTTTTTATGTTGTTGATTATGTCTTGGAATTTTCGAGGTGTTTGTGGAGTTCCCCAAGACATTGGTGAAGCATATGTGTGGTGTAAACTCAGAATTCTAGGTTTTCCTGCACATAGCACGCTAGGTAGATCAACTAGAGCGCCAATTTTGGTTAGCACGCTAAAGATAGTGGTTTTCGTGCTAATGAGGCCACTAGCACGCTAATCAAATCACTTAGCGCGCTAATTGCCTTGACAACATAAAAATTTGCGGTTTTTCAAATTTACCAAAACACTATAACTAAGCCTAATACCCCAATTAAAGGTCGAAACACATCCAAAAATATGTTATGTGATATCAGGAACCTAAGGAAAGGGTTACAAGGGTACGAATACGAGATTTGGGGTGTCGAGAGGTCGGTAAAGCTAGCTTAATGTGAGTATACCCGTTGATTGTTTATTTACATTTCATTTCTAGTTTTAACTTGTTCGTTGTAGTTTGTATTGATTATGTCTAGCTTTGTACTCTCATATCATGGACTTACTTATTTCTCACTTGTTGAGCTTGATTTCCATGATATTTTAATAAATCGAATTTTTTGAATCCATTCATGTGCTATATGTCATTTCTTGTTGTTTTGTAGTAAATATAGTATAAATTACATGCTATTAGGGATTTGTGACTTGTGAATGACTTTATGGATTTGTAATTTTAAGAGAATTTATGCATTGTAACATATCCGATTTTTGAATCGTTATTGAGTCATTTTCTTAGATTTATAAATTAGTTATAGAATCTAGAGTCTATTGCACTATGAGTTGATCAGTGTTGGGGCATGTGCCTTAGGTCAATCCATTAACTGTCTTTATGAATACTTTTAGTTAATAAAATAGAGGATTTCATTTATCGCTTATTATTTATTTGCATTTTTATTAATTTGCATGTTTACATTATAATAAGATCTATGGGTATTTGAATTTGTTGGGGCAAATATCCTAAATATCCTACTTATTATAATTAATTTGATCATTATAATAAGATCCATGGGTATTTAACTATAATGAATTAAGACTAGTGTGAGTCTTGATTGATGATCATATGATGATTATACGTATAGAGATACGAATCAAGATCATGAGTACTTGTTAGGAACAAAGTTCGGATCCGACCCGCTATGAGAACATTACATGGATTAAGTCATAGTTGTTTCTCATGATAGGCATATTTTTCAGTCCTCTGACTTGAGATTACCAGAGACTTCAACATTAGGAACATAGTGATTTGACACTATCAAACGTTGTCTTTAACCTAGGACGATTATAAAGGTTGTGATCGGTTCTTATCAAAGTGAGCAATGTGATGAAGTTATGTAATCGAGATAGAATTTTTCCCTCTCATATAAAGAGAGATATCTAGTGGATCCCTCGACGTGTTAGACTGTTAAAAGGCCTAATCTAAGTGAATTGATATTGATCAATGTCATTTTGATGTTTTCAGTGTACCTAGAGATCGAGACTAGTATGTTGAACATGTTGGATGACAATTTCATGCCTTATGTTTGATCAAAAGGATATCGTGTGACAAAAGGATGTTATATACACTATTGATTAGGTTGTATCGATTTGATATTCGTACGACTTGGGTAGTCATAATGTCTTGCTAGAGGACGCTTATGACTTGTGTGGCGGCCCTCGCCGCCCTGGGGTGACGTGTCTCCGTGTACTTCTCGCCAACTGACCCGATTACACGTGTACGGCACCTGCCCGTCCTTACTCTGTCTCGAGATTCGTATCCACTTGTGTGTGTACGATGTATAAATGACAAATGCAGCGGAAGGTGTACGTAAATACAAGAAATATTAATGAAGTTAACAAACCCTACTGTGGAAACACCCTGAACAATTCAAAGTAAACAAATGTACCATATAAAACTAAGCAGACACAAGGTCAAGTCACTCCCCAGTTCCCAAAAGAATCAAAATATCAAAATAATCACACGTACAAGTAGTCCTCAGAGGTAGGCAGTCAGAAATAGTCGCCTAAGGTCCCTTTGCCCTTACTTGTACTAGGATCTGCACTCAATCATCACAGAAGAAATTGGATGACGAGTCCAGTCAGTAAAATCCCAAGGAACTCCTCTGAGCATTCAATAAATAAATGGAATTCAATGAATACTGTTAAATAAACATGCGGAATGTAAATAGGCAATTGTAAGTAGGGCATCGCATGCGTAAATAACAATAAAGTGCAAATGTGTGTGTCTGTTCCAGTCAGACTAAACCATACTTCGGGATTTCCTTCCAGGATCCCACTAGTGAGCGCACCCAACTAGCCATCACCTGATCCCTCTCGGTGGCCGGCGTAGACCTACGACGCACCGACACATGTAGCAGTTTGTTATCCACCGAGCACTCCTGATACACATGTTATGGTCTAGAATGCATAGACACACAACGAAAAATCCAGTGGAAGTAACGAACCAACCGTGCAAACAACGACAAGATATAGATATAGGAAAAAATCACAAGGAATAATGGAAATGAATGGAAATATGAAAGCAAAATAAATACTCAAGAGTTTTTTCATTGGGTTTTACAAACCTCACAACGCGCTCTTCTATCCCGTAATCAATCCCCGGGTCCAAGTCTACTGGGTCCTTGACCGCCAATTGATCACCCGTGTCAACCTATGTCAATTTATCAATAATTTAATTTATCATGACAATTTTCAACATATTTCTAACATTTTTAGGCCAAATTGCCTATTTTGCGCTTTTCGAGGCAAACCCCCGCAAAAAGTCGCGTCTGAAATATCCAACTATTTTATTTTTCATGGAAATTCATAAATTTCTATTTATTTTATGGAGATATATATTTTTCAGAATTTTCCCAATTTTTTCGAGATTTTCCAAAAATTTCCCAAATTTTTTTCTTCCATTTTTCTTCTCTTTTTCTCTATTTTTTTTTACTGTTTGGGTCGGGTCGGATCGGGTCGGCCCAACGGGTCGGACCCGACCCGCGCACAGTCCGAGTCTGGTTTGGGTCGGGTCAACCCAACCGGGTCGGACCCGACCCGGCCCTGGCCCATTCTGGGCCCGGCCCATGAGGGGATGCACACGCGCGCACGCTCGCACGCTCGCGCGCGTGTGCATCTTCATCCGCTGATCGAATCAGTTTTCACTGGTTCAATCAGAATTTTTTTTTTTTTTCTAGTTTGGGGTTGGGGTTGCTCTCCACCCCAACCCCCGGTGGACTCGATGGCAGGGGTCTGCCATCACCACCGAGACTCGGTCCGGCCTCCATGGCCGAACCTTTGTCTCGCCACCACCGCCAACTCGAAATCCACAACAAAAACCACTAAAACGCACCTCGATCGTGGCGTTTCCTCCCTCTTCTCTCCTTCCCGGCGCGTCTTGGCTTCTCCTCCTCCTCTCCTCTTCTTCTTCCTCGCTCACGGCCTCCAGTTGTGTGTACGAAAGTGAGAGAGGTGTAGGTGAGGTGAGAGAAAAGGTGATGGAGTGTAGATAAGGATTGTTGACTTTTTTCTTCTTCTTCTTTTTTTTGACAACAAAATGTGACACTGCTGGGACACTCGCTCATTTTTCGGGCTTTTCGACACTCGATTTCGTGTCCGAACCGCGATATACCCGTACCGCCGCGTCACTAGCCGCCTAATACCAATTCCATATTAGTAATTTGGCCATTTTTATTTAATTTGTGTTTTAGTTTCCCCGACCTAATATTCGGTCCCGTCAACTACCCGGTACCTGCGTCGACACGCATATCGAGGCGAATACAGTTCACACAATCTCGCACGTATTTTGATGCAACATACACACATGCGATGTATTTCAATAAATTCCACCGCAAATAAGCATCCAACACACAATTACCTAGCATACCCTAGTCCCCGTGCATCCTAGCCTATTGCGATGTCCCTGTGGATCTGAGCTGGCGTCCACGTACATCCTAGCCTATTGCGATGTCCCTGTGGATCTGAGCTGGCGTCCACGTATGCCAAGTGAAGAGAAATTTATAAAATGGGTCGTTACAACTTGTATACCAAAATGTGTTTTGGTTCACTGTCAACGTTGTATGAGCCTATTGGCTCACACATTAAGAATGGTTTTGCGAGATTTTAAGATGGTTCAGAAAAATGAATTTTATATGATAAAATCATGACAGAAACGTCATTGTGGTGTATTACACTTATACTTCTTTAAGTAGGGGCATATGTGTAATTTACTTAACCATCTATATACAAGGGTTGTATAAATAGACGCTTTAAGTTAGAACACACGGACGAAGGATTAAGGGCCGAAACTATATTTTTATTTTAGAAACGACTTAGGGTTTTCTGGTACGCTCTGGATCGTTTTGGCGAGAAACAAAAGGTTTGGTATTCTCATGAAGCTAGCACTTCGAATCTCGGTCGTCGTTCGTGTGTGGACTGCTGGTAGAGGACGTTCGTCATTGGCAGCGCCTTAGAGATCGATCAACCTTCATAAAGGTCTTTTGCGACCAAGGTATGATTAAGTTTTATTGGTTTAAACGTTTTAATGGAATTAGATTTGGATCATGTTGGGGTTTTTGTCAAAATTGTTTTGTAATCTCCGCTGCGTATAAACCCCAAAATCCAACAGTGGTATCAGAGCCTTCGAGTTCGATTCCATTAAATTCATTGCATGTTTTCTTCTTATATATACATGATATATGATTGAAAACATGTTAATAGTTTATGTATATGTGATATACATAAGTTTTCTGTGAGATTTATTATCATGTTTTGTGTATATGATACATATATTCGTAATTTAATTGAAATTAGTTTCGTACATGCTAGTAACCATGTTAGGTTAATTCGAATAATTTTAATGAATTGAGTTTCGTGTTCTGTGATCCATGACACCATTAGGTTCGATTGGGATAGTAGTTCGTGATTCAATTACATGTTTGTGATTGTTTAGATGAGGACCGAAATTGCAAATAATTAATTTTCGAAATTCTTTATTTATCTTGTTATATCTATTCTGTTATGAAGTTTCTATTTGATAAAGATAGATAACAAATTAGATTATGAGATATAAGCAAAATCGGTTTCGTTATCCCTATTGGATAGGAGATAAATGTGGAGAATTTTGTTATTGGTGATATGCTAGGATTCAAATATTTTAAGTCCTAATTGGATTAGGGTAAGATGTTTAGTTAGATGTGGGCCCGGGTTAATTAAAAATGTTTTAATTGACTTAATTTTGGATAAATTAAGGGGTAAATTTAGGATAATAAAATCAACGAAAAATATGATTTCCTATGGAAAATTTTAATTTTCGGAATTGAAATTCGTCTTCTAAAAAAAAAAAAAAAAACGGGGCGCTCGCCTCTATACCCCATTGACCGGCCAAATGGGACCGTCGTCTAACTAATCCTAGCGCACGGAAATTCTTTTATTAGTGAACAGTATAAAAAATATATGATATTTCATTGTTTACATAAAATCACTAAACCTGAATAAAATCCATCTATTAAATTTTAAGTCTCATGTCATCCATTTTAAACACTTGTCAAGGCCTCGATCACACTAATACAGTTTCAGCCATAGCTGGGTGGATTGTGTTATCTTGGCGAGACAAGTTGGATAAGAGTTACCTAAATGTTTAAAATGGTCCGACTTAATAAAGCTGTCAAAATAGTTTTGAGCTTTAGATACATGATGAGATAAAAACATGATAAGACATAAGATGTTCTGTATCTCATAAAAGTATCTAAAATTACGTAAGATGTAATTGGTAGCTGTTACCTACCTAAATAATCTAGTTCTGTGTTTCATGCTATAGCAGTCATAGAATTACGTGAAATATGGATTTTAGTCCCCTAAATAAACAGTGTGTTTTAGGAGGGTTGTTAATTTAGTGGGAGTCTATTCCTCTATACTAAAATAAACTTTACATAATCTTTATTGTAGATCAATGGCCTCTTCAAGTAACAATAATCCTTTGTCACTGCGATCCATCCTTGAGAAGGATAAGCTATCTCGGGACTAACTTTCTTGATCGTTCGAAACTTGAGAATTGTTCTTAAACATGAATGCAAGTTGTATGTCCTGGATGCTCCAATCCCCGAGGACCCACCACCAATGCTACGAAAGTCGTGAAGGATGCGCATAATAAGCATGTCAACGATTATACGATGTTGCATGTATTATGCTTGGCAACTATGGTTTCCGAACATCAGAAGGACATGGAACTAATGGAAGCCTACGACATGGCTATAACGCTAAAGGATATGTTCCAACAGCAAGCTAGACAAGAAAGGTTCGAGATAGTCAAAAACCTACATTCTTGCAAGATGATTGAGGGTGCGTCAGTTAGTCCTCATGTTCTGAAGATGAAGGGTTATGTTGACCAGCTTGATAGACTCGAATTTTCCATAAGCCAAGAGTTGGCTACGGATTTGATCCTGAATTCATTACCAGAAAGTTACTCACAATTTGTGATGAACTACAATATGAATAATATGGAGAAATCAATTTCAGAGTTGCATTTGATTCTCAAAACTGCTGAACAAAATATCAAGAAACCCTCTAGTAATGTGTTAATGGTCTAAAAGGGAAAGGGAATGAAGAAGAAAGGCAAAGGCAAGGCTAAAGTTGTCAAGGCTACTGCTGTACCTGTCGCAAAGCCTGTGGAACAAGTCAAGCCCCAGCCTGTTCCTACTTCAAAACACCCAAAAGAAAAGGAAGGAAATTGCCATTTCTGTCATACACCTGGACATTGGTTCATAAATTGCAAACTCTATCTGGAAGATCTAAAGAAGAAAAAGGCTAGTGTGACTACCACTACAGGTATTTATGTTATTGAAATTAATTTATTTACTAGTAATTCCTGGGTATTAGATACCGGATGTAGATCTCACATTTGTATAAATGTGCTGGGATTCACCAGAAGTAGAAAGTTGAATAAAGGAGAAGTTATCCTCCGCGTAGGGAATGGAGCAAGAGTTGTTGCCCTGGCAGTTGGATCATATGATTTAGTCTTACCTAGTGGACTTATTTTAACTTTAAATAATTGTTATTTTGTGTCTGCCTTGAGCAGAAACATCATTTCTGTTTCATGCTTGGATATGGATGGTTTTGACTTTATTATTGCGAATAATAGATGTTCCATTTCTCGCAAAGGTATATTTTATGCAAATGCTGTGTGTGATGGTATTTATATTCTAAGCATGAAAAGGTCCACTGATACTCCAGTCCTTAACATAAATACAAAGATATTGAAGTCAAATGATTTGAACCAAACCTATCTTTGGCATTGTCGTCTCGGGCACATAAACGAGAAACGCATAACGAAGCTCCATAAAGATGGACTTCTAAATTCATTTGATTTAGAAACATATGAAACGAGCGTATCTAGTTTACTAGGCAAGATGACTAAAAGTCCCTTTATTGGACATGGTGAAAGGACAAGTGATTTATTGGGTCTAATACATGCTGATGTATGTGGTCCTATAAACACAATGGCTCGAGGAGGTTATCAGTACATCATTACATTTACTGATGATTTCAGCAAATATGGTTATGTATATCTAATGAAACATAAAGCTGAATCATTTGAGATGTTTCGAACGTTTCAAAATGAAGTGTAGAATCAACTTAGTAAAACTATCAAAACACTTCGGTCCTATCGAGGTGGTGAATATTTGAGCCAAGAATTTGATGATCATCTTAGAAATTGTAGGATTGTCTCCCAATTGACTCCACCAACAACTCCACAGTGGAATGAAGTTTCTGAAATGAGAAATCGAACCTTATTAGATATGGTTCGATCTATGATGAGTCATGCAGATCTTCCATTATCTTTTTGGGGTTATGCATTGTAAACTGCAGCTTTCACTCTAAATCGAATTCCTTCTAAAGCGGTTGATAAAACACCATATGAGATATAGTACGGGAAAAGACCTAGTTTGTCTTTCCTTAAGATTTGGGGTTGTGAGGCTTACGTAAATTGACAAGTCTCAGAAAAACTAGCTCCTAAATCTGACAAGTGTTTATTTGTGGGGTATCCTAAGGAAACAAAATGATATTACTTTTATAATCCCCCTGAGAACAAAGTGTTTGTTGTTCGGTATGGTGCATTTATGGAAAAACAGTTTATTTCAAAAGTCACTAGTGGGGGAGAAATAAATCTTGAAGAAGTTCAAAAATCACAGATAAACATTGAACCGCTGCTGGAAGTTCAACAAGGTTCTGAACCAGTTGAACCTCCACAAGTGACACAAGGCCTACGTAAATCTGGTAGGGTAAGACATGAGCCAGAGAGATTTGGATTTCTCATTACTGATAGTCGTGATGCGTTGCTTATGGATCAAAATGAGCCCACCACTTATCAGGAGGCTATGTCTGGATCAGACTCAGATAAATGGCTAAGTGCCATGAATTTTGAGATGCAATCCATGTATGATAACCAAGTTTGGAACTTGGTTGATTTACCCGAAGGTGGTAAGACCATTGGATGTAAATGGGTTTTCAAGAAGAAAACTGACATGGATTACAAAGTGCATACTTTTAAAGCAAGACTTGTAGCAAAAGGTTTCAGGCATACTCAAGGTGTAGATTATGATGAAACTTTTTCGCCAGTAGCCATGCTTAAATCCATAAGAACTTTAATTGCCATTGTTGCATATTACGACTATGAGATATGACAAATGGATGTAAAAACAACATTTCTTAACGGAAAGCTGCTTGAGGACGTGTATATGACACAACATGAAGGTTTTGTACATCCTGAGAATTCTAGGAAGGTATGTAAGCTTCAAAGATCCATTTATGCATTGAAGCAAGCTTCTCGGAGTTGGAATCTTCGTTTTGATGAGGCAATCAAGGATTTTGGTTTTATTAAGAATGAAGATGAGCCTTGTGTATACAAGAAGGTCAGTGGGAGTGTAGTTATTTTTCTCGGCTACTATATGTTGATGATATATTACTCATTGGAAATGGCATCCCAACATTGCGAGAATGTCAAGTCTTGGTTAGGGAAGTGTTTCTCAATGAAAGACTTAGGAGATGCGCCTATATCCTAGGGATAAAGATCTATAGGGATAGATCTAAGAGGCTAATCGGTCTAAGTCGAGTGCTTACATAGACAAGGTGCTTGAATAGGTTCGGTTTGCAAGACTCTAAAAGATGATTGTTGCCAATGTCTCATGGCATAAGTCTCAAGAAGACTCAATGTCCTAAGACAAATAATGAGCGAGGCCGTATGAATAAGATTCCATATGCATCGGCTATTGGATCTATCATGTATGCCATATTATGCACTCGACTCGATGTATCATATGCTTTGAGCACTACAAGCGAGATATCGACGATCCAGTGAGAGTCACTGGATAGCGAGAAAGAACATCCTTAAATACTTAAGAAGGACCAAGGAAGTGTTCTTGGTCTATGGAGGTTTTGAAAATGATCTAGTTGTAAATGGTTACACAGATGCAAGTTTTCAAACCGATATAGATGATTTTAGATCGCATCTGGATATGAGTTTACTTTGAATGGGGGTGCGTAAGTTGAAAAAGTTCGAAGCAAGAGAGATCAGTGGCGAGATTCTACAACAGAGTGAGTATATTGCGGCGTCCGATGCGAAGAAATGAGGCGATTTGGATCAAAAAGTTCGTTTCGAACTAGGTGTGGTTCCAAGTATTGCTAACCCTGTTTGTTTGTATTGTGACAATAACGGTGCAATAGCACAGGCCAATGAACCTAGATCACACCACAGATCCAAACATATATTCAGGCGTTTTCATCTCATCAGAGAAATTGTTGAGAGGGGAGACGTAAAGATTTGCAGAGTACCTACTGAAGACTACGTTGCGGATCCATTGACAAAAGCTCTTCCACAAGCAAAACATGATGGTCATGTTAGATCATTAGGCATTAGATGCATGTATGATTGGCCCTAGTGCAAGTGGGAGATGTTGGGGCATGTGCCCTAGGTCAATCCATTAATTGTCTTTATGAATACTTTTAGTTAATAAAATAGATGATTTCATTTACTGTTTATTATAATTAATTTGCATGTTTACATTATAATAAGATCCATGGGTATTTACAGAAATATCCTAAATGTCTCTAGTCGATCATTATACTGGGAACTATAATGAATTAAGACTAGTATGAGTCTAAATTGATGATCATATGATGATTATACGTATAGGGATACGAATCAAGATCACGAGTACTTGTTAGGGAACAAAGTACTGGACTGACCCGCTATGAGAACATTACATGGATTAAGTCATAATTGTTTCTCATGATAGGTATATTTTTCAGTCCTCTAACTTGAGATTACCAGAGACTTCAACATTATGAACATAGTTATTTGACACTATCAAACGTTGTCTTTAACCGGACGATTATAAAGGTTGTGATTGGTTACTGTGTGAGCAATGTGATGAAGTTGTGTAATCGAGATAGAATTTTTTCGTCTCATATAAAGAGAGATATCTAGTGGATCCTCGATGTGTTAGACTGTTAAAAGGCCTAGTCTAAGTGAATTGATATTGATCAATGTTACTTGGATGTTTTCAGTGTACCTAGAGATCGAGACTAGTACGATTGAACATGTTGGATGGCAATTCCATGCCTTATGTTTGATCAAAAGGATATCGTGTGACAAAAGGATGTTATATACACTATTGATTAGGTTGTATCGATTTGATATTCGTACGACTTGGGTATTCATAATGTCTTGCTAGAGGCCGCTTATGACTTGTATACCAAAATGTGTTTTGGTTCACTGCCAACGTTGTATGAGCCTATTGGGTCGCACACTAAGAATGGTTTTGCGAGATTTTAAGATGGTTCATAAAAATGAATTTTATATGATAAAATTTATGACAGAAACGTCCTTGTGGTGTATTACACTTATACTTCTTTAAGTAGGGGTATATGTGTAATTTACTTAACCGTCTATATACAAGGGTTGTATAAATAGACGCTTTAAGTTAGAATACACGGACGAAAGATTAAGGGCTGAAACTCTATTTTCGTTTTAGAAACAACTTAGGGTTTTCTGATACGCTCTGGATCGTTTTGGAGAGAAACAAAAGGTTTGGTATTCTCATAAAACTAGCACTTCGAATCTCGGCCACCGTTCGTGTGTGGACTGCTGGTAGAGGGCGTTCGTCGTTGCCAGCGCCTTAGAGATCGATCAACCTTCAGAAAGGTATTTTGTATGCTTAAGTTTTATTGGTTTAAACGTTTTAATGGAATTAGATTCGGATCCTGTTGGGGTTTGTGTCAAAATTATTTTGTAATCTCCGCTGCGTATAAACCCCAAAATCCAACAATCGGCATACAGGATTAGAGTCTCTGGGGATTTCGGCACTCACCACTATGATATGACACATGGGGTTAGAGTCCCTGGGGGTTGCCAAAATACGGGGTTATAGTCCTTGTAACACTAGGGTCAGAGCTCCTAGTGATATTAGACTATGCGACACCACGCACGTCTTTTAGTGGTTAAAGCTTCACTGACGTAGGTCACAGTCGATCAGATCTAGATCATAACTATTTAGCCTTGTGCCAGTTTCACTTGTTTAACTATGGTATTTCTTGGCATAGTTATCGTACTAGTCTTTCTTTATTGAACTTATGTTTTTAAATATCATTTAATTTGTTTTGGAAATGTGAATGAGTTGGTCAATGGGGATTACTGTTACTTTTTGTACTCACCGTCTTTTTTATGACCGTGGGTGCAGAGCCGTCGACGAGCAGGCCAGGCAAGGAGAAGATTGGCGACTACCTCTAAGCCAGCCGCGTACCTCTGCATCGACATTTTGTAGGTTTTGATATTTTGTGTATTATAAAATTTTATTTTGATACACTTTGGGGTTGTATATCGGGTTGAGCGTTTAGTTCCCTGACTTATGACGACTATCACATTGTTTATATTCGCCATTTTCTTATATAGGCATATGATTGTTGTTTCCTAGTTTCCACACTTTTAGGATTTTTAATAATTGCTTCCGCATAATATGTTAAGTCTTCCGCTTAAGTTTTATAACTTTTAATAAGTCCTTAATTAACTCGTGAAATTCAATTGTAAAAGGACGCGTGTTTTATTTATCTTAGACACAAGTAGCTGAGGAGATTTAGGTAGAAAGGCTGACTAATACATAGTTAAGTACTATGTAGTTAAAATTTGGGCTTAATTACGAGGTTAGGCCGGGACAATGCCTTAAATTAAGGAAGGGGTAGTCACATTGACTGTAACGGTCCGAAAAATTTAACTTGTGCTACGTGTCAAGTCAAGGTCGTATGTGGACCAACTCGTCGAAATACGTATGTCGTGAATCCAATTTGAGATGATAATGCTAACTATGCGAGAATTTTCACTATTGTTGATTACTGCTTTGTGATAGCTATCTTTGAAATTGTTGTCGGTTGAGGGGTCCATTGGCAAATGAGTCATGATTACTATTTATCTGCGATATGAGCTCTTATCCGGACGCCGTCGATATCTCTCAATTGAGTGTACGTTGGGGGCACTTACCCGGGTCCGTGAATATCTCATAATCGCAAGGGTTAGGGCTGGGAGGCAGGTGTATCGTCCTAAACCCGAGTCTGTTGGGCTTTTGCCGCGACTCAACGACCTTCTGATCGGGACTCCTTGTTACTTGGCATCACTCATCGATGGATTATTTACAGTCTTTTATATTCGTGCGTTACCTGTTCATTTCTTTCAAATTGCATGAATTTGATTGCTTTGGTTATTTTGAAATCCTGTATATGTCCTACTGGCTTTACTTACCTATGCTCGTCATTCTTATATTTGACTGAGTGCAGAGCCGCAGACGAGTAGCAGAGGGAAGGCTCCATAGCTAGGTGAAATTTTTGTATACATTGTATTACTCTCCTCTGATTAACATATTTACTGGGTTCCACAATTAGGTTGTCTAACTTTTTACATTATTGTTGAGTTATTTGATTTGTAGAAATTGCTTCCGCTAAATTGTAAAACTTGCAAAATACTAATAACTCAACTTAAAATTGTGAATTTACGTATAATGAAGGATTGGAAGGTTGACTAGGTCTGCGTTGACCTTGCGAGACTGGCTCGGGGGTCCAAGTGGGCTTAGGCCGGGCGGGGTCCAATTTATGGGAAATTGGTGCCGTCACATTGACCCTCTTGGTTCGCTTTTGTTCCTTTATTTTCAAGAATATACACTCGAGTCTCTCTATCAATTTATCGCTACTTTTTTTTGTCAAATTGTTGCATTAATGTTCATAACACTCAACACGGGTATAACAATATATTACATCGATGAGAATAGATTATACAATCCACTTAAGCTTGAAAAACATCCTCGCGAGGAAGGCAACTATGACGACCCAAAACCCAAAAGACCTGCCCTATGGGCAATTTAGTAATTTCATAAACCCTACATTAATTGGTTCCACTATATAAATCTAACTCTAAACAATAGCCACCTTTTTGTTTAAAACCCCAAATTTGAATAGAATGATAAAGAAGAGCTTTGTTGGTGATTTCATGGTGAGTGTCGTGCTACAAAGTCTCATTTGAAGGCAAACTCATTATCCATACTCTCTCATTTTTTTGTTCAAGTTGATTTACAAGCTTGATTCGGTTGCATTAATGGTGGATAATTTTAATAGATGTATGATGAAAAAGTTGACCCCAAAAAAAGAGGGCGGTGTCATCGCGACATGCCGGAGAGGGGAGACGGTGAGGTCCCCGCTATGCCACTGCCGAAGAGGGTGAGGGAGCCCCCCATGCACATGCCACGAGGGCCCGATTAGCCCCTGGATTGAATTGACCACGGGCCTGCACCTCAAACCAATGACGTTTTGTCCTTCGTACTTATGTAAGTAAATAAAAAATAAAAAATATAATATATATCTAATATATGTACATATAATATATATAAGTGCATATGTATACATATGGTATATATAAATATATATATATATATATATATATGATTTAAAATATAAATATTAAATCTTACCTGCAAACGGGGCGCACTACCACGTCTCTAAAGGAAGAATTGGGTGGGTCTCACCCCTCGACCTTCGCATCGGGCAACGGGAGACCCGCAGGACCCATACTAGTGGACCCAAAAATAAATGTAGAAATAAATTGGAATTAATATATGACTTGTCCTTGATATGAATATGCCTTAAATTGTTTAGATTCGCAAGGCGGTTCACATTGGACCCCGAGCGCGCGAGGATCGAAAATAGGATTCGTGACCAGACGAAGTAAGTGGGGAGCTTCGCTCATGCATTAAATATGACTTGAATATTAGATAAATAGAAATATCACATTTATATCAAAAGACTTGAGATTATGTTGCATTTAGTCAATGGTATGAATATGTTTATCTATAAAATGCACGTGATATGAACACTTGTGTTATTCAATCAAAAGCGGTGATGTGGCAGCATGCTCATCAAAAGAGAGTGGTCTACGCCACGAGCAGCGGTAGTGTGGCAATGTGCCTACCAACGGAGAGTGGTCCGCGCCACGAATTGCAGTGGTATGACTATAATCCCACCAAAAAGAGAGTAGTCTACACCACGAAGTATCAAGTTCACAAGTGGTCACAATCGGTGATGGCTTAAAATCACTTACTGTTGGTTTGATGGAACTAGATGGAGATCACAACGACCATTGTGACCACTAATGGTTCACATCACCTCGAGGGTGAGTGTTTCGGTCACCGGATTCATACTATTAGCTAGGATGCATTGAATGGAACAACAACTTATACGCACTATTTATTTCTTTTGGTAATTATCATGTTGAACCTCGTTGCATGAATAAATGGAATTTATTTACGAACTCTTGAATTCTCTTTCATGATGTGGTTTCAAAAGAATGCTCACTTTCTTGCTTATTTACTTATGAACCTTACCTTTATGTTTTACTAGACATGGAACTTGTTTATACCCCTTTACGAATAAGAATAATGTCTCTATTGATTTTCATTAAATGATTTTATAATTCAGTTTACTACTTCATATGTAGAATTTTTTTGCTTTATAGGTAATACTTGCATGTTTAGTGTTTGAGCAAATCTTCTCTCTTATTGAGCTCTGTTGGTTCTTTAGCTCACTCCTCTTACATCTCAAGTATCCACGTCGGCGCTAAATTCCAAAAATGGGAGAGGAGATAACTTGAAGCCTTCTCTCTTAATATGAGACTAATATTTTATTATCTATATATTCATTTTTGAAACTATTAAACTTAGGTTATATTGTAAAGAAGGTCATATGGGTAGTTTGAAAATTATCTCCCTTGCAGTTAAGTTATTTGGAAGCCTTTGGATAACCCTACATGACTGTACAAAATGAAAACTCATTTACAAATCTTTGGTAGACATATGGGTTTGTTCTATATTTTATTCCACATTTTATTTCCATATTGTCTTTATGATTATTCTGCAATTTGGTTAGGAAATTCATACCGCTTAATTAAGCACGATTCGATTGTTGGGCTTAGGAGGCAGTCTGGGCCGAGCGACCACCCTAGGTCGGGGGAGGGTCGTCACAGTCGGTATCGAGATGAGGGATTAGAACCTAGGGAAACACTAGGTTAGTGGAACTTAAGTTTTTGGAGCCTTCTAAGATTTAAATGTCAATTTTAAGTTAGACTAATCAATGGTATAAGACATTGGTTCAAAGTCGATTTAACATACATAAATGATAAATCCTAGAAGGAATGGGATAAAAGAAATCTTATAGAAGATTTATTATGTTGATTATTTGTTGCATTGTATATATGAATGTACCGTTAGATATATAGATAATTATATTCCCTATTAGTATAATTGTCTCTGATGGTTTCCGTGAGCGGATAAGGAACTTAAGTTCTACGAGACAGTGGAGGGAATGATAATGAACGACACAAGGAAATCGAAGTGAGCTCCTTGGGAGAGAGCCCACATACGCTTCAAATAATATTTGCAATGACTACTTTGAGAGCGAATAAGCTTTGATTGGGAATTACATAGTGTAATGTGCATATACTTAATAGTAGTGTAGCTAATAAAATACTCAAACAGAATCATGAGACTTAAAAGGGCAGTAAAATGCCAAGCTATATAAGAAAATGGGAGTAGTGACGTGGTCACACTTCGAAGAAGTAACTTTAACACTTGAGACTCTATATTAAATGGTTAAAAGTCATGATGTTTTGTTTATAAAGGAAGATTCTCAATCCTACTAAGGATACAAATAAATTTTGGTCTCAAATGACAAAAACTTAGTTCGGCTATGAAGCTCAACTTGAGAACTTAATTCAAGATTGGAAGGACGTGTGTATTATTAGACGTTTAACTCTCGATTAGAGATGTAAGATATTAGTGTATAATTTGGTTAGTTGATCATGAATCTAGTTTAACTCATGTTGTTACATATAACATATTTTCTTCAAAAAAAAAATTCTTTCGACTATATTGGATTACAATTTGGGTGGAGTTTCGAGTTATTGCACGCCACATTTTGATAAATTTTCAAGCAAAAACTCTGCTTGTTTTACAAGATTTGAACGCATAACCAAGTGCAAAAGGGAACGAATTATTTTTCTGGTATTTTAAAAATGAAGTGAATAGTCTCCTATGTATTTCAAAGATTTCTTGTTGTAACTTCCATTTAGTGTTTACGAAATGAGTTTTACTTTGATTCGATAAGCGTGGTTGAGGTTTCTCGAATGATTGGTCGTATAAAAGTTTAGACCCAACTTGGGTTGTATAAAAGAGTTTAATGAATTTGAAGGTTTTGTCTTAATAAAAATGCAAAGTATAGGTTTGGGCCTAAATTATTATCTTATAATGGAAAAAAAACACATACGTGTGGTTATGAGGTACTTTTAAGTCGCATTGACCAAATTGATTTGAAAAGACATTTAAAGTCACTCGAAACTTGATGATGGATTTAGATTTTCTTAAAAAAATGAGTTTAACTCGATTTTTGAAATAGGTTTTTTTGATGAAAACACAATATTTTGGAAAAGTTTCGATTCAAAGTATATTTTTTGATAATTGAATCATGTTTCTCAAGTTTTGATCGATCATGTACAAAAGAAAGTTAAATTTAAACCAGCTATCAATGAGGTGAATATCGAAATTGAGGATCCTAAGTCGAGGGATGTATTTGACAAGATTGTCATGTGTGAGGATCATATTGCCAAGTAGAAATTTGTAAATGTTAAAATGACCCAGAACATGAGGTTGAAATAATATAAATCAAAGCAACCGACTCAAATATAAATTGTTCTTACTTAACTAGAAATGAGTTGACTCATAAAGTTGGAGATACGAAATTTTGATAAATCATTTTTGAAATGAACGTGAGGTACGCGATGACGGTACCATAAATGAGAAATTAAGGAATGCCTAAAAAATTAAATGCTTTATATAACTTAAAATTTGTACAATTTGAAGGTTGTACATTAATGTTAATGATATCGTAATAACCCAATGATACATGAATTATTACCTACCTGAAAGAATATTATTAGTATGATTGTCCGATAATGGGGATGTAAACTAACGATTATTGAGGCAAGGTGGAACCTAACATAATTGTAAGGGTAGTTGAATGAAAATAATGTTGAGGAGTTAAAAAAATGCGACTAATGCCACCCAACCGAAGTCAATGATGATTGAATCTTAAAATTTGGGATTCTAAGATAGGATCAGCCTGTGAAAAAAAAAAAAAAAAAAAACGAAATAGTAAATTTATGGTATAAAGAATTATGATTCCACTAGGGAAGACACTACGATAGCTTTTTGTAGCCATAGAACTTCCAAGTGGGAGTACCGTGTTTCAAAAACTTAAAATACTAAATCGAAATGGCGACGTCACAAGAAATCATGATAATCACTTATGGAAAGTAACTCAAAATTTTTCGGTGAGAGATAATGTTATTTTATGAGCCGGACTAAACGGTTTTAGGAAGAATTAAGGAACAACCAATGATAGGTTGACGATTAAAATTGGGGATCCTAGGCTAGAGTCGACTCCCAATGAAGTTAATACTAGGTAACACGAACAATGTGATAATTAAGAAAGATGAGGAAATGTCTTAAGGTAGTTATGAAACATGGATCTCTAAGTGGAGACGAGACCTTCTGAATCTTGACACTATTAAAAATTATTAAACAAAGCGTTTCTAGCACTTGAGAGCCTAAAGATTTAGTGTAAATTTCAAAGTGAAAGTCCTAATCGAATGGTGTGAGAGAAACTTCAAAAACAACCTACATGAGTAATTGATAAGTTTGCAAGGATAACCAAAATGTTGAGGGTATCAACAAGTAGTGAGATGCACGAACAATTAAGATTGATGCCTTAACAAGTAGAAAAAAACCCTTTTGGATAAAAGTAAAGTTTGTAAGCGTACATCATCTCGAGGCTGAGGTAACCTTGAAATTTTAAATAGCATGACATGCAAGTTACGCACACACTCGTGTACATACTTTTGGAGTACTTGAAGAACAAATAAAAAATGCGACAATAATAACGCCCATGAGTAATAAGTTGAAACGCTGAGGGTGAATTATGAACTTAAAATAATTGGATCATATGGAGTTACAAATCCTTAATGACAAAACCAGAGGTATGGGTTATATATTCTCAAGAAATGGCATGGAAGTTACACTGCCATTAATTTTCTTAGTGAGACAAGTCATAAATAAACTATAAGAGCTAAAGAGTTAGCTCGGGAGGACGATAAGAGACGATTGTATAGTAAATGTGAACCTTGATAATGCCAAAGAATTTAAAATGATCGCCCAAGATCATAAGAGTTGATTAGTATGAGGACGCAATACGAAAAGTCTCCATAAATTTGAGTCATTATGATAGGAGACTTTGGTATGAAACAAAAATCTCAATGTAATAAAACGCATACAAGTGAGCGTCAAAAGCTGCTTAGGATTGCGACGATAATGATTATTTCCCAGCTTACCAAGGGCGAAAGCTTGTCGTGCAAGTAGATGGTTAAATGTGACGGAGAAGTTACGAGGTGGACCGTTGGTTAAAAGTTGACTTGAATTATGAACCTACAAATATTAACGTCGATAAACGTGTAATGACAATGATGTTAAGGTATAATTCCAAAAGGAATATTATGTATGCTCATTTATAGCCTCCACATATAAGTCGCAAGGACAAGATGAGTCATTCATTGGTATGTGTAACCGAGATGGTGATAGAGATTGTGTGCTAGTGTTCATATCATTGCAGATAGCTATCCTTGTTCCTACTACTAATTGGCGGTATAGATTTGTTGCCAGGTAGGCATATATATTTTTTGCACAGATAGGCACCAGATCACATCTCAATGTGGTTATCTCTACATACTGATTGGATGACTTGGGTGCCCATTGCGATTTCGGTGGAGATTACAAAAAGAATACCCACAAATACGTGAGGATACAAGGACTTGGCAGGTAGCTAAGGTATAAAGACTCTATTAGGGCTTATACAACACAGACCTTATGAGTTTTGGCTAGTGGGACGAAAATAATACTATTGAGAAGTTGGAGCAAGAGTAAGACTTTATTTCACGCGGGGTAAAAGCAAATTTTGCAGTTGCGGATTTGCATTAGTTAAAAAAATGGGTCGTAAAAGAAATAGTTACGAATAGACACGTTGGACAATAGTTGTACTTTACTTTTACTTTCGAAGACGAAAGTTCTTTAAAATTGGAGATGTTGTGACGACCCAAAGCCCAAAAGATCTGTCATAGGGGCAATTTAATAATTTCATAAACCCTACACTAATTGGTCCCACTATATAAATCTAATTGTAAACAATAGCTCCCTTTTCGTTCAAAACCCTAAATTTGAAGAAAATGATAAAGGAGAGCTTTGTTGGTGGTTTCACGTTGGGTGTTGTGCTCCAAAGTCTCATTTGAAGGTAAACTCATTATCCATACTCCCTCATTTTCTTGTAAACAAGCTTGGTTTGGTTGCATTAATGGTGGATGATTTTAACAGGTGTAATGGTGAAAAAGTTGACCTCAAAAAGGAGGGGCAACATCATCGCGACATGCCGGAGAAGGGCGGCGGCGTGGTCGCCGCCGTCACTAGAGAAGGGTGGCGGACTGCCGCCGCTGCCGTGGAGGGTGGAGGAAGAGGAAGAAATGCTCCCCCGTGCACATGCCATAGGGGGGACCCTGGATTGAATTGACCAGCACCTTAAACCAGGGACGTTTTGTGCCTGGTACTTATGTAAGTAAATAAATAAAATATATAATATATATCTAATATATACATAATATATATATATATATATATATATGTGTGTGTGTACATATGTATAAATAAGGTATATGTAGATATATATATTAAAATATAAATATTAAATCTTACCTACAAATGAGGCGCACTACGGCGTCCCTAAGGGAAGAATTGAGCGGGCCCTACCCCTCGACCTTCACACCGAGCAACGGGAGACCTGCGAGACCCACAATAATGGACTCAAAAATAAATGTAGAAATAAATTGGAATTAATATATGACTTGTCCTTGATGTGAATATGCCTTAAATTGTTTAGATTCGCAAGGCGGTTCACATTGGACTCCGAGCGCGCGAGGATCGAAAATAGGATTCGAGGCGAGATGAAGTGAGTGGGGAGCTTTGCTCATGCATTAAATATGGCTTGAATATTAGATAAATAGAAATGTCACATTTATATCAAAAGGCTTGGGATTATGTTGCATTTAATCAATGATATAAATATGCTTATCTATAAAATGCGTGTGATATGAACACTTGTGTTATTCGATCAAAAGCGGTGATGTGGCAGTATGCTCATCAAAAGAGAGTGGTCCGCGCTACGAATAGCGATGGTGTGGCAGTGTACCTACCAACAGAGAGTGGTCCGCGTCAAGAATTGCAGTGGTGTGGTTATGATCCCACAAAAAAAGAGTGGTCTGCACTACGAAGTATCAAGTATCAAGTTCACAAGTGATCACAATAGATGATGATTTGAAAACACTTACTGTTAGTTTGATGAAACTAAATGGAGATCACAGCAGCCATTGTGACCATTAATGGTTCACATCACCTCGAAGGTGAGTGTTTCGGTCACCTGATTCATACTATTAGCTAGGATGCATTGAATGGAACAACGACTTATACGTACTATTTATTTCGTATGGTAATTCTCATTTTGAACCCCTGTTGCATGAATAAATGGAATTTATTTACGAACTTGTAAATTCTCTTTCATGAAGTGGTTTCAAAAGAATGCTCACTTTCTTGCTTATTTACTTATGAACCTTACATTTATGTTTTACTAGACTTGGAACTTGTTTATACCCCTTTACGAACAAGAACAATGTCTTTATGGCTTTTCATTAAACACTTTACAATTCGATTGACTACTTCATACGTAGAATTGTTTTGCTTTATATGTAATACCTGCATGTTTAGTGTTTGAGCAAGTCTTCTTGAGCTCTGTTGGTTCTTTAGCTCACCCCACTTACATTTCAGGTATCCACATCGGTGTTAGATTTCAGGAAAGGGAAAGGGGATAACTTGAAGCCTTCTTTCTTAATGTGATAATAGTATTATATTATCTATATATTCATTTTTGAAACTATTAAACTTGGGTTACATTTTAAAGTAGGTCATTTGGGTAGCTTGAACACTATCTCCCTTGTAGTTAAGTTATTTGGGAGCCTTTGGATAACCCTACATGGTTGTACAAAATGAAAATCCATTTACAGTTCTTTAGTAGACATACATATTTGTTTTATATTTTATTCCTCATTTTATTTCTATATTTTCTTTATGATTATTTTGCAAGTCGTTTAGGCGAGCTAGACCATTTGCTTAAGTGCAGTCTGGGCGGGCAACCCGACACTAGGTCGGGGGAGGTCGTGACAGCAATAACTACACGAGAGGGACAACAACCTCACAAGGAGGGTAATAACCTCACAAGGGGGACAACAGAACAACAAAAAATCCCCAACAACGGGGATCGTCACACAATAGCCGAGAAACGGCCCTAACAAACTACAAGACAATCACTACTTGCGTTTGCAGACATCGGCAATCACGTCGTCGAGAAAGGAGAAAACCCTCGCCATCCGGAATCGTAGTCTTCGTCACGACAAGCTAAAGCCAACCAGAACCACTGATGCGTACGCACAAGATTCGTTCGGCCCTAGTCACGACCGCTGATCGGAGATGCTTACACCGGCCCTAAAGCCAGATCTAAATAGTGGTCTTGGTGGCTAGGGTCTCCTTGCAAGAGAGGAGAGCTCGGTATCTATTTATCGCTACTTGAAATGCATATCTTTTGAAGATTTTGAAATCAAATAACAATAAAGATAGCCTATAATATATTAATAATATTATGTTGATGATGTTTATGGTTGGTTTTCTAAATGAGTGTAACGTAAATAGAAAGATGGATTAACATGCGTAATTTTAGGAAAAGAAAGGATTAAAAAACCCTAAAATCTCTTTTTTGCTTTCTATGATTTTGGACTTATTAGATCTGAACTTTCCATTAGCTTTGATTGTTTCATCAAAAAAAAAAAAAAAACTCTGATTCTATATTGTGGAGTTTGGAATCATTTTGTCCAAAATTTTGCTAATGAAACGGTTTCTTTTTTCTTTTTAAGAATGTCTCTCTTGAAAAGAAATGATGCTAATTTGACCCAATAAGCTAAATGAAATTATACTAATGCAAACAAAACTGACAAATGAAGTCATTAATTAATACTGGATCTTCCCATTGAAACAAAATAACACAAAAGCTTAAAATCTCAACAATACAACAGTAACAATTACTTAATTTTTATTTTTTATTGTCTTTTTTGCCCTTCCAATCTTGTCATAATAGGTACTTAAGGGTAAGCCACAATGACTGATTGCATGGCAAAAATGGGAATTATGTCATAGTGACTAAACCCAGCCATTTTCATGAGCACCCTCCATTCCTCTTTTGTCCGCTCCCTTCCTCCAGACATTCCCATCATATCAGCATCCAAACTAAGCCTGATGTGGGTAACATCGTAATCTTCCTCATCTTGGTCTATCACCACATCTATTATAATCACCTTGCCCTTCTCCTTTGGAACTGCTTCCTTGCACTTTTGTAGTATCTTTACACATCCCTCATTTTGCCAATTGTGAAGCATGAACTGCAAAAACCAATACACATAATCATCAAAAAATTAGATTCATGCATGAATTCACCAGTACTTAGTAATTTAAGAGGCTTGATCAAGTTTTGAAATAGATGCTATGTAAAAATCTTGAACTATTACGTCATGTTTGGTTACAAGGAAAGTCGCAACTTCTTTATTTAGTTGAAAATTTTGTTCCATTTCCTAGGAAGTGACGGTTCACTTTGTAAAGAAAAAGTGCACTTCCTTGGAGAAGTAGCCTTTCTCGACAACAACAAAGCTTCAATCTTAAATTAGTTAAAGTATTTTCTTAAAACAAAAGTACCTTAACTATTAACGCGGAGTGTCTCTCTCTGTTTTTAGGGTTTCATCTTTCACCACCGAGCTTTTTAGATTCGTTTTGTTCGGGGCTTTCGGCAATGCTCTCGTTCGCTTCGACGACGTGGCTGTTGCTGGTGGCCCCTATATGTTCTCCAATCTCCCTTTTGGTGGTTCATCCTTTATTTCTTCTTCTCATCTCCTCTCTTCTTTCCCCTTTTTTTTTTTTTTTTTTTTTTTTTTTTTTTTTGTTTTTTTCCTTCTTTTTTTGTTGTAGTGGATGATGGAAGCTAGCATGACAAGATTCGAGAGGATGTTTTTGGGAGTTGATTAGATCTGCAATTTCTTGTTGTTTTGACTCTCCAACAGCTTCTCCAAGATCTCCGTCATCGCCTTGGTTTCTTTGGCTATCTTTTATGCATTTCTCGGCTATGCTTGGGAAGGATGGCGTGCTTGGGGTACTGATGGTTTGCCGAATCTACTCAAGATGGTTGCGGTCGTCGACTCTGGGGTTATGCGTCTCCTCTCTTTAATGATATTGGCTCCCACTAGAGTTTGTATAGTATTTTAGTAATTTTTGTTTAGTTTAGTTCATTGTTGTCTTATTTAATTAGCGTATTGCTTCGCCTATTTGCGAAGATTGTTCCCATTATTGAGGTGGTTGTCCCTATTACTGGGGTTGGAGTCGCACTATAATGTGTGACGTTTTCAAATTTTGTTCCGTGCTTCATTGTTGTTAGTTCTATTTGTAGTGACGCTTATCCGATTTGGACTAAAAACACTTCAAGACAAATCAATTTCACAAAAAAAATAAAATAAAATAAAATAAAAGGAATTAAAGTCAATTGCAACGATTTATCATTTTTAAATATTCTTCCAACAAGAAGAAGTTCAACTATACACTTCAAAATTAACTTATCGAGTAGTGTATTTAACAAGAAATCGACCTTCCCAAATGTTGCTCTCGCAAATGAACCAAATACGACCATAATAGTCAATAGTACTCAGCTAAATCCACTATATATGGCACCAGTAGCTGAGAACCCAACTCTAATAATAAGTCTTACATGGGTGTATTCAATTGAAATTTTAAAGAACTTTTGGTTACTTTTAATTACTAAAAAAGTTTATGTGTATTGAATTAAAACTTTTAGAGAGTTTATAAAAGTAAGGTATATTCAATATGAACTTTTATAGACTTTTTAAAAGTCTATAAAAGTTTTGAGGTATTCAATTCAAACTTTTAGAGAATTTATAAAAGTAAGGTGTAGTTAATTTTTGATGACTTTTGTGGTTTGGTTACAAATCTCGACTTTTATAGACTTTTTGTATAAAAGTACACATAAAGAAATCTTCAACTTCTCATCACCACAACCCAGAAACTTTTAGAGACTTTTAATTTTTGTTGGTTCATTTATTCAATAAGGACTTCATTGTTCACAAAGTATTTTCTTATTAATTGTTTTTATCAACTTCTCTAACCACTCCACAACTAATGAATTTCATTGCTCACTCATTATACTCTAATGTTTATATTGATGAAAATGAAAATGATGTCGTTATTAACAAGATCTCATTCATGCATCATTGTACATTTTTTATAAGATTTATTTACGAAGAAGTTTCGTTTATTAAGTGTATAATTATAATATAAAAAGTGTAATATTATTATTTTCGGAGAAGATAATCTTATATTTTTTTTTTCAATGCAAGAAGTACTTTTTAAGAAATTTAAGCTATCATTCTTAAGGAAAAAATATAAGTGTTTTTTATGTAAGTCAAAAAAAAGTGCAAAATTTTTACACAATGATTTTATTTGATTCTTTTTTGCCACTAAAAGATTATTCTTTTACCTATTTCTTTTGTTGATATTTATTTACTTATTTGTTATGTTACTATCTTGATGGTAATTCATAAATATATATATGATTTTTTTTATTAAAATACAAAATACTTTTAAAAAAATCAGTAATAGTTCTTAAGAAAAAGAAATATAAGTATTCATCTATTTTTTATAATAAAGTGCAAAATATTGTTTCAATATAAAAATCACAAAAATTTACTAGTATCAATCGAAATCATATTTAAAAAGTTCACAAAAGTCACTAAAAATCTTAAATGTTAATAAAAGTCATCAAAATGAAGTTTACATAAAAATTTATCAAAGTCGTTAAAAGTCTACGAAAATTTACAAACTTTATAAAAGTCACCCACTTATAAAAGTAACAAAAAATCTATTAAAATCTCAATTGAATACACCCCTGTTAATTTAAATGGGAGAATTCAAAGGGCTTGCTCCCGTCTAGTGCAATGAGTAATGGTATTAAGGTAGTCCAGTAGGCATTATATCTATAAATAAAACAGTAGCAATTGTCTAATGAAAAATGCTAATGTAATCCACTATGCACACGCACGAAAGACATGCGCTTGTTTGTGTCCTTCGACTTATGTCAACATATATGCGCATACACATCCCGATGTGCATCGAAGGTAATTCAACAAGTACGTGCGTGTCTTTAGTTTGTTACATTAGTAGGTTCCTTGTCTAATTGATCAGGTGTTATATTGAGAACATTCACACAATTTTGCAGACCCTTTTGTCTCCTTCAAAGTGCAAAATATAATTGACATGTGAAAGAGAGAAATGTCACGAGATATACCTTCAATAGAACAGCATCTGCTTTAGGAACGGATTGGAACATGTCACCCCCAACAAGCTCTATTCCAGGATACTCCGGCGACGTCGTAATAACATGTGGAAGATCATAAACTTTGCACTTAATATGAGGGAAAGCATTAACAACATAATTCATAGCAGTGCCAATGCCACCACCAACATCAACCAAAGATGAAATGCCTTTCAAAAAATCCTTGCAGCCTTCAATAAACGCCGGCATAACCAACCTCGTATCGCATGCCATGGCGTCATTGAACACCTTGTTCATCTCCGGATTGTCCCTCGCAAATTCCCACAAGGTCTTTCCATGCTCCTTCTCGAATGGCGTCGGCCCTTCACTCGGATAAGAAATGCAATTCGCCAGTTGATGCCAAGCGTTAATGGCGGGCTCGTCGGGAACTCCAATGACCCAGTCCACAATGTTCTTCTCATTGCTTCTCAGCAAAAACTTAGCTAAGTCAGTTAGAGAGAATCCCACTTCATCACCACTCTCTCCAACATCATCAAAATCATGGATGTTTAACAGTTTCATGTGAGCCAAGAACCGAAGAAGGCGAAACAACTTGTGGGGATTCATAGAGGAAAAGTTAGGAGAAGTCCTAACAAGTGTGGATGGAGTGACTGGCTTCCCTTGCTTGGTGTGTATATCATGGATGGTGTCGAAGAGGGAGAGATCGGTGGCGCATTTGAGGACGATCGAGTTCGCAAAGCCACCGGCGATGTGGTCCCACACTTTGATTTGCAATCTCATCTCTTGTTCTTGCTCTTCTCCCACCGTGGTGCTCATTTTGTTCAGGTTTGTACTTTGTGCAGTCAAGATACGTGTTGTAGAGGCAGAAGCTACGATGTTATATAAAGAGTGGAAAAGTAAACAAGTCCAGGGTCACGCTTGTCACGTGGGAATCAGCGTGTAAGATGCTTTGAGATCATGTTTCGGCATGTAAAATTGAGAGTGATCTATGCACATCTACGCGTGGAAACACGGCCACGTCTTTGCAAATGAGAATAAATAAGAGCAACCAAACTTCAATACAAAAAAACGCATATGATAAGGAATATATTTGGTTCACATACTTAGTGTAACTTCGGTGGACACACAAGTTGGGCACGCACTCGTGTGTGTCCCTTCATGCATGCCCGACCTAGGTGCACTGTGATGTTTTAGAGATATGATCAAATCTCTCCCTCCGAATCTTTATAATTGACATATTAAGGTTGAACAAGATGCTTAATAACTCTTTTAATTTGTCTTGGTGAATGAAAATACAGCATAAATGGATTAAAAGATCATCGTTTTCTCTCACCTTTATTTTAATTTTTTTTAAGCTTTTGTGCACATAATAAATAGTCCAAGTTACTTCTACCCACAATCGATCCAAAGGGATTTGATTAATGTATAATTATTATCCTTTCTTTCCCCATATAATAAGGATATAAAAGAAAAAAAAAATCACACTCTCATATCTTGATTCTCTCAAATGACATATCTTGTAAAATTTGATCATACCATTAAAACGTCACATAAAGTGATCCGGATGGAGTAAAATGTGCCATTTGAAAAAATCAAAATATGAAAGTACGATTTTTTCCTTGAGTAATGCTAGAATGACCCGTTGGGGATACCCAACGGAACATCTGCTGATGTGGCCGGTGGTGTGCCCCCACCCCCAAAGCCAACTTTGGAAACAGGTATCCCCAGCGGATCATTCTAGCATAGTATTGCAAGTGGGGCGGGGAATCTTCGTTCCCCGCGATGCCCCCGCCCCAATGAGGCAAGAATTCTCCGCTTTTAGCTCCGCGAGGCACGACACGAGGCAAAATATTGCCCCGCGCGACGCGGGACGATAATTGTTCTCGCCCCGCTAGATTTCACACCCCGCATCCCTTGTATAAAATCTCTATTTTTTATGTTTTTACAAAAAAAAAAAAAAAAAATTAGAACTTTTTTACTTAAAACATATGTAATATATGAAATGGAACTCAAAATCTCCAACAATAAATTTGTTTTTACCATTAAACTAATTCTATAATATGTATTATATCATAACGATATATAAATTATATTTAGAACATCATTGAAATACATTTTTCATACTAGTTTTGAAAATCTTATATATTTAATTAAGTATGATAACTTGTAACTCAATCAACAAAACAAATTCACATTACTCCTTCAATTTGAAAAAAAATAGTTTCTTAAAAAAAATTGAGAAAGTAGTACTTAGATGCCAAAATGACCAAGGAATGAAGATCAAAATAAATATTTTTTACAAAATTAATGGGGCACCACGGGGATTCCCCGCCATGCAAGGATCCTTGTGGGGTGGGGCGAGGGGCGGCAAAATTCGCCCCGCGCTCCCCCACAGGACGAGGATGATAATTACAATCTCCGGCTCGACCCGGCCCGCCTTGCCCCACTTGCAACCCTATTCTAGCATTTTCCTTTTTCCTTTTATACCCTTATATGGAGAAAGAAACGATAATAAACACGCATTAATCAAATCCTAAATCCCAACAAATAACTTTCAAACAATTTGAAATATTGGACAAAAGTTGCTTAGAGTATTTATTATATGCATTAAAGTTTAAAAAAAACTTAAAATAAAGGTAAAAGAAAGTGAAGGCATATTAGTCCATTCATACTATATTTTTTTTTTCCATCAAGACATTAAAAGAGCTCTTTAAAAATCGTGTTCAACCTTAAAACGTCAATTATAAAATTATATATTTATAAAGATATAGAGGGAGTATTTATTTTTCAAGTATAGTTGATATTATAGAAACGGAAAATTGTATCCAAAGGACACCTACACCTATGTGGCAAAAGTATGCACCAATAATATGTGCACACAAATCTTGATATTTAAGGGACACGAACCGTGTATCAATGGATGTGTCAAAAGGTTGGCACCCGATCATTTTCCACTAAAATTTAAACCTTGCCAAAGTAACGTATTTTAAGCATTGTCTAGCTGGTGACTGGCTAGATGGGGATGGGCACAGTGCGTTACACCTTGAGCAATATGCACAAGCACCTGATTATTCCAAGGCGCGTCGCATGGCACCTACTCGATTAGTTTCCATTAGGGGTGGGCAGCGATTTTTGAAAAACCGCCCAAACCGCCCAAACCGACCAAACCGCGCGGTTTGGTTTGGTTTTTAAAGCTCGCGGTTTGGTCGCGGTTTGAAAAACCACCGAACCGCGATTCCGCGGTTTGGTCGCGGTTTTCATTTTGAGAAAACCGCGGTTTAACCAAACCGAGGGTATTTTGGTAATAACCACCAAAAACCCTAAAGTGCTCAAACAAAACCAAAAAAAAGAAAAAATCTCTCACTTCTCTCACTCCTGTTCTCCCTCCAGCCGCTCGCTCACTCCGTGAGTCATCTCTCCTCTCTGTCTCTCCGCGCTCCATCGTCCCTCGTCTCTCCGCTCCCTCGTCTCTCCTCTCTCGCACTCCTCCTCTCCGCTCCCTCGTCTCGCCGCTCCCTCGTCTCTCAGAGCTCCCTCGTCTCTCCTCTCTGCACTCCATCCTCTCTGCGCTCCATCGTCTCTCCTCTCTGCGCTCCCGACGCCCGAGTCGCCGATCAGCACCACCTTGAACAGGTAATCGTACTCCTCGTCCGGTCTCCTCGCCATCGGATCGCCTCGTTTCGCGCGAATCTAAACTCCGACCGGATCGATCGCCTACACCGCCGACGCGAAACGAACTTTGTTCGCTCTTGCGCTCCCTCCTCTCTGCGCTCCCTCGTCTCTCCTCTCTGCGCTGCGCTCTCACTCCTCTCTCTCTCTCTCGTCTGCGCAAGCGCTCTCACCTTGAACAGTAGTCTCGTCGTCGCGCGAACGTCCACCGCCGCCTCACACCAAAACCGCAACCAAACCGACCAAACCGCGCAAACCGCGGTTCGGTTTGGTTGCGATTTTGGTGGTTCGCGGTTTGGTCGCGGTTTGGTAAATCACTAAACCGCAGCCATTCGGTTTGGTCGCGGTTTAGTGGTTTTCACCACCAAACCGCGGTTTGCCCACCCCTAGTTTCCATAGTGGTTAGCAAAACATTTTATACTCATTTTTTGGGATAATCAGGTACAATATGTTGTTGGATGAGCATGTAGATGCCCACAGACGTTGCAACACACAACTCGATGACCATCCAACGTACCGAAACTACTTCCTATTGGTGCAGCTCCTATAACAAGAGTCCTGGTGACATTCGGCTAATAAAATTTTCCATGGGCTTAGGACCTAGGCGTTCACAATTCACCTGCTTGCATGAATATCTAAGACACCATACCAATTACCAAGACATGATCATCTTAACTAAATCCAAGACCCTGTGCATTCATAAGATTCCAATAACAAAAAAAAAAAAAAAAAAACTTTGGAAAAATGTTTATGTAAAAGCTTCTTACATATACATGGAGCGAAAGGCGCGCAGCATCACCTGCTTTAAATTGCTTCAGTTTGAACGATTCTAAAGCACTTCGAAACACATTCTCTATGCCGGATGAGTAAAGAAAACGAACCCGTTTTACTCATTGATTAGGAGGGAAGTGATCTTCTCTTCGAACTTTCCATTTGCTGTAATAGAACTTAGGATGCATCAGAGGCACCGCTTCGCCTGGATGCTCTTCCCAGTACTTCTCCTGTTCAACATAAAGACATCCAAAATCTTAGCTACTACAAATGTAGGTATATATAAGATAACATATACTTCACTAGTAAGAATGCAAATAATTTCAAATCCAAGCCATAAAAAATCAATTCATTCATGAAATTATATGCCCTCTCAAAATCGAAATGTATATAGTAGTTAATGATTATTTACCAACAGGGCCAACACTATACAAGGTTCCCATAAAAGCACAATTTTGCAGGGTGATTTTCCCCTTTTTATAAGACGTGACAAATTTAATAGATGCAGTTAGAGATCAACGACACAAAAAATCATAGTAGCTAGATTCTAGAACCTTTGGTGCTGCCTATTGAACTGACACTTTTCTCCACAAAGAATGAACAAAAGATCTTAACCTTAGGCGCTTCCCTATAAGGCTATAGGCAACAGTGAAATTTGAGGAAACTTGGTAGATCAACTCAAGTCCTCTATAAAGAAACTTGGTAGATCAATTCACCTTGGTAAGATCACTATGGAAAAAGTTCCGGAAGAAACTTGCTAGATCAACTCAAGTCCTCTATAAAGAAACTGATTTATTTGGCATAAGGAGAGGAGAAGAATAAAGCAATAGTGAAATTTGAGGAAACAAGCCAGGCATCTTCAACCAACTTGAAAGAATTACAGTCACCTACTTTGACATGAGCAAAATATATGTAAGAGGAAAGTGCTTTTGTAACCAAGAAAAGACACAAACGACATGCACCTGACTAGCGGACTTTGATTTTTGGTGCGCCGCATCTCCAGCCACATCGAACAGACTCAGACAAGTGTGCGTGTCTTTCGTGGGTTACCGTAGCAGGGTCCAAGGCAAGAAATCTCAATTGGCTTCTATGACTGGATTATATATCCAAACCAAAACGCCATTAATCTTCAATAACTGAATTGTGAAGCAACACCTTGTTCCTATATTTAAAGTTCACAAGTCCAATAGCTACTTATCGTTTCAATTCTCATGAAAACTCTCATTTTCCTTCCCAAAAACTTCACTCTTGCAAGAAATGAAAGCTTTTCAAATATAAACGTAAGAATAAGAGCTTAGGAAAGAAATATTTTAGAAATCTACTCCTAATTTGTCCAGAACTTTCCCAAATTGTTGGCCAATTTCCAGTAGAACAACCCGCCAATCTCCGTTGATTCTAGAACACTTACCTCAATGGAATTTCAAACTTATAACTTCCATGAAAGTTGGCATAAAAAGCCAACCAAATAAGAAAAGTCTGGAAGTTAAGTCACTTCATCCAATAGAAATAATTTGTGAATGAAAGCTCAGTCGCACAGGAAAATAAAAGATTAGGAGCAAGAGCTCAGCATGTCTTGAACATAGTGAGCCCAAAGACTAAGGAACAGCTCTAGAAACCAGAGAGAAAAGTTGTGCATCAAGAATATTATCATCAATATATGCACACAATAATAATGAGTTAAGATAATTCAAAATGATTTGTAAGTATAAAGCGATCAGGGACTTCGCAAGGAGCAAACTCTGAGCCGATTGAGGATGCTGAAATAGCAATTACATGAAAAAATTATATTTAGGTAGAAATAATCTTTATGCTCATATAATACTTAACAAAATACACAACAACTGGTATCCATAGGTCACAACAGTGTTATTGAGGCGTGCGCCTTTGTGCGGCTCTAAATTTTACTGAAAGAGATTCTAAGTAAGAGCAAACTAATAATTGGATTTTGAGGGATTCTTAAGTCATTTGCTAGCACAAACTAGGCGATCTCTTGACTCTTACGGACAGTTGTATAGAGCTTCCGAAGCAAAGGAAATTGATCATGGATATTTTGATGCATACGCAAGCCAAAAATCTGTATCAATTTACCAGATAGTCCTATAACTATTTCTAGCCAACCCCAGCTAATTTGAGATTACCCTACATCTCCAAGATTCAAATAGGCCCACCACCATTAATGACATTCAAAATAATTTCTAACAAGAAAATGTCATTTTTCCCACGGAATTTACCTTTTTCCTTGGAACATTTTCCTTTTCCGTCAAATCAAACAGGACCTAACAAAGAAAATTCATTTTGAGTTTATTCCTATAAGTATAAGCTGCCAAAGAACGGCAAAATCATACCAAACAAGTTGTAGCTCCACCGATTAGGTACGTCTTCACCGGGTGTGTTTGATAGCAAAGAAAATGAAAAAAATCATAGAAAATTGTCTACTTTTTTGTGTAACCGTTTTTTCCTTTGTTTGATAGCTTTGTAACTGCACTGAGAAAAAAAACCACATTCCCCTATTTTCCTCATTTATTTTCTCATCTTTTAGCGTGGAAAATCGAAAATCTCTCCATCTCTCTCACGAACTGATCATTTCTTCCACCCAAACAAACTTGGTTTCTGCTACTCTTTCGCGGATATATACTTTATCTTCCTCTCTTCGTCTTCGGCTTCATCACCAACATCATCGTCGAGCCGCCCGACATCGACGATGATTTAGATGCGCATACGGATTGAACCATAAAAGAAAATTCTTTCTCGTGCAATCAAACAACTATGAGAAAATTTTCTTTATAAAATTCTCTCAAGAAGATTTGCTAAAAAAAAAAGTTTTTTCTCATTGAAGAATTTTTTTGCTATCAAACACACCTGAGAGTTCAAGTCTTCGAGTTTCGAACTAAGCTTCTACCAAAAACTGGATAACAAAGATAACTACTAGCAATTTACAAAAGTGCGGTTGAATTACCTTGTAAAGCTGTTCCGTTACCGCGGCTCCAACGACTCCGGTGTAGAACGCGGCAGTGTACACAAGAACAATTGGGGTGAAACTCGTTGGGCGACGATAGCGTTCAATTGAGTCCCAAAGGAACGTCTTTTCCCATTTGTTGTAAAGGTACTCCGCGTATCTCTTCCACAGATAAGTCGCCATGGTCGCTTCACAATCAATCAATGAATCCCTAACTCTAAGCTAGGGTTAGCAAACCAATCAACCCAATTGGGACAACGTTACCTTACAGAGAAGAGAGGCAGTCGATAAGGCGCGGTGGTGGTGGTTGGGATTCGGCTCTGAAGGCGACGGCGGATAAGGAGAGGTTTGAGTGTTGAGGGTTTTGTTTGTTATAGAGTGAAAGGCTAGCGTCGATTAGGAATTGGGGAGGAGGACATGTTTTTTTTTTTTTTTTTTTTCTCGCTATCCGAGAGGTAGTGGTTGATTCACGGGCACTCGTAATAATGAGTTTCTCAAGATTATTCACTAACTAGTCATTTCTCTATGTTTTTAGCGTAATAATTCAATAATAATAATAATAATAATAAATAAATAAATAAAACTATATTTATCGTTATTCTCATCGAGTCAAACGAAAAGTTCATAAAAAACAATAATAATAAGAAAAAACAAAACACTATATTGTCTTCTTTAGCTTTTCGTGATCTATGGAATCAACAACATCTTTGATTTGAACAACATCTTTAATCTCTTTAAGTAAATGAGAATCTCATGCAGTAGTGTATATTGATCCACTATAATCGTTAAATATAAATTCCTCCATATCGTCTGTTTACTCCAATTGAAGAATCTAAACCAACAGACAACATAACAAAGGCAGCATAAAGGTCACATGATTATTGATTTGTGTTATATATATAATCACTCACTTCAGTCTTGAACTAATGGAAAACGTACCAAACGATTAAATCCAATATAGATGAAACATACCAAAATGAGGGCTATCAAAAGTGGTTTAGCTTATAAGCGTTGTGAATGGTTGTTATATCACTGGATGGATGAAGCTATGGGTAAGTAGAACAACTTTTGAATGTACATGCGATGTTGAAATCCATCGATCCTATCTTGAATTTATTGGGTGATAATTGGTTGAGAATTGGAGGAATATAAGGTTAGGTATAATAAAATTGGTTTTTTGTGATTTTTTGAATGATGAAGGAAAAAAAAAACTAAGTCGATTGCAAGAATAATGGATGAGAGTTGAAATTTATAGGGGAATGTAACTTGCACTACACTCAATTCCTTGTATTTACCCATGATTTCAAGTTCAACGTACTCAATCTATTAATGATAAGATAACCACTATTAATTATTAATAAATGTACACATAATGTATAATTATATCTCTTGAAATAATAAATAAATAAAAAAAGAAAATTGAGAAAATTGAGAAAAATAAAATGGTGAGATGAAGTAACTTTTAAACTTTCTCTCTCCTCCGACTTTTTATATATATAGATTTGTTGCTGATTTTAGCTACAAATTAATGACAGACTCTTGACATTCAGAGAGGTTCGCATGGCTACTTAACTAATTCATTAGATTAGATGTAATTTGTTGTTTACTTTAACAGGGGTGTATTCAATTGAGATTTTAATAAACTTTTGGTTACTTTTAATGACTAAAAAATTTAGTGTATTCATTTAAAACTTTTAGAGAGTTTATAAAAGTAAAACGTATTCAATGTAGACTTTTATAGACTTTTAAAAAGTCTACAAAAGTTTTGGGGTATTCAATTTAAACTTTTAGAGAGTTCATAAAAGTAAGGTGTATTTAATTTTTTTGTTACTTTTGTAGATTGGTTACAAATCTTGACTTAGGGCTGACAAAAATACGGGACCGGACATAAACGGGACCGGACACCCATTTCTATAATGATTAAATTTGGTGTCCGGACCCGGTCCCGTTTTTAAAACGAACACTTTTTTTGTCATGTTCCGTATGTTTTACAAACATATGTCTCCCGTTTTGTGGGTAGAGTTGTGGCGGACTGGCGAGGGGTGACGACAGTCGCCGGCGAGCGTCGTCGATGCCCGATTGGCGTCGTCGACGCCCGATCAACGCGAGAGGCGAGAGCTGGATCTGCTGGAGGGAGAGGCCGCACAGTCGGTGAGGCCAAGGCCGCACAGGCGGTGCCACGGTGGCGACTGGCGAGCACGAGACGGCGAGAGCTGGAGGGAGAGGCAGATCCAGATGGTGGCGACTGGAGAGCCGAGACGGCGAGAGAGGAGAGGCGATCCGGACGATGGCGAGAGCGAATAGGCGAGCATCCAGACGACGAGGCGGCGATCGGTTGAGACGAGAGGGCGAGAGGTGAGACCGTGAGTTGAGACGGTGGAGGAGAGGCAGAGGTGAGTTGAGACGGTGAGAGGCAGAGGTGAGTTGAGACGGTGGAGGGAGAGGCAGAGGTGAGACTGTGAGAGTGTGAGACTTAGGTTATGGAGTGTGAAATTACCTATATGCCCTACAAATTAATCACAAAACGGGTACCCGTTTTTTCGAAATTTTTGTCCAGACTCGGTCTCGTATTTTTAAACGGACTTAAAAAATTATCCAGACCCATATGTTTCACGAAAATATTGCACGAACCCATTTAAAACGGATCCGGACAAAAATCGGACAAACGGGACCGGACACATTTTGCCAGCCCTATCTTGACTTTTGTAGACTTTTTGTATAAAAATATGCATAAAGAAGTCTTCAACTTCTCCTCACCTCAACCCATAAACTTTTAGAGACTTCTAATTTTTGTTGGTTACATTCTTCAATAAGGACTTCATTGTTCACACGAGGTATTTTTCTTGTCAATTGTTTTTATCAACTTCTCCAATCACTCCACAACTCTTGGATTTCATTGCTCACCCATTATATTTTAATATCTATGTTGATGAAAATGGATTGATGTCATTATTAACAAAATCTCATTTTTGCATCACTATACATTTTTGATAGATTTTTTTTTGACAAAGAAGTTTCGTTTATTTAGTATATTATTATAATCTCAAAAAGTGTAGTATTATTATTTTTGAAGAAAATAATTGTATAATTTTTTTATAAATGCAAGAAGTGCATTTTTTAGAATTTAAACTATCATTATTAAGGAAAAAATATATTTTTTTTTGCTTATTTTGCTTAAGTCAAACAAAAAAATAAAATGCAAAAATATTTTCAATGATCTTTTCTCAAAAAAAAAATCCAATGATCTTACTAGATTCTTTCCTACCACTAAAAGATGATTTATTTACCTATTTATTATGTTGATATTTATTTACTTATTTGTTATGCTACTACCTTGAAAGTAATTCATTAATATATCTATATGTTTTTTTTACTAAAATATAAAAATACTTTAAAAAAAATTAGTAATAGTTTTTAAGAAAAAAAATATAATTATTTATTTTTTTATAATAAAGTGCAAAATATTTGTTTCATTTTAAAAATCACAATAAAAAATCATGTTTAAGAAGTTCACAAAAGTCACTAAAAATCTTACATGTCCATAAAAGTCATCATAATGAAATCTACCTAAAAGTTTATCAGAGTCTCTAAAAGTCTACCAAAATCTAAAACTTCATAAAAGTCATTCACTTATAAAAGTAACCAAAAGTCTATTAAAATCTCAATTGAATACACCCCTATAAGTAATCATACAAACTGTGGACTAAACAAAGTGGAGTCCTATCCTTTTACTAGTTAATCCATTATCTCTCAATTAGTGTAAAGACGAGATTGCCTTCACTTGAATAAAACAAAACAACCGAATCCATGATCTTCTGTGCGATTTCTCCAACCAAACCCTATCGACCCTCCTCCTCGACCGAATCCGAATCTGAGAGAGACGTCTCTTACTCGTCAATCCGAATCTGAATCTAAAGTGATCGACCTCGTCCCTCTCTCTCATTTGGTAACCCTCTCTTCGATTTCTCAGTTGCAACGTAATAGGCTTTCCAGCTTGGTAGGGCTCGATTTCTCAAATGGCGGATCGGTGGGATTGATGTGTGGTTGTTGTCTGTGTTTGTTTTTTACTCTGCTGCGGAGATTGATGAGTGGTGCTTGATTTAGGCGTCTACGTTCGATTAAACTCTATTTCTCCGACATTGAAGATTAGGTAGTTGAGCTTTTGTTATCTCTGCTGCTGCCACGCTCTTTCTTTGCTAGTTTTTTTTTTCTCAATTGATCATCGCATTCATTGATGTGAATGATATCTCGAAAACAACAAACATACAATCAATTGTAGTTACGGTTGAGCAAAAATTTGAGACCTTGTTTTGTGCACTTCACTTGTTTGATGCAATGCTTCTTCGAAGATGAACCATTGCAATGTGATGATCTCTTTTTATGGTTTCTAATACAAATTGTGATTGACAAAAACTTGAGTTTTCCCGAATGCGACCTTCCACCTTAGTAGGGTTCGATTTCTTAATTGCAATGTAATAGACGATGGTAAGGTTTCGATTTCGATTTATCAGTTCAAATGTGAGAGAACAATCACTACAAAAAATAGGAGATCAGAAATGGAATTTTCCGTCTCTGATTTGTATACATTCGTCTCTAATTCAATTCTGCAATGGAACAGAGACAGAATCTATTCTGTCTCTAAAATCGTTGTCGCTGATTCAGTTAGCAACGGAAATATGTTTTCGTTTCTGATTAGAGACGGATTAGAGACGGAATTTAGAAACGGAAATGCGAATGTTTCTAAAGGGTACAATTGTGATTGAATTCGTGCGAATGTTTCTAAAGCAATGGTACAATTGTGATTGATTTTTCACGATCCTTCTCGATCAACGGATCGAGACGGAACTATTATTAGCATCTCGATCCGTCTCGATTAGCGGATCGAGACGGAATTATTGTATTCCGTCTCTGATCCGTCTCTGATTAGCAACGGATCAGAGACGGAATACAATAATTTCGTCTCTGATCTGTTGCTAATTCATGAATTCTATTTCTAATCCGTTCCTATTTAGTAACAAAGTCTTGTTTCGCCCAGTTCGGCGCGTCTATTCCTCGAAAATTAGAGACGGAATAGCAACGGAATCTCTGATCCGTCTCGATTCCGCTTTGTTTAGTTTTCAAACCTAAGCTCAATCCTATTGGTTCTCCATAACCTCAAAACCTGAAAATACAACCATAAGACCTACTCCATCGCCTGCACCCCCTCCAACAACTCCTTGGGGGTGCTAACATCTCCCAAAAAAACATAACTTGACATACATACATTGACAATATATATCAACAACAAATATTCAAATGAGAGAAAAAAAAGTACAATTCGACATTGAAAAAAATGGAAATATCCACGAAAGCTTGTCAAGTTTAATAAATGTTTCAAATTTTTAAGTATGCACAAAAACTACCAATCATATTGTTCAATAACCACAAAAAAAAACTTACAATCCTCTAAATATGCAAAAAAAAGAAGTATCAATCTAAAAGTAACAAATGCAAATACAGTTTAAATTGTTTGTCCAAGCGCTTTACGAACAACTTAATAACGGAATTCTCTCCAACAAATGCAAATACAGTTTTGACTTGAGATATTGTCTGCAAATTAAAACAAGAAGCCCATTAGAAATTTATAGTTGAAAGGGGTGCTTGAAAAAAAATCCCTCTTGATCAAATTAAACTTATATTATTCAGCTGGATTTAATGGAAACATTATTTAATTAATTATATGCTGCATGTACTAGAATTCAAAAAAAGTAGAAGTAGAAGCATTTGTATTACCAGTTTCACCATTGATGTTGCTTCTAATAGATGCATAACCTTCACAGTGGAGATTTCATTCATCATTTTTGTGTACACAATTCCGATAGCGAAATCAAAGGAACCACTTTGCCAAGGTGCACAATGTTGGTTGCCAAAGAATCGATGAAAGCAATCACGATTCCAACAAAGAAGGTCGCGAAACAAGATAAAAATGGCCTAACTAAAATTGAGTAGGAAATACAAACACAAAAAATATATAAGATATTTAGAACCACTTATATATGTAGTGCCAACGCCTAAAATGCATAAGTTATTCAGATCAAATTTTGAGTCTTCTTTGATTTTCATGTTGTTTGGTCATTTAATTGCCAAAAATCAGATAATTCTTTTCATAATTCTAGTGGGAATTTCTAGATAGTAAAACCATATACAAACTTGCATATTCATGTACTAGTCTGTACTATTAATTAGTGTTGTACCTTCTGCGCCAATGCCAATAGCATCTTGTATGACATTCATGTGATTTGTAATTCCAAAAATGATCTTTCCATAGAGTGAGATCATTTGGTGTCGAAAGCTCCAATATCTTGACTTAAGACATCGCTCTAAAAAGGCCAACCTTAAGCGTCTTTGGTTCTTGTCTCTCACTGGAGTACATCCAACATCCAATCTCTATCCTCATGAATCAAACAAGAAAACAAATCAATTAAGTTTGAGTGTTTGACACTCGATGAGATGGCATGATATGAGCATGACAATCGCATGAAAGTGATCTAAAATATCTATAATTAACTACATGAATTAAACAATGGTAAGTAACTCTGATGTAATGCCACATGGGGGGGTGCCTTATGGGTTTGCATATGGTGGGAGTAACTCTGATGTAATACAACTAAATTCAAGTTTATCTCAATTCTCAACTAAACTGAATAGCAGAAAATTGCTTGCATGAAGAAGAAAAAAAAAGACTTGCCATCTATTCTTGACGCTCTCCCACAGCACCACAACTGACTTAAGCATAACATACCAAACCAGGCTGGTTTTCAAGCGCCTGCAACAACCTTTCATGGAGTTTTGATGCTATGAAAAAATTATTTTTATATTGTTCTAGAATTTCTTTTTTTGTTGATTTAAGTTATAGTATGTATATTATCATGTCTGGTTCATCAACCAATTCTTTCCCGGAATTTCAGGCACCAAACAAGCTCGATTTTCCATGTAGCTTAAAAATATATCAAATGGTTGGATCTCACATAAGAAATTTTGGAGAAGCAAAATATCTTTCGAAAGAAGATAACCTTTCTCCCTTTTATGTGAATTTTACCCCTTGTCTAGCCATTGAGCAAGAAATGCTAAAACATAGCTCAATATATAAGAAGACAAACAAGGTAATTTGAGAGGCCAATTTATGTGAAAACATGGGGTGATCTAATCCAAGCACCGTCGAGATGTTACACTCCATGAAGAAAGTATGTTACTAGTGGGGAGATAGATAATAATTTTGAAAAGTAAAGTCCTTTTATTGGTTTTCTTTTCATATGACACTATAAGGGTTGGGTAGGAAACACAAACACTGTCAATGCAAACATTTACTGGTTGGACACCAAACACAAATCTTCAAATGCAAAAGACATGTGTTGTGACTTGTGAGTGAACTTGCAGTTTAAGTACATACATGTGTTGTGACTTGTGAGTGAAATTTTAATTATGGTTTTTTGCTATAGCAACCAACCATGTGTGTTATGTAACATATGGAATAATAAAGTTGTCATTGAAGTTAGAATCTATTTTTTTTAGAATTTAAAGGCAAGGTTAGAATCTATTTGAATCAACATGTATTTAATATTTCTGTACATATCTCTATTGGACTTGGAACAAAAATTATATGCACTGGAAAAATGGAAATCTAATAAATTAACAATATTTAAAGAGAACATCTACAAAAATTATAAGAAAGCACGCAATTAACTTTACTAATTAAACCAAGATTTAATAAAAAAAAAACTGTATTAAACTAAGATTTAAAAAAGAATCGAAAAACATTATAATTAAAAATCTAGCAAAAATGGTGAAACAATTCATTAAATAAATTAAGGTTTTGGCCAAAAAACAACTTTTAAAAAATCACATAAAAACTACATTATCATTAGACAACAAAGAAGGGAATATATATAGCTAAATAAAGTTCAAAAAAGGAACTGTCACTTTAAATTTCATTGAAACCATATTAATTAGAGAATCTGAGACAAGGAAAGAATCGACTCAAATTTTACTCACTTTTCCATTTTCATTAAGACTTACTATAAATACGTGGTATGGAGATAAGTTGGTGAAGTTTAGGAGATACTACTCGTTTAATTAGATCCGATCTATTGGATCTGATAATCGAAGCATATATAAATGGTGACAAATTCTTCTTGGTATGCTCCAACTTACCACTTTAGGTTGAAGAATATCCTCAGCCTTGTCGGCAATAAAAAAGAAAGGTTGATCCTGCTAGTTTCTAATGTCCAATAGCCTGAAATTAAGAAAAAAAAACATCAAACATAACATTTGATTGTGAATGGGAAACTTCCAGTTTAAGTACATACATGTGTTGTGACTTGCGAGTGAAATTTTAATTCTGATATTTTGCTATAGCAACCAACCATGTGTGTTATGTAACATATGGAATAATAAAGTTGTCATTGAAGTTAGAATATGTTTTTTTTTTTTAGAATTTGAAAATGAGACTTTCATTATAAAATTTGATAGGACAATCTGTTCAAAATATATGTAACTGTGAAAAGGGCATCTCCCCAAAACCTTTTAGACAATCGTAATTGAAAAATCAAGGCTCTAGTAATTTGTAATAGGTGGCGATGCTTTCTCTCTACAACCCCATTCCATTGTTTGATCTGATATATTTGACATATACTTAAAAGTGATTGTGAATATAGGCAAGAAACTGCTCAATCATATGTAATGTAGAAGACTTACAGTCAATCAAAAAATGCAAGTGTAGAAGACTTACATGCAATCAAAAAATCCAAGTGTATCGACTAAAATCATCAACAATGGTAAAAAAAGTAATGTGAAACTTGTAAAGAAGATTGTCTATAAGGACCCCAAACATCCATATGAAGTAATTGAAAAATAGAAGTAGATTTGACAGAACTCAATGGAAAAGACAATCTATATTATTTAGATTGATGAGATGCATTATAAGGAACAACATGATTATCAGGAACATGACTTGGAATCAATGGAATTAACTGTTTAGTTACAACAGCTAAGGATGACCAAGTCTATGATGCCATGAAAAATTATGATTACAGCTACAATACATCTGTCTCTGTTTTATCAGAGATCATATGGCCATTTGTTACTGTTACTTGTATACGTTGATGATATTCTTATATCAGGTTCTAACTCCTCTTCTGTGTAACGACTAATTACTTGGTTAAATTCCAACTTTGCTCGTAAAACTATAAGTGATGTTGATTACTTCCTTGGCTTTGAGGTGTTTAGAGACTCTTCTGGTTTATTTCCCTCTCAGTATAAATATACTATAGAACTTGTACAAAAAACTGGTCTTTAGGATGTTAAACCTCTTTATTCTCCATATTCCTTTAGTACTAAGTTGTCTGCCTTTAAAGGAAGACCTTTCTCTGATCTAACTCTCTATCGTAGCACTTTGGGAGCCTTGCAATATCTTACCTACACAAGGACATTAGCTTCATTGTCAACAAGCTAAGTCAGTTCCAACAAAGTCCCACTGATCTTCATTGGGCTGCTATGAAGAAAGTTCTTTGATTTCTCAAGTCTTCACTTTCTTCTGCTATGCATTTTCTTCCTACTTCTTCACTGGCACTTGAAGTATTCACTAATTCAAATTGGGCTAGAGATTGTGATGATTGATGTTCTACAAGTGGTGTTTGTGTTTTTCTTGTTGGAAATCTCATTACTTGGTATTATAAGAAGCAGTTCGTTGTAGCTCGCTACAGTCCTGAAACTGAATATCGTGCATTAGCCTTAGTGGTGACTGATATTTTGTGGGTTTCTTCTCTGCTGAAAGAACTTGGATTTCATTTTCCTTCTTGCCCTGTTATGTGCTATGATAACACCAGTGCTAAGTCTTTAGCATTGAACCCTATTTTTTCATGCTCGGACTAAGCACATTGAGGTTGATGCTCATTTCATTTGGGAAAAACTTTCGGCTGGATTTTTGGAGCTTTGCTTATGTTCCTACAGAGCATCGATCCGTTAATTTTCTCACTAAAGTTCTGGCTGTTCCAAGGTTTTAGTTTTTATTTTCCAAATTGAACTAGATTTCTTCACCGAGGTTCAATTTAAGGGGGCATTGAGAGACCCTCATAGTCAAAGTCACATTGACCATGGGTAGTACTTTGTGTGGCATGTGTTGTGTATTTGGTAACAAATTATTGTTAATTAGTTAGAGTGGTTAAGAAGTCTATTAGAGTATTATTATCTCTAACAAATCTTGTATTAATATTGTCTGAACAATGTATTTGTTGTTGTTGACAAACCAGTGAATGCCTATTGCTTAATGGCAACCAAAACTCCCTAAACAATTTTCAGAACCTATCTCCAGAATGACATCTAAAATTGTGCACAGTTGCAAACAACCTCCGCTAAATGATTTACATTTCAAATCATATCATACCAATTTAATAATGTAATACCAATCTTCGAAAAAAAAAAAAAAAAGAAAACAAGGTAATCACATAGAAACCCAATGAACAAAAAATGGTTTTTTTTTTCTTCAATCACCCTATTCCTACATAGTATTAAAATCTGAACTAATAAACCTATCATTCAATCCAAATTGAGTTTTATCATTTTTATTTTCTCAATCAGTCCTATATAGTATCAAAATCTTAACTAATAAACCTATCATTCAATCCAAATTGTAACACCCATTCAAAAATAAAAAAAAAAAAAGACCAACAGCTTAGGGTGTTACCTTGACTAGTTCGGCGACGTCTTAGGGGGGGGTGTAGGTCGGCGACGGCTTAGGGCTTTAGAGGCTCCAATATCCGGCAGTCGGCGATGACAGAGCCGACGGCCTCGTCGCTGCCGCAATCGCAACGATGTCAGAGATTTAGGGTTTGGGAGAGAGATTTCGGTGAGAGAGAGAGAGCTGGGAAACGTCGGTCCGGCAGAGCGGTGAGAGAGGAGAGAACGTCCTCGATGAGCAGAGAGCGGTGAGCACAGAGCGACCAGAGAGCAGAGAGCGTTGAGAGAGAGAGAGAGATAGAGCAGAGAGCGGTGAGCGGAGATGACCGATGAGAGAGCGATGACCGGTGAGAGCAAATAGTGGTGACCGGTGACCGGAGAGAGAGCAGAGAGCCGATTAGAGGCGGTTAGCGGTGAGAGAGCGAGACCAGAGCGCAAGCAGAGAAGAGAGAAAGAGAGTTGAGAGAGACGACTATTTTTCTCATTTGGACGATCGAATTTTGTGTGTGTGGGGGAGGGGGAGCTAGATCCAAGCACGCACGAATCTCGAGATTTGATGAACGGTTAAAAAAGAAAGTTTTGGTGGGAATGTTGGCGTCATTATTTAGCGACGGAATTTAATTCCGTCTCTGTTTCCGTCTCTATTTTCGTTTCTGATCTCTCTCAATTCCGTCTCTGAATTAGTCTGTATCAATTCCGTCTCTAACTACTTTTTCTTAGCAACGAAACTTAATTTTGTTGCTAATTCCGTTTCTAAATATCATTTTTCTTGTAGTGAATGAAGCTTGCTTTAGGGTTTTTATATGGGGAGGGATAAAATGAGCATTTTCATTAAATCACTTAAAACATAATTATGCCAACCGAACAAGTCTTCAAATTGGGATTACCCCTAATCCATAGCAATGTAATCCAATGTTTTTAATCCGACCCTATCAAGACAACCTTATCAACCAAATCGAACATACCATTAGTTTGTTGCGGATTTGTTGTTAATTAGTTATTTTTTAGTCAAACGAGTCAAACTTGTTATATGTCACTGATTTGTTGTTGTATAGTGGCATATTTGTGTTTGTGCTATATTTTGTTGCTATTCAACCATTTTTTTGTGGTGACGTAACGTTCAATGACTCAGGTCTAAACATAGAACCAATTGCATTAATGAATGTACATTGATTCATTAATCGTAATCATTCAAAAGAATATATAATTGTCGTGAATGGCTTTAAAATATCACCGCGGCTGTAATATTGAAACGGTGTGACAAACTGATCATTGTTTGTTCTTTTAATTACAAACAGTTGAGATGTAACACATGCATATACCACGTACTAATAGAGTCATATAATAAAGGCCAAATGATAAAAAAAAAAAAAAAAAATCATAACATTTACAAGTTATGTCAATTATATCTTAATATTTGGAATTTATCAATCATATTTTAACCTTTTTTATTTAGTATCAATTCTATCCTCAACAAATCTGACTCCTCTTTTCCTTCATAATAAGTGTCCACATAATTCTCTGCATTAGATTTCAATATTTGTGATAAATATATATGTCTTCATGTATTGTCCTCAAGCATATAATACACATAGTTGTGTGTACATATGCCTACTCAATCACATACATAATTTAGGTACTTGATTCTTTTATCAAATTAAACAACTATGGATGATCTTCTAATAAGTTAATTTATGTCATTTTCATATGAATATATATTCATAATCTTTGACTTACAATTGGTGATCTATGAATAATTAAATTCGAATTAGAGTATTAATGTATCATATATTGATTTACAAATTATTATTTTTGTGAGTCTTCATAAACTTAATTTAAAGATGGGGCTTAAAAGATTTTGCTGTAAATTGATCAATGCGGATGATGGTTATTAAAAGAAAAGTTAAAAAATTTAAGTTAATTTCAAAGAGAAAATGTCCAATATTAATTGAGGATATATAGAATCGATAATAACTTGAAAAGATTATGATATAATTGATATAACTTATAAAAGTTAGGATATTTTCGATCATTAGGCCTATAATAAAAAACAAAATTTTCAATCAGGAAGAATATATAAGAGAGGGACGACAACTTAAACTTCTAATAAAGCAGGAAGACAAACTATGCAATAAATTAATAAATAGATTGGACAATGCGTGTACGTGGTTTTCAATGTAGTAGATGATAAATCACGGAAAGAAGCTGGCCCTCCTCCATGCATGAGAGTGAAGAGTCCATCACGACTCCTTCAATGTAAATTTGCAATTCACACGCAAAAGCATAACGTCTTCGTCATCCTTGTGATATCACTATTAGTTTTGTCAAATATACAACATATATTAAACGCGTGTTTCATAAGAATCCATGTCCAAGGTTCAACCGCACACGCACGGTAAATTACTTAATAATTGCATGACCCTATGTAATCAAATGATTTGATATATTTAGTTTAGAAAATACTAGAATGACAATAACGATTTCACACCACAAGATATATCGGCTCACAGAGCCCTCTATGCGACTTTGACTCGCGTGTTATGCATCAGGATCTGTTTGTGTTTACATTTCGAGGCATGCATAGATGGCTTTTGTGAGTTAATTAATGTGTCTTGTGGTGTGACATTTTTGTAGCACTTCTCTAGTAGTTTTTAGCACGAGAGGTTTGGCAACTAAAATAACAAAGTCATGTTGATTTCCACATAAGATATTGACTAGTTTCTGGAGTGATAAGTTGGTTTTTATAAGTTCTTAGTAGTTTATTTTTATGTGTTTAATCACTTTAATGTGAAAAATCTTTAAAATATATATTTATTGGTCGTTTTCAGGTGAAACAGAGTGCGCGATTGAAGTCGTGACAAAAAACTCAAAATAGTGTACTTATATACAGTGATTGGACACCGGACGATTTGTCTCGAATTACGTGCTTGCGTTGTGGGTAGAATAGGAGACATCAGGACCAAATGATGCAGGGAGTGACATAGTTAAGTCACTTGAGTTCAGCATTCGTTGGATTTCCTCGAATTACATGCTGCTACAGTCCCCAGATTGACGCATAAATTGTGCGTTCTTTGCTTCTTAGCTGTTGACTGCCATATGTCTGATGCGCATTCCCCCAGCTAGCCAAACCAGGGCCACGTGTCTGTCTTCCATTAGTCCAGCTTATACTCACAGCAGCCCCGCGTCTCACGAACCACCGATTTGCCTCAAGATGCAGTTAAGCACTCTCTCCCACATCTTCGCACAAAGGTGTGTGAGCTTCACCAACGCGTTTGCTTCTGCCACGTGCCAACCTCACAACACTCCACATCGTCACCAGCAGCTTCCTCAGCTAATGAGCGATCGCCACGTCAGCGGTCTTTAGCTCCTTCATCCAATCAGACGTAAAAACATGTCCAGAATCCCATTTTCAAGCCAAAATCAGCCATAGATGCTCTCTCCCACATCTTCGCACAAAGTAGGGTCGGTGTGTGATCCGATTTCGTCTCCAAATTAGGGCTCGGTCGAAGATCGTCGAATTAAGTGTGAGCTTCACCGACGCGTTTGCTTCCGCCACGTGTCAACCTCAACACAGCACTCCATTGACGCGGTGGATACATCGTCACCAGCAGCTTCCTCTTTTGTGGAGTGCTAATGAGCGCTCGCCACGTCATCAAACAATCTTTAGCTCTCCCATCCAATCAGACGTAAAAACATGTCCAGAATCCCATTTTCAAGCCAAAATCAGTCATAGATGCTTTTGAGGCACGTTTTCACCCTTCCCCTTCGCTTAATGCCCCGATCCGACGAGATCAACCCCCATAAATTAGTTTCTCCTCTCATACTAGATAACGGCATTACAAAGAGTAATTTTTAGTAATTTTTCATATTAAAAATTAGGAAACCTATCGGTCCTCTGCGTATTTACATCAGGCCGAAACAATCGAGGATAACCGTTTGCGATATCCTCCATTATACATGGTTATACACAATTAAACAGTATGGTTGTCCAAACATTGTTACATGTCTTTTCATACTTGGTGATTGTAAAGATTTGTGTCCGCCAAATATACGAGGGCAAAATGGTCTTTTCCAATCTACGAAATTTTTACAAATAAGTTGGGTGCCCTCATTAAATGGTGGAAGTTTTTCTCCCATCCAAAGAAAGGGTATTCATCAAATGAGATTCTCTTGACTTAGGTCGGAAGGGAAACAAATGAGATTCTTGATTCATGACATAAAATTGTGAGATCTATAATTTTAATTTAATTTAATTTATTTTCTCATATTTCATTATTGTTGATTTTAAGATTATGATTTAGATCTAGGGTGTGTATATATGACCATTGCATGCTTTTAGGTGGACAATCTATAGTTAATTGGACTATTTGTATTTATAATTATAATTTTGGACCAATAAAGTGACAAACACTCGCTCGTTTGTCGTACAACCCTTTCGGTTTTTAAGTGTGCAACAATTACATTTAAGTTAAATCGGTAGCGGACACGATTCGGTTATTTATGATTAGTATTCCCATAAATCCTTATTATTACGCGATTGGTGTGTTAAATTCGATTGTCGGATGTCTAGGGTTATGCATTAATTAAGGAAGTAGTTAGTGGTGGACGTCTTAGCTATCGAGATTAAGAGAATTAGGAATTTCTGACGGACGTTGATTTTTATAGTTAATCTATGAGAACTTGAATTAATAACTTTTTGAAAGATTGAGGGCCATAATATACCATTGAATCTTGATTCTTGCTTGTGGATCAGTAAACCTAGGTGTTTTCTCTCATTATATTATCTTTTGCGAACTTTTCATTTTTGCTAGTTTAGTTAATTGTTTCCTTGAACTTTCTAAAAACCCTCCATTTTTAGTTAACTTAGAGTAAAACTCAAGTCATGCGGATTCGACCCCGTATCAAAACTTGGTCACGTGTTATGCATGCCAAATATTACCTGCAATGAGTTACCAACCACAAGGGTGTAGTAGTGATAAATAAGGGGTTGAATTCACTGGACTTGAGTTTTACTTTAAGTTAACTAAAAATGGGGGAGGGGGTTTAGAAAGTTCAAGGAAATAATTAACTAAACTAGCAAAAATGAAAAGTTCGCAAAACATAATATCAATGAGAGAAAACACCTAGGTTTATGGTTCCATAAGCAAGAATCAAGATTCAATGACTTATTATGATCCTCAATCTTTCCAAAAAGTTGTTACTTCAAGTTCTCCTAGATTAGCTATAAAAAATCGATGTTCGCAAAAAAATTCCTAATTTCCCTAATTTTGATAGGTAGGACGTTTGCCACTAACTACTTCTCTAATGAATGCGTAACCCTAGACCATCCACCAATCGGGTTTAACACACCAACCACAATAATAAGGATCCGTGGGAATACTAATCTTAAATAATTGAATTACATTCGATTCCGGTTTAACCTAGATTCAGTTGTTGCACACTCAAGAACCGAAAGAGTTTTATGGCAAACGGGTGAGTGTTCATCACTTTATTGGTCTAAAAGTACAATTATGAATACAAATGGTCCAATTAACTATATATTGTTACCAAAAAGCATGCAATGACCATATACACACCCTAGATCTAAACCATAATCTTTACAATCAACAACAATGAAATAGGAGAAAATAAAATAAAATAAATAAATATCATAGATCTCATAATCTTATGCCATGAATTAAGAATCCCACTTGTTTCCCCTCCGACCTAAACGAATATTGGTTTAGCCAGACATAGTCTTTACAATCATCAAGTATGAAAAGTTGTGTGATAGCTTCAACGTCGCCTCATCGGATGAATATCCTAATTCTTAGTATGAAAAACCACTAAAAATAGCTCTTTGGAGGTGAGAGAAACTAATTTTGGGCGTTGGTCTCGTAACAAAAGTGTGAGACTTAAAAATAGGGTTCTAGCCACGCATCTATGTCAGATTGGATGAATGAGCTAATGACCGCTGACGTGGCGAGCGTTCATTGGTTGAGGAAGCTGCTGGTGACGCTTTGGAGTGCTGTGAGGTTGACGCGTGGCGGAAGAAAACAACGTCGACTAAAAATTCCAGGCAAAAATGGAAAAGACCATTTTGCCCCTTCTTCAAATCCGGTTGTTTCCACCGTATAATGGAGGATCGTAATGCTTCTGCGTGAGAGGAGGTCGAATACCGCGCCTGGGAACGACCGAGGTCTGGTAACTCTAAACGAGACTATGAAGAAAGTTTCGAACTGTTTTTTTGGATTTTTTTGTGATTGTCTTGTACATTTTGTTGATTATAATGTTACCTTGTTTGTATTGCTAATGCCGTTATCTTGTAATTTTCCGGACTGAAAAAGCGCTCGGATGCGGGGGCATTAAGCGAAGGGGAAGGGTCACTAAAAATTACTTTATAGTCATTGCTTAGAACCGGATTGGAGGTGAGATGAGATTAGAAACTATTCCTACCTCTACGTAGTACTCCAACGTCGTCATTGCACAACAGACTTTTAGGATTTTTTTGAATTGGTTTGTTTCTCTGCGATTGCGTGTGAACAAATCCATCGTGAGTGCCGAGGAGCATCTATGGCTATTTTGGCTTAAAAATAGGGTTCTAGACACGCATCTATGTCTGATGGGATGAATGAGCTAATGACCGCTGACGTGGCGAGCGTTCATTGGTTGAGGAAGCTGCTGGTGACGCTTTGGAGTGCTGTGAGGTTGACGCGTGGCGGAAGAAAACGAGTTGGTGAAGCTTACAGACTTTGAACGATGTTGTGGGAGAGAGTGCTTAACCGCATCTCGAGGAAATCAATGGTTGCTGAGACGAGGGAATTGCTGTGAGGGTGAGCTGGACTAATGGAAGACATATACTTGGTGTTGTTTTTGTGCCCACATTAATTGGGTGCCCTCATTAAATGATGGGGGTGCCCTTAGCGGTGTTGTTTTGGGGAGCTAGGCGAATCCGCATCTGACACATGGTAGTCAACAGTTAGGAAGCAAAGAACACATAGTTTATGCATCAATTTGGGGACTGTGGCAGTATGTAATTTAAGGAAATCCAACGCATGCTGAACTCAAGTGACTTAACTGTGTCACTCCTGCGCATCATTTGGTCTGCTATCTCCTATTATACCCACCGCGCAGCACGTAACTCGAGGCAAATCATCCAACGTCCAATCACTGCACGTAAGTACTATATTTTGAGTATTTTTTTGCCACGGACTCAACCACGCACTTTGTTTTACGTAAAAATAACCAATACATATAATTAAATATATATTTTAAAGACTTTTCACATTAAACACATTAAAATAAACTACTAAAAACCTATAAAAACCAACTTATCGTGGAGCGTACTACGCCGTAACGGTCAAGATTTCTAATAATGAATTTGGTCTGTAATTAAGGGTCACCGATTCGTGATGTGGCTCAAAATTGGATATACGAACCTAATATTCTGCACAAAGACTGAATAATAAATGTTATGGTGTAATGAATGCTTAATGCATTATATATACTTATTAAGTCACTTCTATTTGTATATAGACGCTAAGACGCAAGTGGAAATGTACTTTGAGATGCGTATCTACGTAAGACCAAAGTAAAGATTGATGTAGTAGATATAATTTAGTTAATGGGGCTCATATAGTTGAATTGATGTGACTATATATAGCTTGATTTAGATAAATATAACCTAAGTTAGCAAAAACAAAACATATATTAGTCAAGGATATTCATCGAGATACGTGTATACACATCACAAAGCAAATTAAGTTATAAATGCATGTTATCAAGGGTGTGTTAATAGATATAAATCAATATTTGAGCCATTAGATTAGCCTCAAGATGCGTGTATACATTAAGATCAATGGCTATGGTTTAATCTTATATATATAAAAATCGAATGAGATCAACATGTAAAACCCATTTCATTTGATCACAATAAGAGAGAAAAGATTTGGAGAAGGAGATCAAAGAGTTGCGAGGAGATTAAGTGACATTGAGAGGGATTGATCAAGTTGGTGACATCCTATAACTAGATAAGCTAGTATACACTATCAATTTGTAGAAATTTGTTAAAAAACTTAGAGTTTTACTTCAGTTATGATTTTTGCTTAATTTCACAGGGTAAATGAAATAGTTTTCAAAATTGGTTGATATTTTTGGATTCCTCATGAAAAACCAAAAATTTGCTATCAAGAAACTCCAAATTTCGATTTGAATTGATAAAGTTATATGGTTTTGAAGTTGGAGGTGATTTTTTTAAGCAAAAGCTATGACTTAGGGTTTTTCTAATTAATTTAATCCAACTTTGATAGTTTGTATAAGTCATGAAACACACTAATTAACCTTAGGAAACTAGGGAGGAGTCTTGAGAGGTTGTTGGTGAGATATGAGGTGTCGGGAGGCCAAGTTGGCCTAGGGACTTTGATGGATTGTAAGTAAGCCGATTGAGATATTTCTTTCCATTTCATTCATTGATGTTGCTTTCATGTTTATAGTGATTGTGTTGCTATGCTTGATGTATTTTTTTAACATGAATTGTGTGTCTTGTCTTCATATATGATTGTTGATAAGTTAGAACATGTGCTTACAATTCATGAGTTGTTTTGGGGTATACGCTATACATGGGGTATGAGACTCGGGGATGTCGGTATAGTGATTAGTTAGTGTCACGTACCTACTATATGGGGTTGATGAAATGATTAAGAGGTGACCAATTAGGGTAATACCGAAGTACTTTGTGTGCTGATCTATTACATGAGGTCGATAAACTGCATTTCACAACTAATAAAGACAATACCTACGTGTACCACTAAATGAACGACTACCCAATGTTTATGTGGCCAAGAAGGTAATATATGGGCTAAAGGGTTAGAGACACAATGTGACATTTGAGAATTTTATAAACTTGATTAGGTGGCTAATTAAGTATTTTCAAATTTAATTTGGGATTTAAGTGTTCGTGGTGGGACCCACGTGTTATGAACAAGAGATCATAAGATATATATTTTTTTGTGTTGCGTGCTTAGTGTGTGTATTATATGGTATTATGTCATGAAGTCAGGGTGTGTTAAGTTGTATCCTCATTTTGTCATACTCGGGGTTGCAAGTGCATGTCTTAAGGGCACGAGTGAAAATAAATTATTAGTTGCTCAAAAACTAATTAACTAAGTGTTAATCCTCACATGAAGATTTCATCTCGATTTGGGTGCAAGTTGGGATGGGTGGTAATGTAATGTGAGAGTGAATGTTATACAAGACTTTGCCTCAGTTTTGTATTAGTTGGTGGTGGTCGAGGTTGAGATCAGTCTAAATTGGTGTAAGTTTAGCCAAATGTGGCAAGAGAATTGATTAAAAAATATTTTAGCATTTCGCGGACAAAGTTAAGATTTTCGAGGTTTTGGCATAACCAAAAGTAGTGTTACGGACATTTTATGAAGATGGACTATTTTGTCAAAAGTTTAATTCAATTTGGTGAAAAATAGGATTGAAAATGAGTGCCGAAAGTTAAAGCACGTCAAAATAAGAATTTCAAAAATTAATAAATAAAAAAATTAAGCTGCTGATAAGCAACTGAGGGGTTGCATATAAATATATAAACATCAAATCAAAATAAAAAACATTCGTTTGATTTAACAATGAACGAAAATATTTCGTTCCTAACCCTCTCAACTTGGTCTCTCGCTCCGCAAACTCTCGACGTCCGATTTTTGCCCGGTTTCTTTCTATAAAATTGTAGAGCATCGCGAGACAATCAATTCGAGCTAAGTTTCAATGGAGGAAATGAGGTATTCGGCCCACAATTTAGTAAATACTCAATGCTATGGTATTTTCCTCAACTCAATTTGAATTTTAGCGACTTCTTGGGGTTTTGATGAAAATTGATTGAAATCATCGTTAAATTGATGTATTAGGTTGCTTTGATCAATTTGAAATAAATCCCACTGGCTTGCATTAGGGTTTTGATGAATTGAACTTATGTGACTCAGTTGATAACTATTTTAGATGTTTTTAGAGTTGACATTGATTTAAATTGGATTTTTGGATGAATGGATTATTGATTTTGATCAAATTTGGCTCCACGAGCTGTGGAAATATTTTGATGTTGGTATCGAGTGGTTTTGTAGTGTTTTTTGTCGAGTTTTGAAAATTTAATTGCAAAAATATTGATTTGGAGAAGTTTTTCAGTTTAAAATAAGTTGAAAGGTTTATGTTTCAGTTTTGGTGTATTTAATATTGTAAAGTTGAAATTAAGTTATCGGAGACTCTAAGTTAGTTTATAAGTTTGATTTTGATATATATTATAAACTGCGGGAGTTGTGAGTCCTTCGATGCATCTCCCCATTCTGTTGTCTATTAGGTGAGATTTTTTTAGCAGACCACTTTTAGGGGAGGTGTTGACGAGGTTTTTATGAAATAATTATTATTTTGAGGTCAAAATTGAAAAATGGATTAGGTTGACTAGATTATCAGAGGATTAAGACAATTTAGGCCTCGGTTAGACATCCTAAGAACAGGGGGCTGACAAACCTGGTATCAGAACCTAAGGTTGGCTCAATTGAGGATAAACTTTGGTTGAAAATCAAAGAGTGATTGTGCATGATTAGTTGGGAAGTGACTGTGAGCTGGGATATTTTTGGTTATTATGTTATATTTATGATGTGTATTTATGTATTATCACCGGATATGCGATATGAAGTTTATTCTCTTTGTCCTGTTCGATACTTAACTCGTAAGATGCGAGGAGTAAGATTAGAAACGGATATAATTAAAATAGAGAACAAACATGAAACGAGACTGAGCGTGACCGAATGTGAAATGGACTTATGAAGTCTGAATTCACAAATGTGTTGTGTGTAGTTCGGTACTTATATAACTGATGAAAGTATCGGTTATAAAACTAATATAAAATTGGTTGGAAAAAAGTCCAAATGATTTAGGTACGTAAGTACTGAACATGGATCTCTTGGAAATCAAAATTTCGAGCTATTACAATTATAAAACACTTAGGAAAATGTTAAAATAGTCTGAAAAGGAAAATTGAGGCACATGATTTTGAAAATAGAAATTGATTAGACAAATTGAACTAGATTGAAAAATCATTATGAAATTGTTATAGAACTAGCAAGTTGTCTAAGTCGGTTTTCATGAAAATAAAATACTTTAAAGTAAAATTTTGTCTCATTTATGAAACAAAGCACCAAATGAAATGTGGAATGAAATCACAATTTAAAACAATTAAATGAATTCTAAAAAGAAGTATTAAAACTTTTGATTGTTTCTTACTCAGGTTACATATCCATAAGTGACACTGAGTATAATGGTTATATAAGTAAAAAACAACTAATAAAATAGATGGAAATACATGAGTTAGAAGTAGTATTTGTTAACACTAGATTAGGTGTTGTCATGAAGCAAAGATCAACAAAAACTTCTAACTTGAAAATAAAAGGTATATCGATAAGATTAACATGTTAGAAGTTAAGGTATTGGGGAATTGATCTATTAATAGTTTATGGTAGCTATTAAACATCAACACAAGTGATTATGTTTTGAGATTCAAAATACCCAACAATCACTTCTAACGACAATAAGTTATGACGCTTATGAATTCAACTTAAAAAATAATTAAGGAAAATATAAATGTATTGATTAAGAATCAATAAGATTAACATGTATAGGACGTCAATATGAGCTCCTATATTGTAAGAATTTCCATTTATATTAATTAAAAGATTGAAGCAATATCCTTTATGAGTTTGATTAGTTGTTAAGTTAATCAATAGTTTGGAAATCCAAATTCTTCTATCTCTTCAGATGAATAACAATGGACAAATGAATTTCATCAAAAGTAATTTGATGAACAGTAATATACAAACTTATCTTACAAAGTCTCTTGAAAAGTACTTAATTTCTTTTTGAGAAAAAGAAAAGATTGGAAATATGAGACTAATGGAAACAAAATAAGGCAATAATATACAGTAGAACTGTTTGAGTAAAAAATATCTTTATTTCGAATAAAGGTTAGCCAAGGAAGACTTCAATTGATTGAATAATTATAATAAGCCATATTATCCTTAGCTAAGTTTTCTAAAAGAGAAGAGATATAAATTGCATTTCTAAGTCAAGATTAAGGAATTGTAAGTGACATGGTTGTTGAGTGAAAGTCGTGGTTTGTTTATAAATGTACTCAGATTGAGATCAATGTGAGAATAACTAAGATTGACAAAAATTGAATGTAATAGAATCTGTGTATAAAATAAAATAAGATGTAGAAGTGACACGAACGAACTCTTTTAGTCAAGGCCAGACACTGGAGTAGTTGTGCATGACTAAAAGCTTGAGTAACTTCATTTTATAACCATGATTCGTTCACAACGTAGAAGATCAGCGTGACGTCCACCATATTTGAATAATCGAATGAATTTATGATGGTCGAATAAAAGATTCTATTAAGTTTCTTTGGAGTCAATTGGAAGCTTAAGTATATACAACTAAATGGTCAAGACATTCTCATATTATTATGAATACGAAAATTTCAAAATTTCAAGTTATACAACTAAATGGTCAAGACATTCTCATATTATTATGAATACGAAAATTTCAAGTTAACGAGTCTTGATAAGACTTAAAAATGTCAAACCGTAAGTTTGATGGAATGCAATATATCTTTACAAGGATCTTACGAGAAGTTAAACTCCAAAAGTTGAAAGTCTTAAACCAAAGCAGTATACAACTAATATCAATGAATATGTTGTATACATTAATTTAATTATAGTCCTACACCACCCGATTAGTCAGTGGTGGAGTTTAAAGCACTAGTTGATATAAGTTGGAGTTGATGTAATATACATGTATGATGGTGAAGATACAAATGAAAATGCAAAGAGATGTATGACTTATAGTTTAGTTAGTCGGTATTGTCCGTATTGGTTGAAAATGCTGAATAAAGGACAATGTGTCTGACTTTGCATGTTTGAAGAATTAAATATTCTTTCACTGTAATTGAGTAGAAATAAAAAAATAACATATTTATAAAATATTATGCGATACAAGTTAAAAGTTATACTATGAGGGTATAATCATTGAATATATTGATTTCTCTATTTAGAAGCGTGTGTCTACTCAAATTAAGGATAATTGTCTCTATTCAAGTAATGAAAGAAGTTTGGTTAACATAAATAATTGAGATTTATGATTAATTGAAGGAATGAGGTTCTTAGAGAACTCATGGATAGAAAATTGTTTGATTAAGTTAGAAAAGCATTAATCTTTTTAACTAGTCAAAAGGAAAAGTTAAGTGAATTGAATGGCAGGTTGAAATTGGTAATTGTTTTCTAGTCCACGATATAAATGATATTGTGAGTAGACATTTAGAGAATTAGTGAGTGTGACTGCCCCAATTCCCTAGGCCGCCATGTGGAGCATCGTGGCCTCGCATCCCTGTGACTTCATTGACCACTTGGTCCCACGTGCCATTGACGTTAGTTGTCGTGTCACTACTACTCCTCGATATGCATGTTAACTCATTATGTTTAATTAGTTTTGTTAGACAATTGAATCACTTTCAGCATTAAGCAGTGGAAGTCTTAAATTAGAGTAAGCAAAACAAATAAGTTCATCATCATATAAAGCATCATTCATAAGAGCATGTCCTACTGTGGAAAACTCGAGAAAATACTTTGTATATAAGCGACAATACTAATAAGTAGTAATATATACAAGTACAATGTTTTTCCAGTCTCCCAATACCCAAAAGTAAAGCAAAATATCAAAATAACACATACTAGTGGGTCCTCAGCTGCAGATAATCAGATGAAGTCACCAAAAATCCCCTTGCCCCTACTAGTATTGGGATCTGCACTCAACCATCACAAAAAGCAAGATGGAGAGTACAATTAGTAAGATTACAAAAGAAGTACATGAGCATTTATAAGAAAGTAAATAGATATCAATAATCATGTTAAATAATCATGCGAAAACTAAACAGACAACTGTGCTACGATCATCACATAAATAGATAACATGAGAGAGAAACAAAGTGTGTGCTCGTCTCGGTCAGACTAAGCTGTGCTTCGACCTAGGATCTTTTTGGTGGGTGCCCCCACTTCCTTTCACCTGGTTCCTCACGATGCTTGTCCGACATGTGCACCTTAGTGCAACTCGGGTTGCAATTCACTGAGTGTCTGATCACACATGCTACAACCTAGTATGCTATAAGTACACTATGAATATTAGAAGGGAGTAACTCAACCACTAACCGAAATGTATCACAGAATAGAGTACAATAATAAGGAATAGGAAATCAGTAATGGAAAAAAATAAACCCTCATTGACTTTCAAATGGATTCTTACGTACCTCAAAATGCACTCCGAAGTCTTGCTCACATCTCGAGATACGTGCCCGACTCATGACTATAGTCTCCTAAGTTCCTGGTTTCCAATTAAACCATTTTAAATAGTTTAGCGTCAAATTAATTGATTTTTATTTTGTGAGGGCAAAAATTAGAATTTTATTCCAATTTTTGATTGTGACACATTTTTCGAGTTAATCGGGGTACCAAATACCTGAAATAGTCACGAAACCCAGTTTCCCATCCATTTTCTATTTTGTTATATTTTTATGATTTTCTTGATTTTCTGTAATCCTTTATTCATTTTTCCATATTTTCTATATTTTATTTCATTTAAATATGTTTTTTAATTAATTTTTAAAATTATATTATTTAATTAATGGGGCGAGTCCCTGGACCGGGTCTGTCTGACCTAGTCTGACCCAACCGGGTTGGGCCCGGACCGGCTCGACCCGGTCCAGGTGTGTGCGTGCGTGCGCTCCTCCTTCCCAATTTCTTTTTCCAAACAAAGACCACGTCTCAGTTTTTATTTTATTTTTTAACAACTAAAACAACAACAATACTACAACATCATCAACAACAACCCAACCACCATTAATACCTCATTTTCTCTAACATTTAACAACAATCATATATCGCCATTAAAACCCCATTTGAGCTTCATTTTAATGGAAAATTTGAAAGAAAGTAGAGATGCTCACCTTGATTGCTTGATCGAATTACTTCAAAAACTCCAATAGTCTCATGAAATCTCACACTCCCAATGTTTCTATCAACTCTTCAAAAAGTTTTACTCTTACATAAATACACTTTTTTTTATATGTTGAAGAGAGGGATAAAACGTGATAAGGAGAGTGAAGGAATGAGTGGTAAACCTAATTTTAGGGATATTAGGTGGTATAGGTGACATGTTCCTATTTGCTCCTCATTAGACACAAAATTTCAGCCTTGTTCAATTTTATTCGTTTACTCAGCGTCTCGCACCTCGGCACGCATAACGAGGCACACCATAGTTGTTAGTTTCGATTAATTGGCATAGACTATGAGTTTATCATTAATATTTTATCAAATTTAATTAATTTGACTATCCAGATTATTTTCCTGACCTAGTGTACCCACATTTTGCTTGCTCAGTACCCGTATTGACACGTTTTTCTAGGTGAATACCAATTACACTATCTTGCCCGGTTCAACGATATAAATACACACATGCGATGCTACGTAAAATAAATTAACATACAACATCGCAAATAGGCAAACATCATGCAAAAAATACTATTTACCCAGTTAGGCGTGCCCTGACCCATCTGCGGCATCCACGCGGATCTGAGCTAGCGTATGAGTATGAAAATATTCAATAATAACGACATAATTAAAATTAGGTTGTTACAACTCTTCCCAACTAGAAAAGAAATTTCATCTCGGAATTTTAAATAAATTGAAGCGTCGTACCATGAAATAGGTGAGAGTAACACTCCCGCAAAGTAGATTCGAGCTCCAAAGTGATTCCCTTAGTAACATGATGCTACCAACGAACCAAAATCTTAGGGATCTCCTTGTTCATAAGAGTCTGAATCATGCGATCTACAATTGCTATTGGTCGTTCCTCGTATGTCGTATCGGACGAATCTTAATCTGTTTCAAGTTAACGATCGGCTTCGATCCTGACCTAGCCAACTTCAACATCGAGATGTGAAACGTAGGATGAACCCCAACTAAATCCGCTAGCAAGTCCAATCTATAAGTCACACTGCCAACTCGTGTTGTGACTCTGAACGATCCTATGTATCTCGGCGCTAGTTTCCATTTAATCCCAACTCTCTGCTGGCCATTCCAAGGGGAAACCTTTAGATAAACCATGTCGCCCTATTAATAGCTCAAACCCTCGTGATACTTATTCACATATTTCTTCTATCTGTCTTGTGTCACTTAAAGTCTCTTTCAAATCTACCTAATCTTCTATTTGTGATCAACAACTATCTTTGGCGCAATCGCCGCTGTATCCTCAAGTGTTGCCCAACACGCGGTGATCTGCAGGGCTTGCCATACAGTGCCTCAAATGGAGGCATCTTGATACTTGCCTGATAGCTGGTATTGTAAGCAAACTCACACAACAGTAGATAATCCTCCTACGAACCTCAAACTACAAAATACAAGCATTGAGCATATCCTCCAAAATTTGTATCAGTCTCTCTAACTGTCTGTCTATCTGAGGATGGTAAGCCGTACTAAACTGCAACCTGGTATCAAACTGCTCTTGCATCACCTTCTAGAATCTCAAAGTCAACCTAGGATCTCGATCAGATACAATAGAGACTGGCATCCCGTGCGATCTAATGATCTCCCCTCGAAGATAATGTTTAACTGTGGGAACAAATATCTCATAGAAATAGAAATAAAATGTGGTGATTTCGTCAGTTTGTCAATTACAACCCAAACTATATCGTGTCTCCTCGAAGTCTATGGTAACCCATTGACAAAATTCATAGTGACGTGCTTCCATTTCCATTGTGGAATTGTTAGTGGCTGTAGTAAATCGACTGGTCTCTAATGCTTAGCCTTAACCTGTTAGCAAATATGACAACTCTTGACGTATTTGCCAATTTCAGCCTTCATCCCTGGCCACCTGAAAAATTGTCTCAAATCATGATACATCTTGGTCCGGCTAGGATGGATTGTGTAGCTAGAACTGTGTGCGTCCTCCAGAATCCCGTCCTGTATCTCCTGAACTGCCGATATCCATTACTTCCTATGGTGTCTCAAACACTGATCCATCAATTCTTCATAATCCGTACACTCTGGATCCCAAGCTATACTACCGAACAACTCATAGAGCCCATCGGTCATCTGATACTCGATAACCCGCTTAATAGATACAATTGGAACTCTCAATGATAACAAATGTGCGGTTCGGCCATGGCTAAAACATCTATCATGCACATAATTGATGCCGCTTTTAATAATCGATGCTCGTGTGTCATACGTCACACCACGGTCTGACTGTCAATACCGCTCCTATTTGCGTCAGCTACAATATTCAGTTTCTCTCGAGCAATACTCAATAGCGAAGTCGTAGTCCTTCAGTAACTCAAGCCATCTCCTTTGATGCATGTTCATATCTCTCTGAGTGAAAATGTATCTCAGACTTGGATGATCGGTGTAGAGTACAAACTGATTTCCGTAGAGATAATGCCTCCAAGCCTTCAATGCAAAAAATGATTGCTACAAGCTCCAAGTCATGCATTTGATAGTTTCCTTCATGGGGTCTCAACCTTAAACTACTGTTTTGCCCTCTGCATCAAAACACATCCAAGTTCAATGCTTGATGCGTCCGTATACACTGACAAGCTCTTGCCCGATTTTGGAGATGTCAACAGTGGTGCATAAGTCAATATCCTCTTCTGCTTTCAGAAAGGTTGCTCACATTCCTTTGACCAATCAAATTTAATATCTTTCTTAGCCAGTCTAGTCATCGGTGCTACAATTGAGGAAAATCCTATATGAATCGACGATAATACCCTGCTAGCCCTAAGAAACTTCGAATGTTAAAAATAGTCTCATTCATCTTCCAGTCAATAATAGCCTTGATCTTCTCTGAATCCATAGAGATACCCTGGTCGATGATGAAATATCCTAGAAATTGACTACACTCAGCCAGAAATCACACTTGCTGAACTTTACGTATATTCTATGGTCTTTCAGTGTCGTCAAAACTGTTTTGAGATGGCTCTCGTACTCCTCGCGAGTTCTGATATAGATCAAGATATATTCGATGAAGACTAGGACAAATCGAACTAAGTAAGGTATCAAAACCCTGTGCATCAAGTCCATGAAGATTGTCGGGGCGTTAGTTAGTCCAAAAGGCATGACTGTAAACTCAACAACCTATATCTTATACTAAAAGCGGTATTCCTAATGTCCTCTTCTCGAATACTCACCTGATGATAGCCTGAACGGAGATAAATCTTCGAGAAGAACTTGGCGCCTGCTAATTGATCGAAAAGGTCGTCGATCCTAGAGAGCGGGTAACGGTTCCAAACTGTTACCTAATTCGATTTCCTATAGTCTACATACATCCTTATTGAACCATCCTTGTTCATAAATAACATTACAACTCCCCAAGGTGACATGTTAGGATGAATGAAACCCTTCTCTAGTAAGTCATCCAACTGCCTCCTAACTTCCTCGTGCTTTTACGGTGACATCCGTTAAGGTCTGTTAGCGATCGATTGAGTCCCTGATATTAGCTTAATGATGAACTCAATCGCTCGTGGCGGTGGCGATCTTGTAAATCATCTGGAAATATGTCGACAAAGTCTTAACTACTAGAACATCCTCAATCATGACTCTAGTCTTAACCTCCGGCTTAACTATCGATGCAAATGCCTCCATCTTCTGAGTCGTTGCAAGTCGGCCTCTTGTAATGGGCAGTGCAGTCGAAACTCCAGTAAATGTGAACTCTGGAATCTCCGAAACTCGAAACGTAATGGTCTTTTGAAACAATCTAGATATGCATGATATGCCGCCAACAGGTCCATCCCTAAAAGTGCGTTAAACTCAAGGTACTCTATGACTCGTAAGTCTATCGGTAATTGATGCGCATCTACCTCTATCGTGCAGTCTCAACATATCCGGTTATGATATATCTTATCCCAACGACCGTATTGAGGACAAGGTGTGTGTCTAGCGTCTGTGATGCTAACCTTAACTCTCTTACCATGCATCCAAAAATAAATGATAATGTGCTACCAGAATTTATCATAACATGCATCGATCTACTCATAATAGATAATGCACCCTCGACGAGTTGTCCAATCGTATCTATGTTTGGCCGCGCGATCGCATGTGCTTTCTCCCTAGCCTGACCTGCTGTGCTCCTGGTAATGTTGGTCATGCCCTGTAGTAAGCCTTCAGGTGCTCTTTCTAACCACAACAATGACATCGATGTTTCTCTTGCCTCCATCCTGCATGTCTCCGAATCTTTAACCATGAACTTGGTCTCTTTTACCTCTGTCACGACTTCCCTAATCCTTATCCTGACGGTACAACTATGGCTAGAGTCGCTACTGCTTTGTGGTATTGGTGTTCGGGGGTGCATCTGCTGCCTATCCTCATACTGAAGTCGGGTGTCCTTGTGATCACCCCTACGATCCCCATCTTATCGATCATCTTGGTGACCTATGTCAGAATGATCTGTGTGTCTCTTCAATCTCTGATCGATTGAGAACCCATACCCACCCGTACTACACTGCCTATTGTACGCTTCCATCTCTCTCTCCAATAGTAGTGTCTTATAGATAATGCTCGATCGTACACCTCCTAAGAGTAGTAACCCCTATCAAGACTATCGCATCGGCAATCCGCTCATTAACACCTAAGGCAAAATAGTAAATCTGAAGCCTCTCTGTGCCTATAACATCTATCGAGAACTGTAATAGATATCGGTGCCGCTCTATGTATTGCATTAATGAGAGGTTACCCTGTCGTAAGGCCAAAAAATCCTCCTTCAACCTCAGCCTCACCTACATGGGAATGAACTCGTCGTAGAGGAACTCTAAAAACTCTGCCCATGTCGCTGGCTCTAGGTGGGTATCCAGATAAGTCATCCACCAGACCGCCTCATGGCTTCTCAGACATGCTCCGGATAAATGTGCATATATGATGTCATCGTTCTGCATCAGCTTATGGAAATGCTGATGCGAGACTATCCACTTCCCCGCCGCCTCAGGGTATCCACCTTCGTAGAAGTATCCCGATTGAAACTTCATAAACTCCTAACAAGCTTCGTCTCCGAGGTCAAGACGAATATGGAGGTAGCAACAACTGTAGTAGTGACCGACTGCTTGGTAGTCATAGGTAGGGGCGTAATAGTTGAAGTCCATAATGGTATCATAATTGCTGGCGAAACTCCCTCAACTCATGTCTTTGAAATTGATGTATAAATAAATATGGTGTAGCTGGGGTGACGACTGTCTATATAGTAGGTGCGACAAGAACTGTGGGAGCTATTGTTGCTGTTGTGCCAGCTACCGCGGCCTAATCCCTAAGTAATTGGAGGATCTCCATCAACTGAGCATCATGAGCAGCGATTCGGTTGTCTATGCTATGAGTAAAAGCGGTAGTAGTGACCCTAGTAGGATCGCTAGTCTGTCCTATCTCAGGCTGTATAGTAGAGGTTGTTCGTCCTTCGTGATCTGCATTGAAAAACATGCGTTGGATCAACCTTGGTATATATACGCGTATAATATATCATTTACAATAAAACATAACACGTATATAAACCCTAACCCTACCCGCCTCACCATCGCTTCCCAACTAGATCTCTAAGGCAACTACGTCGGGTTTCTACATTTAAGGTTTTTTTTTTTAAGTTTTATGCTCTTTCATTTAATTTTCTGAGGTTCCTAGAACTCTCGCTCTGATACCACCTATGATGACCCTAATTCCCAAGTGTGCCACGTAAAGCGTCGCAGCCCCGCATCCCTGTCACGTCATTGACCCACTAGGTCCCATGTGATATTGACATCGTTAGTTACGTGTCACTACTCCTCGACATGCATGTTAACTCATTCCGTTCAATTAGTTTATGTATATAGTTGAATCACTTTTAGCATTAAAACAACATAATTCTTAAATTAAAGTAAGTAAAATAGATAAGTTAATTATCATATAAAACGTCTTTCATAAGAACATGTCCTACTGTGTAAAACCTGGGAAAGTACTCTGTGTATAAGCAACGGTACTAAATAAGCAGTAATATATACAAGTACAATGTCTCTCCAATCTCCTAATACCCAAAAGTAAAGAAAAATATCAAAATGACACATACTAGTAAGTCCTCGAACCGTGGGTAATCAGATGAAGTCGCTAAGAATCCCTTGCCCCTACTAGTAATGGGATCTGCACTTAACCATCACAAAAGACAGATTGAGAAAACAGTTAGTAAGACTCCAAAGGAAGTACACCGAGCGTTTATAAGAAAGAAAATAGATATCAATAATCATGTTTAATAATCATACGAGACTAAACAAGCAACAGCTGCTACAATCATCAATTGAATAAATAACACGAGGAGAAACAAAATGTGTGCTAATCTCGGTCAGACTAAACTGTACTTTGGACCTCAGGATCCTTTCGATGGGTTCCCCTACTTCCTTTCACCAAGTTCCTTGTGGTGCTTGTTCGACACGTGCACCTTAGAGCAACTCGAGTTGCGATTCACCGAGTGCCTGATCATATGTGCTACAGCCTAGTATGCCATAAGTACACTACAAATATCAGGTAGAAGTAACTCAACCACCAACCCAAATGTATTATAGAATATAGTACAATAACAACGAATAACAAATCAATAATGGAAAAAACCCTCAATGACTTTCAAATGGATTCTTATCGTGATGACCCAAAAATCCAAAATACCCACAAATGGTAAAGTAGTAATTTGATTTGGGTTAAAACCAAACACTAAAAACCATATATATATTTATTATAATATAGTGAGCCACCCTAATACACTAATTATCTCAACACAAATCAACCAGGGAGTTAAAGGGAGATCATGAAGAGGATTGGAAAGGGAAAAAAAGCACGTGTACTTAAAAGAACATCAAGTAGGTAAGCTTTTGTTTTTTTTTTTTTGTGAATATCACATTTTTCTAAGTTTTGATATTTATTAGTGGTGAATCTTGGGGCACCACTACCAACTAATGGACGACTCATGTTTTAAGAACCCCAATCGAGTTTGGAACCCCTTTTTTAGGAGATGGAAAGATTTCGGCATGTGAAATTGCGACACGAAGCGACGTCGATCAACACATCACCATCGATGAAGGGCGGTAGCAGGCGCTACTGTAGTCATCGGTGCGGCGCTGCACGGAGAGGGCGAAGGCCTCCTAGTGGGCCCCACCCCAAAATCCCCTTCTAACTCTCGGGTAGAATTTCCGAGAGGGTGAGGGATTGGGGGAGCATTTTCTCCCCCGTGTGCTCAAAGTACGTCCACACGTGACTCAAATCAATGGACCAAATTGGCCCCTGAAAAAATATTAATTAATTAATTAATTATATATACTAAATATATATAATAAAATAAATTAAAAGTGAAAATAAAAGAAAATAAATAAAGTATAAATATTATATATGTATATAAATACATAAAAATAACATGCTTCCAAATGTGGTGCACACTTGAGCCCGAGGGAAATTTGGGGCGAGCCCCCACCTTCAACCTTCTCACAAACAATGGGGGATACGCGGGAGCCACACTAGTGGGCCCCACCCGAAGTAATTGAATAATAATTAATTTTGGACTTCGAACCGTCGAATAATGCGACTGTTTAAATGTGTCTAAATTCGCAAGGAGGTTCGCATCAAGCCCCGAGCCTGCGAAGTCGTCCAAGAAAGTTTAGCTCAACGAGTCGAGGGAAGTGGAGAGCTCTGCTCATCTATTAAATGTGACTTGCTACTAGTATATTTAAAATTCATGATTTTAACAAAATGACTTGGGATGAGGTAATTAATTACCTTGGTCGACTTCGTGTAAAGCCTTTTGGGGAGCCATACTCATATGGTGGAACCAACTTTACATGCTTAAGGGCCTTTTGGGGAGCCGTAGTAGCATGGTGGAACCAAGTCACCCATTTCTGCAAGGGTCTCTTAGGGAGTCATGGATGCACGATGGAACCAATTCACCCGGGCCTCTTGAGGAGCCATGGACACACGGTTGAATCAAGTCACCCACACATATTTATTATATTATGATGATTGGTCAACAAGGTAGGTAATGGAAAATGAAATAAATGGAATTACATTTATATCTACTACATTCCATGTATCTCTTTGGTAACCGTTTTCCTGCGAAAGTTGATTTTCTTAGGTTTTACAACTCTTAAAACTCCCTGTCACTGTTTAAGTTGCTTTATGAATATGATATGCTTACTCCTTATGGGAATTGATGTCATGCTTCATATTTCAATGCTAAATTGACTTTTAAATGCATACTAGCTTTATTTTGCTTTATAGGTATTATTTGCATGTTTAATATTTGAGCGTAGTTATTCTCTTATTGGGCTCCATTGTTTCTTTAACTCACCCTACTTACACTATAGGCCCATCTATGAGTGTGATAGATCGTTGCAAGGGGTAGGCCATTGCTTGAAGTCTCATTGTAGCGTGAGCATTGTAGGATATATTTATTATTTTTTTTGAAAACTATTAAGAAGGGCTGCAACCTAGGAAAGTCTGTTGGGTGGTTTAACTTTCTTTCAGTTAGTTTGACACATTTATAAGCTTTTGAAGTTTTTAGGAGACTTCATATTGTTTTGATTTGGTTATGTGAATTTGAGATATCCGATAGTTCGGTTGATGATGGCATATGGTATATATTTAAATCCAAATTCCGCATTATCTTGCGATATTGTCTATATGTTATTTCGCATGTTGTTTAGGCATGCCATATCGTTATTTGAGTCTGCTCAGGTATTGGGCCTAAGTGGAGGTTTGGGCTAGGCGACCTGACCTTAAGTCGGGGAAAAGTCATTTCAATTGGTATCAGAGAATATGTATTAGAACCTAGGGAAACGTTAGGTTAGTGGAACTTAAGTTTTTAGAGCCTTTAAGATTTAAAGGTCAAGTTTGCGTTTGACAAATCAATGGTATGGGACATTGGTTCAAAGTCAACGTAACATACATAAATGATGAATACTAGGATGGGATGAGATAAAAGAGATATGACAAAAGACTTATTATATTAATTATTTGTTGCCTTGTATATATGAATATATTGTTAGATATTTAGATAATTGTCTTCCCTATTAGTCTAAGTGTCTCTGATGGCTTCCATGAACGGATAATGAACTTGAGTTCCACGAGACAATGGAGGGAATGACAATGAATGGTGCCAAGAAATCGAAGCGAATCCCTTGGAAGAGAGCCCACACACTCTTCAAGCGATATTTGCAACGACTACTATGAAAACAACTAAGCTTTGATTTTGAAATTACATGGAGATGCGCCTACACATAATGGCAGAGTAGCAAATAAAATAATTAAACAATAATAATGAGACTTGAAAGGGCAGTGAGATGCCAAGCTACATATATAAAAAGGAGTAGTGACATGGTCACACTTTAGAGAAGCAATTCTGACTCTTGAAATTCTAATAAGACGATTAAAATTCATAATACTTGTTTAAAAAAGTTAATGATTCTAGCAAGGATGCCAATGAGTCTTGGTCATAAATAAATCGAGTGAAGATAGTTTGGCTATGAAGCTAAACTTGAAAACTTAATTCGAGATAAGGATGATACTTGCACTTTAAAACGTCCAACTCTTGATTAAAGATGCGAATAATTGGTCTATAATTCGACTAAAAGGTCAATACTATAATCGATTTCTTGTTATTTTATGTAATTTATTTTCCTTGAAAAATTATTTTTCAACTATATTGGATCATGATTTTTGCATTGATTTAAGTTGATGTTCATCACACTTTCATAAAGTTTTAAGGAAGAACTCTGCTTGTTTTACAAGTTTTGAAAATGTAAGCAAGTATAAAAGGAAATGACTCATTTCCTTAGTGTTAAAAATGAAAATGGAGTTAATAGACTTCTATGTATTTAAAAAAAAACACATTGTAGTAATTTTGTTGAAAATCTAAACTAATGATTTGTATCATTGAAATGGGATGAACTCGACTTATGAGTTTTCAACTCATCGTGAGAATCCGAAAGGCCATTTAAATAAAATGAAGTATTTTGAAATGAGTTTAACAAACGTGGTTGAGATTTCTTGGATGATTGAATTTTAGACAGTTCGAACCTAATTCGGTTATACGAAAGAGTTTTTTTTTTTTTTTAATTTGAAGTTTGACTTAATGAGATGCAAAGTAATGGTTTTGACCTAAACTATCATCTAATTATCAGATATAAAAAACCTTTGTGTGGTGTTATGTTCGATATTTTTTAAAATTGCATCAACCAAATTGATTTAAAAAGGCGTTTATAGTTGCATGAAACGCGAGGATAGTTTTATATTCTTCCGTGAGAATAACTCTATTTTGAGAATATGGTTTTTGATGAAAACTCAAGACTTTGAAAAATCTCAATTTGGATTTGACATATAAGTAATTGAATCACCTTACTCAAGTTTTGATCGAATTTATGTAAAAAGAAATTACATATAAACTAGTATTCAATGAGTTGAATATCAAAATTAAGGAATACTAAAATGAGAGTTAATACGAAATATAAGTACATGATATATTGATCAATAAATAAGAAGTTAAAGAGTACCTCAAAACAACTCAATGAGAAAATCCAGTGAATACAAAATGTAAAACTAGTATTCTCGAAGATAGGCGAGATTACTAAAATTGGGGATCCCAAGTGAAGGACTATTTTTGGTGAATTTCCATATATGAAGATCACGTTGCCAAATAGAATTTTAGATGTTGTAAGGACTTCGGATTCGAGATTAAGATGATGTAATTAAAGGCAACTGACACAAGGATAAATTGTTCTAATTTGACTAGAAGTGAGTTGACTCATAAAATTGAGGATACCAAAATTTGATAAATCGTTTGTGAAATAATGTTAGGTACACGGTGGCAGTACCATGATTGAGAAAGTAAGGAATACCTTAAAACTAAATGCTTTATATGACTCAGAGTTTATACAATTTGAAAAGTGTAGATCAATGTTAATGATGTCATAATACAATCAATGATAGGTGGTGAATCATTAAAATTGAGGATACCTAACTAAAAGAATATCGTTGGTATGATTGTTCGATAATGTACACGTGAACTAACAACTATTGAGGCAAAGTTGAACCTAACATGATTGTAAAGGTAGTTGAATGAAAATAATCTCGATAAATAAATAATGTAACTAAAACCACATAACCTAAGTCTATTGTGAGTTGATTTTTTAAAATTGGAGATCTTAAGATAGGACCCACCTATGAGAAACAAGTAAGTTAATAGGTGGCGTGAAAAAAAAAATTATGAATTCGAGAAAGAAAACACTTGCTGCGATAGCTGTTCATAGTCGTACGATTTGCAAGGTGAATACCTGTTTTAGAATTTAGAATTTCAAATCGAAAAGATGGCCTCATGAGAAATCATGAAAATCACATGTGAAAGTAACTCAAAATTTCTCACTAAGAGAGAGCGTTAAGAAGAGGGACTACTAAACTAAACGGTTTTGAGAAAAATAAATGATTAAACCAATAATGGGTTTACGATTTAAAATAGGGGATACTAGGTTAGGACCGACTCCTAATAAAGTTTATACGATGTAACACGAACAATGCGATAACTAGGAAGGATGAGAAGATATCTTAAGCTAATTATGAAACATGTATCTCTAGGTGGGAATTTAGTGTAAATCCCAAAGTGAAAATCCTAACCGAATAGTGTAAAAAACTTGAAATGCAATCTAAATGGGAAAGCGATAGGTGTACAAAGATAACTAAGTGTTGAGGATATTGACAAGTGGCAAGAGGCACAAAGTATTAAAGGTTGATACTTTAATTAGTAGCAATATTAAAGTTTAAAACCATAACCGATTACGTTGGTGAAGTAGACTCGAATGTTTCTTTGAATAAAAGCAAAATTTGTGAACGCATATAATTTTGAAGTTGGGGTACCTTTTTTTTTCAAAGTATTAAATGACATGGCATGCAAGTTACGCTCGTCTAAGTACTAGGTACACAGTCACGTATATTTATTTTGAAGTATTCGAAGAACAAATAAAAAGTGTGATAGTAGTAATGCACATATGCAACAAATTGAAATGTCGAGAGTGAATTATGAACTTAAAATAATCGATCGTAGTAGGTTACAAGTCCTCGATGACAAGACTCGAGGTATGGGTTATAAATTTTCAAGAAATGACATGGAAGTTAAACCACCATTGATTTCTTAGTAAGAGAAGTTCTAATTAAACTATAAGAGCTAAGAGTTAGCTTGAGAGCATGATAAAAGACGATTGTGTAATAAATGTGAACCTTGACAACGCCAAATGCATTTAAAATGGTTACCCAAGATTGTGAGAGTTGATTAGTACGAGGATGTGATACGACGAGTCTTTATAAATTTGAGTGATTACAATAGGAGACTTTGGTATGAAACAAAAATCACAATGTAATAAAGCGCATACAAATGAGTATCAAAAGCCTTACTTTTACTTTCAAGGATGAAAGTTCTTTAAAATTGGGGATGTTGTGACGACTCAAAAATCTAAAATTCCCACAAAGAGTAAAGTAGTAATTTGATTTGGTTTAAAACCAAACCCTAAAAACTATTTATATATATTTATTATAATTTAGTGAGCCACCCTAATACACTAATTATCTCAACACAAATCAATTAGGGAGTTAGAGGGAGATCATGAAGAGGATTGGAAATGGAAAAATGAGCACGCGTACTCGAAATAACATCAAGTAGGTAAGCTTTTGTTTTTCCTAGCATCGATTAATGGAGAATATCACATTTTTCTATGTTCTAATAATTATTAGTTGTCAATCTTGGGGCACAACCACCAACTAATGGAAGGCTCGTGTTCTAAGAACCCCATTCAAGTTTGGAACTCATTTTTGAGGAGACGGAAAGATTTTAGCACATGAAATCGCGCCACGAAGCGACGTCGATCAACACATCACCATCGGTGAAGGGCGCAGCGACTCTACCGTCGCCGTTGGTGAGTCGCTGCCCGATAGGGGAAAAGACCTCCAAGTGGGCCCCACCCCAAAATCCCCCACCAACTCTTGGGCGGAATGCCCGAGAGGGTGAGGGATAAGGGGAGCATTTGTTCCCCCGTGTGCACGAAGTACGTGCGCATGTACAAGGGACCTTGGTCTCTGGACTCAAATCAGGGGCCAAATTGACCCCGTGAAACATAAAAATATTAAATAACTATTTATATATACCAAATATATATAATAAAATAAAATAAAAGTGAAAAATAAAAGAAAAGAAATAAAGTATAGATATTATATATGTATATAAACACATAAAAGTAATATGCTTCTAAATGTGGTGCACACTTGAGCCCGAGGGAAAGTTGGGGTGGGCCCCTACCCTCAACCCTCTTACAAGCGATGGGGGATCCCGCGGGAACCACACTAGTGGGCCCCACCCAAATTAATTGAATAATAATTAATTTTGGATTTAGAATCATCGAATAATGCGACTGTTTAAATGTGTCTAGATTCGTAAGGAGGTTCACATCGAGCTTGAGCCTACGAGGTCAACCGAGGGAGTTTAGCTTAGCGAGTCGAGGTAAGTGGGGAGCTCCACTCATCTATTAAATGTGGCTTGCTACTAGTATATTTAGAATTCATGATTTTAACAAAATGACTTAAGATAAGGTCATTACCTACCTTGGTTAACTTCATGTAAGGCCTCTTGGAGAGCCATTCTCATACGGAGAAAATAAGTCACCTTACATGCTTAAGAGCCTCTTGGGGAGCCGTAGTAAAGCGGTGGAACCAAGTCAACCGTTTTTGCAAGGGCCTTTTGAGGAGTCGTGGATGCACAATGGAATCAAGTCACCCGGGCCTCTTGAGGGGCCGTGGGAGACACGGTGGAATCAAGTCACCCACGCATATTTATTATATTATGATGATTGGTCAACAAGGGAGGTAATGACAAATGAGATAAATGGACTTGCATTTATATCTACTACATTACATGTATTTTTTTGGTAACCTTTTGCATGCAAAAGTTGATTTTCTTATGTTTTACAACTCTTAAAACTCCTTGTTACTATTTAAGTTGCTTTTGAATATGATATGCTTACTTTTTGTAGGAATTGTTGCCATGCTTCATATTTGAATGCTATCTTGACTTTTAAATGCATGCTAGCTTTATTTTGTTTAATATTTGAGCTTAGTTCTTCTCTTATTGGGCTCTGTTGTTTCTTTATCTCACCCCACTTACACTACATGTCCATCTACGAGTGCGATAGATCGTGGCAAGGGGAAGGCCATTGCTTGAAGTCTTCTTGTAACATGAGCATTGCAAGATATATTTATTCTTTGTTTTGAAAAGTATTAATAAGGGTTGCAACCTAGGCAAGTCTGTTGGGTAATTAAACCTTCCTTTAGTTAGTTTGACACATTTATAAGCTTTTAAAGTTTTTGGGGACTTTCTATTGTTTTGATTTGGTTAGGTGAATTTGAGATATCCGATAGTTCGGTTGATGATGGCATAAGATATAAATTTAAATTCAAATTCCGCATTATCTTACCATATTGTATATATGTTATTCTACATGTTATTTAGGCATGCCAGACCGTTATTTGGGTCTGGTTTAAGTATTGAGCCTAAGTGGCGGTCTGGGTCGAGCGACCTGACCCTAAGTCGGGAAGGGTCATTTCACTTACATACCTTAAAATGCACTCCGGAGTCCTGCTCATGTCTCGAGATATGCGCCTGACTCCCTACTATAGTCTCATAAGTTCCTAGTGTCCAATTAAACCATTTTAAATAGTTTAGAGTCAAATTAGTTGATTTTTATTTTGTGAGGGCAAACATTAGAATTTTATTCCAAATTTTGATCGTGGCACATTTTTCGAGTTAACCGGGGTACCAAATGCCTGAAATAGTCTCCAAAATCTAGTTTCCAATCCATTTTCTATTTTTCCACATCTAAGTCACCTAAGCTCACAATTTATGATTGGGAAAGTCATGCTGATAGAAGTGGTTGTGGTATACTACAGTTGATGGACTCGATCTAAAATGTTAGTCAAGTGACTTAGCTAAGTCTAACAGTCCGTGTAGTTATGGTGGAGGAAAAGATCACAGATCATTTCCATCGTGCTTGTAACTACCATTTCCCTCACTTCTAGGCCACTCATTACGGAATCAAAGAATGCACAACCTACATTTCAATAAAGATAACATAATTCGAATATGAAAAAGAGCAATTCATGACAAGAAATACAATATATGGCCATAAACTGCAAGGTAGTCTACATCACCACATTACCCATGCTCCCAAACGATTTATGTTTGTATCATCATCCTTGCGCAGGACCATGCTAATCTTCTTTGTATCGTTACTAATTGAACATAATGAGTTAGCATGCATATTAAGTAGTGACGCGACTACTAACATCAATGGCACATGGGACCCAGTGGGTCAATGAAGTGATAGGGCTGCGGGGCCGCGTCGCTCCACGTGGCGGCCTCGAGAATTAGGGTCGTCACAGTGAGAGTTTTATGATGTGTCAGGTTTCGTTTTCTGATCGTCTACATTCGAGATCTTTTATCATGTGATGGCATATGTAATTAGAGATCTATAATCATGAGATGACTTGTGTAATTTCAAATTTTTGTTGAGAAATGCTGGAATGATGATGGGTCAGATAGACGCGTAACTTTACTTAGTACTAATGTTGTGCTCAAATATTATTTGCATAACTTATTTTAGTCAGATGATAGTATAAGAATTGGTCGATTGATAATTCTAATGAGGATGATTAGTGATGAGAAAAAGCTAAGATGTGTACCAAAGTTTGGTGCATATGAAGATAATTATCAATAGTTTATGAAATTGTATTCAGTTAATAATAAAAATGGTTTTATTGAAAAGCAAGATAGGCTAGATCTTGTTAAGTATTGATTCTTGAATAGGATTCAAGGTATGAGATGAGAAGTAAAGCAAGGTTTATTGGATATTCCACAAAGCTAATTGTTAACTTGTCAGAAGTTCACAAATGGTTAAGATTGGTAAAGTAACAGAGGGAAATTTTCATTAAACAAAGGAATCGAAATGAAAAGTTGAAATAGTTATGATCTCCATCACTAAGTTGTTAAATACAATGAAAGTGCTTGGGTCTACTTAACGGTTTCACTTGGAAATAGTTTTATAGGTTTGGATTGAAAGAGTTGTATATGAAAGATCATTTTCTCATATCACTTTTGGTTTAGCAACCTGTAAGTTTAAATTTCGATGATGAAATTTTTAATTAGTTGGGAAGATTGCGACATCTAAGAATTTTATACACTTGATTATGCGGCTAATTAAGCATTTTCACATTTAATTTGGGATTTAAGTATCTAAGGTGGGACCCATATATTATGGACCAGTGATCATATATTATATTTTATTTTTGTGTGTGTTGTGCGCTTAGTGTGTGTATTAATTGCTCAAAAACTAATTAACCAAATGTTAATCCTCGCATGAAGATTTCATCTCGGTTTGCATGCAAGTCAGGATGAGTGGTAATGTAATGTGAGAACAAAGGTTGTACAAGACTTTGCCTCGAGTTTCGTATCAGTTAGTGGTGGTCGAGGTTGAGATTGATCTAAATTGGTGTAAGTTTGGCTAAGTGTGGCAAGGGAATTGATCCAAAAAGATTTTAGTATATCGCGGATAAAGTTAAGATTTTTTGGGTTTTAAGGTGACCAAAACCAGTGTTACGGACATTTCTATGAAGATGAACTATTTTGTTAAGAGTTTGGTTCAATTTGGTGAAAAATCATATAAAAAACGAGCGCCAAAAATTAATGCACGTCAAAATAGGAATTTCAAAAATTAATAAATAAAAAATTAAGCTACCGACAAGTAGCCGAGGGTTTATATATATATATAAATCAAATCAAAATAAAAAACATTTGTTTGATTTAATAGTGAACTAAAAGTATTTTGTTCCTAACCCTCTTAACTCGGTCTCTCGCTTCGTGAGCTCCCGACGTCCGATTTTCACCTGGTTTCTTTTAGTAAAATTATAGAGCATCGCGAGACGATAAGTTCGAGCTAAGTTTCTGCGAAGGAAATGAGGTATTCGGCCTGCAATTGGTAAATATTTAATGTTTGGCATTTTCCTTAATTCAATTTAAATTTTCGCGATTTCTCGATTTCTTTCATGAGGTTTTGATGAAAATTAGTAGAAATCATCATTAATTGATGTATTGGGTCAATTTGGATCAATTTGAAATAAATCCCATTAACGTGCGTTAGGTTTTGATGAATTGAACTGATGTGACTCAGTTTATAACTATTTTGGAGATGCTCTTAGAGTTGATATTGATTTAAATTGGGTTTTTGGATGAATGGATTATTGGTTTTGATCCAATTTGACTCCACAAGCTGTGAAAATATTTTGATGTTGGTATCGAGTGGTTTTGTAGTGTTTGTTTTTGAGTTTTGAAGACTTAATTGCGAAAATATTGATTTGGAGAAGTTTCTCAGTTTAAAATAAGTTGAAAGGTTTATATTTTAGTTTTGGTGTGTTTAGGATTGTTAAATTGAAATTAAGTTATTGGAGACCATAACAGGGGTGTATTCAATTGAGATCTTAATAGACTTTTAGTTACTTTTATAAGTGGATGACTTTTAGAGACTTGTAGATTTTTGTAGAAACTTTGGTAGACTTTACTTTAATGACTTTTATTAATTTTGATGAACTTTTTAAGGACTTTGGTAGACTTTGATAAACTTTATTTTGATGACTTTTGATAAACATCCATGAACTTAAAGATAATTCATTGACTTTTGGGACTTCTTAAACATTAGCCTTTTTGGTTCTTTTTTTTTTTACATATACTTCTCTTTAAAAAGTATAGTTAATTTTTAAAATGTGCTTCTTGCACATTTTTTAAATGAAGCATCGCTTACTTTTTAATTGAAGAAATAAACTACTATGATTATTAAAAATCTTTATTGTAAAAATAACAAATAAAGTATGAAGAAATAACATATATAGATCTAATGCATTTTATTATTCACTACATCAACATCATCCACATTTCAGTAGCTATATAATTCCTCCTTTGGTTGTCATTATCCATTTGCTATCTTGAGTCTAAGAAAGTATTTCAAAATCATCATCTTCTTCACTATCTGAGGACAATGCATCTTTAGTATCCAATTCAATTGGAAATTCATAAGAACGACACTCCTTACGAAGAAAGTTATGTAATCCCGCACATGCCAACACCAGCTCTGCTTGAGTTTTAAATGGAAATGGATGAGTTGTTTTAAAAATTGTGAACCTCGATTTGAATATGTCAAACAAGCTTTCAACCACATTCCTCAAAGATGCATGACGAAAATTGAATAATTTATTGGCATTTTCAGGATGTCGACCTTGCTTGGTAAAATCAAAAAGATGATAACGAACACCTCGAAAGGAGCTAAAAATTGACGCCGATTCAAAAAACCACAGTCCACAAAAAATATTTACCTAAAAACATACTAAAAGATAAATAAGTTAAATAAGAGAATATAAAAACAAATAATTTTGACATTAATTAGATCATACCTTGTGGTACTTTAAGTCCATTTCTCCTCGATAAAGAATCACTCAATATTCTTGAATCGTGCACCGATCCTTCCCATCTACTAAGTACATGTATGAACTCCAAATCAAAGTTACACGCGACCAAGACATTTTAGGAAATGAAGCCATGACGATTGCTATAGTTGTTACTATCATTTCCAACAATCATTGCTGGAATATGGGTACCATCGATAGCTCTAATGCAATCCTAAAAATAAGAGCAAGAACAATTAATAACCTCATCATCATCATCATCGACAACAACAAAAAAAATTACTTCTGTTATAACAACTCTAGCAATAATTAGAACTTACTTTGAAGTAAGAATAAAATCTTATATTGTCTTTCATGATTTGTGGGTGAGGATTTAGGCTTGGCCATCATATCTACATCAATTATGTTCAGAGGCCTTAAGATTTTATCGAAACTTTAGCTGGTGCTAAAATGTGATCTATTGAAGGTTTTTCGAATCAAACAATATCGAGAGTTTTGACCTACATTGAGTAAAAAAGTAGCCAAAATTTCTTCAATAGTTACGAATCGTGTATCATGTAATAGATCTTTTTCTCTAATAATTTTACATAACTTTCGAGACATGTTGGGATACATCTTATAAATTTGTCGAAAGTGTTCTGCATCATCATTCAATATTGTTTCTATGTATTCGACCCATTTCTAGTTTTTGAGTGTCTGGTTAAGAGCCGTGTAACGGGCTCACAATACATAGAAATCATAACTTCATGCAATGTTTGTAGAATTGCTTGCATATAAATCAACGAACACTCGAATTTTTCTTTTAGTTCTTCCATCTTGTTTTCTTCCATTTTCACTTCCTCCGATTCACCATATCTTTGCATATTTAAATGCGACATCATGTGAGTAAAATCACCTAAAATAAAAATTAAACGTGCTGAAAATATATCATTCAACAAGCGGAGTTTAAAACATGGTTGACTATGACAATATTGAATAATACTAAAAAATATATTAGCAACTTCAAACAAAATATCATTCATCGATCTAACATTCTGATGCGGTCTTAAAAAACATAATCTCCAACTAAAAAGTAAGAATGTAGTCATTAATAAAATAATAAAATAAATTCTAAGTGGCTTCCAAAAAAAGAATTTTAGGATAAATAACTATTTATTTCGTCAATTGAAACGCTATCCATTTAGAACGTTCTTCAGAAGACATTTCCATGAAATTGATCTTTTTTGCTCTTGTGTTCAACAACTTGAAGATCTTGAAATGAGTATTATCATTCAAATATGAGATTTCCTTAATAAGCTTCCAGTATCCTCGGTCTCTAACCATAAAGCTATCAACCTTATTTGTAAAACTAAAAATTATTTCTGTCAGTTTATTCAAAGAATCCATTTGAAAGTTATTGTTTCCACTTAAGTCTAAATTTCCTTATTTCTCAGTTCTATTACTCTTTCTGGTTACTAAATGGACATCCAAATTAATTGAATTAATTGTTGGAGGTGCATTAAAGATTCTAAATGATGGAAGTTGATTTAAGTTTTTCTGTTGATGCTCACTTCTTTGTACAAAAGCCTCGGCATCATAGTCGTAAGTAAGGTCTTCCAATACATCATCACTAGGTTCCTCTAATTCAAATGTCCTAGCATCAATATCATCCTCAAGTCCAATCGAGTATCTCCCTGAAGCAATTGCATTTCCGACAGCTATTATAATCTGTAAATGTGTTTGTCTGAAATGTCTTTGATTAGGATGAGATTGGTAAAAACAAAAAGGGTTAATACATACTTTGTTACAAATATATTAATGAAATAATTAAAGATCTCACCTTGAAGTAGGTCTCCCATGCTTCATCGCTTGATGTGAATTTTTTGGTGACATGATCCCATCCAAATCTAGAGTTGCAACGCAAAAGCTCGATATAGCCTCGATAATGGTCTTTGAACCATTTCCACCGACTTTTGGTGACATGATCCCATCCAAATCTAAAAGTACCATTACTACCACGCCATCCGCGAGTTGCAGCATAAACTAACAATTTAAGAAACTTTTTTCCTCTTTCGCAGTCCATGTTGTATATTTTACCACATTTTTTCCTTTTTTTGTTTTTACCATTTACTTTTGAGTCTCCCATTGTATTATTATCATCATAAGAATATATATATATATATATATATAAAATTGTCATAACCAAATAAAATCTTCCTAATGGTTTTTTGGTAATCATTAAAAAAACTCACTAAAAAAGGGAAAAAAGAAGAAAAAAACCTAAACATAAAATACTCAAAGAAAAATAACTAAGCTAATTGTAAATCTACTCTCACGGTTCAAATATAGCACTTACAATAGAAGTAGTAGCATAAGCTCTACCATTATAACCACAAAAGTTGGAAGATGAGCCCACGAATCCCAATTTGATCGAATTTGATATCGAGTGAGTTCGATTCATTTCTTCACTATTTTCATGATTCCCAATTCTCTTTCCCCATTTTCATTAGGTTTTTGCGGAGCTTATAATGGATGTTGGAATCAAAATATTAGGCTTTCCTTTAAAGGGTTTATTGAAAAACTTGTGATTTTTAATGGGTATCTCTTGATTTTACCTTTTTTTGCTTTGTAGAATGATGTGGGTTTGCTTTGCTTTGCTCGATTATACATAGTAGTTTGAAATGTTTTTGGTTTTTGTTTCGATTTCGGTCTGGTGAATTGACATTGTGTGCAAAGCAAGCAAGTGTAGTGCTTTTTTATGAATATAGAGGCGACACTCCTATGTATATATATAAATAAATGTATAAGTAAAGTATGTACAAAGGGTTGTCAAAAAAAGAGTGTGATGTACAAAAAGTGGAACTAAAATGGGTTATAGACTTCCCCTACACTCCATCCATCAGCCATACCAACCAATTGAAAAAAGATATAGATGTCAAGATCACTTTCAAATATCCCAATCTTGCAAATCTATATGGGTTCCTCATGATGCCTCTAAGACCAGGTGTGTTGTTTTGTTCCATACTCCCAAAGGGTTGTATCACCAATTAAAATGCCAAAAAATAACCTTATAACCTTCGGCCAGCCATACATAACCTAAAAAAAATGGCACTGCCATTATCACATGCCATGTAACATATTCCTAACTAGTAACAACTCGTCTTAGCCGAGCTCACCACCAGTGGATAAGCAAAAAAACGCTAGAGCTCTTTAATTGAGTAGACTTCCACCCCATTAAACTAACTAACTCATTACAATTGCCACTTACCATTAAACCCATTGACCTTTAACTAAATAGGGAATCCCTTATCTTCTCCTCCTTCCTACCTTTAACCAATGTGTGGTGCTTTTGATACTTTCTTGTTAATTAGTTTTAGGTTTTTTGAGAATTCCTTTATTACGTAGATGCATTAATTTCCAAATCTCATTCTCCTCAATATACAATCAATGAGAAATAAAAAACCAAAGCCTTATAATAGAACCTATTAATCAAACAAACAATAAACAACAGAGTATTTTGTTTTGCAATCAATGAAGATGGCAGACTCATATGAACAACTATTCTCTATTTTGCAATCGAGAGAGAGAGAGAGAGAGAGAGAGAGAGAGAGAGAGAGAGAGAGAGAGAGGGGAAGTGTTATGTTACCTTTGGTAGCGTAGAAGCAAGCGAGGGGGAAGTGAATGAGAGAGCTATGCGAGGTAGGTGAACAAGAAGAAAACGTGATTTTGGAAGTCTACAAAAGTTTATGGCGGAGGCTGAAGAGATAGAATAGATTTCAATATATATAGTGTTAGGTGGAAAGTCTTGAAAAGTCATCGAAACCCACAAATCCACAAAATTTTTAAGAAATTGAATACCCCTTACAATTAGAGAGTTTATAAGATTTTAAATTAAATACCCTAAAGCTTTTAAAGACTTTTTTAAAAGTCTATAAAAGTTTATATTGAATAAATCTTACTTTTATAAACTCTCTAAAAGTTTAATTGAATACCTCTAAACCTTTTTAGTCAATAAAAGTAACCAAAAGTCTATTAAAATCACAATTGAATACAACCCTATATGTTAGTTTAGAAGTTCGATTTTGATATATATTACGAACTGCGGGGAGTTATGAGTCCTTCGAGACATCTCCCCATTATGTTGTCTATTAGGTGAAAGTTTTTCGGCAAGCTACTTTTAATATAGGTGCTGCTGAAATTTTTATGAAATAATTATTATTTTGAGGTCAAAGTTGAAAAAAATGGATTAGGCTGACTAGATTATCAGAGGATTAATGTAATCTAGACCGGTCAGTCGTCCTAAGGACGAAGGGGTTGACACCCAATTTAATAAATTTAGTTCATGCTTAATTGTTCTATTAATGTCACATTGTTTAACTGTAATGTTTGGTAATGTGTTTGTGTTTCAATATTGTTGATGTGAAGTGAATATATGTATTGTTAGGTGTATTTTCTATTGTGTTTGGAAATGTGGATAAATATATCTCAGTGTTACTTTCTACTTTATTGTATTCACCGTCCTTTTTTATGACGGTTGGTGTAGATCCATCAAGTAGCAGATCGGGCAAAACGAAGATCGGTAGCTACCTCTGAGCCTCTGGAGTACTGTTATTTCTGACATGTAGGTTTAGATTTTGTTGTATGACTTATATATGTCTTTTATATACTTTTGGGTTGTGTATATAGGTTGTGAGATAGTTACCCGGCCAGATACATGTCGATATATTGTTATTGTTGTTTTATTATATATATACATGTGATCGTTGTTTAATACGACTAGTTTTCCACATTCTTAGAATTTATGTTAATAGCTTCCACTAATTTGTTAAGACTTTTGCTGAATAATGCTTATTAGAAAAGATAATTAGTGATGAGATAAGTTGGAAAAAGCTGACTAATACGTCGTTAAGTCATTCGTGGCTAGATTAGGGCTTAATGACGGGATTAAGTCGAGCGGTGCCCTAGATTAAGGGAGGGGCCATCGCATACGCATGCCTGAAGCCACTCGCTACGCTCGCGAAGATTTAACTAATTTAATAATTTATTTAATTTCATTATTCAAAAAATATACTACCTCAATTTTATTTTAATTTTTGTTAAACTATTGCTATTTGGATTTAACAACTTACATATATATATATATATATATATATATATATATATATATATATATATATTATGAAGATTCTTCAAATCGTATATCATTTTTTTAAAATCTTTATCTACTTAATTATCACAATATTCAGTTTTTTCAGTACAACTTGCAAAATGTTCTCCAAGGGTTAAAACAAATTTCTTGACCGAAGCAATATAATTATACTATGAAGAGAACCATTGTTGTCAGGCAAAATGGTTTACAGTAGCTCAATTACGCACATAATATTATTAAATTCTCACCCTTGCGTTCTTAATTACACATAATATTATTAAATACTATAAGAGAGGTATGTAAAAATATGTGCAAATCAACTCGGCCGGGTTGCCACAACGATAAGGGTGAAGGCAAGGTTATGTGAGTTAAGCGCACGATTTCGGTTTTGATTCCCCGATGTGGTAAGATTACTCGGACCACTGAAGGACATCCACGTAGATTGCACAAGGGCCTTGTGAGAATAATTAAGTTCGCCTGGACACTCAAGGATATCGAAAAAATATGTGCAAATCCATACATTAAGGTTATAAGAAAATCACATTAAAAAATATGTGCAAATCCAACTTATGTAGACAAAGTTCAATTGTGAGAGGAATTAAAGTGCGTATTATAGTTGGATAAACTTTGGGGATCAATTTCTATTTTACCCTTGGGAATATTTAACAAAATATACGTGAGAATTACCTATAGAATTTAAGCGTTTGTGATATACATGCAGTGATTGAGATGAAATCTCTTAAGCGTGATCGATCATTTCAGTTAATTTGCACCAAATTGGATAAAACTCATATAGGGCCATGTGTTAGTTAATTATGATTTTTGTTTTTTTATTATTCACGATATTTAAATGGTGATTATGAATGAAATTAAATGTGACATATATATGTTCCTTTTTTCTTTGTGGCTGATCTAGCTCGTAACATTTATGATATATATATATATAAAGCCAACAAAAAAGAAAAAAAAAGCCAAAAAAAAAAACTCCCATTTTTTCATTTGAATTAAAAAAAAGAAAAAAAAGAAAAAAAAAACTACTCCCAACTTTTTTTGACCTAAGTGGGGGAATCGAACTCATGAGTCACTATCTTTCTAAAATTTGCTTTATCACAAGTAATGCCTCTACCATTTCACCAAAGATGCTTTGGAAAAAAATCACTCTATCCCACTTAAAAATGAAAGGAATGTTGCACTTTTTTTTTATAATGAAGATTAATATATTGTTTACAACCTGTTACAAGTTACATAATTTTTTTTTAAAATTATTATTATTATTACAAGAGATGACTTAAATGCAGTGAGCCACTTCTTTGTATCTATCCCTCTATACATGATTGTGAAATGCCTTTTTTGTAATGAACTGGTTGAAACTTATGAAATTCCTTGATTTGATACTTTCTGCAACGACCCGACGTCACTACTCACATCATATTATAAATAACAAGCAAAATGAACCCAAGCTTAATACACAAGAAATATGAGACCTTCTTTGTCTTGCCTTCTTTCCATCTCTCTCTTCTTCACCCTTTTCTTTCATGGTGCTAAGAGCACCAATAATTTGGTCCCAAAGACTTGCAAACAAATGGTCCAAGGTGATCCCCAACTTCGCTACAACTTTTGCATCGCGGCGTTGGAAGGACCAGCTTCGAAGAACCATGTAAACGACCTTCAAGGACTCGGACTTGTTGCGGGGAATTTGATCAAAGCGAATGCAAGTGGCATCTTTTCACATATTGAGACGCTTTTGAAGCAAAAAGGTTTGGAGCCATTTTACAAGGGTTGCTTGTCGGACTGCCAAGAGTTGTATTCGGGTGCTATTGATGAAGTGCGAAGCGCAATCGATGCCTTCAACTTGAAGGATTACTTCTCTGCTAATATTAGGGGTAGCGGCGTTATGGATGATTCAGTAACTTGCGAAGATGGATTCAAGGAGAAGAAAGGTGTAGTTTCTCCTTTAACCAAGATGAACGATGATATGTTTCAGTTGTGTGTGATTTTTTTGTCTATTACCAACATGTTCCATTGATATTATTATATATTTATATAGCAGTCCAACATACATGCATGTAATACCAAAACATTCCAAGGTTGCTTTTATTGTGCAATTTTTATATTCTTAATTTTGTCAATTATTGTTACATACTTAATTACATGGACCGGTTATATATTTTAATTTAAATAAATTAAAATAACGTAAAATTCTAATGAAAACTAATATATAGCCAAAAGATTATTAAGGTATTTGGTAAATTTTACAAAAGGATTGGGCCATTTATTTATGTTTAATTAAATTCCTATTCCACTTAAAAAAAAATAGAAAAATTGGAACCAAACTTATCAAAAATTGATTGGATAATCTATTTTTAGACACTCGAAATGGAGACTTGGTTGTTGATATGGTGTCTATGGACGAAATTGATGTGTATTTCAGGGACACCAATAATAAGTATTTAAAGTGGGGTCACCATAGCATTATCCACCAAATCTTTTGTCACTCGGACCGAGTCAATGGTCATGTTCTATGATTATTATGCAATGCCATGCATCTATGTTATCCCAAGTTGTTGTGATTGTCAACATTAGATAATAGTTCTTAATTTGCTTTTATTTTATTTTATTATGACCGGGGATGTCTGAATCACCCTCGCTCTAATTAAGGCCCGACTAATCTCACGAAGATAAGAGGGCACCCTTATCATTAATCTAAATGTTGAAGGAAAATGATGAAGTTGTGGCGAATCCAACCCATCACATCTAGTTTAGAGTCTTAGTAAGTAGAGTACTACAACCCTCTTCGTATCAAACCGCTGCACGCGACTCCCCTTGGAGGCTAGATAAAGCCATATATTGTTTTCATCTCCATAGCCAATTTGCCAATTAATCTCCCTCCCACTGCTCCTCTTTTCTCCAAGCTTACATTAAATCCCAAAAGTCCATTGAAGCAGGCAAGCAAGCAACTACACGCCCATACCATATCTTTACATTTGACCCCCTCTGGCTGTTGATATTAGCTTCGTTAATATTCAGAGCTTGTTGTGGATTCCTTCAACTTTATATATATACTCAAATATAATGTAGGAGCCCTTGCTTCATAGATGGATCGAAATGATTCTTATACATCCCTAGTTATTGTTAGTACAGTGCATAGATGTATCCTCAGTTTATTTTTTTAAAATTTTAATCGAGAAACTAATAAATTAATATTGTGTTTTGGCCCCTTCCTTGCCTCCACCCCAACTTGCGCCTCAACCCATACTCTCCCTCCCCACTTCTACTCACTCACCTAGTTAGATTCAAATGAAGAAATTTCAATGTATCTAATTATAAGTTGTTATCTTCAGTTTTTAATGATGCAAAACAATTTTGTCAATTAATACTTTGGGGTAATGTAAATATATATTTATTTTGCATGTATGCCCAAAAAGATACATACATAAATAAGGCCGGAGTCGTATATCAAAAAAAAAAAGTGGAGCCGACCTAAGGTTGGCCTCCCCTTCCACCCCCGGTTGGTTCCGCCCCTAAACAGGCCTGCAAGCCTGCAAGGTTGTTCACCTGAGTATTGCACATGATGATGCAGCCATTTCTGCTAATATTGATATTCTTTTAACTTCTAGAGGAGTTTCTCTGGGAGATGGATTTTTTCATACCACTATAGCGGAAAAGGGGATTAATATACATTTTCACAAGGTAAGTTGTTTGTTTACTAATTTCTCTCTTAATCTTCTTTTTCTCTAAAACATGGTTATTACAGTTCTTTATAAATTTAATTAATTGCTATGCATGAAGCTACAGATATGGTAATATTAAAACCAATCAATTTGATTAGGTGCCTATAAGTACTACTGTTTTTTGATTAAATTAATTATAAATATCATGCACATGCACATGAGCATGATATTTTCTCTAATGTAGATTTACATCCTAGCCACTCATCTAGGTGTGTTTACGAATCTCGAGGTATATCTCATGTCGTATAATAAATCCATGCATGATAGTTGTAGTTGATTTGAATCAATTTATTGTTATACATAGCCTATAGTTATATTTTTGTATGATTTCAAATTATTGGCAATTTAATCAATTTTAATACACCACTTCAAATTAAATCAAGTTAGTATTAGATCATGATACTAGCCCAAGTCATGTATTTCCCGCCCTATGCTTATCCCAAGGTAAAACCCACACCTCACCTTGTCTTTGCGTCACGAGTGTGTTTATAATTATTTAAATATCTATTAAATATTACACGTACATCAAAAATATTATTTTATTACTTATGTACACTACTATCGAGCGATCCAATTGGGTTCGGGCTTTCGATCCAGTCGGATCGGGCTGAGTTTGGTCTTGTTGGTGATGGGATGTTACATGTACTAACTGAGTTGTCCTCTTTCCATATGAGGTGGTGGTGTGGGCCCCCATTGACCTCATCGTCTAAGTACAAATCATAAAACTTCAATGGAGTTGCTAGGGCTGCCATGATCGGGAGACTATTGTAGTGCTCGGCCGGAGCTAAAGGTGTATGTCATCGCCCTTTTGCACATTTTTAATCATCTCAACACTATCAGTGTCCATATGGTCTTATAGAAACTCCTCGATTTCGCGTCTTCTTAATATTTTGTATGATTCACTTTACTATATTTCGACAACCGTTCGTGACTTGTCATCTTCCGAAACTCCTCTTCATAAGTCATGTTCTGCTCTCCCTAGGAGCAACACTACCCATTTATTGCAATACAACTATCACAGACTATTGTTCACCTTAGCCTAGTCCTTATTGTCTCTTAATAGGCTATTCAACCAAATATACCCTCAACCCACAACTCATGGCCTGTATGAACTCGCCATCATAAACTGGGTATCACATATCGACTAGTTTAGGGAAATATCATACCCTCAGTAGTCGTGCTGAGATTTATGTGATGTTAGTTCTAATCAAGGTCATCACTATCTTTACTCAACATGTCCACTCTTCGACCACTTTCCCTGACCCTTAATCCCACCAATTTCCAGTTTCTACCTTTATGGTCTTAAGCCATTCTTTATCGTGTGTAGGTGTTGGATGTGAAATCAACATATCTCAACAAAGTCGCCTCCCAAATATTGTAGAGTGGAAGTATATCGATGATACGACCTTGTTATGTAGATTCTAAAACGATTTCATCTAGCATATCATATTGCATCACATAAGTCATCTCTATCTTAACATAAACCGACAATCCATATTCATCGTCCACAACAAGTTGAAAACCTAGTATCATATTTGCGATATGTGTATAGTATAATAAAATCAAAGACATAACACATATATGGACCTTAACTTTACTCGCCTCATAATCACTTCTCAACTAGAGTTCTGATGTAGGTATATCGGGTTTCCAGATCTAAGATTTGTATGTTAAGTTTTATTCTCTTTCCTTAACTCACTAGGTTCTTCGAATCATTTCTTTGATACCAACTGTGGCGGGCCCGCACCTCAAGGCCACCGGTGTGCTGTTTTGGCGGTCTTGCAGCCCAGTTGATGTCGATGCCATGCCAACATTCTCGAAATGCGTGCTAACTCGTTTATTTCCTTAGGTAATTAACTAGTTATTCAATATTCCAATAAGTTATTTCTTTAGAATTTAACATCTTTTAGTTTATTTATTTAGTTGAGAAGTGTGGCATGTGTTTTACAGAGTTTTATAGTTAATAATCAATAATATTCAGCGGAAGACTTAACAACATAGAAATAAATTTAAGTGTTTTCATGTCATATATAACAAACATCCTACTGTGGAAAACCTGGAATAAAGTACCATGTATATACGACAACAATATATATAAAACCAAAGTATATATATGTACTAGCATCTCTCAAGTTCCCAAAATAGCCCAAAGCAAAGCAAAATATCGAAATAAACACCTACGAGTATGTCCTCAACAGCTTGGCAAGTCTAAGATAGTCGCCCAAGATCTCCTTACCTTTACTCGTAGAAAGATCTGCACTCAGTCATCCAACAAAATTAATGATGAGCCCAGTGAGTAAAATCAAAAAGAAGTCCACGCAATATTCGGGAAATCAAGCAAAAACTACGAGACATACAAGTACTACATCTGGCAGCATAAATAAATAATTATAAGAATATAGAGCATTATAAAATCCAGAGCAGCAGCTAATTTGTGAGATCCGAGAATTTTATAATTTTGATTAGCAATCTAATTAATGATTTTCATATTTTAATTGAAGTTTAAGTATCCGAGGTATCCCCCACGCATTACAGACCGGAGATCGTAAGTCTAAATATTATTTTTGTATGTCGCGTGACTAATTGGTACATTATACTTTATTTGATGAGAAATAGGGCCAAATTGAGGTGCGGAAACGGTGCCCGTGTGTTTCAGAGTGCGTTGGGTATTTTTTTAATTTTTGTCACCCGGTTTAAATTGGGTTTAAAATTGAGAATAAACATCAAATATATAATAAAAATGACAAATGACCACCGGAGGCATTTGATGGCCACTGATGAGGAGCGATAATTTGATCATTTGCATTAATAATAATAATAATAATAATAATAATAATAATAACAGTGAACCCCCGGATTGTAAAGGAGAGGGGGAGAAAGAGAGAGCAGAGCCTCCTATTTGTATATTCCGCATGGATAAAGAAATGTCTGCTTTTTATTAAACAGCCTCAAAGCCCTATACTATACGGTTCAATTCAAAAGTAGAACCTATGATCGTCTTCCCTATCTCTTCGTCTTCAACATACCGTTCTCCTCCTCTCTCGACTCTCCTTGATGAAACGCCTCCATCTTTCTCGGTTGAACCTATCGACTTAAATTTCCCGACTCACAACTGGTCTTCCTCTCTCTCGATCCTCATCGTCTTCCTCACGAGCTCCCTGCCTCCCACTCTCACGGCTCTGTTTCTCTTGGCCAGACCATATACCACGCTCATCTCTTAGTTGTTCTCTCTGCAACTTATTTCTTTTCCCTCTATATTTTTTTCTTCATGTCCATGAATCGAGCAAGAATTAAAGGATGAAGAAGTAAAGAGGATTGCATAAAAGAGAAGAACAGTGGCGAATTGACGATGAAGAGGAGAGAGCGGAAGGGCTACTGGTGTTGTTGGAGATCAGTTGGTGAGTTTAAAATTATGTTTTTGGTTGATTGAGGAAGGGGAGTTGTATTGTTGATTGTTGTTTGTCTTGGTTAAGTGGGGGATTGTAAGGGAGATTGTTGAGTTGGATTTTGGATTTATGTCATTATAGTTATTGAGGTCTTTTAGACAGACTTCATGATTGAGACTGTAATGTTGATCTCGTCTTGTTTGATAAATCCTTTTCATTTAAGAGGTTGTCATGCAGCAAAGGAAAAAAAAAAAAAAGAAAGGGGGTTCAGGAGTTTGATCTCCATCTCGTCTTGTGCATATGGCGAGGCGAGGTGAGGTAAGGGTCTCAAAGAAGAGTGAAATAGTCTTTGAAGAGGAACTGTTGTTGCCGCCATGGTTGTTATATGAGACGCTAATTATTTGCCTGTTTAAAAAAATAAACAAGATGAGACTGAGCTCTGCTCTTTCATGTTAAAGGACTATTGTTCTCACATATATGTTGTGCGGTTTTGACAAAAAGAAGAAGAAGAAACCATGATAGCAACGAATTGCTACTGTCATGGCCTTGTAGGCTCGACCCAAGCGGGCCAAGCTTTATAAGAAAATAGGAAATGGAAATGGAACAAAAACAAATGAATTGATTTTTTTTGTTGGTAAATGAGAAAATTGGGACTTAATAAAGTTTTCAAATTAAAGTTGGGATAGGCAGAGCCTACATTTAGCAATTGGTTATGGGACTAAAAATCCTTATTTAGAGTTCAAAATGGTTTTACTCTGGGTTTGATGTTGAGAATTGATAATAGTGTATCCAATTTGAATCAAGAATGGCGAAATTGATGATTAATATTATATTGCAATCAAACGAGTTGACGAATTACATTGTTGTTAATGTAATGAGGTGAAATACATGGTTTAATGATCCAATGAGTTGAATGGCTTGGTATCTTGTTGAAATGAATCAAAATGGGAGTCATTAAAGTTTCAAATTGAGGAATTGGAATTGGGAACCTATATATACCAATGGAGTTTAAATCTCAATTTTTGGAATGCATAGACAAGTAGTTAGCCATTGTGAAGCTAAATAAGTGTTTAAAACTCTATTTCAGGTATAATAAATAGTTCAGGACTTATTGGAAGTTCAATTACATGAAAAAGGGGTTATAAAGAGTATTTGGGAACTTTAAAAGGTAGTTGTCAAAGTTCATAGTGGGTTAAACTCGGTTATGAGATTGAAAGTGGTTTAAAATCTAATGTGAAATATATAGTTGAATTTGGAAGTGGTTTCACTTTGTTATGACTTAAAAAATGAATTTAAGCTTTAAAATAGAGTTGCAACTATAAATGTTGAATTTGTGATTTAATAGGACTTGTTGAATTACGTAAAAGCAAGGGAACATTGTGTGAGGCTTCGTAACCAACCTTGAGTTGGTTTGGTTGTTAGTAAACGTTACAGTGACTCTTACATTGATATGATTTATCTATTTGCATGAATTGCATTCATTACTGGTCATGCATGCACGGGAGAGGGAGATAAGCTTGTTTCAGAGTTTGGTTTGCTTGAAATTAGATTTCAATCCTATCTCAAATGTTGTTTAGTGAGACTACTTCCGGAGTCCAACGTGGACAAGTTATATTTGCATTTCATAAGCTCTTAATATTTTTTTCGTACTATTTGTGGAAGTCGACATTTTATTATAGTTAGGAAACATAAATAGAATGGATTACACAGTTGTATATTTATTTCTTCAATTACTTTACTTATGATTATTCCATATTATCTTGTTGCTATTACCATGTGGGTTAGATAGTGTAAAGTTTACTTATCTGATATCATTATTTGTTGTAATGGTGACAGATTCATCTCGCACTAACAATGGAAAGTAGAAGTTCGACGATTTTTTGACGATTTCCTTTAAATCTTACTTTTTCTCTATGTGTGACTTGATTTTGTGTATATAATCTATATTTTTTGGTTTGGAGAAGAGTAGGACGTTCTTTAAATTAGTTTACAGTAAGTTACGATGTTTATAGTCCAATTTTGGTTTATTTGGGATTGTAAAGTTGTAACTAAAGTATTGGAAACTCTAAGTTAGTTTTTAAAGTTGAACTTGATATATACTGTGAAATGCGGGAAGTTGTGAGTTCTTATAGGCCTCTCCCCAATTATATTATCTGTTAGTTGAAAGTTTTCGGCATGCCACTTTTAAGGGAGGTACTGCCTAAGTTTTTACAAAATATGGATAATGATCCATATGATTTCCTAATTTGCTCCAGTTAAAAAACTCGTGAATTAACTTTCATTGAGGATATAAATTTAGTTTAAGAGACTGATTAAGGATTGAAATAAAGATTATTTGGAGGTCAAAGTTAAAAGAATGGATTAGGTTGACTAGATTATCAGGGGATTAAGACAATCTAGGTCGGTTAGTCATCTTAATGATGAGGGGACTGACATAAATAATTGAAAACTAGCAGCGATTAAATAAGTAAACAGGAATATAAACCACATATTAATCAAAAGTAACTTGCACATAGTAACTTCGGTAACCTCGTCGTAACTAAGCATACTAAACATTAATAGTATTTTCGGTGTTCAACCTAAACCCACAATCCACCATCCCATGCACTAAAGTAATAGCTCGGGTTGCAATCCACCAAGTGTCCAAGTGTCACTTTTTCCTATCTAACCATCTTCATCTTATACAATTCCACAGAATAACCCCAATGAACCACTCAATAGGTAAATCACTCCATCCCCTAACGTACCACAATATGCCCCGGCATTCAACATGAACGAACAACACTAAATCATAATAACAACGAAGTAAAAACAATTCCGCAGCCAGAAAACAAATGTTAAAAGCAAACTAAATTATGTAAAGCATTCTCATGGGTTTTACGCACCTCATATGCACGCTTACATTTCCTTGGTCTTCTGAATCCTACCCTGACTCACTCTCGATACCCAAGCTACATTCCTTTGGTTCCCTAAAGTTAATTAAGTGTGTTTATTATATATTCTAGTTAGTTGAATGGATTTTAGTTGATATTCCAAAATCAGCTCCTAATTACTAAATAAAATTCAATTTCAGTATTGTGTTGTAGTGCATTTTTAGGTATGAAAATGTTCGAATTTCAAAAACATACCTAGGAAAAAGTTGTTATTCTTTGTCTTAGCTTTTCAAAAAGGTTTGATTTGCGAAATTCTAATTTAAAACGAAAGAATTCTACCAAAACAGCTCAAATTTGAAATAAATCTGACCAGCAAGATTGTAAAAATCATTTCACCCAATATATAGCTCCAAAAATCGTTATTTGTGGTCATAAGTCATCTAACATTTCAAAAACTAACATACTAAAAGATCACCCTAATCCGATAAATATTGAGGGAGTTATGCCCTTACAAAGTTTGGGTGATTTCTCATGAATATAATTAGTTCGACTAGCAAGTTTGGCCTAATTTTTTTGAAACCAAAGTTATATGACATTATATGATTCATCTTCGACCTTAGAAAAACATGAAATTAGCAAGCCAAAATCATTTAACACTTCATGGTAATGCCTCTAAACATTTTTATCGAAATCAAATAGAAGGAGTAGAAGATGTTACCTATCGTTTGATTCTTTGTAGTTTTATCCTCCAAGCTTAGGTCCTCTTGATGTCCCAAAAATTCAGCACACTCTTGCTCTCTTTGCTCAAAAAATCCTAAATTGTTTCTTCTCTTGTTTGCATAAAAACTAAAGTTTGTCTTTTATATACTTAGATTAATATGTGGATTAATTAAACAAATCTTTAATTTGACTAAGTTAATTATTAGGACATGTATCATCTTTTATGTCACTTCTCCCACATGACCACTAACTAGTTACTATTTAGTCTAGGATTCCTACACATCTTCATCATCGCTAGGAAAATTTAGGTTCCTCAATTTGTTTGTCCAAACTATAATCCTATTAATCCATATCAATTAAATTTACAAACTTAGACACTTAAATTCATATAGTTAGTGTATTTAGTCTCATTATTGACACATTAGTGGTCCCACAAGCCCTCGACCACCGGACACCTAGAGACAGAATCGAGACGGAAGATTCCGTTTCGATTCCGTCTCTGATTCCGTCGCTGATTAGCAACGGATTCAGAGACGGAATTCTTATTTCCGTCTCTGATTCCATTTGTGATTTATGCATATATTCCTGGAAAATTAGAGACGGAATAATAGCAACGAATTTTTGAATTCGTTGCTAATCCGTCTCTAATTTTCCTTTTCGTTTTATTTTCAAGCATAAGCAAAATCCAATTTGTTCTCCAACCTATACCTTGAAGTTACAACCATAGACCTCCTCCATCGCCTTTGCACCCTCCAACAACTCCTTGGGGGTGCTAACATCCCACCAAAAAGCCAAATTTGACATTCATACATCGACAATATATATCAACAAAGATTCAAAAAGAAAAAAAAAATGTAAAAATCAAAATATGAAAAAGATTTATACATCCACGAAAAATTGTCTTGTATTACAAAAGCTCCAAATTTCTAAGTATTCATAAAAATCACCAATTATATTGGAAAGTACCACAAAAAAAAACTTACAATCCTATAAATATGCACAAAAAGAATTATCAATCTAAAAGTAATGTAAGCAACTATAAAAGTTACATGATATGCTTTAAATTCCTCATCTCTCACTTGGAAACTAGATTATGGCGGGTATTGTCACAGGGATATGGGCAATCAATGGCACTAACTCCCACTCGATCGAAGAACCAGCCACCTATTAATAGGGCCACGCTCGCCATCATGGCCCCGCACAAACAGAAAGAAGCAGGAGAGGCCCTGTAAAAACAGTAGCGACGAGATCAATATAAAATCTCAAATTCTTATTGCGCTACTCTACATTTTATAAGCATACAAATGTTTCGACAACTTGATATTATACACATCAACCATGCAGTCAATTGGGTAAGATTGAAAAAAGTTTACCAAATTTACAACAGATAAAGAGTTGTGGCAATATATGCAAAAATTCTTACAGCATCTAGTTCTTGCAATGCCATAATAGTCGAAGTCCTAGTTATTTGCATTTATATGGCACAAAATAAAAAAGTATATAAAGGAAGCAAAACAAATTGGTGCTATAAGATCGCAAAATCGTGGATTTATGTGAACTGCATTAGAATTCTTTCAAGCATAGTCACTAGTATTCCATTCAAAGTAAAACAAGGTCACTGGCGTTGTAATCGAATTACATGTGACAAAAAGGCTATTACCTATTTCAATGGTTTGAGGCTTTTGTTGTTTTGTTTTTGTGTTTCACTAACAAAATAAAGAGCTTTCTTTGCTAGAAATCTGTGATTTTTCTTCAATGAGTTGAAAAATCTTTGTTTTCTTTGCTTACTTGAACGTCATTAGAAACACTAGTAAAGGTAAAGCAAGAGGAGTTGGCCCAATAAAAGAAAAAACCAACAGCTTATAGCAATCCCAAAAAACCCAAAAAAAACCATGATGTATAAGACAGAAGTAAAAAAGTGAAGGAGAAACCTGAATAAGAAGTATTTCATCGCGAATTCTTTGCCTTAGATCACCGTGCCCACCACGTCCAACAGTTGCCATAATCAATCTAATAATCTCTTTATGATAAGCTTAGTTGAGGTAAATTTTTTGCAGTGGCAGATTTCATGGAAATCAACGTAGGGAGTCAAACCAGGCATACCTATCAAGCAACCATAAACAATGGACAATCTTGGTGATTAGTCAATGAAGCTAATTAAAGCATTTTACTTACTAAGAATTTCGGTGTAATATAAAAGAGGCACATCAAGATATTTGATCTTAACGACCTCCCCGGTTCTCGAATGAGGCTATACGTACTCTTCCCAAATTTCTAGAGAATCTGAAGTTTGTAAGAATGTAAAGAACAAAGACAAACTTTGGCATTCAAAAGATATCGAGTTGAGCAACAATGAATCAATAATAAACTCATGAACAAGCCAAAAACAGATGATGAAATATTAATTCGTACATTACCAATGATGCACATTCATGCTACATGGACAACCTAAGCATGCTTTCATAAAAAACAAACATAGAACTGAAAAATATGAACTCACTACTGGATCAGGGGCATCTGATTGCTGGCACATAACCCATGGAACCCCCGTATCTAAAGATGTAGCCATGGAGGTCGGCCATTTGATGTAGGGCTTAACAAATGCACCATAAAAGCGAATTGACGTTACCATATTCATTTTGAATCTGCTCAAAAATAGTACCATCACAAACGTTATTTAAGTTCAAGAAAAAATGGAACAGGCGGCATCAGAACAAGCACAAGGCAGATTCAGGAAAAAAAAATGGAAACCTAGTAATCAGAGGCAGCATAACAGTCATAGCAAACAGTGAATTATCACACAACTGCTTTCCAATTTTCTCTATTTGTTCAGATCTAGCCAAGCCCAGAAGAATCAGCTTTCCAGTCTCTACTTGTAGAATTCTCAGAGAATGAGTTGTGTTTCCCAATTCAAATTCAGCTATGAGGTATCCAATTTCGTAGGTTATAAGAATTCCCACCTATTATCCCTCATCGACTCTGCCGAATCAAAGATGTAAGCACAAATGACTCCTATCGCTCTCCATGTTCATGAGCAAATTCCCCCTATTATCATCCAGATTCATATGAGTATGCAAAACAATAATCCACATATAAAGAAGTTGTTTCATTCATCAAAAAGTATATTAGCATAAAACATGATTGAGAAAATTAGCTAACTTCGCTTGCTCCATATACAAATACTCCCAGAACCTTGCACTATTTTATTTGTAAATAGATCTGGGCTGAAATATTGCCTTGATTGAATTCTCGGCACATTTGCCGAGAATTCTTCAAAGAATTGACAGTGTCATTGCAGTACATCCAGTTTTTCGTATAAGGGGAGCAATTGGGATCTATGGTATGAGAATAATCATGTTTATAGCCTTTATATCATACTTGAATTGAGTTCTACAAATGGTGAACAATCATGGTATGAGAATGAAGTAATCCACACAGAAAAATAAAGATACTTCACTACCTCGTTCGCTTATATCAACCAAAGAGAGTGGCATCCTCTATGGCCGAGTAGTCCATTCAATGTACCACCACTCCTTTGAATATCAAAGTTTTGCAAATAGAAAGTTATCAGTTTAGGTTCCATGTTTTCACAGCTTTTTCCTTGCAATTAGTACTAAGTCCACTACCTGCGAATTTGTCAATTGATGCGTGCACCCTTCGTTCTATATTTGATTTGTTCGACGCTAGATTAAGAACCTAAATGGCACAAATACAAAAAAAGAATTTCAATATTGATAAAAGAAATGAATTAGTAAGTAACTTGGCTATTACTTGTAAAATCTTACCAGCTATGGAGGTCCTTTGCTCACTCTTTGCATTTTACCTTGTTGGTCTAAGTATGTAAGTGCAGTCTTTTTGTCAGTCAGATTGAACGAAAGAAAGTGAACTTCTTCGATCCCAGCTCTAGCCTTGAGATCAAACAGAATTGAACGAAAGAAAGTGTAACATTATCCAAATATCTTATTCAAAAAGAATTGCAACGGAGTTCCACCATCTTTAATCTATTCTCATATAGGTTCACAACTCACACGCCTAAACAATACTAGAAATGCTTTTCAACAGCTCTTTTAAATTAAATTCCATTAGCTCGTTTCGAAACAATATTTTTCTCCAGTGATAGCCATCAATGATCCCCCAATTAGCTATTTTGCAGACATAAAGACATGTAAAATGAATGGCAGCGAAAACATGCTGTTTCGAAACAAGGTAATGGAATTTAATGGAGATCTGCAAATAGATAGTTGCCTTGGAATCCCAGTTCATACATAATCTATCATGCTGTTTACTTTTTTGACCTTTTCATTTGCTAGAAAAATTCTTATTTAAAGAAAAATATACTATATGTACAGAATGGTTGCATAATATTTGGGAGAAGAAAACATGCTGGCTGTTGTGTGCAAGTCTTATGCCGTTGCAAGTTCTCTCGAGTGCTATGATGAAGAAAGTGGTAGAATTGACAGGGAGCCATTCGGATCATGCCATAACAAATGAATTTGGGAAATCGATAAAGGGTCGTTTTCGGTCATTACGTGTTGAGAACATGTAGGCTCTTGTTCTTCTAGAATTAGCTTTTATAGAAGAACAAGAGTGTACATGATCGCAACACAAAGCTAATTCTAGAAGAACAAGAGCCTACATGTTCTCAACACAGATGACCGAAAAACGAGCCTTTATCGATTTCCCAAACGCATTTGCTATGGCATGAAAATGTTGCTCCCTGTCAATTCTACCACTTTCTTCATCATCGCACTCGAGAGAACTCGCAACGCATAAGACTACACAACAAATCAAGATGTTTTCTTCTCCCAAATATTCGCAAACATTCTGTACATATAGTATATTTTACTTTACATAAGAATTTTGCTAGCAAAGACGGAAAAGGTCAAAATAGTAAAATCCACGATAAATTATGGAACATAAATCTAAATATGCACAAAAAGAAGTGTCAATCATAAAGTAATTCAAGAATTGCTAAAGTTGTCTACTCGTGCAAACGTTTAATCTAAGAATTTACACAAACAACAAGTGAAGTACCTATGTATCACCAACCTGCTCATCTCTCGAGAGCCACACTTACGTCTCACGCTCAACATTGTCCCCTTGTTGTGGTGGATCGACCGGATCTATTTGCGGCAATGGGTATTCTGCTGGTCATGAGGTGGCGGTGGGGTGGCGGTGGTGGTGGTTGTTGCTTGAGCTAGGCCTCGCTTCGTCCATGTTCATCCCGAGATCCGCTCGCATGCATGAACTCCATAACCTTTCGTAATTGCTCCGCAACGACATTGAACTCTGCCCGCGGCACCACATCCGGCATCTCCGACGTGCTAGCACCAGGATCTCCGTATCTCCTCTTCTTTCTCCCTACGGACCCGAGTCCGTAGACACGTCCTTTGGAACACTCACCCGCCACATTGAGGTACACCGCCTCATCATCCACCGATTGGTCCGGTGTAGCCTGGGTCAGCTCCTGACGTCTGCTCTGGAGCCTATCCTGCAGATATGAACAACAAACAAAATACATGATATGGGTTAAAGTAAACTTAATACTACTTTACATATAATTTCTATACTTACATAGAACCGCTCTGATCTAGTATCGATGAATGTCATCCTGTCATGATTTACGGTGTGGAGATGCAAATACAAGTCGGACACAGTAGGTGGCGTCTCGGATGAATCAGTCTGCGTGCAGGACCAAGCATAGTGAACAAGTGTATAAATGTAAAAAATATCCAAGATTTTACAAAAAACTTATCAATCTTTCTTGTGTAGTCACAAAAGACACGGAACCACCACCGTGCTTCGAGGGTCCAGTCCCAGGGCCTTCGACCTCAGTGTTCCTATTCTCCGTCTCTTGCCTAGACCTGGCCTGGAAGTCCTCACTCTCCCAGTACTCCAAGTATCTCCTCCATGCCTCATCTGTAACAAAAACTGGCTGCACACGACTCTTCTTTAACTTGTGCATCAATGCGGTGTACCTTGTGCTTGCAAGCCTGTCGTACGCCGCTCGCACGAGATCCTCGGGGATCGCGTCATCCCATCGAAAAAATACCTACAAATTGGCGATTGCTATTGTTACGAGACATTGAGAAAATAGTGTAAATCATAAGGCATTAAGTAGTCTTGTTTACCTTCCATTGCCGCCAGTATTGGTCTTTATGATGAGGCGGTACCGACTTCCAACAATATCCTTCAGGAATCATCCATCGTTTGAAAACTTTTGTCATCCTCCTTGCACAAAAATGTGAAGGATGCAACTCCTTGTGTTTCATGAACATGCATGTCACCTTAACTACTTCTTCAATAATTGAAATCCATATTTAAAACGACATATAAGAGTCAAACACAAACTTACGTATCATTGGCAATCTGTCTGATAGGGGTCCCCTGCACGCGAGGGGGCTCCATCCCTGTCCTCTGAGGTGGTCATGGAGGGCCTGTCACCTCCAACCCTGCTCTTACGTCTTCTTGTGGGGATGCTGCCGGTGATGCTGTGGCTGGGGGTGCAGGCCTCGTGGGAAAAGGAGTCCTTGATGTCGTTGATGGTAACCTGAAGTGCATATCTGGTATAGTCCTTGATGACGACGATGATGGTACAGACGACGCCGACGGTATGGAAGGGGAAGGTGACGCTGCGGCTGTATCGTGCTCGAGAGACCGAGAAGTCGAAATCTATAATGCAGGTATCAACCCACGACCTCGACCGCCACGACCTCTATGGACCCCTCGTGTGGCCTGACCATGAGGCCCAGTAGGTATTTCGCCGCCAGAGGTGGGTGCTGCACCTCTTCCGCTCGGACGATGGCCTCCTAATAGGAAACCTCGACGCTGGGGATGACCACCTCCGCCATGAAACCTAACAAAATAGCAATAAAACATCAGAGAATCGAAGGAGGGCATACAAAAATTAGAATTTAAGTCTAAATGATTGGACTTTATAACACAGATCCATGCTAATAAAAGTAACTACATTATTGGACGTTGACATATCATATACATACATTATTCGCTATCATCCGTTTCAAATTCACTCTCATGAGTAGAAGGTGAGGATTCTTCTTCTCGAATCATCTCCACTAGAAACTTCTTCACTTGGACCCGCTTCAACAATGAATCGAGTCCCGCCGGATCATCCAGATTGTTGATATCGGCGATTGCATCATCGACTACGCACGTGGTGGGCATCCCATCTTGGAAAGCAATCTCGCCGAGCCCCGGTCATTATCGTCTTTGCTAGTTTCCTCGTCGACCCGAATTTTGGTCGACAAAGAACAAATCCTAGCCATTCTTGTCGGTCGTTCCTCATAGAAGGGTACGAAAGGTAGTAGACTTGAGTGGCTTGCATTGCTAGTACAAATGGCTCGTAGTTGTTATATCGTCGACTTCGATGAACCTCTACCAATTGAAGTGTTGGGTGAGTCCTCACACCATGATTCGGTGTAGGGTCATACCATTCACACTTAAACAAGACCACACGCTTGAGGCCGACATACTCAATCTCCACAACCTCTTGCAGTACTCCATAATAGTTACGGGAAACATCGGCGTAGTTTGAACCCTTCACCAAAACACCGCTCTCTCGTCGATCTATTAACGTCATATGTTGCGAGTGGAACTTATACCCATTAACAAGGTAACCAGGGTAGACAGTACATGATCGACTATGACCAACAGAAAGATCAACGAGCGTCTCGTCAACTATAGAATTCTGAGCCTATTAAAAAAAAATAGTAATGCAATATGACACATTACTTATGGAAGAAATTTATGAATCTATAACGTACAAAAGTAATGACCTTACATATGTTTGAAACCAAATGGGGAAGTTGTGCTCTAGACTACTATCAACTTCCGACTCCCCCATTGCTTGAGTGATTTCATCGACGAATATCCTAGAAGAAACGAACATGTAAGTAGGTTGTCTTACTAAAAAATGAACAATGAATGTAATGCATTATTGAATGAAAGTGACGGCCATACTGAACGTAAGGAGCGATCTCTGGACAATTGAGCAGTATGTACGAATGAGCGGCATTATACTCCCGCTCTGTTAAGTACCGATCCTTCGACTTGCCCATGAGTCTACCAGGATAAGTGAAAATTGAGAAATTGCCGACGAAGTTCGGTATGGGCCCGAGACCGCCATCGTTGTTACGTGGCACTTTGTCATGCAACGAAGAGACGTGATCTTCGAAGTAGTAAGAACAAAAGGATGTGACCTCTTCGACCAAATAAGCATTACTCATGGAGCCCTCAACCTTCGCTTTGTTTCGCACATTGTTCTTCAAATGTTTAAGGTACCTGTATGAATGTTATAGGAAATGTTGATATAAAACCGATTGAATGGGAAAATAATTTCAAGGGGGTCAAGATAGTACCTCTCAAATGGATACATCCATCGAAATTGAACGGGACCGGCCAGACGGGCCTCGTAGGCCAAGTGGATTGGTAGATGTTCCATAAAGTCAAATAAGCTTGGAGGGAATATTTTTTCCAACTTGCAAATGATTTTTGGTATTTCAGATCGTAAGACCTCCATATCTTGATACTTGACACATTTCATTTCGGCAGCTTAGGGATCGGAAAAAAAAGGCTTAATTCGCTAATTGCAACCCAAACCGGGTTTGGGAGGAGTTCTCTCGAATGCAATTGGTATCAACCGTTGCATGAATATATGACAATCATGGCTCTTCATGCCGAACATTCGCAGCTTTCTTTGGATCTACACATCGACCAAGATTCGATGCGTAACCATCAGAAAATGCAATTTTTCAACCCACTCGCACAATTTATGTTTTTTTGATGTATCAAGAGCATAGCACCCAAGGACGTAAGTATTTGTCGCCGAATCAATGTGTAGAGAAGGTCGGTGACAATATTCACGAATATCTTGCCTCGATTTTGCATTGTCCTTACTCTTGCCCTAGACACACATAATAGTGTTGAATATGTTGTCAAAAACATTTTTCTCAATGTGCATGACATCTAAGTTGTGGCGGATCAAGTTTGTCTTCCAATACGACAAGTCCCGTAATATGCTTTTCTTACTCCATCCCGAATTCTTAGCTATCCGCCCATTCACGTATTCACTCCGATTTCGATCACCTTCATCAAGCCAAACGATTCAATTTCTTCCAAAATTTCTTCACCGAACGCAAAGCGAGCGGATCATCATTTATGACCATTTTGCCTCTAATGAAATTTTTTTGTCTTTCCTTAATGGTGATGACTTCGCCAAGAAACGACGATGACAAATAACCACGATGTCTTACCACCATTTCGCAATTGAAATGCATTTGTATCCTCCATACAATATGGACAAGCGTACTTACCGTGTGTGCTCCAACCGACAACATGCTATATGCAGGGAAATCACTAATGATCCATAAAAGGGCAACGCGCATGAGAAAATTTGTCTTGGTGGAGACGTCGTATGTAATCACCCCATTGTTCCATAAATCTTGCAACTCTTTCACAAGCGGTCAAGGAACACGTCGATTTTCTCCTTTGGGCTGGTCGGTCCGGAACGATAACCGTTAAGAACATAAACTCGAGACTTCATGCACATCGACGGTAGAAGGTTGTAAGGAGTCAAAATCACGGCCACGAAGAGTACGATTTCCTGAAAGCCCAAATACTTGAAAACCATCGGTGCACAATCCTAAACGAACATTCCGAACCTCTATGGCGAAGTCTCTATTGATGTCATTAAAATGTCTCCAAGCAATCGAATCGAAGTGTTGCATAACATCTTCTCGGCGATGAATGATCTTCATGCCATCGCATATGTTTTGCGGTTGACTCAGACGCATACAATCGTTGCAACCGTGGGCCCAAAGGGAAGTAGTACATTCTTTTGCAAGGGCGCTTTTTTGTGTTCCGACCACGACCTCGTCGATGTGCAATGTATCGTGATTTCCCACAAAATTTACATGACGTCAACTCGTAGTCCACTCCCCATAAATCATACATTGGTCCTCACAACAATCTATTTTCTCAACAGGTAGACCTAGACCTCGCATTAGTCTTTTAGTGGCATAAAAATTTTCAACCAATGAGTTGTCATTTGGCAAACAATCCTTCATGAGTTTAATGATTTCGTTATACCCTCGTTCATATATATGATGTTCAGACTAGATCGCAAGTAATCTTGCCATTGCGGACAACGTTGTCATGGTTTCGCAACCAGGCCACAATTGTTCCCTACTTGCATCGATCATGTCATATAGTTGGCGTGCTTGGGGGTTTGGAGATTCTTCCACGTCATTCCAATTGAAACTTGGACCTGCCACGTTGTGTAGCATCTCGCGGTAAGGTGTCGGATCGTATCCTCCCACATCAGCATCATCAATATGACTATCCATTTCGTAAAAGTTTTGCGGGCCTTCATCTCCGTTCTCACCATGTTCGTACCAACAAGCTGATATCCCGGGACAAATCCATACCTACATATGTGGTACTCAACCGTTTCGACGTCTGTGTACCAGTACAAGTCGACATTTCTTAAAATTGCACGGACATCTAATTTTCCTTTCACTTTGGTATGTAGGACAATGTTGTTTGGCAAATGATATGAATTCTTTAACCTTCGCCGCGAATTCAATTCGAACGTAACCGTTGTCGAGCCTGGTTGTACATCCAGCTCTCTACTTGTAGACGACATTCCTATTCGAACGTAACCGTTGTCCAAATTCTAGTTGTCTATTCAAGTAATGAAACCATAATGATTAAGATGATAGGAAATCTCACTAATTGGAGAATAGTGTAAATCGGAATAGCGATCAAGACAATCTAGAAGAAATTGATAGCTAAGTGAAAGAACGAGGTTCTTGTTGAACTCATGAATAGAGAATAAATTGACAAAGTTAGAAAGTCATTAATTTTCTAACTAGTCACGTTACACGATGTCTCAGGTTTCATTTATGATCGTATTGTAATGTAATGTCTCTTTCATATGATGATAGATGTAATTAGATCACTCTAGTCATGGAATGACTTATATAATTATAGGTTTTATTAAGAAATGCTAGAATGGTGATAGATCAAATTTACTTTAATATCTAATGTTGTCCTTAATTATTATCTTGCTAAGTATTAATGTTTGAATGCAATTCAAGGCACGAAATGCAAAGTACAACAACATTTATTCGATATTCCTCTAACTGGATTATTTACCTCATCATAAATATGTAAGATGCCTGGATTAGAAAGTAATTGTTTTAACTTTTCATTGAACTAAGGATAGGGAGTTGAAAATTCAAATGGGTTTTTATCTATACCAACTATGCTCATTGGAAAGTAAGGATGAAGTTCTACATTAGGGTGAAACTTAGACTTTTGTGGGAGTCTTTTGAGAATAGGTACAATCCACCGAACAGGGGCCATGAGAGAAGACATCATTGAGGAGACCAAGATTGAGCTCTCCAATGATCAAGGCATGAATAATTTTTTTTCCTCGCTTTATGAGAACAAATTTAACAGAGTTAGGGCTTGTCAAACAACTAAGGAAGTGAATGAGAAGCTTAGGGTACATTATAAAGGTAAACATCAAGTGAAGAAAAAAGTCGATAATCGAGGGGCACTATGAGACTTTCAGAGTTGGCTCCGATGAAGACATAGCCACAACCATCACTTCGTTCACTAAGCTCTTGAATGAGATCAAGAATCATGCAAAGAACTATGATCAAAGTAATACCTAGTATATTCGAATTAGATTTTCGTATTTCGTATCATTGCACCTATTATCAATTTTTTGGCATTTCGAATAGCATAACCAAACATAATAAAATAGCAAGGAAAAAAACAATGCCTAACATGATAAATTTGAACAAAAATACTGAACGAAAATTCTTGATTTCATTAGACTGAAAGGAAGTGGAAACTTGTTCTTTTTATAAATGTTAGTTGAACACCTACATAACACATCAAGAGAGACACCGAACATATAACAAAGACATCAATATATCACTTATGATAGCTGAATAGTTATACACATCAAGATATCATACAATAGCAAGGGAGACATACTGGTAAAGTTACAACCAAATCAAATTTATTTAAATTATACATTTAAATAGGTAAACCAACAACAAGATATGATAAAATAGCAAGGAACACCTACATAACATGTCACTGCCAATTCACCAAAAACAATGGTTCGAGAGGATAGAGGGAGAACTCACCAATCAAGCACAGCGAGGCGCGGAATGAATGAGAGCACAATACCACCGAACAGAGATCGAATAGGGGACTGAATGAGAGCACGAAGTGAGACCCGAGAGGAGCAGAGGCGCTGACTGAAATGGTGCAAGACAACCGAACAGACCGAGAGCAGGCGGCGCTACCAGGGAGCAATGTGGTGCGAGGACGACTTGTTGGGGGTCGGGGATTGGGGGCGGTGGACCGGAGAGAGACGGAGAGACCAGAGAGAGAGAGTTAAGAGCAACGAACAGAGACGCCGCATTTGTTGGGGGTTGGAGATTTGGGGCCGGTGACCGAGAGACGGCGCGACCGAGAGAGGAGAGACGAGAGTATAGAGGAGAGACGACGAAGACGATGAGATCGAATCGCGCGGTGGGTTTGCTTGGTTAGGGCTTTAGGGTTTAGGTGGCTCTCGGTTGTGGGGAGGACGAGACGAGAGGGGGTTTTGGAGGGGGTAAAGAGAAATCTCGAGATTTGTTGTCACAAATCTCGAGATTTGATGAACGGGTATAACAAAATACAGTTTTGGCAGGAATGAAGGCGCCATTTTTCAGAGACGGAATTTAATTCCGTCTCTAATTCCGTCTCTGATCCGTTTCAAATCCGTCTCTGAATGTTTCCGTCTCAATTCCGTCGCTAACTTTGTAATTTAAAAACGGAACTTATTCCGTTTCTAATTCCGTTTCTGAATTAGAAACGGATCTTATTTCCGTTTCTAATTCCGTTTCTGATTTGCTGTTTTTTTGTAGTATAGTGCTTAGCATTTCAGCACGCATCTCGATGCGTGTAAATTCTTGCATTCTCAATTTAATTGACTTAGCCTATGGTTTTTATTATCATTGAATGACACATTTACTTTGAATATACTCATATTAGTTAATTTAGCATAGTTTAGATTTGGTATGCCCTTACTTCGCCTATCCGATACCCGTGTCGACACAATTTTCAAGGTGAGCATTCGTCACAAAATCTCACGCGTCAAATCAATATAACTACACACTTGCGATGCAATATGAAGTAATTTAATAAATTAACATAGCAAATAAGTAACCAACAGAGAAAAATAACTATCATGTCTAGTCATATGTGTCCTGGTCCTATCCAGGGCGTCCACATGGATTTAAGCTAGCGTCTTAGTTCGAGATTTTTGAATAAATGCAATCAGTAAATATTGGGTCGTCTCCCTCTCCCCATATCACCCTCTCAATCTCCACAAACCTTACCACCGCTGCATCACCAAATCCATCACCACCCATTATTTGAGCATATCGTATATCTCGTGCTCCGGACAGTTGATGATCTCCTTTAAGCTTTGCACCATATTCCTCGACGTCGTCGGGATCCCCGAAACCCTACTGCCACTGCCCCTCATGTTGCCACCGTTATTGTTCATCTTTCCTCACACACATATCCAACACAATTGTGGGGAAGTGGCAGCATTGTAGGACGAAAAGTCAGAAATAGTGAAGTAGTAGTGAGGGCGGCAGTGATCAGCGCCAGCCGACAATGGCAAATATGGGTGGAGGGCGGTGGTGGCAATGGGTGTGGGGAAGGTAAGGGTATCTTGATCATTTTCTTCTTTCATTAAAAACAAAAAGATTTTGACAAAATAAATGCAAGTTTGGTAGTATATTTATTGTTTGTGGGACCCATTAGTTGCCACTTAGTGTTGTAGTAAATAAATGTATCAAAATGATGTTGGAAAATCATTGCCCATATTATTAATATTAAACTTATTTTTTATAAATGGCCCTGCACATATAATGAATGACATCGCTTTGATCCTAACACTTAATTTGTCTCTCTTCTCTATTTCTTTTCTTGTTTTCTAAAACCAACCTCACATATATTCGATTAAAACTAGTACTAGCATGCTCACTACTGCACATCACAAAATAACTTCATATATTTCCTCTGCTACCGTGGAACAATAACTTAATGCACGTGTGCTTGTCCATGATTTTGTGCATTATATGCTTTTACTTTAAATCATGATATTTTTATGGGATGGAAGCATATAATGAATGAATCTATTAAATCCTGATATTTCTTATGGGATGGACGCATGCAATGAATGAATCTAACGACAATTTAGCGGTGTTGAGAGATGTCAAGGGCTTTATCTCAGCAATATCATGAAATAATGAAAAATATCTCAATCAGTTTACTTATAATCCACGCAATTTCTTAAGCTATTTCGTCCTCCCAACACCTCAAACCTTGTATCTGAACCCTCGAGACACTTTCCTAGGTTCCTGATATCATATAACATGTTTTCGAGTGTGTTTGGACCTTTACTTAGGTTTTAGACTTGTTTATAGTGTTTAAGAAATTTTAGAAAATTGCATGTTTTTATTATGTAAGGGGAATTAGCGTGCTAAGTGATTTGATTAGCATTGTCTCTAACCACTGTCTATAGCGCGCTAATCGAAATTAGCTCAATTAGCACGCTAAATGTCCTACCTAGCGCGATATGTGCAGGAAAACCCATAATTCTGAAATCAGAATTTTGAGTTTTCTCCACACATAGACTACCCAAATGACTTGAGAACCCTCATATACATCTCCAGAGCCCCAAAACATTAACAACAACATAAAACAGCCATACATGACATCAAATTCATGAATTCACCAAATTGAGCTAAACTAATGGTGTAGTAAACTTACATAGTTGAGTGAACCACCTAGTTGATCATCACCACTTCACCAAACCCACCTAGTTGTTGGTCTTCTTCTTCCTCTAGCACCTCTCTTCTCTCTAGCGAGCTTTGCTTAGTTGTCAAGAAATGAAAATGGGTTTGATTACATGAGTTGATCCTAAGCTTATATATGAAATGGATATGGTGATTAATAGCTATTGATCTTAATATGCACATGTATCTCCAGATTTATCTAAAAGCACATACATTGACACATTTCCCACTTACTTACTCTAAGTAACACCAATGTAATTCACATGGTGTTTAGATGTATCAATACGCATATCGATGACCATTACATGGCTATTGTTTTAAAATGCTTTACTTACGTACATTTTAATAAATAATCAACCATAGTCAAATTTAAATTGTTATAAAAACTATATAAAACCTTAATAAAACTTATCATATCACTTTCTACCCTAGTCTCACGCCAGTGTACATCTCAAGATGTGTCCCCACTCACGTCTCGACATTTATATACAAGTAGGAGTGACTTAAGTCTATACTATACATTATACTAAGCATCATCATATCAAATCTAACAAATTTCTCGGTCCTCACACCGATTATTTGGACATCGTACCCGCTCCCAGGACACGTCTCGGGTCAATACACTGATTTAAGACTAATTTACTATAATTAGATTTTTGGGTCGTTACACTTGGGACCACTTCTCTGAGTTAAGATCCAATGGCATTCATGTCTTCGCGTTCTACACTGGTTGCATTAGGAACATGGATGTGATCTAGCCTTACCACCCAAACAGGTTCCTACGACAATTCAACCCTCCTTACAAGTCGATTTAAGCTAATCGAGGACTTTCACCTTCAAGTATATTGTCAAGTACAAGTTTCAACTCGATATGTGGGAGAGGTGCTAATCATGTGCTCGCACTCAAATGTCGAGGAGAGAAGGTCGTATTAAAGTGGGATTGAAAAGCAGGTTATCTTGACTGGTTCATTGAACGATCAAATATTATTGTTTGAGAACCATATATACCGCGATAACAACTCGATTGGTGATTTTCTTGTCGATACAAATATGGAGGTAAAATCCAAATACTACTTAGAGAATTTTGTTACTAGATTCAAATATATGGCATACTAACTCTTTTGTTTAAATGCTTTATTTTTTGCTACGAGTCAGATTAATACTAGATACCGCATTGGTCTAGCTCCACTTGCTTGAAAAAACCTATCGTTGAGTCTGCAAAATGAATGGCAAACGATGTTGTGAAGTACTTGTCTGGGAAAGGTCTCGTCACTACTGCCACGACAACTATAGACGCTACATTTTCGATGGAAAGAATAATTAGATCATCCCAACACGATAGTACAGGAACAATTAGAACATCCCAACATGACAGTACTAGTGATGCTCATGGTTTAAAATATGTTCAACATGGCAAGAAAGGAAACAAGTGATTGTGTTCATTGTTTCAAACTGTATTGAATGATGCCTATTTGATATTGTGTTGTATGGTTTGGTATTTGATACTATGTTGTATGGTTTGATATTTGATATAGTATTGTTGTATGGATTGTTATTTGATTTTGTGTTGTCGGCATAGATGTCTATTTGATACCGTGTTGTTATATGGCTTGCTATTAGTTTGATTCTGGATTGGTATTTGATTATGTATGTATGATTTGCAGACTCGGTGTTGTGTTACCAAACACGAAGTGCCTAACTCGGTACCCATACATAGAGTTAAGGTGTCAATGGTTGGTTTCATATGAACGAACCAAGGGTGAACCCTAATAAAACTCTTAGTACACTTCAAACCACTATGTTAAACAACCAATATGGTACCTAATAATCGATTGAAATTATAAACATTCGATTATTGAAAACCGAACCAATAAAGTTCACACATTTTATATTTGCTTTGGTATTGTGATACCGAATGTAACGTCTAGGTCTCAACATATAATTACCAAATTATGGGTGCACCCCACCAAATCTATTAGTGCACCCTAACCTAAAATCTGGAATCGATTAGTTTTGCCAAAACAAGAGATACGAAGATTACCCTCCCTCGACATAGGGTCGAGTCGCTAGGCACAGACCACCTCCAAGGCCCAATAATCGAATTGGGCCCGAGGAAGTGGTATGACGCCCCTAAAACAACCTGCAGAATATCAAACTAACGTATATGGATAAATATTTATGAAAATTAAATAAAAGAGATCCATATGATGTACTATAAAACTATATATTATTGGGTTTTCAAATCTTTACAACAATTTAAGTCATTTAAATACTACCAAATCGTTTAAACTAAATGAGTGTAAGATTCATTCTACCAAGAAGACACATTTATATTCAACCCAAGTTCGATAATCTCAAAATCAAATAACTAGATAAGATCATTACAAGGCTCATATCAAAAGAGAAGGCCTCAAGTTATCGTATGTCCCTTGTCTCGATCAAGCGCCAATGTGTATGGTCCTGAGATGTAAATGAGGTGAGCTAAAAGAACCAAAGAAGTCCAGTAATGCGTAAAACCATTAAATACGCAAGTAATACTTAATAAGCATGCAAGGCTAGCATGAATTGAAATTGAATAAATTAACATTTAAAATAAGACATCGTATGGATTAATAAAGCATTAATAAACCATGTTAACAAGATTGAGAAACTATATCCAAGTCAAAACTCATAATCATGCATAGAGTTCACAAAAAGAAATATACCATAGAAAATAGTAATAATATAAAGTTATGGTCTCATTCAATGTATACTAGTCATTGGCAAGAATCTAGCAACGGATTCGTCTACGCTCGAGGTGATGGCAACCATTAGACGACACACTGCCTTATGTGCCATCTCGTTAGTCCCATCAACCCAATAGTAGGTTCATCCAAAGCCATCACCGATGCATGTCCCTCCATCATAAAGTATAAGAGAAGGCAACTCCAACTCATGTCCCCAATTGATACACTTATGAATTCAATTAGACAAGTAAAACCTTCAGTGGCATACTCCACAAACATCTTAGGGCAATAAATAGTAAAGCCCTTGGTGGCATCACAAACATCCTAGGCCATTAGATATTACTTGCTAATAATGCCCTTGGTGGGGACTCCACAAACATCCTTGTGCAATGAATATCATAAGAGGGGAAAACAAATGCATTTATATTTCATAGTACTAGATTCAAGCCAATATCATGATGCAACCCATTTCCCAAGTTTCTAGTTAAAAACCTATGTCCTAATCATGCCATATTTGATAATTGACCAAGCTCTCCACTTACCTCGACTTGTCGCAAATCCTATTCTTGATCCTCGCGTGCTCGGAGTCCAAAGTGAACCGCCTTGCGAATCTAAACAATTTAAGATACATTCACGTCATTGACAAATCGTATATTAACTTCAATTTATTTTTAGATTTCTTTCGAGGTCCACTAGTTGGGTCCCGCGGGTCCCTTGTGGCCAATACGATGGTCGAGGGTAAGACCCGCCTAACTATTCCTCTAGGGACGCGGTAGCGCACCCCTTTTAAATGTAGGATTTATTTTATCTTATTTCATATGTATATATATACAAATATATATATATATATATATATATATATATATATATATTATTATTTATTGAAAAATAAAATGACCAGGGACATTTCATCTCTAGTTTTGAGGTCAAGTGTCCAGGGGCCAAACTGGATGCCTTAGGCAGGGACCTATGTCCCTGCCCATTGCTGGGCTGCCCAGGGGCGTTGCCCCTTGGCGCCTTGCATCACACAATGATGTCGCCCCCTTCGGGCAACCTGCCAGGAGTGGCACTGAGGACCCCTGTTAGGGACGCCCTTGCCAGCAGCAACGATGTGCGGGGTGGCCCTTTTGGCCACCCTCTTTTCCTTCACGGTCTATTAATGGGGCCGATTTGGTGGCGCCCCTACTCTAGGCTTGACGAGGGCAGCGGCGGGGCGACGTTGATTAGCATCGGTCCCTATTAGGGTTCCCTTCCATTAAATTTTATTAAACAATCTAAGTTTTCAATTAATCAAGACACGAAACAAAGAAAATAAGGAAGATAATTGTACCTTTGAACACTACCACTTTGGATCACCAATACTAAACTCTCTCCTTCTCTCTACGTGTTCTGTTTTCAAACAAAAAGGGTTAGGGTTTATAATTAGATTTATATAGTGGAACCAATTAGTGCAAGATTTGCGAAATTACTAAATTGCCCTTAGGGAAGGCCTTTTAGGTTTTGGGTCATCACAAACATCCCTAATCTTAAAGAACTTTCATCCTCGAAAGTAAAAGTAAATTAGATATATAGCCCAACGTGTATATTTGTAATGATTTCTTTTATGACCCATTTTTTAACTAATGCAAATCCGCACCTGCAAAACTTGATTGTACCCCACTTGAAATAAAATCTTACTCTGGACTATAACTTCTCAATAGTATTATTTTCGTCCCACGGGCCGAAATTCATAAAGTTTTTCTCATATAAGTCCTAATATAGTCATTATACTTTAGCTACCTACCAAGTTTTTATATCATAACGAGTTTTAATTCTGGGTAATTCTATTGTAATCTCCACCGAAGTCGCAATGCGCAACCAAGTCCTCCAACCAGCAAGTAGGAAAAACCATATCGAGATGTGATCTGGTGTTTATCTGTGTCATAAAATATACATGCTTATCTAGCAACAAATCCATACCACCAAGTGGTAGTGAGAAACTAGAATAGCTATCTGCTATAATATGAACACTAGCACACCATCTTTGTCACCATTTTGATTACATATATATATATATATATATATATTAATGAATGACTTATCGTGTCTTTGCAACTTATCTGTGAAGGCTATAAATGAATAGACATTGTATTCTATTCAAGAATAATATATTAGCATTACGGTCAACATACTTTTGTCGACGTTTATTCATGTAGGTTCATGAGTCGAGTCAACTCTTGATCAACAGTTCACCTTGTAACTACTCTGTCATATTTAACCATTTACTTACACGGCAAGCTTCCACCTTTGGTAAGCTGAGGAATCTTCACCATCATCGCTATCCCTAAGTGGCTTTCAGTACTCATTTGTATGCGCATTATTACATCGTTATTTTTTTGTTTCATAATAAGGTCTTCTATCAAAATCACTCAAGTTTCTAGAGAATTGTTGCCCTCGTACCAATCACTCTCCAATCCTCGGTGATCGTTTTAATTTCTTTTGGCGTAGTAAAAGTTCACATTTACTATACAATCGTTTCTTATCGTCCTCCGAGATCTCTGTTAGCTTTTATAGTTTATTTAGAACTTCTTTCACTAAGAAATTAATGGTGGCTTAACTTTCATGTCGTTTGTTAAGAATATACAACTCATACATCAGGTTTTGTCAATAAGGACTCGTAACTCACTATGATCCCATTATTTTAAGTTCATAGTTCACTTTCAACGTTTCAGTTTGTTAATCGTGTATGTTACTACTGTGCGCATTTTTTATTTGTTCTTCGGGTACTCCCAAAAGTAATGTACACGACTATGTACTTAGTGATTAGATGAGCGTAACTTGCACGCCATGCCATTTAAAACTTTGATTCAAGGGTACCCTAACTTCAAGATGACATGCGCTCACAAACTTTACTTTTATCAGAAAGATTTTTGTCTAATTCTTAATGCATCAACTTTGTTTGTTCATGCATCTCACCACATGTTGGCAACCTCAACATTTCCATTGTCCTTGCGAAACATATTACTTACTTATTTAGGTTGCTTTTTAAGTTTTCTTACACCATTCGGTTAGAATTTTGGCTTTGGAACTTGCACCAAATCCTCAAGCTCCCAAGTATTAGCAATAATTTGTTTAACAATTCATAATGGTGTCAAATTTAGATCATTTTATCTCTACCTAGAGATATATGTTTCATAACTAGCTTAAGACATCTTCTCATCTGTCCTAGTTATCGCATTATTCAAGCTACACGGTATGAACTTTATTAGGAGTCGATCCTAGTCTAGGATTCCCATTTTAAATCGTCAACTTATCATTGGTTTAATCATTTATTTTTCCCAAAACCTTTTTTTTTTTTTTGTAGTTTGGCTCCTAAGGTAACGTTCTCTTTAACCGAGAAATTTCAAGTTACTTTTCACATGTGATTTTCATGATTTTTGGAGTCACTATTTTAATTTGGGATTTTCAAGTTTTTGGACAAGGCACTCCACTTTGCAAGTTCTACGGCTATGAAAAGTTATCGTAGCAAGCGCCTTCTCCTTTGAGTTCACAATTTCTCCATTCCATCAATTTACTCTTTTTTCCCCACAAGTCGATCCTATATTAGGATCCACAATTTTAAGAGTCGACTCATCATTAACTTAGTTTAGGTGGGATTAGTTACATTATTTATTCCTTGACATTATTTTCATTCAACTACTCTTATAATCATGTTAGGTTCCACTTTGCCTCAATAGTCATTAGTTCACGTGTCCATTACCGGACAATCATACCAATGATATTTTTAGCTGGGTATATCTAATTTTAATGATTTACATATCATTGGATCTATTAAGATATCATTAACATTGATGTACATCCTTCAAACTATACAAATCTTGAGTCATATAAAGTATTTAATTTTGAGGCATTCCTTAATTTCTCAATTATGGTACTTTCATCGCATACCTCACATTCATTTCAAAAATGATTTATCAATTTTGGTATCGCTAATTTATGAGTCAACTCATTTCTAGTTAAGTAAGAACATTTTATATCGGAGTCGGTTGCCTTTGATTTATATTACTTTAACCTCATGTCCTGGGCCCTTTCAATATGTACAAGTTTCTACATAGCAACATAATCCTCACTCATGACAATCTTGTCAAATACACCCTCGACTTGGGATCCTCAATTTTGATATTCACCTCATTGATAGTTGATTTAAATTTGACTTTGTTTTGTACATGATCGATCAAGATTTTGAGAAACATGACTCAATTATCAAGAAGTAAACTTTGAATAGGATTTTTGTTCAAAGTATTTGATTTTCATTAAAAACCTTATTTTAAAATCGTGTTAAATCGTTTTCATAGGAAAGAAATCTAAATATATCCTCAGTTTTCGAGCGGTTACTTCTCGAAATGCGACCACATCACTGCTTCCATTTAGGTATTGTAGCTTGGCGACACACTGCCCTTTCAAGTTTGATGAATTTTGTTTAAGCCTTTTATTTGTATAAGTGCATCTCACTATGTAATTCCCGATTAAAACTTATTCATTCTCACAATAGTCATTGCAAATATCACTTGAAGTGCGTGTGGGCTCTTTCTTAAGGAGTTCATTTCAATTTCCTTGCGTCGTTCATTGTCATTCGCTCCACCGCCTTATAGAACTCAAGTTTCGTGTCCGTTCACGAAAACCATCAAAGACAATTAGACTGATAGGGAAGAAAAATATCTATATATCTAACAATATATTCATATATATACAAGGCATCAAATAATCAACATAATATATCTTTTATCAGATTTCTTTATCCCATCCCATCCTCAGATTTATCATTTATGTATGTTAAGTTGACTTTGAACTAATGTCTCATAACATAGATTCATTTAACTTAAACTTGACCTTTAAATCTTTAAAGGATCTAAAAAACTTAGGCTCCATTAACCTAACATTTCCTTAGGTTCTAATACATATGCTCCGATACCAACTAAGATGACTTTCCCCCGATTTAGGGTCGAATCGCCCGGCCCAGATTGCCTATAAGGCCCAATAACCAAATTAGGCCTAAGGAAGCGATCTAGCTTGCCTAAAACAACCTGCGAAATATCAAAATAGCTCATATGGATAAATAATTATGAGAATTAAATAAAAGGAAATCAATATAATGTATTATAAAACTATCATTGAGTTTTCATATCCTCACGACAATATAAGTCATTCAAATACTATTATGTTGTTTAAACTAAATGAGAGCAAGTTCATTCTATTCGGAAGAACTATTTATATTCAACCCAAGTTCAATAATTTTAAAATCAAATAACTAGATAAGATCATTACAAGGCTCACATCAAAAGAGAAGGCTTCAAGCTATCACATGTCCCTTGTCTTGATCTAGCGCCAATGTATATGGTCCTAAGATGTAAGTGGGGTGAGCTAAAAGAACTAATGAGGCTCGGTAATGCAGAAAACCCGCTCAACCATCGAATACATAAGTAATGCTTAATAAGCATGCAAGGCTAGCATGAATTGAATGTGAATAAAGAAGCATTTAAACAAGATAGCGCATGGATTAATAAAGCATTAATAAACCATGCCAACAAGGTTGATAAAACCATATTCAAGTCAAAACTCATCATCATGCATAAGGTTCACAAAAAGAGAGATATCATAAAAAATAGTAATAATATAAATTCGTGGTGTCATTCAATGCATACTAGTTATTAGCAAGAATCCAGTGACCGACTCGCTTACCCTCGATGTGATGGCAACCACTAAATGACACACAAGCCTTTTATGTCATCCCGTTGTTCCCATCAAAGTAAGTTCATCCAAAGTCATCATCGATGCACGTCCCTCTATCATAAAGTACAAGAAAATGCAACTCTAATTCATGTCGTTAATTGATACACTTATGAACTCAATTAGACAAGTAAAGCCCACAGTGGCAAACTCCATAAACATCCTAAGGCAATAAATAGAAAAGCCTTCAGTAACACCACAAACATTCTGGGACATTAGATATTACTTGCTAATAATGCCCTCGGTAGGGACTCCACAAACATCCTAGAGCAATGACTATCATAAGATGGGAAAACAAATGCATTCATATTCCATAGATACGTAGATCCAAACCAATACCATGATGCAACCCATTTCCCAAGTCTCTAATTAAAAACATATGTCCTAATATAACTAATATCATACCATATTTGATAATTGAGCAAGCTCCCCACTTACCTCGATTCGTCGCGAATCATATTCTTGATCCTCGCGTGCTCGTAGTCCAATGTGAACCATCTTGCGAATCTAAACAATTTAAGACACATTCACATCATCGAAAAAACACATTAATTTCAACTTATTTTTAAATTTATCTCGGGGTCTACTAGTGTGGATCCCGTAGGTTCTTCGTTGCTCGATACGAGGGTCAAAGGGTTGGACCCGCCCAACTCTTCCCCTAAGGGATGCGGTAGTGCACCCCGTTTGAAAGTAGGATTTGTTCTTATCTTATTTCATAAATATACATATATAATATATATTTTATTTATTAAAATAAAATGACTAGGGACATTTTGTCCCTGGTTTTGAGGTGCATGGACCAATTAGTCCCCGGTTAAATGTCCAGGGGTGGCCCCTAGATGCGTTGGGCAGTAGGGCGACACCGCCCCCCCTCCGGGCAGCCTGCCCAGGGTGCCAATGTGTGGGGTGGCCCTTTTGGCCACCCTATTCTCCTTCACAGTCTGTTAGTGGAGGCGGCTTAGTGGCTCCCCCACTCTCTCGGCTTGGCGACGGCGGTGGCAGACCCACCGACGCCCTCGCCGCCGCCTTCGTCGGCGATGCCAATTGGCGCCACTCCCTATTAGGATTCTTTTCCCTTACATTTTTTAACCAATCCAAGTTTTAAATTAATCAAGAGAAGAAACAAAGAAAATAAGGAAGATAATTGTACCTTTAAACACCAACACTTTGTATCACCAACACTAAACTCTCCCCATCTCTTTGTATTTTGTTTTCAAACAAATAAGGGGCTAGGGTTTACAATTAGATTTATTTAGTGGGACTAATTAGTGTAGGGTAGGTGAAATTATTAAATTGCCTATAGGGCAAGTCTTTTAGGTTTTAGGTCATCACATATACAACCCGACATATTTATAAGTGCACCCTAAATTAATTTTTACAACTACATGGTTCAACCCTGAGGTATCGAGTGTGGTTCCATTTAGTCGACCCTGGGCCACCGAGTACGAATGGTGTGTTCGGCTCTGTGGTTCCGAACTTGTATCACAATAGTTTACAATATGAAAATGTAGATAATTGATTAACATATTGAAAAGGAATGGACATGATATGAACTTTAATAGCAAGTAACTATGGGAACGAGGTTCATAAAAACATTGTCATGACAATCTACAACATATACATTGCTCAAGTTTTCATTCAAAAAGCCAAAAACTTGAACCTCGAGCACATAACATTGTTCAAGTAAGAAAACGTATGTAATCCAGGTGGCATTCACAAACAAAAAACTTCATAATATTTTTAGCAACTATCATCTGTTACAAAAAAGGTCAATGGTTCCTATAGTTCATCCAAGTCAACTACTCATAGTGTACCTAATTGATCTCCATCCTTCATTGATGGGGTTTGTAATGTGATGAAGCCTTCTCCCCACTGACGTGAACATTTATCTACATATGTATCCTAAAATGAAAGAAACTGGAGATAATGGGCAACTTAGTTTTAACCTTATCTATTAAATAATAACCATACATAGCAACAACAGAATTAAAAGTTAGTATGACAAGGAAAATAGCAACAAAAAGTGAAATGAATAAATGACATATACAATGATAAGATAATTATCCCCAATGAAGTGAATGGCATCCACAATGGAGATTTCAACTATTAAACGACTACTAAATTCTGGAGGTGGCTTGATTTTAAGCAGAGGGAATGTCAAACACAAAGTATTGGATATGAGAACTACCATCACATTCAATGAAGTGGATATAATGAGTCTCATTTAAGGAAGCGACATCTAATTTTCCACTGATGCCTCATTCTTATCACATTAAATCGCAACAAGTAACTTGGAAAAGTCCTCTTTCCTATAAATATTTACCTGCAAATCTCGATTCGTCGTTAACCCATCTACCATCCATTCTCTTACACTCTTCCACCCGTGTTTTTCATGCAAACCTAAACACTTTGCCACTACCCGAAACCTATAATGACCATCGCCATCAACATGGGCACATATATCGTCGAATATTGATATGATGGTTTAGAATAAGAGGTTGATGTGCCCTTAAAGAAACCACGTGTTTTATGAACTTTTGTTGGACGACCTACTATTGATGGACAAATCTCAACTGATGGACATATTTCAGTTGAAGGATGGATCTTAATTGATGTTATCTCAACTGATGGATGAATCTCAATTGATGGAACCTCAACTGATAGAACCTCAATTGATGTTATGTCAATTGATGATGTCGATGAATAATTCTTTCATTTCATTGATGCTACAGATGAAGACCTCAAAGGTCTGAATAATTTCTTCTTAGCAGAAGCAAACTCCTCCTTTATGAGTACAAACTCAAATTCAAACGAGTCTCTTTTTGTGGAAGTATCATCATCTACTGCAGTCTTCTTTGGCTTCCCTTTCATTTTCTTAGTTTCATTCTTTTTCCTTTTCCTTTTGAGCTTCCTTTTTTCCCATTTCATTTTGCAACAGGTTGCTTTCCCTTTGTCTTAACTTTCTCCCAAGGAACAATGACATGTCTAGATAAAGGAACACTAATCTTCCTAAGCTGTTGGATGATCTTAGTGCATGCATCATCCTCATTATAACCTTCCAACCTTTCAATCAGATGATGGTTTGGAATCTGTGCCCTGAAAGTTATAATGCGACCGACCAACAACAACATCAAGAATAAGGCTCAAATTCTGCCAATACATATCAACATCCTTAAGTGGAATCAATGAGCCAGCCAATAAATGAACTCCACTCTCGTGCACACAAGGAAGCCCGTACGTCCCGCGTAAGTGACAACCACACATCTTCACATCAATTCCTACATTCTCTACAATTTGGAACTCATCTTTAATTAACCGTAAGGCCTTCCGCGATACAAATCCCCTTAAAAGTCAGTATATAAGATGGGTGGAATCATGTCGAACAACATTCAAGCTCCATTGAAATGACGCCTTAATGGTTGTGTGTTGGTTGTCAAGCATGCCAAGAAGGATTTTCCATAAATTTTCAAAATTTGAGTTCTCCAAATGACGTTTAAGGGCGGAGTGTGTAGATTTAACCCTCTAAATAGTTATGATATCAAAGTGCTTAACTTCATCCGTCTATGCGGAGACAAAATATTCCTTGTGATGGCTCACCTATGTGTCGCTCAAGTAAACAAGCAAACCATGCTTACTATACTACTCATTTTGAGTTTCCTGCAGTGCAAATTCAAATTGCACCTCGAATTTGGCATACATCAATGAGTTCCATCTCTTAATAAAATTATTAAAATCCTCGTCCATTGCCACATCTTTTTATTTTGGTCAAAATATTTTTGTTGTCCCAAATACACAAAAGATGTCTATTATCCGGAAAAACTTGTTTAAGTGCGCTGATTAGCCCAACTCCCTATTGGTAACAATGACAGTTTGTGCCCTCCATTTATCTAACAATCCATTGAAAATTAGAAATGCCCAACTGTAGCTCCCATTGCTCTTATTTGATAAGAATCTAAATATAATTGAGAATATAATACTCGTGGACGTAACCCCAACAATTTCCAAAAGAGGCATGCAATACATATTCGTCCTGTAATTACAATCTATCAAGAGAACATTCGTGAAGCACCGCAACAATATAATGGATTCCGAATAAGCCCAGAACAAGTCACAACCACATTCATTGTGTCTTTTCTATGCCAAGATATGTATTTGTGTGTCTCAATAAAGTGCATGAGTTGTTGCATTCGTGATCTTCCCGCCGACTCAAATCACTATTGCTTATGTCTCTCATTGTAGATTGTGCAAATGGTTGAAGAATTCAATTTGATTTTTTTCCTTCAAAGTAGTTAGAATCTTACGGGGCTTCACATTACCCTTAGTCATCTGTTGCAAGGCCACTTTCTCATTTGGATTCAATCTACATACGTATGAGTGACCTTCCAAGTATATGTCAATGTCATGGTTTTGTTGGCCACACATAAGATTCTCATGTCATAATGAATCAGAGAGTTCTTTCAGATTAATAGCAAAATGACAATTTTATTTCTTTGACCAGTCTTGTATCTTGAACCGTCTTCTTCTTCTAACCCCACCTTGTTAAGAGTTTTGACTTTGGTTTCTTTTTCTTTGCATCTCTCTCCACTTGTTGAGCTCTCGCTTTGCCTAATTTTAGGCAAGTCTCCTATATATTCCACCCCTCTCACAAGCCAAAGAAACCCTTCCCCTACGACCACCCCCTCCACCATTAGATTTTTTGGTGACCAATACGAACTGAAGATTGAGAGCAACTATTTGAAGCCAAGTAATTGCCTCTTCCTTCGTTCGGGGTGGCCTTTTCTGAACAAAATTACTAGAATAATCAGGATATCCACTAGAAGATGGCAATGACTGCAAAATAATACAAGATTCATTTAGTTCAACCTTGTAAAACATCTAAAAATATGTGAAAAAATTACTTCAGTTGGTACAGGTTGACTTTCACAATGTTTAATCGGTATGTAAGTACCAAGCTTAACCATTAAGTCTCGGTTACCTCACTTTGAAACTGAACTTGCCTGAGTTATAATAAAAAAAAATTCTGGTACGGTGGTCAGGTGTCGAGCATAAACTATATTGCTCGGTTGGTAAGAGTCGAACTTTACGAATAATATTCGGTACCATACCTCGAAACCATATTTTTTTCAAAACTTGAACAACAACTAATATATTTTGGTGGGACATGATCGAAGATACATACATTTACTCGGTGCCATTTACACAAACAGAATGTACCAACTTCGGCCTTGTACCATCGAGCTACCTCAAAAACCAAAAAGACAGCTCTACGCCGAGAAAATGGAAAGTAAAAGTTAATATTACCTCTTCTTGTGATGTATCGTCTTCCATACTATGTTCTTCAGTCATTTTAACAAACAAACAAACATCAAAATCATGATGATGCAAAAACCCTAGAAGATGAAATAAAAACAAACATTACAAACCCAAACAAAGACATCTCCACTGATTCTAACCCAATAAACGTGAACAAGTTGACACTTACAACACCCGGTTCTGTCTTTTGCTTCCGAAAAATGGACTTGCTCCCGGAGTTGAACAACAACGAATACGGTTGTGAGTAGGGTGGGGTGCAATTGATCATGAGAGGGTTGGGGACAAGCAAGGAAATCAAATAGTTGTTGAGGGCAAATTAGATGTTTCCATAAGGGGTATATATGGTATATAGGTAAAAAAGGGGCACTAGGGTGTGCGTATAGTCGGACTCTTTTTTGGTCAAAAATGTTTTCCTCTTCATTCATTGAGAGTGTTCACCAAGTAAATGTAGCATTGACTTTTTTTTTTATCTAGATCACTATTGCCTAGACTTAACCGATTATTTCAAGCACGAGTCAAGTCGACTCTAGCAGTGGTTTCTGCGTTCGTGGAGTCTCGAACTCGAGGCATCCTCTTAAGGTGCGGGAGTGTCGAACCACTCCAACGCACCAACCATTGATGTAGCATTGGCTTTTTGTTATGTTGCTTATGCACCTTAAAACAAGTAATCCCATATCTCAAGCATTACCACATCGGCGGGTATAGTTAGGTGAGTTTATTCACCAAGTAAGCGTAACATTCAATTTCCCATATCACAAAGGAGTACGAGCACTTTGGAGGCTTAGGTTAAACAGTTTTAGTAAACTGTCAACCGCAATAACTTAGATTATTGTAACGATTTTACACAATCTAGCTCCATGTTTTTTTTTTTTTTTTTCTTTCGTCATTGATAGCCCATTCATTAGTTCTATTGCTTTGTCTTTCTTTCTCTATTCGTTTTTGTTTTTTAAAGCCAATCTCACATGGTATATTTTAATTTTATGATGAAACAACGACAAAGGATTCCATCGTTACAGTTGGCGTAACGACCAGGAAACCAAAAGACACGGTTTACCCTTTTAAAAATACATTTATATAATTTGGCGATAAAGTCAATCGAGGGCACTTTTGTCAATTACTTCAAACAAATAGAAAAGGCATGCAGCTCAGCATAATGTAAAACAAAGATTTTGTGCCGCTGTCATCCCCGTAATAATAGAATGAATTATAATTGTGATGTGAACAGGACTGTTTGGCTTTTAACAGTTGCTGGAGATCGATTCAACTCACTCAACTTTTGAGGTGTTAACTGTTACTATTGACTTCAGCCGACACTAATCAAGATTTTTTATTTTTTAAGAAAAAAATAAAAAATTAATTAATCATTCATGATTATCCATACAGGACCAGCATAAAATTAATTGCCATAATAAAATTACATTAATTCTCTAATTTTATTTGTTTAAAAGAACGATCATTAATTTGATTATTAATGCGATTGTGAAATTGAAATAATATGATATCGAGACGAACTATATGTAGGCTGGAGAGTAGATAATATGAAATTGATTCGCTGAGAGGGTATCACCAACATCTAAGGTTGTGCTTACATCATATCGAAATTATGAGGGTGTTAACAAGACCCTAGTAGCTTAGCAATTGGAAGTAGATAAAATTTTACTAAGATGAACTTTATGTAGGCTAATAATTTGATGCAAATAGATGATATGTGAGAGTCAGGCTCTCATTCTATCATCTATTTGTGAACTTCTTCAAAGGCAGTGACAAGTTGAAAAAAAAAAGAATCTCGATAAGCTTCAATTCATGCGCTGATTTCATGGCCAAACTTGGCCTCTCATTGTTAGGCGACACTAGAATACGATGGCATCCCCAAAAGCTCTTAGTTTGTTACTAAATAATGATTGTATTGGCGAGAAGCCAGACATTTGATTTCAGGCCATTAGGCCCTTTGATAAGTAATTACCCAAAAAAAAATGAATGATTTCGACATTTGTCTGACTCCTCACCGACTGAGTCAACCAGGCCGAACCGCCTCGAAATGGGACTCGCCAACCCCATCACTGTTTCGCTACCAACAGCTCTGCTGTCCTCACCAAGCGGTGACATTTCTGCTCCTGTGGGCCCTAATTCTTTACTTAAAAACTAAACAAAAAACAGTTATTTATAACCGTCCGATCCCGAATCTAGATCCGCTCACTCAAATCTAAACACAAATCCAACATACCACAACTCAGATTCCCACGTAAGTGAACTCTTAGGAAGTACAAGTTCACAACCTCATCACAAATTTAACTAAAAGCAATGAAACTATGATAACAAAAATTAGTTAGCTCAAGTCGCAAGAGACTCTACAATTCTTGTAAATATAAAAAAATAGTTTGAAATATTTGATCGAGGATTAATTGATGCGGTTGTTTGGAAATAGGGTTCGAGAATATATAAATGTGGATTACTCGATACGGTTAGCGTCGCTATAATATACTTTTGACGGATACATTTTCACACAGCTTATTAACATTAGTAATCACGTATCTCGAGGCAAGTCGAAGGCACCACAACCACAACAAATGTGTGATGAGTCACCTTAGCAACTGAACTAAAAAACAAGCAAGAGCAACTCAACACACTAATCTCTCTCTCTCTAAAAAAAATCTCTCTCTCTCTCTCTCTCTAGAGTCTAGAGACAGAGAGAGAGCTCATCTGGACCAACAATGGCGTCTCTCTTCCTCGACAAAGGAGGAGCTGCTTCATCATCTTCACTTTCCTCCTCAAAGCGGCACCCCACGATCAACCCAATCCCAGATCTCGATGTCCCATCCCCATTCGGCGAAATTTCATCCGCAAAACTCTCAGAGTCAGACATCCGCGAAACAGCATACGAGATCTTCGTCTCGGCGTGCAGATCCTCGGGGGAAGCCCCTGACGTACGTGGCGCAGGCCGAACGCTCTTCGCTGCAGTCGTCGTCGCCGTCGCTGTCGACGTCGCTGCAGAGATCGCTGACGCTGGGGGCGGCGAGCAAGGTGAAGAAGGCGCTGGGGATGAAGAAGAGGAGTCCAAATGGGAAGGAGGCGAATGGGACGAGCCCTAAATTGAGGAAGCCGTTGACGGTTGGGGAGCTCATGAGAGTGCAGATGAGGGTTTCGGAGCAGTCCGACTCGAGGGTTCGGAGAGGACTGTTGAGGATCTCGGCTGGCCAGGTGAGATTTCAGGTTTTGGATTTTAAGGTTTTTCTTCATTTTAGTTGTGATTTCGATCTGTAAAGTTGGTGATTTTGTTTCTGTGTTGCTTGAATTCGAAGCAGTCTCTCTGATTGGACTGAATTTGACTCAAAATGGAACATTTTGAGTTTTGGTTTTGGGGTTTAGAATTTTAGGGTTTTTGTTCATTTTGGTTGTGATTTTAACCATATTTGGTGTTGTTGATCTTTAAAGTTGGTGCTTTTGTTTGTGTTGCTTGAATTCTGCGTAGTCTCTCTGATTGGACTGAATTTGACTAAAAATGGCCATTTTGAATTTTGGTTTTGGGGGTTGGAGTGATGTGGGTTCTGATGATTATGTAGTTATGATGTTTGTGATGGAAATATTTTTCTTGTGATTTTTCCATATTTAGTGTTGTTGATCTGGATTTTGTAGTAATTATGTGTTGCTTGAATTCTAAGTTGTTTCTCTGATTGGACTGAATTTTGACTAAATGTGGAGCATTTTTTAATTTCGGTTCATTTCTTTCATGTAATAGTAGGTGCCTAGATGGGTAGTGTTAGAATGAGAAGCTCAATTTGATTGGGTTTTGAGTGATGTGGGTTCTGATGATTTCGTAGTTGTGATTTTTTGTGATAAATTTTTTTTGTATTGTTGATCTGTAAAGTTAGTGCTTTTGTTTCTAATTTGACTGAATTTGACTAAATATGGGGCCATTTTGAATTTTGGTTTGTCTAATTCATGCAGTAGTAGATGGGTAGTTTTAGAATGAGAAGTTCAATTTGATTGTTGTAATCTCGGTATGGGGGTCTTATTTGTGTAAGAATCTCAAATGTTGATTGCTGTGGAAACAAGTAACCTTTTTTAATTGAACTTATCTTCAACTTGTTTTGGCAGCTTGGAAGGCGCATTGATTCGATGGTTATGCCGTTAGAGTTATTACAGCAGTTCAAGTCTTCAGATTTTCCTGATCAGCATGAGTATGAAGTGTGGCAAAGGAGAAATTTGAAGGTTTTAGAAGCGGGGCTTTTGCTATATCCGCATATTCCACTAGATAAGCAGGATGCTGCTGCTCAGCGTCTTCGTCAAATTATACGTGGTGCCATGGAGAAGCCCATAGAAACTGGGAAAAACAATGAAGCAATGCAGATCTTGCGCAGTGCTGTAATGGCGCTTGCTTGCAGAACGTCAAATGGGATTCCCGATACATGCCATTGGGCTGATGGAATTCCGTTGAACCTTCGACTCTATCAGATGCTTTTAGAAGCGTGCTTCGACGCTAATGAAGAAACATCGATTATTGAAGAAGTTGATGAGGTTATGGAACTCATAAAAAAGACGTGGATCATTCTTGGGATTAATCAGATGCTTCACAACCTTTGCTTTTCGTGGGTTTTATTTCATTGTTTTGTTATAACTGGCCAAGTTGAAATGGATCTTCTATTGGCTGCTAATAATCAGCTGGATGAAGTTGCCAAAGATGCAAAGGCAACAAAAGATCCAGTTTATTCCAAGATCTTGAGTTCAACACTTAGTTCGATGCTTGGTTGGGCAGAAAAAAGACTTCTGGCCTACCATGATACCTTCCATCGCGATAATATTGATTTAATGGAAAGCATTGTTTCGCTTGGTGTATCAGCAGCTAAGATATTGGTTGAAGATATATCTCATGAATATCGAAGAAAGAGGAGAGAAGAAGTTGATGTAGCTCGTGGTAGAATTGATACTTATATCAGATCATCACTTCGCACTGCATTTGCGCAGGCAAGTCTTCTCATCTTCATTTGCCATGTTCATTAGTAAGATTTTGCTGTGCCAATTTGCATGGATTTTGTTTTTGTTTTTAGTAAGATGTACATATGATAAATGGAAGACAATGATGCTTTAGATCTATGAAGCATGGTCAATTTAATCGCTAGAGTTAGTATATTAACTAGGCATGCACCACAATACATTCTAATAGTTAATGCGATGAACACTTTGATTGTAGCACAAAAGAATACAAGATAAAGCGTTTGCTGTGAGATGGCCTAAAAGTGAGATGCTCCTGTAGTATTTGTAGGTTTAAGTGGAAATAATATGAGATGCTCCTGTAGAACTTGTAGGTTTAAGTGGAAGCCACAACCTCAAATCCATTGTTTAGAACATCTTATGCATGAAAAAGTAAAGTACAAAGAAAGGAGTGACTAAAAAGAATAATATAAAAATACAATTAGCCAATTTCTAGGTATCCGTAAGGTATAACAGGGTTTTTATTTTTGTGGAGTATTAAATAATTGACAACCGTTTTGTGTGTAGTGTATGTCCATTTTTTATTTTGGATCATAATATCATAATTGAGGTCAAGAAGTTTAAATGAAAATTAGACTTGATTGTTATAACTTATAATGGTTGCATGTGATTGTTTTCTCTAGTTCTGCTCATCATATGATTGCATCCTCCTTTTTATAGCCAAAATTGGAAGGCGAGCTCTGAAAGATAGAAAAGAAAAAATATCTAAAAAGTAACAAAAGCAAGGACCCACTAATTGTTGTGGAGTTATGTGCAAGCGGGGCTATTGAAGTGATCATGATGAAAATAATTAAATTGAGATAGAATAGCTGAAAGCAAGAGGAACGAAATATGAAAAATAAACTAATTGCTTGATAATAAAAAGGTAATTGCAAAAAGAAAATGTAATTATTTCTTGGAGATAAGTAAGATGACAAAGAATAGGCCTAAACCAGTTACCGCAATACATCTCCTGGGCAGCACCAAGATGCTAAGGCACTCAGCTTTTTGAAAAAAAAACAGAAATAAAAGAAAAAAAACTTGAATCCATCCAAACCCATCACCAAATAAAAAATTCCTGTTATCTTAACCCCATCTCTGTCGCTCCCAACCTGTCATTTTCGTCTTGCATTCACGTAGCAGTTTGGATAGCTGTTTAGGTGGTTTCTGCATCTCCTCTGGCTACATAATCTGCATGGCATTCCTTTTTCTCCTCCTTTTTGTTGTGTTTCCTTCTTTGTCAATTGCAATCTTAATGAACAAATTTTTTTTTGCAGTTGCAGCACGTGCGTTGCTGCCACTGCGACAACATTGCAAAACCCACGTTTCTGTAATGGCATCGCAGCAACTGCTGTGCTGCATTATACCGTTGTTGGCTCTCATATGCTGTTGTGAGCTAGTATCATAATTGTTGATTGACCTTAGCACCTGAATTTATAAAAAACGTCTACTTTAACCTTTTGAATGAACAGTTTCTTCTTTTTTTTTTTTTAATTAATTAATATGTTTGTGATAAAACTCCAATGCAACCCAAATAATCCAATCAAACAGCACCGCACCCCAAAAAAAAAGAAAGCATTGCAGATGACATTATTCATCCTTCCATTTCTTTTCGTGTAAATGATTGTTTTATTTTGCCAGTAACATTTTGGTGTATTAGTGGTAATATTTTTTCTATCTTAAGACAGAGAATGGAGAAGTCTGATTCTAGCAGACGAACATCAAGAAACCAGCCAAAATCCCTCCCTCTCCTTTCTATCCTTGCAAAGGACATTGGTGAACTGGCTGTGAACGAGAAGGAGATCTTCAGTCCAATCTTGAAGAGGTGGCACCCTCTAGCAGCTGGTGTTGCTGTTGCCACTCTTCACACTTGCTATGGAAATGAGCTGAAGCAATTTATATCAGGCCTCTCGGAGCTAACACCTGATGCTGTGCATGTCCTGAGAGCTGCTGATAAACTGGAGAAAGATCTTGTGCAGATTGCTGTTGAAGACTCTGTGGATAGTGATGATGGTGGGAAAGGGATAATTCGTGAGATGCCTCCATATGAAGCAGAAACAGCAATTGCTAATATGGTGAAGATGTGGGTGAAGACAAGGGTAGATAGGCTGAAGGAATGGGTTGACAGGAATCTGCAGCAAGAGGTTTGTGAATGTTTGCTACTATATTTATCATGCTCCTTGAATTTCTCATACGCTTCTGTTGTTTTTAATAAGAACCCAACTCTTAACTCTCAATCTTGCACATGGGTTGACTTGAACTCTCAACCTCAGATATAGATGGCCAAGCTGCCTTTTATTTCCTTACTTTCCACTCTTATGAAGCAATAATAGAAACAAAACTAGCTTGTAGGTTCTGATTTTATGCAGATGCTCTTTTCAGTAATGCTTCAAACTGGACAACTAACAATGACCAAATCGATTTATTTCTAGAATGAAATTCTGTTGGTAAAAGGAAATAATAAATATTATTGGGTTGAGGCCTGAGCATGTGGTTTGATGAAAATAGTAAGGATTAAGAAATTACAGTTAATTTATTTAGGAAACTCAATCTACGACAGCTCCTTTTGCTATATTATTGGTGTTGGATTATCAACATTGTTATCGGACCCAACTAATTTGGGTCATCTTCCTCTATATTGTCTTTTCTGTTCTTGAACACCATAAATGATAGCCATTTTGCATATTTTGCTGTATGCGTTGGCAATATGATCATGCAGTGAAACTTATGTTGGTTGAGCAGTTCTACATTAGCTTTCTGCTTGAAAGCTTCTTGAATTAAAATTCTTATCTTGGTTCATAACTGGAAAAGAAAAATTGTTATTAAAGTGGAAAAGACTAACATGCAAAGTAGCTAATCCAGATTCTAGAGCTCTTGGGATTAGTAAGGTCAATTTAGTAGACAAGAGTTATTGTTAAGGTGGATAGACGTTGAAGCTTAGTAGATACAGCTGTTAGCTCTTTTTTGGACTCTTTACTAGGAGTCTAGGAGTGATAAATAAAATTTCAGGCCAACGATTGCTTATGAGGGAAAATGTTGTGGCAAAGAAATATTAACTAAAGAAGTGCAACGAATATGATTCTCTTATGTAGTCATGTGACAGTAAATTTTAAGATAAAAGAGTTGGGTAAAGACATTTGGTGGATGATAAGATTAACTTGACCGGATTTAAAGTAAGGGGGAAGTTAACCTATCAGATGCCTTGATTTGAATGAGTGACATTATGAATGGCATGAGGTAAAAGACTCCAAATATGATCGATGTGGATAAGTAAGGAATGCTTAATTGCTTTTTGTATGATAAGTAGTTGACTTTTGGTGAAAAGAAGTGGATTGCATTTGCTTCCATTGACCTAATTAGTTGAGTTTGAGTCAGAAGGAGATAAATCTGATTCGCAGTACTAACTCTATTACCAGATTCTAAGGTTAGATGTATAGTGCTTAGATCAATCCAAATTCTAAGGTGTGGTGTGCACCGCTGAATGGCTTTTATGCTTGATCACCAGATTATCAAATTGCCATGAAGAGCTCTCTCCTAAATTATGTATGATTAGATACTTGTGTTCATCCATTTGCTTATCTTGATGAACTTGATGTTTCATTGTGATTTAATTTCTGAGCTTTTCCATTTTGTATGTGTATACTAATATTCTTCTTATTTCTGTTTCCTTTGAATATTTTTCTTTAGATTTGGAATCCACAGGCAAATAAAGAGAAACTTGCTCCCTCTGCTGTCGAAGTTCTTCGAATTCTAGATGAGACTTTAGATTCCTATTTTCAGTTGCCAATACCAATGCATCCAGCTTGCCTTCCTGACTTGATGACTGGACTTGACAAATGCCTGTTGCATTACATATCCAAGACAAAATCTGGCTGTGGTATGTATTTGTGAAGCCAATAAAAAATATGTTGCTTTTATCGTGTGCGTGTATACACATTTTGTAACAAAAAAAAAACACGTTGTATGCAGGGTCGCGAACTACTTTCCTGCCCACACTGCCGGGCCTAACTAGGTGTACAGTAGGATCGAAGTTCCAATGGAAAAAGAAAGAAAAGTTGCAAGTTCCTCACAGGAGATCTCAGGTCGGAACGACAAATGGAGATGGCATACCCCAGTTATGTGTTCGTATGAATACACTTCATTACATCAGAACAGAAATGGAAACCTTAGAGAAGAGAATCATTACATATTTGAGAAATTCGGAATCAGCTCAAGCTCACGATATCGCCAATGGTTTGGGGAAAAAGTTTGAGCTGTCACCAGCCGCTTGTATAGAAGGTATTCAGCAACTTAGCGAAGCAACTGCATATAAGGTGATTTTCCATGATCTAGGTCATGTTCTGTGGGATACTTTATATGTTGGAGAGACGGCATCTGCTAGAATTGAACCCATGCTGAAGGAGCTTGAGCAAATATTAGAGATGATTGCAGAAACTGTGCATAACCGGGTGCGTACCCGTGTCATTACCGATATTATGAGAGCTTCCTTTGATGGATTCTTATTGGTACTTCTTGCCGGAGGCCCATCTCGTTCTTTCTCTAAGCAAGATTTTCAAGTGATAGAGGATGATTTCAGATCACTGAAAGATCTGTACTGGTCTAATGGTGATGGACTGCCTGATGATTTGATCGACAAGTGTTCTAAACCAGTAAGAGAGGTTCTTCCCCTTTTCTGTACTGATACTGAGAGTCTCATCGACCGCTACAGACGTCTTACCCTTGAGACGTATGGGTCTTCTGCTAAATCCCGGCTTCCACTCCCTCCTACTTCTGGCCAGTGGAGCCCAACTGAGTCAAACACTCTCCTGCGTGTTTTATGTCATCGGAATGACGAAGCTGCGACAAAGTTTCTGAAGAAGACTTACAACTTACCTAAAAAACTGTAAGATTTTTTAAGCACTGTGAGGGAAAACAATAGCAGCTGATTCTTTTATCCGAATAGCAGGCAGAGTATTAGAGTTGTATCTGTGCTTAATGTTGCTCAGGCCAGAAGCTCTTTGGGTTTTACTTGGGTGGAAATTTGTAGAAATTTTACTTTCCAAGAATGCGATTTGTGTATATTACATATATGGGTGGACTACTATTGCTACAGCACTTTCTGTTGGTCGAGACTCGAGATACATTGGCAGGTTTCTACAGCTATTCTTAACTTATTATTCGAGTTTGGGACATCTACGACGATTGATGAGACTGAAGATGAAGTACTCTGGATTTCTGAGGTTCTACATAAAGTCTATTCATTATTTTGCTTCCATTATTTATGTTTACATAAATTCTTTGTGTCTTATTTTTCATACCATAGCATCTAGGGCTGTTCATTTGTCATCATCTAGGCTTTCTATTCATTTTCCGCTAGGATACCGCTGCAGTCTTTAACTTAAAAGAAAGATTTGATATTTGAAGCCAAGTTGTTATGATATGATAGATTGTATATTGTACATTGGAAGACTGAAATTGCTTATTGTTGGTGGTCCTACTTATGTATTATAGGTTTGAGGTTTGCATTAATGTTGGGAGATTCATTAATTAAGTTTTTAAGTGCTGAAGGAAGGCGACTGATCTTCAAGCTCCTTTACTAAACACATTCCTCAATATATCAATTTTAGTGCAATTTTTTTTTTTAAATGATGCCAAAGATTCCCCAAGCATGTTCAGTTTAGGGGTGATTTCAGAATTGTAAAATGCTTCTTACATGCATCGATATTTTAAATTCATGTATTATAATGTCAAATAACAGTAGTTGGTAGCTTATGATAGATAATTTATGGGTAGAATCAAATAGGAATTATACACCTCACAAAGATAGCTTGGTGCTTGAGATCACATCCTATGAAAGATGGTTGCGAGTTCAAGTCTTAGTTTCTTCTTTATTTTTTATTTATTTATTTATTTATTTATTTGTTGGAAGAGATCTTAATGCACAAGGTTTCTATGTGGTTGCGGTGTTATTATTTGTGTTTATGTCACCCATCATTTGGGATTGAGGTGTTATTATATGTGTTTATGTCACCCATCATTTGGGATTGAGGCTTTGTTGTTGTTGTTGTTGTTGTTGTTGTTGTTGTGGTTGTTTGTCACATATAGGTGGGGGTGTAAGGAGGGTGCTGCCAAGAGCTGTATGGATGATCAAAGCTACAGATGATTCAAACAACAAATAACAGATTATTCCAAAGCTATAAAGTGATGCATCTATTAGAGGTAAAATAAAAGGAAATGCTTTCTACAAAAAAAGAAAAAGAAAAAAGAAAAGAAATGCTATTAGAAAGTTAAACTAGGAAAGATACACGCTAAAGCATCTCTAATAAAATAGATGTGACATCGCTTATAAAAAAGTATGGTTTAGGGACGTTATAGGTTCGATTCTAGTCTCCTACTAAAGTCAAACAAAAAAAAAAAAAACAACGTAAGAAAGACACGCACATGGGGTTAATTTCATCGATGGTCACTCAAGTTTGCAGTTTGTAACACTTTAGTCACTAAACTTACATTTGTCCCAAATATATTATTCAATTTTACAAAACGTTTCAATAAAGTCACTCCGACCACTCTCCGATCAAAAATCCACCGGCGCTGTTGACGTGGCGCCACGTGGGATTTCAGGGGAGGTCACTTAACTTGTTAAGTGATGACATGGCATGTCACATACATACCCACCCACCCACCCCACCCTTAGTTCACCCCACACCCATTACACAAATTTCTTTTCTTCCTCTCCAACCCCCGAATTCTTTTCTTCCTCTCCAACCCCCTTAATCGTTGAATCGGCTTGCTCTCTCTCTCTCGCGATTCCTCTCTCGCGGTCGTGCTCTCCAACCCCCGGATCGTCTTCTTCGCCGTGCTCTCTCTCTCTCGCGTTCCTCTCTTGCGGTCGTGCTCTCCCCTCCCCCTCCCCCCCCCGGTTCGTCTTCTTCGCCGTGCTATCTCGCTCGCGGTTCCTTTCTCGCGGTCGTGTGGTCGTGCTCTCCCCTTCCCCCCACTGGTTCGTCTTCTTCGCCGTGCTTTCTCGCTCGCGATACATCTCTCGCGGTCGTGCTCTCCAACCCCCCTGGATCGTCTTCTTCGCCGTGCTCTTTCTCTGTCGCGGTACCTCTGTCGCTCGCGGAGCTTCGATCTCGCACATCGGCCTCGACAGCACGGGGCAAGGTCTTTGTCTCGCGGAGCTTCGATCCTGCGCAACCAATCGGCCTCGACTTCACGGGGCAAGGTTTCAATGTAAGAGATTTATTCTTACTTCATATTGATAATGCATGTTCTAGATGAAATTTTTACAGCCTCAAATGGCTATTTTTTTTTTTGTTGGGTTCAATCTTTCATTATTATTTTTTTATATTGCTAGTGCTGGATGAGATAAAATACATAACGCAGAAGAATTGATAAGTTCAATAGTATGTTAGAGGGCAAAGGATGAAACTGCCCGAAAATGAGATTGCAAATTCATGTGGATAAAATGCAAATAAGATTTTGGCTGCTCATGTACTGGATATGTTATGTACATCTGCATTGAAACAAGGAAATAAGTGGATAGCGAGTAATACATTGATCTGAAAAAATAAAAATCAGAGATGATATGTTTAAGAAATTAATGTCACAAAACATGATTAATGTGATGTTTTAGATGGTTTTTGGGGCCATGTATGTCAACTTAGGGGTGTGACTTTTTGAATATATTTAACTGTTTGGTTTTATGGTTTTGTACATCTCAAGGACATTTTTAACATCCTTATCATTGCAGGAATCATTTTCACAATGGAGATGATGGTAAAAAAGAAGTGGAGTATGTCTTAGAACAAAGATATTTTGGGACCCCGGATATTAGAGAGCAAGAATTAATGGACTTAGAAGTTAGTCAGCAAGAAGAAGTGGAACCTCCAGAAGAACAAGACAATGGAACAATTCAACATGAAGAAGTAGAAGCGGATGAAGGCCATGATTTTTTCGAGAGTGACAATGATGTTGAGGACGATGATGACTATCAAGAATTTGTGTGAGTGACAATTTCCAAACACGCCCTAAGTGTGATATGTTACTTAATAATTTGTGTGAGTGCTTCAATCGATACATTTTAGATGTCAGGGACAGAGGAATCATTGACATGCTAGAGATGATAAAGGTAAAGTTAATGCGGAGGCTCAGGCGCAAAAAGGAGGATATGCAAAGAATCATTGCTAAGGGGAGAGAGCGAATATGTCCTAAGATTCTAAAAAAGCTTGAGAAACTTAAAGATGAGTCCATTTTCTATGTTGTTCGAGTACTCGGGTGGCCCTTCTGTGTCATGTCATGGACACGGTAAGACATATGTGGTAAACATGATGGACTTGTGTTGTGATTGTGGGAAATGGCAGCTTACGGGCATCCCATGCGAGCATGTGGTGTCAGCTATTATGGGAAATGATAGGGACCCAGTGGATTACATCAATGAGTGTTACTATATAAGCACTTACATGAATGTGTATTCACACTACATCAACTCAACAAAACGTGAGGAACTATGGCCTAAACCAACGGAAGATGTCCAACCAGTCAAACCACCATCACAAGTCCAAAAAAGGAGAGGAAGAAAAGTAATTGCAAGGAGAAAGGAGCCTGAGGAAATAGCGATTGCGGTTGCGCAAAAAAAGATGTCTAAGAAGGCCACAGTACGTATGACTTGTCAAATTTGCCATGTTGAAGGTCATAATAAACGCCGTCATACTCAGGGTCAAAACAAGGTATATCTTGTTTTACTTATAAAAGTTTATATGTTATTAAAACACTTGTTATATTTTTATGTGATGCGACTTTGCATTTATATAATATTTAGAGAAAGAAAGGGCCAAGTGAAGGAGTTCAAGTGGATGGGAATTCTACATGTGGCGAGACACCTATTGAGCAGGTATGTATGTTACATTGTTGGAGAGATTGGAATGGTTTGGAATTGAATTCCATAATTATTGTTGGATTTCTACATTAATGTGTGGTTTTACTTTCTTAGTATTAATAATGTATTTTAAATCTTGACAGCATAACCTTTTTACAACTAATGCTACAATTGCGAGTGCTTCCCAACCCCTTCCTACAATGCCAAGTATGATGGATTGTTCACAACCTATTCCAAGGATTTCTCCAAAGTCAAGAGCGAAGATTCCAGTTGTTTGACGTCGTGGCGGTGGAAGAGGTGGAGTAATTGGAAGAGGCGGAATAATTGGAAGAGGTGGATAATGTACAAAGGATGCGAATGTTTTCCGGATATATAGGTGAAACTTCCATGTTGGATGATGTACAAAGTATGAGACTATTTTTTTTGGTGCATGTGTAATGGCAACCCATTTTTTGTAATGACAATCTATTTTAGAATGAATGGAAACCGATGTGGAGTCGTGTTCTGACTCGTTATTTACTTTTGTTTGCATCTCTTGCTGAACTCTTTAATGTATCCAAATGCTTAATTAAGAGTCAAATATCCAAATTCATGGGCATCAAGCAAATTGAATGTGCTCGGCTTTGAACAAACTGGCAAAAAAAATCTTGAATTCATCTTCTTTTTTTAGCCTGATTATGCATGCGGGGTATTCAATTTGTGAATTAAAATAGATTCCTACAAGCGTAGAAGAGCAAAATTATAGAAACGAGAGTTAAAAAAAACGTTTTGCATTGGTTTTAATTAAAAACAAAAACCAATCAATCTAAATTAATTTGCACTCCAAACTTTTGAATTCAACACATAGTTAATACATGGTTTGGCATAAGTTTTACACAAAACGACACTACAACTTTTCCCTTCGATTCCAACCGAAGATGACTACTTCGTTTCTCCTCCAACCGTTGTGTTTACTTGTATACAATGAAACCAAACATCAATATGATGACCACCAAGCATAACCAACATGCAACTGCACAACCGTTGAGTTTCCTACGCCCATTAAACTCGTCTTGCAACCTCTTCTCGCTTTCCATTCGGTCTAACTTCCTCAACAACCCATTTATAACAATCGTTGCTCGGTCGGTCATTTCAGGATCAATCCAGTTAAAGTATTCGCATCCGCATCTATGGTGTAGAACAACGAAGATTTTCATTTAATTTCCTTCATATGAATAAAATTTAACAATTTCATAGAATATACACATTTCTGTACAAACCGTGTATTTCCTGCATCTATAAAATCGTCATCCTGGATTTGTAGCCGTCCACGAGGTGAACACCACTTCTGGCAAAAAACTTCCTTCATGATATCAAGAAAAACAACAAACAAAGCTTCAACACCGCTAGGGGAAATGGATCAGATTTTTATATGTGATGCATGCATAGAGTGAGGCCAAAATTACTACTTAAATATTCTTGGTTGCGGTTGCAGTTGCGGTTGCATAGAGTGAGGTCAAAAAATGCATGCATGACTCCTCTTGGCCATTCCCTTTCACTACCATCAAATAAGCTCTCGTGGCCTGTTACCCTTCGCGTGGAGGGTCTTATAGAGTCTGACTCAGTCTAGTAGAAGTAGAAGATGAGCATACATATACTATGTAGCTATAACCATGTTAATGAGTAACCAATCTCTTGAGTTATAGAAAAGAAACTTGTCACAACTATCAATCAATCCATAGTGTTAATTAAAAACAAAAACTAAAGACCTGAAAGTAAGTTTTAAAAATTATACCTATACTAAGAAAAATTGAAACTTCTCAAGGAGCAACACCAATTTAGCGCCCACAAGGTGACCAAGCTTCAGCATCTTAAATGCTTCAACAATCGGTTCTCGCCAGTTGGGCACTCAACCAACTTTGCATAAAAGACGAGACAAACCAAGTTCATAATTGATGAAGAAAAAAACTTTATACATAGTCGGAACTCTATATTCAGGCAAGTAAACAATTCAATTTGAGCACAATCCATTTTACAGATATATCTCGATGTGTAAAATGGAACCATTTCATAACCTTTTAAAACAAATTCTGATCACACTTAAACCATTTCGACAATAGAATACCATAAAACCTTCTCCAATGCACAATGTGGATTGCAAATGTGAAGATCATTGAAATTTGTAAATCATGTTACTGCTAATTTATACATCGGTGTTAGCTTTCAACATCAAGAGCAACTGCCACTGTCACCTCTTCTAATTAACAGCGGTATTAAAAAATGAAAAACCATTCTTTTCAAAATAGCCCTCCTTCCCAATACCCACAATTCAAATTAATTAATGGTCCAAACAAGCATCAAAGAACAGTTTTTTTTTTTTTTTAAGTTGCCTTCATATTTTTTTTTCTTATATGGTCTAATTGCAGAAAATATATCCGAGACCCTTCCAGTAATCATTGCGAAGTTTTGGTCTAATTGCAGAAAATCAATCTAATTGCGAAAAAAAAAAAAATCCGAGGTAGAGGGGGGGGATGTGCGAGATCGAAGGACCGCGAGCGAGAGATGTACCGCGAGCGAGAGATCACGACGAAGAAGTCGAACCGGTGGGGGGAGGGGGAGAGCACGACCGCACGACCGCGAGCGAGATAGCACGACGAAGAAGACGAACCGAACTACTGGGGGAGGGGGAGGGGGGAGGGAGAGCATGACCGCGAGAGAGAGAGCACGGCGAAGAAGACGATCCAGGGGGTTGGAGAGCACGAACGCAAGAGAGGAATCGCGAGAGAGAGAGCAAGCCGTTCAACGATTCAGGGGGTTGGAGAGGAAGAAAAGAAATTTGTGTAATGGGTGTGGGGTGAACTAAGGGTAGGGTGGGGTGGGGTGGGTGGGTGTGTATGTGGCATGCCATGTCATCACTTAACAAGTTAAGTGAGCTCCCCTGAAATCCCACGTGGCGCCACGTCAGCAGCGCCGGTGGGTTTTGACCGGAGAGTGGTCGAAGTGACTTTGTTAAAACGTTTTGTAAAGTTGAGTGATATATTTGAGACAAATGTAAGTTTAGTGACCAAAGTGTTACAAACTGCAAACTCGAGTGACCATCGGTGAAATTAACCCCACGCGCATGTCTACGAACTATCCATTTCAACGAGCACTCATCTAAAGGTGCATCGTATGACATACAAATAGCAAGTGCCTGTCTTTCATAAGTTGCAAAAGTATTTTCTTCAAATAAATTGTGACTGATTTTTTTTTTTTAAATAAACTCATGACTTGGGATAGAGTAACTTACTTCGGGCATCAATCAATTCGGTGCCCATACAATACACCTTGAGATGTGTGTGCACGAACATGGATATATATTGCACCGGCTCGAGTAGTTCGACGTCCAATTTTGAGGCTGAAAATGGGTTACCTTAGCTTTTTTTCATCAACAAATACAATCGATATCTTTGTCAAAAAAAAAAAATATCGATCTAAAAATTAAAGATTCTAAACTCAAAACGGGTCTTCCTAGTATTTTCCTTAATCTTCATCTTCTCATCTTCCCCAATCGTTGGTTGGTTCTACAAATCCAACCCTCTTCAGTCCAATCCATCACACCCTTCCTACGCATTCGATACTCCACTCCGTCTCAGATCTCGATTTCTTCTTCTGCAGAACAGCAATGGCGACAATTCAGTCTTCAATGACGTCCTCTTCATTGCAGACCACAACTCAGTAATAGATCAGTATGCAGTGGTACTTTGTAGCTGCGCTTCTCGCCATCCTCACCAGTTCTCAGGTAATCCATGAATCGGTAGATTTCACTCACTGTTTCTTCTCTTCTCACCATCTTTGTATTAGGTTTTCAGAGTTAGTTGTGTGTAGTTGTTACATTTCTGTTCTCTTTGTTTTGCAGGGGATTTTGACGACTCTCTCGCAGAGTAATGGCCGATACAAGTACGATTACGCCACCGTTCCGTTCCTTGCCGAGGTTTTCAAGGTCTTATTCCTTAGAAATCTCTTCTTAATGGCTGATTCATGAATTTCAGACAATTTGAATTGAAAATGCTGACTTAATTGACAGAAATCGTTGCATAAACCCTATAAATTTGTTTCGATTTGAAGTCCAAGGGTGCATCATGCTTTTACTTTCGTTTTTTGGTTAGATTGTTGGTTGATGCATGAATTTCAGGTAAGTTGGATAGCAATTTGGTTAGATTTTTGGTTGATGCATGAATTTTAGGTAAATTGGATAGCAAATGTTAGCTCAATGATCAACTGACAGAAATCGTTGCATAAACCCTAGAATTTGTTTGGATTTGAAGTTGAATTATGCATCATGCTTTTGTTTTTTGTTAGATTGTTGGTTGGTTCGTGAATTTTAACTAAGTTGGATTGTAAATGTTAGCTCAATTGACAGAAATTGTTGCATAAACCCTAGAACTTGTTTTGGTTTCGAGTGGAATGGTGTTTTTTTTTTTTTTAACTTATTTAGTTTGCTTGGTGATTTGGTGATTGATTTCTTTTCTTTTCTTGTTGTGAAATGTAGCTTCTAGTATCTAGTTTTCTTCTTTGGAGAGAGTTCCGTGCACCAACTCCTCCAAGGATGACCATGGAGTGGAAATGCGTGTGCTTGTTCCCTATTCCTTCCATCATTTATTTGATCCACAACAATGTTCAGTTTGCTACTCTAACTTATGTGGATACGTCGACGTATCAGATAATGGGAAATTTGAAGATCGTCACTACGGGAATATTGTTTAGGTGCTTTTGATTTTAGTTATACATGCATATGATTGATTTGAGGTCAGTTTTATGAGCGCTATCTAGTAATGGAATTGTCAAACAAAGTTTTTTGTATTCAAACGACAGTTGGCAATATTTCCTTTTATTGAGAAAAAGAAGAAGCCATAAAAGGGTTTTAATCAGCTGTTTTTTTTTTTTTTCTTAATAGCCGTTTACCTCATTGAATCATTAGAATTTTATTTTTGATGGTTCAGGCTGTTCTTGAGAAGGAAACTGTCTAATCTGCAATGGATGGCGATTGTTCTCTTAGCTGTTGGAACAACAACAAGCCAGGTGACGGCTAGAGCCCTATCCTCATATTTATTTGGAAATGGAGTTATAAGTAGGTAATTTGTAATAGCAATAATGCAATGAAGGGCTTTTGCTTACATTTTTAGGGTTTAGAGTTTAATATTTTGTCTTTTGCTTTCATTTTATCTATAACGGTCATCAAGGCTTCACTTTCTTATATTAGTAATTTAGTGCCTTGGAGTTCGTATAGACCCAAACAGTTTCAAATAAATGTCAGTGGAAGCTAGTGATAATGTAGTTAGCTTTCATGATCCATAGCATCAGGGTGATTTTGCTATTTATGGACTAATATGATTGGATTAAGATGCTTTTAGGCTCTTGAGCATTTGTGATTGATTATGCTTTTCAGTGTTGTAGGTGTCAGTGCTGGTCTCCTCCACCTATCTCTAAGTAATTTTTTTTTCTTATAGGAACCTTTCTCTTAGGGTGTGTTTGATAGCAAAGAAAATGAAAAAAATCATAGAAAATTGTCTACTTTTTTTGTGTAACCGTTTTTTCCATTGTTTGATAGCTTTGTAACTGCACTGAGAAAAAAAACCACATTCCCCTATTTTCCTCATTTATTTTCTCATCTTTTAGTGTGGAAAATTGAAAATCTCTTCATCTCTCTCACGAATTGATCATTTCTTCCACCCAAACAAACTTGACATCTGCTACTCTTTCACAGATATACATTCTTTCTTTCTCTCTTTGTCTCCGGCTTCGTTACCAACATCATCGTCGAGCCGCCCGACATCGACGATGATTTAGATGCGCACACGGATTGAACCATCGTGCAATCAAACAACTATGAGAAAATTTTCTTTATAAAATTCTCTCCAGAAGATTTGCTAAAAAAAGTTTTTTCTCATTGAAGATTTTTTTTGCTATCAAACATATCCTTAGTAATTGAATATGACATTACCCTTATTATTATTATTATTATCATTATAATTATTCACTCTGAAACAAAGCAGAATTACAAAGAAACAAAGCTGTATATTATGTGTATCAATTACATTGTTAGGAAATATATATATATATAAGTAGTCGAACTTGAGACCTCTGGTTAGGGAGCATTGAGTTCTCCAAACCAGTCATACTAATCTCCATTGGTAGATTTTACAATTAGTACAAGTAGAAAGTTGTCTTGGTTTATGAAAAATTCTAACTTTCTGTTTTACAATTAAAACAAGTTTTTGTTGTATACTGTGTCTGTTTTTGCAGCTTTTGCTGTATTCCTTCATATGCTATATTTGTTTGGTGATTTAGCATTCTTCTTAGAATGGAATCTATGAAAAAATTTGAAAATATCTAACTCCATTTCTCTTGTGTTTAATTTTGTTTTAAAATTATTTTGAGGTACTACTTAACTCTTTTTTTTTATGCCTTCTGTCGGATTCTCTGTTAAGTTTTGAAAAGTAGGAGTATCAATTACCCTACTTGTGACACAAAACAAGAACAAACACATTAAATCTGCATTACCTTCTGCTGGAAAAGTTCCATGGAACATTCGATTCGGTAATATGTCATCCAAGAGCTGAACAACTGTTAACCTTAAAGTTTCTTAGTCCTGTCCGTTAAATATTTAAGTGCAGCTGCACCTTTCAACAATTGGTGCTGGAGGGAACCCTTATATCAATCTTCTGTCTTAATTATTCTGACAATAAATGGGTTGCCAGTTATGAGTCATTTTACTTCATCCCTTCAAGTACACTCTCTTTAATGAATGAACAAATATCCCCGTTGTTTTCTTTCTGCTTCTGTTTTAATTTGCTTTTCTTGTGTGTTTTTTTTTTTTTCTCCTAATTCAGGTTAAAGGTTGTGGAGAGGCATCATGTGACTCACTTTTCTCCGCACCACTTCAAGGGTATATGCTAGGAATTCTTTCTGCTTGTCTTTCTGCATTAGCTGGTGTTTATACAGAATATTTGATGAAGAAGAACAATGATAGCCTGTACTGGCAAAATGTGCAACTGTATACGTAGGTATCCCTTTCTCCAAACATTCAACTTGTTTTTTTTGTGTGTCATAAGAATGCAAGACTAGAATTATTCTAAGGAACCTTTTCTAAGCATACCTATGGAAATTTTTTAATCCTTTAACCTTTTTTTATTGTCCCCGAACCTATGGTGAAGGAAAACCTAAAATCTAATGGTACTCATTACAGATCAACAATTCGGAAAAGCTTCAGTCTTCAATGATCAGCTTCATTGCATCATTTTAAATAGATATCGTCATTTTCTCCCCATTCTTTTTGGTTATTCGATTATGGATCAGATTGTGTATAAAATTGTAATAGGAATGGTTTGCGAAGAGCACAGGGTGATTTTTATTGATTTTCTTTTTTCAATTCGCCCACAAATCTCTAAAGTTTAGTCTCCATTTAAATTCTATCATTAAAGTAATTCTATGTGAAAGATAAACAAATAACTGATATATTGTAAGCTGGATTTTCTACCAAAATCAATGGGTAAAAGTGGTCAGTTTAAATTTAAATACATTCTTGAATTTGCCTACAGCAAGTGCTCATTTAGATTTTCTAAATGTGTCACTTTTAAACTGTGTTGGCGGATGTCATTTTTGGGTGTCATTAGTTGTCTTTAATTTTCATCGTAACTAAGACTCTTGTGATTGCCTGTATCTGTTTAATCATTCCAAAGGCCTATTTGCAGGTTTGGTGCTATCTTCAACATGGCACGACTTCTGTTGGACGACTTCAGAGGTGGATTTGAAAATGGTCCCTGGTGGCAACGGCTTTTAAATGGATATGGTCTTACGACATGGATGGTGGTACTAAACCTAGGATCTACTGGTTTGCTGGTGTCTTGGTTAATGAAATATGCAAATAATATTGTGAAGGTTACTTCTTTTTCCCCATTTATACTTTCTTGGTCTTTTTTTTCCAAAAATAAATAAATAAATAAATTCTTGCACTGTGACTTCAAAGGCACTCTGCGCTTCACATAATATGCTTGATGATCGTCTAATCACGTACCTATGGCTGCTGTAACTTATCTATTCTAAGGTAAGGTATGTGGTGCCCATGACATTCTTCATCATCTAGCTCTGATTATGTAACTGGGTGTCATGACATTTCCTATTCAGCTGGGTTGTGGCAAGGAATTAAAAGCTGTTGTGGTGGGGTTTTTGCACTAGACAAAACTGTTCAAGGTTTATGTACACTAAATGGATTTATGCTATTTGAGGAATATATTTAGACTGTTCCATGGTGAAATTCGTGGGACTTAAAAGGATATATGACAGTGTCCTGTTATGCACGTTTCTATTGGCATGAACAGATCTCAAGTTTCATAGTGGAATTGTGCTTTCGAACTTATTTAGCTACACAAACAACGACAAAGCCTCAATTCCAAATTGATTGGGGTTGACTACATGGATCGAACTCTTCCATTTTGTTCAATTTAATGCACTTGATGATGTGCTTTCAAAATCCTTTAAAATGCTTCTAATCAGTGTATCAAAAGTTACCTTAGGTCTACCTCTATATCGTTGTGTTTCTTCATTTTCTAACTGGACATTTCTAGCCGCCGTTGTAATACTCTAAGTATTTTTTAGCTGCGAGCCTGAGAAATTGAAAAGACTCCTAAATCGTGATACGAGGTGTTAAATTTTTTTTGTTGATGGTGTTCTGTTGTGAACCTTGGAATAGGTTCTTCAAATAAGACTAGTCCGTGACCAAGTCTTGTATAGATGAGTCCGTGACTGCTTCTCCTTAGACTAATTTTTTCACAAAGTAATAGCTTCCTTTATTATTTCATAATGTTGGTCTTTTATAGACTTTTCATACAATATGAATGACTTGTAAAAATAGAAACTACTAACATCGAGTCCAACTAGGAAGGTAAACATTCTAATAAACGAATAAGAAAATCTATCTAATTAGTAATGTTCTAATAAGCAACTTTCTAATAAGTAAACCTTCTAATAAACTAATATCTTTAATAAGGAAACTTCTAATTATGCCATGTTGTCATTCTTTTAGTAATTGGGCCCACACAAATATTAAATGATATAATCATTACTCCCCTCATGGGTTTTGAACTTGTCCTCAAGCTCAATTTCAGAATAGGCCCTACTAGGTCACGGATCATTAGGAACATTATTAGCGCCACTGTCTTCAAATATCGGAAATTGTATCCAAAATAGACGTTTATGGTTGTGTTTCTTAGAATAGGATTCATCGTAGTTGTAGCGCAAGCCTTTAGATCTCCTCTTAACCATTTTTGCTTAGGTGAGATGCTTCACAAAACGGGTTGAGGAGCTTCTTTTGTCATTATCCGCAACGTTGTTGGATGGTTGTGCTCCACCTTTAGATAGAAACATCATGTTGAAGGACAAGGATGTACCACAATTAGTTGTTTTAGGAGTCTACGCACTATCTATGGCAAACGGTATATGGGTACCATTTGAAATCATTTGCTTGTGTTCAAGTGTTCGAGCCACGCTTATTGCAACTCCTAGATTTCTTGATTGTTGCATCTTGATGTCTATCCGGAGGTCCTCAATCGAGCTTGCAGTAAAAAGATTCACTTGTTGTTGAGGCTTCAAATCGGATGTTTAGGCCAACAATGATTGGAACTGACATTGATAATCTTCGACAGATCCGATTTGCTTCAAATTTGTTAAATCCTTTGATCTCTTGTCGTCTCCTCCACAACTGCTATGGTGTCCCTCGATATCACCACTGGTGGGTTTCTTTGATATCCCTCGAACTACGGTGGAGACATCAACCATTTGTTTCTCCAATGCTTGTTGTCGGCTCATGTGCTCCATGAAAGCCTCAAGCTTCTTTGTCAAATCCTCCATGCGCCCAACAGGATCGTTAGCTCTGATACCAGATGTTAAGAACCTTGGAATAGGTTCTTCAAATAAGACTAGTCCGTGACTAAGTCTTATATAGATGAGTCCGTAACTGATTCTCCTTAGACTAATTTTTTCACAAAGTAATAGCTTCCTTTATTATTTCATAATGACTGTCTGTTATAAAAATAGAAACTACTAACACTGAGTCCAACTAGGAAGGTAAACATTCTAATAAACGAATAAGAAAATCTATCTAATTAGTAATGTTCTAATAAGCAATTTTCTAATAAGTAAACCTTTTAATAAACTAATATCTTTAATAAGGAAACTTCTAATTATGCTATGTTGTCATTCTTTCAATAGTTGGGCCCACATAAATATTATATGATCATATTGTGTTCATTTGCTTATGATAGGTTTTACTATTGAAGTTTAGAAATTCTACTAAACTTTCAAAAAAAAAAAAAAAAAAGAAATTTTAAAAATCTTGATATTTATGATCTGGTTATGATTCGCCAGCGTAGCAATTCAAAGTGGCCATTCAAATTGTTTAGAGTAAATCTAATTGTGAATTATCCAATTCACACTGGCTAGAACTGCAATCCTGACTACCAGGATACAAATATTTGGACTAATAGTTATGCATCCTTGCATTAATAGGTTCCGTAACTTCTCTATAATTTTTTTTTTTTTTTTTCAGGTCTATTCTACCTCTATGGCAATGCTACTCACCATGGTTTTGTCTATTTATCTGTTCAATTTCAGGCCAACATTGCAGGTAGTTAATAAGATACATCTTAACTATTTCCTTTCTTGAATTAGAACTGTGCCCTAGGGCATTCTATTCCCTCCTGATTTGTTGAGCTTTTTTTTTAATCGAACTGATTTATTGAACTTCCGGCACTTGGTATATCATGAATCAGGTTCAGGATTTAGAACACTTATTTCTGGCGTTAATTGTTGCAGCTCTTTTTGGGTATTGTCATCTGCATGATGTCATTGCACATGTACTTTGCCCCTCCAAGCGTGCTAGTTGACTTGCCTGTTACGGTGAAAGCACTTCCTGAAAGCCTTCACGAAGTTTCTATTGATCGCTCAATGGAACCGAACAATCAAAGAAAGTAGAATGTAAGGAAAGCTTTTAACTGTATTCTGCGTGATTATTTCCTAACTGGTTGAATTTTGTGCATTTTTGCGCGTGAAGAAGGTGCATAAGGTCCTAACGACTGCTTTTGAATGCAGCGAACCATCACAATTCATGATTATTCTTTGTATTGCGAACATCCCGACTAGAAAGAAACTCAATTGAGCAACAGAAAAAGCTGCTTGAGTGGACTACCCGTATTGGTTGCTTGCGTGGATCTCTCTTGGCCCATATTTTAATTCAAGGTTTATCTACCCTAGAAATGCAAGATTGCTCGATTGTGATCTTGTCAGGTTAGTTTTGGCCACCCATACTGGGTTGTGATTTAGTCAAGTGAGTTCCACGTCCATCACAAACAAGAACATATCTTTGATACGGTCTCGGTTATTATATGTCATCAAAAATTTGAAATGTGAGTTTGATCATCTTTTCATGCTCTGTGGATGAAGTATAAAATCAAAATGCACAGTTTGATAAGAAAGTTGCCTTATCTAATCATTTAAATCCTTGTTGCAAGCCTGTAAATTGTTATTTCCTTGGTGAATCATAGCGCCATAATTTTATTTTCAGTCCATCCTGCATTGTCTGTATAAATTACTTTACTTCGGTTTCTACTGCAACCCGCTTTTCTCAAGATTTTTTTTTTTTAATTTTTATTTTTCATTCTTGGTGGGATCTTGATAGAATACTGAAATCAATCTATTGATTTTCTGGTTTCAAAACAATTACAAGAGCACGAACACCACAGTAACCCCAGAGAAAGGTCTTAAAACCCTCTCAACCCAAGTCACTCAAAGAGTGCTCCAATTACAAATCAATTCAAAAGATGTTGTTCTTACTCACTCACCCCTATTTATACTATCTTATTCCCACTAACTCTATAAGGCCTAGATGTGGGATCTTATCATTACTCCCCCCTAAAACATCCACCTTGTCCTCAAGGTGGACAGAAAAAGAGACAAGGAAAATTGAAGAACACTAGAAACATAGACTTATTGTGAAAAAAAACCCCTATTGTGTACTGCAAAGAGTGCAAAGTTAGACCGACACATATTTCTCATCGCAATGCAGTAGCAGAGCCCTAGCTTCCGGCTAGCCTGTGCTTCCGTCTCGGTCAATCGCTTGAGCTTCGGTGGAGATACATGCGGCGTGACTGCAGCAGACGAGCTGGGACTGGATTTGGTAGTAGAACTCACAACCGAACTGGTTTTATGTTGGGGAGTAAATGGGCTTTTGGTGGGCCCAGAAATGGTGCGGGAATTCCCAGTGGGTGAAGTGGGTGGGCGGCCTTCAGATCTGTTGGGGAGGCCCAAGTTGGGTGTGGCGCTGGGCCCAACAAGAGACGCCCCCTCTAACCCATCTCCTGCACTGATCGTCTTCTCGATTTGCTCTGCCCTCTCCACCACCGCCTGTAACGTCGCTGGGAGCTCAACCAACATCTCCACTCGGATGTGATCATTGACGTCGTTGGTCTCCGACCCGGGAATGAACCTCCGTAGAGAGAGCGGAGAGCCTTCGAGTGATCGGCGACGATGAACACGACGATCCGACCTTGAGGTCGGCTTGCAAGATGAGAGGGAGCTCTGTTCGCCTTCCTCTTCGTATGCATCTCTCGCTGAGCTCCTCCGCTCCGAACGCCGCCTTGTAGACTTGCACAAAGATCGGAGCCCTTCGACGCCTCCACGACCACCGAGGCTTCGAGCCGTGAACACCACGCCTTCGCTACTCCGCCGTGCTCCGCCACTCCATTTCGCACTCCGGCCACCGCTACGCTTTCCCGCGCCGCTCGAAGTTTAGACAGCTCCGACATCTCATGCAAGGCGAAGTAGTGCTCCGCCTGGTTGAGCCACACCAGTAGATTCTCCCCATCACAGTTCCGTATCTTGATCTTGCGAACCTCGGAGCCCGATCGATAAGACTGGCCTCGCCGAACCGAGCTCTCCGCTGATGGATCGAACTCTCCCGATCGCGGCAGATCTGGCGGATCTGGCGGATCTGGTGTGTATCCACCCCCGTCAGAGCCGGACCGGTAAGGTGGGATGACCAGATCTGGTCGGCGAGCCCTCTGAAAACGCCCTCGGAAGCCCCGGATCCGCGGATCTGCTCGGGGTTTAGTCGCCCTCTTCGATCCGACCGATCCGTGATCGCGGAACGCTCTGGCAGCGGTGCGGATCTCGATCGATCCATCAGTTCCCTGAGCTCGGTCCGCATCTCCCCCACTGCCGTTTCCAAGGCCGGGATCCGCTGCAACTCCGCCGGGATCTGCTTCAACTGCTCCTCCAGGGACTCAACACGGGCTTCCATTCTCGACGGCATAAATCGAAGCTCTGATACCATTGATAGAATACTGAAATCAATCTATTGATTTTCTGGTTTCAAAACAATTACAAGAGCAAGAACACCACAGTAACCCCAGAGAAAGGTCTTAAAACCCTCTCAACCCAAGTCACTCAAAGAGTGCTCCAATTACAAATCAATTCAAAAGATGTTGTTCTTACTCACTCACCCCTATTTATACTATCTTATTCCCACTAACTCTATAAGGCCTAGATGTGGGATCTTATCAGATCTCTAATGATTTTCCAGCCATCTCAAGATGCATAGTTTCTCTACGCCATCAAACCACACGGATTTCTTGTCTATGCCATCAGCAGACCTTCATTTTAATTTTTCATTATATTACAATGTGTACAATGCAAACTTTTAGGATATGGAAGTTGTTTCTTTTGAGAAGAGAAGGTGAGAAAGTTTCTTCTATTATACTTGTTAGGGTAGGATGGTCTACTTATGGTAAAAACTGGAAAGCTAGGAGATTTTTTAGAGGTGTACAAAAAGTTGATCACAAGAAATGCTTTGGTGCTTCTATAAAATTATAAAATATGGGACACAATAGAAATTGTTGGCCTTTAGCTTTCTTTTTCAATTTTAGTACTAATCAAAGCTTCATAGAAAATGAGACTTTTAGATATAGGAGTTATTACAAAGACTGAAGAAGTAACAGTGTCTGCTGCTTCTGAAAAAAGCATAAACAGTGTCTGCTGCTATTACAAGCAATGTAATTATGTTTGATCCCATAACACAAGTATGAATCTCCATATCCTATGCCCTAAATTATATTTGCTTTCATTCACAAACCTTTATATTTTTACGCTCATTGACTTTGATACAATAGAAGAAATTTAATTCAAGAAATTAGCCTTTGATGATTACTATCTAAAGCCTTTATCGTCTCTCGGTCTATGTGGAAGAGAAATAAAATTTAATGATTCTCTTAGGGCTATATAAGAAGTAAAAATGTATTTACATGATTCTCTTAAGGCTGTATAAGAAGTAAAAATGTATTCCTTCCAGGTCAAAAATGTCTTTCTAACAAACTTTTTGATCAAAATTATAAATTGTTTTCGGAATTCGATAGTGTATTTATTGTTTTTTTTATCCAATTATACTCTTATATGATTCAAATATTTATGATTATTCAATTCTTTAATTCATTTAATGTCAAATGACGCGTATATGTAAATTATACTTGTAATTAAGGCTATCTTAATTCTTGTGCCCTACCTTCAACGACTTATATTTGTGACCGGAAGGAGTAGTTGCCTAGATTGTTCATAACTTCCTTTCACTTTGAGCTTTAAATCACTTTGAATTTCTAGTAACATATATAAATTAGACCTTAAAAAATGCGGTGTCCTAAGCTTCTTCACCTGCACAGCCTCAGTCCTTATTTTGTTTTGTTGTTCTACAAAATAAAAATTTCTGATCACGATACTGTATATACTAGTAAGACATTTGGTTGAGACTCTTTGGTGCTCGAATTAACTTTACACAAACACTTCTCATAGATTGCTACAGACAAAACCATAAAGGCTCTTTAATCTCACAATAAACAATCTTACCTTCATATGGCTATATGTCAGACTTTGTAAGGCCCTCTTTTCCAATAATTGCCTTCTGTACTTTAATAATTGACATATTAAAGACAATACCTTTGATGGTCTATATCAATCAGATATTTCAAAAAAAAAAAAAAAAAAAAAAAGGAAACTGAATATATGACTGAATGATTCCTAGCGGTGAAACGTGTGATGCTGTAAAGCTTAAGATTGCACTGTCACCAGTCTTCTAAGAAAACTGTAAAATGGGTGGCCTAGGAGCAATTCCAACAACAAAATTCTATTTTTCTCTCTATTTTACAGTTTGACACATCAAATTCTATTTCTTTTCAAACGTCAAACTCTATTTTAACACCAAAACTTTTTTTTCTATTTTTTAAAATTATTTGTTTGTATGAAGTTTAATAAATTGTTTAATTAATAAAAAATTCAAGGAAAATATATTTATTTTTTAAAAATAAAAATAATGACTGGTACTTTTTTTGTTAAAACAACAACAAATACTTTTTTTGTTAAAAAATAAAAGTTGAAATAAAAAAGAAACATCTCTGTTTTAGCGTTCCGTGAATAGCGGAACACCAAATTTAGCACTGCAACTATTCACGGAACTACAAAATGGCGCAAAAATGGCCCTCAGTTGCCAACCAAACTCTATAATTGGAGATGGTCTAATTATACCAACCAGTGCATTGTAGTACACAAAATATGTTTAGTTAGGAAGTGTTGTACCAATATTTCACACGTTTACTGGGGACTCAAAGAGCACCGGCCTCCAAATTTCTCCTATAAAACTAGGCCAAAGCCACCTTGGTGCTGTATACCAAAAAAAAAAAAAAGGCACCTAGTTGAAAGAGTTGGGCAGGACAGAAACAGAGAGAAATGAGCACTGGAGTTGGCATGGGGTCACCTTCTTGCCCACTAGCTATGGGAGGTGATAGTCCTGACAGTCGTCGAGGAGGAGAGCAAAACGGGCACTTTGAGATGCCACTGCATTATCCAAGGTACACCAAAGACGACTACGAGCATATGCCGGAGTGGAAGCTTGATCGATTGCTTGATCAGTATGGGCTTTCCGTTATTGGAGATGCGAAACAGAAGAGGAGTTTCGCCATGGGAGCTTTTCTGTGGTCTTAATGGACTCATATACATGACAAGCATGAAATGAGGATGAGATGGTTATGGTCACCTTGAACTTGAAAGTTGAAATGTTTGCATTACAAGGCTTGTCGGTGAAATATGCATGTAGATTATATAAGTCTAGATGCATTGTTTTAAACATGAGAAATCTGTCTTGCATAATTTGATTAGAAGTATGAGAGCTGTTTGCTACTAGTTCTCTACTTCTCTGTATATTAATGTTGTTGGATACGAGTTACTTAATATTTTGATGGTTTTCTTTCTATCTCATTGTGACCATATTGTCCTACTCCTATGTCACTACATACAACTAAGGATCTAAATGAAGGGATCTCATCATGCTTTCTTCAACTTAGTCTAGAGGAGGGCATTTTTGAATCATTGTAGCTTCGTTATTTTGAAACTAAGAAGGTGGTTAGAAAAACTTGGTCTAATGTAGTGATTGTGCAACTATGGATCCATTCAAATATTAAAAACTAAAATTGATTTGTGTGATCAAAAATAAAAAAAAAAAAAAAAATTGAGCTCACATAAACATACTTCTATCTCCAAGCAAACAAAAAAATAAGGGAATAATCCTAGACATAGTATGATGAACATGGTATTCGACTAGTTGGAGTCTTTTTTGTGGTTTTTTACATTTGTGTGAAAGAGATTGAAGCCAATTTAGGATTTGTGATAGATTTGCAAAATAAATAAATAAGTAAAGTTTGCGATATATTTGAAAATACTAAAATTTTGTTCTAGGTTTGATAGATTTGCACCTCACAAATTTGTAAGGGCAGGCCAATAGATTTGGGCACCCCAAGTATGTATTAGGGCACCCCATTGTAAACTTTGAAGTCCTAAGCTACCATTTTGTTTTACTAGGCCCATCACCAAAACTCAAAAACGACCTAACAACCAAGCCATAGGTCTTCAATTCGGTCAACACCCCGTCACCCATTGGCCTTGGTCATCGATTTGGATGAAAAAAGGCGGTGGTGGTGGTTGTTCGTGCGGTGGTGGTTGTTCAAATTTGGGTTTGGGGTTGGATTGATTCTAATGTGAGATTTTGTGGATTTGTTGGTTTATTAATCAATTTTGGTTGTTGACAAATCGAAGGAAAACTTAAGAAATACTTCTCCATCTTGCACATCCACATCCCATATGTGTTCATCCTCCATTTTGTAAGGTTAATAGCCATCGAACAACCCAAACAAACAATGCTTTAGAATACAAAAAAAAAAAAAAGTTCAAACCTCATTAATCCACACAAAAACAGTAGAAATAAAACATTTTTCATCATAAAGCATGAAGAAATCGACTCTTATGATGGTAATGAGATCCAAAATTGCAAGTTTGGGTCGCTGGTGGTCGCAAAGGATTGTCGAAGTCGAAGCGTTGTCAGTTTGTGTGGAGTGCACAATAGGCAGGGGTGGACCCAGGATTTTAACTCCCCATGGGTTGTAGTTAAACAATGACGTCTACTTTTTTTAATCAATATTAAGTTTTTTTTTTCCTTTGAATTAATTATATTAAATTTTCAACCATTTCTTTTTATTTTTTAGTAGTTCGTATTATCTGATTTTTTTTTTTTACTTGAGTGAGAGTTGAACTCCAACCTCTTCAGACCTTGTCTTAGATTGATGCTTTGATTTTTACACTTATTTATTAATTTACATTAATTTTAGATATTTTGGTAATATAAAAATACATTATATATACAAACTAAAATTTGTTTTCGCTGTGTTCATCATATTTTTTTTGGATTAAGTATACGTTGTTGTTGTTCGTCATATATTTTTCTTTCAAATTTTTGAAAAGAAAGAAATGCTTTAATATTTTATAATATAGTTTATATTCCCTTATGAAGAGAGAAATTCGTCCTACTTGTATACATAGTCTGATTAAAAGCGATGTAATTTAGTTTTGTGATATGTATATGTGTGAAATTTGTTGAATAGTTAATTAACCAATAAGAGAGTGTCACCTCGAGCACATATCATTATTGATTGAAAAGTGGATTGTAGAGAAGGTCAGTCGCCACGTTGTCCCCATGAGAGGGTTGTTGCACCATCTATAGTTACTACTAAAGCTGGAAAGCTCAAAAGTTGTGGTTTCACTCATAGTCAAAAGTTTCATCTGCCATCCCTGGAAACCTCTGAACCTCAAGATGGCTTTTTCTACACAGCATTTTGCGGTTTTTACTTGTTTCAGGTATTTTGGTAAAAGGTTTGTATGAAGGGTTTTGTTTCCTTTTCTCCTACAGAAGATTGGCCAAACAACTCTCTCTTACTGCTTGAGCCTTTGGGTAGTTGATCCATTAGGAGGGAAAGGATAGTCGCTAAATCAGAGTCTTAAATCCCCCTGATGGGTATAAATTTTAAGTTGGGTGTTTTTTAATGCTCGTCTCTAGTACTTTATTCTTCTGCACCAGATCTAGGTTGGGTGGTTTTTAAGGTGTTTTTCAAAAAAATAGGGCACATTTACATTTTATTTCACAAAATAGGGTGGTGTACTTTTAATTTCTCCAGAATAGTCAATAACGCATTTTCAAAAGGCGCTATCAAAGCCACGTGGATTTTTTGCTGACGTGGACGGTCCACGTGGACTGCTCTTACACAGATAGCGCCTTTTCAAAAGGCGCTATCCGTGTAACCCAGTCCACGTGGACATCGACCGACCGAATAACGCCTATGGGTTGTACGGGTTGTTCGCCTCGCAATACGCGCTATCCGTGTAACCCGGTCCACGTGGTCATCCTACATGGACATCGGCCGACCGAATAGCGCCTATGGGTTGTACGGGTTCTCTGCCTCGCAATATGCGCTATCTGTGTAACTCGGTCCACGTGGTCATCCTACGTGGACATCGACCGACCGAATAGCGCCTATGGGTTGTACGGGTTGTCTGCCTCGCAATACGCGCTATCCGTGTAACCCGGTCCAAAAGAGTGCAAACGTCATGCACATATCCCGAGGTGGCAACTTTGGACCGGGTTACACGGATAGCGCGTATTGTGAGGCGGACAACCAGTACAACCCATAGGCGCTATTCGGTCGGCCGATGTCCACATAAGATGACCACGTGAACCGGGTTACACGGATAGCGCGTATTGCGAGGCGGACAACCCGTACAACCCATAGGCGTTATTCAGTCGGCCGATGTCCACGTAGGATGACCACGTGAACCGGGTTACACGGATGGCGCGTATTGCGAGGCGGACAACCCGTACAACCCATATGCGCTATTCGGTTGGCCGATGTCCACGTAGGATGACCACGTGGACCGGGTTACACGGATAGCGCCTTTTGAAAAGGCGCTATCTGTGTAAGGGCAGTCCACGTGGACCGTCCACGTTAGCAAAAAATCTACGTGACTTTGGTAGCGCCTTTTGAAAAGGCGTTGTTGCCTATTCTGAAAAAAAAAAAAACACCACCCTATTTTTTGGATTTAAACTAAAAACATTAGTACTTTTGTAAAAAATTCGGTTTTTAATGCTTCTCATTTACCCTAACAGTAAATGAGTCGAGTAATGCTAGGTGTTTTTAGCCCCTGTTTCTGTTTCTTTTATTTAGCTAATCCAGTTACATTTAATTCTCTTATATTTTAGATTAGTTCCTGTCAACTATCCACCCCTACTCTCTTCTTCTGCATTTTCTAAGCTTTTCAGGTCTCGGTAACCAACTAAATGTGGCTGAGGAAGAGGACATTTCTGGACTTCTGCATAAGTGTTCTTTAAATATGGAGGAGGAGGATGAGGTGGAAATCATGGAGGAGCATAAAGGAGATAGAATCTGTTGACGCATTGGACACCAGAAATTCATCTTCCGACCTTTAAACTACAGAAATGTAAAGTTTGGGTCCAATTACATGGACTTCCAGTGGATTGTCGAAGTGAAAAAGTCAGTCAAGGAAGTGGTCAGCCACATTGATAAGTACGTTAAAGTGGACGAGGAAATGAAAGTTAATGGGGCATTGCTCTAATATTATACAAGGGTTCGATTGGAGTTGGATCTGCAGAAAGAACAATTGAGAGGTGCAATAAAAGGAGATATTGGATTGACTTCGTGTATGAAAGGCTCAAGTTCGTATGTGGCTACTGTGGCAAGATCACGCACCGCACTAGATCCTGCGACCAAAATAGGGATGGCAATACCAATAGGGGTGGCAAAATAGGTCATGACAAGATAACACGACACGTCTAATATGAGAAATTAGCGGGTTAGGTTGAGCTTATACGGGTTCGGGTCATAAATGGGTCGACGGAATAAATGGATCGTATCACGAGTTGACACGCTAACTCGTCTACAACCCATTTAACTCGTTTATTAAATATAATACTTTTGATGTAATAGTTTAAAGGAGTAATAATTTTAAATTTTTAGTACCTCTCCAGTTAACTCACAAATCTTTTTACAACAAATATGATAATTATTTTTTAGTATATTATTTATGTACGTTTTACATTTTTTATTAATAATTATTTTATCAAGAAACAATTAAATTTTTTTTCAAGAAAATACAATTTAGATTTTTTTGGAAGATTCTAATATTTTGTATTTGTTATTTTTTCTCTCTATTGTTAAATTTTAATACTTAAATAAAAAAGAAAAGTAAAACTTACAATTAAAACATTATATTTTGTTGATTATTTAATTATGTTTATATTTTTTATGTTTATTTTAATTTATTCATGTATATATATTTTAAAACGTTGTAAAAAAATTATAAAAATTGAAATAAAATAAAAAATTAACTAAAATATTTAATAAATGGGTAACACGAAGACCCGACATATTTAATGCGACTTATTTAGACAAGAAAAAAATTAACACGATTAATAAATGGGTCGGGTTTGAGTTTGCCTTATATGGGTCATGACCTGAGTTTATGACACGATACGTTTAAACACAATAACACGAATTGTCATGCCTAAATGCGAGCAAGATCTATAACGACTCAATCCTGGATGAAGCACAATTCAGAAGGAACTTCAATGGAGGAAAAAACAGGCAGAAAGGAGAATGCTCATCTCGAGAATCATCAGGTGGTACTCACTCATCACACAAACCCAATACTCAGGAAAGAAGGGAGGATTATGTGGAATCGTCACATTCTAGGAAGACCCCCCCCCCCCCCCCCCCCCCCCCCCCCCCCGGTATGGAAATGGAAACACAAACATACAAATGAAGATCACCAAAGCTAGATTTGATATTGATTTGATGGAAATTACACGTTCCATGCCGGCTGTGCAAGGAAAGATCCAAGTATGGAGGCAAATCCTCCAAATTCAAATTTGGAATTGATTTGTGGCGGTAGGCCCGCCAAAGCTCCCCCCAAAAACCCCACCTACCCACAAAAGAAAGCCTACACAATCCCATCTCTCTACTAGAGCCCATCCCCTCTCCAGCCCAACCCAACGGTAAAAGTCCATCCCTCTTAAACACCCTATCTCTCTCAAAGACCATCCACATCAACCAATTCTCCTCATATCTTTAGACAATACCCCCTCTACCATTGAAGTACTCGACCCCTCCAGCAAACTCCCCGAGAACCTTACCCAAATCATTGTCTCAACAATCAAAAGGCCCCCAGACATCTTCACAGAATCATTTAGCTTTACACACTATTATGCTTTCCTCCCTTCTGATCAGGTTCATCTCCTAAACCCCACATTTTTTCATATCCCTTGACATACAGAGAACCCATTCTCCCAACCCATCCCTGACCCAGTTAAATCCCTGAAGCAAGCCGTGGAATGGCCCTAAAGGCGAAGGCCAGAACAGCCCAAATGAATAAAAAAGAAAACAACTGGGCTGAAGTGGCAAAGAAGAGAAATCTTCCTATGACGAGGAAACTAAATGAAGAAAAAGAAAACATTGCCCCAAATGAGCAATTAAAAAAGCTCAAATCTTCTCCTTATATATCCAAGCAGGTGGAGGCAACCTACTTAAAAGGGGCCCAAGACCCTTATATATGATAGCACTGGTGTGGAATTGTAGGGAGTTGGAGGAACCCTTACAGTGGTTGCTATCAGGGACTTGATGAGATCCCATCCTCTAGACGTCCTAGTTCTAATAGAAACAAAAACCAGCAAAGAGTGTTTGAGGTCGTTTGTCGTAAACTAAGATTCGGTTTTATGCAAACAATTGACCCTAAAGGTTTATCGGGAGGAATAATAATTTTTGGAACGCGATATTAATGATTCAAATAACTAAATACGAGTTTTTTTGTAGAAGTTCAAATCATTGATCAGTGTAGGGGTAATCCATGGAGATTGATCGGAGTATACCTGAACACTATATAGAATGTAAGAGCAAAACAATTAGACAAGCTAGTGGGAAGGGTAAGCAATAGCACATAACTACATATTATCATGGCGGACTTCAATGCTATTACAAGCTAGGAGGAAAAAGAATTAGGCGTTCCTTGGTACTAAGAGGGAGATTCTAAACTTAATGACTTCATCACTGACATCCAAGCCACTGATCTAGGATTCATAAGGCCCAAGTTCACCTAGACTAATAGAAGACGACGTGACCAGTGTATATCGACTAGATTGGATAGAGCTGTAACTACTTAAGCATGGATGGAGAGATTCCCAAAAGCCACATTATCTAACTTATGTCTGCCAACTCTAATCATATGGGCCTAATGTTGAAAACTGAGAGGAAAACATATAAATGAACACCATTCTTCAGATTTGACAATCATTAGTTGCAGTCAAAAGAATGTTCAAAAGTTATGGAACGCTCATGGAACTTTCATAAGGCCAATTTAGAGGAGAAACTGCAAAATTTTAAAAAGGAATGTCTTTAAATAGAGGAAGAGAACTTATCTGGCAAACTTAAAGCGTATGATGGAGGAGATCCAAGGCAAGTTAAGGGAAGTCCATTCAGTTACAAACTCTAGTACATATACCATCAAGGGATTGGAGAACCAGCTTAAGAAGGCAATGAAGGAAGAGGAACAATATTGGAGGACAATGGCACATATCGATTAGTTAAAGGAAGGAGATCGTAATACTGTATATTTTCATTCCATAGTGAAAGGAAAAAGAAAAGGTAACCTGATCTCTAGTTTACTCAATAATCAAGGGAAAGATGTACGTGATCATCAAGGAATCATCAATATAGTTGAATCATACTTTGAAGAAACTTTCAAATCCTTGGATAGTGCCAATGATTTCTCAATCCTGAATGGCTTAGAGGGAAGGCTAACAAATGAAGAATTTCGAGCATTGGAAAGACCTTTCACTAAAGATGAGGTGGTGACAACTCTTAGACAGATGCATCCAAACAAGACACCAGGCCCTGACGGCATTACAAACAAGGTTCTCCAACAGAAATGGCCCCTTTCAGAGAAGATATTATGCAGGTGTTTGAAAACTTCTTTTCATCAAGCAATATTGAAAGAACCCTGAATGAAACCCTCATTTTCCTTATCCCCAAAAAATAGTTCCCTTAAACGATCACTAAATATAGACCAATCAGTCTCTGCAACTCTTCATATAAATTGACTGCCAAGGTAATCTCAAATAAACTAAAAACTATGCTTAGCTCACTGATATCTTTTTTTTAGAATGCTTTTGTAGCTGGTAGGCAGATTTCTAACAACATCATCCTAGTCAAGAAATACTTCACTCCATGAATAATTCAAAGAGAAGATCCCAAGAGCTCATCCTCAAACTCAACATTTCAAAAGCTTATGATAAGTTAGAATAAGGGCTCATCACAGAGATGCTGAGAAAACTAGGCTTCCCTTATAGATGGTGCACTTGGAACTAAGGCTGCCTATCATCAGTTTCGTACAAAATCATTATGAATGGTGAGCTATCTAGCATAATCATCCCCTCGAGAGGAATCAGGTAAAATGACCCATTATCCCTTTTATATGCTTTAAAGCTCTATCGTTTTTGCTCTCTAAAGAATAAAGGGAATGTCTCCTCAATGGCTTCAAACTTAACTACACAGCCCCCTCAGTCTCTCACTTAATGTTTGCAGATGACACGTTCCTTTTCTGTAAGGCTAATGTTGATAATCTTTGGGCCATTAAAAAAATCTTGCATGATTACTCTCTTATTTTAGGTCAACATGTCAATCATTAGAAGAGTTCTATAGCTTTCAGCAAGAATTTCTCTCTCATCCTGGGATGACACCTAAAAAATGCATATAAATCTCGACTTCTAAAGGCCTTGGGAAGTACTTAAGAATCCAATTATGTATGGGTTAGGGGAGGAAGCATTAGTTTGAGGGCATTGTGGAGAATATCCTTAACAGAGTACTCATATGGAGAGAACGTCTGCTATCCCCAACACTTAAGGAAATTGTCATGAAGGCAGTAGCACAAGCTATACTGAATCACTACATGTTCATCTTCCTTCTTCCTAAAGTGATCATTTAAGCAATATCACATGCCATGGCCAAGTTCTTGTGGAGTAACTCAGCGAAGGAGAGAGGCATTCATTGGTGCAGTTGGGACAGAATGGCAGTACCTAAGCTCATGGAAGGATTAGGTTTTCGTGATCTTGAACTCTTCAACTTGAGTTTCCTAGCAAAGTAGAGTTGGAAGCTATTACTTAGGGAGATTCCTCTAGTTTTAACTTCCTAAAGAACAAATACTTCCTCATGGATGATCTATTGAAAGCTTAGTTGGGTAATCGACCCTCATTAGCATGGAGAAGCATTTTAGCAGGTAAAGAGATTTTGAAGAAGCTCACCATCAATTGCACTTAATCGAGCACAATGGAAAAGTTTGATCCATGTAGCCGACTCCAGTTAATTTGGGACTGAGGCTATGTTGTTGTTGTTGTTGTTTGGAAATGCCTCCAAAACACATTACCTACAAATTAAGCTCAATACGTGGAAGCGGAAACTGACAAACTCAAGATGCCCTATATGTGATAAAATGGAGGGATCAATCTTACATCTTCTGTTCTAATGTAGTTTCGCCCAAGTAGTTTGGTTCGCTGCTCCCAGTGGACTGAAGCTCTTGGCTTTCTGCAATGAAAACTTCTTCAATACTTAGGAAAGGCTCATCTCTATAGTAAACCCAACTCAGAAAATGAAGACTTGCTACAATGGTTAGTTTTTTGGATTTTGGAAAATCTGGAAAAACAAGAATGATATTGTCTTTCGGGAAGGAGGAGAGACCCCTTTAATAATGGTACAAAGGACAACAGAGCAAATTAGGGTATATAGGCTACTTGTTTATCCGGAAAGGATAGAGTGACTGAAACCCCTCCCACGCCCCTGGAAGGATCTCTTATTTTTGCTGATGTAGCACAAGATCTAAGTACTGGAGATAAGGGAATAGGCTGGATCTTAGTCACCCATACATATATTGTTCTAAAGGCGGGTTCGGTTGCATTTGGACCTACTTCCTCAACTAAAAAAATAGAGGCTTGGGCAATCTTTGAAGCATTACAGGGATGCCTAGATTGCATTGACTTGAAGGTGGTTCTATCGGATGCTAAATTGGTGATTAACTTTATCAACAAACCATTCACATTGTGCACGGAGATCGACCCCATTGTTTTTTATATCACATGTTTGGCAGGAGGCCGAGATCCCATCAATTTCCATTATATCTCTTGAGATTTGAACATAATAGCACATTCACTACCTAGACGTGCGTTGTTGTATCAAAACAATTGTATGTCGGAAAATCCTCCACCTGAACTATTTTTGAGTGAATGGAATACATAAATTTATTCTATGAAAAACAAAGAGGGCCGCTAAGGGCACCCCACCATTTAATGAGGGCACCCAGTTAATGTGGGCACAAACTGATTTACCTTGGGCACCCAAAAATTAGACCCGAAATACCGAAACTACCCCTCGTGGAAATCCCTGAGCACCCCACCACCCCCACCACCACCTTCACCGAACTCCTTGTGGAAGAATCCATTTGTTTTGAACCGACCAGTGAGAGGAATCCCTGAAATCGTGTTCTCCGTCCCTCGCCGTGTGTTTCTCCTTCGTTGTTCGAGTTTTCTACAGTTTGTAGGGTCGGGGTGTGAGCCGATTTCGTCTCCAAATTAGGGCTCGATTGAAGATCGTCGAGTTAAGTTACATTTGGTAGAGTAGTTGTAATGTGTGTGTGACGGTTTGTTCAAATGTAAAAAAATTGGGAAATCGTGGTTCTCGGCCACACAGGCTAGAGACTGTGTCAACTGTCTCGGCCAAGCATGGCCGAGACGGAAGCTAATATTTTTGGGAACTCGCAGTCTCGGCCACGAAGACCGGAAGAGTTGACAGCGTATCGATTACGCATGGCTGAGAATACTTCAGTTATCTCGGCCGCGACATGACGAGAGCTACAATTAGTGATAGGTAATGTGGCGTCGGTGGTGTATAACCGAGAATTTGCTCCTACTCTCGGTTGTACATTTCCGAGAGGGTCGCAGTAGGCTCGGTCGTCATAGGACGAGAGTAAGGCGAATCGAAATGGTCAATCCATCTCGGTGGTGTACAACCGAGAACTTGCTATTGGACTCGGTTGTACACTGCCGATATATTGGACTACGTATCGATCATTGGTGGCCGAAAATATGGGTTGTTTCACGAACCTGCTTGACCGAGACATCAGAAATGGATGAATTTGAACATTACTTTTTGTAAATTTTTTTTGCGCTATGTCAAACTAACTATACAATATTAAAAATCCAGCACGACAATTTGCACCGAAACTTAATTAATTATAAATCTCCGTAACATTCAAACTGACTCTACAAGTGTCCATCCATAAGTAAACAACAATCAAAATACAACACAACATTTGTATATCCATAGAACATTCGGAGTAACTGGCAAAATTTCTAAATGTTTAGCCATCAAGGTTTCTAGGTACAAGCTTTACACTACGGTGTATCTAAATCTACAACAGGTATGGTGGCTTCATCAACAGTTGCAATGGGCGCGATGTCTCGAAATACGAATCCATCTCGTCAACCTTTGGCGCAGTCCTCAACGTACCGATCCCACGATGGATATAAGGATGGTAACGGTGCATTCACACGCAACTTCACCTGTCAAAGTGAACAATAGAACATAGAAGATATTGTCACAAACCCGATTAAGGGGGAAACAAAACAATTCACAAAAAATCATAAAACTTACCATAACCCAATGGATATTCCTTTCATTTGTCATTGCAATGATAAGTCTGTTGTGCAACGACGACGGTGGAGCACTACGTAGAGGTAGGAATGTGGAGGCATTCCCATGCGAGAGGTTGACGAGAATGACATTGAATGCGGTGGATACTAACAATCCCATGTCTGGAAGTGTCAACCATTCTTTGAAACTCGAGCCAAGCACTTCCCGCCAAAGGTCTTCATACCCGATAATCTCATCGTACATCCTTCTACGCACAATCCTCCACCCGTCTACTTCGGCAAGTCCAAGCCCAGAGGCTATACACCGATATCCGCAATTTCCATCGGAAACCACATCGATAATGCCCTCAACATGTGGCAACCAATCCGGTTCTAAGCAATGACCATAAGCCATGTTAGATCCACTTTGCGCGCGTCCACTGACACGACGCATTTGTGGAACAACCTTGCCTTTCTTCTGCCTAGAAGTGGATGCCTCTTTTGTGGAGTGGGAGGACTCAAATCCGCTCTCCACCCATCTCGTCGAAGAATCGTCATCATCGTGTTTTCTCTTCGACACTGCCTTGCCTCCGATTGGAGACCCCGGTGTCCTCCCACCCGCATCCTCAACTTCCTGCTCGCACTCTACAAAAGACGAAGGTGGACTAATCTCCCTGAGCTGCTGAATTTCAGTCCTCCCCCCCGCATCCTCGACTTCCTGCTCCCCCTTATCCAATCTTTCTGCGGTGTCGTGATTGTGCCTCCTACATATCACAGTGACATACCATAAGGAGTCAGCATTTTCCTTTACGTTAATTAGGAAAGGGCATCCACATTTCTTCGTACCAGTTGGAGTCCTCGCCTTTTTATCATTTCTTGATTTCTTTAAAATTTTGGTCGTTTTCCCCTTCCCTACTCTCTGAGTCAGTCCCCTATATGTCCCAGACCTCTCACAGGCAAGTTTCACCCTTCCTCTGCGCTTAATGCCCCCGGCATCCGAGCGCTTCGTTACTAACGCAAACTTGTTCTCACCACTAATCATTTGAAGCCATGAAATAGCCGCTTCTCGAGAGGGGAATGGCTTACAAGGTGTAAAAGTGTCCTTGTAGTCTGAAAAATTACTAGATACCGGCATTACCTGCAATACAAACAGTGTAACATTATAATCAACCAAAATGTACAGCACAATCACAAAAAATCCAAAAAAATAGGTTTTCGATTGTACAGGTCCGAAACGTTCTTCAGAGTCTCCCTCACGTACGACCGAGAGTTACTCATTACTCTCGGTCGTACCATTCCGTGACCTACGTGAAACCTCTCGGTCCTCTATGACCGAGACATTACTATACATCTCGGTCCTGCGAGGCCGAAACAATCGCGCACCCAGACAGAAACTTCGGATAACCGCAAAAAAAAACACAATAAATTTGCAAAATTACCTCAAGTACGACCTCCTCTGGCACCAAAGCAGTATAATCCCCCATTATATAGTGGAAACAAGTTCGGATTTGAAGAAATTACCAAACCCTACGTTGACAAACAAATCATTATTTTCACAGTTTTACACAACTAAACCGTTCTAAAAAACCATCATATGGTTGTCAAACATTGTTACCTCGCTGTCGGATGATGTCAATCCGCAAGAATCGATCAACGCTCGCCAAACGCAATGTGGCTTTGTGGTTCAAGCTTGGTGGTGGGGTGCCCTAACTCTTTGTCAAAATGGTGTGGGGTTTGAACCATTATATATACAGGGGCAAAATGGTCTTTTCCATTTTTGCTGGAATTTTTACAAATAAGTTGGGTGCCTTCATGAAAAGGTGGGGTGCCCTTAGCGGCCCTCAAAACAAAACACCTAGTGCAACAGTGTCCTTTGGACAGTAATAATGTGACATACTAATTTTATACAATTGTAGAGATTGCATGCTTTTTCAAGCATTAATAGTTGTGCGCACGCATCACGATATAAGATCTAATGGTCTATACCAATACTTTAAATAAATGTGTGCATCACATTATCATTTTTCGTGTCCTATTTAACTTTTTTGTTAAAGTGATTTATATTGAGGTGTTCCTAGTATAACTGGACAAACTTATATTATAAATAGATATAATAACAATGAAGCACAAAACAAATTTTGAAAATGGTGCACACAATAGTGCAAACCCAACCCCAACCATAAGGTAAGGATAACCACCCCAATAACAGGGACAACTACCGTTGTGACGGGGACAACATTCGCACGTATGCGGTAATTAAATTTACCTAAATAATAGAAACACTAAAAACTTAACCCAAATAGAAGAAAACTGAAATTCGGATGGACATGGTGCCACTCCAAGTTCACTGCTGACTGTTGCTCCACTGACAGCTCGCCGCCACGAACCGCTCATTGCCACTAGTTTTTCTTTGTATGTGACTTAGCACTGGACTTGGAGGGACCCAAGACCAAGCTTTAGGCAAAACGTTCATCGGCAGCGACCACATCAGAAACCAACAACGAAGCTAACTAGTAGCTGCTGCTCAAAAGGGTGAGGAGCGAAGGGAGGCTTAGTAGAGGAGGTGAAGGGAAGGTGAGAGGCGGGGTTCACAGTGGGCGAGATAAGAGGAAGAGGAAAGGGGAAATGGACGAGTGTAGAAGTTAGCCGCAAAATAGAAAAAAGAAAGAAAGGGAAGGATAAAGGGGGATCGACAACCACGCGACCAGCCAGAGCAAGTCGAGGGTCACCAATCCCAAGTAGATCTGGTGATTTTTTCTTCACGCGACGTTAGGGTTTTCGGGGGAACGACTCACACTTGTGTCTTATTTACCTTTTAGAAATACACTCGGAGGGCCGCACATTGCTTTTAAGGGTGGGCTAAACTGTAGTTATGAGCTAATTACCTAGGAAAAAAACTAAGAAATTTCTACTTTCCCCTAGGCTACAGCCCAATGCTAAAGACAATTGGGTCCTCCAGGTACAATGTGTGAGAGAGAGATAGTGACATGTGAGGAACTGTGGGGGTTGTGAGAGGTAACTTGTTAGCGTGGGTGTTGTGGTTGATCTTTAGGTTCTCGACGACGCTAAGCGTTGTAGGTGTGGATGGTGGCGAAGTTGTATGGTTCTTCAGTTCTCTAGTTCTAGCATGGAGTATACATTGAAGACTAAAGAGAAGGCTAATAAGTATTTACTTAGGTTGTTTTCTAGGGCATGGAGGAACTCGTCTTGCATTCATCCTCATTTGCTCTCTTCGTTTCCTTCTTGATTAATCATTTTTTTGAAAACTTATTAGGTATATGGGGCATTTGGCAAATTAGGTATTTTTTATCCCTATTATAGGTTATTTGATTACTTTTACTATTGTACAAAATTTATGGGAATAAATTAATTAATGGTTCTCCAATTATACGATTAATATGCTAATCATGCATGTTCTCTTAATGAATTAATGTTCGTTAATTTACTTATCTTACAATGTACTATATGTATTTTTAGTGTTCTTAAATGTTGGGGCATATGCCCTAGATCAATCTATAAACATAGTATCTATTACTATTTTGGTTAATAAAATAGAGGATTTCATTTATTGTTTATTATAATTGGTTTGCATTATAATAAAATTCATGGATTTTTACTGAAATATTATAAATGTCCCTAGTTGGTCATTATACTAGGAACTATAATAAATTAAGACTAGTGTGAGTCTTGATTGATGGTCATGTGATTATCATATGTATAGGGATATGAATCAAGATCATGAGTATTTGTTAGGGAATAATGCACTAGACTGACCCGCTATAAGAACACTACATGAATTAAGTTATAGGTGTTACTCATAGTACGTATATCATTTAGTCTTTTGACTTGAAATTACTAGAGACTTCTTACGGGTTTTTGGGGTTCATATGTAGCGAAACATTTAAAATAATTTTTGAAAAACCCCAACAAGATCGAAAATAAGTTCCATTAAACTAGATTTACAAAATAAACCACACCTTAATCCATGATTTCCTTCTCTGATTGTTCGATTTCCAAGACGTTCAAGTGCGCATCTTCTATCAGAAATCTATACACGAACAGTAACCACAATTTGGAGTGCTAGCCCTAAGAAAGATAGAAAATATTTTTCTTTCTTTCCCAAAATCCAGAGAACTCGAAAATAGCAAAATTGAAATCTTGTTTCGCTTTAAGGTTTTAACATATAATTTTTATGTAGAAAATCTCTGTTAAAAAACATATTCATAATACAACTATTGTATTTAGACAATTCAAACAAATTACACAAAATCTCCTATTAATAAGTTATCATATAATAAATCATAAGGGATTTTATGTCATAAATTTTATCATATAAAATTCATTACTTTAAAACAATTGAAATTGCGCAAAGTCAATCTTCGTGTGCGACCCAATAGCATGCAACATTGGCAGTGAACCAAAACTATTTTGGTACACAATTTATAAGTAGTCTCTAGCAAGATATTATGACTACCCAAGTAGCATGAACATCAAAATCGATACAACTTAACGAATAACATATATCATACATTTTTGTCGTACGATATCCTTTAATTAAACATAAGGCATGAAAAGTCACCTTTAATGTTCAATCGTATTAGTCTCGATCTTTAGGTAAATTGAAAACATCCAAGTGGCATAGATCATATTAATTCACTTATACTTGGCCATTTAACAGTCTAGTATATCGAGATATCCACTGATATCTCTCTTTATACGAGAGTGACAAATTCTATCTTGATTACACATCTTCACATATTATTCATATGATAACCAATCAAATTCTTTACAATCATCTGGTTAAAGATAACGTTTGATTATGTCAAATTACCATACTCTTAATATTGAAGTCAATGGTAATCTCAAGTCGAATGATTAATAGTGTATTTGGTTCGCATGACTGCTTAGCTAATCCATTAGATTAAATGTAATATGTTGTTCACTTCACATGATTAGATAATGCAATGAATTAGTAATCATACAAACTGTGGATTAGACTAAGTGGAGCTTCACCCCTACACTAGGTAGTCCGTCCTCACCCAACCAATGAAATGGCAAAATCGCCCTTCACTATCATTTACTAAACCTGAACACAGTTCCGGTAACTTCAAAGCTCGGCTTTTCCTCTTCGGAGACTCAGCAAATTCCACTTCTAGAGGCAACTTTCCAGAAAGAATCAGAACAATTGAGTTTGAAGAACCACAACGCTCTTCCATTGATGGAGAATAGAATGATTTGACGAAGCGTAGAACTGATGATGATGATGATGATAATGGCGGCGAGGATTTTAGGGTTTGAGAAGGAGAGGGTTTTCCGGTGTAATCTTAGCATAGATTGATTGGAATCGTGAGTTGGTGAATGCTTTCGAGAGAATTTGAAAGGTTTGCGCCATCGTGATCACCTTGATGGACAAAGTACAGTGTAAGCCAAAATTTGTGTACAATGGTGTAAACCAGAATTTAGTTTCTGGGAGCATTAAAAAACATGTTTTCATACCCATAATGACTCATTAAACTAGTTTCTAAGATCGATCTCAAACAATTCATTCGAACCATTACACACTAATGCTAGTACTCTCATGTCTTCGTCTATCTCTCTCTCTCTCTCTTCACCGTACACTACACAAAGTCCTTCAAAGGGGTCGACCCTTGCATGCCAAATCATCAAAATCAGTCTCAATTCATACCTCCACCTCAACAAACAAAAAGTGGATTCATGAACTGTAGAGAACAACGGAGCCTTGCTTGTTGTTGAGGGTTTTTATATGGGGAAGGGTGAAATTTTCATTTTTATGAAACTATTTAAAATCCTATTATGCCAACCGAACAAGTCTCCAAATTTGGATAAGCCCTAATCCATAGTCATGTAATCCAATGTTTGTTAATCCGACTATATCAAGACAACCATATCAACTCAACCGAACACACCATAAATGATATACTTATCATAAGTAACACCTATGACTTAATCCATGTGGTGTTCTCATAGCGGGCCGATCCAATAACTTGTTACCTAATAAGTACTCATAATCTCGATTCGTATCCGTACACGCATGATCATCACATGACCATCAATCAAGATTTACACTAGTTTTAATTCATTATATTTCCTAGATAATGGTCAATTAGGGACATTTAGGATATTTCGACAAATACTCATGATCTTATTATAAGGTAACCAGTAAACATGCAATCACTTATAATAAAACAGCAAACGAAAGCCTCTATTTAATTAACTAAAATTGTAAGACAAACAATGTTTATAAATTGACTTAAAGCATATGCCCCAACATCTCCCAGTTGCACTAGGGTCAATCATTCATGTATCTAATACCTAATTACCTAACATGACCATTATTTTTCGCTCGTGGAAGTGTAACGGCCCATTTTATTAATGTCTATAAAATTTACAGATGTGGACGCCAGCTCGGATCTACGTGGACACCCTGTAGGCTAGGACACACGGGGACTTAGGTATGGAAGTTTATGATGTGTTGGTTGCTTATTTGCGGTGTAATTTATTCAAATACATCGCATTTGTGTATGTTGCAAAATAATACGTGTGAGGGCGTGTGAACTGTATTCTCCTCGATATGCGTGTCGAAGCGGGTACTGGGTGGTTGACGGGACCGAATATTTGGTCGGGGAAATGAAAACACACAAATTGAATAAAAATTTGTCAAGTAACTAATATGGAATAGATATTGGGTGACTAACGAAGCGGCGGTACGTGGATATCACGGTTCGGACGCAAAACCGGGCGTCGAAACGCCCGAAAATACAGACGAGTGTCTCATCCGTCTCACAATTAGGTGTCAAGACACCTAACATCACACTTGTCCAAACTACACCACACCTGTCCAATTTCCATACAAGTGTCCATCTACCCACCTACACACACACACACACACACACACACACACACACACACACACACACACACACACACACACACACACACACACACGACACAAAAAGACCAGAACAGGGAGGCCGAGAGGAAGAAAAAGGAAATGAGAGGAGGAGGAGAAGGAGGAACACGCCGGGAAGGAGAAGAGGAGGTGGAGACTTCATGGTCGAGGTGAGTCATCATCGGTTGTGGGTTTCAGTGGTTGGCGGTGGGGTGGTCGAGAGTGGGGTTCGGCCATGGAGGCCGAACCCCATGGCCGACCGAGGTGGAGATGGCAGGGGTGTCTCCCCTGCCATCGGTTCCACCGAGGTTGGGGTGGAGAACAACCCCAAACCATCGCCGGAAGAACAGAAAAAAAAAATATTTCCCTCTGGTTCGATCGGGGAAGAATACTCAAGTGGGGTGGGCCCAGAACGGGTCGGGTCGGGTCTGATCCAGTTGGGTCGACCCAGACCCAAACAAAATTAAAAGAAAAAGAAAAAAAAGAAGAAAAATGAAAGAACAATTTGAAGAAATTTCAAAAAAATTGGGAAAATTATATTTCTAAAAAGTACATATGTGAGAATGTCGGACGCGACTTTTTGCGGGGTTTTGCCCTGAAAAGCGCAAAATGGGCAAATGAGCCTAAACATTTTTTAGATTTGTGGTAAATTGTCATGCTAACTTAAGTTATTAATAAATGGACATAGGCTGACACGGTGATCAATTAGCGAATAAGGACTTAGTGGACTTGGACCCGGGGATTGATTACGGGGTAGTGGAGCGCGTTGTGAGGTTTGTAAAACCCAATGAAAAAACTCTCGAGTATTTATTTTGCTTTGTATTTCCATTCATTTCCAGTATTCATTGTGATTTTTTTTATTACATTCATATCTTGTCATCTTTTGGAAGGTTGGTTGAGTTACTCCCACCGAATTTCTCGTTGTGTGTCTATGCATTCTAGACCATAGCATGTGTATCAGGAGTTCTCAGTGGATAACGACCCGAGCTTTTGAACTGCTACATGTATTTGTGTGTCGAAGGTATACGCCGGCCACCGAGGGGATCATGTGATAGCAAGTTGAGTGCGCCCACTAGTGGGATCCTGGAAGGGAATCCCGAAGTATGATTTAGTCTGACTGGAACAAGCATACACATTTGCACTTTATTGTTATCGATGCATGCGATGCCTTACTTACAGTTGTCTGTTTACATTCTGCATGTTTATTTAACAGTATTTATTGACTTCCACTTATTTATATGAATGCTCGGAGGAGTTCCTTGGGATTTTACTGACTGGACTCGTCATCCATTTTCTTTTGTGATGATTGAGTGCAGATCCTAGTATAAGTAAGGGCAAGGGGATCTTACGTGACCACCTCTGACTGCCTACCGTTGAGAATTACTTGTACGTGTATTTTTATTTTGATATTTCAATTCTTTTGGGAACTGTGGAGTGTACCTCATAGGGTACAGTTGTTTACTTATACATAATACTTTTCAGGGTTTTTCCACATTAGGATTTGTTGAATTAATTAATATTTCTTGCATTTACATATAACTTCCGTTGCATATGTCATTTATACATTTTATACACAAGTGTACGAGAAATTCAAGACAAAAAAAGGACGGGCAGGTGCGTACACGTGTACCAGTGCCAGCTCCACAGTTGGTATCAGAGCAAAGAGGAAGTCCTAAGACAATAAAACTTACTCAACAGACTTAGATGTGGAAAACCCGAAGTTAGTGCCTTAGAACTTTAGTTGGGAAGTGATGCGAGGTAGGTAAAGTAAGAACTTATATATGTGTTATATTTTCATGTTACTATATGATATACGTATATACCTCGAGACTGATTCGGAGCGCATTCTCGATGCAGATCATGGACGGATAGTCGGGTACGCCAGTTGAGACTGGACAGACTAGCGATGCGGTTAAGGATGTCCCAGTTACGGCGAGTGTGGAGGATAGACTCTTAGCCCAAGAGACACAGATGGCTGAGGTCTTACGGATATTGCGAGCGCGAGATCATGCGATCGGCGGCACTCACTTCAGCCTAGAGAGCGTGGTGGTGGTGCGTGCAACCGACGGAGACAGATGTTGTTCGGGGGTACCTCAGACGCCAGTTCAGGGGGTAGCGACAGAAGCACCTACAGAGATAGCTACCGCAGTCGTTGTTCCTTTGGAGACGTCGACTCTTACGCCTCCACCCACGACGACGGACCAGGTCACTGCCACCCCCACTGCTAATACTCCTACTACATCAACATTCGTCCTGGCACCATAGATGAAGTTATTGAGAGAGTTTTTGAAGTTATAGCCTGGATTCTTTTACTGCAGCGGTGATCCCGAGGTTGCAGGGATATGGATAATGTCCCATCAGCGTTTCCATAAGCTGATGAAGAACGATGAGAGAGTACAGACACGACTTTCGGGAGCCTGTTTGAGAGGACATGCAACAGTCTGGTGGACGACATATACAGATACTCATCCGGAACCGACGACATGGGCTGAGTTTAGGGAGATATTTTATGATCAGTACATACCGATGGAGGTTAGGTTGAGACTGAAGGAGGAGTTTTTGGCCCTACGATAGGGAAATTAGACTTTGATACAGTAAATGGAGAGGTTCCGACATTTGCTGCAGTTCTTTTTAGATGTTCCCGGGACAGAGCGCTTGCAGGTCTATTATTTCACCAGAGTTTATGGTACATTTTCACTCAAATGGAGCTGAATATACGACAACGGAGATGGCTGGAGTTGCTGAAAGAGTACGACTTCACTATTGAGTATCACCCTGGCAAAGCAAACGTCGTAGCAGACGCATTGAGCAGGAGTAGACTCGACGGTCAAATTGTTATGTAGCAGATGACACATGAGCATGGTTTATTACAAGCATCATCAGTTATGTGCATGGCTGAGTTGTCGACTACGGCGGAACAACACATTTATTGTCAGTTGAGGACACTGACCGTATCGATTGAATGGGTTGCCGAGTGTCAGAGGGCTAATGGGCTCTATAAGCGGGTCAATGGTCTGTCACGGAATCCGAAATGCACTGATTGGGTAGAAACCACAGATCGGTGTTTGAGATACTGAGGGAGATTATGGATACCAGCGGATCAGGAGATACAGAATGGGATTCTAGAGGAGGCACACCGGTCTCGTTACACAGTTCATCCTGGTCGCACCAAGATGTACCATGATTTGAAGCGACTATTCTGGTGGCCAGGGATGAAGGCTGACGTAGGTGCTTACGTAAGGAGTCGTCATATTTGCCAGCACGTGAAGGCAGAGCATAGCGACCTAGTAGATTATTACAGACGTTGCCCATTCCATAGTGGAAATGGGAATATATCACTATGGATTTCGTTAGCGGGCTACCGCAGACATCGAGGTGTCACGATGCAGTTTTGGTAGTGATTGATAGATTGACAAAGTCGGCTCACTTCATTTCAATATCGATGAAATACACGTTTCCCCAGCTGAGCATATTGTTTGAGCGGGAGATTATTAGACTTTATGAGGTGCTAATTTCCATTGTGTAAGACAAAGATCCCGGATTGACCTCGAAACTATGGGAGGCAATGCAGGAACAATTTGGCACCAAGTTGTAGTTTAGTACAGCTTATCATCCTTAGACCGATGGACAGTCAGAACGGCTAATTCAGATTTTGGAAGATATGCTCAGGGCATGCATATTACAGTTTGGGGGTTCGTGGGAGGATTATCTTCCTTTGTGTGAGTTTGCATACAATAATAGCCATTAGGCGAGCATTGGTATGCCACCATTTAAGGCACCGTATGTGTGACCCTATAGATCACCTGCTCGTTGAGCAGAGCTGGAAGATACAGTGACGGTAGGGCCTGAGATAGTTGTTGATCACACAGAGAAAATTCGACAAATTCGTCAGAAACAGTGAGCTGCATAGGATAGACAGAAGAAATACGCGGATAGGTATCGTGATGGTCTGAGCTATGACTTCGGGCAATATGGTGTATTTGAAGGTTTCTCCTTGGAAATGTCAATAGAGATTTGGCATTAAGGGGAAACTAGCTCCGAGATACATTGGGCCATACCAGATTGCACAAAGAGTATACACTGTTGCATATCGATTAAAGTTACTTGCCGAGTTAGCTGGGGTTCATTCGATCTTTCACATTTCCATGTTGAGACTCGCTAGGTCATGGCCGAGACCGACGATTGAGTTGGGATAGGTGGAGATACAGCCTGACGTGACATATGAGGAGAGACCGATAGAGATTGTTGACCGTCGAGTACAGATTCTCCAAAACAGGGAACTCGCGAAGGTCCTAGTTCGTTGGCAGCATCATAAGACAGAGGTACTCACTCGGGAGATCGAGTCGACGATAAGGACGCGATACCCTCAACTATTCTCTAGTATGGGACTTTAGTTACAGTTAGATTTCAGGACGAAATTTTATTTAGTTGGGAAGAATTGTAACGACCCATTTTATTAATGTCTATTAAGTTTACAGACGTTGACGTCATCGCAGATCTACGTGGACGCCGCGGTAGGTTAGGACACACGGGGACTTAGGTATAGAAGTTTATGGTGTGTTGGTTGCTTATTTGCGGTGTAATTTATTCAAATGCATCGCATATGTGTATGTTGCAAAATAATACGTGTGAGGGTGCGTGAACTGTATTCGCTTTGATATGCGTGTTGACGCGGGTACCGGGTAGTTGACTGGACCGAATATTAGGTCGGGGAAACAAAAACACACAAATTGAATAAAAATTTGTCAAGTAACTAATATGGAATAGATATTGGGTAGCTAACGATGCAGTGGTACGTGGATATCAGGGTTCAGACGCAAAATCGGGGGCTGAAATGCCAGAAAACACGGGTGAGTGTCTTAGCTATCTCACAATTAGGTGTCAAGACACCTAACATCACACTTGTCCAAACTACACCACACCTGTCTAATTTCCATACAAGTGTCCATCCACACACACACACACACACACACACACACACACACACACACACACACACACACACACACACACACACACACACACACACACACACACACACACACACACACACACACACACACACACACACACACACACACACACACACACACACACACACACTGAACACAGGGAGGCCACACACACACAGACTGCCCGAGAACAGGGAGGCCCACACACAGACCAGAACAGGGAGGCCGAGAGGAAGAAGAAGGAAATGAGAGGAGGAGAAGGAGGAACGCGTCGGGAAGGAGAAAATGAGGTGGAGACGTCACGATCGAGGTGAGTCATCGTCGATTGTGGGTTCCGGTGATTGGCGGTGGGGTGGCCAAGAGTGGGGTTCGGCCATGGAGGCCGAACCCCATGGCTGACCGAGGTGGAGATGGCAGGGGTGTCTCCCTTGCCATCGATTCCACCAGGGTTGGGGTGGAGAACAACCCCAACCCATCGCCGGAAGAACATAAAAAAAAATTCCTCCCGATCGAACAAAAGGTTCGATCGGGGAAGAAGACCCCAGTGAGCCGAGCCTGGACTTGTTCTGGTCCAGGGCCGGGTCAGGTCCGACCCAATTGGGTAGACCCAGACCCAAACAAAATTAAAAAAAAAGAAGAAAAATGAAAGAAAAATTTTGAAAAATTTCGGAAAGTCGGGAAAAATTATATTTCGATAAAATAAATAAAAATTGATGAACCTCTATGAAAAGAACATATGTGGGAACGTCGGGCGCGACTTTTTGCGGGGGTTTGCCTCGAAAAGCGCGAAATGGGCAATTGAGCCTAAAAATTTTAGAAATTTGTGGTAATTTTTCATACTAACTTAAGTTATTAATAAATGGACATAGGTTGACACGGTGATCAATTGGCGACCAAGGACTCGGTGGACTTGGACCTGGGGATTGATTACGGGGTAGTGGAGCGCATTGTGAGGTTTGTAAAAGCCAATGGAAAAACTCTCGAGTATTTATTTTACTTTGTATTTCCATTCATTTCCAGTATTCCTTGTGATTTTTCATTACATTCATATCTTGTCATCTTTTGGACGGTTGGTTGAGTTACTCCCACCGGATTGTTCGCTGTGTGTCTATCCATTCTAGACCATAACATGTTTATCAGGAGCTCTCGGTGGATAACGACCCGAGCTTTTGAACTGCTACATGTATTTGTGTGTCGAAGGTCTACGCCGGCCACCGAGGGGATCAGGTGATAGCAAGTTGAGTGCGCCCACTAGTGGGATCCTGGAAGGGAATCCTGAAGTATGATTTAGTCTGACTGGAACAAGCATACACATTTGCACTTTATTGTTATCGATGCATGCGATGCCCTACTTACAGTTGTCTGTTTACATTCTGCATGTTTATTTAACAATATTTATTGACTTCAACTTATTTATATGAATGCTCGGAGGAGTTCCTTGGGATTTTAAAGACTGGACTCGTCATCCATTTTCTTATGTGATGATTGAGTGCAGATTATAGGACAAGTAAGGGCAAGGGGATCTTACGTGGCCACCTCTGACTGCCTACCGTTGAGAATTACTTGTACGTGTGTTTTTATTTTGATATTTTGATTCTTTTGGGAATTGGGGAGTATACTTCCTAGGGTACAGTTGTTTACATATACATAATACTTGTCATGGTTTTTTCCATAGTAAGATTTGTTGAATTAATTAATATTTCTTGCATTTATGTATAACTTCCGCTGCATATGTCATTTATACGTTGTATACACAAGTGGATGCGAAATTTGAGACAGAAAAAGGACGTGCAAGTGTCGTACAAGTGTAGTAGGGCCAGCTAGCAAGGAGTACATGGAGACACGTCACCCCGGGGCGGCGAGGGCCGCCACAAAAAGAGCCTTTGTCAAATGATCTGCAATATTATCTCTTGTAGAAACTCTGCAAATCTTCACATCTCCACTCTCAATGATTTCTCGAATTAGATGAAAACGTCTAAGCATATCTTTGGATCGATGGTGTGATCTTGGTTCTTTGGCCTATGATATCACCCCGCTATCACAATACAAAAAATGGGGTTAGCTATACTTGGAACCACATCATGTTCAAAGATGAAATTTTTTATCCAAACCGCTTCCTTAGCTGCATCGGACGCAATATACTTAGCTTATGTTGTAGAATTTGTCATGGTGTCTTGCTTTGAACTTTTTCAGCTCACTACACCTCCATTCAAAATAAACATTTATCCAAACTGCGATTTGAACTCATCTATATCAATTTGAGAACTTGCGTTTGTGTAACCATTTACAACAAGCTCGTCTTTCGAACTTCCATAGACCAAGAACACTTCTTCAGCCCTTCTTTAGTACTTAAGGATGTTCTTTACTACTTCATAGTGACTCTCGCTAGGATAAAACTGATATCTGCTTATTATGCTCAAAGCATATGATACATCAGGTCGGGTGCATGGTATGGTATGCATGATAGATCCAATAGCTAATGCATAGAGAATTGTATTCATACGCTCTCACTCATTATTAGTCTTCAGACATTGAGTCTTACTGAGACTTATACCATGAGACATTGGCAACGACCCTCCTTTAGAGTCTTGTACACTGAACTTATTCAGTACCATGTCAATATCAACACTCCAAATTAGATCGATCAACCTTTTAGATCTATATCTATAGATCTTAATATCAAGGATGTAGGCTGCATCTCATAAGTCCTTTATTGAGAAACACTTCCCTAAGCAAGACTTGACATTTTGCAAGGTTGGGATGTTATTTCCAATGAGTAATATATCATCAACATACAATATCGGGAAAATAATTACACTCCCACTTACCTTTTTATATGCAAAAGGCTCATTTTCATTTTTAATGAAACCAAATTCCTTAATTGCTTCATCAAAGCGAAGACTCCAACTTTGAGAAGCTTGCTTTAATCCATAAATAGATTTTTGATGTTTGCACACCTTCCCATAATTCTCAAGATGAGCAAACCCTCCAGGTTGTATCATATACATGTCCTCAAGTATTTTTTCATTTAAAAAAGATGTTTTGACATCCATTTGTCATATCTCATATTCATAATATTCAGTTACGACAATCATAATTCTAATTGATTTAAGCATTGCTACAGGAGAAAAAGTCGCATCATAATCAACACATTGAGTTTGTCTGAAACTTTTTGCTACTAGCTATGCTTTAAAAGGATGCACATTGCCATCCATGTCGATTTTCTTCTTGAAAACTCATTTACATCTAATGGTCTTACCACCTTCAGGTAAATCAACCAGGTTCCAAATTTGGTTATTATACATGGATTGCATCTCAGAATTCATGGCACTCAACCATTTATTTGCCTTAGGGCTAGACACAACCTCATGATAAGTAGTACGCTCATTTTGCTCCATAAGCAACACCTCACTACTATTAGTAGTAAAAAATCTAAATCTCTAATGTCGATGTCTTACCCTATCATGTAACGACCCGTTACCTTTAGCCGATGATTAGTAGTAATCCAAATCCTAATTAATCCGAGTTAGGCTCATAATTAAGCTTGGCATACCTTGATCAACGTGTGTGTGCATTTGCGTGATATATGATGTTTGTTTGATTTGCAAAATTAAACTATAAATAGGTTGTGTATATAATGTGGTATATACAAGCCCATATGGGACAAAATACACGATAAATATGAAATATTGGTATACAGTGAGCGTCGAGGGAGACGTGGCAAGGATGTGCACGCTCGTGGCTACAAGTAGGCGTGTCCGATGGTTTTATCGCAAGAGATAAACATGAAATATATATTTATATATAAGGATATATATATATATATATGAATATATATTTATTGGAAAATTAAGAAAATATAAATTATATATATCATTTGATCATCTCGAATGAAGTGGAAGTCACGGATGTGTCAAATATCGTGTCACAATCGCTCGTGTCACTTTAACACATCAACAATTCGATCAATCTTGACATGACGTGATGCGTATATTGAGAAATCAATATATATAAAACAAAATCATTGTTTATCGATTCATTTCAATTAAATGAGAAAAATCGAGTTTGGCTAGATTTGGTGCGACGGGAGGTCATTCTAGGATATGAATTTGATCAAGTTGAGGAACTTAATTGATAGAATGGCTCATGAGCATCATACATGTATGTTTTGATTTGGTGTTTATCAAAGTCAGAATCGTAGGTGATGCTAGGATCGTGGTGTTTGAGATGTTTTCTTGATCTAATTTAGTCCCTCAACTCATAGTTGATATTTCTAAGCTAGTAGGAATAAGTTTGAGGTGGTTTAGATCATTTTAGAGGTGTTTTGAAGAAATTTGGAATGAGCAGAACATACTGTTGTTGCTGGTCTAGCGTAATTAGCGCGCTAGATCTGCAATTAGCATGTTAATTGTGCTTGGTTGGACGAATAGTGTGTGCAACCAAGGATTAGCACGTTAATCATGCTTATGAGTGCGATAATCCTGGGCCAGAAACAACAATTGTACAGTATTTTCATGAAAGTTGACCGAGGGTCTTAGGGACTGATTTATGAGTTCCTAATAGATTATAATGGACCTATTTTGATCCCAAATGGTTGATGATAGGTTGAGGAACATCGAGGAAATGAGAGAGGACCAAAAAGTTATGAGTTTGGGTAATATGGACTTAACTTAAGGTAAGTACGGATTTGCTTATTTATCATAATTGTCTGGCTATTTAGTATATATAACTCATTTAGTTGTTGGAATAGAATGGGGGATTATGTACACTGTGGCAGTTTTCAATAAACGAAAAATGGTGTGTAATGTGACCAAGTTATAACTCATGGTTTTAAGAATAAGTTTATAGAAGATGGGTTCCCTTCCCGACCTATATATAACTCCTGCTCAATTCGATATGTTGTATGGATTACATACACACTAGGGAGCTTAGGATAGAACCATTGGGCATTAGTGGATGGGCTAGAGAGCACATATGCGTAATATGTTGGTCTAGCAATTGCACTAATGGCGTTGGTGCGTAATCGACCCTAGGTTTTATAAACTAATAGAGATCACAGTCTACTAATCCAAAAACATTTGCTTTGCATCCGTTTATGTATTGAACTATGTGATTTCCATATTCTTGTTAGATATTATTGTTTCATGTTGCTATTGTATGTTTCCTTTGAATATTATATGGAATGTTGATGGTTATGTGAATCCATACTTACTGTGCAAGTTGGAGTTCTCACACCAATTAACAATTACAGGTAGAGCCGACGAGCGCTACGACTACAGGATGGAGAATTTTTAGGAGTCTTGAACTTCTCTTCTATGTCGTGAGTTTCCATTGTCTTATATATTGTATCGAATTACATTTTGTAATATAATATGGGATGGAAGTTTTGTATAATCGATGGTTATTTCAGTTTTTGTTTTAAATACTGTATACCTTATTTTGATTATTAAAAAGGTTTTGAATTTTCGCTGCGTACCGTATTTGTCTTAATCGATAATGGATATACAGTAATGGAGATCAGGTGCAGGTGGTAACGCTGCTGGCTCTGGTTAAGTTTGGTAAGGGTAATCTAGGCTTAATTAGGGTTTCAGGTCGGGTATCGCCTTAATCTGGTTAGGGGATGCTACATATCAGACCTACATGGGCTTTGTGATATCTGTGGAGTTTCAACGAGTTTAAGACTTTGTTGATCTCCCACAGGCAGTTGAGTGTTTATTTATAGTTCTTGAACTTCTTCAACACTTACTTTATTCTCATTTTCGTCTTTTGAGATAAACTCTTTTTCCATAAAGACATCATTCCGAACAACAAACATTTTGTTCTCAATGGGACTATAAAATTAGTATCCTCTAGTTTTTTTAGGATAACCAATAAATACATACTTGGTACATTTAGCTGATAATTTTTCTAAAATTTGTCATTGTACAAAACCTCACAGCTCCAAATCTTAAGGAAAGAGAAACTTGATTTTTTCTCAAACCACATCTCATATGGTATTTAATTAACCATTTTAGAAGGAACATGATTTAATGTAAACGCAGCAGTTTCTAAGGCATAAACTCAAAAGGAAATAGGAAGATATGCATGACTTATCATAGATTGAATTGTATCCAATAAAGTCTGATTTATCCTCTCAGAAACATCATTCTATTGTGGAGTTGCTAGAAGAGTTAACTATGAGACAATCCCACAGTTTCTAAGATGATTATCAAACTCTTAGTTTAAATATTCACCACCGCGATCTAATCGAAGTGCTTCAATAGTTTTACTAAGTTGATTTTGCACTTCATTTTAAAATGTTTGAAACAACTCTAAATATTCACCTTTATAGGACCACATACATTAGTATGTATTAGACCCAATAAATCACTTGCTCTTTCACTGTGTCTAATAAAAGAACTCTTTGTCATCTTGCATGGTAAACAAGATACGTATGTTTTATAAGATTCAAAATCAATGAATCTAAAAGTCCATCTTTATAGACTTTAGAAATACATTTCTCATTTATGTGGCCAACATGACAATGCCAAAGGTAGGTTTGATTCAAGTTACTTAACTCATTGTATTTATGTTAAGAATAAGAGTATATGTGGACCTTTTCATGTTTAAAATATAAAAAACATCACACAAATCAGCATTCGTATAGAAAATGTCTTTATGAAAAATTAAGCATTTACTATTCGTAATAATGAAATTAAAACCGTTCAAATCCAAACATGAAACTAAAATGATGTTTTTGCTTAAGGCAGGGATATAATAATAATTATTTAAAACTAAAACAAGTCCACTAGGTAAAATTAACTCATAGCATCCTATAGCCAACGAATCAACATTTGCTCAATTTTGAACTCGTAGAATGACTTCTCCTTTCTTTAGTTTTCTACTTTTGGTGAGACCCCGCACATTAGTATAAATGTGAGATCCACATCTGGTATCCAATACCTAGGAATCACTAGTAGATAAGTTAATTTTAATAACGCAAATACTTGAAGCGGTAGTCGCACTACACTTCTTTTTCCTTAGATCTTTAAGATATAACTTGCAATTTCTAAATCAATTGGTGTAAGGTAAAAATGACAATTTCATTTTTTTCCTATTCCTTATAGGACTGTGAAGTAGAAACAACCTTAGGTTTGACTTATTCCACTGGCTTTATGACAGTCACGATAGTCTTGGCAACTTTAGTCTTGCCTTTTCTCTTCTTCTTGAAAGCCTTTCTTTCTGATCAATCAACATATTAGCAGAGGGTTTCTTAACATTCAGCTCAGCATTCTTAAGCATCAAATGCAACTCTAAGCTAGACTTATTCATATTATTCATGTTATAGTTCATCACAAATTGTAAATAACTATCATGCAATGAATTCAAAATAAATCCGTAGCCAACTCTTAGCTTATGAGAAATCTAACTCAGTCAAGATGGTCAATATAGCCCTTCATTTTCAGAATATGAGGATTAACTAACGCACCTTCAGCCATTTTGCAAGAATGAAGGTTCTTGACTGTCTCGAACCATTCTTGCATTGCCTACTGTTGAAACATTTCCTTCAGTATCGTAGCCATGTCGTAAGCTTCAATGACTTCCATGTCCTTCTCAAGTTCGGGAACCATGGTTGCCGACATAATGCATACAACTTGCATTCATGCTTAAGAACTATTTTCAAGCTTCTGAACCATTCAAGAAAATTTGCCCTAGGCAACTTATTCTTCTGAAAGAAGGATTGCAGTGACAAATGATTAGTGTGATTTAAAGAGGCCATAGATCTACAACAAAGATTACACAAAAGTTTATTTTATTATAAAGGAATAGACTCCCACCAAATTAACAACCCTCTTAAAAATACTATGTTCATTTAAGGGACAAATCCATGTTTCGCCTAATTCAAATACAACTAAGGCATGACATTTTGAATTAGGTTATTTAGGTAGGTACCTTTTACCAATTATATCATAGTAACTTTTAGTTGTTTTTATGAGATTATGGCATCTTACGTCTTAGCGTGTTTTATATCATCTTGTGCTAAAAGCCCAAAACCGTTTTGATAGCTTTATCAAGTCTAACCATTTCACACAATAGAGTAACCGTTGTTTGGTTTTAGGGCTCATACGCTGCAGAGATTGCAAAACAATTTTGACAAAAACTCCAACAGGATCCGAATCTAATTCCATTAAAAACATTTAAACCAAGAAAACATAATCATACCTCGGTTGCAAAATACCTTTCTGAAGGTTGATCGATCTCTAAGGCACTGCCAACGACGAACGCCCTATACCAGCAGTCCACACAAGAATGGCGACCGAGATTCGAAGTGCTAGCTTCGAGAGAACACCAAACCTTTTTGTTTCTCTCCAAAACGATCCAGAGCATACCAGAAAACCCTAATTCCTTTTTAAACGAAAATAGAGTTTCGGCCCTAAAATCTGATCCGTGTATTCTAACTTAAATCGTATATTTATACAACCCTTGTATATAGATTGTTAAGTAAATTACATATGTACCCCTACTTAAAGAAGTATAAGTGTAATACACCGCAAAGACTTTTCCGTTATGAATTTTATCGTATAAAATTCATTTTTCCGAACCATCTTAAAATCTCGCAAAACCATTCTTAGTGTGCGACCAAATAGGCTCATACAACGTTGGCAGTGTACCAAAATACATTTTGGTATACAAGTCATAAGCGGCCTCTAGCAAGACATTATGACTACCCGAGTTGTACGAATATCAAATCGATACAACCTAATCGATAGTGTATATAACATCCTTTTGTCACACGATATCCTTTTGATCAAACATAAGGCATGGAATTGTCATCCAACATGTTCAATCGTACTAGTCTCGATCTCTAGGTAGACTGAAAACATCCAAGTGACATTGATCAATATCAATTCACTTACACTAGGCCTTTTAACAGTCTAACACATCGAGGGATCCACCGGATATCTCTCTATATATGAAAGGGACAAATTCTAACTCGATTACATAACTTCATCACATTGCTCACACAATAACCAATCACAAACTTTATAATCATCCGGTTAAAGACAACGTTTGATTGTGTCAAATCGCTATGTTCCTAATGTTGAAGTCTATGGTAATCTCGAGTCAGATGACTGAAAAATATACCTATTATGAGAAACAACTATGACTTAATCTATGTGATGTTCTCATAGCGGGTCATTCCAGTACTTTATTCCCTAATAAGTACTCATGATCTTGATTCGTATCCCTATACGTATAATCATCATATGATCATCAATCAAGACTCACACTAGTCTTAATTCATTATAGTTCCCAATATAATGATCGACTATGGACATTTAGGATATTTCTGCAAATACCCATTGATCTTATTATAATGTAAACAAGTAAATTAATTGTAATAAACAACAAATGAAATCCTCTATTTTATTAACTAAAAGTATTGATAAAGACAGTTAATGGATTGACCTAGGGCACATGCCCCAACATCTCCCACTTGCACTAGGGCCAATCATACATGCATCTAATGCCTAATGATTTAACATGACCATCATGTTTTGCTTATGGAAGAGCTTTAGCCAATGGATCCGTAACGTTGTCTTCAGTAGGTACTCTGCAAATTTTCATGTCTCCCCTCTCAATAATTTCTCTGATGAGATGAAAACGCATGAGTATATGTTTGGATCTGTGGTGTGATCTAGGTTCCTTGGCCTGTGTTATTGCCCCGTTATTGTCACAATACAAACGAAAAGGGTTAGCAATACTTGGAACCACTCCTAGTTCAGAAATGAACTTTTTGATCCAAACCGCCTCCTTTGCCGCATCGGACATTGCAATATACTCGACCTTCATTTGTAGAATCCGCCACGCCTCTTGCTTCGAACTTTTCCACTTCATCGCACCCCCATTCAAAGTAAACGCATATCCAAACTGTGATCTAAAATCATCTATATCAGTTTGAAAACTTACATCTGTGTAACCATTTACAACTAGATAATTTTCAAAACCTCCATAGACCAAGAACATTTCCTTAGTCCTTCTTAAGTATTTAAGAATGTTCTTTATTGCTATCCAGTGACTCTCACCAGGATATGGCTGATATCTGCTTGTAGTGCTCAAAGCATATGATACATCAGGTCGAGTGCATAGCATGGCATACATGATAGATCCAATAGCTGATGCATATGGAATCTTATTCATATGGTCTCGCTCATCATTTCTCTTAGGATATTGAATCTTGCTGAGACTTATGCCAGGAGACATTGGCAACAATCCTCTTTTAGAGTCTTGCAATTTGAACCTATTCAGCACCATGTCTATGTAAGCACTCTGACTTAGACCGATTAGCCTCTTAGATCTATCCCTATAAATCCTTATCCCCAAGATATAGGCTGCATCTCCTAAGTCTTTCATTGAGAAACATTTCCCTAACCAAGACTTGACATTCTGTAATGTTGGGATGTCATTTCCAATGAGTAATATATCATCAACATACAGTACCAAAAAAACAACTGCATTCCCACTAACCTTCTTGTATACACAAGGCTCATCTTCGTTCTTAATAAAACCAAAATCCTTGATTGCTTCATCAAAATGAAGATTCCAACTCCGAGAAGCTTGCTTTAATCCATAAATGGATCTTTGAAGCTTGCATACCTTCCTAGAATTCTCAAGATGTACAAAACCTTCAGGTTGTATCATATACACGTCCTCAAACAGCTTTACGTTAAGAAATGTTGTCTTTACATCCATTTGACATATCTCATAGTCATAATATGCAACAATGGCAATTAAAATTCTTATGGATTTAAGCATGGCAACTGGCGAAAAAGTTTCATCATAATCAACACCATGAGTCTGCCTGAAACCTTTTGCTACAATTTTTGCTTTAAAAGTATGCACTTTGCCATCCAAGTCAGTTTTCTTCTTGAAAACTCATTTACATCTAATGGTCTTACCACCTTCAAGTAAATCAACCAAGTTCCAAACTTGGTTATCATACATGGATTGCATTTCAGAGTTCATGGCACTTAGCCATTTATCTGAGTCTGGTCCAGACATAGCCTCCTGATAAGTGGTGGGCTCATTTTGATCCATAAGCAACACATAACAACTATCTGTAATGAGGAATCCGAATCTCTCTGGCTCATGTCTTACCCTACTAGATTTACGTGGGCCTTGTGTCACTTGTGGAGGTTCAACTGGTTCAGGACGTTGTTGAACTTTCAGTAGCGGTTCAGTGTTTATCTGTGATTCTTGAACTTCTTCAAGATTTATTTCTCTCCCAGTAGTGTCTTTTGAAATAAACTGGTTTTCCATAAAGGCACCATACCGAGAAACAAACACTTTGTTCTCAGCGGGATTATAAAAGTAATATCCTTTTGTTTCCTTAGGATACCCTATAAATAAATACTTATTAGATTTAGGTGCTAGTTTTTCTGAGACTTGTCGTTTTACGTAAGCCTCACAACCCCAAATCTTAAGGAAAGACAAACTAGGTCTCTTCCCATACCATATCTCATATGGTGTTTTATCAACCACTTTAGAAGGAACTCGATTTAGAGTAAAAACTCAGTTTGTAATGCATAACCCCAAAAGGATAATGGAAGATATGCGTGACTCATCATAAACCGAACCATATCTAATAAGGTTCGATTTCTCCTTTTAGAAACTCCATTCCATTGTTGAGTTGCTGGTGGAGTCAATTGTGAGAGAATCCTACAATTTCTAAGATGATCATCGAATTCTTGGCTTAAATATTCACCACCTCGATCTGACCGAAGTATTTTGGTAGTTTTACCAAGTTGATTCTGCACTTCATTTTGAAACGTTCGAAACATCTCGAATGATTTAGCTTTATGTTTCATTAGATATACATAACCATAAATGTTGAAATTATCAGTAAATGTAATGAAGTATTGATAACCTCCTCTAGCCATTGTGTTTATAGGACCGCATACATCAGTATGTATTGGACCTAATAAATCACTTGCCTTTTCCCTATGTCTAGTAAAGGGACTTTTAGTCATCTTGCCTAGTAAACAATATACGCACGTTTCATATGTTTCTAAATCAAATGAATATAGAAGTCCATCTTTATAGAGCTTTGTTATGTGTTTCTCGTTTATGTGCCCGAGACGACAATGCCAAAGATAGGTTTGATTCAAATCATTTGACTTGAATATCTTAGTATTTATGTTAAAGACTGGAGTATCAGTAGACCTTTTCATGCTTAGAATATAAAGACCATCACAAAATCAGATTTGCGTAAAATATACTTTTACGAGAAATGGAACATCTATTATTCGTAATAATAAAATCAAAACCATCCATATCGAACCATGAAACATAAATGATGTTTCTGCTCAAGGCAGGCGCAAAATAACAATTATTTAAAGTTAAAATAAGTCCACTAGGTAAGACTAAGTCATATGATCCAACAGCCATGGCAGCAACTCTTGCTCCATTCCCTACGCGGAGGATGATTTCTCCTTTCTTCAACTTTCTACTTCTGGTGAGTCCCTACACATTTATACAAATGTGAGATCCACATCCGGTATCTGACACCCAGGAATCACTAGTAGATAAATTAATTTCAATAACATAAATACATGTAGTAGTAGTCGCACTACCCTTTTTCTTCTTTAGATCTTCCAGATAGAGTTTGCAATTTATGAACCAATGTCTAGGTGCATGACAGAAATGACAATTTCCTTCCTTTTCTTTTGGGTGTTTTGAAGCAGGAACAGGCTGGGGCTTGACTTGTTCCACAGGCTTTGTGACAGGTGCAGCAGCAACCTTGACAACTTTAGCCTTGCCTTTGCCTTTCTTTTTCATTCCCTTTCCCTTTTGGACCATCAACACATTACTAGAGGATTTCTTGATATTTTGTTTAGCAATTTTAAGCATCAAATGCAACTCTGAAATTGATTTCTCCATATTATTCATATAGCGGTTCATCACAAATTGCGAGTAACTCTCTGGTAATGAATTCAAGACCAAATCCGTAGCCAACTCTTAGCTTATGGGAAATCCAAATCTATCAAGCTGGTCAACATAGCCTTTCATCTTCAGAACATGAGGACTAACTTACGTACCCTCAGTCATCTTGCAAGAATGTAGGTTTTTGACTGTCTTGAACCTTTCTTGGCAGCTTGCTGTTGGAATATTTCCTTCAACGTTATAGCCATGTCGTAGGCTTCCATTAGTTCCATGTCTTTCTGAAGTTCAGAAACCATAGTTTCCAGCATAATACATGCAACATCAGTAGAATCGTTGACATGCTTATTATGCGCATCCTTCACAACTTTCGTAGCATTGGCTGGTGGGTCCTCAGGGATTGGAGAATCCAGGACATACAACTTGCGTTCATGCTTAAGAACAATTCTCAAGTTTCTAAATCAGTCAAGAAAATTAGTCCCAGATAGCTTATCCTTCTCATGGATGGATCGCAGTGTTAGGGGATTATTGTTACTTGAAGATTATGCAAAGTTCATTTTAGTATAGAGGAATAGACTCCCACGAAATTAACAACCCTCCTAAAACATACTGTTTATTTAAGAGACTAAAATCTATATTTCACCTAATTTTATGACAGTTATGGCATGAAACACAGAATTAGATTATTTAGGTAGGTAACAGTACCAATTACATCTTATATAATTTTAGATGCTTTTATGAGATACGGGACATCTTATGTCTTATCATGTTTTTATCTCATCATGTGTCAAAAGCTCAAAACTATTTTGATAGCTTTATTAAGTCGGACCATTTTAAACATTTAGGTAACTCTTATCCAACTTGTCTCACCAAGATAACACAATACACTCAGCTATGGCTGAAACTGTATTAGTGTGATCGAGGCCTTGACAAGTATTTAAAATGGATGGCATGAGACTTCAAATTTAATAGAGGGATTTTATTCAGATTTAGTGATTTTATGTAAACAATGAAATATCATATATTTTATTGATTTGTTAAATCACTAAACAATTTGAAAATTTTTATACTATTCACTAATAAAAGAATATATGTGCGCTAGGATTAGTTAGATTTATGTCCCATTGGTTCCTTGAATGAAGCGGTGGTTCCAATGGCAACTGACGAGAGTATAGGGGCAGCGCCCCTTTTTTTTTAGACAAATCTCAATTCCGAAAATTAAAACTCGTTATAGAAAATCATATTTCTCACTGATTTTATTATCTGAAATTAACCCCTTAAATTATCTGAAATTAAGTCAATTAAAACATTTTAATTAACCCGAGCCAATATCACCAATAACAAAATTTTCTCGATATTTTAATCCAACTAGAACTTAAGATATTTGAATCCTAGCATATCACCAATAACAAAATTCTCGATATTTATCTCCTATCTAATAGGGATAACGAAATTGATTTTGCTAATATCTCCTAATCTAATTTGTTATCTATCTCTTATCAAATAGAAACTTTATAACATTTTTAGATATAGCGAGATAAATAAATAATTTTGAAAAATAATTATTTGCAATTTCGGTCCTCATCCAAATAATCACAAACATGTAATTGAATCATGAAATACTATCCTAATAGAACCTAATCATATTAGTTTCAAATTAATATTAAGACTTATACAATTTAAGAAACTTAAAACAATGTAACCTTAATATGCATACTGTAATACTTCATCCATGCATCAATACACAAAAAATAAAGATTATACCTAATAGTGTCATGGATCACAAAACACTAAATTCAATTCATTAAAATTATTCAAATTAACCTAACATGGTTACTTGCTTGTACGAAACTGATTTCAATTAATTCACGAATATATGTATCATATACACAAAACATGATAATAAATCTCACAGAAAACTTAAGTATATCACACATAAATCAACTATTAACATACTTTCAATCATATATCACGTATATATCAGAAGAAAACATGAAATGAATTTAATGGAATTGAACTCGATGGCACTGATACCACTGTTGGGTTTTGGGGTTCATAAGCAGCGGAGATTACAAAACAATTTTGACAAAAACCCCAACAGGATCCGAATCTAATTCCATTAAAAACGTTTAAACCAAGAAAACTTAATCATAACTCGGTTGCAAAATACATTTCTGAAGGTTGATCGATCTCTAAGGCGCTGCCAACGATAAACACCCTCTACCAACAGTCCACACACGAACGGAAACTGAGATTCAAAGTGCTAGCTTCAAGAGAATACCAAACCTTTTTGTTTCTCTCCAAAACGATCCAGAGCGTACCAGAAAACCATAATTCCTTTTTAAACGAAAATAGAGTTTCGGCCCTAAAATTTCATCCGTATATTCTAACTTAAAGCGTCTATTTATACAACCATTGTGTAGAGACGGTTAAGTAAATTACACATATAACCATACTTAAAGAATTATAAGTGTAATACACCACAAGGACGTTTCTGTTATAAATTTTATCATATAAAATTCATTTTTCTGAACCATCTTAAAATCTCGCAAAACCATTCTTAGTGTGCGACCCAATAGGCTCATACAATGTTGGCAGTGTACCAAAACATATTTTGGTATACAAGTCATAAGCGGCCTCTAGCAAGACATTATGACTACCCAAGTTGTGCGAATATCAAATCGATACAACCTAATCAATAGTGTATACAACATCCTTTTGTCGCACGATATCCTTTTGATCAAACATAAGGCATGGAATTGTCATCCAACATGTTCAATCGTACTAGTCTCGATCTCTAGGTAGACTGAAAATATCCAAGTGACATTGATCAATATCAATTCAGTTAGACTAGGCCTTTTAACAGTCTAACACATCGAGGGATCCACTGGATATCTCTCTTTATATGAGAGGGACAAATTCTATCTCGATTACACAACTTCATCACATTGCTCACATAATAACCAATCACAACCTTTATAATCATCCGGTTAAAGACAACGTTTGATTGTGTCAAATCATTGTGTTCCTAATGTTGAAGTCTCCGATAATCTCAAATCAGATGACTGAAAAATATACCTATCATGAGAAACAACTATGACTTAATCCATGTGATGTTCTCATAGCGTGTCATTCCAGTACTTTGTTCATTAACAAGTACTCGTGATCTTGATTCGTATCCCTATACGTATAATCATCATATAATCATCAATCAAGAATCACACTAGTCTTAATTCATTATAGTTCCCAGTATAATGATCGACTAGGGACATTTAGGATATTTCTGCAAATACTAATGGATCTTATTATAATGTAAACATGTAAATTAATTATAATAAACAACAAATGAAATCATATATTTTATTAACTAAAAGTATTCATAAAGACAGTTAATGGATTGACCTAGGGCACATTCTCCAACAACCGTTACTCAACTTGCCTCACCAAGATAACATAATATACTCTGCAGAAGTAGACCTATATTGATGTGATGAAGCCTTGACGAGTATTTAAGAATGGATGACACTTGATATAAAACTTGGAAGATGGATTTTTTTATTTGTTTTAGCGATCATAATTTAAACGACATAAATATCATGTATTGCAATACATGTACAATCACTAAATAAGTTAGGAAGTTTTACTGATATTGACTATCATACAAATTTCCTTGCGCTACGAACAGTTAGAGGTGGTCCCGCTACCGGTCAGCGAGGGAAGTTACAAAGGCACACCCCCGTTTTTTTAGATAACAAATTTTGGTTCCAAAAATTAAAAATCGCCTAAAATTTCTCATTATTTTAGTCTATCCAATTGATCAAAACTGCCCCCTTATTTTAATTCCAAAAATGTTAAATAAAATGTCTTTTATTAACTCCGACATACCTCTAACTTTATATCTTATCTTAATCCAATTAGAATTTAAGATACTTTGAATCATTATCCATTACAAACTTTTTATATATCTCACATATCTTATAAGATTTGTAATTCCTATCCGATTATAAATTCATCTCCTATCTAATAGGAATATACTAACAGATAACACAAATAGATATATGGTCAAAATCAATTTCGATTCTTATCCATACAAAACAAGCAATTGAATCAAGAAACGAAATATTAATCATGCATTCAACACCATCATCATATTAAATTAATCATATTAATGCAATGATGATTTCTATCATGGAGACATGCATACTTGAACAAAATAGAATTATGTATTCAACACCAGAATCACATTAACCTAAACACGATTTCTAGCATGTGGACATACAAAATTTGCATCATTCAATATTAAAACGTATGTTAATCGAAATATTCTAAACATGAATTCAATCAATGAATCAAATCATGTGTATGTATCAAATACATGAATTAACAACATGCTTTAAAACCAATTATTGATTACAATTATTACCAAACCTATATGTACATCGTATATACATTAATCAATATCATGTTTTCACACATATATTATATATGCATAAGAGCAAACATGAAAATTTTTAATAGAATCAAGTTTAAGGCTTTGATACCACTGTTGGGCTTTTAGAGTTCATACACAACGAAAAACTCAGAACAATTTTTGAAAAACTCCAACATGATCGAAAATAAGTTCTATTAAACTAGATCTACAAAAGTAAACGATACCTTAAACCGTGATTTCATTCTCTGAATGTTGAATCTACAAGACGTTCAAGCGTGCGTTCTCTATCAAAAATCTGCATACGAACGGTTACCACAATTTGGAGTGCTAGCTCCAAGAGAGATAAAAAAATATTTTTTGCTCTCCCAAAATTCAGAGAACCCAAAAATAGCAAAAACAGAATCTTATTTCATTTTAGGGTTTCAACCTCTATTTATATGCGTAGAAAAGCTCACTTAGAAAATCTATTCGTAATACAACTATTGTATTTAGGCAATCCAAGCAAATTACACAAATGCCCCTATTAATAAGATATCATATAATAAATCGTAAGGGCTTTTATGTCATGAGTTTTATTATAAAATTCATTACTCTGGATCAATTAAAATTGCGTAAAGTCATTCTTTGTGTGCGGCCCAATAGGTTCATGCGACGTTAACAGGAACCAAAATTATTTTGGTACATAAGTCATAAGCGGTCTCTAGCAATGCATTATGACTACTCTCAAGTAGCATGAATATCAAAATCGATACAATCTAATGAATAGCATATATCATATCATTTTGTCATGTGATATCCTTTGATTAAACATAAGACATGTAAAGTCACTTTTAATGTTCAATCGTACTAGTCTCAATCTTTAGGTAGACCGAAAACATCCAAGTGACATTGATCATATCAATTCACTTGGACTTAGTCATTTAAAAGTCTAACATATCTAGGGATTCATTGATATCTCTCTTTATATGAGAGGGACAAATTATATCTTGATTACACACCTTCATATATTATTCATATAGTAACCAATCACAATCTTTGTAATTATCCGATTAAAACAATGTTTGATTATGTCAAATTATGATGTTCCTAATATTGAAGTCTATGGTAATCTCAAGTCAAAGAACTAAATGATATACTTATCATAACTAACACCTATGACTTAATCTATGTGGTGTTCTCATAGCGGGCCGGTCCAGTAACTTGTTTCCTAATAAGTACTTATGATCTCGATTCGTATCCTTATACGCATGATCATCACATGACCACCAATCAAGATTCACACTAGTCTTAATTCATTATAGTTCCTAGTATAATGACCGACTAGAAACATTTAAGACATTTCAACAAATACCCATTGATCTTATTATAAGGTAAACATGTAATTACTTATAATTAAAATCAAACGAAAACCTTTATTTTATTTACTAAAATTATAAAATAAACAATGTTTATAGATTGACCTAGGCCACATGTCTCAACAACTTCAACATTAGGAACACAATGATTTGACGCAATCAAACATTATCTTTAACCAGACAATTATAAAGGTTGTGATTGTTACTCTATGAATAATGTGTGAAGGTGCGTAATCGAGATAGAATTTGTCTCTCTCGTATAAGGAGAGATATCAATGGATCTCTTGATATGATAGACAGATAAATGACCAAGTCTAAAAGAATTGATATGATCAAGGAAAACACTAGAATAACAACAATAATGTCACACCATAAGACACATTAGCTCATACAAGCCTTCCATGACATCAACTTGCATGTTATGCATCGATATTTGTGTATGCCCGCATCTCGAAATGTAAATGGATGGTTCTTGTGAGCCAAGAGCCAATGTGCCTTGTGATACGACGTGCCATTGTCATTCTAGCATATCTTTATAACCAATGTCTCTTGGATGTTTAGGGTTACCTTGATATCGAGACTAGTACAATTGAATATTAAGGATGATTTTTCCGTGCCTTACGTTTAATCAAAGGATATCATACGAGAAAATGATGTAATATACACTATTGATTAGGTTGTACAGATTTTGATCTTCGTTCAACTTGGGTAGTCATAATGTCTTGCTAATGACCACTTTTGACTTTTATACCAAAAAGATTTTGGTCCACTGTCAACATTGTATGAACTTATTGGGTCACACATAAAGAACGACTTTGCATGATTTCAAATGGTCCATATTGCTTAATTTTTATGGGATAGAATTCATGTCTAGAAAAACCCTTACGATTTGTTATTTTATTTCTTATTTAAGCAGGGGCATATATGGAACTCACTTGAGACCCTAAATACAATGGTTGTATAAATAGGTGTTTAAGTGTAAGCACGAGATACATAACAAAAGAAGCCGAAACACTAAAAGAATTCGAATTTTATTTTTAGCTTTCTGTGAGTTCTCTGGATTTTGGGGAGAGGAGAAAAATATTTTCAAGATCTCCTTGAGCTAGCACTCTAACTTTTGGTTACCGTTCATGTGTGGGTTTTTGGTAGAGGGTGAACATCTTGAAAATCGATCAACACAAATAGGGAACTAGTGATCAAGGTATTGTTTTAACTATAATAATTAGATTAATTGATTCCAATTGATCCTATTGGGGTTTTTGAAAATAAGTTTTAAATTTCTGCTGCATTCTCGAACCCCAGAACCCATCACTAAATTAATATATTCATTTGATAGACATATCTAGAGTGTTGATATTTCAACCTATCAATACTCTCTTCCCACCCAATCTAAATTAATCACCCGTTACTTTTTAAGAATCATATCGACCCACCGAACAATAAAATCAAGATTTGTAAAATATCCTTACATCCAACCTAAATTGCGACCTAACGTATTGTCATTGTAACTTTGATGCTTGATTTTATTAGGGCTTTGAGAATTAGAGTTGAAGTAGATGAGACTCAGAAACTAATAAAATTTTGTTGGGTTACGTACATAAAGATTTATTTTGTGTAACCATGAGTATCCAGACACTTTGTCAGAATAGTTCCACGAACCATAGGATTTCGGAAAGAGACCAATAGTGGTCCGACATTTCGTTGTTGTAAGGAATCAAAATCGAGATCGCGCGCCTAACCTACACAACCTCGTTTTCGCCCTTACCACTAGGCTATACCCGTCTGGGTTACATACACAAAGATTATTTGTGATAACTATCACGACTTTATTTATTTTAGGCCTAATGATAAAAAAAAATATTATAACCTTTACAAGTTGTACTATCAATTATATTCAACATTTAGAATTTATCTATTATATCCTAACCTTTTTGATTTAGTATCAATTCTATCCTCAAGTAATTTGAGACATTTTTTTTTTGAAATCAACTTAATCTACTAACTTTTTTTTTATAATCATCCATATTGATCAATTTAAATCGAAATCTTTTAAGCCTCGTGTTTAAATTAAGTGTATGAGAACTCACAAAAATAATAATTTATGAATCAATGATACATTGATATTCTAATTTAAATTTAGTTATTCATAAACTGATAATAGTAAGTTGAAAATGTCACGGCCCAAATAATTAATACGCGTTTAATTCGTTAATCAGGACAAAATGACCAGTGAAGTGGGACTCGCAGCGAGATATGCGTCACTACCACCGCACGGTGGCCGAGGTATATATTATATTTGTTGTGTTGTTTGCCTAGTGTATTGTATATGTGTAGACTACTAAGTCAATTTTATGGGTATGCAGATACCAAGACGAGCAGGGACATGCTTCAAGTCGCGTGCCGATGTGGGCCCAAGGTAGCAGCTCGTGGGGTAAGTGTAACTAGTTCAATTATTGTGCATAAAAGGAAAAAAATGAAAAATGAAATAAGTTGGTGGCTATAATGTGGCCACATCTATCTATTTATTAATGGGCCTAAAGTAAAGAATCAAAATATATACACCACTGGATATACATCCAGACACACAAACACCTATCTATATGCAAATATGTTATGGTTTAGAGTCATTCACTAATGACACAAGGGACAAGTAGTGTATGCAAGACTACATGATGCGCGTCGAAATATGTGTGTAGGTTGAGATGTGTGGCTCACATTCAAGCCAACCCAAATCATTTAAATGGGTCAAATAATCTCTAAGTCCACATTATATCATTTTGATCTCTTAAAATCAAAGTCGGTGGCGGTGGATAAGAGAAAAAAAATGCGGTGAAGAGAGGAGGAAGAAGAAAAAAAAACGCAATAAAGAGGGGAGGAAGAAGAAGGAGAGAGAGAGAGAGAAGAGAGAGAGAGAGAGAGAGATCGGCAGCTCAACGACGAGAATGCAAGGTGAGTTGAGTGGCGTTGTTGTTTGTGTTGTCGTTGTTGTTGTAAGGTTGTTGTTAGTGTAGTGGTCATGGAGGACCGGCCTCCATGGCCGAGGGAGGTGTAGGGCAGATGGCAGAGGTGTCTCCCCTGCCATCAAAACCAGTTGGGGTTAGGGTTGGGAGCCAACCCCAACGCCTCAAGAGAGAAAAAAAAAAAGATCGAAACAGAGCATTTGCTCTGTTTCGAGAGAAAGGAAGAAGATAAGGGGTAGCCGGGTTGAGCTACCCCATGTGAGTCGGGTCGGGCCGACCCAGGCCATGTGGGCCGGGCCGGGCCGCCCTGACCCGAGGGGAGCGGGTCCGACCCACCCGAGTCCGCTTGGACCAGGTCGAGTTAACCTGGATCCACCCCAATAAAAAAATAAAAAATATATATATTTAATTATTTAATTAAATTAAATTGATTTTTAATAAAAGAAATTCTAGAAAATAGATAAAATGGTGAGAAATTCAGGAAAGTTCCCAAAAAATAGGAAAAAATATATTTGTGACCTAAATTAATAGAAATTCAATATTTCTATAAAAAGTGAAGAATTCGAAAGTCGGTTGAGACGTTATACCGGGGTTTTTTACCTCAAAAAATGTGAAATCAACAAATTGCTATCGAATTTAGTTTCGACCAATTTAGGAGTTTTAAATAATTAATCATGAATCTAAATTGATAAATTGTCAAATGTTAAGACTGTAAAGGAGATATTACTGGGTTTGGGTACGTACAGTGACGCGACGAGAAGCCGGATAGTTTAGGAAGCGTGTGGTATGTAAGTAAACTGATTGAGATATTTATTTACATTTCATTCCATTTATTTATTTATCATCAGTTATTCGAACTGAATTTACCTTTGAAATCTATATGTTATGACTTGTTCATTTCTCATTTTATGATGTTGCTCATAGCATACTCTGTTGTGTATAACATTGATTCCAATTCCTATACTTTGTCATGTTGATTGTTTTGTGTGGAAGTTAGTGATATAGCATGCTATTAGGTTAGTTTGTTTATTTTGACTCTAATCCTTTGTACATTAGTATGTAGTTACATCTCTTGAATTCTATTACCGAGTCATTATTGAAAGTGAAAGTGGTTCTTGTGGTTAGGGTCATTTGATGATAGAAATTTAGCTTTCATACGGGGGTCACTAGACTTTTCGGGATGTTAGGGAATTTCTCCTCTACCTTGCATGACACACCGGTTAACGTGCCTCGAATGGGGTAGTCGAACCTCGGGGTTTGTTCGTGCAAGAATAACTTGAGTGAACATGACGGGTTTTAAAACTCGGGTATGTTAGCAAGTATACATTTCGGTGACAACTAATTCACTTGGAATAGAAAAGGCATAATCGTAAGTACGACCTTTTGAAATTATGATATAGAGCTCAATTTGTAATGAAATGAGATAGAACATAGCTCAAATCGTAGTGGAAAGGCAGATGTGATGAAGATCCTGATCGACCTTAATCTATTACTACTTAGCCTTGAGTCAGTTTTATATTTGGTTAACTCAAGTTTCTTTTTGCATGATGTTTCTTTTAGCATAGTCGCTATTTAAATTATGCTATTTGATACTTGTTGCCTGTTTGGGAATGTGAATCAATGTCTCTCAATATTATTTAAATAATTTCATGTACTCACCATCTAGTTTGTGACGGTGGGTGCAGATCAACCGAGTAGCAGATCAGGCAAAGAGAAGATTGGTGACTACCTCTGAGCCAGTGAAGGACTGCTACGACATATTTTTGTACGTTCTGCATTCTTTTGTATTACGTTTTATACATACATGATATTTTACTTTTGGGTTGAGTGATAGGAACGTCTGACTAGGTACATATTATATATCACCGCTTTTGTTTATATATGCATGTGATATCTATTTCCTGATTTTTCCACAATAGGTTAGGCCTTATGTCCACCAGTAACTTAATAAGACTTTCGCTGAATAATTTGGTAGATAGGAAATTTAAATTAACTCTGATTTATAGACAACTATAGGTTAGTCGGTAGAACTAGCTAGTTAACTGTAGGTGGTATCGTAATTGGTAGGTATTTAGGTGTTTAAATAAGGCTGACTAGTTCCTTGTTAGGTCTTATATGGGAGATTATAGCTTAATTAAGGGATTAGGCCGGGCGGTGCCCTTATTTGGAGGAGGGGTCGTTACAGAAAACCATTTGTATTTCTATATACATACGAAAATGACATATTAAACTTATTAGAATGTTACTCATAGTTGTTTAACTGAACAAAAGAACTATGTACTTAGATTATGTATATGATTAGGTATGCATATGTACACGCACAACTATATGTGTATTATATACATGAATACATAAAAAAAGAATATTAAACTCTAATGTATATGTATGAACAAATCTTTAAATGGTTGGAATTTCATCAAAGCATTGTCAAGGAAATCTAACCTTCCATGGTGTCTTATTGGGGACTTTAATGACATGATGTTAGAAGAAAACAAATTTGAGGGGGCAGACAGAGAAGAATCTCTTTTGAGGGGTTTTCATGAGGCTATGATGGACAGTGGCTTAGTTGATTTGAAACTTATAGGTCATAATTACACCTGGGAAAGAGGCAAAGACACTTCAAATCTAATTGAAGAAAGATTAGATAGAGCTATGGATTCTGATTCATGGCTATCCTTATTTTCGAACACACTATTGTAGAATCTCTCGGCACCAACGTTTGATCACTCACCGATCGTGCTGATCAAACTCTATAAACCGATTCCTTCGAATTGACCGTATCCCTTTCGATTTGAGAACGAATGGTTCGAAGAAAAAGGAGTGATATATTTGATTACTAAGACCTATGAGAGGACACATGACATTGACGTTTGAGAAAAACTGACGAACTATGCTTCACTTCTTCAGTCATGGGGAAAACGCACTACCGGAAGTTTCAAGCAAAAGATTAATAGAAGCAAAATGAAAGATGAAGAACTGAGATCATCCAATTCCCCGAATGTTGCAGCGGATTTGAAAAAAATGAAATTAGAGTTGGGCAATCTTCTTCAACAAGAAGAAACCTATTGGAGACGATGTTTTAAAATGTTGTGGCTCCAAGAATGTGACTCCATTACCAAATTCTTTCATGTGCCAGTGACTCAACGGAAAAGACTTAACAAAATCTTTGTTCTCTTTTGATGAAGCAGGAATGAAATTTGACGATTCTGAAGGACTATTTTCATTAACTGTACGACTCATCAAATAATGATCCGTAGTTAGCTGTCTCGGAATCCTTGACAAAGCCTTACACCTTAGAGGAGCTCAAATCAGCCATGTTTGATATGCACTTCAATAAATCGTTCAGACCGGGTGGTTTTAATCCAGCTTTCTACCAAAAAGCTGGAACATGGTGGGGAAAGATATTTTTCACCAATGTTGTAGGTGGCTAAAGGTGCCCTACATTCTAAAGGGTGTGAACGACACTAATATTGTGCTAATCTCCAAATATGACAAGCTGACAAAGATGAGGGACTTCGGGCCCATCTCCTTATGCAATGTTCTCTATAAACTAATGGCCAAGGTTTTAGCCAATAAACTAAAAGTATTTTTTGCATGATATCATATCTGAGGAACAATCAGCTTTTGTACCAAATCAATTGATTTTTGATAATGTTTTTACGGCTTTGAACGTTTGCATTCTATGAAGTGCAACAAAAAAGGGGAAGCATGGATAAGCAGCTCTGAAGATAGACATCAGTAAAGCCTTTGATCGAGTCGATTGGTCATTCCTTCTAGTTGTTCTACTGAAGTTGGGTTTTTCTAATCAGTGGGTGGACACAATAATGTTACTCATCTCCTTAATGGAGTTCAATGTTAATTTAAATGGGGAGTTAATAAGGCCTATCACTCTAAACAAGGGAATTCGCTAAGGGTGCCCCTTATCTCCATACTTATTTATCCTCTGCTCAGAGGTTCTCTCAGCACTCCTGAAGAAGGTTGAGGTGGACGATCGCCTCCACGGATGCAAGGTGATTCGAGGCGCCCCATCGGTAACACACTTGCTTTTGGCTGATGTCAATTTCCTATTCTTTAAAGCCTCTCCCGAAGAATCACATACTATGCGATCCTTATTGAACCTCTATGGAGAAACATCAGGGCAGTCTATCAACCTCCATTAGTCTATCATGTTTGTCTTTAAATGTAGAGCCATTATGTGAAACATTAATAAACGAAACTTCTTTGTCAAAAAAAAAAAGTATAAAAAATGTATAGTGATGCAAGAATGAGATTTTGTTAATAATGACATCAATCAATTTTCATCAACATAGATATGAGAGTATAACGGGTAAGCAATGAAATCCAAGAGTTGTGGAGTGATTGGAGAAGTTGATAAAAATCATTGATAAAAAAAAGTCCTCTGAACAATGAAGTCCTTATTGAAAAATGTAACCAACAAAAATTAAAAGTCTCTAAAAGTTTCTGGGTTGAGGTGAGGAGAAGTTGAAGATTTCTTTATTTATATTTTTATACAAAAAGTCTACAAAAGTCAAGATTTGTAACCAATCTACAAAAGTCACAAAAAAATTAAATACACCTTACTTTTACGAACTCTCTAAAAATTTAAATTGAATACTCCAAAACTTTTAGAGACTTTTTAAAAGTCTATAAAAGTTCACATTCAATACACCTTACTTTTAGAGACTCTCTAAAAGTTTTAATTGAATACCCCTAAACTTTTTTAATCAATAAAAGTAACCAAAAATTTATTAAAATCTCAATTGAATACACCCATGTTAGTTAGAAATAATATAGGAGTCTACAACGACTTGCAGGAGAACAAGTACTTGGGGCTCCCTTCACTAATAGGGAGAGAGAAACGTGAGGTTTTTTGCTTTCCTAAAATAAGGACTGTGGAAGCGTATTCTATCATGGAGACGTAGGTTTTTTCGAAAGCAAGGAAAGAGTTACTCCTGAAATCGGTGGCATAATCCATTTCGATGTATTGTATGGGCATTTTTCTTATTCCCTTATTTATTTGTGATTCGTTTTAGAAGATGATGAGCTCATTTTGGTGGTGGTTCAAAAAATAAGGAGCAACGTGGAATGCACTGGAAGAGTTGATATAGACTTTGTATTAAAAAGGAGGAAGGGGATTTAGGGTTCAAGGATCTCCACAGTTTTCATCTTTCTATGTTGGCTAAGCAAGGATGGCTCATTATACATCATCCAAACTCACTTGCTTCAAGAACTTTCAAAATTGAATATTTCTTGAACGGGATTTTATTAAAGGCTAGAGTCGGCCTTAACCCAAGTTTTACTTGAAGAGGCATCATAGCAGCTAAAGAAGTGTTGGATCGAGGGTGTAGGTGGAAAGTAGGTAGTGGAAGTTTGATCAGTCTATGGTGGGGCCTCAGTTAAAAGATAACAAAAATAGTTGAGTGACTACATGAGTTATTGAAGGTACCGAATCAAGAGTGGTGCAGGACTTGTTCATTCCGGGTAGGAGAGAATGAGATTTCGATCTTATTGAGGAGACCTTCAATTCACGTGATGTGAGAGCCATCAAACAAATGATTCTATTTGACCACGATGACGACAGATTGGTGTGGGAATTCACTAAAGATGGAGTATACAAGGTTAGTTCTTGGTATCGAGTTGCATTCGAATTAGGCATAGACGAATTTTTAGATTCATCAAAAGGGAATTAGATGAGACTCTGGAATCTAGATGTTCCCCCGAGAATCAAACACTTCCTATGGCGATTACTGAGAAACTGTCTTCCAGTTCGTTCTCACCTAGTAAAGAGAGGTCTCCAAATTAACGATGTATGTGCTTGTTGTTAGGAATCAATAAAGACAACTCGACATTTGTGCTTTGATTGTGTGAGAACTTGGGACTACTAGAAGGGTCTTTACCATCATAAACTATCAACCATGGAGATTAACGAATGATTTTTCATCTGTGCAACTCTCATCAATCCAAACAAAGTCACAAAGTTTGCTTGATCCTCAGGTCCATTGGGAGTTTTCGAAATGACATTTTATGGCTCAGAAATGAATGTCCCCTCGGCTTACTTATCACGCGCAACTGGGAGTGGCTTCAAATGTGGATAGACTCGCAGAAGAAGATGTATGCAACTTATAGGTTAGAACCTACAAATGATCAGGTACACATGGGAAGCATCGGAACCGGGTTGGGTGAAATGCAATACTGACATTGCTATTTTTGAAGAGGAAGGTTGTAACGGCCCTTCTTTAAAATAGGGCACCGCTAGTCTTAATCTCGTAATTAAGCCTTAAAACCACGTAAGATTTAACCACGTATTAGTTAGTCTTTTTGTCTTATTCTCCTCGTTAAATGCGTTCAAGATAAGTAATACACATGTCGCATTATTATCGAATTTCAAAGTTGATTAAAACTTTTACAGTTAAAAAGTTATAGTGGAAGTCTTAATAGTTATGCGGAAGCAATTATTTAAAAATCCTAAGTGTGGAAATTAGGAAATAACATCACATGCATATAAATATCATAATGATAATAACACAGTGATCTAGTCAAGTGTCAAGTCGGGGAACTAACCGCTCAACCAAATATACAACCCAAAATGTATAGAAAAGACATAAAGTAAATAATATATCAAAAGTCGAGATCTACAAAAGTAAGGAGTAGAAAATCGTCGAATGCTCAAGGGTAGTCGCCGATGTTCTCCTTGCCCGGCCTTCTGCTCGACAGATCTGCACCCATCGTCATAAAAAGGACGGTGAGTACAATGTAATAAAGTAATTCCTATAGATTCTTATGTACATTTCCAAATATAATCAATTGGTATTTAAAAGCGTAAATATAGCAAATAAGTGCTAAAAAGGAAATATGCTAGGAAATCCCATGGTTAAAAAATATGAAACTGATACAGGCTAAATAGTAATGATCTAGGTCTGGTCGGCCGTAAGTCCTATCACTATGTCTTTATTCCACTATCTCAGGGTGAAGCTGTGGTATACACCTCTATCGAAGGTCGGAGCTGAGCTCCATGACTCCATGATCATCCATGTTTTAATCCTCAAAGGCGAAGTTGAGCTCCACACGTAATAAATCATCTTTATATATACTTGTTACCTACCCCTGGTCCTATACCCCGTGTGATGCGCAATTATAGTGGTGAATGGCGACATTTCCGGTACTCCAGTGACCTCGTGTGTTGTTTATCTCATAATCGTGCAGTGGACCCTAAATTATACCACTACTTTTATAATTTCAAAGAATACTAGCATTATGGATCCCAAGACAAAGCAATATGCTTCAAAGCCAACATTCAAAGAATACAAGTCCATCTATAGACTCCAATCTCATTACTCGAATCCTAACAGCATGTTATTCTCGATCACATTTTCATCAAAACAGCAAGAAAGATATAGAACAGTAGAATACGGTCAATGATTTCCATAAGCAAATGATATCATGATAAAAAGGCCCATATAATGAGTTGAATATGAAACAAATTCATGATATCAGAATAAAAGGCAATACATAGTCAAAAGACTGAAATATAGCATAATTGGAATGAAACGTAAATAAGAACCTCAACGAGATTACTTATAAGTCATGCAATGTATTTCTAGCTTAACCAGCCTCCCAACACCCCAAATTTCTTACCCAAACTCCCGAGACATTTCCCTAGGCTCCTAGTATAATTTAGTACATATAAGAGTGTGTTTAGACCCTTGGTTTGGGTTTTAGGTTAAGTTAGATAGATTAAGTGCGTTTTGAAAAAGTGTAGATTTTTTGTGTTGTCAAGCGCACTAGTCAGTTTATCTAGCGTGCTAATGGACCCCTATTAGCAAGCTAGGAGTCTTATCTAGCGTCCTAAAACTGCTTAGCACGCTAGAGAATTTCTCTTGCATGCTAGGATAGTTGGAACTCAAAATTCTGCACTCGATAATTCTGAGTTTTCCCTCTGGAATGGCCTTCTCCAAAGCCTTAGATCCTCGTTCTCTGCCACCAGGAATCCGTAACATAAAAAATTCAAGAACACTAAAAACTTGTAAAATTTATAACTTTTTTATTTCAAATCCAAATTGAAAACTTCTTAATAGCTGGATTAGCAACTCGAAACGAGAAATTCAAATATGTAAACCAATTTTTGAAATGATATCATTTACCCTCTGAAAAACTAGAATTGAAACTAACACCTCTAATTTTACCAACAACCTTTAATTTCAAAAATCAAGGTTCAAAGACTCACTTGATGCTTCATTTAGCTCATAAAATCAGTGAAAAAGGTTTCCAAATTCATTTTGATCACAACTTCCACCCCATGCTCATAAAATTAAAGCATGTAAATATAATGAACTTCATTGCCTAAGTTGTTGCTTGATTCCTAGTTTGATCTCTTCAATAGGACGATGACTTTTATTTCTTGAAACCCCAATTCCAGCAACAAATTACCTCAAAATTCTCTCTCTAAATGGATTTATGATTTTCATGTTCATCCCAATCACTTATATATATAGTTAGGTTGGATTGATTTATAGCCATTGATCTAAATGTTCGCACTAATCTAGACACTAATCTAATGACTTTTATTTTGTTTCAATTCCATTAACTTACCTTTTCTAACACTATATCATACTTTATTGGTCTCTTGATATGTCCATGCGTATCTCGAGGAACATCATATAGCTTTTGTTTTATTTTACTAACTTATGCTACATTTCTTTTAATAGTTATGCGAAAGCAATTATTCAAAAATCCTAAGTTTGGAAATCATGAAACAATATCAGATGCATATAAATATCATAAGGATAATAATATAGTGATCTATTCAAGTGTCGAGTCGGAGAATTAACCGCTTAACCTAAAATACAGCCTAAAATGTATAGAAGAGACATATACTAAATAATACATCAAAATTCGATACCTACAAAAGTGGGGAGTAGAAAATCGTCGAATGCTCAAAGGTAGTCGCCGATCTTCTCCTTGCCCAGACTGCTGCTCGATGGATCTGCACCCGTCGTTATAAAAAGGACGGTGAGTATAATGCAATAAATTAATTCCTATATATTCTTTCGTACATTTCCAAACATAATCAACTGGTCTTTAAAAGCATAAATATAGCGAAGAAGTACTAAAAATGCTAGGAAATACCATGGTTAAATAATATGAGACTGACGCAGGCGAAGTAGTAATGATCTAGGTCCAGTCAGCCGTGAGTCCTATCACTAGGCCTTTATTCCACTATCTCAGGGTAGATCTGTGCTATACACATCTATTGAAGGTCAGAGCTGAGCTCTACGACTCTGTGATCATCCATATCTTAATCATCAAAGGCGGAGCTGAACTTTACACGTAAATAGATCATCTGAATATATATACTTGCCCCTACCCTGGATCCCATACCTCGTGTGACCCGCAAGTGTAGTGGTGAGTGTTGACATCCCCGTAGTTCAGTGACCCCATGTGTCGCGTATATCGTAATCGTGTAATGGACCATAAATTATACCACTACTTTTATAATTTCAAGGAAGACTAGCATTATGGATTCCAAGACAAGGCAATATGCTTCAAAGCCAACATTAAAAGAATACAAGTCCATATGTATACTCCAATCTCATTACTCTAATCCTAATAGCATGATATTCTTGATCACATTTTCATCAAAATAGCATGAAAGACATAGAACAGGAGAATATAGTCGATGATTTCTATAAGGAAATGATATCATGATAAAAACACCCATATAATAAGTAGAATATGAAACAAATTCATGATATTAGAATACAAGGCAATACATAGTTAAAAGATTGTAAAATAGAGCATAGTTAGAATGAGATGCAAGTAAGAACCTCAACAAGATTACTTACAAGTCATGCAATGTATTCCTAACTTAACTAGCCTCTCGACACCCCAAATTGTGCACTCAGATTCCCGAGACTTTTCTCTAGGCTCCTAGTATAATTTAGCACGTATTAGAGCGTGTTTAGACCTTTGGTTGGGGTTTTAGGCTAAGTTAGATAGGTTAAGTGTGTTTTGAAAAGTGCATATTTTTTGTGTTGTCTTTGTACCCAACGCGTTAAATAATTTATCTAACGTGTTAATGATCCCTATTAGCACGCTAGGAGTTTTATCTAGTGCACTAGAGTTAGTTAACATGATAGGGAATTTCTCTAGCGCCCTAAGAGCGCTGGAACTCGGAATTCTGCAATCGGAATTCTGAGTTTTCTCTCGGGAATGGCCTCTTCCAAAGCCCCGGATCCCCGTTCTCTGCAACCAAGAATCCGTGATATCCTCCTCCATTAAACACACATTAGGCACTTCATATAATTCATCAATTATATCAAAATTTAGTGATTTAAATATGCATTTTGTTGAAAAAACTCAAGAACACCTAAAAACTTATAAAATTCATAACTTTTTTTATTTCAAATCCAAATTGAAAACTTCTTGATAATTAGATTATTAGCTCGAAACGAAGAACTCAAATATGTAAACCAATTTTAGAAATGATATCACCCTCTGAAATTAAATGAAAACCATAATCGAAACTAACACCTCTAATTTTACCAACAAATTTTAATTTCAAAAATCAAGGTTCAATGACTCACTTGATGCTTCATTTAGCTCATAAAATTAGTGAAAAAGGTTTCCAAATTTATTTTGATCAAAACTTTCTAATTCAAGATCTCGTGCTCATAAAATTAAAACGTGTAAAGATGATGAATTTCATTACCTAACTTATTGCTTGATTCCTAGCTTGATCTCTTTAATAGGAAGATAAATTTGATCTTTTGAAACCCCAATAATGGCAAGAAATCACCTCATGATTTTCTCTCTAAATGGATCTATGATTTGCATATTCATCCCAATCACTTATATAAAGTTAGGTAGGATTGATTTATAGTCATTGATCTAAATGTTCACACTCATCTTAAGACTAATCTAATGGCTTTCATTTTGTTTCAATTCCACTAACTCACCTTTTCTAACACCAAACCATACTCCATTGGTCTCTTGATATGTCCAAACGTATTTCGAGAAAAATCATATGGCTATTGTTTTATTTTACTAACTTAGGCTACATTTCTTATAAATTAACTATAGCCACATCAAATTTTAACTAATTAAGTCGCATTAATATATTTGATTAAATAAATGACTCACCACGTCACTATCTACCCAATTCCACAACCGCATGCATCTCAAGGCGTGTCTCCGCTCGTATATCGATACCTATAAATAACAAGTAGAGGTGACTTCGTAGTCTACACAAGTATGATATACTAAGAAATCATCACGCAAATTTAACATATACCTCGGCCACGTGCCTCGGTCAGTCTGTGTATCACAATATCCCATGTCATGGGTCAGTGATCCTGTTTAAGGATTAAAACGTGATTAGAAATTTTGGGTTGTGATAAAGGCCTAGTTGGACTTAGTGCGGTTCTGCAGGACTCAGGTGGACACTTTATGCAAGGAAGAACAAACACTATAAAGTGTAGATGTGATCCTACTGAAGCATAGGCACTTGTATAAAGGAGGCATTAAGCTGGACTGGCAAGTTGGGGATCTATATGCTCATCGTTGAATCCAACTTTCTCCAATCAGTTAGCAGCATCATTAAACATGCCCAAAACTTCTCGAATTAGGTTCCTTGTTAAGATAGGCGAGCTCTACTTAGAAACCATCTTGAATGAAAAATTCTACACGTCGAGCGACGAGCGAACAAAGTTGCTCACCTTTTGGCAAAGTCATCACGAGGTCATGAAGGAGTAAAAATTTGGAGTAATGTATCAATTAATGTTCAAGCACTGTTATAACTCGTTGTACTTGAAAGCATTTTTTCAATGAGATTCATCTTACCATCAAAAGAACAAAAAAAAAAAACAAATCTTTAAATGGTATGATAAGAAAATTAAAGTGAATGATGTGTGGGGCAAATATTATAAAAGAGAAAAATGAGCCAAAATTAATTGAGAATATAATCGATACTAAATGAAAAAGGTTAAGATATAATTGATTACAACTTGTAAAGGTTAGGATATTTTTTATCATTATACCTTTATTTTACATGAAAAAAACGAACGATATGCAACTGACAAAATCAACCAAAGGTAAGGACAATAAAACGATCATGTTCACTTATTTTAAGAAGAACAATTGAAGAATGATTTTGAGTGAGATTGTGTGCATGATGGGTAGATGAGGTCAGTTGAAAGTTGAAGATTATGTCACTCATGTTTGATAAGGGCTAGAATGACAATGACATGTCACACCACAAGACACATTAATTCGCAATAGCCATCCATGTGTGCCTTCAGATATGGGTATAACACGCAAGTCGATGTCACATAGAAGGCTCTTGTGAGCCAATGTGTCTTTTGGTGTGACATTATTGTTATCATCCTAGTGTTTTCCCTCCTATTTTAGATGGGTGAGGAAAAGGTAGGATGTTCTATGGGGAAGAGCATAAATTTTTTCATTAACTCATAAGGCATTTTGTAAGTAATATATATATTTTAATTAATAATTAATTAACGAATAAATGTAAATTAAGTTTTTTTTCTTAATTTTGTTTGCATGAATATATTTTGTTAGACACACTCAATTACAAAAATATATTTTGTTAGACACGCTCAATTACATATATTTATTTGTAACAATTTCAATCAAAAAACAAAATTTAAAAGAATGATTGATTCCATCAAAAAAACCACAATGACACTGAATTATTGCCCTCCAAATAAATGGCTTCATTTACTATAGATATTGTGGAAAAGAAGTGATTAATGCAATCCTTGACTAAATTGAGTGGAGTTAGAATTGGGAAAGAAATTAACAACAAGTGTTTTTTTATTTCTTGATGTGACACATTTGTTGGAATAAAAAAATCAAAAATTTGACAGATATTTAGGAAAAGAGGGAGTAGTTTGAAAGGGGAATTGAATTTTTTTATTTATTTTTTATAAGAAACCAACAACTTACTATAACATGAGTCAAACCTTTGACCTATCCTAAACTTGCATTTTAGCAAATAATGCCTCATATTTGGCAGGGAAATTTGGAATGTTAATGTATTTCAAATAATTCTCATGAACATATTTTTGTTGTTACCAATAATCATATATGGTTTTTTGACAATTGTTGAGTATCGTGCTTTTATGAAGTGATCCACATCAAAGTCACAAAGAAAGAAATTCCTTTTTTGTCAAAGTTTAGTATTTAGCAAGTTTTGAATTTGATTTGTTACTAAATAAGTTTAGGATGAATTTAGGAAGTTTCTTTTAGTTCTTTGATTTCTTTTTATATGGTGTCTCTAGGTAATTATAAGTTATTTAAATTAAAAATTATTATTTCTAATTAGTTTTTTATTTTTCAAGTCTTGATGTGGCACTTTAATCATTCAATAAAGGAGGAATTTTGAGTTTGCATTTTCTCTAAAGAGAGATTTTATGCCAGTATATGTAAGAACTTATCAATCATTGTATGGGTTGCAAAGTTCGTGATCTTATCAAGCAATTCATTGCTTTTTCTATAGAGCTTATCGAACATCCTTGTTCATGGCGCTCCAATTTATCATTTTATCAGTTTTTTTTATTTTCTTTATGTTATTTGATTCTTGAAATTGAAGTCCAGACAATTCACATTTTCGTTTTGTATCAATTAGCACCAAATTTGTTGTCCATGTTCAAAAAAGATGCATAGCGGTACTATTTGTAGGTATTCTTCGTATGATAATGAGGATGAAAGTGATTGGGGGTATGATGATTATCAATAAAGTTGTTCATCAAGGCGAATCACAAATAGAGATTGGGTTGATGAGGATTATGGAAAAGATAATTAGTAAAAAGAAATATGTTTTTTTCAATAAAAATTATTTATTTTGAAGCAAAAAAATTTTAATTATCATTATGGAAAAGAGATTAGTCTTCTATTAAATTCGGTCAAGAAATGTAAGTCATTATGTCCAACAGAAAAAGTCCATAAATCCAAGCCCACAGAGATGTTTAGTGAGATGAGATTTGTTGATAAAAAGTCTTCAAAAATTATACATAATAATTGGAGATCATTCCACCGCATATTCATTTGTTTGAAGAACAAGTAGATTTACAATTATTTGACGAGGTTGGGCATGACTAGGAGTTGAAACCTAATGAAGATTACAACAACAACGAAATCAGCCATGATATATAGTAGTGAGTTTGTTTTACAAAAAGAAGATTCATCTCCAACACATCATATTGTTAAGATCTTGCATGGTGTCGAGGAATCCTTCTCACCTACCTTTTCTTTCTTAGTGTATATTTTTGTATACTATTCAGTGATCGGTGAATCTATAAAAAAAAATACTCAAAGCTTCAATATCTGAGGTTGTGTCTTCTTGATGAATAGTGGCTATAATTCGAGGACGGATCATCGTGAAAAATGGAGGAATGATGTGATCCACATCAAAGTGACAGAACGAATTTCCTATTTTTTATCAAAGTTTGATATTTAGCAAATTTCGATTTGGTTCGTTATTAAATAAGTTTAAGATGAATTTAGGATGTGTCTTTTAGTTCTTTAATTTCAAGTTATATGGTTTCTCTAGGTAATTAGAAGTTTGTTTAGACTAAGAATTACTATTTTTTGTTATTTTATATTTTCAAGTCTTGATGTAAATCTATATAAAGACACTTTAATCATTCGATAATTGAGAAGTTTAAAGTTTGAGATTTATCTAAGAGAGAGAGATTTTACACCAGTGTGTGTAAGAACTTATCAATTCTAGTGTGGGTTGTGGCGTTCGTGATCTTATCAAGTAATTCATTGCTTGTGGCGATTTTTTCGGTAGAGCTTATCAACATCCTTGTTCGCAACGCTCCAATTTATTATTCTATCTATTTTTCTCGTCTTCTTTATGATATTTGATTGTTGAGTTTGGAGTTCGGGCAATTTGCATTTCTATTTTGCATCATTTTAATATTAATCACCAAAAAGAAGTTGAATTGGTGTGGTATTCGAGGCCTCCAAACCCTATATTGTGAGGAGAGACTTTATAATTATATTTTTGGCTAGATTCTCTAATTGGTTGTATGTAGCCATGTTTCAAGAAAGTTGGTTTTGTCACGATGCTCGATCGATCAGTTTTAAAGAAGGATTCAGCTTCAATCGAATAGGATCAATTGATAGTTGATCAGGGAGAAAATGTTACACTGATGAATGTCCATACGGTTATAAAGTTTGAATTGAAGTCAAAATATTATAAGACTAACAACCCTAAACAAGAAATCCCAAAATCAATTTTAGATGGCTTTTTCAAAAACTAAGGTGGGAAACATTTTTTATTCCAAAAATAAGGTTGGCAACTTTTTATTTCCAAAAATAAGGTATGTCTCCTTTTCAAAATGAGACATTGATGATGATGTGGCGCCATATTACATGTGTGTTGATGAGGTGGAGTGAATGACTCATTTTGAAATGGAGTCATCTATACCAAATGAATGACACCTTTTGAAAATGAGCCATCTATGCAAAATACACAACCTTTTCTTTATTCCTCAAAATGAGTACTTTGTTCAACTCGAAGCGGTGAACCCTTTAAACGTCATGTACTTATCGAGATGGACAAGCCGCATCACGTACATAACGAGATGGACAACCCGTATCATGCACGTATCTCGAGGTAGACAACTGATGTAAAGGACACGCACGTATACGGACGTGGACAACTCACGCAAACGTCAAGCATGTATCTCGCGGTAGAGAAGTCATGCAAATGGCGCGCGTATGTCGAGGTGGCATGCAACCTCGTGCAATTCATGCAAACGTTACATACGTATCTCGAGGGGCCATCTCATGCAAACGTCACACACATATCTGGCGGTGGACGACCCTTGCCAACAATATGCACGGATGTCGAGGTTGCCAATCCATGCAAACATTACGCACGTATCTCGAAGGGACAACCCATGCAAATGACACGCACGTATCTGGCGGTAGACAACCCATGCAAACAACACGAACATATCTCAAGGTTGACAATCCATGCAAATGTTACGCACGTATCTCTAGGGGGTTACATTGACGTTGTTGTTCCGTAAAAAAACTTGTCATACAAGTCTATCGACGATTACGTTGACGTTTTTGCTCCGTGATGCAAACCGGACGTACTCTATGTCGAGTTAGACGTTATGTTTGTACATCCGGTTGAGTTTGTCAAGGTTGCTGATCATGCAATGAATGTCGTCGAATCGATTGATGTTCTTCCTCTGGTGCTTCACTCGACTCACCTCTGGTACTAATGCTCCAAAAAATAGGAGGTTGAACCATCCCAAAAAACTGGCTTCATGTATGCTGTTGGCCGAGAGGAACATGAGGCGACGGCGGCATGCTTAACATGTTCACGAATGAGTCATCTCCACTATATGACATATTATAATTATAACATGGTGGAGTTAATGGGCTCGGCAAGTGTCGAGGCAATGAAGGATACATTAGATGTCTAGGCATTCCATGGTCCATATATGAAGACGACGGCCCGGGTGCATAAGGATTAAAATGGTAAGGAGGAAGATTCATGATCGGTGCGCTAGGTACAAACATTTGAGGTTCTGGTTGCATTGGGAACAATGTAGGAATGTACCCATGAGAAGAATGACGTAATGGGGATGAGCGTTGGCTACTGTCACTAACAGTCTCTGTTGTTCTCGCTCTCGGACGAGATGAACGTGGTGTAGGAGAGCGTCTCCTGCTCTCAGCAGCGGTCTCTGTTCGCGAGAAGGACGTGGCGGACGAGGACGTCCAGCGCTCCCACCCACAGTTTGCGTTTGTGTTTTTCTTCTTCTCACCTCTCTATTCGATTCGCCATGATCATCTTCTTCATCTTCATTCTCCTCATTTATGCCCTCTTCGACATCAATTCCACTATTCCATAGAGTAGACCTTTGCATATGATCTTCATCTAAAATTTTGATGCCTTCATTAAAAGTAGCAAGACCTTGCTCGTACTCATCGTCAATGAAAACACGTTGCAATCGACGCACCAAGTTACACTGATATAAAAATAGGAGGTTAGCACACACAATTTATGATGTAAATCGTGAGGAAAGAAGAATAATAGTTTAAAGGTTACCGAATAGTCATGTAAAGCCCCGTCATGTCCAATGAATCTTCTAGTGACTGATCGATACCACGTCATGTAGTCTTGTTGATCGTGGCCTTCTTCTTGTTCCGCTGTGACTATGTTGTCACCACGATTTTTCCACATCTATAAATAGTTCGCGTGAAAAGCCGCCCAATTTTCTTAAATGCGTCCTCGCATCTCAATGCGGTGCAGTTGGGTGTCGTAATGACAGTTTGGTGGCATGGCCTGTATCATTCCGAGTTGTCTCAAAACTCTTTCAGGTCAATGTCATTCGACTATGTGGAAACCAATTAGGGGACACGTCGATAGCCAACTACCGTGATAGTCGGTACAGTATTCAGGAAGAGACCCTATGACTTCAGCATAAGGTTATCACACCACGTCATCCTCATTCTGCGAATCGAGTGCATCATGGTAAGCTGATAAAATGTGTGTTGCACTTTGAGTAACCGAGAATACATCGATCCATCTATATAGAAAACTCTTAATTAGTAAAATGAAAATGTAGTAAATACTAAAAAAATTACGATATAGCATTTCTATTACCTGTGTCCTAAAGAGACGTCATTAAGCATCTATTCTCCATCCATTGTTCGAGGTCAAACTCTAGGAACACCCAACCGCCTTGGTGCTATAAATGGAAAGCTATCACATGCCCACAGTTGTACAAGAATTGACACCCCTGCAACCTCATGCGCACCTGCGCAAGATCTGCGACACAACTCCCTGTACAAAAAAACCAAACAGGCACTCCCCCAACTATACTATCTAGCTATGTCAAAATCCTCAAGCAACGGTAGAAACATCAAATGTACATATCGATTTGACTTATCGGCGATAGACAACTACCGATTAGTTAGAGAATGTACGATCGAACATTACGTTCAAGCCATTCGACTTTATGTTTATTTCCATGAAGGTCATCTCCAACAGGAATTCGACCAAGCAGCCTCTCATTGCATGTGAAATGTATGTGTTTATGGGCGCCATCTCTCAACGAATGCAGTAATCAAAGCCCAATCAAGGCTGAAAAATGATACGCGCGAAATCCCATAAAACCCACTGAAACGTAGATATAGGATCATTCGAGAATGATACTCCACCGTTCGATCAACGACAGCATGTCATCGACGCACGCGCAAGTTTCGTATACCTTATAATTGAAAATAAGTTGTGATATATATGTATATTATACGTATATTCATGAACATTGGATGTATTCATCTTAAAAAGTTTACCTGACCCGTCCACGCTCGCGAGGATCTGTGTATAGATTGGAGATGTAATAATGAAGGATCTGATGGACCTGGATTCATTTGTGTACAAACTACAATTTAAAGAGTTTTAATAGTTAGTCGTGTTGTTCAAAAAGTCGCCAAAAATCATTATTAAAGGGTCAGACAATAACGAATACCTAAATATTTCATGACGTAAACTATTTGGATACTTCAAAAGGTTCAATATAATCTAATTACATACATACTCAAGCCATTAGTAAACAATATACAAACTGGACTACTGGTTTTATTGGAAGATTCAGCTCTAGCTGGACAATTTTTTTTGTTATGTCCCTCTGCACGACAAATGTTGCATTGGTTCTTCCTAGTAGGGACTTGATCATGATCTTTATTGGGACACATTGTTCTTTTATGTCCTTCTTGATGACATGCCACATCGCAAGGCTCTTGGAACATTAGGAAGATCCATCTCGTTTTGCCTTCGCGTTCCCTTTGGTCTCCCTCGGCCACGTCTGCACCTTAGGTCTGGTATGATCGTCGTCGCAAAAGTCGGCTAATATTTCTCATCTGGAATCGCTTTCAAATTAAAGGAGTAACATTGCGCATATACATCTATCCAGTAGTATGGTTCAATAAATTGCGAGTAGCTCACTCGAATAAAGGAACATGCAGCTAACACGTGTGAGCAAGGGAAACCAAACAATTGTCATTTATTGCAACTACACATGCGATCCTTTAGGATAACAACTTGTGTATTGTTGCCTTTATGCATCCGATCTCCATGTCGTCCAGTAAGCACTTCAAACTCACCTATGTCACGATTTATCAAATTGACTTGATTCCTCCTTGCAGCTTGTTCGTAATGTGTGAGTTTATCCGTGACATATTTCGTGTACGATTGCCCGTTTGAGATTGTTTCATTGATTTCTTGTTTGCGTCGATCGTCGTATGTCACCAATCTATAGTAAATCATTTGAGTCATTGCTGTTATTGGCAAGAATCGAACCCCCTTCAATACACCGTTAAAACACTCTATGTAACGACCCGAAAATTTGACTTGTGTCACGTGTCAAGTCAAGGTCGTATGTGGGACTCACTCGTCGAAATACGTATATCTGAATCCAATTTAAGATGATATGCTAACTATGCGAGGAATTCGGCGAGCCGAAACACGAACGGGGACGTGCCTCGATTCGCGTGCCAACGTTGGACCGAAATTATACGTTTCGTGTTGCGTGTAGCGCGAGTATCGAGAGTTTGAAATGAGCCGGGTTGGTGCCTCGGATGCGCGCTACTTGGTTGTCGAGTTTGCCTCGAGATTTGTGTTGCACGAATCTCGAGGACACTTTTGATTTGAAATCAAAAAGATAAAAAAAAAGAAAAGAAAGAAGATAAGAATCGGGAGGTGAGGAGAAAGAGAGAGGGAAGAGGAGAGGTGGAGATCGGCGGGTCGAGCGGCTCCGGCGAGGCGAGCCGGAGGCGGCAGGCAGCAGCGGCGCGAGCTAATGAGGTAGCATCGGCGCGCAGCAGCAGCATGTGCGGACGGCTGGTGTTGACGGACCGGTGAGACGCGAGCCGGAATGGAGGACGCGGAGCGGCTCGGCACGACGCCGGCGAGCAACATGCTGCGCCGTAGGCAGCAGCAACAATGCGCCAAAAAGCGGATCGGCAGCGATGGCGCGCGAGCGCGCGCGACGCGACGAAAAACTTCCTTGGTGGGGCGCGGTCGCAGCGGTTGCGCTGGTGGTCGACGCGGCCGGCGAGCAGGCGCGGTGTCGACTGGTCGGATGCGCGATTTCGACGAAATCGCGACGACGCGGTGGAGGTGAGATGCACGTCACCTAATTTTAATTTCTATTTGCATGATTTAGTAACTTAAAAGTACAAAAGGACACCAGGGACTTAGGAGTCGGGTGTCGGGTGCGCAAATCGAGACGCGAGCGACGTTTTGATGTTCGCGTTTCTCGAGGTAAGTAAACCAGCTAGGGACTTATACAATATTTCATTTCTCTCCATTGGCTGTTATTGTTCACTGTTTTGTGATAACTTCATTTCGCTTTATTGAATATTGTTGTGCTATCATTGGAACTTTGTTTGTTGAGTGGTCCATTGGCAAGTGAGTCATGGTTACTATTTCTCTGCGATATGAGCTCGTATCCGGACGCCGGGGCCGTAGATATCTCATAGTCGCAAGGGTTAGGGCTGGGAGGCATTCGTGTCGTCCTAAACCCGGGTTTGCTGGACTTTTGCCGAGACTCAACGACCTTTTGGTCGGGACTCCTTGTTGTTGGTTTTCTTTGTATTCTGGACCCTCACTTATCGATTGTTTTGGTTATTATGTTTTATATTCATGCGTTCTTGATTCCTTTCGTTCTATTTGCATGAATTCGATTGCTTTGGATATCGTGAACTGTTGTTTTGGATATTGTGAAATGTTGTGTTTATGTCCTACTGGATTTACTTACATGGGCGTCATTCTTATGTTTGACTGAGTTCGAGAGCCGCGGACGAGTAGGAGAGGGAAAGCTTCATAGCTAGGTGAATTTTTGTATATTTAATAATTACTCTCCTCTGATGATATTTACTGGGTTCCACGATTAGGTTGCCTAACTCCGTGATCTTTTTGTTGAGTGATTTAATGTATTAGTTGTTTCCGCTAAAGTTTTAAAAAATTTTGACATAACATTAATAACTCAACTGTAAAATGTTGAATGTACTGAAAATGATGGATTTGAAGGCTGACTAGGCTCGCGTTGACTTTGCGAGAGTGGCTCGGAGGTCCACGCGGGTTTAGGCCGGGCGGAGCCCAATTCGTGGAAAATTGGGGTCGTCACACTCTACAAGTGACGATAAAACTCGTGTAAGTAATATTACTTCAGCGATAACTATATAGTTGAGTGCAAAACATAACTTGCATTTCATACATACCAACACCATTAGAATTCATCCATCTGTACCGCATGCCTCCGTCGTGTAATTGAGTCCATAGTTCTTTAGGGATGGCATTGACATATTGCAAACATTGAGGGGCTCGCGATGATAAATATGCAAAACGTTTCATGCATGCATTAAATTTGCGAACTTGATGTTGACCACCTGCTCGAGAAAGTAGGTTTTTCAAGCGCTCATTTTTGAATCGACTGTTGAAATTACTAACCAAGTGTCGCAGACAATAACGGTGGTATCCTTTCGGAGGACGAAAATCATTGGTCGGTGTGTTGACCGCCTCCAAAATGTCAGGTTGACGATCAGAAATAATGCAAATATTATCTTTATCCATCACGTGTTTGCACAACATCCTCAAAAACCATCCCCACGAATTCGTAGACTCGATTTCTGCAATAGCAAATGCTACCGGTGGTATGTATCCGTTACCATCAACAGATATGGCAATCAATAGCTTACCACTATATTTGACATATAAGAAAGTCGCGTCAATTTGAAGCAGAGGCCGACAAAACGTGAAAGCTCGTATTGATGCTTCGAATGCGAAAAACACATGACAAAATTGAGGAGACTCAGACTTTATCTCATCAGACGCCCATTGTGTATGTGACCACTCAATTGCGGTCCCCGGACTCTTAATCTTCACGGCCGCCAACCAGCTTGGCAATTTAGCGTATGACTCATCACAATCTCCAAATGCATTTGCAATTGTCTTCCTTTTGGCATTCCGCATTCACTTGTAGTTTACTTCGTGTCCGTATTTTCCCTTAATTATTTGTATTAATGTCTTGATAGTTATTGCTTGATCTATATGGATAATGCTTTGGATCTCTCTCGCAAGCATGTTGGCATCGAGTTGGGCATGACCGCGTTCCACGTCGGGATTAATACAGTTGTGCGGCGCGTCTAATTGTGTGATCTCTCATAATTGTGTTCTCTTTCGCGAACAAGCACGAAGACGCTACATGGACCCGTCTTGCGCACTTCTACACTTGATCGCCCAAAAAGTTGTAGTAGATTCCATCACATGATATTGACAATGTCTGTTAACATGTCATACTTTGACGGCATGTTGTAAGTTTTTTTTTGTCAAAGCACATCCCTAATTCCAAATCAAAATTAGCGAAGTCCCCCCAATTTGTTGATGAGAATGTTGGGTCGCAGTGGAGTTAGCCACCTCCCAATTTGATTTCGTTGTACACCAGCAATGGTTGGTGAACTTCATCATTGATTGCTTCCTCCATGAGATTCTCTTCATTGATAGCAAACTGCTCATCATCTTGCATGTTTTATGCCCTTGGAGGTTCATACCTTGGGTCATCCGCCACAACATTTATGTTTTCCTAATCGACAACTGGTGCAGCATCCTCGGGGGGAAGCACATCCTCGTCCGCGTCATTAATGTCATCATCGTCGTTCGGTTCATCATCACCATGTGGTGATTGCATCTGCAATCTTTCTATCATCGATCTAGTGTCTGAGGTGCTGCCATCTTCATCTACTAGTTGCGAATGAACTGTACGTTTTTGAAAATAGTTGATTGGCTCAAATGTTAAATAAATATCTACCTTTGAAGTTAATGGTAGATTGGTCATTGTCGCCCGCATCAAGTCAAAGTGTGTCGCGTTTTCCAGCAATACGGGGACAAAATACTGTGATCCCTCGGGGAGGGTTATAGCATTACGATAAGTCATCCTTACCATAGTGTCCGTAGATGGTATATTGAATGCGTTACACACTCCCTCCATCAATTGTTGTCTACTCGTCCCAAACCTAAATGTCAACGCTGCTGATGGGGGTGTGTTGTACTTAATGTCATTCCTACCACTTACAATTTCACCGTTCGCATAAAAAAGAAATGGGATGTTCTTATTTTCCATGACCTATATAATTTATTGGATAATGATGATGTAAAAAAAATTGCATATGTATCAAACATCATTCGTTCATCAAATTGAGGATTTAAATCGCAATCAAACTTTCTGATGTAGAGGATCGCCTTCAAAGTGCAACTACAGAGCATACAGATTCGTTTACATGACATCAATTAAAACTCATATTTATATGAGCTATGTCAAATTAGGGCATATTTAAAAAAAAAAAAAAAAAAAAAAAACTAAGCATAAAATTTTTTAGTTTCAACAAACAAACTGTACAAATTAGTTTTTTTAAACAAACAAACTTCACGTATTAATTTTTTAAAATAATAAATTTATTTATTTTTACTAATTAGCAAGTCAAACTTAATCAAACTTAAATAAATAAATTATTTAACTTACTAATTTCCCTTTTTTTCTATTATCTTCAATTGGATTATCCCTAAAAAAATAAATAAATAATTAGTTTTCCCTTACATAAATATTACTATCTACAACGATGTGACGTAAAAATTAAATAAAAAAATTCGAACTTTTTCACAACCTTCAACCCAGATCAAACCCACTTGTGTTTATCTTCTATTTGATATTCCCTAAAAAATAAAAAAAAATTGACCCGCCTCACAACCCAAACCCACAACTCACCCAACTCTGTCACACCAAAAATAAATTATCCACCCCACAACCCAACCCAAGCCACCCCCAACTCTCTCTCTCTCTCGTCCCCCCACTCTCTCCCTCTCTCTCTATCTCCCTACTCTCTCTCTCTCTCGCGGTCTCTCGGTCCCCCTCCTCTCCATCTCTCGCTGCTCTGTTGCTCTCTCCTCCCTCTGCCAGTCTCTCTCGCACGGCTTCTCTCTCGCATGCTCTCTCCCGCACCGGACTCTCTCTCGCTCGTGGGCGGTTACTCCATTCCACCAACACCCACCTTAAAATACCCTCCATTTCCATGGCTGCCCCTACCCCTACCCTGCAAAACCCTATCTCGAGGACGCAGGGAATTCATTCCCTGTGTCCTCGAGGGAGATGAAGTCACGGGGCAACCGTGGGAAACTTACGTGGCGCCACGTAGACGCCACGTGTATCAAGCCTTTACACTCATTAGTATAAAGGGACGTGGCACGTCGCTCGGCCCTTACACTAATGGCGCGTTCTCCGAATGCGCCATTAGTTTAAGGGGGGGCGCGATCCACGCGGCGCCACGTGTGTCGGCCATTTATACTGATGAGTGTAAAGGCCCGATCCACGTGGATTGGTCCCTAAGACGTGAATGGCGCATTCGGAGAATGCGCCATTCGTATATTTTTGCCCTGCCACGTAGACACTAATGGCGCATTCCAAGAATGTGCCATTAGTGTATGAATTTGGCCCAAATGAAAACGCATTTTCAAAACTCGACTTACATTAGTTTTGTAATAAAAAAAAAAAAAATCTTACTTATTTTACTAATTTATTTTATCTTTAACAGTACATTTGTGATTTTTTCCAAGTTTAGAAGCTAATGGGAGTCTTTGGTACAATATTGAATGAAAATGATATTTGACATTCAAACTCTGACATCCACTTTTTCATATTTTCTTGAGCTTTTTTAGAAAGAGGTGTAGCGGCGCGGACACATTACAAGATACCTCATATAGTGAGTCAAAAAACTTATTCTCAATCACGCATAAAAGAAAGGATGATCATTTTATTTACTTGAGAGGCACAAGGCCTAGCGGTAATAAGACATATACAAATTATTTGATTGTTTTTAGTTTGTACTTTTTATCATAATTTTAATAGTCATATGTGATTTAAAAACGTAATTTATACACAAGAGAATGTTTTTTTTTTACAATATCTAATGATATTGTTATAATGTTTTCAAAAAAAAATATTGTTATAATAAACATTGTTAAAACTTATCTTAAATTCTATATGATATTTTAATTAATAATTAATCATGTATACTTTCTTAAAAGAAAATAATGACATAAAGTTAACAAAAGTTTTTATTTTATAACATTAAACCAAGTATTACATATGATTTTTGTAATTAATGACTACTTATAATATATTGGTTATATGTTAATTAACTTTTAATAAAGTATGTAGCTTTTGATCACTTCCTTTAATTTACTTTAAGCAAGTAAATTACTTTTTTTTCAGCTACTAGCAACATAAACTAACTTTAAAAAAAGTTGATGTCCTAATCTTCGTGGCCTGCACAAATTCTAATTCCTTATTTGTCTTGTGGTTATGAGTCTTAAATTAAAATTTCACATCGCAATATTGTACTAGCAAGACATCTGATTGTGACATAATTAACAATCTTTTTTTTGGAAAATATAGGTATCCAAACCTTCACTTCATGGAAGTCGACTCAGGAGATAACAAAGAAATATAATATAGCTAAATTGAATCCAAAATCTCTGTACCTTTTCTATGCCACTAGGCCACACCCCTTGTCACACACTTCTCAGTCATAGACTTCCACTGACAAAACCATGAAGTCTCTTTAATTTTACGCATTAAACAATCTTACCTTCATATGTCCATATGTCAAAGTTCACAAGGCCCTCTCTTCCAATAATTGCCTTCTCTAGTTAATTAATCGACAGATTAAAGCCAATACCTTTAATGGCCTCTATCAATCAGATCTTTTTAAAATGGAAACTGAATCTAAGACTGAATCCTACAAGTTAACATATGATAGCTGTAAAGCATAAGATTGCACTGCCACCAGTCTAAAAAACTGTAAAATGGGTGGCCTAACATATACCAACCAGCGCAATTGCAGTACATAGAATATATTTTGATTAGATGTACCATACCAATGATTCACACGTTTACTGGGGACTCGTAGGAGTCATAGTACCATTTTTTGCGTCCAACACTTTCCCATAAAAGGCCAAGGCCAAGGCCACCTTGTTCAAAGAGTAGGGCTGGACAGAAACAGAGAGAAATGAGCACTGGAGGTGGCATGGGGTCACCTTCTTGGCCTCAAGCAATCGGAGCCGATGGTCCTGAAAGCCGTCGAGGCGGAGAGCGATGCGGGTACTTTCAGATGCCACTGCATTATCCAAGGTACACCAAGGATGACTATGAGTGCATGCCGGAGTGGAAGCTTGATCGATTGCTCGATCAGTATGGGCTTCCCGTTGTTGGAGATGTGAAACAGAAGAGGAGTTTCGCCATGGGAGCTTTCCTGTGGCCTTAATGGACTCCTTTGGCAACCTTGAACTTGAAAGTTGACATGCATGTTTGATAAGGCTAGTTTGTGATTAGAAAGTATATATGAGACCTATTTGCTACTAGTTTTCTGCACATTTAATGTTGTTGTATATGGGCCTTGATTAATCTGATTAGGAGTGTGAAGACTTATTTGATAGAATCGAAGTAGCAGAGCCTTGTTTGTGCTAATAGTTTCCTTTTTCCATTGAAGGGGTAGTTCATCACCTTTGATGAGAATCCATAGTTATTTGATCCAAAAAATTGTCTGCCCTTGTTATTGTCATGAGACATACAATGCTCCATTTCATTTGTTGTTGCACATACTACTAACAATCCTCACTCAGCAAAGCAGCATATTTTGAAGTATCATGACAACACTGATCAGAAACAACCACAAGAAAATCTCTAACAGTCCTTGTTAGTTTTTTTGTACGTGATGTCTAATTTTTAGAGGGAGATAGTGTATCGGCAAGGACTAAGGCTTGGAGTGGAGGATTCACCAAAATAACATCACAAAACGGTGTCTTCAATCCAAACTTATAACCCTTTCTTTATTAACTTGAATACCAGATGCAGGACTATTCTTAACAATCCTAATGATGATAAGAGTTAAGTTGTGGTGGTCAAGTACCCATGCATACCATCCAAGCTAGCCATTTAGGGGTGCCTTCCTTTCGATAAATAAAAAACAAAAAACAAAAACAATAACAAAACAAACAAACAAACATCATAATCTTCTCCTTCTTTTAAATTGCAATTTCCCTTCTAGAGCTTCTAATTGAGGGGTAAATGAATCGGAGTATTTTTTGGATAGCACTTGCTGCAGACAGAATTAGGAATGTTCCTTGTCCATTGAACACCCAGAAAAAGTGAAATATAATGTTGAAGAGTAGAATGGTCAAACCATATGAGAGAGAGCATGCACTTTTCTTCTAGATTCCTCAAGATAGGACACCATGAAGTACCATCAATGCAACTCAGCATCTTATATACATTACCAACCTCAGCCCCCCAAGTCCACCGTTATAAGCTTAAAGCATCTCACTCATAAGGTACAAACTCAATTCTCACATTCTAGGCAAGTAATGGATACTCTTAGTGCCTATGGGTGTTCTTAAGAGAAGAGATGAACACGGTTCTTGAAACTATTGTAGCAGCTACATTGAAGAAAGTTCTGTCAAAAGATAGCAAGAAGTTCAGCGAAAGCAACATAGCCAGTTTCAATAAGAATTACAAGAGAAAGAACTGAAGTTTTACCACATACATTGAGCTCAGTGAAGCTTTTGTTCAAATTGATGAGCAATATCTCTCCAATTTGAATCGGAACCAGCTCAATCAGTGGATGACTAGAACTTAACCAATGGAGCAGAAGGTATGAATCGAAGATCACTCCTCTAGAAAAGCCCTGCCAAGATTCGTCGCAAGGGCAAGCCTGACAGCACTTAAGGCCTCAGGTGGCAGGTTGGGTTCACAATAATCTGGACGCGACCTTGCAATAGACAGCTCTTGCAATTTGTTAAGCAAGAGGTTGGTCTCGGAGACATTAAGCAGAGGAGGCAGCGATCTGAGTAATTTCAACTGCATATCAAAACACAAAAAGGTAAACAAAGACCAACATGATCCGCACATATCTCTACTCATATAAAGTTAGTTCTTTATTAAGTCAATACTACAAGGTCCGGGAAGAATCTCGTAAATTGATCATATCCATGTCAAACAACAATTTGTTAAGCAAGGAGGTTGGTCTGGGAAACATTCAGCACAATTTGTTTTTATGGTATCAATATATCCAGGTGAACTGACAAAGAACGATATAAAAAGACCCAGAGAACACAATCACGTACATTGATCATATCCATACAACAACAACATAGCCTCTGTCCCAAATTAATTGGGGTCGACACATTGATCATATCCATGTCACAAACAAAATCTCACATCAGAGTTTCCAGTTAGAATCAATTGAGCAGTAACAAATTGATCACCTTCAATTACAATATGTTCACTGAGAAAGATTGTGATCTTTCTCAAAGAGAAAACTTGACAAGCTAAAAGTTAAAGGAATTTGAAGGTATACCATATAAATATAATTTGAGATGCATTAAAATTATAAAAGATTTAAAATATTACCAATTAACAGCATTGACAGAGTTGAATGAAAAATTTTCATCCAAGGCCCTGATTGATTACAAAGAAAATATTCAATATGAAAAGAACAATTTCGCAAGAAAGTTTTCCCCAGCGAATGTTCAAAGAAAATTTTCCCGACGCCCTGTTTGATTACAAAGAAAATGTTCCATAAGAAAAGAACATTTTCTTAAGAAAATTTTCCCCGATAAATGTTCAAAAGAAAATTTTCCCATGTGTTTGATTGCACATGCAAGAATTTTTTCCCTCAAAACTCACCAACAAGAAGTTTTGTAATAAATATGAAAACTTACCATGTAGATTAAATGTATCAATTTTTATATTTAAAATATAAATTTAATGTGTCTCAATATGGAAACTAACATTTTCAGATTTTCTTAATAGAAAACTCAATTTGCCCACCATAATAGGCGAGAAAATATATGGATCTTATTGGAAAATTGGCGATTGTAAGAAAATGTTTCGCGAGCAAATTTTGGCTATCAAACGCATGAAAATGTCATTTTCCCACGGGGTTTGTCATTTTCCTTGGAACGTTTTCCTTTTCCGTCCAATCAAACAGGGTCTAAGTGTTTGATTGCACATATAAGAATTTTTTTCCCACAAAACTCACCAACAAGAAGTTTTTGAAATAAATATAAAAACTTACTATATACATTAAACATATTAATTTTCATATTTAAAATATAAATTCAATGTGTCTTAATATGGAAACTCACATTTTCTCCATAGAAAAATCAATTTGCCCACCATAATATGTGCGAAAATATATAGGTCTTAATATGGAAAATTGACAATTGTGAGAAATGTTCAGCGATAAAATTTTGGCTATCGAACACATGAAAATGTCATTTTCCCATGAAATTTTTCATTTTCCTTTGAACATTTTCCTTTTCCGTCCAATCACATAGGGCCTAAGTACCCAACCCTAACTAATTAGAAATTGAAGCGTTGATGTTGTATCTTCTTCTTTAATAAAGAAATTCCAAAAATAACTGCACATTCAAATCAATTCCAAAGAAAGAGTAGTCAAGGGCCAAGACAACAGTCAACTCTAATAACTAGAGAATTGAGAAATGGTCGATGTTTAAAGCAAAAGTGGCCTAACTAGATTTAACTCAAAGAAGGGGGTAGGGCACGAGCAATGTGATCCTCCTGCACATATGTGAGCTCAACTTGACCTGCAGCACACTAACACAAGATGGCATGTTTGTTTGGGGTGTTAGCTTAGCTACGCACAGGCTTAGCTGTAAGACTAGCATTTGCTTTGAGCCTTACATATGGCGCGGTCATATGTAAGCATGTAAAGTAGTGCTTATCTAGAGACGCTCCCCTCCCCTCGGTCTTTAGATAAGACTTTGTTTGGTGATTGTGAAAAGTCTAATTTGCCCCTACTTTTTAACATTAGAATAATAAATAAGGGCATTTAAGTATTTTCACCTACTTTTTCCAAAGCATGAGTAGATGAACTAAACAAATTAAATAAGGCAAGCATCTCTCACTAAAGATATAGCTTACCCAAGTCACTCTTTATACCTAACATATAACTCCAACCAAACAGGTCATGAGAGGCCTTAGTAGACACTGGTGTGGTGCCAGTCAACGCCACTCCCATGCTTAAGTTAGGAAGCTGGTTGTCCAATCTGAAGGGAGAGAACTACAACAGCAGGGTTCTTTCGAAATAAGAAGGGGGCAAATTTTAATGGGGCTTCTATATGCAACTCGAAAGGTGCACCTCATTGTATGCTGAACTTTCGGGAGTCAAGATTGGGTTGCAGGAAGCCTAGGCTAGAGGAATCAAGAAGCTAATCATCGAAGTGGACTCCATGGAGGTGGTGGACCTCCTTGGCAATCACAACACAAGGCAATTAAGAGATCCCTAATAGCTGATATAGAAAGCAAAATCAATAGGGAATGGGATTTTAAGATGCAAGACGCGTTCAGAGAAAATAATGCTTCCATCGATCATCTGACTAAGGAGGCTTTCCAAAATGAGAGAGTTTTCATTTCATGAGATATAATCCCAGTTCGATTATGTTTCTTCTAGAGCAGGATACCCTGCATTGTTAACGTAATAACCTTGGCCAATGAAGATTCTTCTCTAGTTAATATTTCAGAATCAACAACTCACTCAAGTTAGTAGATGGCATCGACATTTGGCTTCATCGCCCCTACGTCTGAAATGTAGGCTCCATGAACAAAATTTTCTCCATCTACTACGTGACTACCAATTTCATCTATGCTCTAGCGAGCTCTTTGTAGGCACATCTTACCTACAAATTTCTTTTCCTTGGACTCAAGGATTGCAAGACGTTAAGGCGATCCCAAGGCAATGTCCCTGACCAAGGCAAAGCGGTGCCTAGACGGTGCCAAGGCGATGCCTAGGCGAACAAAATAATATTTATTCAAAGGTCCTCGAAGAAATATTTATTTATTTATAGATTCTTAAATAACACTAATTATCTATTAGTCAATGTGATTATTATTTAATATATACTTCAAAAATACTAATAAGTCTTTAGGTCCTTATGTAACATTAATTATGTCAAGATTTTGTTATTAGGTAGGTATTTTATTATCACACTTAATTGTAAAAAACCCCCTCTAATTTCTAAAAATTACTTAGAAGGACATGGGACAAGGGTTTCAGACATGTGGTGCTGGAAACTGATTCTCTTGTCGCAGTACAGTTGCTCAAGTAGGGAACGGACCTATGGCATCCCCTTTCAAACTTTATCTCGGGGTGTCTTCCTCTCCTAGAAAAAGCTTGGTGGATGAAGTTGTAGCATACATTGCGTGAAGGAAATAGGGTAGTTGACCACTTAGCTAACCTCGACTCCTGTCTTTAGCATTCAAATATGAGGATTTTCAGTTTGCCTCCTCCATTGGTTGGACCAATTTTGTCTACAAATTTAGCAAGTGTCACTTTTGAGCGTCGTTGAGTACATTATTCTCTTTGTAACCATAAAAAAAGAAAAAAAAAACCTTGGCCAATGTTTTGGCCTGTTTTCTAAGAAAAAAAGGAAGCAACCTGTAGAGAAGTAGATCAAGAGTAGAGTGAGAGTGAATAATGTAGGATACCTCAAATGAGAAATATGGTGGCTATTTACGTGAGTAGCTACGATGCGACCTATCGAATGTATGACATGTGTTTTATTGGGAAAACGACATTTTTCGTTTCGTTATTTGGGGATCTCGTGAATCATAAGAGTAGTTGTCAATGTAGTCTATTCGATCGACGACAAGTGTATCATTGGATCGACGACACATGTCATTTTCTTATTTAGTGTAACATTATAACAAATGGGGCTAATTTGATAGGATATTAGACTACCAAATAGATGCCCCAAGGACACTGAGTTCCTTTAGAGGGTAACGTACCTTTTGTAGAGTTCCCTTGGCAGTTTAAATTTTGTCTTTTCATAGCAATTTTGCGAGTAGGAACTTTATGGTTTATTTAATCCCTAAAAACATGCCTCAGCATGCGTTTTTATTTGTGGAGATCATTATGCTTTCGTTTATGATGATGTATTCGATCGCACTTAGGTTTTGATGAAATATGGTCTTTAATACATCAATGTGGCCAATCCATTGATATAGCCAATCCAAATAAATAAATGACCCATCGAGGATGTTGCTAATCCAAAAATGATATATTTTGAAAATAAATTGGCAATCGATCCCAAATATAAATGTGGATGCCCCATATTTAAACAAATGGAATCAATCAATGGTATTCAAGGTTTAAAAAATTGACAAATTTCACCAAACTTCAGTGGAAGTTTGTCGATAAGGAAAATGAGGAAACGAAGCAACAGAGCAGTGTAAAAACTACAATGCTTCGCATGAAACTTCGACAAGTTTCACCAGACTTCACTACCATTGTTAAAGATTCCAAAAATGCAAGAATTTGACGAAATCGAAGACGTTTTTGGGGAAGTTAATAAAGTTTCATTAATCTTGCCGAAATCACCTTAAATACACCTAACATGTTAGGAAAAGATGAATTGTATAGATTAGAGCTCTAAACCATCCGGATTTGCAGCGCACCATGTACGGTGAAGACATGAATGAAGTGAAGCTTGAGGGTCCCTTGAAAGAGAAGACTTGGAAGAGAACACACCTTCACAGGCTCTAAGGATGAGATCGAGTCGATTTCGTGATGAAATAGAAGCAAGAAAGGATACGTGAGGAGTGGGTTTGCAGTGATGATAGAGGAGACGTGAGGAGCAAGAAAGGAAAAGAGATGATTCACATTCCTTTAATAATAAGTCTCCACTTGGTGACATACTTTTCTAACACATTTGTTTCACGCTTTACATTTCTTCAAATTGTACTTGGTGATTTGTGATTGATTATCACTAGTAATTATGTAAAAAAAATGTCACATTTACAACCTTTTGTTTTTATTTATTTTTAGTAAAAATTTGGGACCGAGGCTAGTAAAAGCAACTTTTTAGTTTTACCTTTATTGACAAATAGTCTTTTATAGTTAGCAAAGCTAATGTGGATTGTTTATATGTGGAAATGTGTATGCAAGTCACATTTTTTTTGTCTATAACATAATATAAGTGTATATTTTTCAAATTAGAAAATATAAGTGCATTGATAAAAAAAAGAAAAAGAAAATATAGTCGTAACTATAATGCACTGTATGGAAGTTAATAAAAATATTAACTTAATGTTACATATGGCAGGAATTGCATGTTAAATTACAAAATAACCATATTAAATATTATATTGTGATTATTAAGTGTTGTAATTGTATAATTATATGTTTAATCAATATATTTTTCGAGAATTTTGAGTTATTTAGCATTTAAAATGAAATTCCGTAAACTTCCATAAATGGTTGAACTTTTGTAAAACTTCCTCTCATCGAAGTTAACTTCCCGAATTACTTTTGAATTTTGAATGGGCAAAGTTTATGGCAAAGTTTCGAACCTTGATGGTATTTAAACAAACTGATTAAACAAATTAATATGCAGATGTCACCAATCAAATGTACTCGATGTTAATTAAACAAGCTGATTTTGATGCTTTTGTGGGATCAGTGGTTCTACCGATCCATCCCATACGTCATTTTTTATCCTTCTTTTTATTGATTTTAGTGGTTGCAAGGCGTTGAGGCAATGCCTAGGCGTTCTCTTGTCAAAAGCAAGGCTTAGCCTAGACAGCGCTAGGCAATAAAGAAAATATTGATTTAGAATCCCTTGAAAATTAATTATTATTTTTAATTCCCTGTCTGTTTACTATTTAAAAAATTTGTAAAACAAAAGTAAAAAACTAAAAATAGTTTGTAAGCTATTTAAAAAAAATTATATATTAAAACAACTCAAAAAGAAAAAAAAATTTCTAAATATTTTTTAAAAATAAAGTTTTTGTCCATCGTCTTCACAAAGAAGACGATGAACACTTGCAGAAGCCAGAAATTGCCTCTACGACCTCTGTATTTAGGTCGCAGGGTCATTTCTAGCCTCTGCAACCTCTGCATTGTTCCAGAGGCCAATAATGGCCTCCGAGACCTCGAAAATGTAGCGAGGTTGAGTCGCCGGAAGTCAAAGGAGTCGCCGAAAGTACATAAACTAGACCAAAACGCAATAATTACCTTCCTCAACTTGTTGGAAACACACCGAAACGTTGTTGGATACGCACTAGAACCTCGTCGGAATACTCGCCGGAGATCGAAAAGTTATTGTTGGAAGGGATGGTGGTGGAGTGGAAAAGGTGGTAGGGCAATCGTTGTGGTGGGATAAAGAATGGGGATTTTATAAGGTTTTAGTTTATTTATATATATATAATATAAGACTCCTATACATTTATAAAATTTACAAATACCTCCCTAAAGACTTAAAATGTGTTCAAAAACACTCACCGCCCGCCTTAGTGAACGCCTAGGCGTTTTTTTCCCTTAACCACCTAGGCGTCGCCTAGGCAATGCCATACAACCACTGATTGATTTCATTATGGGATCGGTTTGGATTTTTATATTTATGCAAATCCCTTATATGTGAGATCGGTAAGCCAACCCACATGTGGGATCGGTTGGCTTGTATGACCAACCAATCCCACATGTAAATAAGGAATGGTTGGTCATGCCAACCTATCTCACAAGGGGCTTGATGTGCATGGCAACCGATCCGACAACACATGAGGAGTGGTTGGCCAAGTAACAGTGGTCGTAAGGCCAACGCCTACGCGTTCACTAAGGCGGGCGGTGGATGTTTTTAAACACATTGTAAGTCTTTAGGAAGGTCTTTGTAAATTTTATAAAAGTATAGGAGTCTTATTATAATTATTTATATATATAACTAAACCCTAATAGAATCCCCATTCTCTACCCCACCACCATATCCACTCCACCACAATCTCTTCCAACAACAAATTTCCGATCTCCGACGAGACATCCGACAAGGTTTCAGCGCGTCTCCAACAAGGTTCCAGCATGTTTCCGACTAGTTGAGGAAGCTAAATTATCACTTTTTGATCTAGTTTATATACTTTCAGCGACTCCTCCGACCTTCGGCAACTCAACCCAGCCACATTTCTTACCCTGCAACCTAAATGTAAAGGTCGACTGCAACTGTTCATCGTCACAGTAATTATTGTTCATGGTGAGCAGTAACTTTTAAAAAATAAGAAAAGAAAGTAATCCTTAGAATTTGGTTCAAAATGTTAGCTATTGACGACAATGTATATGATATAAAAATAGAAGTAAATCGTGATATCAATTGGATATGTATGCACGTTTGTGTGTACAAGGTAATAAATATAAAATTAGGCATATGTGCAATGAAACTTGTAAAGATAAAATAAGGAATATGAAGATTCAAAGAAAAGTAAGAGAAGTAGCAATTAACGCAAAATTTTGGAAAAAGGTTGTGGTGGTTTGGACGTATCCAAAGACGGTTAGCAAATGCCCCAGTTAGAAAACTCTCGACATAATAGAAATTGAAGAAATTCAACAGTACAAGGATCGACCTAAGATAACTAGGAAGAACTTCAAGAGCTTTGAAAGCGCAAAACCAATTGTGTTAAAATCAAGGGGAAAGGAAGAATTTGAATCATTTGATCCATGCAAGCGAACCCATAATTTGGGATTGAGGCTTTGTTGTTGGTGGCAGTATTGGTGGTGTTGTACCAATGAATAATGTTGTCTTATTTGGCCTCTTGTTGCCTCAACAACAGAACAACATCTATGGACCACTCGGATAGCATGCATGCACAACTTCACAGAGGAAAAGAAAAGGAAACTGACTAAGAAACAAGGGCAACCAAATGAAGGAAATTTAATGCCAAGAACGCATACAAACACATTATTGCAGCCCCACCCACCAATCAAAATGAAGTATTCACAAGTCAGTGATTTATTAAATTACTAAAAGTAGAGGGTAACCAAATATCAAAATTGCTTGTTATAGACTACTCACAGAATCATGCAGAAGCGGCAACCAGAACTTTTGCGGGGTTGAAGGGTTTTTCATGAGCTGCAGAATAAAACCAATATCTCATCACGAAAAAAAAAATGAAAGATATTAAATAAGTCACACAGAAAGGCATCAAAGCTCATAATTGTATAACAAAATCTCATGTGACGGGAGTATTAGTCACCATTCCATTGCATAGGAAATTCGCAATTATATAGCAAGGTTACGGTAAAGTAATGTTTTATCTATTCGAGGAATTGCAGGATCTAAAACAAGGCTCCAAAACAAAAATGCACCAAATCTTAGGCAACATACTACATGTGTTGCTTGCCGAGTTAAAATTTAGAAAGTGGCGACCGAAGTTTACAATCTATATCTCAGGATTATGTGCATAAAACACTAAAACTATGACAAGGTTCTCATGAGACCTAAGTATTCAAATGAATTTGCGAGAAGCACTATATTAAATACCAGAATAAGAGATTCTACAGCTTGCCGAGCCGCATCACTGGCCTTTCCATCTGTTATCTGCTGCAGTGATTTCTTGAAATCCCTGTACCTACAATGTTTCACCGCCAAAAAATTTTCTTATCAGTAACCTGAATATACAAGGCACTCATTAATTTTATTATAGCATCACAAGCAGAGGTGTCCACCAAGTGAAGAAGTATAAAAGTGAATAGTTACTTGTGTAGAAAATCAAGACCACTGACTGTCTTGGCTTCTTGCCCTAACAACTCAATCAATCCTTCCCACTGCTGTATTCAGAGCACAATGTTAAGTCATGAACTACAATTACATCAGAAAGTAAAGGAATAGTTAACTCTTCCAAGAAACACTGGCAATCTACAAAAGGACAAACAAAAATGGAAAGAAATAAGAAAAATAGTCATTTTCGTGAGCAAATCCTCATAAGGCCACAAGTAGTAAATATTTTTGAAGCAATGACGTCGAATACCTTGAAACCATTATCAGAAATTGATCTGCCGACATAATCAAATAGCTGCTGCGAAATTCGATTAAGCCGAACTTCATCCTGAGCCTTTTGAAGCCAGAACACACCTGATCCTTTCCTACCATGTTTCCACTGGCGCATCCCTGCAATCTACTGACAAGTAACAAAGATCAAAAGGAGGGTACAGTCCACAAATGAGGATGTTCTTGAATCATCATCTAAGATGCCATGCAAATCACTAATTCTCTTAGAATCCATGGTCGGTTCATGGGAACACGGTTGAAGCAAAAGAGATTAATTTCCCAAATCCACCCAGCAGCAAAGTCAACTTTCATAGATTAAAAAAAAAAAAAATCTATATGAAGAATGTAATTACCTTCATAATGTCAGAGCTAATGCTGTCAAGTTCATATAAACGACAAATCTCTAAGGTCTGCATGGCTAAAGGAGCATTTTGTCATTTTATTGAGACATAACAATCATCACTTGATACAAACGATAAAAGAACATGAAACGATGATTACCTTAAGCAAAATCTGATTTTGTTGTACCGGTTGCTTATACAGTAAGATCTCCAACAAGCGCGTTCCTTGAGTTGCACATGACATTAAATAAACTGGTGCAATCTGCAAAGATCATGGTGTTAGTAATAATTTCCACAAAGGTTAATGGCTCCAACAAAATTATTGAGATGGAATGCACAATGTTGAGTTGGAAAGCAGCATCGGAAGGACAATCCAGAAGAAACTTGTATGCAACAAAAAAATTTCTCATAAAAAAGGTTTCTAATGTTCTGAAAGAAACTCATACATGTATGATTTTAGTTACGCTATAGCTCAAAGCACATTAACGATCTGCATCTAGCAAGTCATCAAGTGTGACAATAGCACTCGTGTATAATCGGACAGAATTTTGAAAAAGCTCAACGAGAACATATTAGATTTTAATTATTGAATTCAGGAACCTCACTTGCCTGCCAAGTCAAAGCATGTGAAGAAAGCACTTGAGCATAGACAAGTCTATAGAGTTCCTCAATACTGATTCCTCCCAAATTGTATTGCTCTTCATGCAAAAGAGTTTCAGCTCCACTACTCCCAATAGTCAAAAGCTCTATGGCATGGGCAACCATCCTATAAAATGTAAGAGCACAAGCTGTAAGCGAGGTAATGGAAGTAACAAAAGAAAACGCAATTTTTTTTTTCTTGTAAGTATATATTTCAGACCACCAAAAACTACAAGGATGTGGCATAAGTTTTAATGTTTTGCAATATAATGAGAACGAGATACGGACAAAATAAAAGCAGATTACCATGGACCAAAAGATCTCGAGCATTCAGCTAGAACAACCTGGACCACAGGCATTGGATCTACATCACTAAACATCAAATAAGGGTACACCAAGCAAACAACAAATGCAGAAAATGTAGTTACCTCAGTGTTTTCACCAATAATTCCAAGCATAAGCCTCATCAACTCATGACTGTGAGATGATGGTTTCAGCTGCATGCATTTCTGAGCAAGGCTGTCCATTCCTTCTAATCCCTGGTAAAGAAATGAAGTAATAAGCAAAACCTCAAAGACAGAAGAGGCAAAGGGAAGCAGAAATAATATAGCATCTCTAAAACATGACTACATGAGAAAGCACTAAGTAGGAGGACAGACACCAACCATAGTAAAGGGTTTGATGTAAAGAAAGTGAGATACATATAATTCCATCCAATTAAATGATGCGTCAATGATGCTGTTAGTGTTTCCCAGCATGATCTGCAGCAACTTTCTCAACCCTTCCCTTGTTTGGTTGTGTTCACACTGAACCCAAAATGCACTACATTCCAGCTTAGTTATTTGCCCGCGCCATCTTTCCCATGCCTGGACAAATAAAAAAGATAATGGAATACAAGACCACATTCAATAGCAGAAAGTACCATGATATTAACCCACAATACCTTCATAAATTCAGGCTTGGTATTAAAGCATTCACCTAATGTTCCATCTGCTAATTTTGGACGCATGCGAGGCATCTTAGAAACAAGTACAGCTATGGCCTCCACCAGACCATTCTCAGTCTACTTGATGGGAAAAAAAATCAACATGTTATGAAAAATCTTGTCAGTGAAACCAGCTCTCTCCAATGTTAAGATAATGACAGTTTGACAAATGTCAAGAAGAATTAGGAACAAAAAAATCTGCAAACTTTAAACACATTCATCTCATTGGTCGCTATGTGGACTTCTAAGAGAACAAACCTCACGATTTCCCAGTTGATCCAGTTGATAAGATCCATGCAATCTCAACAATTTCACCTGCAAAATGGAACGAGTTCTTTTGTTAGAATTGGAAATCAAAGTTTTCTTTCCTTCATAGCAAAGTAATGAAAACTAGTAACCGAACTGCAAGGAGGAAGCATTGTCGTCAAGACATGCCTCGGAAATGACTAGGAGAATGTTGCCTGAGCAATTGGCCTAATACAAGGATTGCAAGGTGTGAAGGCGATTCCCTAGTCTAGGCGATGTGGTGCCTAGGCGGCCTAAAAAATACTTAGTTAGAGGCCCCTGGATTACTATTTACTTATTTATAAATCCTTAATTAGAAATGATTTTCTAATAGTCATTATAATCTATATTCAATATATATTTCAAGGATACTAATAAGCTTTTAGGTTTGTGTGTAATATTACTTATGTTGAGATTTGTTGTTCGGTAGGTATCCTTAGTACCAAATTTAATTGTAAGTGCCCCTTCAATTTTTTAAAAAGTTATTTTGAAGGACATCACCCGCCTACGCGGTTTTGCCCTAAAATGCCTAGGCGTCACCTTGCAATCACTGATTAGAACTTAAGTAGAGAGTGTGACTCACTAAAGAAGATTTAATAAGTTATAAATTTTACAGAAGCCAATAAAATTGTAAGAAATTGGAGTTTTACACCTTTCTCCAAATTCTAAAGTTGGATACCTAGAGATGCAAATTAGCAATTTGAAATTTTTGCATTCATATTAAGCAATAGTTTAATAGTTACAAAGTCCCAGTATGCTTGTCCTATACGTTTTTAAGTATTTATCTATTTGTTTATTTTTCTGTTATATTCGATGATCATCATGAAATTGAAGAATGTTTAAGGCATCAAGACAACGCATTTCTTTTATGGTGCAGTCCACTTTTGTATTAAGTATATAAATAACTTTATCATACTATACAGTCTATACTGTACAAGCTTAGTAAGTAAGAAATTTATTAGTCATTATTTGACCATTTCAATAAACTAACAACCATCCATCATGATCAAGAAATTGGAGAACGTAGAAGAAAAATGACAAGGCTTCACTTAGACATTGCATAGGCTGTGCCCACCTAGATGAAGCCAATTATCTACAAATTATTTTGACGCCTTAACATCACAAATAAGAAAGGCCTAGAACATCTTACCACAATGTCAAGCCAACCTACTGCAAGTGCGGAAGATATTCCTTGCCAGTACTTCTGATCATTCTCGATAACCTGCATAGGATAATATCCTTTAGAGCCTTATGTACAGTGAGTATTATTTTTCCAGAGAGAAATGTATCAAATTGAGAAAGTATTCAGAAGGAAAACATGCTTATTTTTTAGATTTTTAAGAGGCAGCCACGTAAGTCTTAATCTCTAACTAGGCATATAAAGAACAACTGGGGCTGCATTTGCTTTCATTGCTCATGTGCTTTGCATATAATTGCCAGCTGAACTACAAAATCTGGAGAAAAATAAAAGCTTCGATGATCAGACAAGTAAGAGACCTGTAAAGTGGCAAGTTCCTTTTGAAGATCCACAAGCTTCGAATGTACTGTTCCCTCTGTTGTCGACAAAAGGCAGTCATAACTCTGCAAAGAGAAACATTCAGCACATTGACAAATACACAGATGCAACGAAGTGGTAAAAGCATCTGAAGAATGATCATTACAGCTAACCAATCAACAAGACGTTCAGGAAGCCAAGCTTGTGATTGCTTTTCCGCATAAAAAATTTCTATTAGTTCCCACGCGGCCTTCAAACAGGTTGGCACCTCAACATTCTGCCACATCATAAACTTACAAGTCAGATCCCATAGACGGCATCATTTCGAAAAAGCACCCGCCAACAACATCCTAAAAAAATAAAGAATATAGCACCAGCTCGCCCAACAAATCACATTGAAAGATTCAAAACTAACACCAAGTGGTATTGAGACACTATTAATTGTAAAATAACATTAGCATTTAACCAATCCATCATAAAAGCTATGTTATTCGGACCTTTCACTCAAACACAAAGTACCCGCGTCGGACACTTGAAATGAGTCCGACGCCATAAAAAATCTGGCGCTCCCGACTTGAAACCCCTATGCATAAAGAAGATTCAAGATGTAAAAGAAGAAAGAAAAAATAATATGAGCATCCCAATGTAGCAAAAGAAATTAAAAACAAGAAAGACGGAGGTTTATAGGCTAGTATATATACGTTAGCACATAAATCTAAACATACACGTCAAGTTCTTTGGATGCTTTTCCGAGTCCCCATATCCTTGAACTAGAGAATAGGCAAGTCTAACTTTTAGACACACCCATTCCTGACACCCCTATCCGAGTCCAGGTAACATAACAAAAGTGTGCAATTCAAACACCATTTTTTATCTGACAGGAAACCATAATCAAATCAAATACAACAAGTCCACAACAAAGCCTCAATCCTAAATTAGTTGGGCTCGGCTACATGGATCAAACTCTTTTTTTGCGCACGATTCAGTGCACTTAATCACGTGCTTTTCCGAATCCATAATCAAATCAAATCAGAAAATCAAAACAAGCAGCCATATATACAAAAATTGAATGTACAAATGAAACTAACTAAGATTTAAATCAATCATCACAGCAATCACATTCATACCTTGAGAACCACTTTCTCGTCCTCTATGATCGACCTCGTAGCGCGCTTAGGATTCCCAAGAAGAGAACTAATGTCATCACTGAACGCCATCACATGCTCCCACCTAACAACCACACAGTAACTCATCAAACCAAATAATTCGCAAACTCACCTAAATTACTCAACAATCAAAACCCCCCAAAAACCATTACCACTCGGCGACATTCGTCGAGCTCCCAACGCCCATCCCGGCCAACGCGGCCATGGAATTCTTCTGGCTCTGGAGGAGCGCGAAGGGCGAGACGGAGCCGTAGGCGATTCGGCGACGCTGCACGTCGTGGAGCTCTCCGGAGCCGACGCTGACCTCCACGACCTTTCCACCGGACTGGTCTCCCGGGGGTGAAGGGTTTGTGAAGAAGGAGACGCGGAGGCAGTTCCCCCGAGCCCATGAGATGGCGATGCGGGAGTGCGGCGGCCGGGGGGCGTGCCGGAGACGGTACAGCGGCGGGGGTAACGGCTCCGTCGAGAATGGGACCAGGGAGTCGCCGGAGTCGGAGACGAGGCCCGGCATTTGGGGGTTTTTGGGAATGAGGGCGAGGGTTTTAGGAAGCGGGAACTGTGGCGACAATTTATGGAAGCAGTTAAACCGACCCCAATTTTTGCTTAGAAGACTCCACTTCAGTCAAATTACCCAACTACCCCTTCATAGAATAAGGTTTTTACTCACTCATACCCCACTCGCCCCACTCACCCATTGCATTCACACCACCAACCTGAATCTCACGAAGTCCGAGCAAAACCACGTCGATTCGACGTCGTGGATGCATTCCTCATCTCTTTTTGTATTGATTTTCAAAGTTTTTTTGAGTTTTTATTTTATTTTTTTGAGTCGATATTTTGAGAGATTATTGTTGCGTTTAAGGCTTCAATTTGGGAGTTGAATCTTGCATTTTGAATGCAAAGTTTCAATAGAATCGAAGAAATTACGTGATTCTAAACAAAACTCACTATTTTTTTTGTCATTTTCATGTATTCTTAGGAGTTTTGGATTTTTTTTGTTCATTCTTTTGCCTCGTGATTATCGGACTTACAGCACCGACATCTCTAAAAAGGTATCGACCGACTCTGATCGAAACTGCAAAAATAATTAAGTTTAAATAGGTGACGGAGGAATCCAACCGAAACCTCTTTAGAGGTGTCGACTCTTTGTCTTTGTGTCTAAAACATCTTTAAAAAGGGGTGTTGGGGTATGGGTGATGGTAATAGGGTACAACAAGGGTATTTTTGGAATTTTAAGTAAAAAGTAGGGTACGACGAAGTAAAAATTCAAAAACACAGTCTTCTAAGCTAAAACCTGGATCCGTTTAGCCATTCTCTTTATATATATATAAAAAAAAAAAAAAAAAAAAAAAAAAAAGTCTTCTTTTGAGTGATTCCTACTAATCCAAGTTTGGGCCCCATCGAATTTGATTATGATATGGTGACTTTCTCAATCTAATGTTCTCCTTCCGCAAGATTCAAACTCGAAAATCGATACTTTATTTAAAAGGAACGAGTATATCATCACTCAAACCAATCAATTAATCAATTCGTAAATTGCATCCTTTTACTCAAAAGATGGAGCCGCATCCAATTTTTGTACAACATAGCCTAGTTTTAAAAGAAAATAGCTATGAATGGAATTTCTTACATAGCATATGAAAAAATTTATTTTTATTTTTTTCCTAAAGCAATTATTGTTTTATTAAAAGCAACCTTTAAGTAGGGTCCCCAAGTTTTTTCTAAAAAAAATGTATCTTTTTCGCAAAAAAAAATAAAATTGAAAAGGGTTTCATTTGAATTCCTTTAAGGGCACATGATTTTTTATTTTTATTTTTTGGAATATACTTTTTTTTCTTGAGGCAAATTTTCTTTCTAATTAATCAAACAGTCCTTAGTGGTTCTGAAAAATAAAATAGTAACTATAAAATTACGAATACTATTGCTTTATTGTTGAACAAAATTACAAGATCAAATTACCAATACCATTGCTTTATTCCTTACTATATATAAAACACATATGAGCTCCATCTGGAAATACTCTTCTGAGCTGAACCAAAGCCAATGTGGGGACTCCAATGAGAACAACATAATTCAAACTTGGCAACTTATTTGTGTACATGGCAATGGGTAAGGGTGACCATCATTTGCTAGTCTTGGCTTCATGTTGTGAAGTTTGGAGGCAATCCTTGATCATTTCTTGCATCCGTCTTTTCAACCGCTTGTCCTTCACGCTAGCAAGCATGTTTCGGAAAAACATCTCCATCCTTGCGAGCTTATCATTATCAGATCCTTCCAATATGTTCTCCCATTCCTTAGCGATATCAAATGTGCTCGACTGCTGCAGCAATTGCAATGGCATGTCTTTCTCCTCTAATGGTTTTCCAAAAATAGAGCTGTGTAAAATGCCTGCATATCGCTCCAGCACAGTCAGCCTTGACTGCAGAAGCTGCACTTGTTCCATAGCTGAGATTAACTTTTTTTCCGAGTCTGCTTGCCCTCCTGATGGCTCCTTGTAAACTGCCTCTTGTTTTGCGCTCACACTTGTTGTTCCTATAACAAAGTCCTCATCAAGTGGTGGCCACATTACCAGACAAGGAGAATAGCTATCGACTGCATTACCTCTTCCGAGAACTCCACTACGTCCCCTACCCCAAGCCCAAAGTTTATATCCTTTGTCTGTAACAAGCACAGTATGAGCTGCTCCACATACAACTTGCACCGGATCCAAAAACGTTGGTCCATCATTGCTTGAAATCCTTAAAGGAGTTAAAGCGTCACCTGGATCAGTTCCAACAAAACTGGCATCTGGGCATAGGCCAAGACCTTTCTCCATGCCCCATGACCAAACATCCCCAGCAGAAGAAACAACAGAAGTGTGGAATAAGCCACAGTCGACAGAGATGAGGAGTACGTCTGGAGGTAGCCCCTGAACAGCTTTTGGCGATAACAAGGTATTGGTGTTTCCATGTCCGAGCTGCCCGTTGTCTCCGAGACCAAATGTCCAACAAATGGTTTCCTTTTCTTCTAGTCCTACATCACTACTGTGAGAAGAATTTAGTATGTACCCGTCTTTCTTACATGTAAGCACCGCAGTGTGAAATGCCCCACATGCTACCTGATAAGCCTCCCATGGGCATCCAAGATGAAAAGCTTCTACGAGTTCAGGCCGCAACCTACTCTGTCGATCACCTAGACCCAACTGGCCATGATTGTTGCCACCCCATGAATAGCACATTAGGTCCCCTCCTTCAAATGTTTCTCCAGCAGTGACTAGTGCCACAACATGTTCATTTCCACAAGCCACCTTAACCACAGTGTGGCCATGGAAATCCCAAACAGGCAATGGAGTAGAGATACTAACAAGTGAGAACTCTCCGTTGCCAATACTGCTTTGAGGAGGACAGTTTCCCCATATCCAGAGACCCCCAAGCTTGTCAATCGCAAGCGACATCATCCCTCCAGGCTTGGACAGAATGAACCTGCAACGGATTCAACAAGTCAATCGAAAGTTTTGTTGCTGTCCTACGAGTCCACAATACATACAATGATCAATAAAATAAAGAAAAAAAAAAAAACTTCCCCTACCTACCTTTAAAGGTTTCTGACGGCCTGAGCTCAAATCATCATTTGAGGATTCAGGAGGACCCAACTCAAGGAATTTATCCAAGAGACGTGGAACTAAAGAGTTCTCCAAACTGATGCCGAGTTGGCCATCTGTGCTACAGTTAAAGTCATATGGAGGAGGAACTTAGGCAATAATAACGTTTAACTTTCCTAGTTCATATTGCATGAATCAGAAATCAAAGCTATACCATCCCCTGCCTCGAAAAGACAAGAAAAGAAAAAACATAAAAAATGAAGGATACAGATGTTGTAACCCCAGCACCAAACTGATCCATTATCTGCAAGTCAAGAAATATGGATACCTACTTCAGTTACAAGAACCAGACAAGCAAAAATAATAATAATAATAATAATAATAATAATAATAATAATAATAATAATAATACTGAAAATAATAAATACTTAGTGTGTGTGTGTGTGTGTGAGAGAGAGAGAGAGAGAGAGAGAGAGAGAGAGAGAGAGAGAGAGAGAGTTCAATGAACAGTTGTTTTTCAACAGCTTTTTTTTTTTTGTCAAGGTGCAATGAAATTGCATTGATAATGAGAACCATACATTCATGTTACAATATTCACACTCGGTCTCCACGAGAAAGAAGGAGGTGATAATCGCTACATCCACCATCAAAGGACTCTAAGGTCCGATTGATTGGGAAAGAAAGCCGGAACTAACCCGAATAAAAGCCCTGACAAAAGGGAAGATGACCCTCTAGAAGGAACACAACAATAAGTCCTAAACAATGATAACCCCACCAACGAGGAGATAAACCCCAACGGTGGGCACATCTGTACGCAGGCAGAAGCAAAAACGACTCTGAAGAAATGTAGACCAACTAGACTGGACACAAACCCTAACCTTAATCAGATGCTTACAAAAATTTCATACCAAATAGAAGAGAGACTACCCAAAAGCCCTCTTCTTCACCATCAAGCTGCACCAAACTTTATGTAGCATCCACCTCTTTCAAAACTTAAATATTAGAAAAGAGAGACCACATGGTGCCGAGAGTAAGAGGCAAACACCAAGAGTTGTAATGTCGCGAGGATCGACAGTCGATTTGTTCTCTTCCTCCTACAGCACCTCTATCGCCTTGCGCCGCCGGGCTCTATCATGGAACCTGATTTGGACATCAGGCGGATTTGGTGAGGCGAAGCTCTACTATACTGCCCGCTCCCTCAAAAGCAATCTTCTCCGTGCTTCCATGTGCAGATCTCAAATCTTCCCCTCAAAACCCCTTTTCTTAACACAAAACATGACCAGAAGGGAAGAGGCAAGAAGAAAGGAGTAGAAAGAGAGAGATAGATAAGGAAAGGAAAGATGTGAAACTACAAACAAACCTGAAAATCAGACAACAAAATAGCAGCAGTTGAGAGAGAGCCGGCTGGTGGCGCCATGGCCGCCGGCTGCACGAGGAGTCTGCAAGAAAGTTTTTTTGGAGACGAGGCAAGGGTTTTTTAGAATTTTTTTTTTTTTTTCAACAGCTAATTTGCATCTACATGTTTTAGCTATCATAGTAAACAATTCAACAAATACCAAGCCATATACGTCCTACCCTCTCACATTTGGAATTGCACACTTCATAATTCAACATGTATCTCATAACCTGTTGAATTATTAAGAATATTTTGGTGAATTAAACTTGGCATTCGATAACACGAAACTTCAAGGATGAAAATGAAATATCCATAGGTAGCACACATAATCAAAGTAAGCACCAGGTCAATTTTAATAAAGCAGTAGGAAAGTTCCCGCACCCTGAAACAAAAGCATGTACTGTAGCATCCAAAAGAGAAGTGGTTTTGACTGTTGAACCACAGTTATCTTCACAAACTTGAAAAAACTTGCATGTGGACCTCTATTAGCAGTTTGTAGTTAATAAACTTCTTATTAAGGTGCGTCTCTTCCTTCTTTTATGGTCTTTTTGATAGATAGCCAGGGAGTTTTTCAATTCAATAAGACAAACAAAATTGTTATGAACTAATCAAAAATAAGAAAATTATGAGCTTTGACTATATCTTTTTTGGCATATTAAAATGCAAATCTAAGTTCATCCATTTCACCTGGAATCCTTCAAAAAGGATTAAGAAAACAATGCAAACACTGAAATGTCCAGTTAAGAACAGGTGAGAATTTTGAGTGCTTCTTTCACTAGCTAACTACATTGTATATTCCGTCATGATTCATATGAGTGATTATGAAGGAAAAGTAGAGAAAACATAGAGAAATGGAGCAACCAAACCACAAATGCTGATAATAATAAAAAGCATGTGCATTACAATGTGTTGTTTACTATCTAGTACTTCGCATACAATCAAATGACTGTGGCACACAAACTCAACTTAGCATAACCATACTGCATGAGTTGGCAAGTCGAAGTTCTTACCTTGCTTGATCAAGAGCTAATTTTGAAGTTATATTACTTTAACTGGCTATGTCTCACCTTAGACGCAGTAAGTGCCTACTGAACTTAAAATTGTAGCATCAATCTACCTGGGCAAATACTTTAAAATGATCAATCTAACTTAACAGTCTAACCTGTTTCCAAAAAAAAAAAAAAAAAACTTAACAGTCTACCTGCAACAAAAGAAATACCAAAAAGAAGACACGGAAGACATCATTTCCTTTATTGTCCTTGAGTTCCATGGAAGACAAATCCTATTTTTAGTGAGTTCTCGAGAGAATAAACATAAATAATAATTTATTTGGGACCTCCGCAAGTCTTCCCTTATACTCACATTTTTACTTGTTAAATACTATCTCACTTCCACATATAATTGTGTTAGAACAAATAGCTTCGGACGAAAAATTCAAGATGAGAATGGGACAACTAAACAAAGACTTGAGGCACGTAATCGCTCTCTTCTTGACAAAATTACTCCCCACCGATCGAAACCGCGTATACGCAATGGGATTAATCGAAACTTTCCTTCAGAATACAATCAAGTCTTTAATGGTTGTTGGATGATGTGTGAGTAACACAACTCCAACCAAGAACACTCTTTGAAGAACTTTTGAGAGAATGATGTTATGACTCAAAACACATTTTGATTCAAAAATCTTTTGAGTTTCAATGTTTCAATGTGTTTTGTATGTACTAGAGTCCTTTAATTTATCGAAAACTAAGGGACTTAGTGTCTATCCACCAAAGGGTGAGTTATTTAGTGTATATTCACCAAAGGGTAAGTTTTTGTGCGAATTGGTGCGAAGAAACGGACAAATAATGACAAAATAAATCCCAAGATATGCAACTTTTAGTTCTAGGCTCTGTGGCGTCGACTCGGCGCTTCAGCACCCAAAACAACGCTTTTTCCGTGCTTGGTGTCGAGGCTGGCGCCACAACGCTAGACACAAAACTTACAATTTCCCCCCATTTTCAGCTTATATGGACATATAAATTGAAAATTCCACTTAAAAATAACACAACCAAAAAACATATAGTATCATTCTAAAATCGACACATAAATGAGAAGTGTCTTTTGAACTTGAACTTTTCACTTAGTACAAATACTTCAAAGTTTCATCAGGTATTATGGTAAACGTATCTTGAACCAAGAACCTTTGCGACAAAACTGAAAATATCACACATACCAATTTCATGTAAGTAAGAGTGTCATATTAATTACACATTACGGCCTTGTCCAAATCCTGTCTTTCTTGAGTGCTTTAGAGTCGATTAGGCTCATAAAAAGTGGCCACACTTCTACACCCATATAGTTAAGTCTCTAAAGTGAATTTGCGAGTCACTTTATTCGACTTATTAAGACCCAATTGTCAACCTTCGTCATGCAGAACCAACAATAGAACCAGGAAGGGACCTTTTATAATATAAATTTTTTTAGTATTCCATAATCTTTACTTGACTTGTTAGTATCACATTGAACTTATTCTGTATTTTCAAGAATTAAGTTGGGTTCTCATCAAGTGACGATCGAAATTAGACAAACCTAAGTCGCATTCCTTTTGATGTCTGAGACATCATATCTCTAACAAGACCCTTTGTTAATGGATCCGCTAAATTCTTGTTAGATTCCACATAATCAACTATGACAACCCCATTTTTGAGTAACTACCTCAAAAGATTATGTCTTAGACTTACATATCTAGACTTTCCATTATAAGTCTTGCTCGTGACCTTATAAAGACTTGTCTTGTTATCACAATTGATTAATATAGTCGTACATGGCTTGTTCCATAATGATATCTCCATTACTAAGTTCCTAAGCCATTCCACTTCCTTGCTTGCATCTACTAGGGCAACCATTTTTGATGTTATTGTTGAATCAGAAATACATGTCTGTTTCTTTGAGCTCCAAGAAAAAGCTACACCTCTTAGCGTAAATATCCATCCACTAGTTGATTTGGAATTTGACTCCACATTATTCCAACTAGCATCACTATAACCTTCCAAGACTGGGGGATATCCGTTAAAATGTAGATCATAATTCAAAGTCCCCTTCAGGTATCTTAAGATCATAGTAACCACATCCCAGTGTTGTTTGCTTGGATTATTAGTGAACCGACATAGCATACAAACCGTGTAAGCTATATCTGGTCTTGTGCAATGCATAGCATACATGAGACTTTCAATCACACTAGAATATTCTAGTTGTAATAAAAACACCTACCAATATTCTTTACTAGTTTTAAATGAGGTTCGTTAGGAGTACAAACTAGGATTGCTAGTGGGACGGGGAATCCCCGTTCCCTGCGATGCCCCACCTCGGTGGGGCAAGAAAACCCCACTTTTTGCTCCCCACGGGGTGGGGGCATAGGGCAAGGCGGGGACTCTAATTGTTCTCGCCCCACGGGAATTCCCTGCTCCGCATCCCTTGCATAGAATTCTCCATTTTTTTATGTTTTTACAAAAAAATTATATAACTTTTTTACTTAAAACATATGGAATGAAACTCAAGATCTCCAACAATAAAATTTATTTTTACCATTAAATTAATTCTATAATATATATTTGTTATATGATAAAGATATATAAAATTATATTTAGAACATCATTGGAATATATTTGCCATACTAGATTTGGAAATCTTGTATATTTAATTAAGTATTATAACTTGTAACTCAATCAACAAAACAAATCTACATTAATCCTTCAATTTGAGAAAAATAGTTTCTTAAAAAAAAAGAAAGTGCTACTTAAGTACCAAAATAACTAAGGAATGAAGATCAAAATAGATATTTTTTACAAAATTGATGGGACACTGCGGGGATTCCCCGCCCCGCAAGATCCCTGCGGGATGGGGCATGGGGCGACAAAGTTCGCCTGCGGGGAATCTGCGGGAATAAGTCCCCGCCTCGCACCCCGTGGGAACGGGATGGTAATTACGATCCCCGCCCCACTTGCAACCCTAATACAAACTAACTTTTGATCAAAATGACCAAATTTCTTCAAAATCTTTTCAATATAATGGGATTGAGATAATGTAAGACCATTATCTTGTCATAAGATTTTTTATTCCCAAAATTACGTCAGCTTCTCCTAAATCCTTCATGTCAAAGCTAGTAGACAAGAATCGCTTAGTTTCTTCAACTAAGGCTAGTGAAGTCCCAAATATTAACATGTCATCCACATATAAACATATGATGACACCAACATCATTGTCAAACTTGCTATAAATAAATTTATCAGCATCATTGATTTTGAATCCAAATGATTGCATAATCGTATCATACTTCTCATGCCATTACATAGGAGCTTGCTTCAAGACATAGAGAGATTTTATCAATTTGCAAACTTTCTTCTCTTGGCCTGGCATAACAAAACCCTCCGATTGTTCCATATATATTTTTTCCTCTAGATCACCATTTAGAAAAGTTGTTTTTACATTCATTTGATGGATAACTACATGATGAACAAAAGCAAGAGATATCAACACCCGAATAGATGCTATTCTTGCAACCAGTGCGTATGTATCAAAATAATCAATGTCATGTTTTTGTCTATAGCCCTTAGCTACTAGACGCGCTTTGAATTTGTTTATTGTTCCGTTGGCATTTAATTTTCTTTTGAATACTCACTTGCACCCAATTGCCTTTGATCCCGGTGGAAGATTAGAAAGTACCCAAGCTTGATTCGACAAAATCAAATTCATTTCATCATTGATCGCTTCTTTCCAAAATAAGCATCATTTGATGAAATTGCTTGTTGAAACGAAATAAGATCATCATCAACATTAAGAACAAATTTTGATTGTTTCTTAGTTTCACATCTATTTCCTTCAACCAAGTAGGTTATAAAATCCGGGCCAAAAGATTTATCAATCTTTTGCCTTTTACTTCTCCTTACTTCAACCTTCTCACCATCGTTAGTAGGAGGATTCTCTTGTTCATTAGAAGAATTTGAAGGCAAATCTTTTAGATTCCCATGACTTTGTTCATTAGAAGAGTTTTGAGGCAACTCCTATAGATTCCCAAAATTTGGATGCAAGAGTATGTCATGTGTTTTATTTAAATGTTCAAAGAATTGTACATCTATAGATTCAATTATATCATTAGTTTCCAAATTCAAGAATCTATATGTCACACTATGCTTTGAATAACCAATAAAAACTCATTTATAAGTTCTATTTCCCAACTTAGGCCTTTTTGGATTCGGTTTCCTTACATTAGCTAAACAACCTGATAGGACACCGATTTTGATCTATTGAAACGAGAGCAACAACAACAATTACAAACCCAAAAGTAACCCCAGAGATGAGTCTTAAAACTCTCTCAACCCAATCACTCCAAGAGTGCCCACTTACATTGAAATTCCAAGATGTCTCATCTAACTAACTCACCCCTATTTATAGTGTTTCTTTCTCACTAACTCTATGTGAGTACTCTATGTGGGATCTTATCATTACTCCCCCCTTAAACATCCACCTTGTCCTCAAGGTGGAAAGAAAATGAAACATACAAAAGAATAGTAGAACATTAAGGGCATAAACTCATATATGGATGGAAACAAATTCTCGAAGCGAACAGTCCTTGGCGCATTGTCTACCAAAGCCATTTCATCAAACACCTGCTGCTAACTTCCAATGAAAACCCAAAAGTGAGGCGTTGCTGGTCTTTCACGAACAGAAGAAGGAACGAATGTGGAAGATAATATGACAGCCTCACGATTATCCTCGAGTTTTGTGAGATCAAAATGGGCCACCATGTTGGAGTGTGACCAAAAGAGCTCAAGTTGAAGATAAGCTATAGCTAGGGAACATAATATGTAAACAAATAAAGTGGGCCCACAAGTAAAGTTGAAAGACACAAACCCCTGAGATGGTTGAGCCCACATCGATCGTACGCCTCGAGATGCCCAACAACCAATTACTCTCATCGTCTCCAAATTCTGGTTTTGGGGTTTTGGATGAAACAAGTTTTCCATGAATGTTGTGGACGACAATGGTGGGGAAAGCGAAGGTGGCCAAGGGGGAGATCGAGGACTGTGACATAGAGAACCACAACGTGGAGCACGAAGGTCCGCTCCACGGTAGTGTCGTCTGGATCTGGTGGCCATGGTAGAGGGGCGATGGCGGAGTATGAAATCAGAGACCGACGACGGATCTGGTGTGCGCAATTTGGTGTCCGCAATGGTCGATGCATCGGGGTCGAGGCCGGTGGCCTTGAAGTATTGAAGATGAACTCGAGATTGTGAATGAGGCATGCACTTTGGTGAATGAATGTACTGATGGATCGGAGGCAAAGTCTTGAACTATAGAGATGATCAACAACGCATTTGGTGTCGGAATCTCAGATCGGGATTGCTCCGGGACGTGTTTGACTATCAGATCTGGTGATTGTGGTATACCAGGTATCATCAACTCCTCAAATAACCCTATATTTGACGGATCTGAAACTTTTGCACTCCTATATGCTCCGATCTGTTGTTCTCTTAAGATTGTTGAAGTGAAACCCATATGTTGAAGGAAGAGCTCGTCGCACTTCCGAGCCATGCCTCTGATCGCCGTCTTTACTTCAGACCTAAGCTCCTCAATCGACGCCTCAATGGTTGAAATCTTCTTCACCTCCACTTCAATTCGAGCCATTCGAGATTCCATCCAATATAATTGAGCCTCCATCTTTGAAGTATGCTCTGATACCATTGATAGGACACCGATTTTGATCTATTGAAACGAGAGCAACAACAACAATTACAAACCTAAAAGTAACCCCAGAGATGAGTCTTAAAACTTTCTCAACCCAATCACTCCAAGAGTGCCCACTTACATTGAAATTCCAAGATGTCTCATCTAACTAACTCACCCCTATTTATAGTGTTTCCTTCTCACTAACTCTATGTGAGTACTCTATGTGGGATCTTATCACAACCCCAAACTTTAAATCTCTTAAAATTGGGTTGTCTCTTGAACCATAACTCATGTGGGGTGACATTGGTGTTATTTAGTGGAACCCTATTCAATATAAAGCAAGCCGAAAGAATGGCTTTCCCCTATAAATTCAAAGGCAAGTTAGAACTTAGTAGCATGGAATTAACCATCTACTAAAGTCTTATTCTTCATTTCCGCTACACCATTTTGTTGTGATATATAAGGTGTCGTTGCTTGATGTATAATTCCATTAGTCTCACAAAATTTTATGAACTCCTTGGAACAATACTCACCACCTCTATCGGATCTTAGAGCCTTAATTTTCTTGTTATGTTGATTTTCAACTTCCGATTTGAAAACAAGAAAATTTTCATAAAACTCATCTTTGCTTTTCAAAAGATAAATATAGGAATATTTTGAAAAATCATCAATAAAAGTGAGAAAATATTTGTTTCCTCCTAATGTAACATGACTTCTCAAATCACATGTCACCATGTATTAAATCAAGAATTTGAAAAGATCTTTGTACCGATTTGTGTGATTGTCTTGTGATCTTGTTTGTGCACATATTTCACGGTTTGTATCATGATCAATTTTAAATTCAATAATTAGGCCTAAGTTATGCATATTTTTAATGCAACGAAAATTAACATGATCTAATCTATCATACCATAATGAACATGAATCAACAATAGAAGTGCATGAGTCAACAATATAAGAAGAATAGTTCATTTTTATTGCATTTAACTTAATCATACCATTACATGAGTACCCATTGCCAATGGGAACACCTCCCTTGGACAAGATAAACATATATGATTCATAGACAAAACAGAAACCTCTCTTATTAAGGAAGTCACCGAATACAAGATTCTTACACATTTAAGGAACATAATAAACATTAATTAAATGTAAAACTTTTCCCGAAGTAAGCTTGATATCCACCGTTCCTTTGCCAACCACCTTGGTGCAATTGTTGTTCGCCATGCGCACTTCTTCACTAGTGGCAAGATCTTCGTAAGTCTTAAAAAGACTACGATCCTTGCAAATGTGTATGGTTGCCGGTATCCAGCCACCATCCCACTTCACTTGCAATCGAATTGGCTTGACAAACTGTTGCTATGAGTTCCATATCCATGTGCTCCACATTGTGACTTTCTTTGATCACTTCCTACTTCAAGAATTTCTTATTGGATCGACACTCTCGTGCATAGTGTCCCGGTTTGTCACAATAATAACACTTCCCTTTTTTGCTTGAAGTGTTTTCATTGGCATTTCCCTTGAATTTTGAATCATTATTGGCTTTAAATTTCTTGGAATTGTGAGATTCCACTAAATTTGCCCTTGAACCGGATTCAAAAGTCAAGTCATCTCCAATCCTCTCTCTTTCGAGAGTCTTCTCAATTCGAAGATGGCGTTGGAGGGATTCAAGAGTGTAACTCTTCTCCTCATGAATGAGTTTCTTTTTGTAATTATTCCAATTTGTAGGCAACTTGAAAATAATCACACCCACTTGGAATTCTTCTTCAAAAGATATTTCAGCCGTTTTAAGATCATCAATGATCTTTTGCAAGTCATGAACTTGAGTAACTAGAGACTTGTCGTTGGTTATCTTAAAATCCAAATAATTCAAAATTAAAAACTTACGATTGCTAGACTCCTCAATTCGGTATTTGGTGTCCAGCTCAGTCCATAACTCCTTCGCCGACTCAATGGTTCGATGCGCCGCATAGACATTGTCGAGAGTGCATTAAGGATGTAGTCCCGGCAAAGATAGTCATCCGCCTTCCTTGCGACACGTCGATCCACCACTTCATTTGAGTCGTCCGGAGTTGGTTTGGGGAGGGTCTCGAGCGCATCATCAAGGATGTACGCCAACTTTAGATATGTGAGAAATAACATCACTTTCTCTTGCCATCGGATGAAGTTGTCGCCGTCGAACCTTTCGAGACGAGTCAAATCATGGTTCATGATTTGTATGGAGTGAGGAACGAACCCGCTATTAGAATAGAGTTTGGAGAGCAATGAAGAGCCACCATTCCCATTCGTTTGCGCAATTCCGTTCGAAGTCGAAGAATCCATTGATGAAGAGTAAGATCTTGTCTAAAAATTGTTAGAACAAATAGCTTCGGACAAGAAACTCAAGATGAGAATGGGAGAACCAAACAAAAACTCAAGGCGCGTAATCGGTCTCTTTTAGATAAGATTTCTCCCTACCCGGTTGAAACCGCGTATACACAATGGGATTAATCAAAACTTGATTCAGGATACAATCAAGTCGCTAATGGTTGTTGGATGATATGTGTGTAACACAACTCCAACTAAGAACGCTCTTTAAAGAACTTTTGAGAGAATTATGTTATGCTGAAGAACGCACTTTGATTCAAAAATCTTTTGTGTTTCAATGTTTCTCAATGTTTCAATGTGTTTTGTACGTACTAGAGTCCTTTAATTTATAGAAAACTAAGAGACTTAGTGTCTATCCACCAAGGGATGAGTTAATTAGTGTCTATCCACCAAAGGGTGAGTTTTGGTGTGAATTGGTGCGAAGAAATGGAAAAAAACGGACAAAATAAGTCTTAAAATACGTAACCTTTCATTCTGGGCACTGTGGTACCAACCCAGTGCTTCGGCGCTCAAAACAATGTTTTTTTCGTGCCTGGCACCAGCCTCAGCGCCAAAACTTACAATAATTGGGCATGTCATGAGCATCATACTTTATAATCCCACGCTAATGAATCCAAAATAATAAGTGTCGAAAGCTCAACCTGATATGGGTAAGGCCAAAACATAAGTATTGATGCAGAAAACTGCTGTAGAGGTAGAACAGCCGCACATGATTAATGGCTATAATTCACCCCAGTCACTCTATAAGAATTTTCTTATCTCCAATTAGTATCAATTTATGGAATCTAGTTTAGGGCGACTTCTAGCACCTCCACAAGTCTTCATAAACCCTCATTAATGACAATCAGGAGTAATAAGTGTCAAAAGCTCAACCTGGTATGGAGATGCCAAAACATAAGTATTGACGGAGACTCGGAGAGTATTGCTCTACAACTGTGGCACATGAATACTTGATCAACATCAATAATTCATTTCGCCACTGAACAATAAATTTCTTATCTCTGCTTAGCATCAAATTACGGAATCTAGTTATAGGCAATTGCTACAACTTTAAATCATGGATCTCAATATATAAAGATTTAAGCCTCTTCTATGTGCTGTAGATAACAGTTTCCACAGAGGAATGACTTCAAATTTTCATAGAAAACTCAACAAAGTGATAAAAAAAAAAATCTAGATCATTAAAAACAATAGAATTCCAATCAAAACAAATTAAGCAAAAGCAAGCTATAACAGGATTTTGAAAATGCATTAACCTTCCAACACTTATCAATAATCATTAACAAAGAACCACTGAAACAACCAAAAAGTACCCAAATAACTGAAATAAGAACTCCAAATTAAAAGATTTTGAGCTAACCTTGCAATGCCAAACTGTGATATGCCCCAGCAGCAACTTGTACAAACCTGGGATTCTCAGTCCTTTTTGAAGAATCAAAATTTACCAATTCTGGCAAAATCTTATCTTCTTCACTTCCAGTCCCAAGCCTGCCCAAAGTACCTCTCCCCCATGAAAACACTCTCCCATCTCCTGCATTTGAACCATTGCAGAGCAATTTTTACAACTATCCGTCACTCCAAAATCAAAAAAATATCAAAAAATAAAATAAAAAATCTCAGATTCTTCATTTTTTTTTTTTTTTTGTTGATGTTTCCCCTTTTTGATTGCTTCATTGGAAGGATGGAAGAGAAGATTACCCGTGAGAGCAAGAGTGTGGGCTTCCCCGGCAGCGAGTGCGATGACTTTCTGACTCGGTTTGTCGCCGGAGAGAGGACGTCTGCCGGAATCCGCCATTTTCACCGGCAAGGAAGCTGTAAGACGTGCTCTGGGGAGGGGCCATCTTTACGTATAAATAGGTAATTTAGTTCTACATATGAAATTTTCTTTTGTATCAATTTTATATATATATATATATATATATATATATAAAATCATGGGTGTTCAAACTTAAACTTACAGAGGTATTCAATTGAGATTTTTATAGACTTTTGATTACTTTTAATTACTAAAAAAGTTTAGGTGTATTCTATTAAAATTTTTAGAGAGTTTTTAAAAGTAAGGAGTATTCAATGTAAATTTTATAGACTTTTTAAAAGTTTATAAAAGTTTTGGGGTATTCAATTTATATTTTTAGAGAGTTCATAAAAGTAAGGTATATTTAATTTTTTGATGACTTTTGTAGTTTGGTTACAAATCTCGATTTTTATAGACTTTTTGTATAAAAATACATATAAACAAATCTCCATCTTCTCCTCACCTCAACCCAGAAACTTTTAGAGACTTTTAATGTTTGTTGATTCCCTTATTCAATAAAAACTTCATTGTTTATAATGTCTTTTCTTATCATTTTTTTTATAAACTTCTCCAATCACTCAACAACTCGTGAATTTCATTGCTCACTTATTATATTATAATGTTTATGTTGATGAAAATGAAAATGAAAATTATGTCGTTATTAACAAGATTTCATTTTGCATCATTGTACATTTTATAGGATTTATTTACAAAGAAGTTTTGTTTAAGTGTATAATTATAATCTCAAAAAATGTAATATTATTATTTTTGGAGAAAATAATCGTATATATTTTTTTTCAAATGCAAGAAGTGCATTTTAAAAATTTTAAACTATCATTCTTAAAGAAAGAGATATAAGTTTTTTACGTAAGTAAAAAAAAAGTGCAAAATTTTTACACACAATAATTTTACTTGATTTTTTTTGCCACTAAAAATTATTCATTTGCATATTTGTTTTGTTGATATTTATTTACTTATTTATTATGTTACTATCTTGATAGTCGTAATTCATTAATATGTCTATATGATTTTTTATTAAAATATAAAAATACTTTTAAAAAATCAATAATAGTTGTTAAGAAAAAAATATAATTATTCGTCTTTTTTATAATAAAGTGCAAAATATTTGTTTCAATATTAAAATCACAAAAATCTACTAGTATCAATCAAAATCATGTTTAAGAAGTTTACAAAAGTCACTAAAAATCTTAAATGTTAATAAAAGTCATCAAGAAGAAGTTTAATTAAAAGTTTATCAAAGTCTTTAAAAATCTACGAAAATCTACAAACTTTAGAAAAGTCATCCACTTATAAAAGTAATCAAAAGTCTATTAAAATCTCAATTGAATACACTCATGTTAATTTCGAGGATCAACATCTAGCACCCAAACTCCATGACTCCGAATAAACCAATAAATTTCGAGTTGGGCAAGCCCCAATTAACTTCACAACCATAATAATTCTACTGAAACTGCGGCCTTGTTTGGTTAGAGGTGGAGTTAACTCTCAAAAGATAACTTGGAGGTAAGTTAGAGGTGGAATTAATTTTATTTGGCTGTTCAACTTTTCTTCAAGTTATCTTTCAACTCACACCCAAAAGTGAAAAATATCTCTCACACCCTAGTTAAAGGAGTTATCTTCTAGAAGTTTGTTGACACAATTACGCATTATTAATTACCTTTTATTACACATATAAGTTTCATTTGTTTGAATGGTATTTATGTGATTAACAAAAACGAACCAAATGAGATTTGCGTATAAGTTCAACATTTCCAAGCATTTATTTTAGAAAAAGCAAATTTTTTTGTCAATTTTTGATTTCTGTTTTTGAATATACATATTAATATAACTAAGAAAATTTATAGGTTTCAGGTGAAAAAATGAGTTCCCTCACTTCATTCATTTATTTTTTGAAATACATAGTTTTTAAGACCAACAACAAATAGATTCAAATAGTAAAAGATTCTAGTTATGTTTACGTGAGATTTAAGTTTCGACTTTAATATCGTAGACGGAGCAAATTGAGGGAGTTTTTACTTGATTAATACGTTTGGGAGAAAAAATTAGCAAACCAACACACCCACCAAACTATTTCCCAATCTAACACACCTGTTGCCACGTAAGCGCCTAATCACCAGCCACGTAAATTTTTTTTTTTGGTCACTGGAAAACGTGACTCTAAGTCACGTTTTCCATTGTATAAAAAACGTGACCCGAGGTCACGTTTTCCACCAGAGTGGAAATCGTGACCTCGGGTCACGATTTCTCAAGCACCCCAAGCAGCCTCGGTTTCCATGTTTTACTTTTATGACTACTCAAAAGCAAAAACCACAAATAAACTGATACAAAAAAAAAATCCCCAAACATGTTGATCGACGAGTTGTATAAATCACATCAACTAATTGGCAAAAAAACAAAAAATTCAAATTCACCGATTAAAAAAAAAATAAAGCTGTCGGCTAGAAAAAAACAACCTAGGATACAAAAAAAAAAAAAAAACATAACAATCACATTACATGAACACAAGAAGCCTAAACAAACGAAATCCCCAAACATGTTGATCTTACGAGTTGTATAAATCACATCAACTAATTGGCAATAAAAAAAAAAATTCAGCCGGGATAAAAAAAAAAAAAAAAAAAATAACAACCAACATTACATGAACACAAGAAGCATAAACAAACGAAAATCCCCAAACATGTTGATCGACGAGTTGTATAAATCACATCAACTAATTGGCAAAAAACAAAAAATTCAAATGGATTAAAAAAAAAAAAAAAAAAGCGTCGGCTAGAAAAAAACAACCTGGATACAAAAAAAAAAAAAAAAAACATAACAATCAACATTACATGAACACAAGAAGCCTAAACAAACGAAATCCCCAAACATGTTGATCTTACGAGTTGTATAAATCACATCAACTAATTGGCAAAAAAAAAAAAAAAAAATTCAGCCGGATAAAAAAAAAAAAAAAAAAAAAAAAAAAAAAAAACATAACAACCAACATTACATGAACAAGAAGCATAAACAAACGAAAATCCTCAAACATGTTGATCGACGAGTTGTATAAATCACATCAACTAATTGGCAAAAAACAAAAAATTCAAATGGATTAAAAAAAAAATAAAACTGTCGGCTAGAAAAAAACAACCGATACAAAAAAAAAAAAAAAAAAAAAAACAACATAACAATCAACATTACATGAACACAAGAAGCCTAAACAAACGAAATCCCCAAACATGTTGATCTTACGAGTTGTATACACGATTGAGTTGGGGGTGGGTTGCGGTGCGGATCCGGGTTGAAGATGGAGAGAAGATCCGCACCAATGGAGCCAATCTGGGGTCGTGACCTCGGGTTCGGTGTACGGATAGGAAGAGTGGAGTTTGTTCATCAGGGAGTTGAAGGAAGGAAGAGTTGAGTCCGCTCTTTCGTTGGGGGAGTTGAAGGAAGAGTGAGTTGATTTGGATCTGGTGTAATGTTTAGTAGAAATCGTGATCTCGGGTCACGATTTCTTTTCAAGTGAAATCGTGACCCGAGGTCACCACTTCGCTCCATAAAAAATACAAAAATAAAACGTGACCTTAAATCACGTTTTCCTTACACCCCACCACCTCCTACGTGATGTGGCAGTGACGTGGCTAAAAGTGTGTTAGTTATGGAAATATTTTGGTGGGTGTGTTTAGTTGATAAATTTTACACCTAATTGTACTAATCAAGGAAAAAATCCGCAAATTGAGTTAGGTAAGCAATTGGTGTCCTACTGCGCAAATATAAAATAAAAGGCATTAGATTGGGATAACAAATTGAATTAGTCGAGGCAGTCAATATCCGTGAGTTATTTGGCCTTCTTGTGCATGTACCGAGCTGATACAGTTCATTCATTGTACAATCATGTTGGAAAGCGATGCTAATTTTATCATGGAGACCACGTAGTGCGTTTGGCAGTATTATGAGAGATATATGTCTAGTCCATTCAGTAGACATTGGTTGGTTGCATAAGAAGACTTATACGTAAGAGGAGAAATGTTAAATGACACGTTGGCCAAAGCGAATCCGGTGAGACGAATGAGGTACCTTTTGAGCCAATTATTTGTCTCGTATATGGCTATGTTTGGTAAGCACAAACTAGCTTATCAGCTAGCTGTTAAGTTAATTTATTAGTTAAGCTGTGTTTGATTTGTAGCTTATTTTAAAAATAATCTAGATGATAAGCTTCCAATTGAAACGATACTTTTAGTAGCGTTTCAACCAAAAATCCGTCCTTTCTATTTTTTCTGGCAATTATATCCTACGGTATTAATAAATTAATGCCCTTGCAAATTAGTGGAAACAAAATACGCAAATACTTAAACAAATAACCCGCGAAATTAGAAACCAAATAAGGGATAAATACAAACAAATTTGCTATATCACGTTAGGGATTTTTAGGTTTTTTTTTTTTTTTTTTTTTTCGGAGTTGGCTATCTCTCAATCGTTCAGCGTTGCTTTTTTTTCTTTGTTAATGAAAAAATAGTGATTAATAATTAATTAAATATTATAAAACAAAAAATTTCACTTAAATTAAAAATCATTACACATAAATTTCTTAATTATAGACAATCTTATTATAAATTTATTACATATTAAATAAGTTTTAACAACGTCGAGTATAAAAATATTTTTAGATGTTATAAAAATATTTTTTAATGTAGTGTTCGAGTGGTAGACCATCCTACATATTTTTAAAAAATATTATTCTATAAAAATGAAGAATATTCGCAATAACATTGCTTCTCAATTATGGATGATGCGTTAGATATATGTATAGTTATCCAAGTCGTTTATTGTATTTTATTTACATGTGTTTATTTTTTGCGAATTCTTATAAATTAATGTAGAGTTATTTTCATGTAAGTATTTATGGACACACATAATTTAGTTTTCTAAATAATATAAATTATTTTATGGTATTAATTTGTATTTTGTAAATAAAATACATATTTATTTATAAAAATTAATTATATGATTATATAATTAATATACTTAATTATGTCATATGTCCTTTATTGTCATTTTGCATTTATCAGCTAATCAATCAGCTATCATTCCAAACAATTTTTAGTTGATCAGCTAGATTATCAGCTTTCCACTACCAGCTAGTAGATTATCAGCTATCGGCTAGATTATCAGCTATCAACAAGATTATCAGCTACCATTGCCAAACAAAACCTATGTATAGTCCATTCTGTATACATTGCTTGGTTGTTTTTTTATTATGCTTAATGTTTACAATTCCATGGGTTCGACTCCCGCTTAAGTCAAATAAGAAAAATAAAATGCTAGACTCACACCCCTAAATGCACACATCCTTTTTATCCAACCGTGTTTTGATTCTTGAGATGTGTAACCTCACATCCCAAGTGAACACGAGCGACGAATATGGTAACGGTGTGTGCGTGTGACGACCCCAAACCTTACAAATTGGGCACTGCCTGGCACTAGGCCTCCATTAACCCTCAGCTAACCAGTTCGGAGGTAATAAAGGTCTAGTTAGTCTCACAAATCGTTCTTCAATACCTGATAGTCCACACAACAATATATATATATATATATATATATATATATATGAAATCATATGCAACGAAATTTAAATGCAGTGAAAACGCGATAACAAATAAATTAAACACACAATGAGTTTTAGGTGTAGAAACTAGAATGCGAAAACTCCCGTACAACGAATACAATATACAAAGTATATTATCTCTCAACCCAAATACTCATTTATAAAACATAGTAATTATAATATAAATACATCAAATGACCTACGTATGTCACACATCAATGTTCTTGAGCATGGAGATTATGCCTGTAATTATCACCAAAAGCGAAGACAATCCCAGTGAGAAAATCCAGAACAAGTTCAACGATAATTCGGATTTAACAATAAATAAATTTATAAATCATGTAGGAAAGAAATGAAGCCGAAAAGAATAATAAAGCGCATGATAGAAAAACTACAATGGTCGACGATACATACCAAGTGACCCGAAAGCGAATGATATGCGCCTAAGTGGTCTTGACACTCTATACGTGGGCTCAAAGCCACTTGACTACAAGTAAATGTCAAATACTGGTACGGTGGGACCGAGTCCGCTTCAATTGCACCTAATCCGCTTGGCGTTGTCGACTCACTTGAGGCGCACCCAAGAAAACATTTCAAAGGAAGCCACGCGCAACCTAAATCCTTGAAATCATTTCAAAGGAAGCCAAGACACGAACCGGATGCTCACTCAAAGGATTTAGTCTCGTCTAGGAGCCATGAACGCGACTCGGATGCTCAACTCACGAGTAAACAATGACTCAACTCGACCACTTAGACCCTAAGTCATTCGGTAGGGAAGTAGAGTCCAACAATAAATATTGTTTTCATCAAAATATGCAAGGAAAGGAAAAAAATGATATTGAATTTCTTTCTGGTTTACTTACTTGAAAATGCATAAAAATCTAAGAAAATGCGGTTCACATACTCCTCGAATCGCACATACTCGACACTTGTTCCCTACATCTCAAGTTGTCACGTGTATCAATTTATAGTAAAAGTCTAAATCCAATTATTGACAAAGTTCATTATTTAGTTTGACTATTTAGTATGTAAAGCTCATGTAGTTGTTGGAATGGAATAGGGGATTATGTACACTGTGATGGTTTTCATTAAACGGAAAATGGTGTGTAATGTAACCATGCTATAACTCATGATTTTGATAATAGATTTATAGGAGATCATTTGACGGCCTCTTCTTCTAAACATGGCACTGCCCGGCCTAATCCCGTAATCAAGCCTTAATCCTAACCACATAAGACTTAATTACGTATTAGTTCGTCCCTATATTCTTCAATACACGTGTTCATATATATTAGATTTCAGAGTTAATTAAAACTTTTTATCATTTTAATATTATTACGTAGTTTAAAAATTATCCGGAAGCTCTTATTACTCAAAATTCATAAGGGTGGAAAATTAAGAAATATCGCATCACATGCATGTATATATCATAAAGGTAATAACACAATATGATATATGTGTCTCAAAAATAGGAAACTATGCACTCAACCCACTATACGACCCAAAACTGTACAATAAAATATAAATAGTAATAATACAACAAAAGTCGAGTCATACAAAAATAAGATAGGAGAATTGCTGAAATGCTTAAAGAAAGTCGCCGATCTTCTCCTTCCTCGGTCTGCTGCTTGCTGCTCGATGGATCTACACCCACCATCGCAAACTAGAAGGTAAATATATTGATATTTAAGTAATAACTAGAGAACTCTACGCTACATTTCCAAAATATAAGAATGATATTTAAAAGCATAAAATAGCGAAAGAATTGTTGAATCAAGTAATGCAGGTAAATACCACAGTTAAAAATGTATAGACTGACAAAGGCTAAGTCGAGATGATCTACGTCCGGTCGGCGGTGAGAACTATCATATAACCTTTCCCACTACCATATGAAGCTACGCTCAACATATTCCATACAAATAGCGGAGCCGCGCTCTACGCGTATACATCATCTATCTCATTCTTGCTTATCACCCCGAGTTCCATATCTCATGTGTCTCGCAAGTGTAGAGGTGAGTGCCGGAACCCCGGTAGACCCATGTCCCCGTGAACCGCACATCTCTCATGCAATGAACACTAAATAATCCATACTTTAGTTTTCAAAGATCAATAGTTCCAATTCTCTAAGATTTCAAAACTAGATAGGCTACAAAGCCCAAGGAAATAGAATTCAAGTCTAATCCATTCATATTATCCCAATAGCATGCTTTTGATCATCTATATATCAAAAATAGCATCAAAAGTAGAAATTTGAATCAATAAAACATCTCACAATGCGTCATGTCAACAATATTCAAACATGAATAGAAACAATAACAACATGATGTGAGATTACGAGTAGCAATGTCTACAAATAGAATATAAAATGATAAGAGTCAACGAAATGAAATATAGAATTCTCACAGCTTTACTTACAATTCACAATGCTTATCCTAGCCTATCCGGCCTCCCGACACTCTAAAACGTGTCTCCGAACTCTTGAGACCTCCGATTAGTTCCCTGGAGTTGCGTGATAAGTTTTATAGTGAGTTTGGACCTCTACTTAGAGTTTGAAAACCATTTATAGTGTTTAAGCCATTTTTGTAAATTGTTGATTTTTGTTTTGTTTGGGCAATTAGTGCACTACCTCGAATATCTAGCACGCTAATCAATATTAACGCACTAATTCAAATATCTAGCGTGCTAATCCATATTAGTGCACTAGATTTCTTACCTAGCCCACTATGTGCAGCAGAACCCAAAATTATGCATTTCGAATTCTAGGTTTTTACTACACATAGGCCTTGTTAATACCTTAGGGACCCTCATACACACTACAAGAGGTCCCTAACATCAAACCCTACATAAAACAACAACTAACAACCTCAAATTCATGAATTCACAACTTGAGCTTTGTTAATGAAGTGGAGAAGTTACCTAGCTTGAAGAACTTCTTTTCTTTAAAAACATTCAATGAATACACACTTTTCTCCTCTTTAAGTGCACTCCTGCAATCTCTATTTTCTTTCCTTCTTTGCATAAATGATTTGATAATGATAAGTGATAAATTAGTTGACTTATATGTTTCATTTGACTATTGGATATGTTTAACCATAACATTAATCATGTGTGCCCACGTATCTCGAGGCTCAACTAGTGGACCACTTTCATTCAATCATTACCCAAGTCATGCTTAAATGACTCAACAAACTGACTTCCTTGACCTCTAGATTAGTCAACACGTGTCTCGATGCAAATCATGTGATCTTGAATTTATTTTACTTAGGCACATTAATATTACATCCAATATGACCACATCAAAGCTACTTAGAAAACTATATTTAACTCAAATTAATTAAGCTCACCTTTAAGCCGCTACTTTGGTCCCTTATCGACACGCAACTCGAGGTACATTTTCGCTCGTCTCGATACCTATATACTCGTATAAATTGACTTAATAGTCTACACATATATAACACACTAGGCATACATCACAACACATATAAAATATACATCGACCTTTACCTCGGTCAATGGACATATCACAGTGTGGGTCCCATGGTACGTGTTGTTGATCCTTTTAAGGAATTAAACACAATTAGAGATTTTGGGCTGTTACAGTTCCTTTCCCAGCGCATATATAACTTATGCTCAATTTAATAGGTTGTGTGGATTAAATACACACTAGGTGGTTTGGGATAGAACCATTGGGCATTGGTGGATGGGCTAGAGAGCATATCGGCCAATATGTTGGTTTAAAATCGCGTTAATGGCATCAATGGGTAATTGTCCCTAATTTTTATTAATAAAATGGGGATCACAGTGTACTAGTCCAAGACATTTGCTTTGCAGCTGTTATATATTGAAATATATGATTTCCATATTCTTGTTAGATATAATTGGTGCATGTTGTTATTGCAGAATGTTCTTGATTACTATATGGAATGTTGATGATTAGTGTGAATCCTTACTTATTGAGCAAGTTGGAGCGCTCGCCCCAATTAGCATTACATGATAACCGACGAGCGTTATGACTACGAGATGGAGAAGATATAAGAGTCTTAATCTTCTCTTCAATGTGATGACTCTATCTGGTCTTATATATTTGTACTGAATTACAATTTTGTAATATCACAAGGGATAAGTGATTTATATAACCGCGATTTATTCAAGTTTGTTTTAATACTGTATATCATGGTTTGAATTATCGAAAAGGGTTTTGAATTTTAACTGTGTTTATAAATTATTTTATTTCGATATTCGATATACAACAATGCTTATCAGGTGAAGGTGGTAAGGCTATTGGCTCTAATTAAGTTTGGTAAAGGTAATCTGGGCTTAATTAGGGTTTCGGGTGAGTATCACTCTAATCAAGTTAGGGGATGTTATAGCTTTGTATCAGAGCACAGGTCGAGTATGGTTAGAGCCTATTTTAGAGCGTAAGGTTAATAGCTCTGATACAACTTGGTATCAGAGCATAAGTTAAAGCTAAAGTTAGAGCTAAGATTAAAGCTTAGGTTAAAGGACATGTTTACAGCTTTGGTTTAGATACAAGGTTTTAAGGGCTTTGTTGCATTGGATAACTCTGATACAGTTTGGTGACAAAGTATAAGGTTTATCACTTTTGAGTTAAGTGGTAATGGTGATACAATTTGGTAACATGGACAAGGCTCTGACCCTAATTCACTTTTGAATGGTGTTTGAAGTGAATGATAACCAACTTTGAAGTTTAAAGTATATCAGAATACTTAATAATGGAACCTAAATTTATTGACCCTGAGATTATTTTGAGTTAAGAATAAGCTTAGGTTTTGATAAATGGTTTTTTTCGTGATTTTAGGGGTAACCAAAAGATAAAAAACTGAGATATGTTATTTATTATGTATACTATATCTACGTGGTAGATATGAAAGTATGTTTTTCCTGAATGATAATAAGATGGTTGAAGTCCATCTATTTCTCATGATATGAGAAGGTGTTAGATGTAAGAGCTCATGAGAGTCTTAACCTCAGGGAGACAAAAATGAAAGACATTAGAAAACTTATAAAGAAAAAAAAACTCTTCTTCAAGTAATATTTTCAATGATTTTTGTTCTCACTGATATTATCAGACAAATAATAGTCAGTGGAGAAGTATCCATTAGATCAAAACCTTGAGATGTGTATTAGGAGAATGGAAACGTCGAAACAATAGAATACAAAATGACTTTTGGGGAAAACTCAAAGGTAGTGGACCACTTTATTGAAAAGACTTAATACTAGTATTGAGACTAGTTGAGTAAGTAATGGAAGTTATTCAGTAAATAAATTAGTAGTTAAAGTTAAAAGCCTAATTGAGGATAGGGAACCACTAATGCAGTTATACTTTATAAGTTGTTATGAAGTTGATGTTCCAGTTATGGTGTGAATCCATATTGGAATAACAAGTGGTTTGTTAGAGAATAAAAGACAGTTTAATCTAGAATATATCAGTGAGTTGGTAAGATATCCTAGTATGATCTATTAGACTAGTATAGTCTAAATTGAGGAGAATGAGTGGTCAAAGAATTTGAGGATTTGATGAATCCAAAGAATAACATAATAGTAGGGAATGAGTATTTATTACCTAGAATTAAAACTCATTCTAAAAATAAGTGAAATCAGTAGTTCTCAAGAGTTAGTTGAGATTTGATTGCTACAGTAATATGATCAGAGTTAATGATATATTTATAAACAATGATTGCATACAATGCTGGATCATTTTAAGTGGATGGTGGAAACCACTAAAACTTACTAGAACTCATGCTATATTCATAAAATAAGGGTTTCGATGGAAAACCTTATTATATTGAAGTTGTTATTGTGTTATCAATAATAACATGAATTTTTGCAGACTTAGAAGATGCACAAGCAATTACCATACGAAATTGTAAATTGGTAACGATAAATTGGTTCATACTAGATTTTGCAAGTGCCAGTGCTAAGTTTCAAAGGTTAATTAGTGGTATGAGTGTTGAATATTGATAGCAAATTAGGGGATTTGACTGTGATTAAGACAATATGAGGTTGTCTTATATTCAACACAAAGGTAAAAAGAGGAAAGTAAGCTTGAAATAATTAAATATTACAAACAATTAATCCAGGGATTTGTAATATCGTTGTATAATTTATTCAGTTAACTCAAGTATGAAATTGTTATAACCTGAAAGCAAATGCAAGGATGCCTTGGAGGAAGGTAGAGGTGTAGTTTGACTACAATGTTTGCTTGAGAATACCTAAATTGTGGGAGAAGTAAGAGGTTCATCCTAAGACTTTTGATTTAGGTAAGGATGTATGACGACACAAGAAATCAAAATTGTAGCTATTACTTCTACATATACAGTTTTAGATGCGTGAGGAGAACTATTTGAGATTGCTAATCTTGAGATAACCAATTTAGTAGTGGTACCAAATACAACAAGACATCACTTGTAAATTAAGAAGGAAGGTTATCGAGGGTTTTTAATCATTCTTTGAGATTATAAGAGTCTTAGAAGAATCATTAAAAGATAACCTATAAATATAACACTAATGGATTGGTGTAAGGTCCAAGTAATGAATTTCAAACTATGGAAGTTTGAAAAATGGAAAATATCAGAGTGATAGAAATAGAAGGTAAGATAGTTACCTTGAAATTTCCTAAGTGCTAGGAATTCACTCTGAAACATCACTCATCAAGGTGATTTGTGGACAATGCCTTGAATAAAGAAAAGGACAGAGGCTATAGTTATGATAAAAGTTGCTCAGTAATTTCTCTTAAGTGAGATGTTTACTGATGCCAAATGGAAATCTTGCGCAGACATATCATCAGCTGAGTTGGCTAAATCGATAACTACAAGTCTATTTTTTGGAGCTGAGCTAATTATTGATTGAGTAATGTATTATTGAAGGAATTAATTGAGATTATCTACTATGTTAAGGTTGACTACTAGTTATTAATATTTGGAAAAAAACAATCTTAGATAAAAAACATTGAGCATGTAAGGAAAGGTTTTAGAACTTCAAACAAAAAGTGAGACAAGTGGAAGTTGAATAATAATAACCGGGATGGTTATATTATTCTTGCCTTATATGAATGGCAATTCATGCTTAGAAATTCATAATGGATTAACCTAAGTTGTGGTAACAATTGAAGGTTATTGATGTTAAAATTGTAGAACTGACAGAGTTTGAAAATTTCTTGCCAGTATTATGGTTTAAATTATCATAGAAGAGTAAGCAGATACATATGTGTAGAAGATTTGAGAGTTATGGAGAACCGAGATTATTATTCCAGTAAGGAATCAGAAGTCTGCTTCTCAAGGGGGAAAAGATGTACAATAGCTGGGAGGGACTATCTCAATCTTAATACAATATATTTATGGTTGGTCTTAGTTTCCAAAGAATGCAAATTTCTGAGCTGGTGACTCAAAGATATTAGTTACTGGAAAAAATATTTACTGTGTGAGTTTTCGATGTCGATTTTAACAAAACTATATATGATGTCGAGGTATTTACCTTAAAAATTTGCATGCTTTACTTCGTTGTTAGTCTGTGTGAGGACAATAAGTCAAGATATAAACTAGTTTGAACCTGAGTAATTTAGAACTACACAGAAAGATATTATCAACTATTAGTATACAATTGCAACTTAGGTACATGGAGAAAATGTAGCTATTGCTAGAGCTTCTTAGTTTAGACTTCATGAGAAAGTGACGGTGATGATGATTTGTGTAAGTTTAGCTGAAACGTCATCAACTGAGAGAGCTAATTTTAGTGCTACTAATATGATCTTTTGAGTTTATATTCAAATTGAATTAGAGATAATTCAGTGGTGATTGGTTGTCAAAAAGCTAATCAGGATTATATAGAGCATTAGAGGCTAACAACTAGTATAGATTATCCTGATTGGTCAGTTTTTGATAATGGTGTGTTATGGTTCAGGGGTAGATTATGAATTCTAGTTTAGGATCAGGTGAGGCAGGAAGTGCTATGGAAATCTCATAAATCTCTTTATGATATTTATCCAAATAAAATAAAAATAGAATTATCATGAAATGATGCTGTAACGACCCATTTACCAAATGGACTACCACGGGGGCCGATGTGGGCCTACAACCTGGCCTACCAGCGCCAGGTGTGTCCCACATGCCAACTCATCCACCATGTAACCATGATTAACCTCAATTACAAAAATTATTGTTTAAATTATTACATAACTCAAATCATCTGCCTATAAGATCAAGTTAATCCCAAATAAACCAAAACGAAAGTCTTTTATCATGACCATTAAAATACGAAACAATTAAGTCATGTAATCAACTCTGCTACCTGATGTGGAAAACCCATATATCATCAAAGATAAAAAAATGCACCTCAATGTAACATAATATTAACAATATAGAGTCCTAGTGTATCACTCACAATCCAAAATCCCAAAATAAAACAAAATATATATAATACAAACGTACAAGCCTGACTATACGTCTCTATATTCCGATAGCTTGCCCTTGCCCCGACTCGTACTAGGATCTACACTTAAGCCATCACAAAAGACAAATGACGAGTTCAGAGTAAGTATTCATAAGGAAATTAAGTGAACAATAAGGAAAGTAAATACTGGAATTGAAACAAAACTATTAAATAAACATGCGGAAATAAAAACTGGCAACTGTGCTCATCGTATGCATATATAATAGTGAAAACTCAAAGTGTGTGTTCCTAGCCCCTAGTCAACTAGTGCCATACTTTGGACTCCCAACAAATTACTGCCGGCGAGTAGCACTCAAGTAAAGCTAGTATCTAGATCTGCTAAGTAGTCGGCGTGGAACCTACTACGCACCCACACGTGCCCGTCATAACTCTCGAGTAGCCCTATTCACCGATATTGCACACTTGCTATGGCCTAGTGGATGTACACACATAAATGGCAAGGAGGGAGAGCCTCAACGTCGTCCATTACAACACACCAAGAATAGAGTAATGAAAGACATAATATGAACTTAAAAGCAAAAATAAAATAATGCTCAAGAAATTTCAGTTGGGACACTACCCACCTCACACCGCACTCCGTGTCCCATCACTACCCCCCGGTTCGAACCACTAGTGACTCCAATTGTAACTCTGCTACGACACTCATCCTTGTATTTAACTCAGAAAGTGGTATTTTGGGTGTTTCGATGCCCGGTTTCATGTCCCGAATTGCGACCTACGCGATCTACCATGTCCTTAACCACCAAATATACATTTTATATTGATTATTTAGCCAATCTTATTCATTTTGTGTGTATTATTTCCTCCAGCCTAGTGTTAAGTTGGTTAAACTACCCAGTACCTGCGTCGATACTCATATCGAGGCGACTACTTAACACACGGTCTCGCATATCAAATATAGTATACTAACTCACATAGCATGCTATTTACACTATTTCAATATAAACATCACAAATTAACAATACAACACACAAAAATAATCATTTACCTAGCTCCAAGCACGTATAAGCCTAATTGCAGGTCCAACGAGCGTATGAGCTGTTAGCCACGCCTACAACTACGTCAAAAATAATGACAAATTATATTCAAGTTGTTATATATGATCCTTTATTTATTTATTATTAACTTGGGATGAAAATTGATGTTGTTAAGCTTGTAAATAGATACGAGAAATATCAGTAAGTTAGGGTTGAGTACAGGAAACCTGGAGGGTTTTTGGCATTCGCTCCCTATTCCTGAGTGGAAATGGGAACATAAATCGATGGATTTTATTTCCAGTTTATCTCTGAGTTAGCGTAAGCACAATACAATATAGATTATAGTTAACAGGTTGACGGAGTCTGCGCATTTTTGCCCGTTTGTATGCGAAATCCTCTTGACTGATTATGTAAGATATACATACATGAGGTGTTAGATTTCAGGATGCTCTAATGTCAACTATTTCGGATAGAGATCCAAGTTTTATGTCCAGATGGTGGAGTCAATTGCTTTTACAATTGGGGAACTGTTCTTAACCTCGATATAATATACTATTAGTCAACCCATGGATGGTCGGAGTAATTGATATTTGGTGCTAGAGGATATACTTCGAGCTTGTGTCTTGAAGTTTGATGGTAACTAGAAGAAATACATTTTTTGTGTTAGTTCTTTTGTAATAACAACTATCAAGCTAGCATTAAAATGCTCTTTTGAAGCTATGTATGGTCGACCATGTCATTTACCAGAGTGTCTGAATACGGGTTGAGATGCGAGTTTATTGGAGCTGGAATTGATTTATAAATACACAGAGGGATTATAGCAAATTCGCCATGTTTGAACTACAACGTAACCAAAATAGAAGAGATACGCCGATAAATATCATAGGTTGTTGGAGTTTTCATAGGACAAATATGTTCTTTTGAAAATCTCACCTATGAAAGGAGTTGTATAGGTTTGATTGCGAGGTAAGCTAGCTCCGAGGTATATCGGGTCGTACAGAATAAAAGAAAGGATTAATTTTGGTATTTACAGGTTAAAGTTGCCTACTCAGTTAGTCAGAATCCTTAATGTCTTCCATGTATTAAGGCTATGTAAAATGAAGATTCAGTTCACTCCAATGATTGATTAGACTGAATTTGATCTTTAAGAAGACTTATCTTACGATGAGCAGTCTAGTGGGTCATTTGATCGTAGGATTAAAAAGCTAAGAACCAGAGAGATTCCTTTAGTTAAAGTGAAATGGTGATTTCACAAAGATGTGGAACTAACCTAGGAGCAAAAATCTTATGGTAAGAAAACAATTTTCATTTCTCTTTGAAACTACATGAAATTTAAGATTTACTTTACCAGGACGAGATTGCTTTAAAATGGTGAGACCGTAATGACCTGTTACCTTAAGCTGATGATTAGTACTAATTTAAATCCTAATTAACCTGAGTTAGGCTCGTGGTTAAGTTCTCGATTAGTGTGTGTGCACGTTTGCATGACGTATGGTGTTTGTTTGGTTTCCTAAATGAAAATAAAAATAAGTTGTGATATAATAATGGATTATATACAAGCCTATAAAATGGTAAATACCAAATAAACTATGATTTACTGGGACACCAAGCGTGAGGAGGGAGATGTGGCATGAATGTGCATGCTCAAAGACACGTGTAGGCATGTTCGATGAGTTTATTGGTAAATAATACACGATATATACATTTATATATTTTTGGAATATATAAATATATATTGAAAAATAAAAGAATATTGTAATTATATGGATTGTTTGATCGTTTTGAACAAGGCGTAAGTGTTTGATGTGTCAAAATTGATGTCACTTTAAGGAGAATCACTTTAACGCATCAACTATGTGATTGGTCTTGAGATAGCGTGACACGTATTTCGAGAAAAATTCATATATAAAAATGAGATTTGATCGTTATCTCCTTCATTTGATCATTTGAGTAAGGCCGAGAGGTTAGGTTCGATTCAGATCAAGGGGGATGATCCGAGGAGCTAAATCCATGCGAATTGAGGAGATTAAATGGATCAAAAGGCAATGATCATCACTTTGGTAAGTTTTGTTTTTGAGTTTGTTGAAGTTGCATTTAGTGGTGATGATCAAATCTCGTTGAATTGGCTTTATATTGATTAGAAATGGTAGATAACCTCATTAGAGGTTCTCTCGATCATTTGGGATTATTTTGGAGGTTATTGGAGCGATTTGTGAGGATTTTGAGTGAAATAGTGGTTGCTGCCCTGTGTTCTATCGAAACAACACAGGGTGGAGCGCGCTCCATCTCGAAGAGGAACGCGCTCCCTTCATCGATGAAAATGAACCTAATTGCTGAGAGCGCGCTCCACCAAATGAGGAAATGCGCTCCTACCTTTAAAAATAGCAAGGTTGCTATATTTTACATATAATTTCTAGAGGACTTAGGGATCGGTCTAGGGGTTCTCAATAAAGTATATAGACTTAAATTTAGTACAAATGATTGGTGATAGGTTGAAGAACATCGAGGAAGTGTGTGATGACCAAAAGTTAGGAGTTTGGGTAAAGGGAACTTAAATTCGAGGTAAGTATGAGTTCACTTATTTATCAATATTGCATGACTATTTAATATATATAGCTCTGTAGTGGTTGGAATGGAATGGGGGATTATGTACATTGTGATGGTTTTTATTAAACAAAAAATGGTGTGTAATGTGACAATGTTATAACTCATGGTTTTAAATAAGTTTATAGGAGATGAGTAATTTTCCTAGCCTATATATAACTCCTGCTCGATTCGATAGTTTGTGTGGATTACATACACACTAGGGGGTTTGGGATAAACCCATTAGGCATTCATGGATAGGCTAGAGAGTGTATATCGCCAAGCAATCGCGTTAATGGCCTCAATGGGTAATCGACCCTAGTTTTTATAAATAAAATGAGAATAGCAGTGTACTATTCTAAGACATTTGCTTTGCATCCGTTATATATTGAAATATATGATTTCCATATTCTTGTTAGATATCATTGGTGCATGTTATTATTACATAATGTTCTTAATTACTATATGGAATGTTGATGATTAATGTGAATCTTTACTTACTCGAGTAAGTTGAAGTGCTCACCCCAATTAACATTATAGGATAATCGACGAGTGCTATGAATAGGGATGGAGAAGATATATGAGTCTTGATCTTCTCTTCGATACGATGAATTTCTCTGGTCTTATATATTTGTACTGAATTACAGTTTTGTAATATCACAAGGGGTAGGTGATTTATATAATCATGGTTTATTTCGATTTGTTTTAATACTGTATATCGTGGTTTGAATTATCGAAAGAGGGATTTAAGTTTTCGCTATGTTTATAAATTATTTTATTTCGATATTCGATATAAAGTAGTGCTTATCAGGTGAAGGTGGTGAGGCTGCTAGCTCTAATTAAGTCTGGTAAGAGTAATCTGGGCTTAATTAAGGTTTCAGGACGGGTATCGCACTAATCAGGTTAGGGGTGCTACATAACAACCTTGGTGAACCACTCAACCGATTGATCAGTCACTTTTATACCACACCTTTTATAGCCCTAGTGAATCATTCAGCTAGTAAATTAGTATGTCCCACATAATAACGCAACATAACCTCGATGAACCAACTAATCTGATATTCATAATAAACCCCGACGAAACAACTCGAATGGTTAATCAGTATAAATAACAATTAACTAAAACAATGAAATAAAATAATCGACAAGCGTGAAATATATAATAAAAACTAACTAAATTATGTTATGCATTCTTGTGGGTTTTATGCACCTAAATCCCGCGCTCACTATCGTCTTCCCCTAAATGTCATGTTCACATCCCGGAATCTATACCCGACACTCAACAATAATCCCATTATATCCTTAGTGTAAATTTCAGTAGCACTAGGTGTGTTGAGTCATTAAGTTAAGTTTTATAACTCTTGAATAAGTTTTAAGTCCCTAAACTTGTAAAAAAACCATTCCTACGTTAACGCTTAATTTTCGGCCTATTTTTAATTCATCAAATAGTTGATTCTTTATGATTTAAAATTCTCATGTAAGAGATCTCTCTCTTAGCTTTTTGATGATGGGTGGAACGCCGAAATGATAGTTAAAATGAGAAAGTCATGATCGCTTTACGAAATCCACTCCGATATACAAAAAATGGCATTATAAGAAGGAAAAACTAACGTCGTCGGTTCATTTCTAGTGTTGTCCTTATACAAGGATGGCGCTAACTCTGCTGGGCCTCCAAAACAATGTTGTTAAAGGGAATTCGAGCCAGGCATGGGAGGGTCCGATTTTGGGGGTTTTCTAAAAAATTAACTCTAAATCTTAAGTTTGATTTTACAGTTCTGAATCTTATAAGAATATATTCAAGGGGTTAAGAATAGCAGAATAACCACAACTTATAAGATTCATGCATAAATTCATCAAAATCATCATCAATTTATATGGATTCAACCATGCATTGCAACCATAGGTCAAGAACACCATTAATGTAGCTTGGAAATCTATTTGCTATTGAAATTTAGTGTCAAAGCAAATTATTTTTTTGTACAAATTAGTGAGCTACTTATGAAATTTGTTTTTGCATGAAAACTCATTTATGACGAATTGAAGAAGATAATAATGAAACTATTACCTAGCTTGATGATCTCCTCGAGTTGATATCCAAACACTGAATTCCAACTCTTAAATCCCTCTCCAGCTCTGGATTTCTCTAAATTTGCATGTTGAAGTGGGAGGAAGTGATGAAAAAAACCTATTATTTTCTTGCTTATATAGTTGGCTATCATCATCCATGATATCCGTATCTCGAGTAGGGATGCAAGTGGGGTGGAGAATCCACATTCCCCACGTGGATTCGCCTAAATCGAGTGGGGATTCCCCGCTAATTAGCCCACACGGGACCAGAACAGGAGAAACTTCATCCCCAACATCGGAGGCGAGCCAGGGGGATATAACCCTTTCCAACCATAGAGAATTCCCATGAAGATTCTTCGTTCCACCCAGTGGGGATTCTCCACAAGGATCCTGAATATTCCTTGAGGGAATTGCATCAAAATTATTAAATCTTATATTTTCCTTTTTTGTATGTTGAATGGTTCAAATAAAATTTGAAAACTAATTTATAATTGCGAAGAAAAAACTTTTAATGTTTTAATTTTGGATCTATAATGTACTAATTTTTTTTTCCCAGATATTATGTGAAAATGTGATGGGGGTGGTCGGGGAATCCTCGCGAGGATAGGTGTGACGGCCCCTCTCCTAATCTAGGGCACCGCTTGACCTAATCCTATAATTAAGCCCTAATCATATCCACGCAGGACTTAACTACGTATTAGTCGGCCTTTACAACCTGAACGCCTCTTTTCTCATGTTCATGATAAGTAATACACTAGTCCTACCAGTTAATCAAAATTTAAAGTTAATTAATTAACAGAAGTCTTATTGATTATGCATAAGCATTTATAAAATCCTAAGTGTGGAAAATCAGGAAATGACATCACATATATATAAAGTCCTCAAAATGTAGTGAAACGACAAAATAGTCTAAGTCAAGTCGGGGAACTAACGTTCAACCCAATATACAACCCCAAATAGTATATGAAAGACGTATATAACATATAAAATCAAAATAAGACATAAAATCAATGCAGTGATGCACCGCGGGCTCAGGAATAATCGCCGATCTTCTCCTTCCCTGGTCTGCTACTGCTCGACGGACCTACACCCACCGTCACAAACTAGACGGTGAGTATAGTGATATTTAAGTACTAACTAGAGAATTTCATGTCACATTTCCAAACAAACAAATAGTATTTAAAAGCATAAATGAGCGAAATAAATTGCTGAAACAAGTAATGCAAGTAAATACCACAGTTAAAGATGTAGAGACCTACACAGGCTAAGTCGAGATGATCTACGTCTGGTCGGCGGTGAGACCTATCACCTACCTTTTCTCACTATGATATGGAGCTGCGCTCATGTAACGGCCCCCTTTAATTAATCCCAATTAATTGTCAAATTTCAGATTAAGACCCTAAGCTTAGACCCACGTGGACATCGCAGATAGGTCAGGGAACACTGACTAGGTAAATAATAGTTTCGTGTGATTGTTTGCTTAATTGCGATGTTGTATATTAAGTTAATTACTTAGCATCGCATGTGCGTAATTTTTATCGTTGAATCGAGCGAGATAGTGTAACGGGTGTTCGCCTCGATAAACGTGTCGAGACGGTTGCTGAAGAGCGAACTTTGGGTACACTAGGTCGGGGAAATTAAAACACATAAATTAAATGAATAAATGATAATGGTCATATAGTTATTATGAAAAATATATTAAGTGGCTAGTGACGCGGCGGTACGCGCAAGTCGCGATTTCGACGCGAAATTCGGGCGTCGAAGCGGCCGGAAACACGGGCGAAAGTCCAAGCGGTGCCACACTTTGGTGTTAAATACACAAAGTCAACTAACTTTCCCCCATTAACACTCCACCTCACTCCACCATCATTATATCATCTCCCTCACGTCACTCTTTCTCTCACCTCTCCCTCACGTCACTCATTTCCTCCCTCCCTCACAAGACTCTCTCACACTCCCAAGCCCCACACACCGATCAAAAAAAAAAAAAAAAAAAAAAAAAAAAAGGGGAGACCGAGAGGAGAGGAAGGAGGAGCCGAGAAGGAGGAAGAGAAGAGAAGAGGAGCGGGAAGGAGAGCAAGAGGTGGAGACGCCAAAGACGAGGTGAGTCGTTGTTTTTGGTTGATGTTGAGCGTCGGCCATGGAGGCCGAGAAGAGGTTCCGGCCATGGAGGCCGAACCGATTAGGGGAGATAGCAGGGGTGTCTCCCCCGCCATCGAGTCCACGGGTTGGGGTGGAGAGCCACCCCAACCCAAACCAAACCAAGAAGAAAAAAAAATAAAAAAATTTCTCTCCATCCGATCGAACCGATCGATCGGATGGAGAATATGCACATGCGCGCATGTGCGCGCGTGTGCATCTCTCTCAGGCGGGCCGGCCGATCGGCCCGACCCGGGTGGGCCGAACAGGGCCCGACCCGGGTGGGCCAGCCCAGGGTCGGCCCCTGACCTGGTTGGACGAGGTCAAACCCGGTCCAGTGGGGCCCACCCCTATATTAAAATAAAATAAATATTAAAATATAATTTAAATACATTTTTAAATCAAATAAATATCAGAAAAATTAAGAAAAATATAAGAAAGTGTGAAAAATATAAAAAGGGTAGTTTTGAAGACTTTTGGGGCATCGGCACCCCGGCACAACTCAAAAAGTGTGCCAAAAAGTAAACTTTTTGGAAACGAAAACTTAAATTTTTAGTCACACACATTATAAATTCTTTTAATCCGACTTTAAAGTAACAAAAGTGGTATAATTGGATACCAGGAATTTAGGGGACTATAGTCGGGTATCGGCGCGCGTATCTCGAGGCGTGTGCGGGACGTTCGAAAGCGTTCGAGGTAAGTAAACCCACGAGAAAGTCAGTTCAGAATTTACTTATTTTCCTTGTAAATTATTTATTTCACATTACTTTTCGCCAGTTCAGTTTGCATTGTTACTCTATTCCCGCGTGTGTTTGTGTATGGTCGAAGGGACGGTGTGACCATTTTCCGGCTCCCTCGTCGATGACGATCCGATTGTTGCTACGGTGTTGGTCATACCTTAGACTACGCGTGAGATTTCTCTCAGCGAGTCGATGATCTCGAGAGCGAGTGACGTGAGGCCCACCTCCGTCACAGATTTCCTCTCTTTTGAGGCGTTGGGCGGAAGTCTACCTTCCGACTCACAGAGTTCCTCATTTCGACCGTGAAGAGGGGGTGTTAATTTCCTCACCCCCAGGGCCTTCTCGGTTCAGTTTTTTTCCCAGGGCTCGACAGCTATACACCACACTCGCGTTCCACATTCTTGATTATCTCACGACTTATATTCATGCTTTACATTTCTGTTCATTTATTTTATATGCATGAATTGTAGCCGTTTTTCTTGAATTTCTTGTGAATACTAACTGAATTTCTCTGGGATTTACTCACCTGGAACTTGTCATTGCTTGTTGGTGGCGAGTTGCAGTTCCTACGACGAGCCGGGGAAGGCGGTGATTGGCGACTAATCGGAGCGCCTCCACTAGCTTACTCGTAGGTGATTGTATTTACCTATATATACTTTTTGGGATAATGTTAGGAGACTTTTACCTAATACATGTATATCGACACCTATATACATGTTTGTCGCCTTATCTGATATACATGGTATCTTTTGCTGGGTTTCCACCCCATAGGTTGTAAAATATTGCATAACTCGTTTATATTAATTATATGCATGCTATTAAGACTTCCGCTAGTAAAATAACTTAAATAAATCAAAACAAATGAATTAAGTTATAAAACTTTATAACTTAGTATATTTTGCTAAAATAATCATTTAAATATCAAAATTTACTAAGTTGGAGTATTAAATGGCAAGTTCGCGGGCCGTCACAGACAGGCGTGCAGGTGACATGGCATGACTTGGTGACGTGTCCGGCGACGTGGCGGTGCCCGGTTTGTCTCGGAATTTGGGGCCGTCACAGCTCAACATATCTCACACATATCTCACATAAATAGTGGAGCTGCGCTCTACGCTTTACAGCATCAATCTCATACTTGTCGACCACCCCGAGTCTCATACCTCGTGTGCCGCGCAAGTGTAGTGGTGAGTGCCGGAACCCCGGTAGACCTATGTCCCCGTGAACCGCGCATCTCTTATGCAATGGACACTAGATAATCCCTACTTTCATTTCAAAAACAAATAATTCCAAAATTCTAAAATCCCAAGACAAGTTAGGCTGCAAAGCCCAAAGGAAATCGAATACAAGGCTATTTAAATTCAAAGTAGTCCATTAGCATGCTTTCCATCAATTGTGTTCAAGAACGACATCAAGTGTAGGAATTAGAGGCAATGAAATAATTCACAAGACATCATGTCACAATATTCATCCATGAATAGATACAAGAACAACATGATGTGAGATGACAAGTAGTAATATCTACCAATAGACCAATAAAGCAATAAGAGAATGAAATGAAATATAAAATTCTCATAGTTGTACTTGCAAGTCACGCGCTTGTCCTAGTCTAGTCGATTCCTCGACGAATCGAAGTGCGTGCCCAAACGCCTGAGTTCCCCCGTAATTTCCTAACATTTAATAATGTCTCACTTGGGCCAAATCGAAGTCGAGACAAATTTCAAAGCATTTTTCTTATTTATCTTCGGCCATTCGGTCCATTTCGCCTTTTTTTGAGGTAAAACCTCAGTATAACGTCTCGACCGACTTCCGAGTTCTTCACCTTTTATGAAAATCTCGAACTTCTATTGATTTTACCGACATATAATTTTCCCCAATTTTTTCGAAATTTTTTTCAAATTTTCTTTCCTTTTTCTCTTCTTTTTTTTTATTTTTGTTTGGGTCGGGTCACCCAAATGGGTCGGACCCGACCCGACCTGGCCTGTTCTAGGCCAGGCCCATGCGAGAACGGGCCAGGCCCATGCGCGCGTGTGTACCTTTTTCCTCCCGATCAACTGGTTCGGTCGGGAGCAAGAAATCTTTTTTTTTTTAATTTTCTCTTCTCTTCTTCTCCGGTGATGGGTTGGGGTTGCTCTCCACCCCAACCCCGGTGGAATACCACCTCGGCACAATTCGACCATGGGGTTCGGCCTCCATGGCCGAACCCCACTCACGGCCACCCCATCGCCAACCACCGGAACCCACAATCAACGATGACTCACCTCGACCGTTACGTCTCCACCTCCTCTTTTCCCTTCCCGGCGCGTTCCTCCTCCTCCTCTTTGGTTCCTTCTTCCATATCTCGACCTCCCGATCGTCCGTGTGTGTGTGTGCATGGGGTGTGTGCTGTAGGTGTAAGTGGGTAGGTGGGGTGGTCGCACGGGGTGGGAAAATGGGACAAGTGTTGATGTAGTTGTGACAAGTGTGATGTTGTTGGGTGTGTTGACAGCTATTTGTGACACCGCTAAGACACTCGCCCATGTTTTCGAGCGTTTCGACCCCTGGTTTCGCGTCCGAACCGTGATATCCACGTACCGTCGCGTTGCTAGTCACCCAATATTTATTCCACATTAGTTACGTGACATATTTTTATTCACTTTGTGTGTTTTCGTTTCCCCGACCTAATAGTCGATCCCGTCAACTACCCAGTACCCGCATCGACACACATATCGAGGCATGTCCCCACTCTCGTCTCGACGCCTACAACCGTACAAATTGACTTAGTAAGTCTGCACAATACATAACACTAGGCATACATCAATAGAAAAATATCATATACCTCGGCCACGTGCCTCGGTCGGTGTATGTATCACAGTGTAGGTCCCACATTAAGGGTCGGTGATCCTGATTAAGGAATGAAAACGGGGTTAGAGATTTGGGTCTGGCAAATATTCCCAACGAAATGAAAATCTCATCCTCGAAATTAAGTTTAAGTTACGGTTCTACATGACCCGAACAGGTACGGGAATCTATCTCGCATGTAGTCCTCCCGCTCCCAAGTGAGTTCCGTGTCATCGTGGAACTGCCACTTGACGAGTACCTTTGGGATAGACTTGCCCTCAACTGTTGTACATTCTGATCTAGGATCTGAATGGGCTGCTCCTCGTAAGAAATGTCATCGCTCAGGTCGATCTGACTCATGTCAACTGTCGGTCGCACGTCTGCCTTCGACTCGGCTAGTCGAAGCGTCAAAATGTGGAACACTGGATGGACCCCTGACATTTGTGGAGGCAATTCAAGCTCATATGACATTTTCCCGACCCATTTCTTAATCATGAAAGGCCGATGTACCTCGGTGCAAGCTTGCCTTTCACCCCAAATCTCTGAAGACCCTTTTGAGGGGAAACCTTTAAATAGAAAAAGGCTCCCTCAGAATACGCGAGATCACCGCGATACTTATCTGCATATCTCTTATGTCTCTCGTGTGCTCCTTTGAGTCTCTAACGGATCAGTTCGACCTTTTTCTGTGTGGTCAATAACAATTTCAGGCCCCACTATCTCCCTGTCCTCTGGCTCAGCCTAACATGATCACGAGCGACACTGTCTGCCATACAAAGCCTCAAATGGCGCCATCTCAATGCTAGCCTGATAACTGTTGTTATAAGCGAACTCACACAACGGTAGGTACTCCGCCCAAGACCCGTCAAACTCCAACACGCATGCCCGCAACACGTCCTCGAGGAGCTGAATCAATCTCTCAGTCTGCCCGTCGGTTTGAGGGTGGAAAGCCGTACTGAACTGAATGCGCGTACCGTACTGCTCTTGCATACTCCGCCACATTCTAGACGTATATGTAACATCTCGATCTGACGTGATCGTTAATGGTACCTCGTGCGGCCTAATAATCTCTCTCTCGAACGGTACGTTCAGCTGATCGAACGTGTAGTGCGATGCCACTGGCAGGAAATGCGCAGACTTCGTCAGTCTGTCAACTATCACCCAGATTGAGTCATGTCTCCTCGCGGTCCTTGGCAATCCTCTGACAAAATCCATAGAGATGTCTTCCCACTTCCATCAAGGAATGGGAAGAGGCTGTAGTAATCCCCCGGGTTTGCGATGCTCGGACTTCACTTGCTGACATATACCACAATTCCTGATGAATCTAGACACATCTGCCTTCATCCCTGGCCACCAGAAATGTCTCCTCATGTCATGGTACATCTTAGTCCTGCCTGGATTTACGGTAAATCTGGAAAGGTGCGACTCCTGAAGGATCCCATCTCTCAGCTCCGGTACATCTGGTATCTACAACCTGCCTCGGTATCTCAGACACTTATCTGTCGTCTCTGCCCAATCTGTACACTCTGCATTTTGCGCTAACTCACTGAATCTCGAGTATAATCGGTCGGTCCTCTGACCCTCTAACACTCACTGTGTAGACACGGTCTGTAGTCTCATTTGTGCGCAAATCATCACCTGAGTATCAGTAGGAATCTCTGTCTGACATGCTGTCGCCGCTGCCTTGAGTAATCCATACTCATGCATCATGTGACATCTGACCACCTCAACATCTCTACTCGATCTCCTACTCAGCGCATCTGCGACTACGTTCGCTTTTCCTGGGTGATACTCTAAGGAAAACTCGTAGTCCTTCAAGAACTCCAACCATCTACGTTGTCTCATGTTCAGCTCTTTCTGTGTAAAGAGATATTTCAGACTCTTGTGATCAGTGAAGAGTGTGAATCTCTATTCACACAGAAGGTGCTCCAAGTTTTCAGCGCAAATACAATCGCTACCAACTCTAGATCGTGCGTGGGATAAATATTCTCATGTATGTTTAACTGTCTCGACGCGTATGCCACGACACCGCTACCCTGCATCAACACACAACCTAGACCCATATTTGAAGCATCTGTGTACACTAGAAATCCCTGTCCAACCTCTGGCAATATTAACACTGGCGCGGTAGTTAATGACCTCTTTAATTGAGTAAATGCAGCCTCGCACTTCTCAGTCCACTCATAAGCAATATCCTTCTGCGTCAGCCTCGTCATCGGTGAAGTGATCTTCGAGAAATCCTTCACAAATCTTCGGTAATACCCTACTAACCCAAGGAAGCTCCTGATTTCAAGTACTAATGTTGGTGCCAGCCAATCCGTGATCATCTGAATCTTGGCCGGATCTAATGCAATCCTTGCTGCTCCAACAACGTGCCCCAAGAACTTGACATCCGTAAGCCAGAATTTACACTTGTTGAACTTAGCGAAAAGTCGGTGTTCCCTCAATGTCTGCAACATCTCTCTGAGGGGCTGCTCGTGATCCTCATGTGTCCTCGAGTATATCAAGATGTCATCGATGAAGACTATCACGAAGTAGTCGAGATATAGTCTAAGTACTCGGTGCATCAAATCCTTGAATACGGCGGGGGCGTTGGTCACCCGAATGACATGACCGTGAACTGGTAGTGTCCATATTTGGTGCTGAATGTTGTCTTGGTCCTATCCTCATCCCTGATCTTGAGTTGATGATACCCCGGTCTCATGTCTATGTTGGAGAAAAACTTTGCTCCTCTCAGCTGATCAAATAAATCATCTGTTCGCGGAAGTGGGTACTTATTTCCGACTGTCACTATGTTCCACTGCTTGTAGTCGATGCATTGTCTCAGACTGCCATCCTTCTTCTTCACAAATGGAACTGGCGCTCCCCACGGTGACATCGAAGATGTGATGAATCCAGTTTCCCCAAAATCCTTAAGCTGAGTTCTCTACTCCTCCAACTCCCTCAGAGCCATGCGGTATGGCGGTATCGCGATCGGTCTGGTGCCCGGTACTAGGTCTATGATGAAGTCTACCTCTCGTGGTGGCGATAATCCAGGTAAATCCTATGGGAAAAACTCTGGGAAGTCTCGAGCAACCGGTATCTCCTTTAGTTTGGGTCCCTGACTCTCTGCTACAGCGTACAATGCTACCAGAGTCTCCATCTCTCCACTAGATGCAAGTCGAACTGTCGTAGTGTTAGGTCTCATAGTCGGGGGTGTTGTAGTAGTAGCTGTGGTGACGGGGGTGGTCGAAACCAGTGCAATCATCTGCGCCGACATGTAAGAGATGAAATAGGCGATATGTCGCTCCTAAGCGGTCGTCCGGTCAGACATCCTCTAAAAATTGTCAATTGAAATAGTGGGAGGTAGACTACCGCTAGCTCCGGTGTCTCCGGCTTCGCGCAAATCCGTCATCGGTGTCTTCAACTGGATAGCGAACGTGAATCGGCTAGTGTGACGGCCCCTCTCCTAATTTAAGGCACCGCCCTGCCTAATCCCTTAATTAAGCCCTTATCATATCCACGCAGGACTTAACTACGTATTTGTCGGCCTTTACAACTTAAACGCCTTTTTCTCATGTTCATGATAAGTAATACACTAGTCATACCAGTTAATTAAAATTTAAAGTTAATTAATTAACATAAGTCTTATTGATTATGCGGAAGCATTTATAAAATCATAAGTGTGGAAAACTAAGAAACGACATCACATATATATATAAAGTCCCCGAAATGTAGTGAAACAACTAAATAGTCTAAGTCAAGTTGGGGAACTAACGCTCAACCCAATATACAACCCCAAATAGTATCTGAAAGACGTATATAACATATAAAATCAAAATAAGACCTACAATCAATGCAGTGACGCACCGCGGGCTCAGGAATAGTCACCGATCTTTTCCTTCCCAGTCTGCTATTGCTCGACGGACCTACACCCACCGTCACAAACTAGACGTTGAGTATATTGATATTTAAGTACTAATTGGAGAATTTCATGTCACATTTTCAATTAAACAAATGGTATTTAAAAGCATAAAGGAGCGAAATAAATTGCTGAAACAAGTAATGCAAGTAAATACCACAGTTAAAGATGTAGAGACCTACACAGGCTAAGTTGAGATGATCTATGTTCGGTCGGTGGTGAGACCTATCACGTACCTTTTCCCACTACGATATGGAGCTGCGCTCAACATATCTCACATAAATAGCGGAGCTGCACTATACACTTTACAACATCAATCTCATACGTGTCGACCACTCCGAGTCCCATACTTCGTGTGCCGCGCAAGTGTAATGGTAAGTGCCGGAACCCCGGTAGACCTATGTCCCCGTGAACCGCACATCTCTTGTACAATGGACACTAGATAATCCATCTTTCGTTTCAAAAACAAATAATTCCAAAATTTTAAAATTCTAAGACAAATTAGGCTACAAAGCCCAAAAGAAATCGAATACAAGGCTATTTAAATTCAAAGTAGTCCATTAGCATGCTTTTCATCAATTGTGTTCAAGAACGACATTAATTGTAGGAATTATAGGCAATGAAATCATTCATAAGACACCATGTCACAATATTCATCCATTAATAGATACAAGAACAACATGATGTGAGATGACAAGTCACTACAAAAAAACGGACCGATCAGACTCAGAAATTTTTGTTGCTAATTAACATAAATTCAGTCTCTAATTCAATTCTGCAATGAACAAAGACGAAATCTATTCCGTCTCTAAAATCGTCATCGCTGATTTAGTCTTCAACGGAAATGTGTTTCCGTTGCTGATTAGAGACGGATTAGAGACGAAATTTAGAAACGGAACAGAGACGGAACAAAAATGCACATTCTTCCAAAGTGAATGATTTTGCTTGCATTCCTTTGCTAATCCGTTGCAAATTAGAGACGAATTAGCAACATAATTCATAAATTCCATTACTAATCCATTGCTAATTAAAGACATATTAACAACGGATTTTACGAATTCCGTTGCTAATCCTTTGCTAATTAGAGACGGATTAACAACGAACTTTACGATTTCCATTGCTAATCCGTCTCTATTCCGTTTCTAAACTCTGATTACCCAGTTTTTTCATTCTATTTCTTCACAAATTAGAGACGGATTAGCAACGGAATTTATAAATTCCGTTGCTAATCCTCTTTTTTCCGTTTCTATGCCGACTTTTTAAAAAAAATATTTACAAGAATGAAATTAGTTCTCCGAAACTTTAAAACTAAAAATTACAACACTACCTGCTCCATCGCCTGCACCCCCTCAAACAACTCATTGAGGGTGCTAACATCCCAAAAAAAACAAAACTTCACATACATACACAAATCAACAATATATCAACAACAAATATTCAAATGAGAAAAAACATACAATTCGATATTAAAAAATATTTATATATTCACGAAACGTAGTCAAGTATAATAAATGTTTAAAATACTTAAGTATCCACAAAAAAACTACAATTCTCATTGTTCTACAACAACCATAAAAATACCTAAGTATCATAAAGTTGTCCATCCCTCGTTGTGCTAGCACCTGGGATGTGCTAGCATCAGGATCTACGTATCTTCTCTTCTTTCTCCCTAACGACTTGAGACTGTAGACACGTCCTTTGGGACACTCACCCGCCACCTTGTAGTACACCGCCTCATCATCCACCGGCTGGTCCGGTGTAGTTTGGGTCAGCTCCTAACGTCTCCTTTGGAGCTTAGCCTACATGGATCAACAATAATGGTAACAATATAATAGTAGCATTAAATTTGTTTTCTTAAGTAGGGGTACCTTAAGCTTTACTGCTCATTTTCGTGATTTCAATAACTCTACTTTTGATATACGTCTTCCTGCATAGAAAGATCAAATATATAAGTAATTACTTATAAAAAAAAATCATAAATGCATAAGGAAAAAGAAATAAAGTTTTAAGGAATGCCCGCGCGACCTTTAGAGAGGCATTGCAATACAAACATTCCAAAATAATTAAGTTACTAGATAGCAACTTGAGTGGCTGTTGACATGTGAAGCTTACAAATTATCAATAACATCACTCAGTTAAACAATTCCATTCTAGTTTTCTACCATAGGCAACCTTTGGCCAAAACCCAATCTACACGACTACCTAAACAACAAAATATGGGTATTTAACTAGTTATGAAACATCAAACTGAATCATACTAAAACATAACCAATAGATAAGACAACCAACATAATAAAGAGATATTAGATAATAGATAAGACACTGCAACTCATTAAGTAAGGGCAATTACAAAGTTGGCTCATTAAATCATTCCTATCGAAGACTTCATGTTTTAGAATTTACAAATAAGCATCACACCATAAACATATTGACATATGTATGTACATTCACCAATAAACATAAGATCAAAATCTTGCAAATCTTCATAATTTTGACAAGAACTACATATGATGATGAACCAACAATCGAGCCCTCAAACAATTTCGGAAAACACTTATTCCATGTATAAGTAGCAATGAATTCACCAACCTTGAGTTTCACAAATGTCGGTGGCATCTGTTCATCACGGTAGAGAGAATCAGCAAGAAGAGTGTTGAACTGTAGCATCGCTTCCTTTTTACTTGTGAGGAAGACTCATTATACTCTTCTTTTTCCTTGTTCAAGTTTTCTGAAATTCATTATTTCACATCAAAAATACAATTACAGATAAGATAACAGTGGAAAAAGAGAGAAAGATACGCACTTCCATCATCGGAGATAGAGTAAGCCAAATCCCCACAAGCCTTAATTGGGGTAGCTTCACAAAACATGTAAGATAATTCTTGTTCATTGTATTCCCATGAGATGTATGTTACATACAAGAAAAAGCCAATTCGATGTAAAAAAAATATTCATCTAATAATGACTGGTGTTAGCATGTTTCAAGTAATATACTAAGAGACAAGCCATGACTCACCCAACTGGGGATCCCTATGCAGATAATCATCGTTGCCTCTCCACTCCCATGCTCACTAACATTCATATAATAGAGAAAAACAAGATCAATTCATCACAAATAATTATTTTGAACTTGAGAATAAATGAGCAATCGAAAGAATCAAAGACTAAATTATCAAGTAATAGACCAATTTATTGAGTATCAACTCTCAACCACAATGTCTGCTCAATGTGAACAAGACCGCAGAGGGCTCGAAGGGGTCATATAATTTGGCCCCAAAAACTACATTCTACGCGCATTCGCGAGTCAAACTTGTGCATTCACGGGTAATAGTAGATTGGGCAAAAAACAAAGAAATAAAGGGAGAACAATGTGAAACTACATTGTCCAAGATAACAACAACAACAACATAGCCTCAGTCCCAAAGTCCAAGATAACAACAATGAGGGCAAAAATAGTTCAACTTAAAAGCGAACTTAGACCGAATCAGAAGCAGATCTAACATTGTAGATTCAGTGTCAACTAGCTTTGTTCACAATAACATAATATTTGTCCATCCGTGACTACTACTAAGACCAATTAATCAAGCACCATTAAAGCAACAAAACACACAAAAAGCCAAACACCATAGAAGACTAAAATCACAAAAGGGCACATAATAGCCAAATTAAATCAAATACATAATCAACAACACCCTCATTTCTACTCACAAAAATCTCCAAACCCACCAAGAATAACTGAATCAAAACCCACAAAATCCCTCAAATTCTAAGACCAAAATCAACCAAACCAAGCAAAAAGGTCAAAACAACTAAAACCCATTAAGCGAACCAACATTTCACCATAAAAACATCATTCCAAAGCAAACAAATCAACCAAACCAAGCAAAAAAGCTCGTCCATGCTTCAAAAGAATTCTCATTTAATCCTAGAAAAAGAACTCGATTTCAACAACAAAACCTCATTAACCTTCTTCACTTCCTCCGCTTTCAACGCCACCAGCCTACGTCCCGACTCCGCCAACGGCGCCTAGTGAGCTCCGTGAGCAGGTAGAGGAGGCAACTCCATTCTCGTCGGCTTTAAATTCGCCTTAACCTTGATGCGGCTCATCGCCGTGTGCGGTCCGAGGAATGATGGATAATACCAATCGCGCTCATGAATGACTTCGGGGAATGAAGCGGAGTCGAATGATGAGCACAAAACCCCCAAAACCCGTGCCGTGATTGCCTAAAACCAAAACCCCTCTTCAAGCACCCATCTATTCTTCCAAAGCCAAAACCTCGTTTCAATCCCTTACCCAAACCTGATGCACGAATCTCAGCCCTTTCGGTTGACGGCGAAAGAGAGAATTGATAATGCCGGTGAAAAGAGGAGTTAGCGGCGCCGGTGAAGGGGGGTTTTTTCATGATTTTAGGGTTTGGGAGGCAAGGGAGAGGAGAGTTCGGCGAGAAAAAAGAAAGTAAAGAGAAAGCGTTCGAGGAGAGAGATGATTGGAGTGATGCATCGATTCATGCACGAATCTCGAGAAGTGATGGGCGGTCATAAATTATTAAAATTTTGGAGGGAAAATTGGCGCCACTTTGTTAGAAACGGATTTTATTTCCGTCTCAATTCCGTCTCTATTTCTGTTTGTAATCTGTCTCTATTCCGTTAAATCTATGCGCTTAGTCTCAATTCTGTCTCTGATCATTTGTAGTTACCAATGGAATTAGATTCGGTTGCTAATTCCGTCTCTAATTTACTATTTTTTTGTAGTGAGTAGTAATGTCTACCAATAGACCAATAAAGCAATAAGAGAATGAAATGAAATATAAAATTCTCATAGTTGTACTTACAAGTCACACGCTCGTCCTAGTCTAGCCAGTTTCTCGACGAATCGAAGTGGGTGTCCAAACGCCTGAGTTCCCCCGTAATTCCCTAACATTCAATAATGTGTCACTTAGGCCAAGTCGAGACAAATTTCGAAACATTTTTCTTATTTATTTTCGGCCATTCGGTCTATTACGCATTTTTTTTAGGTAAAACTCCTATTTAACGTCTCGACCGACTTCTGAATTCTTCACCTTTTATGAAAATCTCGAATTTCTATTGATTTTTCGACATATAATTTTCCCCAATTTTTTTCCAATTTTTGCGAATTTTTTTTCCAAATTCTCTTTCCTTTTTCTTTCGTTTTTCTCTTTTTTTTTTTTTTTTTTTTTTTTTTTTTTTGTTTGGCTCTAGTCGATCGACCGGCGGGCCCGAACGGCCAGAGATGATCGGAGTTCGATCGGGAACAAGAAAAGTTTTTTTTTTAATTTTCTCTTCTATTCTTCTCCGGCGATGGGTTCTCTCCACCCCAACCCCGGCAATACCACCTCGGACATCTCGGCCTCCATGGCCGAACCCCACTCACGCCCCCACCGCCAACCACCGAACCCACAACCGACAATTGCTCACCTCGACCGTGACGTCTTCACCTCCTCTTTTCCCTTCCCGATGCATTCCTCCTTCTCCTGTCTGGTTCCTTCCTCCCTCTCTCGGCCTCCCGATCGTCCGTGTGTGTGTGTGTGTGTATGTATATGTGTGTGTGTGTGTGTGTGTGTGTGTGTGTGTGTGTGTGTGTGTGTGTGTGTGTGTGTGTGTGTGTGTGTGTGTGTGTGTGTGTGCATGGGGTGTGTGTGGTGTAGGTGTAAGTAGGTAGGTGGGGTGGTGGCACGTGGTGGGAAAACTGGACAAGTGTTGATGTAGTTGTGACAAGTGTGATGTTGTTTGGTGTGTTGACAACTAATTGTGACATTGCTAAGACACTCGCCCGTGTTTTCGGGCGTTTCGACGCCTGGGCCAAGCGTCCGAACCGTGATATACGCGTACCGTCGTGTTGCTAGTCACCCAATATCTATTCCATATTAGTTACGTGACAAATTTTTATTCACTTTGTGTGTTTTCGTTTCCCCGACCTAATAGTCGGTCCCGTTAACTTCCCGGTACCCGAGTCGACACGCATATCGAGGGTGTCCCCGCTCTCGTCTCGATAAATACAAAATGACTTAGTAAGTTTACATAACACTAGGCATACATCAATACAAAAATATCATATACCTCAGCCACGTGCCTCGGTCGGTGTACGTATCACAATGTACGTCCCACGTCAAGGGTTGGTGATCCTGATTAAGGAATTAAAACGGGGTTAGAGATTTGGGCCGTGACAATAGGGGTCCCCTATGGCTGATGAATTGGGGTCTAAATTCTTTCAGTGGAGAATTTCAAGCGGGGAATCTCCGCCTCGCTATAAAGTGGCGATGAGGATAGAGATTGTATTCCCTGCCCCACTTACGTCCCTAATCTCGAGGATAGTTTAAAGTCCTTATTTGAGCTGTCCATACACTGAATTATGACTATAATGTGATACTAATCAATTAAATATAGAACTAACCCATAACCTTATCATAATTTTATTATATATTTCATATTTACCTTGTCTAACTTTAGTTTTCTCGTACTTCGCCTACTCGATACCCGCATTAACACGATTTTCGAGGCGAACTCCTATCACATAACCTCATTCGATATACAAGGTATATACAAAAATGTGATGTAATACAATATTATAAACAAGTTAAACATTACAATTAACTCAACCATCATATGCAAATAACATATTATGTCTAGTTAGACGTGTCCTACCCCTATCCACGATGTCTATGTAGATCTGAGCTGGCATCCTAGTTTGAGATTTTCGAACTGATGCGATTAATAAATATTAGGCTGTTAGAGTCGTCGTCGTCGTTCACCATGGTAGACCTCTCTCTCCTCCATTGTTGCCATTGCCACCGTTGCCTTTTCTCTCCCTCGTTTCTTCTCTCTGTCTCTCTCTCTTTTCCTTTCTCTCTCTCTCTCTCTTAAGATAATTTAGGTCGGTCAATTGTCCTAATGACGAGGAGGCTGATAGCCTTGCCACGTATTGGCCTGCCTATCTATGACGCCCTACGACCTAACTGGTTGCTTACACTATATTAATCAATTTATCAAGTTATATTAAAATTTTACAGCGAAAGTCTTTAAGTGAAAAATTATGCAATATTTAACAATCCTAAGTAGTGAAAAACCCGACAAAATAATATCAGTATATAACAAAAGCAAAATAAATACAATAAAAGATCCATACACATGTAATCAGTATTTTACATTCCCCAAAACCCAACAAATCATAAATATATACATATTGTAAACAAACAAGAGCATACATCACTATCTCGGAGGTAGTTGCCCAATACCTCCTTGTCCATACCCTTGCTCGTCGAAGGCTCTGCACTCGATTACCCAACAAATACAGTGAGTAAAATCCCAAGAGAAGTCTACATAATATTCACGAAATAAAACTGACAAACTACGAGACATGCGAATATAACACCTAGCAACAATAAGTCATATTCCTATGAATGTAGGCGGCATACAACAAACAAGAAATAACAAATAATGCAACAACAACTACCAATAAAGCATGCTAAAAAATAAAACAATAATAAATAAATAAACAACATAATAATTTGAGAAAACATCGACCTAAACCATCCGATAATCGATAAAATAGGATGGGAACCACTTATATACTTACAAGCTTATATGACTAAACCCCAACTATGGATAACGGATGAACCTTTTCCATACTCTATTTCTAGTCAAGGGACACCTTAAATCCCTCCCGACGGTTGTAGATATATTCTACTGTCGTCATCAACACAAGCACTAACACCAGTAACTCGGGCAAGTGATTTAGCCACAACCAATATATATGCAATTGAATTTAGAGTGAAAACCCATGTGTGCCCACCAACAATCGCACATGCGATTCGATACCGATAAAACAAAATCATGAGTTATGCGAGGCATTTCAATGGGTTTACACACCTTAATACGCGCTCCAATTTCCCCGAATTCTCGAAAACCCACGCTTAGCTCCTGGTACCCACGCTATGGTCTTTCATTCCCCTGAAGTCAATTATGTATTTTAGAATGAATTATAGTGGTTTTAGTTAGATAAGTGTGTTTTAAGTCCTAAATCAAATTCAATACAAATCCCAAGAATTATTAAATTATTATTTTCTTGGTTGAATTCCTCAAAATAGCACAAAAACCCTTAAAATAGAAAATTGGTGTGTCAAAAATGGGTTTAAGCTACATTATTAAAACACATTTTTATTTAGTTTTTTAGTGCTTGGAAAGTGTGCTAGAGGTGCTCAATAGCGTGCAATCTAAGTCAAAACCCAAAATTTCTATCTCGTGAATTCTGTGATTTCTTCCTCCATGGCCTTCGTCCAAGCCGTCGACCATACCTACTCCTCATAGGGGAATCACCACCTCCAAATAACAACCAACAACAACAATCATACAACAATTTGCATCGATTTAAAATATTTCATGCATTCATTCCAATTTTTCCAAACTGGGCAAATTTTTCAATTTTGATGAAAATCAATTTCAAAACTTAATTTAGTGGTTAAATTGGACTTTAAACCTATGAGATTTCTTCAAAACAACAAGTTATAAATAAATTTTGTTTTTGAAGAAAACCCCATTTTGAGCTCTATTTTGATGACTTGAAGAAGAAAGTGAAGGAAAAAAATGATTAACTTGTGATGAATTATTCCAATAGATCTCTCATAGCGCCATAATTGTGTGTTCGGTTGGGTTGATAGGCTTTTCTAAATAGGGTTGGACTAAGTTCCATTGGATTAATTGGCTATGTATTAAGATTAATTCAAATTTTGGGACTTGTTTGGCTGGATTGATTGGATATTAAGTAGTTTAGCCAAATGACGTTTCTACCCCTCTTTTATAAATACATGAACACAATCGAACTCACCTCACTCGCGATCTCAAATCATTTAAAAAAAAAATTAATAATCAATAATTGGTGCTAAACCGCCTAACATATCGCGTCGCATTGTAAATATTCGTGCATTCGAAAAGTTAGGAAATCAACAAAAAATGCAGCCATAGCAGTAGGATGGAGACTCATCTCCAGTTAAAAACCCAAGTCTAAGGGGATAAAAACAATTGATTGAGACCGATCAACGTGAATGTGAAACATAATCTCAACAAAGTGCATAGGCTCTCATCTTCAACTTTTCAACACACATGAGTCGTAGACCATTCTCGTCCTCCCACCCTACACTTATTCCTGCAATCAACCACCGCAAAAACAAAACATATGGATGTATAAGAGTTGCCTCCCACCTCGGTGAATACTAATTCTCCAGAAACATAATAAGGTATGATACATGCAATTAAATAGGGCTTTGGCCTTAAAACATATAAAGAGATAACCATAAAGGAATTGGATGAAATAGAGCCACACGAGAAAAGAGGAGATGCTCAATGTATTCAATTTTAAGAGAGATCGATTTTGATTTTGAGGTGAGAAGGTAAAAAATGTTGGTGAAATATATTGTGTGAAGTGTTTTAAAAAAGTGAGGGCAAAATGGGAAATAACATTTTTCTTAGGTTGGGTTAGCTAGTGAGTGGGTCGAGGTTCACTTTATTTAGTCCCATGGATACGAGATAATGTAATCTATTTCACTAACTAGTCCACTTGAATGAACATTGGACTAAAAGTTAATCATAAGATTAACTTCTTAGTCATCCCAACTGAACACACCATGAATTCTTTAGATTTTTAGTTTCTCCTCTTAGTTTTTCCTGATTTGCATGTAAAAATTGGTTAAATGTAGCTACAAACCCACTATGAGCCTTTTTATACTTTGGATGATCTAATCTTGATTATTGCGTATCTCGAGGACAATCTTATGACTCCCTTTCAAACTATCCCACTCACTTTAATGACTATATTATGACACTCATTAGCTTATACTAGCACTAACCCACACTCGACAACCTGACACTCGATGCCTCATACCTCGACACATATCTCGAGGCATGTCATAATTTACATTATTTAATTAACTAGCTTAGATTATGGTTTAATTATCCACTATATACCATTTCCTAGTGTAGTCTAGCATCCCTAGGTAACCACTACCCGATACCACATCGACACACATTCCAAGGTAATTTCCAGTCACACCAACTCGCCCGACAACAAAGTACATACAAGCGATGCATACAATAATAATAATTTTAAACACTTTGAAACACGATCATTATCAATAAATAACATATTCCTCTATTCCTTGTTTAAGTCAATAGAGTTGTCCACGTAACACTTGAATTACAACCGTTAATCTTCGAGATTAACGCTGATCTTAGTTTAATTGATTTGGACCATTACATTACATGAATATAAAAAGTAACTCTGAGAGACATTTATCCACATTTTCAAAAATACAACAAGTATCCGAAAGCATAACAATATCAAATATGTTGAAAAAGATATCATGCCATAAGACACTTTAGTTAAACAAAATGAAACTGACACTCCACTAAGCAGTAATGATTTAGGTTCCACTATTTATGGCGTAGATATACTCACAAATGCCTATTACACATATATATTTGTTGACAACCTTGGGCCCCATACATCGCGCGCTGCACAAGCTAGTGGTGAGATGTCGAAAACCTCGACATCCCGTGACCCTGTGTGTCGCCCATCTCTGTCACATAATGGTTATAGATACAAGAACTACTTTTATAAATCAAGAATTGACTTGGTTTATGATTCCAAGAAAGGAGTTGTTGAAGTAAAGTACAAAGGAAACAAATTCACAAATACCATAAATCATCTATCTAATAGCATATTGTTTCACTTGATTAAATTCCTCAACAACTAAGAAAGACATAACACATGATTTTGAATCAACGAAAACTATTCAAAACACCAATAATGCCATGAAAACAAACTCATGATATGAAATAAGATAACAAAGTCATGGCATCAAGAGTACGATAGATATATCAAAAATGACTATAAATAAATGCATAAATAGGAAATGAAATGGAGAGAAATATCTCGATCAGTTTACTTACAAGTCACACAAACTTCCTAGCTTAACCAACTCCCCGATACCTCAAAATGCGTACCCGAACTCTCGAAACTCTTCTCTAAGTTCCTGAGGTTAATTAAGGTGCTTTAGGACTTGTACAAGTCAATAGAGTTAGTTTAAGTGATTGTAAATTCTAAATTTTCAAATCACCCTCATTAATAAGTTGTTTATGTTCAAATCTACTTTGTTAAAAAAAACAGTTTTGATGCAATAACTTATGAATTGATTTCAATTACTAAAACATTAAAATTATGTATTGTAGCACTTAGAGAAGTTTCTAAAGCTATGTCTTAGCTTTCCAAAACTATAAGGTTTGCTCAATTTCGATAATAATTGAATGAGATGTGAAAATTTTACCACAATGGATCAAAATAGTTTTGAGTTTCGACTAGCAATTTAAAAAAATTAAGTTCTCCTAAACCATTGCTTCAAAACTCATAATTGTTTACTGAAGTTTACTAACATGTCCTAGAACATTATACTAAAAGATGAGCTTAATCTAATAAGAAATGAGAGAGTGGTGCTTAAAACACAGGGACATTAGAAAAATTGTGAACCCAAAAATTTCAGATTCATTATCAAAGTTTCAGAGGATTTAAAGACATGAAAATATTCGAATTTCAAAATACTTCAGTAGGCAAAGTTGTTCCCTTTGAGTTAAATATCAAATGCCATAAGAATGGGTCCATTTTGATTTAAAATGATGAAGTTATGACCGAGTTATAGAGGCTTGTTCATAATACAACATGCATAATTTAAAATTTGGTCTTATAACTTCGAAAATTCATAACTTTATGAAACTAAATCAAAATCCAAAACTTTTTTATCATAGGATTAGTGGAATTTCACAAGGAATCCAAATATGGAATTAGATTTTGAAAAAAAAAAATCATTTGCCCATTTGAAATTCTTGAAAAATCGAACTGAACCAAAACTTACAATTTTTGTTTCAATTGCACAAATTAAATGTGTAGACTAGCTTACCTAGTTATAGATCCTCCTAATCCTTGATTTCCACTCCAATTCACCAGAGTTTTTCACAATTCACTGATCTCTCTCTAGATCTTTCTTTCCTCTTTTGGTTATAAATGAAAGTGATCTACATGAAATCTCATCTAACTTTCTTATATATATATATGAAGTGAATTTGGAACCTTTGATCTTCATGTATACACTCATCTCTAGATCAATTGTATAGCTTATAATGTGACCCCACAATCCATTATTTATCTACTAACTTACCTTTACTAACACCAAACTTAACTCGATTTGTTTAATGATGGTATCCACACGTATCTCGAGGAACATCAATGGATATTGATTATTTTTCTAACTTTGGTTACATTAATATCAATTCAAATATAGCCACATTAAATTAGCTATTTAAGCTACACTAACTTAAATTAAGACTTACCACATCAATCTCTACCCCGGTCTCACGTTGATACTCATCTCGAGCGTGTCACCGTTCATGTCTCGACAACTATATACAAGTAGAGATGACTTAGTAATTTACATAAATACAATACATTAGGAATACATCAATCAAAACTAACATATACCTCTGCCACATGCTTCAGTCAATGCACGTATCTTAATGCATGTCTCACGTCATGGGTCGATGATCCAGATTAAGGAATTAAACTAGGATTAGGAATTTAGGTTGTGACAAACTATAATCCCTGTGTCCGACCATGTTGGCCGTAGATTCGACACATGTTCGGCCTTATTGACCGAAATATGTTATTGGCTGAACATTCATATATTTAACCATGCATCACCGAACACGATGACACTCCAACTCTATATGTAATGGTGGTTAGATCGAGAGAGAGAGAGAGAGAGAGAGAGAGAGAGAGGTGGCAATGGAAACAACAATGGTGGTAAGGGCGACGACAATAACGGGGAAGGCGGTGGTGGCGAGGCGGTGATAATGGGAGGTGGTAGCTATACCTCATCATAAGACGAGCTTGAGCAGGTTCGGACCGGACCTAAGTGGGCTTTTTTTGAAAGCCCCCAGTCCGAGACCCGCCCAAACCCGCTTCTAAGTATTGCAGGCCTAAACCTGCCCAAGCTCATCAAAGGTCGGGCTTGGGCTGGGCCTAAATGAGCCTTTAAAAAAAGTGAACTATAACTTCTTATGGTAAGAAAAAAAATACACTTCCATTAGTTGTATTAATAAATCAAATATAAGATTGATTGATAATGTATAAATTATAATTTATTAATTTTTAAAGTATTAACAAAAAAATGTTTTGAAAATTGATTAGTGAACCAGAACATATTACAATAAATATATACATATACAGTTAGATAACAAGAATAAATGATTAACACATTTATTAAAACAGTAGTGTAGCATTTGGGCAACCTGGGTTCAAACTCTTACTTCCTCACTTTTTGAAGATGTATATGCATATTTCTACATTGAACACAAGTCTATACGGGCGGGCCGGACTTAAGTTGATAAGTGCAAATCTAAGCCCAACCCACAAAATAGTGGGCATTCGTGGGCTTGGGCTGGGCTTAAATGAGCTTTTAAAAAAAAAATTGAACTACAACTTTTTATGGTAAGAAAAAAAAATACACTTCCATTAGTTGTATTAATAAATCAAATATAAGATTGATTGATAATGTATAAATTATAATTTATTAATTTTTAAAGTATTAACAAAAAAATGTTTTGAAAATTGATTAGTGAACCAGAACATATTACAATAAATATATACACATATGCAGTTAGATAACAAGAATAAATGATTAACACATTGGTTTAAAACTGTAGTGTAGCATTTGGGCAACCTGAGTTCAAACTCTTACTTCCTCACTTTTTAAAGATATATATACATATTTCTACATTGAACATAAGTCTATACAAGCGGGCTGGACTTAAGTTGATAAGTGCAAATCTAAGCCCAACCCACAAAATAGTGGGCATTCGCGGGCTTGGGATGGGCCTAAATGGCCTTTAAAAAAAGTGAACTACAACTTTTTATGGTAAGAAAAAAAATATACTTCCATTAGTTGTATTAATAAATCAAATATAAGATTGATTGATAATGCGTAAATTATAATTTATTAATTTCTAAAGTATTAACAAAAAAATGTTTTGAAAATTGATTAGTGAATCAAAACATATTACAATAAATATATACATATGCAGTTAGATAACAAGAATAAATGATTAACACATTGGTTAAGACAATGGTGTAGCATTTGGGCAACCTGGGTTCAAACTCTTACTTCCTCGCTTTTTAAATATGTATATACATATTTCTACATCGAACACAAGTCTATACGGGTGGGCCGGACTTAAGTTGATAAGTGCAAATCTAAGCACAACCCACAAAATAGTGGGCAATCGTGGGCTTGGACTGGGCCGGGCCCTATTGAGGTTTTCAAGGCCCAAGCCTAACCCATGTTGACTCGACTCGGGCCGAGCTGGGTGAGTACCATCTCAATGATTAGATCTTATCATGACTGTATCTAGGGTTGCATGTGGGGCAGGGAATCCCCGTTCCCCACGATGCCCCGCCCCAGTGGGGCAAAGAATCCCTGCTTTTTGCTCCCTGTGGGGGCGAGACACGGGGCAAAATCTTGCCAAGCCCGGACGGTAATTGTTCTTGCTCCGTGGAGATTCATCGCTTGCATCCTTTGCATATAATTCTCTATTTTTATGCTTTTACAACAAAATTATATAATATTTTTACTTAAAACATATGTAATATATAGAATAAAACTCAAGATTTTCAACAGTAAAATTTATTTTACCATTAAATTAATTCTATAATATATATTATATGATAAAGATATATAAAATTATATTCAAAACATCAATGAAATACATTTGTCATACTAGATTTGGAAATCTTATATATTTAATTAAGTATAATAACTTGTAACTCAATGAACAAAACAAATTCATATTAATCATTTAATTAAAGAAAATAGTTTCTTAAAAAATTGAGAAAACAATACTTAAATGCCAAAATGACCAAAGAATAAAAATAAAAATATATATTTTTTATAAAATTAATGAGGCACCGCGATGATTGTTCCTCCTGCGAGGATCCCTGTGGGATGGGGTGGCAAAGTTTACCCGCAAAAAATTTGCAGTAATACATCTCCGTTTTGCACCTGTAGAAATGGGTACGATGACTTCAACTCCTGCTTACCTTTCCCCACTTGTACCTCTAGGTCTATTGAAAAATTGAATAAAACGATCATGAGCCATCTTTTGACTTCCACGCGCCAAGAAACGTTATCTGGACAGGAAACGCCACAGACAACAATAAGCACGCGTCGGATCAGTAGGGGCATAATAGTAAACTACACGTTCGTATTTAATTTGTTTATTATTCTGATGAGACCATCAAATCCATTTAAATCGCGAGGCGCATCGAAGATGGTACGAAGGCTGCATCAAATCTCGAAACGCGTCGCACGCACATGAACGCGACCTGCGTTCGGTGATGTAAGCCTAACATTTTCCATCCATTTAAAGCAACTTTCGCTTGAATTCGAAGCTCCCAAGTTAGACGAGTCAGCTGAGAACGCAAACATGGTTTCCTCGTCAGTCGAGGTACGCGAAATCTCCTTTTTTGTTTATGTGATTCGATTGAATGTTAGAAACCCTAGTTTGACGAATTTTGTGTTTCGTTTTGACTCCCAAATCTGTTAACAATAGGATTTCTATGTCCACTGTTTTCCGATCGATGGATTGTTTTCTCAACTGGTTGTAGTTGCCGTTGCAAATTGTGATGCTTTGGTACAGTTATTGGTGTTGTGATTTTTGGTATTTTGTTCAGGATGTTTTCTGATCGATGGATTGTTTCCTTCATCTTTAAAACTAATCAGTTACTTAATACTTTATTGATGAAAGCTCACGTTCATGAGTTCTCTAAAGAACATTTTTGATATGGAATCTGTTATTTTCTTATTTGTTCCATCTCTTGACATACAAATTAAACAACCAAATCTAAGGCAAAAGTTGCTTTGTAAGAACATTCCTTCATGTCCAATATTTGCAAAAGTGAACTTCAACAATTTTCTTGATGTCTAAATCCTTGTTCTATGAGAGGCAATTTCACTGCTTTTTTTTTTTTATTGTCGGTCTTGATGTCAACATATACCTTCAAAAGCAAGTCTTTATAAACACAATTTAAGTGAACTCGATTTGTTTTGTATGAATTGGGAAAACGGCAGCTTTGTTATACAAACATATTCCTTACTAATTTAAGTTTGATGTCATATAGGATCCTAGAGAAGAAGTCATCCAAGCATGGTACATGGACGATAGTAATGAAGACCAGAGACTTCCTCATCATCGTGATCCTAAGGAATTTATATCTTTGGACCGACTTGATGGTAAGTTTTATTTAGCTATCAACATTACTAAATGATTTAGCCATAGATTTTTAGCTTTATATCTCATTAAAAAAGCATGTGTTTGTATGTAGAGCTTGGAGTGCTCAGCTGGCGTTTAGATGCTGATAAATATGAAACTGATGAAGTACTGAAGAAGATAAGAGAAGAAAGGGGATACTCCTATAAGGTATGTGACGTATGTCATGTGGCTTTAGTGTTTCCTTCAATATCTGTGGGTTTTTCTTATTTATTTATTTATTATTATGCTTCTTTGATTCCGTGGAAAATAATTTTTTTATATATTTGTTTGATTGCATGAAAAGGAAAATTTTCTTTCGAATAGTGATTTTCTTGAGAGAAGGCATCTTTCTTCGTTTCGCAACTAATATTTTCTCATGGAGAACTTCTCACTTTTGCTAATTTTCCTATGCTTGCCTCATTTTTTACCCAACCAATTAGAGTAGAAAAATTAATTACATAATGTGTCGTAGTCAACTATTAAAATAGATGTGCAGATGTGCCTTCGTTAATTTTATTTCCTAAAAGAAGAAACATAACAAGAAACATTGCTAAAAAGACTCTTAATTAAAAAAATTTACATTTTTCTCATGTAAAAAAGTTACCTTTTATAATATTTTTGTTGGTTCATGTATCAATATGCCGCCAAATGCCATACCGACACAGGAGTCATTCTTTTAACATAAATGAAAGCATAACCATTAGGGAGCTGCTTCTACCACTTGAAAATGATCCAATCATCCTATGTTTCAATGCACCCTGACATCTAAATCAGTGTGATTTCAAAGTATTTCTGTTTTCATATTTTCGATTTGGCCTTAAAGGTTGTGGTTGAAATGCAAGCAAATTTTTCATTTCCTTGTTGTTGAACTCTACTGCAAAGTAATACCTGGTGAAGCACTTACTACCCAACATAAGTTAGTAGTACTTGATATTAAGCTAACACAACGACATAACATGAATAAAAGAGTTAGCGACCCTAGAATAAAGTGGTGGAACCTAAAACATAGTAAACAAGTAGAGTTTAGAGAAAAAACTACTAAAGAAAAATGTTTGAAATCTTGACTTAGATGCTAATACAATGTGGCTAGAAATGAGTAGTTGCATAAGCAGAGTGGGATTAAACTATTAGGTATATCTAAAGGCTTGTGACCACTAAAGAAAGAAACATGGTGGTGGAATGAGGATATTCAACGAACAATTAAGACTAAAAGAGTGGTGTATAGGAAAATACCTACGTGTCAAGATGAAGATTTGTACAATCAATATAAAGAAGCTAGAAAACAAGCTAAAAAAGTAGTTAGTCAAGTTAAAACAAATTTCATGGAAGATCTATATACAAGGTTAGGTTATAGAGATGAAAAAAAATAATATATAGGCTAGCCAAATTAAGAGATAGAAAGAAACAAGACCTAAGTCATGTAAGATGTATAAAGAACGAAAATCAAAATGTTTTAACGCGCGAGGTTGATATTAAGGAGAGATGGAGAAGTTACTTTAATAGTTTATTTAATGATGACCAAGTTGATACTATAATAGATGAAAACCCACACCAAGAAAGAAATGTAAACTATACACACAATATTAGAATTATAGAAGTTAAAGAGACATTGAAAAGAATGAAAATAGGGAAAGCATGTGACCCAGATGAAATACCCATAGAGGTTTGGAAATGCTTAGGAGAAATTGGATTGACTTGGTTAACAAAACTTTTCAATAAAATTTTAAAATCAAAACGGATGTCAATGGATTGGAGAAGAAGCACGCTTGTGCCAATCTTCAAAAACAAAGGGGATATTAAAAGTTGCTCAAACTACCGGGGAATTAAACTAATGATTCACAGTATGAAACTTTTGGAGAGGATAATTGACAATAGGCTGAGGAGAGAAACAACAATATCAGAGAACCAATTTGGTTTCATGCCTGGGAGGTCAACTATAAATGCGATTTTCCTTGTAAGACGATTGTTAGAAAAATGTAGAGAAAAGAAAAAGATCTTCATACGGTATTCGTAGATTTAGAAAAAACATATGATAGGGTCCCTGTAGATGTTCTTTGGTGGGTTTTAGAAAGAAAAATAGTGCATGCTAGATACATAGACAGTATAAAAAAATTTGTATGATGGAGTAGTAACAAGTATAAAGACATTTGGAGGAGCTACAAAAGAATTTCCCATTACGATAGGACTGCATCAAGGACCTGCTTTAAGCCCATATCTATTTACTTTAGTTATGAATGAACTAACTAGACATATTCAAGAGGATATAGAAATTCAAAGACAAGTAGGAGTAGCACCAATTAACACAAATTAGGGAAGGTCGGCAGTGGTTTGGTCACCTTAAAAAAGGCCTACAAATGCCCCCCACTAGAAAACTTTACTCAATAGAAACTGAAGAAACTCGACGAGGTAGGGGTAGACTAAAGTTAACTTGGGACGCATCTATTAAGCGGGATTTGAATGGTTTGGAAAGATCACCATCAATTGCACTAAGTTAAGCACAATGGAAAAGTTTGATCTATGTAGCCGAATCCAATTAATTTGGGATTGAGGCTATGTTGTTGTATTAGTTGAGAATTTCTGTTAGTTATCTTTGTTAGATTCATTATGTTAGTGTAATTACTATTTAGGTGATTAGATGTCATGCTATTTTGCACTTATTTTAATGCGTTTTGATTTTATCTTTTATTTTAGAGAAGTCATGTTATTAGAGTTCAAATAGGAGTTGATTATCAATGTTGTGAGTTCATTTGGAGTCCGTGTTATGTAGTGTGTACATTAATGTTGTTAAGCCTATTTAAAGGCTTGATCACTTACGGTTTAGGGTTGATTATTTGATTAATGAAATTATGTTTTGATTTTTCTGGGATAGAAAACCTTGTGTTGATTCTTGAACTTGGCGTGTCTGCAAGAGATCACAAGTTAGAAAAATGCATCCTTCAATTCGAGTATTTGCAGAATCAACGAATTGGTGGAGATTGTATCTTTTTTCTTATAGCGAGCAATTCACCAATTACTCACTATCACACTTGGTCTTGCCCAAGCCCGATTCAGTGTGATACATACATCTTCGACCATACTCGACTAAGGCTGCAAGAGTTGGTTTTGGCCTAGGTAGGTTGAGGCCCTCTACAGACCTGTACCTATTGCATGCCTCTTTCTCATAGGTTGTGCTCGTGAAATAAAGTTTTCAAAGCCCCCTCAGGAGTGAAAATTGTTTATAATATGCTACGAGGTTGGTGCAATGTGTCGTGTGCTTAAAACACGAAAAGAAGAGTGAAATTAGTGGCATAAATATGGTTTCAGTTTGACGGAACCTAGACTCTTTCCTTAGTCTCGACTAGATCGCATTAGACCTTGTGCTTAAGCTCTTGACTATATTTTGTTGAACTATGAACATGAGTCTTGATCACATGTTGTTGAGACCTTAGGTAGGACATTTAGTTCGTTTTGGCCGAGGCTAAGACAATTGAACTCTGCATTAAAGACCCCAAAAACTCTTAAATTGAGGGGCTCTTTTGACATTTCACATGAGTGTATTTTTGTCAAAAAATGCTTAAATGTTCATTGGTTAAATCAAATAACTGGTGTAAATAACAGATCCCAAGAATCATACCTATTATTTCCATCATTTGTTTCCAAAAATGTGTTTTTTCAACCCTGTGATTAAAATATTTCTAATGTGCAATCACATAAATTTGAGAAAATTTTCTTATGTGCATTTCCTCTAGAATTTTGTTTTGGAAAAATTATGATGTTACTGTGGAATAGTTTCTTTGTAATCAAGAATGCATTATATATATATATATATATATATAGAATTTAGTTCTGATTTAACAGTGCTTGGTTCTCCCAATGGTAAATCGAATGAAGCTAGTAACTTTCCATGTTTTATGTAAAGTGTATTGATATATAACTTTGATGACGTCGTGGAAGCTTGGCTTCAATGCCCTTTATTTCCATGTGTATAAGCTTGGACTTTTGATATTGCATTATAGTAGTGTTTAGACTTAAGTTGTGAATCAATGATGGTACTCACTCAGAGAGTAATAATTGAAAGCATCGGTATTTTATAGGACTTTTGTGAGGTTTGTCCCGAAAAGCTGCCAAACTATGAGGAGAAGATAAAGAACTTCTTTGAGGAGCACCTTCACACTGATGAGGAAATTCGTTACTGTGTTGCAGGAAGTGGTATGTTTGGTTAGTGTTTTGCATTGTGTTTATTATCTGGGACACTCCTTGCTGATCCCATCATTTTCTTTTTCTTTTTGAAGGATATTTCGATGTGAGGGACAAAAATGACGGCTGGATCCGAGTATGGGTAAAGAAAGGAGGAATGATTGTGCTACCAGCTGGAATTTACCACCGTTTCACTCTAGACGCTGACAACTATATCAAGGTATATGATCTGTCACGTTTCGGTAAATGCCACACGTGTTACTGGATAAATAGTTTTTTGTCTTCATATACCTATGTTGCGTGCTATTAGGCTAGTTGTAGAGAATTGAAGATGAATTTGAGATGTCAGACCATAATAAATTTTGATTTGGATGTAGACCAATTGGATTTTGCCTTTTTTATCTTTCTCGTCCTAACGTGTGTTGAAGGCATGAGTTTCTGCCCCCACGTAATTATAATACCATTTCTTTAAAGCTGTTGTCTTTAATTCCGTATGTCGTTTCAACTAAATCAGATATTCTAGAAGTTCTTCGTGTGAACTTTCCACTCTCCCATGTTTTGTTACATTAGAATAATTGCTCTCTGGTTTCTCAGTTCGGTGTGTTTTATTTGACATGCATTGGCATGGCCTTGTTCGGTGTCTGTTAGTTCTTGGATATGGTCAAATAAGATTATACTTTGCATTAGGTGTTGTCTGAGCTTGGGCACAATTTTCTTGTCTTGCTTATCTTGCCTTACAGGTGTCCAAATATTCTCCTTCTTTTTTTTTTTTTTTTCTTGCGATTATAACAATAACGAGTTAAATTGAATTAAAATTATAGTTGCTTCTTCAGCATCGCAGGGGACTTATCTCCAAGGAGAAATACTTATTAATTAGATGAATTTTCCTTAATGGTAATTAGTAGCAATAAAATGGTAAAAAGCCTTTGTGATTAATGTTTCTCATTCTTATCGCAATAGTGCAAGAGATTTGACCTTATGCAATATTGCTTCTTTTTTTTATTATTTTTTTTTCATCTGGACGTTTGATTTGGATTTGCGCATTTGCAAATTTTGATACTTTCTAGTCAATTGACCATCATCTTTTATGAAGCATCTGTAGGACATCTTCTTTATCTTATACTTCTAAGGTATAACTACTTCGAAACTAACTTTAGGCTTTATTTATTTATTTATTTAGTTTTCTTTTAGCATTCAATTTTACACGGTCTGCTACTACTTCAGTTAGATTTCTATATCACGTGTCTAAATCCTCTTAATTCTTAACTAACTTCAATTGGATAGTGAGAATAGTTTCCAGCTTCATGTTACCCTTTCTTATATTGGCATTAGAAGAGCAACAATTGGAGGCAACGTTGCGTATGTTGTCAAACTCCACCATATATCTGCTTTAAAAAGCTATTGATCTGATAGTGATACCTACTCTCGCAGGCAATGCGGCTGTTTGTGGGTGATCCAGTGTGGACTCCATTCAATCGTCCTCATGACAATCTTCCTGCTAGGTAATGTTCTTTTATTTTTTTTCTCGCATATATCAGTATCTCTCTGACCTTCAATTGGTTTATTGCAAGCTTAGATCAAGTTTTGCATTTGAGTCTGCCCCCTTTCTCAAGCATGTGTGCATTTGCAGGAAAGAATATCTGGAAGCTTTTGTGAATAACGGTGTTCCCAACCTCGCTGTGGATGCAAATGCTTGAGTTCTCTTTGTTCTCTTCTCCATCGCTTTTTTTTTCCAAACCCTGTGGTATAAATAAGTAGTTTCTACATGAGTTCTCAGGCAGAAAAGGACTTTTATAGACTAAATCCAACATGCATTGTTGGGGATGTAATCTGATACAAAAGCATCTCATATTCTAAATATGTTCCTCAGATGAACTGGGAAAATTTGGTATTTATGTTATTAAGTCCGTGTGTGTTACAACTCTCTGCTCTGCTATATCTTTTGATGATCAGCTACATTTGGTTTGATGGTCACTGATTGTGTTTATTTTAAATTCTCTAAATAATGTCCTAGTGGAGCATGAATTATGGTTATTCTTTTTTTTTTTTTCCTGAGATATAGGAATTATGTTTGCGCATTTGTTGGTGCGAACAGGATGTTTTATGTAAGATAAGAGCATCTCCAATAGGACCATGGATTGAGGTGAAAATGGATCTATCTAAGATACTATCCACATCCAACCCAAAAAAATGCTCTTCAATGGGACTATGGATTCATAATGTTCATTTTATGTGGCATGAAATCAAAGTGGAGGATGTTTATTACAATGTTTACTTCTATATATTGTGGTAGACTGCTATGACAACATTATTAACTCTTTTAAAGTTTTTTATTTTTTTTCAAGCTTTTATTGATATTATGAAAATTGAAAATAAAAATGTCAACTCATCAATCTATGGTTTAAATTCACATTAGAGAATCTTCAATGGGACCATGGATTGGGGTGAAAATGGATTCACTCAGGATACAATCTATATACAAACCCAAAAAATGTTCTTAAACGAGATTATGAATTCATAATGTCTATTCTATGTGGCATGAAATCAAAGTAGAGGGTGTCTACTACAATGTCTACTTTTAGACATTGTGATGGAATCAAAATGGATGGTGTCTACTACAATGTCTACTTTTATACATTGTGGTAGATTGCCGCGTCAGCATTATTAATTTTTTTAAAATTTTTATTTTTTCAAGCTTTTATGAATATTATAAAAATTTAAAATAAAAGTATCAACTTATCATTCATGGTCTAAATTCACATTACCATTGGAGATCATTTTAAGAGGTGAATGTCTATCTAGTGCCACATAGAATAGACATTCTCTCCACATTAATGATGCGACACCAATCTATGGTTTAAATTTATTTAACCATTAGAGATGCTCTTACCATTGGAGATCATTTTAAGAGGTGGGTGTCTATCAAGTGCCACATATGACATTTTATGTCAGATAATCAAATTTGGTTACTTCAAGAGCTCATCCTAACTCTGATTATCTGGTTACTTCAAGAGCTCATCCTAACTCTGAGTGGTAATTTTGATCTTCTATTCTATTGCAGCTAATTTACATCTGCAATGAGTTTTCATGAATCGACTCCTAAGATCCGAAGGTTGCCACCAGGGGCGGCTCATCCTTCAGGCGCGTTAGGCAGCCGCTCAAGACCCCACCTTAAGCTAGAGCCTCATTTATATTTACTTATATATATATTAGAAAAATGAAAAAAACATTGATAAAAAAATTATGGAGATTAATTGTAAGCTAGCCAACCGAAAAAAGAAAAGGAAAAAAAAATAGAAACTATTTTTTTAAAAGAGATGCTAGAGTAACTCACTTTGGGCATTCATTTTGGGCACTTAGAGGGCCCAAGTGGGTGTTCAGCCATGCGATACATTTCGATGTATGCAGATAACACCTCGAGAAGTGCTCTCATTCTTCGAGGTGTATCACATGGGAGGGACACCCACTTGAGCCTACTAGGTGCTCAAAGTGAGGTGTCCGAAGTGAGTTACAAAAGCATTTACTTTTTAAAATTTTATTTAAATCCTCATTATGCCGAGCATAATTTGAACAAAAATAATTTTAAGGAAATGAAAGCTAAAATTATGCTTTTGTTTTGGCGACTACTAAAATTATGCTTTAATGACACTGATTTATAGTAACTTTTTATATAATTCATTCTTGACTTCTAGCTATAAGAAAATTATTGATCCGTTTTTTTTTTTTTTTTTTTTTTTTTGAGAAAAGCTTAGTTTATTTTTCTATGACAGAATCTATGATAGATCACCAAGCAAGGAGTTACTTTGAGGTTCCATCAATTCACTCTTATTTCTTTATTTTCGTGATATTCTTACTTATTCGATTTTTTTTCTTATTTGATAATACTGCTAGTTTATTGTTAAAATAATTTTACTTCAATATTTCATTAATTTGCAGCATGTTCGATATGTTTTTTTTTAAGATACTTAATTAGAGACATAAGTTTATATACAATAAATACGTCTACTAAAAGATATGAATCAAGTCATAGAATGGTTTAAAAAAACAAAAAATAAAAAAACTAATTGAATCACACATTAAAATGGTTAATTTCTCTGATGGTCACTAACTTTATGAATTATAACATTTTGATCAAAAAAGTTATCTTTGTAACACAAAAATCACAAACCTTTTAAAAATCTTACAATGATGGTCACTCAAAAAAATTTTTTCGATCATTTTTTAGCAAAATTGTCAACGTGGCAATGATGCGGTGCCACGTTGCCAATTAAGGGTCAAAAATACCCCCCACTTTAAATCAAGCAACTAATTTATATTTCACAATCCTCACAATCTCAAAACATTATTCACCCTAAAAGAAAATCAAAGAACTCAAAAAAAGACGACATTTTAGCTTTGGAGTTGAACTATTTCTCTATCATCTTAAATATTATTTTTCTTTTCAAAGAAGGTGATCTATCTCTGCATTTTTTTTTGTGCAACAACATAAAATTTTTGAAAGAGTATGAAAATATATAATTAACAAATATAGATAAACCTCTTTCACTTAGAACAACAAATCCTACAAATTAACTTGCAACAACACATCCCCTACGATGTTTGAAAAAAAAAGAAAAAAAATTGCAATCCAATGCTAACAAATATCAATTATAAACAAAACGATTAATTAATTTCAAAACATCAAATGTAAAATACTCACTATTTTTTTAGGTGGTTTGGTTTTTAGAGATTGGAAATATATAAGTTTCAAGATTTTGTAGGAGAGAATTTTGTGATTTATTTTTTTGGGTTAAAGTTTTCTAGATTTTTTTTAACAAAATTAAACAAGTTGACTATGACGACCCCTTCTCAAATTAGGACATCATCGGCCTAATCTTGTCATTAAGCCATAATCTGGTCTCATATGACTTAACAACGAATTAGTTAGCCTTTTTCCAAACCATTCTACTTACATATTAATTTTATTAAATAAGCATTTTCGTATCTTATATCAATTAATAAATCACAGTTAATTAAAATTTACCAATTTAGAATTTACTCAGCGAAAGCCTTAACAATTTAGCGGAAGCTTTTAACATGATACCTAGAATTGTGGAAAAATCAGGAAATAATAATCACATGCATAAATATATAATGAAACGACGATAATATATCATCATGTATCTAGTTAGTGTGCTATCTCTCAACCCATAATATATACAACCCCAAAATGTAAATGAAAGACATATAAGACATATAACAAAATCAAAACCTGCAAAATCTGGTGTAGCAACACTCCACTGACTCAGAGGTAGTCGTCGATCTTCTATTTGCTTGGTCTACTACTAGATGGATATGCACTCACTGTCATAAAAAAGACGGTGAGTACAGGAAAGTAGAAAGTAACACTGATAGACATTTGTTCACATTTCCAAATATATAACAAGTATCTAAAAGCATAAAGATAGCAACTATGCTGAAAAAGAATCATGCTATAAGATACTCCAGTTAAATAATATGAAACTGGCAATCGACTAAGTAGTAATGATCTAGTGTCGATCAACTGTGAGTCCTATCACTAATGTTTTTTTCTACAATATAAGGATAAAGCTGAGCTTTACATTTTTGTGAAGGTCGGAGCTGAGCTCTATGCCATTACAATCATTCACAAGTGCTAGTCACTTGTGATATATACTTGCCAACAACTCTAGGTCTCATACCCTGAGTGTTGCGTAAGATAGTGGAGAGATACCGATCACTCTAAAAGTCTAGTGACCCTCGTGTGTCGCACCATCTCTATCATATCATAGTCCTAGATACACCAACTACTTTTCATATTTCAAGAAATGAAATGGTTTTAGAATCCTACAATGGGATTGCATATCTAATGCACAAAGGAAATGAAATATACAATATTGTAAACTACTACCTAATAGCATGCTATTTCATTTGACTAAGTATATCAATAATAAAAAATGATATATCACATGATTTAGAGTCGATGAAACTAATTAACCAACAATCCATACCATGATAACAAACTCATATAATGAGAAAAGAAACAAGTCATGGTAGAGTACAATAGTCAAATCAGTCCAAATGATTGAAACTGAATAACAAAATAGGAATGAAATGTAAAAAATATCTAAATCAGTTTACTTAAATCCACGCAAGTTTTCTAGCTATACTGGTCTCTTGACACCTCAAAACTTGTATCCGAACCCCCGAGACTCTTCCCCGAGTTTCTGATATCATTTAACATTTTTTTGAGTGTGCTTAGACCTTTAGTTGAGGTATTGGACTTGTTTATAGTGTTTAAGTTTAAGTTAGGAAATTGTTGATTTTGCAATGTCAGAGCATTTAGCGATGGGTAGCCTACCTAATGCGCTAATGACCTCATAAGTACGCTACCAAGTTCTCTAGTATGCTATATGAAGTTAGCGCGCTAGCTGATTATACCTAGCACTATATATGTGCAAGATAATCCAAGATTCTGCACTTTGAATTCTGAATTTTCTCCATACATAGCTATTCTAACACCTTGGGATCTCTTTCCTAACTTACCAGAGACCCAAAACAACAACTAACACCACAAAATTAGCCATACATCATATAATTCACAAATTCATCAAATTAAACTAAACTAATGGTGTAAGTAGATTACCTAATTGATGAACACCAACAACTTGACCAACTAACTCCTAAACCCACAAGACTCCTTCACAAATCCTTGCTGATCTCTTTTTCTCCAAAAAGCTTTCTTAGCTCATAAGTTTTCAATTGAAATGAATTGCATGGATTGATCTTAAGCTTTATATATATAATGAATAAGGTTGATTAATAGCTATTAAACTTGATGTACATACGTATCTCAAAACTAATCTAATGATCTACGACTTGACATATGTTCTACTAACTCTCCACTATCTCAATCCAACTAATATAAAATGATACTCAACTTGTCTCTTGATTTGCCAACACATATCTCGAGAATCATCATATGACTATTGTTTTAAATTGCTAACTTATGTTACATTCAATGTATAATTAACTATAACCACATTAAAATTATTATTTAAGCTATAATATATATTAGAAAATAAAAGAACATTAGAAATATATGGATTATCGGATCGTCTCGAATGAAGCGTAAATGCTTAATGTGTCAAATTTCATGTCACTTTAAGGAGTGTTACTTTAGTGTATCATCCACGTGATCGATCTCGAGATAACGTGACACGTATCTCGAGAAAAACCCATATATAAAAATAAAACTCAAAGCTTATCGTTTTCATTTGAACATTCGAGAGGTTCTGGAGAGTCAGTTTCGATTCAGATTGAAAGGAGATAATTTTGGAAACCGAATTCAATCAATTTGAGGAGTTTAAATGGATTAGAAGCTAGTGATCATCACTTTAGTAAGTTTGGTTTTCAAGTTTGTTGAAGTTCAATTCTGTGGTGATGATCAAAACTTATTGAATTGAGGTTTTTATTAATTTGAATTGGTTTATAACCTCATTAGAGGTCCTCCTGGAACATTTGAGGGTGTAATTATTGAGTTTGGATGTGATTTACATTAAATTGGATCAGCAGAAGCGTGCTGGTGTTGCAGGACTAATGCGCATAGTGCGCTAGGCATTGGCCATAACACGATACTCGTACTAGGGAAGATGACTGACGTATGGATAGCGCGCCATCAGACCCCATAAGTGTTATGAAGTTTAGTAGAGATCACGTTAGCTCTGGGACCTAACGCGCTATCCACACTCAGACTAGTACAAAACCGATTGGATTTGGGTGGTTTGTCTAAAGCTTTGGTTCTAGAGGTTCTAATTGGAGTATACTAGACCTAAATTTACAACAAATGATTGGTGATAAGTTGAGGAACACCGAGAAAACGTGAGATGACTGGAAATTTAAGGAATTTGGGAATGGAGACTTAAACCAAGGTAAGGTTGGATTCGCTTATTTATCAATATTGCATGACTATTTAGTATATATAGCTCATGTAGTTGTTGGATTGAAATTGAGGATTATGTACACTGTGATGGCTTTTCTAATGAACAAAAAATAATGTCTAAAGTGATCCATGAAAGTAACTTCTCAGGGCTGAGACCAGGTTGTATAATACTTGGGGTTTATCTCTCAGTCTATACATAACTCCTACTCAGTTTATAGGTTGCGTGGGTTACATATTCACTAGAGGGTTTATGATAGTACCATTGGGCATTAATCGATTGACTAAATATCACATATGCGAGGTGTGTTGGTTTAGCACTAGTATTAATGGCGCCGGTGGGTAATCGGCCTTAGTTTTATAAATAAAATGGGTGTCACAGTGTAATAGTCCAAAGACATTTGCTTTTTATTCGTGTATGTATTGAATTTATATGATTTTCATATTCTTGTTAAATATCATCGGTGCATGTTGTTATTGCATGATATCCTTGAATATTATATAAAATGTTGATAATTAGTGTGAATCTCTACTTACTAGCAAGTTGGAGCGCTCGACATTATAGGTAGATGTGACGAGTGCTACAACTACGGGATAGAGAAGTTATATGAGTTTTGAACTTCATTTTGATGTAATGACTTTCTCTGGTCTTATATATTTGTATTGAATTACAATTTTGAAATATCTCATGGGATGAGTGATTATATGACCAAGGTTTGTTTCGGTTTGTTTTTAATATTGTATATCTTATTTTGGTTATCGAAAAAGGTTTTAAATTTCTGCTGCGTATATGATTTGTTTTATTTCTATAATCGATATATAGTAGTGTTTATCAACTGTAGGTGGTAAAGATGCTGGACTCTAGTTAAGTCTATAAGGGTAATATGGGCTTAATAGGGTTTCACGTCGGGTATTGCTCTAATCAAGTTAGGGGATGCTACACTAATAGTCATCTGGAGATTTCCACGTGGCTGATGCATCCAAGCCTAAGCCAACATACTCATCAATCCCCATCAGTTGGATAGAGATCCAATCATGCTCACTGTAGCGACCCATTTTATTTATGTCATTAATTATCTCAAATTTACAAACGTCGATGTCAGCTCAGATCTACGTGAACGCCGTGGTAGGTTAGGATACACGAGAACTTAGGTATGATAGTTTATTGTGTGTTTATGTTTATTTACGGTGCAATTTATTGAAATACATCGCATGTGTGTATGTTGCATAATAATACTTGTGAGATTATGTGAACTGTATTCGCCTCGATATGCGTGTCGACGCGGGTACCAGGTAGTTGACGAGACCGAATATTAGGTCGGGGAAACTAAAACATAACAATTACATAAGATTTGGCCAAGTAACTAATATGAAGACGCAGCGGTATGCTTATATCGTGGTTCGGATGTGAAATCGAGCGTCGAAACGCCCGAAACATGGGCGAGTGTCCTAAACGTGCCATATTTTTTAGTGAAGAAACTAAATCAACAACAATTATCTACAAGCCACCACCTTTTCTCTCACCTACACACACCCGATCAGACTGAGAGGAGAAGAAGGAAATGAGAGGAGGAGGAGAAGAAGAAGAAGCCGGGAAGGAGAGAAGAGAGGACGTCACGATCAAGGTGAGTCCTTGTTATTTTGTTGTGGGTCTCGATGGTTTGGCCATGGTGGCCGAGAGGGGGGTTCAGCCATGGAAGCTGAACTGTCGAGGTGGTGATGGAAGGGGTGCCTCCCCTGCCATCGATTCCACTGGGGTTGGGGTGGAGAGCAACCCCAACCTAAACAGCAAGGATAGGAATAAAAAAAAAAAAAATTCTCGGTTGGGGAAGAACCTGCGCACGTGCTCGCACCCACTTCATGGGCCGGCCCAAAACGGGCCAGGCTCAGCCTATGGGCCGAGCGGCCGAGCTTGGACCATAATTGTTCCAGGGTCGGGTCCGACCCATTTGGGTCGACCCAACCCAAACCAAACTTAAAAAAAAAAAAAAGAGAAAAAAAAGAAGAAAAAAAGAAAAATTGGGAAAAAATTTCAAAAAAATTGGGAAAGTTCCTAAAAATATATTTCAATAAAATAAATAGAAATTGATGAATTTCTATGAAAAATAAAATATGTGGGAATGTCAGACGCGACTTTTGTGGGGGGTTTTGCCTCGAAAAGCGCAAAATGTGTAATTTGGCCTAATTTTTTGAAATTTGTCGTACTAAATCAAAATTATCGATAAATGGACATAGGTGAACACGGGTGATCAATTGGCAACCAAGTTCCCAGGTGGACTTAGACTCGGGGATTGATTAGAGGAGTGTGTTGTGACGTTTGTAAAACCCAATTGAAAAACTCTGAGTATTTATCTTGCTTTGTATTTCCATTCAATTCTAGTATTCCTTGTGGTCTTTCCTATATCTATATCTTGTCGTTATTTGGACGGATGGTTGAGTTACTCCCACTGAAGTTTCTGTTGTGTATCGATGCGTTTTAGACCATATCATGTGTATCAGGAGTTCTCGGTGGATAACGACCTGAGCTAATGAATTGCTACATGTGTTGGTGCATCGTAAGTCTACGTCGGCCACCAAAAGGGACCAGGTGATAGCTAGTTGGGTTCGCATACTAGTGGGATCCTGGAAGGGTATTTCGAAGTATGGTTTAGTCTGATTGGAATAGACACACACATTTGTACTTTATTGTTATCTATGCATGCGATGCCTTACTTACAGTTGTCTGTTTACATTCCGCATGTTTATTTAACTTATTTATTGAATTCCACTTGTTTATTTGAATGCTCGGAGGAGTTCTTTGGGATTTTATTGACTGGACTCGTCATCTATCTTCTTCTGTGATTATTGAGTGTATATCTGAGTACAAGTAAGGGCGAAGAATCTTAGACGACTACCTCTGATTGCCTACCATCGCGGATTACTTGTACGTGTGTTTTGTTTTGATATTTTGGTTATTTGGGAACTGAGGAGTATCATGACATTGTACATAGATACCTTATATTTTTCCACAATAAGATTTGTTTAATTGAGTATAAATATTTCTTGCATTTAAGTACGACTTCCGCTGAATATGTCATTTATACGCTGTACACATAAGTGGATACGAATTTTGAGACGAAGAAAGGACGGCAGGTGTCGTACGCGTGTAGCAAGGCCAGCTGGCAAGGAGTACACGGACACACGTCACCCCGGTGTCAAGGGCCGCCACACTCACACTGTTCATGGTAGTAATCATCAGGATAAGAATGAGAAAAACAACCCAATAGCTTCAACTTTTAGATTTACACAAACAAAAAGGTAAAACAATTGCTTCCAATTAATTTTATGGAAATCAATATGTTGGCTTTTTAGGGTTCATATGCAGCGAAAAGCTCAAATTGATTTTTGAAAAACCCTAACAGGATCGAAAATATATTCCATTAAACTAGATCTAAAAAGTAAACCATACCTTAATTCGTGATTTTCTTCTTTAATTGTTCGAATTAGCCTTAACAATCTTAATACTTACTAACTTTGTTATTAGTTTTCAAATAGATATAAGCATATACCTATCATATGTAAATTCATAAATCAGAGTTAATTAAAATTTACTAACTTAAAAGTCATGTAGCAGAAGTCTTAACTAATTAACTAGCGGAAGCTTATAAACTGTGACGGCCCCAACTTCTAAACTGGACACCGCCATGCTTAATCTTATAATTAAGCCCTAATCCTAACCACATAAGACTTAATTACGTATTAGTCAGCCTTTTGTCCCTATATTTATCCAAATCCATGTATTGGTATGTTATTCAATTTAAATTTAATTTAAATTCCATTATCATATTAAGCGGAATCATTCATTCTCCAAAATTCCTAAGTGTGGAAAAACCAGGAAAAAGATACTGCATTACATGCACGTATTTATATGAAACTATTCACTCAACTCAATGTACAACCCAAAATGACATAAACAATAATACAACAAAAGTCAAGACATATAAAATGAGTGAGGAGAGTCGCCGAACTGCTCAAAGGAAGTCACCAATCTTCTCCTTCCCTGGTCTACTGCTGCTCGAAGGACCTACACCCACCGCCACAAACTAGACAGTGAGTATAATAATATTTAAGTATTAACTAGAGAATTCTATGCTACATTTCCAAAATAAACGAATGGTATTTGAAAGCATAAAGTAGCAAATTAATTTGCTAAAACAAGTAATGCAAGTAAAAACCATAGTTAAACATGCAGAGTCAGACACATGCTAAGTCGACATGATCTACGTCCGGTCGGCGATGAGAACTATCACCTAACCTTTCACACAACTAGCGGAGCTGCGCTCTACACATTCACAACATCAATCTCGTGCTTGCCGACCACCCTGAGTCCTATTACTCTTGTGCTGCGTAAATGTAGTAGCGAGTGCCGGAACCTTGGTAGACCCATGTCCCCGTGAACTGCGCATCTCCGTGCAATGGACACTAGATAATCCATAGTTTAATCTCAAAGACAAATAATTTCAAGATTTTAGGATTTCAAAACAAGTTAGGCTACAAAGTCCAAAGGAAATTGAATACAAGTCCAATTAAATCTTAATTATTCCATTAGCATGCTTTTCATCAATCTTTTCAAGAATGACACTAGATAATCCATACACTAGATAATCCATACTTTAATCCATACTTTGATCATGATGTGCATACGTGTCTTGAGGCTCATCTCGTGGACAACCATGTCCCACTTGTCCCCCAAGTCAATTGTGAGTGACTTAACAAATTGACACATTGCCTCATGATGGGTTGACGTGTGTCTCAATGCACATCCAATGCCTATTATTTTATTTTACAAATTTTAGGACTTAGTTAAATGAGGCCACATTAAAGCCGCTTATTACCCAATAAATCCACATTTTATTCAAATAAATTAAACTTACCCCAATATGTCGCTACCTCAATCCCACGTCGACACATGACTCGAGGTACGTCCCCGCCGCTCGTCTCGATACCTACATATCCGTAGAAAATTAACTTAATAGTCTACACATATACAATACACTAGGCATACATCACAACAAATATAAAATATACCTCGACCCTTGCCTCGATAAATGGACATATCACGGTGTGGGTCCCACAGTACGGGTCGTTGAGCCTGTGTAAAGACGTAAACACGGTTAGAGATTTTGGGCAATTACATAAACATGTAGCCTAACCTTTTTGGAAAAACTAGGAAATAAAGATCACATGCATATATGTAATGAAACGATGATATATATAACATCGTGTGTCCAATCAAGGTACCCATCACTCAGCTCATAATATACAACCTCCAAAAGAATTTTGTGTACATACAAAAATAATACATTAAAAACAAAACCTACAATATTTGGTGTAGCAGTGATTCACTGGTTCAAAGGTAGTCTTTGATCTTTTTTTGCTTGGCTTGCTATTCGATGGATATGCACACACCGTCACAAACTAGATGGTGAGTACATGAAAATAGAAAGTAATATTGAGAGGCATTTGTTCACATTCCCAATTATGCAACAAGTATAAAAAATGGAATAATAATAACAACTATGCTGGAAGAATATCATGCAAGGAGATACTTTAGTTAAACAAAATGAAACTGACACTAGGCTAAATAGTAATGATCTAAGGTCAGTCGCCGTGACCTTCATCACATCGACATTTCCACTATATAAAGATGGAATTGTGCTCTACATCTCTGTAAAGGCCGTACTTACATGGTATAATACGCCTTTATAATTATCCCAAATGTTAGTCATTAGGATGTATATTTACCAACAACCCCAAGTCTTACAACTCATGAAGTCACCTAAGTTATGCTTGCTAATAACCTCGAGTCCCATTCCCCGTGTGTTACACAAAATAATGGATAAATCCTGATCACCCTGGAAAGTCTAGTGACCCCGTATGTCAGCCATGTTTCCATCATAAAATGACCCCAAATATAAGAACCACTTTCATATTCAAAGAACAAAACGGTATTGGAATCCAACAAATACAATTGCATAACTAATGCACAAAGGATATAGATTCACGACACTATGTAAAAACTACTTAATAACATGTTATTTCACTGACCACCAGTAATAACAATCAATAATGACGTAGCATATGAATTGGAGTCAATAAAATCATTTTATCAACAAACTATGCCATGAAACAACCTCATGTAATGAGAATGAATAACAAGTCATGGAACATGGAGTACAAAGACAATTCAGTTTGAATAACCGAAAATGAACATATGAATAAGAATGAAATGTAAAGAAATCTCTCAATCAGTTTACTTACATACCATGCAATTTCCTATGCTATTCCGCTCCCAATGCCTCGAAACTTGTATTTGAATCTTCAAAATACTTCCATAAGTTCCTGACATCATATCATATGTTTTTGAGTGTACTTGACTCTTACTTAACATATTAAGACTCTTGTGTAATGTTTAAGGACTTCTTGATACTTGCATATTTTTATGCTGCCATAACATGTAGAGTGCTAATGACCCTGTGTAGTGCACTACTTATCGTGCATAGCGCACTATGTGTTGCAGAACCCATAATTCTGAAATCAGAATTCCGAGTTTTCTCAACACATAGTCTATGTTGATGCCTTGAGAACCCTCATACACACCTTTAGAGTTCCAAGATACCATTCACAACATCAAACAACAACCCGTAGCATCAAATACATGAATTCATGGAATTAAGCTATGTTAATGGAGTCAAAGAAGTTACCTAACTTGATGAGTACTAGCTGAACTTGGTCTCTCCTTCACCAACTCCACTATTTTTGCTGATCTTCACCTTTTCTAGCAACTCCTACTTCTCCAACAACCTTTCTTCTTGATGAAGAAATCGAAATGAGAGAGTGTGAGGTGCTTGAGTTGATCAAATGCTTTATATACATAAATTGGATATGGTTGAATGATAGCCCTTGATTATATAGTGCACACGTATCTCGAGACTTAACTAGTAGACCTCTTACTCACATATGTCCTACTAGTTCATGCTTAAGTGACACCATATAATAACTCAATTAATGTTGAAGCATGTCAACTCGTGTATCGAGACATATCAAGTGACTTATGTTTTAACTTACTAACATTGGTATTTTAATACCAAATCAACTATAGCACATTTAATTCATTTATAAAACCAACATAAAACTTACACCAACTTACCTTATCACTATTTACCTCGATCCTACGCCAACACACATATCGAGGCGAGTGCCTATTCACATCTCGGTACCTATCAACACGTAGGCTTGACTTAGTAGTGTACACATATACAATACACTAAGCATACATCACCATATGTATTACATTTACCTCAGCCACCTAGCCTCAGTAATGACACGGGTCATTTGATGCTGATTAGCAAATTAAACTAAGATTAACTATTTGGGCCATGACAAAATTGTAAGGGCTTTTATGTCATGAATTTTATCTTATAAAATTCATTACTTCAGACCAATTGAAATTGCGCAAAGCCATTCTTTGTGTGCGAGCCAATATGTTCATGTGACATTGGTAATGAACCAAAACTATTTTGGTACACAAGTCATAAGTGGTCTCTAGTAAGGCATTATGAATACCTAAGTAGCATGAATATCAAAATTGATACAACCTAATGAACAACATATATCATATCCTTTTGTCGCGCGATATCCTTTGACAAAATATAAGGCATGAAAAATCACCCTTAATACTCAATCGTACTAGTCTCGATCTTTAGGTAAACTAAAAACATCCAAGTGACATTGATCATATCAATTCACATGGACTTGGCCATTATCAGTCTATCATATCGAGGGATCCACTAATATCTCTCTCTATACGAGAGTGAAAAATCCTATCTTAATTACACACTTTCATATATTATTCGCATGGTAACCAATCATAATCTTTATAATTGTTTGGTTAAAACAACATTTGATTGTGTCAAATTATCATGTTCATAATATTGAAGTCTATGATAATCTCAAGTTGAATGACTAAATGATATACATATCATGAGTAACACCTATGAATTAATGATGTGGTGTTCTCATAACGGGTCGGTCCAGTACCTTGTTCGTTAACAAGTACTCATGATCTCGATACGTGTCTTTATACGCATGATCATCACATAACCATCATTCAAGATTCACACTAGTATTAATTCATTATAGTTCCTAGTATAATGATCGACTGTAGACATTTATGATATTTCATCAAATGCCCATGGATCTTATTATAAGGTAAACATGCAATCATTTATAATAAAACAACAAATGAAAACTTCTATTTTATTAACTAAAATTATAAGATAAACAATGTTTGTAGATTGACATAGGGCACATGCCATAATGCTATTGATGTTTTTTGAGATCCCCATTGGTACATCTAGAGGCATAGAGATTTTGTGCGATAGATTTTTTTTAAGTTTATTTCTCACGGATTTCCCCACTCTGGCACTGTCGGATCCCATATGAGATGTAGCCCTCCAAACCTAATTTTTGTCATATATAAAACTGAAACTCGAGACCTCACTTCAAGGAACCGAGTCTTCAAACTAGTAGTAAGTTTCCAAAAAAAAAGAACCAGTACCTTAAGAATGCGATGCAGCGACCAAGGCCTATACTTAATTTATTAAAGTGAAAAATAGGTACACAACTAAACTAAATGGACCATAGATATCGATAAATGGAAAGGTTTAAAGTGTCATCTATCACAAGTTGTTCCCCCTTTTTTCCATTTTCGAACCTGTAGTCATTACCAACATTTTGTGTTCCAACCTACAATGCCCAAGACTTAAGGGCATAATCGATTACTAGTGGACATCATCGATTTTGGCTTTCCCATTCCCGAATCCTTTTGAGCAAGTGATCCGAGGCTTTTCATTTAGAAGTAGGTTGGTGGTTCTGGGAAATATCTTCCATCAGCAAGTGGATTTAATATAACTTGTCGGGGTCAACATGACGGAGGTTCAGCTAATCTTGAACATTTAGAATGAAATCAGAGCATGCATGGATCTTGGTAAAGGATGATAACAAGCATCTTAGTTCCTTCTCTATTTTCAGGGTTGAGGGGAAGTAGGTATCGTTGCGAATAGAAGTGATGGCCTACGGATTAGATGAATATCCCAATAATTCCACCTAAGTTACCTAACAGATTTTCGGGGATGGAATTGCGACTTTTTCGCTTCTACGGCTGGCGCCGAAAAGGATGCTTTAGCTTTGGTTCCAAGCCATTCAAAAAAGTTTGAGTTGCCCCGTAGGATATTTAGGGTACAGTTATGATGATGCACTAAGAGGCCTCTGCTATAACTCCCTATTTCCCTAGAAAGGTTCCTACTCTCTTATAACTTTAACCAATAAGGTTTTCATTTCTCACTTAGCATAGAAGTGCTCGGATTTAACATATGAGTTGGCGACGGTAGAAGGCAAAGTCCTCGATATAGCTCTGTGAACTAGCCAATGCTAGTCTTTATTTCTATCATATGGTATGAATGTGGAAAAACTATGCTAGAAAAGAATACCTCTAATGGTAATGCATTCATTAAACAATCTTTTAATAGACTCTTACCTGTCCTAGGTGTGGACGAAGACTGATACTTCTCTAAGATCCGATTCAATGGTAGTTGTTAACTTGCTATTCTCGTTGTTCTTAGACGGATCGCTCGCTCTTGATGAACTTTTAGACCGAAGGTAACTGACTACTATGAGTTATATTAAGTAGTCTGATACTATCATAATGATATATACAAACCATGTTGTGAAATGGATTCAGTAAGTGCAATAGAGATGGTGATTATCGCAGTCATTAGCGCAGATTTTTCATCTTTCTAGTATGTTATATATTTAGTAGATCAAAGGGTTTTGGAAACATTTCCCTTACAGTTTGATTGAGTGGCTCCCCACAATCACATGGGCTAGGGAATTTATGAATGGTACATATTTATTCTATATAAGTTTGGTTTATCCATTTTATATATAAATTCTGTTCGAAAGTCCTTAAGACTATAAGGTTATTTAAGATTGGTTTGCTTACTACGTAAATCCACATTGCAAATCCAAAGAAAATCAACAGAAAGATAATAAAGCGAATATTTTTTGAAAAATGTTCGTAGTCTGTTGGTTTTTCTGTTTTAGTGGGGGAAAGTGCATCTACAAGTTGTGACTATGCTCGGGCTAATGTGCTAACCGTAACTATTAGTAACGGGATTTTCCTACAATATAAGTAATGGGAATGGAACTCTTATTTGAGAACTTTAGCTATGAACTTAGGTTAGCTAGCTCACTAGCTCTTCTCCTATGACTATTTGGATTAAGGAATTAGGGTAATATGAAGACAAAAAATACCTAATAATGGTGAGTTGAATTAGGCACGACAACCGATCTAAGAAAGCGCCTTCTAGTAAGATTATGGGGAGAAAAAATAGTAAGAAAGTATAGCTAATTTTTTTTCGAAAGAGCAAACTAGGAACTAATATATCTCTTCTTATTTGAAAACTCTTAATATGATAGAAAGGCTTACTATTATATATTTCAAAGTAAATACATATGAAATAAAAAAACATTACCATATCTTACTTCTACATTCTTTTGTTTACGACAATTTCCCTACAACCAGAAAAAAGATATATATATATATATAAAGGACCGACCTTCCATAGGCATTAGAAATCTTAATTAAATTACATAGGTCAGTTTGTTTTTCTGCTCATTAAGCAAGCATATTCGGGATTAGTCTGCTAAGTCCTCCTACTCTTTTGAGATTTTTGTTGAGCTGGTAAATTCTTTTGGGCTCGTAAGGAAATTTTTTCTTTTGTATTAGAACCAAATCCTTTTTAGAGGAATCCCCTGCAGCATATCTTGAAGTTTTGATTGATTCCCTGTTGGTAACCCTTGGTTCAACTCCTAACTTAGTTGGTCAATCAGTTAGAAACTCCATACTTTACGTGTCGGCATCTGCGAACCTCGTATCAGTTTCTTCGGATTAGTCCTTAGGTTTAGGTATGGAAACAACCTTAACTTTTGTTACTTCTTCCTCTGCTACTGAACTAGATGCCTCAAAAAGCCCCAACCATTGTTTTAGGCATTCCTCTCCAGGAGCTTAACTTCAATCCTCTACTATTCTATTAGTAGAAAAAGTGACAATTCTTTACTAGAGAATCAATTATTCTCGTCTCTTTCTCTGCTGTTGAGAATTGAGAGTTCCCCATCGCCCAACCGGCTAAGTAAGTGCTTCGACTTCCTATCTCTTCAACCTTAGTCGATCAAGTAATTCGCTCATTCTCTTGATCTGATCTTTCTCTTGATTCTATTTTGGTTGAGCTGGAAACTCTTCTTGACCTTCTAGTTGAGTACCCAATTATTTCCTATTCCTTTTCAATCAAGGATATGCCACCTCAAAAGAATCATGTCAATCGAGTGTTGACTTAACATCTGCTGCTTAGTTTTTAGTTAGTTAGCATCTGGTAACATTCCCTAATTACGAAATCCTTCTTTCCTTCGAACTTTAATATCCGCTTATTGGGATTCTCTGATCTCTGAAAAAGATGAAATCTATTTAGTACCCAAGTACCTATCCCTGTTGGGTGCTTCAAAGCTGGTTACCTCATATCTGTCTTAGCTAAGCTAGCTTTGTTTTATTCCCTTTAATCCCATCTCGTGAGAAAATGAGCGAGATAGAAGAGCTAGGTGAATAAGCTAGCATGAAAGAAACCATACATATTGTGATATAAGAATTAAACATGAGTATTAGCGGGAAAGGACAACAAAACCGTTCGCTAATTTCAATTGCCCTTTTTCAATCGGTCCGAAAATGCCAAAGAGTGCACCCAGTATTCTCATGCCAAACATCTTCCCCAGATGCTGATATAACAACTATCATAGGGAAATACCTTGGCTTTTCCCAAAATCAGCAACAAAATAAGAATCATAATTCAGAAGCAACAAAATAGGAGCTAGAAAGAATATTGCATGGCTTGATCCTCTAGTCGGGCTAACATTTAAGATCAGACAGATGACAAAACACATTATTATAGCAACATTTCTAATAGCAGGCATCCATGCTCTTTTTGCAACCATTTTCTTAGTTGTGAAGGTTGGCACAATTGAGGCTCAACACTGCTCTATGAACCTCATTCGTGGAGCCAAATTGGAGAGGAACTTTTTTCACTAAAATTACTATTCCTAATTCCACCCCTTTCAAGTGCCTTTTCACGCATGAATGTGGCAATTTCAAACTTTATCCCTAGTGTTATAAGCATCAAGATTACGACATTTAAATCAAGAAGGTACATCTTTGGTTCGGTCCCTTAACTGCCAATACCAATAATAGGGTGGTGGTGATTTTCCTATCTTCTTCTCCCATATCTCCAACTCCATATTTCAGGATGCTTTTCTTTCTCACCTGATCTTCCAACAAATATGTTACTGGGAAGAGAGTTGTAAGTAGAGCAAATACCCATAGTAGAACCTTTGTGCTTGAAGCAGGTGAAAATGGGGAAAACAAAAAATACAAAGGTGTAGACCATGGTAAAACACTGAATGCATATAGAAGTGTAACTTGTAGAAAATACTTAGCATTCCAAGATAAACTCCAATAGCGATGAAGTAAAATGTTATGGGTATGATGAATGTCACAGTAGGTAAAATGAGCAGAATTGCCACAATGAGAAGCCAAGAAGGCCATGTATGTAGGTTTTTTGCCATGAAACCATAGCCATAGATAGAGATATCGTCCGAAGATTGCGTAGTAATATGTTAGAATGATAAATCCATGCTAATGAAATTTTCGACCTTATTAGAATAAACAAAATTTTAGTTGCCATAACTAAACTAGGACCGAACATCTATTAGCAGAGTGCATAAAAACAAAATAAAGAAGAAAACAAATCCAATCAATTAATTGAAAACATTCATTTATTGATAAACTACCATAACAAAAAACTAGAGAAACCAGATTGCTGTCTGGAGAAGGTAGGGAGGGAGTGACCGCAACTTGGTAGGTAACTTTTTTTTACTCTTTATGTTCACTTTGTAAACAGGGGCATAATCCAAAGAAACGACACAAATCTATGTTTTCTATATTTCAATCGGATACCAATAGCTTGGATGTGTTTGAAAACCTCGATATGAATTTACTCTTGTAGAAAAATGCTTTCTAGTTGGGAAAGGTTTGTCTTGCGCCTCCGTAACAAATGATCCATTTATGGATGGGCGAACAATGGGGATTGAACCCGCACGTGGTGGATTCATAATCCACTGCCTTGATCCATTTAGCTACATCCGCCCTTACCCCCGCACATGTTTCAATCTCTATCTACGATCATATCCGACACTGAACCCCCTATGACCAATATCAAAGATAAGCTTTTTCCTATATTAGAGTTGCAAGTCTATTGTTGTGTTTTAGAATTAGGGTAAGCAAAGCTTCAAACAATAAGGTTAGGTTGTTGACTTCATTGATTTGACTTCACCTTTCTAAAGAGGTCGGAACGGCAATGAAGGCTCATTTAGTAGACAACGAGTGAGCGACAAGCAATGGCTTTTCATTTCAGCCTACGCTTGCTGCTCAAGTGCGCTATGGCTTTGATGAGCTGACGGAACGAAACCTAACTTTCCATATGCACGGTCCTGTATGGAATTTAAAAGCGGAACTACACCGAAAAGAATAAGGACGCCATGCGTGTTTTAACAAGCAACTCCTGAGTGTTGACACGCCACTGATTGATAAGGGGGCGCTAACACGCTATAGTTTTGAAGCTGCAGTGAGTGAAGCTTGAAGAAGCGAGCCAGAGTAGAGCGCTAGCTAGCTAGCCTTTTTTTTGCAGGCTCCTCTGTGGAAAAAATGATCTAGAGTAGTGCGCTAGCTAGCTATCCTGATCTAAATAGATGACGAGTGCATGTTTGTGTTGCATGTCTATACTAAGGCATGCATGAGACTTTTTTGTAATTGTAAGTATTTGAATTTTTTTTAATCAACTCTATGACTTAAGAAAACATTTTTTTCTTCATAAAAAAGGTTTTTTTTTTTATATCTAAAACGAGTGATATACAAACTATAATTAATGAATTGTGAAAATGTCTATCCTGTTGTGGAGTATGGATGACCATGCATGTACACCAACATATTGTATTGTCATGTAACTTGTATTTCTCACTTAATAATACCTCCACTTGTTTATGTATTGTCATGTTACTTGTAACCATTTACAATGTACACCAACTCTTCCATGTATTGTCAAATTACTTGTAATGTCTTGTATGACATGGGGTGTATGTGTTACTTGTACACATTGTATAAAGTACATTTATCATTATCACCAAATGACCTATATAAAGGGTGCTAACCTCATCATAAAAACACACCAAGTTGAATGAAAACATCTCATTCCAACTATCTCATTTCTTCTATTCTCCTTTGTAGTAGTAGTTTATAGTAGTAAAAGTTTTTAATCTTCTATTTTCCTTCTCTAGTTCTTAGCAAGTTCCAACTCAATTTACAACATATCCAATTAAGGACGATGACATTAAGGTTTTTTTTTGTGGGAGACGACAACGTTACATTACTAATGGAAACAATAAAGGGTCAGTTCGTTTACAAATCCAACTATCTTTAGTTCATGGGATTAACTTATACAAAGGATTGTGACTTGGATTACTTAGTCCCAAGTTGGTTACTTGTTCGGTTGGGTGTCTTAGCATTGGGATAACATATTTTTTGTGATGGTGAAATGACCAACTTACCCCTTCTTTTATACACCCAAATCAACATTTCGCCATCGATTGCGCCTACACGAAATTCCCAACTGCATCAAGTAAGCGAGCGCCGTGAGCAATCTCCCTATACAAAGACCTCGTGTACTTATAGAAATCTAGCCACCCACTATTACTTTTACTTCCTCTCGAGCTAGCAATCTCGATCTCTCTTGACGACAGTGTCAAAGATGACGATGAGTGCAGAGCTCTTACTCTTGCTCCACCACCAATTCTCTCAATTAATCGAACATTTGTGATTCTTGAAGGATTTGCTCTTGTTATGTTGAGTGAAATTGATACATCGGAATCAAAGCTAGAATACCCATACACAAAATCAATTGTTTTTTAGTGAAATTTCGCAAAAACAAAGCACGGATTTGTTCAATCTTCGCGTTCTTGGCCATTGTAGTTAAGTTTTCAAAAAAAGAAAAAAAAAAAAAAAAAAAACACCGAACACTTGAAAAGAAGAGGTTAATGAAATGGGTTATTCCCAAATCGAATTCTTGTTTCTCACGAAGGAGGAGATTATGGACAAAAACCATTGCAAGTACATCCTCAACAACTCCCCCGACCTTTTTTTCCACATCTGCTATGGCGACCTTGTATTCTCCTACCTCATCGTGCTTCCCGAAGAACGCCGCCACCTTAAGCACAAGATGCACGAACAAGCCGCAAGCCATGGCAAAGAGGAAGTATGTAGGCGAAGAAGGATTCATAGGCCAAGAACAAGGATCTTTTGTGTGTATTGAGTTAAGTGAAGGGTATTTTTGTCACAAGCAGACTCCACCATCCGGACTAACTAAAGAGCCCAAAAAGGATGGTTTAGTTTAATCACCTGTATTAGGTATTAAATAGTCTCATGGATTAGTTAATCCGCCAAGCAAATATTGGATTAGCCAGTTCGGTTTGGCTAATTTGACTTAAGACCATGAAGCGAACAGGCCAAAAGAGCATTAATAAAGCCTGCACCGGTGTGGAGCGAGCCAAAAAGCTGTACGACTTGGTTCGATCAATGTCGGTCGAAGAATAGAACCCAAGTTCGTGTTGGCTCGATCAAGGAGTACGTGGTGGTGCATGGTCGACAAATGGCAGGGTCGATATTTGCAGAAGAACAAAAGGGCAAAATAAGAATTGGCGAAGGCGAAATGGCGTCGTGAGCACTGTAGAGAGTGTACGTCGATGGGTTTGGGTTTGTGTCATCAAATTTAAAGGAACTTTCGCTTGAATTCGAAGCTCCCAAGTTAGACGAGTCAGCTGAGAACGCAAACATGGTTTCCTCGTCAGTCGAGGTACGCGAAATCTCCTTTTTTGTTTATGTGATTCGATTGAATGTTAGAAACCCTAGTTTGACGAATTTTGTGTTTCGTTTTGACTCCCAAATCTGTTAACAATAGGATTTCTATGTCCACTGTTTTCCGATCGATGGATTGTTTTCTCAACTGGTTGTAGTTGCCGTTGCAAATTGTGATGCTTTGGTACAGTTATTGGTGTTGTGATTTTTGGTATTTTGTTCAGGATGTTTTCTGATCGATGGATTGTTTCCTTTATCTTTAAAACTAATCAGTTACTTAATACTTTATTGATGGAAACTTGAAAGCTCACGTTCATGAGTTCTCTAAAGAACATTTTTGCAAGGGTCAAAAGGGTAGTCGATATGGAATCTGTTATTTTCTTATTTGTTCCATCTCTTGACATACAAATTAAACAACCAAATCTAAGGCAAAAGTTGCTTTGTAAGCACATTCCTTCATGTCCAATATTTGCAAAAGTGAACTTCAACAATTTTCTTGATGTCTAAATCCTTGTTCTATGAGAGCCAATTTTCACTGCTTTTTTTTTATTGTCGGTCTTGATGTCAACATATACCTTCAAAAGCAAGTCTTTATAAACACAATTTAAGTGAACTCGATTTGTTTTGTATTAATTGGGAAAACGGCAGCTTTGTTATACAAACATATTCCTTACTAATTTAAGTTTGATGTCATATAGGATCCTAGAGAAGAAGTCATCCAAGCATGGTACATGGACGATAGTAATGAAGACCAGAGACTTCCTCATCATCGTGATCCTAAGGAATTTGTATCTTTGGACCGACTTGATGGTAAGTTTTATTTAGCTATCAACATTACTAAATGATTTAGCCATAGATTTTTAGCTTTATATCTCATTAAAAAAGCATGTGTTTGTATGTAGAGCTTGGAGTGCTCAGCTGGCGTTTAGATGCTGATAAATATGAAACTGATGAAGTACTGAAGAAGATAAGAGAAGAAAGGGGATACTCCTATATGGTATGTGACGTATGTCATGTGGCTTTAGTGTTTCCTTCAATATCTGTGGGTTTTTCTTTTTTATTTATTTATTATTACGCTTCTTTGATTCCGTGGAAAATAATTTTTGTATATATTTGTTTGATTGCATGGAAAAGGAAAATTTTCTTTTGAATAGTGATTTTCTTGAGAGAAGGCATCTTTCTTCGTTTCGCAACTAATATTTTCTCATGGAGAACTTCTCACTTTTGCCAATTTTCCTATGCTTGCCTCATTTTTTACCCAACCAATTAGAGTAGAAAAATTAATTACAGAATGCGTCGTAGTCAACTATTAAAATAGATATACCTTCGTTAATTTTAATTCCTAAAAGAAGAAACATAACAAGAAACATTGCTAAAAAAATTAAAAAAATTTACATTTTTCTCATGCAAAAAAGTTACCTTGTATAATATTTTTGTTGGTTCATGCACCAATATGCCGCCAAATGCCATACCGACACAGGAGTCATTCTTTTAACATAAATGAAAGCATAACCATTAGGGAGTTGCTTCTACCACTTGAAAATGATCCAATCATCCTATGTTTCAATGCACCGTGACATCTAAATTAGTGTGATTTCAAAGTATATCTGTTTTCATATTTTCGATTTGTCCTTAAAGGTTGTGGTTGAAATGCAAGCAAAATTTTTTCATTTCCTTGTTGTTGAACTCTACTGCAAAGTAATACCTGGTGAAGCACTTACTACCCACATAAGTTAGTAGTACTTGATATTAAGCTAACACGATGACATAATATGAATAAAAGAGTTAGCGACCCTAGAATAAAGTGGCGGAACCTAAAACATAGTAAACTAGTAGAGTTTAGAGAAAAACTACTAAAGAAAAATATTTGGAATCTTGACTTAATGTGGATAGAAATGAGTAGTTGCATAAAGAAAGTGAGATTAAACGTATTAGGTATATCTAAAGGCTTGGGACCACCAAAGAAGGAAACATGGTGGTGGAATGAGGATATCCAACGAGCAATTTAGACTAAAAGAGAGATGTATTGGAAAATACCTAAGTGTTAAGATGAAGATTTGTACAATCAATATAGAGAAGCTAGAAAACAAGCTAAAAAAGTAGTTAGTCAAGCTAAAACAAATTTCATGGAAGATCTATATACAAGGTTAGGTAATAGAGATGACGAAAAATAATATATAGGCTAGCCAAATTAAGAGATAAAAAGAAACAAGACCTAAGTCATGTAAGATGTATTAAGAACGAAAATCAAAATGTTTTAACGCGCGATGATGGTATTAAGGGGAGATGGAGAAGTTACTTCGATAGTTTATTTAATGATGACCAAGTTGATACTATAATAGATGAAAACCCACACCAAGAAAGAAATGTAAACTATACACGCAATATTAGAATTATAGAAGTTAAAGAGACATTGAAAAGAATGAAAATAGGAAAAGCATGTGGCGCAGATGAAATACCCATAGAGGTTTGGAAATGCTTAGGAGAAATTGGATTGACTTGGTTAACAAAACTTTTCAATAAAATTTTAAAATCAAAACGGATGCCAATGGATTGGAGAAGAAGCACGCTTGTGCCAATCTTCAAAAACAAATGAGATATTAAAAGTTGCTCAAACTACCGGGGAATTAAACTAATGAGTCACAGTATGAAACTTTTGGAGAGGATAATTGACAATAGGCTAAGGAGAGAAACAACAATATCAGAGAACCAATTTGGTTTCATGCCTGGGAGGTCAACTATGAATGCGATTTTCCTTGTAAGACGATTGTTAGAAAAATGTAGAGAAAAGAAAAAAGATCTTCATATGTTCGTAGATTTAGAAAAAACATATGATAGGGTCCCTAGAGATGTTCTTTTGGTAGGTTCTAGATAGAAAAAGAGTGCATGCTAGATACATAGACACTATTAAGGATATGTATGATGGAGTAGTAACAAGTATAAAGACATTTGGATGAGCTACAAAAGAATTTTCCATTACGATAGGACTGCATCAAGGACCAACTTTAAGCTCATATCTATTTACTTTAGTTATGAATGAACTTACTAGACATATTCAAGAGGATATAGCGTAGTGTATGCTATTTGCAGATGATATTGTTTTAGCGGATGAAACAAAAGATGGAGTGAATAGGAAGTTAGAACTTTGGAGGAATACTTTAGAATCTAGAAGTTTGAAGTTGAGTAGGACGAAAACCGAATACATGCACTGTGAGTTGAGAAACACTAGACATCGAGATGACGGATTGGTAAAATTAGGGGAAGTAGAAGTTCCTAAGGTAAAACCACTTTAGATACCTATGATCAATCATACAAAATGATGGTAACATTGAGAATGATGTGATACATAGAATTCAAGCTGGATGGAAGAAATGACAGAGTGCAACAGGGGTGATTTCTGATCGAAATGTTCTTACTAAGTTAAAAGGAAAATTTTATAGGACCGCAATTAGGCCAGCTATGCTCTATGGAAGTGAATGTTGGGCGGTAAAACAACAACAATTATATAAAATGAACGTAGCAGAAATGAGGATGCTTAGGTAGATGTGTGAGAAAACTCGTAAAGATATAATAAGAAATATAGAAATTCAAAGACAAGTAGAAGTAGCACCAATTGATACAAAGATTAGGAAATGTCGGTTGCGGTGGTTTGGTTACTTGCAAAGACGGCATACAAATGCCCCAACTAGAAAACTTGACTCAATAAAAATTGTAGAAATTCGACGAGAGAGGGGCATACCAAAGTTAACATGTGATGCATTAATTAGGAGGGGTTTGAATGGTTTGAAAAGCTCACCATCAATTGCACTTAATCGAGCACAATAGAAAAGTTTGATCCATGTAGCCGACCCCAGTTAATTTGGGACTGAGGCTATGTTGTTGTTGTTGAACTCTAGCAGTCGCCAATCCCAATCTAGCCCACTCACTAGAAACTTCGTTGGGAACCGGCGCTCCCATCTATACTTGAAAGGCTTTGTGATCGTGTACCCAACACACAATGGTTTTCGCTTTGCAAGGCCGAGTTCATTGCCTTTTGTCTTGGCCGACCAAGAGCTGAGATAATAAGCATGTGTACCAACCTTGCTCGGTCTGGAATATTGATGGAGTGTGAGACGAGACACAATGATGGTGTATACAGCTGGAGTCATAGAATGAGTTGGTTCAGTGATAGGTTAATTTTATTGGACCGCAATTCGACCAACTATGCTCTATGGAAATGAATGTAGGGCGGTAAGCCAACAACAACTAAATAAAATGAACATAGTAGAAACGATGATGGTTAGGTGGATGTGTGGTAAAACTCGTAAAGATAGAATAAGAAATATAGAAATTTAAAGACAAGTAGGAGTAGCACAAATTGACACAAATTAGGGAAGGTCGACGGTGGTTTGGTCACCTTAAAAAACGGCCTACAAATACCCCCCACTAGAAAACTTGACTTAATAGAAACTGAAGAAACTCGACGAGGTAGGGGTGGACTAAAATTAACTTGGGACGCATCTATTAAGCGGGATTTGAATGGTTTGGAAAGATCACCATCAATTGCACTAAGTTAAGCACAATGGAAGAGTTTGATTAATGTAGCCGAATCCAATTAATTTGGGACTGAGGCTATGTTGTTGTATTAGTTGAGAATTTCCGTTTGTTATCTTTGTTAGATTCATTATGTTAGTATAATTACTATTTAGGTGATTAGATGTCATGCTATTTTGCACTTATTTTAATGTGTTTTGATTTTATCTTTTATTTTAGAGAAGTCATGTTATTAGAGTTCAAATAGGAGTTGGTTATCAATGTTGTGAGTTCATTAGGAGTCCGTGTTATGTAGTGTGTACATAATGTTGTTAAGCCTATTTAAAGGCTTGATCACGTACGGTTTAGGGTTGATTATTTGATTAATGAAATTATGTTTTGATTTTTCTGGGATAGAAAACCTTGTGTTGTTTCTTGAACTTGGCGTGTCTGCAAGAGATCACAAGTTAGAAAAATGCATCCTTCAATTCGAGTATTCGCAGAAACAACGAATTGGTGGAGATTTTATCTTTTTCCTTGTAGCGAGCAATTCACCAATTACTCACTATCACACTTGGTCTTGCCCAAGCCTGATTCAGTGTGATACATAAATCTTCGACCAAACTCGACTAAGGCTGCAAGAGTTGGTTTTGGCCTAGGTAGGTTGAGGCCCTCTATAGACTTGTACCTATTACATGCTTCTTTCTCATAGGTTGCGCTCGTGAAATAAAATTTTGAAAGCCCTCTATAGACTTGTACCTATTACATGCTTCTTTCTCATAGGTTGCGCTCGTGAAATAAAATTTTGAAAGCCCCCTCGGGAGTGAAAATTGTTTATAATATGCTACGAGGTTGGTGCAATGTGTCGTGTGCTTAAAACACCAAAAGAAGAGTGAAATTAGTGGCATAAATATGGTCTCAGTCTGGCATAAATATGGTCTCAGTCTGACGGAACCTAAACTCCTTCCTTAGTCTTGACTAGATCACATTAGACCTCGTGCTTAAGCTCTTGACTATATTTTGTTGAACTATGAACATGAGTCTTGATCACATGTTGTTGAGACCTTAGGTAGGACATTTAGTTCGTTTTGGCCGAGGCTACGACAATTGAACTTTGCATTAAAGACCCCAAAACCTCTTGAATTGAGGGGCTCTTTTGACATTTACCATGAGTGTATTTTTGTCAAAAAATGCTTAAATGTTTGTTGGTTAAATCAAATAACTGGTGTAAATAATAGATCCCAAGAATCATACCTATTATTTCCATCATTTGTTTCCAAAAATGTTTTTTTGCAACCCTGTGATTAAATTATTTCTAATGTGCAATCACATAAATTTGAGAAAATTTTCTTATGTGCATTTCCTCTAGAATTTTGTTTTGGAAAAATTGTGATGTTACTATGGGATAGTTTCTTTGTAATCAAGAATGCATTATATATATACATAGATACTTATAGAATTTTGTTCTGATTTAACAGTGCTTGGTACTCCCAATGGTAAATTGAATGAAGCTAGTAACTTTCCGTGTTTTATGTAAAGTGTATTGATATATAACTTTGATGACGTCGTGGAAGCTTGGCTTCAATGCCCTTTATTTCCATGTGTATAAGCTTGGACTTTTGATATTGCATTATAGTAGTGTTAAGACTTAAGTTGTGAATCAATGATGGTAGTCACTCAAAGAGAAATAATTGAAAGCATCGGTATTTTATAGGACTTTTGTGAGGTTTGTCCGGAAAAGCTGCCAAACTATGAGGAGAAGATAAAAAACTTCTTTGAGGAGCACCTTCACACTGATGAGGAAATTCGTTACTGTGTTGCAGGGAGTGGTATGTTTGGTTAGTGTTTTGCATTGTGTTTATTATCTGGGACACTCCTTGCTGATCCCATCATTTTCTTTTTCTTTTTGAAGGATATTTCGATGTGAGGGACAAAAGTGACGGCTGGATCCGAGTATGGGTAAAGAAAGGAGGAATGATTGTGCTACCAGCTGGAATTTACCACCGTTTCACTCTAGACGCTGACAACTATATCAAGGTATATGATCTGTCGTTTCGGTAAATGCCACACGTGTCACTGGATAAATAGTTTTTTGTCTTCATATACCTATGTTGCGTGCTATTGGGCTAGTTGTAGAGAATTGAAGATGAATTTGAGATGTCAGACCATAATAAATTTTGATTTGGATGTAGACCAATTGGATTTGGCCTTTTTTATCTTTCTCGTCCTAATGTGTGTTGAAGGCATGAGTTTCTGCCCCCACGTAATTATAATACCATTTCTTTAAAGCTGTTGTCTTTAATTCCATATGTCGTTTCAACTAAATTAGATATTCTAGAAGTTCTTCTTGTGAACTTTCCACTCTCCCATGTTTTGTTACATTAGAATAATTGCTCTCTGGTTTCTCAGTTCGGTGTGTTTTATTTGACATGCATTGGCATGGCCTTGTTCGGTGTCTGTTAGTTCTTGGATATTGTCAATGTGATTATACTTTGCATTATGTTACCCTTTTCTTATATTGGCTTTAGAAGAGCAACAATTGGAGGCAACCTTGCTTATGTTGTCAAACATCATCATATATCTGCTTTAAAAAGCTATTGATCTGATAGTGATACCTACTCTCGCAGGCAATGCGGCTGTTTGTGGGTGATCCAGTGTGGACTCCATTCAATCGTCCTCATGACGATCTTCCTGCTAGGTAATGTTCTTCCTTTTTTTTTTTTTTTCTCGCATATATCAGTATCTCTCTGTCCTTCAATTGGTTTATTGCAAGCTTAGATCAAGTTTTGCATTTGAGTCTGCCCCATTTCTCAAGGATGTATGCATTTGCAGGAAAGAATATCTGGAAGCTTTTGTGAATAACGGTGTTCCCAACGTCGCTGTGGATGCAACTGCTTGAGTTCTCTTTGTTGTCTTCTCCATTGCTGTTTTTTCAGAACCCTGTGGTATAAATAAGTAGTTTCGACATGAGTTCTCAGGCATAAAAGGAAATTTTATAGACTAATCCAACATGCATTGTTGGGTTACTTGGGTATAATGTAATCTGATACAAAAGCATCTCATATTCTAAATATGTTCCTCAGATGAACTGGGAAAACTTGGTATTTATGTTATTAAGTCCTTGTGTGCTACAACTCTCTGCTGTGCTATATCTTTTGATGATCAGCTCTATATTTGGTTTGATGGTCACTGATTATGTTTACTTTAAATTCTGTAAATAATGTCGTAGTGGAGCATCAATTATGTTTATTTATTTTTTTTTTTCCCTGAGATCTAGGAACTATGCTGGCGCATTTGTTGTTGTGAACTGGATATTTTATGTCAGATAATCAAATTTCGGTACTTCAAGAGCTCATCTTAACTGTGGATGGTAATTTTGTTCTTCTAATCTATTGCAGCTAATTTACATCTGCAATGAAATTCTTATGAATCGACTCCTAAGTTCCGAAGATTGCCACCAGTGGCGGCTCATCCTTCAGGCGAGTTTGGCAGCCGCTTAGGGCCCCACTTTAAGGTAGACCCTCACTTATATTTACTTTTATATATAAATTAGTTTCGGACGTGCTACGCACGATTGACCCGCTCGCTTCGCTCGCGGGAATTAATTTATAAGAATTTATTAATTTAAATTCAAAATTATAATTATAACTTAAAAATTAGAAATAAAAATACAATTTTTAGCTTATCAATATTTTTTAATGTGATTGAGATAAGATGTGAATGAAAAAACAAGCTAGTCATGCTAGACTAGGGGTGACAATTCGTATCAGCGAGTCGTAAACGTGTCGAGTCGTAAACGTGTCGTGTCTCATATAATGCAAACCCATTACATGATATGTTTATTAATCGTGTTAATCGTTTTCGTGTCTAAGTGGGTCGTGTGTTAAATATGTCGTGTAATCGTGTCACCCACTTATTAAATGTTATATTTAAAATTTTTATTTTATTTAAACTTTTATAATTAAGTTACTATTTTTTAAAAATATATCTAAATGATTAAATTCGAACAAACATACTTAATAACCAATAAAATATAATGTGGTTGTATATAGTCGTTAGTTTTACTTTACTTTTTCATTCAAGTCTTTATTACTCTTAAAAATAAAGCAAAAATGACTCGTAATAATAACATAAACAAAATTATAAGAATCATCTAAAAAAATATCTAAATTTTAATTTGGCGAAAAGTCTTATGAATATTTCCTCTCAAATATAAAATAAAATATGATAAAAGATGTCTATAAATAAAATAAGTAAATCATGCTATTAACATGCATTCAAATAAGTGAATTTTGTATCAATCTATTTATTATATAATATTTATTATTTATACATTATTCTTTAGTCATGTTAAACGAGTCATAAACGAGTTGAACATGTTGACATGTTAATGACTCGTTTATTAATCGTGTAAAAACGTGTTAACATGTTTATGACTCAGACCCACTTAAGTCAAACCCACGACATGTTTATTACGTGTCGTGTCGTGTCGTGTTAATCGTTTCATGACCCAAATTGCCAGCCCTATGCTAGACCATTACTTCCTAAAAAAAGGGAAAAAAAAAAACACAAGTGATTTGACCCTTTAATTTGTGAACACTTGCTTGTGGAGATTCTGTATAATTGTACATAAAGTTCAATCTTTACCTCAAACTCTATAGATAGAAATGATAACTTTGAAATTATGAATGTAAATAATTGAATTAGTTGGGATTAAAGCTTTAGACACCCTGACCAAGAAAAAAGAAAAAAGATTAGAACAGAGGTCGGTTATATTGCCTTATCTCATGTACCATGTGGAACTTTATAGTCCTTTAACCACATCTTCCACATAAACGACATTGCCTTAGTTGATCTTTTTCCATTATTTTCTTATTTTTGGTGCATAGCCCCAGAAATATACACAAAATGCAATTTAAAAAAGAGAGGGAGGGAAAGAATTTAATGCCCAACTGAACAGAAGAGGGACTAAGGTGGTGATCTATGAAGGAACACCAAACAAAACCTACACCATCACATGGAATCGCGAGGCTTCTGAATGGACAATACACCGACTTTTGGAGATGGTAAAAATGCATGAAAGCACCAAGAAAACAATGTGCATGGGTAATTCAGAGCACTTGCAATTTTATTAGCTCAAACTATAAATCTTATTAGCTATTTTGGGTAATTTGTTGATAATTTTATTAGGTACAAAACAAAGATTAATGAACAATGCGTAGAAGCAAAATTCCTCTCTGTACACTTTTTGATAATTTATATATATACATATACATCTTTCTTATAAAAAAAATGATTGAAAGATAAGATAGATTTATTGTAACACTGTTTATGGACTTGGGTATCCATTGATATTGATTTGAATTTAATTAAACACCTTATAAAATAGTGATAATTAACTACTCATCAATTGCATATATAAAATCAGATGTTCAATTTGTTGGCAATGGAACAATACATTCAATATTCTCATAGGCATTTCACGAAACATTGACTTTATGATTTAGACAATTCATCAAACACATAAAATGCATAAACACTGAAATTCAAAACAACCGAACGTTGACTTTATGGTTTAGATAATTCAACAAATACATAGAATGCATAGAACAAAGAATTACAAAGTTGTATAAAAAGTCTTGATCATGGGTGTCTAAGAATTTTCAATATCAAATCTAATCAACACAACAAAAAAAAAATTTGAGAAGAAAGGTGGATTACCTCACATTTGAATCGAAAAGCAAAGAAAAGCAGTGAGTGAATCGATGAAGGAAAGCATAGAATGAATGATTTGAAGAGGAAGGAGAGTGGTTGATCAGTGAGTTGTTGATCGATTTGAAGAGGTAGTGTTCAAGACATTGAAGAGGGAGCGTTCTCTCAAGTCGTTGAGTTGTTGATCTTTAATTTAAGTCAGACTCCTCTATCATCATCCAATTTGGATTAGGTTGAATTAATTTATTAATTTTAAGAGAAAGCACGAGAAGTATGGGTAAAGTGGTAAATTTTATTAACACTCAAATATAAAGTATGGGCAAAAAAGTAAATTTCATTACCACTCAAAAATTTATGCAATTTGGATTAGGTTAAATTAATTTATTAATTTTAAGGAAAGACACGAGAAGTATGGACAAAGAGGTAAATTTTATTAGCACTCAAATAAAGTATGGACAAAAAGGTAAATTTCATTACCACTCAAAAATTTGTGATTCGTGCTTTTATATATACTAGTTTCAAGACGTGCTATGCACGATTCCCCCGCTCGCTCCTCTCGCGGAAATTAATTTCTAAAAATTTATTAACAAAAATTAAAATTGTAATTGAAATTTAAAAATTAGAAATACAAGTACATTTTTTAGCTTATCAATATTCTCTAATGTGATTGAGATAAGATGTGAATGAAAAAATAAGCTAATCATGCCAGTACATTACTTCCTCAAAAAAAGTGTATTTGATTGATGAGAATGAGTTCATTATTGATTTGATAAAGAAAAAAAATATATAGTGAATTGATAAGGAGTTAGAGTTTGATTTGGATATAAAAGAAAATGTTGATTTGGAGATAAAAAAGAAGAAGTATGGGCAAATAGGTAAATTTCATTACCACTCAAAAATGGATTGATGAGAATGAGTTAATGATTGATTTGATAAATAAAAAAAACGTATAGTGGATTGATAAGGAGATAGAGTTTGATTTGGATACAAAAGAAAATGTTGATTTGGAGATTAAAAAAAAAGTATGGGCAAATAGGTAAATTTCATTACCACTTAAAAATTTGTGATTCGTGCTTTTATATATATGATAGATATGATAAATATATATTATAAATATATTAAAAAATGAAAAAAAACATTGATAAAAAATTAGATTCTAAGCTAGCCAACCCAAGAAAGAAATGAAAAAATGAAAAATATTTTTTAATAGAGAGATGCTAGAGTAACCCAGTTTGAACATTCACTTTGGACACTTAGAGGGCCTAAGTGGATGTCCAACTATACGATACGTTTTGAGGTGTGCACGTAACACTTCGAGAAGTGCGCTCACTCTTCGAGATGTATTACATGGAGGGATACTAATTTGAGCTCACTAAGTGCTCAAAGTAGGTGTTGGGTTACAAAAACATTTTTCTTTTTAAAATTTTATGTAAATCCTCATTATGCCAAGCATGATTTGAACTGAATAATTTGAGGCCCGCTATGGGCACCCCACCATTTCATGAAGACATCCATAATTTTTTTCATTTCCCAATCTAAAATGTAAAAGACTATTTTACCCTTTCATATATACACACCCAAACCCTACAAATCATTTGCAACTTAAAACTGGGGCACCCCACCACCTTGAGGAAGAAGTGAACCATAAAGCCACAATTGTGCTCGTCGAGCGTTTATCGATTCTTGCGGCTTAACATCATCCGACAGCGAGGTAACAATGTTTGACAACCATATGATGCTTCGATGGAACTGTAAATTTGATTAAAACTGTGAAATTGATGATTTGTTTGTCAACATAGGGTTTGGTAAATTCGACTAATCCGAAGTTGTTTGCACTATAAAATGGAAGATTGTACTGCTTTGGTGCAAGAGGAGGTTGAACTTGAGGTAATTTTTGAGATTTAATGTGTTTTTTATGCGGTTCATCAAATTTTCTGTCGATGTACGCGATTGATTCTGCCTCGCAGGACCGAGATGTAGAGAAACGTCTCGGTCAGCAAGCACCGAGAAGTCTACGTAGTTCACGTAATGGAGCGAACGATACATAGTGGCAGTCTCGGTATGGGACGGTCAAGACTATGAAGGAGTTCTCGCTCTTACATGAACAAAACTCTATTTATAGTGTCGGACATGTACAATCGAAAACTTAGGTTTTTGGGTTTTTTTGGTGATTGTGCAGTATATTTTGGTTGATTATAATGTTACAATATTTGTATAGAAGGTAATGCCGGTTTCTACTTTATTTCCAAACTACAATGATACGTTTACACCTTGTAAGCCATTCCCCTATAAAGAAGCGGCTATTTCATGGCTTCAAATGATAGGCCGGGAGAACATGTTTGTGCTAGTGACGAAACACTCGGATGCGGGGGGTATTAAGCGCAAGGGAAGGGTGAAACTTGCGTGTGAGAGGTCTGGAGCATATAGAGAAATGTCTCAAAGAGTTGGAAAGGGGAAAGCGGCAAAAATTTATTCGAAACCAAGAAATGAAGAAGAAGAGAGAAAAATGGATGACTCAAATTGGTGCGAAGAAATGTGGATGCCCTTTCCTTATCAACATCAAGGAAAATGCTGACTTTTTGTGGTATGTCACTGTTATATGTGGGAGGCATATCGCGAACAACTTGGACGTCCACTCATTTGCCGGAAGATTGGATAAGAGGGAGTACGAGGTTGTGGTGCAGATGACAAAGAGTAATGTGAAGCCAAGAGACATCCTCAATAAAATTGAAGCAAATAGATGTTACAAATGTATCGACAATGCGGACAATATATAATGTAAGACAAAAAGTCCGAATTGAAGATGCGAGTGTGAGGACTCAAATGCAACAAATGTTGCACATCTTTGAGAAGAATAAGTGGATGTCGTGGCATATGAAACATCCCGATACGAATGTCGTCACCGATTTATTTTGGTCACATCTTGATTCAATAAAGTTGCTAAGGTGTTTCTCATCGGTAATTTTGATTGATTACACGTACAAAACAAATAAGTACCGAATGCATTTGTTGGAGATTGTTGACATCATTTCTACGTATTTGACGTTCTCCGTTAAGTTTGCATTCATATCATCAAAGAGTCATGCGAATTATGTTTGGGCATTTGAGAACTTGAGATCCATATTGGATGAGTGGCATAAACCTGACGTGTTTGTTACCGATAGGGACTTAGCCCTTATTAGTGCCATTAAAGAAGTATTTTCGTCATCGTCTCACCTCTTTTGCTATTGGAACATCAACAAAGTAGTATTGGCTAAGACTAAGAAGATGTTTGGGGAGAACGATGGTTTTGCGCGTTTCATGGATAGGTGGACAAGCGTGATGTATGCCAACTCGGAGGCCTTATTCGAAGTTAGGATGAATGACTAGCGTTGTGAGTTTGGGAATGTCAAGGGTATTACTGATTACTTGGACAACACATGGGTAAATACCTATAAGGAGAAATTTGTATCCGCATGGACAAATATAATTATGCATTTTAGGGAAACAACAACGCAAGGGTTGAGTCTGCGCATTCCACTCTGAAGCTACACCTTGGTAACAGTTAGACAAATTTTGAGACTTTGTGAAATGTGGTTGATGGTATCCTTAGGATCTAACACAACATCAAGGCATCGTTTGAGCTCAGTTTGAATGTGGTCCAACATGAATACATTGATGAGTTATATTGACGATTGCGTGGTTATGTGTCTCAACGGGCGCTTAAATTAATAAGAGATGAATTGACACATGGAAATGATGTTGGTCACAACTCAACTCGTTGTGGTTGCGAGATACGTACGACACATGACATTCCTTGTGCACACGAGCTAAACCATCATAAATTTGTTGGGTCGCCCATCCCTCTCGAGGACATTCATGTTTACTGGCGAAAGTTGAGTATGATACCTGAGAATTCTATGGATCGGTCTGAGTACAATTTGCACGATGAGATTGAAAGGGTGTTGCAAAAGTTTCATGCTTGCATTGATGAGGACGATCGCATCATGATTATTCAGCAGCTTAGAAGATTAGTCGACATTCGTTTACACCGGATGTTGTGCCACCGGCGAAAATAAAGACAAAAGGAAAGACATTGGAGTCTTCAATCGGAGGTAAAGCAGGATCGAAGAGAAAACACGATATAGACGATTCTTCCACGACTAGATTGCCGAACGGATTTGAGTACGTGCTTTCCACAGAAGAGGCCTCTAGTTCGACGAAAAAGAAAAACAAAGTTGTTCCTAAAATGCGCCGTGCCAGTCGACGCACGGAAAGTGCATCTAACATGGCTTATGCTCATTGCATAAAATCGGATTGGTTGTCATATGTTGAGAGCACTATCGATGTGCTAGCCAATGAAAATTATGGATACCGATGTGTTGCCTTTGGGCTAAGACTTGCCGATGTAGACGGTTGGATGATTGTTCGTAGAAGGATGTATGATGAGATAATCGGGTATGAAAACCTTTGGCGGGAAGTGCTTGGAACGAGTTACGAGATTGTCAGATTGCTGTGCATTGTCCGGATAATCAAGTTGATGCATATTTCAAACAATGGTTGACACTTCCAGACATGGAATTGTTAATATCAACTGCCCTCAATGTCATTCAGGTAAATGAAAGAAATATCTATTGGGTTAGGGTAAGTTTTATGATTTTTTGTAAATTGTTTTGTTTCCCCTTAATCAGGTCTCTGACAATATCTTCTATGTTATACTGTTAACTTTGACAGGTGAAGTTGCGTGTGAATGCGCATCTGCCATCCTTATATCCATCGTGGGACCGGTATGTTGAGGAGTGTGCAAAAGGTTGGCGAGATGGATTCGTAATTCAAGATATCACGCCCCTTGCAACTGTTGAAGAAGACACCGTATCCATGGTAGACTTAGGTACACCGTAGTATAATACATGTATCTAACTACGACGTTGTTGTACATTTTGTTTACTGGAAACTTTGTTTGAATGTTATATTGATATATTATGATTTAAGTATCGGTGCAAATTATCGTCTCGGCATACCAAGTCCATGACCCACATCATAGTCTCGGCCGTAGTCAACCGAGAACTAACGTGAATCATCGGCAACACATTACCGAAAGTGATGTTTGTCGACGTCGTCCCGTAACAACTCGTCGATCTGTGCGCGACCATACGCCACCATTCTCGGACACGAGGAACCGAGAGTTAAATTCTGATCTCGGTACCTTCATACCTAGAGCTATTGGTCGTCATGTTCATACAACTGCACGGAATAGCTCGTCGACCTGTGCCCGAACGCACTGGAATAATATCGGTTGTGACTAACCGAGAGTCTATCATCAGTTTCGTCCATAGATGATCGACGCATTGAATAATATAGGATCAATGGACGTTCTCGGCCAGACCACACCGATAGTGATACGTATGGTTCGGTTGGTTGAAACCAAGAAGTGTAGCGAGGTGTTAGACCTGAATGACCGAGACACCACCTGTTCCAAAAAATGCTATGCTAACTAAGCAAAAAAAAAAAACAAATCCAATGACCAGGTTCATACAACAGCAAGATACTATCTAACATTTTGCATATAAACTATAACAAATGCAAACCATCAAACAACAACAAGGTACTATCCAACATTCATCAAATTATATAAACTGTCATCTAACATCATCAAATTGTTCATGAATAAGTAAATGTGGGTCTAGTTCCTCAAACAATGAAAATATTCAAGTTCCCTCAAACACTCATCGCTTTGATTTTTTCAAATTCTTCCTTTGGTACTCATTGCCAAACATTCTTTTCGGAGGGTGAGCATCGATCGTGGCGGGCGGATCATTAGCCGGGGTGGAGTGTGCAGAAGTGCTACCATGCTAAAATTGCCTAGGGCCTGCTTTGGTAGGGGCGGATGTGGCGGTTGTGCTGGTTGCGGTGGCCGGAGTGGTAGTAGTGGTGGTGGTGGGACTTATACTCCTTCCCGACAGGAAATTGACGATATCACTCGCCATTTTCCTCGCAGACTAAGCGTACACAACTTCGACGGGAGGTCAATCCATCGTAATGCCGCGTCCAACGCACGCCTATTACGTTGATGAAAATAATCGAGTTAGTTTTAATGTAAAACATATCGGGATGAAAACAAATGACACTTTCAATACCTCCAGTAGCTCGTTGTCTGCGATGGTTGTGGCGACCATGTCTTCGTCCTCATGGCTCGGATTTGTGATCACAGGATGAGACACTTATAGGAACCAAGGTAGGTAGTCCGGTGTAGCCAAAAACTCGAACTCTGCCTTGTCACTATGAACTTCGGGAGCCAGCAAATGGTTCCCCTAACGCTCCCAATTGTCTTGCTGGAACCCATACTTGACAGAGTATTTGTTCATAGATGGGTCTCGATGTGCTTCCAAAGGGTGGTACGAAGGATCTGGTATAGATTGCACGTGACCAAACTGTCTCAGAATCCTCTCCGGATGGTAGGGCTCCACCACATCCATGTACTTAAGCGTCCCACCGTAAAAGACCATCACGTGAACAGCTCCATTCTCCCTCTAATTCACATATGGGTTCCAAGTGACATAATCAAAATGCAACAACCATTGTTAGTAACAAAAAAAAAAAAACAAATGCATCATTCATCACAGGATTTGGATAACTATCTCACCTCACTTGGGCGCAACCTATCCAACGTTCTCTTAATGGACCCGACTTTGTCAACATTCATCACGATCTCGTGCTTTTGAATTCATCTGCAGACACGAGGTTGCACGAAGTCCATGTATTTCACATTGGGTGTGGCGAAACCAAGTTTGAAATGGTCGTACACCCATCCCTGCAAATACATACAACGTTGTTAGTCTGCAAATGCAAATATTACTAATAATTATACCAAAAACAATGTAAGTCTAATTTATAATAAACCTCAAGTAATGTGAGGTAGCCAGCAATCTGAGACACTTGCACTCTGGTGGCAGACCCTAAGTGTCGGTACAAGTAGGCCAACGCACCTGCACCCCATGCGTACTTTCCCACGTCGTCCAAGTCTTCAAGAAGCTTCAACAACGCGATAGACACCCGAGATCCACTCTTATCAGCAAACAGGGTACGCTCGGGTTGCGCATTCCACGAGGATAATTTGTGTTCCTCGAACCAGCTTTGGGGCACCATCGACTCCTCGACCAACATTTGCGCACTGTGAGCCCCTTGCTTATATTCAACTCCTCCTCAGCCTCTTCGACGCTAACCCTAAGTAGTTTCGACACCATCTTAATAGCGTACGAGCGAGATTCCTCCATGTACCTCGCAAAGTTCTCAACTGCCACGACTTTGCCCGTCACAGGAATCTTCAGGAGGAAGCTCACATCCTCTAAGGAGATAGACATTTCACCAAATGGTAAGTGAAATGTGTTCGTCTCCGGCTGCCACCGCTCGACTAATGTAGAGATAACCTCCTTGTTGGCCTTGTGGTATGAACATTCTATTAGGGTATTCAACTCAAAACGCTGAATAATCCTACGAAGTCCCTCCATGTCAGGGTGGCACGACTATAAACCCCATTCTTGGATTTGAGCTCCGTGATTGATACACTTGAGTACCTGACGCTCATGCAACTAAAAAAACATCTCGTCATCTTTGTGAAAACCCTGAGTTTTAAATTACTCCGTTCAAAGAGATTTTAAATACCTCATTGCTCCAAATCGCTAATGCGATATGATTCTTAAAGCTTTTCAACAACACACTGTCTATAGGACCACCGGGGAACACTGTCTATAGGACCACCGGGGAAAGGAGCTCTCCTTCATTATGGCCACCTTCACCACTACTACTCCCGCCCACATTACGATAAGTTTTCGTGGTGTTCCCCGTCGCTAATGAGTCACTGCTACTAGACTCCGATGCATGACCCTCCTCTTCCCCTCGGGCAACAACATTATCGTTTTGTCGCCGAGTGTCGATGTTGGAACCCTCATCGTGCAATTCTAATTTCCTCGCACGATTTTCATCTATCATAGCCTTTCCATTAACATTTACGTTCTCATTCTCTTTCTCTTTACGGTAAGATGCTGTAAGGGGTCTCCGGCCGCCTCGCCCCCGGTTACCCCTCGACACCTCAACACCAACCTCCTCCCTTGTCACCGGTGCTTTCGAACAAGCCATACCTAAAAACACTACAACATTTAAGCACCTGGAACAGAACCAAAAGAACAATTCTAAAAAAAAAGTTCAAAATCATCCATTTCTGTTGTCTCGGTCAAGCAGGTTAGAGAAATATGACATACTTTCGTTCACTTCTAACCGAAAATGGAACAACAATCTCGACAATGTACAATCGAGAGCAATGCAACGTTCTCGGTTGTACATCACCGACATGGCATAACCTATTCAATTTGCCTTACTCTCGTGATGTGCAGACCGTGTCGACTCTAACTGTCTCGGCAATGTACAACCGAGACATAGAATACATTCTCGGTTGTACACCACCGACACAACATTAACTAACACTAAATGTTACTCTCGTGATGTCTCGACCGAGATAACACAATTAAGCTCGGCCATTCGTAACCGAGACCGTGTGAACTCTTCGGGCCTGCCTGGCCGAGAACAACGAGTTCCCACATATTTATCATCTGTCTCGGCTGTGACGGCCCCAATTTTTCACGAATTGGGTCCCGCCCAGCCTAAACCTACGTGGACCCCCGAGCCAGTCTCGCAAGGTCAACGCAGGCTTAGTCGGCCTTCCAATCCATCATTATACGTACATTCACCATTTTTTTAAGTTGAGTTATTAATATTTTTCGAGTTTTACAATTTTAGCGAGAAGCAACTAATGTATTAAATAACTCAACAAAAAGATAAGGGAGTTAGACAACCTAATCGTGGAACCCAATCAATATCATCAGAGGTGAGTAATTATAAAATATACAAAAGTTCACCTAGCTATGAAGCTTTCCCTCTCGCTACGCTGCGTCATGCGCTCTCTGCACTCAGTCAAAATAAAAATGACGAGCCCAGGTAAGTAAATCCAAAGATGGACATATACACAACATTTCACAATATCCAAAGCAACAGTTCACGATATCCAAAGCAGTCAAATTCATGCAAATATACGAAAAGAATAAAGAACGCGTGAATATACAAGACTGTAAACAATCCATCAATGAGTGATACTCCCAAGGTAGATGTATTTGTCTCCCCAATTACTCTGAAAGACGTACATCTTCTATGTTTCCTCTATATGTGTGTGCGAGCACGCTCCTCGAACTACACATATGGGCATAGTACTTTCACGCCCAATGTAGATGTATATGCCTCCCCAATTACTCTGAAAGACATATACATCTTCTATGTTTCCCCCATATACAAGACTCGTAAACAATCCATCGATGAGTGATGCCAAATAACAAGGAGTCCCGACCAAAAAGTCGTTGAGTCGCGGCAAAAGCCGCGACTCGGGTTAGGCGAGCCCCTCGCCTCACAACCCTAACCCCCGCCGACTATGAGATATCTACGGACTCGGATAAGTGCCCCCAACGTACACTCAATTGGAAGATATCGACGGCGTACGGATTAGAGCTCATATTCGCAGATAAACAGTAACCATGACTCGCTTCCCAATGGACCCCCTCAATCGACAACAGTTAAACGATAGCTATCATCACAAGCAATGAACAACAATAAAGCTATCACAACAATAAACAATAGTCAATGGAGAAACATGAAATACTGTATAAATTCCTAATTAGTTTACTTACCTCGAAAAACGCGAACCTCGAAATGTCTCGCTCGCATCTCGATTTGCACACCCGACACCCGACTCTTAGTCCCTGGTGTCAATTTCGACAGTTTAAACCCATTTTATTTCAAATTATTCACATAAAAATGAAATTTGGTGAAAAAATCACCTTCACCGCGTCGTCGCGATTTCGTTGAAATCGCGCAACCGACCGGTCGACAACCCGCAACCGCGCCGTTCGTCGCGTCGCCGCTGCCTCGCCGGCGCCGCCACTGCCTCGCCGGCTCCGCCACTGCCGGTCGCCGGCGTCACGGCCGACGCTGCCTCGCGCCGCCGTGCCATCCGGCCATCCGCTCATCCGTCCGGCCTGCGCTGATTCGTCTGTCAGTCCGCGCTGCTGCGCCACTGACCGCAGCTGCCGGCCAGGTCCGCTGCCATGACCGCCACCGCTGATCCGCGAGCTGGCCACCGCCGCCGTCCGATCGCCGTCCCTGCCGCTGCTGAGACACCGCCGGAGCTCCCTTGCGCACTGCAGCCACCGCGCTGCTCCCTGATCCTCGCCGCTGCACAGTGTGTTCGCGGCCTCCGCGTCGCTGCTTGCTGGCACTCGCCCTCGCCGGAGCCGCTCGACCCGCCGGTCTTCGCCGCTGGCCGGTGCCGCTCGACCCGCCGGTCTTCGCCGCTGGCCGGTGCCGCTCCAGCTGATCTCCTCCTCTCACCGCTCCTCCCTCTCTCTTTCCTTCCTCTCTTTCGAGCTCTCTGATCTCTTTTTTTTTTTTTTTTTTTTTCCTTCCCTTTTCCAATCCTTATCCCTTCTTTATATAATATATATATATATAATATATTATATATGTAATATATATTATATATATACATTTTCCATTTTTGATTTCAAATCAAAATGTCCTCGAGATTCGTGCAACGCACATCTCAAGGCAAACTCAACAACAGAGCATCACGCATCTCGAGGCACCAACCCGCCTCATTTTCAAATCTCAATACCCGCGCTACACGCAACACGAGGCATATCCAATGTACATTTTAAACCATATAGAGCCATTATTTCGGTCTCACGTCGGCACGCGACTCGAAATGCGTCCTCGTTTATGTTTCGGCTCACCGAATTTCCTCGCAAAATTAGCATTTTCATCGCAAAGTGGATTCGGACGTACGTATTTTGACGAGTGGGTCCCATATACGACCTTGACTTACACATGACACAAGTCAAATTTTCGGGCCGTTACATCGGCCATGCTTAGCCGAGACATTAAAAAAACTCTCTGGCCCGTGTGGTCGAGAACCACGAATTTCCAATAATGAAACCATTCAATACACCATCACACAATCATTACAACTACTATACCAAATGTAACTTAATTAGATTATCTACGTACCTTCAAACGATCGATTTCACGCCTTGAGTGTGTGTACGACAAACTTCAATCGAGCCCTAATTTAAAGACGAAATCACCTAACACCCCGAGCCTTCAAACTGAAAGAACGTCCTACAACGGAGGAGAAACACGGAGACGAACAAACACAAACGATTTTCGGGATTCCTCACAATGGCCGGGTATCGACGATTTCGTGGTTGCTCAAGAGTTCGGTGGTGGGGGTGGTGGGGTGCCTCTATTTTGAACTAGGGGTATTTTGAGAATTTCTGTCCTAAATTCTGGGTGCCCTAGGTAAAATTCTTAGTGCCCTCAACTACAGGGTGCCTTCATGAAATGGTGGGGTGCCCATAGCGGGCCTCAATAATTTTAAGGAAATGAAAGCTAAAATTATTCTTTCTTTTGACGACTACCAAAATTATGCTTTAATGACACTGATTTATAGTAACTTTTTATATAATTCATTCTTGACTTCTAGCTGTAAGAAAACTATTGATCCCGTTGTTTTTTTTTTTTTTTTTTTTTTTTTAACACAAGAAAAGCTTAGCTTATTTTTCAATGAAAGAACTATGATAGATCACCTAGAACGTCAAAAAAATAGAAACACAAAACATAATGATAACATCATAATATAAGTGAATGCATGACATAAAAAATATAATAACTAGCATAAACCAAAATATCACAAAAACTGGTCTAAAAAACTATGAATGTATCCTAAATAAAAAAAATGTATCCTCTTATCTCCCATGGCCATGAGGGTCTAAAAAAATTCTAAGACTACGCATCATCATCATCTCCCGCTTCTGCAAAAGATAGCTTCAAAGGATGCTCCATTCATTTGTTTAGCACCACTTCTGAATCAAAATTGTAGTTCAGTGCTTCTGGGAGTTCAATAGACCTGTTAGCACGCCTCAAACCTTTGCTCCTCTAATGTCTCACTACATCTCTATGATGATATGCAAATAATTTGAAATTACTTTGTCCATTCATCGTATCTTAGATAATTCTTTGTCTATCCTAATCATATCTTGCTATTGTTGCCCCATATTGCGTATTGTCCTCTCTACATTGCCTCTTTATTTCACCAATCCACCCCTCTGTTGTTGTGGTGACAAATCCTCTGGTGGTTGGGGTGGTGGCAGCGGAAAAAATTTAGAGCTAGTTAAAACTGGTTTTCAATTGTGGGTCTACAAGTAGCACTCAACAAACCTGTAACGGCTTGAAAATATTTTATTTGTGGATGGTAATGTATATAACTTATTAATACTTGCAAGAAAAACCTTATTATTTTTATTGTCAATTTACGAGTGAGATGTGTTTTCGAGATGCGTAGACGCTATGAGTATGAGGCATGTTGTCGTCTTAATGGAACTTAGGTTAGTATTTAACTTAGCACAATGCAATCTACTTAAATTTAAAAGGTAAGTTAATAAGACTGGCAAATCATCTAAGAAGCCTACGTGAAGAGATTTTGGGTTTTAGGCCTAAGTTAGAATGAAAAGGGCTTTTATATTCATAATACTATTGTGGAAGCCTAAATTAAATTAGTAAGATTGAATTTAGATATGGGATAACCTAAGTGCTGGTGGACAATGAAAAGCTATGCTATGAAATTTATTCATAAGTCTAAGCCAATTAAATTGCCAAGATAAAGGAAAAGCCTAAATATTATTTATGTACTTAACTTTTAGTTTAACTTTGAGATGCTAAATGTAGAGAAACTTAGACTCACTCAATATGAATCAATAATATATTTGATGTGAGATGTGCATTTTAGATCTACCTTGGGATGCGGTGAACTAGGATCATATATGTACTAAAAAGGATATGAACTACCATATAAGATGGTTTTTTTTTCTTTACACATGAAGCTAAAAACACTCCAAAACTTGTAAACTTAAGAAGAAGAAGGAGAAAAGCAATGATGTTTGAAATTTGTGTGATTGGTGTCAAGGGAGTGAAGAGTCATTGCTGGAAAACTACTAGAGTAAAGTTAACATGAAGACAATAAGCCGTAGGTAAGCAATTTTTGTTCTTTGTTCATAACGCAATATCATGAAGTTTTGGGTTTCTACATTCCAATCCATTATGAACTTGTAAATGGATATTTCTACTCTAAAAGGGGTCTCTAATTCTTGTCTTTCAATAAAAAATGAGTTCTCAAAGATTTTCTAGTTATGAACTTCAAAAATTGAGTTTAGGGTTCTACGTGTTCATAAATATGATGAATGCCATTCAAATTGATGAATTTGATGTCGTTTTTTTGTAAAATGGTCATGAAAAATATGTTGCATGTATGATGGTTCATGATTATTGATCAAGTTTTAGAGTGTTGGTATGATATGAGAGCATTTGGGGATGATTTTTGATGATTTGGTAGTGTAAAGTTGTGTTTCTACAGTTCTGCACTCCACTTAGACCATTTTGGCTAGCTTCAGGGCAATTTCGACTGCTTTTTGTAAAATGGTCATATTTACTATGAACGAAATGTTTGGTCGAGTAGTGTCATGGAATAAAGGACCACATTTGAAAAGAGTTGTTTATAGGGCAAGAATGGTGTATCAACTGCCTTAGCATTTGACATACCACCTCGCTGTAGAAGCTGTTTGACATAAGGTGATTATGTAAGGTAGAAACCACTCTTATCTTTTTGGGCTTCCATCCCCAAAAACAAACTCAATTCACCAATATCTTTCAAAGCAAAACAACTATGCAAACGAGAGATGAAAGAATGAATGGCAGACGACTGAGACCTTGTGAAGATAGTGTCATCCACATACACCAATATATACAAAACAATAGACTGATCTAAAAAAACAAACAATGAATTATCAACACGAGAATTCTGAAAGCCCCAAGAGATAAAGTCGACTTCAACTTGTCAAACCATGCTCTGGGAGCATACCTTAACCCATAGAGTGCCTTGTGTAACTTGCACACATGGGAAAGACATTGGGGGTTAATAAATACAATAGGTTGATTAGTAAAAACTTATTCACACAAAGTACCATTTAAAATGCATTGTTGATATCCAACTAACGAAGATAATAACCAAAATGAACAACAATGGACAACACCCTTACAGTTGAAGCATTAACAACCGGACTGTAGGTTTCATCAAAACCGATATTAGGAACTTGTTTAAATCATTTGGCCGCTAATCTAGCCTTGTGTCGATTTATAGACCCATCAGAATTGCATTTAATAGTAAAAATCCACTTATTACCCACAACATTCTGATTAGGAGACTCAGACACAAAAGACCAAGTACCAATTTTAATGAGAGCCTGATATTCCTTATCCATAGCCTCCTTCCATTTATGATGTTGGAGAGCTATTTCAGCAGTAGCAGGAATGTCATCCACAACATCAGATGCATGAAATCATGAACAATATCAATGTTTTCTGCTAGAAATACATGTTTCTTTTTGATTCCATTCTTAGCCCTAGTTATCATAGGATGTGAGTTCTGAATGATCTTAATATCAGAAGGAATAATAGGAAGTGTGTGTAAACTAGAACTAGGAAAATTGACAGAAAGAGATATTGAGGGAGAAATAAGTGATGGAGAAGAAAATGTGGGAAACTCAACTGGAACCAAAAGAGAATGGAGGAATAGACCCAAACTACAATTCAACAAAAGAATGAGGAACATATGCAGAAGAAGTGGAAGCATTCTTTGTAGGAAACAAATCAAGATAAGGAAACTCATGCTCATGAAACAATACATTACGTGTAACAAACACTCTCACATTAGCATTCATACATTTATACCCTTTATAAATGGAACTGTAGCCTAAGAAAATGCATTTTTCTGAACAAAATTGATATTTATGTTTGTTGTAAGGTTGAAGATAATGAAAACAAGTACAACAATTTTTTTTTTAAATGTTATAATAAGGAGATTGATTATACAATTTGGCATAAAAAGAAAGATCCTAAAGAACAGAAGTAGGTAACCTATTGATTAAAAATGTAGCTATTTCACAAGCATCCCACCAAAATTTAATTGGCAATTTGGCATTGGACAATAGGGTCATACACATTTCAATAATATGATGGTGTTTCCTCCTAGCTCTACCATTCTGCTAATGGGTATGAGGACACGGGTGTTGAAAAAATATACCCGATTGATCAAGAGTAGTTTTAAATGATCGATACTCCCCACCCTAGTCAGACTGAACATGTTTAATTATAGTTTGAAATTGATTTTCAACAAACTTTTTTAAATATAGAAAAGCATTCACAACATTAGATTTCAAACGTAAAGGGTACAACCTATTAAATCTAGTACAATCATCTATAAAATGAATATAGTAGTTATAACCACTAGGAGAAGTGACGGGAGTAGGACCCTATAAATATGTATGGATTAAATCCAAAGCATGTGTAGAAATATTATTAGACAAATGATAAGTAAAAACATGAATTTTACCAATAGGAAAATGTGAACAAGTATTAGAAGACCCAACTGATGACTCAGGATGACCCAGTCTATTATGCCACAAGATAGATGTCATTAATGGAAACAAGAAAAGTAGTAGAAGACCCAACTGATGACTGAGGAGATCCAAAGAATGTGTACAGTCCATCATGAAGGACACCGTGAAGAAGAACTTTACTGGTATGAATATCCTTCATTAGACAAGAATCACGACGAAACTCGATTAAACAATTGTTGCCTCTAGTAAGTTAAGACACACTTAACAAATTCTTTTTAATATTAGGAACACACATGATATTAGCAAATAATAATTTCGAGATAAGTGAAGGAATCAATGCAAAATCAGTACTAGCAATTTTCAAGATTGACCATTACCAGCCATTAAAGATTGATTACCTCCATAATTGACCAGATTAGTTAATTGTGATTAATAAGAGGTGATGTGTGACGATCCTCCACTATCCATATACCATAAAGTGTCTAGAACTGTAACAGCCCTAAAAATCTAACTCGTGCCACGTGCCATTTTAGGGTCGTATATAAGACCCACTTGTCTTAATATGGATCGAAATCGACGCGAAATAAGGTCAAGTTAAGATTTAGATGCAGTATACCCATGTTTCGGAGTGCAATAGTATTTTTGTCAATTTTGGCGAAAACATGGTATTTTTCGGGGTTTATTTCGGACACAAAAATCTAGTAGATAATTAGGAAAAAAATCATTTAAATGGATAAAAGGAGAGAGAGAGAGAGAGAGAGAGAGAGAGAGAGAGAGAGAGAGAGAGAGGACGCCGGCGAGGAGCAGGGACGTCGACGAGGAGGAGTGGCGGTGGACTAGCCAGAATTGTCGACCGATGTCGACAGTGCGAGCAGTGAGGACGAGCAGCGCGACTCCAGTAGGCGGACGGACCGTGGCGCGCGCGACCGGTGGCTTACGCGCGCGACACGGAGGCCGCGACGAGGTGGCGCGGCTGTGGGGACGACGACGAGCAACAGCAGCGACGACGGCGGTGGAAGCCGCGCGGTGAACGGAGTGGAGCAACGACGCGGTGGCGCATTGTCAGGCCGATCGATCCCCGACGAGACAACAACAGTGCACAAGGCGTCATGACTTCGATGTAGCTCGACGACACGATGGATTCAAGTGGATTTTGGATTGGAGACCTCCGTTGAAGGCCATGGTGAAGTTTACTTCAAGTAATTTGGTTGTGATTTGAATGACTTAGTAACTTAGCTCTAAAAGGTATAAATGGACACCAGGGGCGTATGAGGCTATAGTCGGGTGTCGGGTGCGCATATCGAGGCGTGAACGGGACGTTTTGAGGACGATTCGCGATTTCTCGAGGTAAGTAAAACTAGCTAAAAAATGAACATTATTTCATTTGAGCTTATATTTTATTGATGTTGTACTGTGTCCCTTCATTGAAATCCCCACACACTTATGAGTGTTCGAGGGCTAAGTGCGTCAGGAAGGTAATTTTTGGGGTATGGCAACCGATTCGCAACCGGAACCATACCTCGGGTTACTTGATTTGGGTCATAGACGAGAGGTGAGGTATTCGGGGCGCCGTTGACACCCCTACGTTCACGATAATTTGGAATCTATTGGCGTTGTCGCGATTCTAGGAAGTCAAGCTTGTGCGGATAGTTGCAACTCGATGGATTTGTGACTTCTTGGCTTCTCTCTTTTGTTTCCCACGACACTCTCCTTTCATTGCATTTATTTCAGTCTTATTATCATGCATTCCATACAGCTTTCTTTTATCCGCATGACTTTTAAATTGCTTCATTTATTTGGAATTACTGTTTAGATCCTATTGGCTCTTTTACTTACCTAGGCTCATCATTCTTGTGTTTGACCGAGTTCATATTCGCGGTCCAGCAAGGGGAAAACTCCATAGCTAGGTGATTCTTTTGTACTATTAGATATATTTGTTTTTAAAACACTGGGACTCGGGTTTTTGAGAGAATTTGAGCATGTATATCTTGTATTTACTCTCCTCTCATGATGATATACATATTCGGGGTTTCCACACTCTAGGTTGTCTTAACTGGTATCTTTGAGATTTTTCAACTATTGTTGAGTTATTTAATGTATTAACTGCTTCCGCTAAATTGTAAAAACTTGAAAAATACTAATAACTCAACTTAAAATTATGAAGTTACTTGTAATAATGGATTGGAAGGCTTACTAGGCATGCGTTGACCTTGCAAGACTGGCTTGGGGGTCCACGTGGGCTTAGGCCGGCGAAGCCCAGTTTGTGAGAAATTGGGGCAGTCACAAGAACATATTTAATATTATTGAAGAATGATGTCTGAGCTGGAGGAGGACCAAAAAATGGTATCAGAGGAGCAGATTGTCCTATCAGAGAAGATTGTGAACCCATGTACTTCATGTCACCTCTGAAATACCAGAGTGTCCAAACTTACTATAAACCTGACAAGTTGGACGACTATTGTTCTGAAACTTGAATCCTCATTGGCCTCGATTCTAGCCACCACCATGGCCACGAACCCCAGATCCACGAAATCCACCACCACGTGAACCAGATCCAGACTGTGAATTTGGTGAACTTTCATGGTTTGTTCCAAAAGAAGACTTAGATGAATGAAAATTCATCTCAGCTGCATTTGCAGTTGGAGAGGTTTCTTGAATCGACAAGGAGTTAATTCCTTGATCAAGATGCACTTGATCTAGTGTACTTTCAAAAGTCAATAATGCAGCCTATACCTTAGGCCAGTTAATCTCCAACTAACGTTGAAGAATTGCAGTGATAGGCAAATATTCTTGATCAAGCCCTAGGAACGCTTTGGAGATGAGATCATCATCACTCATTGGTGGACCAGCCATCGCAAGGCGATCTGCTAAGTCTTTCATCTTTGACAGATACTCCTTCATTTTTATAGTCCCTTTCTTCTGACTATGAATCTGTTTCTTGATCACTTGGATCTGTGTTGTCATTAGTTGCACAATACTTTTCAATCGTTAATCACAGTTCACGAGACGTATTTCTTTCTTTTTGCTTCACAACATCAGTTGTCACCTCTGTTGATATTGTGTTTTTGAGCCAACTACACGACTTTCGATCTTGCAAGAACCAACTCTTGAAAGCTAGAACCATCTGCGAGAACTTTCTCTCGACAAGGTAAAGTACTAAAAAGATAACTATCCATATCCATACCTTCAACAACTGGGATAATAAACGATTGCCGCAGAAGATAGTTCGTTCGATCAAGTTTGATTGAAACACTTTAATTTCACAAGCCACCAAATGAACGAGTCGTAACACCATTCATCTTTTCAAGATTTGCACTCTCTGCGAAGACGAATGTCAAACCAGACTTCAAATATTCAAATCTGAGTCCTAAACCTCCAAATCTGTGCTCCATTTCATCAGATCTTCTTGTCATTATTGTAGATCTACTTCATGTATACCTACACATACACCAAGACTTCTACGATGTAAGACGTGCGATTTATCAAAACTCTCATCAGATCTGAGATCTCCACCCTTATATCTTTCGTCCAAGACCTCACCGACATTAGCCACGAAACTATGATACCATGTTGAAGTACATGACCACCATGATAGCCTAACAGAGAAAACGGTTTCGAGAATTAGAGAAGATGAAGTGGTGATTAGTGATCACTTACTCATATGGGATCATTTATATATCATAGTTACAAATGAATTATAACCATCAGATCTGAAGAGCAATACAGATGTTGAGACACTCACACACTTGTACTCTACAAGTATGACACGTGACCCACATTAATTATTTACACCATAGATTACAACTCAGATACCTTGAGATACAAACAAACACATCAAGTGATTTTCTCTAATAAAAATCAAGTTATTTTCTTGGTTGAAAATGTGTTGAAAGTTAGGGTTTGTGTGTAGGGATAGTTTTTTGTAAGCATTTTGGTTGATTTTACTTGTGGCTTTTCTGAAGATTTACGAGTAACGAATTTATACCAAAATGTTTAAAATAACGTGTTATAACATGATTTTGATACCCAAAGAGTTTGGGGTTTTTCTAGCATTTCTAACTCGCTTTTCCGACTCACTTTTGGGTTAAAAACTTGCATTTATACACTAAGTCCATAATTTGGTTGTTTTTCATATAACTTGTTTTAAACCACTTTGAAAGATTTTTATTAAGAGTTATTGCTCATATTTAGTCAACAAACATTGAGGTTTATGACTAAAATTGTATGGAGTCTCACCAAGCACTTTTACTCGCTTTTCATGTTATTTTTATGCTTAGAGCTTGATAATAAGCTTAATAATCTAAATAGGGTTGAATTGGCAAGAATGAATCTAAACCATATATATATATATATATATATATAAAGTCTAATATACCAAAATATGATCCTAAATGATACTAGGAGCCTAGTTGCATAGTTTCAAGCATGGGGATTGGTTGGATGAGTGTGGGAGCCACATGAATTTAGATTTCAAGTAGTTAAAGGTAAGTAAACTAGTAAGGGCCTCAATAGTAGTTCTTTTCTCATTTAGTTTTTGTTCCTTATTGAATATGCACTTGATTTAAATTGTTTCCCTTGAAGTTGATTCATACTATAGGGCGATCTAGAGTTTAGGTGGTCTAGTTGCGTAATATATTGTGGGGATGGACTAGAGTCCACCAGTGTAAGGTCAGGCTATTCTTGAAAGTGATCTAGTGCCCATAGTTTGACACTCAAGCTGTTCCTGAAAGTGGTTGTAGACCCATCGTTTGAGTATTATTATTAATTCGTTCTTGGAAGTGGTCGTGGGCCCACGATTTGAGACTTGTTATGATTTACTTCAAGCTATTTCTGAAAGAGGTCGCGAGCCAATAGTTTGAGGAGCGTTAAGACCACTTAGACGTTTATCCTTTTTATTTTTTCACTCATTTCTCGTCACTTATTTATTTAGTTTGTCGATCATACACTTGTTGTTTTCTTATTTATTTAATTATCCACATGATTTATGGACTATACTTTTTGATATCTGAAGTACCATAGAGACTCTTTTGGATTTACTCACTAGAATTGTCTCCGTTCTGGTGACAATCGCATGTCCTCTAGTAGCAAAGGGAAAGAACCAGTGATTGGTGATAGGTAAATAAGTATACATGTTTTATAGTACATATGAGGACAATTTTTGTAATGAACCATTATCTTAAGCCGGTAATTAATGTAAACCCAAATCCTAATTAACTTGCATTAAACTCGTGGTTAAGTCCGACGTACCTCGATTAACATGTGCGTGAGTTTGTGTGATGATTAGTGTTTGTATGTTATGTTTGATGAATTTTATTGGTTGTGAGATTTATAAGAAATTAATACAAACCTATAATTAGAAAATAAAAAATTAAATAATAAATTTTCGATACATTAAGTGCGACGTGGGGGCGTGAAATGAATGTGCATACCCAAAAATACTCATAGGCATGTCTGGTGAATTTATTGGCGAAAAATACACGAAGTATATATATTTATCTATAATTGATATATTAATATATAAAATTAAAACCTTAAGTTTGATTTGAATAATATAGATCATTGGACCACCTCGAGATGAGCGTAAGTAGTGATGAAGTTAAGATGTGTGTCACTTTATGATACGTCACATTAACATATTATTCACTTTATCACCCTCGAGATAGAGCGATGCGTATCTCAAGGAAAATTCATATATGTAAATTTAAACATTTAAACTTATCTTCACTATTTCATTTGATCGAGAGAGAGAGAGAGAGAGAGAGAGAGAGAGAGAAGCTAATGGTTTAATCTTGAGGGGTTGATCAAAAGTGAAATTTAGTGGGCTTTATAGAGAGAGAGAGAGAGAGAGAGAGAGAGAGAGAGAGAGAGAGAGAGAGCAGCTAATCTTTTAATCTCGAGGGTTTGATCAAAAAAGGAATTCAGTGGGTTTGAGGGGATCAAAATACAACTAATCCAGGGATCATCACTATGGTAAGTTAGTTTTGGTGTTTTGTTTTAGTTAAACTCGATTGTAGATGATGAATTCTCTTTTTTTAGTTGTTATTGATAATTGGAAATGAGTTTATGCATCACTAGAGGGCCTCCCTAATGTGTTGAAGGAGTGTTTAATATTATTATTATTATGATTTGGTAATAGAACAGGGGCTACGGCCCTGTTCACTATCTAGACAGTGAAGGGTGGAGTATGCTCCTTGTATCGGAGGAGTGCACTCCCTTCATAAATTATGATGAACCTAGTCGGTGGAGCGCACCCCACCAAATGAGGGAGCGCGCTCCCATTTTACAAAAAAGTAACTGTGTTGTGTTTTGATTATAATTTCTTGAGATCTTAGGGTTTGACTTATGGGTTATAAATATAGGATATTAGACCTATATTAACCATAAATAGTTTGTGATAGGTTTTGAAACACCAGAAAGCTTGAATAACCTAAAAAGTAAGAAAATTTGGAAATGAAACCTAAACCAAGATAAGTACAAATTTGATTATTTATTAATGTTGCCTGGTTATAGTAGTATATGTAGTTCATATAGTTTATGGACTAGATAGGGGACTATATACACTGTGATATGTTTATTAAAAAGAAAACAATGTCTGATGTGATTAGCGAGAGTAAATCCTAGAATTGAGAATAGGTTATATAGGATATGGGTTTGATTCCAAGCCTATATGGTAAATCCTACTTAGCTAAACAAGTTGTGTGGATTACATATTCACTAGAGGTGTTTGGGATGGAACCATTGAACATTAATAGATTTACTAGATAACACATTGGCCAATGTGTTAGTCTAGCTATTGCATTAATGATGTCAGTGGGTAATCCCCTAGATTTATAAATGAAATGGGAATCACTGTGTAATAGTCATTGACGGTTTGACTTGCATATGTTATTTATTGGATTATATGCTTTTCATAATCATGTTTGTTATCTTTGGTGCATATTGTTATTGCATATTACTCTTGATTATTATATGGAATGTTGATGGCTTTGGGAATCTTTACTTACTAAGCAAGTTGGAGCGCTTACCCCAAATTTAACATTTCAGGTTTTCAGCCTAACATTTCACCGAAAGGAAATGACAAGATTTAGCAGTCTTACTATCTTTTCTACGATGTAATGAGCCTTCTTGTACACACACATGCATACACTGTTTGAGTTACTTTGTTATAAATGAACATGGTTGAAAGGTTTTATAATCGAGTTTTAAGTTTTGATAAACTTTGTATTTTTATATATCATTTTGATTATCGAAAATGTTTTAATCTTCTGCGCTGGATATATTTTGAGTTTTTCTCAATATCAATATACAAGTTTACTTTATCAGGTACAGAAGGAGAGGATGATGGCTTTATTTAAGTCTGGTTAGGTTAAAATGGCTTAATTAGGGTTTCAGGCCGAGTATCGCCCTAATCGGGATAGGGAGGCTTCAACTTGGTATTAAAGCCTAGTCAGAGTTTAATTATATTAGCTTTGTTATAGTTCAATATTAGAGACAAGGTTATTGTCTATGTTATAGCTTAATATTAGAGCTTACGTTATTTGCTTTGTTACAGTTCAATGTCAGAGCTAAGCTTATCACTTAGAAATAAAGGAGTCACTCTGATATAGTTTGATATCACAATCTAAGTGATATAGTAAACCTAAGTTATAGACTTTGGTAAACTATAGTACCATAAACTAAGTTTTGTAACTCTAAAAATTGTCTCGAGTTATGAATAATTTTAGGGCGTGTGATAAACGATTTTATTATGTTTTAGGGGAAAAATGAAAATAAAAATAAAAATGTTATTATATGTTATTTGCTGCATTTATTATTATCTATTATATATATGACTTCCTTGTCTTCTCTGAATGTTACCTTAATAGTTTTATCTCTCCTTTGATTTCAGAATTCAGAGGTCTGGAATTCGGGTAACTTGAAAATTGAGATTCAATGGAAATGTAGAATGGAGCAGCAAATGAGAGAGCTCATAGAGTCTCAGGCCAAACGTATGGCAATGCTGATGGTTCAAATGGGACCATTAGTACAACGACCTGAGGCGCAAACTGCAACAAGTCCCGAGGTTAGCAGAGTTAAGGGAGGAGCTGAGATAGTAAAAGCTTCTGCTCAACCAATTGTAGCACATATTCAAGTGCCAAAGATAGCTACCATAGTGCCAATTGATTATGAGAAGGTTGCATTTCTTAGAACCTGCGATGAGTTTATGAAATATGACATTATGAGTTTTAACGACACTATAGAGGAAAGGGTAGCTAAGACCTTGATATTGGAGATGGAGCAACGATTTTTTGTTGCGAATGTTGAAGATCGGATTAAGCTTGAACTAGTCACTTTCTTCCTGATAGAATCTGCTTGGAAGTGATGGAATTCCCTATAGAGTGAGGGGAAAACCGTAACCACTTAGCCACAATTCAGATTTTATTTTATAGGCGGTACTTCCCGAAATGAGTCAGGAAGAGGAAGAAGATTGAATTTATACTATCAAAATAGGGAGCCATGTCAATAAGGGAATATGAGTAGAGGTTCATACAGTTAAGCAAGTTTGCTCTTAAGATGGTGGAGTAAGAGGAGAATAAAATAGATATGTTTCTCAGTGGGCTAAATTATGAAACTCGTGCTGTTGTTTCCTATCATCTTTGCACTAGTTATGCTTTTATATTCCAGAGTGCGATGGAGGTGGAAGCAGTCATATTAGCCAAACCCTCCGGAGTAGTATCTATGCCATCACTAGTATTAGAGTTCCCTAAGATTTAAAGAACCCAGGAATTTATTTATTTTTGTTCGTCAAAGAGATAAAGAGTGTAGCTAGAGCAACTACACAAATATGGTTTACAAGGATGATATTTGTTAGTGCACTAGTTCCATATATTTCTCATGCTTTGGTAGCCATACCACCTTTGCCACCACCTCAGTTTAGAGGTAAGGGTAAGAGTAGGACACTATCATCACAAAAATTGAGTGGATCTGGGTAGTTTCCATAGGCTATTGGTTTTTCTCTAAGTGCTTCTATGATATGTTATTGGTGTGGGCAGGTAGGACATATTTAGATAGATTGTTCTATGTCGTCATCCGCTTTGGTAGGCAATATACAAAATAGTCAGCATGAGGACAGACTCATGTAGTAGCTAAGGCAGATCCAGAGGCTAATAGAAGGCTTGTGGAAGGTATCTTAAACATTTATGGTCGAGATATGCATGTATTAATTGATGCTGGTTCTACAATTTCCTTTATTGCTCATGCAATGATAAATGAGTTGAAATTGAAACCTGTTAGAGCCAGTATGTTGTCGATTTTGAGCACAATAATGAGTGCGAAGGTTTATCTTAACCTACTCTATAAGGGATGTGTATTCAAAATTAGGGAGAATGAACTACTAATTAATCTAAGGGTAATGGAGTTCCTGGAGTATGATGCATTACTAGGGATGGATTGGTTAGCAGTATACCATGCCAATATTGACTATTTAAGTGGTTAATCTTTTAGATCCTTAACTTCTCTAAAATTATAATCTATAAGAGCTATAATCCTTCACGACTTACAACTCGTGGAAGGGAAGCTACTCATTGAGATTTAGAGGTAATGGTAGGGGTTGTTACATTTGAAGAGTCTGGTCAGGAACTTAATGTTAGTGAGATACCCATTTTTTGTGAATTTCAAGAAGTTTTTTCCATTTGACTTGTCTGGATTATCACCACCACGTATCATTGACTTCATCAATAATTTTATTCCTGTCACTGAACCTATATCTATTCCTTCGTATCGTATGGCACCGAAGGAATTAAGAGAGTTGCATAATCAATTTGAGGAGTTGTTACAGAAAGGATTTATCCATCCTAGTATGTCACCGTAGGGAGCATTGGTTCTTTTTGTGAAGAAGGACGGAACCCTGCGTATGTGCCTTGATTTTAGACAACTTAATCGGGTGACTATCAAGAAAAAATACCCATTGCCCAGGATCGATGATTTGTTTGATTAGTCGAAGGGTGCCAAATATTTCTAGAAGACTGATTTTAGGTCTAGTTATCATAAATTGAGGATAAGGATGAGGATATCTTGAAGACGGCTTTCAATAATCGCTATAGGAACTTTGAGTTCACAGTGATGTCGTTTGGGCTTACAAATGCTCCTGTCATGTTCATGGACTTGATGACTGAGGTGTTTAAACCCTATTTTGACCAGTTTATCATTGTGTTTATTGATGATATTTTGATCTATTCGAAGAATCGGGAAAATCATTTGCACCACCTCAGAGTTACATTGCAGACTCTGAAGGATAATCGACCGTATGCCAAGTTTCATAAGTTCAAATTATGGTATTCAAAGGTCAAATTTCTTAGACATGTGGTTAATGCTGAGGGTAGATCTATTGGCCCGACAAAGGTTGAGGTAATTTAGGATTAGCCTACTCCTACCACAATGTCAGAGGTTCAGAGATTTTTGGGGTTAATGGGTTATTACATACGATTCGTTGATGGTTTCTTTCGTATTGCTCTGCCAATGAATCGGCCAACACTGAAAGATATGGAATTTGATTTGTCTGATGAGTGCTAGGCTTCCTTCAAAGAGTTGAAAAATAGTTTGACTACGATGCTTATTCTTACATTACTTGAATTAGGGAAAGAGTTAATGATTTATACTGGTGTTTCTTATTTAGGCTTAGGCTGTGTACTGATGTAGGAAGGCATAATATAGCTTATGATTCAAGGCAACTCAAGATTCATGAAAAAAACTACCTAGTTCATAATCTTGAACTCAAAGTAGTTTTGTTTGCCTTGAAGATTTAGAGGCACTACTTGTACAGTGAGAAATTTACAGTATTCTTAGATCATAAGATTCTAAAATACTTATTTACTCAGAGTGAATTGACTATGAGGTAGCTTAGATGGCTTGAGTTTCTCGAGGATTATGATTTCACTCAGCAGTATCACCGAAGCAAAGCAAAAGTGGTTTTTGATGCCTTGAGTAGGAGAAGAACAGGTAGAGAGAATGTAGCCTGTACTAGAGCTTCTCAATTTAGACTTCTTGAGGAAGCATCTTTGATGGTGATTTGAGAAAGTCCAGCTGAGACATCATCAATTGAGAGCTAGTTCCAGGGCTACTAATTTTTCTTCTGCTCTCAGATTTGAACTTAATAAGAGATGATTCAGCGGGTTATTAATTGTCAAAAAATTGAACAGAATTATGTAGAGCGTAAGAGGTTAGCGACTAGTGTGAATCATTTTGATTAGTTATCTTCTAGTAATGGTGCATTATGGTTCATAGATTGATTGTAGATTCCAGCTCAGGATCAGTTGAGGCCGGAGTTGCTATGGGAATCTCATAGATCTTTTTACTCTATTCATCTAAGTAACAACACTGAGATATATTGCGATATGAGGTGTATTTATTGGTGGATTGAGATGAAGACTGATATTTTTGAGTTCATAAAGAGATATGAGATATGTCAGTAAGTTAAGGCTGAGCATTGGAAACATGGAAGGTTATTGCATTCGTTATCGATTCCTAAGTGGAAACATGAACATATATCGATGGATTTTATTTTCAGTCTACCTCTTAATCAGTGTAAGCACGATGTAGTATGGGTTGTAGTTGACAGGTTGACGAAGTCTACGTATTTCTTGCCAGTTTCCCTTTTGACCTATTATGTGAGGTATACATAGCTGAGGTATTAAGATTCCATGGAGTTCCACTGTCTATTACTTTGGATAAGATCTATGATTCGCATATAGATTTTGGAGTGAATTGTAGTTAAAGCTGGGAATTGTTCTTAACCTCAATACGTCATACCATTTACAAACTGAATGGTCGATTGATTTTGGTGCTAGAGGATATGCTTCGAGCTCGCGTCTTGGAGTTTGGTAGTAATCGGGAGAAATATATTCCTTTGTGTGAGTTCTCTTATAATAATATATATCAGGCTAGCATTGTAATGACTCATTTTGAAGCTCTGTACGATTGGCCTTGTCGTTCACCTGCTTGTTAGGCAGAGGTTGGAGATATAGTTTTGTTGACGTCGAAATTGATTCAGGACTAAGTATAGAGAATTCAGCGGATTCACTAATGTTTGACATGACAACTAAGATAGAAAAGATATGCCGATAAGCATAATAGGTTTTTAGGGTTTTAAATGATGATTTCGTTCGGTTAAAGTCTCACCTATGAAAGGGCTGTATAGGTTTGGATTGCAGGGTAAGCTAGCTCCAAGGTATATTGGAGCATTCAGAGTACACAAAAGTGTTGTTCCCATTACTTATAGGATAAAGTTACCTCCTCAGCTAGTAGGAGTTCATAATGTCTTCCGTGTGTCTATGCTTCAAAAAATGGAGAGTCACTCCACTTCAAGGATTGATTAGAATGAACTTGATCTTTGGGAAGAGTTATATTACGATGAGTAGCCGATTCGGATTCATGATCGCAAGATTCAGAGGCTGAGAACCAAAAAGATTCTTTTAGTTAAGGTGGAATGACAATTTGACAAAAATGAAGAACTATATTGGCAACATAATCTTATATGAGGGAGCTGTTGCCATCTTTAAATCAGGGAAACTGTAATGACTCGTTATCTTAATATAGTGATTAGTGTTAAACCGACTCTTAATTAACCTGAGTTAGACTCGTGGTTAAGTTCGGAGTACTTTGTTTAGCGTGTGCGTGGGTTTGTGTGATAATTAGTGTTTGTATGCTATGTTAGATGAATTTTACAGGTTGTGGAATTAATTGGAAATCAATACTATAATTAGAAAACAAACATTTAAATAATAAATTATCGGTACATTAAGTGTGATGGGAGGGTCGTGAAATGAATGTGCACACCCGAGAATACTCGTAGGCGTATCTGGTGAATTTATTGGTAAGAAAATACACTAAGTATACATATTTAAATATAATTGATATATACAAAATAAAAACTATAAGTTTGATTTGAATTAGATGGATTGTCGGATCACCTCGAGATGAGCGTAAGTAATGGTGTTAAGATGTGTGTCACTTTAAGATGTGTCACATTAACACACTTGATTAGCATGAGATAGAACGATGCGTATCTCGAAAAATATCAATATATATTTAAATCAAAACATTCAAACTTATCTTCACTGTTTCATTTGATTGATAGAGAGAGATCAAGCAGTTGCGGGTTTGGTTTTGAAGGGTTGATTAAAATAGGAATTCAGTGGGGTTTGAAGGGATCAAGACACAACTAATCTAAGGATCATCACTATGGCAAGTTAGTTTTGGTGTTTTTGAGTTGAATTCAATGGTTGATAATGAATTCTCTATTTTTAGTTGTCATTGATCATTGGAAATGAGTTTATACAGGTCATCATCGATGTGTTAGGGAAGGGCTTGATGTTGTTATTATAACTTGGTAATAGAACACGAGCTGCGGCCCTGTTCACTGTCGAGACAGTAGAGGGTGGAGCACGCTCCTCGTATTAGAGGAACCCGCTCCCTTCATAAAGTATAATAAACTCAGTTAGTTGAGCACACCACACAAAATGAGGAGTGCACTCCCACCTCATAATATAGCAACGTGCTTTGTTTTGATTAGAATTTCCTGAGATCTTAGAGCTTGAGTCAGGGGTTCTAAATATAGGATATTAGATTTTTATTAACCATAAATGGTTTGAGATTTGTTTTGAAACACCGGGAAAGCTTGAACGACTTAGAACGTTAGGAGATTCAAAAAGTAAACTTTAACCGAGGTAAGTACAAATTCGCTTATTTATCAATGTTGTCTGGTTATAGTAGTATGTGTAGTTCATATAGTTTATAGACTAAATAAGGGACTATGAAGACTGTGATATGTTTATTAAAAGGAAAATAGTGTTTACTGTGACCGACAAGAGCAAATCTTGGAATTGAGAATATGTTATATTGGATATAGGTTTGATTATCGGCCTATATGATAGGTCCTACGTATCTAAATAGGTTGCATGGATTACATAATCACTATAGGGTTTAAGATAGAATCATTGAACATTAATGGATTGGCTAGATAACACATCGACCAATGTGTTGGTCCACCAATCACATTAATGGTGTCAGTGTGTAATCGACTATATATTTATAAATGAAATGAGAATCACAATGTAAAAGTCATTGACGGTTTGACTTGCATATGTTTTATTAAATAATATGCTTTTCATAATCCTATTAGTTATTTTTGGTGCATATTGTTAGTGCATATTATTCTTGATTATTATATAGAATGTTGATGAATTTGTGAATCCTTACTTACTGAGCAAGTTGAAGTTCACCCCAAATTTAACATTTCAAGTTCTCAGCCTAACGCTTCAATAAAGCGAAAAGAGAAGATTTAGGAGTTTTATTTACTATCTTCTTTACAATATAATGAGCCTTCTTGTATATATATATATACACTATTTGTGTTATTTTGTTGTAAATGAACAGGGTTTAGAGGTTTTATAATCGAGTTTTGGATTTTAATAAACTCTGTATTCATGTATATCGTTTTGATTATTGAAAATGTCTTAATTTCTCGCTGCGTATATTTTGAGTTCTTTATTCGATATCGATATACATGTTGAGTTTATCAGGTACACAAAGAGTGGTTGTTGGTTCTATTTAAGTCCGACTATGTTATCGGGGCTTAATTACAGTTTCAGGCCGAGTATTCCCCTAATCAGGATAAGGGATGGTACAATTTTAGATGTAAAACACTATACTATATGATGTTTTCTCTTGTTTTTGATGTTTCAAGTGATAATTGTAATATTTGAAGAAATAAGTAAAAATGGGAAGAAACTTAAGAAGTTGATTGAGTGAAAAGATTGCACGAAGAATCATCAATAAGGAATCAAGGGAAAACTAGATTTTCCACTTAGCAATTCTCCAATGATTCATTTTCACCCAGAAATCGCTACACATATCTGTGGAAAAAAAGTGAGAAATAGAATGTTCAATTTTGCGGTTTTCCCCAGCGATTCAACTTACATAAGAATTAGTGAGGAATCGCTGGTTACGATCTTGAGGATTTTAAATTACAAGAAGGATTTTAAGTCAGTTTAAGATTTGTATTACCTAATATACTATAAATATAAACCCTAGAATACAAAATTAGAGCCTTTTGATAGTTTTACATTTTTCGCCTTACTTTGGAGGCCATTTTTTACTTGTTTTGCTTTTGAAGAAGATTGAAGATTCAAGTTATCATTAAAGCATTTTTTTAATTCTAATGTTATGGTGTTATTCATTATCATAAATGAGTAGTTTTTTTAATCTAAACAAAACTCCAAACATGAACTAGACCCGTTTTGGAAAGTAGTCATGATATGATAAATGTGTGCTTAATGCTTTAAACCAATCATATTCTTTGATTCAGTGTTTTTATAGATTGTCATTTATGGATTGCAATCATGGATTTAACTGTTATGTGCATAGTAGCCAATATGTATGCGATGTTTTGATTCATTATCTAATTTAAAGTAGTAACTAGGATTGATTGAAAGTTATGACCGTTTAGATGTCCTAGGTGAATTTAGGATCTAAATCTAATGTTGAAGTGAATTTTCGAAGATGTTAGATTTAGTAGTTTGAAGGTTTCACAAAGTGCAACGTGGTTTTATTGTGCGTATTCAAAGGGGTAGCTCAATAAAATTAGAACGTGGTTTTTTCACAAATATACGAAGAACAAATGGTTGACTAAAGGTTGTTTACTTACTTATGATTAAGGTTTAATGATCTAGGATACTTTAGAAAGTATGTTCATGACTATGTGATTAAAGTAACTTGTTTGGATGCAAAATAGGTTGAAGTTTCATTGTTTAGGAGGTTTATTTATATGTTTATTTATTATTGTGTTTCATTAAATTGAATTGCTTTTAATTTAATGACTTTGATTTGTGTTATTAAAGTATGTTTAGTTGGTTTATTTGATTTTTATTTAGAATGTATTAGTTTAAATTTAGTTTTTATTAAATTTAATTTAAAAATAAAGCTTATTTCTTAAGGAATTTGCAAAATCCATGTGGAGACGATTCCCACTTACCACTACTGCAAAATTTACTAGTATAATGAAGATGGGGAATTTATTGTACGTGCTTGACACATGTCAATTTTTTTCACCGTTGCCAAGGATTTTAAAATAACTTATTAAGAGTTTTTCTCGTTGCATCATACAATATGACAGACATTGAGCAAGTAATTACTTTTAGGCAGGCCAATAAAAATATCACAACTTATGAACCTATGTGTATTGCTTTTCCCTTGGATTTTCTTGATTTTGAGTTATAATCGGTTCATCAATTCCTTATCTCAATTTCAAGGTGAAGGTGATGAAAATCTTCAACAATTTATTAGGAAATATAGGCATATAGTAAGTGTGATAAAACCCCAAAACATAGAGTTAGAGTATGTCAAACTAAAGGTTTTTTCCTTCTTCTTTAAAAGGTCAAGCTCAAGATTGACTATTCTATCTCCCATAAAATTCCTTAGCCACATAGTCCAAAAGGTTAGAAACCTTCTTAGATTAATATATTCCAACATGCAAAATTAGTTTTGATAGGAAACGAATTAGCATTGCTAGGATGGAGATCGAGGAGACTTTTGGTAAGTTTTGGGATAAATATGAAAGATTAATATCATTGTGCCCACAACAAGGATTTTCAAAAAAAGGAACTTTATTATAATACTTTTACAAAGGACTAAACAACTTAGAACAAAGATTCCTAGACATTGCATGTGGAGGATCTTTATTCGACATAACACCAACTTTATCAAGTGAAATTATTTAAAAAATGGCGAATTAATCAAAACAATATTGTGAGAAAAACAAATTTATGAAAAACAATTCTCATAAAATTAATAGGAATATAGTCAATACATGGGATGATAAATTTGTTGAGTTAATAAGTATGATTGAATTATTATTAAAAGACATATTAGTCCAAAGTAAAACTTGTGCTTTTTGCAATGAGGTCGATCATCTATATGATGAATGTCCATTAGTGCAACAAAATCAAATCAAACAGGCTAACACTATGATGAATCATCACAAATAATCCAAAATCAACCTACTTACATTTCTAGCAATAATGCTAATTACCTAAGACCAAATGTAGGTAATGGTATGCAATTTTCAAAGATATAGAATACCCGCATTAACCGATAGAATAATAGCACTAAAAAACTCAAATAAAGCAAAAGATCAAAACACTCAAACCTTACAAGATGATATAGTTGAACTAAAAAATCAATTAAGTCAAATGGCAATGCAAATGAGTCCATGGTTTAACCAAGACAAATTATTGTCTCAATCTTACCCTAGTTCATACGCAAAAGTGATAACTTTGAGAAGTGGTAAACAAATGAAAGAGCTAAAGATGTCAGATCAACTAGTTCCTAAAAAAGAATGAAAGGTTGAATTAGAAAAAAAAAATATAAATTAAAGATAACAAAGTTTAAATGGAAAGTGATTGTAATTTCGAAAAGAATAAACCAAGTATAGTAAGACTACTATTTCCCAATCGTTTGGAAAACAATAAGAATGTCGATGAATTACAAGAAGAGAAAGAAATCTCAGATATTTTAAGGAAAGTGGTAGTAAACATAACTTTATTTAAAGTCATACAAAGCATACCCAACAACAACAACATAGCCTCAGTCCCAAATTAACTGGGGTCGGCTACATGGATCAAACTTTTCCATTGTGCTCGATTAAGTGCAATTGATGGTGAGCTTTGCAAACCATCCCTCTTTATTAATGCATCCCATGTTAACTTTGGTCTGCCCCTACCTCGTCGAATTTCTACGGTTTCTATTGAGTCAAGTTTTCTAGTTGGGGCATTTGTAAGCCGTCTTTGCAGGTGACCAAACCATCGTAACCGCCTTTCCCTAATCTTTGTATCAATTGGTGCTACTCCTACTTGTCTTTGAATTTCTATATTTCTTATTCTATCTTTACGAGTTTTACCACACATCCACCTAAGCATCCTCATTTCTGCTACGTTCACTTTATGTAATTGTTGTTGCTTTACCACCCAACATTCACTTCCATAGAGCATAGCTGGCCTAATTAGGTCCTATAAAATTTTCCTTTTAACTTAGTAGGAACATGTCGATCACAAATCACCCACAGCACTTGTGCCATTTCTTCCATCCATCTTGAATTCTATGTGTGACATCATTTTCAATGTTACCATCATTTTGTATGATTGATCCTAGGTATCTAAAGTGGTTTACCTTAGGAACTTCTACTTCCCCTAATTTTACCACTCCGTCATCTCGATGTCTAGTATTTCCAAACTCACAGTGCATCATACATACAAAGCGTACCCAAGTACCAAAAATTTATAAAAGACTTATGAACTAATAAAATTAAACCTAATGAAATAATAAGCCTAGGAGAACATGTGTCAGCAATGATCCTAAAGAAATTACCTCTTAAATGTTCTGACCCTGGAATTTTTTTTATTCAATGCATAATAGAAAATATAGGGATATCCAAAGCTTTATGTAATCTAGATGACTCAATCAATGTTATGCCTTTGTCAATATATTTGCAAATGAAAAATATACCTTTATAAGACACTTGTATAGTCGTTCAATTAGCAGATAGATATGCTGTTCTGTCAGACCCCACCTAATTAGAGCATCTGACCAGCCTAGATTACCTTAATTCCTCTGATAATCTAGCAGCGTCAAACTCACCATCAATAAATGAATAAAATTAAGATTTCATAATCATCAATTATGAAACTTTATCAACCATGAAGGATTCTAAATGTAAATCTTAAACCGCAAATTTCATATGTTCATTTAGATTGATTAGTTTATATTCAAAATCCTATAACAATTTTTGAACATCGCCTCCTTTATTTTTAAGCCTACATCGGAACACACGACCTTTAAAAATCTTTAACAAAACATGATCAGCTTGGTGAAATGCGAAGGACTCACAATCCATCCATAACAACATATATTGTAATATCAAAAACTATGTATTCATTCTAATCTATTTCAAGTTTTCAAAATCCTTAAACTATTTACCTTAACTCCATAACATTCCATTTCGTCCCAAAACCATTACAACAATCTCAAAAGAGATCCTAATCACATACAAACCCAAACACCAATTTATACAATATATAATATTAAAAAACAATACATACATAGAGAAAAAGGAACCAATGAAGTCATAGCAAATCTGATATCTTCCCCTTTCCCTATTGCCGTTCGAACCGATCATTACCCAATTATAAAAATTGATAATGTTAGATAAGTAAATCCCACACTATTCTGTACACCTATAATAAGCAAATGCATAAAAATCCAAGAGATTAAATGAAAAATATAATCCAAAGAATTTAAATACAACCGTGAATCCATCCCATTTTTGTTATTCGACCACAATCATATAACGTTCTCCGAAAGTGGTAAATAAACAATAATAAAAACTCATCCAGAGAGGATAACTAAATGAATCTCATTCTTAGAGTCTATCAAAGTATGATCCGGTTCAACGTGATCTCATGATAACCACGTGATGCAAAGTATCGGTGACTATAATCCCTCAAACATAATATAGTTCTAGCCTGTACACACAATCAAGTAGACACTATATAATTCTACCTTTTATACAAAGTCAAGTAGCTTAATATATCCTGTACATACAATCAAGTAGACAATACATAGTTCTACCCTATACACACAGTCAGGTAAACACTATAGGGAGACTCGAATTGACGTTATCCTCCCTATCCATGTATGCATGTATAACAAAAATGCAATATCAATGATCAATACAATTTATATGAAATCATAATCATATAATGTAAATGTTACAATGAGATTTACCTAACCTTATAAACGTGATACCGTCACTTCTTGAGCTCTGTGTTCGTAAAATAGTCAACACGGGGTTCCAATTGCGGTCCTACAATTCATTTATACCCCCGGTAAAATTTCATAATTTTTCTCCAATTTATTAATTTTGAATAGTCTTGTCTCGACTCAAAAACCCAAAATTAGACTAAATCAAATCCTCGAACATCTGGATCCTAATTTTGACTGCAAATTATGGTCCAAAATAAAAAAAAACTAACCTAAACTAGACTTTAAAACAAATTTCAAATTTTAGACATTTTTAGGTAGCACATATTACGAGAAAAATACTCGGTATAAATCCTCGATAAAATCTCAAAATCCTTATTTTTCATAAAAACCCCCAATTTCCATTAATTTATCAAAAATCTAATTTTCGTAATTTCCCTAATTCCTAGAGATTTTATTTGATTGTTTTTAATTAAAACCAATTTTTTATAAATCTTTTTTAAAATATGGGAAGGGATTTGATCCCTGAATCGGGTTCGGTTCCGCTCAACATCCTTGAACTGGATCCAACTCGGCTCCTGAGCCCAACCCTGGTTCGATTCGGTTTTGGTCATCCCCTTCCTCATGTTGGAACGAAATTTCGTTCTTTCATATTTTTTTTCATGAGCAAAGGAGCTCCAGGCCTTCTCCCCCTCATCATCATCTTCGCAAAACCACCTCTCCCTCCGGTTATCTCCCTCACTATTTTTCTTCTTCTCCCTTAAAGTCATTTTTTCTCATATCTTCTCCATTATTTTTTTCCTTGATTCCACTTAATCCCTCACCTCCTCCTCTTTCCTTCAATCACACAGCCAACATCAACTTCTTTTCTCGAATATAAATTGAAACATAAACAATCCACTAAAATCAATAACCAAATCAAACTCAACTTCAAATCATCACGGTTTACCACAACAATCCCACAGTTCTCTCTCGATCCAATCGAAATGTCAAGAAATTTAGAGAGGAAGTCAGAGAGAGATGTTGGAGTTGTAATCTAAATTAGATTAGTGTTTGAGTTTGATTAGGACATCGAGTTAGAGTATGAGTATATTTAGGATCTTCTAGTTGGATTAGAAGTATGTTTATGTAAGTCTATAAATTAGAGTTAAGCCCCCGCATTGTAATTAACGAGTTTATTAGAGATTAATAAAGTGTGTCATTACGGTGTCTCTAAACCTAACATGATATCAGAGCAAAAGTGAGATCCTGAGATCTGTGAGAGTGAGATCGAGATTTTAGATATTGGGTGTGAGACTTTGTTCAATTTCGAACAAAGAATTTAGGTTTCAGATCTATCGAGAGATCGAAGCGTGCGCGTTACTTGTTTTAGAGAAGAAACGAAGATTGAGTTGCTGCGTTGTGTTTGCAGATATGAATTACGTTGGCGTATGTTGAGTTGAAGAATCGATTTCGTTGAAGAAGAAAACTGTGCACTTAAAGTCTCTGTTTGTTGAAGAAGAAAATTGTGCACACAATTTTCTTTATCGAAAAAGAAGATTGGAAGTTGTTTTGTTATACAACACTTAGATACATTAAATCAATTTTTATCTTCTTTGTAAAGATTGTGGGGGCCCACAGAGCAATTGCAATTTTTGAAGATAAGTTAGTTTAAAAGTGTGCACCAGAAAACAAATTTTAATTTGAATAGTGACGTTCAATAGTGGTGATATGGCAACAATTGGAAACGACCAAGTTCAACCTACTCTTCCAATATTTGACGGGAAGAAGTTTGATAGATAGAGCACTCGGATAAGAGTCTTGTTTAGTTTTCAAGACTTGCTCGCAGTAGTTGAAGATGGTTTCGAAGATCCAGGGGTCATCGCTACCTCGACACAAAAGGAGCTTCGCAAGAAAGATCAGAAAACACTTTATTTTATTTTGCAAACGCTTGATGATGTGGCGTTTGAGAAAGTGCATCTGGCGAAGATAACAAAGGAAGCGTGTGACACTTTAGAGACGTCCTACAAGAGTGTACAAAAAGCCAAGAAAGTTTGGTTGCAAACTTTGAGGTGACAATTCGAGTTGATCGAGATAGATGACTCCGAAGATATAGAGAAGTACACCAATCGTGTTCAGACAATCGTCAATCAGTTAAAGATGAATAGCGAATATGGCACTGATCTCTATGTGAACGAGAAGATTTTGTGCACCTTGGTCACAAAGTTCGACCACGTAGTAGCTGCTATTATGGAGTCCAGGACAGATTATGAGACCAAGTCAGTTGAAGAAATCATTGGTTCATCACGAGCACATGAGCAACGAATCAATGAAAAAGTGAAAAAACTAAGCCTACGAAGCATACATTGAAGACTGTAGTTGTACCAAAACTAAAAAAGAATTATGGGTTCAAAGGTCGTGATAAAGTCAACAACAATGACAGAGGTCATAATAATAATCAACAGTGGTGGGATAGAAATAAAGTTCACGGATGAGACGAAAGTCGCGATCAACGGAAAAATCGGATTCAGTGTTATAACTGTCACAAATTTGGGCATATAGCAAGACAATGCAGGATAAAGCAATCGTCAGAGTCAGAGTCGGAGGAACAGACATATCAAGATGAGGAGTGTCATTAGACATTAATGATGGTTTCATCAGCCCAGGAGAATTCTTAGAGTAACATGTGGTATCTCAACAGTGCATGCTCTAACCACATATGTGGCAATAGAGAATTCTTTGATGAGTTGGATGAGTCAGTGTTGATAGATGTCAAGTTTGCTGATGATAGGAAACTTCCAGTTAAGGGAAAAGGAAGAGTTCTGATCAAGTTGGGGAATGGTGATCATCAGTATATTTTAGATGTATTATATGTACCGACATTGACATGCAATTTGCATGCCAAGTTTGGGGCAATTGCTAGAGAAGGGGTACAAAGTGAATTTCAAAGATAGTCATCTCACTGTGTTTAACTCTAAAGGTATGATCATTCTTAAGTCTCCTTTGAAAAATAGGTTATTTCAGATTAAGATTAAGACTGGATCTTATCCGTGTTTTAAATCTATTGTTTCTGATGAGTCATGGTTATGACATTTAAGATATGGTCATCTAAACTTCAAAAGTCTGAAGTTGCTGACTCATAAGAATTTAGTGAATGGATTGCATATGATTCAACATCCAGAGCAATTTTGTGAGGGGTGTATTTTGGGGGAACAACATAGACGATCTTTTGCTTCCAACACTCCAAGGCGTGCCAAATCTCTAATACAATTAGTTTACTCATATGTTTATGGTCCAATGCAAACTGCTTCACTAGGAGGAAGCAAATATTTTATGACTTTTATTGATGGCTGCAGCAGGATGATTTGGGTGTATACTTTAAAGAATAAACCTGATGCCTTTAGTTGCTTTCAGAAGTTCAAGGCAACTATGGAGAAACATAGTGCAAGTTACATCAAGACTTTAAGGACAGATGGTGGTGGTGAGTACACGTCCTCGTCATTTTCAAAGTTTTGTGATCATCATGGGATTAAACATGAGATCATGCCACCACAGACAACACAACATAATGGTGTTGCAGGGATGAAGAATAGTATAATTATAGACATGACTCATAGAATGTTGAAAGCTAAAGGTCTACCTGATCTTTTTTGGGCTAAAGCAGTTGCATGTTCAGTTTATTTACTGAATAGGTATCCCACAAAAAGTGTGTCCCTTATAACCCCAAAAGAGGCTTGGAGTGGTTACAAGCCAAGCGTCAAACACTTGAAGGTGTTTGGATCCACTGCACATGTACATGTTCTTGATGCTAACAGGAAAAAGTTAGATTATAAAGGCATGTAGGTCATATTTATTGGCTATGTTCTAGGGAGGATTAGAACGTGCAAATTGTACAATCCAGTTACTAATGCAGTCATTGTTAGCAGAGATGTCAAGTTTGATGAGAAGAGCGCGTGGATTTGGGACATAAAAGGAAATAGTATTTCTCAACCATCAACAATTAGATGTGAGGATGAAGTTCCACTTCAGTTGATATTGACGTTAGACCCCAGCATACCAGTTGTAGACCACAAAGAAGTGTGGGACAACTATCTAGACATCTGGATTGTAAGATCATCCGTGATAATGTCGTTGACGATGAAGGAAATCGGGTGCATCGTGCACTGTTCAGTAATGAGGAAGCTGTGCGAGATAGATGGCGGGTGAACGATAAAGGATGTCGTCGATGGAGGTCGAGATCTGCATTCGAGAGAAGATCAAGTGGAATATCACGACCTTCTAAATTATAGGGGGATGACGTTTTGTTTTTTAATTTAGATAGGTAATTTAGATTATGAGGGGATGTTGGAGGTTTAATCTAAATTAGATTAGTGTTTGAGTTTGATTAGACTTCGAGTTGGAGTATGAGTCTATTTAGGATCTCCTTGTTGGATTAGGAGTATGTTTATATGAGTCTATAAATTTGAGTTCAGCCCCCACATTGTAATTAACGAGTTTATTAGAAATTAATAAAGTGTGTCATTACGGTGTCTCTAAACCTAACAAGAGATAGAGATGGATAGAATCAGTGAAGAAACTAAGATGGCTGAGATGATGAGTTGTTGGGACGACGAGGAATACGATGAACAGTGGTTGATACCCCTATTTTCGATTTCAATTGTTGATTAAAAGGGTAGCCAAATGACCATTATGCATTTCAATAGTTTTCCTACTCAATACAAAACTAACACTTTTTCGTTTTTTGGTTATTTTTTTATTTTCATGTTTATCTCCTCAATTTCCCTGAAAAATACCCCAATTCCGTGAAAAATTGGATAATCTACCAAAACACTCAAACTTTCGGCCAATCAGTCTTTGCACACGAATCGAGGTGTGGGACCCACGTTAACTCGTTAAGTCTATTTAAAGTCCAAAATTCGAATTTTCCAACTTAATTGCAAATATTTTTCGAGAAACTCAAAACAATAGCTTGGGTCAACATTTAAACTTCCATGGAACTCATTTCGACATGTATCTCGAGACAAACCCTCGCGAATCTAGAATTTACTCAATCAACTCGAATTTCGTAAAATAAAATAATTTATAATATACAACACTAGACGAACATCACACAAATGTAAAATTACTTGTAAATATCTTTTCACCAGTCCTCAGCTCCCAACTCGAGGTCTAAACCATAATTAAGACTGGTTAATCCCGAATTAACTACAATTATCGAATTAAAAACTTTGGAATTTGACAATCTTCCAAACTAATAAAAATCTTGTCTTCAAAATTGAAATTGAAATTACCTGAACTGAAAGAGATTCGAAAAATGCTCTTTCATATACACCTCCCATTCCTAAGTAAGCTTCGAAATACCATGAAATTGCCACTTAACCAAAACAAGTGAGATTTCTTTATTTCAAAGCTTTTGGATATTCCTATCCACAATTAATATATGTTGCTCTTCGTATGACACATCACCCTGCAAATCAAACTGATTCCACTTTACTATGTGATGTGAATCAGTTTCTTTTCACCTGAGCATAGACACGTGCAACACATCATGAACTCCGGCCAACTGAGGTGACTATGCAAGTCTATAAGCAATCTTCCCAATCCATTTCACAATCTTAGACGGTCCTATAAACTTGGGAGAGACTTTCCTTTCAGTATAAATCAGTAATGGCCTATGCGAGTGAAGACTTTCAAAAAAACCCAATCTCCTTCATTATATTCTACAACCTACTGATAAAGATCATAATTGCTTTTGCGCCTTTCCTAGAAAAAATTACAAAAGTATAGTTGATTTTAGTTTAAATGAGGAAACCAAGAGTGGTTTTTTTATTATAGAAATAGGGTATATCGCCTTTTGAAAAAGCGCTATTAGTTAGGGTGAGATTTTTTTCACTTACGTGGACATATGAATAACGCCTTTTCAAAAGGTGTTATTCATGTCTCTGGTTTACGGAAGACAAATAACACGAATAACGCCTTTTGAAAAGGTGCTATTCGTGTTATTCATCCACATGGATGTCCACGTGAACGTGGTTGGAGCGTGTTTACACGAATAATGCCTTTTCAAAAGGCGCTATTCGTGTTATTTGTCCACGTGGACATCCACGTCGGATGTCGATGTGGACAAGAACACTAAGACGACCCTGCAAGTTGTGGACAATCTCTTTGCATATTTCCTTTCTTTCCACACTTATAACACACAATTAAACCCAAATACCTTGGACAACTCTAACTAAAATGACCTTGCCACCCACACCTAAAATAAGTAACCATATGTTTATTGCCCATATAAGATACTTGATTAGGTGCGATCTTTGACTCACATCCTGTATTTGAGATCTTCTGCCCTTACCCTCACTCCTTTGTAACTGAGATGTATTTCTATAACCTAACGGCTGAAAAGACTATGATCGAGTCTGTCTTGAGCCAGTTGATACCATTTCGATGGTCTACTGGTTGTGCTTGAAAAAAGGATTACGATGTACATATGATGGAGCAACATATGTCATAGGTGTAAATGGTGGTCCTCCACTCTTCCTCTTTTTTTTGAAACTTCACATTAAATCGAGATGGGAACCTTTTCTTACCCTCAGTACCTGAGCTCTGTCTTGATTCCATAACGCCTTTATATCATCGTGATTCACACAGAAAAGTGTGTGTAGTCACCCAAGCTCTGGCCCTATCTCTAACCTCCCGCAATGTGTTTGGTTTAGTCGCCAATATGGTAGTGCCAAGTTCTTTATGTAATCCATATATGTACGTGCGCATCTTCTTCTTCTCCGTCATTCTCGAATCCCCAACAAACCTCAAAAAGTAACTAATTAAGCGTCGTATTAAGCCAATGACATGTCTCCCTGAACTAGATGATCAAACTCTAGTTTTTTTTTTTTTTGCAAAACCATGCTCTCATCGAAGTATTGCTCAGTGAACTCCTATAGAAAATCAGCCCAAGTCTCAAATACGGGATGCTCATCAAATTAAGATCTCTACCAAATCTCAGCATCGACCTATAAATAGTATGAAGATATCAAAGCTCTCAAATGTTCATCAGTACCCAATATGTTATGAAGCTTCTTATGATTGAGTACCCAAGTCTTCATAATCCTAAAATCTAACTCACGATATAAGTACATGGATCATACTTCATAAATTCTTTACATAGGATCATACTTCCTAAATTCTTTCCTCTGCCTTTCCCTATGAGACATTCCACTAATAATAGCTTGATTAGTCCGAATAGGAACTGCAACAACTAGTTCACCATCGAAACAAATTGCAGAGGTGGCTTGCTCCATCTGAGCAGCTGGAGTAGCAGTAGGAACTTCTTGAGCAACATGAACCACGATTATTTAGGTTGCCACTTGTGCTCACAAGATATTCAGTAACTCCACCATCTGTCTCGCTAGGTTATGAAATACATTTAGATCCATAAGTCGTGGATCCCTATTGCCCTCGCTAGATCCCTGACCCGACTCTTGCTGTGCACTTATAGTGTTCTACAATCAAGAATTGCAAGAAAAGTGGTTCAACATAACTATGTCCATCGATATCTTGATAATAAAACACAAATAATATAATCATAAAGTTTTTAAACATTTTAATCTTTGTTCCGTTGCGATGCTTCTTAACTTGTCACTCACTTAACCTCAATCAATAAGATTCTTTTAGAATCCTAAACCATGATACTAATGTTGTCAGACCCCCACCTAATTAGAGCATCTGACAGGCCTAGATTACCTTAATTCCCCTGATAATCTAGCAGCCTTAAACTCTCAATCAATAAATGAATAAAATTAAGATATCGTAATCATCAATTATGAAACATTATCAACCACAAAGGATTCCAAACATAAATCTTAAACCTGAAAGTTTATATGTTCATTTAAATTGATTACTTTATATTCAAAATTCTGTAAAAGAATTTTGAACAACACCTCATTTAATTTTAAGCCTACACCAGAACACCAGGCCTTCACATATCTGCAACAAAACCTACTCAACTTGGTGGAAATACCGAAGGACTCACAATCCACCCATAACAATAAATATTGCAATATAAAAAACTATGCATTCATTTGAACCTATTTCAAGTTTTCAAAATCCTTAAACTATTTACCTTAACTCCACATCATTCCATTTCGTCCCAAAATCATTAAAAATTTCAAAATAGATCCTAATCACACACGAACCAAAACACCCATTTATACAATATATAATATTCAAAAATAATATACACATAAAGAAAAATGAACCAATGACGTCACAGAAAATCTGATAAATTTCCTTTTCCTTATCGTTGCTCGAACTTGTCATTACCCAATTATAAAATTCAATAATGTCAGATAAATAAATCCCACACTATCCAGTACACCTGTAATAATCAAATGCATAATAATCCAAAGGGATTAAACAAAAAATATAATCTAAGGAATTTAAATACAACTGTAAATCCATCATTTTTTATTATCTGACCACAATCAGATAACATTCTTCGAAAGTGGTAAGTAAAAAATAATAAGGACAAATGCCTAGAGAAGATAACCAAACGAGTCTTGTTCCTCGAGTCTATCAAAGTATAATCTGGTTCAACGTGATCTCATGATAGTCGCATAATGCTAAGTATCAGTGACTCTAGCCCCTCAAACATAATATAGTTCTTTTCTGTACACACAGTCATGTAGACACTATATTAGTCTACCTTGTGTACACAGTCATGTATCTTAATATACCCTGTACATACAGTCAGGTAGACAATATATAGTTCTACTTTGTATACATAGTCACATAAACACTATAAGGAGACTCGAATCGACATTATCTTCCCTACCCATGTATGCATGTAAAACAAAAATGCAATATCAATGATCAATGCAGTTTATACGAAATTATAATCATATAATGTAAAGGTTACTATGAGATTTACTTAACCTTACAAATGTGATACTGTCACTTCTTGAGCTCCGTGTTTGTAAAATAGTCTATATGGGGTTCCAATTGCAGTCTTAAAATTCATTTACAAGTCTGGTAAAATTCCACAATCGTTCCACAATTTTTCTCTAATTTATTTATGAGTATGGTTAAACCAAGCCCTATATATGTTGTAACAACCCCTATTGTAAGTCCACCCAAATATATTTTTTAAATTGAATTTACAATCTATCTAAATCACTCATCCCTAATGTCCTTCATACACATGCCCTAGTACTAATTATGTACGAAGATTGTATTATTTGTAAGATGGTATATCAACTTTTCAAAAAATAGGTTGATGAACTTATAAATAGGGGTTGTTATAACATAAATAGATTTTACTTTAAACAAACTCTATATTTATTTTAATTAGTCTCGTCTCGACTATAAAACCCCAAAATTAGACTAAATCAATTCCTCGAACGTCTGGATCTTAATTTTGACTACAAATTGTGGCCCAGAACCGAAAATTAATCTAGATTAGACTTTAAAACAAATTTTCAAATTTTGGACATTTTTGGGTATCGTAGCACACATTACAAAGAAAATACTCGGTATAAATCCTCGATAAAATCTCAAAATCCTTATTTTTCATAAAACCCCCAATTTCCATTAATTTATTCAAAAATCTCATTTTCATAATTTTCCTAATTTCCAGGGATTTTATTTAAATTTTTTCCAATTAAAACCAATTTTTTAATTTTCTTTTAAATATGGGAAGTGGTTTGATCCTTGAACCAGGTCTGGTTCGGCTTAGCCGACCCGGTTCGACCCAATTCGGGTCATCCCCTTCCTCATAGTGGGAATGAAACAGAGTGTTTCTTCTCCGTTTCGTTCCTTCATAATTTTTTTTTTATTTTTTTTCCCTGGGCTGAGGAGCTCCAGGCCTTCTCCCTCCTCATCATCGTCCTCACGAAACCATCCTTCCCCTTAGTTATCTCCCTCAATTCTTTTTTCTTCTTCTCCATTAACTTCTTTTTTTTCTCCTCTCTTCTCGACTGATTTGTTTTCCTTTATTCCACTTAATCCCTCACCTCCTCCTCTCTCCTTCAATCACACAGCCAACAACAAGAAATCTTCTATGTTCGAATATAAATTGAAACACAAACAGTCCACAAAAATCGAAAATCGAATCAAACTCACCTTCAAATCGAACAGTTTACTACAACAATCCCACAGTTTCTCTCGATTCAATCGAACTGTGAAGAAATTTAGAGAGGAAGACAGAGAGAGATAGAGAGAGATAGAATCATTGAAGAGACGAATACGGGAGAGATGATGAATTGTTGGGAACGATGAGGAAGCGATGAACAGTGGCGATACCCCTGCAGCCAAATGACCATTATGCCCTTCCATATTTATCTATTCAATACTAAAGAAATACCCTTTTTGGTCTTTTGGTTATTTTTTATTATTTTCATGTTTATCTCCTCAATTTTTATCCAAATTAATCCCTGAAAAATACTTCAATTCCACCAAAAATTAAAGAATTTACCAAATCGGTCCAAAACTCACGGACAACTCGTTTTGCACACAAATCGAGGTTTGGGACCCATGTCGACTCGTTAACTCCATTTAAAGTCCAAAATTCGAGTTTTCCAACTTAATTGCAAATATTTTTCATGAAACTCAAAATAGTAGCTCGGTCAACATTTAAACTTCCATGTAACTCATTTCGACATGTATCTCGAGACAAACCCTCGCGAATCTCAAATTTACTCAATCAACTCGAATTTCGCAAAATAAATTAATATATAAAATACAACACTAGGCAAACATCACACAAAAGTAAAATTGCATGTAAATCTCATTTCATCGGTCCTCAGCTCCCAACTTGCGACCTAAACTATAATTAAGACTAGTTAATCCTAAATTTACCACAATTATTGAATTTAAAATTGGATTTGACATGTTCAACCTATATGAATATTAAAGGTTGTAATGGTTAGGGTTAATGATTTACTTTTCCTAACCGATTTCTATGTCATAGACACGAAAGAAAACCACTTCTCTAGTAAAACTTCTCTTATCTTAGGACACCTATTCTGAAAAACTACAAAAGCCAAAATAGATGTTTATAATGAAACTCTAACAATAGAAGTAGATAATGAAACGGTAAACTTTAACATCCACAATGCTTGGATGCTATGAAATATCATTTAAATGTCCCATCAATATGCACCATATATACGTTAGATCCCATAATAGATAAAAATTTTAGAAACGATAAGTCAGACAAACTTAAAAATGTGATAGAGGATTTAAATGAAGACAATGATACAGATGAAGAGATATGTGAGATAATCAACACCTTAGAATCTTATAATACACTCCCTGAACTCTCTTACTATATGGATCTACCATTAAATCATTCAAAACTTTTACCCTCTATACTGAAAGCTCCTAACCTAGATTTAAAATTTCTACCAGATCATTTAAAATATGCGCACTTAGAAAGTAAAAAGGCTTTACCAGTTATAATTTTTAATAAATTATCAAATAAGGAGGATAAATTAGTAAATGTTCTAAAAGAATTCAAGAAAGCACTATGATGGAAAATAGTCAATATTAAAGAATAAGTCCAACCACATGCATGCTTAGAATTAATCTTGAAACAGATTCAAAACCTTTTAGACAATCTCAACTTAGATTGAACCCATAAATGATGGAAGTAGTAAAGGAAGAAAAATATTAAAATGACTAGACACATGAATGATATTCACAATAGTAGATAGTAATTAGGTTAGCCCAGTACAAGAAGTCCCATAAAAGACAGGGATCACAATTATAACAAATGAACATGGAGAATTAATATAAACTAGAATACAAAATTGTTGGAAAGTGCGTATAATTATAGGAAGCTAAACACTGCAACTAGAAAAGATCACTACTTATTTCCATTATAGATTAAATGTTAGAAATAGTAGCTGGATGAACCCATTAATGTTGTATGATGGATACTAATGATTTCGTTAGATTCCTATAGCTCCAGATGATAAATAAAATACCACTTTAACTTTCCTTTTATGTACATTTTCTTACAGGAGCATGCCTTTTGGCTTGTGTAACGCACCCGCTACATTCCAAAGATGTATGATTAGTAATTTCACTACATAGAACATTTCATTAAGATATTAATGAATGACTTTAGCGTATACAGTAATTCTTTTGATGAATGCTTAATTCACTTAACCAAAGTACTTGAAAGATGTATAAAGCAAAATATAATATTGAATTATGAAAAATGTCATTTTATGGTAAATCAGGGACTTATATTAGGATACATAGTGTCAGCAAAAAGGAATAAAAGTAGATCGACCTCGCTAAAATCCAAGTTATAAAAACATCACCTAGCCCCACTACTGTGGGAGAGGTAAGTTCTTTTCTTGGCCATGCAGGATTTTATAGAAGTTTTGTGAAAGATTTTTCCAAAATAACACAACCCTTATGCAAGAATTTGCAAAAAGATGTTAACTTGAGTTCACGGTTAAATGTAAGATAGCTTTTAATAAACTAAAAGATACATTGATTACCACGCTTGTGATAAAGTCACCAGACTGGTCACAAATGTTTGAAATAATATGTGATGCAAGCAACTATGCAGAAGGAGCTATTTTAGGTCAAATATTAGGAAATGATCCTCATGTCGTATATTATGCATCAAGAACTTTGGATCTTGCCCTACTAAACTATACCACCACATAAAAGGAACTATTAGAAATTGTATATGCATTAGAAAAAATTAGACCATGTTTACTAGGAATTAAAGTAATAGTTTACTCAGATCATACCGCATTAAGATATTTGATGGGAAGAAAAGATGCAAAATCAAGATTAATAAGATGGATCTTATTGTTACAAGAATTTGATCTCACTGTAAAAGACAAGAAATGTGCAAAAAACTTAGTAGCAGACCTTATAGATAGATTAGAAAATGGAGAACCCTAACTACCATTAAAAGATGAATTTTTAAATGAACACTTTTATAAGATAGCTATTACTAGTCCATGGTATGCTGATACAGTCAACTATCTCACTATTAACAGGCTATCACGTTATTTTACAAGTGCTCAAAATAATAAGATTAAACACGATTTTAAACATTATTTATTAGATGATCCTTACTTATGAAAATTCTATTCCGACCAAAACACTCGAAGATGTATTTCACAAATGGAAATACAATCCGTCATTGCCATACTTATGCTTATGGATGACATTTTGGTCCACGTCATACAACCCGTAAAATATTAGACTCTGGATTTTTGCAACCTACTTTATTCCACGATTGTTATGTTTACACAAAAGCTTGTCCAAATTGTCAAAGAACCGAAAACTTAAGGCGTAGGAACCAAATGCCTTTATGTCTTATTTTGGTTTAAGAAGTATTTGATGTTTGGGGAATAGACTTTATAAGACCTTTTCCATAATCTTATGAAAATATTTGCATTTTATTAGTTGTAGACTGTGCGTCTAAGTGGGTAGAAGCTATAGTCACGAAATCTAATGATTATAAAATAGTAGTTAATTTCCTAAAATCAAGGATATTTACTGTTTTGAGAGCACCTAGAGCATTAATTAGAGATAGAGGTTCACACTTTTACAATAGAATTTTCACTACTCTTATTCACAAATATAATGTCACCCATTAAACATCTACTACATATAACCTAGAAATTTATAGAAAAGCCAAAACCTCAAATAGAGAAATTAAATCAATTTTAAAAAGGACGGTTTGTCCAACACGTAAACACTGGAGTCTTTATTTCGAAGACGCATTATGGGCATATAGAACTGCATTTAAGACACCCATAGGCATGAAACCATATAGGCTAATTTTTAGTAAAGCATATTATTTACCCGTAGAACTAGAACAAAAGGCATATTGGGCAATTAAGAAATGTAATATAAATTATTAAAATGTAAGAAGACAACGTAAACTAAAAATCCAAGAGTTAGAAGAATTGAGAAAAAATGCATATGAAAGTGCTTCTATTTACAAAACTAAAATTAAAGCACTTCATGATAAAAAAAATGAATGTTAGGAATTTTGAAGTAGGACAAAAAGGTTTAATCTTTTGTTCACGTCTTATATTATTTCCTGAAAATCTTCATTCGAGATGGACATGATCCTACAAGTTTATGGACATAGATTAAAACATTATCATGAAAATTTTATCTCACAGGATATAGAGATCATTAACTTTGACCCAATTGACAATAATAGATGAATTGAATACTATTGAGGATCATATTGTAACAATTAGTTCCAATGAAATAATCAAGCTATTGATGATTAAAATAGTCAGAAGAAAAAAGAATAAGAAATCACAGAAGAAGAAACAACTTGCCAGAGACCCATACGAGTGCGATAAGGATGCCTTAGATTTCAAGGAGTTTGGTGAAAATGGCAATCGTGTAAAAATATTTGTAGATGATCTAGGGCAAACCTACCTAAACATACATATCAAACCTAAACATACATATCAATGAGATGTCCATCTACAGAGTTCAACTCGATACGAGAGAGAAAATGAATCTTATGCCTGAACACTGGTTTCTTCTAACAAAATTAAGGGTTCATTGCAAACCTCCTATTATGTTGTCAAAACCAAATGTCACTTATATAGTCACACTAGAAGTATCAAAGAAAGTGCATGTACGAGTGAGTAGGCTCACCATCATTACAAATTTTCTTGTCATGCCAACAACTATCCCAGATGATATGATAATATTGGGTAGACCATTCTTATCAACTGTTGGAGCTATAATCGATGTACGTGGGTGCATAGATACACTAACGATGGGTGATGAAGAAATATCATTCCAAAATAAGATTGAACTTTGCGATGATATGGAAGAAGAGCAATTTTATGTTGGTGATGAAATTAATGACAACATACGTTTTTCAGACCCTTAGTGAAGACATTCTCAACGATGAACTACTAGGAGCGAAAGATTAATTCATTGACATTTAATGAAGATTGGTTCCTTTATAAGTCGAGCAAACGACTATAAACAATAACGCTTTATGGGTGGTAGCCCATATTCGTTATTTCTTTAAGTTATTTCAGTTTTTAGTAGGAAATCTTGCTTCATTATAGTTTGTTTTTATTCTTTCTCTTTTTGACTCTATTTTGAAATTACTTTTGGAAGTCACGCTTCAGAGTATTTCCAATAGATGGGGGGATGATCAGGTTGTTTTTATTTTTATGGCCTTTATGTGAGTCCACATTATAAAACTGCTTATTCGTTTGTTTATCTATTCCATTAATAAAATTACTAGTTAGGTACATATCTTAATCAAATTTGCAAAATCTTTGATTTTTTTCAGTCAATCTTACTTTTTCATTCACCTTTTAGTAATTATATGTAAGTTACTTACAAAATAAAATTGGAAAAATAACAAAATTTAGGTTTAGCGAATCGTTAGCGATTCCAAATAACACTGTGAATTGCTAGCAAAATTGGCAGTAGACCACAAGATATTTAATGTAAATTTAAAGTATGGCAAATCCCAACTATTCGCCTTACACATGAATTACTGGCCAAATCGGTGGGTCACTACATCCCACAACAACTCATTTAATATCGATTTGCATAACAATTCATAGCGATTCCACTAACACATGAATTGCTAGGCACAATCTTTGCTTTTTAAAACTAAAACCTCAAAATCGCCACACACACCACCTCATTCACATTATGAAAATCTTGCACCTTTTCATAAAAATCCCAATTTCTTGCCGAGATTCAACCCTTATAAGCTCATTCTTAGTTTATTTAAGTAATTCTCACCCTTACCTAGCTTCATTCAATACCAAAAACATCAACTTTGAAAAGAGTAGAGCCAAGCCAGGGTTTAAGAAATATGGAGTTGGAGCTTGAAGCACCGAATTAGAAGAGTTCAAGAGCACATATATTGAAAGATTCACTCTCAAGAAAGTAATCACATAACACTAGCCCTTTTTTAATGAAATCTCGATTTCTTATTGAATCTTTGAAAACTCTTAAATTGATTTCAAAGTTTTTTGTGAATTTCATTTTGGTACATTGAATTAATTGGTTTCAATCAATTTGGTATCGTTATGACAATGATCGTTGTTTTACAAATAGAGTATTCTCGATATTTCTGGAGTTTTCACAAAGTAGAAAGTGTTCGCAACAATTTTGAAATTGAGTTCTCCATAAAACGAAAGTGTAATTTGTGAGTTTTTGAAAGACTATTCAATATATTGTTCTCATTTTCTTGAATCCTTTAATTTTCAAATAAATTTGTCAAAAACCCATATCTTTTTATGCATAATTTTTGAGTTTCTCGAATGCGATTTGGCTTTCAACAAATTACCTGCCTTAAATATATTTTTCTATCAAATACATGATTTTGTTTTACTATTTCATAATAGTGATTTGACCATTATGACGAGACAATGTATAGGAAGAGGTAGGAGTAGTGTGCAAAAGAAAGGAAAATGGGTTATGATAGAAAAATCTAAGAAAGATCACTCGAGCCAAAACATGTCCATTTAACCCACGAGTATCATTATTAGAGAATCAAGCACTGGAAGGCCTTAGTTGAGAACACCTACTCTACCTAGCTCTGATGAGGATTCGGATTGCCTAGACCCAAACACATAAGTCCCCTATGACCCCATGAGGTTTTTCTGTCCCAAAACACAAAATAGATATTTTCGAGACATGAAAAAAGTTATCATACTCGAGAGAGGGCTCCAAATCTAAAATGTGTATAAGTATGAAGACAAAATGGTGAGCATCATATAAGAAAAAGAATGAGAACACCTTTTTAGGTATTACGAAGGTAAACTATAAAGGATGCTTGAAATTAGTTGACCAATTTTCTATAGGAATGGATATGTGATTGAAAATCATAAAGAGGTGATTGTTTAAGGAAAAAGATTGATATTTCATCCAAGGCACCGAACATACATTATGGACTTCCAAAGGCAAGAGTTAGACATGATTCTGATTATCCCAACATATATTACATCCCTAAGAAGTTTACCCATCCATACAAATTCACGAAGCCTTAGAGGAAATTACCAGATGGGGATTTGCTCTTAATCTACTTGGTCACCTAAGGTTCATCGAAACCACCAATTTTAAGAAAACCACTAAATATTGAAGTGACATCATAGAAGCCTGCTTATACCCCACTAAAAACATTCTGAAGTGAAGAACTGTACAACTGCTCTGCTATACTATTAGAGCATCTGCCCTAGGTAAATTTACAAACAATGTTTAACTTATAATTGTAGTTAATAAAATAGATGTTTTCGTTTGCTATTTCATTATAAGTGATTGCATGTTTAATTATAATAAGATCCATGATTATTTGTTAAAATATCATAAATGACCTTAGTCGGTCATTATACTGGAAACTATAATGAATTTAGACTAGTGTGTGTCTTGATTGATGGTCATGCGATGATAAAACGTATAAGGATACGAATCAAGATTATGAGTACTTGTTAGGGAATAAGGTACTGGACCGACCCGCTAATAAGTGTTTATTTAGACTTATATATAAGGTTAATTTAGTAGTATATCTAGTTTAAATATCCCAAAATGAGCTCTAATTGATGTTATGTATGTGTTTTTAGGTATACAAGATATAAAGGAGACAAATAAGTGATTTTATGATGAAATGAGGAGAAAATGAGCAAAAGTACACTTGATGCCATGGCAAGGAGGCTTGATGCCATGGGAAGAAAGTACAAGGCGTGGGCAAGGCGTAGAGAAGGAGAGAAGACATGAGAAGTGGTGCAGCAGAGGTGACGCGGTGGCGGTGTCATAGCTTAACACACATAGCATGGGATCACTTAGTGACAACACTAAGACATAAAAATAAAAATTTAAGACTTCTGGTTCATTTGGAATTGTTAATTAGGGTTTCTAATTGTATTCCAATGAGTCTTAGGGGTATAAATAAGTATTATAACATGGTATACTAACCTAATATCAACACATTACATAAATTAGCATAGTTTACATTGTTCTTGAGTTTTAAGAAATGTTTTGGAGGAGAAGACATTGAAGACTCACTTGTGGTTATTCAGAATTGTTTCCTTGATTTAATTGAAGTTATTAAATTCAATTCTTGATTGCAATGAATATGATGTGTATGTTGATTTCAATGATGAGTGAGTAGTTCATTAATCTTAAGGATAAATGGATCATATAGTATGAATGCTTTACTAAAGAGAGTATGAGTAGATTATAATGATAAAAGTGCAATAGTTAGAATTTGTATCGATTCTATACATAATGCTATGAGCATCTTAATCATGTGTTAATTGATTCGAGGTTTTAGGAGTTACCATTTCCATTGTAGCTTTTAAGATGGATATGAACGATACAATCATAAAATATGTAACATTGATAGATAGTTATTGATTAGGGAGGCATAAATAGTAAACTAAAGTGGTTATGAATCTAAAGACTTGAAACTTAAAGCAATGTGAAACTTATGTTATTCACACATATAGGTGGAGTTCTAGTTTGTACATTAGGATCCTTTTCACCACGACAGTGGGTTGAAGTGAGTCTTAAGAAAGTTTATCTATTCTAATTGAGCATTACACACACATAATGAAAATGAAGGAAGTGAGATATAAAAGCATATTAATTCATTACTTAGGTGAAGTTGTGAACTAAGAGTTTTTTTAATATAATAGTATAAGTTTATTACATTGTTTTCTATAATAGAGTAGTTAGTTAAAACTAACTAAAATGGGATTTTCTTAGCAATATAGTGAATTTAACTAAATGAACTGTGTGCAATACACCTTTCCCTAAGGACGATATTCATAATTAATATTAGTTAATCACATTATTACTACAATCGAGCTGTTATACTTGCAGCCATGATCAAGTTTTTGGCATTATTGCCGGGGATAGGTAGCTACACATTATTTAAGTTAGTTTACAACATTTTTAAGTTTTTATTTTAATTAATTACTTTTCAAGAATGTAAAAAAATGTTTAAGTTTCACGTTAGAAAATCTTCATTTGATCTTTTGTGTTTTCTATTTCATGGAGAATTAGTGCATGTGTAGTAAAGGAGAAAAGGACTTAGCGCCTTATGATCCTGAGATTAATAGAACCAACAAGGGAAAGAAAAAAAGGAATCAAGATGGTGGAGGATCAAGCACGAAACCAACAATAGGGTTGACGGAATAATTAACCCAAAGGTGATCTAGTAGTGCATGTGTCTTCATGACTACTTCAAGCCATAACTTTAAGAGATATACAACATAGTGATGAGGCTTCCAGCCAACACCACTGAGTTTGAGTTAAGACAGTCTCTAATCAACATAGTGCAGAATGACCTATTTAACGGGCTAGCAAATGAAGATCTGGTTGCACATGTAGAGAATTTCTTGGATAAGTAGATACTATGCACATTACTAGATTTACAAAGGAGGTAATCAAGATGAGACTTTTCCCATTCTTATTAGGTGGAAAGTTGAATCCTCATTCCAAGGACTGAATGCGAGGAGTATGACTTCATAGGCAAAAATAAATGAAAAATTTATAGACAAGTTCTTTCCTCAAGTGAAGGTCGGTGAAAAGAAACTGAAAATCAACGAATTCAAACAGGAGGATATCGAGTCTCTTGGCTAGGCTTGGGGAAAGATTCAGGGAGATGCTGAGGAGATGTCCAGGATATGGATATATGAAATGGGCACAACTATAAAACTTTACTATTGATTGAATCACAATATTAGAACATTAGTGATGTTGTAGTAGGCGAGCTCAAGCAGGAGGATACCGAGTTCTCTACTAACCAAGGATGAAAATAGAGAATTAAATCTTCTGGATCTTATGTATGAGAAATCAATAGCCGATACTCGTTCCACGGTGAGAAAGTAGTAGGAGTATACGAGATTAATTTGCAAGCTACGATCATGGCACAACTATCCAACCTGAGTAGTAAAAGGTGAAGCTATAAATTGGAAAACAATGTCCATAACTGCAAGTGATACATTAATCCATTAATCACAAAGCATTGGTGGTTAATCCATTGGATATGCAACAAGGGATGGAATTTAAAGATGCCAACTTCATGAACAACCAGAACTATGGAAACAACTTCGAACCGATAGGAATGGCCCTTAAAAGGTTATATCAATGATATATAAACCCGAACTTCTCATATGGAAATCTTAATAATGCACTGAAGTTACAGCTAGGTTTTGATTAATAAGTCCAACAAGGGAAGCTAGGCCAGAGTGAAAAAATGACTTCAATGAAGTCATTTGAGAAATTATTGCAAGCTACTGTTGGGTTTTGGGGTTCATGCGCAGCGGAGATTACAAAACAATTTTGAAAAACCCCAACAGATCCGAATCTAATTCCATTAAAAACATTTAAACCATGAAAAACTTAATCATACCTCGCCGCAATATACCTTTCTCGAAAGTTGATCGATCTCTAAGGCGTTGCCAATGACAAACGCCCTCTACTAGTAGTCCACATGAACGGCGGCCGAGATTCGAAGTGCTAGCTTCGAGAGAATACCAAACCTTTTGTTTCTCTCCAAAACGATCCAGAGCATACCAAAAAACCCTAAGTCGTTTCTAAAACGAAAATAGAGTTTCGGCCTTTTAATCTTTCGTACGTGTATTCTAACTTAAAGCGTCTATTTATACAACCCTCGTATATAGACGGTTAAGTAAATTACACATATACCCCTACTTAAAGAAGTATAAGTGTAATACACCACAATGACGTTTCTGTCGTGAATTTTATCATATAAAATTCATTTTTATGAACCATCTTAAAATCTCGCAAAACCATTCTTATTGTCCGATCCAATAGGCTCATACAATGTTGGCAGTGTACCAAAACATATTTTAGTATACAAGTCATAAGCGACCTCTAGCAAGACATTATGACTACCCAAGTTGTACGAATATCAAATCGATACAACCTAATCAATAGTGTATATAACATCATTTGTCACACGATATCCTTTTGATCAAACGTAAGGCATGGAATTGTCACCCAACATGTTCAATCGTACTAGTCTCGATCTCTAGGTATACTGAAAACATCCAAGTGACATTGATCAATATCAATTCACTTAGACTAGGCCTTTTAACAGTCTAACATATCGAGGGATCCGCTAGATATCTCTCTTTATATGAGAGGGACAAATTCTATCTCGATTACACAACTTCATCACATTGCTCACACAAGATAACCAATCACAACCTTTATAATCGTCCGGTTAAAGACAACGTTTGATAGTGTCAAATCACTATGTTCCTAATGTTGAAGTCTCTGGTAATCTCAAGTCGAGGATCTTGAAAAATATACCTATCATGAGAAACAACTATGACTTAATCCATGTGATGTTCTCATAGCGGTCGGTCCAATACTTTGTTCCCTAACAAGTACTCGTGATCTTGATTCTTATCTCTATACGACAATCATCATATGATCATCAATCAAGACTCACACTAGTCTTAATTCATTATAGTTCCCGATATAATGATCGACTAGGGACATTTAGGATATTTTTATAAATACTATGGATCTTATTATAATGTAAACATGCAAATTAATTATAATAAACAACAAATGAAATCCTCTATTTTATTAACTAAAAGTATTCATAAAGACAGTTAATGGATTGACCTAGGGTACATGCCCCAACAGCTATCGATATAAAAATAAAGAATACCAAGAGAAGCATGAGAAAGAGATGAAAAATGTGACGCAAGCTCTAAAGATGAGGGATGATGAAAGAACATAATCCATCAAGAACCTAGAGAGACAGATTGGTTATCTGCCATTCATATGATGAGCACTATCATAAATCCTAAAGATAATGATAGTGCCATTCATATGATGAGCACTTCGGCAGTGAATGAGCTAATTTAAGAGTAAGTGATGTACAAGCAAAAAGAGTCAACACTTTGGTCATGAAAAAATATGAAGTTATGCATGAGAATGGAACGGAAGTGAGAAAGATCAACTTGAAGGATTCAAGCAATAAAGGATAAATGCCTTGAAGAATAACAAAAAAAGGAAGAAATAATGGAGAGTTAAGCAACAAGATGAAGAACCTTCTAAAAAAGCACCAAAAGGAAATAACATGAATGTTGTTCCAAAGAAGCGGAACCAAAATTCAAGTTCATACTAAGACTTCATCCAATTAAGATAAGAGGTCTTAGAGATTTATGCGTACCATTAAGCATTGATGGGGACCAGTTTAGAAACATTTTGTGTGATATAGAAGCCTCAGTCAATGTAATGCCTATAAAGGATATGTTACAAGCATTTTTGAAGATCAATTGTCCTGATACAAAAGACTTGAAAGTAGATGGTAACTTAGTAACAAAATAGTGAGAGTCTTAAATATGCATTTACAAGTAGGTAGACTCACCTTTATCACTGATTTTAAGATAATGGATTATGATATAGATGATGATGTGTCTATGATACTTGGGCAGTCATTCTTAAACACTGCCAATGTGATTTTGTACACGAGGAAGAAAATGATCACAATAAGTATCGAGGAGGAGGATGATAGCGAGAAAATTATCTTTCTTGAAGGGTTAGAAGTACATCTGAATGGAAGAGATATCGTTATCTCTTACCTACAAATGGAGTATCTCGGTTTAGACTCAAACTAAACGAGCAAAAGACGCCGACTAGTGACATTAAAGAAACATTACTGGGAGGCAGCCTCAGGGTTTTTAATTTCGATTTTTTTAATTTTAGTTAATTACTTCTTTTATTTAGGTAGAACAATCTAAATGTTTTAGTGTTTTTCTAACTTTTAAAAGTTTTGTGCAAATTGTGTAGGAAAGACCATTTTTCGGTGACATTTCATCGGAATGGAGAAGTCTCAATTAAGTCAACAAAAAGTGTAAAAGAGCAAAGGAGTTAGAGTGGTTAAGGTTAGATAAATGGACAAATCACGGGTAAGTTTTTATGAAATTTTTATATATATTAGGTTTTTCACGGTGTCAAGTTGCCTTGTATAGTAATACACAGAGTGGAAAAGCGCCAGTAGGTACTTAATGAAAAAATTGCAATTTATGGTGAAAGATTGGTTGACATCGTGTGTGTACACACGACGTCGTGGGCTAACAAAGACACCGTGCCCTATAAGGGACGACGTCGACATCGAGGAGGAGGTTTTAAACTCATTTCATCCCATGTTTTTCACACTTTAACTCTATTCCATACACCAAGCATACATCCCTTAAGTACCCAAGTTTGAGTAATTTTAAGAGAGAAAAGAGTGTTCCTAATGATCAATAGTGAAAAGAGAGTATATCGTGGATTTGCACAAGGAGGAAAGCTAGGGAATTGATTTGAAGATTTGATTCAAGTGAGCAATAGGGTTTTAGTTTGTGAGAAAAGTGAGAGGGATTTGATTGATAAAAGCTTGGAGGAGTAATCTACACTAAAAAATAGTTTGAGATTAAGGTAAATTTACAATTTCATTAGTTATGCTTTGAGATTTTTGGATATTATTGATGAAATTGCATGAATTGTGGAAATTAGGTTTTTGGATATGAATTTGAAGTTTTATGGATTTAGAGCATCAATATGGCTTATGGTGAATTAGCATATGTCTTTTGAATTATTTGACATGTGAATAACCCTTGTGGATGAAACTTTTGAGTTTAAGTGATTTGAAGACCCGTCGTGAATTGTTGTGTTGTGTGAATTTTAGAGAAAATGGCAAGAACAAGGAGGCAAGTGAGTCAAGTTAGTGAAATAAGGGTAAATGATAATGAGGCATCATCCTTAAGAGTTCCAAATGAAGATGCCCCGAGGCCTTTTAAGTCTAAGTACTATATTAATATAAAGGTTAAGGAGAGATATGAGGCCATTGAGAATAGGGAATTCATTTGCAAAAGAGGAATAAACATGTCGGCTAAGTATGATAATAGAGTTAATAACTTCATTAGGAAATAAGGCTGGGAACATTTTACTCAAAACTATAGGGAGAACAAGGTTAATGGATTGAGGGAAATAGTTTACGAGTTCTACGCCAATGCGAAGTTTACTAAGAGAGATCATTTACAGGAACTTGAGGGAGTCTATAATGACTAAGAGAGACAATAAATTTTTGTTTCTAATTTTGTGCTTAAAGGCCAGAATTAGATTGATTCATAATGAAGAATTTGATATAGCGGCCCAAGCAACAATTGATGAGAGTTTATGCTAACTTTGAAATCACCGACTAGATACAAAGACTATGAGGATGTGTGAGTGAGAGAGAGAGCAGAAAAGATATCTTAAGAGTTGTTGTTAAGGAGCAAGAGGATCACACAACAGGAGCATCCGCAGTAGAGTTGTCCCAAGAGTTGCAGAATGAAGGATGCGAAGAAAATGATGATCACCAACAGGGATTTGCTGAAGGCTACGAGTTTGTAGACTCACTGATATGAGAGTAGGACTTGAATGGTCCTGACATTTTTCCATTACCTCCACCACCACAGGCACCAGTACCACCACTTGAGGAATTGACTCCATGACACCAGAGGCTATGGATTGCTGAGATGAAGAGATAGTATAGAGAGGATAAGGTTCAGTATTGTGAAACCTATTGAGATATAAGCAAGACCAACTGAATGGACATTGCAATTTCATGTTTTTGAAGATTATTACATTGACATAACTAGATATGAGAGGTGCAGACAATTAAGATCTACTAATAGGTCTATTGATAGGTCAATAATTATACATGTTTTATAGTGTAATCTTTGATGATTTTAAATGAGATTGATGATATTACAGAGGTATTCTCTTGCTTTTGTGATTTTATGGTTTAATTAGGAAAAATAAAGAAATGGAAGAATAAGAGGAAGAAAACTCAAAATAGTTAACTGAAAAAGTCCAGCGAATTAGCCAGTGAATTAGAAAATACAAAGGAATTGCTGGATGAATCAGTAAAGCACGAAGAGATATTTCCAATGACTAACTCAGTGAATTGTGAACAACAAAGGATTCGCTAAGTTCGGTAATGAGTTTTTTAGATAAGAACAAGGAATTTGAGTTTATCTATGATATACATACTTAGGAAAACTATAAATAAAACCTAGGGATCCAAAATTAAGAGCCCTATATTAGTTATTATTAGTTTTAAAATCTTTTCAATTAGGTTTTATTTTAGTTCATTGTTCATTGCTTTTAGACACTCTTTGGAGATTCAAGACTTATTTAATAAAGGTATTTTAATTAATGTCTTTCAATTATTTGTTTAATGCTTTTTTTTAATCACACATGTCAATCACGATTTTAATAATACTTATTTTAAACCGTTCATCAATTTGACAACTAATGGCTCTTTCTTATTTTAAACCAATCACAGTCATAGATTTTAATAGTTATTTTTGCATTTTACAACTAATGGCTCTTTCTATTAAGTGCATAGTATGTATCTTAGTATATGGTATCTAAACCTATGTCTATGTTTATTGACAACAATTATAGAAGTAGTAACTAGGATTAATCTATAGGGAAAAATTACCCGAGTGAATGTTCTAGGTGATTGTATTCTAGGTTATTTAATGACTAGCATAATTCTGGCCTTTATTTAATTTAAATTAGGTATGACTTTTATATAGTGTTAATTGTATCGTAATTTCTAGTTTATTGCATTTTATCCAATAAGTAGAGTTACAAGGATAAGAATATGACTTATTTCCATTGAATATAGGAAAATCGATAGTTTGCTAAAGACTATCAATCTATTGTGATTAGAGTTTAATGATTTAAAATCATTATATAAATATGATGATTTGATTACGACTGTGTTTTAATAAATTGTCCATATATAATGGTTTACATATCATTATTTAAGATGTATTGTCTAGATATTTAATTTATATTGATTTCTCGATTGTTTGTTTGAATTGCATTAAATTAGTTTACTGAGTTTAAACTGCATATAGTTTAATTACTTTAATTAACTGATTGTTTTGTTTTTAGATTAATATTGTTTAATACCCATTTGAATTAGATTATTTAAATTAAAGTAAGTAAATCCAATAAAACTTTAGGGTAGCCTTAGTTCGAGATTTGCAAAATCCTTGTAGAGACAATATCCAATTTATTATTACTACAAACAATATGAAAATATGAGAAACTATTATGCACGCTCCACGTGTGTCAATTTTTAGTGCGTTACCGAGGATTTTAAATAATCTACTCTTGAAAACCTTCTTGTTGAATGTCATATGATATTGCTAAAAATGAGGAATAACTAACTTTTAGGCAATCTGATAGGAATGTCATGGCTTATGAACCTATGTGCATAACTTTTGCAACATAATTTTTGGAATTTGAATTGAAGTTCGGATTCATAAATTCTTTATCATGTTTCTATGGTGAAGATAATGAAGATACAAAATAGTTTATTGGGGAGTTCGCACACAAAGTAAGCATGTTGAAACCTAAGGATATAAAAATATATTATGTTAAATTTAAAGCTTTTCCTTCTGTATTAAAAGGCCAAGCTTTAGATTGGTTATTTTACCTCCCTCAAAACTCCTAACCAATCGGTCAAAGATGCTACAAGTCTTTATTGATCAATATGTTCCAGCAAGGCAAATTAGTTTATATAGAAAAAAAATCAGCAATGTAAGGATGGAGATTAGAGAGACTTTTGATGAATTTGGGATAGGTATAAAAGATTAATTTCATTATGTCTAGATTTACAAAAAAATAATTTAATGCAATATTTTTATGAAGGATTAAATCACTTGGAACGAAGATTCTTAGACAAGTAATATGATTCCCTAAAAAAAGGTGATGATCTTGATAAAGTCAGACCAATTAATATAAAACCACTATTACCTCATCGTTTCGAATATAATAGAAATGCTAAGAAATTGTAGGAAGAAAAACAAATCTCTGATACATTAAAGAAAGTAAGAGTTAATATACATGTTGGGGTATGTGTCATAGGTTAATCTACAAACATTGTTTATCTTATAATTTTAGTTAATAAAATTAAGTTTTCATTTGATGTTTTATTATAAGTGATTGCTTGTTTATCTTATAGTAAGATCCATTGTTATTTGTTGAAATATTCTAAATGTCCTTAGTTGGTCATTATATTGGGAACTATAATAAATTAAGACTAGTGTGAGTCTTGATTGATGGTCATGTGATGATCATGCATGTGGGGATACGAATAGAGATCATGAGTACTTATTAGGGAACAAGGTATTGTATCGACCCGCTGTGAGAAAACTACATGGATTAAGTCATAGGTGTTACTCATGATAGCTATATCATTTAGTCATTCGATTTGAGATTACCATAGACTTCAATATTAGGAGCATGATAATTTGACACAATCAAACATTGTCTTCAACCAGACGATTATAAATATGTGTGATTGGTTACCATGTGAATAATATGTGAAGGTGTGAAATCAAGATAAAATTTGTCCTTCTCATATAGAGAGATATCAATGGATCCCTCGATTGGTTAGACTATTAAATGGCCAAATCCAAGTGAGTTTATATGATCAATGTCACTTGGATATTTTTATTATACTTAAAGATCAAAACTAGTACGATTGAATATTAAGGGTGACCTTTTCATACCTTACATGTAATCAAATGATATCGCACTATAAAAAGATATGATGTATGTTATTCACTAAGTTCTTTCGATTTTGATATTCATGCTACTTGGGTAGTCATAATGCCTTACTAGAGATCACTTATGACTCGTGTACCAAGATCATTTTAGTTCACTACCAATGTCACATGAAACTATTAGGTAGCACAGAAAGAGTGACTTTGCATAATTTAAATTGGTCTAAAGCAATAAATTTTATATTATAAAACTCATGACATAAAAGCCCTTACAATTTGTTATAACTTATTAATATGGGCATTTATGTAATTTACTTGAATTGCTTAAATACAATAGTTGTATTACAAATATTTTTTTAAAAAAATGAGCTTATCTACACATATAAATAGAGGTTGAAACCCTAAAACGAAATAAGATTCTCGTTTTGTTATTTTTGAGTTCTCTGGATTTTGGGAGAGAGAAAAATGCTTTCAATCTCTTTTAGGATTAACACTCCAAATTGTGGTCACCGTTCTAATATGGATTTTTGATAGAAGACGCGCACTTGAAAGTCTCGAAGATCGAACTATCAGAGAAAGAAATAACGGATTAAGGTATGGTTTACTTTTGTAGATCTAGTTTAATGAAACTTATTTTCGATCCAGTTTGAGTTTTTCAAAAATTATTTTGAATTTTTTGCTACGTATGAACCCTAAAACCTAATAATACCTCCGTTTAAAATCATTCAAAATGCACTTAAGTATTAGAAATTTATAAAATATTTATGCAACGATAAGATTAAGGCTAATGAAAAGGTAAGTCTAGGAAAACACCTATTAGCACTAATTCAAAAGAAATTAGCTTCTAAATGATCTGAACTTGAATGTTTTTCGTTTCAAGTACAATTGAAAATATAAGAATTCCTAAATCATTATGTGATCTGAAAGCCTCCATAAATATTATGCATTTATCTATTTATTTGCAAATAACATATGTACGTTTTAAAAAAACTAGTATTATGGTACAATTTATAGATAGATCCACTGTCAAACCGTGATAAGTCAGTATTTATATGTTTTTAGTAGTTTATTTTAGTATATTTAATTATTAAAAATATTAAAAATATATATTTAATTATATTTTTGGTCAATTTTAGGTGAAACGAAGTACGCGGTTGAATTCGTGGCGGAAAAATACTCAAAATGGAGTATTTACTTGCATTGATCGGATGTCGGATAGTTTGTCTCGAAATACGCATTGCGCGGTGTGTCGAATAGCAGACATGATATTTCAGCCAATAAGGTGATGCTACGTCAGCATGAAAAGCCACTCTTGACCAATCATATGCTGCCACGCGGACGTTTCTACCAACAACTGCGTCATTCGGACGATTTCACCAATCCAACATCGCCATGTCAGCACCGCAATTCTAGCAACCAATGAGGAGATGCCATGCGTCACCACGTCACCACGTCACCTGCAAGACATTTCTCCTTGCTTTAGCAATGAGTCGATCTGCCTCGAGATTCGTGTCCGCACAGACTCCCATATTTTCGCCGTATTCGCGCGAATTCTTCTTCCGATGTTCTTCATCCACGTAGCGCTCTCCTATTCTCCGACGGGTTACATTGAGGTGTTTCGGCTAGTCACGCGATGACACGTAGCGCTGACTCGGCGAGACATAACGAAATATCCAGATTTTTTGGCGAATCAGGCGGCGACACTTCAGCGAGTCGGCGGCGATCGGTCCAATAAGGTCTCGACACGTGGTGCGGTAGTTAAAATACAGTGAATCATGCTGTGACACATGACATAGTTCAATTTTTTATCTAAAAACACCCTTCCGATACTCCTCGACGCACGAGTCACGTCCCTAACCCCTAAAATTAGTATCCGAGTCCAATTTGGAGTACTTTTATATATTAGGAATCTAGGTATTATTAGAGAAAAAGAATTAATTAATATTTTTAGAGATCAATTATTAGTTTTAGTATAGATTTTTGAAGATGATGTCCGGCTAATCAATTTCTTGCCTAAGTCGAAGGGGAAGCAAGTCGGAATTATGGATTCAAAGCATATTATGTGAGATCTTTTATTTTATTATTTAATTAATTTAATTTCTCCTATTTCATTATTGTTGATTTAATGATTATGATTTAGATCTATGGTATGTATGCGGCCAATGCATGCTTTTAGATTGACAATCTATTGTTATTTGGAATATTAGTATCCGTGTAATTATGCTTTTAGACCAATAAAGTAATAAACATTCACCCATTTGCCATAAAATCCTTTCGGTTCTTGAGCGTACAACAATTGAATCTAGGTTAAATCGGTAGCGGACGCGACCGGTTATTTAGGATTAGTGTTCTCATAGATCTATATTACTGCGATTAGTGTGTTAAACCTGATTGGTGGATGTCTAGGGTTATACATTAATTAGGGAAGTAGTTAGTGGCAGACGTCCTGGCTATCGAGATTATGGGAACTAGGAATTTCTGCGGATGTCGATTTTCTATAGCTATTCTAGGAGAATTTAAATTAATAACTTTTTGGGAAAGATTGAAGACCATAATTGCTATTGAATCTTGATTCTGATTTATGGAACTGGAGATTTAGATGTCATTTAGGTGTTACTTAATTATTATTAATTGTTTTAGAAATTAGTTTAATTAATTTATTTAGTTTAGATAGATTAGTTAGTTTAATTAATATTTATTTTAAAACCCCGATTTTCTTTTTTTTGTTGTTTTAACCAAAGAAAGACAACCAGTCTCTATGGATCGACCTTTTGCCACTATTCTCAAAAATAGTTGGTTTATGAAACTTTACTTTATTGACGTTGTTCGGCGCTCGTCAATTTTTGGCGCCGTTGCCGGGGACTGGTATATTTCTTTCTTTGGTTTATTATTATTTTTATTTATTTATTTATTTATTTTCTTTATTTTTAATTTTGACTCTCTAGTTCCTTGCTCTTAACATGTATCCAAGCAATATCTCGAGTTCCACTGACCAGAAACTTGACCGAGTAATCTCCATGATGGAACATCTCCTCTCCTCTGGTGAAGTGCAAGTCAACCCCGCGATGGACTCCTCCCACCCCCATAATTATGTCGATACGAAGACTCACATTATTATAATGTGAATGGGGTAGATATGCCACATAATAAATATCAATATTTTAACATGAATTTTTTTGTGCAACAAGTCGAGGTTTGCGAAATTGGTGGAGACTATTCTCATTCCGTACATAATTGTCCATATCATCCACAGTATGAGAATTATCACTATTTTAATTATGCATCGCTACAATCCGACTTCTCTGGATTCATGTCACACTCACAGGTTCCTCAACATGAAGGAAATCAACAGTTTCATCAAAGCCTCTCCTTGGAAGATATGGTGATGCAAATGATATATCAAATGATAGAAAGTATGCAAGACTGTCGACGAGTTTGTCATAACATATGAAAACTTGATTTTAATTGTCCAGGATCGAAGGACTTGGTAACTGACTTAGATCAATATATTGCCAGTCGTCAAAGAAAAATTGATGAAGCTGAGTTGTGACTAACACAATCAACTTTTAACCCATAGAGAGGATGTGAGCGTTGATACGTTGACGAATCTTAAGGTGAAAGAGGATACACAGATGGAAGACTATTTGATAGACACATCCGAAGAATGTGAAGTTTTTCAAATTGAGCAAGAGATTGTCATTGCATTAAATGAGGGAGAAGATGAGATGAACATTGATGTCAATTCAGACAAGCTAGAGAAGCCGCAAATAGAGAGCGAGGAAGACCAACTTCTGGTGTTGGTACAACCACCCACCCTCCCATGCACATTTGGTACACCTTATAAGGGGGTGGAAGTAAGGGAGCGTTTGCGGATTTTCTACACTGCCGACAACTTTGTGTTGGATGATCCTGATACGATAGATTCTTTTGTGTTGGAAGTTCCGGATGAGCTCCTAAATATGAAAGAGGATGTGCATGCTTCATTGCCCAAATACGTAGATGCGCCATTCATTGTTGACATCTCTAAAGGAGGGCAATACGTGACCAATCATGCTAAGTCTAACCAAAGACTTAAAAGAAAGGTGGCTCGTTGGGAGGCAGCCCAACTTTATTTTTATTTTATTTTATTTTATTTATTTCTTGCATTTATTTTAGTTTTAGTTTAGTTATAATTTTTTTATTTATTATTTTTAATAACACTCTAATTTGGTTTCTTTATTTTTACAGGTAATGGAGGGTTGAAGCGCTAAGTTTTGTAGGTTTGACTTTGGATTACATTTTTAGTATAATTTGAGCATTAGTTTTTTTTAGGGAATTAACATGTTTATAGGATTATAGGTATTTTGAGACTTGGTTGGGACATACCTAACTTAAGTCGCTGCATTAGTGGCAGATTTTTTAGTAGACCCAAAACCCTAAATTTCATTCCATCATCTTGTTGATTTTACCCTTAGTTAACATACTTCGGGCTCACAAGACTTGATTGGAATCTTTTTAGTTAACTCCTATGTTTACTAGTTCTTGCTCTTGTTATGATTGTTATTTCATAGTTTCATTAGTCACCCACACATGAGAGATTTTGTGCATTCACTAGTTTTTAGAGACTTTTTATTATTCATGCATTTGTATCAATTTCTTATCCATGTCTTTCTTCACCACTATTTTTTCTTTTTGTCATATGGATGCCTTGACTTGTTTTAAACCTTAAGGACAAGGTTTGGAATAAGTTTGGGGTGTTTTAGGGATTATGGATTGATTTGGATTTTTGTGAAAGACCGCAGATGAGATCGTTTAATTTTTTATGCGGTTATATGCAGATATTGGATGGTAATGGTGGTGTTCTATATCAATTCTTTCAGTTCTTTCATTTCTTGTCCATTCACATTCTTTTCTCATTCATTAGGAATTGATACACTTTCATGTATATATATGCATTTAATATATATAGTTATTTAGAGTCACCCGAAACTTTGTTCATGCCTTTGGTTGTGGATTAGTAAATTATAGTTGCCTTTTTAACTTGAAACTTAAAGAAAATTAGGAGAAACATTTAATCAAGTTCGTAGCTCCGCATTTTTATGATTTCATGATTAAAGACTTAGATGATGGTTGAATTTAGTGCTAGATAACGAAAATGAGTAGACGGTCAAATTTATGCAAGTGATATTATTTTAACCCACATTAAGGGATTTGCTTGATTATAGTGAAAGTGAGAAGTACTAACATGAGCTTTTCATAAAGAAATAAAGAGTCCCACTGGTTTCCACAGGAAATGGAGCGGGGAAACTTGTGGTGGAAAAAAGTGAGAAAATCGGTCCATAGGAAATGGAGCAGGGACCGTATTAATTGAAAAAAGAAAAAAAAAAGATTTGGAGAAACAAAAAATAAAATAAAAAATGAAAAAAAAAACGAATAAAGACGGAAGTTGTAAAACTCCTCAAATAAAAGATTTAGTTCGAGTGCTTTCACTATATTAAGTGAGATTTTGAACTTACGTGCTTTAATAGACTAAGAAAACTCTGAGTAGTTGATGGCCTTTGTTTTGTCCGACTCTATGTTTTGAAAGTGAGATCTTAATTGTGTTTGACTTGCGAGACTTGACATATCATAACTCTGAAATTTTTTGAGTTACTTGTTAATTTGGTGACTATGTAAACCAAAGGAACTCCATGAATTTGGGTCGGATATAGGATTATCGAGTTAGTGAATTATTATATTAGGAGTCTAGTTTAGTTTATTTTGTCATTTACACATTTGCTTTGCTCGGGACGTGCAAAGTCTTAAGTTTGAGGGTATTTGATAAGTCAGTATTTATATGTTTTTAGTAGTTTATTTTAGTATATTTAATTATTAAAAGTATTAAAAATATATATTTAATTATATTTTTGGTCAATTTTAGGTGAAACGGAGTACGCGGTTGAATTCGAGGAGAAAATACTCAAAATGGAGTATTTACTTGCGGTAATTTGATGCCGGACAGTTTACCTCGAAATACGCGTTGCGCGATGTGTTGAATAGCATACATAATATTTCAGTCAATAAGGTGATGCCACGTTAGCATGAAAACCCACTGGACCAATCATACGCTGCCACGCGGACGTTCTACAACAACTGCATCATCGGATGATTTCCACCAATCCAGAGTCGCCATGTCAGCACAGAGATTCCGGCAACCAATGAGGAGATGCCATGCGTCACCACGTCACCAGAGAAGCCACGTCACCTGCAAGACATTTTCCCCGCTTCAGCAATCAGTAGATATGCCTCGAGATCCGTGCCCGCACAGACTCCTTGATTTTCACCGTATTCGCGCGAATTCTTCTTTCGCTGTTCTTCGTCCACGTGGCGCTCTCCTATTCGCCAAACGGGTTACATTGAGGTGTTTCGCCTAATCACGCGATGACACGTAGCGCTGACTCGGCCAGACACAACGAAATATCCAGATTTTTAGCAATCAGGCGCGACACTTCAGCGAGTCGGCAGCGATCGGTCCAATAAGGTCTCGACACGTGGCGCAGCAGTTAAAATACAGTGAATCACGCTATGACACATGACATAGTCCATTTTTTATCTAAAAACACCCCTACGATATTCCTCGAGGCACGAGTCGCGTCCCTAACTCCTAAAATTAGTATCCGAGTCCAATTTGGAGTACTTTTATATATTAGGAACCTAGGTATTATTAGAGAAAAAGAATTAATTAATATTTTTAGAGATCAATTATTAGTTTTTAGTATAGATTTTTGAAGATGATGTATGACTAATCAATTTCTTGCCTAAGTCGAAGGGGAAGCAAGTCGGAATTATGGATTCAAAGCATATTATGTGAGATCTTTTATTTTATTATTTAATTAATTTAATTTCTCATATTTCATTGTTGTTGATTTAATGATTATGATTTAGATCTATGATATGTATGAGGCCAATGATGCTTTTAGATTGACAATCTATTGTTATTTGGAATATTAGTATCCGTGTAATTGTGCTTTTAGGCCAATAAAGTAACAAACATTCACTCATTTGCTGTAAAATCTTTTCGATTCTTGAGCGTGTACAACAATTGAATCTATGTTAAATCGATAGAGGACGCGACCCGATTATTTAGGATTAGTGTTCCCATAGATCTATATTATTGTGGTTAGTGTATTAAACCTTATTGACGGATGTCTAGGGTTATACATTAATTAGGAAAGTAGTTAGTGGCGGATGTCCTGGCTATCGAGATTAGGGGAACTAGGAATTTCTGGCGGATGTCGATTTTCTATAGCTACTCTAAGAGAATCTAAATTAATAACTTTTTGGGAAAGATTGAAGACCATAATTGCTATTGAATCTTGATTCTGATATGTGGAACTGAAGATTTAGGTGTTACTTAATTATTAATTAATTGTTTTAGAAATTAGTTTAATTCATTTATTTATTTAGTTTAGATAGATTAGTTAGTTTAATTAATATTTATTTTAAAACCCCGATTTTCTTTTTTTTGTTGTTTTAACCTAAGAAAGACAATCAGTCTCTATGGGATCGACCCATTTGCCACTATTCTACGAAATAGTTTGGTTTACTTTATTGAAAATAGTTGGTTTATTAAACTTTACTTTATTGATGTGTTCGGCGCACGTCAAACCGGCAGGTTTACTGGAAGATGTACTGGTTAGGGTTAATGATTTAGTCTTCCCAGAAGATTTCTATATTTTAGACATAAAAGAAGATAATTTCTCTAACATAACTTCTCTAATTTTAGGAAAACCATTTTCGAAAACAAAAGAAGCAAAGATTGAAGTTTCAAATTGAACATTAATAATGGAAGTAGATGATGATACCGTGAATTTTAATATATATGATGCAATTAAATACCCAATGGATGTCTATTCCTTATGTACAGTAGATATGATAAACCCATTAATAGACAAATCTTTTAGAAAAGATAAAACAGATAAATTGGAATTTGCAATAGAAGATTTAGAGGAAGATGATGATAAAGATGAAGAAACAAAAAAGATAATAAGTACTTTGGAATCATACAATGAACTGCCAGAACTTACTTATTACTTAAATTTATCTAAACCTCATTCAAAACATTTACCTTCTATAATTAAAGCTCTAGAATTAGATCTAAAAATTTTACCAGATCATTTGAAATATGTTTATCTATGGGACAATAATAATTTACTAGTGATAATTTGTAATAAACTGAAAAGTTTAGAATAAGATAAATTACTAAATGTACTAAAAGAATTTAAAGGAGCAATAGGATTGACCATAGTTGATATTAAAGGAACAAGTCTAGCTACGTGTATGCATAGAATAAATCTAAAAACAGACACAAAAGATTTTAGACAAGCTCAATGTAGATTAAGCCTGCCTATGATGGAAGTAGTAAAAACTGAAATATTAAAATTATGAGATGTTGGTTTCATATTTCCAATAGTTGATAGCAGTTGGGTAAGCCCAATCCAAGCAGTTAGGAATTCCAGTAATAATAAATGAGCATGGAGAGTTAGTACTAACTAGAACCCAAAACGGTTGGAGGGTATGCATAGATTATAGGAAGTTGAATGCCTCAACTAGAAATGACCGTTATCCACTCCCGTTTATAGATCAAATTTTAAAAGATTAGCTGGAAAACCCATTACTTATATCTAGATGGTTATTCAGGATTTTATCAAATACTTGTAGTCCCAGAAGATTAGGAAAAAACAACATTTATTTGCCCTTTTGATTCATTTACTTATAGACATGGCTTTTGGTTTATGTAATGCGCCTGCAACTTTTCAAAGGTGTATGGTTAGTATTTTCTCTGATTATGTGGAAAGTCTTATTGAAGTCTTCATAGATGATTTTACTATTTATGGTAATTCTTTCGATGAATGTTTAGTTAATTTAACTAAAGTGCTTAAGAGATGCATAAAAATAATTTAGTATTAAATTATGAAAAATGTCATTTTATAGTAGATCAAAGACTTATATTTGGACATATAGTGTCACAGAAAGGAGTATAGGTAGATCCAACCAAAGTTCAAGTAATCAAAACATTACCTTACCCCACTATGGCAAGAGAAATACATTCATTTCTTTGTCATGCATGATTACAATATAGCATTAAATAAATCAAATGATTCAAATGATTCTTTGACAACCACACCTGCGATTAAATCACCATTTGTTTGTTACCTTTTGAAATAATGTGTGATGCAAATAACTATGTAGTTGGAGTTATTTTAAAAGTAGAAAAAGATTCTCGTGTTATATATTATGATTCTAAGGCACTAGATTCAGCCTAACAAAACTATCCACAACTAAAAATGAACTTTTACTAGTAGTGTTTGCCTTAAAAAAATTTAGGCCTTATTTATTAGGAATAAAAGTGATTTTTATTTAGTTCATGCAGCATTGTGATATTTAATGACAAAACAAGATTTTAAACCAAGACTTATAAGATGGATATTACTTCTTCATGAATCCGACCTTACTATAAAAGATAAAAAAGTGCCAAAAATCTAGTAGCAGATCATTTAAGTAGGTCAGAAAATGGAGAACCACCTATACCGTTAAGGGATGAGTTTCCGGATGAACATTTGTGTAGTAAAAAGAATGATGGCTCATGGTATGTTGATATATTTAATTATACCACTAATAGGTTATCACCTTATTTAATGAGAGCTCAAAGAATAAAACTAAAAAGGATTCTAAACATTATTTATGGGATGATCCCTATTTATGAAAATCTTGTACCAACTAAATAATTAGGAGATGTGTACTACAGTCGGAAGTACAATCAATTATATATCATTGCCATACTTATGCTTGTGGAGGACATTTTGGTCTACGAATAATTGCTCATAAAATTTTAGATTCTTGACTCTTTTGGCCCACTCTATTTCATGATTGTTTTTTTTATATAAAATCTTATCCAAATTGCCAACGAACTGGAAACTTAGGACGTAGAAATCAAATGCCTTTACTTCATATTTTTGTGAAATGTTTGATATATGGGGTATAGTTCTCATGGGACCTTTTCCACCATCGAATTGGTATATTTATGTTTTACTTACTGTAGATTATGTATCTAAGTGGGCAGAAGCAAAAGCTACTAAAACTAATGATTGAAAAATAATGGTTAGTTTCTTTAGATCAAAGTTTTTTACAATTTTAGAGCACTTATTAGTGATTGAGGTTCACATATTTGTAATTGATTAGTTGCTAATCTACTTGCTAAGTACAACATCACAACATCACACATAGGACATCTACTGCATATTACCCACAAACTAGTGGACAAGTTGAATTTCCAAATAGAGAAATTAAGTCAATACTGGAGAAAACATTTAGCTCAACACGTAAGGATTAAAGTCTTTGAATAGAAAATGCATTATGGGCATATAGAACAACATTTAAGACGCTCATAGGTATGACACCTTATAGGTTAGTATTTGGAAAAACATGCAATTTACAAGTAGAGCTAGAATATAAAGGTTATCGGGCAATAAAAACATGTAACATGAGTTATAATGAAGCAGTAAACCAAGTTGAGTTTTCAATAATTAGAAGAACTTAGAAATGACGCTTATGAAAATGCATCAATTTATAAAGATAAACAAAAGCACTTTATGATAAGAAATTAGTTCTAAAAATTTGCAAGTAGGAGATAAAGTTCTACTCTTTTGTGCAAACCTTTCCTGGAAAACTTCGTTTAAGATGGATTGAACATTTTATGGTTATGAATTTACTGCCTCATGGCGCAGTAGAAAATGAAAGCTTAGAAATAGGAAAAAATACTTAAAGTAAATTGTTATAAGTTAAAACCTTATTATGAAAATCTCATTGAACATGATATGGAAATCATCAATTTCATGCCTAAGAAACAAAGTCCAAAATGTAATGAAAATAAGTCTAATATTAACATCAACGCGAGTTAAACCCTCAAGAATGAAACAATTAAACCATAGATGTATACAAAGCCATGCAATAAGAAAAAGAAATAAAAAATAGCAACCTAAAGAACCACAGCCTGAAGTGCAACAACAAGCAGATAATCAATCGAACGGAAAGAGAATTTACTGATGAGCAACTAAAGCTTCAAGATCTAGGACATCTGATTGAAATTTTCAAAGAGGATCCAGGGAAAATCTTCTTTCACATGTTGATCAATGATGTCAGTCTTCCTGATGTTCTACTTGATATAAGAGCTGATATGAATATCTTACCTGAACAACGGTTCTGAAAGGCTAAGTTGAAGATTGATTTTATACTATCTTTGATTGTCAATAAACCAAATGGTGATAAGATATTCCATTAGGAATGTCGATGAATGTGCCACTGCAAATGTGATGATTCAAGTATCTCGCCAACTTGTTATTGGTACAGACGATTGAAAAAAAAGACATGATATTGATGGGATAAACTTTTCTCAAGAAGGATGGAGTTGTTCTCGATGTAGATATACATATAGTTACGCTTAAGATGAGAAATGATTATATGTGCTTTTAGGATGGTTACGAGATGAACAATTATATCAAAGACGACTATTATGACGATGCTTATTAATGGGAGAATTACTACCATGATGATTACCCTGAATATGACAACTACTACGATTTTAGCAGACCTATTGAAGGATGTTATGCGGATGCTGAGAATGATAAAGAAGCTAAAATGTCAAGAATGATGAAAATCAGTTGATGATCAGTTTGACTTGCTTAAACTAAACGATGAGTGATCTTATCTATCAAGTCGAGCCAATGACTATAAATAATAGCGCTCTAAGGGAGACATCCCATACGTACATAAATGATTGTCTTTATGTATTAGTAAGATTTAGGATAGTTAGTATATTTATTTTCTCCTCCTTTTCACTTTCTTTTGGGATATTTTTCCAATTGAGAAAGGGATGATCGAGTTGTCTTTTAGTTGAACTATATTTTTCTTTAATAGCATTTAATAAAAAAGTTAGTTAGTAGTATAATGTTTTCTAGTTGAGAATCAACATTTTATTTTATAATATTTCTTGTTGATTACTGATCAATTATACCTTAAATATGATGAATATGTGTAGAAAATTAGTAAAATATTTGATATATTAGAAAAAAATAAAAACAAGTTATCAATTTCAGTTTGTAGAAAGTTAGCGATTCCCAGCGATACCAAATAACATTGGAAATCGATGAGAAAATCAGTTTCAGTTTGTAGAAATTTTAGTGTAAAAACAAGTCATCAATTTGTCAGTGATTCTCGTTTACACTAGGAATCCCAGAGTTAGTCGGTGGACTATAAAAACCAATTTTTAGTGATTTAACTGGTAAATAGTCAGCGAAGGTAATATCAATACTTTACCGATTTTTTGATGATATTTTCGATGAATGTGGGTGATGAATTTATATTGCGATTTTTTTTAAAATGGGTTTGTATACAAATAAGAATTTGGATATAGGTTTTTAAATAAGTTTGGGGTTTTTATGAATTTCTCCAATATAAACAAAATTTTGGTAGGAATATGTCGATGAAATTATTTTAAACGTACTATTTTAAGCTCTTTCAAGATTCAATGATAACACCTTTTCACAAAATTATTTTCCATACCTTGATAGTTTGAAATATTCAAATACATGATTTCAATTTACTTATTTCATCATAGTTGTGTATTTCTATTGTAGGAGGAGGTAGAGGACGAGGTAGGAGTGATAAGTGATTATTTAGACTTTTATATAAGGTTAATTTAATAGTATATTTAGTATAAATATTCCTAAATAAGCTCTAATTGATGGTGTTTATGCATTTTCAGGTATACAAGGCATAAAAGAAAGAAACGAGTGAATTCGAGAAAAAACAGAGCAAAAACACACCTAAAGAAGTTTGGCGTTGTGGCTACGTAATGTTGACACTGTGGGACATAAAGACACAACGTGGAACATCAATGCATGGCGTGGGAGAGTAATGAAGGAAAGAAAAGTTGATCAGGAAGTTTGGCGCAGTGATAACGCCATAGGAATGAACACATAGTGTAGGACTAAATGACAGTTCCGAAAAAAGAAAAAAATTGAAAGTAAAGTTCTATTTCAAGAAAATTGTTAAGTAGGGTTTCTAATTATTTGGAAATGTGATTAGGGAGTATAAATAGATAAGAGAATGTGGTAAACATAAAACAAACCAGAGATTAGCCACCATATAGTTTAGCATATGTTCACTTTATTCTTGAGTATGAATACAATTTGTGGAGAGAAAACATTGAAGACTCATATGTGGTGATTTGGGTATTGTGTTTATTGATTTAATTGAAGTTATTTCATTATATCTCAAATTGCAATTATTACCTCTATGTACATGTTTGTTTCAATGAAGTGTAAGTAGTCTATTAATCTTAGGGGTCGATGGATCATATGGTATGAATGTTATGCTATAAACACGAGTAAAGTAGAAATATAAAAAGTGCAATGGTTAGAATTTGTATTGATTCAGATCGTAATGCTATGATCATCTTGATCACGTGTTTGTTGATATTAAGTTTTAGAAGTTATCATGACTATTGAAGCTTTTAAGTTAAATATGGATGGTATAACCGTAAAATATATAACATTGAGCGATAGTTGCTAATTAAGGAGGCACGAATAGTAAACTTAATTGGTTATGATTCTAAAGATTTTGGACTTTAAAGCAATGTGGTGCTTACGTTATTCAAACCGATATGTGGAGTTCTAGTTTGCACATTAGAATCTTTTCCATCATTAGAGTGGGTTAAAGTGGATTTGAAGGAAATTTGTATATTTGAATTAGGCATTGCACACATATAATAAAGATGATAAAGTGAGTTGAAAAGTATAGTATTTCATTACCTAGGTGAAGTTGTGAACTAAGATAGTTTAATATAAGAGTTTAAGTAATTTACATTGATTTGTTAGTATAAATTAGTTTATTTTAGTAATAAAACCAATTAAAAGGATTTTCTTAGTAATAGAGTAATTGTAGCTAAGTACATAGTGAGTGCATACACTTTTCCTAAGGACGATATATGTAGTCAACATAAATTGGTTATACTCTTACTACAAGCGAGTTGTTATACTTGCAGCATACCCACCTAGTTTTTGACACTGTTGTTGAGAATATGTAGCTACTTAGACTTAGTTTGAAAAGTTGCTAAGTTTTATTTTAAGTAATTTACTTTCAAGTTCATAAGAACAAAAAGAAAAAAAAGCTTAAGTTTCAAGTTTGACTTTCTACACTGGATCTTTTATGTTTTCGTTTTAGGGATAACTAGAGCATGCGTAGTAAAGGATAGAAGGACTTAATGCCTTACGACCCTGAGATTGACAGAATCAAAAAATGAAAGAAAAAGAAAGGAATCAAGATGGTTGAGGATTAAACAAGAAACCCACAATAGGGTCGAGGGAATAACCAACATAAAGGTGATCTGGTAGTGCAGGACAGAGTGCGAGGGTAAAGATGCCTTCATGACTACTTCAAGCAAGAAGTTCAAGAGAATTATAATGGAGTGATGAGGCTTCTAGCCAACATCACTGAGTTTGAGCTTAGACCATTTCTAATCAACACGGTGCATAATAGGTTGTTCAATAGGCTAGCCAATGAAGATCCACTTGCACATGTAGAGAATTTCTTGGAGAATTGCGACATCATGCACATTATTGGAGTTACAAAGGAGGTGATCAAGATGAGACTTTTCCCATTCTCATTGGGTGGAAAAGCCAAATCTTGATTCCAAGGACTAAACGTACGGAGTATGACCTAATGGGCAAAAATTAATGAAAGATTTCTGAATAAGTTATTTCCCTAAGTGAAGATCAGTGAATGGAAGCTGGAAATCAATCAATTCAAACAAAAGATGTTGAGTCTCTTAGAGAGGCTTATGAATTATTCAATAAGATGTTGAAGGAATTTTCCAGGACATGGATACGTGAAATGGGCACAACTCCAGATTTTCTACTATAGGATGACCCACAACAAGAGAACATTAGTAGATGCCTTAGTAGGTGGTTCTCTACTAACCAAAAATGTGGATGGAGCATTGGATCTCATAGATCTTATGTCTCAAAACTTTAAAGTCAGTAACCATTCCACAATAAGGAAACCATCATGTATATATGAGATTGATTCGCAAGCTGCGATAATGGCACAATTATCCAACCTGAGTAATCAAATAGCGAAACTTCAAATGGGACAACAAGGTCTACAAGTAAAGGCCATACAATAACCCATTAATCACCAAGCCATGGTGGTTAACTAAATGGGTATGTAGCAACGAATAGAATATGAGGACGTAGACTTCATGAACAACCAAGGCTATGGAAACAACTTCAGGCCAGAGGAATGGCTCCTTTAAGATTTTATCAAGGATACAATAAAAACAACCCAAACTTCTCGTATGGAAATCCTGATAATACATTGAAGTCACTTCCATATATTGATTAACAATTCCAAGAATGGAAGCTAGGGCAAAGCGAAGAGATGACTTCATCGAAATCAATTGAGAAACTCTTACATGTCATGGACATGAACGATAGGGAATGCCACAAGAAGCATAAAAAATATGAAAGGAGTGAAGCAAGCCATGAAGAGGATGGATGATGAGAGATCATAATTCATCAAGAACCTAGAGAGACAGATCTGTCAGTTAGCCATTGCATTGAACTTAAGGAATGAAGGATAGTTTATGTGCAACATGATCGCCAATCCCAAAGAGAACGTTAGTGCTATTCACATGATGAGCACTACGACTATGAATGAGCCAAGAAACTAGCAAATGATGTACAAACAAGAAAAAGTCAACACTTTGGCTATAAGGAAGCATGAAGAGATGCATGAGAACAAAACGAGAGCGAGGCAAGATGAACTTAAAGGATTCATGCAATAAAGAATCAATGCCTTGAATAATAACAAGAAGGTGAAAAAAAATGGAAAGCTAAGCAAAAAGATGAAGGACCTTTAGAAGAAGCATGTAAGGACCTATCTCACTAAGTCTCAACTTAGCCTAATTACCCTAATTAGGCACCTAAATCACTAATCAACTTTGCACCTTCAAATACTTTTCATTTTAATACATAATAACACTCCAAAACTAAATTTATATCTTCAATAGACTTGAATTCTTTATTAGTTTAATTTGAACAAATTAGGATATCATATTGAGTATCATCCATATTTTATAAGAATTTTAGCAGCACCTCTCCTAAAAGTGGCCTGCCGAAAAATTCACCTAATAGACAGTAGAATGGGGAGAACCCTAGAACGACTCACAACTCCCCACAGTTTACAATATATATATATATATATATATATATATATATATATATCAATCTAAGATTTCAAATTATCTCACATATCAATCACTTACTATTCATAAAATTTTCTTTCTAAATCTGAATAATCATATTTTATTTCCTTTACTAAGTATATGTATTTAAATCGAGAGATATATATTTCATGATTATACTCTCATAGTATAACTTTTACTTGTATCTCATACAAATTATAAATATGCTATCACTTTTCACCACTACTTAATACAATTTATGGCTTTCTTAAAATTACAATGAAAAATATTCAATTCATCAAACATATTAAGCTAGATATATTATCCTCTATTTAGTATTTCCAACCAACATGGATAATACTGTAACGACCTTAATAAATCTAATCCTAATCATTCTCTTAATAGAACTGTGACGTGGCGACTCGGTTGGAACTCGAGCATCAACAACGAGGTAAATATAATATTTTATTATTGTGTGATGCTTGTATATATATGCTATATACACTTGTATATTAGAATTCATATCATTAAATTGTTGATTTTGCGAACGGGAACTACGTCAAGAGGTGTGGGTACACGAGTATTTGGGTTGGTTGACAATATCAATTTATGTTAGGTCTAATAAAAATTAATTGATTGAAATACCTAAGTTAAGTCATGAAGGGCATTTTAGTGATTTCATAAATGAGAATATCAAAAAGTTTAAATTGAAATTATGAGGAGTCACATTTTGGTGGTGTATAGTGAGATAAGAACAAATATGTAGTGATTAACTCTTTAAAAGAGAGTATAAAAAAATCACAATATACATTCTAGACTATGTAAGCAATATAAAGCTCATGATTAAAATCAATAGATAATAACCTATTAAATCAGTGAATCAAATAATATAATCGGTTTAAAGAACTAAGCATGTATTCATCTCATTATAACTACATTACAAAACATATACAGTTCACGTTCGCACTTTGTTTAGATTAAATAATTACTCACTCATAATCATAAATAACATTACAATAATATAAATAAAAGACATAATTGTAAATATCTATGAATTGAAACATTTGAATCTTCAAATCTTCTCCAAAAGCAATAAAATATAAATAAATAATAGACAGAGGCTCCAAGAGCAATGGAATCTCGATCTACGTAGTTAAGGGCAACTAATTTTGTAATCCTATGCTAGTATTTATTGCTTAGCATGCTAAGTGACATCATTAGCGTGCTAACTGCAGGTAACATGCTAACCAACAGGGACCAAAGACTAAATAATTTTTGGTCTCAAGTTAGCAACTCCCTAACACACCTACGACTCAACTAAACCTATGTGAATATATTGAACATGTTTAGTATGAGTTATTGGACCCGTTTGGACTACCCGAATAATTTCACAAATCCCGAAAATCAAAAACTCTAGTTTCATGAAACATGTAGGCGTTTTTCTGCAAATATTTTGCTTAATATTCAAAAGCCATTCAAATTGAGGTTAGTGCTTGCAAAACCAATCACAACAGTGTTTTTTTCCAAATTCAATGCATGTGTAAAAACTTGTTTTCATAATTTAAAACCATTTCAAGTTGTGAAATTTAGATAGTCTAAAAGGCAAAACTTGGAACTTTTGAAAAACGTGGAAAACATGATATGCATTAATCTAATGCATTTGGCTTGCATAATTAGACTTATATACCTCACATGATTTGTACAAATTATTGCGTGAGCTTTCTGGTCCTTGTATCCCCGTGTGAGCATAATCTTGAATTTAAACGGCTACATTTGACTTGAGCTTGTGAAGACTCAATCTTCCTTTTGAACTTGTGATTTCTAGCTAAGTTTGGTATTCTTAAAACACTTAGCAAACTGGTTAGAATCCTTTCACTGTGTTTGTTGCATATAAAATCTTAGGTGGAGTATAAGTGACTTACCACTTAATCCAACAATATTTCCCTTTTTGATGATAATAAACAACATAAACTTGACAAACTAAGGATATATATTAAGTGCATATCTATAACGGATCAGAATTTACTAAGAGTAAATTAGTCTCTAATTAGGGTTACTGAGCCGAGGCGTGACCCAAGAGTACGTACATAGTCTGAATACTCAGTGTGAAGACTGAGTAGTATAGTATTTTTGAGTGATGGATGCCTAGGGTGATTTATATGTTTAGACTACTAAGCACTCCTACTTGTATATAGTTATCGAGACGTTAGCGGGGACGCACCTCAAGATGCATGCTGACGTGGGACTGGGGTAGAGAGTGATATTGGGGATATTAATTTAAGTCAATTTGGCTTATATAATTTGATCAATATGGCTACAGTTGATTTATATTAAATGAAACATACGTTAGATTAATAAAACAATAGTCATTGATGGTCCTCGAGATACGTGTGGACACATCACAACATTAATTAAGTATGAATTTTTATTACTAAGGATGAATTAGTGGAGAGTTAGTTGATTTTATATTGAGTTATGAACCATTAGATCAGTTTCGAGATACATATACATATAAGATTAACAGCTAGGAATCAACCATATCTAATACGTATAAGATTGAAATAGATAACCATGCAAATCATTTCATTCATTTACTTAAATGAGAAAGAAATGTTGGAGAAGGAAGAACTGGAGAAGAAGATCAGGAAGTGTTGTGAAATCTTAATGGAATTGAAAGTGAAAAATCAAGCTATGAGTATTCTACAACTAGGTAGTTTTACATAGCCCATTAACTTAGCTTAATTTGATAAAATTAGAGGTGTTAAATCAGTTCCAGTTTTTGTGGGATTTCAAAGGTTAAATGAGATCATTTACGAAATTGGTTTACCTATTCGGATTCCTTATGGAAAACCATTAAATTTCCTATAAAGAAGTTTGGAATTCCGAGTTAAATTGACCAATTTATGATCAATTAAAATGTTAGATGTGTTATTGAGTTTTATTAAAAACGCATGCATATTTTGATGGTTTGGTCCCCAGTGGAGGGTAACAGGGATCCAAAGTGATGGAGATGGCCAATTGGAGGAGGAAAGCCAGAAATTCTAAGTGTAGAATTTCTCGAATATTCTGTGTTTAGCACGCTACATGTGTGTAGTGCGCTAGTAAGTATGGGTAGCGCGCCATATAAACTACCCAACATGCTAGGTGCTCTTGACAGCACATTGACTATAATTTCCTAACTTAAGCTCAAACGCATTAAATAAGCTTAAAAGATGGTCTAAACATATTCTTAAACATATCGAATGATACCAGGAGCTCAGGGAAAAGTCTCATAGGTTTAGGTACGATTTTTAAGGGGACGAGAGATCGAATTAGCATAAGAGCTTGGCGTTGTTTATAAGTAAACAGATTAAGATATTTATTTCCATTTCGTTTCCATTATGTTTCTTTTTTACAGTCATTTGGACCGATGAGCCTATTGTACTCTTGATGCCATGGCTTTGTCATTTTATTTCATTTCATGAGTTTGTTATCGTGGCATTGCTTTATGTTTAAGTGGTATTCATTGACTCTTATTCACGTGCTATGTCATTTTTGGTTGTTAAGTGTGTAAATCAGTAGAATAGCATGCTATTAGGTAGGAGATCATGGTATTGTGAATCCATTTATCTTTGTGCATTTGTTATGCAATCACATTGTTGGATTCCTAAATTGTGTCATTTCTTGAGTTATGAAAGTAGTTTTTGTATCTAGGACCATTATAAAGATGGCGCAACATACGAGGTCATTATATTTCTAGGGTTATCGAGATCTCACAACTATCTTGTGCGGTACATAGGGTATGGGACCCGAGGTTGTCGAAAAGTATATACATATATGAAAATGGGCATTATGAGTATATATATGCCCTACATAGTGGAACAGAGTTTATGTGATGCAATTTCATAGTCCAAGTTTTCCAAAACTTTCATAACATGAAACAATCTTGCGATAAATTCAAGTCTGTTTAAATAAAATACACCCCCAAACCCACTTGAAACTTATTTTTAAACCAATTTAAACTCATTTGCTTTGTAGACTAAAAATAATCATAATTCACTATTTGTATTTTATTGAAATCAATGAAATCATATATCAATGGTAGAAAAATGAATTCCAATAATTAAAAACTTCTAAAAAAACTCATCATAACAAAAAAATCAATTTAAAAAGCAAGGGTTTAACTGTGATTACCTTTTTGAGAGTGAGTCCTTTAAGATATAATATCTTGCATTTCTTTAAATCTTCCTTTCAAGTTTCTACTCAAAATTCCTTTACTCAAACCCTAGTTTGGCTCCTCTCTCAAATTCACTTTATTTTAAGTTGAACTAAACAAGATTAAGGTGAGAAATACTTAAATATATTAAAATTTAGCTTATGAAAATTGAATCTAAGCAAAATTCTAATTTTTGAATTGAGTAGATACGATGGTTAATGTGTGGAAATTTGGGGTTTTATTTTAAAAACTTGAAATCGGACCGAACGAATCAAGTTTATAAGTGGATTCACTACTTAAATTGGTGAAAATGAGACTTTGTGCCTCATCGACCTTTCAAGCAATTTGGGTTTTAAGGCCGATTCATTGCTCCATCACTACACTTGAGTTTTACTTGAGATTTATATTAACTATCACCGATTTTCTCATTGATTTACAATATTAAATCAAAACACTGAGGATTTACTAGACATCAATTACTATTTTTCATATGATAATTCAAAATTATTATTCATATCACTTAAAATAATCAATATAAATGGAAATTCAAAGTTTTAATTATGATATGTAACTAACTAATAATTTTATTAATTTATTAATTAAGTAAATAGACAAATAATATGAATTTGCATAAATAGCATAATATATTTATAAAAAGGACATAACGACTCGATCATCCCCACTGATATGAAGCTATTTCGGAGCTTAAATTCCAAAAATATTTTTAAAGCGAGAGTCAAAAGGTGAGAGATTAAAAAAATGCTATACTAATAAAATGGAAATAAAGATAGAATATGGGCTGCCTCCCCATAGAGCACTTTTGTTTATTGTCGTTGGCTCGGCTGAACCATTCTATTACTAAATCGGATCTCTAAATTTGAATATAGGATTTCTCACTCTAGTGCTATTCCAGAAAATAATTGTTTGACCATTCACCGTTAAAATGATTGTTTTATTCAGAATATCCATGATAGCTTGAAAAATGACTAAGAAATGGCATCATAAAATTAAATGAGGATCTTCATTAACAAAATGTGAAATAACCAAAAATTATGTACTTAAAAAGTACTTGTTACTTAAAATGATTGATGAACCATTTAGTAAAGTAACTTGTTCAAAAACCAGTTCATTCAACTCCAATTGAGTATGTTGAACAAAGTATATTGGCATGAGATTTGCATTAGAACTAGTATCACACTAAGCTCTAAAGAACCAAGCCCATTTGATTTTTATATTTAAATATATATCTTCAAGATCATTCACCTTTACGGGGCCTATACTCAACTTTTTCTTTTTCTTATTCTTTTTAACTTTAAAATTTTTTGGCTTATTAATACTCTTCCCATTCTCTGGTTGCTTAACTCTCCATTCTTGAGTTACTTTCTTTTCATTTGGAGTGTCTTCAACTTGTTCCTTCTTTGAAACTTCGTTTTTCAGTTTTCATCGTTACTACATTAAATTGTATATATTTCAGCCCTTAGATTATCATAATAATTTAATTTTAAAGAATCATAATCATTGTTTCATTATCAAGTAATTCATCAGAATCATTATAATTATGCTCATCATTGATTTTGATCATAACAATTGTCTTCAAATTCCATAGGCATCGTCCTTTCAAAGATATCTAACTTAGTTTTAGTTGTTTTGAGAAAATGTCTATCTAATAATATAGGTGGAGAATTATGTGATATTGAATCTCCTATTTCCATTCCATAAAAGTCAGTTGGAAATACTAAGTTATTTACTTTTACTAAAATATCTTCTAATAATACTTATGGTTTAATAATTGTATTAGTCAATGATCATATTTTCCACGATTCATATAATTCAAGTGACATCACATTAATTGATGCTCCGAGATCACATATAGCAAATTTAATAGAAGAAGTTCATATTGTTATAGGTATTCCAAACATTCCTAGATCGGAATATGTCTCAAGTAGTTTCTTTTTAATTAAAATCGACACTTTTTGCCTTAAGTTTTCTTTAGATTCCTCTAAAGATTTATCTTTAGATTCAAATAATTCTTTCAAAACTTCATCATAATCCAATAATTGCATAATTGATTCCATTAAAAGTTTACTAACTTTTATTTCCCTAAATGCTTCAAAAATATTTTCATTAATTTCTTTCTTTCTAGCATCCGCTAATCGTTGTGGAATAGGAGAAACATAATATATATCTTCATTAAATTTATCAAGAATTTTATCATCTCTTTCTTTATTAACTATTTTAGAAGTTTGTAAAGAATTTTTACATACTTCGACTCTGGCTAAATACCATGGGTACAACCTTTTACAAAAAGGTGTATATTTTAATTGTTAGGTCATCCGTTCTCTAGTAGGAATGACATTGGTCATCATCTATTTTTCTTATTTTTCTTATATTGTCTTCTATATTTTCTTTTTCTTTATACCCCTTTTAGGTATCTTTTCTATATATATGTTTCTCTTTTTATTATCACAAGATAAAACATTAACCTATGTTTAATTAGTAAGAGTAATAGTCTGAGTAGATGCTTTAATTTGATTACTTAGTCTATTAATTTGTAGGTTCATCTAACTTAATTGATTTTTCAACTCATTAATAGATGTTTCAGTTTTAATTTGACTTGAGGAAATCTATGTAAAGTTTTGATGACTTTGAGTCATAAAATTTTGCAAGATTTGCTATAAATGTGTTGCATAGGTTTAGCTATTTGTTGAGATTGATGAATTGGTGCAGATTGTATATGTGTTCTTGGTTTATAGGTGGTATAATTTTGATTTTATGGATCGTGGCTAAGATTTGAATTTAGTTTTCCTATATAGTAACTATTATTATATTAATTCATGGGAGGACCAATAATTGGTTCATAATTGCATTAACTTCTTAAGTATTATCTTCATATAAAGTAGGGCACGCATCCGTTGAATGTGTGACTTTATTACAGAATCCACATGCTATTACTTGCTTTGATCTATCTTTTAATAACAACTTAATTATGCTAGATAACTCATCAACTTTTTTCAAATATCAAATCCCAGAACTTTTAAATGATAATTATGGCTAATCTTGGATTAACGAATCCTAATTATGGTTTAGGTTGCGAGTTGAGAGCTAAAGACCGATGAAAAGAGATTTACATGTAGTTTTATCTTTGAGTGGTGTTTGCCTAGTGTTGTGTACTATACATTATGTTATTTTGTGAAATTCAAGTTGACTGAGTAAATTCAAAATTCTCGGGGTTTTTTCTCAAGATATGTGTCAGAATGAGTCCTGAGATAATTAAAATGTTGACCTGAACCTTTATTTCAAATCTCACGACAAATAATTGTATTTAAATTTAAAATTTTGAATTATGACTTTAAATGGATTTAAAGAGCCGACGTGGGTCCTACACCTCAATTTGCATGCAAGATAGGTTGTTCGTTCTTCAATTTTTGTCGAATTGGGGTGTTTTTGGGGTTTAATTTGGACAAAAATTGAAGAGATAATCATGAAATTAAATGAAAAATGGCTAATTACCAATAAAGGTATTGGTTTCATATAGAAAAAGATAAAAATCGAGGGGCATTGTTGTAGCGGACCCAAATTCCAAGCTGCCACGTTGCATCCCACATCACCAAGCCTTGCCACATCATGGCTCGCTTATCATTGACTTCTGCGACCTACCTGGCTACTTAAACTTTTCTATTTAACCCTAACTTAGCTAATTAGTTTCCATATAAATATTAACGATTCCATTAGCCAGTTAATCAATTTATCTAGTTATATTACAATTTTACAACTGAAGTCTTAAATCAAGTAAGTTATGCAGTATTTAACAATCATAAGTAATGGAAAAATCGACAAAAGATACCATGTATATATCAAGGCGAGATAAAAAAATTTATATATATGTAATCAGTGTTCTACAATTCCTAAAACCCAACAAAAGTAAAAGAAATACATACCGTAGTCATACATGAGCTGGTTTTACTATCTCAGAGGTAGTCGCCCGGTACCTCCTTGCCCTTGCCCTTACTCGTCGAAGGATCTGCAATCAGTTATCCAACAAATACAGTGATGAGTCCATTGAGTAAAATCCTAAGAGAAGTCCATACAATATTCATGAAATAAAACTATAAATTATGAGACATGCAAATATAACACCTAGAAATAGTTATCATATTTCCATGAATGTAGGCGGCACATGACAAGCAAAATCAGTAGCGTGAAATAAATAATAGCATATAATAACTAAACCAGTTCAGAAATAAAGCATAAATCATTAAACATTTGTATAATCATGAGAAAACCATGACCTACACCAACCAATAATCAATAAATTGAATGGGAACCACGTATATACTTACAGGCTTACAGTAACTAACCCCAACTTCAGTAAATGGAATAGTCATTTCCCAACGTAGTTACACATCAGGACCACCCTAATCCTCCCGATGATCATAGATATATTCTACTATCATCGACTGACGCGCGCCGAACACGTCAATAAAGTAAAGTTTCCTAAACTAACTATTTTGTAGAATAGTGGCAAATGGTCGATCCCACAGAGGCTGGTTGTCTTTCTCAGGTTAAAACAACAAAAAAAGGAAAATCGGGGTTTTAAAATAAATATTAATTTAACTAACTAATCTATCTAAACTAAATAAATAAAATAACTAAACTAATTTCTAAAACAATTAATTAATAATTAATTAACACCTAAATAAGACCTAAATCTCCAGTTCCATAAATCAAAATCAAGATTCAATAGCAATCATGGTCTTCAATCTTTCCCAAAAGTTATTAATTTAAATTCTCTTAGATTAGTTATAGAAAATCGACATCCGCCAGAAATTCCTAATTCCCCTAATTCCAATAGTCCGGACATCCGCCACTAACTATTTTCCTAATTAATGTATAACCCTAGACATCCGTCGATCATGTTTAATACACTAACCACAGTAATATACATCTATGGGAACACTAATCCTAGATAATCGGGTCACAACCGCTATCGATTTAACCTAGATTCAATTGTTGCACATTCAAACACCGAAAGGGTTTCACGGCAAACGGGTGAATGTTTGTTACTTTACTAGTCTAAAAGCACAATTACACGTATACTAATATTCCAAATAACAGTAGATTGTCCATCTAAAAGCATGCACTGGCCACATACTTACCATAGATCTAAATCATAATCATTAAAATCAACAACAATGAAATAGGAGAAATTAAATTAATTAAATAATAAAATAAAAAGATCTCACATAATATGCTTTGAATCCATAATTTTGACTTGCTTCCCCTTCGACTCAGGCAAGAAATTGATTACCCGGACATCATCTTCAAAAATCAATACTAAAAACTAATAATTGATCTCTAAAAAATTACTAATTAAATCTTTTCTAATAATACCTAGGTTCCTAATGTATAAAAATACTCCAAATTGTACTCGGATACCAATTTTAGGGGTTAGGTAGGTGACTCGTGCGTCGAGGAGCATCGTAGGGGTGTTTTTAGATCAAAATTCTCAGTCTGCCACGTGTCAATAGCCGATTGGTTGTTTTTCCTGCCCACACTGACGTGTCCTCTTCTGATTGGCCATCGCCTACTGTCATTGCTAATTTGTCACCGCGCCATTCACCACATGGCATCGTGTGATTACCGGAACTGCTTAATGTGACGTGTCTGGCCAATGAGAGCTCGCCACGTGGACGCGCTGGAACGAAGAAAATCGCGCGATTATCACCGAAATTCTGGGAGTCTGTGCGGGAACACATCTCGAGGCCAATCGACGAACGCTGAAACGCGATGAAATGTTGCTTGCGTGACGTGGCTGCGCTAGGTGACGTGGCGACGTGTGGCGGTCTCTCATTGGTTGCTGGAACTGGAGTCTACTGACGTGGCATATCCTCATTGGTCGTGTTGGCTTGTATTGCTACGTGGCGGTTTTTTATTGGTCCAGGGATTTTCTCACTGACGTGGCATCACCTTATTGGCTGAAACACCATGTCCGCTATTCGACCCACCGCACAATGCGTATTTCGAGGCAAATTGTCCGGCATCTTATCGCTTCAAGTAAATACTCTATTTTAAGTATTTTTCGCCACGAATTCAACCGCGCACTCCATTTCACCTAAAAATGACCAAAAAATATAATTAAATATATATTTTAAATACTTTTAATAATTAAATATACTAAAATAGACTACTAAATACCTATAAATAACGACTTATCATCTACACGAGCACTATCACAAGTTACCCGTGCAAGCTATTTAACCACAACCAATATATACACAAACCGAAATATGAGTGAAAACTCCATGTGCGCCCACCTGTAGTCACACATGTAATACGAAATTGATAAACCAAACCATGAATTCTGTTAGGCATTCCAATGGGTTTATGCACCTCAATCCATGTTTTGACTTCCCCGGACTCCTATATCGACCCGACAACTCCCCGACACCGAACTATGATCCCTTAAGTCCCTGAAATCCAATTTTATAGTTTTAGGTCATTCCCTAGTTTTTAGACATGTATTAAGTGAAAATTTACCAAAACAACCTTTAATTTCCATTTTTTATCTGTAGTTAGCGCGTTATAGGCTTGGTGTAGCGCACTATGTAGTGGTAGCGTGCTAGATGAATGATGTAGCACACTACTATTCTTCATCCTAAAAACAACAGGAAACCCAGAATGATTAGCGTGTTATCCTCCCTAGGTAGCGCACTACTTAGCCTCTGGGAAAAATTCTCAAATTTAGAATTATGTCTTTCTCCTCCAATTTGGCTACCTAAACTGGTTTTACACCTTCTCTACATCAAATTAATCTCGAAACAACCTTTACCTCAACTCAGAACACCATTTTGATCAAATTAATTAATTTCATAAAATCCACTAATTTTTTCAAATTGTCCAAAACAATTCCATTAAAACTATTGATAATTCTTTATTGGAAATGATCATTTAACATATAATTCATCAAAATATCACAAAAAACCATGGATCTAACCTTTAAATTCGATTTTCCATCAAAACTCCTAAAAACGGGTTCATTAGATAAATGATATGATGGAGAAGATGATTACCTGAGTTTTAATCCTCCAATTAAGCTCCAAGTTGGTTGGGTTCCAATTCCAGCCGTCTCCTTCTTCTTCCCTAGCAAGTGTAGTTGATTTAGTTCATTTTCATAAGTTGATCAAACTTATCACATATATCACTTGCAGATTAATTCCTAGCTCTTCATCCTCATGCATTTACGTATCCCTGAGGATTATCTAATGGTCCACCTTCAACCACTTAGCCCACTCACTCCCACTAACTCTCCTCATGTGACACTAATTTCTTACTCATCTGGTTCCTAGATGTCTCTGTGCACATCTCTAGACAAATCCTATAGTTCCTAATTAATTTAACTAAACTATAAGCCTTGATTTACTTAATTTATTCACCTTAGCTTATGCCCACATAATACCTATGGTTCGCATTTTTAGTCACCAAATATTATTAACTTATGGTCCCACTAACCCTCGACTGCCCGACACTCAATGCCTCGCGTTTTGGCATGCATTTCAAGGCACGCCATAGCCTATTGTTTTAATTTGAATTAACTTAGCCTATAGTCACATTACCCATATAATTTATTTATTATTCATCTTGACATGGATTAGTCTAGTTTCCAAGCATACCCATAGTTAACATACCCAACACCCGTGTTGACACACACTTTGAGGCAACTACCAGTTACACTCTCGCACGATATTGTTATTCAACACATACACATGCGATGCAATATAATCATATTTTAAACACCACATATACACAACCACCATTCCATAAATAACATATTTCCTCGGTTCTTGTGTCCGAGCCAACCGAGTTATCCGCATAACGCCCAAATTACGATCGTTAATCTCAGAGATTAATGCTAATCCTTGTTTAATTAATTTGGGTCATTACAATTGTAGTCATTTGCACACCCTTTTGATTTAAAAGTTAAAATCGAAAAGAGGAAGGTATCAACTTAGTGCGTTCATCATTTTCACTCTTCATCTTCTTCATTCTCTCATTATGGTTGCTCTTGTTTTTGTCACTATGTGTGATTTCACTTTATATATTTTCCCCTCTCCTGTCATTGTCCTTTAGATGATAAAGAAGAGGATCCGTGAGTTAGTTGTTTATGGCGGTGTTGAAGGTAAAGTTTAATGGAAATTCAGATTTTGAGTTTTAGGGACTGTCGCGTATGTATGTGAGACAAGGCGGTGGTGATCAAATTCATGAATAAAGGGAGGGATGTAAATGGGTAGGTAAGGTAGGGGATAGGGACCTCATTCCCATACCTATACCTAGTAAGAAATTTATCACCCATACCCATCTGGGGATGAATTCTCATACCCATCAAATCCTAGTCGATATGGGGAATCCTCATAGGTAAAATATTTTATCCATTTCATTCCCTATTAGGGATCCCTGTAGGGATTTTTGCAGGGATGGAGAATTCTTGTTGGAAATTTTTTTTCCCCATTCCATTCCCTATTGGGGATCCCGTGGGGATTCTCAAAAAAAGAATTGTAATAATTGAGGTGTCCAATATACATACATAACACAATTGTTGAAGTTCCAACCAAAAAACCAACATATCATGCAATAAAAATTCTAACTACTAAGTGCTAACATTTATAATTAAGTTTCTACAAAATCATTGGCATATGCAAAACGAAATGTTCAAATTCAAAATATTCCTTAAAGTCACTTTCTCTTTAAACCACCATCAACTTTTTTCAGTATTTTTGATCTCAAAATCCTAAAATATAAATATAATTACAAACAATTCAAAACAAAAATATAGCTATTATTAACCAAATAAATTAAAATTATAAATCTCATTAAATGGTTTTTTGTTTTATGTATGAGTGTTTTAGAGTGGAAACTATGTATGTAATATTTATATATAAATGTCATATGGTATATATAAATAATAAATATCATATGGTTTATAAATTGATATATGAGGATCCCCATAGGTAGATGGGTATCCCCGTAGGGATCTCCATGGGGATTACCCGTGGACATCTCCATGGAGATTATCCATAGGGATTCCTCATGCGGTTCCACACGGGTATATTTTATTACCTACACCCATACTCGTATGGGTATGATGTTTTATACTCATCTCCACCACCATCCCCATTTAAAATCTTCATACTCATACATGTTAAGGTAATTCCCTGTCATCCGTGGGTATTCCCCTACCCATTTGCATGTCTAATAGAGGAGGTGAAAAAAAAAAAAAAAAATAGAGAAGAACAAGGGAGGAATGGAGAATGAGGAAGTTGATTTGAGGAAGAAAATGACCCAAGGGAGGGTCATCTTCCTTTGGATGTTTAAGCAATAAGAGAGGGGATATAGCTACCCAAGTGAAAAAAATAAGGATTTGAAATAGTGCAAAATCACAATTTGGGATTTTCTTGAGAAATTATATTGGGATTTTTTCTCATAATACATGCAACAATACCCAAAAATGTCTAAAATTTGAAAAATTATTTTAAAGCTTAATTAGGGTTAATCTTCGATGTCGAACCACAATTTAGAGTCAAAATCGGGATTCAGATATCCGAGGATTTAATTTGACAAATTTTTTGGGTTTTCGGGTTGAGGTAAGACTAATTATAATATAATAAATTGGAAAGAATTGTGGAATTTTTGTGGAATCTTATCGAACTTATATATGAATTGTAGGACCGCAATTGGGACTCAGTGTAGACTAGTTTACTGACACGGGGCGCAAGGGAGTTGTTGTATCGCGTTCATACATTAAGTAAATCCTATAATAACCTTTACATTATATGATTATAAATTTCGTCTAAATTGCATTTATCTTTTTATTGCATTATTTGTTGTATTTACATACACGTGAGGGAGGATAAGGGCGATTCAAGTCTCTTTATAATGTTTAATATATCGTAGTCATAGGGAAGAACACTATATTATATTTGAGGGACTGGAGTCACTAACACTTTGCATCTCATGTTTATCATGAGATCACATTAAACTATATTAAGCACACAACACACAAAAATAAAATATACCTAATGATCTTTGGTCCATAATGCATGGGTCTCACTTTGGATACTTAAAACCCAAATAAAATTTGAAAATACTTAAGTAGTTGCCTAATCAAGTTTATGAAATTCTCGAATCTCATAAAGATACACCTCAAAAGGTGTCTTGAGGTGCATTGCATGGCGATAACCCGCTCGGTGCCCATTTGACAATGTCGAAAGTTGGTTATGAAAACACTTTCCTTACTAAAATACCATGAAAAGAACCACCCTTTAACTTCCACGCGCCAAGAAACATAATTTGGACATATGAGGTTGACAACAAGAGTCACGTGTTAAAAAAGTAAGGGAAGTATAACAATAAATTGTTTGTCATTAATGTAAACATAACATTTTTCGTTATACAAGATCATAAGGAGCAACCCCACTCCTTCAATTGATGGACAATTTTATCCCAATTACAAGCACGTAAAGAGAAATTTTAAGTGGAAAGACCTAATAGATCAATAGATTCATATAACTTTAGCAAGATTAGAATGAACCTTTGGAGTCTCGGAGACCCAAAAGGGCCTAATGGGCCTGCATAATTACCAAGATCTCTTATTGGACCTGGATTGTTCTATCATATATGATCCATGAAATGGACATCACTTAAATATTAATTAAAGGTGTAGCAATTAATATTTATTTTACATTCCACTAGACGTGCATCTCGATAAAAATGCTAGATCTTCATGAATATCACAACTAATCTGCATTAGTTGTGATAAATATTTTTTGTGGCAATAATTAACATACAATTGGAGATGTGCGGACTAAAATATAGTCCTACATCGATTGAAAGAAAACTTCATGATGAAGTATATAAGTGAGGATCTCTCTTCAACTAGTATTGAGGCCTTTTTGAGTTAAAACCTAACCCATGCCGATGAGTTAAAGGTAGTGAAGTTGGGGATAATATATGTACTAGCGGAATCTACGGGTTCACGCTCGTGCGGGTGGGCCAAACATGAAGAATTAACATGGTATCAAAGACAATGATTTGGTTGGGACTTGTGAGAAGACATCTAAGATGAATTTTGGTCCAAAGTGGAGAGTTGGAGATGTGTAAATCAAAATGCTTAGTATCACATCAGATAAAAATATAACTTCATAAAAACGTTATTAGTGATAATTGTGTAAGACCATTATATGTCTCAAACTTATGTCTTAAGTTAGGTAACTTATGAATTTTTTTTCAAGATCTTATCACCTTCATAAGCCTTAGAACTTTCAACACACGTATGATGGCTACAAGATGCTATATTTATAAGATTGAGGGAGAATCTTTAAGCTTCCCACATTAATATCAATTTCCATCAAATTGATAACCTAAAGGGAACTCAAGAGACTTTAGGTAATTCATAGGTTACATAACTTAAGACATAATTTTGAGACATAATGGTCTTACATTCTCCCACTTATCTCATACTTTATTTCAATATGTAGGTCACATATGACACATGTCGAGCGTGCATAATAAATTTTCATATTTTACTATTAACTTGTAGTAGTGTTCAATGAGATATCATCTCCACAAGGATTTTTCAAATCTCTTAAGAATTTAATCTACCTTAAAGTTTTATTGGATTTAACTTGTTTTAATTTGATTACTTTAATTAAATGGAAAAATGATCACTAAATAATATAAAAATCAAACTAAATAATTAATTAAAATAACTAAACTTTAAACAACTTAAACTAAATAAACTAACTTAATATACTTCAAACTAATAAATAAATAATTGATAAATCAACTTAAATAAAATGTCAAAAAATCTTCTAAACAAACCCCCACTAAATATATTAATATACTCGGATTATTTTCAAACTCAAAAACATAGCATCACTTCATAATATAGTTATAATTATTTTATATGGAATCTTATAATCATTAAATCTTAATTTATTATAGGTTGATAGTTTTTAGCTAACCACAAATTTTCCTAAATTCAATGGAAATGTCACATTCTTATCATTGTAAATCTAACCATTAGATAAAATGCAACACCATAGAAATACGATAGCATTAAGTTCAATAAAAATCATGTCTAATCTAAGTCAATATTACCGAAACCACATAATAAACAACTCAGAACACAATCACCTAAGACATCTACTCGATAAATGCACTATAGATTAATTCTAGTTTCTACTTCTATAATTGTTGTTAATAACTATAGCCATAGAATTGAATACTCTATATTAAGGAACATATTGGCCACTATGCACTCAACTTAAAAAAATTACTAGTTGTAATGTACAAAAATAAATTGTTTTATCCATGATTGACATGTATGAATCGATTAAAAGCATTATGTATACGATCCCATAATTATAACTACATAATAATCCAAAGTACATTATATACTTAGGGTTTGTTTAGATTGATAGACTACTCACACATGTTGGAATTAAACGGTTCTAATATGTAATTAAACGACATAATTAAATAAATAAATACCTTTAAATCAATGCTCCAATGTTGCTTCACATTAAGAACTAAATAATAAAAAAAAAAAAGTAAAGAATAGTTAAAGAGTAATTAGAGAGAGTTATTTTGATGGTCTCTGGTCCTATATATAGTTCCTTTAGGAATACATATCCTAGATAAATACAAATTTCTCATATTAACCTAAAAAAATCATCACTGACCTTAGCGATTCCTAACTTATAAATAATTAACTAAGCAAATCACTAAGTTTAACTCTCGGTGCTCCACCGATTCAGCTGGCGATTTATAGTTCATTCTCCAATTCATCATAGATTCAATGGCCTTCTTCTGTTGCTGATTTATATGGTGATTCCTAGTGTTATTCTAAATCGATGGCTAATTGTTGGTGTAGTTTTCCAATTGAATATTTTGCTTTTCTTTCTCTTTTCTTCCATTTCTTCATTTTCCTATTTAAAACCTTAAATCAAAAATAAGATAATACCTAGTACAATATCATCATTTATGCCAAAAATCAACCTAAATTATACCATAAAATATGTCTAATTATTGAATTGTCAACATATAACTTAATGGTTCTCCCACTTAACCACGTAACCAAACATTGATGGATATAGTTAGGGGTATACTCAGTAATTTTACATTTCATATGGCATTGTAGATGAATGCCTTAAAACTACTACATATTTATTGAATAAGGTTCCTAGTAAGTCAGTTCCTAAAAATCTCTTTTGAATTATGGACTAAAAGAAAACCTAGCATAAAATATCTCAATGTCTGAGGTTGTTTAGTAAAGGCTAAAATTTATAATGCACAAGAAAATAAATTGAATTTTAAAGCGATTAGTGGTTACTTAATTTATTGTTCTAACCATGGCATAAAGATCGTTGAAACTGAAAATGTAATTAAGGATCATTGTAAATGCAATAATCAGTGGGAATGACAATCCGAAAAAAGGTTAAAAAATAAAAGATTTAATTTGTTTAACATGTCCCACTACATATAGATTTAATGAAGTAATATTTGATCCTATTAGTGTTTCTCATAAAGTAAATATTGAGATAACCATTAATATACCAATGAATAATTCATGAGAATTAGTATTTCAGAAACCTCATAGTGTGAAACATGTTATACTCGATATTTTCATGATATACTTATATGAGTCAAATTATGATATAAAGACATGCATTAAAAATCCAGTTTCTTATAATGAAACGATTAAAATGATAAGTTTATGAACTAGATTGATGTCGTGAAAGATGAGTTAAAAATTACTTAAAATATGTCTAAAATCTCATTGAGTTGCCTCAAAATTTAAACTTGGGATGTAACTCGGTTTAAAGACTAATCGTAATTCTAAAGGTAATATCAAAAAATATAAAGCTAGAATTATAACTAAAGATTTTATTCATAAAGAATAAATTAATTATACGAAGACATTTTCTCTTATACAAGGACTCTTTTAGAATCATAATGACATTTGTCAGTTATTTGATTTAGAATTACACCAAATGAATGTAAACATTATTTTTTTAGTGAGAGTTTAGATGAATAAGTCTATATGAATCTAAAGGAATTTATAGTAGAAGGAAATGAAAACCTATTCTATAAACTTAAGAAGTCAATATATTAGTTAAAATAAGCTTCCTCCCAATGGTATATTAAGTTAATGATACCATTTCAACCTTCAAACTTATGAAAAATATATCAATCAATGATATATTTGAAGGTCAGTGGAAGCAAGTTCATATTTTAGTTTTATGCATTAATGATGTTTTGCTTTAACAACTATGATCTTGTATGCTCTATGAGATCAAAGAGTTTCTCTTATATAACTCTGAAATGAAAAATATATCATACTGAATTTCAGTTTTGTTGTTGGTGTGTTAGGATGTTACCAAAGTAACACTTGTATAGATCATTAGCGAGCTACAAAAAAGTTTTACGATTTTTATAATAGACAAAAGATTACAAGATCACTTATTGAAAGTCTGGTAACTTTAAATGGTTATTCATACACAGACTTTGATCAGTATCTTAACGCTACAATGTCTACTTTTAGGTATGTTTTTCTTTTCTCTAGTGGGAAAATCTCTAGAAAATGTTAAGCAAACAATTATGGGTACTTTTACTATGAAAGCCAAGTTTGTAGTTTAAAGCTACAAATCAAGGATTATATTTAAAGAACTTCACTTTAGGGTATGTTGTATTATTAACTCAATTTATAACCCTTTGAAGATTTATTATGATAATTTTACAATTATATTTTCTCCAAGTTATGATCAATATTTAATTGATGTTAAACACATGGAGATAAAATACTTTGCAGTTAAAGAAAAGTTCATAAGTAAAAATTGTCAGTAAAAACATATTAGCACAGATCTAATGGTTACAAATTGCTTAATGAAAATATTACACTAAATGCATTTTAAGAACATGTCGACATAATGCGCCTAGGTTGTAATTCTTAAATGATTTTAATTTTGGATTCGATTGTGTATTGGTTTATGTTTACTTTATGAGATCAATCTCATTTGTTGTGTTAATTATACTAATTTATGTGCACACTTATGCTAATGATAATAGTAAGTGAGTTTAGTCTTTGACACGGCATCATGTTTCATGAGTCATTTAAAATAAATTTGTAATGCTCGTAGCACATGGAAGGGAATACATTCTATTTTGATATATAATCTATATGACTCTCATTGCTAATTTATTTTATAATGATTAATGATACCAAGCATATATGAGCGTTGATATAGAACTTATGTGATGTTTGGTTGTATGGGTCAAGTGGAAGAACCATTAAGCTATATGTGACCCACATATTGAAATAAAGTATGAGACAAGTGGGAGAATGTATGACCATTATGTCTCAAACTTATGTCTTAAGTTACGTAACCTATGAATTACTTAAAGTCTCTTGAGTTCCTTTTAGGTTATCAATTTGACAAAAATTGATGTTAATGTTGGAAGTTTAAAGGTTCTCCCACAAGATAATAAATAGAGCATCTTGTAGCCATCATACGTGTGCTGAAACGTAATAGCCAAGATTTTTAAAAATGGATTTGGTTTGTAATTAAGGGTTACCACCTATGACATACCCCGAGAGTAGGTACACAATCATAATACTCGGCGTAAGAATCGAGAAATATATTACTTTTGAGTGATGGATGCCTAGTGCAATATATGTGTGTACACTATATCCGGATGTTTTATTTTTTGAATAGTTTGTTAATTCGACGTGCGAGCAGAGACACACATCGAGATGCGTGCCAGTATGAGATTGGGGTAGAGAGTGATATGGTATGTTTTAATTTAAGTTAGTGTGGCTTAAATAGCTAATTTGATGTGGCTATAGTTGAATTGATATTAATGCAACCTAAGTTAGAAAAATAAATAATAGCCACTGATATTCCTCAAGATACGTGTGAATACCATCACTAGAAAAATTGAGTTAAGGTTGGTGTTAGTAGAAGCGAGTTAGTGGATGGATAATGAGTTGTAGAATACATTTTAAGTCATAATATTTGTCTAGAGATGGATGTATACATAGAGATCAGTGGTTTAAATTTCACATCATCTATATATATAAAGGAATGAATAAGATTACATGCAAATAATTTGCATTTGAAATCAAAAGAGGTGAGAAAATTTGGAAAAGGTGATCAGTAGGTTGTGAGGAAGTTCTAATGGATTTGAAAGTGGAGATCAAAGATTAGAAGAGTTTATAACTAGTTATGTTAGTTTACACCTTTAACTTGTGCAATTCAAACAAAAATTGTAGGTTTTGATTCAGGTCTGGTTTTTCAGCAATTACAATGGGAAAATGACTTTGTTCTAAAAATCTAATTGCGTATTTAGATTCCTTGTGAAATTCCACTAATTCTACTCAAAGTAGTTATGGATTTGAGTTTTTTTCATTAAGTTATGAATTTTTGAAATTGGAAGACAAAATTGGAAATTATGCATGTTATATTATGAACCAGTCTCTGTAATTTGTTTAGAACTTCTTCATTTTAAAACAAAATTGATTCATTCTAGTGATATTTGAAAGCTAACTCAAATGGAACAACTTTTGTACCTGAAATAGATTCAAATTATAATGTTTTCATGTCTAAAGATCATATTCAACTTTGGTGAGGAATCTGAAATTTTTGGGTTCACGGTTTAGAAAATATCATGTTGTTTTGAGCATAACTCCCTAGTTTCTTATTAGATTAAGCTCATCTTTAGTATGATGTTCTAGGATATGTTCGTAGGCTTTAGTTAAACAAATAATGAGTTTTTAAGCTATTATTTAAGAGAAATGAGTTTTTCAAAGTTGTTGATCGAAAACTAAAACTGTTTTGAGTCATTGTGGTAGAATTTTCATATCTCCTTCAATTCTTATCAAAATTGCAAACACCTTATAATTTTGAAAAAGCTAAGACATAGTTCTAAAAACTTCTCTTGAGCTATAATACATAATTTTAACATTTTGGTAGTTGAAATCAACTCACAAGTTGTTATACCAAAATTGTCTTTATTTTATTAAAGTAGATTTTGACATAACCAAATTATTAATGGGGCTGATTTTAAAAATTTGAATGTATAACCATTTAAACAAACTATAATATCTTGTACAGGTCCTAAAGCATCCTAATTAACCTCAAGAACTTAGAGGAGAGTTTCGGGAGTTCAAGGACGTGTTTTGGGGTGTTGAGAGGCCGATTAAGCTAGAAATTTGCTTGATTTGTAAGTAAATTAATTGAGATATTTCTCATCATTTCATTCCTTGTTATTACTTTGTATTTATAGTTGTTTGTGCTGCTATACTTGTTGCATTCTTAGTGCTATGATTTGTGTGCATTATCTCAATGTAGGATTGTTATTAAATTAGAACATATATTTTGGTTTCATGGTTTGATTTGGGTGTATGCGACACACAGGGAATGATACCCATGGATGTCCATATTCCGACTAGCATGTGACATGGACCTACTATATGAAGTTAATGAAATGATTAAGCAAGAACCAATTAGGTAATAACTGAATTGCTATGTGTGCTGACCCATTACATAAAGTCGATATGTCATGTTTCACAGCCAATAAGGATAATACCCACATGCACCCCTAAATAAGTTATTACCTGAGGTCTATATGATCAAAAGGGTAATATTTAGGCTAATGTGTTGGATATACAATTGATTGGATTTAGTTTTTAAAAATATTTATGTTGATATCACTTGATTTAGCTGTGATGTTGTGCACCATGTCATGTTTTCTATATTGTTGTGTGGTGTACATATGTCCTTCCATGTATTCTTGTTGTGTTTGAAAATGTGGATAAATATTTGTTAGTGTTACTTTCTACATTATTGTATTCGTCATCCTTTTTATGACGGTGGGTGCAGATCCATCAAGTAGCAGACCGGGCAAAGAGATGATCGGTGATTAGCTTTGAGCTGTTTACGTGTTGATACTTCAATTTTTATAGGTCATGATATTTTCTTGTATGAATTACTTTATGTTTTTTAAGTACTCTTAGGTTATATATATTTGGGTTTAGCGATAGTTCCCTAACCAGACATATGTTTATTACACCATCATCATCGTTCCGTTGTTTATATACATGTGGTCGTTGTGTAACGGCCCAAATTAATTAAATTAGGATTAACGGGCGTAATTTAAGCGTTACGTGGACAACTCGATTGCCTCAAACACGATAACCGGTGAAATATGTTATTTGTGGAATGGTGGTTATGTAAATATGGTGTTTAAATTTATTATTACTACATTGCATTGCATGTGTGCATGTTGATATCAGGTGAGGTCGTGTGACAGGTGTTCGCCTCAAAAGGCATGTTGACGCGGGTGTCGAGTAGGCAAACTATGGGTACACTAGGAAACTCAACTAATTCACATATAAGATGAATAGTAATTCAATTAAATGGATAATGTGACTATAGGCTAAATTAATTCAAGTTAAAACCATAAGCTATGGCGTGCCTCGAAATGCGTGTCAAGACGCGGGGTGCCAGGTAGTCAAGGGTTAGTAAAACCACAAGTTGATAATTTTTGGTGACTAAAAATATTAACCATAAATATTATGTGAGCTTTAAGCTAAGGTGAATAAATTCAATGAATCAAGGCCTATAGTTTTAGTAAATTAAATAGAAAGCATAGGATTATTCTTGAGATATACAATAGCATATCTAAGAGCCATGTGAGTACTAAAATGGTGTCAGTTGAGGTTGAGTTAGTGGGGGTTAGTGGGATATATGGCAAGAGGTGGACCATTAGATAGTCCTCGAGATACGTAAATTCATGAAGATCAAATGCTAGGAAACACCCTCACCTTAATATATATATAAGCAAGTTTGATCCAACCATGCAAATAAACAAAATCAATTGAACTACTGGAGAGAAGAAAGAGATTGTTTGAGAGCTAGAATTAGAGCTGGAAAACATCAAATTGGTGGATCAAACCTAGGTAATCATCTTCTTCATCATCTCCTCTATCTAATGAATCCATTTTTAGAGTTTTGATGAAAAATTGAATTTAAGGGTTATATCGTTGGTTTTTGGTGATATTGTGATGAATTATATGTTAAATGATCATTTTATATAAGGGTCTATCACTGATTTTAATTGAATTGGTATTTTGATGAAATAGGGAAAACTAGTGAATTTATGAGATTTGAGAAAATTGATCAAATTGTTGTTTTAAAGTTGTTCTAATTGTTGTTTTAGGTCAATTTGATATGGAGAGGATGTTAAATGGGGCTTGGTTAGCTAATTGGGGGCTTTGGGACCTAATTTTTTAGTTGAAAATTCTGTCATATAGGGCAATTAGCGCGCTAATGATTCTAAGCAGAAACTCGAATATAGTTTCGCAATTAGCACACTAATAAGCACTATTAGTGTGTTAACTCGACACCAAAAATTGATAAAATGTGTTTTAATAACATAGCTAGTTGAAACCCACTTTTGACACACCAATTCTTAGATTTACTATTTTTAACTTATTTTGAAGGAATTAACCTAATAAAAGACTATTTAATAATTTTTAAGTTTTGAAATAAATATTGGTTTTAAGAGTTAATAGACACTAAATTAATATTAAACCCACTATATTTGAATTGATACGACACCAAACTTAGGGATATCGGTTATCGAGAGCTAGTCGGGTCCTATTCCGAAGACTGAGGAAGTCAGAGCGCGGATTGAGGTGTGTAAACCCAATGAGAATGCTTTACAGAATTCATGGTTTTGGCTATATCGATATTGTATTTCATGCGTGGATGTTGGTGGGCACACATGAGTCTTCACCTATTCGATTTGTGTATAAATTTGTTATGGCTAAATCACTCGCACGAGTTACTTGTGTTTAGTGCTCATGTCGATGACAGTAGAATATATCTACGACTATCGGGAGGAATTTAGGGTGTTCCCTTGAATTAAAATAGCGTCTAGAGGTTCATCCTGTAACTGATGTTGGGTTTAGTCACTGTAACAATGTAAGTATATATGTGGTTCCCATTTGATTTATTGATTACTAGCTAGTGTAGGTCAGGGTGTTCTCATGATTAGATGGATGTTTACTGATTATTGCTTCATTTTTAGGCTTATTTAATTGGTACATGCTGCTTATTTATTTCACGTTATTGTTTTTGCTTGTCGTATGTTGTCTATATTCATGGGAATATAACGTATTGTTGTCAGGAGTTATATTTGCATGTCTCGTAGTTTATCATTTTTATATCATGAATATTGTGTGGATTTCTCTTGGGATTTTACTCACTGGACTCGTCATTGTATTTTTTAGGTGACTGAGTGCAGATGCTTCTACGAGCAAGGGCAAGGAGGTACTGGGCAACTACCTCTTAAATAGTGGAGCCAACTCATGTGTGACTACAGTATGTATATATTTATTTATTTTTGTTGGGTTTTGGGGACTATAAAACATTGATTACATGTATATGGAACTTTTGTTATACTTATCTCGCCTTAATATATACATGGTATCTTTTGTCGGGTTTTCCTCTACTTAAGGTTTTCAATATTGCATAAGTACTCATTTACATATTTCTGCTGTAAAATTATAATATAACTTGATAAATCCGAGTAACTGGCTAATTAAACTATTAATACTTATGTAAATATTAGTTAACATAACTAGGGTTAGCTGGAAAAGGGTAAGCAACTTGTTAGGTTACAAGGCATTAAAGATAAATAGGCCATGATGTGGCAAGGCTAGGTGACATGGGATGCAACGTTATGGTAGTAAGCCGACTTGGAATTTGGGGCCGATCTTGGTTTCCACAGTAGGTTTTTTTATTAAGTCTTCCGCTAATAATATTAAAATATTGTAAAAAATTTAATTAAATCTAAAAATCACAACTAACGAGAAATGAATAATACTTATCTTGAGCACGTATAACGAGTCGAATGAGATAAAAGGCTGACTAATACGTTATTAAGTCATATGTGGCTAAAATGAGTGCTTAAATGAAGGGATTAGACCAGGCGGTGCCCTAGATTAAGGGAGGTACCATCATATGAAAGTTTTAAGGCTTATGAGGGCGATAAGATCTTAATGGTTTTGAAAGACTAAAGGCTTCCGCAAGTAATTCTTTATCTGATTTATTTTATCATGTTTAAAGAATGTTTACATTTCAATATCCCCATTGCTAGTATTGAAGCCTTTTGAGTTAAAACCCTACACTTATAAGTTGAAGGTGGTTAAGTTGGGAACAGTATTGGTACTGATGGAGATTCATAGGCTTGCCCCCTATGTACGGGAGACCCAATGTGAATTTCTTTTTATAAGAAAGAAATCAACTTTTGCCCCCGTTAGGACTCAAACCACCACCACGAACTCCATATCAAACTATTAGGGCCATCCAATTGAAAAATTAACACGTACTTTTATTTTCTCTTTTCCTTTTTTATTATAACACATACTTGTATTGACTCATATTTTTCCCTCCAAAATCATTTATATAGATGTGATCCTTTTATATAGACTTATAGAGCAACAAGCTTAAAAATAAAAAAGAAACAAAAGGCCTATTCAATGATTCCTTCAAACTCATGATTTAATTTAGGGTCACGTTATGTGCACCCTAGTTATTACTCAGGGTAACCTAGCTACAAAAGCATCCAGACTATTTGTTAGGGCACCCCAAAATTTGATGAAAATACTTATATTTCCAACCGTTGAGCACCCTAATGGTTTCCATCAATTTTTTTTCGAAAACCATGTATTTTTCTAGTGTTGATTGTGATTTGGACTCCTAATCTTCTCAATTTCGAAGTTCTTTATCACCGATTTGTTCGATTTGTGCATTTAACAATTATGTAGTTGTTTATTTAGGTAGTGGAAGTGCTTAGCATTGTAGGGTTTATAAGACGAGTTTGGATTTTGGGATTGCGTGTAACAGAGAGGCAAACTAAGGTATGTATATGTTTTACTTGATTTTTACATTCATTTGAATTGTTTTCGTTGTTGTCTGCCATGAAAATGTGGATATAAATGGGTTTTGTTTGAAACTTGCATTTGTTGGCACACAAGGTCGTGACATGCATGATAGTGTCGGTAATGTATTACCAAGTCCAAAAAAATGTCATGGATGAATTAGAACCGAGACAACCTAGTTAGGTATCAGTTTGTTGACACCGAGAACACCTGATATGGTCTTGGTGCAATACCGAGACTTTCTAATTTAATGTATATTAGTCTGGTATCAGAGAATACAATCCGAGACAATGAAATACGTCCTGATAGCTTCACACTAAGACTTTGGCATACGTCTCGGCGATACCGAGAAGTTTCTTTTGTTCTCAAACTTGCTTGATCGAAACATTGTATTTTTTAATTTTTTATTTGAATATCAATCAAATGTGCTTAAAATTCATTTTCTAATCAGATATGGTTAAAGGGAAATCAGCAGTTTTAAGGCAAGAAGTCAACAGTGAGTGACAAGAGCACAACGTCGATCCAAGATGGCGGTGGCGTCTACTAGTCCTTCCACTTCCGTTGACCGTAGCAAGATGAGGGCACAGATTGCATCTTATCGGAAGGAGAAGCAAACAGGCTACTCAAATTTAGGGTATACTTTGTTGGACTAAGTGGTTAGTCACTCATATTCCGACCGAGATTTTGATGGAAACAAACAAAGTGAAAATACATCAAGTTTTCGAAATCATTTTTCAAAGTTACAAGTTTACTTCAAAGTTTCAAAATGGAATTTAAACACATAACTAGGTCTATGAGTTTAAACAATGTGAAAACTTTGTGTGAATGGTCATTTGCATATTAGAGTTCATTATAAATGTTTTCGAAAAAGAAAAACTAGTTTTTGAAATGTATTTAAAAAGAAAACTGAAAATTTGCAGAAAAGCCCCTAATACATTATGAAATCATGAATTTCCGTTTTCGGGATTTGTAAAAATATCCGGACCACCCAAATAGGCTTAATGACTCATAATAAACATGTATAACATGTTATATAAGGGTTGGTTAGGTCCCGGACAAGTTTAAGGGTCGCTAACACAAAGGGATAAATTAATTATTCTGAAGTCCCTGCAGTTAGCGCGCTAATAATGTCATTAGCGCGCTAAGACAAGTGTTAGCGCGCTAACTCACAAGATATTAGCGCGCTAATTGCACTCGCTCGCAATTTTTGACTTTTGGAAATCAAGCTTTGAATTTGAATTTTTGATTTCCTGGATTCCTAGAACGGCCATAAACGGCTATATTGGAATTCCTACCACTATAAAACCACCTCAAACTTGGTTTTAAACAAAAAGAGCAAACACACTCAAAATCAATAGATCTACAAAGTAGAAATCAGATTTTTGTGAAGAAACAAGAGAGATCTTAGTGGCTGTTCATTATCTCACATATCCAGCACATTTGAGGCTTTCAAAAGGAGTTCAAGAATCACTCCGAGCTGATCTCTTCGTCATTCTTCTCAGTTGTAAGAAATTTCTAAATCTACAATCTTACTTGAGCTTAATCTACATATTTTGAGTATTTGATTTGAAAATCATTGTTGTGTGTGTTTGAACATATTCTCTGAGTTTTTGTACTTAAAATTTATATTATCAAACTCTGAGATTGATTAGAACAAAAGTGTTGCACTTAAACTTGATTCTTGTCAAACTTTTGTTCTTAGCCTTGAAATCGGTTTTCATACAAATGTATTAAGTTTTTGAAACGATTTCAAATTTGGAATTTGTAACAACATCTTCTCGAGTTTTTGCACTTAAATTTATCTTATCAAACTCGAGATTGATTTGAACAAAAGTATTGCACTCAAACTTGATTCTTGCTAAACTTTTGTTCTTATACTCAAATCGGTTTCACACATATATATTAAGTTTTTGAAACGATTTCAGATTTGGAATTTGCATCAACATCAAGAACATATTTTGCATATTCCATTTATGCTCACACTTGCATGCATAAGAGTTAGGCTCTAGGTGGCTTGCTTGTGTTTGAATTTGATACCACTTTTGTTGTAAAGTGTATCTTTGTATTTCCAATGAAATTGTTGTAATTGAATGATTGTAAGACTTAGTGGGATCTAAGTCGAAAGGGAAAATCCTAGTTGCGGCTAGGTGAGAAAAATCCTAGTGGAGTCTAGGTGGGAAAAATCCTAGTTGCGGCTAGGTGGGTAAAATCCTAGAGGAGTCTAGGTGGGAAAATCCTAGTTGAGACTAGGTGGGAAAAATCCTAGTTGCGGCTAGGTGGGTAAAATCCTAGAGGAGTCTAGGTGGGAAAATCCTAGTTGAGGCTAGGTGGGGAAAATCCTAGTTGCGGCTAGGTGAGGAAAATCCTAGAGGAGTCTAGGTGGGAAAATCCTAGTTGCGGCTAGGTGGGAAAAATCCTAGTTGAGGCTAGGTGAGGAAAATCCTAGAGGAGTCTAGGTGGGAAAATCCTAGTTGCGGCTAGGTGGGAAAATCCTAGGTGATGCTTAGGTTGTAACACTTATTGGTAATATAAGTGGGTTGAAATCCTAACTGAGGAGGTTAGGTAGTGGACGTAGATCGTTGGATCGAACCACTATAAATCTTGTGTCACTTTATATTTCCAGCATTTCTTTTACTTGCATAGCTTATATATACATCATAGTTGTAAATTGCGCACAAAGTTTTTAAAAGGGCAAAAACTACTCGGTAACCCAATTCACCCCCCCTCTTGGGTGACCTTCAATTGGTATCGTAGCGGGTTATTGCTCAAAGTGTTACTAACGTATCTTTGAGTGTTTTTGTGCAAGGATGCAAACTTTAGATCCAGCTTTCGCCTTCGGGAAGGTAATTCTTCGGTTAGGCCTCCATATTTTGATGGAACCAATTATGCTCATTGGAAAGTAAGAATGAAATTTTACATTCGAGCACAAAATAGATTTTTATGGGACGCAATTGAAAATGGCTACACTCCACCGGATAAGCCATTGAAAGAGTACACCACGGAGGAGATAAAGCTTGAGCTTTCAAATGATCAAGCCGTAAATCACTTATTTTGTGCACTTAGTGAAAATGAATTTAACGAGTAAGTGCGTGTCAAACGGCAAGGGAAGTATGGGAGAAGCTTGAGGTACATTATGAAGGTACCATGCAAGTAAAGAAGACCAAGTTGAGAATACTTGAGGAACATTATGAAACTTTCCGAGTTGGGGCTGATGAAGACATAGCTACCGCCATCACTAGATTCACAAAGCTACTAAATGAGATCAAGAATCTAGGCAAGAATTATGATCAAGAAACTTCAAGATATAAATTCCTTAGAGGCTTGCCTAAGGAATGGGATGCCAAGAAATACGCTATCCAATCAGCTCAAAATCTTGGAGATTATACTTTCGATGCATTATGCGGAGAGCTAACAGTTCATGAATTTGAACTAAAAGATCGAGCAAGATTGGAAGCACTAAATGGAGGTGCTAAAAGTTCAAGAAAAGAAATCGCGTTAAAGGCAAACAGCTCTAGTGCATCGGTTGAAGTCATCAATGAAGAATCATGTGATGAAAATGATCTTGAAAAGGAAGTAGCTATGATCTCAAGAAAGCTGAATAAGGCCGTATACAAACGAGATAAGTACAAAAAGAAGTGCGAAATGGAAGCAAGGAAGGAAACGAAATAATATGCTACTTGCGGCAAACCGGTCATGTCAAGACGGAGTGCAAAACCAAGAAGGTATTTGACAAAGGAAAGAAGAGCTTCAAAGCAACTTGGGATGACTCATCATCATCAAGTTCGGACTCAATCGAAAGTGAGAAAGCAATATTTTGTCTCACAAAGACAAGGCGAGGTAAACCCTAATGCTTTCAATTTTGATAATGTTAATGATTTTCCAAATATTGATGAGCTTAGAAAAGAATTGAAAAAGGAGGTCAAAAACACTAAACAACTTAAAAAGAGTTTGACCATTGCAATTAGTGAATTAGAGTCACAAAATGAGTTTATTGATGATCTCCAAAATGACTTAAATGAAGTCATAAAAGAAAGAGATGCTTTAGTCAAGGAAGTAGAGGACTTGACTAGCACAAAGGCATAAGTTTACAAATGGTAAACAAATGTTTGACATGATGTTAGGAGCACAAAGACGTGCACTTAATAAAAGAGGCATAGGTTACGAGCAAATTTGTTAAGCTATAAGAAATTGCTAAATGATGATCGTAGATGCTCTAAATGTAACAAGACTCACATGGTTGGGAAATGTTCATTACAAAAGGTAAAAATGGGTAAACTAGCATGGGTAGCTAAAAATGTTTATGATACTAACACTCTCGGACCCAAAGGTGTTTGGGTACCAAAAACTAGTGTGTTTCCCATAGTATAGGATGCGAGGAGAAGCACCCCATGGTACTTGGAAAGTGGGTGCTCAAGTCACATGACCGAAGATGCACATCAAGTTATTAAACTAAAGCGGCATGACTGTGAAAAGGTTACAGTTGGAGACAACAACAAAGGAAGAGTTATTGGTCTCAGATCTGTCGGTAACAATTTATTTTCTATTTCTAATATTTATCTTGTTGATGGTTTGAAACTTAATTTGCTAAGTGTTAGTCAATTGTGTGACAAACGATTTCATGTTATGTTTGAATCATCAAAATGCATTGTTAGAAATGAGAAGCATGAAACCTTGTTTATTTGCATATATAGATAAAAACTTTTATGCCATTAACGTTGATGAGATAAATATGCAAAATGTTTCATGTTTGAATGTATAAAGTAATTGTGATGCATGATTGTGGCAAAATAGATTAGACACCATTCTTTGTGTGATCACATCCAAAAAGGGGTAATGTTAAAACTTATTCATGTGCCCATATAGGATCAACTAGCCGATATACTCACTAAGCCTTTGCCTAGAAAACAAGTTTTTCAAATTCGGCGTGAGTTAGGCATGTCTCGAAAATTGGACCTTCTACATATGTTCTAGATACTCAAAACCTTTTTATATGATGTTAATGAAGTGTCCATGAAGTTTGAGAAGAATCGGAGCTAAATTGCAAAAATTCAAAATTTTTGTCAAAATAATTCCAGAGAGGAATTAGCGCGCTAATAGCGCCAATTAGCGCGCTAATAGCCCTGCGACCGAAAAATTCCAGAGAGGAATGAGCACGCTAACTAATATCGCTCGGTCAGGGTTTTATAACCTAAAATTTCATAAACAACTTACCTCAAACACAAAGCAACTCCTCTCCTCTTGTCAAATCCACTCTCCAGGGACTCTCCACCGTGCTCTCCACTCCTTCAAGGTACAAATCTTCTCCATTCTTTGTCGATTTCTTCCATTCCTTGTTTCAATATGTCATCACGTCGCCCTTCAAACCGCCCTTCTTCTCGAACGGGTGCACCTACCGCCCCCAATCCATCACGTTCAACCCAAGGAACGTCCTCACGACGTCCTTCTAGTCGTCGTATTGTACAATCATCTTCGTCTAGTGATGAGTCTACTCACCTTGTTTCCCCTCCTAAGAAATGCCCCACTACGTGAGGGTCGTGCCAAAGCCATTCATGAGTCTTCCTCGTCTAGAATTGGTAACTCCACGACTTACGGACGCCAAAATTATACGTCCCGCAATTGTAGATGTTGCCTTCTTTGATAAGGCTTATCTCCCAATTCGGGAAATTCTAGACGCGGCGGGGTGGACAAATTTTTGTACTCATCGGGCTAATTACAACCCTCCTTTGGTTAGAGTCTTCTATTCCAACCTTGAAACCACAAATCAATTTGTACTTCGTTCATCCGTTGGTAGCCTCGCCATTGAGATTACACCGGAAAATCTTGCTCAACGGCTTCACCTCCCATTGCACCCTCCATCGACCACGGTTGTGTGCAAGTTCTTAAGTTGGCCATTCGACCGTTTAGAAGTCCTTAATTCCTTTCTACGGTCCAAGAGTAACTTAACTGTCTATCCGACCGGTATCACGGATACCGACTTTAAGTTAGTACCTCATCTTCTTCACAAGGTACTTCATAAGGTTATTCTTCCACGAGGAGGTAGCAAGAACTATGTCACTCTACTTGACATGTTCATACTCGGTCATTTATTTCTCATGCTACCCCTCGCCTCTTCCTCACATTCTCATCGGCTATATGACTAGCACATGCGTACGCGGTCGTCATCTTCCTTACGCCCATCTTATTACATCCTACTTGGAGTCCGCACAAGTAGATCTTGCGTTAGGCGGTCGTCCTCTCAGTGTTTTTGACTCTATTGACATGGCCACATTGAAAGCCATGAAATATCGATATATTCGTGAGAGGAAGCAATGGACTAGGGATGATGCTATTCCTTATACTCAGCATCACGGCGGATACGAGTCTCCTATTTCTATGGACGATCCGTTTGATGTGCCAGATTTTTTGGAGTATAGCTATCATCTCGGCGATGATGACCAGGCTGGTGATGAGGGAGAAGCATGTCACAATGATAATGATGGTGATCATGAAAGAGCTCAAGATTCTACGATTCCGGAGCAGCAGCACGAGGAATCAGCACCGCCTCCACATCCTTCTACATTTAGCGGCTTAACACCCCCTCCTAATATGTCACCTTCGTTGGCATATGTATCGGCTCAGCTGCGAAATTTGCAAGAGTATATGACTCAATCATTCAATGCCGTCGAGACGACTCTTCGGAATCATGGTGATCGGCTTCGTCGTATTGAGAGTCAACGGCTTCCGGCTCGGCGAGTGCGAGATGACAACGCTTCTAGTTCTGACTATCCACCACCATCGTCTAGAAGAAGCGTTTAGATACACCTAGATAAGCATTAGGCTCTAATATGTTAGTCTTAGGTGTTCTAATTGGTCAAACTCATGTTAAGCCACAATTATGCAATCTCATTACTTTTGCTATTTATATCATGATTTTTTGCGTATCTCTGAGTTTTCTTTATGGCTATTTTGTGCTTCACTATGTTTTCTAGTCTATGCATGTGTATCGCTTCCGTATGTTCTTTATTAATTTGCATAAAGTGAGGGGGAGAATGTTTTTATCATGGTATACCGTGTTATTTATTGATATGCATAAAGTAAGGGGGAGAAATTTATTGCTAAAGTAAGGGGGAGAATGCTTTTATCTTGGTATATTGCTTATTGATAAGCATAAAGTGAGGGGGAGAGTTTATTTCTCTCGTATTGTTTAAATCATGTCTATCTTTGCACATACTTGACCCCATTGTTTAATAATATAAAACGGGGGAGAAAAGGTTGAACTTGAAAGGATGATATTGTGATATTTTTGATATTGTGATATTTCTTGAAAGGATGATATTTTAGATATTGTGATTTTCTTTGAAAGGATGATATGAAAGGGTGATATTTTCATTGGTATATATTGGTATCGGGTTAATAATTCTCATTTTTACTGGTATCAGGTTGATACGTTAATATTATTGATTTTTGTAACTGATATCAAGTTGATAATTTTAACCTCCATATATTGGTATACTTGAAAAAGTTGTTGGTTTTTTTATTGGTATACTTGAAAGGGGGAGAAAAATTGTGGATGCTTAAACCCGCTTTTTGATAATATCAAAAGGGGGAGAAAAATGTGGTGAACTTGAAAGGTTTGAAGTTTGAAAAATGTGGTGTTGAACTTGAAAGGTTTTTGAAAGGTATTTGTCTTTGGTATATTTGAAACGGTTGTTGGTTTTGAACTTGCATATTTGAAGTTAAATGTGGTTAAACTTGAAAAGATTGATGTGTTGAATGTGATATACATTTAGATTGTGTTTTCACACCTTTAAAGTTCACATTGTTTGTTATCATCAAAAAGGGGGAGATTGTTGGACTAAGTGGTTAGTCACTCACATTCCGAATTTAGATTTTGATGGAAACAAACAAAGTGAAAATGTACTAATCATGTATTTCGTTTGTGTTAAAAGGATGCAATACAACACATCATCGGGGATATTCAAGAAATATGGAGCCAAACAAACAAGGTGAAAATGTATTCAAGAAATATGGAGAGCTTGTTGGAATAAGTGATGCAATACAACATGTTCAGAGTACTCAAGCAATACAAGTTCAAGACTCGGCATAAAATGAAGAAATGAAGAAAAGTCCAAACCGCAATTTGTAATATCAATGTAAGGTATACAAATTCTTTCACGCAAGCCAAATGCATTAGTTCATGCATACATCAAGTTTTCGAAATCATTTTTCAAAGTTACAAGTTTACTTCAAAGTTTCAAAATGGAATTTAAACACATAACTAGGTCTATGAGTTTAAACAATGTGAAAACTTTGTGTGAATGGTCATTTGCATATTAGAGTTCATTATAAATGTTTTCGAAAAAGAAAAACTAGTTTTTGAAATGTATTTAAAAAGAAAACTGAAAATTTGCAGAAAAGCCCCTAATACATTATGAAATCATGAATTTCCGTTTTCGGGATTTGTAAAAATATCCGGACCACCCAAATAGGCTTAATGACTCATAATAAACATGTATAACATGTTATATAAGGGTTGGTTAGGTCCCGGACAAGTTTAAGGGTCGCTAACACAAAGGGATAAATTAATTATTCTGAAGTCCCTGCAGTTAGCGCGCTAATAATGTCATTAGCGCGCTAAGACAGTGTTAGCGCGCTAACTCACAGTATTAGCGCGCTAATTGCACTCTGCCTGCAATTTTTGACTTTTGGAAATCAAGCTTTGAATTTGAATTTTTGATTTCCTGGATTCCTAGAACGGCCATAAACGGCTATATTGGAATTCCTACCACTATAAAACCACCTCAAACTTGGTTTTAAACAAAAGAGCAAACACACTCAAAATCAATAGATCTACAAAGTAGAAATCAGATTTTTGTGAAGAAACAAGAGAGATCTTAGTGGCTGTTCATTATCTCACATATCCAGCACATTTGAGGCTTTCAAAAGGAGTTCAAGAATCACTCCAGAGCCGATCTCTTCTGTCATTCTTCTGGTTGTAAGAAATTTCTAAATCTACAATCTTACTTGAGCTTAATCTACATATTTTGAGTATTTGATTTGAAAATCATTGTTGTGTGTGTTTGAACATATTCTCTGAGTTTTTGTACTTAAAATTTATATTATCAAACTCTGAGATTGATTAGAACAAAAGTGTTGCACTTAAACTTGATTCTTGTCAAACTTTTGTTCTTAGCCTTGAAATCGGTTTTCATACAAATGTATTAAGTTTTTGAAATGATTTCAAATTTGGAATTTGTAACAACATCTTCTCTGAGTTTTTGCACTTAAATTTATCTTATCAAACTCTGAGATTGATTTGAACAAAAGTATTGCACTCAAACTTGATTCTTGCTAAACTTTTGTTCTTATACTCGAAATCGGTTTCACACATATATATTAAGTTTTTGAAACGATTTCAGATTTGGAATTTGCATCAACATCAGTAACATATTTTGCATATTCCATTTATGCTCACACTTGCATGCATAAGAGTTAGGCTCTAGGTGGCTTGCTTGTGTTTGAATTTGATACCACTTTTGTTGTAAAGTGTATCTTTGTATTTCCAAAGAATTGTTGTAATTGAATGATTGTAAGACTTAGTGGGATCTAAGTCGAAAGGGAAAATCCTAGTTGCGGCTAGGTGAGAAAAATCCTAGTGGAGTCTAGGTGGGAAAAATCCTAGTTGCTAGGGGGGAAAATCTAGGTGGGTAAAAAATCCTAGAGGAGTCTAGGTGGGAAAATCCTAGTGTGCACGCCCATTTTCCTGAAATGATTTGGAAGACGAGGCATCTCATGTTCCCGTAAGGAGCAAGAGTAGTAGTGGACGTAGATCGTTGATCAAAAAAATCCACTTTACATCCTTTTACTTGATGGTAATGGTCATAGTTGTAGTGGTGGTGGCCTTCATACTTGCACGCCCATTTTCGAAATGTTGTGGAGCTCGAGCATGACCCATCTGTTTTATTTCTTGGTGGTCTCATTGACCGATCTCTATTGAAGAGCTTTAAGGATCATATTGCAGCATTAATATGGGATGGTGATGTATGTTCTCGTTGTTAACTTTCATTTGATTTTCCAATCAATTATCGTTATTCATATGATAATGTATTTACTAATGACTTATTTTTTGTTGCAGCGTCGCCCGTTGCTTAAGTGCATAAACCATGAGGCCCAAATAGCTGAGTGGGATTTGTAAGCTTGCCACCCTGACACCCAGGCACTATAGGGATTCATTCAGAGGTCCGACTTGGCTCCACTCATAAACTACTCCTATAGGAAGGGAAATAAGGATGTGATCTTAGCATTTTTGAAGCAGTGGCAGCCATAGACTAATACATTTCACCTATCCTTTGGTGAAATGTCTATCACGCTTAAGGGTGTTTGTATTCTTTTGAACATCCCCATAGTTGGCAAGGTGAAGGCGGTCGAGAATTTTGGTCGATACATAGACGAGTCTCGCATATATGCTATCAAAATTGTTTCCAACTTGTTTTGGGGCTAGTATTAAGGAGACAGAGGAAGAAATTAGCTACACGAAGGGTCTGATGGTGCGATTAGCTTGGCTGAAGAGTCATTTTTGCCCACCCAAATCCACTAGTACTTCTAGTTCTCAGACGTACCAGTACTTCCTATTCTTGAATGTATCCTAGAATGCGATGCACTATACAGGTGTACTTATTGTATTTGCTCGTATGCACTCTAGTCATTGATAAGAGTAGGTCACGAGTTTCAATTACATTACTGAAAGTTTTAGATAACTTGGATGAGGTCGGGACTTACTCGTGCGGTACTGCTGGCCTAGCTTACCTCTATCATCACATCAGGTTAGCCACTAAGGCAGAGGTGTCACAAATTGCAGGGTACCCAACTTTGCTTGAGGTACATATTTTGTAGTTCTTATGATTTGTTTATGTTTTGATTTAGTTTTGTAATTGTATTTCCACTACTTAATTAAATTTATTTACATTTTTTCATTCTTATTTAGGGGATGGGTATATAAACACTTCCCTCTCCAGCTCACATCATCTAATGCAAAACACGTTGACCACTTGTAACCACCGATCTCGAGGTGGATACAAAAGCATGAGAAAGTAGAAAATGTGGATAAGTTCAGTTCCATTTGTAAGACCCTTGATAGGTTGCGGCCGAGTGAGATGTATGTTTTGATTTATTTCATTTTGGTATTCTAATTTATCACGATTATGTTTTAATGGTGTTGTTGACTTTATTGGTTTAGGTGACTTGGGATCCATATGCTAATGTCAAGACCAACAGTGTTATTCTACTCATCACCTTCTTCTCTGGTACGCTGAAATGCATGAATGTGGTGGAGCCATACTATTCGGAGAGGATCCTTCGACTTGGTCATGTTCAAGGGATACCGCCATCTCCATACTGCCTTCTCGAAGCAAACCGAAGCTACACTACATTGAAATACTCGATTAAGTACGGGGTCGTACCCGAGAATCGGGAAAAGTGGTGTTCCCATTCACTCGCTCCTGAAGACCGAGGCAAGAAGGCGAGGTTCGACTTTATGGAAACACTAGAATATATGCCATGGTTTCTTCAAGTTCCGCATCCTATCATTAAGAACCCAGAGACTGGTAGTGGAGATGGCAATATTTAGCGGAACATGAGTTGTTGGAGGTAAAATGATAACATTTAACTTTAAGTTTTGCTCTCGTCCCAGTCATTATGTATTTATTGACAGTTTGGGTTTGGTTTTGAACAACATAATCCCCAAGCATTGGACACCACGTTGGCATTGCTACATTTTCCGGCGAGGAATGGCCAAGATGGAGGCAGCAAAGAAAATGGCGGATGATGTCGTGGACTATCTGACGAGTAGGGTTCTTGGCACTGGTACCACCACCACCACTACGGACAGACGACTGCACCTATTAGGGGTTCCTAGCATGACAGTACCTGTCATGCCTAGTTCTTCTCTGTCAAATCCCAAAATTTTAAATCGATAATTATGGCTAATCAGGGATTAATGGAGACTAATTATGGTTTAGCCCGCAAGTCGAGAGCTAAAGACCAGGTGAAATTGAGATTTTTAATTAATTTATTTTTGTGTAATGTGTGCATAGTGTTGTGTACTATAGACTATGTTATTTTGTGAAACTCAAGTTAACCGAGTAAATTTGATATTTGCAGGGTTTTAGCTTGAGATATGTGTCGATATGGATTCCAAGATAGTCAAAATATTGACATGAACATTTGTTTTGAGTTTTGTGAAAAATGATTTTATTTAACTTTTTAAATTTGAATTTGTACATTTAAATGGACTTAACGAGCCGATGTAGGGATTTTACCTTGATTTGCATGCAAATCGAGATCAAAGTTAGTGTGAAATGAGAAACGAAGTTGGTGCAAGGGATTATTTTTAAGTTTTGTGTCGGTTGACAAAGGTCGAGGTTGAGATTAGGTCCAAATTGGTGAACGTTTGGTTCATTATGGCAAGAGGATTAGTCGGAAGATTTTAATATGTCATGGATAAAGTTAAGGTTTTTTGGGTTTCGTTGTGACCAAAACCAGTGTTATGGATGTTTTATGAAGATGGATTGTTTTAAGCACAGTTACTTGTTTTGAATGTGGGAAGAAATGGCATTACAGAGTGCATGTCCACAACTTTTGGGAGCGTCCTATGGTGTGTCAAAGTCTCAACAACAGATTAAGGAATGTGTTCAGGTGGTGACTAAACCGGATTCAAATGCAAATCGACATCTTATTGAAGGTACTATTTAATTTTGTGGTCGACCTATAAATGTTTTAATTGATTTTGGATCAACGATTTCATTTATATCTACTTGTACGATAATTGAGTTAGGGTTAACTCAGTTATGAGTTCCTATTCATATTGTCCTCAACATAATAATTGGTGATAAAATGTGTTCTCACTTTGTATATGAGAAATGTTTTATTGAGATCTCTGGATACGAGATGGCAGGTGGTTTATGTGTGTTGGAGTTTCTAGGATTTGATGTGTTGTTAGAAATGGATTGGCTAACAACTTACCATGCACATGGATTGTTTCTATAAGACAATATTTTTTTATATTTGGGGTTGTATAGTTTACTTGCACTGGAATATCATTTGAGTTGCCTCTGACTAGGGCTTACATAGCCACTAACAAAGAAATGAAAATTCTTATTGAAACCATTAGTATTAAGGTTAGACTTGAGATTAAACTAAAGGGAATTTTAGTTGTTTGTGAGTTTTTGTTGTTTAAGATGAAATTAATAGGTTTGGCTGGCTATTGTTGTAGATTTGTGAAATGTTTTTCTAATATAGTTGTGCCAATCACTATATTAACTTAGAAAAATATTGAGTTCATATGATCAAAAGTATGAAATAATGCATTTTGGGAATGGAAGAAGTGATTGACTTGTGAGTATGGTTTGCTTGAAAAGTTCATCGTGATGACATTATCAAAAGCTTCAGCAAGTCGATGTGGAGTATATGAAGTTTAAGAAGTTTGCGACAATTTAGATTAGGTAATCTCCAGATTAGAGTTTGAGTTTAAAGCATTTTAGATTCCATCGGTGGCTGAGATTTGGGATGAGATATTAAGAGAATCTCATCGATTTAGATATAGCATTCATCTTGGTAGGACTAAAATGTATTGGTGGCCAAGGATGAAAGCTAATGTGGTTTATTATGTGAGGAGATGTGAGATTCGCAAACAGGTTAAGGTCGATAGTCGAAAACCTAGAGGTATGTTACGATGGATTTTGTTACTCATCTGCCTACTTCACAAAGAAAACATGATGCAGTATGAATTATTGTTATGGACAAAGAAGTCTACTCATTTTCTTCTATGTCACTTTCTGATACCTTTACACAATTGAGCTTGTTATGTGGGCAAAAGGTGGTTTGCTCATTGGGAGTGTCATTGATGATAGTTTTCATCTTGATGCTTGGTATACATCGGGGTTGTGGCAGGGCATACAAGAATTTTTTGGCACTCAGTTTTATTTCAGTACTACATTTCATCTATGGGTGGATGGTCAGACTGAAAGGTTGATCCAAGTGTTGGAAGACAAGTTCAACGCTTGTGTGTTGGGATTTGGAGGTTCATGGGAAGAATACTTACTTTTATATGAGTTCTCTTGCAATAAGAATTGTTAATCGAGTATCGAGGTGTCTCTGATTGAGGTTTTATATGGGATGTCTTGTTCTTCTCTTGCTAGTTAGACTAAACCGGAGGATTTGGCGGAGTTGGGGCCACAAATGGTTTGAGATCACACTGATGTTGTTCAACATATTCATATAAGATTAGGAGCATCTCGAGAAAGACATAAATTTATTATAATCTCTATCACCGAGTTGTGGAATATAGTGAATGAGTTTGAGTTTATTTGAAAGTTTCCCCTCGTAAACGCCATTACACATTTGGATTGAAAGGAAAGCTCTCTCCTTGATTCATAGGACCTTTTGAGATTGTGAAACGGATTTGGAAGGTTGCATATAAACTTGCATTACCACCTCAGTTACTCAAAGTTTATGACGTATTTCACGTGTTTATGCTCAAGCGGATTGAACTGATTCGCATCACATAGTAGAATGAAATTAGTTCGATTTGTCAGACAATGTTTCATATGAAAAGCAACCTATATTGATCGTGGATAGGAAGGTCTAAAACATTTGAAATAAAGAAATTTCACTTGTTTTGGTAAATAGCAATTTCATGATGATTTGAAGTAAGATGTATATGAGAGAGCATTTTTCATATCTCTTTTAGTCCATGTAAATTTGGTTCACTTTTAATTTCAAGGACGAAATTCTTATTAGTTGGGAAGATTATCAAATTCCAAAAATTCTCAATCTATAATTACGGCTAATAAGGGATTAACGGAGCTTAATTATGGTTTAGGCTGCGAGTCGGGAGCTAAAGACTGATGAAATTGAGATTTTCAAATTAATTTTATTTTTGTGTGATGTATGCCTAGTGTTATGAACTATAGACTATGTTATTTTGTGAAACTCAAGTTAATCGTGTAAATTCGATATTTGCAAGGATTTATCTCGAGATTACGTGTCGAGAAGGCTTCCAATATAGCCAAAATATTTATGTGAACATTCGTTTTGAGTTTCACAAAATAATTGTATTTAAGTTTTAAAATCTGAATTTTTACATTTAAACGGACTTAACAAGCCGATGTAGGGATTTTACCTCGGTTTGCATGTTAGTCGGGATTGGAGATAGCGTGAAATGAGAACGAAGTTGGTGCAAGACATTATTTTTTAGTTTCATGTTGATGGAGGTCGAAGTTGAGATTAGTTCCAAGTTAGTGCACGTTTGGTTCAGTATAGCAAGAGGATTGGTCCGGAAGATTTTAGTATGTCATGAACAAAGTTAAGATTTTTGTGGTTTTGGTGTGACCAAAATTAGTGTTATAGATGTTTTATGAATATGGACTATTTTTTCGAGAGTATGGTTCAATTTGGTGAAAAATCGGATCGACAATGAGCATCGTAAATCAATACACATTAAAATAGGGATTTCGAGAATTAATAAATAAAAATAAATTAAGCTGCTGATAAGTAACTGAAGGTTTATATATACAACAACAACATAGCCTTTGTCCCAAATTAACTGGGGTCGACTACATGGATCAAACTTTTCCATTGTGCTCGATTAAGTGCAATGAAGGTTTATATATAAATATAAAAAAACTAATCAAACATTAAGTCAAACGATTCATTTTATTTCATTTCAACAGAAAGTTCATTCTCTAACCCTCTCCGCGAACACCTTTACTCAAGGAGCTCCTTAAGTTCAATTTTCGTTTGATTTCTTTCTGCAACACTGTAAAGCATCGGTAGATGATCAATTCGAGCTAAGTTTTCACAGTGGAAATAAAGTATTTGGCTCGCAATTTGGTAAATTCTCAATACCATACATTTTACCACAATTTAATTTGGATTCTTATGACTTTTCGATTTCTTTCAAGGGTTTTGATAGAAATTGGTAGGGATCGTTGTTGATTGGTACATTTAGTTGATTTATATCAATTTGGAATAAATCCTACGGATGTTGGTTAGGGTTTTGGTGAATTGAACTAATGCAATTCAGTTGATAACTATTTAAGATATGTTTTATAGTTGATATTGATTTACATTAGGTTTTTGGATGAATTGATTATTAGTTTTGGTCTAATTTGACTCCACACGCTGTGGAAATATTTTGGTGTTGGTATCAAGTGGCATCGTGGTGTTTGTTGTCGAGTTTTAAGAATTTAATTACGAAAATGTTGATTTTAAGAAGTTTTTTGGTTCAAAATAAATAAAGTTCACCTAGTTGACAGGGCATATGAAAAAATTCATAACTTTTTCGTTGGTGATCTGATTTGAAAGTTCTTGAAGTTTATGGAAAGTAGGACATGAGACTACAAGTTCCTTTTAGGTCATCATGGCAAATATTGAGGTTTTCAAGGTTAAAAAGTTACTTTAAATTGGCTAGTTGAAAGCTAATTGAAATAGTTATATAAATTAATATTTTTGGAAATTGTTCTCAAGCTTATTTTGACCACAATTTTCATTGGGTTTCATGATATGGTTTCACTTGAAGCTTGGACATAGTATTATTAGGTATATAGGAAAGCTATTGGAAGCATTTTCAAGGTGATCCGAAGCTATGGGAACCCCAAAAATTAAGCTCAAAGTTGGTTGTTTGTAAAGTTAAGTAAATCTCATGGTAACCTTTACATTGTATGAATATTTCTCTAATATATTGCATGCACAATTTATCGATACATATTTATTGATCATGCATTTATGGACACGAGAGGAATGAGGCCTTTTAGGGTCCCATTGTGTTCATTAGTTGTATGTGTGGTAAGATGAATACAGTGGTGCTCTACGATTGGAGTCGCTGATCGTTATAGACACTTGTTTAAGATAGGTTGCTTTTGTGATGCTGGCCAGGATCATACTCCATGGAGAGTCAAGGTCTTGGCTTTCCGAGGAAACTCATGAATCTTTATTATTGTTTACCCACCACTTTTAGAAAGACATCTTTTGATTGTGGTAGGTCAACAACAATGGATGGATTGCATACTTGTATATTTATGATTCCTTGGGATATTATTGTTTGTTTAAGTTCTTAGAATATAATGCATTTGATTATTACAGGTGTAATGGATAGTGTGAGATTTATTTATCTGACATTATTGAATTTTTATAATTGGGTAATGATAGGTGCGAACGACGATAAAGGAAAGGAAAACTGTCAAATTATAAGTGATTTGATTAATTCCTTTCTTACTATGCATGTGTTGTTTTGAATATAATATATTGTATAAATGGGTTCTTGGGTTCGTATATGGTTAGGATCTCCTTTGGAATGGTTGGAACGATTTTGAGACTAATTAAGATAATTTTGAAGCGAATGTAATGTTAATTTAAGGTTTTTGATCCTTTAAATTAGGTTAGATTGAATATGCATTCAGTTAATGCAATATTGGTGAATTGTGAGTCTTTCAGTTTTTTCCACCAAAGTTGAGCAGGTTTTGTTGAAGATTTTTGAAGGCCGGGATTTTCGGTGTAGGCTTAAAAATAAAGAAGTTGCTATCGAAAAAATTTTACAAAATTTAGAGGATAATGTAGTTAATCTAAATGAACTTTGAGGATTATATAATTAATGTTTATGAACTTTGAGGTTTAAGATTCACTTTAGAATCATTTGTGGTTGATAAAGTTTTATAATTGATGATTACAATATCTTAATTTTAATTATTTATTGATGAAGAGGTTGAGGCTGCTAGAGTATCAAGGAATTAAGGTAATTTAGACCAGTCAGGTGCCCTAATTAGGTGGGGTCTGACAGTCTCAGCCACCCAAGTCACAATGCACATGCATTAGGGACAAAGATAGAAAAAATGCAAGATTTTGTTGAATGGTTTAGTGAACTTGTTTGAGTGGTTTAGTACATTTGTTTAAATTCAAAATGTTTGGGATGGTTCTTTATACAATTTGTGTTGGGATTAATTAGATTAATTGATTTGTTTGATTGTTAGTTCAATGTGTTGGAAATTTGGCGTGGAAGTTGTTGGTTTAGGTGTTGCAAATTTAGAACGGAATTTGTTGTCGTTTCATGTAGTTGGAATTTCATAGTGGAATTGTGCTATAGATGTGTTTATTGTTTCAATTTGTTGAAATTCGCTTATGTTATGTCTAAAATCCTTGGCCAGACAGAGTGTCGATCAGGCAGGTCTAAGACTTAACATTGATTCTCAGTCATGCAATTCCGAGTTTCATGCACATTGTCTCGGTTAATGTAATACCAAATAGGTGAAAGTATTGTATGAAATCATAGTCTCGAGATGCACAACCGAGCAATGTACTGAAATTGTGGTGTGCACGAATGAAATTCATACACACTTTCGGTCACTAGTTTCTATGTTTGCCATATAGTTCATTTGTTATTGGTCTCAGTCGTGTATATAGTTGGTCTAGTACAACTCTCGATAGCCACACCTCATGATATGGTCACTTATTACGGCTGTTGGATATCGAGATGATCTGGGCACCCCATTGTTTCTGATTAACGCACCACGGATTACTCCCTGATAAAGAGTGTCGTCAACATGGCAACGTTACTATTCAAACACTTACGGTTATGCATGGTCGAGACATTTGAAGTCTCGATCTCGTGAGTCCGAGACTTAACACTTGTTCTCGGACCAGCTTGGCCGAGACACTGTATTTACAAGTTATTCAACATCCACGTTTTGTGGGGACTTTCTACTTGGATACAAAACTACAAATCGAAATGAATTTGATGTTGTTGTTGTAAAATATAATTGTAGCAGTGTTTGCACTTCATACACAACAAAGTTAGAAGAAAGTGTGATACCAAAACCAATAGCTTCCAAAAAATGATAAGTTGTTACAACTTCATGGAGTTGACAAAAAATAACATAAAGTTGCTACAACTAAGGGGAGATAACCAAAAATAATATGAAGTAATTATAACAAAAATGATTTCCCAACAAGAACAATAAAATGTTACTATGTTAAGGTTTCGCTAAGTCTATCACTGAGGGCATGCCTAACTGAGAAGATTGAACCAAAAATCGTGGTTAGATGTCAATACCAATACCCCACTCTTGAGCATCAACATTCGTGAAGGTCCTCCACACAATAAATACAATAGGAACTGGTGCATTATGCTTGAATATGACATGTCAATTCAAAGTACAACAAAGAGTATTGTTAATAATGAATGAGTAACCCAACACATTACAAGTTAAAAAAGAATAAGGAATGAGTAACCCAAATTTGATATAATCTATTAGAAACTTACCCTAATCTAATGAATGTCGTTTACATTTGTAACGCCAATGATTACCCGATCCTTTGTAGGTGGAAGGGCACCACGTAGAGGAAGAAATGGTATGCAACTACCATTTGGCACGTTCACTAACACAATGTTAAATGTTGTTGCAATTAAAAGTCAAATTTTTGGAAGGGCCATCCACTTGTCGGAACCCATATCGGCACCTTCACGAAATTCCACGGCTCATCTAACAGTTATGTAATAACTTCCAAGCAAATCCCTCCAAAATTCATTGTGATATTCTAATTCCTTAACCATACCTTCTCGCACCCTCCTCCAACCATCTACATCTGAGAATCCAAAATCGGCAGCAACACAAAGGAAGTCCTAATGACCATCTCTATCCACATTGACAGTACATTCAACATGTGGAACCCAATCCAGCTGAATAGTATGAATGAATCCAATTTCACATTTTCCCATAGATGCCCCCGTGTTCAATGTACTTTACGCAGAACTTCATTGCCCTTCCTTCGTGCACTGGTTGCCTCCTCACTAGTAAGTACAAACTCAAAGCCACTATGATATCTCGTTATAGATGTCTCATCTTTCTCACCTTTCTTCTTTTGTGAGTCTTTGCTTTCTTTCTTTCCTTTTTTCCCTTTTTTCCATTTCTTGCTCCATAGAATAAGACTACAAGCACTATCAAGTGTCGGTCTCCCTCTTGTTCTAAACTTTGCATTTGGAGAAACCCTACTATCGATGAAGGACAACTAATCTCTCTTAGTTGTTGAATAACCCTAAAATATGCATCCTCATCAATGCCTGATTTAAACTTAGCCACAACTCTCTGAATCTTGTTATTAAAGTTATAGCCAGTCCGTTTAAAAGATTTCTCGGGTACATACTCAATTTTTACCAGAACACATGAATGTCTTAAAGTGGTATAGGTGATTCGGCCAAAATATATACATTAAGCTCGTGTGCAAATGAAAGACCACGATTAGTATGTAGTGCACATCCACATAAGATCGGGTATGTCCCTACATCCTCTACACGTGTAACCTCATCATAAATCAACTTAAACACTTTCTGAGAGACATAACCCCACAAAAGGCGATACCAGGCATCCATATATCTATGTTAGACAACATTCAGACCAACCTCAAATGACGTTTTGATCTTGTTATGTTGTATGTCAAGCATTCCATGAATTACACCCTAAAAGACTCAAATTTCGCAGTACAAGTGTCGATATATTGTTTGAGAGTAGAATGTGCAGACTCAAGCCTCTACATCGTGATTTCTCTAAAATGAAACATTGAATCGGTCCATGCACATATAAGTTTTTCCTTGTAATCCCACAACCAAGTTTCTCCAAATAAGTGAGCAAAGCTTTATCATCTGCATATTCATCATGCATGGTACACCACCTAAGATCGAATGATGCTTCCATCTTAACATACATTAAAAGCATTACGCCTATCACTGAAGAGTTTGAAGCCTTTGTTTCATCCAAACATCTTTTAGCGTTGGTCAACACCATTTTTTCGATGTGTCACGTGCAAAGAAGGTGAGGAGATTATGTAAAAACATCTTCGATTGTAATATAAGGCCCAATTCTCTATCAATAACAAAAACATTAGGTGTAGACCATCCGTCCAATAAACCTCTCAAAATGTTCAATGCCCAAATGTAGTTGGCCCTAGTCTTGGATGATATGAAACAAAATCCAACCAAATATATAATGTATGTCAAATTCACCCAAACAATCTCTAATAACGGCATCCAGTACCAATTTGTCTTATATGTGCAATCCATGAGAATAACGAATGGGAAACACCTCAACAGGTTGATGGAGTTTGAATGTGCCCAAAATAAGTTTGTCTTTAAATTCATTTTGGGGTCTCTTCTATTCTATGTCAAATACAAATTGTTCTCCAATAAGTGTAAGAGTTGTTGCATTTGACGTCTTCCATCGGCATACATTGTGTATTGTTCGATTCCTTTATCGTACATTGTGTATTGTCTACAATGTTAAAGCATTGTTTGAATCCATTTACCTCAAAGTATTCGAGATCTGATGTGGCTTAAAATTACCTTTACTCAGCTAATGAGAAATAGTAGCCTCATCTGGAGTTGATCTTCCTGTGAATGAGTGACTTTCCAAGTATTTCGCAGTGTTATGGTTGTGCTTGCCACATACCACGCTCACATACCAAAATGAGTTGGGAGATTTCTTGATCTTAATAAGAAAAATGGCACTAGATTTTTTTGTACCGGGGTTGAGTCTTATGTTGTCTTCCTCTTCCTCTTCGTTTGTCACATTTGGTAGTATTATTGCAAGTAATTCAGATTTAACAATCCCAACTCATTGAGAATCACCTCTATATTTCCCAAATATCTCACACGTAATTGCAACCCTTTCCCTACGACCATTCCCTCCAACATCAGACTTCTTTGTAACCAAGAAAAACTTCTAAGCACGACCTATAACTTAAACCTAAGCGATAGCCTTAGATCTAGTTTGAAAAGATACTTCCCGAATGAAAATATTAGAGAAAACTTCAAAGGCACTTGCCAATGGTAAACTTGTTGATGACACATTTGGTGATAGTACACTTGTAGATGGTACTTCCTACAAAAAATGTTGATGTCACGACCCAAATAACTAATACACATTTACTTTGTTAATCATGACAAAATGACCCGTGACGTGGGACCCTTGCAGAGAAATACGTGTCACTACGAGGCACGATGACCAAGGTAAATGTTATATTTGTGTGTTGTTTGCCTAGAGTATTGCACATGTGTAGACTACTAAGTCACTTACGGGTATGCAGATACCAGACGAGCGAGGACGCGCGAGTCGTGTGTCGACGTGGGACCGAGGTAGCGACATATTGGGTTACGCTTAATATATTTGAGTTGAATTTAAAAAAATGAGTGGCTAAAGTGAATCTTATATATATATATATATAAACATATATATATAAAGATAATGCGGGGTTTTATCCACACTTCAAACAAAAAATGAAAATAGAGAGGTGAAAAAAAAATACAGTGGAGAGAGGAGGAAGAGACCAAGAGAATAAGAATAAGAGAAAAAGAGAGAGAGATATAGAGAGACCGAGCTTGACGAAGGTGATCAAGGTGAGTTGAATGTTTGATGTTGAATTCGATAGGTTGTCGTGGTTGTTGTTGGTGGCGATGTAGTGGCCATGGAGGTTCGTGCTCCATGGTCGAGAGAGGTGTGGGGAAGATGGCAAGGGTGTCTACCATGCCATCAAAACCAGTTAGGGTTGGGAGCCAACCCCAACGCCTCTTGTGGAAAAAAAAAAAAAAAAAAAAACAGAGCCGAAGCTCTGTTTCACGCGAGAGGAAGAAGATGGGGGTAGCCGAGTCGGGCCGACCCGGGCTAATGTGGGCCGAGCCAACCTTGACCCAAGGGGAGCGGGTCAGACCGACCTGGATCCAGCTGAATCGAGTCGGGTTAACCCAAACCCACCCCAATAAAAAGAATAATATATATATATGTATATATATTTCATTATTTAATTAAATTAAACTAATTTTTAATCAAATAAATTCCAAAAAATAGATAAAAATATGGAAAAATGCAGGAAAATTTCAAAAAAATTGGGAAAAATATAGTTGTGACCCAAATCAATGGAAATTCGATATTTCCATAAAAAGTGAAGAATTCGAAAGTCGTTTGAGACGTTATACCAGGGTTATACCTCGAAAAACATGGTATAGGCCAATTTGACGAAAATAAAACAAAATAGTCAATTTAACCTCGACTTCGATTTAGTCTAAAATGTTATATTATCACATGGTAGGAAACTAAAGGGAGACCTCCGGCGTTTGGGCACGCATTTCAAATCGTTGAAAGGATCGGATAAACAAGGACAAGCGTGTGACTTGTAAGTACAACTGTAAGAATTTTATATTTCATTTCATTCATCTTTATTGCTTTCTTGGTCTATTGGTAGACAGTACTACTTGAACTCGCACATCATGTTGTTCTTGTATCTATTCATTGATGAATATTATGACATGATGCCTTGTAAGTTGTTTCATTGTCTCTAATTCCTACACTTGATGTCATTCTTAAACAAAAGTGATGAAAAGCATGCTCATAGAATAATTTGGATTTAAGTAGACTTGTATTTGATTTTCTTTGGGCTTTGTAGCCTAACGTATCTTGGTATCCTAGAATTTTGGAATAATTTATTTTTGAAATTAAAGTTGGGATTATCTAGTGTTCATTGCACGAGAGATGTGCGGTTCACGAGGACATAGGTCTACCGGGGTTCCGGCACTCACCACTACACTTGCGCGGTACACGAGTTATGGGGCTCGGGGTGGTCGGCAAGTATGAGGTTGATGTTATAAAGCGTAAAGCGCAGCTTCGCTATTTTTATGTGAGATATGTTGAGCACAGCTCCATATCGTAGTGGGAAAAGGTATGTGATAAGTCTCACCGCCGACCGAACGTAGATCATCTCGACTTAGCCTGTGTCTGTCTCTACATCTTTAATGGCCTGTTTGGTTCAAATATTAGTTAATCCTAACACATCTTATTTAATGGGACTAACCTAAGGATTAGTTAATCCCAAAAAATGTATTTACTTGCATTACTTGTTTAACTAGTCCAAGCTAATCCGAAATTTATTTCGCTCATTTATGCTTTTAAATACCATTCGTTTATTTTGGAAATGTGGCATGAAATTCTCCAGTTAGTAGTTAAATATCACTATACTCTCGTCTAGTTTATGATAGTGGGTATAGGTCCATCAAACAGTAGCAGACCGGGGAATGAGAAGATCGGTGACTTCCTCTGAGCAGTTCGACGACTCTCCTCACTCATTTTGTATGTCTCAACTTTTATTGTATTATTATTCTTTATGTCATTTTGGGTTGTACAATGGGTTGAGTGAATAGTTTCATATAATATATCAATACATAGATGTGGAAAAATATAGGGATGATAGGCTGACTAATATGTACTTAAGTCTTAGATCATGTGGATTAAGGCTTGAGTACGGGATTAGGCCGGGCGGTGCCCTGTTTAGAAGTAGGGGCTGTCACAGTTGAACATCGTAAGAATTTAGAATCAAAACTCAAAAATACTTAAAATAAATAAGTTTTAGTAGTATAGGTCTGAAACGTAATGAATAGTTTTTGTACATATTGAACGAGACTCTTTCATATGTCTTGGTTAATGTCAACCAACACTACTACATAATGTTTCAGTCAAGAGCAACCGAGACTATAATTTTAGTCTCGGTTGCCATTCTTCGAGACTTTTAAACAAGTCTTGGTATTATGTAGCTAAAATAATCGTGCTATTTTTTATACTCGGTGATTTGAAACTCTGACCCCTTAGAATGTTCAAAACTCACCTTTCACTATCTCGATTCAGCGCCACTTGTGTCTTGATCATCCACTGTACACTAAAACAAACACGATTCACGCCAAAAACTACTCATCGAAGATAAATAACGAATCAAACCACCATTGCCAACCCACCAGAACACACTAAAAACTCATGCCTTAAACCTTTCAAAATTACAAAAATAAGTATATACAAATCTTGTATGCACTCTTTGACAGAAGAACGTCATGTCCGATCGCCAACAAAGATAACGGAATCGGTTGGAATTCGTTCTTCTCCAAGCAAAAAGGGATGGGTACCTAAAAAAGGTTTTTGTTGTTGGGTTATGTAGGAGTGCATATTAGGCATTATGCATACAATTAAAAATACATGGGGTGTCTGCACATAGCGTGTAACAACAACAACAACAACATAGCCTCAACAACAACAACAACAACAACAACAACAACAACAACAACAACATAGCCTCAGTCCCAAATTAACTGGGGTCAGCTACATGGATCAAACTTTTATGTTGTGCTCAATTAAGTGCAATTGATGGTGACGACCCTAATAAATCTAATCCTTGTCAATTGCTTAATAGGACCATGACTTGGCTGTTAATCCTATGTGATGAGTTGACACCGAAATAATAATTGAATAATTTTATTTGTGTGTGATGCCTTGAATATTTTATGTTTTATCTATATATGTACACGCAACTTTATTAATGTTGTTGTCGAATTAATGAGTGAGTGTCGTCATCGAGATGTGCGTGTACACGGGTATTTAGGTAGTTCAACGATATTTATTAATGTTGGTTTAATGGAACTTATTTAATTGAAATGCCTAAGTTAAGTCATAAGGGACATTTTAGTCATTTCACAAATTAAAATTTTTTAAAAATAAATTAGAACTATGAGATGTCAACTTCTTGTGGTTTATGGAGAGATGATGGCAAATTTAATAAAAAAATGTGTGGTGGTGGTTCACCTACCTAATGATAGTAAAGAGAAAGAGAGAGAGAGAGAGAGAGATGAAAGGTAATGGTTTTATTTGTTAGAGGTGGTGCTGAGGTGGTGATGAAGAAGAAGAAAAATTATTTGCTATGTGGAGATCATCTTGATCAAGTTATGTAAGTTAACACTTACGTTATTTCATTTTATGCTTATGAATATCACACATGGTGTATTTGATTAATTCATTGTTGATAATTTGATTTTAGTAGAGTTGATCTTAGTTGGGTTGATTTACAAAAAAAAAAAAAAAGTAAAAAAATTATGGTTATTGATTTTTGAAGGAGGAAAAAAGAAAGAAATAATAATGGAAACAAAGGAAAAAAATTCGATTTCACCAAAATCACCAACTGGTGATTTTGGGGGTAAGGGGGAAGACACACGCACGCGAAATGCATGCATAAGGTCCTCAGATTGGGCCTAGCACTGGTCAAGCCCAATCCAACATGGATGAACCAAGTTCGGTTATGCCCGGACTTGGTTCAGGAGGGCCCAAAAGCCCCCAAATAATATATATATACATTTTAATTTATAAAAAACCAGAAAATTCAAGAAAAATATGGGAAATTTTGGAAAAATAAGAAAAATTTATAGAAAAGTGAGTTTGGAGATTTTTTCGGGGATTTTTACAGTGAGATTCTATTCGAAAAGCGTGGCAACGCTATAACTTCCATGTTTTGAATTATTTTGAGATTTGAAAATCTAAAGAACATCAAATAGGCTCAAACACAACTAATTCATTTTAAATTAATACCAGGAGCTTAGAAGACTAGTGTTGGGTATCAGGTATATATTTCGAGGCATGTGGAAGTCGCGATTTTGCTTGGTATTTTGCGTATTGTGGTAAGTAAACTAGTGATAAATTCAATATTAATTCTTTTAATTTCATTGTTATATTTGATGGAATTATTGCTATTATTAACATATATTTCCCTACCGAGTGACCTAGGGTCTAAATGGTATGGTCCAGTTGTGTCCACTCGCGGGTTGAGCAGCCGATTAGCTCTCGTGGCTTCTCGACGAGTCTGAGTCCTCTGAGTGAGCATCCTCCATGTGTCGTGGCTCCTCTCAGGTAATCGAGTTCCATTGTGGTTGAGCATCTAGTTAAGTCTGTGGCTCAAGCGAGCCGATAGTGTCGAATGGATTAGGTGCGGTTGATGCAGCTTTAACCCGCCACACCAGTGTTAGATACTCACATGTTATAAGTGGCTTTAAGCCTATAAGCAGAGTGTCATGACCACTTACTCCCTATCCTTTGCTTTTAGGTCACTTGGTGCCTTTCGTTGACCACTGTAATTTGTCTATCATTCATTTTATTGATTTTTCCTCAATACTTTATTTCTTTCCGGCATGGTTTATGGACTTGTTTATCGTTTAATCTGAATTACTATTAAACTTCTTTGGGATTTACTCACTGGGATTGTCCCTGCTTTTGGTGACAAATGCAGGTCCCTCTAGTAGCAGAGGCAAGGAGCCTGTGATCGGTGACTTCCTCTGAGCTTCCCTCAGAGTTAGCTGATCTTTGTTACTACAATATGTTTATTTTGATATTTTGGACTGTACATATGATATATATATATATATATATATATATATATATATATTTATGTTGTTGGTTACTTTGAGGTTTATTTTGGGTTTTAAGACGTTTGATACATGTATATGACACTTCTTCACACTGTTTTATCACCATGTATTTACATGAGATCTACTTTTGCAGGATTTCCATACCTAAGCATGTCTCGACTACCATTTATCTATTTAAGTTGCTTTAAATATTTTGATTTCCGTTGCGTAAACATTAAGACTTATTAAATTAAATAACAAATCAAATAAGCAACTAAAGATTTAATAACTCGGATAAGAGGCCGACTAAGCCTGCGTTGACTCTGCGGGAGTTGACTGTGGGTCCACGTAGGTTTAGGTCGGACGAGGCCTAGTTTGTGGGTTCTAGGGTCGTCGTATAGCACAAATCTTAATTTAACGCGTGGTCTTCGATGTATCTTCTTGTAGACTAATATTATTCCCTATTCTCGAAAATTTATCCTCCATTTCGTCCATTTGCATGAAAGAGGAGAGGAGCAAGATAAAGTTGGTGACATTATTGGTGAGCTCACATTGCATAAGAAACGTTTTTATCAAAAACATGCATTGAATCGATTTAGTGTCAACTCATCGATTTAAGGAGAACATTTATCTTATATTGTTTTTTTTGTGGTTGGCAGTCATATAGCGCAAACCTTATTGTTGCAAACTTGTTGCATTGGAGATGCTACGAAGGCGGCATCAAATGAACAAAAAAAACCAAGACCATCATGGGCCTAACAATGGAAAGGGTGTTGACGACGGCTTTGAAGGTTCAGGTTCATGGGGAGGAAGATTGTAATTTGTGTGTGTGAAGACGTGTGCAGGAAAGGGTAACTTTGTAATTTTATCAAAAAACTTAGAATTGTGTGTGAGGGCAGTGTGTGTCTTTAAGAGGGGTTTTCCAAAACTAGGGGGCATTTACAATTTATTTCACAAAATATGGTGGTTTTTTTTTAAATACTCAATGTAGGCAATAACGCCTTGTGAGAAGGCATTATTGTGTGATGTTGGTTATGGTGTGGTGACGTGGCGGTGACGTGGCGGCGTTGTGTATAGATAACGCATTTTTGAAAAGGCGCTATCTATACATGTGTGTGCTACACGTCACCACCACGTCTAATAATGACACCTTTTCTAAAGGCGTTATTGGTTGAATTTGGTCGCGGTGACGTGGCGGTGAGGTGGCGATGACGTGGCTGGCCACATGTCTATCTAACATTAACTAACCTAACCAAACTAAACTAACTAACTAACTAAATAACTAAACTAAACTAAGTAACCTTAACTAACCTAACTAAATCAAACTAAACTAACTAACTAACTAACTAACCTTAACTAAACTAAACTAACTAACCTTAACTAACCTAACCAAACTAAACTAACTAACTAAACTAAACTAACAAACCTTAACTAAACTAACCAAACCAAACTAAACTAAATAACTAAGTAACCTTAACTAAACTAAACTAACTAACCTAACAAAACCAAACTAAACTAAGTAACTAACTAACTAACCAAATTAAATCAAACTAACTAACCTTAACTAACCTAACCAAACTAACTAACTAACTAACTAACTAAACTAAACTAAACTAACAAACCTTAACTAACCTTAATTAAACCAACTAAACTAAACTAACTAACCTTAACTAACCTAACCAAACTAAACTAACTAACTAACTAACTAACTAAACTAAACTAACAAACCTTAACTAACCTAACCAAATCAAACCAAAATAAATAAATAAGTAACCTTAACTAAACTAAACTAACTTACCTAACAAAACCAAACTAAACTAAGTAAATAACTAACTAACCAAATTAAACCAAACTAACTAACCTTAACTAACCTTAACTAACCTAACCAAACTAAAAATAACTAACTAACTAACTAAACTAAACTAAACTAAACTAAGTAACCTTAACTAACCTAACCAAACCAAACTAAACTAACTAACTAACTAACCTTAACTAAACTAAACTAACTAACCTTAACTAACCTAACCAAACTAAGCTAACTAACTAACTAACTAAACTAAACTAACAAACCTTAACTAACCTTAATTAAACCAACTAAACTAACTAACCTTAACTAACCTAACCAAACTAAACTAACTAACCTAAACTACATTAACCTTAACTAACTAACCTTAACTAACCAAAGTAAACTAAAGTAACTAACCTTAACTAACTTAACCTAACCAAACTAAACTAACTAACTAACTAACCTTAACTAACTAAACTAACTAACTAACTAACTTAACTAACTAACTAACTAACTAACCAACAAAGTAAACTAAATTAACTAACCTTAACTAACCTTAATTAAACCAACTAAACTAAACTAACTAACCTTAACTAACCTAACCAAACTAAACTAACTAACAAACTAAACTAACTAACCTAAACTACACTAACCTTAACTAACTAACCTTAACTAACCAAAGTAAACTAAACTAACTAACCTTAACTAACCATAACCAAACTAAACTAACTAACTAACTAACTAACCTTAACTAAACTAACTAACATAACCAAACTAAAGTAACTAACAAACTAAACTAACTTAACTAACTAAGCTAATTAACATAACCAACCTAAACTAATAAAACCTAACCACCTACACCTAACTAACTAAACTTACCACTTAAGTTAAATTAAACATATAACCTAAACTAACTTAACAAACCAAACTAACTATTGAAGAGTAATCATAGATACGACATTATAATAATATGGACAACATGAGAAATAAGTATATTCAATGAAAAGGTTGTATACACGTACTCTGTGAACCCAATATATAAGTTATCTACAAATCACCATGTCATCAAGAAAACTCATCATGCAGGTCTATTTCGTCGGTTACGTTGACGTTGTTGCTCGGTGATGCAAACCGGACGTATGCTTTGTCTAGTTGGACGATGTGTTTGTACATCCGGTTGAGGTTGTTGGGGTAGCTGGTCTTGCATTGAATCACGTCCAATGGATTGATGCGTTTCCTCTGGTGCTTCACTCGACTCACCTCTGCTACTGATGCTTCAGAAAATAGGAGGTGGAACATCCCAAAATATTGGCTTCCTGTATGGGGTTGGGGGAAAGCAACATGAGGCTGCGGCATGGTCAACAAGTTCATGAATGAGGGATCTCCACTATATGGCATATTGTAATTATAAGGAGTAGGAGTATATGGACTAGGCATGTACTGAGGCAGTGATAGAAGAATTTGATGATGAGGCATTCCACGGTCCACATATGAAGAAGACGGCCCAGGTGCGTATGGATCAAAATGGTAAGGAGGAAGATTCACGCTCGGCGGCCTGGCTACAAACATTTAAGGTTCTGGTTGGGGTGTTGACGATGCAGGAATGTACCCATGAGAAGAATGAGTTGGTGGGGATGATCGTTGGGTACTCTCGCCAACGATCTGTTCTACTCGGTCTCGAACGAGATGAACGTCTTTGGAGGAGAACGTCTGCTACTCTCTGCAGCAATCTTTGTCTGAGTAGAAGGACGTGGTGGACGAGGATGTCTGGTGCATTCCCGCACAGTCTCTGGTCGTGTTCGTGTTCTTCTCACCTCTATGTTTGGTTCGCCCTGATCGTCTTCTTCATCTTCCTGTTCATTATCCTCATTTATGCCTTGTTCGGCATCAATTCCGTCATGCGAAAAAGTAGACCATTGCCTTTCATCTTCGTCTAAAATTTTAATCCCTTCATCAAGCGCAACAAGACCTTGCTCGTACCCATCCTCGATAAACACTCGCCTCAGTCGATGCACCAAGTTTCGCTGATATACAAAATATAAAAGGTCAGAGCACGCAATATAAGTTATTGAATGTTCGAGGAAAAGAAAAAGTTAGAATATTACCAAGTAGTCACGTAACGCCCCGTAGTGTCCAATGAATCTCCTAGTGACCGAGCGATACCACGTCATGTAGTCTTGGTGATCGTGGCCTTCATTAAGTGTCGCTTTGGCAATGGTGTCCCCATGATTCTCCCACATATGTATGTAGCTTACGTGGAAGGTCACCCAATTTTCATGATGATGTCCACGCAATTCGAGGCGGTGCAGTTGGGCGTCGTAAGCACAATTAGGTGGCACCACTTGTACCATGTCGAATTGTCTCATAACCCTTTTTGGTCGATGCCACTCCACAATGTGGAAACAAATAAGGGGACACGTCGAAAGCCAACTTCCGTGACCATTTATACAGTGATCGGAAGAGACCCCATGAGTTATGTATAAGGTTGCCAGACCACATCATCCTCATGCCTTTGCGAGTCGAGTGCATCACGGTTAGCCGATACGACGTGCGTCGCACTTTGTGAAATCGAAAATGCATCGAGCCATCTGTGTAGAAGACAATAAGTTAAGATAAATGAAATTGGACAAGATTTTTATGCAAATTAATGACAAATCGACTTTAATACATGTGTCCGAGTGGAACGTCCATAAGCATATTTTGGCCATCCACAGTTCGCTGCTGAGCTCTAGAAACACGCAGGCACCGCAGTGCTATGAATGAAAATTTGTCCCATGCCCAAAGTTGTAAAAGAATTGACGCGCCAGCAACCTCATGTGCCCCTCCGCGAGATCCGCGATACAACTCCCTGTACAAATAAGCCAAACATGCACTCCCCCAACTATATTGTCCAGCCAGCAATGGTAGGAACATCAAATGTACGAATCGATTGGACTTTTCGGCGAAAAGATAACCACCGATGAGTTGTAGTATGTACGATCGAACGTAACGTTGGACCGACTCCTCATCGCTATCATCATCTATTGCTGGTACGTGACGCTCGAGCCAATCGACCTTAAGTTTACAACCAACGACGTCATCTATACTAGGAGTTCGTCCAAGTAGCCTCTCGCAGACATCAGCATAGTCTGCGTCCGTCGTTCCCGTCACAAGCATACCTTCGATAGGCAATCAAATTGTACCTGCACGTCTTGGAGTATAATGGTGCACTCCCCACAATGCATATGAAATGTATGCGTTTCAGGGCACCATCTCTCTATAAACGCAGTAATCAAAGCCCAATCGAGGCTGAAAAATGCTACCCGAGATATCCCATAGAACCCACTGAAACGAAGATATGGGATCATCCTAGAATGATATTGCATCGTTCGATCAACGACCCCACGTCTTCGACGTACGCGCATTGTTTCGTACACCTTGTAATTGAAAATGTATTAAAGTATGTTTTTGATACATTATTGGTGTAAATTTGATGTATTGAGGAAAAATAGGTTACCTCGCCCCTCCAAGTTCGCGTTGATCTGTGTGTAGATTGGAGTTGCAACAGTGATGGATCTGAATGTCCTGGATTCATTGCAGTACAACTAAAAAGAAGGTTAGAAAAAGAAAATGAGTGTTGTACGAAACCAAACGATAAGTATTTACTAAATGTTCACACAAAAACACACGACGAAAATGTTCAAAAGCAACATATGTACGAACTTAAGTTACTTCACACATTATACAAAATCGACTATAGGTTCTCATTGGATGGTTGAGGTCTCCTTGGACAATTTTTTTGTTATGTCCCTCTAAACGACAAATACCACACCGGTTCTTCCTAGTTGGGACTCGTTCACGGTCTTTATTTGGACATGTTGTTCTTCTATGTCCTTCTTGATGACATGTCCCACATCGCAAAGGTCTTTGGACATTAGGCAGATCCATTTCGGTATGTCTTCGCGATCCCTTAGGTCTCCCTCGGCCACGTCTGCACCTTGGGTCGGGTATGATCTTCGTCTTAAAAGTCGGCCATTACTTCTCATCTGGGATGGCCTTGAATTTGAACGAGTAACATTGTGCTTACACATCCATCCTATAGTATGGCTCGATGAACTGCGCGTAGCTCACTCTAATAAACGCACATGCTGCTAACACGTGTAAGCAGGGGAAACCAAACGACTGCCATTTATTATAAGTGCACACCCGGTCCTTCAAGATGACGACTTGTGTGTTGTTGCATTTATGCATGCGGTCTCCATGTCTTCCAGTCAGCACTTCGAACTCACCAATATCTCGATTGATCAACGTGACGTGATGCCTCCTTGCGGATTTCTCATATTTCATGAATGCCTTCATTACATATTTCATGTACGGTAGTCCGCTTGAGATTGCCTCATTGATTTCCCGGTTGCGTTGATCGTGGTACGCCACCAATCTGTAGTATATCATCTGAGTTAATGCCGTAATTGACAAGAATCGAGCTCCCTTCAAGACCCCGTTAAAATACTCTGCAATTGCCGATGACACTCAACTAAGTAATAGTGGTTCGTCGAATATTTATTGTATTTTAGTGCGAAGAATAAATTGTATTTCGTACTTACCAACACCATTAGAATTCATCCATTCATACCGCATGCCTCCGTCGTGCGATTGCGTCCAAAGTTCTTTGGGGATGGCATTGACATATTGCAGGCATTGAGGCGTTTGTGAAGATAAGTATGCGAAACGCTCCATGCACGTAATAAATTTCCGTTCTTGATGTTGAACAGCTGCTCGACCAAGCAGTACTTTTAAGGGTTCATTTTTGAAGTGTGTGACGAAATTACTAAGCAAGTGTCGCAAGCAATGACGGTGGTACCCTTTAGGGGGACAAAAGTCGTTGATTGGGGTGTTGACCGCCTCCAAAATGCCAGGGTGACGATCAGATATAACGCAAATCCCTTCTCTATATGTCACGTGTTTGCGCAACATTCGCAAAAACCACCCCTACGAATCAGTTGATTCGGTTTCTACAACGACAAATGCAACTGGTAATATGTGTCCATTTGCATCAACAGATATCCCAATCATGAGCTTCCCACTATATTTTCCATATAGGAATGTCGCGTCAATCTGAAGCAGAGGCCTGCAAAACTTGAAAACATGTATTGAAGCTTCAAATGCAAAAAACACACGACGAAATTGAGGAGACGCGGTTCTAGTTTCATCAGTATGCCATTTTTTGTGTGACCACTCGATTCTTGTCCCCAGACTCTTACTCCTCACAGCCGCCAACCATCTTGGTAATTGAGCGTACGACTCATCCCAATCTCCAAACGCCCATGCAATTGCTTTCCTCTTGGCATCCCAAATTCGTTTGTAGCTTACTTCGTGTCCGTATTTTTTCTTAATTATATATACTAATGCTTTGATCGTGATACCTTGATCGCTCTTCTCTCGACAATCATGTTGGCGTCACGGCATGACCGCGTTGGATCTCTTGCGCAATCATGTTGGCGTCAAGTTGGGCATGACCGCCCACGTTGTACGATTGGGATTAATATATGTGTTTAACGCATGTTGTAAGTCTAATTGTCAAAACACATCCCTATCTCCAAATAGTGTTTTATTTCGTCGTTATATGCATTATTTTCTTTATGTAATGGAGCTACGAACCGCTCTTGCACGATCTCAGCCTGTGGGGATTGCATACGCAGCCTTTCCATCATTAAGGCTGCGTCTGGTGTGCCGCTACGTTCGTCAAGAACTTGTGAATGAACCGTGTGATTTTGAATTGAGTCGACTGACTCAAATGTTAAATATATATCAATCGTTGCAGTTTTTGGTAAACTTGCCACCGTCTCCCACATCAAGTCGAAGTGTGTCGCATCATTCAACAAGACAGGAACGAAATAATGTGAGCCTCCGGGGAGGATTATCATGTGGCGATAAGTCATCTGAACTATAGTATCCGTTGATAAGATAGGGAACGCGTTACAAATGTCATCAATCATTTCGCGCCCACTCGACCCAAACTTAACCTACAACACTACTGATGGCGGTGAGCTGTACGCGATCCCATTGACCCATTAACAATGGAGTCGTACGCATAGAATAGAATAGGGACGTTTCTTTGTGACATGACCTACAGAGGTTTGCGAACTTGGATGTAAAAATGTTATAGACAAATGCACAAATTTGGTAAGGGAAATAGTTGACAATCATGTGGTTATATAGCGCAATCAAACTTTCTGGTGTAGAAGATCGCAATAATAGCGCAACTACAGAGCATACTCATTCTTTCGCACTTACATTTTCTGTGTAATAACGTTCAATAAATAAACATATGAACCGTTCTTCATAAACTAAATAGGAATGTCCCTATATATCATGCAAACCATAACCTCACCCAAATAATTTATTATGAAAATACTAAATTAATGAACTTACTTGTTTCCTCCGCTTTTCCGCCGCAACGTAATATTCTTGCAATAACATTGTATTTTCGTTTGTTAAGAACAATAATCACAGTTACGTAACCCAAGTGAAATAAAACATATATGTTGGTGCAGTTTTGTGTATTGGAGGTAGGTGCATCATGGGGGGAATCATACGTTGAATCAGAGATGCATATGGTTGGTCGTGTTAAAACTGTCGCCTCTCTATTACTTTCATATCATATTGTAATTCTAGCTTCTTTTTAGCACGCATGCAGGTAGGTGTAATTGCGATTCAATATTGATGTGCGAATTAAAAACACCTATGTGATAAGTAAACTACACTAACCTAAACAACATAAACTACACTAACCTAAACAAAATTGGCAAACAAATCTAGCAACATTGTGATAACTAAACAAAATACATTAACTAAACTAACTTACCTAACTAACTTAAATACCTCAACTACCTAAACACTAACCAAACTAATACATAAACTTAAACTAACTTAAACAAACTAAATAAACTAACTTAAACAAACGTAATTACCTAAACAACTTTGGCAAACAAATCTAGCAACATTGTGATAACTAAACAAACTACATTAACTAAACTAACTTACGTAAACTAACATAAATACCTCAAGTACCTAAACACTAACCAAAGTAATACATAAACTTTTACTAACTTAAACAAACTAACTAAACTACCTTAAACTAACTTATTTTCCTAAACAAACTACCTTAAGTAAACTAACTAACCTAAAGACCAAAAAATAACGTAACTTAATTGACTAACCTAACTAAACAAACTAACTAAACTAAACTAACCAAACTAATCTAACTAACCTTAACAAACATAAATACCTATACTTAACTACAAACTAAACTAAACAAACTTAACTAACTAAAAATACTTAACTAACTAAACTAACCACCAATGCCTAAACTAAACATCTAACCTAAACTAACTAAACTAACTTAAACAAATGTAATTAACTAAACATACCTCCTCCTTTGGTAAATTAACTAAAATACCTCAAAGAAACTTAATAAACTAAACTTAATTCACTAATCTTAATTATCTGAACGTGATTAACTAAACCAACTTAACTGAACTTAATTAAGTAAACTAACTTAAACAAACATAATTAACTAAACTAACTTAAACAAACTCACTAAACTAAACTAAACTAACTTACACAAACGTAATTAACTGACTAACCTAACTTAAACATGCGTAATTAACTTAAACAAACTTAAAATAACTAAAAAAAACTTAATCACCTAAACTCACTTAAGCAAACTTAAAACTAACTTAAACAAACTAACTTAAACAAACTTAATTAAGTAACTTAACTAAAAAAAACTAACTAAACTTACTTAAACTAACTTAAACTAACTTAAACAAACTTAATTAACTAAACTCACTTGAAAAAAGTTAGACTAACTTAATCAAACTAACTTACCCAAACTTAATTAACTAACAAACTTCACCTAACTAACTAAACTTATTAAACAAACTAAACTAACGTAAACATAAGTAATTAACTAAACTCACTTAAACCAAACTACAACTAACTTAATCAAACTAACTTAATCAAACTAACTTAAACAAACTTATTTAACTAACTAAACTAACGTAAACATACTTAATTAACAAACTTATTTAACTATTTAAACTAACGTAAACATACTTAATCAAACTAAACTTATTTAACTAACTAAACTAACTCAACTACACATACCTCCTCCTTCTCCTTCTCCTTCTCCTACTTCCACTCCGCTGCTACGCTGCCTTTTCCGCCATGCCGCGCCGCCGCTACTCCTTCCTCCTCCGCCGCCGCCTGAGATCCCTCCTCTGTTGGTCGTCACCGTTGTTCTGCCTCACCACTGGACCGCTACAAGCCACCACGGACCATTGCCGCTGCTGCTGCTTAGAGACGTCTCTCCTTGATAAGGTACCACGCTCCAAGCACTACAACAGTCTCCGCCGCGCGCCACACTCGCCCACTCTCTCCCGTGCGTCGATGGCCGCCCTTCCTTCTTCCTCCCTCCTCTGTCTCGGCTCTCTGGTTTGCTCCCCCTTCCCCTCCTTAAGTACCCGCCCACCCCACTCTCTTGCGCAACCCGTGACCTACCACACCCCCTACCCCCTACTCCTAACCTACCTTTGCAAAGCCGAAACCGATGCAGAGAATATATTCTCTGCGTCGATTTCGGGAAGATGACTGTGAGGTGCAGATAACGCCTTTTGAGAAGGCGCTATCTGCGCGCGCCCCTCAGTCACGGGTTTTCCCGGTCCACGTGGACCGGGAAAAACTTATTTTGTCCACGTGGACACTGATAGCGCCTTCGCAGAAGGCGTTATCAGTGTAACGTGTCCACGTCGATCCACGTGGACACATGGATATTGCCTTCTCAAAGGGCGCTATCCATGTGTCCACATCAGAAAATTAATTTATGTCACGTAGATGACGCCTTCCCAATATGCGTTATTGCCTACTCCCCGGAAAAAAAAAAAAAAAAACTTCACCCCTATTTTCCTCACTAAAAATTAAAACATGTGTACTTTGGTAAATTTTTCTCTTTAAGAAGCCGTTTTTCTTAAGTGAGAAAAGAAGTACCACTTCAAACTTATAACGTCAGTTCACGCTCAATTGACGGCAGACCTTCCATTGGCGTTACTTCATATCATATATCATAATTAATACATGTTCGTGTAAATTGAACCAAAAAAAAACCCTGCTACTGTAATAACAAAAGATACAAAACAACGACACACCCTAGTCCAAATCCGTCCGACTTTCCTCGAGACGCGTACTCACTAAACTTCAACGTCCTTCAAACAGTCTTGTGTCATTTGTGCGTATACAAAAGTACAAACTAAGTGCACCAACAGGTGTGAGAAATAACTTAAACAATGACGCACTGTCCGTCACACACTCTCTCTCTGTACAACTCCATTTCTCTCCCTCTCTACTCTCAACATTTGTTCAACTCTGTTTGACCACTAGAGCGAGAGAGGTTTCTCTTCTAGGGTTTTCATTGCAATTTCTCTTCACCGTAAGCCTCTTGTGTTCTCACTGAAATTCCATGTCGCAGTTGTTGATTTCGCCGTGTTTGTGCTCAGTTTGACCGATTTCTGTGCATCAATTGCTTCTAATCGCTGTTTGGGTACGATTGGTGGTTTGATTTTGAATTATAAGTATTCTTTGGGTTAATGCAAGTGCTTTTAGTGATTTTAGTGAAGTTCGTCTTTGTTAGGTTTTGTTATGTGATTTTTACTTCATTTTGTGCTGGTTTTGAAGTTTGTTGACCTGATTAGAGCTTCTAGTGCTGACATTTTTGTGGGGGTTTTTGGTTTTTGGTTTCTGGGTTTTGATTTGTTGTATCTGCTCACATTTTCATGCTGGTTTGGCTTTCATGTGCATTTGTTGGTGTTCTTCACTTGATCTATTAAGTTAATGTTGTGTATTTTGTTTGGTTTAGAAGTTTTTGTTCTGCTCTTCTCTTGCATGCTTAGTTGTTTTGTGGTTATGCTTGTTCTACCTAGTAACAATGAAATGTGAACTGCATTTCTCTGTTGTGATCTGGGTTTTGTAGTTTTGTTCAATTTGCCATGTTTTAGTTGTTGCAAAGCTTCTTGTGAGTGACACAGTTTTGTGTGAATTCCCTAATTGGATTTGTACTAGTTTTTACCTTTTTATATATATGGTTTAGGGTTTAGGGTTTTAGGGTTTGTGTTCTTATGGTGGTTATTGTTGGTGTTGTTTGTGTGCTTGCAGCTTATTGTTCCGGTGGATGGATTCTCCCGGGGCTAATGGTGCGGAGGCGGCGTTGCCTCCGCCACCACCTATTCCTCCCAATGTTGTTCCGTTGCATGCAGATAAGGAACAAGTCCCTGATGTTGAAAACCAGGTTGCGAAGCCGAAACGGGAACTAATGGCGAGGAAAGGCCTTGCACGAAGAGGCCAACCCATACAGTTGCTTACTAATCATTTTGCAGTGAAAGTCGCAAATACAGATGGTTACTTTTTCCATTACAGTGTATGTGTGCGGCTTTCTTTCACGTTTTTTCATGCATTTGAAGTATGGTTGAAGTCAGTTGTAGCTGATCATTCATGCTTTTCTGTTTCGCATTTATTTGGAACAGGTGGCGCTGTTTTATGAGGACGGGCGTCCTGTCGACGGCAAGGGTATCGGAAGAAGGGTCTTAGATAGAGTGCATGAGACGTACAGCAGCGAACTTGATGGCAAGCACTTTGCTTATGATGGGGAGAAGAGCCTGTTCACTGTTGGGGCCTTGCCTCAAAACAAGCACGAATTTATGGTTGTGTTGGAGGAGGCATCATCAAATAGGTAAACTTTTTATTTTATATGTTTCCGTTTTCAAGATGTTCTACTCTTTAAGTGTTGAATAATCTTGAAGCACTTGCATCTTTCTAGAATTTAATTCGCCAAGTTCTTTGTGTGTAGGGCTGCTGGTAATGGCAGTCCTGATGGAAATAATAGCCCAAATGAGGTTGACCGCAAGAGATTGAGGCGTCCATATCGGTCGAAATCCTTCAAAGTAGAGATTAGCTTTGCAGCAAAAATTCCAATGAATGCTATTGCCAATGCCCTCCGAGGTCGTGAATCGGAGGACTCTCAAGAAGCTCTGAGAGTATTAGATATTGTCTTGAGACAGCATGCAGCAGAAAAGTGAGTTGTATTTTAATGTTGCTTCCTCCTTTACTACACTCATTTGTTTTGATTTACTAAATCGCTACTTGTTCAGGGGTTGCCTCCTTGTTCGACAATCCTTTTTCCACAACAACCCTCGCAACTTTACTGACCTTGGAGGTGGTGTTCTGGGGTGCAAAGGTTTCCATAGTAGTTTTCGAGGTACTCAAGGTGGTTTATCTCTCAATATTGGTGAGTACTAAAAAACTTTTGATGACACAGGTTTGGAGAGTGGTGTCTGGTTCTTGATCATTTTTGTATGGTTACTTGCAGATGTGTCCACTACTATGATAGTCCAGCCTGGCCCTGTGTTGGAATTTCTTGTTGCTAATCAAAATGTGAAGGACCCATATTCTATTGACTGGGCTAAGGTAGTTTCCCTTTTCAGATTCTGATTTTAGGTTATTGGAAATTCTCCTTTCTAAATAAGGTTCTTGCTTGCATTGGTCAAAGGCAAAAAGGACCCTTAAAAATCTCCGGATCAAAGCAATTCCTTCTAATGCGGAGTATAAAATCACAGGATTAAGTGAACTACCCTGCAACCAGCAGTTGTAAGCTTTTCACTACTTTATCATTTTCATTGTTTTTTCCTTGGCGCGCATGAATTGCCCAGCTGTTTGCATGTTGTATATGTTTTTCTAATTTTCATGCTTTATTTTGTAGATTTACGTTAAAGCAGAGAGGTGATGCAGATGTTGAAGAGATTACAGTTTATGAATATTTTGTTAATCGTAAAGGAACAGAGTTACGGTATTCAGCTGAACTGCCCTGCATCAATGTTGGAAAAGCCAAGCGGCCTACTTACATCCCGGTTGAGGTAAATGCTGTTGGTTTTCTTTTAAATTAATCTTACAGCTTTTTGTGTATCAGACACTGCGCACAATGATATTTTTGTTTCATTTTCCAGCTTTGTTCGCTCATTTCCCTACAACGCTACACTAAGGCATTATCCACTTTCCAAAGGTCTTCTCTTGTTGAAAAATCAAGGCAGAAGCCTCAAGAGAGAATGGCAGTTTTATCAGATGTAGGTTTTTAAAATGTTATGACCTTTGGTTCTCAAAAAGGTATGTTCATTACTTCTTGGTTTGTATAATTTGAATCGATCATTTGTGCAGGTTTTGAAAACAAGCATGTATGATCGTGATCCAATGCTGAAGGCATGCGGTGTTTCAATTAACTCTAACTTTACCCAAATAGATGCTCGAGTTTTAGCAACTCCAATGGTAAGTTTTCTGTGTATTTATTGTTGTTGCTGTTGTTTCCATGCAAGATATTCCTATTCTACTGCATCTTGACGTTTTTTTTCTTTTTGGATATAGCGTATATTTTAAAATAAATGTACCCTTATATTGTTTTTTGCTATGTTCCCTTGATCGTACTCTTTTTCTTTGTATGCGTCATGATATTGCTACTATGAAGTTGAAGCTTGGAAATGGAGAAGACTTGAAACCTCAAAATGGGAGATGGGACTTTAGGTTTAAGGTGGTGTTTATATCTTTGCCCTTATTTAAAATTTTTACATTTTCTTTATGTGGTCTCTTGCAACAACAACAACAACAACATAGCCTCAGTCCCAAATTAATTGGGGTCTGCTACATGGATCAAACTTTTCCATTGTGCAAGGTTAAGTGCAATTGATGGTGAGCTTTCCAGACCATTTTTGTGGTCTCTTGCGCTAAAAAAAAAGTGTTTACTTGTGCAGAAATTTGTGCGACCTACAAAGATAGACTGTTGGGCCATAGCAAATTTCTCTACCCCTTGGGATATAAATAGCCTTGTCCGAGACCTTGTTAAGTGTGGAGAGCAGCTGGGAATTGTGAGTTATGTGCTGTGTACCACATTTGTTCTTCTCTTATCAATTTTCTTCTATTTCACTCATAAATTTTAATCAACTTTGCAGTTTATGAATCAACCACTGGACGTATTTCATGAAAACCCTCAGACCAGACGGGCACCGCCTTCTGTTAGAGTGGAGCAGATGTTTGAGCAAATGATGGGCAAAATTCGCGAGCCACCTCAGTTTCTTCTTTGTCTAATGCCAGAGAGAAAAACATGTACCATATATGGTTAGGACTTGGCCTCATTTAATGTGCAGTTTTCTTTTCTGTTATTTGTACTATAACTTGGGTAATGGGTATGGTTTATTGACAATCAAGGCCCATGGAAGAAGAAAGCCCTTGCTGAGGTTGGTATTCCGTCTCAATGTATTGGACCAAATAGGAAACCCAATATGGCATACTATGCAAATGTTCTGCTGAAGATCAATGCAAAAGTGAGCTTCTTTACAAACTTTTGGTTTGTGATTAGATGCTTAAGAGTACCTTGTTTTTGATGTGATTTGTCTGTCTTCAAATCCTTATCAGTTGGGTGGCTTGAATTCTTTGTTGTCTGTTGAGCACGTTCCTTCGATTCCTCTTGTTTCCAAGATCCCCACAATCATTCTTGGGATGGATGTTTCACATGGTTCTCCTGGCCATTCTGATACGCCCTCCATTGCAGCGGTAGTATTCTTGTTTGGTTAAATTTGATTTTTTAATGATGTATTATTTTTAGGTTTATATTTTTGATTTATTATATCTTCTTTCACAGCATGAGTCTAACATTGTATGGAATGAAAAATCGCCTGCTTACATGTGTCATGCCGCTACTTTTGTTTGCTTATCATTAGGTGGTCAGCTCCAGGCAATGGCCATTGATTTCTAGTTATAGAGCTTCAGTGAAGACACAACCAGCAAGGTCTGAAATGATAGCCTCTCTATTTAAACCAGTTGAAGATAGGGATGAAGGCTTAGTTAGGTATGAGTTTTCTTTGTTACAATGGAGCCTCCCTAACTTTTTAGTTTCTACTTCTATTGTTCCACACCGCACTAATTGATAAAACTACTTTGTTTCTACCCTGCATGCCAACTTTTTTCTTTTGATCTAAATCATAATGCCAACATTGTTTGTTTTTAAAGTTTATCTAATGTGGGTAAATGTGACTTTGTTTGTCAGAGAGCTTTTGTTGGATTTCTATGCAAGTTCAGGGAAGAGGAAGCCTGAGCATATAATCATTTTCAGGCATGCTTTATATTTCTGTTTTAGACTTTTTAACTATTTTTTTAATATCTTTGCATTTTGACATATTGTTGTGCAACACTTCTAATCACCAACGGTTTTTACTCAGGGATGGTGTCAGTGAGTCACAATTCAATCAAGTCTTGAACATTGAGCTTAATCAAATTATTGAGGTTAGCTTAGTGAAACCAATTATCTTTAGTTCCACTCTTTTTTTCCCATATCTCGATTATTTGATTCTTGTTTTGGGGAATAACTGCTGCAGGCCTGCAAGTTCCTTGATGAGAAATGGTCACCCAAGTTTACTGTGATTATTGCACAAAAGAATCATCATACAAAATTCTTCATGTCTGGGTCTCCTAATAATGTCCCACCTGGTTAGCTTTTTACAAATTCTCCATCAGAAAGAATTTTGGTTAGCTTTAGCTGCAAACTCAATTCTTTTCATGCTTGCAGGTACTGTTATTGATACCAAAGTTTGTCATCCACGAAACAATGATTTCTACATTTGCTCTCATGCCGGGATGATAGTGAGTGTTCTTATGCACTACGATTATTTTTGTATAAACTGTGATTGTGAATTCTGGCTTCTGTGACATTGTGGCATTCAACAATTTACTTTCCTGCATGGAAGTAGTTGAGAAGGCAAAGTTATTAAACTTATTTTACAAAATATTTCGGGAATACTTAGAGCCATCCTAGCTATATTCTACATACCCTTTCTATGCTTTTATGTAACTATATTAAACTCAATACTTATATTTAATAGGAAATAAAAAAATTCTCTGAATAAATACAAAAATTGTGATATGTTAGTATTTCAAGCAAGATGTTATAACTAGTTTAAACTCATTTCCCTCCTAGTTGAATTCCCATTTACTTGACTTGTTGATTTGGCCTTCAACAGTTCAGGGTTATTGGGCATGACTAGTGAGTTTTAAAATTTTAATTTGTTATGATTCAAGTGAACTAAGTATAATTATCAAAATGTTTGGTTTCTCAATAGTAAACTGTTGTATTGAGGGGGATGGATGGATGTTGAGAGCTTTGTGTAGGAGAGACGTCCTTTCAGGTTAAAATATGTTCTTAGTTTCTTCTTAGTCTACTCAGATCTTCTTTTCTGGGTCCTCTCGTGCCCTTTGTTACAGCTAGAGAGAATTGGTCAAGTGATTCATATGTTCTTTTTATTTTTTATCTATAATCTGGGTGCTGTTGCATTGCTTGAATCAATATATCAGGTCTGAGCACTATCCGTCTTCTTTTTTATTGTGTCAAAGCCTTGGCTTTGGTCAATGACTTCTCCTAGTACTTGAGTGTTTTTTTGTTTTCGTTTTTGGGTGATGATTACTTGAAAGTATATATTATTTTATAATTTGACATTAATACTCCTAATATCCTCTTGTTTTATGAGGATTTATAGAAATGGTTCTTAATTTTGTTTTTTCTGAAAGGTTTTTTTTTTTTTTGGTCAACCTAATAAAAGCTTATTTGTAAGTTTTCTTTTCTTTAAGTATATCAAAGAGCTCTGCGAAGTCCAATATAAGGTCCCTATATAAGTTATTAATTTCTGAAAGGCAATCATAAGGCCTTTCACTATCATTTCAGACGTATTCAAAGCCTTCATATATTGAAGCAATGTCTTGCGAGCTGAGAAAGAAGTAATAATGCGTATACTTATGATACTTATAACTTCTTTTTTTTTTCGCGGCAATGATGCAGTATTAGCAGATGTATTTCGATTTTTGCTTTTGTTGAAAGTGAAAGTTAGCATTACCTTGCAGCTTTTCAACTTTTGGGTTGGCTACTCGGGATATCCGTTCTTGACTTCTTTTTTTTTTGGTTGATATTCATTGTTGACTTTTCTATTGAATCTCCAAGTTGATTTGTTAATTGTTACTGATCATTTGAGGGTATTGACTATATCAAAGTTGGGCCAGCTAGTTTCCTTTTAGTGTCTTAAGATTAAGATCATGTGCCAGACCTGTCCTTGAAAAATTAATTAACACGCTTTTAATACCAGCAAGTGGTGGTTTTAGAGGATTAATTTCTTACTTTTGGATGGTTGCTGATCAAATTCTACTCATGGCTTGAGTTGCTTGACCTCGAAAAGGTTATACGCGGTTGAATTATTTGTGTCAGATAGTGATAAACTGTCACATAAATATGAAGCCTTTCTGCTTTTTTGACAGGGAACGACTAGGCCTACTCATTACCATGTTCTTTATGATGAAATTGGCTTTTCAGCTGATGATCTTCAGGACCTTGTGCACTCACTATCCTATGTGTATGTATATCCAACCTAAGAAAATGCCATCTGCAACGTGTTCTTTCAAGTAGTGTATATCAACGATTCCTCAATATTTATTTTGATTTACAGGTACCAGCGGAGCACTACTGCTATTTCAGTTGGTAAGTAATTCATGTCTTGTTTGTTGTTTATTCATTATACTTTTGTGATTCAGATTACAATTCTTTTTTTTAAATACGAAAGAGAACTACTATTTTGATTGTCGAATGGAATATTGACTTTGAGTAATAAATTTATCAGTACTTGGTTCTCTTTGAATATATAGCTTTTTGAAATCAATTTTCCAAAAGATTATTCAAGTTCATTTTCACTATTTTCAATTTGGATGGCACCCACAAGCAATTTTTTCAGTTTTATTATAGTTAGGTTATGGAATTCTAAAATCAATATTGTGGCTGTAGCTCTCTTCGTGAATTTCATTCTTTAATAAGTAGCCAATTCGAAGTCACGTGGTTATTAGTAGTTTTCATTATCCTTCGATAACCTATCAAGCTATTTTTCTTTTTTGTGAGATTTTTTTTTCTGAGTACCCGAACACCTGATTATGTTGTAAATATCATTGATCTCTGACCTTCGATGATGAAGCTTAAGACAATTTATTCTCCGCTACATCAGTGAAACAGCTATTTCAATTTTTTTGGATTGAGTATTGCAGTTGAAAACAGGGAAATTTGAAGAGAAAATGCAAGGCCAACCTTGAAGTTTCTTTAATACTTTCTTTAATGATTCACGCTGTTTCTTCCTTTTGTTCTGCAGTTGCACCTATTCGATATGCTCACTTGGCTGCATCTCAAATGGGACATTTTGTGAAGTTTGAAGACGCATCAGAAACTTCTTCAAGTCATGGTGGGATGTCTAATCCTGGAGCTGTCCCAGTGCCTGAGCTGCCGACTCTGAAAGATAGTGTGAGCAGTTCAATGTTCTTTTGCTGAGAGAGCAAGTCTTACATATGTGCAGGTGAAACGTAATTTTGCACGACTTTTGTGCTCTCAACGGTTATATGACTGGAAGGGCTGAGCATTTTGTATATAACTTAGGTGCTACTGGCTTTAATCCCTCATGTTTGGTCGAGTTAGGAGGGAAACGCACTGACTAAGTTTACTGACTAAGTTTTGAGATTCTGGTCCTGTTCGTGGTAGCTGGTTTTGCTCTGCCCTCCTGTGCAGCTATAATCTTATGTTATGGACCTCTTTTTGTACATCTTTACTTCCACCGTACTGCCTCCTCTTCAGTCCCCATTGTTTGTTTTCTTATAAACCTCTTTTTGGCTAATTGATTGGAAATCTTTTGTGCCAGAACTCAGTGTGGTATTGTTTTATTTCAAGGCATGAATGATGCCATATGTGCTTAGAACTGTTTTTCCTTGTAGTTAAGTTTGGTTTAAGCTCCGTAGTTGAAATGTAGTTTCAACATGTAGTTGCAGTGGTTTTTTTTTTTGGATTAAATATAGTTTATCAGTTTCAAGTTGTGAATACTGATAAATATATATTTATATATATGAATAGATGGATGAAAAAATTAAGGTATATTCTCCTCATAATATCAAAGAGAAAATGATTTATAAAGTATGGTATTACTGGGATAGCTTCTTTTGGTGATTTATGAAGTCGAGAGGCCACGTTCCCTCGTAAGCCTAAATAAGTTACTTCAAAATTGTCAACTCTAATTAAGAAGTGGACTCTAAAAGTTAGGCCAATTTGGTTAAAATGTCAAACCTTTACTACCTTTTGTTATTATATTCTATCGATAGTTTATTATATCATAACATTTTTAGATCATTTGATTTATATTTTTTTAAGCTTATATAGGTACATTCATTCATTCCTAACTCAATAGGGTAAGCCAATATATTAAACATTTCAGCAAGCAAATTTGAATAAATACTAATCACTTATTGAAGCAAGAAATTAACCTAATTAAAATATGGAGAACTTCGCACGTAAGGAAGAATTATGCAAAAGGGGGACAACTACCTTGAATTCAAATTAGACACTCCTTTTACTGTGTATGAAGCATATAATTCGAAGATAACATTCAAAAACCTTAAGCTTTGCACCTACAATAGAGCTTCCCTGAGAGTTGTGGTCTCGACTTCGGTGAAGTGGGGATTCCTAAGAGGGTTTTAGTGAATCCGGACAGGAATGTGCCTTCGGCATCATGAATTATAGCTCCAACGCCAATTTGATGGGAATCACTAAACATAGTCCCATCAACATTACACTTGAGCCACCTTGGTGGAGGGGCTTCCCATCTCGCTGTTGCATGCTGAGGATGACGAACTGGGGGGATCAACTTCCTTGAAGCGAACAAACTTCCAGGAATTAAACTAGTCGAGACTACATGCAATCACTCGAATGAGCAGTTTATCTTTCTTATTGCAGAGGAGATTGTTCCTGAATTCATACAAACCCCACAGAATTGCACGGACTTTGGGAATTTCATCTGTGTGGGTTGAATTTCACAAGTTAAAGAACTATGACTTAAAGTCAGGGGGTCGTCGGCAGTGGTTCTTCGGATTCTTGAGGACCACCAACCCTTTATAGCTGAACATTCGAGAAACATATAAGTGGAATCCTCATCTCCTTGCCTACAGTAAATGCAGGTCTTACCAATTTCCATCCCTCGATCTGCCAGTCTCGTTTCGAGAGGTAAACATCCCCTGCCCCTGGTGAGTCTTCATAAGAAATGTTTAATCTTCGGTGACATACAAAGATTCCACAATCGAGACCGCTCCCCTTCTGATTTGTGGCATTTGATGTTTGAACAGGTTTCTACAGCAACTTGGTACCTTGAACGGAGGTAAATTCCATTTTAGAGAAGTGCCAAATTAACTTGTCAACACTATCCATACTCAAGGTATTTCTTAATCAACTTGGCGTCTATGAGTTCTATATTCCATTCTCTCCTCAAATGTATCATTAGATCCGCCACTTTCAACTCCTCCAGGCCCTCTGTTAAGCCGATATTTACCTTGAAGTTCTGATCATCACGCAACCATGGATTAGTTCACAACGCTCATCCTGTCAAAACTTCCAACTCTCCAACGACGACCTTTTTCCAAAACAATTCTAGATGCGACGATCCCTCTCCAAGTGTAACTTGGTTTATGACCCACTTTGGCTTGCATGAAGTTACTTCTTGGAAAATATTCAGCTTCGGAAATTCTTGAGATTAAAGCTTATATGTTGGTGAAATTCGCCACCTTTGTTTTGCAAGTGGTACCGAGTTCAAGCAATGAAGATTTTTGAAACCCATTCCTCCATCTTCTTTCCTCTCATACAATCTGGACCAGCTCATCCAATTCACTCCATTTTTTTTTATTTCTTTGTGCCCCATCAAAAAGTGTTCATCATTTTTTGGTGTGAATTAGAATAGGTAGAAAGAGCCTAAACTATGGATTTGAGCAACGCGCCCTTTCCTCCTTTAGAGAAAAACCTACGACTCCGTGAACGTGATGACCGCCTTTAGCTAGGGGTTGGTCGCATGGGCGTAGACCGCCACCTAGGCCTAATACCTGATCCAAGTAAATGGTCAGATGCGCCAAAAACAACTTGCAGAATAGAACACCAAGTACATATGGACTGAATGTGTGGAATAAAGTAAAATAAGTCCCATATGACATACCAATAACTAAAAGTGGGTTCTTAAATTCTTAATAGAAATAAAGTCGTTCAAATACTACCAAGTAGTTCAAACTTGTAACGACCCTAATAAATTTAATTTTAGCCATTTGCCTAATAGGACCATGATGTGGCAGCTAACCATACGTGGCGACTCCGTCAGAATTCGAGCGTCGACACCGAAGTAATAATTCAATAATTTTACTTGTGTGTGATGTCTTGAATATTTTATATTTATCCATGTGCGCACGCACAACTTTATTGACGTTATTGTCGAATTAACGAGTGAGCATAATCTTTGAGATGTGTGCACATGGATAAATATAAAATATTCAAGGCATCACACAAGTTTGAGATTAATAAACACCACACATTTAGAGTTTGTGTGTGTCCCTAAGTGAGTGTGTGAGAGAGTATAAAAGAGAGATAGAGATTAAGTTTTATTTAAGTAGAGGGGTATAGGTGGTGTTATAAGGAGAAAAATCAATTTCATTTGAAGATCCTAATTAAGCCAAGTAAGTAACCCATAATTTCATGTAATTTTAATGTTTATGGATTAAAGATTTTGGTAGATTTATAGATAAATTATATATTTTAATTAATACAAATAACGAAAAATAACATAAAATTCAAGAAAATTTAAGAAAGATAAAGGAGAATTTTGGGAAATTAAGAAAAGAGAAAAATGATAGAAATGTTAGTTTGGAGATTTTTTAGGGATTTTCACCACGAGATTCTCCTCTAAAAACATGTCAACGCTATAACTTCCATATTTTGAATTATATTGGAAATTGAAATCTAAATTATATCAAATAGGTTCAAACACAATTAATTCATTTTAAATTGATACCAGAAGCCTATGAGATTAGTGTCGAGTATCGGGTCGTATTTTGAGGTGTATGGGAGCCACGATTTTGCTTGGTATTTTGCATATTGAGGTAAGTAAACTAGTAAGAAATTCAATATTAATTATTTTTCATTTCCTTGCTATATTTGATGAAACGATGGCTATTATTGGACTTTTCTTCCTTTACCGAGTGACCTAGGGACTAAGTGGTTAGGTCTAGTCGTGTCCACTCGTAGGTTAAGCAGTGACTAGCTCTTACGGCTTTCCGACACGTATGAATCCTTTGATTGAGCATCCGCTATGTGTAGTGGCTCCTCTCAGATATTCCATTGTGGTTGAGCATCCGATTAAGAGCGTGGCTCCTTTGGGATTTTCTCGGACTATGGATCAAGTAAGCCGACAGTGCCGAATAGATTAGGTGTGGTCGAAGCGACTTTTACCTGCTGCACCAGTGTTAGACACTTATATGTTTTAAGTGGCTTTGAGCCCACATGTAGACCACTTACTCCCTATCATTTTCTTCAGGTCACTTGGTCCCTATCATTGATCATTATAGTCTATCTATCATGCATTTTTCTTAACACTTTATTTCTTTCTAGCTTGATTTACAGACTCATTTATTGTTTAATATGAATTACCGTTGAACTTCTTCTAGATTTACTCACTAGAATTGTCTTCGTTTTTTTTTTTTTTTGACAATTGCAGGTCCCACTAGTAGTAGGGGCAAGGAGCTTATGATCGGTGACTTCCTCTAGCTTCCCTCAGTGTAAGTTCCTCTTTGTTACTGTAGTAAATTTATTTTTGATATTTTAGACTGTATATATGATATATATATATATATATATATATATATATATATTATGTTTTTTGTTACCTTGGGGTTCATTTTGGGTTGTGAGACGTTCAATATATGTATATGATATTTTTTCACAGTGTTTGTCACCAGATAGATACATGAGATCTACTTTTGTAGGATTTTCATATTTAAGCATGTCCCGACTACTGATTACTTATTTAAGTGCTTTAAATATTTTTAAATTCCGTTGCGTAAACATTAAGACTCGTTAAATTAAATAACAAACCTAATAAGCAACTAATGATTGAATAATTTGGTTAGAGGCTGACTAGGTTTGTGTTGACTCTACGGGAGTTAACCGGGGGTCCACGTAGGTTTAAGCCGGGCGGGGCCTAGTTTGTAGGGTCTTGAGCCATCACAGTTGGCATCAAAAAGTATGTTTATGCCTTAACTCTATGTTATCCACAACTCGACTAAAATGCAAATTTAAAGTTAGGACATAGCTGAACTTAGAGTGAAAATCCTATGATTTTGACTTAAAGTATTAGTTGAGAAGTGAGGAGAGTTGGGGAAATTAAGTTTAATTACACATGTTAATTGTCTAATATGTATTATATACTATTACCGATAGCTATAGAAACTAATCGAAGCTTGCTATTTGACTTTGTAGATCGTGATGGCCGATCAGCGGGGCATCGGTGATCAAAGTGGAGCTACAGGTCTAGGCCCTATTGATCTAGCAGACTCTCAGGCCTTGACACAGAGGGTTGCTTCACAGGATAGACGTCTGGATAAAATTTTAACTCTTCTCATGGGACAGTTGCCATCGCCTTCGTCACTTATAGTGGCTTCTACATAGGATGCGAGTCGCCCACACCTCAAGCAACTGCGTCGCGATCTATAGTAAATGTCGTAGTCCCTGGACTACCTGAGACAGAAATGCTAGCAGTTGCGACACTAACTACGAGAGATATTAGCTTTGATTTAACTCATAAGGCCATATTGACTAGGGAGTATGCGAGGTATAAACCGAAGAAGTTCAGTTGGGGGTTTAGATGTGTTGGAGGTAGAGAAATTCATTAAGAGTCATGAGAAGATCTAGAGACTTCTAAGGTTAAACGATAGCAAGAAGTCGAGGTTGGCAGTTTTTTTTTTTTTTCAGGGGATGCAGACACTTGGTGGACTAACTTGGCAGCCACCTAAAGAGAGTCGCAGACATGGAAGGACTTCAAGAGATTGTTCAACCAAAAGTTCTTTTTACCCTCAGTGATGACCTTCAAGAGGTTAGAATTTATGCATATCCGATAAAGGCTGGAAGAGTTTGTGATTCAGTATATGGGGAGATTCCAGCAGCCGTTGCCATTTGTTGATGGAGTGGCTTACACTAACAGGGATGGGGTCCACTTCTTTTGTGAGGGGTTATTTCATATCATCGGGGGCACAGTTGTTACAAAGGAGCCGAGTAACCTAGATAAGGCTTACGAGCGCAACTTGACTAGAAAGACTTATCTTATCACGTGCTTTGAGGATGACTCCCTGCGACCAACAGAGACACCGATTGGTCAGAGTTAAAAATGGAGGACAGGGGGTAGAGATAGTGGCGGTAGGGCCAGAGGTTAGACCAGTGACAGAGCAAATAACCATGGCAGCAGGGACCGAGACTATGGTTCGAGTGCAAATCAAACGAGCATATTAAGGCCAATTATCCATAAGCGTGCAGAAGAGCTCACAACAGCAGCAACCCCTAGAGAATGCACACATAGTAGCTCAGACAGATCCACAGGCGATGCGACATCTTATAAAGGGTATGATTTATATTTTTCGTCGCTTGATGCATACTTTGATTGATTTTGGTTCGATCGTGTCTATTTCTGGACGGATGGTAGATGAGTTATGGTTGACACCCGTTAGGCTTAATGTAACGACCCGTTTTCTTAACGATGTTATTTATCTCGTAATTTTATATTAGGACGTCAGCTCAGATCTACGTGGACGCCACATATAGGCTTGGACACATGTTGACCTAGAAACACTAGCTATTTATCTATTGATTGCTTATTTTCAGTGCATGTTTATGAGTTCATTCATTAGTACATCGCATGTTTGTGTTGTATTGTTATATCATGCAAGATTATGTGACAGGTATTCGCTTCATAAAGCGTGTCAACGCAGGTATTGGGTAGGCGAACTACGAAAACACTAGAAAACACGACTAATTCACGTTAAGATGACTAGTTGATCAATTAAAATGGGTAATATAACCATAAACTAAGTTAATATAATCGGAATGCATGCCAAAACGCGAGACACCGAGTATCGAGGTAGTCGAGGGTTGGTGAGACCACGAATTTTTTAATAAAGAAGTCTAAGTATACCAACCATAATCAATTGTATGCATAAGTTAACTATCTAAATGGCTAAATATAAAGTTCCTATAGTTTAAAGAAGATATTCTAAGCTATGGATGAACATGGAGATGATCCTAGATTGAAGAAACTAAGCAATAGTTGTTACTGATTTGTGTCACTGGATAGTTGGATATCACAATAGAGAGCCATTAGATTAACCTTGAGATACGTACACAATTGATCATAACATAACATATAAATAGCAAGTGAGTGGATTTTCTCGTCTCTACTAACATAAATTCATGCAAATATGAAATGCTGGACAAAATTTGCTACTGAATTCAAATGGAGGAGATCTAAGAGTTCAAATTAAGTGATTAAGCTTAAGGTAATCATCTCTTCACCGCTTACACATGAAATTGAGCTCAATTTGGTATTTTTTTTGTCAATTCAGATTTTGAGGACTAGATCACTGTTTTTTATGAATCCTTGATGATATACAAATCTAATTAACATTGCAATTAAGATTTGTAAACTGATTTTGATGGAAATTGGATTTTTGGTGAAATTGGAAAAAACTGTTGAATGCTTGAATTCGATAATTGTTATTAAATTATTATTTTTTTGTTGTTGTCACTGGTGTTTTGGAGTCCCCCTTGAGTGGATAGTGTGTTGACAAGGCTATGATAGCCAATTGGGGTGTTAGGGACAAAATTCTCAAGTTGAGAATTATGTCACTCGACACGGATAGGGTGCTATCCAGACTGACTAGCGCGCTATCCCGTCTGAGTGCTCAACTATTCCTCACAACGCAATAGACAGACCCTCTAGCTCGCTAATGACATATGAAAACTTAATTTAAGGACAGACCCTCTAGCTCGCTAATGACATATGAAAACTTAATTTAAGGATTATTTTAGGTAATTTTTAACTTAATACATACTTAAACACCTGTAACCAATTTAAACACATAAATTTGACTTTAGGGATTTAGGGGACAGTAGCTCATGTACCAGGAAGCTAGGCGGGTCGGATTTAGGAGTTTGGGAAAGTCGGAGAGCGTGTTTGATGTTTGTAAAACCACATTGAAAAACTCTAAGTATTTATTATCTTTTGACTTCCATATCTATCAGTTATGCTTATTTTCATTACTCCATTCTGTTATCTGGACGTGGGTTGAGTTTGCTCCCTCATTTTCCTCGTTGTATGTTCATGATACGTTAAGTTGTAGCATGTATGACTTGGCCCTCAGTGAATGGCAACCCAAGCTTACTTCTGATGCATGTGATGATGACTCGGCGGGTTTGGCCAACACAGCGAGGAGACCCGATTAAAGACTATTGGGGGCACCCAATGAAGGGATCCTGAGACCTAATCTAGTTCATATAGAACGAGCACACATTTTGCTTAGCTTATTTGTTACTTATTCATGCGATGAGCCAATTATAGTTGTCTGTCTTTTACATTTCGCATGTTTATTTAACAGTATTTATTAGATTTCATTTACTTTACGATATGAATGCTTAGAGTAGTTCCTTGGGGTTTTATTCACTGGACTCATCATTTCTCTTTTGTGATGTCGAGTGTTGATCCTAGTACTAGTAGGGGCAAGGGAATCCTAGGCGACTACATCTGATTGCCCTCTGTCGATGACCTACTCATACGTGTTCAGTTTGATATTTCGTGTTATTTTGGGTATTCGGGAGACTTAGAGTGACACTGTATATGTATATATTGTCTTATGGTACTTATGGTACTGTCGCCTATATACAGAGTACTTTTTCGGGTTTTCCATATTAGGACATGCTCATATGAATGATGTTATATATTATGATGAACTTTATGCTTTACTTACTCCAATTAAGACTTACGCTGATTTATAGTTATGTGTGATTAATTGTTAACTTGTAAAACACTAACCATTAACATGGTTAAGACTTGAATAAGCTACAAATAGCTGAACTTAAGGAATTGAAACACTTAAGTAAATAACTTATGGAAAATACAAATAACCGATTAACTAAAATAATAACACATAAGTGGACAGAAATATCGAGACGTAAGATGGATAGGCAGGTGCCGAACACGTATAGTTGTGCATACTAGGCTAGGAGTACACGACACGACGACACCGCGAGGCGGGCTCGGGGCGCGGGGCCGCCACAGTGGTATTAGAGTCGAATTGTAGGAACTTAGGAAAATTTAAATGAAAGAGCATAAAACTTAATAAATAAACCCTTAGATATGGAAACCCGATGATATTACCTTATAACCTTAGTTGGGAAATGATGTAAGGCGGGTAGAGCTAAGGTTTATATACGTGTTATATTTTCATTATATATATGCTATATACGTATCTATATCGAGGCTGATCTGACGCACACTTCTTGATGTAGATCATGGACGGACAGTCGATTACACCTCAAGAGGAATTGGACAGATTAACGATGCAGCCAGGGATCCCCAATCACAATAAGTGTGGATGACCGATTTGCTGCGCATGAGACTCAAATGGCCAAGGTACTATGACTTTTACAGGATCGGGCGTCGCACTTACAACACTCGCTACAGTTATGGCTACAACACCCCGAGACCTAGTGTTAGCCACTACACCTGCAGGGATAGTCGTCGCCCCAATTTTCCCACAGTCACTGATTGATGGAGCAACTGCGAGAGACACGGGTAAAGGGAGCTACACCAATTGCCATTCCATTGGAGACTCTGACTCCTATGGCCCCACCTACAACTACAAAGCAGTTGACTACCACTACTATTGTTGCTACACCAGGGTTTGTTTTGGCCCCAGAGGAAAAGCTTTAAGAGAGTTTATGAAGTTTCATCCAGGTTTTTTCCATGGAGCTAGTGACCTTAAGGCGGTAGAGAAATGAATAGTTTGCTATCAATACTGTCATAAGCTTATGTGGAATGACGAGGGGGTGCAGACACATATATCTAGATCATGTTTAAGAGGACATGCAGCAGTCTGGTGGACCACATATCAGGTCACACACCCAGAGCGGACGATATAGGCAGAGTTTTGAAAGTTATTTTAGGATACGTATATTCTCATGGATGTGAGGTTGAGATAGGAGTTCTTAGCCCTGCGATGGGGTTACCGCGCTCATTGATGCAGTACATGGAGAGTTATCGGTACTTGTTATAGTTCTCGATTGATATGGCGGGGGTAGAATAATTATAAATCTATTATTTCACCCGAAGCGTGGTTGAAAGGATTGTTGCGGCAGTGGTGTCATCTTGGCCTCTACTCTGTAGGTAATATACGACAAAACGTTAGAACATGAGACATTTCTGATGCAGAGGGAGGGTAGGCGTATTACTGGGACTGAGGTACAGATGGGACAAAGTTCTAGATCGAACCAGAGGCCGAAGAGACGGGGGGATCATTCGGACATAGGTCAGAGGGACAATATACGAGATATGGACCACGTGGATAACCACTGGGGCAATCAGTTTTAGTATGAGGATAGGCAGCAGGTTTGCACTATGAAACCAATAGAGACTGAGCAGTGTAGGCAACAGCCACAATAGTATTGTCAGGCTAGAGATCAGGGAGGACATGACAGGGGTCAGAGAGATCGGGGTCAAGGTCAGAGATATGGAGACGAACAAGCTTATAGGTAAGAGAGGCGTAAATGTCATAGTTTTGGTCGGAGAAGACATTTGAGGGCAGACCGTAGAGCACCATCGTCGCCACGATGAGAGCCAGATCATGCTAGAGAGAGGACCCATGCAGCGGCACGGCCGGACGATGGAGCGACCAGACATAGCTCGTCAAGGGTACATTACATATCCATGGTAGACTTATGCATACTACATTTAATTTTGATAGTACTTTATCATTTATTACAGGACGGATTGTTGGAGAGTTAAGGTTAGTTGCACAAACACTAGACACATACCTTATTCTCAATACAGCCACTAGGGACAAGATATACCCTAACTGGATATGTGGAGATGTGATGATAGAGGATGAAGGACATAAGTTACCAGCCTATCTCAGAGTGTTAGAGTACCTAGAGTTTCATGCTCTTTTAGGGATGGATTGGTTATCGCCTAATCATGCACGGATAGAATATTTTAGTAAGAGAGTTGAGTTTCACATTTTTGGGATACCAGAGTTCTCACTAGTTGGATTCGCGGTAGACTTACCTCTCACTAAGAGCAGACTAACTACAACACAGGAGATGGAGGCATTCGCAGCGATAGTTGAGCCGGATGTTAGTATCGAGGTCAGGATTCAGGATGTTCCGGTAGTTAGAAATTTCATCGACGTATTCCCAGATGATCTATTAGGATTGCCACTATAACAAGCGATTGATTTTATCATCGAGCTAATACCAAAGACTCAGTCGATCGCCAACAGACCTTATAGGATGCCACCATCCGAGCAGGATGAGGTTAGGAGATAGCTTAATGATTTATTGGAGAAGGGTTTCATCCACCTAGTATGTCACCTTGGGGAGCTCTAGTGTTGTTTTTGAAGAAGAAGGACGGTTCAATAAGGATGTGCACAAACTATATGAAGCTGAATCAAGTGATAATTAGGAACGTTACCCACTCCCTATACTACATGATTTGTTTAACCAGTTAGTAGGCGTCAGGTTCTTCTCGAAGATTGATCTTCGCTCAGGTTATCATCAGTTGAGGATTCAAAAAGAGGACTTCAAGAAGACCACCTTCAGCACGAGATACGGGTTGTTTGAGTTCACAATCATGTCATTCGAGCTTACTAACGCCTCAACGATCTTCATGGATATGATACATAGTGTCTTGAGATCATATTTCGACAGATTTGTCAAAGTTTTCATCAACAATATCTTGATCTACAGCATGACTCGAGACATGTCATCAATCATCAAGGTATCTCTATGGATTCATATAAGATTAGGGATATCATTGACTGAAGGACGCTTGAGTTTGTTGTCAATATTCAGAGTTTTCTGGGATTGACAGGATACTACCGACGATTCATATATGACTGTTCATCAATTATAGCACCGATGACTAGACTGACCAAGAAAGACGTTAGATTTGATTAGTCAAAGGAGTGTGAGTAGGCTTTTTGGGAGTTATAAAATGAGATTGACTTTTACACCGGTGTTGACATTACCAGAGCCGGGAATGAATTTGTCGATTTACATAGATCAGACATTGGTCTTGGATGTGTATTGATGCAGGAGGGTAGGGTAGACTAGTTGCTTATATTTCCAGATGGTTGAGACCACATAAGGGAAATTATCCAGTCCATGACTTGTAGCTTGCAGCGGTCGTCTTTGTACTGAAGGCATAAAGACATTATCTCTACGGAGATAAGCTCATCTTGTACGCAGATCACTAGAGTTTGTGTTATATCTTCACTCAGAGAGATTTGAACATGCGTAAGAGGAGATGGCTTGAGCTGCTGAAGGACTACGATTTCGCTATTGAGTATCACCCTGTGAAAGCGAACGTCGTAGCTGATGCATTAAACAGGAGCGAGATTGACAGTCAGACATTTTTGCGACGTATGACACACAAGTATGGCTTATTACAGGCGACATCAATTATGTGCATGACATAAGTATTTACTACGTTTGAGCTACACATTTATTGTCAAATGAAATTTTTGACTGCATCGATTGAGTGGATTGTCGAGTGTCCGAGGGCTGATGGGCTCTATGAGTGGTTCGGTAGTCTGGTTCGGGATCTGAAGTGTATTGATTGGGAAAAGTTGACGGATTAATGTTTGAGACACCGAGGGAGGCTGTAGATACTTACAGATCAAGAGCTACGTGAAGAGATTATTGAGGATGCACAAATGTCTCACTACATAATTTATCTTGATCGGACCAAGATGTTTCATAACTTGAGGCAATTGTTCTAGTGGCCAGGGATGAAGGCTGATATGGGAGCAAATATCAAGAGTTTTCACGTTTGCCAGCAGGTGAAGGCTGAGCAAATGAGACCTGGTTAACTACTACAGTTGTTGCCTATTCCACAGTGGAGATGCACATCATTATGGATTTTGTCAGTGGACTACAACAGACATCAAGGCGAAACGAAACCATTTGAGTTATGATTGACAGTGACGACGGAATTGGCACACTTCATTCCTATTTCATTGAGATACACGTTCCCATAACTGAGCATATTACTTGAGTAGGAGATTATTAGATTGCATGAGGTGTCAGTCTCTATTATATCGGACAAAGATCCCAGGTTAACTTTGAGATTCTAAGAGGCTATGGAAGAGTAGTTTGGCATCAGGTTGCAGTTTAGTATTGCTTACCATCCTCAAATGGACTGCCATTCGGAGAGATTGATAAAGATTTTGGATGACATGCTCAGGGCTTGTATCTTGCAGTTTGGTGGTTCGTGGAGGACTACCTGCCATTATGTGAGTTTGCATACAACAACAATTATCGGGCAAGTATCGGGATGCCTCCATTTGAGGCACTGTATGGGAGGCCCTATATATCACTTATATGTTAGGCAAAGCCAAATGATATAGTTATTGTTGGGTTAAAGATAGTTGTTGATCGCACATAGAAGATTAGACAGATTCACAAATACTTCGAGCATCACAGGACAGACATAATAAATATGCGAATAAGTATCACGAGGGCTTGAGCTAAGACGAGGGTGACATGGTTTACCTGAAGGTTTTCCTTTGGAAGGGTCAACAAAGATTCAGGTTTAATGGGAAACTGGCGCTAGATTTACTTTACCATTCAGAATCACAGCACGAATTAGCATCATTGCATATCTTTTAGAGTTACCTGCTGAGTTAGCCTGGGTTCATCCCACATCTCACGTCTTTATGTTGAGACTATCTAGGTCAGGGGCAAGACTGATGGTCGACTTGAGACATATTGAGGTTCAGCTTGACGTGACTTACGAATAACGGTCGATACCGATCCTTGACCGTAGGCCTCAAGTTCTTAAGAGCAAAGAGTTCTCTAAGGTTCTAGTTCGTTGGTAGCATCACAGAACAAAGGGACTCGCCTATGAGCTCGCGTCGACTATGCGAGAGCAATACCCTCAGCTATTTCATGGTACGATGTGTAGTTTAACCTAAATTTGCGACAAAATTTTTCCTAGTTGGGAAGAATTGTAACGGCCCATTTTATTAACACCAATATTTATCTCGTAATTTTAGATTAAGACGTCAGCTCAGATCTACTTGGATGTCGCAGATAGGCTAGGACACATGTTGACCTAGGTATACTAGCTATTCGTCTATTGATTTCTTATTTGTGGTGCATATTTATGAGTTTATTCATTAATATATTGCATGTTTGTGTTGTTTTATTATATTGTGCGAGATTTTGTGACGAGTATTTGCTTCGTAATGCGTGTCAATGCGGATATCGGGTAGGCAAACTCTATAAACACTAGAAAACACGACTAATTCACGTTAAGATGAATAGTTGATCAATTAAAACAAGTTATATAACCATAAACTAAGTCAATCTAATCAGAACAATAGGCTATGATGCTCCCCGTGATGCATGCCGATACGCGAGGCACCGGGTACCAGGTAGCCGAGGGTTTGTGAGACCACAAATTTGTTAATTAAAGAGTGTAAGTATACTAACCATAATCAATTGTATGTCTAAGTTAACTATCTAAATGGTTAAATCTAAAGTTCATATAGTTTAAAGGAAATATTCTAAGCCATGGATGAACATGGAGATGATCCTAGATTGAAGAAACTAAGCAAGAGGTGTCACTGATTTATGTCACTAGAGAGTTGGACAACTCAATAGAGGACCATTAGATTGACCTCAAGATACTGAACACAATTGATCATAACATAACATATAAAAGCAAGTGAGCGATATTTTCTCAGCTCCACTAACACAACTTCATGCAAATCTGAAATGCATGAGAGAATTTGCTAGTGAATTCAAATGGAATTGGAGATCGAAGAGTTCAAATTAAGGGGTCAAACTCATGGTAATTATCTTTTTACCTCATACACATGAAAATGAGCTTAATTGATATATTTTGGTGTCAATTCAAATTTGAGGACTAGATAACTATTTTTTATGAATCCTTGATGATTTCCAATTCTAATTAACACTACAACTAAGATTTGTAAATTTATTTGGATGGAAATTGGGTTTTTGGTGAAATCGGGAAAAACTAATGAATGCATGAATTTGATAATTACGATTAAATTATTGTTGTTTCTATTGTTATTAATGGTGTTTTTGAGTCTCCCTTGAGTGGAGAGTGTTTTGACAAGGCTAGGATAGCCAATTAGGGTGTTAGGGATAGAATTCTCAAGTTGAGAATTATGTCACCTAGCATGGATAGCATGTAGTCCAGTCTAATTATTCAACTATTCTTTGAAATGAAGAACACTAGCACGCCAGACAGACTCCCTAGCTCGCTAATGACAAATGAAAACTTAATTTAATGACTGTTTTAGGTGATTTTCAACTTAATATATACTTAAACAATTGTAACCAATTTAACACATAAATTGAACTTTAGGGAGTTATGGGACAGTAGCTCTTGTACCCGGGAGCTAGGCGGGTCAAATTTGGGAGTTCAGGGAAGTCGGAGAACGTGTTTGAGGTTTGTAAGTCTAATTGAAAAACTTTGAGTATTTATTATGTTTTGACTTCCACATATATCCGTTATGCTTACTTTCATTACTCTATTTGTTATCTGGACGTGGGTTGAGTTTACTCCCCCGGATTCCTCGTTGTATGTCCATGATGCATTAGAATATTGTAGCACGTGTCACTTGACCCTCGATGAATGACAACCTGAGCTTGCTTTAGGTGCACATGTTGGTGACTCGACTGATTTAACAAGTACCCTGATGGGACCCAGTGAAAGAGTATTGGGGCACCCAACGAAGGGATCCTTAGACCCGAAGTAAAATCTAGTCCATCTGGAACGAGCACACACTTTGTGTAGCCTATGTGTTACTTCTTCATACAATGAGCCAATTATAGTTGCCTATTTTTTACATTTCGCATGCATATTTGACAATATTTAATGGATTTTCTCTACTTTATTATATGAATGCTCAGATGAGTTCCTTGGAATTTTACTCACTGGATTCATCATCTGTCATTTATGATGTCGAGTGCAGATCCTAGCACTTGTAGGGGCAAGGGAATCCTAGGCGACTACATCTGATTGCTCGCTGTTGAGGACCTACTCGTACATGTTTATTTTGATATTTTATTTTATTTTGGGTATTTAGGAGACTGGATTGACATTATACTTATATATATACTCTTATGGTATTGTTGCATATATACTGAGTACTTTTTCGGGTTTTCCACAATAGGACATACTCATATGAATGATGTTATATATTATAATGGAATTTATGCTTTACTTATTCTAATTAATATTTCCACGTATTTATAGTTAAACGTGATTAATTGTTATTTTGCAAAACACTAACCAGTAGCACGACTAGGAATTGAATAAGCTACAAATAGTTGAACTTAAGGAATTGAAAGACTTAAGTAAATAACTTAAAGAAAATAAAAATAATTGATTATTTAAACTAATAATGCACAAGTGGACACGAATATGGAGGTATAAGATGGACGAGCAGGTGCCGACCACGTGTAATTGGGCCCACCAAGCGATGATTACACGACATGATGACACCCCATGTGAACTCGGGGCACGGGGTCGCCACACTTAACACCCACTTAATCCTCAGCACAACTGTCAAGGATAAGATTTACCCTGATATGGTTTGTGAGGGTTATACCATCAGATAGAAGGACACGAGATGTCTATAAACCTCAGAGTACTAGAGTTTTTAGAGTTTGACGTGTTATCGAGGATGGACTGGCTGGTTGCATATCAAGCTCAGTTGTATTGCTTCAGTAAGACAATCACATTCCAAATTCCTGAGCATTCAGAGTTCGATTTTCGTGGTGATTCGACACGACTTCATAGTACCAGAGGTAGAGTGGCCACGAGCCAGGAGATAGAGACATTCACCGGTATTATGAGTACATCAGAGAAATCAATGGCAATTATTGAGGCGGTGCCCATGGTGTGCGAGTTCTTGGATGTATTCCTCGAGTATTTACCTAGATTACCACCACCAAAAGATATTAACTTTATTATTAACCTAGCCCTAGAACGAAGCCAATCTCGATATCTCCATATATAATGGCACCAATGGAGTTAGAGGAGCTGAGGACCTAACTTGATGAGTTGATGAATTTAGGACTTATTCATCCTAGCATGTCTCTATGGGGCGCTCTAGCACTATTCGTGAAGAAGAAATATGGGAGTTTAAGACTTTGCATCGATTCCTGGCAGTTGAACCGAGTCACGATTAAGAACAAGTATCCTCTTCCTCGTATAGATGACTTGTTTGATCAGTTGAGGCGTGTTGTATAGTTTTTGAAAATTGACTTGAGGTCAGGGTACCACCAGCTCAGGATCAGGGATAAGGACAGAGAGAATACTACCTTCAAGACACGTTATGGTCATTACGAGTTTGCCTTCATGTCGTTTAGGCTGATGAACGCACCGACGATGTTTATGGACTTGATGCACTACATGTTAAGACAATATTTGGACTATTTCATGATTTTATTTATAGATGATATTTTGATCTACTTATTACAAACACACAGAGAGCACCGACTTTATACTAAGTTTAGCAAATGTGAGTTCTGATTGTCTAATGTTAGATTTTTGGGGTATGTAGTCGGAGGTAGTGGAGTATCAGTGTATCTTTTGAAGGTCCAAACATTAATGGATTGGCATACCTCGCAGTCAGTGATAGATATTCACAACTTTCTAGGTCTAGCAGGGTATTACCGGATATTCGTGAGCGATTTCCCTAAGAACGCGAGACTGATGACGAGGTTGACTCAATAGGATTTCAGTTTTGAATGGAACGAGAAATGTGATCAGTTTTTCATGGCATTAAAGCAAAGATTGGCGACAGCTCTAGTGTTAGTACTACCAAGAGGCAGGAAAGAGAATGGTTGTGAATACTGATGCGTTAGTGGTTGGATTAGGGCATGTTTTAATGGAGGGGGATAGTGTAAATACTTATGCGTTTGACAACCAAAGATTCATGAGAAGAACTACCCGGTGCATGACTTAGAGTTAGTGGCAGTGTCATTTTCTCTAAAGATTTGGCGGCACTACCTGTATGGCGAAAAATTTACTTTATTCACTAATTATAAGAGTTTAAAATAGCTCTTTACACAGAAGGACCTGAATATGAAACAATGCAGGTGGCTAGAGTTCCTTAAGGATTACGACTTCTCTTTAGAATACCACCCCGAGAAGGCAAATGTAGTGACGGGCCCTTTGGACACATGAGTTTGCACTCTTTAAGGCTGCATATATGATGAGTTCAATTGATATTTCGACTACTATAGTGGCACGCATTTATGGACATATGGGGACTCATTTTGTTTCTATTCAGAAGGTTTTAGAGGGTTAGCAGACCGATGAGCTATTCCAGATATTCCATGAGTTGATAGAGAGTCCAGATCATTCAAAGTGGATTCAATCGATAGACTCGTGCTTGAGATATAGGGGATGACCGTGGATTCCATCATTGGATGAGTTACGTACATAGATACTTCAAGAGGCTCACCGCTTACGTTTTATCGATCATTCAAGCAGGACCAAGATGTATCAGGATATGAAATGTATATTTTGATGGTCGGGGATGAAGGTGGACGTAGAGGATTGCATTAGGAGTTGCAGGATTTGCCAGCAAGTTGAGATTGAGCATCAGAGGCCTGGAGGACTGTTACAATCATTTCCCATTCTTGAGTGGAAATGGGAGCATTTTGCCATGGATCTAGTCAGTAGTTTACCTTGATCTCTGCACAAACATGATAATATGTTGGTGATTGTGGACAAACTGACCAAATTTGCATACTTCTCACCGTTATCTACCAAACATGAGTTCGAGCAATTAAACGTTATTTATATGAGAGAGATTATCAGACTTCATGGGGTACCATTATCTATTTTGTCAGAAAGAGGATCACAACTCACATCCATATTGTAGAAGAGCATGCAAGCATAGTTTGACATGAGGTTACATCATAATACGGCGTTCTACCCGCAAACTAATGGACAGTCAGATAGACTGATTTAGGTGTTAGAGGACATGCTCAGAGCTTATGTGCTGGAGTACGGCGGGTCGTAAGAAGAGTATCTAACTTCGTATGAGTTTGCCTACAATAATAGTTACCAGGCTAGCATTGGGATGACTTCATTTGAGGCACTCGAACGGAAGGCCATATAAATCATCAGCATGTTGGGTAGAGCTTGAGGATATAGTGGAAGTTGGTCCAGATATTGTGGTAGATCAGACAGAAAAGATATGATTGATAAGTCAGCGTTTTTGAGGAGCTTAAGAGAAACATAAGAAATATGCTAACAAGTATCGAGATGGATTAGAGTACAAAATGGGAAACTATTTCTATCTAAAAGTTTCACCACTGAAGGGTCACAAACAGTTTGGAATCAAAGGAAAGCTCGCACCGAGGTTTATAGGTCCTTTCAAAATCACATAGAGAGTTGGCAAGGTTGCATATAAGATTGAGTTACTACTGCAATTGGCATGCATTCATCCAGTGTTCCGTATGTCGATGTTGAGATTGGACAGATCGAGAGAGAAAACGGATCGATAGTAGACCTGAATCAAATTGGCCTAGCCAAAAGATATTACTCACGAAGAGTAGCCTATGCAGATTTTGGAGCGCAAAGTACATAATTTGAGGAACAATGGCATTTCGTTAGTTCTCGTCAAGTGGTAGCATCACAGAGATGAGGAATTGACATGGGAGCGTGAGTCGTATATGCACGAGAGTTTCCCATTTCTCTTTTGATTTTGGTAAGTAATTTCATTTTAGATATTTTAATTTTAAGGACAAAGTTCTTATTCGTTGGGAAGACTGTAATGATCTTAATAAATCTAATCCTAGTCATTTGCCTAATAGGACCGTGATATGGCGGCCAATCCTAAATGGTGACTCGGTCAGAAGTCAAGCATCGACACTGAGGTAATAATTCAATAATTTTACTCATGTATGATGCCTTGGATATTTTATATTTATCTATGTGTATATGCATAACTTTATTGACGTTGTTATCGAATTAACCAATGAGCGTAGTCTTTGAGATATGTGCAGGGAGTTGGGTAGGTCGACGAGATCGATGAAATTTAGGTTCTAACGAAATTTATTAATTTAAATATCTAAACTAAAAGGTAAGAATATCTCAATTACTAAAATAATTGAAGTTAATGTTGTTGTTCTAATTAAATGTATTTAAGTCCCAAAAAAATAATTGATGTGGCTTAGTAGGAACCACAAGTTTGGGATTAATAAAAACCACACATTTGGAGTGTGTGTTAAGTGAGTGTGTGAGAGAGTATAAATGAGAGATATGAAGCGTAAGTTTTATTTAAGTAAAGGTGGCGTTGTAACGACCCGTTACCTTAAGCTGATGATTAGTACTAATCCAAATCCTAATTAACCCAAGTTAGGGTCGTGGTTAAGTTCGGCGTACCTCGAATAGTGTGTTCGAGCATTTGCATGATGTATGGTGTTTGTTTGAATTGTTAAATCAATTTATATATAGGTTGTTGTATAATAAGGAAATTATACACAAGCATATAAAGCGAAAAATACCTAATAAACTATAGTTTACCGGGAAATCAAGTGTGACGAAGGAGTCGTGGCATGAGTGTGCACGCTCAAGGACACTTGTAGGAATGTCTGATGACTTTATTGGTGAATAATACACGACATATATATTAGAAAATAAAATAATATTAGAAATATATGGATTATTGGATTGTCTCGAACGAAGCGTAAGTGCTTGATGTGTCAAAATTCGTGTCACTTTAACGCATCAACCACACGATCGATCTCAAGATAGCGTGACACGTATCTCGAGAAAAAATCATATATAAAAACGAAAATTCATTCTTATCCAATTCATTTCGATCTATCGAGGGTTTGGGAGGTTCAATTTCGATTCAGACCGAAGGGAGATCATTCCGGAAGCCGAATACAACGAAGTTGAGGAGCTTAAACGGATTAGAAGCTAGTGATCATCACTTTGGTAAGTTTAGTTTTTGAGTTTGTTAAAGTTTGAACTCATAGTGATGATCAAAATTTGTTGAATTGAGGTTGTCGTTGATTTGAATGGGTTTATAACCTCATCAGAGGTCCTCCCGGATTGATTAGGAGTATAATTGATGAATTTGTAACTGTTTGGGATGATTTAGAGGTGTTTTGGATCGATTTGGATGAGCAGAATGGTGTTGTTGTTGCAGGTCTGGTGCGCATAGCGCGCTAGGCACTGGCTATAAAGCGCTACGCGTACTGGGGAAGATGATTGACTTATGGATAGCGCACTATCCATGTCAGGTAGCACGCTACCGAACCCTGAAACCAACAATTGTGTTGTTTTTTATGAATAATTTACGAGGGACTTAGGGAATGGTCTAGGGGTTCTAAACATAGTATAATGAACATATATTGATCCTAAATGATCGGTGATAGGTTGAGGAACATCGAGGAAGAGTTAGATGACCGAAAAGTTAGGGAGTTTGAGAAATAGAGACTTAGACCAAGGTAAGTACGGATTCGCTTATTTATCATTATTACCTGGCTATTTAGTATATATAGCCCATGTAGTTATTAGATTGAAATGGGGGATTATGTACATTACGATGATTTTTCTAATGAATAGAAAGCGGTGTCTAATGCGATCCACGAGTGTAACTCCTCAGGGCGGAAACCAGATTGTATTGTATTTGGGGTTGATCTTTTGGTCTATACGTAACTCATACTCAGTTTATAGGTTGTGCGGGTTATATATTCACTAAAGGGTTTAAGATAGAACCATTGGGCATTAATCGATTGGCTAAACGTCACGTATGAGTTGTGTGTTGGTTTAGCACTTGTATTTATGGCACCGGTGGGTAAGCGACCCTAGTTTTATAAATAAAATGGGGATCACGGTATAATAGTCCAAAGACATTTGCTTTGCATCCGTTATATATTGATTTATATGATTTCCATATTCTCATTAGATATCATTGGTGCATGTTTTTATTGCATGATATCCTTGAATATTATATGGAATGTTGATGATTAATGTGAATTTCTACTTACTGAGCAAGTTGGAGCGCTAACCCCAATTAACATTGCAGGCAGATCCGACGAGTGCTACGACTATGGGATGAAGAAGTTATAGGAGTCTTGAACTTCTCTTCGATGTAATGACTTTTTTTGGTCTTATATATTTGTATTGAATTATAGTTTTGTAATATCACATGGGATGGGTGATTATATAACCAAGGTTTATTCCGGTTTGTGTTTAATATTATATATCTTATTTTGGTTATCGAAAAAAATTTAAATTTTCACAGCGTATATGATTTGTTTTATTTCGATAATCGATATCTAATAGTGTTTATCGGTGTAGGTAGTAAAGCTGTTGGCTCTAGTTAAGTCTGGTAAGGATAATCTGGGCTTAATTAAGGTTTCAGGCTGGGTATTGCCCTAATCAGGTTAGGGGATGCTAAAGGCGTTGTTAAAGGAGAAAGACCAATTTCATTTGGAGATCTTAATTAAGCCCAGTAAGTAACCCATTATTTTACGTAATTCTAATGTTTATGGATTAAATATACTGTAGATTTGAGTAATTCATAGTAAGTAGTTTTGATTTCATAGAGTTGATTTTTAGTTGAAGTTGATCTTAGTTGATTTTTTTTAAAAGAAGAGTATGGTTGTTGATTTTGAAGAAAAAAAAAAGGGTCCTCTCTCCCTTCTCTCTTTCGTTTCCAACCTGGACCCAGTTCACGGCCCAAACCCCCCAAATTTATTCAAAAAATATAAATATATAAATTATATATTTTAATTGATAAAAATAATGAAAAGTAACAAAAAAATTAGGAAAACTCAAGAAAAATAGGGAAAATTTGAGAAATTAAGAAAAGTGAGAAAATTATAGAAACGTGAGTTTGGAGGTTTTTCGAGGATTTTCACACTGAGATTCTCCTCGAGCCAATGCTATAACTTCCCTATTTCAAGTTATTTTAGGAATTGAAAATCTAACTTATACCAAATAGGCTCAAACACGCCTAATTTATTTTAAATTGATATCAGAGCCTATAAGACTAGTGTCGGGTATCGGATATATATTTTGAAGCACGTGGGAGCCTCAATTTTGCTTGGTATTTTGCGTATTGAGGTAAGTAAACTAGTAAGAAATTCAATATTTTTTTTTCATTTCCTTGTTATATTTGATGAAATGATGGTTATTATTGGATTTTTATTCCCTAAGGAGTGACCTAAGGTTTAAGTGATTAACCACTTTGAGATTGAGCAGTCGACTAGCTTTCGTGGCTTCCCAACAGGTTTGAATCCTCTAAGTGAGCATCCACCATGTGTCGTGGCTCCACTCAAGTATTCGAGTTTAATTGTGGTTGAGCATTCGGTGAAGTCTTTGGCTCCATTTAGAATTTTATGGGACTGCAACTCAAGTAAGCCAACAATGTCGAATGGATTAAGTGCTGTCGAAGCGACTTTGACCTGCCGCACTAGTGTTAGACACTTTCACATTTTAAGTGGCTTTGAGCCCACGTATAGAGTGTGAGGATCACTTACTCCTTATCTTTTACTTCCGGGTCACTTGGTCCCTACTGTTGATCATTATAGTCTATCTGTCATGCATTTTATTGTTCTTTCTCGGCACTTTATTTTTTTCCAACATGATTTATGGACCCATCTATTGTTTAATATGAATTACTGTTGAACTTCTTCTGAATTTACTCACTAGAAATGTCTTTATTTTTTGTGACAATTGCAGGCCCCTTTAGTAGTAGGTGCAAGGAGCCTGTGATCGGTGACTTCCACTGAGCTTCCCTCAGAGTCAGCTCCTCTCTGTTACTACAATAGGTTTATTTTTGATATTTTGGACTGTACATATGATATATATATATATATACTTATGTTTTTTGTTACCTTAGGGTTCATTTTGGGTTGTGAGACGTTTGATACATGTATATGACACTTCTTCACATTGTTTGTCACTAGATATATACATGAGATTTACTTTTGTTGGATTTCCACATCTAGGCATGTCCCGACTACTGATTACTTATTTAAGTTGCTTTAAATATTTTAAATTTCATTGCGTAAACATTAAGATTTGTTAAATTAAATAACAAATCTAATAAGCAACTAATGATTGAATAATTTTGTTAAAGACTAACTAGGCTTGCATTGACTATAGGGAGTTGACTGGTGGTCCACATAGTTTTAGAGCGAGCAGGGCTCAGCTTGTGGGGTCTGGTCACAAAACTAAAAGAAAGTAAATTTCAATCTACTCGTGAGAACTGCTTTAATACAACCTGAGTTCAATAATTTCAAAACCAAAATAAGTAGATAGTAGCTTTACAAGGCTTTCATCAAAAATAGAAAAAGACTTCAAGTAATCGCCATTCCATTGCCTCTATCTACCACCGAAGTGGCTACTGCCGAAGTGGATTAGCCTTAAGTGTAAGTAGGGTGAGCTAAATAGGACAACGAGCTCAAAAAATGAAAAATTCACTTAACCATCAAATACGCAAGTAATACTTAATAAACATGCAAAAGCTAGCATGAAGTCGAAATCAAGTAAGGAAGCACTAAGTAGTAGCATGGAACAAGAATTATAAAGCATATGTCAACCAAAATCATCATGCAAAGGGATTCACAAGGGATATATCATAAGAGATAGAAATAAATAAAGTTGAATTTTCATTCAATGCTAGTTATCGACAAGATTCCAGTGACCAACTCCCCTATCCTCAAGGTGATAAAGACCACTTATGAACACAATGGCCAATGTGTCCTCTAATTAGTCCTATCAAAACAATAATAAGCTCATATAAAACCATCATCGATATGTGCCTTAAAATCATTTAAGTTCCAAGAGAAAGTAAACCCGACTCATTCTTTAAGTGACCGGTCACAAGGTTCCATGAGAAAGTAGCGTCGATTCATTCCTTTGTGACTACTTGAGTGTCGTTTATCGAAGTGCAATCTAAGTAGGGTAGCCCGTCCTTGCGACACTTCCATACATGAATAGTTAGGCCCTTGATGGCAATAACCATTCCTAGTCTCTAATTTAAAACGTGGGACCTAACATAACTAATATTAAGCTATATTTCGTAATTGAGTAAGCTACCAACTTACCTCGACTCACCGCGAATCCTAATCTTAATCTTTACGTGCTCAGGGTCCTTTATTAACCGTCTTGCGAATCTAGACAATTCAAGACACATTCACATCAAACTAAAAGTCTCATTTTAATTCTAATTTACCTTTTTTAAATTTATTTTATGGGGGTCCTATGGGTCTCCCGTCGCCCAATACAAGGGCCCGAGGGGCGGGACTGAAATGGTCCTTGGTTTTGGTGCTGAGGTGGGCACCCGTCCCCCCCGACAAGGGGCTAAACCCATGATTTGGTCCACTAGATAATTCAAGACACATTCACAACAAACAACAAGTCTCATTTTAATTTTAATTTACCTTTTTTAAATTTATTTCTCAGAATCAGCTCTATTAAGTTGATTCGTTTAGGAGAGAAATGCTCCATCTACTCCCCATTTAGATCAACATGGAATGATACTGAACTGACCAGGAACATCACCATATTCACTAATTACTCTTCAAATCCAAGTTTGAGTAAAATGCCTCTCAGGAAGGTCCAATCAACTTTATCATAGGCTTTATTCTAAACTTCCCTTTTGTATTACATTTCATACTATGTAGGGACTCAAAAGCCACCAAGACACTGTCTACTATCGATTTTCTTGGGATGAAGGTTGATTAAGTTTCTGAGATGAGAGAAGAGATATGATGTTTGATTCTATTAATTACATACTACTTTAGCCATCAATTTGTAAATGATATTGCAAAGGGTGATGGGTTTGAAATCTTTAATGGAAACTAAGCAATTATTCAGAATAATAGTAGTGTCATTCAGTCCTGCAGTGAAACTAAGCCTAGAATGCCAGTTAGTATAATTATGGAAAACTTATGGGCCTAGGAGAATCTATAATTTCTGATAGAATGCCAGATTGAACCCTTCAGTCATAGTGCTTTTTCTAGTTGCATTTATGAGAAGGCAGTTGTGAACTCCTCCATTATGAATGCCATGATGATTTGCTGGTTCATCTATGGTGAGACTCTAGGCTGGACTGCTTCTGAGATGTTTGAGGGATATATCTCCAATAGGAGAATAGATTGTTGAAGTAAGTAGATACAATCTTCATCATCTCCTTCCGATCATCAATTTTTGTTTTTCGCATCATTATACAAATGTGTTATGAAATTCTTCTTTTTCCTTTGGCTAAGTGACAAATGAAAGTATTTGGTGTTGGCATCTCCATCTTTGAGCAAATAAGACTTGGCCCTTTGCTTTCAATAGGTCTCTTCCTAAAGTAAGATCTCATCCAGCTTTTGTCTCTCTATTTTTTATTCTCCTTTTATAAGCAATTCATGTGATTGGATCAGATTCAGTATTCTCTCTTTGATATGTTTGATTATGTCGTTGAACTCGTATTCGATTGAACTTCCCCATATGTCAGAGCCTTTGCACAGTTCTCCAATTTTATTTGCAGAGATAAACTTCCCATCAACTCTCAAACATCACTAACTACTTTCTCCAAGTATTTTCTCTTAGACATGCATTTTCGAACTTGAATATATATATATATATATATATGGAGGTTCATTTTTGTTTCTAGATACATAGGAGTAGTAGTAGGTTGTGTGATCTAATGTTGAAATGCACACTTCTTTTCTCCCATGTATATTTATGACCCTTGAGGTCAAGTTTTGTAAGTTTGCAATTTGTAATAGCCTCTTTGAGCCATTGAAAGTGTTGTTTAGGGTGTGGTGCTCCATCTTTTTTTGCGTTTGGAGTGAGAAGGTCATTGAAGTCACCGATGATGCACCACATATAATGAAACTGACACGGTAGTGAAACTTTCACGATATTCTCCTTCGATCTTGGTCAGGGAAGCCATAGTAACCTGTTAATCGCCACCCTGTTAGGCTTGAAGTGTTGATCATTAGGTCAATATATTTGAATAACCTAGCAACAAGTAATGATCCTTAACACGCCATAACGTCATTATCCCACCCCCATGACCTATTTTATTTACATAGAAACACTTTTCATAATTTAAAATTACTTTTATTTATGGAATCCTTGCCTTCATAACAAGAGTTTTTAAAAGGAAAATAAAATTATGCTTATTAGACCTAACAAGATCTCTAAGGACTAATATTGTCCATAGGTTGCTAGAAAAATAAGATAAAGTTAATTGTATAAGAACTCTAAACCCTAATGACTTGTTTGGTGAGGTTGTACATGTGAGAAGATAGGTAGGTGTATATTTATGACTTAAGTTGAATTTATTAAATAAAGGCTTTAATGAATTAAATTACTTTAATGTCCCTTATTCATAATTTGAGGAGCTTTGATATGTCCATGTGAGAGACAATTTCGACTTTTCAAATAGAAACATATAACTCTTCTCTTTAGGGTTGGTCACGATGCTGGAACGACCGAGGGTTCAGTAACTCTCGGTCTCACGTAAACGAGACTATGAAGAAAGTTTCAAGCCTTTGTACACAACCGAGAACCGATTTTTTTGGTTTTTTTGTGATTGTCTTGTACATTTTGGTTGATTATAATGTTACACTTGTTTGTATTGCATGTAATGCCGTTATCTTGTAATTTTTCGGACTATAAGGACACTTTTACACCTTCTAAGCCATTCCCCTCTCGAGAAGCGGCAATTTCATGGCTTCAACTGATTGGTGGGGAGAACAAGTTTGTGTTAGTAACGAAGCGCTCGGATGCGGGGCGTTAAGCGAAGGAAGGGTGAAAATTGCTGTGACAGTGCAGGACATATAGGGGACCGGCTCGAGAGAGTTGGGAAGGGGAAAGCGGCAAAAATTTTAAAGAAATCAAGGAATGATGAAAAGGCGAGGACTCGCACTAGTACGAAGAAATGTGGATGCCCTTTCCAAATTAACGTCAAGGAGAATGCCGACTCCTTATGGTATGTCACGGTGATTTGTGGGAGGCACGATCACGACACCGCGGGAAGATTGGATAAGAGGGAGGAGGAAGTTGAGGATGCGGGTGGGAGGAGTGAAAGTGAGCAGCTCAGGGAGATTAGTCCACCATCGTCTTTTGTGGAGTGCGAGCGGGAAGTTGAGGATGCGGGTGTGAGGACACCGGGGTCTCCAACCGGAGGCACCCCAGGCACCCCAGTGTGGGAGGCACCCCAATCTCCAATCGGATTTGAGTCCTCCCACTCCACAAAAGCTTCTAGGCAGAAGAAATGCAAGGTTCCACAAATGCGTCGTGCCAGTCGACGCACGCAAAGTGGATCTAACATGGCTTATAGTCATTGCTTAGAACCATATTGGTTGCCACATGTTGATGCCATTATCGATGTGGTTTCCGATGGGAACTGTGGATATAGGTGTATAGCCTCTGGGCTTGGACTCGCGGACGTGGACGGGTGGAGGATTGTGCGTAGACGGATGTACGATGAGATTATCGGGTATGAATACCTATGGCGGGAAGTGCTTGGCTCGAGTTTCGAGCCTATCAAGAATGCGGTGCATTGCCGGAGAATCAAGAGGGGCATCTTTCAAAGAATGGTTGACAACTTCCAGACATGGGATTGTTGGTATCCACCGCATTCAATGTCATTCTCGTCAACCTCTCGCATGGGAGTGCCTCCACATTCCTACCTCTACGTAGTACTCCAACGTCGTCATTGCACAAGACTTATCATTGCAATGGCGAATGAAAGGAATATCCATTGGGTTAGGGTAAGTTCTATGACTTTTTTGTGAATTGGTTTGTTTCCCCATTAATCGGGTTTGTGACAATATCTTCTATGTTCTACTGTTCACTTTGACAGGTGCAGTTGCGTGTGAATGCACCGCTGCCATCCTTATATCCATCGTAGGATCGGTACGTTGAGGACTGCGCCAAAGGTTGGTGAGATGGATTCGTTTTTCGAGACATCGCGCCCATTGCAACTGTTGATCATGAAGCCACCATACCTGTTGTAGACTTAGATACACCGTAGGTGTAAGCTTGTACCTAGACGGCTAAACATTTAGAAATTTTGCCAATTCGTCCAATGTTCTATGTATATGCAAATGTTGTGTTGTGTTTTAATTGTTGTTTACTTATGGATGGACCCTTTTTATAGTCGGTTTGAATGTTACGGAGATTTATAATTAATTAAGGTTCGGTGCAAATTGTCGTCTTTGGATTTTCAATCTTGTATTGTTAGTTTGACTACTACGGAGATTTTTTCGAAACCGTAATGTTCAAATTCATCCATTTCGATGTCTCGGTCAAGCGAGGTTCGTGAAACGAACCATATTTTCGGCACCCATGACCAGACAAGTATTTCAATATATCGGTCATGTATAACCGAGTCCCATTTAAATGTCTCGATTGAACACCACCGAGATGAATTGACCATTTCAATTCGCCTCGACTCTCGTCCTATGACCCTCATGTAAAGACGTAAGCATAAGTTGAGGTGCTTATAGCGTGTTCGCAGGAGGTGTGCGGAATGCCTTGGGATGTGGATTAGCGACTACGAGATTGAGAGTCCGGGTTTAACACTTATATCCCAATTCCACGAGTTGATTGCTTTGGGGGATAATGCATTGGATTGAGCAAGTAAAAAACAAATAAATTTACCATATTGCCCCTTTCTTCCTCTTAAAATCGATTTCTTCTGGTTCGATCAACCTAAGAAAAAAATGTCAAAACAACCAAAACCCATCGATCAAGCATAACCAACATTTCATCTGTAAAAACATCATTTCAAAGCCCACAAATCACTAAAAGTCCACATTTAGAGATCGAGCCATCAATAACCACAAATAGAAGATACCCATTAAGCAAAACGAGTTAAAAACTCACTTTTTCATAAAAATCCCCCTCTGTAATCACTAAAAACACCAAGAAACCAAATTGGGTCTTCAAAATAATCAAGCAAACAATCCATCTAATCCCCACTTGTGATAAGGAACAAAGAATTTCAAAAGAGAAACCTTAAGACATCAGATGTAAGAATAAAAAGAATCGCAAAGTGATCGATTCTCGTTCGAAAATATAGAAACAACCTAGAAAATCAAGAATTTCCACGAGACTGAGTGATGATTAGGGAAATGGAATGATACAAAAGATAGATGGTTAGATAGATAGATAAAGACTGGAAAGATGAAGCTCCAAATCTAAGGTTTAGGTTCGAGAGATGGTGAGGGAGTCAGAACGAAATTGATTCTACTTCAAAAACACCGAATCGGTTTTTATTTTGTGTTTATATAAACTTGGGGTAAAAAGGTAATATGACAATCCCTAATACAACAGATTAGTAGCGAGAGGGAAGAGGTGACTTAAATTAATCTGGATAGGGACTGATTAAACAATCCTCCTCCTTAGCGAGTTGTGCGACACAAACACCAACTTTAACCTAATCCGCAGACTATAATGAATAGTCATGCGAAGCCAACAGACCATTAGGTATGTCCACGTGGCATTTATAAACTCAACCAAACAACAGACAACTAAACCTATGCTTAGCTAAGCTAATACCCCAACCAAATGAGCAATAAATTAAAGATTAAACCCTAATCCTAAATCTTAAATTCCAAGCACTAAACCCTAAATCTTAAACCCTAAAATCTAATCATAAAACATAACCCTTAAATTCTAAATAAATAAGTTTTTGAGTATTTACAATGCTATAATCTACAAAAATAGCTAAGCCAAAACTCCAACCAAACAGGCCATAAAAGATTAAACCCTAATTTTAAGTATTAAACCCTAAAACCTAATCATAAATCATTACCTTTAAATTAGGGGTGACAATTCGTGTCGGTAAGTCGTAAACGTGTCGTGTCATAAATAGGTCATGACTCATATAATACAAACTCATTACATGACATGTTTATTAATCGTGTTAATCATTTTCGTGTCCAAGTGGGTCGTGTTAAACATGTTGTGTATTCGTGTCACCCATTTATTAAATATTGTATTTAAAAATTTTATTTTATTTAAACTTTTATAATTTGGTTACTATTTTTTAAAATATATCTAAATGATTAAATTCGAACAAACATACTAAAATAACCAATAAAATATAATGTGGTTGTATATAATCGTTAGTTTTACTTTACTTTTTCAATCAAGTCTTTATTACTCTTAGGGTGTGTTTGATAGCAAATAGAATTTTCAATGAGAAAAAAGTATTTACTTTGGCAAATTTTCTGTAGAAAATTTTTTTAAAAGAATTTTCTCGTTGTTGTTTGATTGCACGTGAGAATTTTTTTTTTCAATTTTCTGCTGTTTGATAACTAATGTAATTTTTTTCATTTTTTGCAGTACCACGAATTCATACTAAAATGAAATCAAGTGGACAATTAATCAAGGTTACGCACCGAAATTGAATCGGCAACAACTATCTTCACAACCATTAATGAACTCAAAAAAAAACATTCAATAATTAATTGATAAGTAACATAAATGAAAGAAATAAACAATGTACTAAAATTTATTAAAAAAAACTTATGGTTTAACTTCTAAAAGTAATCTAAAATTTCTTCTGCAAATATAAAATCACCCAATCTTTCTTCAAGTCTTCATCCAAGTGAAAAAATATATTCGCATCCTTAACTTCACCTCCCAATAAAAGCATGGCACGCATTACGTCTTCTCGACTTAGTTCAGGAATGTTATGAAGCTCTTTCTGAAGACGTGCACAGTTCGTATGCACAAATGCATCCGCTAGTCTATTGGCAGCTGTTGTTAGTCCTTGCTCGGTAGCATCAATGTTACTACTTTTTTTCCTTTTAGTTCTCTGACCATTTGATCCCGTACGAGTTGCACTAGATGACGAGTGATTGACCTCATCTTTTTCTTCTTTAGTTGGGAGTGACTTCTCTGCATTGCCTACAAAAAATAATAAAATTACTTATAAGACATGGATTATTTCTACTACAATTTCACAAATTGGGCATGATAGTAACCAGAATTCAATAGCAGAACAGTTGAGTTTCTTATATTGCATTTCTTTCAAATTGGACCTAATTGTTTACATCAAACTCTACAAAAGAATTGATCATTCAAAGTCAATGAAAATGAATGTACAAAAAAAAAATTGTAAAATTAAATAATCAATTACTTATTCTACAAAATTTACTCACACATTTCTTCCAAATAAGGTAATTCTATGTTTGCCTCGTTACCAGTAATCACATTCCCTCCAGTAGCTTGATCATCTCCAAATATGACACATAGCTCATCGTAGTACGGCACACACTTTCTGCGATATGATTCCTTCTCTTGATGTTTCTGTTACATATAAACATACACGCCAACACACAAAGAAATATAGTTAGTTAATATACATCACTAATACAATTGTATATTCCAACAAAACCTAAAATGTACCTGAAGATATTCTTTCCATGTCAAAACATCTGTTGTGACAAGCTGTGTATCTGGATCCCATCCGAAACCACTTTGAGATATTACCTCCTTTGCAGAGAAGTAATTGGCTTTCAATGTTTTGATTCTAGCCTTCACATTAGCCTGGTGTACTTGTTGTTTTAATTGCTTTAGCAACTCTAGGAAAACTCGAGTATATACCTCAGGTTTCCATGAATTACCTGAAGCATTGCCAAGTCCGTACTCTTCCAAAATAATTTCAATCATGACCTTATCCATGCAGTCATTCCATCTCACTTGCCCCTTTGATACTACTTTCACGCTCCCGATTGATTCTTCCATCTCTGTTTTACATGATACTAAAGTTGTATATATTTTTAACGAAAAAATGAAAAACTATATATTTAACATAAGACTACATATGACAATGCACTAATTAAGGAAAATTTGAAAGAAATCAAATTTAAAGTGATAAAAAATTCATACAAACAAGGTACCAATTCATATGCTCAACATTATGGAACATTTCATCTAAAACTAGTCGGTAAGCTTGTCTAATCTAGTTGTACTCATTCCACATTAACTCGGCCAATGCATCTCGCTTAGCTATCCAAATTGGAGATTGATGTATGGAAATATTATCTTCTTGTAGGCTATCATCATCTTCTTCATCTTCATAAATATCTTCATCATCTTCTTCATCTTCATAAATATCGTCATCATCTTCACATAGATCTTCGGGATCTTCTTCTCTCAAAAAATTGTGTATCACACAACATGCTAAAATGACATTTGATTGAGTTTTAATGTCATAAAATGGTTCGTGCCGCAAAAATGCAAATCGTTTCTTTAGAAGCCCTATTGTTCTTTCTATTACGTTACGCAAGGACGAATGTCGAAAGTTGAACAACTGTCTTCCATTTCTAGGTGTACGACCAACTTGATCTTTTAAGTGATTCTTTGTACCGCGATAAGGTGCTAAAAATCCAGGAACATTAGGGAACCCAGCATCAACCGAATAATACTTTCCTACATTAAAATGATATCATAGTAGTTGTAATTAGTTATAATAATCACAAAAAAAATAACAATAGTACTTATACAAATGTTAAACAAAATGTTTATAACCTGGTGGTATAGTTAGTCTATCCACTCGATTTGGCCTAACAACATCTCTTAATATACGACCATCGTGAGGCGAGCCCTCCCAACCGGCAAGTACGTATGTAAATCTCATATCGAATGTACATGCCACTAAGACATTTTGGGAAGTAAAACCTTTTCATTGCGGTACTTTCGCTGCTTTCTTCAATCGGTATCGTGCATGAGAAATGAGTTCCATCTAATGCTCCGACCGCATCCTAATATTTAATATTTATATAGTTTATATCCAGGAACATTAGGGAATGCATTATTATGTTATTTACAGGACAAACTTTAAAAATATCTTAAATAAATCCATTACCTCAAAATAGTGATACCAAACACTTGGGTTCGATTCTTTGTCTTGTGGAGAATTATTTATATTTGTAGGCTTGACTACGCCTTTGTACATACTGATTAGAGCACTTGTAACAACGTGGAAGTATCGGCTAACTGTCTCACCGGAACGAATAAATTCAAAATTTGTTCGTCTATTTCGATTATCGTGTCCAACTATCAGCAAAAACATAGCTACTTGTTCTTTTACTTTTACACTGCGTCCGTCAACTAGCCCATGCGTACGAAGAATTCTACAAAGCTCTTTGAATGGACCTCGTTTCAATCGTAATTGTTCCTTACAGTTTTTATCAGATTCTTTGTAAAAACGCTTTAATATTAGTTTCCTTTCTTCATTTCTATTAACTCGAGGTTGTATGTTAAACGAGTTGCGACGTTGTACGTAATCGAGCAATAACATCATCATCACTATAGCCGCCGATTTTTTTCTATCTTCTTCAGTAGGCATCTAAGTAAATGCATGTAACCACAATTCAATAGAGTGAATGATAGTAAATCAATTTTTATAAAACAAATACATACTTAAAAGTTGATCAAACAACTAGATCATTAGCATACTTTTGAACCTCAATTCAATTCAAAGATACTGTCAAGTTGTCATCATGAATCTGCAATACCCATGTTGCGAAACTTGTTTTCAATGCTTAATTAGCATCTCTTTTGTGATTTTCTTTAGTGGGTATTGTTCTATGTTTCTCATTATGTTAGATCTGAAGCTAAGATTTATGTATGTTTGGTTATCTATCAGAGGAGCAAAGTTCAGCAAACAAGAACAACTACATCAACAGCAATAGTGTACAAATTTCATGCGTTTCAGGCGAATTTGAGTCTCATTTCAGTAAGGAAACCATAGTCAAGTTTTAACCTACATCTAACCCAAGTGAGTCTTTTATTTAAAGTGAGAGAACCATAGAGTGACGATTCAGACTGTGCTCAACAAAAGCCTTCACACACTCGTCAAAGCTTAATAAACAACAACAACAACATCATTGACAACAACAAGAACACCTCTTATTGATCTGAATCTAAAGTGGGCTTATCTCAGTCATGAAGAGGACTCTTGGTAGCTTAGACTCTCTAAGTAGTCTGATCCCCATCTGTCAATCAGGTAGAGAGAAGAGAACAACTAGATCATTAGCATACTTTTGAACCTCAATTCAATTCAAAGATATTGTCAAGTTGTCATCATGAATCTGCAATACCCATGTTGTGAAACTTGTTTTCAATGCTTAATTAGCATCTCTTTTGTGATTTTCTTTAGTAGTTATTGTTCTATGTTTCTCATTATGTTAGATATGAAGCTAAGATTTATGTATGTTTGGTTATCTATCAGAGGAGCAAAGTTCAGCAAACAAGAACAACAACAGCAACAACAACAGTGAAATTGTCTAACTTTCATTTCTCTTATGTTCTCTAATCTTTTCTTGTATAGATGAACAAATAATATTAGTACAACATTTGTTTTTCTAAATGAAGTTTTGTTTTTGAAAGGCTGAGATGGGTTTCTGATTTCTTGTCTTGATTGGCTTTCATTACTTCTGTATTTGGTTTTCTTCCATAAAATTTTCTCCTCTTTTGATGGGTTCAGTAGTGAAGAAGCACAAAGATTGGACAACCAGGAAAATTTGGTGGTTGTTCAGAGGCTCAAAAGCTGATTCTGAGCTTTGTTTACTTGTAGTTAATAATCAGCTTTTTTTGCTCTAAGCATTAAAATTGTGCTCCAATGGATCTCATTTAACTGTGCTCAACAAAAGCCTTCACACACTTGTCAAAGCTTAATAAACAACAATAACAACATCATCGACAACAACAAGAATCAACCAAAGATGTACCCGAAAAATAAATAAACTGCATAGCTAACCTCACAAAGCTCTTAGGGCTTGTCGTGCCTTATGAAGAGATCATGGTGGGTTCCAGAGAGGAGAGATCGCAGAGAAGAAGGAGGAGAGATCGGAGAGATCGAGACGAAAAGGAGAGCTCGGAGAGATCGCAGAGACGCCGAAAGAGATCGGAGAGATTGCAGAGACGCCGAAATAGGAGAGATCGCAGAGACGCCAAAAGAGGAGAGATCAGAGAGATCGCGGAGACGAAATCGAAGAGATCGCAGAGACGAAATGATTCGTGACGAAAGAGGAGAGAACGGAGAGATCGCAGAGACGAAAGAGGAGAAATCGAAGAGATCAGATAGACGATCACAGATACGTATTTGCAGAGAGTTCCATCTACTGTGGAAGAGTTCTTGTAGAAGAAGGAGTCCGAGTTTCGGTCAAAAATAAATTCGTTAGACACCAAAAATCTCGAATTTCCATCTCAAAATAAGAGAAAATAAATGAGGAAAATTAGGAGGGTGGGTTTTTTTTCTCTATGCGGTTACAAGTGTATCAAACACCAAAAAAAACGGTTATACTAAAAAATAAAACAAATTTCCATGATTTTTTTCATTTTCCCTGCTATCAAACACACCCTTAATAATAAAGCAAAAATGACAGTAATAATAACATAAACAAAATTATAAGAATCATATAAAAAAATATCTAAATTTTACTTTAGTAAAAAGTTTTACTTTTTCTTAATAAATAATTATTAATAAAATCTAAAACATAAATAATATATGAAAAGTAAAATGAATATTTCATCTCAAATATAAAATAAAATATGATAAAAGATGCGTATAAATAAAATAAATAAATAATGCTATTGACATGCATTCAAATAGGTATTTATTATACCATATTTATTATTTATACATTATTCTTTAGTCGTGTTAAGCGAGTCATAAACTAGTTAAACATGTTGACATGTTAATGACTCGTTTATTAACAGTGTATAAATATGTTAACATATTTATGGTCCAAACCACTTAAGCTAAACCCATAATATATTTATTACGTATCGTGTTAATAGTTTCATGAATGCCAAACCTACTTTAAATTCTAAATAAATAAGTCGTTGCCTATTTACAACGCTGTAAAAGTCTAAAAAAAATAAAAATAAAAAATTGTTGGATCGCTAATTCCCTTATTTCTCTCCCATTAGACACGTGGGCAATACCAGCGCGTATAATTGCACGAACTGTATGCATAAGATAGAGACGAAAGTAGGGAAGATCGTTACAGCAAATACGCTGAGGCGCCAACAACAACAACAACAAAAAATAAAAATAAAAAAAAATAAAAAAAGCGTGAGAGAGAGAGAGAGTGTGTGTGGAAGCTTTTCGAGCGATCAACAATGGCGATCCAGAACGACCTCTCGAAGCAATCGAAAGCGCTTAAGATTCGTAGTGACGATGCTGTTGCCATTCATGACGATTCGGCTAGGTCGCCGGACGAAGGAACTTCCGACTCCAAACCTTCCTGGTTCACGCCGAAGAGGTACGGATTCTAGGTCGTTGTGTTGCGGTTAGGTCGAGTTTGGATTGAAATTGATGTTGTCGAGGTTTGCTCTCTTTCAACGGTGGAATTGTTTTGGTTCTCTGATTCTGTGAAGTGTTGATTCGGCAAAAGTTCATCTTTTTAACCTTGTAGAGTAGATGTTTGTGCAATGAGTCACCATTTCGGTGCTTGTCACTTTTGGATGGTTTTCTCGATTCAATTCTCTCTGTGAAGTTACCTGAAAGAAAGCCGAATTCGCAACCTTCGCGGTTCACTCCGAAGAGCTTATCGTTAGCTTGAGTTTGAATTTCTATGATTTTGGTTCAATTTTTGTGAAACGTGTGATGATTTTGGTACTCTAGGTGTTATTTAGTTTAGTTTGGTGAATATGGGAAAGTTTGGATGTTTTGCTAGATGTTGTTGTCTCTGTGAAGTGATTTTATTGTGTTTATGTGTATTTACGTTTTGTTATTAAAGAGGATTCAAGTTGTTCTTGATATGCTATGTAGGTTTGCTAATTTGGATTGGTGTCGGTTCGTAATAGCTTCCGTGGATTCTGTTTTTGCAGGCTACTGGCGATTTTTTGCGTGATTAACTTGATAAATTATATTGATCGAGGAGCGATTGCGACTAACGGCGTTAATGGCAGTCGTGGAAAGTGTACAGCCGACGGTAAATGCACACCTGGTAGCGGAATTCAGTAAGATGGATTTGATCCTTATTTGCTTGTTTATGTTTCTTGATAGCTTTTATTTTTATACCTACGATGTTAACTTTGATGCTTATTTGGAAAGAGGAAGTATTTGAAATGCATACAGACTTCATTGGATTGATGGGCCCTTCTATTTTAGCTTTTTTGTTAAAAGCGGAACCTTTTTCGCCGGTTCTTCTTCATTGCAATTAATCTTGGTTCAATGGAACAAAATTGTATTAACTGAAATAATAAACCATCTGATTGGTTGCTAATGTATCGAAGATTTTTATTTTAAAGCGCCAAGTATGAAAAAATGAAGCACAACCAATGAGATGACTGAAAAACAACTGTTACACAAATACAAGCTACTGAATAAATGTAAGCAAAAATAATAAATAGATTACGTCCTTGAAAAGATGTTATTGCACCTAACTTTGACATGCCCATCAATCAAAGAAAATATTGTAATAGACATGAATCGAAAGATAGTAAATAGCAAATTTAAAATAAAAGCTATGCCAATGTCAAGTATGTGGTGGACTTTTGGTGGCGCCCATGCTGGTTCTGTCATTTGCCCATCAATTGGCAGAGTTGCACATAGCTTTTAGTTTAGATTTGCTGTTTATTAGGGTCTCTGGCCTCGTTTGGTTCGTTTTTGCCAACTTACAGTGCAAGTGGAGATAACTCCATGAAGTCAACTCACAGTGTAAGTTCATATTTCATGTTTGGTTGAACTTTAAACTTGCAGGAAAGTTGCAAATTTTTAAAAATAGTAAAATGTAGGAATTGACATAAATGCCCTTCAAACATATTTTAAAAAAGATGTTTTGTGAGGGATATTTTTGTCCATCGAACTCCTGGGAAATATCTCCTAGGAGGAGGGGGAGGGGGGGATAACTCACCCCCTCCCCTGTAAGTTGGGAGATATCTCACACAAAGTTGGACAACCAAACAAGATTGGTTCCCAACTCCCCGCACCCACATACCAACAAGGCCTATGAGCTCGTTCTCCTATTGCCTCCAAAAACATTGCTTTTTTACTATCTTCCGATTAGGTGGTTAACAGCGTTGCACATATCAATGTGCTGCCCATGCTGGTTCTTGAAGAACATCTAGCTTTTTTAGTCCAACAACAAAACTAGACATAGAAAAGGGTATTCTGTGGTGCCCATGCTGGTTGTAATCTTGATGATGCGGCTTCCATTCATTGTTGTGTATGGCGATATCAAAGGGATTGCTTAATGCATCATTCTTACAACTATTATCTTTAATGACATGATCTGGTCCTCTAATGCGTACTAGGCGTGTTATTATCCGTAATAATTATTCAATCCAATTGCAAGTTTACCATCCAACTACTATTTTCTCTTTAACTATACCAAGGTTAAGTGTTGTGGTGTTGTATTAATTTTGGAAGCTGCTTTGCCTTAAGAGAAAAATTATAAAAGAAAAAAAAAAGATTCATATTGTCTTCATGCTATTGCCTGTATTGAATGTGCAATGCATAAATCTTAGTGTTGGTATTCATTCGTTTCCTGCCTTGAAGTTTCTTGTTAGATTTCATTTGAGCAGCTTTTTGGTCATGTACTTATCACTAAGGATGGCATCCAGGGGTCATTTTAATTTGAGCAATTTTGAAGATGGCGTTCTATCTTCTGCTTTTATGGTCGGAGTTTTGGTGGCTTCCCCAATATTTGCATCATTTGCTAAGAGGTAAAACTTAAAATTGCGTGTGTTATTTCCATATATCATGATTTGCCATTTCTTACATAGAGTACTTGGTTTTGGACAATTTCTTACTTTGTTGCTCATTAACTTTTTTTCCTTTTTTATATGATACCTCTACACTGCTGCATCAAATGGCTGTTCATTTTATTTTTTTTGGTCCAGTTAATTTAACAACATTGAAATTTCTTTTCTCATGTTTGAATTATTTGACTCGTAAAGTAAGTCATGACTAAATTAGTTGAAACCATTTTGTGAGCCAGAATATCTAAGAAATTGATGGAAGGACTTTGTTATTGTAACCCAGGAAAGACACGCACAAACAACACAAACTTGTGCACATCTCTTCGATGCGCATCGGGATAAGTGCGCACGCATCGTGGCAAAAACCAAAGGACGTGCACAAGTGCATGTCTTTCTTGGGTTACAACAGCATTTTCCTTGACGGAAAGGCACTCGTGTTGCGTATTTCATATGCTTAATGTTTTGCAGTATGCCTAATTATTGATTAGCATTATTCACTTATGTGATATATCTTTGTTATTATACTTGTGTCTTGTATCATTTATCAAAGCCACTATTAAGTAATTAACTTAATCACTTAGTCGTTGCTAGTAATGCTGCATATGGATCTTTCATGCTTTTGATCCTGCTATAGTCCAATGAAATTATGCAGTTCATAGCTTTTTATATAACATATTAATTAGAAAGCATAGTTTTTTTTATTTTTATAAAATGAAATGATTGAGAAAGTATTGAAATTGCTTCATTATATCAGAAAACTCTTATTTTAGAAACATTTTATTTTATTTTAGTTACAACTGGATTGTTAAGTATTCCTCAAATAACTTCACCTTATACTTGATTTTTTTGCTCTGCCACTGGCTACAATTAGACGAGATCACACATATATATACATACTGTATTGGGCACGAGTACCTTAAAAAGTTGGTTCTTAAAAAGGAAAACCTGCTTTTTTTAAACCAATATAGGAAAAATTAGATTCTTTCAAAATAGGACTTCTCCTAAAAATAAAATAAAATTAGCGAACTGAGAAATATCTTATCTAGACCATTCCAATGTAAAAATTAGTATGCCATGATATTGATGCCAATTGCCAAAGGCATTTTTTTTTTCCGCAAGTGGTAAATGTTAATGGGCATCAATCAACCTCCATGCATTGTAAATTATGCAATTGTGTAATGTGAAGATTATGAAACGTATATTATAACTTCCTTGTTGGCTTGAGGGATCAGATAATATGTACAGTTGATATGTAACTATTAGACATGTAAGGAATGGCTTCAATGAGTAAATATAAATATTTAGAGAGAAACAAACACAAATCATATCTAGAAAAGATACTTGGGCTTGTATCTCTTGGTTGGGCGAACAATTCGAGTTGGTTTTTGATTTTCATGTGTTTTATTTGGCAGGATTGCAGTGGTAAATGTTTATGATACCCTTTTTTTTGGTTGATGAATCATGATGTAAAAATTTGTTTGGCAGTTACAACCCTTTTCGGCTTATTGGCGTTGGCTTATCAGTCTGGACCCTAGCTGTCATTGGTTGCGGGGGCTCACTAAATTTTTGGATGATAGTCGTTTTCCGCATGTGAGCAAATATGCATCTGTTTTATAAAAGAGTTGAGTCTTACTAGATGATTATTTTTAGGTTTCTTATCCAAGACTAATGTTACTGCTCTTCTTAGGTTTGTCGGTGTTGGTGAGGCTTCATTCATAAGTCTTGCAGCTCCATTTATTGATGATAATGCGCCGGTTTCTCAGGTTTTTTCTTTAATATAACTCTTAAAACCCCAAACCCTTTGAGAATGTGATAATTATATGATATTTTCTTGCTTTCATTTGATGTTAATATCTCCATTTGATGCTCCTACTGTAGCCATTGGAGTTTTTTAATCTTTTTTCCTAGTATTGGATGCTTCTTACTGTCTTCTTCATTCATATTCAAGGCTCATTTACTAGTCATTTTGATCAAATAGTTGTATGGCAGTGTTGCTTATGAATGAAACTGATAGCAACCCAAAGACCCAAAAGTTGGGAACCAAGCCCAATTCCAAGTCCACAATGAAAGTGTACCATAGGAAGCACCTGAGAGGCGCATGATCAGCACGAGGAGCTGGACAAAATTAGTTAGGTGGTCCCATAGGAGAGTCTAGAAAGGTCTTGGCATACGCCACACGTTGTCTAGCGCAAGAGAGCCTTTAGTGGGTAGAGTAGGACGTATAAGAGGTGAGGTTGTGCACTTCTGGGGTATTTTTGACTAATTGTGTAATGTGGGGAAAGACCTTCTGGTCTCGGGAGAGGAGTGAGTCACTCTTTCTCAATTAGGTGTTCTGAGCTCTCTGCGGTGTAATCTTTTTATCTGATCATCAATAAACACACGAGGCGACCCCCTCTTTCCTCACGAGTTTTCTCGGTTCACATCATTGGTATCAGAGCATTTCAATTATGGCGCCCAAGGTGGACTCTCGGGTCGATGTGTTGGAGGCAGAAATGAAGAAGACAGAGGTCTTTATGGGAGAACTCAGATCTGCTGTCGATGCACATCGATCCACCATGGAATCGCAGTTTCAAGCCTTTTCCTAGAAGATGGAAATGCTGCTCCACCAGCAGATGTCCAGTTGGGGCGAATCTCACCAGATCGGAGAGACGAGTGGTGCCAAGGAGTCAGATCCACCTGATCCAGGGATGCAACTGGAGTCCGTGATGGAGGGAAGATTGGATAGGAGAGGAGTTCCATACAGATCTAGCCCAGAAGTGAGGAAGATCAAGATGCCAACGTGTGATGGGGACGAGCTACTGGTTTGGCTAACCAAGCCAAACATTACTTCGCCTTACATGAGATGACGAAGGTGTCAAACCTCCGAGCCGCCCAGATTTGTTTAGTTGGAGCTGCTCAGATCTGGTTGCAGACGAAGGAATCGGAGAAGCCCTTCGACAGTTAGATGGAGCTGTGTGCCCAGCTGTGTAGAAGGTTTACGAAGGCTAACCCTTTATATCTCCATCAGCAATTCTTCGCCATTAATCAAGAAACAACAATCGTCGAGTATTGAAAGAGGTTCGAACTCTTATCGCTGCACACAAAGGGGTTACCAGAGCCATTCAAAATCGTGGAGTTCATTAGCGGCCTTAAGGATTGCATCCGCCTGGAGATGCTTGTGGATCCACATATGACGTTGCAGGCGGTGGTGGAACGGGCAGAACAGATAGAGAAGAAGTTTAGTGAAGGAGATGGACTTGGAGAGGTGTCCTCAGTTGGGCCCAATAATGCCTCCAATTTAGGCCAGCCCAATAAATCAGAAGGCCGCCCACCCACTCGAATGGGTCTCGCACGATCTCTGGGTCCACCAAGAGCCCGCAATCATCCCAACATAAACCCAGCTCATCTGTGAGCTCTACTGCAAATTCCAATCCCATCTCTTCTGGTTCTTCAAGCCCCATCTCGTTGACAGCAGTCACGCCCAATGTGTCCCTTCCTAAGTTCAAACGACTGATCGAGACAGAGGCTCGACGAAAGTTGGGGCTCTGCTATCGCTGCGCTGAGAAATGGCATGCCTCACATCGTTGTAGACCCAAGTTGTTAAAGGTGATGTTGGTGAACGATGACACTAGCAACAAGTTCAGTGAGTCCCTTCCTAAGAGCCCTGGGGAACAAGGGGAGTGCACCGTATGCTTTGGAGGGAGCCCCTGACCCTCGCACGATTAAGGTACGAAGAGTTCTTAAGGGCGAGACGTGGTAGTTTTAATAGATTATGGAGCTTCCCATAATTTTATTGCACCCGCGTTGGTTGAGTCCCTTTCCCTTCTTGTCTCCCTGACGGCGAAATATGGGGTTTACGTCGGGGGTGGTGGCCGACTATTAGGTTCCAGGGTGTGCAGAAACGTCGAATTGACATTTTAGGGTTTATCAATGGCAGTGGATTTCTATCCTATTGGCATGAGGAACAGAGATCTGATTTTGAGGATGACTTGGTTGAAATCCCTGGGGGTAACCACCATTGATTGGCTGAAACGATGTACTTTGATGTGGAGAGTAAGCCAGTGGTGATCCGACTCTCCATCGAGCAACAGTGTCATGCAAGGCAGTCCAACGATCGATAGACGATGTTCTGGGTTGCTTCTTAGAATGTTGCAATGTGTTGGTTCTGGTATCACCAGTGGAGTGGATGGCAGTTGAGCCTTGCGTTCAGTCTATTCTGGACTCCTTCACTGGTTTGTTCAATCCCCCTTCCAGTTTACCGCCATCTCGTTCTTGTGATCATTCTATTACACTAAGGGAGGGCTCGAATCCCGTCCATGTGAGGCTATACCGTTATCCACATTTTCAGAAAGCCGAAATCGAGAAGATGGTTTCCGAAATGCTTGCATCCTGGATCATTCAACCGAGTAATAGCCCTTTCTCTAGTTCGATTCTCCTAGTGAAGAAAAAAAATGGTAGCTGGAGGTTTTGTGTGGATTATCGGGCTTTAAACAAAAATACAATACCTAATCGTTTTCCCATCCCCAACATTGACGAGCTTCTCGATGAACTCCACGGGGCGGTAGTTTTCTCCAAGCTGGATTTGGGCTCGGGCTATCATCAAATCAGGGTCAAAGCCAAGGAGATCCACAAAACAGCTTTTCGCACACACGAGGGACATTACGAATTTTTAGTCATGCCATTCGGACTGTCTAATGCTCCTGCCACCTTCCAATCATTGATGAATTCAATTTTCAAAAGGCTCGTACGAAAATCAGTTTTGGTCTTCTTCGATGACATTTTGGTATATAGCAAGACCATGAGTGACCACTGTAACCATATATCGCAGGTCCTCTCTATCCTTCAGTCTAACTCTTTGTTTATCAACTTAAAAAAATGTTGTTTTGCTTGGTCACGATTGGACTATTTAGGTTACATTATCTCTAGCCAAGGAGTCACAGCTGATGAGGAGAAGGTGAAAGCAATAGATCTCTGGTCACTTCCGACATCTCCTAAGGAGTTACGTGGTTTTTTGGGGCTAACTGGATACTATCGTCGCTTTGTGCGCGATTATGGGAAGATTGCAGCTCCACTGACCCAACTGCTATGCAAGGATGCTTTTGAATGGAATGATGAAGCTTATTTTGCCTTTTCGAAACTCAAACAAGTCGTGAAGGAGGTCCTAACTCTCGCCCTTCCTAATTTTGAGGAGACCTTTGTGGTGGAAATCGACGCTTCAGGTGTTGAGGTGGGTGTTGTCCTATCACAGTCGGAGCGGCCTATTGCATTTTATAGCCAAGCATTATCCCCTGGGGCTCATAACAAATCAGCCTATGAATGTGAGTTGATGGCGATTGTGTTAGCCGTGCAAAAATGGAGGCACTACCTACTTGGGCGACGTTTCTTGGTGAGAACGTGAGATAGCTCTCGAATATCAACATTGGTTGATCAAGTTGTTGGGTTTTCATTTTGACATTCACTACCGGGCAGGACACTCGAATGTAGTGGCGGATGCACTGTCTAGATATCCCTTAACAGTTGAAATGCATTCTATTTCGGTATTGTCTTTTGTTGACAATTCGGTGCTTGCCAAAGAGGTTGAAGACGATCCCTTCCTCGATCCCATCCTTCGTGTCGTCACTGCTGATCCTACTGCCAGAGAGCATTGGATTGTTTTCCAAGGTCAGTTACGCTACAAGGGTCGCGTTATGATATCTTCGTCTTCCTCCTTGAAGCGGATTATTCTAATGGAGTTTCATTCAAGCCCAGTTGGGGGACATGGGGGACTTTTTGAAGACCATCACTGCTGAGTTATATTGGCATGGAATGAAGCAGGACATCAAAGCATTTGTCTCGGCTTGTGAGGTATGTCAACGTAGCAAATATGACTCAGTAGCACCCGGAGGTCTCCTTTAGCCCTTATCCATTCCAGCCGCTATTCGGGAGGATATCTCCATGGATTTTGTGGAAGGCCTTCCTACTTCACGAGGGTTTAATGCTATATTGGAGGTGGTCGACCGACTCAATAAGTTTAGTCACTACCTCTCAAACACCCATTTTCAGCAAGAACTATGGCAAAAATTTTCATTAAAGGTGTCGTGAAGTTACACGGGTTCCCTCGAAGCATTGTTTCAGACCGAGATAAGGTTTTCCTCAGCCATTTTTGGTGTGAGTTATTCCGTTTACAACACACTCAACTCAATCGCAGCACCGCGTATCACCCTCAAAGTGATGGCCAAACCGAGGTTGTCAACCGATGTGTTGAGACTTACTTCCGCTGTTTTATCTTCAAACGACCCAAGGAGTGGTCCGATTGGCTTCATTGGGCTGAGTATTGGTATAATACTTCCTACCATACATCTCTGAATTGTTCTCCTTTTAAAGTGGTCTACAGTAGAGAGCCTCCCCTTTTGATTCGTCATGGTACTTCCTCTGTTTCTTCACTGTCCGATGTCAAACTGCTGCTGCAAGCCAAGGATCAAGTGCTGACAGAACCGCCTGATCAGCTGTTAACAGCTCAGAACCGGATGAAACAATCCGCATACCTTAAATGATGAGACATTTCGTTTGAGGTGGGAGATTTAGTACTTCTCAAGTTACGCCCGTATCGACAGCTATCCCTATCTCAAAGTTCCTATTCCAAGCTTAGTTCGAAGCTTTTTGGCCCCTACAAGATTCTTAGTAGAGTGGGGGCAGTGGCGTATAAATTGGAATTGCCAGCCTTTTCCAATCTCCATCCATTTTTTCATGTCTCACAATTGAAACGAGCTGTGGGTGGAACACAGGTGAGTGTGGACCTTCCTCCCTTGTCGCCAAGACTCAGTGGTGACTATGGTGGAACCAAAGAAGATATTTTCATATCGCAGTTCAGTGGCTGGGCTCGAGGTTCTCATCAAATGGACTTCTCTGCCGCCATCCGATGCTTCTTGGGAATTAGTTAAGCACATCAAGAAGTCTTTTCCTGCCTTCCACCTTGAGGACAAGGTGATAGTTCGGGGGGGGGGAGTATTGATAGCAACCCAAAGGCCCTAAAGTTGATAACCAAGCCCAATTCTAAGTCCATAATGAGAGTGTACCAAAGGAAGCACCTGAGAGGCACAGGATCAACACAAGGAGGAGCTGGACAGAATTAGTTAGGTGGTCTTGTAGGAGAGTCTAAAAGGGCTTGGCATACGCCACATGTTGTCTAGTGCAAGAGAGCCTTTAGTGGGTAGAGTAGGACGTATAAGAGGTGAGGTTGTTCATTTCTGGGGTACTTTTTGACTAATTGTGTAATGTGGGGAAAGACCTTCTGGTCTTGGGGAGAGGAGTGAGTTACTCTTTCTCAATTAGGTGTTCTAGGCTCTCTGCGGTGTAATCTTTTTCATCTGATCATCAATAAACACACGAGACGACCCCCTTTTTCATCTCAAGTTGTCTCGGTTCACATCAGAAACCCTGCATGAAGTTGAAACAATCTATTGATTACGTTTTTTTTTTTTAATTCAGAAAAGAGAAAAAAAAATTGTTTCTTTTTTGATTTATTTCATGGGTTTTTATAGCTGGTTTTCGATTTAGCTCGGCTAACTATGCAAACATTATAGAAGCAGTGCTAGGTTAATTCAACAATTCACGGAAATAAAGCTGAATTCGTCATGCTCTTAAGATTACAAGTGGATGAAAAAACCTAGGAATTGATGACAATGAATAGCTTGCTAGACAGAAGAAAGCCAAAAGATCGGTAAGGCAAAATCTAGCAGATGAAATCGTCTCTCTTTTTTTTTTCGTTACAAGAGTCTTTTTGTCAAGGAAGAGTTTATTTTAATTACTTTTCCTACCTCAACTTGATAAACTTTTTAGAGAACTTACTGGAATGATTTAGAAGGTCCTAAGGATGGAAGTATGTACATGTATGTATTTTTGAATGGTTTAAATATGGAGTAGGCAAGTAATGGGAGGCCTAAAAACTCTATTCAATGAAAGACAATGGAATTACTATCTCATGCCATATTTATGGGCTTTCCGATATTAGATTCCTAAACATCTGAAAATCTCTAAATATAGATAACTAATGAAAATTGATGATGCGCACAAAACATTAGAAAGAATAATTTAACCAAATTAGAAGATGATGTCCTAATTTCACTTGGACTTTCAAATTGACAAAATAAAATTCTTATAATCCTTGGACTTTAACACGACCCTTAAAATAGACACTAATTCCAGAGCCAAGAGCAATATTTCCACTTTAATTAGGGTAATGAAAATCTTGTAATGCTAATACACTGGGGAACATATGTGCATGATTATTGTTTTTCATTATTATGAAAAATATGAAAAGAATGAAGACTAAGATTTTGTGCTTTCTATGCTGACGCCTGGCTGTGGGTTTTAGAAATTGAGGTTTGGGCTGGTATTGATGAAGGTTTTAGAGTATGATGGTGAGGATTGAGGAAAGCTATACCTTTAAGTTTTGCTGGTTCAATGGTTGGAAAATTGGCATTGGATATTTGTTTTATTAAATAGAAGATTATTAAGCTGATAGCTTGATTAGTGAAATCTTCGAAAGGAATGTTGGAGGACTGGTGGAAGGATTCAATACTTTGAGAAGGTTCATATGTTAGAACTGGGACATTTATACGAAATATTTAATTGGAGTATATGGTAGCACACACCCATTATAGGTTCTCAATCAAAGTACTGATTTCTGTAACGGCTTATGAATCTTTTCCTAATTTGGTGCTACTTTAGTTTGTAAGTTTAAGAACTTTGACACCAACTTCGTCCATTTAGCGTTTTTCTAAATTTTTAAATTACACTTAGACATTTGCTTTAGCTTAATTTTACTGTCCAAGTTTCATGTTTACTGTCACTGTTACAAAGTCATGGGCCTGCCTTAGTATTAGTATCGAGAATAAGTCTCAAAGATAGAAAAGGTGATGTAGATCCTTTGATTTTAACTCTGTTTACATAAATGCAAAAGCTACACTGGTGCGTTTCTATGTATTGACTTGCTTAGCTGTATGTGGATTATTTCAACTAATTTCTTGTACAATATTTGGTCTTTATTTTGAATTTTTGATTTCATGCTATGTGCTTTGGTGTAGAGTTATCGAATTGATTTTGAACATTTGGACGACATATTGGTAATCTCATAGTGTAACCATAGTTCTACCATAACCCTTTCAAAGAAAATGAAGCTGTTCGACACTTTCCGGTTCATTTTTGCAAAGTATTAAGAAGTGTAGAGAGTTAAGAAATGGCTTAGTTTTGAGTAGAAACGTTTTTCCAAATGGCTCAAATACTTACAAAGAGTGGAATGGAAAATGCAGGTTCATGTAGCTGAACCCATGTAGTTGGGAAAAGGCTATTGTCTAAGGGTTTTTCCTTTTTTTTTTTTTTGGTTGGATATTGTTTAGCTGGATGAAGTTCAATTATATGTAATAGCTGTGGTTACCATGGTAACTTTCTTGTCTCTAAAAATGTGATACATCCCATATGACAGTAAAGTTCATAAGCACATTATCCTGACTGTTAGAGGTTTCTTAAGGAGCTAGGATTGAAAATTGAACTTTGCCTATGCTTTCAGTCGCTTAAAATTCAGAGGTCATTTGGGGAAGTCTAATTTGATGTAGGCAACAATGAAAAACTCGACTCGCCTATGACCTCAGTCTCTTAAAATACGGAAGTAATTCGGGGAAGTGTAATTCGATATAGGGAATTTAGGTAAGACTTTTATAGATATATCAATTTATGCAAGACTTTTGACTTTAAAGAGATGTATCAATAACTACTAGTAAGATCCTTATTTTGTCAAGGCACATTAAAGAGGCATATACTATTTATACTCTTTCTTATCTTTTCATTTGCACGTACTGAAGTTTACAGTATGCTATGAGCAAATTATTATGTTTTAAATTGGCTACTTAGGATGCTAAATTTCCTTCATTTGCATTAAAATCTAAATGTTGTCAATGACATCAGAAAGCAGCCTGGCTTGGGATCTTTTACATGTGCATACCTACTGGGATCGCTCTTGGCTATGTCTATGGTGGATTGGTAAGTTCATCTCCTTGAGTGATGGAATATTTTTGTTATGTTTGTAAACGATAGTTTCTGCTTTGTTGGTCATTGTATTTGTGATTTATTTTCTACATATAAGCTTCTTTTTGAAGTGCAGCAGGTGTTTCACCTTTGTAAGATTCAATTTTGAAGATTAATAGCAGGAAAGAAGTGTTTCATTTCATTTAGAAGATTGACACACATAAAAGTGTGATATACTTCCTGCACAAAATTGTAAAGCTTCAGTTCTCAGTTCTATTGCACCCCTAGTTTTATAAATCTTTCGGTAAACCCTAACCTCGCCACAAACTAAAAACCGGAAATTGTGTTAGAACTTCCCTTGCGCTTTACCTCCGCCCTGGATTGCTTGGTAGCCTTTCTATACTGTTAATCAATTATGAAAAGCCCAAGTTCAAAGTCATGTGCCTGAGAGCAACACGGATGTAAAACGGAAAAATGAAAAAAAAAAAAAAAAACAAAACAAAACAAAAACAAATGCTTGATAGAAGCATAAAAAGCTAATGAATCTTTGTTATGGTCTTCACTTGTGCTCTTCAACATTGGGCTTCCCAACACTCATTTTCTATCCGAACTATCCTAAATTGGCCTAAACTATTCCATCCCATCAAATATTAAGATTGAGAACTTAAAGTTGTAAGATTTTACTCTCCACCATTAAGCTAATATTCATATTAGGAGAATCGGTTTGTATTGAGTGATTGGTAAAATGCAAAAAGATTAGAAAGCTAATCCGATACAACATTGAGATTATAATAAAGGCTCTTAGCCATGTCTTGCCGCCTGTTAACTGCTAAAAGCTACTAAAAGTTGGGACAGGAGAACGTATCATTTATAAGGATTTCTAAATTTAATCGACTTACAATGCTATAAGCGTTTCTATATGTCATGGTGATTCGGATTTTAGTTTCTCTTTGGTTAGTGACGTTGCTTCAAATTTAATTATTGCCAAGTAAAAGGCTTCATGCTGGTGTTATAAGGGAAGGACGAAGGGGAACAAGTTTTGATTGAAAGGGAAATTAGCTGTGATGCAATATCTTAGCAAGCGTCCGTAGTAATGTAGAAATATCAAGCGGAAGATTAAGTGCAGTGTCTTGTTCTTGACCCTACTCTTAAGTAGGATCTTTGCTTTGGTATGACTATTTGGTGCAAACAAAACTCACAACCTATCATCCTTTTGAAGTTTGCGCCTTTGCAATGCGTTGTGCTCTTGTCTTCGGGTTGCTGGCCTAGCTATGGCTTTATCACAAGCATCAAGGACACGGCTTGTCAAGTCAATATCGTCTTTTGCCCCATCATATCCTGATGTGCAGTTAGATGGTGCTTAGAGCATCTCCTGCAGTAAATGTGGATTGGTACCACGGATTGGTGCTACCTCATCAATGTGGGGAGAATATTTGTCCTATATAGCACCCTTTTTCACTAGATAGACATTCAATTTCAAAATTTGTCTCCAATGCACAATATGGATTGGAACTTTTCTTTTGGCTTTGTGTTTGTTTCTATAACTTGAAATATGACATGGCAGTGGGGAGAATGTGTACTTTAATGTCTAGAAGTAGACATTGGGGTAGACATCCTCTGCTTTTATTCTTGCCACATCAGCAACACTTTCACAACCCACATTTGAACTGGAGAACTTTCTTTTTTCGATGTTTATCCATTCTTGTTGTTGGCATCCATTGCCACCCCAATCCATGGTTGCATTGGAGGTTATCTTAGTTCTCATGTACGTAAGTCTGCTCATTTTGCAATTAGACGGTGCTAAATTGTAATGTGATGTGTCTTCTAGTGCTGCACCATCTATGCCTAGAAGGGTTAAAATGTAGTTAAATGTTTCCTTAATGCTATCAGTCTATCAAGGAAGACACCTTCATATCAATATGACATTTGTTAATTGACGTGGATTGGAGATTATTAGTAATTAGTAAAGTATTAATTTCTATGCTTTGAACATGTAGACGCTGCAATTTTCACCATTATTAGTAGTCAGGTCAGACTTTTCTTGCTTGAAGTCATTATTCTTTACATGCATTTCCATTTATGTTTTTTATTTTCATTCCACATTTAATTTTAGTTCACTTTTCTTAATTGATAGGTCGGTGTCCATCTTGGCTGGCGTGTTGCATTTTTTGTGGAGGCCGTTTTGATGCTTCCATTTGTCATTTTGGGCTTCGTAATAAAACCTTTGAATTTGAAAGGTTGACCTTGATCGGTTTTATAGATGTTTATACTACCGAGTTCTTTTGGCATTGTCAATGCTCATCCAACATTTATCAATGCAGGTTTTACTCCTGCTGAATTAGAGAAGGCTTCACCATCGGAAGAGCAGCTTGGTTCCAAAGTGGAAGGTATTTCATGTGGGATCGTTTTGGACTTCATAACTTAATGACGTTATTCAAAATAGTTTTCATGATTTTCTTTCATTTTGAACTCCTTATCCATGGTAGGAAATGAAATTGGTGCGTGCTATGATCAGGATTCTCTTGATATTTAAGGAACTTTAAATTACTCGTAATTAATTAATCTCAAGTTATGAAAAATTAGAAAGTAGGTTAAAATAATTGCGTCGGAGTATCACCATAAGGAGTGGAACAATAGTGGCAAAATAGCAGTCTAACTTTATAATCATGGAAATCATTTGAATATTCTTTAACGAAAACCTTGATGCTTTGAAAGATAATGTGATTTTACTTGGGACTTTCCATGGAGGAATGGGATAGAAATTGGAGAACTATTGTAAGATAATGGCATAGTAAGGTTTTTAATATGTTGCAAGAAGGAAGCATGTTATTTTTTCTTCTTCTTTCAGTTTCTAATGGTTTGACTTTTTTGTAAGTTGTACAATCTTTCACTGATACAAAACAGTTCCTTATGAAAAATTATATTGTTCACTTGGTTACTCGTTTTTGAGAAATACGCTAACCATAAGTTTATGCAAACTTTAAGAGAACGTAACATCTAAATTGCAAAGTTTTTCCATCAAGAGTGTCATTTGAAACCTCCTGCTCTCTCTCTCTCTCTAGTGCACACACACGCACCAAACATTTTAACTAATTTCCGCTTTTCATTTTGTATCATAGGTTGTTTGAAGGCACTACCTCCTTTTTTTTTCTATGTATGTATTTCTTGTTCTAAATGATTTATTTATTTGGTGGCAATTCAAATTCTTAGAGGCGCTGATTGCAGGTAAAAAAGTCGGTATACTGGCTGGAAATGAGAAAAACAATGATTCTTCCTTAGACAAAACACCTTTGTAAGAACTCCATCAGGTTATCTCATTTAATATCTGTACGACAATTTTCTTTTTTCTTTCTATTATTTTCTTTTGTGGTTGGATGATTGAGAAGCTGCTTGGCTTCCAACACTATTGTTATATTTTTCTTGTTGATATGGCTGAGAATAAGTATTTTTAATAAATTTAATGCTTATCTGGCCGTGTGGTTACCAAAAAAGAGACTTTGTTGGAAAGTTTCCAGGGTAAGGTTTCTTTAATTTTCAATTAGGATGCATTACTGGAAGGGATATAAATGATCTTTGAAGAGGTTGTCTTATAATGACTAGTTTTGAGGTTTTCTTGCTATTTTAGTTTGTAAGTGGGTTGTGATTACAAATTAGTCAGTAGTGTAAGTGGTGGTCCTTTGTCCTTCTTGCCTGTTTGTCTTTTCTTTCTTTCGCATTGCTAATTTTTTTTTTCTTTAGAAGAAAGGAAAGCTGATTGATCCATTATAAATTTATTCATGAAGGAAAATAGCTCTTCCTGTTGGGACAATTTTTGTGCATAATGAAATCAAATATTAAGGATTAGGCTTAGGGCTTAGTCATTATCTAAGTAAAGATGTTGATGCATTTTATATTTTTAGAGGTATTATGATGATATTTCATATTCAAGCACATATTTATTGTTGATTTGAGTAATTCCCTTGGGATATAACATGTGCATCTTGCATAACTATCTTACATTACTTGTTTTATCTGGAATTCATCATAATAAGAAACAAAGACAGTTTCTACGCTCTATTTCTTTTGAGCATCCATTCACTCTGCAAATTTGCAGCCTTATGTCTCTTCAAAAAATCCTTGCTGGCTAGAGTTATAAACCTCCCATTTGGGAAAAAGACATTTCTTTTTATTCTATATGAATAAGAAACAAACAAAGGACATCTTTTTGATGATGTGCGAAGAGTACCTTCTAAAATATTACATGCTTCCAGCGTTTAGTGACTATGCAAATTTAAGAGGAATAGGTAGATTACTACATGTAGGCCTAATTTCATTGGAGCTAATTTCATTTTTTTACTCCATGGGCTTACTATTTCTTACAGGCCAAAGGATAAAGTGAAGCCTTTGAATCAGTTTACTAGGTTTTGGAAGGATCTGAGAGCGCTTCTGCGTGAGAAGGTTTTCATCACTAACGTACTAGGTATGCAATGTTTTCAAGGCAGCAAGGCGGTGTTCGTCGGTTTAGCCCTGCCTAGTCTAGGCGGCTAGGCAGTGGTGCCTAGGCGAACAAAAATATTTACTTAGACTTCCCTAAGAAATAATGTAATTTATTTAGAGACCCTTCAACGGTAAGGGAGGGGAATATTTTTTCACTTAAACATTCTCATCAACATATTTTCACCTCCCACTTTTCCACACATTTTGAAATAAAAATATTTTCAAAAAAATAAATAATAATATAATAAAAAGTTTTGAAAATTATAGAGACCTCCTTGAAAAGTTTTATAAAATATTTTCAAGCTAACTGCCTGCCTAATTAAGGACTAGGCGATAGGCACCCCTAAACGCCTAAGGCGGTGCCTAGGTGGCGCTTCCTTAGAAACAATGTAGGTATGCCAATGCCATCTTATCTGTCATGCTTGTTATTACTTGTCTAGCATATTCTATGTGATGAATGATGTAAAGGGATCAAATGATTTGTATGGGGTAATTTAGGACGAAAGTTAGATCCTACAGTAGAAACTAGAAATATTTGTCACTGTATATAAGTTTTGAGATTACAAATGTCTTTGCTTGTTGATTTAGTACTTCTCTTCAGGTTATGTAGCATACAACTTTGTCATAGGGGCTTATTCATATTGGGGACCAAAGGCAGGTTATGGTATTTATCATATGGTAAGCGTCTTCTTGCACACTGCGAATATTTATACTGGAATAATGTCCTGTTTGAGTAATGAACTCCTTCAATATCACGATAAAGCAATATTAGAGCCAATGACTTATGGTATATTTTCTACTGGGATGGTTCATTCGCATAAACTAAAGTCTTAAACCTTGGAGGAACTACTATCATAATTTTTCGTCTTGTGAATGCACGATAATGTGGTTGTAGAGTCCTAAACCTTGGGAGTTTGGGGCATTCTTTCTATTTGACTGTGGCATGTCTCTTTGTATAGTTCATTTTGCTTTGCTGTCTTATCAAGTGATCCTTGTAGCTAAATTCTTTCTGTTATGTTTTCTAATTGATTTTCTGCGCTTTATATTGCTAGTGAAGGTTTTTTTTCTTTATTTAATTGGCAGTAATTAAGAGTTTATTTAAAACCAATCCTCAATCTGGCAAGCATAAATTCCTTTTTTGTCCTAGTTACTTGAATTTTTTCATTTTCAATTGCATTTTTTGTTTGATAGGTACATCTTTAGACTAACTAATAGAGTTTGTAGTATTATGGAGTTTCCTGATTTGCTCTTGTTCATTTTTAAAGTATGTATCAACTTCTTCACATCGCCGCTTGAGTGTGAAGAAAAATGAGCATGGATTCCCATACATAGGACGGGTGTGGGTAAAGAAACTAGTTCCTTCACATCACCGCTTGGGTGTGAAGGAAAATGATTGCACTAAATCGAGCACAATAGAAGAGTTTGATCCGTTTAGTCGACCCCAACTAATTTGGGATTGAGGCTATCAATGACGAGAAAATTGAAGTCATACTGAGTTTTTTTTTTAATGAAACTTTGATCCATACGTGGCACAACCTAGTAATACTGTTTCAAATAGTATGGAGTTGGAATCTTTGAGATTACAGAAGTGAGGGACCCTTCCTTTTTAGACTTGTTCCATTTTTTTTTTATCCTCTTTCAACAGAGATAAAATAACGCAGCCCATACCATAGCGTCTTGTAAAATTTGAATGAGTCACTATTGGATGGAAGCAAGATCCAATATAACCTTTCCTCCTACTAGGCCATCCAATAAAGTACAATATCAACAGTCATGTGCATCAAGTTGTGATCTAAAATGCCAGTCATGGGTATATATTTGGGCTCCATTAGGAATTTAGGAGAGGGGAGGTGTTGCTCACTGTTGCTGTTCTTTACCTCTCTCATCTTGCTTTCTGTTCCTAGTCATAATACCAAGTTTACATCACATTATTATTATTTTATTGGTTATTGATCTTTTCCCTGTTGATTGTGATTTTTTTATTACTGAACTTGGGTTTTATTGTAGAAAAATGCAGATATGGTGTTTGGAGGAATGACTGTTATATGCGGTATTTTAGGAACAATAGCTGGAGGCTTAGTTCTTGATAGGATGAGTCCCACACTCTCCAATGCTTTTAAGGTACATCCATTATAAAGTGAACTTGTAATTCAACTTCTTTAAACCATGTGAAGTTTGATTATTTTCAATTTGTTGATTTGACTTCCTACGCCTGTTTACATTCCTGTCAAAAGTCTGCTTTGCTATCATAGAGGTACAATTTCTCATTTTCAATATAAGCAGGCTAATTCAATTGCTCATTCTATTATAATAGTAACAGTCTCTATGGCGTGTGATAGACATACTTTTTCATTAGCACCTATATGAAAACTTTCAGGAATCTTTTCATGATTTCTTTGTATGTGTGTATAGCGCTCATGTATGACTGCATGAGAGCCTGTGCTTGTCAAATTGACATTTTATGGACTTGTATCTCTTTTGATGGTTTTATAGCCCGCCATTGTACTTGTTTCTTCATGTTCTGAACTTCAAAAGCAAATATTCATGAGAAGTATATACTTTCCATGTTGTTAGCTTTTTCCATATCTTTGAGGACGGATACTTGAGCTGTGAAATCCACAGTTATTCTCCTAAAATATTACAGTTAGTAGTTAAATTGAACTTAAGTTTCTGAATGGTATCTTTCTGTGGCATTGTAGAACTGCGAGCAATCTTTTCAACAAGATCTAACTAAAAAGTTCTTTGCCTCGTAGAATAAATTAACAACTAAGTTGTTGAAGATGGGCTTCTAGGGGCTACATAGTCATGATTCTCGATACTCCAATTTTATCACCAAGGAACCTCTATCTTTAATTTTGCTTATATTCCCACCTTGTGTTTGTTTATATGTATCTTTGAATTGCTGTTTGACTTTTCTGCAGCTTCTTTCTGGAACAACTCTTCTGGGGGCTATTTTTTGCTTTGCTGCATTTTGGTCAAGGAATTTGTATGGCTTCATAGCTCTATTTGCGGTTGGTGAACTATTCGTATTTGCAACACAGGTATATTTAATTGGAATTAAGCATATTTATTCATCTTGAAAGTTAATTATTTCATGTGCGAATGCAGCAGCTGCTATTACTCATTTGTTCTTGTTCTTCGATTCTAAAAAAACTTGTTCTGTTTTTGACTGTCTATTTCTTATATGGTTTATTGGGTTAACACGCCAATAATCACGAGGTCTTACCATTTAAATTATTCCTTCGCAGGGTCCTGTGAACTTTGTGTGTCTTCGTTGTATTGAACCTAGTTTGAGAGCACTATCTATGGCATTATCTACTGTGTCGATCCACATCTTTGGTGATGTCCCTTCTTCTCCTATTGTTGGTGTGATTCAGGTTCGTTTACATTGTTTCTGTTTCCTGTCTTTTATTTTTTATGTCTTGATCTGTTTCTTGTCTTTATGAACTTTATTGATAACAGTGAAAGTTGGCTTAAAAAAAAAAAATTGTTAATGGTGAAAGTTTATTTCATCTCTGATTTTCAATTGATCCCTCTGCAATAGATTGATGAGGCTCTTGTTTGCGTTTGCATTTGTAGCTTTGCAATCTAAAATGCTCTTCTAATGTACTTCTTTCGATGGGGTTATCTTTAGAAATTCATTGCTTTCTTTTATTTTTATTTTCCATGTACATTCGTATTTTTATCTGTTAGATGCTGCGTTTCCGCTTTGAAACTGCAAGTGGAGGGACTGTTGGTGTGTAAAATCAGATGATATATATATTCTACTCATATGAAGTTATGTATATTGTCATTTTTACACGTCATATGAAGCTTGATTGTTAGTAATGCAAGTTAATAGCAAAATGTACAAGGTTTGGAGACTCTGGAAAAAGTTTAGGTAGATGATTAACCAACTGATGGCTCTGAATGTCTAGCTAGTTGCTACATTGCTTTTGCGGATCGAAATGTTCGAACTATTGAATGTTCATTTTCTTCATGTCTTTCTCACTTGGCACTTAGTAGTGTGCATTGCTTTTGCTTTTTGCTGTTTCTCTGACACGTAATAGTTTTGGATATTACATTGTGAAAATGAAATAGTTTGATGCACCAAATGTGACTTCCGATTATGATGGATTTTTCTAGTCTTTGATGCGGAATTATGTTCTTTGATTTTTCCCACTTAGTTACTACTATCAACAACATATAATTAATGGATTCTTCTTTTCTTCCAACTGTTGTTGTTGGACGCATGTTAATTTCATGCATTGCTCATACGTATCCATGTCTATTATAGGATATCAACTCTGTTAGCCTTTTAAAATCCAAACATGATTAGGCAATTGCTATTTGATAAAGTTTAAAGGATTACTTTCTAGTTTTTCTATGGACAGTTCGAAACATAAGTATGGTCTTTGTTGATTGGCACTCGTTGCAAACCCTTTTTCAATATCATTTTAATGTTGATGCTTTCCCAAACCTTCTGCAGGATCACCTTGACAACTGGAGAGTGACGTCTCTGATCCTTACGTCCATTCTTTTTCTAGCTTCTGCTATATGGTTTGTTGGTGAGTTAATATCTATTGCTTCCTTAGACAAGGAATACACATGAACGTTTCGAGATTGTGGCTCTTGCATGAAACTTGCATGATTGCTAAGAGTACACTATTCTTTGCGTTATATTCAAGGAAATGGCGCAACCTTCTCTTTTTTTCTTGCCACGAATCTCATCCTTCATCTTTTTCTTTTTTTTTTTGGCAGGGATCTTTCTAAAAGGTGAAGACAAGTTTAACAAAGACAATGAGGGTCAGGCAGCAGCCGACATCAACTCAAACCTAACTCCATTGCCTGAAGGAGAAACAATACCGACAAAAGCTCAAGAATTTGTTTAGATCAATTGAGTTTGATCGACAAATAATTCATTTATTTATTTTAATGTTATTTCCTTTTTGTTTTATTATATTTTTTCGGAGAGAAGGCAGGTATCGAATGGTGCCATCTTACATGCCATGTATTTATTTAGTTTGAGGTTACTTTTTTTCTTAACAACAGGCTATGTAAATAATTGTAGTTGTTTGAGACGTAATTTTTGGTGTATACATGGATAGTTATAATTAGTCATCTTGTCATTTCTTAAAGTGAAGGACCTATATGCCCTTCCTACCTTGATTTGAAAATAAAATGTAATGAAAAAGTGCTTTCGACTTTTGGTGAAGCAATGCCCGATATGATCCAAACATAAATAAAGTTTTGGCTTGGTATTGAGGCTTTTTTGGACATATTTTATCAATTTATATTATTGCAAATGGTGAGCATCAATCGTTTATAATTCTCTAAGGTTCTATTTGATTGAACAGAAAAAAAAAAAAAAAAAAAAAGTTTGAAGAAAAATGATAAATTTCGTGAGAAAATGATATTTACATGATAGCCAAAAATTTTTTTGATATAACATTTTTTATAATTGTTAATTTTTCATATTAAGATTCATATATTTTTTCTCTTATTATGGTGGGTAATTGAATTTTTTATTGAAAAATGCGAGTTTTCATATTAAGACACATATAATTTATATTTTACATATGAAAACTAATATATTTAATTTATAAGGAAAGTTTTCATGTTTATTTCAAAAACTTGTTATTGGTGAGTTTCGAGAGAAAAAATTCTTATACATCCATTCAAATACAAATAAGAAAATTTTCTTTTGAACATTTGTTGGGAAAAACTTTATTAAGAAAATATTCTTTTCCTATTAAACATTTTTTTTGTAATCAAATAAGCTCTAAAAAGAAATGTCCAATGCATTTGCATCATTTTGGTGTAACTTTTACACTAATTTAGTTTAAAAAGTACAAAAAGTACTATTCCCATCTTCAACCCTGAAACACTAAAATTTACATCAAACTGTTGTAAATTAAGTTGGAACTTGCTAAGAACTAGAAAAAAATAATATAATACTAAAAACTTCTACTACTACAAATAAGAAGAGAAGAAATGAGATAGTTGAAATGAGAAGTTTTCATTCAACTTGGTGTGTTTTTTACAAGTGAATGAACCTCCTTATATAGGCCCTTAGTCATGATGAGAATAAGTATTTGAACAAAGTGTGCAAATTACACCAAAGTCTCATGTCATACAAGATTACAAGTTACATGAAAATACATGGATAAGTAATTATACATTGGAGTTGAATACAAGTTATGTAGAGTGTACAAGTTACATTCAATGTAGAAGTTATGATTGATATTACAATTCAAGGTAAGAGTCATGCTTGACAATGTGATCATTTATAAGCTTGGTTAAAGAGTCATCCAATTTACAACACAAACTACTTTATTGAGGGAAGTTTATTTTTTAACATTTTTATATTGGTTTAAGTGGGCCCAAAACTAACAAAGGCGACGTTTGGTTTGTTTTTGCCGACTTACGATGTTAGTTCGGAGTTATCTCCTTAGAGCTATTATTTTCATGTTTGATTCAATTTTGAACTTGCAGGGAAGTTTTAAATTTTTAAACAATAAAAAATATGAATTGACATACATAACCTTCAAACAAGAGAGAGATGGGTAATAAAAGGGTCATTAATGAGGGGTACGACTCATGAAAGATAACTCCTTAGGAGGTGGTGGGGAGATATCTCTCGCTTAAGGGTGTGAGTTGGGAGATAATTTGTTGGCGAGTTGGGTAACCAAACAAGATTAGTTCCCAACTCCTCGTGAGTATCTTCTTAGAGATATCTCGACCTTATACCAAAGAAGGCCAAAAAGTTTTTTATTTTTTAAAAAGAAAACATATTCTTGTGCAAGGGGTGTGCCAAACTCTAATCCATTTTGGCGCCGGATTGGAGATGCCCTAAGAGTGAATCTGTGAAGACCCCGAATCCCAATACAAACGGAGCACTACCACTTTGCCCGGACACGTCATCAACACCGCCGTGTCATCGCACACATCTCGATGACGGTCCAGATTTCTATTACTTACACGTTTTTTGATGTTTAGCCAATTATTCGACTTTTTAAAGGAAAGTTTTAAGTCTTTCTAGTAATTGGCTTAGCATTTATGATTGAGTTGAGTGACTTAATAATATGAAACAATCATAAGTACCAAGTCTTAAATAGAAATAACAATGAGAAGCAAATATAGTATGTTTTTATTAATCAAAAGTATATAATAAGGGGTGGAAACCCGACAAAATATACATAGATATCATGCATCAAAAGTGATGGATACAAAAGTGATACTTATATTCTCTAATTCCGTTTCTGATTAGAGACGGAATAAATTCCGTTTCTGATTATTTCCGTCTCTGATCCGTTGCTAATCAGAGACGGATCAGAGACGGAATTTAATCCGTTTCTGATTTATGTATCTTACAAAAACGAAAATTAGAGACGGAAATAGCAACGGAATCCAAAGATTCCGTTGCTATTTCCGTCTCTAATTTTCATTTTTGTTTAGTTTTTAAAGTCTTACATATATAGGTCTCAATCCAAGCACATTTAACCTGCCAATATATAATAAATTGACATTCATACATCGACAATATATATCAACAAATATTCAATTGAGAGAACAAAAATGTAAAAATCAAAAATTGAAAAAGATATATATCCAAAAAAAATTGTATAGTATTACAAATGCTCCAAATTTCTAAGTATTCACAAAACCACCAATCCTATTGTTCAACAACCACAAAAAAAAAAAAAAAAAACTTACAATCCTATAAATATGCACAAAAAGAATTATCAATCGAAAAGTCTTGAGATGTTCTTCAACACCACCTGCACAGCCAAGGGACATTTGAAACAACTTAATAATTGAATAGTTGAACTTAAATTTTTCAGGGACATAAGTATCATAGGAGATAGAGCTAAGGTAGAAGAGCAATGACTCACATCGAACTTATAGTGACGATCCCTGCACTCGACCATCAAAGTCTACAAACAAGCAAAAAGATTAACATTAATTCATTTGAGATTTAAGAATCCACAAACGATGATAAACACTGCATATACTGATTTAAGTAAATTAAATTCTTACCAATTCAGTAGGAGGAAGATAGCAATGTTTGTCATTTTCACTTTTATCTTCATTTTCTAAAAACATATAAGAAAACAAAAATATGCTACCTCATAGATAGACCAAAAAACTCATAAGACTATTTTCAATCAATCCACTTTCACAAGCTACAAAATTTATCATAAGCTCACTCATCTCATTTCAAACTGAGCTTTTTTAACTTTCAAGAACCAAACAATAAACCTCGTTTAATCCATTTCATAAAGATCGATTTACATTGGCTTTCACCTATTGCAACCCACCCCTTATTTTTCAAGCGTGACGGTGACTCCTTTACCTTTATCTAGAGCACACAATATTCTACATAGGTTGAGTTTGACAATATCAACTTGATGAGGAACTAGGATACCTTTTAAGTTGTGAAGTATGAACTTAATGAGTATCAAACTATTGATCACACCAAAAAAAATGATATGGACTTGTTATTGCCTAAATTTAAAGAAGACATATCCTTATTCAAACAACAATGCAAATTATAGATCATTGGTTTATGGCTTATGAGGAACTAGGATACCTTTTAAGTTGTGAAGTATGAACTTAACTACTTCTTTCTCTTAAATATTTAACCAATGTTTTGCCCATCTCTATCTTTGGTTTATGGCTTATGTTTTAAGTCAAAATGCTCTATTTCAACAATACAAAGAAGCAGAGTCATTAGACAACTCTATTAAGCATGGAACTGTTAACTAAACTAAACATTTGTGAATTTACACATTTAATAAGGTCATGTGGAAAAATTACAAGTCATTTTGGGAAGAACAAACTTACCTCGACTTTTAGCATTTCCTTCTCAATCACTTGTCTAAGCCTATCGCTTTCCTACAAAGTTCCAAAAAGAATACATTGTAAGCAAGTAGCAAATTTCTAATAAAATTCTAATAAATTGTTTGGCACATTGAGCTGAAACTATAAAACATAAAATCCGAATAAATAGTTTCTAATTACTACTCATTAGCTACTTATGTCATAAATCCATTATGCATCAAACAACTAAAGAGAACCATTTTCAAGTCCCTAAAAGGAAAAAGAATGATTCAAATTCACATCAATAGTTAGTCTAAAAAACAACTAAAGAGAAACATCTAACATACCATTGCCACTGAATTCTCTAATATGCTTGTTTTTATAGGCTTGAAGGTTAACATAGAAAACTTTACCTTTTTCTCACTACAAAGTTGCTTGTATGGGAGAAGCATTTTACCGCTTTCCATTCCATTCCCTTCTTGTATGCAAATGCGCTACATCATCCCGTCTTGGCGAAATTGGAATATAGTTTCCCACTTGAAGGACAACAATTTCAAATGGCATTAAAAATTAAAGGATTGACATAATGCAGACATGAGCTCAAAACATGGTTTAGAGCACAATATTTGGAGAAGTGTTACTAATTTGCAAAAACGAAAGAAAGAAAATGAAAGAAAATTTACTTGGCATCGGGCCGTAGTGATCCTCGCACAAACATGCAACAACTTGAATAAAACTTTACCCTCATTGGAGTAGATCGTCTCATCACAATAATGGTCATCACTTATTATGCACCACTTGCATTGGAAACTTCTAAAGTCAAGGTATATACGATACTCATCTAATAGGATCTGTTCATTGCGTAGCAGTCAGCTAAACTTACACAACATTCCGAAAAACTCAACACAAGATCTACCAAAGTCAAGATGTATCAAGCATCCATAAATTTATTCAATAACCTACTAATTTTCTTAAAACCAAAGTATACATTTATCAGCTGAATAAAGTCCGCCACATGAGGAAAACAAAAGACTCAATGAACATTGAGGTAGAACCATAGAATATAAGCAAACTAAAATTGGATGTCTAAATGACCTCACAAGGCCTTTCGAAGGTAAATGAAGGACCTACTACGAAGCAAAGAAGGGTTGAAAAAAAAAAACCTCAAATACAAACTTACACAAATTGAGAAATAATAGGACATATACCTAAAGACTACAAGTTCAAGATATTCAATTAATATAACCTCACATGCATGTGTAGCAAGATCCATAAGAAATTTAGATTCACAACCATATATCCCATAAGATTAATCACCAATTACTTTGTAAGTAAGAAAGCCTACCAAGAGGTTTTCATATTAAAAATCTTATGGGATTTATACAAGATCACTATACATGGAAACTATTTTTTGGATTTATACATGGAAACTTTTACTTGTCTATATTGAAAATCACACAAATCTACAAATTTAGCCAACTCACTAATCACTAATCACTAATCACACAAATTCAGCCCTCAATTTAAGGCTAACCAAATTTAGCCAACTCACTAATCACACAAATCCAAATTTCTCAATTTAAGCCATATTGAACAACAACACAATACTTGATCAACAAAGATTATCAAATGGATTTCAAACCTAAATACCAAAGCTTAAACTATTGAAGAAAAAATTGAAAATCAAAGGAACTGAAAGTGAAGAAGCATTACGTACTTCACAAGAGCAGTCGGTGCACCAAAACACATAGAAATCACTGGAAAGTTCAAGTATTCAACAAAAAAATCAAAACCCTAACCTTCCCCTGCACCCCAACCTTATCTTCAACCTAAACGAGATTTTCCCAGTGAGTGAAGGACAGAGCTGAAACCACTTCCCAACCTTATCGACGAAATTCTAGAGAGAGAGAGATCGAACCTTCTCGAAATGGCGAAGAGGACACGCGAGGGCCTCCGGCGAGAAGAAGCAGAGCGGTGACCGGCGAGAGAAAGCGCCGGCGAGAGAGAAGCGAGAGCGGTGACCGGCGAGAGAAAAAGAGCAGCCTGGCGAGAGAAGGCCGAGCGAGAGAGAAGGCAGAGCGGTAACCGGCGAGAGAGAAGGCTCGAAGCGAGAGAGAAGAGCAAAGCGGCGACCGGCGAGAGAAAAGGCGAAGCGAGAAAGAAAAGAGCAAGCGCGGATGACCGGCGAGAGAGAAGGCCGAAGGCGAGAGAGAAAAGCGAGCGGTGACCGAGCGAGAGAGAAGGCTCGGCGAGAGAAGGCGAGAGCAGCGTGACCGGCGAGAGAGAAGCCGAAGCGAAGAGAGAAGCGCAGCGGTGTTGTTGCGTTTAGGGTTGAGCGAGAGAGAGAGAGAGAGATTTGAGCGTTTAGGGTTGAGAGAGAGAGAGAGAGAGAGAGAGAAATCAGGTGTGTTCCTTCTCGAAGTGTCCCATAACCCACAAAATTAAATTTGATATACATATCATACACCTACTCTCGATCCGAAAATCCGATCAAATATTTCCGTCTCAATCCTAGCTTTTTAATTTAGGTAACTTATTCCGTTTCTAATTCCGTTTCGATTTAGTGAAACGGAACTTATTTCCGTTTCTAATTCCGATTTGCCAAACGCGGTGTGTCCCTTAAGTGTCAATAAAATTAAAATTAATCTAAACCAACTATTTTTGTAGAATAGTGGCAAATAAAATTAAAATTAACCTAAACCGATCCCAGTGGCAAATGGATTGGTATTCTTTCTAAGGTTAAAAAAATAACGAAAAGGGAAATCGGGGTTTGATAGAGAATGATTTAATTATCTAATCATAAAATAATTAAAGCAAATGAGATAAAATTGAAAATAAAATAATTAATAAAAATACCTAGGTCAAGACATACAAGTTTGGTTCGGTAAAAGATTGGATTTGGTCGTCGATTTATGTAAAATATGCAAATCAAAATATCTTAGTGTAGCTATAGACCCGGTGACACACGCGGTGCCTCGCACTTCCTAATCTCGATAGCCAAGGTACGACGGTGATTATTTCTCTAATCAAACACATAACCACATATTCAAGTGAATTGGGTTTAATGTGTTGACCGCAATGGGCTTTGTGAAGGCACTACACCTAAACAACCAGATCACTCGTGTGTCCGATTTAGCCTAGATTTCTAAGGTATTCAACCGATCCCAAAAGAGACTAATCAATGTGGTCTTATTGCACAAGTACGGATATTTACGACTCACTGGCGAATAAATCAAGATTTAAACAAGTGTTTAACCTCGATTATTGAAACAATACCAAAGAAAATAAAATAATAATGAAAAGATTGAAATTAAAATATATAAATCTCACAAATCCATTGATATCCGAAGTCGAACCTCCCTCGCCGTATTGCCTAAGTTAGGGATTGTTAACCTCTCATTAAAGAACAAATCAAAATATAAAAGAGGGCCGCTAAGGGCACCCCACCATTTAATGAAGGCACCCAAAGTTTTTGTAAAAATTTCAGCAAAAGTGGAAAAGACTATTTTGCCCTTGTATATATAGTGATTCAAACCTCACAAATCATTTTGACAAAGAAAAAAAGGCACCCCACCACAAGGTTGAACCACAAATCCACACTGCGTTTGTCGACTTTTTATCGATTCTTGCGGATTGACATCATCCGACAAATGAGTTAACAATGTTTGACAACCATATGATAGTTTATTAGAAGCTGTTTAGTTGTGGAAAACGGTGAAAATGATGATTTATTTGTCAACGTAGGGTTTGGTAATTTGCTCAAATCCGAACTTGTTTCCACTATATAATGGAGGATTGTCTTGCTACGGTGCAAGAGAAGGTCGAAGTTGAGGTAATTTTGCAAATTTATTGTGTTTTTTTTTGCGATTATCCGAAGTTTACGTCGATGTGCGCGATTGTATCGGCCTCGCGGGGCCGAGATGTATGGTGATGTCTCGGTCCCCAAAGGACCGAGAGGTGTACTTAGGTCACGGTATGGTACGCTATGAGCACATTCTCGGTTGTACACCACCGACACCACATTACCTACCACTAATTGTAGCTTTCGTCATGTCTCGGCGAGAGACTAGAGTACTCTCGGCCATGCGTAACCGAGACAACTTTGTGAACTCTTCCGGCCTTTGCGGTCGAGACTTCGAGTTCCCAAAAATGTAGCTTCTCGGCCATGCGAGGCGGAGACGATTAGCACGATCTCGGCTTTGTGTGGCGAGAACCGCATGAATTCCCATTTCTTTAACTATTCAACCGAACCCTAACTTGGAGACGAAATCGGCTCACACCACGACCCTACGAATCGCAAAAAGCCGTAGCAAAAAGTGAGAAGGAGAAATACAAGGCGAGACACGGGAAGCACGATTTTGGAGATTCCTCTCAATGGTCGATTCAAACCAAATGGGTTCTTGCACAATAGTTCGGTAAAGGTGGTGGGGTGCTCGGGGTTCGGTGAAGGTGGTGGTGGGGGTGGTTGGGTGCTCGGGGTGGGGTGCTCGGGGTTCGGTGAAGGTGGTGGTGGGGGTGGTTGGGTGCTCGGGGTTCGGTGATGGTGGTGGTGGTGGTGGTGGTGGTGGTGGTGGTGGTGGTGGGGTGTAAGGGTTTTTTGCACGAGGGGTATTTTTGGTATTTTGGGTTTAATTTTCGGGTGCCCCAGGTAAATCAATTTGTGCCCACATTAACTGGGTGCCTTCATTAATAGGTGGGGTGCCCTTAGCGGCCCTCATATAAAATGGGATAGTAGAGAGCTCGGTCATAGAGGCCGAGCGGAGTCCCCCAAAAATGCCTAAAAAACTCCCCCTATTCCTCTCTGACGTTCCCTATTTATTAAAATTGACTGCGCCACGTGTCAGCACGTGATTGGTTAGCCTTGCAGATGAGCTGACGTGGCGCGCGGTGATTGGAGGAGGGCTGCTGCTGTGACGTGCTGTGATAGTAGTTTGCCACGTGTCAGAACGCCATTGGAATGTCAATGCTGTGTGTGGCTGAGTCAGTGACACGTGTCCTCACGTGGTTCGCTGAAGCACGTCAATGTGACGCGTTGGACGAATGAGGAAACGCCACGTGGCACACCGCTGGCGGAGAAAAATCGCGCGGCTATTACCGAAATTCTGGGAGTTTGTGTGGGAATGCATCTCGAGGCCGGTCGATGGTAATTGAAACGTGGAGAATTGGCTTGCGGGTGACGTGGTGACACTGGATGACGTGGAATTGCGTGGCGGTCTCTGATTGGGTGCTGGAACCACGGGATGCTGACGTGGCGTTTATTCATTGGTCGCGCTGCCTTTGTTGACGTGCTTGAAGTAGAGAACACCACGTGGCAGCGTCTGATTGGTACATAGTGACTTTTCGCACTGACGTGGCATCTTCTGATTGGTTGAAACATTATGTCCACTATTCGACCAACCGCGCGACACGTATTTCGAGGTAAACTGTTCGGCATCCGATTATTACAAGTAAATACTCCATTTTGAGTATTTTTCTACCACGAATTCAACCGCGCACACCGTTTCACCTAAGAATGACAAAAACATATTATTTAATATAATATTTTAAATATTTCAATAATTAATATACTAAAATAGACTACTAATTACCTATAAAATACTGACTTATCATTTAGCACCTCTTGGCGGTTTGTCGTAGGTTGTGCAACTTGTTACCAAATAGTAACAAATTCCAGTGAGTAATATCTAGAAGAGCCCATTATCTATTCGTAAGAAATCAACAATAATAACTTAAGTCTATAATGAAATAAATAAGAAAGGAAAACATCAACTGTATGGAAATAAGTTAAGACTGCGGACCCCACATTACTCACTAGGTAGATAATTGAACGTTTCCGACTCATCATGTGATTAGAGTCGGTATTTATAGGTATTTAATAGTCTATTTTAGTATATTTAATTATAAAAGAATTTAAAATATATATTTAATTATATTTTTTGGTCATTTTTAGGTGAAACGGATCATGCGATTGAATTCGTGGCGATTAATACTTAAAATGGAGTATTTATTTGCGAAAATCGGATGTCGAATGTGTCGAATAGCCAACGAAACGTTCGGCCATCGAGGCACGCCACGTCGGCGCCGCAAGATGCGGGACCAATCGGGAGATGCCACGCGTACGCCGCGTCGGCACCCAAAGCCAATCATCACGCTTCAGTAGCCGTCGATCTGCCTCGTGATGCGCGGACTCCCAGAATTTCGGTCGAGAGTCGCGCGATTTTCAAAGCCACGTGGGTGACACGTGGTGATCACCCGTTCGTCCAGCGAGGCGCTTTGATGTATTATAGCCAATCAGGAGTTGACACGTATCACTGAGTCGCAAACACAATTAGAAACTCACATCTTGCACGCGCAGGATCTCCGCGAATCGTGCGGCGACAACTCAGAGTCGGTGACAGGGACGGTCCAATGGCGCTGCGACACGTCAGCGCGACCAGAAAAGCAGCCAATAGGCTATTTACACGTGGCAGAGTCATTTTTTCAAGCTAAAAACAGCTCTACGATACTCCTCGACGCACGAGTCACTTACCTATCCCCTAAAATTAGTATCTAGACCAATTTGGAGTATTTATATATATTAGGAACCTTTGTATTATTAATAGAGGAATTGATTAGCAATTTTGAAGGGAGTTCAGTTAATTATTAGTTTTTAGTATAGATTTTTGAAGACAATGCCCGGCTAATCATTTTTCTCGCCTAAGTCGAAGGGGAAGCAAGTTGGGATCATGGATTCAAAGTATATTATGTGAGATCTTTTATTTTATTATTTAATTTAATTTAATTTAATTTCTCTTATTTCATTGTTGTTGATTTAATGATTATGATTTAGATCTATGGTATGTTTATGGCCAATGCATGCTTTTAGGTTGATAATCTACAATTATTTGGAATATTAATATCCGTGTAATTGTGCTTTTAGACCAATAAAGTAACAAACATTCACCCGGTTGCCGTAAAACTCTTCCGGTCATTGAATGTACAACAATTGGATCTAGGTTAAATCGGGAGCGGACGCGTCCGATTATCTAGGATTAGTGATCCCATAGATCTATATTAATGCGGTTAGTGTATTAAACCTTATTGACGGATGTCTAGGGTTATACATTAATTAGGAAAATTAGTGGCGGATGTCATGATAATCAAAATTAGGGGAATTAAGAATTTCTGGCGGATGTCGATTTTCCATCACTAATCTAGGAGAATTAAATTAATAATTTTTTGGGAAAGATTGAAGACCATGATTGTCATTGAATCTTGATTCTGATTTGTGGAACTGGAGATTTAGATATTATTTAGGCATTATTTAGGAATTAATTAATTATTAATTAATTGGTTTAAAAGTATTTAGTTATTTTATTTAATTAGTTTAGTTAAATTAGTTAGTTTAATTAATATTTATTTGAAAACCCCCATATTTAGTTAACTTAGAGTAAACTTAAGTCCTGCGGATTCGACCCCGTATTTACCACTACTACACCCTTGCGGTTGGTAAGTCGATTACGTGTTATATTTGGCACGCACGACACGCGTCAAATTTTGGCGCTGTTGCCGGGGACTTTGTCTGTACTCTGAGTTTAGGTGTTAGTTAGTTATATTAGTTTAGTTAATCTATTTATTTTGTTTGTTTGTTTTAGGTAGATTAGTTTTATTTTATTTATTTATTTTTTAGGTTAACGTTTTTTTTTTAGTTTTGCGTTTTATTTTTACGTTTTTTTTAGTTTTTGTTTTTGTTTAACGATTTCTGTTTTTGTTTTTTACGTTGTTTTGTTTTGTTTTTTTTGTTTGTTTTTCGTTTTTCGTTGTTTTTTTTTATGTTTTGGTTTTGAGGGCTGCTAAGGGCACCCCACCATTTAATGAGGGCACCCAGCTAATGTGGGCACAAATCGATTTACACTGGGGCACCCAAAAATTAAACCCAAAATACCGAAAATGCCCCTCGTGCAAAAAACCCTCTCACCCACCCTCGTGCAAACCCCACAGGGCACCCCACCACCCCCACCACCACCACCACCCTCGTTCACCGAATTCTGGTGGAAGAATTCATTTGTTTTGAACCGACCAGTGAGAGGAATCCCCGAAATCGTGTTCTCCGTCTCTCGCCGTGTGTTTCTCCTTCGTTGTTCTAGGTTTCTGCATTTTGTAGGGTCCGGTGTGTGAGCCGATTTCGTCTCCAAATTAGGGCTCGGTTGAAGATCGACGAATTAAGTTACATTTGGTAGAGTAGATGTAATGTGTGTGTGGCGGTTTTTTCAAATGTAAAAAAATTGGGAAATCGTGGTTCTCGGCCACACAGGCCAAAGACTGTGTCAACCGACTCTGCCTCGGTCGAGACATAAGCTAATATTTTTGGGAAGTCGCAGTCTCGGCCACGAAGACCGGAAGAGTTAACTACGTATCTGTTGTCCACTTCTGAGATGGTCTCGGTAGGCTCGGTCGTCATAGGACGAGAGTCAGGCGAATTGAAATGGTCAATCCATCTTGGTGGCGTACAACCGAGAAATTGAAATGAGACTCGGTTATACAAGGCCGATATATTGGAATACTTGTCGGTCATGGGTGACCGAAAATATGAGTTATTTCACGAACCTGCTTGACCGAGACAACAAAAATGGATGAATTTGAACATTACAGTTTCAAAAAAATCCAGCACGACAATTTGCACCGAACCTTAATTAATTATAAATCTCCGTAACATTCAAACTGACTCTAAAAAGGGTCCATCCATTAGTAAACAACAATCAAAACACAACACCGATAAAAACACATCATAACATTTGCATATACATAGAACATTCAGACGAATTGCCAAAATTTCGAAATGTTTAGCCGTCTAGGTACAAGCTTTAACCTACGGTGTATCTAAATCTACAACAGTATGGTGGCTTCATGATCGCGAGCTGCAATGGGCGCGATGTCTCGAAAAACGAATCCATCTCGCCAACCTTTGGCGCAAATCCTCACCGTACCGATCCCACGATGGATATAAGGATGGCAATGCGGTGCATTCACACGCAATCGCACTCACAAAGTGAACATGAGAACAAAGAAGATATTGTCACAAACCCGATTAAGGGGGAAACAAACCAATTCACAAAAAATCATAGAACTTACCCTAACCCAATGGATATTCCTTTCATTTGCCATTGCAATGATAAGTCTCGTTGTGCAATGACGACGTTGGAGTACTACGTAGAGGTAGGAATGTGGAGGCACTCCCATGCGAGAGGTTGACGAGAATGACATTGAATGCGGTGGATACTAACAATCCCATGTCTGGAAGTGTCAACCATTCTTTGAAAGATGCCTCCTCTTGCTTCTCTGGGCAATGCACCGCATTCTTGACAGGCTCGAAACTCGAGCCAAGCACTTCCCGCTATAGGTATTCATACCCGATAATCTCATCGTACATCCGTCCACGCACAATCCTCCACCCGTCCACGTCGGCAAGTCCAAGCCCAGAGGCTATACACCTATATCCACAATTCCCATCGGAAACCACATCGATAATGGCATCAATATGTGGCAACCAATCCGGTTCTAAGCAATGACTATATGCCATGTTAGATCCACTTTGCGTGCGTCGACTGACACGACGCATTTGTGGAACCTTGCATTTCTTCTGCCTAAAAGTTTTTGTGGAGTGGGAGGACTCAAAACCGATTGGAGATTGGGGTGCCTCCGACACTGGGGTGCCTCCGGTTGGAGACCCTGGTGTCCTCGCACCCGCATCCTCAACTTCCTGCTCGCACTCCACAAAAGACGAAGGTGGACTAATCTCCCTGAGCTGCTCACTTTCGAGTCCTCACCCCCGCATCCTCAACTTCCTCCTCCCCTTATCCAATCTTCTCGCGGTGTCGTGATTGTGCCTCCCACAAATCACAAGTGACATACCATAAGGAGTCGCATTCTCCTTGACGTTAATTTGGAAAGGGCATCCACATTTCTTCGTACTAGTGCGAGTCCTCGCCTTTTCATCATTCCTTGATTTCTTTAAAAAATTTGCCGCTTTCCCCTTCCCAACTCTCTCGAGCCGTCCCCTATATGTCCCGGACTGTCCACAGTAATTTTCACCCTTCCCCTTCGCTTAATGCCCCGGCATCCGAGCGCTTCGTTACTAACACAAACTTGTTCTCGCCACCAATCAGTTGAAGCCATGAAATTGCCGCTTCTCGAGAGGGGAATGGCTTAGAAGGTGTAAAAGTGTCCTTGTAGTCTGGAAAATTACAAGATAAAGGCATTACCTGCAATACAAATAGTGTAACATTATAATCAACCAAAATGTACAGCACAATCACAAAAAAACCCAAAAAAATAGGTTCTCGGTTGTACAGTTCTGAAACTTTCTTCATAGTCTCGTTTACGTGAGACCGAGAGTTACCAGTACCCTCGGTCGTTTCAGACCGTGACCTACTTGAAACCTCTCGGTTCTCTGCGACCGAGACATTACAATACATCTCGGTCCTGCGAGGCCGAAACAATCGCGCACCCAGACCGATACTTCGGATAACCGCAAAAAAAACACAAAATATTTGCAAAATTACCTCAAGGACGACCTCCTGTGGCACCGAAGCATTACAATCCTCCATTATACAATGGAAACAACTTCGGATTTGAAGAAATTACCAAACCCTACGTTGACAAACAAATCATCATTTTCATTGTTATACACAACTAAACAGGTCTAAAAAACCCGAATATGGTTGTCAAACATTGTTACCTCGCTGTCGGACGAGCAAGAATCGATCAGCTCTTCGCCAAATGCAATGTGGCTGTGACTTTGTGGTTCAAGCTTGCTGGTGGGGTGCCCTAACTCTTTGTCGAAATGGTTTGTGGGGTTTGAACCATTATATATATACAGGGGCAAAATGGTCTTTTCCAGTTTTGCTGGAATTTTTACAAATAAGTTGGGTGCCCTCATTAAATGGTGGGGTGCCCATAGCGGCACTCTTTGGTTTTTTGTTGTTTTTTGTTTTGTTTTCTGTTTTAGTTTTTTTTTTTACTATTCTGTTAGATTTTTTTTTTTACGTTTTATTTTATTTTATTTTATTAACTTCACTACTTTACTATGTTAGTTAGATTAGTAATTAATTTATTCTTTCTTTATTAATTAGCTTAGTTAATTTTTTTTTCTAACCCCCGATTTCTATTTTTTTCTTTATTTTTTATTTTTATTTTTTTTTTTTTTATTTTGTCTGTCTAGTCCCTTGCTCTTAACATGTATGCAGGCAATATATCAAGTTCCACCGACCAGAAACTTGACCGACTACTCTCCCTAATGGAACAATTATTCTCCTCTTGTGAAGTACAAGTCAACCCCGACATGGACTCCGCCTACCTCCATAATTATGGTCGATACGAAGACTCACATTGTTATAATGTGAATGAGGTAGGTATGCCACAAAATAGATATCAAAATTTTAACATGAATTCTTTTGTGCAACAGGTCGAGGTTTGCGAAATTTGTGGAGATTATTCTCATTCCGCACATAATTGTCCATATAATTCACGGTATGAGAATTATCACTATTCCAGCTATGCACCGCTACAACCTGACTTCTCTGGATTCATGTCACACACACAAGCTCCTCAACATGAACGAAATCAACGGTGTCATCAAAGCCTCTCCTTGAACGATATGATGATGGAAGTGATGGAATGTTTGCCTGAAAGTTGGCGAACTCGCAATGAGATTCCAAATATCGATTTAAGTTTGCCAGCCTTGACGGACGTGCAAACTTCCTTCACTTTTACCCCGGAGGAGGATGTGAGAGATGATACGTCGACAAATCTTGAGGTGCATGAGGATACGGAACCAGAAGAATATTCGATAGAAACATCCGAAAATGTGACGTCTTTCAAATTGAGCCAAAGATTGTCATTGGCTTAAATGAGGGAGAAGACGAGATGAACATTGATGTCAATTCAGACAAGCCGGAGATGCAGCAGATAGAGAGCAAGGAAGACCAACTTCTGGTGTTGGTACAACCACCCACCCTCCCATGTACATATGGTACACCTTATAAGGGGGTGGAAGTAAGGGAGCGTTTGCAGATCTTCTACAATGCCGACACTTTTGTGTTGGACGATCCTGATACGATAGATTCTTTCGTGTTGGAAGTTCCGGATGAGCTCCTAAATCTGAAAGAGGGCATGCACATTTCATTGCCCAATTACGTAGATGCGCCATTCGTTGTCGACATCTCTAAAGGAGATAGCATTACGTGATCAATCATTTTAAGTCTAGCCAAAGACTTAAAAGAAAGGCGGCTCATTGGGAGGCAGCCCAGCTTTATTTTTTTTTTCTTGCATTTATTTTAGTTTTAGTTAAGTTTTAGTTATTATTATTATTATAGCACTCTAATTTGGTTTCTTTATTTTTTTTACAGGTAATAGAGGGTTGGAGAGCTGAATTTTGTAGGTTTGACTTTGGATTATTCTTTTAGCATAATTTGAGCATTTCTTTTTAGGACTTAACATGTTTTTAGGATTTTAGGTGTTTTGAGACTTGGTTGGGACATACCTAACTTAAGTCGTCGCATTAGTGGCGAGTTTTTTTTAGAAAACCCAAAACCCTAAATCTCATTCCATCATCTTGTTGATTTCACCCTTAGTTGAATAACTTCGGGCTCGCAAGACTTGATTGGAATTTTTTTTTTGAGTTAATTCCTATATTTGCTAGTTCTTGCTCTTGTTATGATTATTATTTTTCTTTAGTATCCTTAGTCATTTACATATGCGATTTAATGCGTTCACTGCTAGGTTTTAGAAATTTCTTGTTATTCATGAACTTGTATCACTTTCTAATCCATGTTCTTCTTTCACCATCTTGTTTGTTTTCTATGTGTGTACCTCCTTGACTTGTTTTGAACATTGAGGATAAGGTTTAGAATAAGTTTGGGGGTGTTTTAGGGATTGTGGATTGTTTTAGATGGATTCTTTTGCGAAAGACCGCGGGTGAGATCGTTTAATTTTTTTTTATTATGCGGTTATATGCGGATATTGGATGGTAATGGTGGTGTTTTATATCATTTCTTTCATTTCTTTCATTTCTTTTCCATTCATATTCCTTTCACATATCATTAGGAATTGATACACTTTCATGTATATATTTAGTATCTTATTATTATATATTTTAGAGTCACCCGAAACTTTGTTCATGCCTTTGGTTGTGGATGAATAAATTACAGTTGCCTTTTTAACTTGAAACTTAGAGAAAATTAGGAGAAACATTTAATCAAGTTCGTAGCTCTGCCTTTTTAAATTGAATAAATTACAGTTGCCTTCGGAGAAGGCGCTATCGGGTATTGGTATTTCCACGTGGATCCACGTGGCGCCACGTGGACTTCCATAACCAATAGCGCCTTCTCCGAAGGCGCTATTTCTTTGAATGTGTCCACGTGGACACAATTGGACAGTTTTCTTGGGGTGCGCTGATAGCGCCTTCTCAAAAGGCGCTATCAGCGCACTAGTCGTCGTCTTCCCGAGACGAAACCGACGCAGAGAATCTCTGCGTCGGTTTCGCTAGGGATGCAGGGGGAGGGGACAGGGGTAGGGGACGTAGGGGTCACGGGATTACTAGTTATCCCGTGACCCCGCATGATCATTGGAGCCCCCTACATAAGGAGGGGACGGGGAGCTCGGTGGAGAGAAACCGCGGAGGAGTGTGAACGAGGACGGAGGCACAGAGCAGAGGACGTAGCAGCGGCGGAGGAAGGTCGACGCGAGCTGAGCAGGCCGGAGCGGACACGAGTGTAAGGGCGAGGGGAGGTCCGCGGCGAGAGAAGGCGAGAAGAACAGCAATTGATCGATCACTTGCGCGGAGCGCAGTGAGGAGTGCGGAGGAGCGCGGAGCGGCGCGGCGTGCACCGATCGTGTCATCGGAGGAGAAGGAGGAGGTCCAGTGAAGGAGGAGGAGGTATGTACGGGAGGAAACCATAAGTTTTTGTTGTTAAAGTATGTGTTTTTAGTTTGTTTAGTTTAGCTTTGTGTAGTTTGGTTTAAGTTTGGTTAATAAGTTTAGTTAGTTAGGTGACGTTTGTTAGTTAATTAAGTTTGATTAAGTTACTTTGATTAAGTTAGTATAAGTTTGTGGAAGTGAGTTTAGGTAATTATGTTTGGTTTAATTAAATTACGTTTGTTTAAGTAAGTATAGGTAGTTTGGATTTGTGTACTTACTTAATTAAGTTTGTATAAGTAAGTTTGTTAAGTTTGTTATAAGTTTGTTTAAGTGAGTAAATGTAATTTACTTGTTATATTAGTTCGTTTAAGTTTGTTAATAAGTTAATTACGTATGTTTAACTTAATTTTCTATGTTTGTTTAAGTTAGTTAAGGTAGTTTGTTTTTGTGTACTTACTATATTAAGTTTGTATAAGTAAGTTTGTTAAGTTTGTTATAAGTTTGTTTTAGTGAGTAAATGTAATTTACTTGTTATAAGTTCGTTTAAGATTGTTAATAAGTTAATTACGTATGTTAAAATTAATTTCCTACGTATAAGTTAGGTTAGTCATTTATTACGTTTGTTTAAGTAAGTTTAGGTAGTTTGTTTTTGTGTACTTACTTAATTAAGTTTGTATAAGTTAGTTTGTTAAGTTTGTTATAAGTTTGGTTAAGTGAGTAAAGGTAATTTACTTGTTATATTAGTTCGTTTAAGTTTGTTAATAAGTTAATTACGTATGTTTAACTTAATTTCCTATGTTTAAGTTAGGCTAGTCATTTATGAAGTTTGTTTAAGTTAGTTTACGTAATTATGTTTGTTTAAGTTAGTTTACTTAATTTAGTTTAGTTAAGTAGGTTTAGTTAATTACGTTTAGTTAATTAAGTTCGTTTGGCGTATTTTAGTTAATTAAGTTCCTTAAATTTATTTCATAAATTTAGTAAACCATAACAATGTTGAATTGCGAATGAACACCTACCTGCATGCGTGAAAATTTAGTAAATACTTATCTGCAGGTTTCGTACAACACTCATTTGTTTTTTCTAACCTTCTATATAGTTGTACTGCAATGGATCCAGGTCCTTCAGATCCATCACTATTGCAACTCCAATCTACTCACAGATCGACGCGAACCTGGAGGGGCGAGGTAAGGCCAATTGACATGAATGCGTCATATTTACAGCAATAATGTATCAAAAACATACTTTAATACATTTTCAATGACAAGGTGTACGAAACAATGCGCGTACGTCGAAGACGTGGGGTCGTTGATCGAACGATGCAATATCATTCTAGGATGATCCCATATCTTCGTTCCAGCGGTTTCTATGGGATATCTCGGGTAGCATTTTTCAGCCTTGATTGGGCTTTGATTACTGCGTTTGTAGAGAGATGGCGCCCTGAGACGCATACATTTCACATGCATTGTGGGGAGTGCACAATTACACTCCAAGACGTGCAGGTGCAGCTTGGATTACCTATTGAAGGCGCGCCTGTGACGGGAACGACAGACGCAGACTATGTTGATGTCTGCGAGAGGCTACTTGGACGAACTCCTGGTGGAGATGACATCGTTGGTTGTAAACTTAAGGTCGATTGACTTGAGCGCAACGTTCCAGCAATAGATGATCAAAGCGATGAGGAGTCGGTCCAACGTTACGTTCGATCGTACATACTACAACTCATCGGTGGTTGTCTTTTCGCCGACAAGTCCAATCGATTCGTACCTTTGATGTTTCTACCTTTGCTGGAGGATTTCCAAGTAGCAGGCTAATATAGTTGGGGTAGTGCATGTTTGGGATATTTGTACAGGGAATTGTGTCGCGGATCTCGCGCAGGGGCACATGAGGTTGCTAGCGCCTCCATTCTTGTACAACTGTGGGCATGGGACAGATTTCCATTCATAGCACCGCGGCGTCTGCGTGTATCTAGAGCACAACAGCGAACGGTGGATGGCCAAAATATGCTTATGGACGTTCCACTCGGACACAGGTATTAAAGTCGATTTTTCATTACTTTGCAAATAATTCTTGTCCATGTTCATTTATCAGAACTTATTGTTTCCTACACAGATGGCTCGATGCATTTTCGGTTTCACAAAATGCGACGCACGTCGTATCGGCATACCGAGATGCACTCGACTCTCAGAGGCATGAGGATGATGTGGTGTGGCAACCATATAATGAACTCATGGGGTCTCTTCCCGAGTACTGTACAAATGGTCAAGGCAGTTGGATATCGACGTGTCCCCTTATTTGTTTCCACATTGTGGAATGGCATCGACCAGAAAGGGTCATGAGACAATTCGGCATGGTACAAGTAGTGCCACCTAATTGTGCTTACGATGCCCAACTGCACCGCATCGAATTGCGTGGACATCATCATGAAAATTGGGTTACTTTTCACGCAAGCTACATAAACATGTGGGAAAATCGTGGGGACACCATCGCGACAACGGCAATGAATGAAGGGAACGACCATCAAGACTACATGACGTGGTATCGATCGGTCACTAGGAGATTCATAGGTCACGACGGGGCGTTACGTGACTACTCGGTATTATTTTAGCTCTTACTTTTTCTCGAACATTTAATATTTTATATTGCGTGATTTGAGCTCTTATTTTGTTTATATCAGTGTAACTTGGTGCATCAACTTAGGCGTGTGTTTATTGAGGATGGGTACTAGCAAGGTCTTGCTGCCCTTGAGGAAGGGATTAAAATTTTGGACGAAGATGAAAGACAAAGGTCAAATCTTTCGCATGACGGAATTGACGTCCAACAAGACATAGATGAGGATAATGAACAAGAAGATGAAGAAGACGATCAGGGCGAACCAAACATAGAGGTGAGAAGAAGACGAACACGACTAGAGACTGTGCGGGAACGCACCAGACGTCCTCGTCCGCCACGTCCTTCTACTCAGACTGAGATTGCTGCAGAGGGTAGTAGACCTTCTCCTCCAGCACGTTCATCTCGTTCGAGAGTGAGTAGAAGAGAGAATGTTGGCGAGAGTAGTCATTCTTCTCATGGGTACATTCCTGCATCTTCCACACCCCAATCAGAACCAGCCGCCGAGCGTGAATCTTCCTCCTTACCATTTTGATCCTTACGCACCTGGGCCTTCGTCTTCATATGTGGACCATGGAATGCCTCATCATCAAACGTATCCATCACTGCCTCCATACATGCCTAGTCCATATACTCCTACTCCGTATAATTACAATATGGCGTATAGTGGAGACCATTCGTTCATGAACTTGTTGACCATGCCGCAGCCTCATGTTCCATTCCCCCAACCCCATGCAGGAAGCCGGTATTTCGGGATGGTTCCACCTCCTATTTTTGGTAGCATGAGTAGCAGAGGTGAGTCGAGTCAAGAACCAGAGGAAACGCAACAATCTACTCGACGTGATTCATCGCAAGACTAGCTACCTCAACAAGCTCAACCGGATGTACAAACACATCGTCCAACTAGACAAAGAGTACGTCCGGTTTGCTTCACCGAGGAACAACGTCAACGGAACCGTCGAAATAGACCTGCATGATCAGTTTACTTGATGTCATGGTGATTTGTAAATACCTTATATTTTGGGTTCACGAAGTACGTGTATTCAACTTTCTCATTGAATTAACTTATTTCTCATGTTTTCCATATTATTATAATGTCGTAGATTTGATTACTCTTCAATAGTTAGTTTAGTTTGTTAAGGTTAGTTTAGGTTATATGTATAATTTAACTTAAGTGGTTAGCTTAGTTAGTTAGGTGTCGGTGGTTAGGTTATATTAGTGTAGTGAGGTTAGGTTAATTAGGTTAGTTACTTAATGTAGTTTAGTTTAGGTGTTGAGGTTATGTTGGTTTAGTTTCGTTTGGTGGTTAACGTGGATCATTTTTTGGTTGTTTGTTTAGTTAGTTAAGTTAGTTATTTTACTTCACTTGAGTATGTATTGTTTAGGTGGTTATGTCGGTTAAGGTGAGTTAAGGTTAGTTAGGTTACTTCATGTTAGTTAGTTTAGTTTGGTTAGTTCCATTTTGTTAGTATGTTTAGTTTGCAATTAAGCTAGTTCAGTTAGTTATTTTAGTTTACTTAGTTTGTATTGTTAGGTGGTTTGGTTAGTTAATGTTAGTTAGTTTAGTTTGTCGATTAGTTTAGTTTGGTTATGTTGGTTAGTTAGTTAGGTTAGTTTAGTTGAGGTTTGTTAGTTACTTAGTTTAGTTTGGTTTTGTTAGGTTAGTTTTGGTTACTTATGTTAACTTTATTTTAGTTAGTTATTTACTTAGTTACTTTGTTAGTTAGTTAGTTAAATAGTTAGTTTAGATTGGTTAGGTTAGTTAAGGTTAGTTAGTTTAGTTTGGTTACTTAAGCTTATTTAGTTAATGTTAGTTAGTTTAGTTTGTTAGTTAAGGTTAGTTAGTTTAGTTTGTTAGTTAAGGTTAGTTAGTTTAGTTTGTTAGTTAGTTTAGTTTGGTTAGGTTAATTAAGGTTAGTTAGGTTATTTTACCTTGGTTAGTTAGTTAGTTAACGTTAGTTAGTTATTTAGTTTAGTTTGGTTAGTTAGTTTAGTTAGTTAGTTAGTTAGTTACTTAGTTTAGTTAGTTCAAAATTAATTCCTTTTTTATACAAATATAAACTCCTTTGATTGGAATTGTCGAGAACACTCGACTACGACGACGACGCCGCGGCAATACAATGTAATGCGATGCAGTCCAAGAATTCAGATGGCCAATGAGCCAGCACAAGAGCCAACAAAAGAACGCCCATTAGGACGTCGCGGACAGCAATGGCAGCGCGATGTGACAGATCGAAATGTCGATTTGGTGAGGTAGCGGTGACGTGGCGGTGACGTGGCGGGGCTTTGAATAGATAGCGCCTTCTCAAAAGGCGCTATTTATATTTGCTGCCACCTCACCGCCACGTCACCGCTACCTCACCAAATTGTTTTTCGCTAATAACGCCTTTTCAAAAGGCGTTATTGAAGTAGGTGAGGTGGCGCTGAGGTGGCGGTTACGTGGCGGCCACAATGTACAGATAGCGCCTTTTGAGAAGGCGATATCCGTACAAAACCCCGCCACGTCATCGCCACCTCAAGACAAATTCAGGAGTCCGCGCATCACGAGCGATCGACGGCTTCGAAGCGTGATGATTGGCTTGCGTTGCGACGCGGCGTACGCGTGGCATCTCCCGATTGGTCCCGCATTGTGCGTGCGCCGACGTGGCGTCGTCGATTGGCGAACGTTTCGTTGGCTATTCTACACATCCGACATCGATTTCTGCAAATAAATACTCCATTTTGAGTATTAATCCGCCACAAATTCAACCGCGTAGTCCGTTTCACCTAAAATGACCAAAAAATATAATTAAATATATATTTTAAATTCTTTTAATAATTAAATATACTAAAATAGACTATTAAATACCTATAAATACCGACTCATCATGTGACGACCTCAATTTCTCACAAATTGGGCACCGCCCTGCTTAAGCCCACGTGGACCCCCGAGCCAGTCTTGCAAGGTCAACGTAGGCCTAGTCAGCCTTCTAATCCATCATACCGTTGAATCATTTGTTAAGCATTTAAAACAACGGAGGTCTTAAACTTAAGGCAAGTAAAACAATTAAATTCATTGCCATATAAAACATCATTTATAAGAGCAACTCCTATTGTGGAAAACCTAGGGAAAATACTATGTATATATGCGACAATATTAAACAGTAATATATACAAGTACAGTGTCTATCCAATCACCCGATTCCCAAAAGTAAGCAAATTATCAAAATCGCACGTACTAGTAGGTTCTTCACCGCGGGCAGTCAAATAAAGTCACCCAAAATCTCATTGCCCCTACTAGCAGGGTCTACACTCGACCATCACAAAAAGTAAGATGGAAAGTACAGTTTGTAAGATTCCAACAAAGTACACCGAGCATTTATAAGAGAATAAACATATACCAATAACCATGTCAATTAATCATGCGGAAACTAAACATACAACTGTGCTAAGATCATCGCATGAATAAATAACACGAGAGAAACAAAACGTGTACTCGTCCCGGTCACACTAAACTATACGTCGAACCCCAAAATCCTTTCGGTGGGTGCCCCCACTTCCTTTCACCTGGTTTCCCGCGTACAGCCTAGTGTGCCATAAGTACACCATGACCATCAAGTGTCTCGACCTCAACCCAAATGTGTCACGAAATAACATACAATAACAAGGAATAGGGGGAATAAAATCCAATAACCACGAATAGGATATCAATGATAGAAAAGTAAACCCTCAGTGACTTTTAAATGGAATCTTACGTACCTAAAAACGCACTCGCTAGCATCTCGATATGCGCACCCAACACCTAACTATAGCATCCTAAGTCCCTGGTGTCCATTTGTACAAGTTAAGTTACTTAAATCATGCAAATCACAATTAAAATTAGGTGAAATACACCTCACCTCCATCGCGTCGTCGACATTCGTCGATTCGCACCTCCGATCAGTCCGACAACGCCATCGCGTTGTTCATCAAGTTGTTCGTCGCGCCACCGTCGTCAACGCGCCATTGTCGGCCCCACCGTCGCGCCATCGCTGCCACTTTCGCCGCGCGTTCTGCCGTTGCTGCCGCCGTGCTGCTGCAGCCATTTGTTATGCCAGCCGCATATAGCAAGCGCCCCGCTTCAGCCATGCTGCTCGTGTCTCGTCGCCGCCGGCGAATAGGATATCAATGATAGAAAAGTAAACCATCAGTGACTTTTAGATGGAATCTTACGTACCTCAAAAACACACTCGCTCGCATCTCGATATGCGCACCCAACACCTGACTATAGCATCCTAAGTCCCTGGCGTCCATTTGTACCAGTTAAGTTACTTAAATCATGCAAATTGCAATTAAAATTAGGTGAAATACACCTCACCTCCATTGCGTCGTCGATATTCGTCAATTCGCACCTCCGATCAGTCCGACAGCGCCATTGCATTATTCACCGCGTCGACGTCGAAGTCGCGCCACCGTCGTCCAACGCGCTTGTCCCATTGCGGTGCCAGCTGCTACGCTTTCGCTGCAGCTTTCGCCCGCTGTCGTGGCTCCATCGTCGCGCCACCACCTGCTGCTGGGCGCGCCTCCTCGCCGCGCCGCATCGCTTTCGCTGCAAAGACGCCTCATCTCTCTTCGCCGCTGATCGGCCTCCGCTAGCCGTCGTCGTCGCGGATCCGATCGCGCGCTGCCGTCGTCTACCGCTCGTCGTTTCCATCCGCTGTCGCTGGTCCGCGGCCTCCCTTCGTGTATCGCCGCTGCTGGCCGTCACCGCGAGCTGCTTGGACCACGTCGTCCTCGGCCGGGATCGCGACCTCCTAAGCCGCCGCCGTCCCTCGCCGCTCTTCCTCTCACTCCGTCGTCGTCTCTCTCTCTCTCTCTCTCTCTCTCTCTCTCTCTCTCTCTCTCTCTTCGTCTCTCTCTCTCTCTCTCTCTCTCTCTCTCTCTCTCTCTCTTTCGGATCTCTCTTTTTTTCTCTCTCTCTCTCTCTCTCTCTCTTCAAATCTCTTTTTTCTTCTCTCTCTCTCTCTCTTTTTTCTTTTCTTTTCTCTCTTGATCTTATATATATATATTATATATTTTATATATATATATATATATATATATACATTTTCTTTTTTATTGCAAATCAAAAGTGTCGTAAAAAATGGAGCAGCGCACATCTCGAGGCACCAACCCGCCTCATTTCCAAAATTTTGATACTCGTGCTATACGCATCACGAGGCGTATTCAATGTACACATTAAAACCACATAAAGCGACTATCTCGGTCCCACATTGGCACGCAACTCGAGACGCGTCCCCGTTCGTGTTTCGGCTCCCCGAATTCTCCGCGTATACGTTTCTCAACAATTAGCATCTCCACTCGAGATTTGGACATACGTATTCCGGCAAGTGGGTCCCACATACGACCCTAAAATGACACATGACACGAGTCGAATTTTCGGGCCGTTACACATCATGAGAGCTTTTGCATCTTACTTAGTAGTCATCGGTTCATTTTCGACTCGTAATGAATAGGGCAGTTCTGCTTAGTAGGGTAGGTTTCGCCGTTTTCGACTCACCACCGAGGGCAACTCGACGGGCTTAGCTCACAACATTCATTCACATAATATAATATGCGGTATTGGAATTTAAATCAAGAATAAAACATGAATTCATGCATGGTTTCCTACTGGTTTTACTTACAACACAACTACATTAATAGTCAGTCAAACGCCTCTTCGAAGTCCTCGAAATGCGCGCTCATCATTGCTCGCAGCAAGTTTCGTCCTCCAAAGTCCCTTGACTAGTTCCCTTGACCCTATTTCGGTTTCAAATTATTTCATCAAATTTGCGCGTAACTCGGTGCGTGAAAACCTCAAAAAGAATCGTGTAAAAATCTTAATAGTTTTCTTGAATTTGATATTCGTTCTCATGTTTTCGAACCAACTAATTAATTTTTTTATTACATATATACATAATAGAAGGTAACATTATATATATCCTATATATTATATAATATATATTGATCAATATTTGACGTAAATATGGGTGCACATCGCTGCCGTCACATGCATGCATTAGGATTCAACACCGTAGTACGTCATGAACAAATTGGATGCAAGTCACCACCAAACAAGCCCGCACGGTACGCCCCGAATCGCGCGCGACAGGCTCCGCAGTGCACGCGTGACACGCCCGGAAGTACGCGCACGTACACATCGCTATCAAAATGGGCAGCTTTGGTGCTGCCCAAATGGCATCAACGAGCTGCCTGTATGGACAACAACGTTGCCGCCAGACAACATGAGCTGCCAAAGTTGGCAACTTTTTCTTTTTTCTCATTTTCTTTAAAAAAAAAAAAACAAATTTTTTATTAAACAAATTTAAAATCATTTTGTAACTTCAAAGTAATTAAAATAATTAAAAATCTCTTTTGAAATTTTATGAAAATTTAAAATAATGAAATTGGAGGTTGATAGCACACTTAAATTTTCTTTTGAAGCTAGAATACTTCACCAATCTTACTTCAAATTGATGGATTTGCGCTCCCCACGTGCAGATATATCAATTTACATCAACAACCCTAAAAAATTCTTTGCAAATTTCACAATATCTTCATTTTTTCTCTTACTATTCTCACTTACTTGCAACACACTATGAACAAGAAAGAGAAAGGGAGATATCTCTCTTTTATACTAAAGCCAATTATCTCCTTGAGATTCACACCAATCACATCCCCAAATTAAACTTAAGGGATCTTATTTTCTCCATACACACACCCACATTTGACACAAATAGCCACACCTAGTTTAATTAAACTTATTCGAAAATTATATATTAAGTTTAAGGTCAATTATATTAAATTAAATCAAATCATATATCTTAGGGTATTTTAATTTTATTTTATTAAGTTTAACTTAATTAGCCACACTTGTATAGCTTAGGATAAAACTAATTTTTAACTTATTTAATTCAACTAAGCTACACAAGTGTCTATTAACTTCGACTATCCGAAGCCATGTGCTACCGCCCGCCCCCAGACAACACTCTCACTCGTTGAAACTCATGCAATTCCCTCGGCATAAGTCTCGAACTAACACGCAATAAAAATATTTAAATATTTATATGAAACATGCAAACATCACGCCATAAAATAACAAGCTAGCTCGGCTTTCGAGCTCGAGGTATTGATCGAGCTTAACACGTCAACCCAAACTATGTGTTGCTAATCCTTAATTAGAGTGTAACCCCGATTTAATTAATTTGGGCCATTATAGGCGCGATCTTCAATATTGTGCATTTGATGCCCTAATAAGAAATGCACAAATGAAATGTGAATTGTTTCATCCTACATACATCTCATTTATTATTTATTTATTTATTTATTGCAAGATTTATTTATTTTTTTGTGATTCTAAGTACTCGCATTTTTGTTTGTTTATTAACATGGCATTCCAACACATTGGTACACGACATGTTGGTAGGACCTAACATGCAGGGGCGAATTCAGGATTTTAAGTAGACCTGGGCTAGACTTAAATACTAATATGTTTTTTTTTGGAAAGTATTTTTTTTTAAAAATACTTTTGTAACGTAGAAAAGTTGACACTCACTTAGTGACATCTCTTGAGTTTCCCCGATATGTGTGCCTGCACGTATCTTGATGCCTATTAGAGGGACGCCAACAAATACGTGACTTTTCTGAGTTACGGTATATAGTAGGTCTTTTTTTGTTTAAATAAAGAATTTCAAAAATTTATCAGCAAGTGTTAATTATATTTTTCTCTAGGAAGAAAGATGATATAGCTACCAACTACATTATACTATAAAGTTCATCTCGATTCCGATCAGGACGATGGAGGTGCAATTCAAATTCAATTACGTTGTTACACCAACTACTCCACCACCAAAATTAGCTCTTTTATTTTTACTTCAATGGGAATTGAATCACCACCTCTTGAAACATTGCCTTTAGGCAAATGATGTCTCTGACAAACTAGCTCACTCTAATTTTATTTCAATAACACTAGTTCAATGAAATAAACATTTTTTATTGAATTAATGAAATAAACATTAAACTTTGCTAAACCTTTTTCTTGTTTTTCGTTCTCTTTTATTTATTTATTTTTTGCTTAAGAGGGAGTCGAACACACGACCTCCCTACTTACCTTTTAACAAGTGATGTTTCACCTGAGATGTTTTTGACTCTTTATTTTTAATTGAATGTCGACAAATGAACTTTACTTAATTTATTTTCTTTTATTGATTTTTTATTTGGGTGATTAGGCTTGAAAAATCTTAATAATGAGTAGGCTAAACTTAAAAAAAAAAGTGACTTATGTATATATATGGGGTTACATGTATCTTGTCCTGGGCAAGATACATGTAGATCCGCCCTGCTAATATGGTATATATATGTAGATAGAACAAAATTAGCGTAGAAGTAGATTTCATTAAAAAATAATAGAAAAATGATTACATACCTGATGTGGCAGCGACACATCAGGATTGTGAGGCCCACTAACCGAACCAAGTGAAGACGTTAATGTAAACTTTTTCTATGTTAACTTTATGACATGCGCGTCAATTCTGTCAGTCCACCAACATTGATGTGTACCATCAACATTGTCAAAATCTCAAATTTATGGGTTCTCTTTTGGAGGGAACAAATAACAAAACCAAGACACTTCAACTTCATAATTCATTCTTCTGTTTGGTTTTTCCTTGCTCTCATTTCCCGAGAGGGCAAAGAACGAATTTGCAGCAAAACACCTTAATACTCATTGCCCATTCATCTTTTTTCGATTTTTTGTGGAAATTTTGGTGGGTTCTTCTTCTTTTTACGATGATTGGGTTCTTCTTGTTATGATTATTACTTATGTAAGCGAAGATTTGAATGGTCGATCGGGGTCTTCAAGCATCAAAGCCATAGGGAGATAAGTTGAATCATCGAAGCCATTCAACATACACACAAGTGCACACATTCACTCTCATCATACGCCACTTTTAGCGTCTCTTTCTCTTAGTCTATCTCCACTAAGACAAAAGCCCAAAAAAAATGCAGACACCACCATCACTCCAGTGTAAGCATTTTTAAATATAAAAATTAGATCAAATAGAGAATTACTTACGAAACAATTAGACAGACTCATAAAATCCAAAGATCATGTCACCTTCATGAACCTAATGCATTTAACATTTTGTTTGATAGTACAAGTACCTTTTTATAGGCTTGAGGGAGAACCTTTAAGTTTCCACATTAATACCAATTTCTATCAAATTGGTAACGGTAATGGAAGCTCAAGAGTTTTTAGGTAATTTATATGTTATATAAATTAAGACATAAGTTAAAGACACATAATGGTCTTACATTCTCCCACTTATCTCATACTTTATTTCAATATGTAGGTCGCATACAACTTATGGTTCTCCCACTTGACCCATATAACCAAACATCACATAAATTTTATATTAGCGCGCATATATTTTTGGTATCATCAAATCATTATAAAATAAATTAGCAATAAGAATCATAGCGGTTTTATATCAAGATAGAACTTATTCCCTTCCATGTATGACGAGCATTACTAATTCATTTTAAATGATTTATAAAACATAATGTATGTGTCAAAGACTAAACTCGCTTACTATCATCATTAACATAAGTGTGCACATACATTAATATAATTAGCACAAAAAATGGGATCGATCTCATAAAGTAAGCATACACTACAAAAAAACTAAATCAACAACAAACTAATCTGATGCTGAATTGGTACAGTTCTGTTGCTAAGCCACTCTGCAACAAATCAACGACATATAGTAGTTGTTGCTAAATTCTTTGTTCGCCGGGTGCAACTCAGCGACATATTTGGTATTATGTTTCTGTTCAGCGACAAATTTGTAACAAATGTCTATCGCTGAACAACAAGAGAACGAGTCTGTTGCTGATCGAAGTCCAGTCAACAAATATGTGTCTGTTGCTATTTAGCAACAGACACGATCTCATTGATTGTGCCTATCAAGCAAAAAGACGCATTGTCTGTCGCAATTCTGTTGCTATTAGCTGTGCCCTGTGACAAATTAGCAACAACATCGAGCTGTCGCTAAATGTCGAATGGTAATTTTTTAAAAAAATTATAAACAGTAAATAGTGAAATGAAAAGCTGCAGTAAAATATGCAAAAACAAATTAAAAGCTACTAATAATACCAAAATTGGAAAGATGTATGTATATTATCAAAATTTGACAAACAATGTCTACAAAAGGATGAGATTAACATTTCATAATTAATTAGTACTATACTATATAGCACTAGATGAACATTATTCAACAAAATACAAACAACTACACAAGCCGGGTACACAAATTTACATATATACAATGTTTACAAAACACTATATAACATTCTTTCAGCGATACATAGATAGACACTATACAAATTCTTTAGCAAGCAGAGCGTATCCCATCCAAATCCTGAAAACTAAAAGGAACTTGAACAATATTCGACATGCAACCAAAATATTCCAACACAAATTAAAATAACATCACATCCAATTAAAGTGAAATCGAAGACTATAAATACTCTTCTTAAGCAACTTGAGATAATGTAGGCTACTTATTTAAAAAGTATAGTTGAATCTCAACTTAAAAGGCTAGGTTAGGTTTAATATAGTCGGATTTGTCCATAATCTAGCTTTGATCAATGTAATAAGTAAACTATAAAGCAAAATCATTCGAATAGAATCAAAGAGAGTTGTAAGATTAAAAAGAGAAGACAAGGAAAAGAAAAAAGGAAGCCAAGTAAAAAATAGAGCACTCTTTCGATCAAATATAAGGTCTAGTATGGCTTTTAGCAAAACTCATTCTACATAAAAGGTGCATTCATTGAGAATCCAATCTTTTCAATATTGGAACATACAAGAACAGTGAGACATCTAAATATAAATTGAAGTAAAAAAAACGTGCTCATGTAGTCTTGCATACTGAGCCAACTTTGTTTCACGAAAGATTATTGATAAGCACGTGTGCTTTGGTTCCCCCGTTCCTTGTATAGTAAGACCAATATTTGAGTTTTTTCACTTTCCACTTTCAATGGCAAAATCACTTTTAACTTGCACTAGTTTACATCAAATTATTGTTGTTTGCAATCCAATATCATGAATTGCTCCAACTTCAAGATTTCCTAGATTAAGTTTAATTCCAATAACACTTATTCACAAAGTATAGTACTATTTCAAGAAATTAATGTCTCCACTTTTTGTAATGAAGTCTTAGTTAAGGTTTCTTGATTAGATTCATAAGTCAAACTAGCTATTAAAAACTTATGACACCAACAAATATTAACTCTAACAAAAAATGTCTATAAAGAATCTTGCATGAAAAATAATATAGTGACATTATTATTTAACACAATCACTTGGTCTTTGTAAAACCAAAATACACTCTCAATCAACCCCCATCCTCCAAAACATTAGATGCAGAAAAACAAACATAAAGTTCAACATGAGAGTTGTAAAGTAATTATATCTTACCCAGCAAAATCGAAGAAGACTTGTCAACTCCTTCTCTATAAGCAACACCAATATCAAATGCCACCGCTGCATATGCCTGTAAATGAAGAATCACATCGACTACATTAAAAGGGAAAAAATGTGAAGATATACATTGACTCGTAATTAAAAACTCACCATAAAAAAAGATAGAACATCCAATCACTATTACCGTGGCGGTGGTCGCGGAGGTGACATAAGTTGCGACATAAACTCATTATGATCATCCAAAAGATGATGTCTATCTTCAAACATCCTTCTATGTGGATCGGTCCAATGTCCAGGCTGGTGGTCATCCAGGTAAGCAGATTGAGAATGTGCTATGTCGGTCGTCAAATGACCAGGCTGGTTGTCACTCTGAGGACTAGAACGCTCCGTAACTGGTGATAGTGGAGTCCGCGGTGTCGAGGCACGCGAGGCCTAATACTAAGGTGTTGCATCAACAATGCCTCCATACGTGCTAAACGGTCCTGCATCTCTTGATTTTCTTCTTGGCGTTTCATCTTGTCCCTCTGCATTTGTTCTTGTCTTTCCATTCGCTCCTTCGGCAATGTTTCTTGCAACCTCTGGTGGTCCCGCTGGAGCTCTTCCAACTCATGAGGTCCATATGCTGGTCCTCGAGATGAGCTTGCTTCCCCTAAAGATATGCTAAGATGATAACCTTGTGACCCTAATCCGTAGACACGTCCCTTAACTTCTTGCACCACCTCAAGATAAACGTAATCCTCATCAATCGATGTGTCGGGGGTTTGGGTGGACATCTCCTCCAATCTCCGAGTGAGTTCATGTGACGACCCCAAATTTCAAGGCAAACCGGGCACCGCCACGTCGCCAGACACGTCACCAAGCATGCCACGTCACCGCACACTTAACTTTGACTGCCTGCGACCTACACCTTTATACATACCTTATTTGCCTTAACTTAATATTTATGAAGATTTTTATGGATATTTTCATCAAATTGACTAAGTTAAGTTATTCACAACTTATTAAGTTATTAAATATCAAGCGGAAGCCTTTTTTAAAAAAAGCATGCAAACGTCGTATGAAGGAAAAGTTTGCATTTGTATAATTAACCCTATAGTGTGGAATCCCGGTAATAGATACCATGTATATTAAAAGCGACAAAAGTACAACGGCGAGCATATACATGTATCGGGTATACAAGTCATCCCAAAATGTCATAAAGTAGTTAATAGATACATACAACTACCTATGCAAAAAGTGGCTCGCCTAAGACTCCTTTGCCGCGGCTCGTCGCAGGATCTGCGATTTGTCACCAAAAACAATGACAAATCCCGATAAGTAAATCCCGAGAAATTCAGTTAGTATTCACAAGAAATCCAAGAAAAGGGCTACAATTCATGCAGATAAAATAAATGAACAGAAATGTAAAGCATGAATATAAGTCGTGAGATAATCAAGAATACGGAACGCGAGTGTGGTGTACAACTGTCGAGCCCTGGGACATAAATATTAAACCGAGAAGGCCCTGGAGGTGAGGAAATCTACACCCCCTCTTCACGGTCGAAACGAGGAACTCTGTTGGTTGGAAGGTAGACTTCCGCCCAACGCCTCAAAAGAGAGGAAATCTGTGACAGAGGTGGACCTCACGTCAACTTGCTCTCGAGATCATCAACTCGCTGAGAAAAATCTCACACGTAGTCTAAAGTATGACCAACACCGTAGCAACAATCGGATCGAAGTCACACCGTCCCTTCGACCATACACAGACACACGCAGGAATAGAGTAAACATGCAAACTGAACTGACGTAAAGTAATGTGAAATAAATAATTTTCAAGAAAAATAAGTAAATTCGAACGACTTTCTCGTGGGTCTACTTACCTCCAACGCCTTTAAAATGTCCGGCACTTGCCTCGAGATACGTACCCGACACCCGACTATAGCCTCCTAAGTCCCTGGTGTCCATTTATATAAACTTAATTTATCATGAAAATTTACAACAATTTCCTAAAACTTTTTAAGACAAATTGTTTATTTTGCGCTTTTCGAGGCAAACCCCGCAAAAGTCGCGTCCAAAATATCCAAATATTTTATTTTTCATATATTCTATATATTTGGTCGCAATATGATCTTTTCATAATTTTTCTCATTTTTCTGGAATTTTCCATGATTTTTCCCAATTTTTCCTCTCTTTTTCCCATTTTCTCTGTTTTTCTTTTGTAAGCACTGGTCGGGTCGACCCAAACGGGTCGGACTCTGACCCGTCCGGCCCGGTCCGAGGTTGGATTGGGTCGGGGCCGACCCGTCTGGACCGCCCGGCCAAGCGTCCGCGGCCCGGCCCGATAGGTGCACACGCGCGCACGGCGCGTGTGCACCTTCTTCTTCTTCTTCTTTTCTTTCTCGGTTAGAGAACCGAACTCTTTTTTTTTTTTTTTTTTTTTTTTTTTCAACACAACGCAACAACAATAATCCGAACATCAACACCACACAATCGATTCAAAGAACTGAAAATTCGAAGAGAGAATGAACGAAACTCACTTGATTAATGGGGTCGAGCTTGCCACCGCCGAGATAGCCACCGCTGTCCCGCCGAGCTCGCCACCGCTGTCCCGCCGAGCTCACCGCCGCTTGCCCGCCAAGCTCCTCGCCGGAGCTTCCTCTCTGCGATCACTCACCCTCTCTCTCTCTCTTTCTCTCTTCTCTCCCTTCACCGTTTCTTCTCCTCCATCTCTCTCTCCCGTTTTTAAACAAAACACATTTTTTTTTGTTATTTGGTGAGAAAGGACAAAAAGGAATGATGATGAATAGTTGATGTGACTTTTAATGTGATGCGTGATGTGATGTGACAACTCAATCCCATATTACCCCGTACACCCGCGTTACTCGCACTCCACGACGCCGCACGCTCTCGTCACTATAAGCGCACAACGCGACTAAGCGAAATTCTTAATTCACGCGGCGCGAACTATTAACAATAGTAAAATAATTAAATATTCGCCATACAAAAATAACATATTTCCTGATTAGGCGTGTCATAGACTTCTCTCACGACGTCCACGTGGATCTGAGCTTATGATATAAATTCGTAATTAGTCGGTTAATCGGGATTAATAAAAGCGGGCCGTTACAGTTCGGCCTGCATTAAATTAATAAACTAATAGTTAACTCTACTATTTTCTTTTAAATTGATGTGCTACATGTGTTGTGTCTCGAACTATTTATATATATGCAATTCATATTACTTACGTCAATCTTCGCGGATCTCTGATCGACGAAAGTTTGGCCATCATTGCCATGGGTGTGGAGGTGTCGAAACATCTCCTTGCGTGTGGGACGACGTTTAAGCTTCTTCTCTACAAACGAGTTCTAGGATTAGTAGTTTTTATTTCGGTTCATCTACATACGAAACTATTTATGTATGTATACGTACCAACGTATCACCATGCTGTCTCGCGAGATATACTTCTAGCGCTATGTAACAAAATACCAGTGCTCGGCCCTCCCACCTCAGACTTTCTATTCGTGCTCATCTGCTCAGACTTATTCTCGAATGTTTCATCTGTTGTTCGCATTCGTTTGTAATGCTCAAACACCTCATATGTCAAGTAAATAAGTGCTATTCTTTTCTTCGCGATTAAATATATATTGCCTGTGTACCGGATGGTTGCCTTTCGACACCACGCATCGTATATCGCAAATGACATTTGCAAGTCCCAAGTGAAGAACACCTACAGATGAACAAGTAATGGACACATCCTCATTTCTATAATCAGAAACTAGTTTCAATAAATTCACTTCGATGGTTGATGTGAAGTTACTGACCTTCCACCTAAGCCAAAATATATCTCTTTGGGATTATGGAATATATTCTCATTTCCATCCTTCTTTCAAATATACACTCTTGAAGACTAAACTCATCTTCCCTGCCGCCACGGAAGAAGGGAGTAACCTACCATTTCGACATTTAAGTTAATATAGGAAAATAATATTTTTATAGATTAAGTATATATTGTGGAGATTAACATACAAGCCATGCTCATCAATGAGATGAGTAAGAGGGTTTTCGCCTTCCGTAGGGGTTGTCGACGGTCTGAAAAAGTCTAGGATCTCCTTAATCGCAGGTGGTATCGATGAGCGCAACCTGTTCGTGGATGACCTCGCGGATGAAGTCCTATGTGGTGCTGGGGGTCTACGAGATGTAGAAGTGTACTCGTTGCCTACTCCGGAGAATGGGCGGGATGAGATGAAGGTGATGGTGTGGCGTGATGCGACGAAGAAGGCCTGATACCATGCTTATGTGGGTATACATATCCTGGAGGTGATGGTGTGGAGTGGTGTGACGAAGAGGGATGGTACCATGTTGGGCTGGGAGTGCATGAATTGGAGGAGATGGAGTGTCGTGATGTGATGCCGAGGGACTAGCACCATACTGAGGTGTGTGTACAGTTCCTGCTAGTGATAATGTGGCATGTTGATGTGGATATGGATGACCGGGAGGCGATGAGGAGGTAATGTGATGACGACGGTCCGATGGCATAAGTTGGGTATGTACTTACATGTGACCATCCGTGGGTATAATGTAATGAGTACCGACCATTCGGATGGGAATGTGTATCATGGTGCGACTGCTGACAATTTCGTCATGTTCTCGCACCTAGGCCATAGCGGCTGACTTGCTGCGTCTAACATATCATACAAATTTTCGTTCCAGGATTTGGACGTTGTTCCACATCACACCAATTGAAACTCGGACCCGCCAAGTCGTGCAACATCTCATGATACGATATACAATAATTGGTTGTATGTGTCCCTTCGTGGTCATCATATCTCATCGTATTACTAGGTTCGTCATGTACATTTTGAGTGTACATATAATCTTCTTCCCCTTGTTCCGACCAACATTGATATCCCGAAATGAATCCCCGACGAAGTACATGAAGTTATACGGTGTCAACATCATAGTATGAACGATTACGACACTTCATATAGTTGCATGGACATCGAATTTTTCCCTCAGTGGCGAATGTCCTACAGTGCGTCTTTGCGTATGCTATGAACTCGTTCACGCCGTTAATGAACTCTCGTCGTGTAAACCCATTTTCAATACGACTATACATCCATTCTCGATTAGTAGACATCTCGATCCTAAGTTTTTCAGCTGATCAATGGATAAATCTTATCAACTCTTAAAAAAAAGAATATAAATTCTTAAATTTTTCTATATTTTTAGAAAATAATCTAAATTAATATTCATTAAATCGGATTATATATAATCTTGAGATTTCAAATATAGCTATGTATCTAGTAAGTATCAAGTAAATGGCAATCACAATTAATAAACAATATATAATTTAAAAATGCAAAGGGACATATGTTTAAGCTTCTTTAGGTGTGCTTTCCCTACAAACATGCTATGTACAAGAACTATGTACTTTTTTTCCTCACCATGAATTGCCCAAGTTTTTTTTCTTCAAAAACTCCATATAGTCTCGACATTTCTTATCAATTCTTACTAATGAAGTATATAAATTAATATACTTTTCTTTATTTTAAAAATAAATCCAAATATTCTTCAATTCCTAATATATATATAGTTTTGAGATTTCAAATATAACTACGTACCAACTAAATGACAATCATAATTAATAAACATTATAAGAATATATTAGTTATAACTCAATAAGACATCATTTTTCGTTGGAAATGCACAGCCAAACAATAATTTAGACAATGTACAGATTTATTAATTTACTGTATTATTATTCAATGAACATACTATATATGAACTAAATTTAACAATAGTAATTGATAATTTTCATATAACAAGCTAAGTGAAAATTGAAACTACATAAATGCAAATTCAATTCGTTCTAATTGTTGATTTGTTGCTATTTAGCAACAGATTGTTGAGTTGTTGATTTGTTTCTGTTTAGCAACAGATGGTTGAGTTGTTGATTTGTTGTTGTTTAGCAACATATTGTTGAGTTGTTGATTTGTTGCTGTTTAACAACAGATTGTTGAGTTGTTGATTTATTGCTGTTTAGCAATAGATGGTTGAGTTGTTGATTTGTTGCTATTTTGCAACATATTGTTGAGTTGTTGATTTGTTGCTTTTTAGCAACAAATGGTTGAGTTGTTGATTTGTTGTTGTTTAGCAACATATTGTTGAGTTGTTGATTTGTTGCTGTTTAGCAACAGATTTTTGAGTTGTTGATTTGTTGCTGTTTAGCAGGTTGTCGCTATTTTTAGATGCTAAACATAACCTAGGTAAGATTTCGTTGAAATATTAAAGGAAAAACTTAGATTTCCTAATTTCAGTAGTAAAAGAAAACAAACATAACGATTCAACAAGTTCCAAAATAGAAGTTTAAGAAAGCGCAAACCACGAGTGCTCCGATGATGATGTACTGGAATAAGGATTACGCGAGGCTGGGACTGTGATTTGAAGGTCCACCGCCTAGTCGCGAGGCACTCCACGAGTCTGCTATGCATTCGTGCTAGTCCATCGGGGTGAAGCTCGGCGACGGCGATGTCGGTGTGCAAGAGGAGTCACGTATGAGGAGACTCGCGACGGAGTCGAGGATGAGGCGAGCAGCAGCGGCAGAGGAGGCAAGCAGCGGCGGCGGATGAGGAGAGCAGCGGCGGAGCGAGGCTCGGGCCGATGGCGTCGGCGTGCGAGCAGCGGGCAGAGTCGCCGAAGGATAAAGGCGGCGGAGAGAGGCCGCGTGTTGTCTAATAACATTGGCCGACGACGACGTCGATGATGGTGGCGATAGTGTTGGCGACGATGATGCGAGAGTCGCGATGAGGAGACCTCCGACGGAGTCGCGGATGAGGCGAGCAGCGGCGACGGAAGAGGCGAGCAGCGGCGGTGGAGGAGGAAAGCAACGGAGGAGCGACCCGCGTGTCGATGGCATCGGCATGCGATGCAGAGGAAGGAGAGAGGTGGCGGAGTCGCGGAAGACAACGAGGGCGACTGTGGTGGCGATGGTGCTGGCGACGATGGTATGGCGGTGGTGAAGGGGGTTTCGCAGATGGTTTGCGTAGAGAAGGGATGAGGAGGATAAGTTTTCGTTTTCACTTTTTTTTGTTTGCGATAGATCTGTGACAAATTATGTCTGTCGCTGGTCTGCAGCAGATCAGTTTACTCTGCTACATATCAGCAATAAAATCAAGTCTGTCGCTGATGTGTAGCAAATCTATCATAGCCTCATTTTTTATTTTTCACTTTGTCACGGATCAGCGACATAATCATGTATGTCGCTGATCTGTAGCAAATCTGTCACAACCTTGGCGGGAAATGTATGGTAGGAGAAATCACGACAGATATGTGACAACATATAATCCGTCACAAATCTATCAACTAAATTGTTTCTTTTGGGTCAACCGAGTCAAACGGACTGTTTAATGCACAACTGTTTCCGATTTTTTGCTATTTAGCAACATATTCTTTCAGTCACAATTTTTTGATGTTATTCCACATTTTTCTTGTAGTGATAAACTTAAACATATAATCAAATCCCAAATTAAAATCATTTAAGCATTACAACCAAGGCTCATTATATCGACATGTTCTTTAAATGCCTTTATTGTAATCTTTTCAGTAAGGAATTTGCAACCATAAGATATGTGCTAATATGTTTCTATTGACACTTTTTTACTTTTTAACTTCTTCTTAAATTGCAAAGTATTTTATTTCCATGTGCTTAACATCAATTAAATATTGATCGTAACTTTAAGAAAATATAACAACATAATTATCGTAATAAACTTTTGAAGGGTTAGAAATTGAGTTAATAATACATGAAACCCTAAAGTGAATTTCTTTTAATATAATCTTTGATTTGTAGCTTTAAACTACAAACTCGACTTTCATAGTAGAAATATTCATAATTGTTTACTTAACACTCTTTAGAGATTTTTTCATTAGTGAAAAAAAACATATCCAAAAGTAGACTTTGTAATGTCAAGATATCGATCAAAGTCTCTGTCCAAATAATCATTAACTTTAAAGTTATCAGACTTTCTATAAGTGAGCATGTAATCTTTTGCCCATTATAAATATCATAAAACCTTCTTTGCAGCTCACTAATGATCTGTGCAATGGTTGCTTTGGTAAAATTCTAACACGCCAATTAACAAAACTTAAACTCGATCTAATATATAATTCATTTTAGAGTTCTGAAAGAGAAACTCTTTGATCTGATATAACATACCGAGATCACTGTTGTTAAGCAAAATATCATTAATGCATCAAATCAAAATATGAACTTGCATGCTCCCACCAACCTTCAATATATATAGATTGATAACATTTGTCTTAAGTCTGAAAGATGTTATCATAACGTTAACTTAATATACCATTGACGAGAAGTTTGTTTTAATCCATATAATGACGTTGTAAATTTGCATACTATGTTTTCATTCTTTATACTATAAATTTCTATAGATTGATTCATATGGACTTCATCATCTAAACTCTCACTCAAAATAGTGTATACATTTATTTGGTGTGATTTTAAATTTACAAGTCTAGCTTTAGATCATTTGATATTGCTTTTAGAATTATTTTTAGTCTTGAAAACTCATTTCCATCTAATGAATTTAGAATTCTGAGGTAGTTGAACAAGATTATAGACTTTATTTTGACCCATTGATTAAATACTTATTATGCATGACATCAATCCATTTCATGCATTAACCACTTTGATGGATTAATCATAATAAATTGGATCTTTAATATTTATTTTATATCATAATCAAATTCCTATAAGTACACTACAAAATTATCAGGTATAAATGAATTCTTCATTTTGAGGTTTTTGAAATATTCATTCTCTTAAATTATTAACAACTTATACGAGTAACAACTTCATATGTGTTATAGATAATATGACGTGTCACTCCCACTAATTTTGTTGTTGTTAAATTATCTAACAATTTCAATTTCGATAATCTATATACAATTGTTAGGACGATAATTTTTTTGGCCTTTGAATTTTATAAGGTAACCAATGAAATTAATAACCATTGATCATTCTAAAATCTATTTTTGAATTTTATAAGAACTATAACCATTGTTTTTTTAACCTTTGTTGGATAAACCTAAATATGGAGATGTCTTAAGTTTAGTTTCATTTCAATCCATAACTCAAAAGGAATTTTAGGATATGACATATAGGGACCTTATTTAAGGTTTTTTAATCCCTAACCATTTCCATCAATATTTGGTTATGCCTTTTTGCTACATCATTATGTCGATGCATATACCAGGTATTGTCTATTAAACACAAATATCATGTCGTTCAAGGAGTTTAGCAAATGGACTAGGACATTGTTTAATTATTTAATATTATCTTTCGTAACATTCACCAAATAGAGATCGATAGAGTGTCAAATTATCCATGTATGCTCATATATATGAATCATTCATAAGATTGGTAATATTATGTTTTTTATTTGAGTAAAAGTGCAATATACTTTATTCTATAAGTAATTAAAAAATAAAAAATGTATGATACCTTTGGGTATCCATTTCATTTTTAACTTGTCATAAAATAATAAATAAAATTTACTAAAATGTGGTGCACATTTGGGCCAAAATCATAAAATATTAGTTCATATATTACTAAAAATGTGGTGCACCTTTAGGTCTTAGTAATTAATCAAAAATCAAGAAGATGAGATACCTTTAGGTATCCTTCATCATTCTTAATTATCAATAACAGAAATAATTAATATGCATTAAATCATGTTAATCATAAATTATTAGAAAATGATTCACCTTTGTGTTAAACCAATTCCTAGTAATTATAATAAAATCATAAGAAAATGTAAAATACATGAAAACTGACATAATTTGTTGTTTAAACTATTTAATTAGATCACTTTGGTGACTAACTCGAATTCATAATATAAACGACAAATTATAATTATAATATCAATAATATTACATTTTCTTTTTATTATCACATATGTAAATGTCAGTTCATTATATATTACTAAAATGTTGTAAACCTTTGGTCGACCATAATATTTTAGTAATGTGTGTTGCATATATAAGTATAGTTAGGTCACTTTGGTGACAACTAACTCATAAAAATAATTTGGTGATGACAATCACACTATCATACTAATTAAATAATTTCACATGAAAACATAATATTTATTCACATCAAAATTATATGCAAGTGATATAAGATATTATCTCAACTGATCCAATAAATTAATATGCACACAAATAATGTTCATATATAGAAGCGTAATAATTAAGCATCACTAAAACATGACCAATTAATGTATGTGATGTGAAAAACTATCTTTTCTTTATTTGATTTATAGCATAATAAAACGTACTAGTTTATTTGAGTATATATATATACACTTTAAGATCATAACATAATAATATGTACATATCATCACTAGAACATTTTAAGCTTTTAATAGAGATTTTAAAACCCATATTAAATAAAGTGTTATTAAATGTCATATAAAAATGTGTTATGTTTTAATTTTTAATACATGTATTACATAAAAATTTTTAAAACTCCTATCAATTAGGTGTTATTTAATAACACCCCCTTTAATAGGGGTTTAAAAATCTCTATTAAATACCGAAATTGTTCTAATGTATATACTAATGAAATGACATGTACATTTTTTATTTACAACACTATGATGTTAATAATAGCATTTTTTAAGTGGTTTGAGTGACGGTGGGGCATTGCATGCGTTTTTAGTAATAGGCTGATTTCTTAAATGTGTAGAAGATTAACTGTTAAGCTTAAAGAAACATGAAATTTTCGGATGCCTTCATATTAATTACTTTGTAAAAGCACTAGTGGAGTAGTGTTGATGAATGATGAGGTACATGCTGCAATATCCATACTACGGCTCTGTTTGACTTGCACAAATTAGCTTATAAGTTGAATTATAAGTTACTTTGTAAAATAAGTTGTGTTTGGTAAGTAGATGATTTCTTAAATCAGCTAGATGAAACACTGAGTTTTTAAACGCTAATACTAATAGCATTTCAAATAAAAAACGTTAATTATCATTTTTGTTCCACTTTTACCCTTATGTGTGTGTGACATGATTTTGGTCCCACACCATTGCTGTCCATACTCCATACTTCCATAGTAACGAGATTAATACACGCGACTTCATCAAGTTAATATTTTAATTTTTTTTGTTACAAACTTTATCAAGAAGTTTGGAATTAAACCGTTGCACACCTATGTGAAGAAATTGCTGTCTCATTGATATTATATATTTATAGGTAATTTATTTATTTAATGTAATAGTACATAAATTTTGGGACTGAGGCTATGTTTGTTGTTGTTGTTGTTGTTGTTGTTGTTGTTGTTGTAATAGTACACAAATATTAATATAATTTATATATGTCATAGTATATATTATTCATTTTTTAAAAAAGTTTACATATAATTTATTTGTATTTATAATATATCCTTTTATCTCATTTTGTATTTCTCAACTAATCAATCAGCTATTCTTTCAAATAATTTTTAGTTGATTAGCTAGATTATTAGCTTTCCGCTATTAGCTAATAGATTATCAGCTGTCAGCTAGATTATCCCATGTCAGCTAGATTATTAGCTATCAACTAAATTATCAGCTAATGTTGTCAAACATAGCCTACATATATGCTATGATGTGTCATTCCCAATAATTCTTAGTGATGCATGTATAATTAATTCATTCATGGGGCCTATGTATTTAGAAGCTGGTAAGACTAAAAAACTTTAAAAGTTTTTAAAAACTGTTAGTTTATAACAGTTATTTTCATAAAATGTCTTTAATCCCTATAAAATATGTTTATTTTTATTCTTTATCAATTGTAGCGTGAAAAGAAGTCCAATTAGAAATTAATGAATTTATATATATATATATATATATATATACTAGTTTCATAACATGCTCCGCACGTGCGGTGCACACGCACTACAGATAAATTATCAAATCAAAAATAAAATTTTAAATATGTATAAAACTCAACAACCTTTATAAGTATTTAATTTAATATAAATAGTTCCTAAATGCAAAAATATGAATATACAATTCATTGTAGATGAAAAGGTGATGGCTTGCTATACAACATTAAAAGTCTTATGAAGATAGCTACAATAAAAACTAATTTCTAATATTTTTTCCACAAAAATAAAAAACTTATACCAATTCATCCTAATGCATTTTAGAGTTTCTTCTATAAAGATTTTGCATTAATTCTTCATTTTAATTCACCACACCAATTAATAAAAGGATTCTACTTGTTGTTTGTTTTATTAAGCTTGGAGATTTATATGCATTCAATGATCAATTATTTGAAGAGAATGCCTGACTAATGAACTCATTGCAATGCAAACAATAGCCAAATTAGTTGGTTTCCTAGTCGTCTTATACATGCATGAAATGTTGAATATAGTCAAGGATGTAGCTAAATATCCTCACTTGATGAAAACCAACAAACTAAGCAACTTACTCAAGTATCTTACGCAAACTTATCTTAGGCAAGGACCTCACACACAATTTAATGAAAAACTACTTCCATACGACCTCATTTTATTTGAAGGGCACATCTATCCATAACTATAAGTAGCAAGCCTAAGTTAACATGCACATTAATATCTATAAAGATTATAAGATTGTTTTGTCAAATGGAGAATCCTTGCCTATCATAGTGCATAAATCAAAGAATGGACACAACATACTTCAAATAAAAAAGGAGACAAGTAGAACCTTAGGCGAAAAATCAAAACATGAAAAAGTAGCAAAAGCGTGAGAGAAATCGAGAGTTGGAAACATAAAGATTAGAAAGTCGATAGTACGGGGGCATGAGAAAAATCAAGAATTGGAAACAGAGTGATTAAACAACTGATCATAGAAACCAAAAGTTTAAATTTTAGTAGAGGTTTACAATATCAGCTTTGTTCTGCAATCCATTGGCGTATTCACATTTTAGGCTTATTTGAAGTTTTGTCGTAGCGAGTTCTTTTTTTCTCCCTTGAGGATGGAGCTTGGAGGCCCATCCCCCTTCTTTGCTTTGTTCGCTAATCTCCAGATATCTGAATGTTCTCTTACTTAAGTGCTGCACTTTGTTTCATTTTTCTTTTAAGGTATTGCATATTGGCTAAACATTTAAAATTATTATTCAGGTGGCTATAAACACTGTCATTCAAGATGAGAAGGAATTCTTGGATCACGTTATTAAATCAAAAAACATGAAACGCCTTACTGCATTGTAAGTTTCTTTCTTTGACATGCTCAATTCTATTTGCAATTTTAGTCATAAACTTCAAGAGTATGGATACATAAAAAGAAAGGAACAACTCTAATTCTTCAACTATGACATCACATTCAGGGGAGAGGGAGAGGGAGAGGGAGAGGGTGAGGAAATCCAACATTATCAAATTGGGTAAGAAATGAAAAAAAAAAAAACCTTAAATATTAAATGCCAAAGGCTGTTGAATCCAAATGCACTCCATTTTGGCTGCTCGCCACCAATAGAAGGTTCCTTTTAAAGAGATGTTCAGGTTGCTTACTCCCTCAAATTTCGATACATTGAGCATGAATTTCCTCACAATCCCATGAGCAATGTTAAGGAAACTGTATTTTAAAGAAACTACCAGTTATGAAAACTCAATAATATATTCAGCGGTTAAGGAAATTAGTATATCGTGTAATTAGTAGTTTCCATCTGTGATTGCACTTTCCTTTTGTATTCTAAGTCTTGTACGTGTATATATAAGTTACCTTGTACATAAGATGAATACACAATAAATTTATTTCTTAAGAAATTATCAAGCAACATATGAATCAAGGACTAAGTCATGAGTTTCCTCGCAACCTCCTTAAAGCCATATTGTCAAACACCTTTGACGCACTTTTGGCAAAACCTAAAGTAGTTCAACATATAGTTGACAATTAAAACACCAACATTTGAAATGAAAATCTCATTTTTAAGGAACAAATAAAGTCAACATCATGATCTCAATCTACATGTGCATAAACTTGCTTAGTGATGGTTGCACACTATCTACAATAAATCACTTTTAAAAGAAATTGTAGGAGAAATATGAAATCTACATGAAACTTCTTAAAATTATTAGAAAAAAAAGCATTCTTTCTCAGTTAATCCTTTTTTTTTTTTCTACATGTGCATAAACTTGCTTAGTGATGGTTGCTTAGATGTTTTCTTGGCTTGATTTGTACAATCCCCATGATACATCTGACCCACCGATAAATAGAAAATAAAGAAAAAAAAAAAAAGAAGAAATTAAGAATGGCCCAATTCACGAGAAACATAAATTACATAACACAGTAGAATCCCACATGTTCTTAAGCAACAGTCACTCAATAAATCAACAAATTAAACCTAAATAAACATGAATTTATTTATTTAGACTTCCAACTTTTATACGATAAGAAGTCGATTGTGGGAGAACCAAAGAGCCCTAATTGCACAGTTAATCCATTTTTTTTGTTTCAACTAAAATAAGTGGAAACCTATCTGACCCAAACAGAGGTACAAATCAAGAACAACAACACATAAGTCATCAACAACAGGAATAACATGCATTGTTAATACATAATCGAAAGGCAGCAACAACAGTAATAAGAACGAACTTGTAATCAATGCGTTAATCAGAACCCAAAACAACCCTTGAGAGAGCACCGTCATTACGAATGGAAAAGAAAATTTTGAGAGAGAAATAAAAGCAAGAAAACTTTAAAAGAGCATAGAGGCGATGGAATTCTTGTAGAGGAGAGGAGGAAGAGGAGATGGTGGAGTTGTTTTCGAAAAGGAGGAGACTAATCAAAAAATGGTTATTCGTGTTGTAAATTAAGTTGAAACTTGCTAAGAACTAGAAAAAAAAAAAGAAGACTAAGAACTTCTACTACTATAAACTACTACTACAAATGAGAAGAGAAAAAAAATGAGATAGTTGGAATGAGAAGTTTTCATTCAACTTGGTGTATAAATTACAATGGGTATGACACCCTTTATATAGATCATTTAGTGATGATGATAATTGTACTTATACAATGTGTACAAGTTATACATACACCACAAGTCATATAACACATCATAAGCAACATAGACAATACATGAGAGAGTTGGTGTACATTAGAGAGGATTACAAGTTACATGACAATACATGAATAAGTGATTATACATTGAAGTTGAATACAAGTTATGTAGAGTGTACAAGTTACATTCAATGTGGAAGTCATGATTGATGTTACAATTCAATGTGAGAGTCATGTTTGACAATGTGATCATTCATAAGCTTGGTTAAAGGGTCATCCAATTTACAACACTCCATTTGGATGACACTTGCTGAGAGAATATGCATCGTTAAAACCTGTACTAGAAAAACACTGTGGGAAAAAATCTAGTATAGAAAAAGAGTACAATGTTCTCGTCAATCTTGATTTGTAGTATAATATTATTGATTGTCTCATTAAAAATCTTGCTAGGAAAATCTAGTGGGACAAAACCAAAGCTAAGGAAAAGAGTGCAACACATTGATACACTTTGAGAGAATATATATATGCATCATTAAAACCTTTACTAGAAAAACCCCGTGGGAAAAAATCTAGTATAGGAAAAAAAGTACATTGCTCTCATAAATTTTTTATACGGAGTATAATAATATTAGGATTGCCTCTTTAGAAACCTTGCTAGGCAAATCCGGTGGGATCAAACCAATAGCGAAAGGAAAATAGTGCAATACACTAATCAACTTTGATAAAGAGTTTTAGTATTGTTAGAATTGGCTCATTAAAAACCTTTGCAAAGAAAATTCAGTGGGATAAAACCATAGCAAAGGGAAAAAAAGTGCAATACACTAACCAATAACTCATTTTGATTCTCCCCCTCATGTTCACATGGGTGAGACATTTTATGCATTTTGTTGCACATGGACATCGTTTTCTATATGAACCATTAATGCTGAAGCATATAATTGTCAATTTTTTGTATATAGTACTTGCATCAAGTAATTGATTCATAAATTTGTTACTACGGAATGATCCTTTGAACTTCGAGTTCATATTAATTTATATATGGATCAAAACACAACAAATTTAATGCAATTTGATGTGTTTCAAGCAATTTCATGCCATTCTTTTTGAATTGGCTTATATCTCCTCCTAATGGTGGTAAAACTGCTTCATCAAAGTGACAATTAGCAAAAATTGTTATAAATAATTTTCCTATTAGGTATTCAATGCATTTTATAATCTGATTAATGGAGAGTAAATCAATATACGTCTCTTATTGATTTGCCTTGAGATAATCTCTAGCTGAAAAAAAATCCAATTAGATAAAGGATGTCCATGTGAATTATGATATTTTCGCATTATTGATGATTATGGATAATCAAATAAGTCTTTCCACATTATGAATGTCATTTGATTTATAACGACATTCGTTTTAATGTGTTTTATATATTCCAAAAATTAAAGCCGAAAATATTATACTCAGATTAAATCATATAAATAAATTTTCTATTATTTTGAGTAGACTTCTTCTGAACAAGACATTAACAATAAAATCGTTATATTATATATTACCTGAACATTAGCCTCCACTAAGTTCGAATTGGAAAAATATTCACTTTTATATTATAATGTACATGCATGTAGCACGATACATAAGACATAAACTCATTGCTCATATTTATGTCACGATTTGAACACATATCGATGTACCTGTTTTATCGAGCCATTTTTAATGATAAGATTCATAATATTTTGCCTTTGATTTTGAAGGAATGGTAAAGGTCACAAAAATATTCGGATATATATATATATATATATATATATATATATATATATATATGACAATATTTAGGCAAAATAGCCTTTCATGTATGACTAAAAAAATATCACAATTATGAGCGCTCATTGTCAATAATTATTTGCCCTTTGTAGTGGTGCACCACTTTTGTTCCAAATTTTGGTGAAATTGTCAATATGACATTTACCCGATATTTTCACATTTTCAACGTCCATAAATTTATTATTATGATCATGATCATTATATGCAACATACGCTTCTTAATTTGAAGCTGAACTAATTGGACGAGAGCGATATTATATTTATAATATCTCATTATTTTACTCAGCTACCATGAGACAAGAAATCAATCCTTAATATTTATTGGATTGACATGAGCACTCGATATTTGTTGCAACAATAAATCGAGGAAGGCCACGTGACCTTATTTTTATTGTCACATTAGTCATATTTCCACATAGCCTCAACATAGAGGTAATTAAAATTGTGAAATTATAATTAATATTTGACCGATTAAATTTTGTACCATGAGACTCAGCCGCTCATTTTGAGTTTTTGGAGCATTACCCTTTTGGTATGTATATATATAACTCTATAAGGTGAAAAGATATATCAAGTGAAATATTCACTTTTCAAATCTCTGAAGAGAAATTGACGAATGATTATGTATAACACACATTTTTGCATATATGCTTTATTCACAAATTGTAGTATCTAATTGTCATGACAAGTAATTCTTGTTGATAATATAATAAGACAACAATTTCAACTATGGTTGAATAATATTTTAAAAATAAATTTAATATAAAATAGTTTTTCCCTTTTTATGTAAAAACATAACATATGATTAAATATATGTTCACAACTTGATTCATTAATAAACAAAATATGTTATTCATATGAGTTGGTGGGACAACCTCCAGGTTGGGTGGCGAGAAATAGTCTACTTAATACCATACCTCCTCGAACGGGATAACCCATCTCCCTTTCAATGTTTAGCTTTACCGGGGACAAAGTTTACCCACTATCAACTCAAACTTATAACATTATTTGTATTATAAAATAAAAAATAGAACAATAACTAATCGTTTGTAGTTTTAAAAGAAAAACTACATGTCACACATTGACTTTTGATTTCTGATGTAGAAGATCGTATAAGACGCAGCTACATAGCATACTCTTGCAATCGGTGACATTATAATGCATAGTATATGAATAAAGTATGCATATAGAAGTGATGCACGTAATAAAAGGAAGCAATCATGATAATATAGAAATAAATTGAACTTATTTAAATAACAAAAGTTATACCTTCCTAGCTTCATCTCCTTAACAAGCCTTTTGAACTTCAAGATATCCTTAATGCTAGAGCAAGTTCGTGCTGATAATGTGCTGTAAATTAAGTTGAAACTTGCTAAGAATTAGAGAAGGAAATAGAAGACTAAAAACTTATACTACTACAAACTACTACTACAAATGAGAAGAGAAGAAATGAGATAGTTGGAATGAGAAGTTTTCATTCAACTTGATGTGTGAATTACAATGGGTATGACACCCTTTATTTAGGCCATTTAGTGATGATGATAATTGTACTATACAATGTGTACAAGTTATACATACACCACAAGTCATACAACACATCACAAGCATCATTGACAATACATGGAAGAGTTGGTGTACATTGGAGAGGATTATAAGTTACATGACAAGAAATGGATAAGTGATTATACATTGGACCTGAATACAAGTTTTGTAGAGTATACAAGTTACATTCAATGTAAAAGTCATGCTTGATGTTACAATTCAATGTGAGAGTCATGCATGACAATGTGATCATTTATAAGCTTGGTTAAAGGGTCATCTAATTTACAACAATTCGCTTATATATTGTTGTAAATTGAGTTGGAGCTTGCTAAGAATTAGAGAATGAAATAGAAGACTAAGAACTTTTACTATTATAAACTACTACTACAAAGGAGAAGAGAAGAAATGAGATAATTGGAATGAGATGTTTTCATTCAACTTGGTGTGTTTTTACAATAAGGTTAACACCCTTTATATAGGCCATTTGGTGATGATGATAAATGTACTTTATACAATGTGTACAAGTAACACAAACACCCCATATCATACAACAAATTACAAGTAATTTGACAATACATGGAAAGAGTTGGTGTACATTGGAAATGGTTACAAGTAACATGACAATACATAGATAAGTAGAGGTACTATTAAGTGAGAAATACAAGTTACATAACTACACAATATGTTGGTGTACATGTATGGTCATCCATACTCCACAACACTCCCCCTTGGATGACACTTGCTTAGAGATTGTGTCTCTTAAAACTTCTACTAAGAAAAACCCTGTGGGAAAAAATATAGTAAAAGAAAAAGAGTACACTATTCTCATAAATATTAAGATGGGTATAATATTGTTAAGATTATTTCATTAAAAACCTTGTTAGGAAAACCCAATGGAATAAAACCATAAATAAGGGAAAAAAAGTGCAATACACTAATCAATAACTTCCCCTCATGTGAACATGCATGAAACTTGTTCGTTTCTTTATTTGCAATGTCCTTAAGTTTACAAAAGCCAATACCATATGTAAGTCTTTTAAATGTCGTAGTTGGTAAAGGTTTTGTGAATAAATCAGTAAGATTATCATTCGATAGGATTTGCTTGACATCAATTTCACCATTCTTCTGAAGCTCATGTGCATAAAAGAATTTTGGTGAAATATGTTTTGTTTTGTCCTCTTTTATGAATCATTCACTTAATTGTACGATACATGCTGCATTATCTTAATATAATATGGTTGAATAATATTTTATTGAAGGCAACCCACATGATTCTTGAATATGTTCAATCATGTTTCTCAACCATACACATTCACGAATTGTTTCATAAATTGCAAGTACTTCAGAATGATTGGAAGAAATAGCAACCATAGTATGCTTTATTGACTTCCATGATACAATAGTATTACCACAGGTGCATACATAACTCGTTTGAGAACGAGCCTTGTGGAGATCAGATAAAAATCCAGCATCAACATAGCCTTGGAGATTTAATTTTACCACTCTCGAGTAAAACAAACCTATGTCACTTGTTCCTCGAAGATATCGAAAAACATGTTTAACACCATTCTAATGTCTTCGAGTTGGTGAAGAGGTGTGTCTTGCAAGTAGGTTGACAACAAAAGCAATGTCAGGTCTTGTACAATTCGCAAGATACAAAGTGCACCAATTGCACTTATATATGGTACCTCCAGACCTAGTAGCTCTTCATCACTTTCATGAGGTCGAAATGGATCCTTATCCACTTTAAGTGATCCGACAACCATTGGAGAGCTCTAATGGATGTGCTTGTCCATATAAAATCTTTTTAATATTTTTTCAATATAATTTGATTGATGGACAAGTATTCCACTAGAAAAATGTTCAATTTGCAAACCAAGACAAAGTTTTCTTTTTTCCAAGTTCTTTAATCTCGAATTCCTTTTTTAAGTATTCAGATGTTCTAATGATGTCGTCGTGGTTTCACACTATATTTAAATCATCAACATATACAACAATAATCACAAATCCTATTGATAATATTTTAATGAAGACACGTGGGCAAAACTAATTATTTACATATCATTCTTTAAGTAAATAATCACTAAGACGTTTGTACCACATTCGTCCGAATTGTTTCAATCTGTACAAAGACTATATATACTGCATATTATGAGGTTTTGATTTTATTTCTTCTGATATTACAAATTCTTTAGGGATTCTCATATATATCTCACTATCTAAGGATCCATGCGGATATGCAGTAAAGACATCCATTAAATGCATATCAAGCCCTTCAGAAATTGCAAAACTTATCAAGAACCGAAATATGATTGCATCTATAACAGGAGAATATGTTTCCTCATAATCGATGTCAAGTCTTTGTGAGAAACCTTGAGCTACAAGTTTTGCTTTGTACCTTGTAAATTCATTTTTTCTCGTTTCTATTTCGTACAAATACTATTTATATCCAACGGGTTTTACGCCATCTGACGTTTGAACAATCAGTCTAAAAATCTCTCGTTTCCTTAACGACTCTAGCTTTGCTTGGAAAGCCTCTTGCAATTTTTGCTAATCAAGTCTTTTTCGACATTCATCCACTAATCGTGGTTCTTAATCATCATCATTTTCACATATTTCAAAGGACACATTGAAAACAAATATATCATCAGGATCAATTTTTTTCGATCCCAAATCTTACCCGAATTTAAATAATTTATTGAGATCTCATTATTTTCATTTTCTCCTCTTTTTCTAGAGGCAGTTGTTCCTCGTCAGAATCAACTTGTTTCAACAAATCCTTATCAAATGACTCACGTGCTTTCTAAGGAGTATTTTGATTTGTATTTATTTTTACTCATGTTTTCCTCTTTCGAGGAATTGTATCCTTTGAACCAACTGGTCTTCCACGCTTTAAGCGTTTCGTTGGTTCTTGTGCATTTTGTTGCACAGAGACATCAATTTTTGCAGAAGCTTTTACAATTGGAATATGTGATTTTGTCACTTATTTTGCATCAGTAAATGCATTGGGTAATTGATTTGCGATTTGTTGCAAATGAATAATCTTTTGAACTTCAAGTTCACACTGATTTGTGCGTGGATAATAATGTGATAAAGTTGATGCATTCCAAGCAATTTCACGCCATTCATTTTGAATTGACTTTTTATCTCCCCCTAATGATGGGAAAATTGCTTCATCAAAGTGACAATCAACAAAACGTGCAGTAAATAAATCCTCTGTTAAGGGCTCAAGGTATCTTATAATGGACGATGAGTTAAATCCAACATAAATCTCAAGTTTTCGTTGTGGACTCATCTTAATTCTATTGGGAGCTGGTATAAGAACATACACTGCACAACCAAAAAATTTTCAAGTGTGAAATATTAGGTTGTTGACCTAAAATGAGTTACATGGGGGAATGTTCATGGTATGCAGTAGGACTTATAACGAATGATAGATGCTGTATGAAGGACAGCATGTCCCCAAACTGAAGTTGATAACTTAGTTCTCATGATTAAATGTCTAGCAAATAATTGAATGTGTTTAATTAGAGATTCTCCCAAACCATTCTGGGTATGCATGTGTGGAACAAAATGTTCAATGGCAATTCCTATAGTCACGCAATAATTTTTAAATGCTTGAAATTGAAATTCTTCGGCAGTATCAAGACGGATGGTCTAGATTGGGTTGTTAGGGAATTGTGCTTTTAACTTAATGATTTGTGTTAAAAGTCTAGCAAATGCAACATTGCGAGTTGAAAGCAAACATCAAAACCATGAAATATCTAAATGGTCTACAGGGATGATGAATAGGTCCACATATGTCTCCCTGAATGTGTTCTAAGAAAATTGGGGATTCCACAATAATTTTACTTGGGGATGGTTTAACTATCAATTTACCTTGAGAACAACTAACACAATTATAGTCACCAGCTGAAAATATTTCATGACTCCTTAAAGAATGTCCATGCTAATTATTAATTATTCTTCGCATCATTGATGATCCTGGATGATCAAACCGATCATGTCATAAAATGAATGTCTTTGGATCATTAATTTTCTTATTTAAGACGACATTCGTTTCGACGTGCCTTATATGAGTAAAATATAATCCAGAGGACAAAGCCAGAATTTTTCTAACACTTCTTGTTCCCATTTGAAACCAATGTGACATAGAGAAATTCTCTATTATTCTCGTTCATGGTTTCAATTTGATATCCATTTTGTCAAATATCTTTAAAGTTGAATAAATTTCTCTGGATTTTTTAGAGTATAAGGCATTGTCAACATGAATTGTTGTTCCCCCATGCAATATAATATTTGCTCTTCCAAAGCCATTAATCAAATTGGAGATACCCAATATTATTTAAACATTAGCCTTAACTAAGTTCAAATTAGAGAAATATTCTCTATTTTTAAAGATTGTGTGCGTTGTAGCACAAGTTGGAAGACATATATCGCTATTATTTGATTCATGATTTGAACACATGATTTATTGATCCATCTAGACAAAAAATGTTTGACAAATTAGAAAAAGAGTCATATTTCATTCATAATAAGAAAGTAGTACATATAACTAAGAAGCATAACAAAAACTTGTACATAGAATTATTGAAAATCATTACATATGATCATTAAAAATATCGAAATTAATGTTTGGATCATCGTGAAAATTCAGGACATCCATATAATTGATGTCCGAAGAGCCATCTCCGATAGTGAAGTTCATCTTAACTGTTTTGTCTTTCTCCTTTAAGGAGGCTTGATAAAGATCAATAAAATGCTTAGGCGTACTGCATACATGAGCTCAGTGGCCTTTAGACCACTCCTGTGACATGGTTGGCCACGATCACGAGCATTCCCATTTTTAGCAGTATTTTTCCCTTTATTCCGAACAATGTCATTCTTATTCCATTTATTTTGGAACTTATTGCTATGAAATTTAGAATAAGGCTGGCCATAATCTTTGCTGATTGATCCTTTCCCATTTTCACGTCCGTGGTTTTTCTTTCCTTGACCCTTTTATGGTCATTATAGGATGTTGCATTTGCTTCATTAATTAAACTAGAACCAGGTGGATAGGAGTTGTGGTTCTTCAATAGAAGCTCATTATTTTGTTCAGCCACAATGAGACAAGAAATTAATTCTGAGTACTTTTGAAATTGACGCGCTCGATATTACTGTTGCAATAACAGATTTGAGGCATGAAAAGTACTGAATGTTTTTTCCATCATTGCCTCATCAGATATATTTTCTCCACACAGCCTTAAATGAGAGGTAATATTAAACATGATGGAGTTATACTCACTGACTATTTTGAAATCTTGTAGCTTAATATTTAAACAGTCGTTTTGAGTTTTTGGAAATATCACATTCTTTTGCTAATCATATCGCTTTTTCAAGCTTAACCACAAGTTGATAGGGTCTTTTATATTAAGATACTCATTTTTTAGACCTTCATGGAGATGATGGTGAAGGAATATCAGTACTTTCGCACGGTTTTGCATTAATGTTTCATTTCCTTCTATAATAGTTTCTCCTAAGTTTTTAGCTTGGAGATGTATCTCGGCATCCAGTTGCCATGAAAAATAATTATTTCTAGTGATATCAAGAGCAACAAATTCAAGTTTTTGAAGGTTTGCCATAGTCTGAAAATATGTCAAGAAATTGAGTAAATAGTTTTTCTCTTTTATATAAAATAAATAATATACAATTAAATATATGTTCACAACTTGATTATTAATATGCAAAATGTACTACTTATATGAGTTGGTGGGACAACCTCCAGGTTGGTTGGCGAGACGAAGTCTACTTAAAACCATGCCTCATCGAACGGGATAACCCGTCTCCCTTTCAATGTTTAGCTTTACCGGGGATAATGCTTACCCACTATCAACCCAAACCTAACACTATTTGCAATATAAAAAATCAAGAATAGAGCATAATTAATCGTTTGTAGTATAACGAGAAGATTAGTTATGTCATGTATTGACTTTTGATTTCTGATGTAGAAGATCGTACAAGACGCAACTACAGAGCATATTTTCGCAATCAGTGACATTATAATGCATAGTATATGAATAAAGTATGCATATAGAAGTGATGCATTTAATAAAAGGAAGCAACCATGATAATATAGAAATAAATTGACCTTATTTAAATAACAAAAGTTATACCTTCCTAGCTCTGTCTCCTTAACAAGCTTCTTGAACTTCAAGATCTCCTTAATGTTAAAGCAAGCTCGTGCTAATAACGTTGTCGTCAACCGCCGCGTCTTAGTTCAAGAATTTTAACCCGATTCCCTTTCGAAGCTCGCACAAAACACGATTCTAATGTACACTAAAACAACCCTTGAGAGAGCACCGTCAATAAAAATAGAAAAGAGAACTTTGAGAGAGACATAAAAGCAAGAAAACTTTAAAAGAGGATAGAGGCGTTGGAATTCTTGTAGTAGAGGAGAGGAGGGAGAGGAGATGTTGGAGTTATTTTCGAAAAGGAGGATACCGATTATAGGGAAAAATTGTAATTTTGCTTACGGTTCAAAATGGTTATTCACTCTTTTTATATATTGTGTATATATACCTATATATTAAAAAAGTGGCATTATGTGCACCTAGTCATTACTCAAGGCAACCCATTTACAAGGGCACCCAAGAGATTTGTCAAGGCACCCCAATTTTGACCAAAACACCTTTAGATGTAACGGTTGAGCATCCCAGTTGGGTTGAAAAAAAGCTTTGGAAAACATAAGCATTCTCGCATTTTCGTTTCTCCATCTTCAAATTTTCTTAGTCTTCTGCCTCGTTCCCATTCACGCGGTCCATCTAACGAGTTGTGTAGGTGCTAACTGGGCAATTTTCGTGCTCGACATTGTTAGGGTTCATGGATGTGTTTGGATTCGGTGATTGTGTGTAATCGAGGGGAAATCTGAGGTATATATGTGTTGTAGTTAATTTTTATGTAGATTAGGTTCGTTATTATTGTTGGCTGTGCATCGAAATTTGAGAAATAACTATTTTTTTCTCAAATCCCGTTGTCTTCGGCCACATTGGACCGTTAGTTCATATGTAGTCTCGGCCACACGGTGCCGAGACTAAAACCTTTGTCTCGGACATAAGGTAACCGAGACATATCAGTATCGTATCGTTTAGTATCCACTGAGACCACTTGAAGTGGTCTCGGTGAGCCTTTACCGAGACAATATTGTATTGAGTAGGGCTGGCAAAATATGCCCGGTCCCGGTTTGCCCGTTTTGTCCGGTCCCGTTTAAAACGGGACCGGACAATATTTTTTTGACAAACATACGGGACTGGACAAATTTTTGTGTCCGTTTAAAAATACGGGACCGGGTTCGGGCAGAAATTTCAAAAAAACGGGTACCCGTTTGTGATTAATTTGAAGGGCATATAAGTAATTTCACTATTTAAAGTTTTTAACTTTATGATTTATTATTTCATTTTCTCTTGTCTCATTCTCATTTCTCATCGTCATCTGTACAGTACTGTTATTCTGTTTCTCTGTCTCTTAAACAAACCCAGCAAGGCGGCAGGCAGAAACCCTAACGCCTCTCACCGCCCTTCACGGTCTCACTTCCTCTCACGGCCACGCACGGCGCGTCTCCGTCCGCCTCTCACTCTCTTTTCGTAACGCACGGCTCCGTCGACCGTCGTCTGCCTCGTCGTCTCTGCACTCTCGAGTCTCACTCTCTCAGTCTCTCTGCCTCCGTCTCGCCTCTCACTCTCTCTGCGGCTGCCGTTGCCGTCGTCTCTTCTTCCTTCCCGTTTCACTCTCTCGTCTCCGTCCGCCTCTCACTCTCTCTGCCGGCCACTGTTCCCGTCTCTGCGCTCCCGAGTCTCACTCTCTCTCTCGCCGACCGTCGTCTCTCACGCCCGAGTCTCGCTCTCTCGCCTCCGTCCGCCTCTCACTCTCTCTTCGCCGGCCAGTCGTCCCGCCGACCATTGCCTCCTCCCGCCGCCGACCTCTCTCTACCTCTCTGCCCGCCTCTCACTCTTTCTGCCTCACGCACGGCTCCAGCTCCGGCTCCGCCTCTCACTCTCCTCCTCAGTCTGGGATTAGAATAGGTCGAATTGGTAAGTGTTGAATGTCTCGCATAGTCGCATACTCGCATGGAAAACTGTTTCACTCATATTGTTAACGGTAACTAGTAACTGACATTGTGTTCATTCATTTCAGAGGACGTGACCCCAATTCCCACCGACTCTCACGACTCGCGGTCTCTCGGTCTCTCCTCTCACTCTCGAGTCCCGACTCTCACGGTCTCTCCTTTCCGGTACCACATACCTTCACCTTCCCTTTAAGCAAATAACATGTATCATTTGATTTAATTTATATTTAATTATCTATATATATTATGGCCTCTATTAATTATTAACTAGACATTATTTCTTTTTTGTTCACGTAATTGCCCTTATTTGATTAGGAAAAAAAAGAATGTAATGTGATTTTATTACTTTGTGTGCAACTGTGCATCTTTCATATTTTGTTAATGAGATTAATCCACTAGATTTAGATACGATTTTCATTTTATATTATTGCAGCGTCATGGGTGATAATATGCATAGCATTGCATCTAATCCTCCTCAAAAGAAGAGGAAAAATCAGTCTAAAGTGTGGGATGATTTTACTGTAATTCCTGCTGGCACTTCTGAGTATCCGGATAATAGGAAGAGAGGGAAATGCAAACATTGTATGAGTGTTGTATTGGCTGACGGTAATAATGGTACAAATGGCATGAAACGACACTTATCTGGTTGTCATAATTATAGTCGTTTTGGTAATCGTGATGTGGGACAAATGATATTAGAATCGTCAGTTACGGGGAGTATGGGATTGAGGTCTATAAATTATGATGCCGGAGTTCATCGTGAAAATATGGCAATGATAGTTATCATGCATGAATTACCTTTCACCTATGTGGACTATGAATATGTTAAGTACTCTTATACCTCTCTTGTTCTTGAAATTAAGTGTGTTTCGAGAAACACAGTCAAGGCAGATATATTAAAAATCTACAAAAGGGAGAAGAGAAAACTTTTTACTTTGTTGCAATCTCTTCCAGGGAGAGTGTGTTTGACTTCTGATATGTGGACTTCCATTACATCTGATGGTTATATTACTTTGACTGCTCATTATATTGACGAGGATTGGGTATTGCAGAAAAGGATTTTGAATTTTTGTTTTATGCCACCTCCACATAGTGGTTTAGCAATTGCCGAGAAAATTTCTGCTTTGTTAGGGTCTTGGAACTTAGATAAAAAGTTATTTTCCATTACTTTAGACAATGCAAGCGCAAATGACACATTTGTTGAAATTTTTAAAAATACTTTGAGAATTAAGGATGCATTGCTAGTTGGTGGTGAATTCTTTCATATGCGATGTTGTGCACATATTTTAAATCTTATGGTCCAAGATGGTCTTAAAGAAATTGAAAAAATCATTGACAAAGTTCGTGATAGTATCAAGTTTGTAAAAGGATCACAGTCTCGAAAGAAAAAGTTTTTGGATTGTGCTACACAATTGGCATTCGATTGCAAGAAAGGATTGGTGCAAGATGTGGTTACAAGATGGAATTCTACATACCTCATGATTGAATCCGCATTATATTATCGTAATGTTTTTGCTCATCTTGCTTTGAGTGACACAAATTACGTATTTTGTCCCGAGTTGGAAGAGTGGAATCAAGTGGAATATGTTTTTAAGTTTTTGAAAATATTTTATGATCTAACTAATATATTTTTCGGTGCAAAGTATCCGACAATAAATCTTTTCTTTCATGGAATGTGAAAAATCCAAGCTCAGTTGAAGGATGAATTGAATAACCCGAATCATTTCATTCGATCCATGGCTTCAAAAATGCAATTAAAATTTGACAAGTATTGGAAGGATTGTAATGAAATATTGGCAATTGGTGTCGTTTTAGATCCTCGGTACAAAACAAAAGTGGTCGACTTTGCTTTTTCAAAGATTTATGGTGATGAAGGCAAGTTCAAGGTTGCTATAATTCGCGATAAACTTAAATCGTTGTTTGAGACATATTCTCATGAATTTAATCATTCAAGTGGAGATGTTTCTACTAGCAACCAAACGCCACAATTTGTTGAAGCAAATGATATAAGAGAAGATGATCTATATGCTATGGTATGTTCTACAATTATGATTTTTTTTTAGTATTTTATTTATTTGTGGTTCTTACTTTATTATTATCTTATCGTTTATAATTGTGTGTTAGGGTTATGACTTTTTCCAAGGTGATGATGTTTCTAATGAACAACAATCGAAATTGGATATTTACTTGCATGAGCCATTGCTTGATAGAAAGAAGAATTTAGACATCATAGATTTTTGGAAATCTGTTCAATATCGATATCCAAAGTTGAGTATGATGGCACGTGATATTTTAGCCATTCCTTTAACTACTGTTGCTTAAGTCTTGGCTTTGATGACAAATGAAATAGAACGCTTGACAAGTATATAAATTCTCTTTTACCTGAAAATGTTGAAGCATTGATATGTTGTCGTGATTGGGTGAATGGAGCAAAGTTGAAGAACAAATCTGGTGAGCATTATATAATTAGTTATTTGATTGGTAAACTATAAGTCCAAATTGATTTGTTGTGTTTGATTTTTTATTTTTGATTTTTTTATGTAGATGTTCGAAAGAAAGAGTTTGATGATATCAATGCAGAAATGTTGAAACTGAAAATAGATCTCAATCCCACAACTTCTGGACAAGCTTCAAATGATGTGGAGGTTGAAGATGTGGGTGACGAAGATGATGAAGTTGAAAGTTTAGGTATTGTTGCTTTATTTATTTTTATGTTTAAATGATCGAGCTTTTACAATTAATGAAAACATTTTTTTTTTCTAATGTCTTTCAGATGAATGACTTGAGGTTGAGGGGTTAGAGACAGAGTCACGGAGAGTTGAAGGATGTGGAATTGTGTGGGATGAGTTGAAGAACTACACTTAATTTTTTATTAAGTGTTTGTGTAATGAACTTTTTTATGTAGTTGTTGTTGATGCATGAGGTGAAGATATACTTTGATAATTTGGATTATTGAGAATTTGAGGTGATATCTTTTTTTTAAAAAAACTTTTGTGATGTTTATATTGGAAATTAAAAAATTGTGATATTATATATTTATTTTTTGATAATTGGTGACTTGTAGTTGTAGACTTGTAGTTGTAGATTGTAGTTGAGGGTTTTTTTTTAAGATAATTGATAAATAAAATATTTAATTATATTTAAAAAAAAACGGGCAAAACGGGTCCCATATGTTTTACAAACATACGGGACTGGACAAAAAAACAGTGACCGTTTTGAAAACGGGACCGGGACTGGGCATCAACTTTAATCATTTTCAAAATAGGTGTCCAGTCCCGTTTTTGTCCGTTCCCGTATTTTTGCCAGCCCTAGTATTGAGATTTTGTTGTTATGGTCTCGAAACCTACAATCCGAGACTACTCTATATGTCTCGGTTATGTCACACCGAGACCAAAACCGTAATAATGCTCTCGGTTACGTTTCACCGTGACTTAATTTTTTGTCTCGGACCTGCTTAACCGAGAGATTGTGTTTTTTGATTTTTAATTTTTTTTTTTGAATATCAGTGAAATGTGCTTAACATTCATTTTCTAATCAGATATGGCCAGAGGGAAAATAGTAGTATCGAGGCAAGATGTAGATGGTGTGCCGACAAGAGCACAACGTCGATCCAAGGTGGCGAACACATCTACTAATCTTTCGGCCCCCGCTGATCGTGGCAAGAGGAGGCCACACACTGCTTCTTACCGGGAGGAGAAGCAATAAGCTACCCATACTTCGAGTGTACATTGACGCCCATCTTCGGGGGATGCGGTGGAGGCTAAGACATCTAATGTCCTTTTGGGGAGCAAGAGTAGTAGTAGGGCAGAAACCACTACATCCCAAAGACAAGTTAGTGGTGGTGGCAACCGAAATGCTGTGGAGCCCGAGCATGACCGATATGCTCCATTCCTTGGTGGTCCCATTGATGGGTCTTTACTAAAGAGCTACAAGGATTATGTTGCGAAATCAATTTGGGATGGTGATGTATGTTCTCAATGTTTACTTTCATTTGATTTTGCTATAATTCTCTTAATTCATAAATGATAATGTATTTACTAATGACTTGTTTTAGGATGCAGTATCGTCCGATGATTAAGTGCATAAACCATATGGCCCAAATAGCTGAGTGGGATATCCAATCATGCCACCCGACACCTAGGCATTACAGAGATTCATTCAGAGGTATGGCTTGGCTCCACTCATAGACTGTTCTATAGGAAAGGATATAAGGAGTTCATATCAACATTCGTAGAGTGGTGGCATCCAGAGACTAATACATTTCACCTACCTTTTGGTGAAATGTCCATCACGCTCGAGGATGTTAGCATGCTTTTGTACATCCCTATGGTTGGCAAGGTGGTAGCGGTTGAGAATTTCACCCGATACACAAAAGAGTCTCAAAGGGAGGCGATCAAGATTGTTTCCAACTTGGTTGGAGTTGGAATAGACGAGGCTAAGGAAGAGGTTAATTATACGAGGGGTCTGACGGTGCAACTAGTTTAGCTGAAGAGTCATTTTTGCCCACCCAAGTCCAGTAGTAGTTCCACTTCTCGTACGTTCCCTAGAGTAAGTGCACTGCATGGGTATACTTATTGTATTTGCTTGCATGCATTTTATTCACTAATAAGAGTGGGTCTCGACTTCATTGCTGAAGGTTCTAGAGAACTTGGATGAGGTCGGGACCTACGTTTGGATGCTACCGCCCTAGCTTACCTCTACCGTCATCTCGGGTCAACATGCAGAGTTGAGGTCTCACAGATTGCAGGATATCTAACTTTACTTTAAGTACATATTTTGTGGTCTTTGTAGGTTTGTTATGTTTTGATTTGGTCTTATAATTGTGTTTTTACTACTTAATTAACGTAACTTAAATTTGGTCATTCGTTTTTAGGGATGCATATACAAGCACTTCCTTCTCCAGCTTGCATCATCTAATGCAAAATATTTCGAACCCATACACCCACGGGTCTCGAGGTGGATACAAAAGCATGAGACGATGATGAATGTGGACAAGCTCAGTGTCATTCGCAGGACCCTTGATATGTTGTGATTGAGTGAATTATGTGATTGATTTGGTTATTTTTGGTATTCAAATTTATGACGAATATGTTTTAATTTATAATGAGTATGTTTTAATGGTGTTGTTGAATTCATTGGTTTAGGTGACTCGGGATCCATATTCTGATGTCAGGCCCAACGGTGTTGTTTTACCTATTGCTTTCTACTATGGTACGCTTAGGTTCATGGATGTGGTGGAGCCTACCATCCGGAGAGCATCCTTTGGCAGCTTGGTCATGTTCAAGGGATACCACCAGCTCGATATCGCCCTCTCGAAAGGAACCGAGGCCGCACTGCATTGAAGTACTTGGTCAAGTATGGGTTTATACCCGAGAATTGGGAAAGGTGGCATTCCCATTCACTTGCAATTGAAGACCGAGGTGAGAAACCGAGGTTCAACTTCATGGCCACGCCAGAGTATCCGCCATGGTTCCTTCAAGTCTCGCATCCTATCGTTGAGAGCCCGGAGATTAGCGATGGAGACGACGATATATTAGTGGACCATGAGTTGTTGGAGGTAAAATGCTCGGATTTAAGATTAGCTTGTGACTCTTATGTTATGTATTATTTTTATTGAAATTTTGGGTTTTCTATTGAATAGTGTAATCGGTGTGCCTTAGACACCACTTTGGCATGGCTACACTTGTCGGTGGGAATGGCCAAGATGGAGGAGGCTGAGAAAATGGCCAATAATGTGGTGGACTATCTGACGAGTAGGTGTCTTGCCACCACCACCAGCACGATGACACCAACAACACCTACTAGGGATTCCTAGTGTGACAACACTACCACGCCAAGTTCCTCGCAGCCACCCAAGTCACAACGTACATACATTAGTGACAAAGATAGGGAGAAGGCTAAATTTGGTTAAGTACTTGTTGGATTTGTGAATTTGGTTAAGTACTTGTTGGATTTGTTATTGAATGGGATGTTGTTTTGGTATAATTTGTTATGGATTTTAATGCATTTTTCTTTTGTTGGTCTATGCACTCGTGGATTTTTATTGTTTAGTCCTTGTTTTGCTAAAATGTTGGTGTTGGAATGGTGGTGGTCCCATTTTTTGTTCACTTTGTTAAGAATTGGAAGTTTATTTTATCGATCATTTTGCTGATAGAGTCTCGGCTAGGCGGGTCCATGATTCATCACAACATCTCGGTCATGTATAGCAAAAAAAAAAGTACATTTGTTTCGGTTACAACCAATCGAAATGTGTCTTTATATAGTACGTACTCACGTTCTCGGATATGCACATAGAATTGTGCCAAATTAAGGTACCCCGTAATGGCCTGAAAATTTGACATGTGCCACGTGCCGGTCAGGGTCGTATGTGGGATCCACTCGTCGAAATATATATGTCCGAATATCCAATTTGAGATTATAATGCAAATTGTTGAGCTATTTTATGAGTTGGTATACGTGAGAAATTTGTTGAGCCGAAACACAAATGGGAAGGCGCCTCGAGTCGCGTGCCGACGTGGGACTGACGTAGCTGCTTAATGTGGCTATAGTGACTATAGTGATTTTAATGTGGTAACTTTAAAACAATATAAAATGAATGCGCCTCGTGATGCATGTGGCGCAAGTATCGAGATTGTAAAATAAGGCGGGTTGGTGCATCGAGATACGCATTGCCCAAATTGTTAAGGAAAACATTGAATAAATATGTTTTTGATGTGCCTCGAGTTTTACTCAGCACGAATCTCGAGGATACATTTGATTTGAAAAGATCGGATAAGAATGAGAGGATGAGAGGAGAGAGAGAGGGAGAAAAAGTGGAGAGAGAGAGAGAGAGAGAATCGAGAACGAGAATCGGAGAAGAGAGATGAGAGAGAGAGAGAGAGGGAGAGAGAGATCGAAGGCGAAGCTTTGGCGCAACGACAAGTCCAGCCAGGGGAGCAGTCACGGCGACGGTTGAGGCGAATCCGCGGACGACCTGCTGTAGACGCGGAGACGAATCGGGTGTTGCAGCGGTGGAGCTCCAGTGCAGCAGCGAACCAGGGGATCGGCCGGGGAGTAGTCACAGCGGATCGGCATGGCGGTGTGGACGACGGCTCGCGAGCGAAGTGGCGATCGCGGATAGCGGTTCTAGCGCCAGGAGGTGGCGCGACTGCCATAGAGGACGCCGGTGAGGAGACGATAGCGGTGACGGCCGACACCTGCGCGGCGGCGAGTGGCTCCAACAGCGGTACGACTCCGGCAGTGGTGCGATTTTGGCGGTGGCATGGTTTCGACGACGGTGCGGTGAATGGCGCGAGCAGCTGCGCGGTGGCGCGTTGTCGAGCTATCGATCCCCGACAAGACACCAACAGTGGACAAGGCGTCGTGACTTCGACGAAGTTCGACGGCGTGATAGGTCGCTCGGGAAGGAGACAAGAGGCGTGGGCCGTGGTGAGGTCCTACACCATCTTGTGCATTTCGTTGCCTTTATTATGGAATTCACGATTTTAATCGCGAATATATTGATGTGAATGTCGTAAGTAACGTAAATTGTATAAATGGACATTAGGGACTTGTGAGGTATAGTCGGGTGTCGGGTACGCATATTATGGCATGCGGATGTCATATCGAGGCGTGAGCGGGATATTCTCGAGATAAGTAAACCAATGAGGAACTGTACAGAAATCTCATTTCTTTGATATTGCTAATCATTGCTTTGATATTATCCTTGAAAGTGCTATTGTGTGTAGTGGTCCATTGGCAAATGAGTCATGGTACCGTTTATCTGCGATATGAGCCCTTATCTGGATGCCGTCGATATCTCCCAATTAAGTGTACGTTGGGGGCTCTTATCCGGGTATGTGGATATCTCATAGTCGCAAGGTTTAGGGCTGGGAGGTCTCGTCCTAAACCCGAGTCTGCTGAGCTTTTATCGCGACTCAACGACCTTTAGTCGGGACTCCTTGTTATTTGGCCTCACTCATTGATTGATTTGTTTACAGTCTTTTATATTTATGCGTTACCTATCATTTCTTTTTAATTGCATGAATTCGACTGCTTTGGTTATTTCGAAATGTTGTATATGTCCTACTGGCATTACTTACATGTGCTCGTCATTCTTGTGGTTGACTAAGTGCAGATCAGCGGTCCGGCAAGAGGAAGGCTCCATAGCTAGGTGAATTTTTTTGTATATCTTATATTTACTCTCATCTGATGACAATTATGCAAGGTTCCACATTTAGGTTGTCCAACCTTTTTAACATTATTGTTTAGTTATTTGTAGTAATCACTTCTGCTAAATCGTAAAACTTGAAAAATACTAATGACTTTTTACAACTTTTGAATTTATTGATAATGATGGATTGGAAGGCTGACTAGGTCTGCGTTGACCTTGCAACACTGGTTCGGGGTGCACATGGGCTTTAGGCTGAGCGTGGGGCTTAGTTTGTGGAAAATTGGGGCCGTCACATACCCCATGGTCGAAACATTGTACACTATTTCAGATATATGGTTCCGACATTATCTGGGCACCCTAACTAATTTGATTAAGGCACCACTGCTTATTTTGATTGTAAAGGGTCTCAGAAACCTGTAAACGTTATTTTGCTACAAATCTTGGTATATGGTGAGTGGACTTGACTATTGCTTTTAGTTGGGCATATCCGAGACTAATGCATGATTCTCGATCTGCTTGGTCGAGAAAATATTTTCACATGGATATTGGGATCGGCTGAAGTGTGGGGACTTCCCATTATGATATAAAAAGAGAACCTCGAAAGAATATATTGTTGTGTTACATTTTTGACTAGGCACACAATTGTATAAATTAAGTTTTGGTTTGGAATTGGTACACAATGCAATAGAATAAAAAATTGGCAACTTGATATATTTCACATGAAATGATAAGTTGTTATAACTTCATGGATTTGACAAAAAAAAAAAAAATAATGAAGTGTTAATGTGTTAAGGTTCTGCTAAGTCTATAACTATGAGCATGCCTAGCTGCGAAGATGGAACCGAAACCCGTGGTTGGATGTCAATACCAATACCCCATATTTGAGCATCAATATCCGTGAATGCCCTCCACACAACAAATACGGGAGGGGGGCACTAGTGCATTAGGCTTCAATATGACATGTCAATTAAAAGTCTAAAACAAATAGTGTTGTCAATATTGAATTAGTAACCCATCACAATGCAAGTTAATAAAGAATAAGAAATGAGTAATTTACCCTAATCCAATGAGTGTCGTTCACATTTGTAACACTAATGGCTACACGATCCTTTGTTGGCGGAGGGGCACTACATAGAGAAGAAATGGCATGCAAATAACCTTTGACACTTTCATTAACATAACGTTAAATGTTGTTGCAATTACAAGTCCCATATCCGGAAGGGTCATCCACTTATCGAAACTCATTTCCATACCTTTACGAAATTCTTAGTCCAGACTCATCGTTATGTAAAAACCTACAAGCAAATCCCTCCAAGACTCATTGTGATTTTCCATTCCCTAACCATACCTTCTCGGACATTCATCCAACCATCCACATTTGACAATGTAAGACCAGAGGCAACACAACGGAATCCGCAATGACCATCGCTATCCACATTGACACTATGTTCAATGTGTTGAACCCAATCCGGCTGAATGGTATGAATGAATCCAATCTAAGATGTTCCCACAGATGCCCCCGTGTTCAATAAACTTTATGTTTCACTTCCTTTCCCTTCCTTTGCACACTGACCACCTCCTTGCTTATGAGTACAAACTCAAAGCTACTATGACAACTAATCTCTCTTAGTTGTCATCTTCCTTTGCCCCCCGTCGTAGACTTGTCATCTTCCTCGACTTTCCTCTTGTTTGAGTCGTTGTTTTATTTTTTTTCCTTTCTTCCCCTTTTTTTTTCGTAGCCACCAAGTGTCGTTCTCCCCATTGTCCTAACCTTTGTCTTTGGTGTTATACCTCCTATCGATGTAGGACAACTAATCTCTCTTAGTTGTTGAATAACCCTAAGACAGACATCATCATCAATGCATGATTCAAACTTAGCCACAACCCTCTAAATCTCTTCATTGAAGTTATAGCTAGTTCGATTTATAGATTTCTCATGTATCATACTCAACTTCTTCCAAAAAATATGAATATCCTCAAGTGGTATAGGTAATCCGACCAAAATATGCCCGTTAAGCTCATGTGCACAAGGAAGACTACGACTGGTACATATCACACAACTACAAAAGATCGGTATTTTCTACATCCTCGGCACGTGCAACCTCATCACAAATCAACTTCAACGCTTTCTAGATACACACCCCTTAAATGGTAATACAATCCATCCATATATCCATGCTGGACAACATTCAGACTAACCTCAATCGAGGCTTTGATATTGTTATGTTGTATGTCAAGCATTCCATGTATGACACTCCATAGAGACTCAAGTTCGCAGTACAGGTGCCAACATATTATCCGAGAGTGGAATACGCAGATTCAACTCTCTGAGTCGTGGTTTCTCCAAGATGAAACACTGAATAGGTCCATGCACGTATAAATTTGTCATTGTAATCCCACAACCAAGTATTCTCCAAATAAATGATCAATCTTTTAACATTTTGGTACTCATTACGCATGGTACTCTACCTAAACTCGAATGATGCTTCCGTCTTAGCATACATCAAAGCAGTCCACCTATCACTAAAGAGTTTGAAGCCTTCATTTTCTCCAAACATTTTTTAGTGTTGCTCAACACCATCTTATCGATGCGCTACGTGTAAAGAAGGTGAGAAGACCGGGAAAAAAACATATTCAATTGCATAGATAAGGCTCAATTCTCTATCAGTGACGAAAACCTTAGGTATAGACCACCCATCCAATAAACCTCTCAAAATTTTCATGCCCAAGTATAGTTGGTCCTAGTCTTCGATGATATGAAACAAAACCCAATCGAGAATGTAATATCTATGGAAGTAACCCAACAATCTCCAACAATGACATTCGATACCTATTCGTCTTATATGTGCAATCCATGATAATAACGAACAGGAAAAACCTCAACAAGTTGATGGAGTTCGGATGTACCCAAAATAAATCTGTCACAACATTCATTTCAATGTCCCTCTTATGCCACGATAAATACATATTGTTCTCCAATAAGTGTAAGAGTTGTTGCATTTGACTTCTCCCACCGACATCTTTAATTTGATTCCTTTGTCGTGCATTATATACTGTCCGCAACGTTGAAGCATTGTTCGCATCCCTTTGCCTTAAAATATTCAAAATCCGACGAGGCTTAACATTGCCTTTACTCATTTGATCTAAAATAACAACCTCATCCTCATTCAATCTTCTTGTAAATGAGTGACCTTCCAAGTATTTCGCAGTGTCATGGTTGTGCTTTCCATTTACAACCCTCACATACCAATTTGAGTTCGGGGATTCCTTGATCTCGATAAAAAAGCACTGACACTTTTTTAGTATCGGTGTTGGGCCTAGTGTTATCCTCATCTTCTTCTTTGTTTGTCACATTTTATGATATTTTACCTAGTAATTTTCCTTTAGCAACCCCAACTCTTTGGGAATCACCCCTATATGTCCCGGATCTCTCACATGCAATTGCTATTCTTCCCATACGACCATTCCCTCCGGCATCGGATTTCTTCGTAATCAATACAAACTTCCTAGCATGACCTGTAGCTTAAACCTAAACGACATGCTCAGATCTAGTTTCAAAATATACTTCCTGTGTAAAAAGATTAGAGAAGTCTTCAAAACCACTTGCAAATGGAACACTTGATGGCGTACTTGGCGATGACACACTTATCGAATGTAATTCCTGTAAAAGACATGACGAAATTTGTAAGAACTCAGAATCACAACGAAAAATACTTGAAATTTGTAAGTTCCGGTAATGAAGGTCCGATACATAATGCAATGTCTCGAGATGGAGTGAACGAGACTCAACCAAAATTCTCAAGCCAATGTCAATCGAACTTATCACTATGTATCGGTTTATACTACCCGAGACTACATGTTCAAGCTCGGTTGCCACTCTCCGAGACTTATTGAAAGTTCTCAATGTGTAGCCGAAACAATCGTGCTGCCTCTATTTATCTGTGATTTGAAACCCTAACACCTTCGAATGTACAAAACTCACCTCCAAATGTCTCACATCGTCTCCAGTTATGTCTTGGGCACCCATTGTACACTAAACACACATGAATCATGTCGAAACCTACATATCAAAAGGCAAAAAAATATCAATAAAAAACCATTTCCATCCCACGAACACACACTACATACCACGCCTAAAACCATTGAAAAACAACAACAAATAAGTACATACAAACCTTGTACGCACTATTTGACCGAAGAACGTCATCCGATCGTCGTCGAAAATAATGAAACGGTTGGAATTGTTATTCTATAATGAAAAATGTGGTGGGGTGTCTAAACAAACTATTTTTTTTCTTCAATTGTGTAGGAGGGCATATTAGTTATTTTATGTGGTGTTGGAATTAAATGGGGTGCCCTGAGTAATGACTAGGGTGCACATAGTGCGACCATATTAAAAACACAAATACTTAGATTTTCCTTCATGACTTAAAATATCACTTTTACAACTTCTCTATTTTGTTGGTTACTTCAATCGAAATCACTAAATTGCCCTTTTGTTCTCTTTCTCTCGATATAAGCATGATTTTGATTTTTGTCTATAAGATATTGATGTATTTGAATCTTAAACAACTTGTGTTCTCTCTCTCTCTCTCCCTCTCTCTCTCTCTCTCTCTCTCTCTCCTTATGGTATAATGACAGATCAATCACAAAATTCCCAACTACATCGTCTAATGCCGGATCGATCATAACTAGTTCGATGCCAAATCGATCACAACTACATCTGACTCATTATTGATCTAACAAACATAGACAATATATGTTCATACAAACAAGAATCAACATGCATATATGGTTGAATCCATTTATAAGTGTGTGTTTACATCATGGAACATTGATCATATTTGATATTAGATTTTCAGATTCAATGAGGCAAGGTACTTTTATTTCATTATTAACTAATATTAAATTGGTGATTAAGAAAATAGATCATGAATCTGGTTATAAAAATGTCGTGCATGTGATGGTCTTGTTTTCTTTCTTTTGTTCTATTCTTTGTTTCATTTAAGAATGGAAAATATTAGTTTTAATTTTTTTTGTGTTCATGCATGATTACACTTAATAGGATCTTTTACATTAATCTCGATTTTTGGTTCTATGTATTATCTGATTGTATACACACACGAATTTGTTGTATCTTAAATGTCCTAACATAAGCATCCAATTTTTTTTTCTTTTTTTGAAAAACCAAAAAATGAGTTTCATTCAATAACTTATGGCTAATCGTTAATTACAAATCTATTCACAGAAAACTGTTATGGACTAAGGACTCTTCTTTCTTTTACAATTTTATAAAATCTATTAGTTTTTTTTATCATTTGATCACAATTGAAACGTAATGATACATTTTGGTATCTAGCTAATGTGGTCCTTGTGATTTCCAAAGTTTGTGACAAATGCATTATGAAGAGTTGTAGTGATTTTTGACATTTTTATCAAAATAAAATAAATAAACTTTTTTTCATATTAAAGAGGTACAAATTGTTAATTGTGAGTCATTAATATGTTCATTTTCTACGTAAAATATCTGTAAGAAAATATATAACGCTTGCATTTATTTATACTTTAGTTGTTTTTATAATGTTTTTTAATTTAATTTATAATTTAAAATTCAATTGGCAAATTATTAGAACTGGATTCGCGTAAGTGTAGTGAGTGGGCTTGATCGTGCATAACACGTATCTGAAACTACTATATATATAACATTATATATATGAATATTTTATATTGTTTTAATGTACTAAAACCGTATTACATGCATGATTAAGTGACTGCATATATTCAAGACGATTACTAAAATATTGTTATATTTTTTATTGAGTGTAAGATAAGAGACCCAAATTAATTAAGGTATCTTAAGACTCATTAGATAATTATTAAATCTTATATATAATGAAAATACCCCTACAATTGTGGTGAAGTCAAAATAGCCTTTATTACAAATTTACCCTTCTAAGTCAAGTGTAACAAATCTTCTTTTCAAATAATGTCCTTACAACAAATAATGTCATATCCGCCTTTTTATTTTCTTATGCTTGAAAGAAACTAAATGCAATTGAGTGCAGTGAGTGCCACGTGTTAATTGATGAGTAGAGGTAGGGAGAGATAACCAACTTAATTAACATGGGACAGTGGCCCGATAGTTTTTTCTAATTAAAATCTATACTATTATAATAGCAAACCCAAAGCGGTTAACCGTGAAGCTTTTTTGGCTAAAAGTCTCGATAATGCCCTAAGTACTTTGATCCAAATATTTAAAATTTGGGATAAATTGGTAATTTAATCGATAACTCTAAATTAATAGGCGATTTCGAATTTAAATGTGCAAACCGAAATTGAATTACTTTCTAAAAGTACCCTAATTCATAACAAAGTGGGATTTGGAGATTTACTTCTCTCTCTCACACACACACATCCACGTTTCTCTCTCTCTCTCTTCCGCTGTTCTCTCTCTCCCCTCCACTTCTCTCTCTCTCTCTCTCTCTCTTCTCTCTCTCTCTTCCACGGTTCTCTCTCTCCCTCCACTTCTCTTTCTCTCTCTCCACTTTCTCCTCCAGCGTTCTTTCTTTTTTCTCCATTCACGTTTTTATTTACATATGGTTTCCTAAAATAAAAAATGATGATTTTAACCATTGAGATGTCGTTTTAATGAGTTCCATTAATCGCTACCATTTTCACATCACCTTCAAGTCTATTATTCTTCACGCCTCCATGAAGACCTCTATGGAAAAAAAAATGGCAGAGATACAAATCTTTCGATTAGAGAGTGCGCACTCACTTTCGCCATGTTGCTCTTGAGGATCTTTGTGAAGTATTATATTTTAATTTGCTTCGGAAACTGAGAAGGTACGTAACTTCAATCTTATTGATGCAAAGTGATGCCATGCGGTGCCATTGTTTATGCCTCACGCGCATAGCGCGTTGTATAAAGTTTTGATTTAGATAGCTATTTAATAGATATTAAATTCCATCGATTCTATTTAATAGATATTTAATAGCAATATGAAAACAATGTTTGTTAGGACTCTATTTCTTTTTTTTAGAATCAGATTCTAATTTGATGAAAAGTTATATTTAGGTACTTAATACCACCGGATGTATTTGGAAATAATTTTATTTAGATAGCTATTCAATAGCTATTTAGTACCATAGTTTTCTCTTTGTATATAGTTTTGATTTAGATAGACACCTATTTAATAGATATTTAATTGCAACGGTTCTATTTAATAGCGATATGAAATCAGTCGATTCTTAGGACTTATCTTTTTTTTTTGTTCTTTTTAGATAATATAAGAAGTTACATTCTATTTATATTTGTGACTTTTTGTCATTAAGATAATATTTTAATATTAACTTTCACAAATATTTATTAATACATTTATTATTTATGCCTCACGCGCATAGCGCGTGCCCATTGACTAGTATAAATAAAAAGAGAGATCACCAACTTAATTAATGTGGCGGGTAATTAAGATGACGGTGAACCCTTTTTGGCCACCAAACTGCTAAAAATGCCCTTCTTCAGAAGTGTTTTCTTGAATAATATGTATGATAATATTGTAAATTTCTTTTAAATAATATGCGTATGATAATATTGTAAATTTCTTTTTTCAAAATGACATTTTTAGAATATACTTAATTCTTAACTTTGTTCTCCACTCTTTTATAGGACGTCATGAAATAGGATTCCATAAAAATTACCAAAATTTGAGCAATTTCAGAAACCTCTCTCTCTCTCTCTCTCTCTCTTTTCAATTTGAAATTTATCTATTAGAAATCATGCTCTCTTTCTAATTTTTAATTTATCCTTTATCAGTAACTACCCATGATTACTTTCCAAAAAATAAACTACCTATGATTTCTTGGTTTCTGCATCGCCTTAATTTCCCACGTTGGACAACAAAGAAAAAAGATGATTTTAGGTGCGTTTGTGGCCAATGGATGACACCATGATGCCACTAGATTCAAGAGCTGGAGGTGGGCATAAAAATTGTCGAAATTTGAGCAGTTTCAAAAACCGTTCTCTCTCTCTCTCTCTCTCTCTCTCTTTTTCAATTTGAAATTTATCTTTTAGAAATCATGCCCTCTTTCTAATTTTGAATTTATCCTTTATCTACAACTACCCATGAATACTTTTCAAAAAATAAAACTACCTATGATTTCTTAGCTTTTTCGTCGGCTTAATTTCCTACGTTGGACAACAAAGAAAGAAGATGATTTTAAGTGCGTTTGTGGTCGATGGATGACACCATGATGCCACTAGATTCAAGAATTGGCGGTGGACATAAATTCAAGAATACAAATCATGCTTTGGATTTCTCATAGCAAAATAATGGGAGAATACACAAGTAATGGTTTGGATTTATAAAATTCATCTTATCGTATGTATTTTTCTTTTTTTAGGTTTTGTTTTGTATTTTCTTTCATGAGCAAACATTACAATAAACTTTTTTCTAACTTTGTAAATTATTTTTTCCTTCATGTACAAGCATTACAACCTTCTTAATTTTCTTTCAACTTTTTTGTGGTGATCGGAATTAGGTGAATGAATTGTCAGATAATGATTGTGGATGATTGATTTTCTTAGGAGATTGTTGCTGATTGATTTATTTTTTTAAGAACATGATATGATTTATTGGTATGTAGTGGGGCAGAGCATGAAATAGTTGAGATCATGGACAAACTCAAGGAACAAAAATAGTGAGATCGACACAAAGGATTGAAGTTATAGCACATCAACCAGTTGACAACTTCCAAAAATATTACAACTTTTTCCAGTGAGTGATCACTACTATCTAATATTGTTAATTATTTTTTTTTCTTTTTTTGTAAAGTATATTAGAATAGATGTTGTTAAAATTTATAGCATTCGGCCTTGACGAAATCTAAAGTGAACATACAATTTTGATATTTTGTGAAACATATATATATATATCTATCATATATATAAAAGCACGAATCACAAATTTTTGAGTCGTGATCAAATTTACTTTTTTGTCCCTCCCCCACACATTTTTTTTTGTGCGTTCCTTATCTTTTCCTTTTACTCCTTTTTTTTCTCCTGCCTCCCTTATCTTTCTGTTTTAATATTTCTTCTTCTCTCACGCTCTCTCTCACCGATCACGTCTCTCTCTCACCGATCACTTCGATCTGTTTCTTCATTGCTACTACCAATTTCTCTGTTCAATCAATCTTCTCTACTTCGCGGAGACTAATTGAATCGGCAATTGGTTTGAATGAAGGTTGAGAGCGCCTATAGCCGGTGGCGAACTCGGTGTTTACTTGTGAGTCGAATTTGAATGTCGAGTTCCCTAGAAATGTTGTTGCTGATCCATTTCTCTATGTCCACGTAAATCCTTCTCTCTTTTGCTGATTTGATTATTGTTTTGGCTTTTGATGTTATGTTTTCTGTTTAGTAGATGTGGTGAGGCCATAAGGTTATTATTATTGTTTTCTGAATAACAGTTTCGTTGATGCGTTTGGTTCGACTTGATGCGTAAATATTCTCTTGTTGGTTGTTTCGGTTCGCTCACCAAGTGTTTGTTGAATTGCCTCTGTTGTGTTTTTGGTTTTGTTCTTGAATATTCTTTGATGGTTTGGGCTGAATTTGGGCAGAACAAACTCCATTTTCTAAGCATTTCCTTCTACCTCCCCTTTTCTTACCCCTTCATAGACAGCCCATTATAATATTTTGGTCTTTGACCCATTAAGGGATGCTAATATGCATGTCAGGGGGGAAAAGTGCACATGTGATTACAGCAGATCGGCAGATCCAGATCAATAATGCACATGGAATCGTTGCGGTTCGCAGATAGTATTCTATTCACATAGCCTATAAATCCGGGTTACACAAACCAAACCTATGATTTTTAGTTCCAAGATTGTTCTCCAGGATTACTGCAAACCAATTTGGCCCGCATATAATAAAATTTCAAGAATTTTCACCTCAGTGTTCACAAGGTAATAAATAATACAAAGAACCCAGCCAAATTCCTTAACAAACAAAATTGTGTATAACACCTTATTCAACTCATTCCTTCTAATAACAGGGAGCTTTAGCAAGCGGCATCACTCATGGCACAGACAAAACCAATTCAATATAAGTTGTAGCGTTTGATGAGAAAACGGATACCTGAAATAGGAAATATTGGCAATGATCGTTTGACAGTGCTTGAGAGGACTTTATGATCTGATGCAAATCTGTATCCATAAGTTCATAAACAAGATACACATCCTTGAATCCCTTTCTCTGACTAGGCATCATAACATCCTTTAAGCCAATCACATTCTCATGTCGGAGGTTGCGTAGAAGCTTCAATTCTCTTAGAGTCCTCAATGCATCAACACGGTTCTCGAAAGCATTATTGATCTTTTTAATTGCAACTTTCTCATGAGTTTCTCTGTTCAAAGAAGAGCAAACAATGTCGTAGGCTCCTCTCCCAATAGGCTTGATTGGCACGTATTTTGTGTCTATTTCGAACAAGGTTTGCCACATGGAGTAATAGTGTTTTCCTTGGGACCTAACCCTATTAGGCGGATCCACATAAGTGGCCATTTCCCTGCAAATTTACAGAAACCCCTGTCACGCCATATTAGTTATTTTCCCAGTTCATCATTTTCACACCAATAGAAAAGATAACTTTGGCACAAAAACTCTCTCCTTCTCTCCAAATAAAATTCATGATGAAATGCACTAAGAGGTTTCTAACACAAGCCAAAGTAAACAAAGCGATCCGTCTTTTCTGTAATGCACAAGTATATGTATTAAAGATTACTATATTACTTTTGTTTGCATTTTTCATGAACCAAGAAAATAATATAGGAGCCTCATCTTTCATGTTTGTGATGGTTGTAGGGTTGGACTTTCAATTTCTAATGCAATTTATTCTTTTCTTTGTTTAGGCTATTTCAAGGACTCAAACATTATAAGAAAAACAAAAAAGATGGAAACTCATGGATTTTGAAGTTATAAATCCTCTTAGAATAAGAATTTTTGGACTAATCTACTTGGGGTTAAGAAAGTAGTTAAGTGGAAAAAAAATTGCACACAATATCATCCAATCATTACTCCTGAGTGGGCTCCAACTATATATTTTTTTGGGGTCAAACAAGGTAAAAACTAAAATCAGTTTTTTTGTGGCATCTAATACGCAAACTACGAATAAGCGTCCTGAATTTGATGGGACAGGATTGTTGTGGCCGTTACTTGAGTTTGGGCCTAAATCCAACTGTTTTAATTTTGTTAGGCACGCTTTTCTAAGTATGCTTGGCTTTCTTTCTTTCCTTTTTTTTGGAAAAGAAAAATAGATTGCATTCTATGTAAGAGAACAAACTCAAATTTTAGGGATTCCCATTAATGGGGGGTGAAGTTTGAGATTAATATTTGTGATTAATAAGTTTGAGATTTTTTTTTTTATATAATTGAAATTAGGAATTGCATTTTCCCTTTTTTATGAATTTAGTTTGGATTTTTGTGCATTGACTTGGATTTGTTGTTAATCTTGATGTTAGGTTGTTGTTGTTTTGATGTTAGAATCTAAATTTCTCCGGTTCTAATGTTGATTTCGTGCTCGATTCATGGATCTGATATTCTGATGCCTTTTCTCCTTTTTTTTGATTAATTTTGTTTGGGTTTTTGTGCATTAACTTGGATTTGTAGTTAATCTCGATGTTATTAATGTTGGATTTGTGATTAACAAGTTTGAGATTGATATTTTTGATTAATATTTGTGATTAAAAAGTTTGTGATTAATAGATTTGGTTCACATTTGAAATATATAAATGTTTGAATAATCGGATTAAATGAGCCCCCGTGTGATTATTATTTTGGATCCAATTGTGGCATTAGATTAATTGTACATAATGAGCATTATGTTAGAGTTGTAATCTAAATTAGTTATATGTTTGTGTTTAAAAGACACAAGAACTTCATTGCTTACTTTTCATCTCTTTTTGAATATTAAATTAACATTATTTATTTTTTTAATTAGTACTCTAATGTTTGTTTCATTGCATTGTAGTTTAACAATCTCATATTAAAACTCATTAAGTATAACCATTTTACCTTGCATTAGCGAGTAACCATGGTTAGAAACTTAAGAGTTACCAACAATAGAATACAAAACTAATTGAATGCAAATGCAATATTTTATATAATCTATGTCTTCTTCATTTTTATGGTCCTTTTGTTTTAACTTAGACAAACGAAAAGATTGTCCCAATAGAACTCTGCGAGATTGTAGGAAGGAGTTTTACTTTTAAACTAAAACTCACTAATTACAATTGAGCCAGTGGAAATGAAAATTTCACCGTTTCGAGTATATGTCATGAAGAATATGGAGATAATTTTCGTCATGATGAGGTATTTATTTTATTTTACAATAACTTACAAGATCACATTATATAATTTAATTTTACATATTCTCTTATTTTGGAAAATAATAGGGCAACTTGTCAAATGATATTTCAACACATAAAGACGAAGTCGACAACAACAAAGAAGTCAACATGAAGAGAAAAAGTATTGATAATGAATTTGGAATAAATAAACGTCCAAGAAAATATTGTTATGTAGAGTAAGTTATTTGAACTTACATATTATTAATTAGTTACTTATGTATTTATAAATAAACTAATATAATGTGTTTCTTATGCAGTGACGACGAAGATGAAGTATAGTCAACATCATCTTGAAAATGCTACAAAATACAAAAGAGTTTTTATATTTAATTTTTAGCAAAGATGCATTTTATATTTTCAATATCATATTTTAAATTTATTTACCATTGTATATTAAATTTAATATTTAATATTTATATTACATAGTTTGTTCAAACTCATAAATATTATTTTAATTTTTATTATACATTCAATAATGACTATAGACTACTAATTGAAGGTAACTAACTCTAACATTGGTGTGGCAAAAAAATTATCTAGACTTATAGGCCCATTTTTGTTCACCTTGATTAAATAAGGTTTGAGTTAAGTTTTGGACATGACCCTCTTGTCCGGACTCGGACTCGGACCCTTGCTATTATTTAAACGCATATTATAATTTGGTCTGAATTATTAGACTATGGATACCCACTATATATAGCTATACAATACTCCAACACATGATATCTTTGTTTTTGAGATGACTCAAATTTCTCATTAGAATGATTTTTATTTGTACATCAGTTTTTAAACTATAATGAGTACTGAATGGGATTATAATATGTATGGCAAGTTCATATTTATTATAATTTATATTATTGGAAAATTTAAATGTAAAAATACTTTTTTAGTAATTCCGATTTCATTCACTCGAGCCCTCAACGATTCGTTACCAATTCACGATTTTGACAAGTATCTATCCCACTCACTAAACTCACTTTCTCCTCTTGTACTTAATTTTCACTTTCTATACCTAACCCCAAATTAAATAAAAAACTCATCTCATTTATCTAAATTACATTAAAGAATATTGATAAGTTAAAAATGTACTTGTATCCAAATCAAATTCTAACTCCTTATCAATCCACTACACTTTTTTTTTATCTCCAAATCAATCACGAACTCATTCTCATCAATCCAATACACTTTTTTTTTTATCTCAATCATATTGATAAGCTAAAAAAGGTACTTGTATTTCTAATTTTTAAATTTTAATTATAATTTTAAATTTTGTTAATAAATTCTTAGAAATTAATTCCCGCGAGCGAAGCGAATCGTGCGTAGCACGTCTTGAAACTAGTATATATATATATCATATATATAAAAGCACGAATCACAAATTTTTGAGTCGTAATCAAATTTACTTTTTTGTCCCTCTTCCACACAATTTTTTATTGTGCGTTGTCCCTCTCCCACCCAATCTAAATCTCGTGCTTCCCTTTCTTTTCTCTCACGTCTCTCTTTCACATAACAATATACTCCTTCTTTAAATTAATTAATAACGTTTCTAACTCAAGAAATAATAAATACATTAAAATAGAACAAAAAAGGCGTACATTAAATTTAAAAAATAAAAAAGTTACTAAAATATATATAAGATAAGATAGATATGTAATGCAATATACTAAAGGATATATTCAAAAACGAAAAGATATATCCATTGATGACAAAAAAGATACAAGAAACATAGCGCAATTAAAATATCCAGATAAACACAAAACAAAAAAGTTATATATACAGCATGGTGAGATATATTTGGTGCGACAAGCAAAGTAATTAATATAACGCAAAGCAATACAGGGAAGATTATTTAGATAAACACGAGTATATCAACCAACTTATTAAATCTTTCTTGATTAAAAAAAAAAAAAAACTATACTTTTTTTATCTTCAAATCAACATTTTCTTTTTTTATCCAAATCAAACTCTAACTCCTTATCAATCAACTATATTTTTTTTATCTTTATCTCCAAATCAATAATGAACTCATTCTCATCAATCCAATACATTTTTTTTGAGGAAGTAATGTACTAGCATGATTAGCTTATTTTTTCATTCACATCTTATCTCAATCACATTAGAGAATATTGATAAACTAAAAAATGTACTTATATTTCTAATTTTAAAATTTTAATTACAATTTTAAATTTTGTTAATAAATTCTTAGAAATTAATTCATTATCAATCACATTAGAGAATATTGATAAACTAAAAAAGGTACTTGTATTTCTAATTTTTAAATTTTAATTAGAATTTTAAATTTTGTTAATAAATTCTTAGAAATAATGAACTCCTTATCAATCCACTATACTTTTTTTTTTTTTATCTTTATCTTCAAATCAATCATGAACTCATTCCCATCAATCCAATACAATTTTTTTGAGGAAGTAATATACTAGCATGATTAGCTTATTTTTTCATTTACATCTTATCTCAATCATATTAGAGAATATCGATAAGCTAAAAAAGGTACTTGTATTTCTAATTTTTAAATTTTAATTACAATTTTAAATTTTGTTAATAAATTCTTAGAAATTAATTTCCGCGAGCGGAGCGAGCGGGGGAATCGTGCGTAGCACGTCTTGAAACTAGTATATATAAAAGCACGAATCACAAATTTTTGAGTGGTAATAAAATTTACATATTTGCCCATACTTTTTTTTTTTAATCTCCAAATCAACTTTTTCTTTTTATCCAAATCAAACTCTAATTCCTTATCAATCTACTGCACGTTTTTTTTTTTATCTCTAAATCAATCATGAACTCATTCTCATCAATCCAATACACTTTTTTTTTTTAGGAAGTAATGTCCTAGCATGATTAGCTTGTTTGTTCATTCACATCTTATCTCAATCACATTACAGAATATTGATAAACTAAAAAAGGTAATTATATATTTTTTTTTAATTACAATTTTCAATTTCGAATTTTATATCTATCATATATATAAAAGCACTAATCACAAATTTTTGAGTGGTAATAAAATTTACTTATTTGCCCATATATATCTATCATATATATAAAAACAACTATATATAAAAAATCAACTAAATATCACAAATTGTAAACTCAGTTCCCAATGGTATATATGCAATATATATATATATATATATATATATATATATATATATATATAAACAGTGAAGAAGGGAGAATCTAAGAGGGAAAAAAATAAGGTGGTTTGAAAAGGTGTTGGGGAGGGAACAAACTCAAAACCGATTAGAAATTTTAATGAGAAAAATTCTGATTAATCATGTGAAAAAAAAGGTGTCTAAAGCTTTAATGTGACGACCCCAATTTTTCACAAATTGGGCCCCGCCCGGCCTAAACTTACGTGGACCCCCGAGCCAGTCTCGCAAGGTCAACGCAGGCCTAGTCAGCCTTTCCAATCCATCATTATTAGTACATTCACCATTTACAGTTGAGTTAGTAATATTTTTCGAGTTTTACAATTTTAGCGGAAGCAACTAACATACGTATTTCGACGAGTGGGTCCCACATACGACCTTGACTTGACACGTGGCACAAATCAAATTTTCGGGTCGTTACAGTTAATCCCAACTAATTCAATTATTTACATTCATAATTTCAAAGTTATCCTTTCTATCTATAGAGTTTGAGGTAAAGATTGAACTTTATGTACAATTATACGGAATCTTCACAAGCAAGTGTTCACAAATTGATGGGTCAAATCACTTGTGTTTTTTTTTTTCCTTGTTTCCTTTTTTTTGAGGAAGTAATGTCTTAGCATCGCTAGCTTGTTTTTCATTAACATCTTATACCAATCGCATTAAAGAATATTGATAAGCTAAAAAAGGTACTTGTATTTCTAATTTTTAAATTTTAATTAAAATTTTGAATTTTATTAATAAATTCTTAGAAATTAATTCCCGCGAGCGAAGCGAGCGGGTCGATCGTGCGTAGCACGTCCTAGTATATATATATATATATATATATATATATATATATATATATATATATATATATATATATATATATATATATATATATATATATATATGTTGGCGGCAGATTCATTGGTGGTGTGATAAACAAATTTGAGGTTTGATCATTAAAGAAAACACAAGCGATGTCGTGTGAAGTTGAGCGAAAGTTATACCTCACGTGTTTCGTGCAAAACATGTGCTTAATTACTAGTATATCATAAAGAACATAACCATTCATCTTCTTCGATAGCTAAATAAATAAAAAATAGCCAATTAGTAAGGTCATAAAATAACTTGTTGCCACTCCAGCCTAATTAATGGCATGATCGACATTGTTAGTAAACGAAACCGATAGCGGCTTGGTAAGTAGTTTATGAAGATTATTGCACACAATGCCTAACATAAATCTATCTTAAATGGGACATTTATTATCTGGCAGGGTAGATGTTCATTAGGATGGGAGGGACTCTTTTACATTATCGCATTCAATGTGGATGATTCTTTTCATTAACACCTTTTAAAGGGTTGTTGTTTTTTAGGTGGGGGTTTTTCTCTGAGTTCCTTTTTGGATCTAGTGCTCTACAGTAGATCTAATCTTACTTAACATCTGGTGTGTAGTCGTTGTTTTTTGTAGTATGCTTGCAGGGATTGAGTAACTGATTTCAAAATGGCTGAAGAAAAAAATATTTTCAGACTTTTTCATAGATGTTCCTTGAACCCCTAGGAAGAGGAAGAGGCTGAGATCATAGAGGATCTGAAATGGGGCAGATAGAGGAATGCAAACAGAGCCTCATGGGAAGGGTTGCTTCTGTCTAACATTTGAGCAGAGGGGGGCCTCAAAGACGCGCTGCTCAGGTCGTGGAAATGAAGGAAAGAGGAAGTACAATTCATCAAAATTTTAGATAATTTGTACCAGATAAAATTCAAATCCCTGCATGTTTTGAACTTTGTGCAAGATTTTGGTCCTTAGTTGTTTGAAGATTACCCTTTTCTTTCAATTCCGTAGAGTGTCGATATTCATCTCCCCACTTTGAAGATCGATAAATGCAAGGTTTGGGTACAATTACAAAGTATATTGGTGAGTTCGTGAAAGTTGGTGATGTGATGAAGGTGGATGAAGTTGTTCTTGAAAGATAGATATGGAGTTGAATGTGAACAAACCCCGCTTTTGCAAGGAAGGAAGCTGAAAACTAGAGGAAAACAATATTGGATTGATTTTGTGTATGAACGTTTCCATTTTGTTTTTACATACTGTGAAAAAATCACCCACAAGTCAGGCTACTATGACCAATTTATAAAGGTGTGTCTAAGAAATTATACTCAGATTCCATGCTTGTCGATGCCCTAAGAAGAAGGAGGGGTACTGTTCTGCCCCGAACATTAGCTAATTTAGAGAATTAGCCTCATTTTAGATGAACTGAATTTTTAAAGGACGTGCATACCTACTAGAACATCCATGCAAGTTTCATACACAAGTGTGTTTTCTTTTAAAGAAATTAAATTTTATTTCTTAAATTTGTTAATTGTACACAACAAGACTAACTCTTAAATGTATGTACATACCAAATTATTGGAGTTAATACTTGATGACAATTATGTGAATTTACTATATTTTTCTTTAATTTTTCAATATATATCAATCATGTACATTTTATTTCTTGATAATATATGTAGAGGTTTGGCCCCCCTCCACTTAATTGCTCTATGCCTTTACTGCAACATTAATCAAGAGAATGTAACTTAGTTCATATGTAGTTGATATGTACATTTTTTTCAATATATATGTAGTTGTCATGGATATTTTTGCTTGTAACACTGAATTAGTAGTTGATATGTACATTTCTTGCTTGTACATTTTTGTCTTGACAATGTAGTTGATATGTTAATTATGTTAGTAGTTGGTTTAGGATGTTTAGTTTTCCCTTGTGGATGTAACTTAGTTGGAACACTTCGATAATGGATTAATGTAATTAATTCTTTTTTTTGTCCAATTCTTTCTAATTTGTTCTTGTCTTGTTAAATGACCATTTAACACTGAATTAGAATGTTGTCACGATGGTGATTTTTTACTACTTTTACTTCAATTTTGTAATTAATTAGTTCAATACTTAATTATCATCTCTTTAGTTGTTGTAGAAGTTAATAAGATATTGTTATTCACTAGAGATTCTTGGATGTTGCATCTCTCATATGTAATTGAACATGTTCTTTGTAGTTATATTCACATTTTTGCTTGTAAAGTTGGAGGTTTGGAAGTATCAGTTTGAGCAAAATTGGACAAATTGTTTTCGTTTTCATTGCATTGCAAGTAATATAATGGGTAAATATTACTATATTTCAGGTTTGTAGTACTAAGTAAATGAATGGAAATTTAAGGAATTAAAGCAAATGTACATTTCTCATTTTCTTGATTTTTTTCCAAAAGTACTACTATTTTTACTTTAAAAGAGGTAAATAGGTGGGTTTTCTTTTTTTTTTCCCAACACTAGGCAATAACGCCTTTTGAGAAGGCGCTATCTACGTGGCAAATTTTTGTTCTGATTTTACCACGTGGATAGCGCCTTCTCAAAAGGCGTTATCCACGTGGAAACGTGATAGCGCCTTCGGAGAAGGCGCTATCCGTGGCCAGGTGGACACATCCGGGTATTCCCGGTCCACGTGGATCCACGTGGACCGGGACTACCCAGGCATACTGATAGCACCTTCTCCAAAGGCGCTATCCGTATGCCACGCGGGAAAATAATAGGGTTTCCCGGTCCACGTGGAGCCACGTGGACCGGGAAACCGTGACTTTGGCGCGAGATAGCGCCTTCTCAAAAGGCGCTATCTCGCACCCCATCTGTCATCTTCCCAAACCGACGCGAGAATATATTCTCTCGCGTCGGTTTCGTCGTTAATGGGTTATAGGGGCGGGGGTAGGGGTGGTGTAGGTCACGGGTTCACTTTGTAGTTGTGGGGTGGGTTCGGGTACTTAAGGAGGGGGGGGGGAGCGAACGAGGGCGAGACGAGAGGAGGGGAGTGTGTGCGCGCGCGAGAGACGAGAGGAGGAAGAAGGAGGGCGGACGACGCATTGAACGGGAGAGAGTGGGCGAGTGTGTGCGCGTGGCGGAGACGTTCGTCGAGCTTGGCGGAGGTGCGTGGTGTTTTGGACGGTCCGGGTGAGGCGGAAAGCGGTGACGGCCGGCGGAGGAGGAGGACGGACTCGATCTACGGGGGGCGGGGGGAGGAAGGAGCAGCGGCGGCGGCGAGAGGAAGGCCGGCGTAGCGACGGAGTGGAGGTAGGAGAAGGAGGAAGTATGTGTATATGGTTAAGTTAGTTTAGTTAGTTAAATAAGATCGTTAAGTGTTTTGATTATGTTAATTTGAGTTTGTTTAAGTGAGTTTAGTTAATGAAGTATGTTTACGTTAGTGTAGTTTGTTTAATGAGTTTAGTTATATTGAATTGCAATTACACCAAACACATGCATGCTAATAAGAAACTCTAATTACTATATGATGTGAAAGTAATAGAGAGACCCAAGTTTCAACAACGACCAACTATATATGTTATATTTTAGTTAAGGTTAGGTAACGCCCAAAAATTTATTAAACCATATATTTAGTATACTAAGCTCATTTAGACTTTGAATTCGTTCCGATCCACGTAAGTTTGATGAACATAACTCTAGTTTTGTTAGCCGATTTATTACACTATTTGTGGTCCACAATAATGAAAATACAAGGTATTGCAGGAATATTACGTTGCGGCGGAAAACGAGAGGAAACAAGTAAGTTCCTTAATTTAGTATTTTCATATTAATATATTTGGGTTATGGTTTGGGTTTGCATGATATATAGGGACTTTCGTATGATGTTTATGCACAACGGTTCATATGTTTATTTATTGAACATTATTACATCCAAGTTTCTAAACGTCTGTAGGTCATGTCACAAAGAAACATCCCTTTTCTATTCTATGCACACGACTCCATTGTTAATGGGGCCAATGGCATCGCGTACAGCTCATCGCCATCAGTAGTGTTGTGGGTTAAGTTTGGGTCGAGTGGGCGTGAAATGATTGATGCCATTTGTGACGCGTTCCATATCTCATCAACGGATAATATAGTTCATATGACGTCGTTGGAGTTGATTTTGTTGTTGATCCCTTCGATGATACGTGCAAGTTTACCTCCACGCAGGAGATTGCTTTCTTGTTTAAAAGCACTAGAAAGATTGCTATGATAAAATGTGATGTTAAGTTGGAGTTCCCGGTGAGGGAGGTGAGTGAGATAAGGCAGTTAATTGTGCCTACGACGCCCAACTGCACCGCATCGAATTGCGTGGACATCATCATGAAAATTGGGTGACTTTTCACGCAAGCTACATAAACATGTGGGAAAATCGTGGGGACACCATTGCGGCACAATGCAGATGAATGAAGGGCATGACGATCAAGACTACATGTCGTGGGGACACCATTTCGGGATGGTTCCACCTCCTATTTTTGGTTGCATCGAGCGCGAGGTGAGTCGAGTCAAGAACCAGAGGAAACACATCAATCTACTCGACTTGATTCATCGCAAGACGAGCTACCTCAACCGGATGTACAACCACATCGTCCAACTAGACAAAGAGTACGTCCGGTTTGCTTCACTGAGGAACAACGTCAACGGAACCGCCGAAATAGACCTGCATGATGAGTTTACTTGATGTCATAGTGATTTGTAAATAACTTATATTTTGGGTTGACGAAGTACGTGTATTCAACCTTCTCATTGAATAAACTTATTTCTCATGTTTTCCATATTATAATAATTTTGTAGATGTGATTACTCTTCAATAGTTAGTTTAGTTTGTTAAGTTAGTTTAGGTTATATGTTTAATTTAACTTAAGTGGTTAGCTTAGTTAGTTAGTTGAGTTAGGGTATGTTCCTTAGTGTAGTTTAGTTAATTTAGGTTATGTACTTTGGTTAGGTTAGGTTAGTCGAGTTTAGTTCACAAGTAACTCTCGCTACTTGGATGTTTGTGTAGTTTCGTTTGGTGGTTAACGTGGATCGTTTTTGGTTGTTTGTTTAGTTAGTTAAGTTAGTTATTTTACTTTACTTAGTTTGTATTGTTTAGGTGGTTAGGTTAGTTAAGGTTAGTTAGGTTAGTTAATGTTAGTTAGTTTAGTTTGCTTAGTTCCATTTAGTTAGTACGTTTAGTTTGCAATTAAGCTAGTTAAATTAGTTATTTTAGTTTACTTAGTTTGTATTGTTAGGTGGTTTGGTTAGTTAAGGTTAGTTAGTTTAGTTTGTTAGTTAGTTTAGTTTCGTTATGTTAGTTAGTTAGTTACTTAGTTTAGTTGAGGTTAGTTAGTTACTTAGTTTAGTTTGGTTTTGTTAAGTTAGTTTAGGTTAGTTAGTTTAGTTTGGTTAAGGTTAGTTAGTTAGTTATTTTAGTTTACTTTGGTTAGTTAGTTTGGTTTTTGTTAAGTTAGTTTAGGTTAGTTAGTTTAGTTTGGTTAAGGTTAGTTAGTTAGTTATTTAAGTTTACTTTGGTTAGTTAGTAAGTTAGTTAAGTTAATTTAGTTAGTTTATTCAAGGTTACTTACTTATTTAGTTTAGTTTGGTTTGGTTAGGTTAGGTTAGTTAAGGTTAGTTTAGTTAGTTAGTTAGTTACTTACTTAGTTAGTTGGTTAGTTAGTTAGTTAGCTAGTTTAGTTTGGTTAGGTTAGTTAAGGTTAGTTAGTTTAGTTTAGTTTAGTTTGGTTAGTTTAGTTTGGTTAGTTAAGGTTAGTTAGTTTAGTTAGTTAGTTAGTTAGTTTGGTTAGGTTAGTTAGTTTACTTTACTTTGGTTACTTAGCTAGTTAGTTAGGTAGTTATTTAGTTTAGTTTGGTTTGGTTGGATTAGTAAAGGTTTCTTACTTTACTTTAAATAGTTAGTTAGTTAGGTAATGTTAGTTAGTTTAGAATAGACAGTTGAAGGTTGAAACCAATATATTCAAAATTGGTTTTTTTTTTAATACAAATATAAACTCCTCGTATGGATATTCAAATTTGGTTCTAATTGTCGAGATCGCTCGACGACGGCCGGCGGCGAGGGACGGAGCGGCTGAGAATGTCGCGGACCAGCGGCAGCGGAGGACAGATCGGCGAGTCGGGTTGGTGATGGGCGGTGACATGGCGCTGACGTGGCATGGTTTGTATAGATAGCGCCTTTTCAAAAGGCGCTATCTATACATGTGTGCGCCATGTCAGCGCCATGTCAGCGCCACCTCATAAACGCAACTTTTGCTCAATAACGCCTTCTCAAAAGGCGTTATTGAGTGAGTGTATGTGGCGCTGAGGTGGCGCTGATGTGGCGGACACATGTACAGATAGCGCCTTTTCAAAAGGCGCTATCTGTACAAACCCTGCCACGTCAGCGCCACGTCACCAAAAACCAAAAAACACCCCACTCAATAACGCCTTCTCAAAAGGCGTTATTGCCTACATCCAGGATAAAAAAAAACACTCTCTATTTTGTGAAAAAAAAAGTAAAACGCCCCTACTTGTGGAAATCACCCCATTTTCTTTGTTTCATGACATGACATTTTTGTAGAACTTGAGATGGAAATCTTTACAAAGCTATGCCACGTTGAAAAATGGTTCTCTAAACAAAAATAACAGTTCACAAGATTTTCTCAACTTCATAAGATAAATAGAATTCTTAAAAAAATAACTCGGCACTGTTGTTTCGTCTCCCTGTTTGTTCACTGCGCACATACCCTTGAATGTGTAGTTCAAAGAAGAACAAAATAATGGGTCTTCATCATCAAGAGCATCAAGATAGAGCAGAGCAACAACTCTTTGTTCCTTCTTGATGCTCTGTGCTGTAAAGAACATTGGGATGATGAAATAGAAAAATAGATGGGTTATGATGAGGAGCTCTAGCTGCACTATGTTCCAAAGAACACGAGACTACCTATCAAGGTGAACAGGATCTATTTTTTATGGGTGAGTTCACGACTCTAACCTTGATGCTGGAAGGCACCACTCCAACATTTAAGTCTCGACAACATAAAAATTATTGCGACCATTTTCACAGATGAACAAAGAGAGTCAGATCATGTTCTTGCTCTTTAGCTAAATGAAGAAACCACAAACAAATGAAAAGTAAATGAAGCTCTCAAATGAAAAAGGGTAGGATGAAAATTTGTTAATGGTTGCTTCCCTCCAAAATACAATCGAATAATTTGAATTTGTCTCTGTAAATGGTACACCTCAGTGTCAACTCGACTGACGACAGACAAGACGTGCGCCTTTGGAGAAGACAGATATCCAAGCTCACGTTAACGTTTCTTCCTAATTCTTTTTGTGGGCCCACGATGCTGAGGTGTAGTTGCCAACTCAACAAATGTACGTAACCAAAAAATATCAAAATATCATTTTCAAAAATAATATGTTGAGTTTTTTTTAGAGTATTACTAATCTTCTATTTATATATATATATATAAACTGTTTTGTAAGAATCACTCATACATTGACATGTAACATGTGAGAAATACTTATAAACTGACACGTATAAATTGACACGTGGCATGATGATGTTACTATTTCTATTTTAATTACGATAAGATTCTATGCTTATTTTTTAGTTTTTTTTTCCCTATCAAAACGTATATAAGATTTCATGTATTAGCTATCTTTTAGCATTTCTTTATCAATACGTGTTATAGTGGATATTAACTTCTTCTTGAGTCCATTTTTTACTTTTCTTCTTCTCATAAAATTAGTTTTTATTTGATATATTGCTAATCGGTCTTGTCCATACGCGAAGCGCGGGATGCCGACTAATTATTATTATGTTAAACTTAAAAGATATAAATAACTAGTGATAAAAAAACTTACTTTATTTTAACCACGGCCCAAAAAGAAATTACATTAATCACATTCTAGGGTTGGAGACCCCATAAATATGATATAGTAGGAAAGTTAATATCTATTGATTCCTTAGACAAGAAATACACATGAACGTTTCGAGATTGTGGCTCTTGCATGAAACTTGCATGATTGCTAAGAGTACACCATTCTTTGCGTTATATTTGAGGAAATGGCGCAACCTTCTCTTTTTTTCTTGTCGTGCGAATCTAATCGGGAATCTTTTTTTTTGACAGGGATCTTTCTGAAAGGTTTATACAAGTTTAACAAAGACATTGAGGGTTGACATCAACTCAAACTTGACTCTAATGCTTGAAGGAGAAACAATTGCCGATAAAAGCAAGACCGACCTTGGGGCAAGGCCCAAAGGGCAACCACCCCAGGCTCCCACTCAATAGAAGGCCCAATTAGGACAATATATACATGGGTATTATAATATTTTTCTTTTTTTTAATAAAATGTTTGTGTATTTTCACTTTATTACCAGAAACTTAACCCTCTTATTTACGTGTTATTTATTTTAGCAAACATGTATCCCTAGGCGCATCACATGATACATAAACAAATAGGTTAAATTTATGAGTTATAAAATCATTTTTTATATTTTAATTTTTTATCTCAAGACTAAACTAAGGAAAACATGGGTTTAATCATTTCATTTAACTTACGTATTCTACTTAATGATCAATATATTAGATTCTTGTTATGAAGCGTACAATATATTGATTCTTATAAGATCATCTCTCTCTCTCTCTCTCTCATGTATATTTTTAATATTTCAACAAATGTGTAATGTGTATTCTATAATCCTTGAAGGTATTTTTTTCTTTGAGGAAACTTAGATAAATTCTTACTTCAAAAAAGTGTTTGTTGATAAAGCTTAGATATATTCTTATTTTAAAAAGTATTTTTTTAAGTATTATAAACTATAAAAATAATAGAATTAATATATATTTATAATTTAAGCGAGATAGTTTATCGAGATTAATATTATAATCATTTATTTATAATTTTGTGTAACGACCCACTTTAACAATCCCGATTATTTGATTAATTACAGATTACGACCCTAAGCTCAGAATCACGTGGACGCTGTAGAAAAGTCTAGGGCACGTTTGACGAGGTAAATTTTGATTATCGACGTGTTAATTTATTTTATTTTTAGTAATTATTGGCGTCACACTAGTGTTAGAATTTTAATTTCATTGCGTTAGGCATGCATTGCGATGAGAGCGTGGGACGTTGTGGGGTGTGCGTAATGCGCATGTATGGGTAGTCATGGATTTAGATATCACATCACCATCACCATCACCATCACCATCATTAATACCTCATTTTTCTCTCTAATCCCTCATCAACAAATCAAAACCCAAAACTTCTCTCTCTCTCTCTCTCTCTCCACCGATCCTCTCTCATCTCCCTCTCGTTTTTCTTCTCCTTCTTCTCCAAATTCACCAAGCTCTCATCTTACTCTCACAAGTTTTCCTCTCTCCCACGACACTCTCGGTCTTTCTCTCTCGGCTCCGGCACCACCACCTCTCGCAATGGCGACTTACCAAAACTCAGGTAAGTGTTGGTTGTTATTATTGAGATTTTTGGAGAAGTTTGAGACTTTAATGGTGTTGTTATAGTTGTTTAGTTGGTGTTCATGTTGATGTAGTTATTGTTGTTATTGTTTAGGAAACAAAAAAGAACTTAATATACAAAAATCAAAAACTCGTTTCTGGAGATAGATATATTGGGGGCACCAATGGACCGGGCCGAGCTGGCTTGAACCCAGTGACTTGGTTGGGCCAAACCAGGCCTAGTTTAGGCCCAACCCATATAAATACAATTAAATATTTTTAAAAGTAATTTAAAAATAATTTTAAATAAAACAAATCGCAAAAAATAAGAAAAATAGTTAAAAAATTATAGAAAAACCCAAAAAATAAGAGAAAATATGAAAAAATGAAAAAAAAATGAAAAATGGTTTTAAAGACTTTTTCGAGCATTTGACATCCTGGTGTAACTCGAAAAGCGTGCCATAACTAAAATTTGGAATAAAGATCTAATTTTTGGTTTACATTATAAAATCATTAAATATGACATAAAATATTTTAAAATGATAAAACTAAACACTATGGACTTAAGAGACTAGTCGAGTGTCGAGTGTGCAATTCAAGGCATGAGCGGGTCATTTTGGAGTTATTTCATGAGCATCGAGGTAAGTAAACCCACAAGAAAGTCGGCTTATATTTACTTATTTCTTTCGTAATTTACTTATTTCACTTTCATTTTTTACCAGTTCGGCTTGCATATTTACTCTATTCTCGCGCGTGTCTGTATATGGTAGAAGAGACAATATAACCACTTTCTGGCTCTCTCGTAGATGACAATCCAATTGTTGCCACGATGTTGGTCATGCCTTACAATATGCATGAGATTTCTCTCTACGAGTCCATGATCTCGAGAGTAAGTTGATGTGAGGCTCACCTTCATCACAGAGTTCCTCTCCTTCGAGGCGTTGGGCGAAAATCTATATACCTTCCAAGCCATAGAGTTCCTCGTCTCAACCGTGAAGAGGAGGTGAAAATTACATCGCCACCAGGGCCTTTTCGGTTTAGTATTTGCGTCATAGGGCTCGATAACTATACACCACATTCGCGTTCCATATTCTTGATTATATCAACGACTTATATTCATGTTTTACATTGCCGTTTATTTACATTTATATGCATGAATTGTAGCTGTTTTCTTGGATTTCTTGTGAATATTAACTGAATTTCTCTGGGATTTACTCACTAGAACTTGTTATTATTTTTTCGGTGGCAAGTTGCAAATAATATGATGATCCGAATATAAAGAGCCACAATAGCTTCACTTGCGGGTGTTTATATTTATGTGCCTAATATTTTTTGGTATCATTTCGAGAGACTTATTGCCTGATACATGTATATTGACACTTACTATGCCTTTTTGGTCGCCTTTATTGATATACATGATATCCTTATGTTTGGTTTCCACCCATAGGTTTGTTAATTAATGCAAGATTTGTTTACATCACTGATTTGCACACTATTGAGACTTTTGTTACTAAAATAACCTTATGAATCAAAACAAATGAAATTGACTAAGTAAGATCATTTGATGGTTAGTTCGTGGGTTGTCATGGACAGGTGTGCATGTGATGTGACATGACTTGGTGACGTGTCCAACGATGTGGCGGTGCCCAGTTTGCCTCAAAACTTGGGGTCGTCATAGTTGGTATCAAAGTCTCGGTTGAGGCGAACCTAGGGGAAAGTTTAAATATAACCAAATAAAACTTAATAAACAAACATTAGATGTGGAAACCCTAAATGATCTTAACTTAAAACCTTTAGTTGGAAAGTACAGTGTCGAGGATTATATACTTGTTATGTCTTCATTTTAGTGTATATATACATGTATTATGAGTTTGATCTAACACGTGCATATTGTTGCATACATCAATGGGCGGCAACCAATTGCAGTTGGCGTTGGAGGCATTACGAGTGATACAACGTCCACAATTATTTCTGATATGACTCTTCAATGCACATGATCGAGAACTGGCAGAGATACACACTCCTCAAGGCTCAAACGACTAGTTGATGTGACTAGAGATGTGCATGGTGATTGAGGCAAATGCGACAAAGTAGAGGACTCATATAGTGGTACCCATACCTCTGCCATATACAGTACGACTAAGCGCAGTGCAAAGGTAAAAGGAGTAGGTGATGACACGACGAAGTTTAAGGAATAGTCAGCTAGTGTCAGAGTGAATAATCAGTAGTTTCCAGTAAGTCCATGAGGGACATGAAAAGAAAAGTGTTAGTAAAAGACAACAACTTTGACATTAGCACCACTATCAAGTAGTCAGACGATATCACCAGGGGAGAAATAACCAGTTATTTACTTCGTATGTGGGCATCTAAGACATTACAAGAATAAATGTGCACATAAATTAGCGTTGTTGCTCTAGGCTAAAGCTCCCAACTCGGAAGATGTTTGAATACCACACTATGGACAAGGTTTAACTACTAGTTCAATTCCTACATATTTAGAAAATGGTGACGTTATATCGTTTCATACCTAACTGCGTGATAGGTGAGTTAGGATTCGACCATATATATTTAGAGTAAGCACGCACCTTATTCTCGATACGGCAGCCGAAAGTAAAGTGTTATGTCAAATCCCAAAATTTTTAAACTGGTAACTATGGTTAATCGGGGATTAACAAAGACTAATTATGCTTTTGGCCGCGAGTTGGGAGTTAAAAATCGGTGAAATTGAGATTTTTAATTAATTTTATTATTGTGTGATGTGTGCATAGTGTTGTGTACTATATATTATGTTATTTTGCAAAATTCAAGTTAATTGAGTAAATTCAAAATTTCACGAGGTTTTATCTCGAGATACATGTCGAAATGAGTTTCATGATAGTTAAAATTTTGACTCGAGCTGCTATTTCGAGTTTCGCAAAAAAATATTTGTAATTGAAGTTAAAAATTCAAGTTTTGGACTTTAATTGGATTTAACGAGCCGACGTGGATCCATACCTCGATTTGCATGCAAGTCAGGATTAATGATAGCGTGAAATGAGAACAAAGCTGGTGTAAGACTTTGTTTCAAGTTTCGTGTCAATTTATGGTGATCGAGGTTGAGATTGGTCCAAATTGGTGTAAGTTTGGTTAAACATGGCAAGAGGATTGGTCCAGAATATTTTAGAATATCGTGGACAAAGTTAAAGTTTTTGGAGTTTTGGTGTGACAAAAATTAGTGTTATGGACGTTTCATAAAGATGGACTATTTTGTTGAGAGTTTGGTTCAATTTGGTGAAAAATCGGATTGAAAACGAGCAACAGAAGTCTAAACACATTAAAATAGGAATTTCAAAAATTCATAAATAAAAAAAAATTAATGTGCTAACAAGCAGCTGAAGGTTTATATTTTTTTATCGGATGCTCTGAAGAGACCAAAGGGTTTATATATAAATATAAAAAAATCAATCAAAAATCAAATCAAAAGATTCATTTGATTTCATTTCAACAAAACGTTAAAAACATTCATTCCTTAAGCCTCTCAACTCAGACTTTCGCTCGCAGAGCTCCCTACGTTCGATTTCACCCGGTTCCTTTTTTGCAAAACTATAGAGAAAGTTAATTCAAGCTAAATCTTTATGGTGGAAACGAGGTATTCGGCCCGCAATTTGGGAAGTTATTGAAACCATTTTTAAGGTGATCTGATGCTCCGGGAATCCCAAAAATTAAGCTCGAAGTTGTTTTTTTGTAAGGTTAAGTAAATCTCATAGTAACCTTTACATTATATGATTATAATTTCTTATAAATTGCATTAATCCTTGATATTATATTTTGTTGTATATGCATACACGGGTAGGGAGGATAAGGTCGACTCGAATCTCCTTATAGTGTCTAACTGACTATGTGTAAAGTATAATAAGCTATTTGATAGTGTATATAGGGTAGAACTATATAATGTTTGTTTGACCGTGTGTACATAGTAGAACTATATTATGCTTGAGGGGCTAGAGTCACTAATATTTTGCATCACGTGGTTATCATGAGATCACGTTGACACATATCATACTTTGATAGACTTGAGGACTCAGACTCGTTTGGTTATTCTCTTTGTGCATGAGTCCTTATTATTGTTTACTTATCACTTTCAGAGGACGTCATCTGATTGTGGTCGGATAACAGAAACGAGATGGATTCACGGTTGTGTTTAAATTCTTTAGATTATATTATTTGTTTAATCTCTTGGATTATTATGCATTAGATTATTACATGTGTACTAGATAGTGTGGGATTTACTTATCTGACATTATCAAGTTTTTATAATTGGGTAATGACGGGTTTTAGCGGTGACAAAGGAAAGGGAAATATTTTTGTTTTATGACTTGCTTAATTCTTTTCCTATACATATGTATTGTTTTTTAGTATAATATATTTTATAAATGGGTTTTTAGGCTCATGTGCAATTAGGATATCCATTGGAATGGTTGTAACAACTTTGGAATGGATCAGAATACTATGGACCTAATGCAATGTTAGTTTAAGGATTTTGAAAACCTGAAATAGGTTAGGATGAATATATAAACTATTTATGCAATATATATTGTTATGGGTGGATTGTGAGTCCTTCAACATTTCCACCAAGCTGATTAGATTTTGTTAAAGATTTTTTGAAAGCTGAGATTTCCAGTGTAAGCTTAGAAATAGAGGATATGTTATTGAAAAGTTGCACGAAATTTGGATATTATTTAATTAATCAGTTTTATAGAACTTTGAGGTTTGAGATTTACTTTTAGAATCATTTGTGGTTGATAAAGTATTATAATTGATGGTGAGATTAAGGATAGTAGATTATCAGAGGATTAAGGTACTCTAGGCAGGTTAAATGCCCTAATTAGGTAGGGTCTAACATGTTACCTTAACCAAATTGGTATAAGATGCCTATTCTAGGTTGGCATACGATAATTGTCAAGAATGTTTGCGTAAGCTAGGACTTCCTAGTTTGGTGCAACAAGTAAGAAAAGGAGTTCAAAAGTATCCATGGAATTAGAGACTATCACATCTAAAGATCTCGTCGGTACTAAGATGTGTGATGATTATTTCATACATATTATGGGCCGTGAGTCAAGAAATCTTATTGATTTGAACGCCCTTTAAGGAAATGACATATGCAAGACAAGAAAACCTTTGCCTGAGCTGACACGTATATGGTGTGTTATACAACAGCTGGCATTTGTGAGTGAGTTATAGCTTATAGAAAATCATACATGATAGCTAAGAAAAAAATGTCTAGTTTAGACTACACCATAAAATCTAAAGATTGTAAGATTGACGATCAGGAACATGTAAAGGACGTGAGACAAACGGGTTTCTAGTGGACTCCATGAAAGCAGATAGTGTTGAGATGACTCTGAATTGCATGAGAGGAAGTACGGAACCTTTTAGCTCCGACCAGAGCACTGGAGTAGTCTTCTAGGAATAGTAACTCCTCCACTATTATGGCACAATTTTTTCGCGATTCGTGAGGTCGGTGGGAGCCCACTGCCACCTCTTAAATAGAGAACAAATAAGGGGTGCAAGCCAAGATATTTTCTGCAAATATATATGTTGTCAAAAACAACTTCAAGTGAACCTAAGGAATAAGTTGTTATGAACTACTTAAGAATCTATAAATGAATCATTTGCAAGAAATTTCTTTCTTGAGATCAGTCCAACCTAAGCGAGAACTCGTAAAAGATTAGAACAATGTCTCAAAAGGATGTGGAAAGCTTTTGGAGTTCACAGATTAGGATTGTGCTAAGCGCATACGAGTTACTAGACCCAAAGGTCGGAAGGCTTGAGTTGCGTAGTGAAACAGGAAGGGTTCTAGGTGATGTATCATGATTCGAGTCTTGAACAGTTAGTTTAGACTCACTACAACAACAAGTGGTTTTTTAAGTTTTCTATCGATTATATTTTCTCAGCTAGTCTAAAGGACAAGCTTGGAAAATCTTAGTAAGATTCGCTTAGCCCACTTAAATAGAGTTTGACTTCATTAAGTCTAACAGGATAAAGGGATGCCCACACCAAAAAAACAGCACAAGACTTAACTTCAAGAAAAAAAAGGTTTATCGCAGTTTAAAATAAAGATTTAATCATTCCACTGATAAGTTGCTGACTCTATATACACGTTAAGGATGTCGAGTAAGGTTTTAACTTAAGAGGTCTAGGAGAAAACGTCAAGAGACAAATTTGGAGTTAGTATGATGACTTTTGCTATAAGTATTAGGTCTGACGTCATGATAGGAAATGGAAAAGGAGTGTTGTATATAGATCGAGAATCAACACATGCACGACTCTTCAGAGAATCAAGTGAATCAACAGTCGACTTTATCATATGAGTAATTACTCTCTTTAGATCATGGTACACGCGAGGTACGACCTAGTTATATATACGCTGCATAAAGGCATGATGAGTATGTGACTTATATATGAGAGTGTGTTACTCATGATAGAAATAGTCACAGACTTGTTAGGATATTGTTACTGCCTAGGCCTCCACATGTGCCTAGAGAATACCACAGTTTTGTTTCTATCCGATGCATAAGTTGGAGTCAGCAACGGACACTTGAAAGCGACGTAGTTAGTTGACTCGAGATTCATATCATAAGAGTTTAACTATCGAAGTAGGTTTGATTCGGTGTCAATTTCTAATCCGATTTTAGATTATGTATGCAATGAAACACTTTAGAAACAATATGGTCGTATTGTGCTACAAACTTAGGTAGAATTTTGCAAGTATGGTTAGAGAAGTTAACACTACAAGAAAGGCATAAAGATATGTGTTTTTAACCATGTTTGATGATAATCTAGAACTCCACTTCATACGAGGTTAAACTTATTGAGTTACGAGTATAGTTCGATAGTTAATCGTGCTTGTTTAACACCGCATAAGAGTTTTAGACACCCTAAAAGTGATAATAAAGCAAAATGACGAAGAAGTGTCTGATAATATTTTCATTATGATCTAGTAATTTGACAGGTTTTTGGGTAGGACATGATCCGAGGTGGCGGGTTACAGGGTTACCAATAGAGATGACAGAAGAGCAAAAGTATTGCCACAGAAGTTTTATTCCCATGTCAGTCTGGCAAACACCTTTATCTTGATAAAAACACGATTACCTCCATATTTGGATACAAGGGTTATTGTATATATCCAGGGCACCCAATTGTATTCAAGTGACATGTGAAGAAAAATTGCTATTTGTGTGCGTTTAAAATGAGATTTATCAATCACTGATTGGTCAGATAATTCAAGGCTTTGTAGTAAAGACCAGATTAAAGTCCTAAACAATATCAGAGAATGCCGACAAGTGGAGTCAGGATAGAGGCTCGAGATGCTTAGGTCACACAGGTAGGTTCAGACACATATGTTGGCATTCTAGACTTCTGAGTTAACGGGAAAGAAATACGTGAATAATTACCACGATTAGCTAAGCTATGAGGTAAACCGCTGGTTTACTTTCAGATTTCTCTCATTAAGGGTCAGAAGATATTTGAGATCAAGGGAAGACTTGCACCAAGATCCGCATGATCGTTTTAGATATTCGAACAAGTTGGGGATGTCATTTATCAGTTGAGATTGCCGAGCCAGTTAGCATAAATTCAAGACATTTTCCATATTTCTTTGCTAAAGTTGGCTAGATCAGTAACAAGACCAATGATTAATATGACTAGGATCGAGGTCATACCAGATGCGACATACGAGGAGCACCCCATTGAGAGAATAATTTACAAGGTACAGACTCTTAGGAGAAAAAAAATACCGCCATTACTCGTTTGTTGGCGGTACTATAAGAACAAGTATCTAAAGTAGGAGAGAGAGTCTACTATGTAGGAGCGATACCCCTAGCTGTTTTATGGTAAAGGTTTGACGTAAGTTTAAATTTCGAGATGAGATTTCTTTTAGCTAGGAAGATTGTAACAACCTGCTTTAATTAATCCTGATTATTTAATTAATTATAGATTATGACCCTAAGCTCAGACCCACGTAAACTCCGCGAAAAAGTCGAGGGCATGTCTGATGAGGTAAATTTTGATCATTTTTGTGCGACGCGTTAATCTATTTTATTTTTAGTTATTATTCGCGTCACACTGATGTTAGAATTTTTATTTGATTACGCTTGGCATGCGTTGCGATGAGAGCGTAGGACGCTGCGGGGTGCGTGTGTAACGCGCGTGTATGGGATAGTCATATATTTAGATTTCACATTACCCACCATTCACATCACCTAACGCATCACTATCACATCATGCATACCTCACTTTTCTTTCTTATGCCTCATTAACAAATCAAAACCCAAAATTTCTCTATTCTCTATCTCTCTCTCTTTCTCCAACCGATCATCTCTCATATCCCTCTCATTTTTCTTCTCTTGTTCTCCAAACTCATTAAGCTCTCATCTTACTCTCATAAGTTTTTCTCTCTCCCACAACATTCTCGATTTTCTTTCTCTCGCCTCCTGCATCACCACCTCTCGCGCTGGTGACGTCCCAAGACAGAAGTAAATGTTGGTTGTTGTTGTTGTTGAAACTTTAGGAGTTTATGTAGTTGTGTAGTCAGTGTTGATGTACTTATTGTTGTTGTTGTTGTTGTTTGGGAAACAAAAAAAACTTAATACAAAAAAAAAAAATCTAAGTCTCTGCATCAAAGACGAATTGAAACTCGTATACGGAGAAATACATATTAGGGGGGAGAGGGGGCGCCAATGGGCTTGGGACGGGTCGGGCCTGGATGCCTAGGTCCACTACAAAAAAACAGCAAATCAGAAACGGAATTAGAAACGGAAATAAGTTCCGTTTCTAAATCAGAAACGGAATTAGAAACGGAATAAGTTCCGTTTCTAAATTAAAACGTTAGCGACGGAATTGAGACGGAAACATTCAGAGACGGATTTGAGACGGATCAGAGACGGAATTAGAGACGGAATCAGAGACGGAATTAAATTCCGTCTCTAAAAAATGGCGCCAACATTCCCACCAAAAATTTCATTTTTTATGACCGTTCATCAAATCTTGGGATTTGTGCATCACATCTCGATGTAAATCCCTCCCCCCAAAACCAAAAGCCCTAAATCGCTCTCCCTCTCTCTCTCTCTCTCTCTCGTCCGTGCTGTCTCTCTCTCTCTCGTCTCGTCCGTGCCCTCTCTCTCTCTCTCTCGTCGTCGATCGTCTCGTCTCTCCGTCTCTCTCTCGTGGTCTCTCCGTCATGGCTCTCCTTTCTCTCTCCGGTCACCGCTCTTAGTGCGTTCTCTCTCTGCTCTCTTCTGTCTGAGCCCTAACCCTCGCGTCCCCTCTTGCCTCCGTCAACGCCGCTGTCCCCTCTCGCCTCCGTCAACGCCGCTGTCCCCTCTCGCCTCCGTCAACGCCGCTGTCCCCTCACCTCCGTCAACGCCGCTTGTCCCCTCTCGCCTCCGTCAGCGCCGTCCTTGCCGACACCGGAGCCCTCGCATCTCGCGCATTTAAGTCATCACTCTCTTCGCTTAGGGCTTGAGAAAAAAGGTGTTTACTACTTCATCCAATTGAGGCTATGTTGTTGTTGTTGTGTAATTATTTTAAAATTTTCTCTGCCGTTTGTGGATTCATAAGCAGAAATCGGGCTGTTTTATAGTTTCCAATTGTTTTATTTTGTTTATGGATGTGGTTTGCAAATATGAAACTAAGGTCGCCGAAATTTCCTATTTCGATTACATTCAAGTTAGAAAATACCTTGATTCTGTGGCCTATATTTTTGTTAGTGTTTCAACTTGCCCCAATTGGAAAAGTTTAGCAACTAAATGAAGAATCAAAATCGTCAAGGTTTTGCGATGGCGGACTTCATAGATTTATGACATAATTAGCTAATGAGTAGTAATTAGAAACTATTTATTCGGATTTTATCTTTTATAGTTTCACTCAATGTGCCAAACAATTTATTAGAATTTTATTAGAAATTTGCTACTTGCTTACAATGTATTCTTTTTGGAACTTTGTAGGAAACCGATAGGCTTAGACAAGTGATTGAGAAGGAAATGCTAAAAGTCGAGGTAAGTTTGTTCTTCCCAAAATAACAACTAAAGAGAGAGATCCTTTGCTAGACATGTTATTTCAAAGAAAAATTGGAGTTGAAGCCCTCTATTGAAGGCATGGTGAGAATCTAACTCCCTCAATTAGTTTATTAAAACATGGACTTGTCGATAAGGGCCATTGGCTCATCAAGTTTTTTAATGATCCTTAGTTTAACTTTAAAAACGGATTTTTATTGGTCGATTCAAATAAAATGAGTTTTATGGACAAGTTGATTAAGTTGTTATGGTTAGTTGCATTCCATGAAAAAAAATTTATATGATATTGATGATTTGGGCTAGTATTCAAAAGTGATCATGCCTTGTAAAAGGTATTGGTGGATAATGTGCTCTTTTGTTTGATGAAATTGTCAAAAGAGACCTTAACTTGTTCTTTTAACGAAGTGCATGGAAAAGCATGATTCTAAAGTCTCATGGATTCTTTATTGAGCTTTGTTTCTATGATATGATTTAATCGAGCAATCATTAGTATGATTTTTCATGTCTCGAAAGGATTGTAGCTAATTTGCATTGATTTGGGTAAAATCCTTTTAAAACGCTTCAAGGAGAGCTCATTCATTTTTTTCCCAAGTCTTGAAATATGTTCAATCCAACTTTATTGAATGTAGTTAGTAATCATCATTTTGGGTGAGACTTGAAGCTAAGTTGAGATGCGGAAGAGACTTTGTTTTATCCATTGAAAAAAAGACTTCGATTAAATCATGGATTTTCGACTAAATGCTATGATTTGAGAATTTTAAGTCGAACTTGACTCTAATGAGTTGATTTGAATCTTTTTAGTTGTGATTAGTCGATCGCATTCAATTTATATTGGATAACTAAGTTTATGAGATTTTTCTTGTTTTGCTTCACCGCATACTTGTTTTACTCGAATCGTCGATTTTGATTTGAAAGAATGGTTTAAAAGTCGGGAATGACTTAAGTCGATAACTAGGAATGAGGTTTGAGTCCTTAAATGATTTAAGTTAGTCTAAATAAATTCAAGAAATACTACTTTAAGAATCCATGAAAAACATATTTAAAATTGGTTTTGGTTCATTCATTTTTTGATTGAAATATTCGATTAAGTGGTTTAATGCATAAATTTTACTTGAATATGATCTATAATTTGCATTGTTGTTTGAATAAGGATATGTCTTCTTTAAATTTAGGCAATAACAAGTCCATATCATTTTTTTTGGTGTGATCAATAGTTTGATACTCATTAAGTTCATACTTCACAACTTAAAAGGTATCCTAGTTCCTCATCAAGTTGATATTGTCAAACTCAACCTATGTAGAATATTGTGTGATCTAGATAAAGGTAAAGGAGTCACCGTCACGCTTGAAAAATAAGGGGTGGGTTGCAATAGGTGAAAGCCAATGTAAATCGATCTTTATGAAATGGATTAAACAGGTTTATTGTTTGGTTCTTGAAAGTTAAAAAAGCTCGGTTTGAAATGAGATGAGTGAGCTTATGATAAATTTTGTAGCTTGTGAAAGTGGATTGATTGAAAATAGTCTTATGAGTTTTTTGGTCTATCTATGAGGTAGCATATTTTTGTTTTCTTATATGTTTTTAGAAAATGAAGATAAAAGTGAAAATGACAAACATTGCTATCTTCCTCCTACTTTGGATTGGTAAGAATTTAATTTACTTAAATCAAGATATGCAAGTGTTTATCATCGTTTGTGGATTCTTAAATCTCAAATGAATTAATGTTAATCTTTTTGCTTGTTTGTAGACTTTGATGGTCGAGTGCGGGGATTGTCACTATAAGTTCGATGTGAGTCATTGCTCTTCTCCCTTAGCTCTATCTCCTATGATGCTTATGTCCCTGAAAAATTTAAGTTCAACTATTCAATTATTAAGTTGTTTCAAATGTCCCTTGGTCATGCGGTGGTGTTGAAGAACATCTCAAGACTTTTCGATTGATAATTCTTTTTGTGCATATTTATAGGATTGTAAGTTTTTTTTTTTGTGGTTGTTGAACAATAGGATTGGTGGTTTTGTGAATACTTAGAAATTTGGAGCATTTGTAATACTATACAATTTTTTTGGATATATATCTTTTTCAATTTTTGATTTTTACATTTTTGTTCTCTCAATTGAATATTTGTTGATATATATTGTCGATGTATGAATGTCAATTTATTATATATTGGCGAGTTAAATGTGCTTGGATTGAGACCTATATATGTAAGACTTTAAAAACTAAACAAAAAAAAAAAAAATTAGAGACGGAAATAGCAACGGAATCTTTGGATTCCGTTGCTATTTCCGTCTCTAATTTTTTTTTTTTTTTTAGATATGAATCGAAACGGATCAAATTCCGTCTCGATTAGCAACGATCGAGACGGAAATAATCGAAACGGAATTTATTCCGTCTCTAATCGAACGGAATTAGAGACGGAATAAATTCGTTTCTAATCGTAAACGGAATTTATTCCGTTTCGATCCGTCTCTAAATCGAAACGGAATCCATTTTCCGTTTCGATCCAATCACGACGACGTTTTCGAGAGACGGAACGCATTCGCTCTCTGTTCGTTCTCGAATCAATCAGAGACGGAATTTTTGCAAATCAGAAACGGAAAATTCCGTTTCTGATTTGCTTTTTTTTTGTAGTGGTCCAAGCTAGTTGGGCTGAGCCGGCCTAGACCCAGGTGGGTCAAGCATAGCCGGTCCGGACTCGGCGGCCTGGTTGGACCAAACCGAGCCCGATTTAAGGCCAACCCACAAGTACAGTTAAATATTTTTTAAAAGTAATTTAAATATAATTATAAATAAACTAAATCATAAAAACAAGAAAAATAGTTAGAAAATTACAGAAAAATCCAAAAACATCAAAGAAAATATGAAAAATTGGAAAAAGATAGAAAATGGGTTTAAAGACTTTTTCGGGCATTTGGCACCCCGATGTAACTAGAAAAGTGTGTCATAACTAAAATCTGGAGTACAATTCTAATTTTTGTATACATTATAAAATCATTAAATACGACATTAAAAATTTTTAAAATGATAAAACTAGACAATGGGGACTTAGGAGACTAGTCGGGTGTCAAGTGTGCAATTCGAGGCATGAGCGGGTCATTTCGAAGTGATTTCACGAGCGTCGATGTAAGTAAATCTACAACAAAGTTTGCTTAGAATTTACTTATTTCCTTCGTAATTTACTCATTTCACTTTCACTTTTCGCCAGTTCGACTTGCATATTTACTCTATTCCCGCGTGTGTTTATGTATGGTCAAAGGGACTGTATGACCATTTTTCAGCTTTCTCGAAGATGACGATTTGATTGTTGCTACAGTGTTGGTCATACCTTAGACTATGCATGAGATTTATTTCCACGAGTCGATGATCTCGAGAGTGGGTTGATGTGAGGCTCGTGTAATGGCCCGTTTCATTAACGTCGTTATTCATTTCATAATTTTAGACATGGACACCAGCTCAGATCCATGTGGATACTGTAGGTAGGCTAGGACACACTTCGACCTAGGTACACTAGTAAATTATGTGTTATGTTGTTTAATTGCGATACATTCTACGAATTTACTTGTACATTCATCGCATGTGTGTATGTTGAATAGTTATGTCGTGCGAGGTTGTGTGATGGGTAGTTGCCTCAAAATGCATGTCGACGTAGGTATCGAGAGGTGAAATACGAGTACACTAGAATAACTCGACAAACTCACGTAAACATGAATAAGCAATTCAATTGAAAGGGTAATGTAACCATAGGCTAAGTAAATTCAAATTTAAACAATACATTATGGCGCGCCCTGAAATGCGTGCTAGACGCAGAGCACCAGATATTGGGTAGTCTAAGGTTAGTGGGACCACAAGTTGGTTAATTTTGATAAATAAAACACTAATCGTATGGATTAATAAGGCTAAATGTAAGGTACATAAATCAAATAAATGAAAAGCCTTTAGTTTGAACTAAATAATGAGGATCATTGATGGACCTCAAGATGATCATATTGAGAGAATCAAGGAAGGGAGTGTTCTATTTGAGTCATTCAAATATATACCATAGCATGGTTATGAACCACACAATAATCGTTTGGATACACAAGCATACTTGATTAAGACCAAATATCTATAAACCAAGTTAGTTGGATTTTTAATCAAACCACTTACAATGTTCATGTAAATTCAGAGAAAACTTAAGGAAGTGAGGGAATCTAAGCTGGAGTTCAACCATTCTTAAGGACAATTCAAGTGATCCAACCTAGGTAATCATCATCTTCATATCATATACTCTTCAATGAACTCATTTTTGGTATGTTTTAGTGAAATTCGAGTTTGAGGATTAGACCTCTAGTTTTTAGTGAAGACTTGATGAATTACATGTTTATAGATCATTTTCATAGAAACTTTACAACTGGTTTAGCTAGAATTGTTATTTTTCATGAAATTGGAAAGTTTGGTGTATGCATGAGATTTAGAGAAATTTGGTCAAATTGATGTTATGAATTGTTTTGGTTATTATTTTGGGGTTAATTACATGTGGAGAGTATGTTAAAACAAGTTAGGTAGCCAATTGAGAGGGGAAAGACAAAATTCTCGGCTTGAGAATTCTATCCCATAGGACAGATAACGAGCTAGACAGATCCCCTAGTCCGCTAACTTCACCTAGCGCACTAGATAGACCCATTAGCACACTAAAAACAGATAACATATGAATTTAAGGGGCTATTTTGATGATTTACAACTAAACACCTAACCAAACACTTGAAAAAAGTCTAAACCTATAAAATTGAACTCCAAGGACTTAGGTGACCGTAGATCGGTAGCGAGGAACTTATCAGGTCGGATATGTGATTTCGGGAAGGTCAGAGAGTGGTTTGAGGTTTGTGAAACCCAACTCAAGAACTCCGAGTATCCATCTATTTTAAACTTCATTCCTATCATTTCCTTGCTGATTTTACTATTCAATTCTGTTATTTGGACGTGGGTTGCGGTTACTCCCCCGGATTTCCTGGTTGTGCGTTTATGATGCACTGGACCGTAGCACATGTGACTCGGCCTTTAGTAAATGTTAAACCGAGCTTACCCCTGGTCCACGTATCGGTGACTCAGCGAATTTGGCCAACCCCGCGAGGGACCAAGTGTCGGACCAATTGGTCGCGACCACTAGTGGAAACTTGGTGACCCGAAGTATTGTCTAGTCCATTTGGAGCAATCACACACATTTGTTAGCTTAGTTGTTATCTATTCATGCAATGAGCCAATTACTGTTGTCTACCTTTACATTCCGCATATTTATTTGACAATACTTCTTGCATTTCCTAACTTTATTTACGCGAATGCTCAGAGGGGTTCCTTAGGATTATACTTACTAGACTCGTCATCTGTTTTTTTGTGATGATTAAGTGCAAATCCTAGTACCAATAGGGTCAAGGGTTTCCTAGGTGACTACATCTGATTGCCCGTAATCGAGGACCTACAAGTGCGGGCTTATTTTGATATTTTGTAGTATTTCGGGTATTGTACTTGAAATGACACGACGCATGTATATACCTAATTTATGGTATTGTCGCTTATATATACTTTATTGAGTTTTTAATAGTAGGATTTGCTCTTATAAATAATGTTTACCATGCTAAATTATTTATTCTAATTGTATCAATTAAAGTTTCCACTGATTTATGTTAACATGTAAGATACAACTCACTAGTACGGTAAGACATTAGAATAAACTGCGAATTAATGAACTTAATAAACATTTAATTACTTAAAAAAACAAGTTATAGAAATACGGATAATCCATTAACTAATTTGATAAAAACACATGTGGACACGAATTTCGTGACAATAGGAGGATGGACATGTGCCGAACACGTGTAGTTGGGCCCACTAGGCAAGGCGTACATGGAGACACGTCACCCCGGGGCGGTAAGGCTGCCACACTCGCCTCCGTCTTAGAGTTCCTCTCCTTCGATGCGTTGGGTGGACGTCTACCTTCCGACTGAGAGAGTTCCTCGTTTCGACCGTGAAGAGGAGGCAGAGATTACCTCGCCACTAGGGCCTTCTTGGTTTTTTTATTTGCATTTTAGGGCACGATAACTATACACAACATTTACGTTCCATATTTTTAATTATCTCAGTGACTTTTATTCATGTTTTACATTTCCATTTATTTACTTTTATTTGCATGTATTGTAGTCATTTTTCTTGGATTTCTTGTAAATACTAACTGAATTTCTCTATGATTTACTCACTAGAACTTATCATTATTTTTTTTGGTGACAAGTTGCAGATCATACGAAGAGGTGGATATAAAGAGCCACAATAACTTCACTTGTAGGTGCTTGTATTTATATACCTAATATTTTTGTTGGGATCGTTCGGGAGACTTATTGTTTGAGACATGTATATTAAGACTTTTGCTACTTAAATAACTCTTATGAATCAAAACAAACGAATTAAGTTGTAAAACTCTATAACTTAGTATATTTCGACAAAATCATCCGTTAAACATCGAAATTGACTAAGTCGGATCATTTAATGATTAGTTCACAAGACATAATTGATAGGTGTGTAGATGACACGACGTGACTTGGTGACGTATCCAGCGACATGACGGTGCTCGGTTTGTCTGAATTTAGGGGTCGTCACATTTTGTTAACAAAAATTATGTATTTTCCCCTTACACAAAACCGTGTACAATTTATAAATCTAAAAATAATACAATTAGATACACTATATACAAAATAAAATACTTTTTAAGACAAATAAGTATTGTTGAATGTTACGTCGGTAAAATTTAATTAATATATAATTGACATATCATAATATATTGTTAATTTTGAAAAATCACATGTGATGGATTATTAAATAATATATAAACTTAATGATTTAACGTCCAATGTATTTTTATAGGCTAAACTTACTTATTAATAATTTTTATATATTAATTATGTATTTAATATATTTTGAGAATAAAGTTATAAGCAATTGTTTTTATGTTGTAAATTAAGTTTTAATTTTATTGATTTAAATCAAAGATAATTGGGTTAGTTGAACTTATAAAGTCATAATTTTAAATATCGTTGTATGCCTAAAAATGACAACATCGACCAGGACAAAAGCACAAGAGTTTGTTGAGCCTTGAATCTTTGAACTAATCACTTTAGTTCGATCGACAAATCCTAGTTGAATACAATTCAGTTTGCTAATTTATGCCTTTAGCTACAAATAATTTATTTATTTATTTTTATATTATTTCCTTTATGTTTTATTATGTTTTTCAAAGAAAATACAGGTATTGAATGGTGTTGTCTTATAGGCCAAGTATTTATTTAGTTTAAATTTATTATTATTCTTTAACAACGGTAGGCTATCTATACTATACATAATACCAATCCTCCTTACCTTTTTATTAATCCTAAATTTAAAATTATTCCAACATTTCCTTTAAATGCTAATATCTTATTGGATGAAAACTTATATGAAAAAATACAATTAGGAGTATTTATATCAGTTTTTATTCAACTAAGCCTTCATATATTTTAATTTAAAATTAATAACCGTTCTCACTTTTTATTTGCTAAAAATATGTCAGTTCTATAATTTAGATAAGTGTGGAATCAGTTATGAAAAATTTCCTTATTAAGTTTTAAAATCATCATAACTGCCTTTCGATTTCCTTATTAACTACATTGTGTTTCCATGATCTTCACGTCTCTTTGTATTAGCTACCCAACAATAAGCATTTGTTGAAAATGGACACGTAACACATTGATCAATAGTCCAACCAATGTTTAGTTTGTATTTTAATTTTTTCTCTATTTTTTTATTGTCAAGCTAAATAAGTTTGTATGAATGCATGCTTTTGGAACTTTAGTTTTAATGTACAGGAAGACGTTGAATCGTTGCAAGAGAAATTGAAAATAGACGTTGAGGCGGTAGCTACGGTGATTTGGTGAACAATCCGGTTTATCTCTGACGAAGATGCCATTTGTTTATTAATTTGTAATGGTTTCTACAGAGTTTTTATTGTTCAATTATTATAACAAATTTATCTATTTGATGTTTTCAATTTTAATTTTTTTTATGACTATGGGTATCTGCACCTCGGGTACGACTAATCCCAAAAGATCAAGTCGGTCCCACCAAATATATTGATCAGGAGAAACCGCCGAGAAAATGGTTTCATCGTTGATGTCAGACCTCGAACACGTGACCCCCGTGACCCCTTTTCATGTGAAGAAACCTCCATGCAGTACTTGCGCCACTCCGCCACCCATGTCGAATGATATGTTTTTAGTTTTAATGAATATATTATAACTTTTTTTTAATATCTTTAATGAGTGGAGATCGTTCAAAAGTACAAGTCAATAGAGAAAGATAAAGGGTGGTTTCAAGGTTAAGGATTTCAAGATTTGTTTTTGTGCAAACTGAATGTTATTTTATAAATTGAGATTTCGTTTCTTTTTATTCTAGAATTGTATTTTCTAGAAGAAAGTGTTGACAGGGCGAGTGGATTAAAGCTTCAAAATATATGAGGAAATGGGGATGAAAATCATATATGAGTACAATAGGTGTTACTCTGATTTAAATGTGATGACAACTAATAGCTCTTTAATTTTCGTAAATATTGTTCATTATTTTTCAATGAATAATAAGTAAGTTTCTTTTATTTTTTTTTTTTTAAAAAAAGACACCATGAAGTACATATTATATGCCTCATGGTCTGTAATATATATATATATATATATATATATATATATATATATATATATATATATAATTATTTAGGTTAATTTAGTATATCAACTACTCACATAACTATCCCATGTGTTCTATTTTTAGTGAGTTGGGAAAAAGGTGGTGTTCTTGATGAGCACCAATAAAGATTGTTGTCGAGCCCTGAAAACTTCCTCGAGAGACAATTGAGATACAACATTACACGTAGTCACGATTTGTTGAGGTAGTTCAAGTGGAGAAGCTATATTTTTCAATTTTGATTTTATTGCAATTAAGAAAAAATGGAACGTAAGAATGACTATCAATAATTGAATAGAATGACCTAATTTTTTTATTGCACATACTAATGAACATCACTCCATTTGTGACAAAAAGCTGAATCTCATAAGCATTTTTAAAAAAGAAATATTAAATAAATCACATCATTGTTAATAATATAACTTACATTCGAATGTTTAAGAAATAATCTTTTTTCTTAGCAAAACAAACTGCTTTAGAAGAAAAATAAAACTTTAGGTTGGTTAAGTTCAAAGCCATCCAATCCATTGTAAAATGCCACTTCAATTTAATGCCTACAAATATATGTTATGATAAAAAAAAAAATAAACATCACGTGCAGAGCACATGCCCTATATAGTGTAAATAATTGTAGTTGTCAATGAGGCGTAATTTTTGGTGTACATGGATATAATTAGTCATCTTGTCATTTCATAAAGAGAAAGACATATATGCTCCTACCTTGATTTGATAAAACATATGTAATGAAAGAGAGCTTTCAACTTTTAGTGCAGTTTTGGCTTGATATTGAAGCTTTTTTCGACATATTTTATCAATTTATATTCATACATAGTCACATGGGTTGCTTTAATTACAATCATAATCTATTTATGTTGGAGATCAAATTTCACATCAGCATTTTACATCGAATTACTTTATCGAGGGAATATTTTATTTTTTTAACATTTTATATAGGTTAAATAGGCCCCACAACTACAAAAGATTAAAAAAAAAAAAGAAATCATATCCGTGCCAAACTCCCATCCATTTTGGTGTTGAATTGAGATGCCATTAGAGTGATTCGGTCATCAAAAGTGCGCATTTGATGCCCCAAAAAGAAATGCACAGCTGAAATGTGATTTGTTTCATCCAACGTACACCCCATTCATTTATTGCCAATTTATTTATTTTTTTCCTTAGTACATGCATTTATGTTTTGTTTATTAACATGGCACACCACACAATGATACACAACACGTTGGGGGTTTTTCTAAAAATAGGGTGGGTATACAATTTAATTCACAAAATAGAGAGGTTTTTTTTTTTATTACCGAAGTAGGCAATAACGTCTTTTCAAAAGGCGTTATTGTGTGTTTGGTTTGATTGGCGCTGACGTGGCGTCGATTTGTATAGATAGCGCATTTTCAAAAGGCGCTATCTATACATGTGGCCAGCCACATCACCGCCACCTCACCGTGACAAGCCACGTGTATAGATAACGCCTTTTCAAAAGGCGCTATCTATACAAATCGACGCCACGTCACCGCCACGTCAACGCCATCTCACAAATAATAATTAAAATAATTTAAATTATGAAAAAATTAAAATTGATTTATATAAACTGTAAATTACAGAAAATAAATTAAAATAGATAAAAATTATGAAAAAATTCTGAAAAATTCTTGAAAAATATGAAAAATAGGGAAAGCTAGAAAAAAATGAGTTCGAGGCTTTTCGGGCGTTTGGCGACCCCGATATAATTCGAAAAAGGGTGCTAAAAACTTAATTTTTATGAAAATAAAAATGACAAATCTATAATCACATACTATAATTGCATTTAATGCGACCCTAAAATTTTAATTGGTATAAATGGACACCAGGAACGTTGGAGTCGGGTGTCGGGTGCGCAAATCGAGGCGTGAGCGGGACGTCTTGAGGACGAATTAAAAATTTCGAGGTAAGTAAACCAGTTAGAAATGAATTTTCCCTATTTTTCATATTTTTCGAGAATTTTTCCATAATCTTTATCTATTTTAATCTATTTTCTGTAATTTATAGTTTATATAAATCAGTTTAATTTAATTTAATTTTAATTATTATTTTATTAATGGGGGTGGATGTGCCCACGTGGATATGACACATGGATAGCCAACTCACCGCCACCTCACAAACTTAAAAAACAACCAATATTGAAAATTTGTGAGGTGGCAGTGAGGTGGCGGCTGAGATGGCAGTGAAGTTGTATGGATAGCGCCTTTTGAAAAGGCGCTATCCATACAACCTCATACCACCTCAGCCGCCACCTTAGCTTGTACGCCCACGTGGACAAGACACGTAGATAGCGCCTTTTCAAAAGGCGCTATCCATGTGTCCACGTCAGCAAAAAAAAGTTGCTATTGCCACCACGTGGCGCCACGTCATCAATAACGCATTTTGAGAAGGCGTTATTGCTTAGTGTAGGGAAAAAAAAAACAGGCCCTCATTTTGAGAAAAAAAAGTAAAATCTATTGTACTTTTGGAAAAAATTCCAACACGTTGGTAGGACTATTATGGCCTGTTCGCTTCATAAACTCATGAGTCCTACTTTTTATGGAATTGACTTATACATATGATTATAACTTGGATTAAGTGATTAGTACCAAATAGGTCACTTGTTTAGTTGGACGTACTCATATTAGGATAACATGTTTTTGGAGCTAGTGAAATGACCAACATGCGCCTCACTCTAGCCCTTAAAGTCGATCAAATCGTGTAACCCTAAAACACGTTTTTGGTGGACCGTTGGAGGCATTATGTACGATTGATAGAGAAGGGCTCTCCCAGAATGCGACGACAACACCACCAACAATGACTGGGACAGTCATCGACTTATGTATGCGATGGTGATCTACTCATATACTGTCAAAATAGTTACTCAAATTTGAGTTTGTTAAATTTATTCATTACCACCCAACTCCACAGTCATCTGAAAAAGAAGATGACCCAGTTTTCACTACCACCACTACTACCAAACCCCTATTAATGGGTTCAAAAGGTTTAATAGAATTGAAGAGTCTCAAATAGAAGAGCTATGAAATGAGAGTTCAGTAGAGTAATTATTTCACCGCTTGGGAACCTTAAGCTTAATGAGATCTCTGCACATGTTAACAATGGTGTTCTCACTATTTTTGTCCCTACAAACCAAGCCCCCAAGGCCCCTAAAGCTCGTCCTATCAATGTTTTGTCCAAAATTTGATAAATCAACAAAGACCTTAAAGTTTTAATAGACTTTTAATCAAATTGGTGATCTATTGTCATAGTTTGGTATTTAATATATGTTTCATGAGTTCTCATTAAAGATGTGATTGCTTCTTTGTTTTACATTCCACTATACCTTATCATTGCCCGGGCTTGGGTGGGCTCGGGCCAGGCCTAGGCGGGCTTTTTTTGAAAACTATGTACAGGCTCGCCTAAGCTCGTTGTTAAGTATTGCGAGCTCAAGCCCACCCAAGCCAGCCACAGGCCGAGCTTGGGCTGGGCCTAAATGAGCCTTTAAAAAAAGTGAACCGTAACTTTTTTAGTCATAAAATATATTATAATAAATATATACATATGCAGTTAGATGACAAGAACAAAGGATTAACACATTAGTTAAGACTCTAGCGTATCATTTAGGCAACCTGGATTCAAACCCTTACTTCTTCACTTAACATATATATATATATATATATATATATATATATATATATATATATATATATATATATATAATACTTCTACATTTTAGACACAAATCTATGCGAGCGGGCCGAGCGAGATTGGGTTGATAAGTGCAAACCCAAGCTTGGCCCACAAAATAGCGGACCTTCATAGGTTGGGCCGATAGGGCCCTATTGAGGTTTTATAGGCCTAAGTCAGTCCATGTTGACCGGGCCTAAGCCTGACCCATGTTGATTGGGCCCGAGCTGAGCTAGGCGGGTACCAACCTAGTGATCAGGTCTACATTCCATGGTACTCTCTTGTTTTTACTTTTGTTTTGTTTTTGTTTTTTTAGTGCTCATGTGAATAAAATTGATCAAAACGAGTTTTATTGTCCTCATCTTCTGTTTGGTCCAATTTGTTTAACTGTGACGAACTCAAACTCCGAGGAAAACTAGGTACCGCCATGTTGTTAGGCACATCACCAAGCATGTCACATCACTGCACACTTGTTCTTGATGGCCTACGACCTAAACCTTTATTCTTACCTTATTCACATTAACTTAGTATTTATCATGTATTTATGAATAGTTTCAATAACTTAGGTAAGTTATGTTGTTCATGACTTATTAAATCATTATAAGTTGAGTATATACGCATAAGTCTTTAAAACATGCAAGTATTTTAAGAATAAAAAATTTGCATTAGTAAGCAACCCTATAGTGTGGAAACCGATCATGAGATACCATATATGTCGAAAATCGCTAAAAGTATAAAAGATGGTCATATATATATATCAGTTATACAAGTCATCCCAAAGGCCCCATAAAAGTAGTAAGTAAGTATATACAAACACCTATGCAAAAAACCTTATAATGATCTGTTACCTTAAGCTGGTGATCAGTGTTAATCTAAATTCTAATTAACTTGAGTTAGACTCGTGGTTAAGTCCGGCGTACCTCGATTAATATGTGCGTGAGTTTGTGTGGTGGTTTGTGTTTGTTTGGAGTGTTTAATGAATTTTATAGGTTGTAGTATAAAAGAGAATTTATATGCAAACCTATAATCGAAAAATATGTAAATAAACAATAAATAACCTGTACACCAAGTGCGACGAGGGGGTTGTGAAATGAATATGCACACCTGAGAATACTCATAGGCATGTCCGGTGAATTTAATGGTGAGAAAATACACAAGGTATATATATTTATATATATATATATATATATATATTGATATATAAATCTATATATTAAAAACTATAAGTTTGGTTTGAATTATATAGATCGTTGGATCACCTTAAAATGACCGTAACATCCCCTAACCTAATTAGGGCGAAACCCGGCCTGAAATCTAATTAAGCTCAATTACCCTTTCCAGACTTAATTAGAGCCATCAGCCTTACCACCTTCACTTGATAAGCACTACTGTATATTGAGTATCAAAATAAAACAATTAATAAATGCAACAGAAATTCAAAACTTTTTTGATAATTCAAAACATGATACACAATATTAAAACAAACCAGAATAAACCTCGATTATACAAATCACCCATCCCTTATGATATTATAAAACTGTAATTCAACACAGATATATAAGACCAGAGAGACTCATCACACACATCAAAGAGAAGATCAAGACTCCTATATCTTTTTCATCCTGTAGTCGTAGCGCTCGTCGGTTATCCTGTAATGTTAATTGAGGTGAGCGCTCCAACTTACTTAGTAAGTAGGGATTCATATAACCATTAACATTTCATATCGTAATCAAGAATATCATGCAATAACAACATGCACCAATAATATCTAACAAGAATATGGAAATCATATATTTCAATATATAGCAGATGCAAAACAAATGTCTTGGACTAGCATATTATGATCCCCATTTTATTTATAAAAACTAGGGTCGATTACCCACAAGCGTCATTAATGCGATTGCTAGACTAACACATTATGCATATGTACTCTCTAGCCCATCCATTAATGCCTAATGGTTCTATCTCAAATCCCTTAGTATGTGTATAATACACACAACCTATCTAATTGAGCAGAAGTTATATATAGGTCGGTAAGGGAACCCATCTCCTATAAACCTATTCTCAAAATAGGAGTTATAGCATGGTCACATTACACACTATTTTTCATTTAATGAAAACCATCACAATGAACATAATCCCCCATTTCATTCCAACAACTACATGAGCTATATATACTAAATAGCTAGACAATATTGATAAATAAGCGAATCCATACTTACCTCACATTTAAGTCTCCATTACCCTAACTCCTAACTTTTCGGTCATCTCACATTCTCTCGATTTTCCTCAACCTATCACCAATCATTTGTAATCAATTTAGATTAATTACCTTATGTTTAGAACATCTAAGTCAATCCCTAAGACCATAGGAAATTCTTCATAAAATACATCAACCTTGTTGTTTTAAGGGTGGGAGCGCGCTCCTCTAATAAGATAACAAAGCATAATTAATCAACAAACAACATGATTAACTAACATTTTAGCATTCCTATTGAATTGAACGTCAATAAACACAAGAACAAATCATACCAAAACGTTGATCTCGTGTTGTTGATTCGATTAAGCTTTTAATTCAATTCCCTAGGTATGCCTTCTTCAGATCAAAATCTAACCTGAACCTCCTCACTCGAATTCTCTATTGTTTGAATGAATTGATAAGGATGAGTTTTTAACTTTTTATATATGGATTTTTCTCGAGATACGTGTCATGCTATCTCGAGACCAATCACGTGGTTGATGCATTAAAGTGACATGATATTTGACACATCAAACATTTACGCTTTATTTGAGCTGATCAAGTTATCCATATGTTTCTATTATTCTTTTATTTTCCAATATATATTTATATATCTAAAAACAAATAAATATATATATATATATCTCATGTATTATTCACCAATAAACTCACCGGACATGCCTACAAGTGTCTTTGAGCGTGCACATTCATGCGACGACCCCCTCGTCACACATAGTGTCCCGGTAAATCATTGTTTATTATGTATTTTTTTATTTTATAGGCTTGTGTATAATTTCCTTATTATACCATAACCTATATATAAATTGACTCAACAATTCAAACAAACACCATACATCATGCAAACTCATGCACACGCTAATTGAGGTATGTCTAACTTAACCACGAGGCTAACTCGAGTTAATTAAGATTTGAATTAGTACTAATTATCAGCTTAAGGTAACGGGTCATTACAATGAGCGTAAATGTTGATGGTGTCAACATGTGTGGCACTTTATGGTTGTCATGTTAGCACAATAATCATTTGATCAATCTCGAGCTAGCGCGATGGGTATCTCGAAGAAAATTCATATATTTAAATAAAAACCTTCAAACTTATCCTCACGATCGATCGAGAGAGTGTGAGAGTAGCCGAGGGTTTGGTGTCTGATCTTTGGGAACCAGTTAAGGGAGTTGTTTTAGTGTGAATTGAGGAGCTTAAACAATTAAAAATCTAGAGATCATCGTTGTGGTAATTTAAGTTTTGATATTTTTAAAGTTCAATTCTATAGTGAATGATGATATCTCAATGAACTGTGGTGTTTGATCACTGAAAATGGGTTGTTACCTCACTAGAGGTCCTCCCTGATGTATTTATGGAATGTTTATTGTTGTTGTATTGATTTGTGGATGGAACAGTGGTTGCTGACCTATTTACTGTCGACACAATACATGGTGTAGCGCTTTCCCTTCATCGTCGGGATGAACTCGGTTAATGGAGCACACTCCACTAATTGAGGGAGCGCTCTCCCACGCCAGAAAACAACAATTATATTGTTAATTGGTTAGAATCTCCTAAGGTTTTAGGGACTAAACTAGGGGTTTTAAATATAGGGTATTAGACCTATATTGATCATAAATGATTTGTGATAGGTTTTGGGTCACCGAGAAAGCGTGAGTGACAGAGAAAGTTAGGGGATTTTTTAACGAAAACCTAAACCAAGGTAAATGTGGTCGCTTATTTATCAATGTTATTTGGTTATCTTAGTATATGTAGTTCGTGTGTTTATGGACTGATTGGGGGGGGGGACTATGTACAATGTTATGGTTTTAATAAATGGAAAATGATGTTTAATGTGATTTACGAGAGTAAGTTTCTGAAACTGAGACCAAATTATATAGGAGATGGGTTACCTTCTCGGCCTATATGCAACTTCCTACTCAGTTAGATAGGTTGCGTGTATTACATACTCACTGGAGGGTTTCGGATAGAACCATTAGACATTATTGGATTGATGAGACAGCTAATAGACCAATATGTTGGTCTGGCAATCGTATTGATGGTGTCAATTGGTAATCGACCGTAGTTTTATAAAAAAAGGAGTCACAATGTAATATTCATTGGCAGTTGGAATTGCATTTGTTATTCGTTGAATTATATGCTTTTCATATTTCGTTAGATAACATTGCTGCATATTGTTATTGCATAATATTCTTGATTATTATATGGAATGTTGATGGCTATGTGAATCCTTACTTATTGAGCAAGTTGGAGTGCTCACCCCAAATTTCATATTTTAGGTTCGCTACTTAGCGCTTCAGCGAAAGGAACATAGAAGATTTATGAGTTTTGTTATCTTCTCTCGATGCAATGAGTCTTCCTGTATACCTATCCACTGTTTGATTTATTTTATTGCATATAAACAGGATTGGAAGGTTTATAAATAAGGTTTTGAGTTTTGATAAAGTATATATTTTTGTATATTGTTAATTATCAAAAAAGTTTTAATTTTCCATTGCATATATTTTGTATTATATATTCAATATTGATTTATAGGTTGAGTTTATCAGGTAAAGATGGAGAGGTTATTGGTTCTAGTCAAGTCCGGCTGGGTGACTGTGGCTTAATTAGGGTTTCAAGTCGAGTATTGCCCTAATCGAGATATGGGATGCTACAAAGTTGATGAGGCTCTCTTGGCTCAGAGGTAGTCACCTATGACCCCTTTGCCTCGGCTTGTTGAAGATCTGCGATTTGTCACCAAAAGCAATGACAAATTGAGTGAGTAAATCCTAGAAAAACTTAGCTAATATTCACGAAATTCAATAAAATGACTACAGTTCATGCAATTTAAATAAAGAACACAATGCGGCGTGATAGAAGCCCTGGTCGACATCCGAGAATCGATTTAGCTAAATCGAGAGGAACCCATGACGACCTCGTTAAACATCTCACGATCGAATGAACGGAACCCATGAATGGTAGAACCTCGTCCAAACATATCTCGAGATGAACCCATAACATAGACTTAGGTCCCCGTCAAACATCTCTTAACCTAACGGGTCTCGCGAGAAATAGTCACCGCATAGCCCCAACATGGGAAATTACTCGAACAACGTAGGGTAGCTAGCCTTATGGTGTGAGTCTATGTCATGCCCGCCTTATCGACAAACACATATAAACACTTGAGAGTGGATGAGCAATAAGTGAGTAGCAATGAATAACACGATAGAATAATTGAAACTTAAAATAAATCAAGTGTTATAAATGAGTTCCTACTAACACCACAAGGAAAATGAAATTTAGAAACGGAATTAGCAACGGAAATAAGTTCCGTTGCTAAAAAAATTAGTTATAGACGTAATTGAGACGAATCAGAGACGGAATTAATTCCGTCTCAAAAAAATGGCGCCAACATTCCCACCAAAATTTTCATTTATTACAACCGTCCGTTACGTCTCGAGATTCGTGCATACTTCGATCTCGATGATTCAAAAATGGGGACCAAAACTCTTTTCCCTAAAATCTCTCTCCCTCACCTCTCTCTCTCTCTCTCTCTCTCTCTCTCCACGAAACCTCTCTCCCTCACCCTCACCGCTCTCTCACTCAACGAAACCTCTCTCCCTCACCGCTCTCTCTCACCGTCACCGCCTCTCTCACCATCACCGCCTCTCTCTCACCGTCACCGCCTCTCTCGCTCTCTCTCTCACCGTCACCTCTCTCTCTTCTCTTTCACCGTCACCGTTCTCTCTCTCTCACCGTCGCGTCGTCTGCTCTCTCTATCTCCCAGCTCTCTGCTCTCATTCTCTCACCCTCTCTCTCACCGCTCTCTGCTCTTCTCTCTCTCTCTCTCCACTCTCTCACGGAAATCTCACCGTTCTCTCTCACCGAAATCTCTCTCCCAAACCCTAAATCTTTGCCGAACGAGGCTGTCGGGTCTGTCGCCGCTGTCTGCCGGAGATTGTTACATTTTCTTCGGTTGATAGACATGTAGCGGTATTGTTACATTTTCTTGTCTTAGATTTTTAATCACTTCATTAGGACTTCTAATCACTTTGTAGAAGATGTTTGGTAGAGCCGTATATGATGAAGTTAATTTGGGATTTTGTTGGTGTTGTGGTTACCCAGGTGGTTAATGTGGTGTCATTAGGCCTCTCCTTTCTTTTTCCGTTCAGTTGCTTAGGCTTCAATGGTGGATCTTCGATCTTCAATTACTGGGTTTTGGTTGGTTGTATAGCTATATCGTTTCATTAGTTTTTATCTCGTATTTGGTGTTTTTTATCTATTAATTATACTTTTATTTGATATGCCTTATTAGCTTCAACTGCGGAGATAGAGCTGCTGGGGCTGATGGACCATGGTCGTGTTCTGTTTCTTAGGGAGTTTCTTTGTTTTTAGACCTCAAATCTTACTCCTTTTATATTTCTCTCTCAGCTCAGTGAATCCTTCAATTTTTATATGGATGTAAGGCTTAATGAATCTCCAGTTTCGCAGGACGACTTTCTAGTAGCTATCTATGTTTAACCTTCACCAGTCATCAAGTTATATTGCTTCATGTTGCAGATATATTTTACTTCTTAATTTGTTCCGTGTGTCACGGTTTCTTGATTTAAAGATTGTTGTTGGTTAAATTTGTGTTGTTCCATTTTCTTGTCTCAAATTTTGATCACTTAAGTAGGATTTGTGGTCTCTATATATAAGATATTTGGTAGAGGTCAAAGTTAATATTGGATTTTGTTGGTGCTATGGTTTCAAAATTCCAATATGTTAAGAGTCGCAATTTGCTTGCAAAGATCTCGTCTTTTGGTTTGGTTGTATTGTTTTTTGGGCTATAAAATGTTTTCATTTTTTTCGATTATTGTAGAAGATTTAAAGTGGGTGCTCTCTGATTTTTGGTGAATTGCAGTTTTCTCTGGGTGTTAGGCCTCTCGTGCTCTTTTTTCATAGGGTCGTTTGGTTCATCACTACTTTTTAATGAGTAATTAGGATCACAGATTGGAAGTCAAAAGAGTTGATTGGGCATCTTGATGGTGTCGGTCACTGCTCTGATATTGTGGGGAGGAGTCGCAGTTACATTAGTAAATGTCTTTTTTGGTTCGATTGTATTGTTTTGTTTATCTTTAGTGTTATGATTTATTGATACCGGTGATGTTGTTGTTCGGTTCCTTTTTCCATTAGTCTGTTTAGTTCTTTTTCTTCTTTTGCATATCTAAAGAGATTTTACAGGTACTTCAAACGCCATATTGTAAACTTTTGAGCTGTTTTGGACCATACCATATCCAAAGATGACATGCAAATGCCATATTGTAAACGTTAAACCCCCGCTCGCTTTACCTCCTAGCTAACTCCTTTAGAGTGATTTTTTTTGGCATTCTTTGGCAGTGTGGTACTGAAACTATTGATGTTACACTGCACTAGATATGCAAATCATGATTTAATGGAAATGGATCCTTTCCTTCAGTAGTTACATTCCAGTGCATACATTTTCTTTAGTAACATGCATTCCAGCTACTTTTTTTTTCTTTATCTATATTTAATTATGGCTTTGATGCTTAATTATAGCTAGCTAACATTGGTTATTAATTGTCATGGCAGGCAAAAAATTGCGCTGATGCTTCATACTATAGGCAACAACAGTTTTTATTGTCTACTTACTTTTTAAGATTTTCATTGGGACTAATTGTCATGGTAGGCAAAAAATTGCGCCGATGCTCAAGTCATATATAATTTTTTGGAAGCGAATGGTACTGGACAAACACATGCAGCATTTTACATTGCATATGCATTGCATATGGAATCCAAGAGTAAGCTGAAAATTGCATATTTTACATGCAGCATTTTACATTTCATTTGCTTGTGGTCCCATTTATCTTCTCCGGCCAATGCTTTATTTTAGTGCTCGCTACCACTAAATAAGATTGATGCAAGAATGGAGTGCAATAACATGGGGCTGGTTTGAAGCCTTTCAAATGAGAAACTAAAACATCTTCAACTCATTTTTATAGTTGTAGGGGTTTTTAACAACAATTATAAAACTCAAGTATCAAGTATGCAGAGAGGAAAAGTTGACTTTGATAGGAGGATGAAGCTTTTAGCTTATAAGCAATGAAGCTTATAAAATGGAAAAGGGGTCGTATATGTTTGAGCTCCTAAACTAATAATCATTTTTCCTATTATGAACTGGTCTTAAGGTTATATTACATCATTGTTTTTCTGTAATGAGTTCATCATGTTCATTTTTCATCATTCGTGCAGTTCTACTCATTTACTAGAACTTAGTTGCATGTAAACTTAGTCAAAAGATCAGTTCACCATTTTTGGCCCCATGGCGGGGGAGTTTCCTTTACTCTAATAATAACTTTATATCCCCTAAATATAACTAAATTTGTATGGGCACAAACGCAAACACAACTTTCACTTGCAATACTTTTGAGCTGCTCTTATTGTCTTTGTGGTTCTACACTATTGTAATTTAATATGTATTTTCTTTATTAGTTTTCTAAGAAAGTAACGAGTTTGCTCTACTTTAGGAAGGCAAGACCAATAAAGAAACTGGAAGCAGTCTACAAGAGTTTCCTTTCACGTTCTATAAACAAATCAGGACCTACTATTGAAGTATGCCTCTTAGTTCTAAATATTATCATCTTCTCTCTCTTTTTATAGTTTACTCGTATTCTTTTCCTTCCAATTTCTGAACTTTGTCTATTTTTTATGGTTTTGAATGGATGATCATGTACAAGTTTGGAGTTTTGGAACTGTTTTGGCTACAGGAGAAGCAAGTAAGTCTTTTCAACATCTTCTTCCTTTCAAGGACTAAATCAAGCTTAAAGTTTTTTTGTAATATGGCAGGAAGACAAATTGGAGTACATTCTAATCTTCCAAGAAAAAAGAGGAAGTAGGAGAAGTGAGTACATGGATCTTATTTTTATATATTTATTAAAGGAATGGTTTGCAAACATATTCTAATTGATATTTCCTTACCAAACTATGATCTGGTTGTTTTTGGTATTACTCTGAAATTTATAAAGATGAAAGCTAAGAATACTCAATCTACTAAATTTGGGTAATGCTATCCTCATGCAAGTTTGTTCATAGAAGTTGTTGTTTGAACTTTGACGGAATGCCGAAAACCTTGCCAATTTATTCTATATAAACAAGTTTCTTAATCTGCATTAGACGTAGAAGCTAAGCTATTTAGGTTTGGTCAAAAGGGATATTAAGCTATCTCAATTATTTCCCTGTTTCATTTAAGACTCCGAGGACTTGAGGAGAAGGGAAGACGATATTGCTAGCAATGCAACTGTTGCAGCTGTTTCTTGTGGTGGGTTTTTCACAATGGCAATTACGGAAGATGGAAAGCTTTGGAATTGGGGAGGTAGAACTTATTTACTTATTTGCATAAGTTCAATATTTTATTACATGATATTTTTTTTCCTTGCTTTGCACTATTATGTTCTCATATTTTGTCCATATGGCATAGGCCAATGGCTCAATGCCTATTCTTAGATCTTGTTCGTAGAACCAAAAGGAATGAGTTTTCAGCTAGTGAAAGTAGCGAAATCTTATAATTCTTAGATAGAGCATTTATTTGAAGCACAATCTGTATTGAGTTCCTTCATTCTCCCATAATATTGTTTATATTTCTATTATTGTTTGTATAATTTAGTGATTTTTTTTCTTTTTGATCTTTTTTCAGGTGTTTTGTACGAAGTCAAGTATTATTTGAAGCACAATCAACTTTATATAATCTCGGAACACTTCATTTTTTTTCATTTAGAACAATTTTTGCTTTTACTTTTAGAAAGATAAGATATAGAAAAGATAATGTTAAGGATATGTTAAGTTTATATAAACTGTGCAATATCAATATATTATTTAGCTATGATTTGTATTATATATTGGCAGGTTAAATGTGCATGGATTGAGATATATATATATATATATATATATGACTTTAAAAACTAAACAAAAATGAAAATTAGAGACGGAAATAGCAACGGAATCCAGAGATTCTGTTGCTATTTCCGTCTCTAATTTTCGAGGATTAGATACATGAATCAGAAATGGATCAAATTTCGTCTCTGATCCATCTTTGATTAGAAACGGATCGGAGACGAAATAATCAGAAACGAAATTTATTCAGTCTCTAATCAGAAACGGAATTAGAGACGGAATAAATTTCGTCTCTGATTAGAAACGGAATTTATTCCGTCTCAGATCCGTCTCTAAATCAGAAACGGAATCACATTTCCGTTTCTGATTGAATCAGCGACGACAATTTTAGAGACGGAATATATTCCGTTTCTATTCCGTTGCTGATTTCAATTAGAGACGGAATTTATGCAAATCGGGGACGGAAATTTCCGTTTCTGATTTGCTAGTTTTTTTGTAGTGTAATTTTCTCGTGGGTTTACTTACCTCAAGTAAATCGTAAATCGCCTTCAAAATGTCTCATTCATGCCTTGAGATACGCACTCGAATATCTCATAAGTCCCTGGTGTCCAATTATACCACTTTAATTATTTTAGAGTCACATTAAATGAGTTTATAATGTGAGACAAAAAATTTAAAATCTTATTCCAAAAAGTTTAGTTTTTGTACACTTTTTGAGTTATACCTGAGTGTCAAACGACTAACAAAGCCTCAAAACTCATTTTTCCAGCTTTTGCTAGTTTTTCATGTTTTTTTTTTTTTTTTGGAATTTCCCATAATTTTCATCTATTTTTATATTTTTTTTATGTAATTTATTTTATTGAAAATCATTTTTATTTAATCTTTAATTAAAATTTAAATTATTTGATGGGTTAGGCCAGAACCGGGCCCGATTTGGTTGGCTCGTGTTCGGCCCAACCACTTGGACCAAAGTCGGTCTGACTCGATCCAAATGGACCTGGGTCCATCCGAGCCAGCAGCCCGGCCAAGCTTAGGTTGGGTCAACTCAGCCTAAGACCCGCATGGGGGTATCCAGGCTCGGCCTACCTGACTACTCCTCTCACCCTTCCTTATGTCTCCTCTAAAGAGATGAAATTTCATCTCTGTAGAAGACACCAATTTTTTTTTCTTTTCTTTTCTTTTCCACTACTTTAATACTTCAATGAAAATTACAACTATATCAACATTACAATCTATCACCCCAACCTCACCATTAAAGTCCTTAATTTCTACATAAATGCAACGACAAACTAACCACTTACCTCGGTCTAGGGAGGTCACCAATCAGAGTCGTTAAGAGGGAAAACTGCGCGAGAGAAACAACGAGACCGTGAAGGTGTGAGGAAAGCTTAGTGAAGGATAGCTTGTTGATGAAGAAAAAATGGGATGAGTGAGATGAAGAAGTTTGTTGGGGAGAAGGAGGGAGATTTATGGGTTTTGTTTGGAGAAGAGTGAGGTAAAAAGTGAAGGATGAGATGATGTGATAGGTAGGTGGTGTGTTGTCACATCGTAAGTGGTTAAGTGTTCTCTAACCTTTATACTACCCCACACACCCGCGTTTTGCGCACCCTAGGACATCTTACGCATACGTTAGTACACACGCACAACGTGACCAATGAAAAGTCATAACTAGTACGACGCAAATTATTGAATAATAATACAACAATTTAACACACATCACATAAAATAACTATTTATACCTTGGTTGGCGTGCTCTAGACTTGTCGGCGGTGTCCACATGGATCTAAGTTACGGGTCCTAATCTATAATTAATAAGTTAATTAAAATTAATTAAAGTAGGTCGTTACATTAAGTGAGGATGGTACTTTCACTATGTTTAAAAAGATGAGCACCAAAAGTAGTTAAGGAGCCCAAATGATGGCTTAGTTTAGTCACTAGTATTGGATATTAAGTAGTCCGATTGACTAATTAATCATTCGAAATGAACACCAGATTACTTAGTCCAATGTGGCTAATCCGACCTAAGAAGGTGAAGTATGCCATAATAGTCTATGAACATGGTAGATATAAGTCGTTAGAACAAAATTAACAAGTAGATTTCATAAAAAAAAATTATGTTGAAATTTTTTAGAGTATTAATAATTACTATTATGTTTAACTAAAAACATAAAAATAACTAGTGATAAAAAAACTCATATTTTTATGTGAGAAAACGGGGTAACCATGGCCTAAGAAAGAAATTACAATAAGCACATTCTAAGGTCGGAGAGCCCATGAATATGATCTAGTAGGAAAGTTTTGATTTAGTTTGGTAGTTGAGACAACTTATAGGCCTTGTTTGGTTAGGAGTGGACACTATAACATTTTTGGCTTTTAATAGAGGTTTTAAAACCCCTATTAAATAGAGTGTTATTAAATGTCATGTAAAAATGTGTTATGTTTTAGTTTTTAATACATGTATTACATAAAGGTTTTTTAAAACTCATATCAATTATGTGTTATTTAATAACACCCCCTTTAATAGGGGTTTAAAAACCTCTATTAAATATCAAAATTGTTATAGTGGGAGTTTAACTCCCGAAAGATAACTTGGAGGGAAGTTGAAACTAATCTTGTTTGATTGCCCAACTTTCCTCCAAGTTATTTTCCAACTCACACTCAAGGGTGAGGATATCTCCCCCGCCCTTTTAAGGGAGTTATCTCTGAGGAGTTTGTGGACACAATTACCTCTTATTAATTACCTTTTACTACTCACATTCATCTTTTTCGTTTGAAGGGTATTTATGTCAATTCATATCTTTTATTATTTAAAAATTTCCAACTTCCCTACAAGTTTAAAGTTGAACCAAACATGAAAACATGATCTTTCACTATAATTTAGTTAACTCCACTCGCCTATAAGTTGTCAAAAATAAACCAAATGAGGCGTAAGTTTTCGATGGGGGAGTTTCGTTGCTATAATTGCAACTCTATTCCCTTCACAATATGTGTGCTTGAAGGTCAAGAGCTTGTCTCATCCAATAAGTCTTTTGATGTTTCGAACCAATCTCAAGTGTTCTAAAAAGTTGCATTTAATTACACATTTCACCAACTATTAACTTTTATTATGGAACATCTTAATGAATATCTAAAAGATATCAATAATCAAGATGTTAGTATTTAAAATACATACATATGTGTGTGTGTGTGTGTGTGTGTGTGTGTGTGTGTGTGTGTGTGTGTGTGTGTGTGTGTGTGTGTGTGTGTGTGTGTGTGTGTGTGTGTGTGTGTGTGTGTGTGTGTGTGTGTGTGTGTGTGTGTGTGTGTGTGTGTGTGTGTGTGTGTGCGTGTGTGTGTGTGTGTGTGTGTGTACGTGTGTGTGTGTGTGTGTGTGTGTGTGTGTGTGTGTGTGTGTGTGTGTTTGTGTACACGTGCTTTGCACATGGCACAAATATATTATTTTTTTAGTAGTATATTGAGTCATTGACATAGAATTAAACCTTTTCCATCCTCCTTTTCCGAGTTTGGAACCGGCAATGAATGGTGTCTTCTATTGGTGGAGTTAAAATAGGGGGGTTAGTACTGGTAAGCAGAAATTTCTTAGCAATATGAATCCCTGGGTTGTTTTCCTTTTAGTAGAATCATTGTTTGTGCCATAAATCCCTACCCCAGATAACTGTCCCAATAAGGCAAACAAATGATAAATATGTTATAATGTTGATATGTGGAAAGCTTACATATAAAATGATGGGTTAATAATAAACCATTCTATATCCCTTAATATAATCAAGAAATAGGTCGCTTAACCCTGTTTCGCGAAACTCTGCATATTAGTGTGACATCCGAGAAATTCGTAAACATGATTAGGATGCTAATTGTAGCGGTCCCAAAATTCGAGGTCGCCACGTGGGGAGGCGCTGCCACAACAGTCCCGTTTGATCCTTGACCCACTGGGTCCCACGCGCCACCGACGCCATTATCCACAACACGACTCCTCGATATGCGTGTTAACTCCCTTCGTTAAGCAATTTAATTCAACAATTTAAACATTTTTTATAACATTAAAAACAAAACAGCGGAAGTCTTAAATTGAAACCAATAAAACAATTAAATTTATTTTCATATAAAACACAATTTATAAGAGCAACTCCTACTGTGGAAAACCCGGGGAAAGTACTTTGTATATATGCGACAATATTAAACAGTAATATATACAAGTACAGTGTCTATCTAGTCACCCAATTTCTAAAAGTAAAGCAAAATATCAAAATTGCACGTACTAGTAGGTCCTTGAACGCGAGCAGTCAGATAAAGTCGACCAAAATGTCCTTGCCTCTACTAGCAGGGTCTGCACTCGACCATCACAAAAAGCCAGAATGAGAGTTAGTAAGATTCCAAAAAAGTACACCGAGAATTTATAGGAGCATAAACAGATATCAATAACCATGTCAAATAATCATGTGGAAACTAAACAGACAACTGTACTAAGATCATCACATGAATAAATAACACGAGAGAAACAAACCGTGTACTCCTCCCGGTCACACTAAACTGTACGTCAAACCCCCAGGATCCTTTCAGTAGAAGCCCCCTCTTCTTTTCACCTGGTTACCCGCGTATAGCCTAGTGTGCCATAAGTACGACACGAATAGCAAAAGTCTCGACCCCAACCCGAATGCGTCACGGAAATCAATAACAAGGAATAGGGGGAATAGCATCCAACAACCATAAATAGGCAATCAATGATAGAAAAGTAAACCCTCAGTGACTTTCAGAAGGAATCTTACGTACCTCAAAAACGCACTCACTTGCGTCTCGATACGCGCACCCAACACCTGACTATAACATCCTAAGTCCCTGGTGTCCATTTGTACCATTTCAGTTACCAAATCATGCAAGTAACAAATAAAATTAGGTGAAATGCACATCGCCTCAATCGCTTCGTCGGCATTCGTCGATTCACGCCTCCGATCGGTCCGACAACGCCATCGCGTCGTTCACCGCGTTGTCGCCGCTGCCGAGCCGACGTCAATGCCGCGCCGACGCCGCAGTCGTCACTGCGCCATTGCCGGCGCCACCATCGCGCCACCGCGCCTCGCGGCGCCGCCACTACGCCTCGACCGCTGTCGGCCGCCGCTGTCGTGCCTCCGTGTCGACCACCATCGCGATCGCGAGCCGATCCCGCCGCTGCTGGAGCTGCCGCCGTCTGCTAGGGCCGCCGCGCCTCCTCACGGCGCCACCACCACTCTCTGTGCGCCGCCACCGCCCTTCTCCACCGCGCCGCCGCGCAGTAAGCCCCGCCGTCGCGCGCTGCTGCCCGTCATCCGCTCGCTTTCCTTCTCGGCGGCGATCGCCATCGCCGGCAATGCCATCCGCGGCTCGATCTCGCCGTCTGCCGTCGTTGTCGTCCGCCGTCCGCCGCGCTGCGCTCAACCACGCTACGCTTACTGTTGTTGTGTCGTGTCGCCGCGCGCTCGTCGTCGTCGTCGTCCTCTCATTGCGTCGCCCGCTCCTCACCTCACGATCTCTTCCTTCTCTCCCCGATCTCTCACTCTCTCCATTTCTCTCATCTCTCTGGTTTTTTTTGTCTCTCTCTCTTACTTTTCTTTCTTTTGATTTTTCTCTCTCATAATCTATATATATATATATATTTATATATTAATATATATATACATATATATATATTTACATTTTCTTTTTGATTTCAAATCAAAAGTGTCCTCGAGATTCGCGCAACACGAATCTCGAGGCAAACTCAATAATTTCACCTCTTTATCCACCGCTTCTATGCTTGACCAAAATTGTCTCGAGTCTCGCAAATTTACGTATTTCGAGACAAATCCAAAAACATATTTATTTTTTATGCTTTCCTTAAAAATCCGGGCAGCGCGCATCTCGAGGTATCAACCCACCTCATTTCCAAAATTTTGATACTCGCTCTACACGCATCACGAGACATATCCAATGTACACATTAAAACCACATAACACGACTATCTCGGTCTCATGTTGGCACGCAACTCTAGACACGTCCCCGTTCGTGTTTCGACTCTTCGAATTCTCCGCGTATACGTTTCTCAACAATTTGCATCTCCACTCGAGATTTAAACATACGTATCCCGGCAAGTGGGTCCCACATACGACCCTAAAATGACACGTGGCACGAGTCGAATTTTCGGGTCATTACAGTCTTCCCAACTAAAAGAAATTTCGTCCCGAAATTTAACTGTAACCCGAATCTCATACTAAGGAATAGCTGAGGGTAACGTGTCTTTATCGTTGACTCGAGCTCCCATGTGAGTCCTTTCATCCTATGATACTGCCAATGAACTAAGACCTTCGCGAGTTCCATGTTCCGGAGAAATTTGTACCCGATGGTCGACAATCTATATCGTTCTCTCATCATAGATCACGTAAAAAATATCTTCATATGTCCCAACTCAATCGTCGATCTCGACCCTGACCTAGCGTGTCTCAACATTGAAATGTTAAATGTCGGATGAACCCCAGCAAACTTTTCTGGCAAGTCCAATCTGTAAACCACACTGTCAACTCATGCTACGACCTTGAACGGTTTTACGTATCACAACGCCAATTTGAAAAAAATCTAGGCACTGTGTCATGTCCTTGAACCTCTGATACATCACATCAGCTCTCCGACACTCCAACACGCGCGGAATGGATATGTGCCTCTGCAGCATCTAGAACCTCTGACAAACTTTTAGATGTTGCCGCCTCGAGTAAACAAAACTCATATGTCATCTGGGGTAAATACCGTCTCACTGTCTGATCCCTCTCATGTGTCCTCAACTAACGCGATAAATAAGCTGTCACTCTGTCACCCTGCATCAGTACGCATCCCAATCCGGTGCCACAAACATCCATATAAATAGTCAACTCTTGGTCCGGCTCTGACAACACTAATAACGGTGCAGAAGTCAACTTCTTCTTCAACTCTATAAAGTTCACCTCACATTTACTAGACCAAATGAACAAATCATACCCTTATTGGTCAATTTGGTCATCGGCGCTGCAATTTTTGGAGAAATTATGTACAAGCGTCGATAATATCCTTCGTCGTTGATCACATGTCCTGAGGGCTTCACCCGCGAATGCCAAAACTCGCCCTTACTGGACTTTGCGTATAATCTGCGCTCCCTTAATCTCTAGTCGGAGTCCTCGAATAAAATAATGGATCTGAAGTCGCTCGATTCCAGCTACGTTCATCGCAAGGTAAGCAAGTGCGTGAATCTCTTCAAGTTTTGCGCCACCATGCCTCAACATCAAAAACTCATCTCTCAGTCTCAATTGAATCTCGATCAGGGTATACTTCCTTGAATTCTGCCCGAGTACTCGGCTCTCTGTGGGCAGCCATATAGGCGGTTCATCATACTCCACTGCTCGTCTAGCCCCATTTTCCGCATGAAGAACAGGTCGTCCATCCATGTTGAATCTTCAAATCGCGAACAAGCCGCAAATCAGCGTCGTAATACGTATACATAAATATTACAATCAACATATACACATATAATTCCTAGTACTACCCGCTCACTTTGCTTCCCAACTAAAGTTCTAAGACAAGTACATCGGATTTCCGCATCTAAAATTTTAAATTTTTAAGTCTTATGCTCTTTCAGTTAATTTCCCGAGGGTCCTCGACTTCTCGCTCTGATATCACTTGTGGCGTGGTATCAGTTTAAGGACACCTACGCTTCCTCCGACGGAGTCGACCATGCTGTGATACCACTTGTGACGTGGTATCACAATGTCTTAAGCCATTAAACTTTCCCCCTAGGTTTGCTTGAACCTAAGCTCTGATACCACTTGTAGCGGCCCCGAAATCCGAGGTCGCCACGTGGGGAGACGCTGCCCCAGCGGTCCCGTCTGATCCTTGACCCACTGGGTCCCACGCTCCACTGACGCCATTTTCCACGACACAACTCCTCGATACGCGTGTTAACTCCCTTCGTTAAGCAATTTAATTCGACAATTTAAACATTTTTTTATAACATTAAAAATAAAACAGCGGAAGTCTTAAATTGAAACAAATAAAACAATTAAATTTATTTTCATATAAAACACCATTTATAAGAGCAACTCCTACTGTGGAAAACCCGGGGAAAGTACTCTGTATATATGCGACAATAATATTAACCAGTAATATATATAAGTACAGTGTCTATCTAGTCACCCAATTCCCAAAAGCGAAGCAAAATATCAAAATCGCACGTACTAGTAGGTCCTTGGCCGCGAGCAGTCAGATAAAGTCGACCAAAATGTCATTGCCTCTACTAGCAGGGTCTGCACTCGTCCATCGCAAAAAGCCAGATGGATAGTACAGTTAGTAAGATTCCAACAAAGTACACCGAGCATTTATAGGAGCATAAAAAGATATCAATAACCATGTCAAATAATCATGTATAAACTAAACATACAACTGTACTAAGACCATCACATGAATAAATAACACGAGAGAAACAAACCGTGTACTCCTCCCGGTCATACTAAACTGTACGTCAAACCCGCAGGATCCTTTCAGTGAGTGCCCCACTTCCTTTCACCTGGTTTCCATACCCCCAGGATCCTTTCAGTGGAAGCCCTCATTTCCTTTCACCTGGTTACCCGCGTACAGCCTAGTGTGCCATAAGTACAACACGAATAGCAAAAGTCTCGACCCCAACCCAAATGCGTTACGAAATCAATAACAAGGAATAGGGGGAATAGCATCCAACAACCACAAATAGGCAATCAATGATAGAAAAGTAAACCTTCAGCGACTTTCAGAAGGAATCTTACGTACCTAAAAAATGAACTCACTTGCGTCTCGATACGCGCACCCGACACCTAACTATAACATCCTAAGTCCTTGGTGTCCATTTGTACCATTTCATTTACTAAATCATGCAAGTCGCAAATAAAATTAGGTGAAATGCGCCTCACCTCAATCGCTTCGTCGGCATTCGTCGATTCACGCCTCAATCGGTCCGACAACGCCATCGCGTCGTTCACCGCGCCGTCGCCGCTGCCGAGCCGACTTCAATGCCACGCCGATGCCACAGTCGTCACTGCGCCACTGCCGGCGCCACCGTCGCACCACCACCCTCGCTTTCGCAGGCGCGCCGCTCACTCCGCACGGCCGCCGTGCCGTGCCTCGCGTTGACCACCATCGCGATCGCGAGCGGATCCCGCCGGCCGCTGCTAGAGCTACCGCTGCCGTCTCCTCGCGCCGCCGCACCTCCTCACAACGCCGCCATCGCTCCTCGCGCGCCAAGCGCGCCACAGCGCGATGAGCCCCGCCGTACGCTTGCTGCCTGTCATCCGCCTGCCTTCTCGCTGTCGGTCGACCGCCACTGCTTACAATGCCATCCGCAGCTCTGATCTCGCCGTCTGCCATCGTTGGTCGTTCGCCGCCGTCGCGCATCGCGCGCAGCCACGCCGCTGCCGACCGTTGCTGGTGTCGTCGCGCCATCGTCGTCGCGGATCCAATCGAGACCTCGTCGTCGTCGTCGTCCTCGCTGCGTCGCCCGCTCCCTCACCTCACGATCTCTTCCTTCTCTCCCCGATCTCTCACTCTCTCCATTTCTCTTATCTCTCTGGTTTTTTTTTCTCTCTCTCTTAATTTTCTTTCTTTTGACTTTTCTCTCTAATAATATATATATATATATATATATTTTATATTTTCTTTTTGATTTCAAATCAAAAGTGTCCTCGAGATTCGCGCAACACGAATCTCGAGGCAAACTCAATAATTTCACATATTTGTCCACCGCCTCTATGCTTGACTAAAATTGTCTCGAGTCTCGCAAATTTACGTATTTCGAGACAAATCCAAAAGCATATTTATTTTTTATGCTCTCCTTAAAAATTCGAGCAGTACGCATCTCGAGGTACCAACCCGCATCATTTCCAAAATTTCGATACTCGCTCTACACGCATCACGAGACGTATCAATGTACACATTAAAACCACATAACACGACTATCTCGATCTCACGTTGGCACGCAACTCGAGACACGTCCCCGTTCGTGTTTCGACTCTTCGAATTCTCTGCGTATACGTTTCTCAACAATTTGCATCTCCACTCGAGATTTGAACATACGTATCCCGGCAAGTGGGTCACACATACCTAAAATGACACGTGGCTCGAGTCGAATTTTCAAGTCGTTACACTAATTAAGTATTTTAGGATTTTATTTAGAGTTTAAGTATCCAAGGTGAAACCTACGCATTATGGACTAGAGATCATAAGATATATTTTATTTTTGTAAGTTGCGTGCTTAGTATGTTTATTATATGGTATTTTGTCGCATACTAGAGTTGTGTTGAGGTGTATCCTCAGTTTTTCATACTCGGGGTTGCAAGTGCATGTCTGAAGGACATAGTGAAAATAAATTCTTAGTTGTTCGAAACTAATTAGCCAAGTGTTAATCTTTACATGAAGATTTTGTCTCGATTAGCGTGCAAATCGAGATTGGTGTGATGTATTGTGAGAACAAAGTTGGTACATGAGTTTACCTCGAGCTTTATGTCAGTTGACGATGGTCGAGATTGAAATTAGGTCTAAATCAAGGCCCTTTTAGCCAAATTTGGGAAGAAAATTAGTCCATAAGGGTTCAATATGTCGTGATAAAAAATAGGCTTTTTGAAGTTTCGGTATGACCAAAATTAGTGTTATATATATTTTATAAAAATGGACTATTTTGTCAAGAGTTTGGTTCAATTTAGTGAAAAATCAACTTCAAAATAAGCGTCTAAAGTAAAAATACGTCAAAATAGAAATTTCAGGAATTAATAAATGAAAAATTAAGCCGATAAGCAGCTGAGGGTTTATATATATAATGAAATGGATCGTTTCATTTCAATTCTCACATAAAGAACAAATGTACGTTCCTCAAACCTCTCCATTTTTTCTTTCACTCCGCGAGCTCCCAAAGTCTAATTTTCACCCGATTTCTTTCCACAAAATCGTGGAGCATCGCGAGACTATCTGTTTGAGCTAAGGTATTCAGCCCTCAAATTGGTAAATTATCAATTCAATGCATTTTTCTAAATTCAATTTGAATTTTCATAATTTCTCGATTTCTTTTATAGGGTTTTGATAGAAATTAGTAAGAATTGCTGAAAATTAATGTCTTAAGTTGATGCACACTGATTTGGAATAAGTCCCACTAAGGTTAAGGTTTTGATGAGTTGAACTAATGTAATTCAATTGATAACTATTTTGGAGGTTTTTTTATAGTTGATATTGATTTAAATTGGGTTTATAGATGAATGGATGAATGGTTTTGATCCGATTTGACTCCTCGGGCTGTGAGAATATTTTGATATTGGAATTGAATGGTTTCGTGGCATTTTTTGTGGAATTTTCAAGATTTAATGGCAAAAATATTGATTTAGAGAACTTTTTCAATTCAAAATAAAATAAAGTTTGTCTAGTTAGCATGTCATATTAGAGACTTCATAACATCTCTATCGGTTATCCGATTTAAGCGGTCTTAGAGTTTATGGAAAGTGTGACATGAGTACTACAAGTTTCTTTTAGGTCATCATGATAAATATTAAAGTTTTCAAGGTTAAAAAGTTTCCCCAAATTGGCTACCTGAAAGCCATTTGAAATAGTTACATAAATTAATTCTTTTGGAAATTGTTCTCAAGCATATTTTGGCCGCAGTTTTCATTAGGTTTCGTACTTTGGTTTCACTTGAAGTTTGACCCATAGTATAATTGGGTATGCAGGGAAGCTATTGGAACCATCTTCAAGGTGATCGGACGCTTTGGGAATCTCAAAAAATTAAGCTTAAAGTTGGTTTGGTTGTAAGAAAACCCTGTAGTGATATTTACTATTTAAGGAATTTATCTTTGTACATGTAATTGTATCATAGTCTGCATTGCATTTTATCATTCTTAGTCATGCATATATAGAGTGAGGGAGGGGGATAAGCTTGTTTCGGAGTCTGGTTTGATTGAAACTAGGTTTTAGTCTTGCCTGCCGTCTAGTGAGACTAGTGAAGTCTAACACCGACAAGTTATCTTTGTATTTCATTATCTCTTAATATTGTCTATATACTATTTTTGGAAGTCGACATCTGATTATAGTTAGGAGACAGCGACAGAGTAGATTTGATGTCATGTTCATGCATATATTTTATTAATTATTTGGAAATGCAATTATATGTATCTATTTATCATACTAACAATTGCAGGAGTATAGATCAATGTAGGAATTTACTTGTCTGACATTTTCGAGTTGTTTTTATGGTGCCAAATTTTATATGAAAACAATGAACGAATGGACAAGACTCGAAGATCTTTGGTAATTTATTTCAAAAAAATAAAAGAAAGTTCTTGTTGTAAATTGTTATATATATTATTTTTAGGAATTTTGGGGTGAGTGTAAGACGTGAAATGTCATTAAATGGTTATGAGAGTTCCCTAAATTAGTTTAAGAAAGATTGAGATGTTTACATTTCAATTTTGGTAGTTATGGGATTATAAAGTTGTAATTAAGCTTGCGAAGACTCTAAGTTAGTTTAAAAGTTCGATTTTGATATATATTATGAACTGCAGAGAGTTATGAGTCATTCTAGGCCTCTCCCTAATTATATAATCTATTTGGGACTGAGGCTATGTTGTTGTTGTAGTTGTTGTTATATTAGGTAAATTTTTCGGTAGGTCACTTTTTGGGGAGGTGCTACCAAAACTTTTATTAAATATGGACATGATTTCTGAATTTGCTCCAATATAATAAATCATAAATTGAGTTTCACTGAGGATAAAAAAAAGATTTTTGGAGCTTGTAAAGGATTGAAATAATTATTATTTAAAGGTCAAAGTTGAAATACGGATTAAGCTGACTAGATTATTAGGGGATTAAGATACTTTAGGTCAGTCAGTTGTGTTAATGATGAGAGACTATCGAACTTGGTATCAGAGCCTAAAGTTGGCTCAATTGAGGATAAACTTTGGTTGAGAACCAAAGAGCGATTGAGCGCGAATAGTTATGAAGTGACTGTGAGCTATGATGTTTTTGGTTATTATGTTATATTTGTATCGTATGTATTTATTATCACTAGATATGTGATAGGAAGTTTATTCTCTTTGTCTGTTCGATACTTGACTCGTAAAATACAATGAGTAAGATTAGAAATGGATAATTAAAAGAGAGAAAATACATGAAACGATACTGAGCATGACCGGATATGAAATGGACTTCTAAAGTCTGAATTCATAAAGGTGTTGTAAGTAGTTTGGTACTAATGTAACTGATGAAAGTATCTATTATTACACCAATACAAAATTAGTTGAAAGGGAAGTCCAAATGATTAAGGTAAGTAAGTACTGAATATGGATTTTTTGAAAATAAAAGTGTCGAACTATTACAATTATAAAATGTTATGAAAAATGTTAAAATAGTCTCAACAAGAAAAATGGAAACACGTGGTTTTAAAAGTATAAATTAATTAGACAAACTCAATTTTGACTGAAAATCACAATGAGATTGTGATAGAACTGGTGTTGTCTATGTTGGTTTCTATGAAAGTAAAATACTTTAAAACAAAGTAGTGTCTCCTTTCCAAAATAAAAAAAAACCAAGAGAAATTTAGAATAGAACCATGGTTTAAAATAATCAACAACTTCTAAAAAGAAGTATCGAAAACTTTGATTGTTTATTACTCAAGTTACTTATCTATAAGCGATGTTGAGTAAGTGGTTATATGAGTTGAATAAAGAAATGATAAAACAAATGGAAATACACGAGTTAAAAATAATCCTTGTTAACACCAGATTAGGTGTTTTTAGAACAAATTTTTTTAAAAAAACTCTAATTTGAAAATGAAAGGTGCAGTGATAAGATTAACATGTTAAAAGTTAAGGTGTTGGGGAAATGGTCTAATAATAGCTTGGATTATCTATTAAATATCAATACAAGTGATTGTGTTTTGAGATTCAAAGTACCCAATACTCGACTTCTAACGACATTTAGTTATGACGCTTATCACTACAATTTAAAATATAATAAATGAAGAGATAGATTTATTGATTGAAAATCAGTAAATGATTTGTATAGTATATCGGTAAGAGCTCCTATATTGCAAGAATTTTCATTTATATTACTTAAAGGATTGAAATAGAATCCTATAAGAGTTTGAATAGTCGTTAAGTTGATCAATAGTTTAGAAATTCAAATTTTTCTCTCTTCAGTTGAATAATAATGGAAATGCGAATTCATCTAAAGTGAATTTATGATTAGTAAGATATTTTGTTATCTTACATAATCACTTGAAAAGTACCGAATTTCTTTTTGAGAAAAAAGAAAAGTTAGGAAATCTGAGACTAATGGAAAGAAATTAAGGCAATAACAAACAGTAGAACTATTTGAGTCACAAAATTTCTTTTTTTCGAATAAAAGTTAGCCAATAAATACTTCAATTGATTGATTGAATAATCATAAGAAGTCATATTATCCTTATCTAAGTTTTTGAAAAAATAAGAGACATAAATTATGTGACGGCCCCTCTCCTAATTTAGGGCACCACCGGGCCTAATCCCGTAATTAAGCCCTAATCATATCCACACATGACTTAAATACGTATTAGTCAGCCTTTACAACCTAGACGCATATTTTCTCGTGTTCAGGATAATTAATACACTAGTCCTACCAGTTTATAAAATTTAGAGTTAATTAAAACTTTTTATTAAATTAATTAATTAACGAAAGTCTTATTGATTATGCAAAAACAATTAGTAACTTATGCAGAAACCATTTATAAAATCCTAAGTGTGGAAAACTAGGAAACAACATCACATATATAAAGTCATCAAAATGTAGTGAAATAGTAAAATAGTCTTAGTCAAGTCGAGGACTAATGCTCAACCAAATATACAACCCCAAATAGTATATGAAAGATATATATATATATATATAACATATACAATCAAAATACCAAAAGAAGACCTACAATCGATGCAGTGACGCGTCACGGACTCAGGGATAATCGCTGATCTTCTCCTTGCCCAGCCTGTTGGTAGACGGGTCTGCACCCACTATCATAAAAAGGACGGTGAGTACAAGAATAAAATAGTAATCCCCGATGACAAGTTTAATTTGCATTTCCAAATATTCAAATGTTATTTAAAAGCACATAAATAAGAAAACCGGAAAATAAACCATATGCGAATAATTACCGAGTTAAACAAGTGGTACTGACACTAGGCTAAGTAGTGGTGATTTAGGTCCGGTCGGTAGTGAAACGTGTCACTCCGACTCAATAATCATATAGCACAAGGGACTCTAACCCAAGTGTTACCAGGGACTCTAACCCCGATGTGTAGACCACCTCAGAGACTCTAACCCCGATTGTCATACAGTATCAGGTAACATGTGTCGACATCCCCAGGGATTATAACCCTGTGAGTCGCGCACATCTCGATCGAGTATGGGACCTATATGAGAAAACTACTTTTTAAATTTCAAGAAATACCAAGTATAGATTGTCAAGGCATAGGCACATCTATACACCTAAACAAATAAAGAATACAAGTCCTCTTAAACATTTATTAGATATTCACTAGCTTAATAGCATGCTATTTACCATTTAATTCACATTTAAAACAATAAGAATAAACATAGCATGGGATAGAATCAAATCAAATGAATGGATATCATGCAAACTAGACTCATCAAGTGAGCATAGACATAACGAATACATGATATAAGAATACAAAGGCAAAATAGTCAAAAGGACTATGCAAGGACAACAATTAATAGAAATGAGATGTCATGTAAAATTTTCATTGGTATACTCTTAACAACAAAGTAAAGTCCTAGCTTTACTGGCCTCTCGATATTCTAAATCTTGTATTCGCTCTCCCGTACCATTTTCCTAGGTTCCTGAGTTTGGTGTCTCATTAGTTCAAATATAGCGGGTTTAAGCTCAATTTAGTGTGTTTATTGTGTATTCAAAATTGGTTCAATAGACTTTGAATCAATCTTCCTAAATCAGCCCCTAAAGACCAAATTAAGTTTCAATTTCATTCCTACATTTTAACACACTTTTAGGCATGAAATGGTCTAAATATTGAAATCCTCCATCAGTATAATTATTGTTGGTATCTCTCTTAGCTTTCCGGAAAGGTTTAGTTTACAAAATTTCGATTTAAAATGAAAGAGATATCATGATTTTACTAAAGATATGTCTAATTGAGATTTAATCCGACCAGCGGACTTAGAGAATCTATTTCTTCAAATCTATAGTTCTTAAAAATTCGATTTTTGGTCACAAGGCTGCAAATATATCCAAATACAACATGCTAAATGATCAGCTCATTTGGACAAGTAGTTAGAGAGTTATGCCCTTAACAAATTTAGTTTCAAAATTTTCCGTTTTTAATTCCAGCACCTAATTGTAGAGCATGCTTGGGCATAAAAACATTTGAACCAAAATACCTTCACCTAATAAAAGTTATTCCCTTTTAAATAAGCTTTCAAATGCCACTGGTTTGGATCAATTTGGATCTAAAATGAGCAGATTATGATCAAATTACACAGGTTGATTCCTAATACAACATGCAGAATTCTAGTTTTGGTGTTGCAATTTCAAAAATTCATATCTTTATGATTTCAAAACCAAGTTAAGAACTTAAATATAGTTGGATTATCAGCTTGAAATGAGGAATCCAAATATATAAATCAATTGTAAATACTCAATCATCTACCATATAAAATTAGTCTAAAACCGGAACTTATTCTAATTTTAACTAAAAAGATGTGTACCTAGTTAATGTAGCACCCTAACTTGAGAATTTCTCACAAACTCCCATAGATTCCTTCAACACCTTGATGATTCACTCCTCTCCAGCAATTCCTTCTTTTCTCCAGCAAAAATGAATGAGTGATTTGGTTTGTATGTTGTTTTATATATATTAAGGTGATGTTCCTTCACAACCCTTGATCTCCATAGATTTATGTATCCCGAGGAATATCTAATGGTCCACATTTTGCCATATATCCCACTAACTCCTACTAACTCAACCTCAAGTGACACCATTTCATTACTCACCTAGTTCCTAGATGTGCCAATGTGTATCTCTAGACCAATTCTATGTTTTCCATTTAATTTACTCAACTATAGACCTTTAATTTGATTTACATTAACAAACACAACCATAGGCTTATAAGTAATTCCTTATTTCATATTAGTATTAAATAAGACTTATCAAAATGCTAACTACCCGGTTCCCCGGCTCGCACGCTACTCGAGGGGCGTCCCCACTCTCGTCTCGACGGCTATAATTGTACAAACCGACTTAGTAAGTCTACACAATACATAACACTAGGCATACATCAATACAAAAATACAATATACCTCGGCTACGTGCCTCGATCGGTGCACGTATCACGGTGTAGGTCCCACGTCAAGGGTCAATGATCCTGATTAAAGAATTAAAACGGGGTTAGAGATTTGGGCGGTGATAAATTGCCTTTCTAAGTCAAGATTAAGGAGCTATAAGTGGCCTAGTTGTCGAACGAAAGTCGTGGTTTGTTTGTAAAAGACTAAGATTGAGATCAATGTGAGAATAGTTAAGATTGACAAAAATCGAACGGAATAGACTATGTGTACAAAATAAAATGAAACATAGAGATGACTAATAACTGATGGAAGTGACACAAACTGACTCCTATAGTTAAGGTTAGACACTGGAGTAGTTATGCATGACCAAAAGTCTGAGTGACTCCATATCATAATCATAATTCATTCACGGTGTAGAAGACTAGTGTAACACGTTCACTCGTCTATAAATAATTGGATGAATTGGTGATACTCGGAATAAAAGAGTTTATGAAGTTTCGTTGGAGTCAATTAGAAGCTTAAGTATAGACAACTAAATGGTCAATACATTCTCACATTATTATGAAAAAGGAATTTCAGGTCAATGAGTCCCGATAAGGCTTAGGATGTCAAACTATAAGTTTCATGGAATTTAATATATCTTCACAAGGATCTTACTAGTAATGAAACTTCAAATGCTGAAGTTTTGAACCAAAGTAATTTACAACTAATATCTGTGAATATGTTGTACATTGGTTCAATTTCAGTGCTACACCACCTGATTAAGCAGCGGTGAAGTTTTAAGTACTAGTTATTGTAAATTGGAGTTGATGTAAGATACCTGAATGACGGTGAAGATACAAATGAAATGAAAAGAGATGTGTGACATATAGCTCAGTTAGTCAGTATTATCCCTGGTGGTTTGTAGAATATTGAATAGAAGACATTATATTTAACTTGATATGTTGAAAGAATTGATTATTCCTCCACTGTATTGAGTAAAGGCAAAGAGAATTATCATATTTATAACTTGTATGAGATACAAGTTAAAAGTTATACCGTGATAGTATAATCATCGAATATGTTGATATCTCTGTTTAAAAATGTATGTCTACTCAAGTTAAGGATAAATGTTTCTATTCAGGTAATGAGAGAAGTTGGTGAATAGTAACTGATTAAAATTGAACGGAATAATGTTCCTAGTGAACTTATGAATAGAAAATGATTTGACGAAGTTAGAAAAACCATTGATTTTCTAACCAATCAAAGGAAAAAATAAGTGAATTGGCTGACGAGTCGGGATTGATAGTTGTTTTCTAGTCCACAATATAAATAATATTGTAAGTAAACATTTAGAGAATGGGTGAGAGTTGCACGATGTATCAGGTTTCATTTTATGATCAGATTGAAATTGAGATCCCTTGTCATGGGATGACAGACGTAATTAGAGATCTATAGTTATGGGATGACTTATGTAATTTCAGGTTTCTGTTGAGAAACGCTAAAATAATAATGGATTGGATAGACACACAACTCTACTTAATATTTAATGTCATGTTCAAGTATTATTTGCATCACTATACAAATATTTAGATTGATGATAGTCTAAGAATTGTTCAATAGACAATTCTAATAAGAGATGATTAGTGATGAGAAAACAAATTAGGATGTGTACCATAGTTTGAGTGGACGTGGAAAGAATTATCAACGGTTTGTAAAATAACATTCAATTACAAATGAAAATCGTTTTATGAAAAGCAAGATAGGTTTAATATTTCATTAAGCTAAAAATTTGAAAATGAAAAACGAAATCATTATGATCTCTACCACCAAGTCGTTAAATACAACGAAAGATATTGGGTCCACTTAGTGGTTCACATTGGAAATGATTATTACAGTTTTTAATTAAAAGAGTTATATGAAGATTCATTTTCTCATATCTCTTTTGGTTCAGTAACATTTAAGTTCAAATTTCGAGGAAGGAATTTTTAATTAGTTGGGAAGATTGTGAAATTTGAGAATTTTATAAACTTGATTATAATGTTGATTAAGTATTTTAGAGTTTTATTTGGAGTTTAAGTATCTGAGTTGGGACCTACGCATTATGGACCAGAAATCATAAGATATATTTTATTTTTGTATGTTGTGTGCTTAGTGTGTATGTGTGTTTATTATATGGTATTTCATCGCATAGTAAGGTTGTGTTGAGGTATATCCTCAATTTTTCATACTCGAGGTTACAAGTGCATGTCTAAAGGACATGAGTAAAAATAAATTATTAGTTGTTTGAAAACTAATTAACCAAGTGTTAATCCTCACATTAAGATTTTGTCTAAATTTGTATGTAAATCAGGATTGGTGTAATTTAATGTGATAACGAAGTTGGTACAAGACTTTACCTTGAGCTTTATGTCGGTTAGCGGTGGTCGAGGTTGAGATTGAGTCTAAATCAAGGTACGTTTGGCTAAATATGGCAAGAAAATCAGTTCATAAAGGTTCAATATGTCATAGATAAAGATAAGATTTTGAAGTTTTGGTGTGACCAAAACCAGTATTATGAACCTTTTATGAAAATAGACTATTTTGACAAGAGTTTTAATTCAATTTGGTGAAAAATCGGATTCAAAACGAGTGTCGGAAGTCAAAACTGGTTAAAATAAAAATTTCGAGAATTAATAAATAAAAATATTAAGCTGCTGACAAGCAGCCGAAGCTTTATATATATATAATGAAATGGATAGTTTCAGTTCAATTCTCACGGATAGAACGAATGTTCATTCCTCAACCCTTTCCATTTTTTCTTTCACTCTATGAGCTCCCGACGTCTGGTTTTCGTTCGATTTCTTTCTACAAAACCATAAAGCATCGCGAGATGATCAATTCGTGCAAAATTTATGCGGTGGAAATGAGGTATTCAGCCGAAATTTGGTAAATTGTCAATTCAGTGCATTTTTCTCAATTTAATTTGAATTCTAGTGATTTCTCGATTTCTTTTGCGGGATTTTGGTAGAAATTAGTAAGAATTGTTGAAAATTAATGTATTACATTGATGTGCACTTATTTGAAATAAATTCCACTAACATGGGTTAGGGTTTTGATGAATTGAACTACTGTAATTCAGTTGATAACTATTTTGGAGATGCTTTTTTATAGTTGATATTGATATAAATTGGGTTTCCGGGTGAATGGATTAATGGTTTTGATTCGATTTGACTTCACGAGCTGTGGGAATATTTTGATGTTGGAATCGAGTGGTTTCGTGGCGTTTGTTGTCGAGTTTTGAAGATTTAATTGCAAAAATATTGATTTGAAGAAGTTTTCCATTTCAAAATAAAATAAAGTTTGTCTGGTTAGTATGCCATATTGGAAAATTCATAACTTCTATGTCAATTATCTTATTTGAGCTTTCTTGGAGTCTATGGAAAGTGATACATGAGTACTACGAGTTTCTTTAAGGTCATCATGACAAATATTGAGATTTTTAAGGTTAAAAAGTTACCTCAAGCTGGCTAGTTGGAAGCAATTTGAAACAATTATATAAATTAATGTTTTTGGAAACTGTTCTCAAGCTTACTTTGGCCGCAATTTTCATTAGGTTTCGTGGTTTGGTTTCACTTGAAGCTTGACCCATAATATAATTTGGTATGCAAGGAAGCTATTGGAACTATCTTCAAGGTGATTCAACACTCCGAAAACCTCGAAAAATTAAGCTTAAAGTTAGTATTTAAGGAATTTATCTTTGTGCCTTTAATTGTATCATAGTCTACATTGCATTTTATCATTCTTGGTCATGCATATATAAAGTGAGTGAAGGGGGGATAAGCTTGTTTGGAAGTCTGGTTTGATTGAAACTAGGTTTCAGTTCTGCCTCTACAGTGTCTAGTGAGACTAGCGGAGTCTAATGTCGACAAATTATCTTTGCATTTCATGATCTCTTAATATTGTTTTTGTACTATTTTTGGAAGTCGACATCTTATTATAATTAGGAGATAGCGACAGATGGATTGCATGTCATGTTATTGCATATATTTTACTGATTATTTGGAAATGCAATTGCATGTCTCCATGTATCAGACTAACAATTGCAGGAGTACAGATCAATGTAGGAATTTAATTACATGACATCTTCGAGTTGTTTGTGATGGTGTCAGATTTTATATGAAGACAACGGAGGAATGTACAAGACTCGAAGATCTTTGGTAATTTTTTTCGAAAGTTAAAGAAAATTCATGTTGTAAATTGTATATATATATATATTGGAATCTTGGGGTAATCTTGGGGAGTGAGTGAAGGATGTGAAATCTTGGGGGGGGAGTGAAGGATGTGAAATGTTGTTAAATGGTTGTGAGAATCTCCTAAGTTAATTTAAGAAAAATTGAGAGGTTTACATTTCAATTTTGGTCTACTATGAGATTATAAAGTCATAATTAAGCTAGCGGAGACTCTAAGTTAGTTTAAAAGTTCAATTTTGATATATATTATGAACTGTAGGAAGTTATGAGTTCTTCTATGCCTTTCTTCAATTTTGTTGTCTATTAGGTAAGTTTTTCGGCACGCTACCTTTAGGGGAAGTGCTGTCGAAATCTTTATTACATACGGACATAATCTCTAAATTTTATCCAATTAGAATAAATTATGAATTGAGTTTCATTGAGGATAAAAAAAAATAGTTTTGGATCTTGTAAAGATTAAAATAATTATTATTTTGAGGTCAAAGTTGAAAGAACGGATTAGGCTGACTAGATTATCAGGGAATTTAGGTAAATCTAAGTTGGTCAATCGTCTTAATGACGAGGGGCTGACATTACAATGTGATTCCCATACAAAAAGGAGAAAATCAACTTCTTAAGCGCACAAACCTTTTCCCTCTTTTTTATGATCAAAGTACCTCTGCATTGATTCGTGACCCATCAATCTATCACCAACACATTTCCTTCAACTGTTCACAAAGGATCAAAGTTGCAACCTCATTAGTAATTTGTCAAACGTTGGTGATACTTAGCAATATGAATGCCTTTTCGGTATACCAAAACTGAAAAATTAGTTACCAAATTTGTAAATAATATTTATCGAGTGGGTTTGGGTTTTCTCGGTCGTCTTTTATCACCAATATGAGCATCACCAATATCTTTCTCTATTCACTATGTGATAATCATCCAACACAAAAAGAATTAATAGAACAAAGAAATCTTTTCAATTTTTCTAAAATAAGAAAAATACTAGCCTTCGAATCGTTTGCTATGTTAGACCTCATGACTTGGTTTGCTTCGATATAGGCACTAGTGCTCATATAAGCACCTATGCTTATCACGCACACCATAAAAAAGGAAGAGATATAGAGGAATAATTTTTGAATTTAAAAATAATTGGAAGAGGGAGACAATGGAATTATAAGAGAATTGAATATAAATGGTAAGCATATCCATTTGGAACCATAGGAATCATGCAATTAATTAGGAAACAATCGTGGAGTTAATTAAGAAACAGTTAAAGAAAACTGCTAGACATGTTGCCTATTTTTTTGGGGAATAAAACCGCAATAGAAGCTTTTGATTTGGGAATTGAAAACTTGAAAGTATTTTTTAAGACAACACTTCGGTCATAAAGGCTATTTTGGCCTCAAAACCGTTTTGAAGTAATTGCAATTTTATGGGAACAGTTAAGTACAAATTTTTAGTTAAGTTAAATTTACACAAACACCCCTAAATTTATTATTTCAAAGATTTTTTTGTCCAATAAGATGTTTGCATTTAAGGGTAATTTTGTCAATATAATTATTTTTGCTTTAATAGGATCCTAGGGAGGATTGACATTATATAAAGTTTATATAATGTATATATATACGCATCTCGAGGCGTGGATGACTCACCGATGTGTCTTGTGGATCACGTTAGGGATGTAAGTAGGGCGGAGAATCTCTATAGGGAACGAGGATTCTGGGAATCCCCACGGAGGATGGAGATTCCATGCAACTGGATGAAAATGAGGAATTTAAATGGAGATGGAAGTGAGAATAGGATAAAATCTCATACCTATGCGAGTATGGGTACGGGGATGAAAAAAACATATTCGCGGGGATACCCGCAAAGATCCCGGCGAATATATATTTTTTCCATTAAAGATCTCCATGAGGATCTCCGAGGGTATCCCCGTGAGGATCTCCTCGGAGATCCCATATATATCAAATACATTTATATTATATATATACTAGTCAACGGGCACGTGCGTTGCACGTGAAGCAAATAGAGATGTTCTGATAACACTTGAGAACTTTTTTTTTCCAGAAAAACCACAATATAAAAAATTAAAGTTTAATTTTTTTTTATTGTTGCATGTGTAGGTGTTTCGTGTAGAAGTTTGGAGTAAATGACAAATATCTCAACCAAACTTATATGATCATCCAACCTAAATTATATAGGAGAGAAATATAAATTAATCAACAGCTTATACGACATGAATTTTTTACAATCTATTATAATAGTATAGATATATCAATAAATTTGAATAATTAATAACTATCTCAATGAACTCTTTTTATTAAAATATATTTGTGAATATCAGAACATGAAGTATATTGATATGTTGAATATCTAACAAATGGGCTTCAAAAAAATATCTAACAAATGGATAATGTCTTCCTAATTGAGTAATGGATTACAATATCCAATTTAGTGGTTTGATTCGGCCATTAACAAATTGTGTCTTCTTGAACCCATCGAATTAACATTATATTTCCTTGGTTGAGTCACATATCTCCTTAATGTTTCGAAAAACAGAACATTTGCAAATAAGAAAGAAAATAAATAAAAGTTTAACAAATTTTTAATTGATGTATCCAAAGATATACATTGAAGTATTAATTAACAAATAAGGACTTTTTAGTTACCATTAAAGATCTCCATCCGAGGATCTCCGCGGGTATCTCGCATCCCCGAGGATCTCGCGGTTTCTATCCCATATATATCAAATACATTTATATTTTATATATATATATATAAATTTTATATAATATTACAAGGTTTTCACCCAAAAACACTAGTGATAAACAAACTCTAATGTGATTTATAATTTTAACTTTTTTAGCTAATTATATGTTTTGTTTTAAATTGTTTGCAACTATATTTCATATTATATTTTATTTGGTTAGAATTTTCAACAATTATGATTAACATACTTTTTATAAATCTTTTTGAAAGAAATTAAATGGAAAAAAATAGTTTCCCGTGGTGATACTTTGCAAAATCCCCACTGGGGATGGGGATGAACTTTCTTCCCCGCGTGAGGATGAATATGAGGATGGGGGATGAATTCTTAAGCATGGATGGAGATGGAGATGCGTCCTCATCCCTTCCCCTCACCCATTTGCATCCTTATGTCACGTGCTATTGTATGTTTGAGGACTTCTCTTGATACTTTCTTCGTTTCTATTTTAGTGTCGTTTTAAAAATGTTCACCAATTTTTAAGAAAGTTATTTAATTATTTTGAATGAGGAGAAAGTAGCAGTTAAATGACTAAATCGCATTTCATCTCTTTGAATCCCACCACTCCTACATATATTAATTATTAATGTATAAATAGTATATTTTTTTCTATGAAAGATATAAAAGTTAATTAAGTAATTAATGCATATTGAAACTATAAAATGATATATTTTTTTTTGAAATATTTTAAAATGATGAAAAAGTAAATGGGTAGTGTTATTTGGACTCGTGAGTCCGGATTCAAAACTTTTTTTAATTTTAAATGCATCATCAATCAATTAATGAAACAACCATAATCACTTGTAAAATTCCTATTATACCCCTTAAATATTTACAAAAAGTTTAAAAACCTTCATATGAGTCCGGACTCATGAGTCAAGTAGATCTATTGAAAGTAAATTGCAAAGAAATGGAGATAGTATATTAATTTCAAATGTATCCATCAAAAGTCGGGATTTTTTGCTTGATTAACACATTTGAGGAGAATATTTATCAAGCTAACACACCCACAAAAAATTTTTCAAACTAACTCATTTGCTTCACGTCACACGTCACCACCAAGTCACCACTTTGTAATGGGCACAAAAAAGCAACGAAATCGTGACCGTGGGTCACGACTTCTTTAATTTTGATTTTTGAGTTTTTTTTTTTGATTTTTTTTTTCCTTTTAGATCTTTTTAACAAAAAACTTAGTGAAAATTTTTAAAAAAAAATGCAAGTCTCGACTTAAAGTCACGACTTCTATTTTTCTACTTTTTTTTATTCGGTGTTGTTTTTTTGTTTTGTATTTTTTTCTTTTTGCTTTTGGTAATAAACACAAACAAATACAAACAACTTCTAAGTTATTTATACATGTGTTTGGCTCAAGGTTTGGAGGCAATCTGTCTTATAGAAATTAAGTCTTATAGTGTGATGGACAAATGAATGCATTTTGAAGAAACTAGCGAATGTCTAGATTCTTTCACTTTGGAAAGTAAAAGATGGTACAGTTGAAAAGCCAACTAGACCAGTTAGTAAACACTAAACAGGAACAACTAATCATTAATATTACTTCACTCAAAGAGATAATATGGATGAGGTTCATGAGTGTTGCAGTATCGATCATCCAGGATAATTGTGATAGGAAGATCAAATAATTTATTTGCTTAGTTATAAGCATTAAAAAGTTTATCGACTGAGTATGCCGCCTAAAGTAACATTGGCGACGTAACCAATCTTCAATGTTGATAAATCTCGCAATCTGATAACGAGTTTAGCAATTTCAGTCAAGTTGTAAATGAATGTGCCCCCTTCACTTCCTCGTTTTTGTTGCTAGTACATCATCGTAGAGATCGCGTTGCGTTTCTAACTTCCACTATTCCTTTCAAGCTTCGACAAAAAAATGTTGGATACTCTCTAGAGATCAATTCATAGTTGCAAGTTTTGTTTTAAGTTTGATTTATTTTTATGAAGAAAATGAAAATGAATCTCGACAAAATTTAATTTATCATATTATACCTCATATACAAGTATAATCCACTAGCATATATGTGTACATTGGGACTGAACGTACAACTATGTCCCTTTGCTAAATAGTTGATGAATCAACTCTGAAAAATGCTTTGGAGATTGTGGCAAGATTTCCACCACTAAATTGTATGGAGCTATTTTTAGATTTAGTTCCAAGGCAATCATATACTAGTTCCAATTGTAACATAGTGGTAAGTGCAGAAGGGTCTAGTACTCAACCAATATTTAAACATAATCATTATGCGTCACCTTTGATGACTTCAATTCTTTGGAGATTGCAAAATTTATCAACATCGAAGATTGGTTACATCGCCAATGTTACTTTGGGCAGCATACTCAGTCGATAAACTTTTTAATGCTTATAACTAAGCAAATAAATTATTTGATCTTCCTATCCCAATTATCCTAGATGATCGATACTGCAACACTCATGAACTGCTTCCATATTATCTCTTTGAATGAAGTAATATTGATGATTAGTTGTTCCTGTTTAGTGTTTACTAACTAGTCTAGTTGGCTTTTTTCAACTGTACCATCTTTTACTATCCAAAGTGAAAGAATCTAAACATTATCAGTTTCTTCAAAATGCATTCATCTGTCCATCACACTATAAGACTTAATTTCTTTAGGACAGATTGCCTCCAAACCTTGAGCCAAACACAAGTATAAATAACTTAGAAGTTGTTTGTGTTTGTTTGTGTTTATTACCAAAGCAAAAAGAAAAAAAAAATACAAAACAAAAAAACAAAACCGAATAAAAAAAATTAGTAAAATAGTAGTCATGACTTAAAGTCACGACTTGCATTTTTTTTAAAAAAAAAAATTGTAAAAATTTTTTGTTAAAAAATTTAAAAAAAAAAAAAATTAAAAAATTAAAATTAAAAATTTGTGACTGTGTTACGAATTTTTTAAAACGAAGTCGTGACCTGGTGACAGTGATGCGGCAGCAATAAATTAGATTCGAAAATATTTTTGTTGGTACGGTTAGTTTGATAAATATTCTCCCAAGGCGAAAAATCCTCAAAAGTCGCTATCACTTTCCGACATCGAAAGCGCATTTCGGGGCATTTAAGAAAGTCCCTTTGTCAACCAATTCAACAAGGCAGTCCCTGTCACTGGCAGCTACCTACCTTCTCTACCATGGCGGACGATAGCACCTCCGGCGGACCACCACCACCCACGGTGGTCCTCTTCCCATTCATGGCCCAAGGCCACCTCAACCCCTTCCTCGACCTCGCACGCCTCCTAGCCGTCCGATCCCCCTCCCTCTCAATCACCATTGTCAGCACCCCCGCCACCACCCTCTCCCTCCGCCCCCGCTTCCTCCGCCACCACCCCAGCGTCCACTTCGCCGACCTCTCCGTCCACCTCCCCTCCCACTCCACCGACGCCCTCTCCACCCCCGCCGCCGTCTCCCACTTCTACCGCACCTCCCACTCCCTTCTCTCCGGCCCGTTCCTCCGCCTCCTCCGCAGCCTCCCTTGTCCCCCCACCTGCGTCGTCTCCGACATGTTCCTCGCCTTCGCCGTCGACGCCGCGCACACCGTCGGCTCCAAACATGTCACCCTCTACACCTCTGGCCCCTTTGCCATGAGTATTTATAATTCGATTTGGAGTTACTTTCCGCATAAGAAAAAGAATATGGATGATGATGATGATGCTGATGTGATTATTAGGCTTCCTGGTTTGCCTGATTCGATTACAGTTGAGAGATCGCAGATCTCGGAGAACATGAATCGTGCAGATCCCGATGATCCCAGTTGTTGGTTTGCCAGGAAGCAGGCGGAGTTGAATCGGGGCTCTGATGGGAGCCTCTGGAACACTGTTGAGGTTTTTTTTTTTTTTTTTTTTTTAAGTTTGATTTTGATTAGGGTTTTTTGCCTATTCACTTTTTGTGATTTTGATTTGTAATTGACACTCTTAATGTTCAATTATTTTATTTTATTTTATTTTACCATAAGTGTCCCAATTTTTATTTTATTTTTTTCAATAGTTCTCCTAATGCTATGAGGCGCCCCAACCCTTTAGGGAAACCAATAGGGAAACCAAATGAATATAATGTGTCTATCTAGAATCAAACTCAAGGCATCTGTTTCAATCAGAGTTCCAGTGCTTTTCTCCTTGCTACGCAATGTTCAACTAGAATTAGTTGATATTTATTTTTGATTTGGGCTTTTTGGCTCCCTATTTTTTATTTTCATTTGTGATATACAGTTTTTTTGGTGCAATTAATTATAGTAAGTTCACTCGTATTTATTGATTTTGATTTGAGTTTTTTTTTTTTTAATTTGATTTTGAGTTGGGATTTACTGATAGGTTATTAGGTTAGAAGTTTAGTATTTTAGAAAGGTTTTTTATGAAGTTATATTTAGAATTATTATAGTTGGTTGAGAATCTTGTAATATATTAAGCATGTGACTAATTTTGAAAATATTTATTAGGGTTACACATCTATTTAAAAAGAAGTTTATTATTGAGGAAGGAGAAGAAAATAAAAAATAGTCTTAGAAAAAAAGAAAATAAAAAATAGTCTTAATCTCCCTTTTATTGTTCTAGAAACCCATCTCAAGCTCAAATTGAGAATTATCTAATTTAGTTCATATCATTTACATTCCTTGATATTCAATTACAACCTGTTAATTAGCGTTTATTGATTTTGGTTTGGTTTCTTGGCTCCCCAATGTTGTCCTGAACAATAAATAATGATACTAATATATATGAATGAATAAAGTTTTACAAATAATTAATAACAGAATCAATCAACAAAATAAATTTCTAACCTTAGAGGCTTGCAGATTGTAAGCAATGTCCTAAGACAAAATTTCCTTGAATTCGGTGATTGAATTTTCTTCAAAGATCTCGCCCCAGGATACAACCGGGATGCTCTTTCGAACCAAAAATCACCAAGTTCAAAAGTCTCTAAAACCGTGATTTTTTCTTCTCTCTCAAAAACGAAATTCGAAAATTATATGTATTTCCGGTGTTTTAGTTCTACTTAAATAGAACTTGAGGCACCTTAGTTCAAACCAATGTGTCTGTTCAAAACAATATATTCAACAAATACACCTATTCTTTGTTCTCAACAAATACACTGCTTCACAAAATAACTAAATTAACTACCAATAATTAATTTCGAAAATACAAAATAAAAGAAAATAAAATAAAATAAAATTTGATTTTACAAGGCTAACAAATGTAAGTCCAAAGCCCAGAGGCCCAAGGCCCTATCTTTGATTTTAAATATAATTATATATATATATATATATATTTATTATATAAATATATATATATTTACACCTATTACCCAATGGGTGCCAATTTGGACTATATCCATTGGGTTTCTCTAAAGCAAATCTTTAGAGTAGATGTTTGTATATAAAGAGTTTGTACTCTTTGAAGTGAGCAATGTGGGACTAAAGAGGTTTTCTATTCAAACTCACTTGAAACATTTTTCAAGTTCTAACACCCAATTGAGTAATTTTCATTGTGAGATGTGATTTACAGTCTGTGAAGTTCAATTACAGTCCGGTGTCTTGTGTTAATTAATTTGATTTCGGTTTTTTTAGCTACCCATTTTTTTTTATTGGTGATTCGATCTTCTAGATTCAATTACATTAAGTTGATTTGCATTTATTGGTTTTAATTTGGTTTTTTTTTGGCTCCCCGCTTTTTTTTTTTTTTTTGATTCTAAAGTTGATGTGCATTCATTGATTTTGATCCTTGTTTTTATTATAGGTACTTGAGAAATCCAGTTTGGAGTACTGGGCAGAGAACTCATTTGATGGAGAACCAAAGCCAGTTTGGGCGATTGGGCCTCTGCTTCCCCTATCCGAGAAAGAATACGAGAGAGGAGGCAAGGTGCCCGGAATGTCTCCGGCGGAGATCATAGAATGGCTTGACCAAAAACCCCAAAAGTCGACGATCTACGTCTCTTTCGGGTCCCAAAACAGCATTCCTCGGCCTCAAATGAGGGAGTTGGCTAGAGGGCTAGAGCTCAGTAACCAACCCTTCATTTGGGTGTTGAGGAATCCTACAGGAATCAACATCGAAGACCAATTCCAATCCGAATGGCTTCCGGAGGGATTCGTGGAGCGAATAAGGGAGACCCAGCCTGACTATTGGTTCGAAATTGGGCTCCCCAGATTGAGATCCTGTCACACGGATCGATCGGCGCGTTTTTGAGTCATTGCGGTTGGAATTCGGTGTTGGAGAGCTTGAGTAGGGGAGTGCCTTTGATAGGGTGGCCTTTAGGATCGGAGCAGTTTTACAATGCGAAGTTGTTGGTGGAGGAGTTGGGGGCGTGCATGGAGGTGGCAAGGGGGTTCGACGCGGCGGTAAATGGGGAGGAATTGGCAGGGAAGGTTGGCTGGAGGGCTGAGGAGAGAAGGAGAGTGGAGAGGTTGAGTGTGAGGGATGGTGTGAAGGGGAGTTCGTTGAGGGCCTTGGATGAGTTTCTTGGGATTCTGCCGACGTGGAACGATGAGGTGAGTCCATGTGGATGAATCCACTTGTACACGTACGTGGGAAGTGTTGTTTTTTTTTTTTGGGGTCAGTGGCTGGAGAGGCAGCTGAGGAGATGAGAGAGGAGAGTGGAGAGGTTGAGTGTGGAGATGAGGAGAGCTGTTGAAGAGGTGGATGGTGTGAAGGGGAGTTCGTTGAGGGCCTTGGATGAGTTTCTTGGGATTCTGCCGACGTGGAACGATGAGGTGAGTCCATGTGGATGAATCCACTTGTACACGTACGTGGGAAGTGTTGTTTTTTTTTTTTTGGGTCAAAGGTGGGAAGTGTTGTTGACGTGTGAAGACTTGTCGAGGATGCAGCTCGATATGAGTAACACATGGGTCAATGCTACAACGATTTTCAGCTCGATATGACTTCGAGCGTGACTTTATCTATTTGAGCCATGTCATTCCAACATTTTCCTTTGCGAAAACGAGAAGAATATTGTGAGGGAACTTTCAGACAGTGACATTGTGATGGGCCATTTGCACAGCAACTATCAAGCAAATCATAATATATTCTGGTCAATATGATTTCGGTGGAAAGACAGACTTTTCATGGAGCACCGAAAAAGTCTCACTTTTTCGCGTTCACTATGGAGTTAACCCTTAAAGAGAAATGTGTTAAAATAATGTAAATTTAGATTATACAATGATATATTTACGCTAACATGATAGACATGAAAAAAGTAGAAATTGTTGTAAACTAAGTTGCTAGCCAACTAAAATTTAAGTTGGACTTATTAGAGATTTAAGTATAGAAGGTATAAACTAAGAACTACTAAAACAAGTAGAGAAAATGAGACAAGAGAGAAAAGAGCTAGAGAAAGAATGTAGAGATTTCATTCATACATTGGTGTGTGAATTACAATAGGGGTTGACACTCTTTATATAGATCATTTGATGATTATGATAATTGTAATTATACGATGTATACAAGTTATACATACATCACAAGTCATACAACACATTATAAACAACATAGACAATACATGGAAGAGTTGGTGTACATTGGAAATGATTATAAGTTACATGAAGTGTGAGAGTCATGCTTAATGTTCCAATTCAATGTGAGAATCATGCTTCACAATGTGATCACATACATGCACAAGGGTCCATCCATTTCATAACAGAAACGACCATACCATGTGAATTAGTCGTGCAGCTAGCGCTGTAGTGCTGATACTATGAAAATGTAACGGCCCGCTTTAATTAATCCCGATTAACTGAAAAATTACATATTAAGATCCTAAGCTCATACCCACGTGGACGTCGCGGAAAAGTCTAGGGCACGTTTAACGAGGTGAAATTTGTTATTTTTGTGTGACAAGTGCTTATTTATTTTACTATTATTTAATAGTTCGCACCGTGTTAATTACAGAATTACACATCCCACATCACCTATCGCGGTGTGCACGTAACGCGGGTGTATGAGATAGTCTGGGATTTAGTTGTCACATCACACATCCCATCACATCACCTATCTAATCACCATACCTCAACCCATTCCCTTACTTTTCTCTCCTCTCCAAAGTCAACAAAAAAAAAAAGCAAAAAACAAAAATTTTTCTCTCCTCACTCACTCTCCCTCTACCCGAGCTTCTTCCCCCTCTTATTTTCATTTTTCTCCCCTACTTCCAACTCCTCACTACCAAGCTTTCCATCACTCTCTCAACTCGGTCGCACATCCCTCGCGGTGCTCTCTCCACTCGGCGACGCTCGTGAAGATTTCCGAATCAAGGTGAGTGTGTCAAGTTTTGTTAACTTTTGTGGAGAAATTTAGAGTTTAATGGTTGTTGTTGTTGTTGTTATTAGGTTGTTGGTTGTTGTTGTTGTTGTCGTTGTAATTGTTGTTGTTGTGGTGTTTAAAAAAAAAAAGAAATCGTCTCTGTGACGATTTGGAGGAAGAAGAAGAGCCCCAAGTGGGCCTAGCCTCGCCGCCCAGGCAGGCGGGCGGGTCGGCCAGACCACGACGGTCGAGCCGAGCCGGCCGAACCGGCCCTAGTTGGGCGAAAGACCCAACCAAACCGGCCTGGTTTGGGCCCAACCCACCCAAATTAATTTTAATTAATTAAAAATCTTAAAAATCTAAATAAAATACATTTTAAAATCAAATAAAAATCGAAAAATAAGAAAAATAGCTTGAGAATTATGGAAAAATCTAGAAAAATCAAGAAAAATATAATAAAATGGGAAAAATATAAAAGTAGTTTTTGAGGACTTTATGAGGCATTGTCACCCCGATATAACTCGAAAAGTGTGCCAAAATTAAACTTTTTGGAAAACAAAATATCAAATTTTTAGTCACACACTATAAACTCACTTAATGTGACTCTAAAACAACAAAAGTGGTATAATTGGATACTAGGGACTTAGGAGACCATAATCGGGTATCGAGCGTGTATCTCGAGGCGTGTGCGAGACGTTTTGGAGAGATATTTGCGATTGTTTGAGGTAAGTAAACCCACGAGAAAGTCAGCTTAGAATTTACTTATTTTCATTGTAAATTATTTGTTAAACATTACTTTTCGCCAATTCAGTTTTCATGTTTATTCTATTCCCGCGCGTGTTTGTGTATGGTCGAAGGGACGGTGTGACCCATTTCGGCTCTCTCGTTGATGATGATCCGATTCTTGCTACGGTGTTGGTCGTACCCTAGACTACGCGTGAGATTTCTCTCAATGAGTCGATGATCTCGAGAGCGAGTTGACGTGAGAGCCCACCTCCATCACATATTTCCTATTCTTTGAGGCGTTGACTTCCGCCCAACAGAGTTCCTCATTTCGACCGTGAAGAGGGGGTGTGGATTTCCTCACCTCCAGGGCCTTCTCGGTTTAGTATTTAGTCCCAGGGCTCGACAGCTATACACCACACTCGCGTTCCATTTTTATTGATTATCTCACGACTTATATTCATGTTTTACATTCCTGTTTATTTACTTTATATGCATGAATTGTAACCATTTTCTTGGATTTCTTGTGAATACTAACTGAATTTCTCTGGGATTTACTCACTTGGAACTTGTCATTGTTTGTTGGTGGCAAGTTGTAGATCCTACGACAGCCGGGGAAGGCGGTGATTGGCGACTACCTCTGATTTGGAGCGCCTCCACTAGCTTACTCGTAGGTGATTGTATTTACGTATACATACTTTTTGGATCATTTTGGGAGACTTTTCACCTGATACATGTATATTGACGCCTATTATACATTTTTGTCGCCTTAACTGATATACATGGTATCATTTTGCTGGGTTTCCACCTCATAGGTTGTTAATTAATGCATAACTTGTTTACATTAATTATATGCATGTTATTAAGACTTCCGCTACTAAAATAACTTAAATAAATCAAAACAAATAAATTAAGTTATAAAACTTTATAACTTAGTATATTTCGCTAAAATAATCATTTAAACATCAAAATTTACTAAGTTGGAGTATTAGATGGTAAGTTCGTGGGTCGTCATAGACAGGTATGTCGGTGATGTGGCATAATCTGGTGACGTGTCCGGCGACGTAGCGGTGCCCGGTTTGCCTCGGAATTTGGGGCCGTCGCAGTTGGTATTAGAGCCTAGGTTTAGGCGAACCTAAGGAAAAATTTAATACAACCGAATAAAACTTAACAACAAACATTAGATGCGGAAACCCGAAGATTCTAACTTAGAACTTTAGTTGGGAAGTAAAGTGAGCGGGTAATACTAGGACTTACATATTGTAATACCTATGAACACGTATTACGATGCTAACTTGCGGCACGTTCGCGACTTGCAGAATCGATATGGATGGACGACCAGTTCTTCATACGAATGACGAGGGCCAGACGAGCGACTCGACACCTGCCGACTCGGAACAGACTTTGCACGACATGGTCGCACTCCATAGTTTGCAGCTCGAGGAGATTCTTCGATTGCTTCCAGTGCAGGCATCAGCCACACAGACCCACTGCCACACACAGACCCCCTGCCACACTCATTCCTGCCATTACTATAGAGCAGACAGTTGTCGCCCCAACTATTTCGACGGCCCCGCTCACGACCATTACTACCGAGATACTGCTAGGAGATCACATTCGAGAGCTTCTTATCAACTGAGGCGAAATTGATTAAGGAGTTTGTTCATTTTCAGCCACGCTATAATCATGGAGGAGGAGACCCGGATGTAGCTAGGAAGTGGATCCTTTCAAACGAGAAACTTCACGACTTCTGAGGATTCATGACAACATACGGGCTAGGATTTCTAGATTTATGCTTAGGGGAGATGCTGCAGTATGGTGGACTGCCCACACAACCGCCCACGGAGAGCCGAGTACTTGGGCAGAGTTCAAAAAATTCTTTTATGATCTATTATCCCTATCGAGATTCAACTGAGACTGAGAGATGAGTTCTCGACACTGAGGCGGGGTGGCCGGATGGTGTCGCAATATATAGAAAGATTCACATACCGCTTACTTTTGCGATAGACGTAGCTGAGACCGAGCGACTTCAGGTCCACTTTATTTCCAACGCGACGTAAGCCATGACGTTTAGAGGCGGAGACCGAGCGACTTCAGGTCCACTACTTTATTCAAAGACTCCAACCAGAGATTGGTGGCGCGATTGTGTCGACAAAAGCCATGACTGTACGGGAAGTTTACAAGAGGGCGTTGGCCTATAAGACATTTTTTTGATGTGGAGCACAAAGCCGCCGCCGACAGGGGGCGAGCCTGAGGCATTGCATCACGATCGGCGGCGCGGTAGAATCGCGGGGCGTTTCAGGTCAGACTCGGCGGGACGACGGAATGGCAAGAGGAATCGCGATCAGAGAGATCATAAGGGACAGAGGCACAAATATAATGACGGACAAAATCGCGATGATCACCTAATGTTAGTATGATTTGTATAATTTGAAATAAAATAAGCGCAAATGTTTAAATGGACACAGGGGCTAGTGAGTCATGTTTTGAGATTCGCGATCGTGTTTATCCATTGATCAAGTTGTTATTTACTTGTTTTGTGATAACTTATTGTTGTTCACTATGCCCAACTCGATGTTTTTCGAGTCAACGCACTCATGATGGATTGTTTATTGTCTTGTATATTCATGCGTGTTTATTTCTTTCGTCTATTTGCATGAATTTGACTGCTTTGGATATCATGAATTTGTTGCTTTGGATATCTTAGGAATGGTTGAACTTGAGTTTGATCCCGACTGAGTCTTCGTTGAAGTGAGGAGAGTTGGAAAATGAAAAATGATAGAACACCCGACGGATATGGAAAATGGAAAGTGAGAAATGGCAATGGGAAATGGAAAATGTTTATAACATTTTTTTTTTTATATGCGTTTCGAGGTGGGCTTGTACTTCGGCGTATATATATAATATATGGTATGTTATATACTATATATGATGTCGATATTGATTCGAGGAATCATGGCTATGTAAATGATTAATTGGATATAAAATAATTGGAATCGGTTCGGTGATTGATGTTCCATTTGCATACGTGATTTCATTTTTGTAAATCAACAGTTTTCCAATTGTGTACAACATTGTGGACAAATGGGTGAAAGTTTGGAATTGCCTCGAGATTCGTGTTGCATGTATCTCGATGAACATTTGATTTCTTTTTTTAGGAAAAAACCATTGCGTATTTCTTAGGATCCGTTCGAAATAATTAATGAAATTGAATTCCCCGATACGGGAATCAAATCCGCGGCTAGGGGTGAGAGGATTTCACGTAAATTTGGTATACCTCATGGACACTTAAACTATTTAAATGGTTTGGAGTTAAATTTGTTTCATGCACGGATCGGATGTGACAATGTTGGTGCTTGTAGCGTATTTGGAAATAGTGGAGCTGCATGGATATGTACTCGTGCCTTGAAAATGCGGGAGTTGTTTAAATTCAATTCAGCTTCGCGGATAGTTCAATTAGGTAAATAGCTTGTTTGGTTCGGTAAAGCCAATGGAAAATGAAACAATTCATTTGGAGTAAAATGAGAACTTTGGTATTACAAATGGTATGGTTTCAAATTGAAACTTAACATGCCATGTAGGACTCAAAAAAACTTGTGAATTGATTTTCAAGCTATTTAGAGGAATTTTGATCTTATTTAGGACTCAAAAGAGTTCATTAAATTCATTTCAAGTTGTTCAGTTCGTACTGAAATTGAGAATTTCCTATACGTAATGAGACTTGAAACGAAAGTTCGAGTCTCTGTGGTGTGGAATTGATAAAGGAAATTGATGTTACAAATGGAAAAAGTTAAGGTAAGGAACATTCGAGAAAAGCTCATTCGTGAAATGAATGAATATTCGAATGTAAGGAACATTTGAGTAAGGAACATCGAATGTAAGGAACATTCGAGAACGTCAAGTTAAAAAAAAAAAAAGAGCGGACTCAAAATGAGCAAAGTGTTGAGATGACTTGAGAGCTAACGATTACATCATGTACGGACTCCTTTAGCTTTGACGAAAGCTTTGGAGTAGTACTGGTTGGATCGAAGTCCAAGTAACTCCACTTTAGTGACACTATACATTTATAGTCTCAGGGTTGGTGAAGTCGACCACCACCTTTAGGGACTTATAAATGAATTAAATGTTACGAGCTGAGGTAGAATCCGCGAATCGTTTTAAAAGTTAGAGGCCACCTAAGGATAAATCCTACGAGATGGTATATCTCAAGAATTCTCGCATTCTAAAATTTGCTCGAGTAAACATGCGTTAGTAAACAAGTGCATTTACTCACTTGACAAATTTTAAGAAAAAGTAAACAAGTGCATTTTAAATGGAAATAAATATGTTTTAATGTGTCTCGAGTTTCGCGCCGCACGAATCTCGAGGACACATTAGATTTGGATTAGGAAATGCGAGTTCGAAACTTGGGAGGTGTCTCGAAATACGTAATTTGCGAGATTCGATACAATTTTGGTCACACATTGAGGTGGTGCCTCGAGATTTGTGTCGCACGAATCTCGAGGACACATTTGAAAGTGTTGAACTCGTGCTTACATGAGGAGATGCTGAGCGCGCCTACTGATACGAGAATTAGAATGACGACTCAGGCGAGGTAGTTTCACGAGTTTTAGCGGCATCACTCGGAAAAGTTTCACGATGATACGAATTTCGGAGCAACAAATATTTATGACGTCTTGGCCACACCAAATCATATGAGGTCGAGCATCGTATCAGTTTCGTTGTTCGGCGAGGCAGATGACTGGTGGTGCACTACGGTGGCATCGATGTGGATGCTCTGGAGTACAATTGATGTTATGATGAGTGAGAGCGTGGGAACACACGAGAGCAACCTTATTGCGTTTTCGCCATATGAGGCGTATATGGCGCCAAAGTTAGTTGGTTCAGCGTAAAGTTACGCTAGTGTAGTACATCGCTAGCACCATCGAATCATCGAGCATGATTGATGGAGACAGTGGCCAGAGATAGGGTCAGAGATCCAGTCGAGTACACAGATAGGGACAGCGATCTAGTCGTGCACATGGGAAAGGAAATGGACATGTTCCAGTTGGAGCGAGATTTCAACGTATCTGCATGGGCGTATGGACAGCCAGGTATAGCAGAGTAAGGCATGCTATTGTCACGTCAGGTCCGACTACTATCCATCGTAACCTGATAGAGGGTACGAGTTGGGTTAAAACTCACTCGAGTAGTGAGACTGAGTTACATTTCTCGCGGGCATACAACAGATATACGTATGTTAGTGACGGTGGATCGTGAAATTAAAATGTTCATTGGTATTCCAATATATGTTGCGAGGTTGCCCGACATATATTGATTGGAGGAGACAGAGATGGTGCGTTCTTTGGTTGGAGGTCGCGGAGGAGCCCAGCTTGTCGCGTCACGGAGGAGCCCAGATGGCTTGGCCTCGCATACACCACGGAGGAGCCTTAATTCGTTGGGAAGACCGTAACGGCTACGACTTGTAAGTCAAGGTCGTATGGGGGTATGGCCTTTGAGATGAAAATGTATGGCGAGAAGTTGGTCGCGTGCTTAGTAAAGATATACATACATGCCTGGTCATTTGAGATTTGTTTCAATTTCTCGAGGACATTTTGAAATTCTTAATTATATATATTAAATATATATATATATTATATATAAGAAAGAGATAATGATTGAAAAAAAAAAAAAAACAGTTGGGAAGAGCGAGAGGAGAGAGAGTGATCGGGTGAGGAAGGAGAGAGGATGCCGACAGGGGCGAGCCTCGAGGCGGCGTTGATGAAAATTTGACTTCCGATCGCGGTGCCACGTGTCAAGTCAAGGTCGTATGTGGGACCCACTCGTCGAAATACGTATGTCCGAATTAAATTTAAGATGATATGCTAAGTATGTGAAGAATTGGCGGCGAGGTGTCGGCGATGGCCATCGGGGGTCCGGCGAGCAGCCGGCGCCGGCGCCGGCTGAGCGGCGTTATGCGCGGTGTCGACCTCGAAAAACGTGAAATCGACAAATCGCGACGAACGCGAATGAGGTGAGATTTATTTCGCAAATGTTAGTATGATTTGTATAATTTGAAATAAAATAAGCCATCAATGTTTAAATGGACACCAGGGGACTAAGAGTCGGGTGTCGGTGCGCAAATCGAGACGCGAACGAAACATTTTGAGATTCGCGATTTCTCGAGGTAAGTAAACCAAACCGGGGACCTATACAAATATTTCATGTTTATCCATTGATTTGTTGTTATTTATTGTTTTGTGATAACTTATTGTTGTTCACCAAAATTATGCCCAACTATGCCCAACTATGCCCATATGTGTAGTTCGTGCTCCACACACATATGTAGAAGATGTATATGTTTTCGAGTAATTGGGGAGGCATAACATCTAAGCACACACATATGGGAGAAACATAGAAGATGTATATGTCTTTCAGAGTAATTGGGGAGGCATATACATCTACATTGGGAGTGAAAGTACTATGCCCATATGTGTAGTTAGCTGGGGTTAACTCGCTCGCACACACATATGAGGGAAACATAGAAGATGTATATGTCTTTCAGAGTAATTGGGAAGGCATATACATCTACATTGGGAGTGAAAATACTATGCCCATATGTGTAGTTCGCTGGGGTTAACTCGCTCGCACGCACATATGGGGGAAACATAGAAGATGTATATGTTTTTCAGAGTAATTGGGGAGACATATACATCTACCTTGGGAGTATCACTCATTGATGGATTGTTTACAGTCTTGTATATTCATGCGTGTTTATTTCTTTCGTCTATTTGCATGAATTTGATTGTTTTGGATATCATGAACTGTTGCTTTGGATATCATGAACTGTTGCTTTGGATATTGTGAAATGTCGTATATATGTCCTACTTGGATTTACTTACTGGCTCGTCATTCTTATGTTTGGTGAGTGCGAAATGCATGGACGAGTAGCGAAGGGAAGGCTTCATAGCTAGGTGATTTTTGTATATTTTGTATTTTTACTCTCCTCTCCTGATATTTACTGGGTTCCACAATTAGGTTGCCTAACTCCCTGAATTTTCGTTGACTTATTTAATTTATTAGTTGTTTCCGCTAAAATTGTAAAACTCGAAAAATATTAATAACTCAACTGTAAATGGTGAATGTACTAATAATGATGGATTGGAAGGTCGATGGACTTTGCGGAAAGGTCCACGTAGGTTTAGGTCAGGATTTGTGAAAAATTGGGCCATAATGGATAGAGGCACATATATAATGACGGATCAACGGCAGTTGGGCACAACCACTAAGTAGTCCAAAGAGCTCCAGACAAACTAGGCATAAAATGGGAGTCGGCAGAAGTGGTGTCACAACAGGGTTTTAAGACATGTAATGTCACGTGTTTTAGATGTAGACAAAAGGGGCACTACAAGAGTGAATGTAGCAGGGAGCCGGCACCACCACTAGCTGCTCAGCCAGTGCATGGGAGGGAGCAGGTGCACACAGTTGTCGCACCAAACCATGACGCGTCTCGGCAGCTCGTCAGGGTACATTGATTATTTTTGTCGTCCTATGCATACATTGATAGATTCTGAAAGTACGTTATTATTTATTTCGAGACGGATGGTAGGAGAGTTGGGTTTGACACTTGAGAGCGTTAACACCCACCTTATCCTCAGCACGACCGCTGGGGATAAGATATATCCTAATCGGATTTGTAGAGATTGTCCAGTCGAGGTTGATTGTCATCAGTTACCCATAGATCTCTGAGTATTAGAGTACCTAGAGTTCGATATACTCTTAGGCATGGATTGGTTGACAGCATACCACGCGCAGTTGGACTATTTTAGGAAAATTGTCATTTTCCAAATACCAGGGATTCCCGATTTTACCTTTACCGGAGTCGCGACATCACTTCCGATCGCAAGAGGTAGGTTAGCGACCACTCACTAAATGGAGATCTTCGCAAGGATAATAGAGTCCGATGAGAGGCCAATGACTAGACTTCAGGATGTCCCAATAACACGCGAGTTTTCAGATGTTTTTCCAAATGATCTACCTGGATTATCCCCGCCTAGACAGGTAGAGTTTATGATTGAGTTTGTGCCAGGCACACGGCCTATAGCGAGCAGACCTTACCATATGTCACAACTAGAGCACGATGAGTTGAGGGCTCAGCTAGAAGACATATCGAAGAAAGGTTTCATAACCCAAATATGTCACATTGGGGAGCACCGGTCTTATTTGTGAAAAAGGAAGGTAGTATGAGAATGTGTACAGAGTACCGAAAGTTAAATCAGGTGCCAGTCAGGAATATGTATCCCTTGCCCAGATCGATGACCTATTCGACCAGTTGGCCGGAGCACAGTTCTTCTCCAAGATTGATCTGAGATCTAGATATCATCAAGTGCGGATCAGAGAGGAGGATGTACCTAGGATGGTGTTCAACACACGTTACGGGTTATTCGAGTTCACTGTTATGCCATTTGGGTTGTCAAACACGACAGCTGTGTTTATGGATTTGATGCATCGAGTCTTAAGGCCATTTTTAGATCGATTCGTGATAGTCTTCATTGATGACATCTTGATTTACTCCAAGATCCATGAGGACCATGAGAGACACCTTAAAAAGACGTCGAAGACTTTGAGGGATCACAAATTATATGCCAAGTTCACTAAGTGCGAGTTTTGGTTTTCTGAGGTGAAATTCTTGGGACATGTGATCAACGACAGAGTTATTTCAGTGGACCCAGTAAGATTCATGCTATCATCGACTGGCCTACACCAGAGTGCGTGACATACATCAAAAGCTTTTAGGATTGGCAGGATATTATCGACGCTTTGTACATGACTTCTCCAAAATTGTAGGGTGATGACTAGATTGACCAAGAAAGATGTGATCTTTCTAGTGGTCCAGTGAATGCGAGGCAACCTTCACAGAGTTGAAGAAGTTGACTTCTACACCGTTGTTAGTGTTGCCCGAGCCGGACAAAAAGTTGATTGTTCATACGGATGCTTGTGGAACCGATTGGGATGCGTACTGATGTAGGGAAACAAAGTGATAGCTTATTTATCGTGTCAGTTGATGACCCATGAGAGGAACTATCCAGTGCACGACATGGAGCTTGCAGCGGTTGTATTTGCACTGAAGGTGTGGATACACTACCTTTATGGTGAGAAGTTCACATTGTATACAGATCATAAAAGTTTGAAGTATCTTTTCACCCAAAAGGACCTGAATATGAGACAACGACGTGGTTGGAATTGCTGGAAGACTACGACTTCGCCATCGAGTATCGGCCTAGGAAGGCGAATGTTATAGCAGATGCCCTTAGTAGGAGAGGATCAGACAGTGAGACAATAATTTGCAAGGTACCCCACGAGTTTGGTTTACTCGAGGCGACAACAACTATGAGTTTGTCAGAGGTTCCAGATACTGTAGAGACACATATTTGCGGACAGATGAGAGTACCAACAATATCTATTCCGCGCGTCTTGGAGTGTCTGAGAGTTGATGTGATGTATCAAAGGTTCAGGGACATGACACAGAGTCCAGATTACCCAGAGTGGCGCTAGTCGTTGATGAGTGTTTGAGACACCAAGGAAGATTGTGATTCGGCAGTGGTAGAGTTACGCGATGGTATTCTTCAGGAGGCTCATAGATCCAGGTATACAATGCATCCCGGCAAGACCAAAATGTATGATGATATGCGACGGTTATTTTGGTGGCCAGGGATGAAGGCGATGTCAGCCAGTATGTGAGGAGTTGTAAGGTGTGTCAGTAGGTTAAGGCTCGAGCACAGGAAGCCTGAAGGACTATTGCAGCCACTACCTATCCCACAGTGAAAATGGGAACACATCACTATGGACTTCGTTAGTGGGTTGCCAACGACTTTGTGCACAGCACGATGTCATTTGGGTAGTCGTGGATCGACTAACGAAATCAGCACATTTTATCACAATCTCCATGAAATATAACTTTCCACAACTGAGCACGCTCTTCAAGCGAGAAATTATTAGACTGCACAGACTGCTAGTATCTATAGTGTCCGACAGAGACAATCGACTTACTTCGTAGCTTCGGCAGGCCATGCAGGAGCGGTATGATACCATATTGCAGTTCAACACGACTTTTCATCCGCGGACTACGGGCAGTCTGAGAGACTTATTCAAATTCTTGAGGACATGCTTAGAGTCTGTGTGCTATAATTTGGAGGGTCATGGGAGAGTTTTTGCACTTTGTGAGTTTACCTACAACAATAGCTATCAGGCTAGTATTGGGATGCCACCATTTGAGGCACTATACGGGAGACCATGCAGATCACTAGCTTGCTGAGCAGAGTCCGATGACGTAGCTGCCGTTGGGCTTGATATTGTTGTAGATCACACAAAGAAAATTAGGCTGATTCGTCAGAGGTTACAAGCTTCTCAAGATAGACAAAAGAAGTACACGAACAAGTACCGCGATGGTCTGAGTTATGAAGTGGATGATTAAGTCTACTTGAAGGTTTCTCCCTTGAAAGGCCACTAGAGGTTTGGGATCAAGGGATAGCTTGCACCGAGATTCATCGGGTCGTTTCAGGTAGTTCGACGAGTTGGGGAGGTTGCTTATCAGTTGAAATTGTCGAGCCAATTGGCAAAGGTGCATGATGTTTTTCACATTTCTATGTTGAGGCTAGCCAAATTAGGATCGAGGCCGATGGTTGATATGACTAGGATCGAAGTCAGATCGGATGTGACATATGAGAAGCACCCATTGAGATAGTGGATCGCAAGGTACAGACTCTCAAAAGTCGTATAATTGGATGTCAGGGACTTAGGAGACCATAATTGTGTATCGGGCGCGTATCTTGAGGCGTGTGCGAGATGTTTTGGAGAAATATTTGCCATTGTTTGAGGTAAGTAAACCTACGAGAAAGTCAGCTTAGAATTTACTTATTTTCATTATAAATTATTTGTTAAACATTACTTTTCGCTAGTTCAGTTTTCATGTATATTCTATTCCCGCGTGTGTCTGTGTATGGTCGAAGGGACGGTGTGACCTCTTCCGGCTCTCTCATTGATGATGATTTGATTGTTGCTACGGTGTTGGTCATGCTCTAGACTACGCGTGAGATTTCTCTCAGCGAGTCGATGATCTCGAGAGCGAGTTGACGTGAGGCCCACCTCCGTCACATATTTCCTATTCTTTGAGGCGTTGACTTCCGCCCAACAGAGTTCCTCATTTCGATCGTGAAGAGGGGTGTGGATTTCCTCACCTCCAAGGCCTTCTTGGTTTAGTATTTAGTCCAGGGTTCAACATCTATACACCACACTCGCGTTCCATTTTTATTGATTATCTCACGACTTATATTCATGCTTTACATTCCTGTTCATTTACTTTATATGCATGAATTGTAACCGTTTTCTTGGATTTCTTGTGAATACTAACTGAATTTATATGGGATTTACTCACCTAAAACTTGTCATTGTTTGTTGGTGGCAAGTTGTAGATCCTACGACGAGCCGGGGGAAGGCGATGATTGGCGACTACCTCTGATTTGGAGTGTCTCTACTAGCTTACTCGTAGGTGATTGTATTTATGTATACATATTTTTTCAGATCATTTTGGGAGACTTTTCACCTGATACATGTATATTGACGCCTATTATACATTTTTGTCGCCCTAACTGATATACATGGTATCATTTTGCTGGGTTTCCACCCCATAGGTTGTTAATTAATGCATAATTTGTTTACATTAATTATATGCATGTTATCAAGACTTCCTCTACTAAAATAACTTAAATAAATCAAAACAAATAAATTAAGTCATAAAACTTTATAACTTAGTATATTTTACTAAAATAATCATTTAAACATCAAAATTTACTAAGTTGGAGTATTAGATGGTAAGTTCGCGGGTCGTCATAGACTTGTATGTCGGTGTTGTGGCATGATCTGGTGACGTGTCCGGCGACGTGGCGCTGCCCGATTTGCCTCTGAATTTGAGGCCGTCGCAGGAAAATATAAAAATGAAGGCCAAGAAAAAACTACCTTGATATAGAATTATTTTTCTTAAGAGCCAAAAAAAAAGTGAATGACTTGAGGATTCATGTTCGATCATGGTATAGTGCTCAAGGGGTGGCTTTGATAGTATTCGATCTTCAAGTTGTTCATCCAATCCAAAGACTTCTTAAATTGATGAATATTTATTGGGAATATTTCTTTTTTAAATTTTCCTCAAAGGTAAATTTCGAGGTCTATTAAGGGATTCAAAAACCTAGTTTTATAGTTTGAATTAAAGTTAATATATATAGCTTGAAGGATTACTAAAATGTAAGGAAAATGCTATTGTGCCCTGGGATGGGAATGTAATCTCTTTTGATTTTGGGGATTTGATTTTTTAAGAGTGAATGCAACTCAAGGTGTATCTAAACACAAGACATTTTTTGAGAGATTCTATAACATACAAATATTAGGGTAATTGAAGAAGTGCATGTCAATGCTAAGGCACACTAGCACAATCATTTTTTTAGAGATGCTACAACGGACAAACATTAGGGTAACTGACGAAGTGTATGTCAGTGCAGGGACACTAGCACACTCATTTTTTGAGAGATGCTACAACGTACGAACACAAGGCATATGGAGAATTTTTCTTACAATTGTAAATGTTGGAGCCTATTCGATTTAAACTGTGACGGCCCCAGTTTTCCACAAACTGGGCCCCGCCCGGCCTAAGCCCATGTGAACCTCCGAGCCAATCTCGCAAGTTCAACGCGAGCCTAGTCAGCCTTCCAATCCATCATTATACGTACATTCCCTACCCATTTATATATATTATATATATTTAATTATTTAATAGAAAAAAATATATTTGTGACCCAAATCAATAAAACTTCAATATTTCTATAAAAATTGAAGAATTCGGAGTTGGTCGAGACGTTATATCGAGGTTTTTATCTCGAAAAACGTGAAATCGACAAATTGGTCTCGAACTCAATTTTGACCGATCTCAACCAATTTAGGGATGTTAAATAATTAAATTGAGATTTAAATTGAAACATTTTCAACTGTTAGGATCCTAGAGGAGCTATTACGGGGTTTGGGTGCGTACATCGACGCGACGGAAGTCGGATAGCTTAGGAATTGTTGTGTGTATGTAAGTAAACTGATTTGAGACATTTATTTACATTTCATTCCATTTATTTATTTCTTCTCGGTTATTCAAACTGAATTACCTTTGAAATCTATATGCTATGACTTGTTCAGTTGTTCATTTTATGATATTCATAGCATACTCTATTTTGTATATCATTGATTTCAATTCCTATACTATGTCATGTTGATTGTTATGTGTGGCAGTCAGTGATACAACATGCTATTAGAATAATTTATTTATTTTGACTCTTATTCTTTGTCCATCAGTATGCAATTACATCTTTTGGATTCCATTACCGAGTCATTATTGAACATGAAAGTGGTTCTTGTGGTTAAGGTCATTTGATGATAGACACTTAGCTTTCATACGTCACTAGACTTTCCGGGATGTTAGGGGATTTCTCCATTACTTTGCATGACACACGAGGTAACGTGCCTCGAACGGGGTAACCGGACCTCGGGATTTGTTGGCGCAAGAATAACTTGGGTGAACATGACGAGTTTTAAAACTCGGGTATGTTAGCAAGTGTACATTCCGGTGACGATTAATTCACTTGGAATAGAAAAGGCGTATCGTACGTACGACCTTTTGAAATTATGATATAGAGCTCACTTTGTAATAAAATGATATAGATCATAGCTCAAATTGTAGTGGACAGGCTGATGTGATGAAGATCGCGGCCGACCGACCCTAATTCATTACTACTTAACCTTGAGTCAGTTTCATATTTGATTATCTCAAGTATCTCTTTGCATGATGTTTCTTTCAGCATAGTTTCTATATAAATTATGCAATTTGATACTTGTTGCCTAATTGGGAATGTGGATCGATGTCTCTCAGTACTACTTAAATAATTTCATGTACTCACCGTCTAGTTTGTGACGGTAGGTGCAGATCAATCGAGTAGCAGACCAGACAAAGAGAAGATTGGTGACTACCTCTGAGCCGGTAGAGGACTGCTACGACATACTTTTGTACATTTTGTATTCTTTCGTATTCCTTTTTGTGTACATGATATGATTATGGTTGGGTTGAGTGATATGAACTTTTGATTTGACACATGTTATATATATCACCATTTTTGTTTATATATGCATGTAATATTTATTTCCTGATTTTTCCACAATAGGTTAGGCCTTAGGATTTCATTTCCACTAGTAACTAAATAAGACTTCATCTGAATAATTTGTTAGAAAATAAAAATAAAAATTTAGTAACTCTGATTTATAGACAACCATAGGTTAGTCACTAGAACAATTAAGTTAACTGTAGGTGGTATCATAAATGGTAGGTATGTAGGTGTTTAACTAAGGCTAACTAATTCCTTGTTAGATCATATAAGGGAGATTATAGCTTAATTAAGGGATTAGGTCGGACGGTGCCCTTATTTGTAATTGGGGCCATCACACAAACACTTAAGAACAACACATATTTGTTGGCGTCCCTTAGATACATACGGGGATGTATGCATGCACACATCGAGACAAAAATAAAGACATAAACAAGGGCGTGGCTATTGCGGGTTACAAATGCATTTTTGTTCATTCAAACACTTACACTAAACTGAATTTAAATGAGCAAAATATAATATTTGCAAGAAAAAAACAATATTATATTAAAGAGTCAAAATCGCTTTCCTAGACATTAATAGCCACAATCGCTTTCCTAGACATTGAGACTTGCACGCATGAATCCCTTGATTCATACTCCAACAGCCAATACACTCAACAACTGTACATTCCCAAGAAATTAAAGAGTCAAAACAAACGGGATGCAAGTGGGGTGGGTTTGAGGCGAGAAATGCAATTTAATCTCCATCTTTACTTATGGCAAGGAGAGAATATATTTTCCATTTGAAATTCTTCATTGAAAAAATTTTGAACCCCATTCCCATCCAAAGGGGATCTCCACCCACAAGAATTTTCCACCCCATCACTTTTTCACATAATATCTAAAAAAATCAAATAAATTAATTAATATTATAGATCCAAAATTAAAATTATTAAAAGTTTTTCTTCATGATTGTAAGTCGATTTTTAAATTTTATGTAAAACATTCACCATTCAAATTTTGATGCAATTCTCGTAGCGATATTCATGATCCCCTTCATGAATCCTGTTTGGTTCGAGTAGGATTCCCCATAATAGAAAGGGATAATATCGTCTCTGCCTCGTTTTCGATGGTGGAGATGAAAATTTTTCATCCCCGACCTCGATGGGGCGGGGGGCTACTTAACAAGAAATCCCTGCTCCATCGAAGCGGATCTCCGTGGGGAGCGAGGATTCCTTGCCCGACCTGCATCACTACTAAAACACTAGACCAGAGGGGCATTTTGGGCACTTTAAGAGCTTAACTTTGTCACACAACCGTTTCTATCCGTTACAATCCCACCCACACAACTCTGTTTGTTGAGCTCAACTGCAAAAATGGCTTCTCCCGCTCTTTCCATCTCACCATCCCATCATCCTCTTCTCTTCTCCTTCTCCTTCTCCTTCTCTCCCCCAAAACTCAATTCACTCTCAATCTCAAATCTTCGCCTCCAATTTAGCTATTCTTCCAATCTCACCACTCTCCCCAAACCCTCAAAACTAGGGTTTGTTCAAGCTCAAGGTCCGACAAGTGGAGAAATTAGGGCAGAGACTGCGGAGAAGAGAGAACCCATGGTCCCTCCGTACAATGTTCTGATCACTGGATCGTCTAAAGGTGAGATTTTTTTAAGGGTTTGATGTGTTTGGATTAGTGAGTACTTGGTAGATTCTGTTAGAATGGCGAAATCGGTATCCTTTTTGGAGTTTGATTGATGATATATTGGGTTAAAATTGTAGAATTGGTAGTCTTTTCGCAAAATATTAGCACATTTTGGATCTTCAATTTGGGCTAAAATCACCTAAAAGATTTGATTTTGATGCTAGATTCTATTGACTCTACCCAAGAACTCGTCGATTTCGTGTTCTACGTTATTTTCAGCATTGGAAATTTTGTATGGTTTCATTTGGTGATTTTGAATGGCAGGACTGAGGTAATATATTGAAGGTTATAATTCTCTAACTAGGAACACCATTTATTCTCTAGATTCATTGGGATTTCTCGAAATTCAGTTTATTTGAACATGTTTTGCCTCAGGAATTGGATATGCACTTGCCAAAGAGTTTCTAAAATCTGGGGATAATGTCATAATCTGCTCAAGATCATGTATTTTCTCTCTTCGCCTTACTTTCTCAATTTTGTTTACATGTGCGCTATTTGAAGGAATAAAAATTGTTGGGAAAAGTGGACCGAAGAGGGTTATGTCATATTTTGTTGCTTCACTATGAAAATTTATCATTTGTAGATGAACGAGTGGAATCTGCAGTGAAGAGCTTAATAGAAGAGTTTGGGGAGCAACGTGTGTGGGTACCTCCTCTTTCTTATCGTGAAGGTTTTATCTGTTGTTCTTTTTGGGTGTTTTCTGCTGATTTGTGAACCGTCTAAATGACTTTTTTTTGTAGGGTACCCAATGTGATGTTAGGAAAGGGCAGGATATCAAGGCATTAGTCGCTTTTGCACAGGAGAAGCTTAGATATGTTGACATATGGGTGTGTAAATGAAGATGAGGTCACTTTCTTTTAATTGTTCAGTGTTAGTATTGATATTTTTATTATCTTACATTACCTGTTTTGCTCTTAGTATTACCCACATAAGATTGAGTGCTCTCGTCCATGCAATGTTAAGAAAACAAACATGTCTAACGAGGTTGCATGTTTATATTTTACTCTCACATGCAATATTAGATCCTGATGAAACGAAAGAGATCTTAGGTGTGGATCGCTTTGTCTAGAGAACAAGCCTTGTTAGTTTTGTCTAGACTCTAGATTAATGGTTTTGATGGCAGAAATTGATGAACTTTCTATTTTAACTAATGTGATATTGCTTGTTCATGAGAGGCTGGTTTCCATGTAACCAAATACAAATGACTTGTTACATTGGATTGTTTCAATTTTTCATGGGCAGTTCCTTTTTCACTTTAGAGACATCTTGAAATATCCGTCTTGAAAGAGATACTGGTGTGAAACTAGTGTTTTCTGTAGTCTTGAAAATTTATAATTCGAAAAAATAATTTAAGTTGTTTTGAAATATGGGTAAGAGAAAAATCCTATTTGGGGAGACAATCGCATGGGAACACATCTTGCAAATTCACTTTGTGCCACGGCAAAATCAAGTATTCAAAAATCTAGCTCTTAAAGAAATATCGTGCTATTTCTTGATATCAATAGATGTGATAGTTCTGCATCATACTCTCTGTGCTCCATTCATTAGCTTGATTGATTTAGATAATTGACCTGTCAATATTCAGAATCAATTATAATATAGTGGCTTATATCCTGTGCTTTTGTTTTCCCTTCCGGAATACACATTAATTGTTCACCCAGATTGGACTATTAGATACTAGATGTTTAAGTTCTTGGACAAGGATGATCTTCACTAGGGTATTAACATGTTGCTTTATTAAATGCTTCTTTCTCATTTATGGCCTATGTGGTTCTCTTATCAGTTTCACCACATTCCTACCTTATTTAGTTGTTTAAGGTGCAAGATCTTATCTTCAAACCTCACTTTCAAATTCTTCTCCCTTTATTTTGAGAAAGGATGCAGATTAATAATGCTGGATCAAATGCTTACAGCTTTAGGCCTTTGGCAGAAACATCAGATGAAGATCTTATGTGAGCTTCCATTGCATTATCTGTTCAGTTACAGACATGATTATTTATCGCATAATGTGTAATTAAATGGGAAATCATTATCAGATTCATGTCTTGGAATGTTTTAGATTTCATAGATTAGCTGTAAGTGAAAGTTCCTGAGAAACATTGGTGTAGTGTTACATTGTTATTGTACACATCATGGGAGTTGTTTTGAGTAGTATAATCTGGATCATTGTTGCTAAAATTTTAAAGTGACATGTCTAATTTATAATCTAAACTCTAAACCATAAACGCTAAACCCTAGTTACTTCTCTAATGTTTTGCAATGTTGTTTCTTAGGGAAGTTGTGACAACAAACACCCTTGGATTGATGATATGTTGCCGGGAGGTAAATAATAAACAATATTTCTAATGATCTATATCATCGACTATTTTATGAAAATCCCAGTCTTATAACAATGATGTGCAGGCTATAAAGATGATGCTTAGCCAGCCTCGTGGAGGCCATATTTTCAATGTAGATGGAGCTGGTTCAGATGGAAGGCCGACTCCAAGGTTCAAAACATTCTGGCTTTGGTTCTTAGATTAAATTTATTTACTAGTAATAAAGATTGTTGCACTCTGATCTAATTTGGATGTCTAATTCAGTTTTCACTCTCGTTCAGTTCATGTATCTTTCTGCATTTGTTATATAATATTGATCGACACTTCTCACAAAAAAAAGATGTCTAAAATGGTCAATATGGAATGGAACATAATGTTTCTTTTTTTTGTTTTTTTTTTTTCCCATTTCTGTTTCATGTAATAAAATTGCATTGACTCCCTTTCTTATGTTCTTTAGATTTGCTGCATATGGTGCAACCAAACGCAGTGTAGTCCATTTGACAAAGTCATTGCAGGTCAGTATCAAAAGTTTTCTGGTGCACATTCTTTTATTTCTTTGAATATTATTTAGTTCATAGCATCAGGATAGTCAAATTTCAACATCACTGACGCTTAGTCTGCAATTTGTTGGGATATGTTAGAAGACAAAATCAAAATGATCACAATGATTAATCACACTTAACTAAAGAAAAAAAAAAGAGTGAACAGCCACCTAGGATATATACAAGAGAAATTGAGGTTATCTATTCAGGTCAGCACATTCTTTTGATTGGTAAAATAAAAACAAAGTTAAAACTAAATAAATTTTAGAAGCGATTGCCAAAAAGAAAATTTCTTGGAGATTTATCATAGTCTTTTTTTTTTAATCAAGGTCGTCTTCTAGTGGGAAATGGGATTTGTTACATGTTTTTTATTCCAACTGTCCTTTAGGTGATATTTGATTAAGCGGGTAAAGCTGTTTAGGAAACAAAGTAGCTTTCCAGTTTATGTACAACATCACAGGAATCGTATACATGCTTTGGATACATATATCTTAAGTGAAAAGGATCTATTCTAGAATCAATTCCTCTATAACTCTTTTGGTAAAACATCATACTTGTTAGCTCAAATGGTATTTTTCTAAATAGAAAACATTCCCATTTGTGAACAGGCTGAACTGCAAATGCAAGATGTTAAGAATGTTATTGTGCATAACTTGTCGGTAAGTTCTTTATACCTCTTTTTTCTTTTTTTCTTTTTTTGGTTGCAACATGTAAGCAATTATTCAATTCAATACATTTTACACCTGCTTTTCATCATTGTTGGTCGTCAGCATTAGAGTTGAAGTCTTTTGTCTTGATTGCAGCCAGGAATGGTTACAACAGAGCTTCTTATGTCTGGGGCAACTACAAAGCAGGTTGAATACTGATGAGTCTTTCCTTTTCTATTTCCCTGTCACACACCTTGGGATTTTGAGATGGGGTTAAAGCTCACTTTCCATTAATTGCAGGCCAAATTCTTTATTAATGTGTTGGCAGAACCACCTGAAGTGGTAAGTTTTCATTCATTGAACTGACTAATAGATAACTTACTCTATGGAAATAAGTTTTTAGGTATCACTTGGCCAACGGCATTAAGGATATTTATCGACAATCTTTTTGTCTTTTTTTTTTAGTTTAAGTTTTTGCGATCCATGTAACCAACTCCTCCAAACTTGGGATTGGGGTGCTCTTAATGTCCATTTTGATGCATTCATTCATGCATATGGAAGATGAATGGCTTAATTTATGTTGCATGCATGAAACTATACATATTCTAGGTATTCCCGCCACATTGAAGAAGTGAAGATTGAAGAGGATCTTTGCGTTGGCATTAATTTGTGAAAGGCTGAAAAACCTACAAAAGGATGCAAATGTGTTGCATTTGAGAACAAAAATCATGCATGGATATAAACATTGCTAAACATGTGCAGTTTTGGGGCTTGTATATTGCATGTTTATGAGGTTTATTCCTCTGGTCAGGTTGCCGAATATCTTGTTCCAATAATCAGATCAATCCCTAGTAATGGATCTACGCGGCCAACATATGTTCGCTTCCTCACTGGGCTGAAGGCCTACTCCCAGATATTTTCAGTTAAGTGATGCTCTTCTTTGCTATATTGATGAAAACTGCGATATAACAGTAAGAACTCACAACATATTTCCCTGCAAATCATAAAATCTTGATTGGCAGACCGAAAGATAAGGAATTCTACGTAAACTTAATTAGCTTTGGCAATGATGAATACGCTTCAATATTTTTTCCATGCTTTATTTTGTTCTTTTTGTTTTTTTTTCTCTTGAATAGTGAATTAATCCTTTTATTCTTTCTTTTTATTGTTGGAGCACAGAGACTTGCATTTGGAGCTAGAAGAAATCGGCATGTGCTGGAAGATTAGCAATCACTTGCGTGAGATTTTGCTAATGTATGATATTATTATTATTACTTTAAGCATTTGCATCGCGTTCAATTATCAATTGTATTTAGAATAATAAGATGAGTATTTATTTTTTAGGATGGTTCACTTGCTTATAAGTTTGGATGTGCAACATCTTCCCATGAGCCTTTGGGTGATTATCTTTATCATCCAGGCCGAGAAGGACTCGTATGATTTTGTTTGGTGGTTTATTTTTTATTTTTTATTTTATTTTTTTGGTAGATTTTGGTGGTTTTATTTCCATGAAAGAGGAGTTGAGTTTCAATATAGGGTCACCTCAACAATTATTATTAACTGCTTTATGATTGTTTTCCACCATTCGAGTTGTATTCTGATCCATATGTTGGCATTTCTCAGTTCTAAGTGAGAATGCACTCAACCCATTACCTTCTTTCTTTTTTTCTTTTTGGTGTGAACCATACCTGGTATTTGGACTAAACAGCTACTTCGTAGTCGACCCATTAGGGGCTTTGACTGTCCCAACAGAGGGGACTCCATACGTAGACTCAGATTTGAAACCACTACTTAGTAAGGGGTCCCAGTGCCAAACCACTCTGTACGCCAGTTTGTTAGTGCCCATTGCCTTCTTGGATCAAATTTGAAACCACTACGTGGTAAGGGGTCCCAGTGCCAAACCACTTAGTACGCCAGTCTGTTAGTGCTCATTGCCTTCTTGGATCAAAAGTCATTTTCAGTTGGTTGTAAAGCATGCTGCATGCACTTATGTTGAATTTGATGTTGTGATTCTGTTTTAGGGCAAGTTCATCATGTATAGGAGTCATATATGATGCATTATGACAATTAATGGCCCTAAGTTTTGTATTAACTGTGGCGGCCCCAAATCCCGAGGTCGCCAAGTGGGGAGGCGCGGCTCCACGGTCCTGTCAGATCCTTGACCTACTGAGTTCCATGCGCCACTAACGTCCCTTGTTACATCATAACTACTCATTATGCGTGTTAAGCTCATTTCGTAATCAATTTAGTTCGACAGTTTAATCATTTTTATAGCATTAAAAACAAAACATCGGAAGTCTTAAATTTTAAAAAACAAGTAAAACAATTAAATTTATCATCGTAATAAGCATCATTTTAAGAGCAACACCTATTGTGGAAAAATCCGGGGAAAGTACTCTGTATATAGACGACAATACTAAGCAGTAATATATACAAGTACAGTGTTTATCCAGTCTCCCAATACCCAAAAGTAAAGCAAAATATCAAAATCGCACGTACTAGCAGGTCTTCGACCGTGAGCAATCAAATAAAGTCGCTCAAAATCCTCTTGCTCCTACTAGTACTAGGATCTGCACTCGACCATCACAAAAAGCAAGATGGAGAGTTCAGTTAGTAAGATTCAACGAAGTACGCCGAACATTTACAAGAAAATAAACAGATACCAATAAACATGTTAAATAATCATGCAGAAACTAAACAAACAACTGTGCTAAAATCATCACATGAATAAATAACACGAGAGAAACAAAGTGTGTACTCGTCCTGGTCAGACTAAACGGTACTTCGGACCCCCAGGATCCTTTCGGTGGGTGCCCCCACTTCCTTTCAACTAGTTCCTCGCGGGGTTTGCCCGACACGTGCACCCTTGCAACTCGGGTTGCAATTCATCGAATGTCTGATCACACGTGCTACAGCATAGTGTATCATAAGTACACAACGAATATCAGGTGGGAGTAACTCGACCACCAACCCGAATGTATCACGGAATATAGTACAATAACAAGGAATATGAAATCAACGATGGAAAAGTAAACCCTCAGTGACTTTCGGATGAAATCTTACGTACTTAAAAACGCACTCCAAAGTTTCACTCGTGTCTCGAGATACGTGCCCGATTCTCGATTGTGGTCTCATAAGTTCCTGGTGTCCAATTAAACCATTTAAACTAGTTTAGAGTTAAATTCAGTGAATTTATAATGTGTGGCCAAATTATGAAAATTTTCATTTCAAAAAGTTTTGGTTTGACACCCTTTTCGAGTTATACAGGGGTGTCAACGGCTGAAAAAATTCTCAAATACCATTTTTCTACCTTTTTCTCATTTTTTTGATATTTTTCTGATTTTTTTGGATTTTTCTATAATTTTTTACCCCTTTTTCTTATTTTTTGTAATTTATTCTATTTAAAATTGTTTTTAAATTAAAATTTAATATTATATTATTTTATATAGGGGTGGGCCCCCTGGACCGGGTTTGACCCAGTCCAACCGGGTCGAGTCCACCCGGGTTGGGCTTACCCGGGTCGGGTCCGGTTAGGCCCGGATCGGCCCAACTGAGTTGGGCCCGAACCGCCCAATAGCCCAGGGGCTGCATGCACGCACACGCGTGCGTGCACCCCTCCCCCACCCCATCTTCTTCTTCCTCCCAGAGACGTTTTCTGGTTAAAAAAAAAAAAGAAAACTTTTTTTTTTTCCTTTTTCCCATTATGGTTTGGGTTGGGGTTACTCTCCACCCTAACCCCCGGTGGACTCGATGGCAGGGGGAGACATCCCTGCCATCCCCACCGTGACTGGTTCGGCACTGTGGTCGACTCACCGAAAACAACCACAAGAGCAATGACTTACCTCCTTCCCAGCTTTCCGCGTTCTCTTCTCTCCTTCTCGCTTCCTCCTTCTCCTCCTCCTCCTCCTCTTTGTTTCTTCTTCTTCCTCTCACTACCGGATGTGTGTGTTGTGTATGTATGGGTTTGTGAGTGTGAGAGAGAGAGTGACGTGAGGGAAAGAAGGAGGGGCGTGAGGGAGACTTCAAAAATGATGATGGAGTGTGGGATGGAGTGTGAATGGGTTAAGCTAGTTGACTTGACCAATCTTCTCTTTTTTGTGTTTTAGTTTTTCCAACTTAGTGAACCCGCAGTTCGCTCCTCAGTACACGTCTCGATACGTTTCTCGAGGCGAATACCCGTTACACTATCTCACTCGATTCAATGATATAAATACACACATACGATGCTAGATAAATAACTTGGTATATAACATCGCAAATAGATAAACAATCACGCAAAGTTACTATTTATCTATTCAGGCGTGCCCTGACCTATCCGCGACATCCGCGTGGATCCGAGCTGTCGTCCAAGTCCGAAAATAATTAAAAATAACGACGAAATTAAATTTGGGCCGTTACATTAACCGCTACAAATCTGAAAAGTTGACATTAGCACTAAACACAAAGGAAAAAGCTTGGGTAACCCACTTTGGGCACCGACCCAGTTATATGTTGTGCATTTTTGCCTCGAGATGCGCATGCGCATATCTTGACGTGTATTGCATGACATCCAACTAAGTTGGTGCTCAAAGTAGGTTACTCTATATGTTCCCAAACACAAAGTGTTGGAACTAGGGATGCAAGTGGGGTAGGGAATCCCCACGGGAAACGAGGATTCCCCGCAACGGGGATGAGGATGAAGAATTTAAATGTGGATGGAGGTTGGGAAGAAGATAAAATTTCATACCCATGGTATGGGTACAGGGATTGGAAAAAAATATATATTCGTGGGGATCCCTGCGGGGAATCTCCATTGGTAATTGTTGGACATTTTCAAAAGAAAGGTTTAGTCCCACATTTGTTAGAAACTTCAAGTTTAAAGAGTATGTAAAAGAAAAACACGAGTGCTTTGCAAAGTGAGCCACGCGCGCGCGCCGCACTTAGCACTTGCACGTGTGTGTGTATATGTGTGCGAGCTGACAATGGGTAAAACTTTTTACCATTATTTTTTACCATTTTTGAAATTACAATGTGGATAGTTATTTGATTGGCCCATTCAAGCATTGAATGGGTAGTTAATAAACCCATTCAATGCTTAACTGAGTGGATGCAGTTGAAACTAATCCATTACCCCCCATTTTCTTCTCTAACTGGTTTTGATTAGTGCTCTATAAGAGAAAATGTTTGGAGAGGAAGAATCATCATCTCGAAATTAAACATCATTTGCTCTTGTTTCTGCTTTCACTACTGCAAAGTGAAAGCTGAGTTTGCTTCAACGTATCCATTAAGATTTTTGCTAACTCTTGCAGTGTAGAGAGCAAAATTTCCTTTAGGAAAGTAGTAGTGTTACATGCTTTGAAGTCGTTGCAAATTCCTCTGGTCTAACAATTTAAAGGAAATTTTTTGCTGTTACGATGGCTTCGTCAATCAAAGAAATGTCAATTAACATTGTGAAATAGGATTGCTTTGATGGAGAAGATTTCTTGAGGCGGCAGAAGCGAGTGCATTTCCTGCTGGTGGTGCTTCATTTGGTGTATGTTCTGGATACACCTAAGCTTGTTGAGTCCGATGATGAAACTGTCTAGCAGATCAGGAAGAGGCAGAAATGGGAGACGGATGACCACACCTGCAGAGGTCAGATTCTGAACGCCGTGAAGGACCCACTGTTCGACCTCTACCATGACGTCTTGACGCGCGCCGAACGCGTCAATAATATTTAAATACCTAAACCAACTATTTTGTAGAATAGTGGCAAAGGGTCGATCCCACGAAGATTGATATTCTTTCTAAGGTTTAAAAAGAACAAAAAGAGAAATCGTGGTTTAAGAGAGAATGAATTAATTAACTAATCTAAATATAAACAAAATAAACAAAACAATGAAAATAATTTGAAAACAATTAATAAAAACACCTAGGTCAAGACATACAAGTTCAGTTTGATAAAAGATTAGATTTGGTCTTCGATTTATGTAAAATATGCAAATCAAAATATCCTAGTGTAGCTATAGACCCGGTATCGTACGTGGTTCCTCGCGCTTCCTAATCTCGATAGCCAATGTATGACGATGAATATTTCTCTAGTCAAACACACAACCATATATTCAAGTGAATTAGGTTTATTGTGTTGACCGCAATGGGCTTTGTGAAAGCACTACACCTAGATAACCGAATCACTCGTGTGTCCGATTTAGCCTAGATTTCTAAGGTATTAAACCAATCCCAAAAGAGACTAATCGATTGGTAGGGTCAATTGCCACTAGTGTGGTCTTATTGCACAAGTACGGATGCTTACGATACACTGGCAAATAAATCAAGGTTTAAATAAGTGTTTAACTTCAATTGTTCGAATAATACCAAAGAAAATAAAATAATAATGAAAAGATTAAAATTAAAATATATAAATCTCACAAATCCATTGATATGCACAGTCGAACCTCCCTCGCAATCTTGCATAGGCTAGAGGTTTTAGCCTCCCATGCAAGAACATAAAGAACAAAGAAAAATAAAAATTAGAATGGAAGAGAGTTCGGCCAAGAGAGAAAAAGGACAGAGAAGAATAGCCGTCCTTCCTTTTTCTTCTTTTCTCTCTGTTTCTATTTCTTCCAATATCTCTATGCGCGTCCCTTTCTTTTTGGATCTCTTGCTATATTTTCTCTCCTTTCTATATATTATATACTTATATAAGTTATTAATAAAATAACATAAAATCAAACAAATCAAGCAACACAACCCTTCAACTTTCTTTTCCTTAAATGCATCAACGCCATATAATGGTCCACTTGATCTTCGTAAATCACCATAACACATGCGGGCCTGCCAAATTTGCCTCGAGATACGCACTAACACGGTTTTCGATGTTGAACGGGTCTAGGTATATGAATACTTGATTTTGCGTAGTTTTTCGGGCTGGATTTAACCGCGTACTCCAATAACCCTGAAAATAATAAATAAACGCAATTAGGCTAATATTTTGGAGACTTGACAATAAAAATATATAAATAACCTATATATAATATTACATAATTAACGACTCAACACGTCTCCTCTACCAAGGAACTGTGGGAGAAACTAGAAGCAAGGTACCATAAGGAGGATGCGACAAGTAAAAATCTCATCATATCAAAGTTTATTAATTTTAAAATGGTTGATGAAAGTTCTGTTATGGAACGATTTCGTGAAATTGTTGTGTCTTCAATTTTTGATAAACTGTCTCTATCCTGGAAGGAGTTCAACGAACTCTTAAGCATAAAAAGAGGACATAACTCTTGATGAACTAGTTAACCATTTTCGTGTGGAAGAGGATTGTTGCATGCAGGAAAATGAAAAAAAAAAAATAGAATGCTCAAGAGATTTCAAATGTGCATGTGATAGAAGCAGCAAAGTTCTAAAAACCCCTGCTGAACAAGCTTAACAAGCCTTGTAGTTTCAAAAAGCTTGTTGGTTCGGGAAAATCAAACAACCAAAACTAGAATCAAAGGAAGCAGAAAGTCACTTGCTGGTTTTGCGGGAGAGATGACCACTTTAAGTCAGAATGTTATCATTGGAAGAGGAAGAAAGGAAAACATCATGCTTCCTCTAATGCTGCAAAAAGGTGCATGAAACGACAATGATGATCTCATTGCTATGATTTCTGAAATCAACGTCGTTCAAAATGACTTTGCTTGGTGGGTTGATTCTGGTGCTACTCGACACGTCTGCAAGAACACGAGGTTCTCCAAGACCATGGTGGCGGTAGACAAAAATACTGTCTTGTAAATGAGAAATGATGCTACTGTCCCTGTTAAAAGCATAGGTAGTGTTGATCTGAAGTTTACTTCTGGAAAAATTGTAACACTCACTAACGTGTATTATGCACTAGAAGTGAGGAAGAATCTGGTGTCGGGTAGTCTTTTGAATAAGTTTGGTTTTAGGCTTGTATTTGAGGCTGACAAATTTGTACTCTCCAAGGGAGGTGTGTTTGTGGGGAAGGGTTATGCTTATGAGGGCATGTTTAAGGTCAATGTAATCGCGTTATCTAATAAGAATATTGTTTCTGCGTATCTTGTTGAGTTTCCTTCATTTTTATGGCATTATAGACTAGGACATGTTAATTTCAAAAAATTATATGATATGGTAAATATGGAATTACTGCCTTATTTTGATAAATATAAAGGAAATTGCAATACATACATGAAAACAAAATAACTAGAAATCTATTTCCTAATGTTGAAAGAAATTCAAAGTTGCTTGATTTAATACATTATGATGTATTTGACACACATAGTACACCATCAATAGGAGACAATAAATATCTTATAATATTTATTAATGATTATAGCAAGTTCTGTTATGTTTATTTGTTGCATTCCAAAGATGATGCAATGGTTAAGTTTTAGGCCTATAAGGCATAAACTGAGTTGCAATGTGAGACCTTTATAAAATGTTTAAGGCCTGATAGGAGAGGAGAGTACTATGATCCAAAGTACTTTGAATCCATTGGAATAGTCCATGAGACTACTGCCCCTTATAAACCACAACAAAATAGTGTGGCTGAGCGTAAATATCGTGTTTTAACCGAAATGGTAATGTTATGCTATCAAACTCTGGTTTGAGTAGCGAATTTTGGGGAGAGGCATTGCTGACAGCATGTCATATTTTGAACATAATTCCATAAAAGAGGAATAAAGTCACCTCGTATGAGCTTTGGAATAAGCGAAAATCAAATCTTAATTATTTAAGAGTTTGGGGCTGTAGAGCAGTAGTAAAAGTACCTGAACCCAAAAAGAGAAAATTGGGTGAAAGGGGAGTGGAGTGCATATTTATTGGACATGCACAACACAATAAGACATATAGGTTCATGATAATTGAGCTTAATAATTCAATTTCAGTGAACACTGTAATTGAATCAAGGGATGCAATCTTTGATGAGACAAGATTTAAATGTGTTCCAAAAGTATTCCTGAAGAAAACCAAAAAGGGAAGGAAGTCATAGAAATTGAAAATGACAAAGAAGTAGTAGAAGTTCCTAAGCTTCGAAGGAGCAAACGAGCTCGAAAAATTAAGTCATTTGGTTATGATTTCTATACATTTCTAGTTGAAGGAAGTAGAGAAACAATAACTAGACAAATTCCGTATTGTTTTAATACGGAGGCTGATCCTTAAACAATAGAGGAGGCGATGAAAGAAAGAGATGCATCTTTCGGGAAAGAGGCATTAAATGATGAGATGGATTCAATAATGGGAAATAACACTTGGGAGCTACTTGATCTACCTCTCGGGTGTAAACCCATTAAATGCAAATTTATCTTCAAAAGGAAAAGAAGAGTTGATGGATCTATTGAAAAACACAAAGTGAGACTGGTTGCTAAGGGTTTCACCTAAAAGCATGGAATAGACTATTTTGATACCTATTCACCAATAGCTAGAATTGCTACTATCAGATTGCTTATTGCAATTGCAGGTATAAACAACGTCAAAACAACGTTCTTACATGGAGAATTGGATGAGGAAATATACATGGAATAACCTGAAGGGTTCATAATGCCCGGTCATGAAAATAAAGTGTGTAGATTGTGAAAATCATTGTACGGTTTAAAGTAAGCACCAAAACAATGGCACCAAAAATTTGATTAGGTTGTACTTGCTTATGGATTCAAAATAAATGAATCTGATAAATGTGTATATAGCAAGTTTGATGAAAGAGGCAATGGTGTCATTATCTATCTTTACATAGATGACATGTTGATTTTTGGAACTGACTTGGAACAAGTTCAGTTGACCAAAAGGTTTCTTTCAAGCAAGTTTGAAATGAAAGATATGGGGCAAGCTGATGTCATTCTCGGGAGTCAGATTGTAAGAGATAAAGGGAGTATTACTCTAACTCAATCTCATTATATTGAGAAAGTTCTCAATAGATTCAATCATTTGAATTGTGCCCCTGTTTCCACCCTGCTTGATTCAAATATTGAGCTAGTGAAAAATACAGGCAATCCAGTTTCACAACCGGAGTATTCTAGATTAATTGGATGCTTAATGTATGCAATGACATGCACTAGGCTGGATATTGCCTTCGCAGTAGGCAAGTTGAGCATATTTACAATTAATCCAAGCGAGTTGCATTAGTTTGCAATTCGAAGCGTTTTGAAATATCTGAAAAAAATAATTAGCTATGGTTTATGCTATAATGGATATCCTTCGGTCTTAGAAGGATTTTCAGATGCAAGTTGGATTGTGAAAGATCAAAATCGTGCATCTACAAGTGGGTGGATTTTCACACTTGTCGGAGGTGCAATCTCGTGGGCTTCAAAGAAGCAAACTTTAATGGCTGGTTCTACCATGGAATCAGAGTTTATTGTGCTGGCCTCGGCTTCAAAAGAAGCTGAATGGCTACGTGAATTATTACAAGAGATACCATTGTGGCCTAAACTGGTATCTCCAATCTCTATCCATTGTGATAATGAGGCCACATTGGCAAGGGCTTATAGCCAAGTGTATAATGGTAAATCCATACATACTGGATTGAGACACAGTTGTGTCAGAGAATTGATAACAAATGGAGTTATCACGATTGACTATGCGAGATCTAGTCAAAACTTGACAGATCCCCTTACTAAAGGATTGTCAAGAGACTTGGTGAATAAAACATCAAGGGGGATGAGTCTCAAGCCCATGAATTAAAAGTCACAAATAGTGGAAACTCAACTCGACGCCTAACATTACATTAAGTTTTGAGTTCAATGCAGTCAAAGTTCATTATAAGAGTGAATGTGAGCACTAAATTTTAATAATCATCTCAAAGTTGTTAGTGCTCGGTACATGCATGTAAAGAAAGGAGGTTGAGATGGCCTCTTAATAGTCTTTTAAAGGTGCTTAAATTGTGGGGGTACTAGAATAGAGACTACCTATGTGGATGTAAAGTGCAGCCACTTGAAGGAGTTCAAGGGCATGACTCCAAAGACATTCACGAGAAGATACATGACACAAGGCCAATGTTGAATGTGTTAGGATATTTATGGCTATTTGCTAGTGTAAGTTATATGCGTGATATGTTTATGCTACATATCGAATAGAATAATTGGTTCAAAGTTTTATCTACCATGTAATTCTAATATGATGTGATGAACTTCTCACAAATTAGTGGTTCAAATCGCAAGATACCATTATTTATGTATATAATGTTTGAGATGTTCGTGGATCAAATTATATGGTTATTTTGAAAATGGCGGGGGATTGTTGGACATTTTCAAAAGAAATGTTTAGTCTCACATTGGTTAGACAATTCAAGTTTAAAGAGTATATATACTCTTGCACTACAGTGTGTGTAAACGGAAAATACAAGTGATATGCAAAGCGAGCCACACGCGGGCTCATAGCGTTGCGCATATGGCACATTTTAGGCGCTTTTATATAGACACTTAGCACGAGGCACGTGTGCATGTGTGTATATGTGTGCGAGCTAACCATGTGTAAAACTTTTGTTCATTTTCGAAATTACAATGTGAGTAGTTATTTGATTGACCAACTCAAGCATTGAATGAGTAGTTAATAAACTCATTCAATGTTTAATTGAGTAGATACATTTGAAACTGCTCCACTACCCTATTTTCTTCTCTAACTGATTTTGACCAGTGCTCTATAAGAGAAGAGGTTTGAGGAGGAAGATATATCATCTCGAAATTAAACAACATTTGCTCTTGTTTATGCTTTCACTACTACAAAGTGAAAGGTGAGTTTGCTTCATCGTATACTTTATGATTTTTGCTTACTCTTGAAGTGTAGAGAGCAAAATCTCCTTTAGGAAAGTAATAGTGTTACATGCTTAGAAGTCGTTGCAAATTCCTATGGTCTAACAAATAGAATATTTCAACATGTAATCATTAACAAACAAAATAATTGGTACATATAGCCTCAATCCCAAATTAATTAGGTCGACTACATGGATCAAATTCTTTCATTGTGCTCAATTAAGTGCAATTGATGGTGAGCTTTCCAAATCATTCAAATACCTTCTAAGTAATGCGTCCCAAGTTAACTTTGGTCTACCCCTATCTCGTTGAATTTTTTCAGTTTATATTGAGTCAAGTTTTCTAGTGGAGGGTATTTATAGGCCGTCTTTGTAGGTGAATAAACCATTGCAACCGCCCTTTCCTAGTTTTTATGTCAATTGATATTACTACTTGTCTTCGAATTTCTATATTTCTTATTCTATTTTTACGAGTTTTACTACACATTTACCTAACCATTCTCATTTCTGCTATGTTTATTTTATGTAATTGTTGTTGCTTTACAGCCCAATATTCATTTTCATATAACATAGTTGGCCTAACTGCGGTCTTATAAAATTTTCCTTTTAACTTGGTAGAAACATTTTGATCACAATAATTGGTACATACAAGTAGAAAAATATCACAAGGTTGATTAAATGATTTCCGTGAGTGCTTCACAAACTGATCTCAATACTATTTCAACTTTCAATATGTATTTTTGGAGAAGATAATGAACAAGTGGAAATAAAACATAATACAAATACCGGGTCTGCTCAAGTTCCCATAGGTATTGTTAATTTTCTCATAAACATGAACGTTATCTACCTAAAATAATTCTGCTTCTCTCTCGAAGTTCGGTAGTTACATGAAACAGACACAACAATGAACAAAGGATCAAGCAATAACCATTTAATCTGATGCAAACAAACTGCAATTTCTATGTGCACGCCGCACCACTTATCCTCCAAACAAGTTTGAAATTGCATCACAAGGTTTCCAACTTCTTTTAGCAGTAGTGTGGAATTTCTCTCCCTTTAACAGATATCAATAGGTTGCCAAATCATATATTTATTATCCATAAATTACATTTATCATAGCTAAATTAACATAATGAGCATGATAAGTAAGTTCACGTACTCACCAGGCCAAGTTCATTTTAAGGCAGCTTATAGAATCTTAAAGTTCCTAAAGGGGACCCAGGGCAAGGACTGTTGTTCCAAAAAAGGAATAATCTCCAAGTGGAAGTGTTTACTGATGCAGATTGCGCTGAAGAAAAGACTGATAAAAGGTCAATCTCTAGATATCGTACCTTCATTGCAGGGAACCTGGTAACTTGGAGAAGTAAGAAACAAAGTGTGGCAGCAAGACGTGGTGCAGAAGCAGAATTCAGAGCTTTAGCTCATGGAATTTGTGAGGCTATATAGATAAAAAAGAGTTCTGGAAGAGTTAAGACTCATGTTTCTATACCTATAAGAGTCTACTGTGACAATGAGGCTGCAATCTCAATTGCACGCTGTAGGATCCATGGGCTTGAAGAGTGTTGTGTTGCACACGCACGAGTTGATATACAAATGGGCCTGGAGCTCATCTTGCACAAAATCAATTGGCTTGTGTTAGGATTCAAAATCAATGCTCTCCTCCTGAAGTGCAACTGGGCCTGAACCAATTGTCACTTGCCAAACATAGACCTATTCTCAGAGGTTCATCCAGCTTTAATACCACGTAGAAGTCCATGAGCTTAGATAGTATTGGCTCACACGCACATGTGGATATATAAATGAGACTGGAGCCCATCTTGCACAATACCAATTGGCTTGTGCAAGGATCCAATCTACTCCACTTATATATCACCAACTCTTATATATTTTCAATGTTGGATTTTACATACTCCAACACACACAATTTGCTCTTCATGACAGCTAAGCATTTTATTGAGGAAAAGATTGACAGTGAACTCATATACGCATTCCCTATATTCCTAAAGCTCAGCAGGTAGTTGATATTCTCACAAAGGGACTTCCTAGCAAGAATTGGCAAGCTAGCTATGGAAGATAATCTTGGAGCCAGTTTGAAGGGGAGCTTTGGAAGGCGTGAACTAACAGATTTAGTAAGTCAAGATATTAGCTCGTAGAAACCAAAAGAAACTACCTCCCATTATCTCTATTTTCTGGACTACGTATTCGAGAACTATTACTTTTGTACCTTTAAATTCTCTTTGATTCAATTTGTCACTCTTAATTGAAGAACCTGAATTGAACGAAGAAGTCTAAATTGAGTCAAAAGCAATTCAGCTGAGTGTAAGGAAGTGGAAGAAAGTTCTTGTTGCTGCTGCGGCGAAGGTGTTTGGGCATTGCGAACTCCTCCCCTCCTGCCGCGACGATGGCCTCTGTCCGCCATGATCAACTTCCATCTTCGTAGTTTCGTTTCGATGGAGAGGGAGAGAATCGGTCGGTCGATCGAGAGATGTGAAAACCCTAGCTCTGGGAGAAAGAGAGAGAACTCTCCATTCGGTCGATCGAATTCGAGACAAAGAAGCTAGCTACTTCAGCAACGTGAATTGTAGGCATGGATTAATGCCGTAGTTGTTACTCCAGCGACGGGAGGAAAAAGTGGCTTGAATAGGCAAATAAGTTCATGCCTCGGTTGAATATGGATGGCACTTTTTATTTTAAGATTTTATTATTATTTTTTATATATTTTAAAAAAAATTGCTAATGTGGTCTAAAATACAAAATAGATAATATATATCCATGTCAACTCTACATTCAAAATGCACATTTTATTAAAATATTTTTTTTTTCATCCATATGTCTGTTTAGTCATATGTGGCACGTAATAATGTTAGGAATGTGAGGAATTAAAGAGTAGAGAGGTTGAGACGAGAAGAGGAGAAGCAAAGATAAGAAACAGATTTAAAAGAAGAATAGTATCGCCTAATTCATGCTTTCCATGTGAACTTTGTTACGTTATATATGATTGGTTACATGATTATTTCAACAGAATTGACAGGGAATCTTTGTACAAATAACAAATCATCTATTGACATATGCCACTCATTCCCTCACCTCACATTCCGTGACTTAACGAATTGTGACTAATAAATAATGAGTTTTTGCTTGATTGACACATTTGATGAAAATATATATCCCATTAACACACCCAAAAAAATATTTATAAATCTAACACATTTTCTGTCATGTCACTGCCACCTCACTGCCAACTCATTTTTTTTTTGTTGGAGTGAGGAAAACGTGACTTGTAGTCACGACTTGCTTCAAAACAGAAACAAAAGCGAAAATTTGTTTTTGGCTTGGCTTTGATTTTTTTTTTTGTGCACTGAGCATATCAGAAGTGAATTTTTTTTTTTGTCTTGCCTTTGATTCTTTTGATGGAAGTCGTCTGTCGTTGTTTTGATGATTTTGTTAATACGAACTAGTATAAAATAAGAAGGTACAAGTAATTTACAAAATTCATAATACTTATGTCAGTGATGCCAAAAATTTCATTTGATATACAATGAAGAACTTGGAAATTGAAGTGGAAGAACTACAAAACATTATATTAACCCAAAAACATGTCATGTGAAAGTTAAAAAAGTCCTAGTCTGACCCCAAATAATGACTTCCAATCCCACAACGTGTTCTCTTAACGACTCGGACATTACGATGTAAAGCTAAAGGCACATTCGAATGGCCTACATCAGCAGGATTTTGAGCATATTCTCTTTGAATATCATCGATATCACACATTCCACCATCATGAGTACTTGTACTCTCAGAGAAATTCATCATTACTGGAGTTGCATTAAAATGGCGCGAAGATGTAGGTGCCACGTCAAATGGGAAGGCTTCCGTAGCCTCGAATGCCATGTAGGGAGGAATTGATGGAGTATGTGGAGTCTCAAACTCGTTAAGAGGTACTGATGGATTATACACTAGAGTGTCATGCCTCGAACGTGTATCATCATGAGAAGATTGTTGAGAAGCTTCAAATGAAGTGGGCATATTATGCATGCGATAATCCGCATGTACTGCAGTCAAAGTCGATGCAGCTACATCTCTGATACGTGCAATAGACACATCATCACCCAATGTCAACTGATGAATTGATGTCATTCCATGTGCCTACATATTAAAAATTTATGAAGTTGTATGCGAAAGTAAAACCAAAACAAATATTTAAACGACTTCATGACTGAAAAAAATGAAATTGTACTTACCAATGCCTCAACAATAGCTCCACGACGAGACATGAATCGTCATGTGTAATGCAACGATACCATAGCATATACGGGTCGTAAAATCCCAATGGCTCCTCCAATATGTCATCAGTTGCAATATTGGAAGCACGTTCGTTCCACAGACAAATATAAGCACTATGTTCTCGCACTCCAATCCTTATCCATTTTCCCTCTCAAGTCAATCTTATGTAGCTCCATGCTTGTGCTATGTAAAGGTGGTATCCTTTGTTTCAAATCGAATTGTCGCATGACTCTATCAGGATTATGCATTTCGACAACACAGAAGAAAAGCAAAGGTGCCCTCATTCGCCAAATAGCACGACCACTGCTACAATACGCAAACATGTCCCTTATAACTGTCTCAGGATACGGTTCCCAAATGACCTGAAGTTATAAAAAACGGCTTGAAATGAATAAAATTCGCATTTCACTATTGTAGAATAGGGTATTTGAAAAAAATGATTAAGTATATTTCTTACTTCATCGGGTGCTTGCATGTCAATCATTTCTCGGTATTTTGTCAGCACGTGCATTGAAGTTCCCGTGGTCTCCAAGGCATGTCTCCACCTATAGAAATGTACAAAACAACACAAAGCATGAATGTACATGTAGATAAATATACTCAAATTGAAATTATTATGTGAAAAAACACTAATTACCTATGACCATATGGAGGAGGTGGAAATAATTCTTTGTTTGCTATGATGTCGTCTCGAAGATGCCATCTCATTATTGGTGCAAGAAAAGGCAACCTATCCCATGCCCATAATTGCAACAATATGATCGGACCCGCAATCTCTGCTCCATCAACGTCGGCTGCAAGACACAATTATCTATATAGGTGAGCCAGAGTTGCACTACCCCAACTGTATTGTCCTCCCGCCTCAAAATCCTCCAAAAATTGCAAATATGTGATGTGAACGAGGTTGTTAGACTTGTCTGCAAATAAAGTTCCTCCAAGAAGTTGTAGGATGTACACTCTCGCATAGCGTTGCACTTCCACATCATCAGCATTATTTGGGAGGTTTGGAAACCATCTTGAAAGTTGGCAAATTTGAATCCGACCTCCGTCCTGTTATTTTCGGGGAATGGGAAGCCCAGTTGTGTCAAGCATAAGGCATCGTAATCTTGCTCTACACGACCAGTGATTGGTAATCCATCGACAGGCAACCCTAAGATGATTTGTACATCTTGTAGGGTAATAGTCATCTCGCCAACTGGAAAATGAAACGTGTGAGTTTTTTGCCTCCACCTCTCTACAAGGGCAGTTATGAGATGTCAATCAATTGATATGAAACCTATTCGTGCCATCCCATAAAAGCCAGCTTCCCGAAGATGCCCAACTATGCGTTCATCTAGTGGGACCAATCGATGTAGTGCAGCTGAATTATGCCTGATAGTCAATATACCAGGCTCCTATGGAAATACGAGATTTAAGTCAAATTAGTTAAAATGTAGATACGAGAAATTATGCAAAAAGGCGAGAAGAAGTACTACCGGTCCATTCCAAACGCGGGTAGATCTATGGAGAGCTTGCATAGTTAAAATCGAGTCATCTATGGGGCCAGGATCCATATCGCGCTTGAACCCCAAATGAACCCCAAATCATTAACAACGTTGTCATTAATTCCATAAACCAATAAAGAATCAATACAAGTAGCGATACATTCCATTCAAGAAACTACTAAAGTTAAAACAAAAGTGTGCGAATAATATGAAAACATGGTTTAATTGAAACTAAGTTCATGTACTTCAAATTCATAAGAAAGTGATCAAATACAAGGAAAATAAAAGTGGGTGCGAAACATAACACTTGAAAGAGTATTTCACTATGAAGCATTAGACGATTGTCCTTGCTGACGACGAGAGCAAGTGCGTCTATTGTGTCCATCCATTTACACTTACTACATCGCAGCGTTGTTGAGGTTTCTCTCCATTCCTTCTCTCGCTGCATATGACGTGATTGTTTCTGATTGTCTCTCCAATCCATTTCAGTGCGCAAACGTCTTGTTTGAGGACGACCTTTTTTTACTCGCTTTCGAGATGGATTAGCCAACAACGTGTGTGGAAACTCTAGCGTTAGACCAATAATCTTCGTGAGGAATGGGTTGGAAATTTCGCAACATAACATTGACCGTACACAGACAATCTATAGTATGACTCAATGTACTGACAATGATATATGGCAACACTGGCGCAAACTGCTTGAACATGGGAACATGGAATGCCAAAACACTGCCACTTCATACAAGTGCATCTACGAGCCTCCAATTTCACCACTTGCTTGTTAGACCCTTTTCTCAAATGATAGCCACGTGGTGCAGTGATGACTTCAAATGTACCGTTCTCACGATTCACTAATGTAACGTTGTGCCCTCCAGCCGCCTTTCCCTAATGTGACAACTTATTCAGTGCGTACCTTGTATACATTTCACCCATTCCTAGGGCTGCACCTATTTCGTCGCGCCTTTTGTTAAAGTACGCCATGACACGATAAAATGTAAGTTGCACTAAAGCGGTGATGGGGTAAAATCGCGCCCCTTTAAGGACCCCGTTAAAGCATTCTACATTTGTGACAAAAAATATCCATATATGTATTAGCTTCTAAACATAATAAATCAAACACATTAAATAAATAATAGTAACAAAATATAGACACAATGAATACCCGCTAGATTTGTAGTCATCCATCCGTATCGATATCTTTTGTCATATGCATTAGTCCATTGTGCTCGATCAAGGTCATTAAACCACGCAATACATTCGGGATTCATTTGTTGAAGTTCTTTCATGGATGCCTTAAATTTCCGTGGTTGATGTTGTGCACCAGCTAAGTACACCATATCCTTTAATTCTTTGCTCCTGAATCTCATGTTGAAATTACTGCATACATGATGGAGACAAAATCTGTGGTGAAATCTTTCATGGGTCCATCCATTTTGAGGATTGTTCATTGCCAACAATATACCAGGGTGTCGATCAGAAATGACATATATACCATCCCTATTAGTCACATGATGTCGCAAACAAGCCATAAACCATCCCCAGCTGTCTTGACTTTCCTCATCAACAATGACAAATGCTAAAGGAAATACATGACTATTACTATCAACAACGGTAGCTATTAGGAGTTTTTGTTTGTATTTTCCATACAAGAATGTGCCATCAATTTGTATAATTGGTCTCCAATGTCTAAAGCCTGCAATAGAAGGTGCAAATGCCTAAAAAACCCATTTGAATACAACTTCATTGTTGGCATTAGGCTGCAAATGCCCTAAAAATCCACCTCGGCAACATTTTATACCCATTTGAATACAACCTCATTGTTGGCATTAGGCTCTCCATGCCGCCATTCCACACGTGTCCCGGTCTTGAATTGCTTTCTTGAAAGAGCGGCTATCCATCCACCACAACCTCAACCATTTTATCCACATTCTTCCCAATCTCCAAAGAGTTCAGTTGCCAATTGAGCTAGCCTTCACAGCCTTCTTCTTCCCCAACCAAACTTTTTATAATGAACATCATAACTTAATTTGTCCTTGATAATCTGATGAAGCACTGGAACTGAGATGGACAGATCTTTTCTCACCACATTTTCTACTTCACGGCATATAACGGTGGGGTCCAAATGAGCATGATCCTTGGATTGTTTAGCGTAGATACATGTATGTGGTCCTGCATATTTACTGATCTCAAACATTCCATGGGATTTTTTTCTCGAACACCGCAACCTCCAAGTACATCCATCTAAATATTTCTTACAACGGACAATCCATACATTAGGTGTAGAATGAGTCACCACAAATCGCCTGTGTCCTTTGATGCTATACAATTTCATGACATGCTGGATATCTACTTTACACATAAACCACATGCTTTTCTCAAATTCTGATGCCTCATTCCATAAAAACCTAGAAGGGATCATCGCATTCTCATGGATGGGTTGCATTGCCTCACTACTCAATTCCATAAATACAGATGAAGGTACGACAAATTCACCTGCACCCATGTGCGCACCATCAATTCCAGCGGCCTCTTCATTGAAAAAATCATCGTTCCCATATTCGTTCGAAATCGGAGGACAAGATAATGAGCCATCATCGGCTATGACTCGATTTAATGTATATCGAATCATGCCATCATCAACATGATGAGCATCAACCCCTTCATCGTCTACATCATCATCGCTACTCTCTTCACTAGTATCTCTGTCACTACCACAATAATCATCATCTTCCCCAGTATTCATATCATCACCGGAACGAGCATCCTCGTCCATTTCGGGATTTGCGGTCATCAAAGGCGATGCACAATGAATATATTCAAAAATTGGGTGAGTACTAGGTCCAACTCCAGAACCTAACTCTATATTACAATTAGAACTATTATACGATTGCCTCGGAACTAAATCTAGAAATAGCTCCATGCAATTTGGTGGTGGAAATTCTGCCATAATTTCCCAAGCATCTTTCAAAGTCGATTCATCATCTATTCGCAAAGGACATAGTTGGTCGTTCCACTTCCAATGTACGCGAGGATATCGATATGTCATGTGTAATATCATTTTATCATTGTCTATCTCCAATGAATTACAGATAAATCTCACAAGTTCGTCGTACCCTAAACCCATATTCGATCTGAGATGTCGAATAGGCGGTTTCGTATACGAAATCCCTGATGGTCCATCAACCATGTCTCCATTCATATAGCACAACAAAGTTACTCTTCGATCAACCATTATTGAATCTATATATGTAGAATATAATTGTTAATCAATAGAAGTGATGATAATTATTATACACACTTGGCACAAATATAAAAAAGTTGGTCTTGAATAGTCCAAGCAATTGTACTAAAGGAGCATTCAACAATTGAAAGATAGATATATAATTAGGCACCTTAGTTTTTAAAAAATTAGTCATTACTTAATATGTACCATATATTATATTTGTCATTTTCATACAGAACATTCATTTACAATTTTAGTTATACTTGCAATAGTACCATTTGCCTTAAATCATTTCATTTAGTATTGAATTCGAACCATAATACTTATGACATTACAAGGCCAATTGAAAACATCTTAAAACATGTTTTGTTCGACCATAAATGGACCTTATTTCTATATTAGCGTGGATCGACTACATGGATTAAACTCTTTCACTCAAGAGTGACAACAACTAAGCCGAGGCTGTATACTAGTAAAGGACGGCTACATGGATCATACTCTTTCACTCCCCAATGTACTTTCAAAATCGTTACACTCGGGGTATCGATAACACATCCGCCTTATTCTCATATTAGTTCGAGTCAAACTACATCGATATCTAACTATGTTTGAAAAAAAAATCATGCTCAATAAAAAGCCAAGCACATATATGTATAACTGTAATTATATTAAACAAGTTCTACTGCAAATTAAGTTTCCTAGAGATTCTCCCCAATATTGTTCTCAATGCAATAGATTTCAATAAAGCAACAAGATTCTCCCCAATATATCATTACTTTCGATATCTAACTATGTTTGAAAAAAAAACGGTCAAGCTCAATCAATTTTTCTGTTATGATGTATATAAGTCATTATATATATATATATCATATCATGCAGAGAATTGCTTATTATCATTGTTCATTAATTCACTATATTAATTTTTGAGACCCCAACGAAAATGCATTTTTTGAACTAATTCATCAATGAACACAATTGAAACACGATTTTTACCAATACAAACGAGACCGGTTGTGAAGGCGAGTAGTGACAAGGTAGCGAGAGAAGCAGCCAGCGGCGGGGAGCGATGAGGCAATGACCGACCAGCGGAGGCGAGCAGCATTATAATAAGCCATGGCGGAAGGCTACCAGAAGCGCCGGTAGTAGGCGATTTGCGCCAGCGGGACAAGACCACCAACGTAACCAGGAAGCGAGCAGCAGCGCCGGCAGGAGGCGATTCGCGGATCCAGCTGGCGGGCAGCGGCGGCGGCAGGCGGGCAGCTGCGGGGGCAGGCGGACAGTGGCGGCGGCACGTTCGGCAGCCACAACGAGTCACCTCAAGGTTCCAACGACCGGCGGACAGCGGCGGCGGCAAGCGGGCAGCGACGGCGGCACATACGGCAGCCACGAGGAGTCACCTCAAAGTTCCAACGATCAGCGAATACGGACCACGGAGGGCGGACGGTCGATCTTCAAGGCGCCGAACGGGAGATCGAGGCGGAGGCAGTCGCCGGAGAGAAGAAATGCGGCGGCGAATTTGAAGGAGATGGCTGCTTGGGGTGCTTGGGGTGGGGGGGGTTTGGGGTTTCCTGCTTCAAACATCCATTTTATGTTTGAAGCAAGAAACCGAGGTGTGACCCGAGGTCACGTTTTCCACCAGGTGGGTTGATCTACCTCTGATGTGGCGTAGGCTTGGCAGTGACGTGACACCAAATGTGTTAGATTTGTAAATATTTCTTTGGGTGTGTTAATGGGATATATATTTCCATCAAATGTGCCAATTAAGCAAAAACTCCAATAAATCATCCAATTTGTTTGGGGCAACTCGAATCCTAGTGCTCCTCCTCAAATTCCCAATTTGACCCTCTGTATTTGTAACATTACCCCCTATCAGAAATAACTATGTCCTCAAGGTTAAAGGAAGGAAAATCCTGAGTATAGTCGTTAAAATTCTCCTAAGTAGCATCAATTTCAGGTTGGCCTTGCAACTGAACGAGAAGCAGATTAGTTACAACACCAGAAAGTAGAACAGAGCGGCTGTTGAGAATGGCTTGGGCCTAGAGAAGAGGTTGTGAACCCAAGAAGTCCAAAGGAAGGGGAACTAACGAGGGCTGGTGGTCGCCATGACACTTCTTTAAAAGAGAAACATGAGAGACATTGTAGATCCTTGCAATGGTGGGCAATTCCAGCTTATAGGCTACCTTGCCAATGCGTGCCAAAATAAGGAATGTGCCAAAGAAATGCTTGCTCAACTTGTTGTTTTGGCGATGAGCCACATGTCTAGTGATAAGGTCGTAATTTGATAAATACCCAATCCCTAACTAAAAACTTAGCACCAGAACGATGCACATTTGGCCTGTTGAAGCATGCGGTGTTACGTTCTTGAGAGGTTTATCTTGAGAGCCTCCAAAATAGAAGTACGCTGAGACAGTAGATCATCCAGAGCAGCTACTGCAGTGGTACCATAGACATAATTTAAGAGTGAAGGAGGGACACGCCCATACAACGCTTTGAAAGGTGTCATCTGAATAGCCGAGTGTAGAGTTATATAATTGTATCATGAAGCTGTTTATGTAATATGGTATGTATGTATTGAATCATGTATAGGCATCTGGTATAGTGTAGCGCAGGTTTATGTTAGTTTGTTTTAGGCAGTTATAAGAGGGGTGTACAATGTACACCATCTTGATGTATATATAAGCAATGTACAATGTAATTTCGATATATTGAATAAGAGATTAAAAGTTCTTCTTTGTACTTCATTGATTCATTATTTCAATGTGTACTGTTACATTGATCAACTGATCATTTTTGGTCATTGATCCACTGTTTGGTGTATGAATTGTTCATGGTATCAGAGCAGGTTCTACTTGTTCTTGATCTGTGTTGAATTTTGGTTGAATTGAGTGTCTGATCATGGCATCTAATCATGGTTCTTCAAGTTCTTCAATTCAAAATGGAGCAGGAAGAGCTCCTGATGCAGGTGATCTTGGAGTTGAAAGTCCTTATCTCCTTCAAGGATCTGATCATCCTGGTATGGTACTTGTCTCCAATTCTCTTACTGGTTCAAATTACTTGTCCTGGAGTCGAGCTATGATGATTGCTTTAGGTGCAAAAACGAAGATTGGTTTCATTGATGGCAGATGTTTAAAGCCAGATTCCACTGATCCTAATCTGGATCGATGGATCAAAGTGGATTATATGGTCACTTCTTGGATCTTGAATTCTATTTCAAAGGATATTGTTGAAGCATTTCTTTATACAACTTCTTCTTTTGATCTATGGAATGAATTGAAAGAAAGGTTTGGAGAATGTAATGGTCCTCTCTTGTATCAATTGAAACGATATATTTCTTCTATAAGTCAAGGAGATCTATCAATTTCACAGTATTATACAAAACTTAAGAAGCTTTGGGATGAACTGAACTGTTTAGTTCCTTTACCTATGTGTGAATGTGGAGCTTCAACAGCATTGGCTGTTCTGGAGTCTAATGATAGGCTGATGCAATTTTTGATGGGATTAAGTGATATGTATGATCATATTCGTAATCAAATATTAGTGATGGATCCATTGCCAAGTATAAACAAAGCTTACTCTATGGTTCTTAGAGTTGAAAAGCAAAAGGAGGTACATGTTAGCTATTCCCTTGTGATAGATACAGCCGTGATGATGAAAACTACCAAGGTGAATTCAGGATCATCTGGTTCGACCAATGTTCATAGGTTTGCTGGAAAAGGAAATCACAAGAAATTTGTCAATAAAGATGATTTGTTTTGTGATCATTGTAAGGCAAAAAGGCACACAAAAGAGACTTGTTTCAAACTTCATGGGATTCCAGATTGGTATAAGAAAGAACTTGACAAGAAGCAGATGTCAAACAGTTCAAAGTCTTTTGTGAATTTGATGGAATCACCTCTGGATATACAAGATGCAGGACCCCTTCAATTTGAAGATTTTCAATCTAATATTGCAGCAATGATACAGCAAGGGATTGAGAACTTCATGAAAGGAAAGTCCGTTTCAGCTGAAGGATTTTCTGCTCAAGTGAATTTAGCTATATCAGATTTTACAGGTAGTTCATATAAAAGGCTTTCTGGTTCTTGTTCCTCCTTTAATTCAGATGCTTGGATTGTGGATAGTGGAGCAACAAATCATATGTGTATTAGCTATGATTTTCTTGCTAATGTCACTGTCTTAGCTAAACCTGTTATGGTTTGTTTGCCTGATGGACATACTAAAGAAGTTAATTACATTGGAGATGTGAAGCTGAGTTCAGACTTAGTTCTTTCTTCCTGTTTGCATATAAACTCATTCAAGTATAATCTTTTGTCAGTTAGTAAATTACTCTCATCTACTAAACTGACAATTGAGTTTTATCCATCGTTTTGTGCTATACAGAACATTGAGAATTCTCAAGTTCTAGCTGTGGGAAGGATGATTGGAGGACTCTACATACTGGATTCTAGTTATTTTCATAAAGAAGTCATTGATTCATTTGTATCTCCTACAGAATTGTCACTAGCCTGTTGTAATAATGCTACTGGTAAATTTTCATGGCACTGTCGTTTGGGGCACCCTTCTGTTAATGTAACAAAACAACTTGATTTGTTACTTAACAATCCTTCAAATGTAAGATACAATGTACCTTGTGAAGTCTGTCAAATGTCCAAACAATGTAGAATGGTTTTTCCATTGAGTTCTATTCAAACTTCTTATCCTTTCCAGTTGTTGAATATGGATGTATGGGGACCTTATAAGCAGTCTTCTATTCAAGGAGCTCATTATTTTTTGACCATTGTGGATGATTTTAGTCGATTCACATGGACATTTTTGATGAAACATAAGTCCTTGACAGGCAATCTCATCAAACAATTTATAGTTTTTGTTCAAACTCATTTCAAGGCCTCAGTTCAAACCATTAGGACTGATAATGGTACTGAGTTTTGTAATAAAGATTGTCATGCTTTATTCTCTGGTTTGGGAGTTAGTCATCAAAGATCAACACCATATACACCTCAGCAAAATGGTGTGGTTGAAAGAAAGCATCGTCATTTGTTGCAAGTTACAAGAGCCTTGATTTTTCAGTTTAGTTTGTCCACAAAATTACGGGGTGATGTTTGTTCTTCGCCACATACATCATTAACGATTACCTTCTCGATTCTTGAAATGGAAGTCTCCTTATCATCTTTTATTTGGAAGGTTACCAAATTATTCATCTTTGAAGACTTTTGGTTGTTTGTATTTTGCTACCAATGTTTCACCAAGCAAAACCAAGTTAGATTCACGAGCCATTAAGTGTATCTTTCTTGGTTATTCTCCTGGTCAAAAGGCTTATCGATTGTACAACATGGCCACACATACATGTTTTGTTTCAAGAGATGTGATTTTCTTTGAAAATCAGTTTCCATTTCACAAAGATACTGCAAGTTCAAAGTGTCATGTGCCTATCTCTTGTGATGATAACACTGATTACTTGAGAGATATTCCAGCTCATGTTGCTGTACCTTCTTCAAATATTGCTCCTACATCTGCTACTGTGCCTCACTCTCAAGAATTACCTATTGAAGTTTTCCAACCTACTGAAACATCTTTTGATGTTCCTGAAGCTGTCTCATCTATGCCTATTAATGATACATTAGTACCTCATACTAATGATGGCTTACATGAAGTTGTCCTGCCTCCTACTGCTGTTATTACTCAGAAACGTAATCGTGTTGTTCACGAGCCTCTTTGGATGAATGATTTTGTTTTAAACAATGTTCATACATCTGATTTCCCACCTGCAACGATTCCTTTGTCTACTGGTACTCCTCCTACATTTCCTTTTATTCATTCTTCAAACATTACTGCTGATTACAAGTGCTTCTTGACTGCTGTCTCAAACATAAAGGAGCCTACTTGTTATATTCAAGCTCAGCATGATCCTGCTTGGGTTGAAGCAATGAATAAGGAATTACAGGCTTTGGAAGCCAATGGTACTTGGAGCCTTACTACCCTACCACCTGGTAAAAAGGACATTGGTTTTAAGTGGGTTTACAAGATTAAACTTCATCCTGATGGTTCCTTGGATAGGTGTAAGGCTCGTTTGGTTGCAAAGGGATTTAACCAAATTGAAGGTGTTGATTATACTGATTCTTTCTCTCCGGTTGCCAAGAATGTCACTATTAGGATTGTTTTATCCTTAGCAGCTGCTCGAGATTGGCCTTTACATCAATTGGATGTTAACAATGCCTTCTTACATGGCTATATTGATGAGGATGTTTACATGAAGCCTCCTGATGGTTACAGTTTGGCTTCACCTGATCAAGTCTGCAAACTTCATAGATCCTTGTATGGTTTGAAGCAAGCTTCTCGACAATGGAATCATGAGCTTACATCTAAACTTCAATCTTTTGGTTTCATTCAGTCTGCTCATGATCCCTGCTTGTTTACTTACAAAACTGATGATCAGTTTTTGGTATTGCTGGTTTGTGTGGGCGATGTCCTTCTTACTGGTACTTTTCTTGAGTTAATTACTCAAGTCAAGACATTTTTACATACCTTGTTCACCATCAAAGATCTTGGTCAAGCTCGTTACTTCTTGGGTTTAGAATTGGTTCGATCTTCCTCAGGTCTTTATGTTCATCAACGCAAGTATGTTCTTGATTTACTTAATGATGCTGGTCTTACCATGGCCAAACCAGCTGCTACCCCACTACCTCGTGACTGCAAGTTTACCGATATTGATTCCCCTTTGTTCATTGAAGTTGATAGATATAGACGACTCATTGGTCGACTTCTTTACCTGGGATTCACTCGTCCTGACATCACTTACGCCACACAGCAGTTAAGTCAGTTTATTCAGGCCCCTACAGAGTAACATTGGACTGGTGCACTTCATGTTTTACGATACCTTAAGGGTACTCCTTCACAGGGTTTATTTTTCCCTGTTCAGATGGATCTCTCTGTTGTTGCTTACTGTGATTCAGATTGGGCTGCTTGTCATCTTTTTCGGAAATCCCTTACTGGTTATTGTGTATTTATGGGATCATCTTTGATCTCTTGGAAAACTAAGAAACAAGCTATTGTATCCAAGTCCTCTGCTGAAGCTGAATATCGAAGTTTATCTTCCACAGTTTGTGAATTGTTATGGATCTCCTATATCCTTAAGGACTTGGATGTTCCTACTTCTCTTCCAATACCTCTTTGGTGTGATAATCAAGTTGCGATACATCTCTCTGCCAATCCTGTTTTTCATGAACGTACCAAGCATTTGGCTGATTTGTTTATCAAGTCTTTACCAGCTCCTTTGTTCTCTGATTTATTGTCCAAGATGGGTCTATGTGATTGGCATAGACTTCCATCTTGAGGGGGGGATGTAGAGTTATATAATTGTATCATGAAGCTGTTTACGTAATCTGGTATGTATGTATTGAATCATGTATAGGCATCTGGTATAGTGTAGCACAAGTTTATGTTAGTTTGTTTTAGGCAGTTATAACAGGGGTGTACAATGTACACCATCTTGATGTATATATAAGCAATGTACAATGTAATTTCGATATATTGAATAAGAGATTAAAAGTTCTTCTTTGTACTTCATTGATTCATTGTTTCAATGTGTACTGTTACATTGATCAACTGATCATTTTTGGTCATTGATCCACTGTTTGGTGTATGAATTGTTCACCGAGTGCCAAGCCATATTCTAAGACCATTTCGCCCACAAAAGATAGCTTCCCCAGGTTTTAGGATAATTAGCTGTAAAACAACGCAAGTAATCCTCTAAACAACGATTCAAGACCTCTGATTGACCGTCGGTTTGGGGGTATTAGACAGAGTTGTCCCTTGCAACTTAAAGAGTTCACGGCAAAAAGTGCTTTGGAAAAGGGGTTCATGATCAGACACAATAGAGAAGGGCATGCTATGGAGACGAACGACCTCAGTAACGAAAATGGAAGCCAATAGAAACAGTCGAAAGGTTTGGACCTAACCAAATAAAATGAGCATGATTGGAAAGCATATCAACAACAACCAAAATAGTTGTTTTACCAAAAGAACCACGTAACTGAGTAATGAAACTCATAGCAATCTCGTCCCAAATCTTGCGAGGTATAGCTAGAGGTTGTAGAAGACCGTAAATTGCTCCAGTTAAAAACAGCTGAGGGTGACTTTAGTGAAAAGCTTCACTTGCTGGCAAACTGTATAAGATATTAAGAACATACCAAAGATGAGAATATTTTAAAAAAAATACAGTGAAAAGTTGACATAAATTGCTCCATGTGTGTCGCATGCATCATGATAAAAAATAAATACGTGACTTTTCCGCATGGCGTGACAAAGTGATATAACTACGCCAATGGGTCCCAACATGGCCAAATTAGCCATTTTATTTTTATTTCAATGGGTGTATTGTGGAATTCTCTTAAAACTAGCTCACTCTAATTTTATTTCGCAAAGAAATTTAAACAAAGTCGATCTTTTTATTTATTTATTTTTTGCTTAAAAGAGGCACTAGTATACGATCGTTATATAAAATCAAACCATCTTAATAATGGGTGGGCTAACATGTATCTTGCCCTGGGCTATAGCCCAGGGCAAGATACATGTAGATCCGCCCCTGGCAGTAGTGTAGGGCAAGTTGTACCTCCATCAGTCAACACCAAGGAGAAAAGAGTCTCGTTAGCATTAGTTTGGTATAAAAGTGCAACGACCCGTAAATTACTAATAGTAAATTAGTCTCTAATTATAGTTACTGACCTGTAGATTACTAACTCACTCCTACTTGTATATAGTTGTCGAGACGTTAGTGGAGACGCGCCTCGATATGTGTGTTGATGTGGGACCGAGGTAGAGAGTAATGCGATAAGTTTAATTTAAGTTAATATAGTTTAATTAGTTGAATTATGTGGCTATAGTTTATTTACATTAATTGTATCCTAAGTTAGCAAATTAAAACAATAGCAATTGGATGCTCCTCGAGATACGTATAGACACATCAAGAGACTAATTAAGTATGAATTGGTGTTAGCAAAGGAGAGTTAGTGGATGGGAAGCATTATGTAGGCCATTAGATTAGTCTCGAGATACGTGTATACATTAAGATCAATGACTATTGATAAATCTTATATATATAAGATATAATAGATCAACTCAACAAACCATTTCATTCTCATTCATTTACTTAGAGAAGAAGTAAGTTAGAGAAGAAGATAGTGAGGTCGATGGTGAATTTATGATGATTCGGAAGGGATTAAAGGACTTACATCATTAGATAAACAAGTTCACACAACTAGTTAACAAAGTCTTGTGAAAATTAGATGTATTAAATTAGTTCTGGCTTTTATGTGATTTTAGAGGCTAGATGAGATTATTTTTTACAATGGGTTACAAATTTGGATTCCTTGCGAAAAACCATTAAATTTGTTATAAAGAAGTTTGAAATTCGAGTTAAATTGACTAAGTTATGATCAATCAAAGTGTTAGGTGTATATACTTGAGTTTTATTAAAAATGCATGCATGTTTTGATAGTTTGTATGTAACGTTCCACTCTAATTAATCTCAATTAACTGATAAATTAAAATTAGGACCTTAAACTTGGATCCACGTGGATGCCGCAGAAAAATCTAGGGCACGCTTAACGAGATAAATTTAAGTTATTTTGTGTGGCGTGTGTTAAATTATTTTATTATTAGTTAATATTCGCGTCGCAGTAGTGTTAAATTTTAATTGGTTACTTAGTGCGTACATTGCGACGATAGTATAAGACGATGCGGGGTGTGCGTAATGCGGGTGTATGACTAGCCGGGGTTTAAGGGTCACATCAACCATCACATCTATCACATCACTTTCTCTATCATCTACAAATAAATAAATAAACTCTATTTATCTCTCCCTCTCTCTCTAACCGATTCTCTCATCTCCCTTCTCATTTTCTTCTTTTTCCACTCCAACGCTACTCCATCATCAAATGGTTTCACCCTCACTACGCTCTCCTCCCACTCTCAAAAGCTCCATCAACTTGGTTTCCCACTTCTCTCGCGGCGTTCTCTCCTTTTGCGACATTGCCAGCGATTTTCTTATACTAGGTAAGTGGTGGTGGTGGTTGTGATTGTGGTTGAGTTTTTGAAGAAATTTGAAGGTTTTAATGGTGGTGTTGTGTTGGTTGTTGATGTTGTGTTGTTGGTGTAAATGTTATTGGTTATGCAGTGTTGATGTTGTTGTTGTTGTTAAAAAATCAAAAGTCAAAAAAAAAGAAATGAATGATGAGGTCGTCTTTGAAGAGACGAATTCAATTTATGTCTCAAGAGACAAAATTGGAGATGTTGAGTCGGACCGACCAAGCCCGACCTGGGCTAACCCAGTTGGCAGGACCAACCCAGGTCTTACCCAATTGAGTTAGGTCAGACCCGACCTGAACCTAACCCCTAATTAAATAATAATTTATTTTTTAATAAATTAAAAATAATTTTAAATAAATAAAATTAGAGAAAAATATGTAGAAAATTATGGAAGAATCCAGAAAATCGAAGAAAATAGAAAAAATTAGAAAAAGATAGAAAATAGATTTCGAGACTTTTAGGCGTTCGACACCTCGATGTAACTCGAAAAACATGTCACAACCAAAATTTGGAATAAATTTCTAAATTTTGATTTTTCATTATAAAATTATTAAATATGACACTAAAACATTTTAAAATGACAAACTTAGACACCAGGGAATTAGAGACTAGTCAGGTGTCGGGCACCCGATTTGAGGTGCGATAGTAGGTATTTTCGGAGCGATTTCACGAGCGTCGAGGTAAGTAAACCCAAGAGAAAGTCAGCTTAGAATTTATTTATTTTCCTTGTAATTCACTTATTTCGCTATTACTTTTCACCAGTTAGGCTTGTATACTTACTATATTCCCGCGTGTGTCTGTGTATGGTCGAATGGACGGTATGACCCATTTTCGGCTCTCTCATAGATGACGATCCGATTGTTGCTACAATGTTGGTCATACTTTAGACTACGCGTGAGATTTCTCTTCGCAAGTCAATAATCTCGAGAGTGGGTTGATGTGTGCCTCACCTCCGTTACAAATTTCCTCTATTTTGAGGCGTTGGGCGAAAGTCAACTTTCTGACCAATAGAGTTCCACATTTCGACCATGAAGAGGAGGTGGGGATTACCTTGCCTCCAATGCCTTCTCAGTTTAGTATTTGCATCTTAGGGCTCGACAGCTATACTCCACACTTGTGTTCCATATTCTTGATTATCTCAACGATTTATATTCATGTGTTACATTTTCGTTGATTTTCTTTATTTGCATGAATTGTAGCCATTTTTTTTGGATTTTCTTGTGAATACTAATTGAATTTCTCTGGGATTTACTCACTGGAACTTGTCATTATTTTTAGTGGCAAGTTGCAGATTGTACGACGAGCCAGATCTAAAAAACCACAATACTTTCACTTGTTGGTGTTTGTATTTATGTATATAATACTTTTGGGATCATTTTAGGAGACTTATTACCTGATACATGTATATTGACACTTATTATACCTTTTTATCACCTTTATTGATATACATGGTATCTTTTGCCGAGTTTCCACCCCATATGTTTGTTAATTAATGCAAAATTTATTTACATTACTTATTTGCATATTATTAAGACTTTCACTCTTTAAATAACATAAATGAATCAAAATAAACAAATTAAGTTGTAAAACTCTATAATTTAGTATATATCGAAAAAATAATCATTTAAACATCGAAATTGACTAAGTTGGATTATTATATGGTTAGTTTGCGGGTCTTTATGGACATGTGTGCAAGTGACATGGCATGACTGGTGATGTGTCCAGCGACGTGGCGGTGCCCGGTTTGCCTCAAAATTTGGGACCATCACAGTTGGTATCAGAGCCTAGGTTTAGGCAAACCTAAGGAAAAGTTAATATAACCAAATAAAACTTAATAAACAAACATTAGATATGGAAACCTGAAGATCCCGACTTAGAACCTTTAGTTGGGAAGTGTAATGTTGGGGATTATATACGTGTTATGCCTTGGTTGTATTATATATAACATGTATTAGGAGTTTGATTCGATAGGCTAATATCTTTACATATGTTAATGGATGACAACAGATTGCGCTTGCGTTGATGGCATGATGAGTGATACTATGTCGCCCGTAGTTTTTCTTGATCTTTACTCTTCATGAGATTGTTATTACTGATGATCGACAACCAACATAAATACACACACTCCTCGAGGCTCAGGCGACCAGTTTATGTGACTAGAAATGCACATAGTGATTGAGTAAAACTCGACAAAATAGAGAACTCGTACAACGATACCTATACCTTTGTTATAGACATTACCTACCGAGCGGATTACTAAGGCAATAAAGAGGAATAAGTGGAGACACGACCATATATTAGAGAATAGTCAGTCAATGTTAGGATAAATACTCAGTAGTTTCCAGTGTGGCCATAAAGGACAAAGAAAAAAAAAGTGTAGTATAGGCCAACGACTTTGACATTAACACCATCACTGAGTAGTCATACGATGTCAGCAGAGGAGAAACAACTAGTTATTTGCTTCGAATGCGAACAACTATGACATTACAAGATTAAATGTTCGTAGAAGCTCAATGGTGTTAATTTCAACATATCGATACTAACACTAGTCATTATATGCTAAAGCCCCCAGTTCGGGAAGCGTCTGAATAGTACATTAAGGACAAGATTTAACTATTAGTTCAGTTCATAAATGTCTAAAGATAATGACATTATATCATTTTATACCTAGCTACGTGATAAATGAGTTAGGACTCGACCATATTTAGAGTCAACATATACTTTATTCTCAACACGACAACCGAAGGTAAGGTGTTACCATAACCTAATTGGTATAAGATATCTATTTTAGGTTAGCAGACAATAACTATCAAAAAGGTTTTAGTAAGCCATAACTTCTCAATGCGCCACCAGGTCGGTTACTGCAAAAAGTAAGAAAGGTAGTCTAAAAATGGAGTTCAAAATTATCAATGGGATTAGAAACTATCAAACCTCAAGCTCTCGTTAAGACTAGGATGTAGGGCGATTCTTTCATGCCTATTGCTAGTAGTGACTCGAAAAACTCTATCAACTTGAATGCCCTTTAAGGAAATGACATATGCAAGATAGGAAGGACATCTGTCTGAGCAGACATGTACAGGGTGGGTAGTACGATAGTTGGCATTTGTAAGTGAAGTATAGCTTATAGAAAATCATAAATGATAGCTAAAAAAAAAAAAATCTAACTTTGGCAACACTATATATTCCAGAGATCGTTAAGTCGACGATCAAGAACATGAAAAGGACGTGAGATAAACAAGTTTTTAGTGGACTCTATGGAAGCATATAGTGTTGAGATGACTCAAAACTGTAGGAAAGCAAGTACAAACTCATTTAGCTCCTACCAGAGCACTGAGTAGTCTTATAGGAATAGCAGCTTGAGTAACTCCACTATAGTGCCATGATTTGTTCGCGATCCGTGAGGTCGATGGGAGGCCCAGTGCCACCTTTTGGACAAAGAACAAATCAAGAGTGTGAGCCGAGATAGAGTTTATGAATATATCTAAGGTCGAAAATGACCTTAAGCCAACCTAAAGAACATATTGTTCCAAATTTCTCACAAGTCGATAATGAGCTCAGTCACAAGAAATTCTACACTTGAGGTTAGTCTGACCTAAATTAGAACTCACAAAAAGTTTGGGGCAATGTCTCAAATGGACATGTCGCCTTAAAAGTTTAGAGATTATGATCAAACTAAGTTTGTGCGAGTCATTAGTCTTGAATGTCAAAATGTTTAAGTTGTGTGGCGGAGCTTAAAATGTTTCACGGGATGTATTATGATTAAGGTCTTAAGTTTTTAGTTTAGACTCGCTACGACAAAAAATGATTCTTTAAGTTTTTAGTCGGTCATGTTTTTCGACTAGTCCATATGTGAAGCTTGGAAGATCTTAGCAAGACCCACCGAGCCAACTCAAAAAGAGTTAAACTTCATTAAGTTCAACCAGATAAAGGGATGCCCAAGCCAGGAGAATACAACCTAACTCCAAGGTGAAAATATCTTGCAGTTAAAAATAAAGAGTTAATCATTTCGCCGATAAGTTGAAGAATTTAAGTACATATTACGGATGAAGTAAGTTTTAAACTCAGGAAGTCTAGAAAAAACTTAAGAAATGAGATTTGAGTTAGTGAAATGACTTTTGATGTATGTATTAGGTCTGACATCCTGATAAGAAATGGATGAGTCATGTTGTCTATAAATCGGGAATTTACACATGCATGACTCTTCAAAGAATCGAGGGAATTAAGGGTGGCTTAATATGGCTATATTGGCTATAGTGGTTTTAGTGTGGTCACATTAAAACCATATACATTGGATACGCCTCGTGATGCATGTGGCGCGAGTACCGAGAATGTGAAATGAGGTAGGTTGGTGCCTCGAGATGCGCACTGCTCAATTTATAAAAAAAGCATAAAAAATATGTTTTTGATGTGCCTCGAGTTTCGCTCTGCACGGATCTCGAGGACACAAGTTTACTTAATGAGGAATAAATAAAAAAAGAGGATGAGAGAAGAGGAGAGAGAGAGATCGACAGCAAGGGGGAGAGGCGGCAACGACGTCCCAGCAGCGGCGCAGACGGCGGAAAGGGACGCCGTCGCGCTCCAGTGACGGCCGGCAGCGGCGCGACCAGTAGCGACTGTGACCAACAGGCGGATAGACGAACCGGCAACAGTGGCGCGCGGAAGACGTGCAACGACGCGGCTCTGGCGAGGGTGGCTGGATGGCGACAGGCGACGGGGAGGCCGCGAACGGCGTACCTAGAGGCAGTGCAGCAGTGGGCGATAAAGGACGCCGAGCAGTGGCGCGTTTGCTCGCAGCGGAGGAGCTCACGCACAACAACTTCGACGGGATCGACGGCGACACGACGACGGGATCGGCGCAGGTGGACGGCGGCGTGGTTGTGTGGAGGACGATGACGAGCAGCGCGCCTAGCAGCTGCGTGACATGGTTGCTGTGGCAGCGGCGACAGTAACGCTGACAGCGACGGTGGCAGCGGCGGAAGTAAGGCCGGCAGCGGCGATGACGCGACGGTGGTGCTGGTAGCGGTGGTGGAGCGGCTTCGATGTCGGCGCGCTGAACGACGCGATGACGTTGTCGGACCGATCGGAGGCGTGACCTCGACGAATTTCGACGACGCGATGGAGGTGAGGTGTGCTTCACCTAATTTTAGTACGTTTTGCCTGATTTAAGTAATTTAAATGGTATAAATGGACACCAGGGACGTAAGAGTCGGGTGTCGGGTGCGCAAATCGGTTCAACCATATGCGGCGTATATGGTGCCAGTGTTAGATGGTCCAGCCTAGAGTTATGCTAGTGCATTACAACAGCCAACACTGTCAGATCCTTAGCATAAGTATCATCAGAGGATTGATGACAGAGGCAGTGGCCAGAGACAAGGTCAGAGATCCAGTCGAAAGCAGAGACAGGGACAGCGGTCTAGTCTTGCATAGGGACAAGGACATAGACATGTTCCATTTGGATCGGGATTTCAACGTACCCGTATGGGCGTGTGGACAGCCAGGTACAGCAGAGCCATGAACAGCTTCATGTTATTGCCACGTCAGGTTCGACTTCTATCCATTGTAACCGATAGAGGGAACAAGTTGGGTTGAGACCCATTCGAACAGAGAGACTGACAGACAGTCAAAGAACTTTAGTTACATTCTCGCGGACATACGGCGGATATGAGTATGTTAGTGACAGGGGATCATGGGACTCATGCTCATTTATAGTCCAATATATGTTGCGAGGATGTTGCCCTGACATATATTGATGGGAGGAAGCCGATGGAGTGTTCTTTGTTTGAAGATCTCAGAGGAGCCCAGCTTGTCGTGGAGGAGCCCAGCCCTGCAGAGTAAGATGATGGTATGGCCTTGGGCGAGTATGGCCTTGGGCAGGTATGACCTTGAACGGGTATGGCCTTGGATCTTCATTCATAACACACTATCTTCCTTTGAGATTTGCGTTAATTTCGAGGATGAAATTCTAATTCGTTGGGAAGACTGTAACGGCCTGAAAATTTGACTTGCGCCACGTGTCAGGTCAGGGTCGAATGTGGGATCCATTCGTCGAAATACGTACGCCCGAATCTCGGGTGCTGACACTGAGAATATCCAATTTGAGATAGTAATGTTAATTGTTGAGAAATGTATATGCGGGGAATTTTGGTGAGCCGAAACACGAATGGGGACACTCCTCGAATCGCGTACTGATATGGGACCGGAATAGTGGCTTAATGTGGCTATATTGGCTATAGTGGTTTTAGTGTGGTCACATTAAAACCATATACATTGGATACGCCTCGTGATGCATGTGGCGCGAGTATCGAGAATGTGAAATGAGGTAGGTTGGTGCCTAGAGATGTGCGCTGCTCAATTTATAAAAAAAGCATAAAAAATATGTTTTTGATGTGCCTCGAGTTTCGCTCCACACGGATCTCGAGGACACACGTTTACTTAATGAGGAAGAAATAAAAAAAAGGATAAGAGAAGAGGAGAGAGAGAGAGAGATCGACAGCAAGGGGGAGAGGCGGCAACGGCGTCCCAGTAGCGACGCGGACGGCGGAACGGGACACCGTCACGCTCTAGTGACGGCCGGCAGCGGCGCGGCCAGCAGCGACGGTGACCTTCAGGCGGATAGACGAATCGACAGCAGTGGCGCGCGGAAGACGTGCGACGATGCGGCTCTGGCAAGGGTGGCTGGATGGTGGCAGGCGATGCGGAGGCCGCGAACGGCGTACTTGGAGGCAGTGCAGCAATGGGCGACGGAGGACGACGAGCGGTGGCGCGTTTGCTCGCAGCGGAGGAGCTCGCGCACAACAGCTTCGGCAGGATCGACAGAGGCGCGACGACGGGATCGGCGCAGCTGGACGGCGGCGTGGTTGTGTGGAGGACGATGATGAGCAGCGCGGCCAGCAGCTGCGTGGTCTGGTTGCGGTGGCACTGGCTCGGGTGCAGCGACGAAGAGATACAGCGGCGGCGAGGTGACACCGGTAATAGCACGGCGGCGGCAGTAACACCGGCGGCGGCAGCGGCGGTAGTGCGGCTTCGACGTCAGCGCGGTGAACGACGCGATGGCGTTGTCGAACCAATCGAAGGTGTGACCTTGACGAATTACGACGACGCGATGGTGGTGAGGTGTACTTTACCTAATTTTAGTGCGATTTGCCTGATTTAAGTAATTTAAATGGTATAAATGGACACCAAGGACGTAAGAGTCGGGTGTCGAGTGCGCAAATCGAGGCTTGAGCGGACGTGTTATCGACGAATTGGATTGTTCTCGAAAACAGTACGTAAACCAGTTAGGACTTGTACAGTGGTTTCCTTTCATTCTATTGGCTATTATTCACTACTTTGTGATAGCTTATTTTCATTCTAGTTGATTGCTGCTTGGTGATAGCTATCTTTACAATTATTGTTTGTTGAGTGGTCTATTGGCAAGTGAGTCATGGTTACTGTTATCTGCGATATGAGAGTGTTAGGGCTGGGAGGCAGGGGTCTCGTCCTAAACACGAGGTCTGTGGATATTTCATAGTCGCACGGGCTAGGGCTGGGAGGCAGGTGTCCCGTCCTAGATGGGTCTATGGATATCTCATAGTCGCAATGGCTAGGGCTGGGTGGCAGGTGTCTCGTCCTAGATCCGGGTCTGTGGATATCTCATAGTCGCAAGGGTTAGGGCCGGGAGGCTGGGGTCTCGTCCTAAACCCGAGTCTGCTGGGCTTTTACCGCGACTCAACGACTTTTTGGTCGGGACTCCTTGTTACTTGGCCTCACTCATCGAGTGATTTGTTTACAGTCTTTTATATTCATGCGTTACTTGTTCATTTCTTTCTATTTGCATGAATTCGACTGCTTTGGATTATTTTGAAATGATGTATACGTCCTACTGGCTTTACTTACATGGGCTCGTCATTTTTGGGTTTGACTGAGTGCAGAGTCACAGACGGGTAGCAAAAGGGAAGGCTCCATAGCTAGGTAAATTTTTGTATCTCGTGTATTACTCTCCTCTGATGACAACATATTTATTGGGTTCCACAATTAGGTTGCCTAACTCTTTTCAATTATTGTTGAGTTATTTATTTGTAGTAATTACTTCCGCTAAACTGTAAAACTTGCAAAATATTAATAACTCAACTTAAAATGGTGAAATTGCGTATAATGAGGGATTGAAAGGCTGACTAAGTCTGCGTTGACCTTGCGAGACTGGATTGGGGGTCCACGTGGGCTTAGGCCAGGTGGGGCCCAGTTTGTGGGAAACTGGGGCCGTCACAAGGGTCAACCTTATCGTATGAGTTGTTACACTCTTTAGGTTCTTATACACGTGAGGCACGACCTAGTTAGGTATATGTCGCATAGAGGCATGATGAGACAATGTGTGATTTATACATGAGAGCATATTACTTATGACGGACGTAGTTGCAGACTTGTTAGGATATTGTTACTGCTTAGGCGTATGCATGTACCCAGAGAATAACACAATTAATTGTGTTTTCTTAGCACTATAGTAGAGTTTCAGATACCTTAAAGATAATAATATAGCAAAAAGATGAAGAAATGTTTGATAATATTTTCATTACAATCGATTAACTTGATAGATTTTTGGGTTGGACATGATCCAAAATGGTAGGTGCAGGGTTGCCAACAAAATGATAGAAGAGCAAAGGTATCGCCACATAAGTTTTATTCTCGTACTAATTTGGCAAGCACCTTGATCTCGATAAAACATGATTACCTCCAGATTTGGATACGAGGGTTAGGGTATATGTCCAGGGTGCCCAATTATAGTCAAGTGACATGTGAAAAAAGTTTAATTTGTGTGAGCGCTTAGAATGAGATTTACTAGTCGCTTATTGCTCAAGATGGTGCTTATACGATATCATATATGGACGAGTCAAGATGGTGCCTAGGGATGCGCAGGGTCACACAGGTAGAATCAGAAATATATGAAGACATTTTAGACTATTAAGCAAGCAAGAAAGGAATACGTGAATAAGACCGCGATGGGTTGAGCTATGAGGTAGACCACTAATCTACTTAAAGATTTCTCTCAGGAAGGGTCATAAACGATTTGGGATCAAGGGAAAACTTGCACTGAGATTCATAGGGTTGTTTCAAAAAGTCTGATGAGTTGGGGATGTTGCATATCAATTGAGATTATCAAGCAAGTTGGCAGGGCTTCATGATGTTTTCCACATTTTTATGCTGAGGTTGGCCAGATCAAGACTGAAACAGATGGTTGAGATGACTAGGATCGAGGTCAGACCAATGTGAAATACGAGGAGCACCCTATTGAAATAGTGGATCACAAGGTACATACTCTTATAAGGAAGGAAATACCACTAGTACTCGTTTATTAGCAGTACCATAAGGAAAAGGAATTTACATGAGAGAGTTTATCGTGCGAGAGCGATATGCCCTCTTGTTTCAAGGTAAAGTTGTAACTTAAGTTTGAATTTCGGGACGAAATCTCTTTTAGTTAGGAAGATTGTAACGACTCGCTCTAATTAATCCTAGTTAACTGATAAATTAAAATTAGGACATTAAGCTCGGACCTACGTGAATGTCGCGAAAAAGTCTAGGGCACACTTGACGAGGTAAATTAAAGTTATTTTTGTGTGGCGTGTGTTAAATTATTTTGTTATTAGTTAATATTTGCATCCTACTAGTGTTGAATTTTAACTGGTTACGTTGTGTGTACATTGTGACGAGAGCGAATGACGATGCAAGTACACGTAACGCGAGTGTATGGCTAGTTGGGGTTTGAAGTCATATCACCCATCACATCACATCACCATCACATCACTTTCTCTCTTATCTACAAATAAATAAATAAATAAAACTCTCTTTATCTCATCCTCTCTCCAACCGATCCTTTCATCTCTCTGTCTCATTTTTTTTTTCTTCTTCTCCAACATTACTCCATCATTAAATGGTTTCACTCTCATTAAGCTCTCCTCCCACTCTCGAGAGCTCTCTTAACTAGACCTCCCACTTCTTTCATGGTGTTATCTCCTCTTGGCGATGCTGTCAAAATTTTCCTAGATGAGGCAAGTGGTGGTTGTGGTTGGGTTTTTGAAGAAATTTGGAGGTTTTAATGGTGGTGTTGTTGTGTTGGTTGTTGATATTGTGTTGTTGGTGTAGATGTTATTGGTGATGTAGTGTTCATGTTGTTGTTGTTATTGTTAAAAAAAGAAATAAATGATGACGACGTCTTTGGATAGATGAATTGAATTTGTTTCTCCAGAGACAAAAATCGGGGATGTTAGGCTAGGTCAGCCTAAGCCCAACTCGGTTGGGACAGGCCGACTCGGGCTCGACCCGGTTGGCAGGACCGACCCGGGTTTGACCTAATTGGGTCGAGCCAGACTCGACCAGGGCCCAACCCCAATTAAATAATAATTTACTTTTTAAAATAAATTAAATATAATTTTAAATAAAATAAATTCCAAAAATAAGAAAAATGGGTATAAAATTAAGGAAAATTTCAAAAAAAAAACTACATAAAATAGGAAAAACTAGAAAAGGATATAAAATAGGTTTCGAGACATTTCAAGCATTTGACACCCTAGTGTAACTTGAAAAGCGTGTCACAATCAAAATTTGGAATAAAATTCTAAATTTTGGTTTTCATTATGAAATTATTAAATAAGACACTAAAATATTTTAAAATGACAAACTTGGACACTAAGGAATTAGGAGACTAGTTGGGTTTCGGGCGTACAGTTCGAGGTGCGAGAGCGGATATTTTCGATGTGATTTCATGAACGTCGAGATAAGTAAACTCATAAGAAAGTTAGCTTAGATTTTAGTTATTTTCCTTGTAATTCACTTATTTCGCTATTACTTTTCGCCAGCGAGGCTTGCATACTTACTCTATTCCGTGTGTGTCTACGTATGGTAAAAAGGACGGTATGACCTCTTTCTAGCTTTCTCGTAGATGACGATCGATTGTTGCCACGATGTTAGTCATACCTTAGACTGCGCTTTAGATTTCTTTCTCGAGTCGATGATCTCAAGAATGGGTTGATGTAAGGCTCGCCTCTGTCACAAAGTTTTTGTCATTTGAGGAGTTGGGCGGAAGTGTACCTTCCTACCAAAAGAGTTCCTCATTTCGATGGTGAAGAGGTGGCGGGGATTACCTTGCCTCCAAGGCTTTCTCAGTTTAGTATGTGTGTCCCAGGGCCCAATGGCTATATACACACACTCGCGTTCCATATTCTTGATTGTCTTAGCTACTTATATTCATGCATTACATTTTCATTTATTTACTTTATCTGCATGAATTGTAGTTGTTTTTCTCTTAGATTTCCCGTGAATACTAATTGAATTTCTCTGGGATTTACTCATTGGAACTTGTCATTATTTTTTGTGGCATGTTGCAGATCGTACGACAAGCTGGATCTAAAGAACCACAATACCTTCACTTATAGGTGTTTGTATTTATGTATGTAATACTTTTGGGATCATTTTAGGAGACTTATTACCTGATACATGTATATTGACACTTATTATACTTTTTCGTCTTTTTTGATATACATGGTATCTTTTGCCAGGTTTGTTAATTAATGCAAAACTTATTTACATTACTTATTTGCATACTATTAAGACTTCCACTATTTAAATAACATAAATGAGTCAAAATAAACAAATTAAGTTGTAATACTCTATAATTTAGTATATTTTGACAAAATAATCATTTAAACATCGAAATTGACTAAGTTGGATTTTTATATGGTTAGTTAGCAAGCCTCATGAATAGGTGTGCAAGTGACGTGGCATGAGCTAGCGACGTGTCCGTGATATTAAGGTGCTTGATTTGCCTTGAAATTAGGGTTGTCACATTGTATAAATCCTAAAACACCTTAATTAACCTCAGAAAACTAGGGAAGAGTCTTGAGAGGTTGTTGGCGAGATACATAGTGTCGGGAGGCCGGATTAGCCTAGAAGCTTTGAGTGGATTGTAAGTAAATCGATTGAGATACTTTTCTTCATTTCATGCATTGATGTTGTTTGTTTACAATTGTTTATATTATTTTGCTTATTTGGACTTTTAGTGTTATGATTGGTGTACTTTATTTTATTATGTGATTATTGTTAAATTAGAATATGTGTGTTTAAGTTTATGGTGTGGTTTGGGGTGTACGCGGCTTATGGGGTATGGGAGGTTTGGGGTGTACGCGGCTCATGGGCTATGAGACCTTGAGATGTCGGTATACTAATTAGTCAGTGTCATATACCTACTCTATGAGGTTAACAAAATGATTGAGCAGTGATCAATTAGGGTAATACCAAAGTTCTTTATGTAAAGACCTATTACATGAAGTCGATAAGCCATATTTCACAACTAATATCTAGACCAATGTATGAAATGATTAAGCTGCGACCAATAAGGGTGATATCAAAGTATTATGTGTGCGGACCTATTACATGAGGTCGATATTCCATGTTTCGCAACTAATAAGAAGAACACTTATGCATAAAAGGTGGCCAATAAGGGTAACACCAAAGTACTATATGTGCGGACCAATTATATGAGGTCGATATGTCGTGTTTCACAACTAATAAGAAGAATACCTATGCATAAGCGGTGACCAATAAGGGTAATATCGAAGTACTATGTGTGCGGTGTTGGGGCATGTGCCCTAGGTCAATCCATTAATTGTCTTTATGAATACTTTAAGTTAACAAAATAGAGGATTTCATTTGTTGTTTATTATAATTAATTTGCGTGTTTACATTATAATAAGATCCATGGGTATTTACAAAAATATCCTAAATGTCCCTAGTCGATCATTATACTGGGAACTATAATGAATTAAGACTAGTGTGAGTCTTGATTGATGATCATATGATGATTATACATATAGGGATACGAATCAAGATTACGAGTACTTATTAGGGAACAAAGTCTTTGACCGAATTCGCTATGAGAACATCACATGGATTAAGTCATAGTTGTTTCTCATGATAGGTATATTTTTCAGTCCTCTGACTTGAGATTACCAGAGACTTCAACATTAGGAACAATGATTTGAAACTATCAAACGTTGTCTTTAACCGGACGATTATAAAGGTTGTGATTGGTTACTGTGTGAGCAATGTGATGAAGTTGTGTAATCAAGATAGAATTTGTCCCTCTCATATAAAGAGAGATATCAATGGATCCCTCGATGTGTTAGACTGTTAAAAGGCCAGTCTAAGTGAATTGATATTGATCAATGTCACTTGGATGTTTTCATCTACCTAGAGATCGAGACTAGTAATGAATTGAACATGTTGGATGACAATTCCATGCCTTATGTTTATCAAAAGGATATCGTGTGACAAAAGGATGTTATATACACTATTAATTAGGTTGTATCGATTTGATATTCGTACGTCTTGGGTAGTCATAATGTCTTGCTAGAGGTCGCTTATGACTTGTATACCAAAATGTGTTTTGGTACACCGCCAACATTGTATGAGCCTATTGGGTCGCACACTAAGAATGGTTTTGCGAGATTTTAAGATGGTTCATAAAAATGAGTTTTTTATGATAAAACTCATGACAGAAACATCCTTGTGGTGTATTACACTTATACTTCTTTAAGTAGGGGTATATGTGTAATTTAGTTAACCTTCTATATACAAGGGTTGTATAAATAGACACTTTAAGATAGAACTCACGCATGAAAGATTAAGGGTCGAAACTATATTTTCGTTTCAGAAATGAATTAGGGTTTCTGGTACGCTCTGGATTGTTTTGGAGAGAAACAAAAAAGGTTTGGTATTCTCTTGAAGCTAGCACTTTGAATCTCGGCCGCCGTTCATGTGTGGACTGCTGGTAGGGCGTTCGTCGTTGGCAGCGCCTTAGAGATTGATCAACCTTCAGAAAGGTATATTGCGACCGATATATGATTAAGTTTTCATGGTTTAAACGTTTTTAATGGAATTAGATTCATATCCTGTTGGGGTTTTTGTCAAAATTGTTTTGTAATTTTCGCTGCGTATGAACCCCAAAAACCCAAAACGTGGACCCATTACATGAGGTTAATATATCGTATTTCACACCCGATAAGAAGAATGCCTATGTGTATAACTAAATAAGTGACTAACTGTTGGGGCATGTGCCCTAGGTCAATCTATTAACTGTCTTTATGAATACTTTTAGTTAATAAAATAGAGGATTTCATTTGCCATTTATTATAATTAATTTGCATGTTTACATTATAATAAGATCCATGGGTATTTACAGAAATATCCTAAATGCCCCTAGTCGATCATTATTCTGGGAACTATAATGAATTAAGACTAGTGTGAGTCTTGATTGATGATCATATGATGATTATACTTATAGGGATATTAATCAAGATCACGAGTACTTGTTAGGGAACAAAGTATTGGACGGACCCGCTATGAGAACATCACATGGATTAAGTCATAGTTGTTTCTCATGATAGGTATATTTTTCAGTCCTCTGAATTGAGATTACCAGAGATTTCAACATTAGGAACACAGTGATTTGACACTATCAAACATTGTCTTTAACCAGACGATTATAAAGGTTGTGATTGGTTACTGTGTGAGCGATGTGATGAAGTTGTGTAATCAAGATAGAATTTGTCCCTCTCATATAAAGAGAGATATCCAGTGGATCCCTCGATGTGTTAGACTGTTAAAAGGCCTAGTCTAAGTGAATTGATATTGATCAATGTCACTTGGATGTTTTCAGTCTACCTAGAGATCGAGACTAGCACAATTGAACATGTTGAATGACAATTTCATGCCTTATGTTTATCAAAAGGATATCATGTGACAAAAGGATGTTATATACACTATTAATTAGGTTGTCTCGATTTGATATTCGTACGACTTGGGTAGTCATAATGTCTTGCTAGAGGTCGCTTATGACTTGTATACCAAAATGTGTTTTGGTACACTGCCAACGTTGTATGAGCCTATTGGGTCGCACACTAAGAATGGTTTTGCGAGATTTTAAGATGGTTCAGAAAAATGAATTTTATATGATAAAATTCATGACAGAAACATCATCGTGGTACATTACACTTATACTTCTTTAAGTAGGGGTATATGCGTAATTTACTTAACCTTCTATATACAAGGGTTGTATAAATAAACGCTTTAAGTTAGAACACACGTATGAAAGATTAAGGGTCGAAACTCTATTTTCGTTTTAAAACAAACTAGGGTTTTCCGGTACGCTCTGGATCGTTTTGGAGATAAACAAAAAGGTTTGGTATTTTGTCGAAGCTAGCACTTCGAATCTCGGCCGCCGTTTGTGTGTGGACTCCTGATAGAGGGCGTTCGTCGTTGGCAGCGCCTTAGAGATCGATCAACCTTCAGAAAGGTGTTTTGTGACCGAGGTATGATTAAGTTTTCTTGGTTTAAACGTTTTTAATGGAATTAGATTCGGATCCTGTTGGGGTTTTTGTCAAAATTGTTTTGAAATCTCCGCTCCCCAAAACCCAACACTAACCATGGTCTATGTGATCAATAGGGTATATGTGACGACCCTAAACCCAAAAGACATGCTCTAAGGGCAATTTAGTGATTTTGCAAACCCTACACTAATTGGTCCCACTACATAAACCTAATTATAAACCCTAGCCCCATTTTTGTTCAAAACCCCAAATTTGAAGAGATGGGTATATGATAGCTTGTTGGTGATCTCATGGTAGGTGTTGTGCTCAGAAGTTAATAAAGTCCCCTATTGAAGGTAATTACATTTTCTCTCTCTCTCTCTCTCTCTCTCTCTCTCTCTCTCTCTCTCTCTCTCTCTCCCTATTTCATGTTAATGATTCAAAGTTTTAGAAGCCATTAATGGAGGTCTTGAAATACAACCACCAAAATAATGGTGTGTTTGTGTTTTAAAGGTCCAATTGGATTGGGTAACCCTATATAAATAAACTTGTTAGATTTGGGGCGAATCGACGGATGCAGTGAATTGGAAAACCTCAATTGGGGAGCACCACCGTCACGACGCCACGGGAGAGTAATAGCGGCACCGGAAAGTGAGGCGGCGACAGCACAGCCATCGCCACCGGCGAGGGATAGGGGCGCCACTAGGCCACCCCCAATTCCCCTAAGTAAGAAGTGGTTCCAATGGCATAACCCCATCACCATCTCCGGGTAGAACATTCTGCCCGAGAGGGAGAAGAAAAACCAAGAGCCAGTTTGGCCCCTGGACCAAAAACCAGTGGCTGAACTGCTCCCTAGAACAAAAAAGAATAATGAAAAAGTAAAGTATATATAATAAAAATAATATATAGATGTATATATGTAATTAAAAAAATACAAACGAATCTTTGTTTAAAATGAGGCGCACTATTGCGCTCCCAAGGGAGGCTGGTCGGAGCCCACCCCTCGACCTCGCATTGAGAGACGAGGGACCCTCGAGACCCATACTAGTGAACCACAAAATAAATCTACAAATAGATTTGAGTTAATATGAATTTTCATTGATGTGAGTGTGTCTTAAGTTGTTTAGATTTGCAAGGAGATTCGTATTGGACCTCGAGCGCATGAAGATCGAAAATAGGATTCGCAGCGAGTCGAGGTAAGTAGAGAGCTTGCTCGATTATCAAATATGGCATGATATTAGTTATGTTAGTACATACGTTTTTAACTAGAGACTTGGGAAATGGGTTGCATCATGCTATTAACTCGATCTACGTATCTATGGAATGTGAATGCATTTATTTTCCTCTCTTATGATATTCATCTCCCTAGGATGTTTGTGGAGTCCCCACTAGGGCATTATTACCAAGTACCCAGGATGTTTGTAGTGCCACCGAGGGCTTTACTATTTTTGGCCCCAGAATATTTGTGGAGTTTACCACTGAGGGCTTTGCTTGTCTAATTAAATTCATAAGTGTATCAATTAGGGACATGAGTTGGAGTTGACTTCTCTTATACTTTGTGATAGAGGGACGTGTATCGGTGACGTCTTTGGATGAACTTACTATAGGGTTGATGGGACTAACGAGATGACACATAAGGCCTGAGTGTTGTCTAGTGGTTGCCATCACCTCGAGCGTAGGTGAATAAGTCACCGGTTCTCACCAATAACTAGTATGCATTGAATGAGACCACAACTTTATATTATTACTATTCCTATAGTATCTCTATTTGTGAACTCTATGCATGATAATGAGTTTTGACTTGAATATGCTTTTATCTACTTGTTGACTTGATTTATGAATGCTTTATAAACCCATGGGATTTCTTGTTTTAAATGCTCCTTTATTCAATTTAAACTCATGCTAGCATTGCTTGCTTATTAAGTATTACTTGCGTATTTGATGGTTGAGTGGGTTTTATGCATTATTGAGCTATGTTGTCCCTTTTAGCTCACCCCACTTACATCTCAAACCATATAGATCGGCGATAGACAAAAGATTTATTATGTTGATTATTTTTTGCCTTGTATATATAAATAAATCGCTAGATATATAGATAATTGTGTTCCTTATCAATCTAATTGTTTCTAATGGTATACACAAGTGGATAAGGAATTTGAGTTCCACAAACAATGGAAGGAATGACAATGAATGACGCAAGGAAATCGAAGCGAACTCCTTGGGGAGAGCCCGCATGCGTTTCAAGTGATATTTGCAATGACTACTGTGAGAACGAATAAAATTTGATTGAGAATTACATAGTGTGATGCGCCTATATTTAATAGTAGTGTAGTAAATAACATACTCGAACAATAATCATGAGACTTGGAAGGGCAGTGAAATGCCATGCTTACATAAACTTTGACATTTGAGACTCTATTTAAATAGTTAAAAGTCATGATTTCTTGTTTGTAAAGGAAGATCATCAATCTTAGTAAGGATACAAATAAATTTTGGTCTCAAACAACAAAATTAAGTTAATTTGGCTAGGAAGCTAAACTTGAAAATTGAATTCAAGATAGGAAGGACTTATGTACTCTTAAACGTCTAACTCTTGATTAAAGATGCGAATAAATGGTTTATGATTTAACCCGATTAAAGGTCATTACTATGTTATGACTTTTATTGTTACATGTGATCTATTTTTCTTGAAAAATAAGTTTTTCGACTATATTGGACCATGATTTTCTGAATTGATGTTTATCGATTTTCAAGGAAGAACTTTACGTGTTTTACAAGATTTGAATGCATAACCAAGTGTAAAAGGGAACGAATTATTTTCTTGGTGTTTTGAAAATGAAGTGAATAGACTCATGTATATTTTAAAGATTTCTTGTCGTAACTTCACTTTGGTGTTTACAAAATGGGTTTTACTTTAATTCACAAGCATGGTTGAGATTTCCTAAATGATCGGTCTTATGAAAGTTTAGATCCAATTCGGATTGTATGAAAGAGTTTTAATGAATTTGAAGGTTTTGACTTAATAAAAATGTCAAAGTATAGGTTTAGACATAAGTTTTTATGTTATGGTGGAAATAAAAAAAACATTTATGTGGTTATGATGTACTTTTAAGTCGCGTTGACCAAATTGATTTGAAAAGACATTTACTGTCATTCCAAACCAGATGATGGATTTAGATTTTTTTTTATGAAAATGAGTTTAACTTGATTTTGAAATAAGATTTTTAATGAAAATGAAAGACTTTGAAAAAAAACCCGATTCAAAGTTTACTTCTTGATAATTGAATCATGTTTCTTGATGTTTTAATCGATCATGTACAAAAAGGTTAAATTTAAACCAACTATCAATGAGGTGAATATCGAAATTGAGGATCCCAAGTCGAGGGATGTATTTAACAAGATTTTCATGAGTGAGATCGTGTTGCCAAGTAGAAGTTTGTAAATATTGAAAGGACTCAGGACATTAGAGTTAAAATAATATAAATCAAAGGCACCCGACTCAAAGATAAATTGTTCTTACTTAACTAGAAATGAGTTGACTCATAAAATTTGGGAATACCAAAAACTTGATAAATTATTTTCAAAATGAATGTGGTGTATGAAATGATAGTACCAGAATTGAGAAATTAAGTAATGCCTCAAAACTGAGTGTCTTATATTGTGTCAAAACTTGTACAGTTTGAATGATGTCCACCATTGTTAATGATACCATAATAAACCCAATGATAGATGAATCATTAAAATGGGAGATACCCAACTAAAAGAATATCATTGGTATGATTTTTTGGTAATGGATACGTGAACTAACGACTATTGAGGCAAAGTGGAACCTAATATGATTGTAAGGGTAGTTGAATGAAAATAATGTTGAGGAATAAATAATGTAACTAATGTCACCTAACATAAGTAAATGATATGTTGATTCTTAAAATTGGGGATCCTAAGATAGGATCGACCTATGGAGAAAAAATAAGTTAATAGGTGATTTGAGAAATTATGAACTCAAGAGAGAAAACAGTTACTATGATAGCTTTTCATAGTCGTATGATTTGCAAGGGGAATACCATGTTCTAAAACTTAAAATTCCAAATCGAAGGGGTGACGTTACGAGAAATCATAAAAATCACTTATGGAAAGTAACTCGAAAATGTTCGGTAAGAGAGAACGTTACTTTAGGAGCCATGCTACCCAAATTAAATAGTTTTGGAAAGGATAAAGGATCAAACCAATGATTGGTAGACAATTTAAAATTGGAGATTCTAAGCTGGGATCGACTTCCAATAAAGTTAATATTGTGTAACACGAATAATGCGATATCTAGGAAAGATGAGAAAATATCTTAAACTAGTTATGAAACATGTATATTTAGGTGAAGATGAGATCTTCTAAATTTGACACTATTATGGATTGTTAGACAAAGTCTTGCTTGCACAAGAGAGCTTGAGGATTTAATGTAAATTCTAAAATGAAAATCCTAACCGAACGGTGTAAGAGAACTTGAAATGCAACCTAAATGGCAAAGATGACCAAGTTTTAAGGATATTGACAAGTAGTGAGAGGCACAAAATATTAAAGGTTGACACATTAATTAGTGAGAATATAAGAGTTTAAAACCATAACCTATTATATTGGCAAAGTAGACTTGAACATTTCATCGGATAAAAGCAAAATTCGTAAACACATATAGTTTCAAAGTTGGGGTACCTTTGGTTCAAAGTTTTAAATGGCACAACATGAAAGTTACACTTCGTCTAAGTACTAAGTACACAGTCATGTACATTTATTTTGAAGTATATGAAGAACAAATACAAAGTGCGACAGTAATAACGCACATGAGCAACAAATTGAAATGTTGATGGTGAATTATGAACTTAAAATAACTGGATCATAGTTAGTTACGGGTCCTTAATGACAAAACCCAGACTTGGGTTATATATTCTCAAGAAACGATATAAAAGTTAAACCACCATTGGTTTTTCAATAAAAGAAGTTCTATATAAACAATAAGAGTTAAGAGTTAGCTCGAGATGATGATAGGAGACGATTGTGCAATAAAATGTGAACTTTGACTATGTCAAAAGAATTTAAAATGTCTTCTCAGGATTGTGAGAGTTAATTGGTACGAAGATGCGATATGACAAGTTTATAGAAATTCAAGTGATTATGATAGGAGACCTTGGTATGGAACAAAAATTATGATGTAATAAAGTGCATAAAAATGAGTATTGAAAGCTACTTAGGGGGATATCGACGTTGATGATTAATCCATAGCTTACCATGAGTTGAAGCTTACTGTGTAAAGCAAACGATTAAATGTAATAGAGAAGTTACAAGGTGGACCGTTGGTCAAGAGTTGACTTTAATTATGAACCTACAAGAATGAACGTTTATAAGCATGTAATAACAATGATGTTAAGGTATAATTCTAGAAAAACATACTATGGCTGCTCATTTGTAACCTCCACAGATAAGTTGCAAGGACAAAATGGGTAGTTTATTTATATGTGTAACTAAGATGGTGACATAGATGGTGTGCTAGTGTTCATATGACGATAGCAAATATCTATCCTTATTCTTACTACCAGTTGGTGGTATGGAATTGTTACCAGATAGGCAGAGATATTTCTAGGACACATATAGGTGTCAGATCACCTCTCAGTATGTTTCCTTTTACTGGTTAGTTGGTTGGACGACTTTGGTGCACATTGCGATATCGGTGGAGATTATAAGGAATATCCAAAAACATGTGAAGATACAAGAACTCGATAGGTAGCTAGGGTATAGACATACCTTATGAATTTCGGCATATGAGATGAAAATAATATAATTGAGAAGTTAGAGTCAAAAGTAAGATTTAATTTCACGTAGGGTACAAGTAAATTTTACAAGTGTGGATTTGCATCAATAAAAAAAGTCGTACAAGAAATCATTACAAATATACACGTTAGGCTACGGAGGCTACGGAGGTATTTTACTTTTACTTTCGATGACAAAATTTCTTTCAAATTATGGATGATGTGACGACCCAAAGCCTAAAAAACCTTCCCTATAGGCAATTTAATCATTTTTCAAACCCTATACTAATTGGTCCCACTATATAAACCTAATTATAAACCATAACCCCCTTTTTGTTCAAAACCCCAAATTTGAAGAAATGGATATATGAGAGCTTGTTGGTGATTTCGTGGTGGATGTTGTGCTCCGCGGTCAATAAAGTCCTTATTGAAAATAATTGCACTTCTCTCTCTCTCTCACTCACTCTATCTCTCTCTCTCTCCATATCTCTTATTCTTTAATGATTCAACGCTTTAGAAGCCATTAATGGAGGTCTTGGTTTACAACCCACAAAATAATGGTGTGTTTGTGTTTCAAAGGTCTAATTGGAAACTCGTTAGATTTGGGGCGAATCGACAAATGCGGTGAATTGGAAAACCTCAAAAGGGGGAGCGCCATCGTAACGACGCCATGGGAGAGTGACGGCGGCGACAACACCGCCATCACCCCCGGTGAGAGATGGGGGCGCCAATAGGCCACCCCCCCAATCCCCCTAAATGAGGGTTGGTGCAAAGGGCCAGTTTGGCCCCTTGACAGAAAACCAGAGGCTGAATTTTCCCCTGGAACAAAAAAATAATAAAAAAGTAAATTATATATAATAAAAATAATGTATATAACATATGGAATAAAATATTATATAGATGTATGTATATAATTTTTTTTTAAAAAGAAATGAATCATCGTTTCAAATGAGGTGCACTACTGCGCCCCCGAGGGAGGTCGGTATGGTCCCACCCCTCGACCCTCGCATTGGGAGACGGGAGACCCGTGGGACCCACACTAGTGGACCTCAAAATAAATTTAAAAATAAATTAGAATTAATATGATTTGTCATTGATGTGAGTGTCTTAAATTTTTAGATTCGCAAGGCGTTTCACATTGGATCGCGAGCTCGTGAAGATCGAAAGTAAGATTCACAATGAGCCGAGGTAAGTGGGGAGCTTACTCAATTATCAAATATGGAATGGTATTAGTTATTTTAGGATATAAGTTTTTAACTAGAGACTTGGGAAATGGGTTGCATCATGTTATGGGCTTGGATCTACGTATTAATGGAATGTGAATGCATTTATTTTCCCTTCTTATGATACTCATTACCCCAGGATGTTTGTGGAGTCCCCACCGAGGGAATTATTAGCAAGTAATATCTAATGCACCAGTTTGTTCGTGGTGCCACCGATGGCTTTACTATTTTCTTCCCCAGGATGTTTGTGGAGTTTGCCACTGAGGGATTTACTTGTCTAATTGAATTGATAAGTGTATCAATTAGGGACATGAGTTGGAGTTGCCTTCTCTTGTACTTTGTGATAGAGGGACGTGCATCGGTAATAGCTTTGGATGAACTTACAATTGGGTTGATGGGATTAACGAGATGACACATAAGGCATGTGTGTTGTCTAGTGGTTGTCATCACCTCGAGGGTAGGTGAATTAGTTACACCGAATTCTTGCCAATACTAGTTTGCATTTAATGAGACCACGACTTTATATTATTACTATTTCCTAGCATATCTCTTTGTGAACCTTATGCATGATAATGAGTTTCGACTTGAATATGATTTTATCTATTTTGTTGACTTGATTTATGAATGCTTTATAAATCCATGCAATATCTTGTTTTAAATGCTCATTTATTCAATTTAAATTCATGATAGCCTTGCATGCTTATTAAGTATTACTTGCATATTTGATGGTTGAGTGGGTTTTCTGCATTATTGAGCTCCGTTGTCCCTTTTAGCTTACCCCACTTACATCTCAAGACCATACGGATCGACGCTAGATCATAATAATGGACAGGTGATAACTTGAAGCCTTCTCTTTTGATGTGAGTCTTGTATTGATATATTATATTATTTGTTTTTGAAACTATTGTACTTGGGTTGTAGTAAAATGGGTCTTTCGAGTAGATTGAACCTCACTCTTCCCTAGTTTGAATTTCTTCTTAGTAAATGAATGACTTAAAAAAATTATGAATTAAGGAGCCACATATAGTTTCATGGTTAATCATACGGATCTTGTTTACTTTATTCTACACTTTTGATCCATATGAACTTGTTGCATTATTCCCCATGTAGTTTTAGGGGTGTCAGGCCGCATTCTCGGACTCGATTGGCTGGGAGGCGGTCTGGGCTGGGTGACCCGACCCTAGGTTAGGTGAGGGTCGTCTCAGTATATCTGGGCTAATAATGTTAGGTACATAATTTAAAATAGGTGGTTCATTTAATAAGTCTATTGATACTACATTGTTTGGTAATGTATTTGTGTATCAATGATTATCGTGGTATAATGAATGTATGTATTGCGAGTTATTATCTTGTTGTGTTTAGAAATGTGGATGAATGTCTCTCAGTGTTGCTTTGTACATTACTGTACTCATCGAGTAGCAAAATGAGCAAATAAAAAATCGATGACTACATCTGAGCCTTTGAAGTACTATTACTTCTGACATTGTAGGTTGAGATTTTGTTATATGATGTATATATGACTTCTATATATTTTTGGGTTGTATATATTGGGTTAAGCGATAGTTTCCCATCTAGCTACATGTAACACATGTAATTAAACTATTTATCACTGTTATATTGGTTATATACATGTGATCATTATTTCTTGATTTCCACGGTAGGTGTATTTGTTAAGTCTTCCGCCGATAAGTTTAAAATAATAACAACTTATTAATTAACTCTAAAATAAAATGAATTTCAAATTGATTAATTTCAGTGCAAATAGCTAGGTAAATAGGGTGAAAAGACTCACTAATACGTTGTTAAGTTATACGTTGATATGATTAGGCCTTAATGATGAGATTAGGTCATGTGGTGTTTGAGACCGAAGAATTATAGATGTCGTCGAGTTGGACATATAGTTCGTTAGTGTCTACAATCTAGTGATTTTCTTCAACCAAAGATAGAGAGTGGGGTTAGAGATTGTGACATTAGTCCAAAAAGATAAAGATTAATGCACATTAAGGTGATCTTAACAGTACCAAGAAGACAGCTGGTGTGTTACGAATGTCGACAGACCAGACACATGCTTAGAAGATGTTTGTGGCTTCACGACTATCAACAACCTACCAAGCAGCCACATGCCAGACATGGAGCTCATGTGGTAACAGAATCGGAATTAGAGATGGCACATGATCCTGGTGAGTAAACGCATTTATTGTTGCGTTATTCATGCATTGTTTGACTTAGGCATAACAATAGCTACACCAATGATTTAAGAGGTAAAACTGAAAACTAGACTGACGAGAATAACTCAAATACGTACATATCAAGTGAGATAATGAAAGTAGTGATGCCTTATAAACACACTTAAATATTTTGTAAAGGAAAATTATGCCAAGGAGATTTCTCTTGAGTACTATAACCAGAGTGTCGTATATTGTGATAGTGAGCATGTAGTAGTTGAGCATAAACTCACCCACAGTAATAATTAAACCCAGGGTAAGCGGACAGGGGATCCACCTAAGGTAAATGGGAAATACGCCCTTTGGGACTAGTATCATTTGAAGTTTTGGCTAAGGTAATTATTGAGATAATGAAGTGAAAATAAATTTTTCCATATGTTTAAAATGCGAAGAACTAAGAGTCGACTAATGAGTGACTATTTTAGAAATGAGAGTAAGTTGTAAGATTAAGCTTATGATTAAGTTTAATTTTGAGGACGAAATCTCTATTAGTTCGAAAGACTATAAAGGCCCAGAATTCACTAATAGTAAATTAGTCTCTAATTAGGGTTACATACCTGTGACGCAGCCTAAGAGCGGGTATACGATCCGAATACTTAGTGTGAAGACTTAGTAGTATTGTGACTTTGAGTGATGGATGACTAGTTTGATGTATATGTGTACACTAATAAGTCACTCCTACTTGTATATAGTAGTCGGACATTAGCAGAGGTGGGCCTCGAGATGCGTGCTTACGTGGGATAGGGGTAGAGAGTGGTGCGGCAAGTTTAATTTAAGTTAATATAGTTTAATTAGTTGAATTAAATGTGGTTATAGTTTATTTACATTAGTTGTATCATAAGTTAGCAAATTAAAATAATAGCCATTAGATGTTCCTTGAAATACGTGTATACACATCAAGAGACTAATTAAGTATGAAATTAGTGTTAGCAAGGGAGAGTTATTGGAGAGTTAGTGGATGTAAACCATGATGTAGGCCATTAGATTAGTCTTGAAACACGTGTGTACATTAAGATTAATGGTTATTAATCAATCTTATCTATACATATAGGATTGAATAGATCAACTCATACAAACCGTTTAATTCTCATTCATTTACTTAGAGAAGAAGTAAGTTGGAGAAGAAGTTCAGCAAGGTTGATGGTGAATTTATGATGATTTTGGAAGGGATGATCAAGTTAATGGACTTATGGTGTGTTCAGTTGGATTGACTAAAGTGTTAATCATTTCACTAACTTGTAATCCGATGTTCACTTGCGCGGACTAAGTAATGAAATGGATTACACAATCATCTATCTGTGTGACTAATGTTAATGACCCAAAAGCTACTCGCTAGTTAATCCAACTTGTGGGAGTGCAATATTTCCGAATATGCCCTCAACAACAACAAGAAGATCATTCTTGCTATGTGATTATTTTTTGGTGCCAATTCGAAGTTCTCCACCACCATGATCATCATCAACATCATATCGATCCAACAAGAGATGGTGTTCCACTACCACCACTTCACAGATCCACCATGATCATCTTCAACATCAACATCATATCCAACAAGAGATGATGCTCTACCACCACCACCACCACCACTTCACATACCCAAATTCCATCCTCCACTATAACCACTGCCTCAAAGACTCTGTTCTTGCCAAGGATATCCATTGCCTCATCATCGAGGCCGCCGCAGCTGCCACCTGCGGTAAGCCCTAACAATGTTAACACCACCTCTATCGTCGCCGCAGACCACCAATAGCGACACCATCGGAAAGGACGAGATCAGCGAGAACAATGACTTTCCATAGGAGTGGCATTAGAGCGACGACGGAGAATGAGGAGAGGGATGGTGGCGAGGTGGAGGTGGAGGGAGATGGTATAAGTAGGGTTTGGGATGCAAACGATTGTTGTTGGGAAATTTAGATAGGGAGGGTAGAAATGTCATTTGTCTTAATCCACTTAAACTCCTATCCTATAAACTGAACAAGTCCCTAAATACGGATTACCTCTAATCCAAGGCCAACTTATCCAATGTTTGTTAATCCAACCCTATTAAGACAACCGAACATACCATTACATCATTAGGTAAGCAAGTCTACACTACTAGTTAACAAAGTCTTGAGAAAATTAGATGTATTAAATCAGTTTTGGTTTTTGTATGATTTTAGAGGCTATATGAGATTATTCTTGAAACTGGGTTGCATATTTGGGTTCCTTACGAAAAATCATTAAATTTGCTATAACGAAGTTTGGAATTCGAACTTAAATTGACCAAGTTATGATCAGTCAAAATGTTAGGTGTATATACTTTAGTTTTATTAAAAATGCATGCGTCTTTTGATAGTTTGTATGAGTATTAAAGCAACTTAATTACAACAACAACAACAACAACAACAACAACAACAACAACAACAACATAGCCTCAGTCCCAAATTAACTGGGGTCGGCTACATGGATCGAACTTTTCCATTGTGCTCAATTAAGTGCAATTGATGGTGAGCTTTGCTAACCATTCAAATCCCTCCTAATTAATGCATCCCATGTTAACTTTGGTCTGCCCATACCTCGTGGAATTTCTACAGTTTCTATTGAGTCAAGTTTTCTAGTTGGGGCATTTGTAGGCCGTCGTTGCAGGTGACCAAACCATCGCAACCGCCCTTCCCTAATCTTTGTATCAAATGGTGCTACTCCTACTTGTCTTTGAATTTCTATATTTCGTATTCTATCTTTATGAGTTTTACCACATATCCACCTAAGCATCCTCATTTCTGCTACGTTCATTTTATGTAATTGTTGTTGCTTTACCGCCTACCATTCACTTTCATAGAGCATAGCTGGCCTAATTGCGGTCCTATAAAATTTTCCTTTTAACTTAGTATGAACATTCCGATCACAAATCACCCCTGTTGCACTCCTCCATTTCTTCCATCCAGCTTGAATTCTATGTGTGACATCATTCTCAATGTTACCATCATTTTGTATGATTGATCCTAGGTATCTAAAGTGGTTTACCTTAGGAACTTCTACTTCCCCTAATTTTACCACTCCATCATCTCGATGTCTAATGTTTCTAAACTCACAGTGCATGTATTCGATTTTCGTCCTACTCAACTTAAAGCCTTTAGATTTTAATGTATCCCTCCAGAGTTCTAGTTTCCTATTCACTCCATTTTTAGTTTCATCCACTAAGAAAATATCATCTGCAAATAGCATATACCATGGTATATCCTCTTGAATATTTCTAGTTAGTTCATCCATAACTAAAGTAAATAGATATGGGCTTAAAGCCGATCCTTGATGTAATCCTATCGTAATGAGAAATTCTTTTATAACTCCTTCAAATGTCTTTATACTCATTACTACTCCATCATACATATCCTTAATAGTGTCTATGCATTTAGCATGCACTCTTTTTCTTTCTAGAAAATTAGGGAAGAGTCTTGAAAGGTTGTTGGCGAGATACATGGTGTCGAGAAGTCGGATTAGCCTAAGAACTTTACGTGGATTGTAAGTAAACTGATTGAGATATTTTTCTTCATTTGATGTTTTGATGTTGCTGCTTGTTTACAATTGTTTATATTATTATTCTTTTTTAGAATTTTAGTGCTATGATTGGTGTGCTTTATCTTATTATGTGAGTGTTGTTAAATTAGAATATGTGTGTTTAAGTTTATGATGTGGTTTAGGGTGAACGTGGCTCATGGGTTATGGGCCCCGGGATGTCGGTATACTAATTAGTTATTGTCACTTACCTACTTATAAGGTTAATAAAATGATTAAGCAATGACCAATTAGAGTAATACAAAAATACTATGTGCATTGACCTATTACATGAGGTTGATAAGCCATGTTTCGCAACTAATAAGGATAATACCTACGTGCACTGCTATATAAGCTATTACCTGAAAATTTAGGCCAATGTGTAAAATGATTAAGCGGTGACCAGGGTAACATTGAAGTACTATATGTGCAGACCTATCACATGAAGTCGATATGCCGTGTTTCATACCCAATAAAGAGAATGCCTATATGTACAACTAAATAAGTGACTACCCAAGGTCTATGTGATCAATAGGGTATAACTGGGCTAATGTGTTAGGTACAGAATTTAAAATGGGTGGTTCATTTGCATAGTCTATTGATGCTACATTGTTTGGTAATGTATTTGTTTATCAATGATTATTGTGGTGTAATGAATGTAGGTGTTGTGAGTTGTTATCTTGTTATGTTTGGAAATGTGGAAAAATGTCTCTCAGTGTTACTTTCTACATTACTGTACTCACCATCCTTTTTATGATGGTGGGTGTATATCCATCGAGTAGCAGACCGGGCAAGAAGAAGATCAATGACTACCTCTGAAGATTTGAAGTACTTTTACTTTTGATAATGTGGGTTGAGATTTTGTTATATGACTTATATATGTCCTCTATATACTTTTTAGGTTGTATATATTGGGTTAAGCAATAGTTTCCCATCCATACACATGTAATTACATTGTTTATCACCGTTATATTGGTTATATACATGTGATCGGTGTTTCCTTGTTTCCACAGTAGGTGTTTTTGTTAAGTTTTCCACTAATAAGTTTAAAACAATAACAACTTATTAATTAACTCCGAAATAAAATGAATTGTAAAATGATTAATTTTGATGCGAATAACTAGGTAAATAGGGTGAAAAGGCTGACTAATACATTATTAAGTTCTACGTGGATAGGATTAGGGTTTAATGAAAAAAGTAGGCCAGGCAGTGCCCTAGATTACGGGAACGACCGTCACAAAAAGTCTCTTAAGGCTAGCAATACACCATGAACCGATTTCAATACTCCTTGAAAAACATAGAGACAAGGCTCGGGCAAGTAAGATAACACATCAGCTGCATCGTTTAAGTTACCAGGGCAATAAGACACCTCGAGAACATATCCTAAAAGCTTTGTAACCCATTTCTATGTTCAGGGGTGTAGATGGTTAGTTGAAGATTAGTATGAAGGCTTTGATGATCAGTGAGCACTTGGAATTTATGACCCAACAGATATTCGTGCCACTTATAGATCGCTTCAGTTAAGGCATGGAATTCCTGTACATAAGTCAAAGCCTGTTGTAATAGTGGAGGTAAAATCTTACCAAAATAAGCTAGAGAATGCTCTTATTGTGACAAAATCACACCGATACCAGTAACAACCTAAATATAATTCACCATTATTAATGTCGTGGTTGCAGACGTGGCTGACAGCTTAGACGCTCGTGGGACCCGAAGCTAGGCTAGTGCACACCAAGAGCTAGGTAAATAATTATTTTGCGTCATGATTTATCTAATTTGTGATGTTTACAATGAAATAGAATAAATGACATCATAATGTGTGTTTCTATTACGTTTGACGTGTGAGACTGTGTTAAGTATTCGCCTCGATATACATGTCAACGTTGGTACCGAGTAGGCTAAAAGACTTAATACTAGGTTGGGAGAAATAATACCACATAAAATTAATAAAATGGGTTAAATAATTAATATGTAATGCCTATTTGATGGTTAGGGTCATGATAGTACGCATATGTTGCGTTTCAGGATGCGAAATCGGGCGTTGGGGCATTGGAACACCAGAAAGAAGGCTTTTGGGTTAAGAACAAGGGCAAGTGTGCCATTGGTGTTACATTTGGAGTCGTTAGAGGTTGGAAAATGGAGAAAATGGTGCTCATTGGATTTCATTGTGATGCACAAGTGAGGAGAGATCACATTGAACTATAAAAAATCAAATTGACTTTCATTTCTACAACCTTTTCTCTCTCCTTATCTACAATTCAAAAATAGAGAAGAAGAAACAAGGGTTTTGGAGTGTCAAATTGATCATTTGAGGAGCTTGAAATGGTTGATTCATCAAAGCAAGGTGAGATTCCCAATCACCTCAAATTCATTTATCTTTTGGTATAAATTTTTGAGGTGTTTGTGTGAATCAAATATGGATTGTCAAGTTGTTATTTTGGTGGGTTTTAGGTGCTATGAAGTTAAGTGAGATATGTTGCTGTAGTGGTTGTTGGTGGTGGTGATGTTTAAAATCGAAAACTTTCAACCAAACTGTTGTCTATAACCCGATCAACGTGCTAATAAGGCCATCTAGCGCGCTAGATGACAATTAGTGCGCTAGTGTTTTTCATGATGAAAAACGTTTAACTGCCTAAAAATCTAGTGCGCTAATCCCCAGATCTAGCGCGCTAGATATTGCAGATTTGAGTATGTTTTTGCTAAGTAACATAAAATACATTCAATTTCTTAAACAAATAAATTATAAATGGAAATAGGTCATTTCGAATGGTAATTTGGATATCGGGGATTCGACGGAACTGGATTGGGGGTTATTTACTGGGACACGGAGTGTAATTTGAGGTGTATAGTATCCCAACTGATATTTCTTGACCAGTACCTTATTTTTTTCTTTTGAATTCAAATTATATCATTCGATACTCTATTCTTGGTTTTAGTTTAAATGGACGGACGTTGAGGCTCTCCCTTCGTACCATTCTTGTATGTATGTCCACTAGGCCATAACACGTGTGTCAGAGATCTCGGTGAATAGTTTAACCCGAGAGTCGCGTTGGGGCACATGTAGGTGCGTCATAGGTTCTCACCGAACACCTAACGATCCATATATTGGCCTTGCTTGACTTTGACTCGCCAACAATAGTCTATGGAGAATCCGAAGTATGGCACTAGTCTGACCCTAGGCTCTAAGAACACACTTTGAGCTTTCACTATTACTTATGGGTGCAATGATCATAGTTGCCTGTATTTATTTTCACATGTTTATTTAATAATTTTATTTAAATTCCAGTATTGCTCACTTAATTTCCTTGGGAATACTCACTCTAAACTCGTCATTTGCCTTTTGTGATGGCTTTAGTGCAAATCCTAGTATGAGTTGTAGCAAAGGTAAGCTTTCGAAATACCTGTGATTCAGAGATATTAAGCCAGACTTATACATTTGTATTATATATATTATGTTTTCATTTTTGGAGAATTGGGATTGTGAGATACTTCAGGACCCTAAATTTTGATATTTTGAGACCTTTAAGGTTTATATTAGATATATGTTAGCATATGAGTCTTTTCACACTAGGTATCAGAGTTAAATGCATGACTATAATATTTTAATATTTTAATGGTTATGACAAAAAACTTACGCAAGGGTTTATTAGGGATTAAAATGATTTTAACATACGACTTTAGTTCATTAACAATTTAAACCGTAAATTGATGTCTATTGAGGATAATAATGATTAAATGGTGGATGAGATATCATGTTGGACATAGCTGATGCTGGTAGGCCAGGTTGTGTGCTCGTATTAGCCCCGTGGTGGTCCATTTGGAAAATGGGTCTTTACATTTTGGTATTAGAGCAAGGTTGGTGAACCTTAAGGAATTGAAAGATAACTCCGATACAATTACATTTGTGGTATAATTTGAGAAAAAACATGATGGATAAACTTTAGATATGGAAATCCAAAGGAATTGCCTAGAGTCCTAGTTGGGAAGTGAGGTGAGATGGGTAGAAATAAGGGATATACATGTTATATTTTGTATATTACATACGATACACGTATATTTGTACTGAGGCTCACTAGATGCACGTTCTTCGATGCGGATACTAATGAACAAACAGCCTTCAAATACTACTCAGCCTGGGGTCGGGGACACCATTGATCTGACTAGGTCGACTTGGCATTAGAGTCATTAGCGCGGGCTGTGGATGATAGATTCGCGTTACTAATGGACATGATGAGAGCTCGGGATGCTCGGAGACTACTACATCTCCTACTATTGTTATGGTTGCACCGATGACTACTACTCAGACAGTCGTAGCTCCCACAACACTTGAGACTCAGGTGCGGTCGCATTATCTGAGACATTAGCCTAGAGGGTTGCACCAATAGCAGTACCAGTGGATATTGCTGCAAGGGTTCTTACACCTACGACTACTGAGCAACTAGTAGTGGCTCTACTCCAGGGAGTCTGATGACAGCTGATGCTAAGAAGATGAATGACTTCATTAAGTTCTCGTCGGGATACTTTTATGGAGTCGGTGACCCAGATATAGCTGAGAGGTGGTTGTTATCTCATGAGTGGCTACATGACTTGCTTTGGGTTGAGGAGATTGATCGACCGAGGTTATCAGTTTTTGCTAGAGCTTATGTAGTAGTTTGATGGACTACCTATATCGCAACCCATCCTGTTGTGACTAATTAAGCAGAGTTCTAAGTGCTATTTATGGATAAATATATACCTATGGAGGTCAGGGTCCGATTGAGATAGGAGTTTTTGTCTTTGGTTTAGGGCGATATGTCTGTTACGGTGTACATGCAGAGGTATCGATATCTATTATCGTACTCCATGAACATAGTATGTACCAATCGGTTATAGATATATTATTTTATCCGAGGTTTGGATGAGAGGATTGCATGCACAGTTGTATCTAGTGGAGCTCGTACACTTGCAAAGATTTACAATAGGTCATTCGCACACGAGACATATCTGGTTCGATGGCGAGTCGATTAACATTCAGCTACGCTTAGAGAATCGCAGAGAGACAACAGAGTCAGCCAGATTCGAGTTCTCGGTCTGACCAGAAACTAAAGAGATAGATAAAAATCAAGGCCGATAAGGACATGGTCAGAGACCTCGCCGAGGTGATTGGCAGTCTGATCAGGGTCGTAGAGAGGACAAAGATCTTCGTGATGACCGGAATACTAAGTTAGGTAAGGACTTTGTCTAATCTAGAGTTTAATTATTTACAAACATTAGACTAAGTTGCTTGGAATCAAATATTAAGGTTAATATATCAAATTTTAGCCTAAGTTGAAAATTTAAATAAGTGTGCATGTATATATACATACCAATAAATATAAGATATACATACCTTATTAAGATACAGACACATACACTTAACTAGTGAAATGAATGCCATGCACAGCCCAAATAAAAGACCTTTGATGATCTTAGAATCTTATGTAAGGGAAAGATGAAGGAATGATCTAATAGTCATGACTTAAAGGATAGGAGTATAAAAAGGCCCCTTAGCTAAATCTTATCATGCTCAAAACACTCCAGCTCTACAATAAAAGAGAAAATGAGAAAGCTAGCAAACCTTGTTGTAAAGTGAGGAAATTGGAGAGGATTTGGTGGCACTCAAGGGCCATCGGGATCTTAGAGATCAAGCTAGAACAAGGGACAACCTTAGGTAAGCCTTTCATTCTCTTATTTACAAGGTTATTAAACTTAAATTGGAACTTTTGTTGTATGTAATGAAATTCTGAGTTGATTTTGTGTGTCCTCTTTATACAAGATTATTCCACTTTAATTTTCAAGGATTCATTTCGGTTGTCAAATTTTAATTTATTTTTTCGAGATTTTTAGTTTTGAGTTTAAATTTGTGCCCTTGATCATGCAAGTTTTAATCTTGTCTTTGATGTTAAATTATGATGGATTGTTGTTTTTTTAGGTTGTTAAGGAGGATGTGCACCATTATGAAGGTTTTGGATGATGGAGATGGCCTAGGTGGGATTTGGGTGCAAACACCCCAAATCCCGACTACAGAAATGCAGTTTGTAGACGTGCTATCCTTCCTAGATAGCGCGTTAGTCATTCTGCAGATAGGACGGATTTACCCATTTATGTAAAATGGCAATAACTTTCTCGTTTTAATTCAGATTTTGATGTTCCACATATCGTTGCAAATTTAAGACAAGAGAAACAATCCACGATCATAAGATTTCAAAAATAAATTCATTTAATTTGTCAAAAATGGCTTGAAAGTCGGAGTTAATCCGCGGGAATAGTCTTTTGGTAGCTTTTTGAGCTGATTTTGGGTATTCAATATTTTGAAGCCTTCCATTGATTGAATTTGGCTCGTCTTTTTCAGATTTTATTTTTTCAATATAAAGAAGTTGTCTATCGATTTTCACGCCATTCCAACTTATCTAACTAGGTTTTCCGACTAATATTTTGAACCATATTTCTATTCAACTTAAAATGAGCTGATTTTCGAACATAGTCATTTCGAGGGTCAATCGACCTCAGGACCCAACCAAAATATCCATATCAGAAGTTTCATATAATGAAATACGTGCCCAATGACTTTCAAAAAATTTGGAGCTTTCTAACCCACATTTCTAAATGCCTATTGATTTGACTAAGTTATGTTTTCAAACAAGTCCATATTAGACTAAATTTTTGTAAATGGAGTATCAAACCATATGAATGATTTCTAAATAAGTTTAATTGTTAGTTTACTCTTATAAACACTGGAGTTGGAACTTGAGACCTTTCGAGATCAATTTCGGGTTTATTCAAGTCCACTTTTAATAAGTAAAAGTTGAGAATAATGGAAACTAAATTATAATGAGGACTTGTATTAACATAGAACTTGTATTTGAATAAGTCCATGAGAATGTGAATGAAAAGCCATTGAATAAGTCCATGAGAATGAGACTTAAAAGCCATTCAATTAAGTTTTTAGTTTGGCGTTTTATCGCCAAATCAAATCCAATAATGTCAGATAAGTGACACAAGTTCTTTCCAAGTTGTTCAAGGATATACTTAAACTAACAAGAGTCATTTTAAGACTCCACTACTTAGGCTAAAATACTAGAAAATCAATTGTAGACTAACGTGAATGCATAGATAGGAAATGAATGAACAAGACTCTAACACACTCAAAATTAAACTAAAATGAATGTCGAGACTTATTGAGTTAGAGTCATACATCAGGGGATTAGTTTAGGGACGTGTTGGAGATGAGAGAGAAAGAGAGAAAGTGAGCGTATTAGCATGGATCCAAGGTAAGTAAACCAGTAAGAGCATCAACATGATTTCTTTTCAACTTCTTATTATCAATCTCTTGAAAAGCATGTCATACTTGTATTCCATTCTTGTTTCTAGTGGCCTAGGGTCTGGGTAATTGATTCGTCAGTTGTGTTATTTCGCGGGTTAAGCATCCGGGTCACCTTGGCTTCTCGCTAAGGACTACACAAGGGATAAAGCATCTGGCGTCGTTGTGGCTTCCCTTGATAATTTAAAATTTGGCCGTTGGAAGTGACTCGAGGAGTCCACGGTGCCTAAAATGTCGTGTCGATGCAGTTAGAAGTGGCCTTAGGCCCGTTATGTCGACTTCAAGCTGTGCTTAGTCTGATGACTCTCTGTTTGGACGAGATTACCTATTCTCCTATCTATTTTACTTCCTTGCCACTTAACTTTCACTACTTTAATTGATTAATCTGTTTATCGTGCATTTTACCATTCATTTATAGCTTTCTTTAAATACCCGCATGATTTAGAGACTATTGTCATTTATTATTTAGAAATACTGTTGATGTGGAAATCCTACATATTATAGTTCTCATATATATCTCAGGTGATGACAATGTAAATAAGCATTATATACATGTATCTAAAGTGTTTCTCTCAAAACCCATACCCAAATGTGTAGAAAAACATCAACTATAATATAATGGATACAATTACAATACCTACGATAGTAACAAAGGAAGAGCTGACTCTAAGGAAAAACTCAGAGGTAGTCACCAATCTATGCCAGAAAAGATTCAATAGTATTTCTGAATAATAAATGACAATAATCTCTAAATCAAGTAGTTATTCAAAGAAAGTTGTAAATGAATGGTAAAGTGCATGATAGATAGACTAATCAAGTAAACCAATGAAAGTCAAGCGGCAAGGAAGTGAAATAGATAGGAGAATTGGTAATCTCTTCCAAACTTCAGGTCATCAGACCAAGCACAACTTGAAGTTGACACAGCGGGCCTAAGGCCATTACCAAATGCCTCGACACGGCTCTTTAGGCACTGCGGACTCCTCGAGTCACTTCCAAAAACCCTTTTTAAACTATGAATGTAAGCCACAGCGATGTTGGATGCTTTATCCCTTATATAGTCCTCAGCGAGAAGCCATGGTGACTCCAAATGCTCAACTTGTGAGATAATACAACTGGTGAATTACCCAGATCTAAGGCCACTTAAAACAAGAATGGAATACAAGTATGACATGCTTTTCAAGAGATTGACCATAAGAAGCTGAAAAGAAATCATGTTGACGCTCTTACTGGTTTACTTACCTTGAATCCATGCTAATACGCTCTCTCTCTCTCTCTCTCTCTCTCTCTCTCTCTCTCTCTCTCTCTCTCTCTCGACTCCAACACATCCCAAGCTAATCCCCCAACACATCCCCAAACTAATCCCTCGATGTTCGACTTTATCTCGTTAAGTCCCTGACATCCATTTTAGATTAGTTTTAAGTGTGTTAGAGTCTTGTTCATTAATTTCCTATCTATGCATTCACATTAGTCTACAATGGATTTTGTAGTATTTTATTCTAAGTAATGGAGTCTTAAAATGACTCTTGTTAGCTTAAGTATATCCTTGAACAACCTAGAAAAGACTTGTATCACTTATCCGACATTATTGGATTTGATTTGGCGATAAAATGCCCAACAAAAAACTTGATTGAATGGCTTTTAGGTCTCATTCTCATGGACTTATTCAAACACAAGTTCTATGTTAATACAAGTCCTCATTGAAATTTAGTTTCCATTATTCTCAATTTTTACTTCTTAAAAAGCGGACTCGAATATACTTGGAATTGATCCTGAAGGGTCTCGAGCTCCAACTCCAATGTTTATAAGAGTAAACTGACAATTAAACTTATTTAGAAATCATTCATGTGCTTTGATACCCCATTTACGAAAATTCAGTCTAATATGGACTAGTTTGAAAACAAACTTAGCCAAATCAATAGGCATTTAGAATGCCGGTTAGAAAGCTCTGAATGTCTTGAAAACCTTTGGGCACTTATTTCATTATATTAAACTCTAATCTGGACATTTTAGTTTGGTTTCGAGGTCGTTTGGCCCTCGGAATGGCCATGTTCAAAAATCAGCTCATTTTAATTTCAATAAACATGGTTCAAAAACTTAGTCAGAAAACCAGGTTAAACAAGTCGGAATGGCGTGAAAAAAGATTGAAAACTTCTTTGTAATGAAAAAAATAAAATCTGAAAAGCTGAGCTAAAAATTCGATGAGTGGGAGGCTTCAAAATGTCGAATATCCAAAATCAGGTCAAAAAAGTTAGAAAAAAGACTATTCCCACAGTTTAACTCTGACTTTCAAGCCATATTTGACAAAGTAAATGAATTTATTTTTGAAATCTTATGACCGTAGAGTTTATGTCTCTGTCTTGTCTTACCAACAATATGCGGACTATCAAAATCCGACTTAAAACGAGAAAGTTATGACAATTTTACGAAAATAGGTAAATCTGTCCTATATGCAGAATGACTAGCGCGCTATCCATGAAGGATAGCACGTTAGACGTGCTGCAGACTGCATTTCTGCATTTGGAGTTATGGGTTTTTGCCCCCAAATCCCACCTAGGCCATCTCTATCATCCAAAACCTTCACAATGGGGTACATCCTTTTCAACAAAATCATAAACAATAATCCATCATAATTTAACATCGAAGCCAAGATTAAAACTTGCATGATCAAGGACACAAATTTAAACTCAAAACTGAAAATCTTAAAAAAAAAATTGAAAACCAAAATGAATCCTTGAAAATCAGAATGGAATAACCTTGTATAGAGAGGAAACACAAAATCAACTCAGAATTTCATTACATACAATAAAAGTCCCAATTTAAATTCAATAACCTATGCAACAAGAGAAGGAAATGCTTACCTATGGTTGTTCCTTGTTCTAGCTTGATTTCTAAGCCCGTAATGGCCCTTGAGTGCCACTAAATCTTATCCAATTTCTTCACTTTACAACAAGGTTTGCTAGCTTTCACATTTTCTCTTCTGTTGTAGAGCTGGAGTTTTTTTAGCATGAAATGAAATTTTGTTGTAGGGTTTTTATATTCCTATCTTTTAAGTCATGACTATTAGATGATTCTTTCATCTTTCTCTTACATAAGATTCTATGATCATCAAAGGTCTTTATTTGGGTTGTGCATGACCTTCATTTCCACTAGTTAAGTATATGTGTATGTATCTTAATAAGGTATGTACACCTTATATTTAATGATATGTAAATATACATGCACACTTCTTTAAATTTTCAACTTAGGCTAAAATTTGATATCATAACCTTAATATTTGATTCCAAGAAAATCAGTCTAGTGTTCGTAAATAATTAAACTCTAGAGTAGACTAAGTCCTTACCTAACTTAGCTACTCGGTCCCCACGCTTGCATGCATCTCGAGGCGTGTTTTTGCTCGTGTCTCGACGCCTACATATCAAGATAGATTGGTTTGGATTTGTATATCTTGGGTATAGATGAATAATATATGCATTACAAAAATATAAAATACCTCGATGTTGAGCCCCGAGGGTTGACCAAGTACGTCACGCCATCACAAGTCCCCGTTAGAGTCATATGGTAACACATGACATGAGTTAAAAATTTAGGGTCATTACAAAACAAAAAGTGATTGATGGTGTCATTAGTTAAATTAAAATGAATTTTTTAAAAAAATCAACAAAATGGGGTTAGAATTGAAAATGAATCATTCAATGCTTCTTTCATTTTCTAATGAGACACATATTATGGAAAAGATGTCCAAAAATGTGTCAGATATTATGGAACGGAGGGAGTAAAAATATTCATTCATCTTACATTTTTTAATTGCTTTATGGGATGGGGAGTGTGGGAAATGAAACGAGGGAGCATGTAGATGTGTGAATCGAAACTTAGACGCAAATTCATTTTGATTTGTTTTCTTAAGCCGTTATCTTCACCCTCCTTCAAATGCATATCTAAACAACTTTATTGATTTACTATGTCATTTCAACACAAAATTGACCTAAAAAAGTAGTTGGGATAAAATTTGAATCAAAACCTAAAGTTCGAGATTTCTTAGACAAAATTGTAAGTTTGAAATTGTTTAAAAAATTATAAAGTTTGAGATTATTCCACCTATTTAAACCCTTCTTTAAATCTTTGCCTTTATTCAAATTTCATATAATTGGTATTACAACAAAAGATTCTAAAGGGCATGTGAGAGTTTACAAAAAAATCATTTTCTCTAAATGTCGCCACATGGTTTGCACCACCAAAATATATGTCATTTCTTCCACCTCTAACATTTGATAGTGAGAATTATCTTATTTGGGCTATCAAAACGAAGACTCATCTAAGAGGTCTCAGTCTATGACACTTGATTGGAGGTAAAAAAAGAAGTACCGCCGTTGAGAAACATCCCAACACAAAATCATATCCTAATGCATAAAGAAGAACTTGGCAATGCTCTATGAGCATTGTTGCAAATTCATGTTGCTTTAACAGAAAATGTTTTCACAAGGATAATGAATTGTATGTAGCGACCCTAAATCTTGAGACAAACTGGGCATTGCTTTGTCACCAGATACGTCACTAAGCTTATCACATCACAGTTGGATTTTAGGGGTTCATACGCAGCGAAAAATTCAAAACAATTATTAAAAAAAAACCCCAACAAGATCGTAAATAAGTTCCATTAAACTAGATCTACAAAAGTAAATCTGACCTTAATCCATGATTTCTTTCTCTGATTGTTCGATCTCTAAGACTTTCAAGCACCCGTCCTCTATCATAAATCCATACATAAATGGTGACCATAATTTGGAGTGCTAGCCCCAAGAGAAGTAGAAGACATTTTTCTTTCTCTTCCAAAATCCAAAGTACTTGAAAATAGTAAAAACAAAAATCTTATTTCAATTATAATCTCTCTCAATTGTTTTTAAGTAATGTTTGTTTTTAAAATTTGTGTTTGTGATTTGTCCCAGATTAGAGTAAGTGGCCTAGCATCTTCTTGCCCTTCGCTTGTTGTATGATTTGAAATCTATCTCAAAAGCAACAAATTTTACTGAGTAAGATCCTATAGAAGTTCACATAGTAATCAACAAGCCCAGCTAAGTCATGCAACTAAAATAAATAACTGGAAGGAAAGTGCATGAAAATAAGTTGCAAATGATCAAATAAAGGACATGAGTGTAAGTGTTAAACCCCATAAACTTAAGGGGATAACTTTGATTTACTAAGAGGGACCCATAACATAACACCTCAGTCAAACATCTATATGGTCATCTCTCATGAGGAGCCCATGACGAAGATGTAATTCACTGCAAAGCATCTCCTGACTACTTACCAGTACCTACGTGTTAGTTATATCGCATCAGCATCGACATGTGCAACTACTCAAACTATGCCGTGGTAGTTACCTCGATGCATGAGATTGCAAAATGTCTGCCTTATTGACAAACCAAACACTTACAGGAATATGGACTTCAAGTCTAAGTAGCTCATTTAAATAGAAATAAACCAAGAACTGACACGAATTCTAAATGAGATTCTCGTATGTTTACTTACCTCAATGCAAGCAGAGAACTCTTCAAGCTGTCCATTCACCCCCTAAAAATCAAACTCAACTTCTGACTAAGACTTCTCAATTTCCTCGTGTCATGTATATCGAATTTCAATTATTTTAGAGTTCGTTTGTTACGTCCAATTGACACATGTCGATCGTGTACAATAAGTTTCTCATACATCCTTATTATTTATAGTAGTGATAAGTGAGATCATCTAGACATAGATTTAGCAAACTTGTTTAGAAAAAAGTCTTTCAATAGTTATTATTATTAATTTTACTTTAATCTAATTAATTCATTCAAAATGAGAGTTAAAAATCACTAATTCAAAACTATAATAGTTAATTAAACTAACTTAATCAACATAATTAAAATTCACTAATATTCAAATAAATTCAATTCAATAATAAATAAATATCTAAACAAACATCGAGAACAATGAAACAATAACTCATTTTGCATCCAAACTCATAGTACTCAAATTATAGTCATAAGAATATTTTAATCTCTTAAGAAAGTATTCTAGATCATTAGAATCTAATCATAAGTAAGTAGACAACCCTTATTAAGCCATCAGTTCTTCTTATATCGGTGGAAAAGTCATATTCTAGTTTTATTGAATTAATCATTAGAAAGCTCAAAGAAATTAACTTTAGGCAATAAAAATGCATTATGTTCTATGAAAACTCCGAACTACTAAATCTAATACCTTTGGAAATCCACTTCAATATTAAACTTAGATTTTAATACACCTAGATCATCTAAACGCTAATATACTTTTTAGTTACTAATTTAAACTAGATATTGAATCCAAATATCACAATACACATTCTAGACTATATGCACGCAATACAAAGTTTCATAATTATAATATGAAAATAATAATCTATTAAATCAGTGAATTGAAGAATACAATCGGTTTAAAAAATTAAGTACAAAATCATCTCATCATGACTACATCACAAAACAAATCAAATTCTTGTTTGGACTTTGTTTAAGTTAATAAAATATTCACTTATCATCATAATAAATGTGATGGCCCAAGTTTCCCAAAAACTAGGCCCCGCCCGGCCTAAGCCCACTCGGACCCTTGAGCCAGTCTCGCAAGGCTAACGCAGACCTAGTCAGCCTTCCAATACATCCATATAAGTGAATTTATAGTTTTAAGTCAAGTTATTTATATTTTTTTAAAGTTTTACAAGTTAGCAGAAGCAATTAATACATTAAATAACTCAGAATAAAGTAAAAGAGTCGGACATCCTAAATGTGGAACCCTATAAACATGTATATTCATGTATATCTTGTGTCAAGTGTTATAACCAAGAAAAAATGATATATAAGTCATGTGTATCTCTCAACCCAAACAAGTTTTCAAGTGTGATAGCAACATATATAAATAATACAAAAAGTCAAAAACCTACAAAAGTATATAGAGGAGGGTCGCTCCGATATCCTCAGAGTAGATCGCCTAGTGTCAGCGTATTGCCCTTGCTCGGCTGCGGATCTGCATTCGATCAAACACAAGAATGCCAAGTCTAGTGAGTAAAAGCCAGTAGGATCTAAACTGTAATTCAAAATAAATAAAGAAGTCTAAAAGTCATACGAATAGAAAGAAAGCTATATGGAATGCATGATAATATGACTGTAAAAATGAAAGTACAATGAGGAATGAATGTTAAAAGAAACAATAAAGAGGTGTCGAAGTAGTCCAAGATCACCGAGTGTCGGTGCCATAGGGTCGGGGTCATAGAGTCGTGGCAAAGCCAAGTAGACTTGGGTTCTAGGACTCGACTTCGCCTGTTGTACCTAGACCGTTGCGAATGAGGGATATCAACGGTGCCTTGGATAAATCTAATCTCATTCCAACCAAAATACTCCAGTGATTCGAGATCATTGCCTTAGTTGCAAGCCACCACTCTAATTAAAGACACTCGTATGGCTCATTTGGCCCTCGGACACTCATAGATGGGTGAGAATTTCAAGAAAATGACACAATACAATGGCAATAAAATATAAGCTCAAATGAACTACTGTGCACTTCCTAGATGGTTTTACTTACCTTGGATCCACGTTATTACGCCATTGCGTCTCTGACACGCTAAAAAATTGACACCCGATGCCCGACACTGATATCATAGGCTCCTGATATCAATTTACATTAAATTAGGTATGTTTGAGACTATTTAATAAATTTTAGATTTTCAAATCCTTAAATTGTTCAAAATATTAAAATCATAGCAATGGCACGCTTTTCGAGAGAGACTTTCGGTGTAAAAAATCTTTGAAAACTCTAAAGCCAAATTTTCTATAATTTCCTCAACTTTTTTCTATTTTTCTAAATTTTCTTTATATTTTCTATTTTTTATGATTTTTAGTTATTAACTTTATTTATTTTTATTAAATAAGGGTTTAGGTAGTTGGACCGGGTCCGGTTCAGCCCGTTTCGGCTGAACCGGTTCGGTCCAAATCTTTGGGTGGCTTGGCCCAACTGGGATGGGCCTTGGGATGGCCTAGCCCAATTGGCTGGTCCCCTTTAACTCATACGAACGAACACTCTTTGTTCGTTCTTCACCTCCCAATTTTTTTCTTTCCTTTTTTTTCTATTTCTTTCTTTCTTTCTTTGTCTATTTTTTTCCTTCCTCCATTAAAGGTTCACTAACCACAATAAATTTTCATCCTCTATTAGGCATTAAAATCTTAAATCTATACACATTAGCTACATGAAGTTGAAGGAATGTAAAGATTGAAGAGTTAACTACTTGGAATTGATCAAATGTAAAGATTAAAGAGAAGACTAACTTAGTTGAATTTTTTTCTTTTCTCTAGTTCTTCCTCTCTTTTCTAAAGAAAACACAACCCCTCAAAACCTAAATACACCTATCGATTTCTCTCTCCCTTATCTACTCCCACTTTCCACAATCACTTATCACACGCACTCCACCAACAAATGACACATATCCAATTTAGGAATTGTCTATTTTACCCTCAACAATTAATTAATTCATTTACTTACATCGTTGCATATAGTTTTAAACCTTATGCATTTTTTTATCAAACTATAGTCCCATACTTGTAAATGCACTCATCTCGAGAAGTTATCTCACTCGTAACCCGATGATCGAAATACAATAATTAATTGCGTGCATCTTTTTAATAGGTAATACAAAAATCACCAATTAATTATTGTATTTCGTCCCGAGGTTAATCGAGTGTGCCACATCACGACAGGTCTAGGTCACACTCCCGAAATACCACATGGTGGCATGGGTAAAATTTTAGGGTCGTTACAATCTTCCCAACTAATAAGAATTTCGTCCTCGAAATTAAAATAGCTTGGAGTAAGACTAACCAGAATCAAAATAGATATGGAAAGTGTTCGCGCATATAAGAATCTAGTTCCCAAGTCAACTCCTCGTCTTCGTGATGTTGCCATTTAACGAGGACCGATGGGATGTCCTTATTCCTTAGTCTCTTCACCTGACACTCCAATATCTGAATAGGCTATTCCTCGTATGTGATGTCCTCCTTTTTATCTATCTAACTCAAATCCACCAATGGTCATATGCCTCCTTTCGACCTATCCTGTCGAAGCATCGAGATATGGAATACGGGGTGGATCCCGGCTAACTGAGGCGGTAACTCTAACTCATATGACACCTTGCCGACTCTCCTCTTAATCTTGAAAGGACAAATGAATCTCGGAGCGAGTTTTCCTTTGATTCCAAATCTCTTGTGACCCCTTTAAAGGTGAGAACTTTAAATGCACATAGGCTCCTTCATCATACTCTAACTCACCATGGTACTTATCGTAATATTTCTTCTATCTCTCATGCGCACCTTTTATACATAGTCTAATCTATCGTATCTTTTCTATGTGATCCACAAAAATCTTTGGCCCAATAAAAGCCACATCACCGGGCTCTGCCCAACACAATGGAGATCTGCATGGCCTACCGAAGAGTACCTCAAATGGTGCCACCCTAATACTGGCTTGATAACTATTATTATAAGCAAACTTAAATAGATGAACATACTCATCCCAAGAACCACCATACTCCAGCACACGCATGCGGAACATATCTTCTAACACCTGAATCAACCATTCCGACAGTCCATCTGTCTATAGGTAATAAGCCGTACTCAAATTTAATCTAGTGCCAAACAATGCCTGCATGCTCTACTAAATCTGCAATGCGAACTGTGGTCCTCTATTTGACGTGATGGATAATGGAACTCCATGTAACCTGACAATCTCCCGTTCATACAAAACAACTAACTTATCCACCTTGTGTGCTCTCGATACTTGTAAGAAGTGTGCGACTCAGTCAGTCTATCCACAATCACCCAAATGTTATCATGACCATGCTTAGATTAAGGTAATCCACTGACAAAATCCATGGAAAATTGCTCCCACTTCCATCGAGGAATAGGAAGTGGCTGTAATAATCCACCGAGTCTCCGATGTTCAGCCTTAACTTGCTGGCATATCTCACACGCTCGAACATAATCACTAACATCGGTCTTCATCCCCGGCCACCAGAATAGACGATGTATATCTGCATACATCTTGGTCTGACTCGGATCAATTATAAAACGTGACTAGTGAGCCTCCTAAAGTATCTCGTCGCGAATCTCAGCCATTGATGGAATCCACTGTCTCCCTCTAAATCTCAAGAATGAGTCTGTTAGCTGACTCCACTCCAGGTGATAAGGACTATGAGCTAACTCGCTAAACTTTTGATATTGTTCATCAGTCTGCTAACCTCGAGTACACTCTACATAGACACTATCTGAGTCCTCATCTGCCTATAAATTAACATTCTAGTAGTGGTCCATATATGAATAGAATTCGTCAACTCGGTTGCCTCGAGTAACCCATTTTCCTGTGTCATATGGTAAGTCACTATATTTGGGTATGTCCCTCTCCGACTAAATGCGTATGCTACGACATTGGCCTTCCCTGAGTGATACTCCAAAGAGAAATCATAATCCTTTAGGAACTCTAACTAACGCTTCTATTTCATATTCAACTATTTTTGAGTGAAAAGGTACTTCAAACTCTTATGGTCAATAAACAGTGTGAATCTCTCTCCGTAGAGGTAATGATGCCAAATCTTCATTGCAAAAACCACTACTACTAACTCTAAGTCATGAGTAAGGTAATTCTTCTCATGAATCTTCAACTATCGGGACGCGTAAGCTATCACTCTATTGTCCTGCATTAAAACACGGCCCAAACTTATTTTAGAAGCATCGATATTTACCTCAAAACCCTTTCCCGACTCTAGTAATACTTATAAAGGCGTGGTACTTAATCGTTCCTTTAAAAACTGAAAAGCCTGCTCACAACTATCATTCCCCTAAAATTTGACTTCCTTCTACATTAATTGTGTCATTGGCGTGGTGATCTTAAAAATCCTGAACAAACAGTCTGTAGTAGCCCGTCAATCCTAGAAAAGTACAAATTTTTTTCACTGATGTCGGTGTAGGCTAATCGATCATTACTTTAATCTTAGCGATGTCTACTGACACTCTGCTGGTTCTGACAATATGCTGAAGAAACTCGAACTTAGTGAGCCAAAACTCGCGCTTACTGAACTTAATGTACAATCTCTGATCCCTTAAAATCTGTAGGATTGTCCAGATGTGTCCCTCGTGATTCTCACAAGTCCTGGAATAAATGAAAATGTCGTCGATGAACACTATCACGAATCTATCCAAATGTTATCTCAATACTCGGTGCATAAGATCCATGAACATCACCGGGGCATTCATCAGCCCAAAAGGCATAACGCTAAATTGGTAATACCCATATCTCGAGCGGAAAGCAATCTTCTCCCCATCCTCATCTTGAGTCCTCAATTTGCGGTATCCCAATCTCAAATCAATCTTCGAGAACCATTGTTCCCCTATTAGCTGATCGAACAAGTCATCAATACGTGGGAATGGATATTTGTTCTTCACTGTGACTATATTGAGCTATCTCTAGTTAATGAAAAGTTTCAAACTGCCGTCTTTCTTCCTAACAAATAGTATTGGTGCACCCTAAGGATACATGCTCGGATGTATGAACCCCAACTCTAACAACTGATTTAGCTAGGTCCTCGGCTCCTCTTATTCCTTAAGAGCCATCCTGTACGGCGAAATCGAAATGGGTTTAGTTCTTGAGACCAAATCTATGATGAAGTCGATCTCTCTGGGTGGCGGTAATCCTAATAGCTATGCGAGAAAAACATTTGAAAACTCGCATACAACAAGCACCACGTCTATCCTTATTTCAACTTTCTTGGTCGTACTTAAAATACTAGCAAATGTCTCGAGATCTGAACTCATGGCCACTATGGCTCGGGTGATCACTAACGTGGTCGAAGTCCCATGAAAATAAAATTTTGCTCAGTCTAAAAGCCAAAACGTAACCACCTTGCTAAAACATTCATGCTTTGCATGGTATACAACTAACAAATCCATGCCTAATAAGACATCAAACTCTAGGAACTTCAATACCCTCAAGTGTGCAGGCATATCTTGTCCTTCTATCTTAATTGGGCAGTCAACACATAATAGGTTTGAGTATATCTTGACCCCAGCAGTCGTGCTCAGGATCAAAGGGCGCTCTAGCGTAATAGGTCTCAATCCTAACTCATCAACCATCCGACCTGAAATAAAAGATACCGTAAAACCCGAATCTATCATAATCTGTATAAATCGACAGCAAATATAAATCATACCCTCGATAAGTTTACGGGTGGTAGTTGGATCCGGTGCAACGATAGCATGAACTTGTTCTCTGCGCTATTGTGGCTGAGCCTTGCCTAGTCATGGACATGTACTGACGAAGTGTCATGTCTGTCCACACTTAAAACATGCTAGGTGTGGTCTCGATCCTGGTGGAATCTGATGTCCCTGTCCATGCTTCTGATTAGGTCTTTATCCCTGTCCTTGGTCATATCTTTGTCCCTGGCCCTATCCATACCTCTGCCCTTGACCAATACCTCGCCTCTCGGTCCATTGACATCGCTATTTCGATCCCCGATCGTGATGGTCATTGTGTGTACTTGGCATAACTCAAAGTCTTAGAAGTAGGCGGTAATGGTGCAGTGCATGCTGGATAGTTTGGTGGTGCCACGAATCCTATATTATGCCACCACGCACCGGCCTCTCCAAACATTAGCCCTGATGATATGCTCGGTCTCACATGTTTCGATATGGCCAGGATGTCATGTATCTTCTTGTGGCTCTTCACAAATTTCTCTGTCGCCTCGAGATTCGTGCCCTTATAAAACTCAGCTGGTATATGTCTCTAAAACTCTCGTGACTGTCTTGCCTCAACTATCGCTTAGTACTCATTTTTATAGGCATAGTCGGTGTAGTCTCCGTCGGTGCAGGTGGTGCTGGTGATACCGTCTTAATCTGAATCGATACTATCTCAGCTATAATGGGTTGTGTCGGTATGATGAGAGCCATTGGAATGGCCTGTATGGCATTATTGACGAAGATGGTGATGGTGTAGCTATAATATGTGCCCTGAGTATCCTCAGGATCTCGTCCAATCGATGATCCTAGGATGTGACCTTCTGAGTCAAAAATTGTACCTTCTCAATACTTGCGAATCGAGGACCTACGGCCCCACTATCGTCATTCGAACAAGGATGATCTGCCATCGCGATATGCAATAGCAAGCAAGTCTCTAATCAGCGTATAGTTACCAGTATAGTATAGTACAATACAACAATTATCGTATATAGGATCCAAGTCTTCATTTTTCCAACTCTCCTCACTTCCCAACTAAGACTCTAAGTCAGGATCATAGGGTTCCACTCTAAGTTCCAACCGTGTCCTAAATCTATTTTAAATTTGTGTCTTATATTGGTTGTGGGTTAATTACGAGCTAGACGTAAAAACTTAGGCTCTGATACCAACTGTGACAGCTCTAGTTTCCTACAAACTTGGCCCTGCCCGGCATAAGCCCACGTAGACCCCGAACCAGTTTCGCAAGGTCAAAGCAAGCCTAGTCAGCCTTCTAATCCATCCAAATAAGTAAATTCATAATTTTAAGTCGAGTTATTTGTATTTTTTCAAGTTTTACAAGTTAGCGGATGCAATTAATACGTTAAATAACTCAGAATAAAATAAAAGAGCTAGACATCCTAATTGTGGAACCCTATAAACATGGATATTCATGTATATCTTATGTTAAGTTTTATAACTAAACAAAAATGATATACAAGTCATGAGTATCTCTCAACCCAAACAAGTATCCCAAGAGTGATAACAACATATATAAATAATACAAAAAGTCAAAAACCAACAAAAGTATGTGAAGGAGGGCCGCTCTGATATCCTCATAGTAGATCGCCAAGTGTCGGCGTCTTGCCCTTGCTCGACTGCGGATTTACACTCGGTCAAACACAAGAATGCCGAGTCCAGTAAGTAAAAGCCAGTATGATCTAAACAGTAATTCAAAATAAATAAAGCAGTCTAAAAGTCATATAGATAGAAAGAAAGCTATATGGAATGCATGATAATAAGACTATTAAAATGAAAGTACAACGAATAATGAGTGTCAAAAGAAACAATAGAGATGCGCCCAAGTAGTCCAAGACCATTGAGTGCGGGTGCCACAGGGTCGGGGTCATAGTGTCGCGACGACGCCAAGCAGACTCGAGTTCTAAGACGCGGCATCGCCTGCTGTACCTAGACTGTCGCGAATGAGGGATATCAACGGTGCTCCAGGATAAAACACATCTCATTTCGACCAAAATGACTCCAGTGACTCGAAGTCATAGCCCCGGTTGCAAGTTGTTAACCACTCCAATCAGAGACACTCGCATAACTCACTTAGCCTTTAGACACTCATAGATGGGTGGGAATTCAAAGAAATGGACACATTAAAATAACAATAAAATATAAGCTCAAATGAACTAGTGTGCATTTTCTAACTGGTTTTACTTACCTCCGATCCACCTATCACGCCCTCGCAGCTCTGATACGCTAAAACACTGACACCCAGTGCCTGACACTTTGGTATCCTAGGCTCCTAATATCAATTTACAAATTAGGTGTGTTTGAGAATATTTATTAAGTTTTAGATTTTTAAATTCTTAAATTGTTCAAAATATTAAAATAGTAGCAGTGACATGCTTTTCAAGGGATATTTTCGGTGTAAAAAATCTCCGAAAACTCCAAAGCCAACTTTTCTATAATTTCCTCAACTTTTTTCTTTTTCCAAATTTTTTTCTGAATTTTCTTGAGATTTTTTATTTTTTTATGATTTTTAGTTATTAATTTTATTTATTTTTATTAAATAATAGTTTGGGTTGTTGGACCGGTTCCGGTTCAGCTGAACCGGTTCGGTCCAACCCTTTAGGTGGCCTAGCCTAACTGGGCCGGGCCTAAGGATTGGCCCAGCCCAGTTGGTTGGTCCCCCTAACTCATACGAACAAACACTCTCTGTTCGTTCTTCACCTCCCAATTTTTTTTCTTTTTCTTTCTTTCATTCTTTCCTTTTCTAGTTCTTTCTTTCTTTTTTTCTCTATTTTTGTCTTTCCTCCATTAAAGGTCCGCTAACCACAATAAATTTACATCCGCTACTAGACATTAAAATCTCAAATCTATACACATTAGCTACATGAAGTTGAAGGAATGTAAAGACTGCAGAGTTAACTACTTGGAATTGATCAAATGTAAGGATTAAAGAGAAGATTAACTTGAATTTTTTTCTTTTCTCTAGTTCTTCCTCTCTTTTCTAACAAAATACAACTCCTTTAAACCCAAATACACCTATCGATTTCTCTCTCCCTTATCTACTCCCACTTTCCACACTTACTTATCACACTCATTCCACCAATAAGTGACAAATGTCAAATTTAGGAATTGTCTATTTTGCCCTTAATAATTAATTAATTCATTTACTCATATCATTGCATACAATTTTAAACCTTTTGCACCTTTTTAATCAAACTATAGCCTCATACCCGTAAACACACACATCTCGAGAAGTTACCTACTCGTAACCCGATGATCGAAATACAATAATTAAATTTTGTGCATCTTCATGTTTTGATTATCATGTCCACATGTGTGTTATCAATATATTTAGTGGGTTATTCATATTTTCTTGAGTTATTTCCTTAGGTAATTAAAGTTCCTTAAGTTCAACTATTTGTAGTTTATTCGAGTCCTAAACATGCTAGTAGTTTGAATTTTACAAGTTGACATTAAGTTAGCGGAAGTCTTAATAGATGTAAATAAAGTATTAATTACCATGATAAACATTATTCATAAGAACATGTCCTACTGTGAAAAACCTAGGAAAATATTATGTATATAGGCGACAATACCATAAAACAGTGTATATATACATGTATGGTGTTACTCCAGTCTCCTAAAACCTGAAATAATACAAAACATCAAAATAAGCACATACTAGTAGGTCTTCGACGACGAACAATCAAATGTAGTTGCTTAATATCTCTTTGCCCCTATTGGTATTAGGATCTGCACTCAATTATCACAAAAAGACAGATGACAAGTTCAGTAAGTAAAATCCCAAGGAATCCTTCTGAGCGTTCGCATAATAAAGTAAGAAAATGCAAGAAATAATGTCAAGTAAACATGCGGAATGATAAAGACATGCAACTGTAATTAGCTTATCGCATGAATAATGAACATATAAGCTAAACAAATGTGTGTGTTCGCTCCAGATAGATTAGACTATACTTCGGGTCACTAGGATCCCACTAGCGGATGCACCCAACTAGCCCAATGTTGGTCCCTCACAGTGTTGGCCAAATCTGTTGAGTCACCGACACGTGTACTAAGGGCAAGCTCTGGTTGCCATTCATCGAGGGTCGATTCACACGTGTTGCAATCTAGCGCATCATGAACACACCACAGAGAATCTAGAGTAAACTCAACCCACGTCCAAGTAACGTAATGCTATAGTAGAAACAACTAGAAAATGATAAAAATGGAATAAAAAATAGAATCAAATACTCAAAGTTATTCAATTGGGTTTTACAAACCTCAAACCACTATTCGACTTCTCCGGACTCCCGTATCCGATCCGACAAGCTCCCTAACACTAAGCTGCGGTCCACAAAGTCTTTGAAGTCCAATTTTATAAGTTTAGGTTGATTACAAGTGTTTAGATATATATTAAGTTGGAAATCACCAAAACAACTGTGGCGGCCCTCGCCGCCTCGAAATGACGTGTCTCCGTGTACTCATTGCCAGTTGGCCTTGCTACACATGTACGGTACCTACCCGTCCTTTCTCTGTCTCAAAATTCTTATCCACTTGTGTGTACAACGTATAAATGACATATTCAGCGTAAGTCATACTTAAATGTAAGAAATATTAATAATCAATTTAACAAATCCTATTATGGAAAAATCCCGAAAAGTACTCGTATAGAGGTGGACAATTGTAACATATAAGGTATCTATGTACAATGTCATGTTACTCCCCAGTTCCCAAAAGAATCAAAATATCAAAACAAACCACACGTACAAATAATCCTCGATGATAGGCAATTAGAGGTAGTCGCCTAAATCCCCTTACCCTTACTTATACTCGATATGCACTCAATCATCACAGAAGAAAATGGATGACGTGTCCAGTCAGTAAAATCTTAAGGAACTCATCTTAGCATTCAAATAAACAAGTGGAATTTAATAAATAGTGTTAAATAAACATGCGGAATGTAAACAGACAGCTGTAAGTAGGGCATCGCATGCATAGATAACAATAAAGTGCAAATGTATGTGTCTGTTATAGGCAGACTAAACCATACTTCAGAATACCCTTCCAGGATCCCACTAGTGGGTGTACCCAACTAGCTATCACTTGGTCCCTCTCGGTGGTCGGCGTAGACCTACGATGCACCAACACATGTAGCAGTTCATTAGCTCGGGTCGTTATCCATTGAGAACTCCTTCTACACATGCTATGGTCTAGAATGCATAGACACACAACGAAAAATTCGTTGGGAGTAACTCAACCAACCATTCAAACAACGACAAGATATAGATATAAGAAAGACAACAAAGAATATTGGAATTGAATGGAAATACAAAGCAAAATAAATACTCGAAGTTTTTCAATTGGGTTTTACAAACCTCATAACACACTCCACTACGTCATAATCAATCCCTTAGTCCAAGTCCACTGGGTCCTTGGTCACCAATTGATCACCCAGTGTCCACCTATGTCCATTTATCAATAATTTCGATTTAGCATTACAATTTATGACCAATTTTTAAAATTTTAGGCCAAATTGCCCATTTTGCGTTTTTCGAGGTAAAAACCCCTCAAAATTCGCGTCCGACATTCCCACATATTTTCTTTTTTATAGAAATTCATAAATTTATATTTATTTTATTAACATAATTTTTTTAGTAGTTTTCCCAATTTTTTTCGAGATTTTTCAATTTTTTCATTTCCTTTCTTCATTTTTTCTCTTTGTTTTTTTTAGTTTGGTTTGGGTCAGATCGACCCAAACGGGTCAGACCCGACCTTGGCCAATTATGGCCCGGCCCATTGGGTGGGTGCATAGGCACGCACGTATGCACCTTCCTCATCCGACCGAACTAGTTCTCTGGTTCGAACGTGCTTTTTTTTCTTTCTCTATTGTTGGGTTGGGGTTAGCTCTCACCCCAGCCCAAATGGAATCGATGGCAGGGGAGACGCACCTGCCATCTCCATCCTCAACCCCTGGTTCAAACTCTATGGTCGAACCCCTCTCAGCCACCATGGCCGACACACCAACCCACTATAAAAACAACTAGGACTCACCTTAATCGTGACGTTTCCACCATCTCTTCTTTCCTTCCCGGCTTCTTCTCCTCCTCCTCCTTCTCTCTATTTCTTCTTATTCTCTCTCGACCTTGGTTTCAAGTTTTGTGTGTGTGTGTGTGTGTGTGTGTGTGTGTGTGTGTGTGTGTGTGTGTGTGTGTGTGTGTGTGTGTGTGTGTGTGTGTGTGTGTGTGTGTGTGTGTGTGTGTGTGTGTGTGTGTGTGTGTGTGTGTGTGTGTGTGTGTGTGTGTGTGTGTGTGAGAAAAAGGTGGTGGAGTATGGATAAGTTGTGTGTGACTTATTTTCTGGGTTGAGAAAGTGTGACTTATTTTTTGACTTCAAAGTGTGACACATTTGGGACACTCGCCCGTGTTTTACGCATAGAAATGTCATTTTCGGGCATTTCGACGCCCGATTTCACGTCCGACCCGCTACATATGTGTACCGTCGCGTCACTATCCACCTAATACACATTCCATATTAGTTACTTGGCCAATTGTTTTATTTAATTTATGCGTTTTAGTTTCCCCGACCTAATATTTGATCTCGTCAACTACCTGGTACCTGCGTTGACACGTATATCGAGGCGAATACAGTTCACATAATCTCGCACGTATTGTTATGCAACATACACGCATGAGATATTTTTCAATAAATTGCATCGCAAATAAGCAACCAACACACAATAAACTATCATACATAAGTCCCCGTGTGTCCTAGCATACCGCGACGTCCACGTAGATTTGGGCTGGCATCTACGCTTAAATTCAAGATAATTAACGACATTAATAAAATGGGTCATTACATTTCTTCCCAACTAAATAAAATTTTGTCCCGAAATTTAACTGTAACTAAAGTCTCATAGTAGAGAATAGCTGAGGGTATCGCGTCCTCATCGTCGACTCGAGCTCCCAAGCGAGTCCCTCGTCCTATGATGCTGCCAACGAACTAGGACCTTCTCGAGTTCCCTATTTCGGAGAATCTATACTCGAAGGTCAATGATTCTATCGGTTTCTCTCATAAGTCACGCCAGGCTGTATCTCCACCTGTCCCAACTCAATCGGTAGTCTCGGCCTTGACCTAGCGAGTCTCTACATGGAAATGTGAAATTTCGAGTTAAACCTCAACTAACTCGGTAGGTAACTCCAACCGATATGCAACAGAGCCTACTCTCGTGCAATCCGGTATGGCCCAATGTATCTCAATGCCAGTTTCCCCTTAATGTCAAGTCTTTGTTGTCCTTTCCAAGGAGAGACCTTTAGATACACCATATCGCCCTCGCATAGCTCAGACCTTCACGATACCTATCCATTTATTTCTTCATCTATCATGTGCAACTCGCATCTTTTGACGAATTTGACAAATTTTCTCTGTGTGATCAACAACTATCTCAGGTCCTATTGTCATTGTATCTTCCGGCTCTTCCTAACACGCAGGTGATCTACAGAGCCTCCCATATATTGCCTCAAATGGTGGAATGCCAATGCTCCCCTAATAGTTGTTATTGTATGCAAACTCACGCAGAGGCAAATAATCCTCCTACGAACACCCAAATTGTAATATACAAGCCTTGAGCATATCCTCCAAAATTTGGGTCAAGTCGCTTTAACTGTCCATCGATCTAGGATGATAAGTCGTAGTAAAATGCAACCTAATGTCAAATTCTGCATTTCCTCCATAGTTTCGAGGTCAATATGGGATCTCTTCTGACACAATGGAAACCGGCGCCCCATGAAGTCTAATAATTTCATGCTCAAACAGTATGCTCAGCAGGGGAAACGTGTATTTCATCGAGATTGGAATGAAGTGAGCCGACTTCGTCAGTCTATCAATCACTACCCAAACTGCGTCGTGACGCCTCGATGTCTGCGGTAACCCACTAACAAAATCCATATTTCCATTGTGGAATGGGCAACGACTGTAATAGTCCACCAAACCTCGTGTGCTCAGCTTTCACCTGTTAGCAAATGTGACAACTCCTAACGTACGCTCCTATGTCAGCTTTCGTCCCTGTCCACCAGAAAAGTCGCCTCAAATCAGGGTACATCTTGGTTCGACCAGGATGAACTGTGTAACGAGACCAGTATGTCTCTTCCAAAATCTAGTCCGGTATCTCCAGATCTGCAGGTATCCAAAATCTCCCTCGGTATCTTAAACACTGATTTGTTGTTTATGTCCAATCAGTGCATTTTGGATTCCGATACAGACCACTGACCCGCTCACAAAGCCCATCAGCCCTCTGACACTCGGTAACCCGTTCAATCGATACGGTCAGTATCCTCATCTAACAACAAATGTGTGGTTCCGCCATAGTCGACAACTCAACCATGCACATAACTGATGCTGCCTATAATAAGCCATGCTCATGTGTCATCTGCTGCAGAACAGTCTGATTATCGAGTCCACTCCTGCTCAATGCGTCTGCTACGACGTTCGATTTGCTAGGGTGATACTCAATAACGAAGTCATAGTCCTTCAACAACTCCAGCCATCTCCGCTGGCACATATTCGGATCCCTTTGAGTGAAGATGTAACGTAAACTCTGGTGATCTGTATACAACACGAATCGTTCTCCATAAAGATAGTGCCTCTAAGCCTTTAGTGCAAATACGACTACTGCAAGCTCTAGGTCGTGCACTGGATAATTCCCCTCGTATTGTCTTTACCGTCTGGAAAGATAGGCAACTGTTCTACCATCCTGCATCAACACACATCCAAGACCAATGCCCGACACATCTGTATATACTGTCAAGATCTTGCACGGCTCCGACAATGTCAATACTGCTGCAGAATGTCAATCTATGTTTCAATTCACAAAAGGCCTACTCACACTCATCTGACCAGTCAAATCTTACATCTTTCTTAGTCAGTCTCGTTATTGGCGCTGCGATCGAGGAAAAAGCTTGCACGAATCACCGGTAGTAGCCGACCAGTCCAAGGAAACTCCGTATATCGGTCACAGACTCAAGCGTCCTCCAATCAATAATAGCCCGAGTGTTTTCTGAATCCACTGAAATACCCTGCTCACTTATGACATGGCCTAAGAATCTTATCGCACTTAGCCAAAAGTCACACTTGTTGAACTTGGCGTACAGTCGGTGCTCTCTCAGTGTCGTAAAAAATGTCATAAGATGTCCCTCGTGATCCTCACTAGTCCTGTTGTAGATCAAGATATCTTCGATGAACATTATGATGAATTTGTCCAAATACGGCCTCATGACCATGTGCATCAGGTCCATGAAAATCACTGGAGCGTTCATCAGCCCAAACGGCATGACTGTGAACTCAAATAACTCATATCTCGTGCTAAAAGCAATTTTCTGGATATCTTCTTCTCGAATCCTCAACTAGTTATAACCTGAGCGAAGGTCAATCTACGATAAGAATCTGGCACCATCAACTGATCAAACAGATCGTCAATCCTAGGAAGTGGGTAACGGTTCCTCAAAATTACCTGAATCAACTTCCTATAGTTGATGCACATCTTCATCATGTCATCTTTCTTCTTCACAAACATTACTGGAGCTCCCTAAGGTGACATACTATGGTGAATGAAACTCTTCTCCAACATCTTATCCATCTGTCATCTCACTTCCTCCTGCTCCGTGGTGCCATCGGTAAGGTCGATTGGCAATCGGTCGTGTCCCTGGTATCAGCTCGATTATGAACTCAACAGCTCATGACGGTGGCAATCCGGATAAATCATCTAGAAATACATCGACAAAATCCCTAACCACCGGAACGTCCTCAATCGGACCTCCGTCCGAACCTCCGACTCAACTATGGCCGCAAACGCCTCCATCTCCTACGCTGTAACTAGTCGGCCTTTTGTGATGGGTAAGTCAGTTTCTGATCCAAGTAATACGAACTCCGGTATTCCAGGAATACGAAACTTTATACTCTTACCATAATAGTCTATCCGTGCATGATATGATGCTAACCAATCCATCACGAATAATGTGTCAAATTCAAAGTACTCTAATACTCGAAGATTGGCTGGTAGCTGATGTCCCTCTACCTCTATCATCACGTCTCGACATAGTCGGTTATGGTATATCTTATCCCCAACAGCAGTACTGAGGACAAGATGTGGGTCTAGTGTCTGCGTAACTAACCCTAACAATCCAATAATACGTCCAGCAAGAAATGATAAAGTGCTACGAGAATCAAACATAGCATGCATAGGGCATCCAAATATAAGTAATGTACCTTCAACGAGCTGCCTAGTCGCCCCGCTATTTGGCTGTGCTAACGCATGCGCTCTATTTTTGGCATGGTCTACTCTCACCGTAGCGATGGTGGTGTCCGACAATCAGCCCTCAAGTGCCTCATCTGCCCACACCAGTGACATCTACGGCTCTCCAGTCTACCCGTCTGTCCATCTCCAGATCTCGGACCCTGACCCGGTCAACCTGACCCTTTCATGGCTCCCCTGATCTCGACCTTGATAGTACTCTTGTGCTGTGACCTCTGCCGATCCACTGGTGTTGAGGTGATAGCATGAACTGTTGTGGCTCCTCATATCGGAACTAACTGCCCTGAAAATCGTCCCGGCGGCCCCTCTCCCGTCTATCATCTCTCCGGCCTCTATCCGGATGATCGATCGGTCTTTTTTTCCTCTGATTTGACCAAGAACTCTGCCTTAACTGTACCTCCCTACCAGTCACACGTCTGTCAGCCCTCTGCAGTATGTAGGTCTCATGAGCCAACACCCATCAAAGATCTCCTACAGATTCGTGTCTCCGGTCGAGACAACTGCTGACGCAATCCTGTCATCAACCCCTCTTGTGAAATAATAGATATGTAAGCGTTTTGTCCCGGCGACATCCAGAGAGAACTGAAGCAAATGTCGGAACCTCTTCATATATTGCATCAAGGTCCGACTACCCTGTCTCAGGGTCAGGAACTCCTCCCTCAGTCCCAACCTAACCTCCATGGGTATGTATTGATCGTAGAATAGCTTCCTAAACTTAGTCTATATCGTTAGTTCCGGATGAGTATCAGTATATGTCGTCTACCATATTATCGCATCCCCTCTCAAACAGGCTCTAGAAAGTCATGCATATACAGTCTCATCGTTCCTCATCAGCTTATGGAAACGTTGATGGGACACCACCCATCTCCCTGCAGCCTCAGGGTCACCGCCACCGTAAAAGAATCCAGGCTGGAACTTGAAAATTCCCTCAATAACTTCGCTTCTGATGTCAGGATGAATGTCGATGTAGTAGTCGTATCAGCAGTGAGGGTTGCAATAGCCTGGTCCGTCGTCGTGAGTGGAGGCGTAAGAGTCGACGTGTCCAAAGGAACGACAACTGCGGTAGCTGTCTCTGTGGGTGCCTCTGCCGCTACTCCCGGAACTGGTGTCTAGGGTACCACCTGAACAAAAGTTGTCCTCGCCAGTACGGTCACAACTACTAGCTCTCTAGCTGAAGTGAGTGTCGCCGGTACCGTGGTTTACTCTCATAATAGCCGTAATACCTCGGCCATCTGTGTCTCCTGACCGAGAGTCTATCCTCTACACTCGCCATAATCGATACATCCCTAGCCGCATCGCTAGTCTGTCCAGTATCAAAAGGTGAACCAGACTGTCTGTCCATAATCTGCATCGAGAATGTGCTCAGGATCAGTCTCGAGGTATATACGTATATCATATAATAAGATGAAAATATAACATACACATAAGTTCTAACTTTACCCGCCTCACTTCACTTCCCAACTAAAGTTCTAGGCAATAACTTCGGGTTTCCACATCTAAGTTCATTGATTAAGTTTTATTGTCTTATGACTTCCTCTTTTGCTCTGATACCAATTGTGGCATCCCTCGCCGCCCCGGTGACGTGTCTCCGTGTACTCCTTGCCAGTTGGCCTTGGTACACGTGTACGACACCCGCCCATCCTTTCTTTGTCTCGAGATTTGTATCAACTTGTGTGTACAATGTATAAATGACATATTTAGCGAAGTCATACTTAAATGCAATAAATATTTATAATCATTTTAACAAATCCTATTGTGGAAAAATCCTGAAAATTACTCTGTATAGAGGTGGACAACCGTACCATATAGGTATCTATGTACAATGTCATGTTACTCCCCAGTTCCCAAAAAAATCAAAATATCAAAACAAAACACATGTACAAGTAATCCTCGACGGTAGGTAGTCAGAGGTAGTCGCCTAAGATCCCCTTGCCCTTACTTGTACTCGGATCTGCACTCAATCATCACAGAAAAAATGGATGATGAGTCCAGTTAGTAAAATCCCAAGGAACTCCTCTGAGCATTCAAATAAACAAGTGAAATTCAATAAATACTGTTAAATAAACATGTAGAATGTAAACATACAACTGTAAGTAGAGCATCGCATGCATAGATAACAATAAAGTGCAAATGTATGTGCCTATTTCGGTCAGACTAAACCATACTTCGGAATACCCTTCCAAGATCCCACTAGTGGGCGCACCCAACTAGCTATCACCTGGTCCCTCTTAGGTGGAGACCTACGACGCACAGACACATGTAGCAGTTCATTAGCTCGGGTCGTTATCCTCAGAGAACTCCTGATACACATGCTATAGTCTAGAATGCATAGACATACAACAAAAAATTCAATGGAAGTAACTCAACCAATCGTCCAAACAACAACAAGATATAGATATAGGAAAGACCACAAGGAATACTTGAATTGAATGGAAATACAAAGCGAAATAAATACTCAGAGTTTTTCAATTGGATTTTACAAACCTCACAACGCACTCCACTACCCCATAATCAATCCCCGAGTCCAATTCCACTAGGTCCTTGGTTGTCGATTGATCATCCGTGTCCACCTATGTCCATTTATTAATAATTCCAATTTAGCATGACAATTTACAACCAATTTTTAAAATTTTAGGCCAAATTGTCCATTTCACACTTTTCAAGGCAAAAACCTACAAAAGTCGCATCCGACATTCCCACATATTTTCTTTTTCATATAAATTCATCAATTTCTATTTATTTTATCGAAATATAATTTTTTTAGGAATTTTCCCAATTTTTCCACATTTTTCTTTCTTTTATTCTCTATTTTCTTTTATTTTTTTAAGTTTGGTTTGGGTTGGGTCGACCCAAATGGGTCGGACCCGACCCTGAACCAGAATTGGTCCAAGCACGGCTCATGGGCGAGCCTGGCCAATTCTGGCCCAACCAATGGGGTAGGTGCACACCCGCGCGCCCATCCGATCGAATAAGCTTTCCGGTTCAATCGTGAATTTTTTTCTCCTCGCTATTAGGTTGGGGTTGGCTCTCACCCCAACCCAGGTGGAATCGATGGAAGGGGAGTCCCCTGCCATCTCCACCTCGACCCAGCAAAACCCCATCTCGACCACCATGGTCGAACCCCCTCTCGGCCACCATGGCCAAAACACCTAAACCCACAACAAAAACAACTAGGACTCACCTTGATCCTGACGTGTCCACCCTCTCTTATCTCCTTCCCGGCTTCTTCTTTTTCTCTTCCTCCTCTCTGTTTCCTCTTTCTCTCTCTCGACCTCGCCTCGTGTGTGTGTGTGTGTGTGTGTGTGTGTGTGTGTGTGTGTGTGTGTGTGTGTGTGTGTGTGTGTGTGTGTGTGTGTGTGTGCGCGTGTGCGTGTGCGTGAGTGTGTGTGCGAGTGCGTGTGCGTGTGCGTGTGCGTGTGTGTGCGTGTGTGTGTGTGTGTGTGTGTGTGTGTGTGTGTGTGTGATGTGATGTGATGTGAGAGAAAAGGTGGTGGGTTGATATAAGCTTGTTAACTTATTTTCTTGACTCCAAAGTGTGACACGTTTGGGACACTCGCCTGTGTTTTACACACAGAAATGTCATTTTGGGAGTTTCGACGCCCGGTTTCTCGTCCGACCTGTGACATACGTGTACTGCCGCATCACTAGCCACCTAATACCTTTCCATATTAGTTACTTGGCCAATTTTTTATTTAATTTGTGTGTTTTAGTTTCCCCGATCTAATATTCGGTCCGTCAACTACCCGGTTCCCGCGACAACACGCATATCGAGGCGAATACATTTCACACAATCTCGCACGTATTGTTATGCAACATACACACATGCGATGTATTTTAATAAATTGCACCGCAAATAAGCAACCAACACATAATAAACTATCATAATAAGTCCTCGTGTGTCCTAGCCTACCACGACATCCACGTAGATCTGAGTTGGCGTCCACGTCTATAAATTCAAGATAATTAATGACATTAATAAAATGGGTCGTTACAACACCCCTAATATTCAGGTTTCATCTATCATTAGCGCATTAATGGGTCTACTAGCTCTAGGTGGAGTTAGCGCGCTACTGTTCTTCATTTTGAAAAATAGTTGATAGCCCAGAATGATTAGCTCGCTAACCAGCCTAGTTAGCATGCTAATTGCCTCTATAATAGAATTCTCAAGTCAAAAATTCTGTCATTCCCATCCAAATTAGCTAACTTAACCTAGTTTTCACTCTCCACACAATAGTGACTCCAAAACATCAGTTAAACCCATCTTATAACAACAATTTGATCAAATTCATTCAATCCCTCACATTCACTAGTTTTTTTCTAATTCACCAAAAATCTCAATTCATGCAAAACTAGTGATGAATCCTCAATAAAAATGGCCATGGTACATATAATTTATTAAGTTTTTATCAAAAACTAGGGATCTAACCCTCAAATTTGAATTTCACCAACACCAAATTTGGTTCATTTGATAGAATAGAATATGAAGATGAAAATTGCCTAGGTTTGATCCACATATTTGATCTCCAATGTGTTGATTTCTAGTTTTGATTTATCTCTCTTTCTCTGTAAATTCTCAGATTTGCATGGATTTTAGTTGAGTGGTTTGAATGAAAAACGCACTAACAATGCTATTTATATGTTTGGTCTCGATAAGTGTGCTATGCGCATCTCGATGATTATCTTGTGGTCTTTATTCATACTGTCACACACCACTTAGTGACTCCAACAACACACTCACTATCCTAGATTCACTCGCTAGGATCATCACAATGCCTATCCACATTATTTAACTCAAACTATTGGCTTTTCATTATTGATTTATTGACATTACATTAAGCCTCATTAACATATGGTTAGTGTTTCTATTGACCAAAATTAACCAACTTATGATCCCACTAACCTTTTGCTACCCGATACCCGATGCCTCGCTTCTCGACACGTATTCTGAGGCATGTTATAGCCTAGTGTTCTAATTTAATTGGCTTAACCTATGGTTACATTACTCATTTCATTTGATTACTTAGTCATACTAACATCGGGTTTTCTAGTATACCCGTAATTCGCTTCTCCAATACCCGCATTGGCATGCATTTCGAGGTGATTACCCATCACACAAACTTGCACTATATAAACCATACAACATACACATATGCGATGTATTAGCAAATAAATTCATAAAATGCATTGCAAATAAGCAATACAACACACAATTAACTAGTGTACATAGGTGATGTGTGTTTTAGCCTATCCGTGGCATCTACGTGGATCTAAGTTGGCTTCCATGTTTGAAATTACGACATAAATAATGGCGCTAATAAAATGGGCCGTATAAAATCTCTATACAAATAACAAATCATTTAATGACATCCGGCACTCATTCCCTCACCTCACATTCTGTGACTTAACGGATTGTGACTATGAAATCATCCAATTTGTTTGGGGCAGCTCAAATCCTAGTGCTCCTCCTCAAATTCCCAATTTGACCATCTGTATTGGTAACAAATAACATCTAATCTACATTTTATTGGAGATGCTTTAAATATAATAGTACACCTAACACAAGTAACACTAGAAGTGATGACTCCTGAATGGAAAAAATTGGGTCGGTAAGGCCGCCCCTATATAGTGGCATATGGTGAATTAATCGGTGTGGTCGGTGCCCCACATGACCACATCACATGGGAACCCAAAAAAAAAAAAAAACCTCGCAAAACACCACACCACTCATCTGTGAGGATCCATAGCATTACCAAGAGGATCCGGACTCGCTCCTACGTGCACCTAAGAGAGAACCGAAGGCATGTGATACAAAAATATTGTGCCACAACTTGGTCAGTGCCCAAAGTTGGTCGATTACTGTAGCATATTCCTATGATAGAAATGGTGTTAAAGAGTCATCCGAGAATAGATTCTGCATTAACTCTATCAATTTCCATGTGAGTTTGCATACCTCGTATGTTTGTTGGAGCATCTCCAATGGGAATGGGGATGAAGATTGGGGGAAAATGTGTGCATGCAGGACAAAATAAATATTGAAAGAAAAAAACATTCTTCAATGCAAATGTCCATTCTCGATGTGGAGGTGACGTGACAGATAAAAAATAAGCATTATCTACTTTGAATATAGATTTGTGGAGGATGCAATTGACAACCACGTCATATCTTTATTTATTTATTTTTTATTAGATTTTATTTTCATCTTTTAAGTAACAAAATTAAAAGAAATAAATGTGACCTCATCAACGGATGTGCATCCACATCTATCATTGGAAATTAATTTTAAAAACCAATGTCTATTTAAACCACATATGATTGACATCTTCTACACGTTGATGACGTGACACAAATCCACGTCCACTCCACATTTACCATTGGAGTAGATGGATTGGTGCACGTTTATATTCTTGATGGAATCGTACTGCAAGGACTTTGTTCATCCATTTATGTAGCGGACGCCATCTACAACTATTAAGCTTGAACTCTTAATAGTTTTAGCAACCATATAAATAGAGGGCTGCTATAATTCATCTACCGTCTCTCCCCATCCAATCTAAATCAACCATGAGCTAAAGCTATAACCATATAAATAGAGGGCTGCTAATTCAACTCATCTACCACATCTCCCCACCCATTCTAAATTAACCAAAAGCTAAAGCTATTAAAGGTGCGCAATCCATGCGAAATTTAATAGTTTAACCTCATAAACAAGGATTAGTAGTTCCAGAATTATCATGAAACTACCTCCTTTTTTTCTTTTTCTTTTTTTTATAAGAATCACTGACAGATACTTGTTGCATGGTATTATTACCTCCACATGTGGATTTTTGTTAAGTACTATGTTTAAACTTTTCTAAAACAGAGAAAAACAAGTAACCATAGAAATAATAGATCATCAAACTAAAAAGAATCATACATTTGATTAGAGGAGTATCTAACAACACTAAAGGTGCACAATTTGGAGATTAGTCAGGCCAAAGCTCCAAATACCATAACAATAATTTAAAGAAAAGGTAGGGGATTAGTCGACACAAAGCTATAGATACTCTAACAATAATCTAAAAAAAGGTGCGCAATTTGAAGCGCATTTGAAACACACAAAACGGTCAGTCGTACCCCGATGCAATCATTGTAAAAAAATCCAATAACATGATTCATGCTTCGCCACTTCCGAAAGCGTTGCAGCCAAATGTTTAAGGCTCGATGAATCAGTGAAGCAGAAAATACCCCCAATCACTTAAGAGTGCTTCCAAGCTATGGTTCGCCGCAAACAAGCGAACAAAAAATAGGGATAATAATTTCCATCTATTGTTTTCACGAGTTTTACAAAAAAAGTGCAGCAGAAAATAAGAACAAAGCGGGAGAACATTAATGCAATATCACTTACAAAACTTGGCATTAGAATCAGCAACTTGTACCAAAGCAATCTACAGCTTGACCAGGAAGCACAAAACAACCAAAATTGTCAACAGAAAATATTAGAGTCAATCTGCACAAGATTTGGAAAGAATTGCCGCAGAGTAATTGAGTAATTCGGAGTACTTGCCTGCGAAATCAGAACATATCAGCTCGTGCCACTTTAAAGAGGCTCGCTAGCATTTAGCGGAGCATAAACAAGAACATAAGAGTAACGAAGGTCTAGATGTACTTACACATGGGTTGCGCTCAAGGTAGATGGTAGTGAGATTATTTCTAGAACCGGCAAGTGCTATATCAAGACCATCTAGTGAAGCTATTTCGTTGTCATTAAGCCACAGGTCTTCCAATCTGAATCAACATCAACAAACATAAATAACAACGGAAGGATAAATGGAAGACTAAATAAGTAGAATGCATCTACTCACTTTGTCAGAGTTTCAATATCATCCACGGCTGTTAGTTTATTAGAAGAAACATCTAGAACCCGGAGATTCAACAAGGTGGATAGCCCCTCCATCTTCGAAATACCGTTATGACTCAAATATAGTTCTTCCAGAGCAATGCAATCCTTAGAAAAAATAAATAAATAAATAAATAATGAATAAATGCAATTAACATTGGTATTTCATCTATCCAATTATGTTTTTTGTATATACTATATAGTCTCTGAAACAAGACACTCAAGAGTAGCGTACTTGAAACCCTATCATGGACGTCAAACGGTTGCTTTGTAAGCTAATCTTCTTAATGCATTTCAGCTCACATAGATTTACTGCTCGGATGCGATTCCTTCCCAGCCAAAGCTCTTGCAAATTTGTCAAATTGTGCAAATTCTCCATAACCTGAAATTGAGAAATATGTCTGACCACTGATGTTGTAGGATTGAGTCAGAATAAACAGTCGGCTCAATCACAAAATAACTTGAAAGTTGTGCATGATGCGAACATTTCGTTTTGTTTGTTGAAGCAAATAGATGGATTCGAAAAATCTGATTTAAGATCTCACTCTGCTTCAGTTTTTGTGAAATTCATACTCACCTTTAATCTATTTGAACCAAGTTCGAGAATTTGCAGATTAATTAAGTGGTCTATCTCCTCAATCTTGGGCACTTCATTCTTTGACACATAGAGCTCCTTGAGAGTGGAAGAGATCTTTGACAGTCCACTTAATGAAAATATCTCATTGAAGGATACATCAAACACCAAAAGGCTCTTGAAAATACTGACATCAGGTATTTTTGTCAGTTTATTATCCCTTATCACTAGTTCCTGCCAACAAATGAGAATATTTTTTATGAAATGAGCATTGATCGTGATGAAAGACCATCATTTCCATTACATATCAATAATTCAATATAATTTTCTTTTCTTTTCTTTTTTTATATCCGTAGGTATCCAAGCGAGCCTGATTATTCCCACAAAGCCAGGGAATCGAAACCAAGGTTATGCCCTTAACTCACACAACCCCGCCATCACCCTTACCGTTGTGGCAATCCGACCAGGTTATAATTCAATATAATTTTTATTTGTATACAAGCAATCAATTCCAAATTGGTTGGGATACAAGAAGTTACATAAATTCCCATCATTTTCATTACATATCAATATAATTTCTTCATTTTTACTGAAGATTTATAAATATAAGAATGAGAGCATTATTATTTCATTTTTTCTGTTACGCTCTTCGTAATCTACAACAAATCTAATACAAACGAAATATAGATGGATGAATTAGGGTTTGGAGGAATCATACTTGGAGGCCGGAAATGGCATCGAAGCTGGAGATGGGGTCGATACCGGAATCATGGAATAGGTTTTGACGGAAGGATAGCTTTTTGAGGCGAGAGAGGGCTGAGATCCGAGAATCCAAGGAGGACAGCCGATTGGCGGTCAAGTCTAGCTCGACCAAGCTGGGAGGAATGTGGACTCCGTTGAGGTCGTGGAGCTGGAAGCCGGTGAGATCTAATACTAGACTATCTTCATCTGGGGTTTCGTATTGATCAGGTGTTCTGTGATTGTCTTCTTCTCCCTTCATTGTTCTTGTTTTCAGGATTCTCACCTCCCTCTTCCCCCTCAGTGATATAGGTGGGCCGAGGGCTCGTCACACTATTAAGATCTTGGGTTTGGGTTTAGGGAATAGACATGTATGTGAGTCGAACCCGACCCCAATCCACTTTATTGATGTGCCTACATTTTTGGCGTAGGCGAAGCCCATGTAGCTTAAATTGTAAGCATCATGCATTTGTGAAGAACCGCTCATATCCCGAGGTGGACACAAATGGCTGATGGGCGTGTGTATTTTGAAGTTTTTTTATTAGGCCAAGTTCAAGTCATGAGAGAGTGGAGTGACGAGTTTTTACGTGTATGTGTGGGCTTTAGTTCGAAAATAAGAGAGTTCTCCTAATTTTCAAGACAAGTTAGAGTTCTCGATCCTAACTTATAAGCTATATATTTTCTCTCGACTAGTTGATGTAGGACTATTCTCACTTCTCTGACATTACTCATTTTGTTTTTCTAATACTTCCCCTCCATGCTTGACAATAAGTCTATTCGAATTAGTCAAAAAAGGCACGTGGTGTTGTGGTTTCAAAGAGAGCGTGGCAAAGATAATGAATTTGATTCAAAATGAAGCTTATGAACACAATTAAATGAATTGGACCACTTTTCTCATTGATGATTGCTGAATATATACAAGATCAAGATCGACAATTAACCAATTGAATACAAGATAAACACCAGAAATACAAGGTAACTAACTGATAAGATAGGAGTGACAGCAACTAAGGTATCTAATATATATATATATATATATATATATATATATCCTAAGATCAGCCACTAACTAATTAGTATAGATCAGAGAACATCTGAAATTACAGACTTCAACACTCCCCCTCAAGCTAAACAGCATAAATGTTTATGAGGTTGAGCTTGCTGCATAATGAATGGAATGATATCTTCGGAAGTGCCTTTGTGAAGATATCTGCTACTTGATGCTTAGAAGGAACATAGTGTAGATTGACAAGCTTGTTGTCAATCTTCTCACTTATGAAATGACGATCCACCTCAATATGTTTTGTGCGATCATGATGGACAAGGTTAACTGCAATACTCAAGGCTGCTTGATTATCAGAATGTAGATGAACAGGGTCTTTACTTGATAAGTTGAGACTATTTAGGACCCTTTTTAACCAGAGACTTTCACAAATTCCATGAGCTAGAGCTCGATATTCTCGTTAACACTACTCGTGAAACAAGCGATTGTTTCTTGCTCCTCCAAGTAACCAAATTACCCCAAACATATGAACAATAACCGAGAGTAGATCGTCTATCTGTTTGAGATCCAAAGATAATCGAGTCAGTGTAAACATCAATACTTCTACTCTGATTTTTCGTGAAAAACAATCCTTTCCCTGGACTTCCCTTGAGATATCGCGGAATTCGAAAGATAGCTTCCATATGAGATTCCTTGGGATGACTCATGAACCTACTGACTAAACTTACAACAAAACCAATATCGGGTCTGGTATTTGCTAAGTAAATCAGTTTTCCTACAAGTCGTTGATAACATCCTTTGTCCACATCAGCTTCCTCTTCCTTGGCATCAAGCTTTAAATTAGGCTCCATGGGTGTCTCTGATGGTTTGCGCCTGAGCATTCCAGTCTCTTTCAAGAGATCCAGAGTGTACTTACGTTGAGACACTGAAATTCCTTTATGAGATCTTGAGACTTCCATTCCCAAGAAGTATTTCAAGCTTGTCCAAGATCTTTCACTTCAAATTCCATGGCTAACAATTGTTTCAACCTGATAATCTCTCTGCCAGCGTCACGAGTTATTACAATATCATCAACGTATACACTTAGAATTGTGATCTTTCCATCAGTGTCATGTTTAGAGAATAAAGTATGATCAGCTTGACTTTGAGAATAACCAATTCCTCTTAATACTGTTGAGAACCGACTGAACCAAGCTCGAGGACTTTGTTGTAATCCATACAAAGATTTCTTAAGCTTGCGGACTTTCCCTTTTGAGTGTCGATCCTCAAAACCTGGGGGAATGTCCATGTACACTTCCTTTGAGAGATCTCCATTTAAGAATGCATTCTTCACATCAAGCTGATGAAGAGGCCAGTCTAAGTTTGCAGCTAGTGGGAGTAGCACTCGAATTGTGTTCTGCTTGGCAATTGGAGCAAATGTCTCCTGGTAGTCGATCCCATAAGTCTGAGTATAGCCTCTTGCAACTAACAGAGCCTTTAGTCTCTCAACTAAACCGTCTGCATTGTGCTTCACATTGAACAGCCATTTACATCCAACTGTTCTTTTCCCATGTGGTAGAGTTGTGATCTCCCATGTATTGTTCTTTTCCAAAGCCCTGATCTCCTCATAAGTTGCCTTCTTCCACTCTGGTGATGCTAGAGCTTCATGAACTGTTGTAGGAATGCTGATTTTATCAATGTTAGAAACATAAGCTCTATATGTTGAGGAAAGCTTGCCATAATAGATGAAATCTTTCATCTGATATAGTATATGAGCTCTCTCAGTTCTTCGCAAGGCAATAGGCATCTCATGAACAGGTATATTCTCATAATTCCGAGAGGAATCTGGATCAGACATACCTTGTTCATGGTTTTCATTTGACAGTGGAGTTGAGGCAGATGATTGACAGTCATGAGGTTGAGTCTGTGATGTATCCGGAGTTTGAGAGGGATCTGATGGAGTTGAAAAGGACCGATATGATCAAGTTGGATATTTGTAGGAAAGTATGTGACACTATTGTTCTCCCCCTCACATAGATACTGATTTTGAGATTCTGACAGTAAATTCTCCTCCCGAATCGAAGAATTAGGATAGAAAGGCTTGTTTTCAATAAATGTTACATCCATAGTGTGAAAAAATTTTCGCAAAGATGGGGAATAACATTTATATCCTTTCTTAGTTGGAGAATAGCATAAAAAATGCATTTTAAGGATCGAGGAGCTAACTTACTTTGATCATAAAGATGGACAAATGCAGTGCAACCGAATAATTTTAGAGGGATGTGCGAAAGAAGTTGTGTATGAGGAAAACTGTGTAGCAGAGTTTGACAAGGTGTTGCAAAATTCAAGACTCGGGAAGGTAGTCGATTGATGAGGTAGGCTGCAGTGAGGACAGCTTCACTTCAATATTGTTGTGGGACATGTGTGGTGAACATGAGGGAGCGAGCAACTTCTAGGAGGTGTCTGTTTTTCCTTTCAGAGATGCCATTTTGTTGCGGTGTTTTGACACAGGAGCTAGTGCGTACAATGCCATGGGCGCTGAAGTAATCACCCAATATGGAGTTGAAATATTCACGTCCATTATCAGAGTGAAAGATTTGTATATTGGTTTGGAATTGATTTTGAATCATGACATGAAACTGTTTTACTAGGTTGCAAGCCTCTGATTTATGTTTCATGAGAAAAACCCAAGTGAGCCTAGTGTGATCATCGACAAATAAGAGAAACCATTTTGCATTTGTAATAGTTGGGATGTTTGAAGGACCCCAAATATCACTATGAATCATTGTAAATGGTTTAGATGGTTTATAAGGACTCGGCACATATGAATGTCTAGTATGCTTAGACAATTGACACACATCACAACTCAAAGAATGGATATCTTTATTTGTAAATAATTAAGGAAACAGTTTAGAGAGATACATGAAGTTAGGATGACCAAGTTGAGAATGTAACAACATGATTTCTCTATCTGACTTATTGGATTTTGAGACCAGCAAGGAATGTGAAGGAGATATTGTTGGAGAAGATACAATCCAGGACTTTAATTCAATAACGCCAATCATCTTCCCAGAGTCCACTGTCTGAAAAACACAAGAATCATCTCGTGAATTGAGTGAGGCATTTCAAATCTCTATTTAGCTTATGAACAGACAGTAAATTGCAATCCAACTTGGGAACATAGAGCACAGAGTTGAGTTGTAAAGCAGACGAGATTGTCACTGTTCCAATGCCTACAACAGATGAGATGGAACCATCGGCTATAATAACTGATATAGACTTGGTACATGGTGAGTAGGAGGTAAACAAATCACGATTACCAGTCATATGATCAGTGGCTCCTGAATCTACAATCCAAGAGGATGTGGAGGCCGTTTGAGAGAGAAAAACCATAGGGATAGTACCTCCTTTGATCATGAGAGCATTTCCATTTGTAGGAGAATTCCGAGAAGCTTGTTGAGACTGGTTGATCAGACTTTGTAGTAGCTCTAATTGATCCTTGCTGAACAATGGAGCAGAGACGAGATTTCCCCGAGATTCTTGATCGGAAGAGGCTTTTCGAGGCTTCCAATCAGCTGGTTTCCCATGGATTTGCCAACAAGTGTCACGAGTGTGCCCTGGTTTGTTGCAGTGATCGCAGTAAGGCCGTTTACTGTGCTTCCTAATAGTGGAGACTTTAGCAGCATGATTGTCACTTGAGATGGAGAGTGCAGAGCCATCAGAAATTGCACTTGGTGTTGTAGAGTCTCCCAACATGATCTTCCGCCGACTCTCTTCGTATCTGATCACTTAGAAGGCCTCCCTGATTGAAGGCAATGGCTTGGTGCTAAGGACTCTACCCCGAGCTTCATCAAGGTCTTTGTTGAGTCCAGACAAGAATTTGAATACCCTCTTAGTCTCGACAATGGATCTGTAGAGTTTTCCATCCTCCGGACACTTCCACTTGTGAGTGTCTATACAATCAATTTTCTGCCAATGTCGGGTTAGCAAACTATAATATTGTGTGACTGAAAGATCACCTCGTTTGAGTTCATGAAGAATACTTTCAGTTTCAAAGATCTCTGATGTATTCTCAGAACTGGAGAATGTGATCTTGGCAGCTTCCCAGATTTCAGCAGCTGTAGCATAGAGCAGGAAATTCTCACCAATTTCAGGAGTCATGGAGTTGATGAGCCACGACATGACCATATTGTTGTTGGCCTTCCAAGATTTGTAAGCAGGGTCATCTTCCTTTGGGGCAATTGCTGATTCTGCGAGAAGATCATCTTTGCTCTTCCCACAGATGAACATAAGGACTGATTGGGACCACTGCAAATAGTTTTGGCCATTGAGCTTATGGTTTGTGATGTGAGCAGAAAAAGGATCGGGAATGGGAGAAGATGAAGGTGGTTGTGAGGATGAGGAGACTTCATTGGAGGAAGAAGAGGTGAGTCCATGGATCTTATTTCCATATTTCGCCATGGCTTTGATACCATGAAGCTTATGAACACAATTAAATGAATTGGACCACTTTTCTCATTGATGATTGCTGAATATATACAAGATTAAGATCGACAATTAACCAATTGAATACAAGATAAACACCAGAAATACAAGCTAACTAACCGATAAGATAGGAATGACAGCAACTAATGCATCTAATATATATATCCTAAGATCAGCCACTAACTAATTAGTATAGATCAGAGAACATCCGAAATTATAGACTTCAACACATAACAATTGCATTATTTCTCCTTCGACCTCTAATTAGTGGTATGAACACCCTCATAACCCCCAATAATTTAGTCGGGTCTGCTATTAGTCCGGTGTCAGCGGCTCGGAGACCCTTTGTTATAAAAAAAAAAAAAAGGCGCTTTGTACACCAGGCAGGAGCCCAAAAATAAGAGTCCTTACGAAAACAAGTTCGAGAGCCCGGGTTTTTGCCATACTTTCAACTGAACTATACAACTATAAAGCAACGTGCTTGTGCATAATGACTGGCCAAACAATGGTTATTTATATGCACGAGCAACAATGATATTTTAACACTGCAACCACAAGCCATCAGCAAATCATGAGTATAACATTAACAACAAACCAAAATACAATTAAACAGCAATTCAGGTACATGTTTCTTCCAATCAAAGTTCAAAATTGAAACAATTAATTCTACACTTTCAAGTAAATATCCAATGTTCCTGGCGTCGTCTTTAATGTCAATTCCATGTCGATGTTAATGCCGACCTGTGCATATCAAGAACACTAGCATGAATTGCACCCGTGACTGAACAACACTTGCACCACACACACCTACGACTGTGAGGTTGCGGTCAGAAGTTGTCCGATGCATTGACAGCACAGATTAATAAAATCTCACTGCAATAAGGTAGCACCCATCAAGGATATAGTCAAATAAGCCGCCATAGTAGTTTATACTCTTCACAGCAAGCGTAGTCTCCCAGTTACAGAATCCACAGAGGCCTTCCCTCCTGTTGAAGGAAAACAAAAAAAAAAAAAAAAAACAAAACCGCCATGGTTTAGATTTCATAGTAAGAAACACAATGGCAGTCAGAGTACCCAATAAATCGCAGGTCAAGCTTCTTCAACTGTTTATAACAGTAATGTATCCACATGAATTAATATATCAGCCGCCATGTTTAGTAGACTTGCTGGTCTTGTTATGAATGGGCACGGAAGAACATGGACAAATCTCGTAAGGTTACTATTCTGCATTTCACTACAAATCAAAGTTTCCGAATCATAAAAATTGATAAAAGCAAAGTTTCATTCTGGCATCAAATATTTCATTATTTCAAATATTTGGAACAGAGGTCTATCTACCTCTTTTATCAATGTACCTTGTAGGCTTGTAATGCGGCGTAGTTTTAGACGACCACATTTAACTCATTAATACTAATTGGTCAGTGATTTACAGAACAATTAAGCCACATTATCAACTGTTAGAACAGCTAGACACATCCATGGGGTGACCAAAGACTAAAAATTTGAATGGCCATACAGGTAGTCAAGATTTAAATCCTTACTCGCACCAGCTTCAATGTTCATCATTCATATTTTTATCATGGCCCTGCTAATGTGCAAGATGTCTCTTATTCAACTTAAGAGACAACTTAAGACGGCCTTTATCTCTCTAATGTGGGTCAAACAATGAAAGAAATACCAACATGGCGCCTACGCTTAAACTGATCAAGATGTCTCTTATTCAGTTAAGAACTCAAATGAGAGTGAATGTGGATATGCTGTAGAATTGGTCCATAAATAGGCAACTAGGTCTGGGTTTTTGATATTTCTTGATTCCATATTTTTCCAAGACAGTGTATTACATATACAATAAAGGTAGAAGGGAAGAGATATGTCCACTAAAGCTTTGCACCCCAACAGTATCGTTAAGGCCTCGCTGAGGTCCCAACTAGGCGATGCCTTAGACAGTTTTTCACACCTATCAAAGTCCATTAACAGGGAGAAGTTGGTGTCTAAATAATTAATTAGAAACTTTAGGGGCTATTGCTGGGGCCTCTTGAAAAAACTTCGATATGTACAGCACATCCTGATGCAAAATTAAAAAAGCTGAACATTTTCTGCATAGCTTTAGTCTATGCAATTGGTCCTTCAGAAACAAAAAAAGAACACCAAACACAATCCTCTTCTTTATAATTTCTAGCTATGTTCTTTCCATAAAAAGTTTAATAAGTTTACTTTGTAATCGGATTTATCATGGAGGCTAAAAAAAAAAAAAAACTATCCTGGGCACATTCCACCAATTCTGAGGTGAGTTCCCAAAAGAAACCATCACACTACTGTTGCAAACCTTGTTCTAAGAGGTAGCCAAACTGCTTGCCAAGTTCCCACAAAAGTTGGGCAAGAACTTTCACAAAATAATTTTTTTCTGGGAAGTGCTTATACAGCTTGCCAATAGATAATTACGGCTATAGGTAAAGGTAGAAGAGAACAAAATTGGGATTAGTAAAAAACATTATAGAATATCATCTTCATGAGCTTCAATCATAAACAATTTCAAGAATCATACCAGGACCAATGGCAAGAACTGTCCTTGAACCAGCCGAAATCTGCGTGGAAATGTTTTAAGTTATTAACCATGAATCAAAATTAAAGCAGTTGCTCTTGCTCATACATATAAGTAAAAAAGCAACAGTACATTTCACCCAAAAAAAAAAAAAAAAAACAGTAACTAAGCATCAATTTTATACAGCTTAAGTATCACCTTTCTTAATAAATACAGTACCTAATATTAGGGAACAATATTCTGAATATTATAGAAGATATAGTATGCATTAGCCTGTGACATCAAAATATGAGTTCCCGCTTAACCTATTCAATTCAATCACATCTCAGAATTATATTAATCTCGTTTCTGGGACATAGATGTGTCTAATTTATGGCTTTAAATTGACTACATAAAGGCTGCGCAAAAGCAAAATCCACAGAAAAAATCTACAGATTTATGAAATGAACTGCACTATCTGGACGCTACAATTCTTAAGATTCCAAAAATCCAAATAAAATTTCTCAGGAATACTTAATTCTGTTTGTGAAATGTAGAAAGGAAAAAAAAAAAACTTGACAACCTTGACGTCAAGATTGTGACAAGATGATTAACGATTTGTTGAGTAATTTAGTAATTAAACTCGTAAAACTATTTTAGATTCTGGTTGGGGTTCGAGTCCATAGAGGGGGAGAAAAGTTTTTTTTCTCATAAAAAAACCAATTTTAGATTAAAAAAGAAGTGCCCATACTCAGTTAAAAACCATTTTCACAGGGAATAGCCTCCAACAAAAACCATGACGAAGCTGCATATTTAAATTGCAATTATTCCCTTAATTTTATCAAACTGAAGTATACAGCAGCATCGCTAAAATGTTAAGGGGAGCATAGGCAAGTTCCTCATCAGGTAAGGAGATGCCTTAAAATTGCCTTGATAGGCTCCAGATGATATAATATGATATAAGTTACCTTTTTGTTTATTGAGATGATGACAAAAGTTAGATATAAGATTATTTAGGGTAAATAGCATAATACATCCTAACCTTATGGGCTACAATTTGTAAGGTGGAAATGAGGAAATTTTAGGATATATTTCTAAAAAATCAAAACGTTAGAATGTATTTGTAAAAATTGAAACGTTAGGATAAATTGTAAAAAACCTAAAACGTTAGGATGTATTTGTAAAAACTGGAACTTTGGGTTAAATTTGTAAAAAAACCTTAAATGTTAGGATATATTATGCTATTTGCCCTATTATATATAGCATACTTGTAAAAAGTTATTACATAATAATATTGATTCTATGAACCTTAAACAAGTATTTCAAGTTATAATTTGTCCATGCATAGAGGAACAACAAATGTAGACCATCACTTTCAAACAAGTTTACCAAAAATAGAGATACTTGAGATTTTAAACATTTCATAGAAGCCCAATGGTCTTCCCAGAGCATGAGCTAGGTGATTGGAGGTGAGAATCCTTGGCGACAATCTAGTAAGTTCCTAGGCAATCCCATAAAAAACATTGCTATACAGCATCACAAACTTTCCATTTTTTGTGAAAAACTCACAAGACAGGTTTTTTGCGAGAGATTTCAGTGCATTCACAAGCTTTCCTGTTCGGTCAAACTCGCGAGACAAAGGTTTCTCTGCAGAAAAATGAATTGAAGTTTTTGGCGCACCATTTATCTGAGTAATACCAGTGCAAAGATCAGAGGTGTGTACATCACAAACAAAATATATCAACATGCTGAGGATTTGCAGTCATGTCAGAGACTGTCACAACAAATTTAGAAGTCACAGAAAATGTAACAAATTTGCACAAGGAGCTCCTAAAAATGTGTAGCAAAATACTGAAAAATCATCAACATATTTATGTTCATCTAATAAAATGCGGATAAAGAAAACATTAAGCTCAACAGCACGCTCATCTACAATAAATCCTACAACTTTTGGATCCAAGTTTTTCAACCTATTGCGTTTCAAAATTTGTAAACAAAATGGCCATGCTTTGCCTACTCGATCAATTATATAATACGCTTTCTACAGGTAATAAATCACTTCAAGATCCAATTGTTTAGCACAAATGGAAAAGGTACCTGTGTTCGCCCCGCATCAGCAACAACAAAAGTTGGAAGGCCAATGCTATCTGCAGCTTCCTTCAGTTTATTCCTAATTAGAAGGACAAAAGGAACAACAATTAAGAAAAAGAAAAAAAAAATAGATTTTCCTTTTCAATAATTATATCGATCCATTTCATGAAAAATGACAAAAGTTTTACGCTTGTCAACCTATCGCAACCCTCCTCCATTTTCCAATAATGGAAAATGAGCTTGGGGCCTCCCTCCCCCACTTTTCGGGTATGAAAAGTGAGTTTGGGACCTCCCTTACCCATTTTTCGGTATAAAAAAAAAAAAGGGCGTCAGAGCCCTCCTCCTTTATCCGGACTTGGGACCGGCTATGTAGCGCACATAGTGTACAACATAGGTGGAGTTGTTATTGTTGTTCGAGATCAATGGAAAGTTTGATCCATGTAGCCGACCTCGGTTAATTTGGGACTGAGGCTATGTTGTTGTTGTTGTTGTTGTTGTTGTTGTTGTTCCTTTTCAATAATGTGGCGTCCAAGATCATATATGACCATTCAACAGAAGACATACCCCCCAGAAGAGATATGCCTTAGAAAGTTAAAGATTCGATTTTGTGACCACAAAGGGACACAACTGAACAACTAGTAGGTCCAACCTCTGCCCTAAGGCAATGGTTGTTAGGAAAATAATATTGTCCCAACATTAGAGACATGGTTTCCAAACAATTATTTTGGCTAAAACACTATTAACAATAAGATCACCAGCTTACATTTCTTGCTGATTCTTGCACGATAGAACTATTTTTGGTTGACCAGTGCTTTCCCACTGTCTCAAAAGAGACCTCTGACTGCATCAATGTACATTTCAATTTTCAGATTCTATAGAACTCGTAAGTCTACATTTAAGAACTTGCATCGTAAGCAAATAGGAAGGAAAAGAAGACTAAAAGAGGGAAGTTATAAACTTATACCTTCTTTGTAATAACAAGCTACATTAGTCAATTTATTATCAACAAACACTAATCATGCCGATGCTTTATGAAGTTTTTGATACATTTTCATCCGAAATGACCGAAGAACTAAAAAAAATATATTATGCATAAATAAGCTCTGCGAATTGATTATATTCAAATCATGTAAGAATAAAATAACATAAAGAAAATTAATAAAGCTTGGTGAAATAGAAATTAATTTTTCTAAATAGGAAAGGAAGAAGACAAAAGATATAATATGACATATGATAGGCATACATTAAGAGTAACACTTTTGGTGCAGAGAGGACTTGTCAATCTCAAAAAATGGTACGAAAATTTTCTGAATTCTTCAAACTTCCTAAATAAATTGCATGTTTTCAGATGTCGAGTTGAGAATTAATAAACAGACTGGACCATCAATAAAAATCTCTATAACTGATTAAACATATTAAACCCAAACCATTCAAGTATGAAATTTATTTTTTTGATAAGAAACATGCTTGCACTATCCCAATTCCCATCAAATTAACCAAACTCCCAGACAGGAAGACTAGAACCCTCAACCTATGTAGACAAGTGCACATGCCAAAACAGGAACTACTAATTGGTTGGCTCCATGTTCAAATTTGTCTTCAATTTATCTTCCACTGTTTCGCAAATTTAAATAGCCGCAGGAACAACCATTGATGGAAAAAATTGCAAGAAACTCAGAGCAAAAAGTCACCAGCTCATTTCTCTTATGAGCCGATTACAAATAAAGAAGACTATGGAAAAAAGATTGCCGGCTAAAAATTACCTTAGTATCAGTTCTGCATAAATACCAGTGGCAGCATCTGCCAATTCAGATGAATACCAAAATCGATGAGCAAGATGATCAGAAGAGAAGAAGACAGATCGTGGAATTGAATTGAATAAAAAACAATTATCATGAATTTAAAAAGAAAAAGGCAAGTGCATTTACGAGCACATTGAGATGCGATTTTCCCAATTCCCATCTTGAGGTCTTGTCTAACAACCAAGACCTGCAATTAACAATTAGTCGTTATATAAGACAGAATCCTCCAAACTGCACCAAAGTTAAAACTCCATATCTCTTATTTTCCATCAAAATCCTAAGTTAATAAAGGCGGAAAACAATTCTGAAGAACTTTTTGGGACTTCAAGAAAGTTTTAAGCATTTCCTTAGAGTCTAAAACAATCTTAAATCAACTGGATTTCCCAAAACATGTCATCGGGTGAGGTGAATAAATTGTTAGGAACCAACCAAACCAATCAATTTGTGAGACATCATAGCTCAAAGTAACAAAAATTACTATGATAAATTACTATGATTGCTTGATTTTTGCACATTCAACACACAACTAGAAGTTTTTTAAAAAAATAAAAAATAAAACATCAATAAAAAGGTGATTGTATTTTACATGGATCGGAGCATATTTCATCGGCTAAAAGAAGAATGAAGGAAAAAACACGAGGGGAAGGGTCAGTCAATGACAATAAGGCATACGTATTAATGATTTAATACCTTGAATTCTTCAATAAACAAACAAGCAATGTAATCTAACCAAAGTTCTAGATCCAAGTATGCAGCACTTCAAATCAAACCAATACCCCCAGAGGACCCTGACAGACTTCTCCACAAAGTAGGATGGGAGCAGAAGTCGCAAACTATCAATATGGTTCCATTCTTTAATAATTTTGGCATGGAAATAATCGGCAGCACGACCATGCAGGGGAGATCCAAGAGAATGTTGTGTTTTACAGATGCAATCCATCTAATAACCACCAATTTGGCTTGGTGGTTTGGCATCCGTGCCGTCACAACATTGGTCTAGGTTTGAGTTTCGTTTGATGTATTATTGTATATGAGTTAAAGGGTAGATATTGCTTAAGTGTTATTATTAAAAAAACAGAAAAATAAATAAATAAATAAAAACAAATGAAACCAGTTAAAGGGTAGACATCATATAAGTTGGCAATTCATACTAATAATGAATCATCTCTCATTGTAATTTGAACTGAAAAACTCAAATAATTCACTTGCGCATTACTCTTTTCATATTCTAGTGCCCTTTCATTCTAACACCAGGTTTCGCCCCCCACCTCACCTCCATCGGTTCACTTAATCAACAAGTCATTAGAGTTAATAAGCTTGCAACCTAACTAACATTATTGAGATTACCAAAGTTTTAAAATGGTCCCTCAGTAGGCTTCATAACTGAAAAGGGTCACCACTAATTTAAAGTGGTTATTGATAATTGACAATAGGCTAAGGAGAGAAACAACAATATCAGAGAACCAATTTGGTTTCATGCCTGGGAGGTCAACTATGGAAGCGATTTTCCTTGTAAGACGATTGCTAGAAAAATATAGAGAAAAGAAAAAAGATCTTCATATGGTATTCGTAGATTTAGAAAAAGCATATGATAGGGTCCCTAGAGATGTTCTTTGGTGGGTTCTAGAAAGAAAAAGAGTGCACGCTAGATACATAGACACTATTAAAGATATGTACGATGGAGTAGTAACGAGTGTAAAGACATTTGGAGGAGCTACAAAAGAATTTCCCATTACGATAGGACTACATCAAGGATCGGCTTTAAGCCCATATCTATTTACTTTAGTTATGGATGAATTAACTAGACATATTCAAGAGGATATACCATGGTGTATGCTATTTGCAGATGATATTGTCTTAGTGGATGAAACTAAAGATGGAGTGAATAGGAAATTAGAACTCGGAGAAATACATTAGAATCTAAAGGCTTTAAGTTGAGTAGGACGAAAACAATACATGCTTTGTGAGTTTGGAAACACTAGACATCGAGATGACGGAGTGGTAAAATTAGGGGAAGTAGAAGTGCCTAGGGTAAACCACTTTAGATACCTAGGTTCAATCATACAAAATGATGGTAACATTGAAAATGATGTCACACATAGAATCCAAGGCGGATGGAAGAAATGGCGGAGTGCAACGGGGTGATTTGTGATCGACATGTTCCCACTAAGTTAAAAGGAAAATTTTATAGGACCGCAATTAGGCCAGCTATGCTCTATGGAAGTGAATGTTGGGCGATAAAGCAACAACAATTACATAAAGTGAATGTAGCGAAAATGAGGATGCTTAGGTGGATGTGTGGTAAAACCCGTAAAGATAGAATAAGAAATATAGAAATTCAAAGACAAGTAGGAGTAGCACCAATTGATACAAAGATTAGGGAAGAGCGGTTGCGATGGTTTGGTCACCTGCAAAGACGGCCTACAAATGCCCCAACTAGAAAACTTGACTCAATAGAAACTGTAGAAATTCGACGAGGTAGGGGTAGACCAAAGTTAACATGGGATGCATTAATTAAGAGAGATTTGAATGGTTTGCAAAGCTCACCATCAATTGCACTGAATCGAGCACAATGGAAAAGTTTGATCCATGTAGCCGACCCCAGTTAATTTGGGACTGAGGCTATGTTGTTGTTGTTGTTGTTGTTGTTGTTGTTGTTGTATTGGCAAATCATCACTTGAAACCTCGCCAAGGCATCACCAATGAATTGTTAAGGTTGATTCAATTCTTAAGAAATGCAATGATAATGGACATATATTAAGTCCCAGCCATTTGTCCATAAACGCTAACCAAACAGAGTTGAGCAAAAATTCATCTGAGACATAAAAACTTACATCAAAGGAGAGTTTTTAAGGCATCCACCGAAGAAAAAAAAAAAAAAAAAAAAAAAAAAAAAAAAAAAAAAAAAAATTTAACTTTACAGCCTTATCATTGTCAATTTCTCAACCGCACACACTGGGCTTGGATCTCTACCAATACCGATATTGTCCCCAAACTTACACACTTTCAACTCATGGTGCGAGGTTTTAACTCAAAAGGCCTCAGTACTAATTAAGCGGAGATACACACTTATATACTTTATTTTACGAAGTTTTACTTAATCGAGGTGAGACTATTATTTTGTTCCACAAATCTCCAACAATCATGAAAAAAAAAATAAAAAAAAAAATCAAAGCAGTTGTAATCAAAGCCTATGGAGAAGTGAAGACAAACCATTTTAAGTTCATCATTGGAAGCAACTGATGAACCCAGTCTTTGTACTTTCTCTCTGTGCTTGGCCAAAGAAGGGTGGTTGGTGTTTGTGCTTCCTTTCGATTTGGGATTGGTTTTAGGGAGTTTCCGCAAATCTAAGAGAAACCCACAAAGGAAACCGACGATGAGACCAGGAACAAAGTACCCTGGACTCAGACTCGGCGAAAGCCACTCCCCTTCTCGTCTCTGCTCCTGCTCGCACCATTAACAGCACCAAAAGAGCAAGCATTTGAAGAGGGATGCGAAGACGTTGTGGAGGGAATTGAAGAAGCAATGATTTAAGACTTACTCTTCTTGAAGATCGAGAAGTGGGATTTCTGAAAGAACCTACCATTTCTTCAAGGGCACTCAGCTGCTTCAGAGTGGTTCCCCTGTTCGGAACCAAGGTCATGTTACGGGTTCAACTTCTCCCTATTGGGAATCGACTTTGGGCAATACGCATCGAATGTGTATTTCGAGGTGTATTCACTGTGCACGATTCGCAAACACCATATATCGAATGCGTATTTTGAAGTTTATCGATGGCTCACGATTTGTAGATCCCCAAAGTCAGTCTATAAAGGTCTTGTTTGGTATTAGGTGAAGATATCTTGAATGAGATAACTCACATGGAGTTGAAAACTAATCTTGTTTGGTTGAGCAACTTGACTGCTAGGGAGTTTATCTCCCAAGAATTGTGGACAAAATTATCCCTCATTAATAACCATTTTATTACTCATATCTCTCTTGTTTGAAGGCTATTTTTATAAATTCATATTTTTTATTGTTTAAAAACTTGAAACTTCACTGCAAGTTTAAAGTTGAACCAAACGTGAAAATATTAACTCCAAAGAGTTAACTCCACGGAGATAACTCCCAACTAATACTATAAGTTATCAAAAATAAACCAAACGAGGCCCAAGTATGTACCCCTCGCAACTTTCTTAGTGATAAAGGTGGGTTCGGTTCGAGTTTTAAATTGATAATATGATTATTTTTACCCCAAGAGTGGAATAATTCAAAACCATGAAACGGGTGGTATAATTTAATCCTATTATTGGTGACTCTGAAATGACCAAAGTACCCTCATTATAACAACCAAAACGCACAACATTGATTCCTCTTCTCGTTTACCGCCATCTTCATTCGTATCCTCTGTCGCTCACTCTCCATAAACCCTAGGTCGCATCCTCTCCTCTGTCGTTCACTCTCTTCAGGTGAAGACCATAATGGAGGAGGTGGCGCGAAAAAGATGAAACAAGAGGATGAATGGGAGTTAGGGTTGGAAGGAATGTTTTTTGTTGTTGATATAAGATGGCAATTTAGTAACTTCACCTATTAAATCCCAACCTCTATACCGCAACCGAACAAGTCCCTCTACTGAGACTAATACCCGAACTCATGCTATAATCTCAGTGTAAAATAATCCCGTTATCATAAAATTATTTTTCTTGCAAACCCAACGGGCCATTAGAGAGAAATTTTTTTATGATTATTTGAAGATGTTTTTCAACCTAATCAATTTTTTTTTCTAGGTTGTCGCATGTGTGTGAGAGGTTACAAGGAGATGGTTGCGAAGTTGATTATGATAACGTAACGATCTACTAAGATGTGCTTGGCAATAAATGAAAAAATAAGAAACGATTAAGACAAATATATTTTCTTTAGGACCGTGTTAATGTGCCCAGGAGCAAAACGATACAGACCTATTGTCGTTCTTGTGATGCACGCCACCTAGGGCAAAAATAGCAGGAGGGGAGCGAAAGCGTTTTCCTTTTATTTATAGAAAATTCTAAAAACTTATGAGGGCCGCTAAGGGCACCCCACCAGTTAATGAAGGCACCCAAAGTATTTGTAAAAATTTCAGCAAAAGTGGAAAAGACTATTTTGCCCTTGTATATATAGTGATTCCAACCTCACAAATCATTTTGACAAAGAAAAAAAGGCACCCCACCACAAGGTTGAACCACAAATCCACACTGCGTTTGTCGGCGTTGATCGATTATTGCGGATTGTCATAATTCCACGAGAGGTAACAATGTTTGACAACCATATTCGTGTTTTTTAGAAAAGTTGAGTTGTGTATAAGCGTGAAAATGATGATTTGTTTGTGAACGTAGGGTTTGGTAATTTATTCCAATCCGAACTTGACTCCACTATATAATGGAGGATTGTACTGCTTCGGTGCCAGAGGAGGTCGTACTTGAGGTATTTTTGAAAATGTTTTGTGTATTCGTTGCGGTTAACCGAAGGTTCTATCTGGGTGGTGCGCGATTGTTTCGGCCTCGCAGGACCGAGATGTAATGTAATCTCTCGGTCGTAGAGGACCGAATGTTTCGCGGATCTGACGGAACCCTTAAATCCGATAGTATTCGTTGACTCTCGGTCGTACGTGAGCGATACCACTAAGCTAGTTGCGGCCATGTACGGCCAGAAAACATGTTTTTTGGATGTTATTGTGATTGTCTTTGTACATTTCGGTTGATTATAATGTTACACCGTTTGTATTGCGAGTAATGTCGGTTTTACGCTTATTTCCGGACTACACGGACACGTTTACACCTTGTAGGCCATTTCCAAGTAGAGAAACGACGGTTTCATGGCTTCAAATGATAGGCGTGAGAACAAGTTTGTGCTAGTGACAAAGCACTCGACGCCGGTGGCATTAAGCGCGAGGGTAGGGTGAAAATTGCCTATGAGAGGTCGGGGACTTACGGGGGAATGTCACAAAGAGTTGGTAAGGGTAAAGCGGAAAAAATAGCTTCGAAACCAAGAAATGAAGAAGAAGACGAAACGGGGAGGACTCAAACAGTACGAAGAAATGTGGATGCCCTTTCCTTATCAACGTAAAGGAAAATGCTTGACTCGTTGTGGTATATCAGCATTATATGTGGGAGGCACAATCACGAGCCCGCAAAACACTTGGACGACCATTCTTTTGCGGGAGATTGGATAAGGCGGAGCGGGAAGTTGTGGTGCAAATGACAAAGGGAATGTGAAGCTAAGAGACATCCTAAATACGTTGAAGCAAAGAGACGTTGGTAACGTATCGACAATGAGGACTATATATAATGCAAGACAAAAAGCCCGAAAGGAGGATGCGGGTAGGAGGACTCAAATGCAACAACTCTTGCACATTTTGGAGAAGAATAAGTGGTTGTCATGGCATAGGAAGGATCCCGATACGAATGTTGTCACGGAGTTATTTTGGTCACATCCCGACTCAATAAAGTTGGTCAGGTGTTTTCCATCGGTTATTTTGATGGATTGCACGTACAAGACAAATAGGTACCGAATGCCTTTGTTGGAGATTGTTGGCATCACTTCTACGCACTTGACGTTCTCCGTTGGGTTCGCATTCTTATCATCAGAGAGTCATGGGCATTATGTTTGGACACTTGAGAAGTTGAGATCCATATTGGATGGGTGGCCTAAGCTTTGACGTGCTTATTCTGCGATAGGGACTTAGCCCTTATTAGTGCAATAGAAGAAGTTTTTCCGGCCTCGTCTCACCTCCTTTGCTCTTGGCACATCAACAAAGTAGTTTTGTCTAAGACTAAGAAGATGTTTGGGGAGAACGATGGTTTTGCGCTTTTTATAGGTAGTTGGACGAGCGTGATGTATGCCAAGTCGGAGGCGTTATTTGAAGTTAGGGTGAACGACCTCCGTTGTGAGTTTGGGCATGTAAAGGGTCTTATGGAGTACTTGGACAACACATGGTTAAAGAGCTACAAGGAGAAACTTGTCTCGGCTTGGACAAATAGATTTATGCACTTTGGGGAAACGACAACTCAGAGGGTGGAGTCTGCACATTCTACTCTGAAGGTACACCTTGGGAACAGTCAGGCTAATTTTGAGACTCTATGGAATGTGGTTGATGGACTCCTTAGAATCCAACACAACAATATCAAGGCATCGTTTGAGCTAAGTTTGAATGTCGTCCAACATGAGTACGTTGATGAGTTGTATCGACGATTGCGCGGTTATGTGTCTCAACGGGCGCTTAGCCTAATTAGAGATGAATTGGCCCGGGGAGAGGATGTTGGTCACGATTCCACTCGTTGTGGTTGCGCGATACGCACCACACATGGCCTTCCTTGTGCGCATGAGCTTAACCATCATATATTTGCTGGGACTCCCATCCCTCTCCAGGACATTCATGTTTTGGCGAAAGTTGAGTATGATACCTGAGAGTCCGGTGGACTCGTCTGGGTACAACGTGCACGATGAGATTGAAAGGGTGTTGGCAAAGTTTAATGCATGCGGTAATGAGGACGATCGACTCAAGATTATTCAAGCGGTCGGGAGATTAGTCGACCGTCGTCTACTCCGGTGTTGTGCCGCCGGCAAAAATTAAGACAAAAGGGAGGACACCGGGTCTTTGAAGAGAAAACACAAGCTGTCACGATTCTTCTACCGGACGGTTGCCGAGTGAGTTTGAGTACGTGCTATCGACTAAGGAGGCCTCAAGTTCTAGGCGAAAGAAAAGTAAAGTTGTTCCTAAACTAACGTCGTGGTAGTCGACGCAAGCAAAGTGCAACTAACATAGCTTACGGTCATTGTGTAGAACCGGAATGGTTGCTACATGTTGAGGGCATCATCGATGTGCTAGCCGATGGGAATTGTGGATATAGGTGTGTTGCGCATGGGCTTGGGCTAGCGATGACGACGGGTGGAGGATCGTCCGTAGAAGGATGTACGATGAGCTTATCGGGCATGAAAACCATTGGCGCGAAGTGCTAGGTTCGAGTTACGAGTGTGAAGATTGCGGTGCATTGCGTAGAGAATCAAGTTGGTGCAACTTTCCAAGAATGGTTCACACTTCCAGGACATGGGATTGTTAGTAGCCACTGCGATCAATGTGGTTCTCGTCAACCTATCGCGTGGGAGTGCCTCCACATTTCTACCTCTACGTAGTGCTCCACCATCCACCGGTCCACACGAGATCTGTCATTGCCATGATTAATGACAGAATATACATTGGCTTAGGGTATGTGATGCGAATTTGGTTGAATTGTTATGTTGTTTCCCGACAATATGGTAATGGTGTCTTGTTCACATTGACAGTGTTCTTGAGCACGAATGCACCCTTGCCATCCGTATACCCGTCGTGGGTACGGTATGCTCGGATACTTTGCGAAAGGTTGGCGAGATAGATTCGTATTCCGAGACATCGCGCCCGTTGCAACTCTACTTGATGCCACCATATCCGTTGTAGATTTGGGTACACCGTAGTGTTACAAGCTGGAACAATGCAAATAGTTTGGATGTACAATTTGTAATTTTCAAAGTTAGGATATAAAATGATTGAAAGTTAGTTTCATTTGTTGTTCAAAATGGTTCTTTGGAACATTCGTTTCGGTCATGCATGACCGAAACGAATGTTCAAACTTCATGATCATTCTCCACCGTAACTTAACGCTTAAGCTCGGCCATGAGAGACCGAAACCGTCCTTATAGTATCGGCTGATGTGTACCGAAAGTTCCACCTGACATTCGGTGCTGAGTGACCGACACAACATGAAAAAATTTCTTCGAATTCCAACCAGAAACATGGACAATGAAACATCATAAACAGTCATGATAATGTACTCAACAGGCAAAGGAGACATATAAACCATTAAAAAGTGTATGTAAAATGTAACACAAATGTCTATCCCTCCAACATTGAGGGTTGGTCATTGCTTAGGTTTTTTCACGTTCTTCCTTCGATACTCCTTCCCATGCATTCTCTTCAGGGTGCCACCATCGGTCGCGCGGTAGAGATGTGGCTTTGAGGCGAGGGTGTGGAAGTGCTACCATGGTGGGAGTGCCTCGGGCCTGGTTCGGTAGGGCCGGTTGTCGCGGTAGGGCCGGTTGTCGCGGTTGTGCTTGGGTTGCGGTCGCGGAAATGTACTCGTGGGGGTGGGACTTAAATTCCTTCCCGAAATGAGGTTGACCATGTCATTCGAGTGGTCCTAGCCGAGTCAAAAGTAGACATCTCTAGGGGAGGTCCATCCATCGCAACGCCGCGTCCAAGGCTCGCCTATTGCGGCGAAAAATTTCGGGTTCTTGTCAAATACTCAACATTGCGGAAATAATTATAAGTGCCATATTACGTATAACCATTCCAATACCTCAAGTATCTCGTTCTCTGCTATGGTTGAGACGACCATTACACGGTCCTCAAAGACCGGATTCGTGATAACGGGATGAGACACTTTGACGAACCAAGGGAGGTAGTCGGTGTAGCCGAGAAACTCAAAAATACTTTGCCTTCTCGCCCTAACTTCAGACCAACACATGGTTCCTCCATCGCTCCCAATTGTCTTGTTCGAACCCATACTTGACGGAGTACTTATTTGCAAGCTGGGCCTCTGTGTGCTTCCAATGGACGGTAAGGAGGATCTCGGTATCGACCGCACGTGGCCAAACCTGTCTTAGAATCCTCTCCGGGTGGTAGGGCTCCACCACATCCATGTACTTGATCTTCCCACTGTAAAAGGCCATCGCTTGCACAACGCCATTTTCCCTTAAATTCACATATGGGTCCCAAGTGACCTACAAAATATTCAACATATAAGCGCGGGTGTAAACTAAATTACCAAATTTGAGTACGTGCTTAAGAGGACATCAGAGGTCATGGATAGGCAGCTCACCTCACTTGGTCGCAACCTATCCAAGGTTCTCCTAATGGCCCCGAGCTTGTCAACATTCGCAACCGTCTCGTGCTTTTGAATCAATCTGGAGACACGAGGGTGCACGTAGTCCACGTACTTCGCATTGGGCGTGGCGAGACCAAGTTTGAAATGGTCATACACCCATCCCTGCATATAACGTTACAATGTTAGTTACTCCACAATTGCAATTTGGGCGAATCGAACAACAGAATGCCTATTCCGTATATTTTAAAACAAACCTCAAGCAATGTGAGGTAGCCAGCAATCTGGGACACTAGGACTCTCGTGGCGGACCCCAAGTGTCGATACAAGTAGGCCAACGCAGCTGCTCCCCATGCGTAGTTCCCTACGTCGTCCAAGTCCTCAAGTAGCTTCGGCGAATGCGCGATCGACACCGAGACCCACTCTTATCGGCAAAAAGAGTGCACGACAACAAGTACAGCGAGTACGCTCGGGTGCTGTGCATTCCACGGGGAGGATAATTTACGGGTATCGAACCGAACTTTGGGGCACCATCGACTCTTCAACCAATGTTTGCGCCTTGTGAGCCCCTTGGTGATATTCACCTCCTCCTCCGCCTCCTCGGCGCTAACCCCAAGAAGGTTGGAAACCATCTTGATAGCGTCGGAGCGAGATTCCTCCGTGTACCTAGCAAATTTGTCCACTTCTACAACTTTGCCCGTCACAGGATCTTCGGGAGGAAGGCGACATCCTCTAATGAGATAGACATTTCACCAAAAGGTAGGTGAAATGTGTTCGTCTCCGGCGCCACCGCTCCACAAATGCGAGAGATCAACTCCTTGTTCGCCTTGCGTATGAGCGATCTATCGGCGCATTCAACCGAACGCAATTTGAATAATCCTCTGGAGTCCCGCCGTGTCCGGGTGACACGATTGTAAATCCCATTCCGCTATTTGAGCTCAGTGATTGATACAACTTAAGAACGGGCCGCTCCAAAGAAATGTAAAAACATTTCGTCATTATGTGAAGACATGAGTGTTAAGTTAATAATTTCAATGATATTGAAATTACCTCATTCCTCCATATCGATAAAGCCACATGATCCTTGAAGCTCTTCAAAGAACGCCCGTCATAGGACCACCGGGGAATGGAGCACGCGCCTCAAAAGCCACTTCTCGGCTCTCCTTCATCATGGCCGGCTCCACCTCTTCCGCTCCCCCCCCACATTACGATCTGTGTCTATCATGGTTGTCATGGCATCGAAGAGTCACACTGCTACTTGACTCCGATGCATGCCCCTCCTCTTCTCCTCCGCAACAACAAGATCCTCGGTCGCCGGCATTGAGGGTCGAACCCTCATCGTGCAAATGTAACCTTCCACGGTTGCCATCTACCTTCGCCTTGCCCTTACCATCCCGATTCTCCTTCTCTTTCTCTTTCCTAGAGTCACGATGTTTCTGGGGTCTCCGCCACCTCGCCCTCTCGTTCGGCCTCGGGACCTCGGCTCCGGCCTCTTCCCTAGTCACCGGTTGCTTCGGACGAGCCATACACATAAATTACAACATATAAGCGCATGGACAGATCCCAACTTAAATTTACAAAAAAAAAGTCCAAATCATCCATTTCTTATGTCTCGGTCAAGCAGGTTTGTGAAACGACATATATTTTCGGTCACCCATGACCGACAATTCCTCCAATGTATCGACATTGAACAACCGAGTCTAATGAAACGGTCTCGGTTTTGCGCCACCGAGATGAATTGACCATTCGAATTCTACAAGCTCTCGGCCACTCACGACCGAGCCTACCTTTACACTCACGGCATGGTACAACCAATAGTACGCCCAAATTCTCGGTTGTACACCACCGCCACCACATTACCTAGAAGTACTTCCATCTCTCGTCACATTTGGACCGAGAGACCTATAGTCATCTCGGTGGTCGATGGCGAGACTGTGTGATCTTTGTCGGCCTTTGTAGCCAACGATTCGATTTCCCAAAATTTGGCTACTCTCTCGGTCATCCTTGTCCGAGAGCATAACCACATTCTCTTCCCTGTGTGGCCGAGAACTGCGAATTCCGAGTTCTTACACTAATGAACAAACCACCACTGTAAATCACAACTACTCTTCCAAATGTAACTTAATAACACTAAAAACGTACCTTCAATCGACCGATTTCCCGCAAATAATGTGTGTTCGAAGATGTTCAGCGGAACCCTAACTTCGAAACGAAATCTGCCCACACCACGACTCTACGAACTGCAAAAAAACCGTCAAACGGAGGAGAAACACAAGGCGAGACACGTTTTCGGAGATTCCCCCCACTGCACGGTTCACACAAAACGTCTTCTTCGAGTCCAGGCGGTGAAGACGGTGGTGGGGGTGGTGGGGTGCAGATGGATTTCCACGAGGGGTAGTTTAGGTATTTCGGGTGTAATTTTTGGGTGCCCAAGGTAAATCGGTTTGTGCCCACATTAACTGGGTGCCTTCATTAACTGGTGGGGTGCCCTTAGCGGCCCTCAAACTTATTAAGAGCACTATATAGTTTTCAAATCGCAAAAATACATTAAGAAATTGAAATGAACCTTAACCATTAATCATAGTGAACTATAAAAGGGGGTTACATGATTTATTGATGTGTATATACTATACACAATCGAGATGGCTGATTAGTGATCGACATGACTTGACTTGCAGGGCAAAAATCTTGATTACTAACCAAGGCTTCACAAATAAAGTTGAGACCAACAAAACCAAAGCAAGGAATTGAAGGTTTAAGAGCTGCCTTGTAAAAACTAATTAAGTAGTATCTAAGAAAAGCCCCAAGTTAATCACAACTAACTAAACATGATACAAGGGAGATTCCAAAACACACCCTTGAAAGCCTAAAATAAAAAGAGAAATGCAACAATAACAAGATTGAACATATTTAAAGCCCATCCTTAATTACGTAAAAGCGGATTATAGACCAAATAATTAAGCCTCCCTTCTCGCAACATTAAAATTTGAACTCATGAACTCAAGCTTGCATATCAGGTGTGAAACCATTAGTGAGTTTTTGTAGTTAAGCAGTCGACGACGATGACCTTTCTTTCATCATCTCCTTTGTAATCGCCGGAATACAACTCGAGCTCCTCGCAATGCCGCCTTTGTTCTTCCCACCAGCCGCTCTATCTCTAGGACTGTTAGACTTTGCTCTAATTCTCCCATCCAAACCAACTGCACTACTACTCTTCTTCAAAATCTCCCTCACAGCTTCTGCATGGAACAAAGCAGGGTGAGTCCTTCCCAACCTATTGAACCTCACACACACATTCATGTGTGCACTCAAAGCCTCTTGGTCTCCTCTCCCACCATTCTTCTCCATCTCCTCCTTCACCGCCTCCGAGCACAGCCCGCATATCCATTTCCCTGAGAATTTGTCCCTCACACATTGAATGTACTCCTGCGTGCACTCCTCCGACATATTACAACACTCGCACTTGATGTCTTCGACTTCTGATATCGGTGGAAGCATTGGTTCTTCTATCGCTTCTTTGCTCAACTCATAGGAGATGTCCGATATGGTCCTCTGAAGGCCTTCCATGGAGAGACGATTCGGCTTGCAAAAGTTGGTTGTCGGTCGAGAGAACGATGAGACAAGGGTTTCGCCATTAGGAGCCATGTCTACAACTAATTCCCCTACAACAACTACTGCTGCTACTTCCACTACCACTTCAGGTGAAACTAATTAAAGTGTGTAGAGTTTGTTGAAGAACAGATTGACTGATCTAGTGTGGTAGGAAAATCTAAAGTAGATAATACTATACTAGGAGAACTTCCTGGATGGTTAGTCAAGTGTACATGTATGAAGAAAGTAGGTCCATGGAGCCTAATATATAGAGCTTCTCTCTGCCATCTTTTCTGGAAGTTGGAAGTTCAAACAGTGAAAAGTAGTGGACACTATAGGAACTCTCGTGCCCGTGATCAATGTGACAATGGACAGCAGATCATGAATGCACTAGATATTTCATGAACAGAAATTATTGATGAATTAAAGTCACAATTAGTGGTTTGGCAATTAAGGTTCATTGAGTTCCAAAAGAAGTGCATGTACTTTGAATATAATATTTTCTGTTACATTATTGTGGTGCCTTGAATTACTTCAACTATTTCACAAAAATATAACTCACCATATAAGAAACGTGTCTCGAAAAATTAGAATATTCAGATCTCTAAATGATTTGTGTGCTATTGAGACATCAAAAGCGCACAAGTCCCTCTAGTACTATAAAAAAAGCCTCGAATCACGCGTCCTTAAGCAATTCGAGATGCATCTTATGATGCAAAACAGGTTTTGCATGTGTTTGATGTCCTAGATGATGTTAATGTATGATTATTTTTCTATAATTTCTACCTGGAAATTTAACAAAGGCACTTTCTCCAAAAATGGGCATTCATGTGCTGCTCAATTCTATCCATACAAATAAATATGTGTATATTTCTCTTTTGTTAGAAACAAAGAAAGGAGTCAACTTGTGCTACATGTGGTTCTTGAACCATCATACATTGAAGGGAGCAACGTATAGCACAAATCACACAAAATGTGTCACAAGAAATTGAAACTTTGTTCATGCTTCACAAGAAAGAGAGTTAACTTATTCACCTTTCAGATTCACAGAGATCTTGGAATAAAGTAATAAACATCTCTTTCATCAATTTTGTTTTTTGTCAAACTATTTGTTGAAAAGACTTCACATACACTTGGAGAATTTGTGGTCAAGTTCAATCCCACATAACAAACAAAAAATAGAAAACAATAACAACCAAAACTTTTGATGAATTGTGCCTGACCATGTTCTTGAAAAGGAGGAAAGTAGAGCAATGGTGACATGTCTACACATGTTAAGTCCTTTCACTGCTTCAATTTCACTCGTGAATGAGAAAGAAAGCCAACAAATGTTTAACAATTGTGGTACCAGGTTCGCTTAGTCCTGTCCATACAATTAAAGCTCCCCCAAGTTTGTACGTCGTCGCCAGCTTTACACTGCCAAGAAAAGTTGTTCAGAACTCACTAACATGAAAGACACAACTGACTAAAGAAGACAATCACCACAGAGAACTGCTTCATTGATTAGGAGATTGTGGCTTCTTCATAGGTGGTAAAGAAATAAGTAGTAAGGACATGACAACAACAACTCAACACAAATTCAACAAAGTCAAGTAGTTGAGGTGTGTTGGATGTGCATGAAGATGTAAAGCTTTGAGTTTAGTCGATAGGAAAGTGTTTCTCACTCAGTACGTGATCAAGAAGCAACAGCAACATACAACTCAAAGGTTAAGGATGTGTAAGTGGCATGCATCGATATTGAAATGGTAACTAGCTAGTACTTCTACAAGGGTGCAAGAAAATAGAAATTTATAAGCAAGCGAGGCAATGCGCATGGGTGCACATAAGAAGCAATTAAAATCAAATTTAACAACGTTGAGAAAGGGAAGGGCAAAATCAAGCTTAATGAATTTCTTCATTTCCTAGCCAATTAGTATTACTAGATTTAATAGCTGCCTTGTGCTATGTGTGTTTGTCGTGTGTGTCTAGTGACGTCGTTCCTAACATTCACTCTTTAAGTTGTTAGCTAGCATAGATATATCAACTTAGTCAAGAGAAGTATTTTCGTAACTAAGAATTCTCTGCTCTGTTAAAAACATGATTTTTTTGAAGGTACACGTTCTACAACTGTGCTTAATGACTAGTTTTTTCATTCTATTCAACAGACAAAAGAAAGCTCTGTCGCCTAAGGAAGGCACCAGCAATCATTAATGTAAGAAGGATCTTGTCCATACAAATTTGTTACTGCTCTTTACCAGACAATCAGTTCATTGCATACCTCATATTATCTGTAAGAAAGCATTGGTCATTATTTAATCCACATCAAGTGAAGGTAAATTTGATCAAGGGAGCATACCTCGTACTCTCATACATATACACAACAAAAGTCACAACGCATTTGGTAAATGTTTTGAAGGCAGAAATAAAGCCAAGTCTGAGGGAGTATTAAGAAACATACCACTCGATTACTTTCTCGTCAGGTACTGCTTACTGAAGCAAGGAAATCCATAAAGAATGAATAGATAAAAATAGTTTCAACTTTCATCAACATGGGCAGTTGCGCCACTAGTAATACTAAGTCGTACAACATATCGACCATGTTTTCAATTTCCAATTTATTTCTTTCCGCTCTTGTTTCCTTCTAAAAAAAAAAAGAACAGTGGCTTGTTTGATTGGGAAGGAAACTTGGTTGAAGGTCGTTTTGTATTGTGTCAATTTGAAGCCGTTGTTAAGCTACACCCGGGAATTTTAGCAACCACTTATTCTTCATCATCCCCCTAATCCGCTCGACGTCTTCCCACATGCCTGAACTAGCATATATATTAGATAAGACGACATAAACACCGTCATTCCATGGTTCTAGCTCCTGCAGGTGTCTAGCAACCCATTCCCCCATCTCCACGCACCCATATTTTTCGCAGCCTCCCATCAGTGCTCCCCAAATTACTGCATTTGCCTTCATTGGCATCGTCTCCACCATCTCCTTAGCTTCCTTCAACAGCCCTGCACGGCCTAGCAAATCCACCATGACGCCATAATGTTGCACTAAAGGCATGAGCCCATAATCGTTCTTCATCATGTCAAAATAACGCTTCCCCTGTTCCACCAACCCACCATGTACACAAGCACTCAAAACCCCGACAAACGTAATGTGGTTAGGTCTTATTCCCGCTTCCCTCATAAGCCGAAAGCACTCAGTCGCATCCTTCACATGCCCATGCATCGCAAACCCCATGATCAAAGACGTCCACGTCGACACATCATGTCTTGCCATTCCCTTAAACACCTTGTAAGCAAGATCAGTCCTTCCACACTTTCCATACATGTCTATAAGAGAATTCAACATCAAAACATCCGATTTCTCTAACGCCTTCGCTTCAATCACACACTTATGCAACTGAACACCCAACCTCAAATCTCCCAAGCTCCCACACGCCGAAACCACACTAACCATCGTCACGTCATCCGGCCTCAACCCACTTCTCATTAGCTCCATAAACATAACCACCACATCCTTGGCGTGCCCTCCGCGAGCCAACCCCGCAATAACCGCATTCCAAGACCCCAACTTTCTTTCAGGACTTTCATCAAACACCTTCCGGGCATCCCCCAAATCCCCCGCTTTTGCATACAGACTAATAAACCCAGTTTCACAAAACTCTTGCGACTCCAATCCAACCTTCACAGCAACACAATGAAGTTGCCTCCCAAGTTGAACAGCAAAACATTGGCACATTGCCTTCAACACAATCGGGACTGTATAACAATCAGGTAAGAGCCCTGTTCGGGCCATTGCGATGTATGTCTTGAGAGCAACATTTGGGTAGTTGAGTCTGACGTACGATCTGATGATGTTGTTCCAATGAAATGGTGCTGGGTATCGTTGTAGCATGCGAGTTCGGATGATTTGGGCGTGCAATCGCTTCAAGTCTAGCAAGTCAGTGCAATTTGAGAAGTGGGTAGCGATGATTTTCTCGGGAGGTGAAGTGGGTGAATTGGTGGTGGTGTGGGCGAGGCGTTCAGGGGGGATTGCGCAGTGAAAACGTTTTGGTAGTTGGTGTGTGTAGATTTTCATGACGAGAACAACCACATTACCTGACTAATCATTTTCTATGAACATGTAAGCAGACTTACATGGTGTATTCAATTAAGATTTTAATAGACTTTTGAATACTTTTATACGTGAATGACTTTTACGAAGTTTTATAGATTTTAGTAAACTTTGAAAGATTTTGATAAACTTTTATGTAGATTTGGTTATGATGACTTTTATCAACATTTAAGATTTTTAGTGACTTTTGTGAACTTCTTAAACATGATTTTGATGATACTAATAGATTATTGTGATTTTTAAAATGAAACAAATATTTTGTACTTTATTATAAAAAAAATAAATAATTATATTTTTTTTCTTAATAACTATTACTAATATTTAAAAAAGTATTGTTGTATTTTAGTAAAAAAAACGTATAAACATATTAATGAATTACTCTCAAGGTAGTAGCATAACAAATAAGTAAATAAATATCAACATAATAAACAGGTAAATAAATCATCCTTTAGTGGTAGGATCATTGGAAATATATTTTTTTGAGAAAAGATAATTGAAAATATTAGTGTAAAAATTTTGCTCTTTATTTCTTTGTTTGACTTAAGCAAAAAAAAAAGTATATTTTTTCCAAAATAATGATAGTTTAAATTCTAAAAAAATGCACTTCTTGCATTTTAGAAAAAAATTATACAATTATTTTCTTCAAAAATAATAATATATACTACACTTTTTGAGATTATAATAATACACTAAATAAACGAAACTTTTTTGTCAAAAAAAAAAAAAACTATAAAAAATATATAGTGATGCAAGAATGAGATTTTGTTAATAATGACATCAATCCATTTTCATCAACATAGATATGAGAGTATATGGGTAAGCAATGAAATCCAAGAGTTGTGGAGTGATTGGAGAAGTTGATAAAAATCATTGATAAGAAAAAGTCCTCTTGTGAACACTGAAGTCCTTATTGAAAAATGTACAACAACAACAACAACAACATAGCCTCGGTCCCAAATTAATTGGGGTCGGCTACATGGATCGAACTTTTCCATTGTGCTCGATTAAGTGCAATATTGAAAAATGTAACCAACAAAAATTAAAAGTCTCTAAAAGTTTCTGGGTTGAGGTGATAAGAAGTTGAAGACTTCTTTATGTGTATTTTTATACAAAAAGTCAACAAAAGTCAAGATTTGTAACCAATCTACAAAAGTCACTAAAAAATTAAATACACCTTACTTTTATGAACTCTCTAAAAGTTTAAATTGAATACCCCAAAAACTTTTAGAGACTTTTTAAAAGTCTATAAAAGTTCACATTGAATACACCTTACTTTTAGAGACTCTCTAAAAGTTTTAATTGGATACCCCTAAACTTTTTTAGTCAATAAAAGTAACCAAGAGTCTATTAAAATCTCAATTGAATACACCCCTATTAATTAGAGAGTTAAATGCATTTGTTAGTAGCCAAGTTTTTAAAATGAATATAGGTTGATTAGCTTTTTTTCGTATTTTTAACATAGCATAGTCCAATTCACGACATTGCTTTTAAGCTAATAGTGCCTCATCAAGTGTGACTCGTCCATCTCACAAAAGATGGTTTGAGAGGTAAATTAGTTTCGTTATTAACTAGTTAGTGTACGATTTTGAAACAAAATAATGAAGTTTTTGTTAGAGATGTGTGGACCTAGTATCCCCATAATTTAGTTTACTTATCTGAATTTAAAAAAAAAAAAAATCATTCCCCTTTTTATTTAGATTGTTGAATCTTGTTTTAGACTCAAACACAACTTCGCTCAAAATGAACAACAGCTTGTCATGCACCTCATAGCAACTATGCATTCTTCATCTTCAAACCATGAGAACCTCTTGTTCTCACATGTGACTTGAAACTTAGAGGTCACATAACTTCGCCTTGGGTATAAACTCCGTTTTTTTTTTTGACTTTAGTGAGAGTCAAACTCACGACCTCTCCAAACCTCGGGTCCAACTTTGTTACTAGGCCAGTCCTCAAAAAATCTTTCTTCAATGGGCCCCAAACTTATGTATATGCTTATTTTGACATCTACATTGTTAGACAACTAATATTCTCTTACTATAATTGGAGAAATCTCTCGTGGATCATGGGAGATTTGTTACTATAATTTCTTCATTGATTGTGTAAATTAGTTCTTTCCTTGTATTACATAAGTTTCCATGTATATTGTTTTGTACTATTCTATAAATAGGGCACCACATTATACGTTTAATATTCATTCAATAGACTTGTTTCATAGAAGTTCACATGGTGATAAGTCAATATTTATATGTGTTTGGTACTTTATTTTACTATATTTAATGTGAAAAGTCTTTAAAATATATATTTAATTATATTTATTGGTCATTTTCACGTGAAACGAAGTGCGCGATTGAATTTGTGGTGAAAAAATACTCAAAATGGAGTATTTAGATGCATTGATCGGATGCTGGACTATTTGTCTCGAATTATGTGTTGCGCAGTGGGTAGAATAAAGGTTCAGAAGGCCAATTAACACGTGGCAGAATATTATTGGTCCAGCTCGCCTCAACGTGCCACATGTCAGCCGTCCATTGGCCCAGCTCGCCAAGCATTCCATGCATTTCTAGCAATGTGCCACGTGTCGCTTCTCTATTGGCCCAGCTCGTTTCCACCGCCACATGGCTCCAATCAGGTTCTGCCATTTCATCAATCAGCGCCACGCGTCACAATCCAACTAGTCCACAACATGACAAACCAACAACAACCTTAAGTTTTTCCTCGAGACATGCATCAGTGCGGTCTCCTAAATCTTCACCGAGTCATGTGAGTTTCTTTACCTCCATCTTGCCGCCACGTGTCGCGCTCTCACCCACACAACAACGTCATCATAGTCGGTCTCAAATAATCAGACGATGCCATGTCAGCTGCTTTGTAGGAAAAGACCAATAGCGCTGCGACACGTGGACAAAAGTGATTTCAAGCCCAAAAATAGTCACACGATGCTCATCGGCGCACAAGTCACTTCCCAACACCCAAAATTAGTTTCTCTCATCTATCGGGATCAATTTTTAGTAGTTTTATATATTAGGAACCTCAGGTATTATTAGAGAACACCAAACACCAACTATTATATTTTTAGCATCGACTTCTCTCGATGATTATCTAGGTCGGCGAGGAAACAAGTCGGGATGATGGATTCATGACATATTATGTGAGATCTTTTATTTTATTATTTAATTTAGTTTAAATTCTCTTATTTCATTGTTCTTGCTTTCAACGAATATGTTTTAGATATAGGGTTGTATGTGGCCAGTGCATGCTTTTAGGGGACAACCTATAGTTATTTGGACTATTAATATCCGTGTAATTGTGCTTTTGGACCAATAAAGTAACAAACACTCATCCGTTTTCCGTAAAACCCTTTGGGTTCTTGAGTGTGCAACAATTGAATCTAGGTTAAATCGGGAGCGGATGCGATCTAGTTATTTAGGATTAGTATTTCCACATATCCATATTACTCCGAGTTAGTATGTTAAACTTGATTGACAGATGTTTAGGGTTATGCATTGATTAGGGAAGTAGTTAGTGCATACGTCCTGGCTATCGAGATTAGGGAAACGAGGAATTTCAGGTGGGTGTCGATTTTCTATAGCTAATCTAGAGAATTTAAAATAATAACTTTTTGGGAAAGATTGAAGACCATGATTGCTATTGAATCTTGATCATGATTTGTGGAACCGTAACCTAGGTGTTACTTAAGTGTTCATTAATTGTTATCAAAATTAGTTTAATATTTTATTTATTTAGTTTAGTTAGATTAGTTAGTTAAATTATTTATTTAAAACCTCCGATTTCCTTTTCGTTGTTTTTAACCATAAAAAGACCACCAATCTCTATGAGATCGACCCTTTGCCACTATTATACAAAATAGTTAGTTTAGTAAACTTTATTTTATTGGCGCGTTCCGAACGCATCAATTTTTGGTGCCGTTGTCGGGATTGGTTTTCTTTCTTTGATTTTTTATTTTTATTTTTATTATTTATTTTAATAAATTGGAGCACCCCGTGAGTTTATCAGGTTTGACTATGGATTACTTTTTTTTAGCATAATTTGAGTATTTTTTTATTTTGGAATTAACATGTTTATAAAATTTTAGGTGTTTTGAGACTTGGTTGGGACACATCCAACTTAAGTCGTTGCATTAGTGGCAAGTTTTTGAGTAGACCCAAAACCCTAAACTTCATTGTATCATCTTGTTGATTTTACCCTTCATTGAAAGACTTCGGGCTCGCAAGACTTGATTGAAGTTTTTTTTGAGTTAACTTCAATGTCTACTATTTCTTGCTCTTGTTATAATTGTTCTTTTATAGTTTCTTTAGTCACCTACACATGAGAGATTTTGTGCGTTCATTGGTTTTTAGAGACTTTTTGTCATGCATGCATTTGTATCATTTTCTTATCCATGTTCTTCTTCACCTCCGTCTTTTTCTTTTGTTATATATGGATGTCTTGACTTATTTTGAACCTTGAGGACAATGTTCCAAATAAGTTTGAAGGTATTTTATGGATTGTTGATTGATTTGGATGGATTCTTTGCGAAAGATCGTAGATGAGATCGTTTTTTTATGCGGTTATATGCGATTGATGGATGATAATGTTGGTGTTTTATATCATTTCTTCCATTTCTTGCATTTCTTGTCCATTCATACTTTCCATCTCATTTCATTAGGATACGATACACTTTCATGCATGTATTTAGTACAATTTTTTTATTTTTTTATTTTTTATTGTATATAGAGTCACCTGAGACTTTGTTCATGCCTTTGGTTGTGATGAGTAATTTTGTGACGACCCTAAATTTCGAGGCAAATCATGCACCAACACGTCGCAAAACACGTCACCAAGCCATGCCACATCACCTGCACATCTGTCCATGATGGCCCGCGAACTATCCATCATGTAATCCAACTTCGTAAGTTTCATTGTTTTAAAAGGTTAATATTCTATCGAAATATGTTAAGTTAAGAAGTTTCACAACTTAATTTGTTTATTTTAATTCTTTTTAGGTTATTTTTCATAGCGTAAGTCTTAATAACATGCATATAATTAATATAAAAAAGTTATCCACTAATTAACAACCTATGGGGTGAAAACTCAGGAAAAGAATACCATGTATATCAGTTAAGGCGACAAAAATGTATAATAAGTGTCAATATACATGTATCAGGTGAAAAAGTCTCCCAAAGTGATCCCAAATATATATATATATATATATATATATGTAAATACAAACACCTAAGAGTAAGCTAATGGAGGCGCTCCAGATCAGAGGTAGTCACGATTCACTGCAATCCCCCATCTCATCGTAGGATCTGCAACTTGCCACCAACAAACAATGATAAGTTCCAATGAGTAAATCCTAGAGAGATTCAGTTAGTATTCACAAGAAATCTAAGAAAACGACTACAATTCATGCATATAAAGTAAATAAACAGGAATATAAAACGAATATAAGTCATGAGATAATCAAGAATAAGGAACACGAGTGTGGTGTATAACTATCGAGCCTTGGGACGTAAATACTAAACCGCGAAGGCCTTGGAAGGTAGACTTTCGCCCAACACCTCAAAGGAGATTAAATTTATGATGGAGAGGTGAGCCTCACGTCAACTCGCTCTCGAGATCATCGAGTCGCTGAGAGAAATCTCACTCGTAGTTTAAGGTATAACCAACACCGTAGCAACAATCAGATCATCATCAACGAGAGAGCCCAGAAAGGGGTCACACCGTCCCTTCGATCATTCACAGATACATCCAAGAATAAAGTAAACATACAAGCTGAACTGGCGAAAAGTAATGTGAAATAAATAATTTACAAGGAAAATAAGTAAATTCTAAACTGACTTTCTCGTGGGTTTACTTATCTCAAACAATCGCAAATATTTCTTCAAAATGTCCCGCTCATGCCTCGAGATGCACGCTCGACACCTGATTATAGTCTCATAAGTCATTGGTGTCCAATTATACCACTTTAATTATTTTAGTGTTATATTAAGTGAGTTTATAATGTAGGACAAAAAATTAGAAATTTTATTCTAAAAAGTTTAGTTTCGGCACACTGTTCGAGTTATACCGGGCGGCCGACGCCCCAAAAAGCCTCAAAAACTATTTTTTTATATTTACTCATTTTTTATATTTTTTGATTTTTTTTGGATTTTTTCATAGTTTTCTAGCTATTTTTCTATAATATTTTTTATTTAAAAATATATTTTATTTAATTTTTAATTAATTAAAAATAATTTAGGGGTGGGTTGGGCCCGAACTAAGTCCCGATTTGAGTCTGGACCGGCTCATCCCGACTCACCTAGGTTCGGGCCGGGCCGGCCCGACCCACCATTGGGCCTAGGCCGCCTAACCCAAATAGGTTTGGGTGGCCCGCCTGGCTGCCCATCCCTCTCCTTCCTCACGAATGGCCTTTGGAAAAGACCGATTTTCCCTTTTTTATTAAACAACAATCAATAATAACAACAACAACCACAAAAACGACAACCACAAAAATAACACCGTCACCATTAAACTCTAAATTTCTCCACAAAAAGTTAACACACTCATATTGATTCAGAGATTTTCCTGAGCGTCACCGAGTGGTGAGAGCACTGCAGAGATGTGCGACCGAGTTGAGAGAATGATGGAGAGCTTGGTGATAAGGAGTTGGAAGAGGAGAAGAGAATGGGGTGGAGAAGAAGAGCTCGGGTATAGAGAGGGATTGAGTGAGAAGAGATTTTTTTTGTTTGATTTTGGAAAGGAGAGAGAAAAATGAGTGAAAGGTTTAAGTATGGTGATTGGATAGGTGATGTGATGGGATGTGTGATGTGACAACTAAATCCCAGCTTATCCCATACACCCGCGTTACGCGCACATCGCGACAATGTACACTCTCGTCACTACACCCGCACAACGCAACCAAGTGTAATTTTTAATTAGCGCGACACGAATATTAAATAATAGTAAAATAAATAAATACATGCCACATAAAAATAACAAATTTACCTCGTTAGGCGTGCCCTAGACGTTTCCACGACATCCACGTGGGTATGAGCTTAAAATCTTAATTTGTAATTTGTCAGTTAATCGAGATTAATTAAAGCGGGCCATTACACATTTGCAGTTGCCTTTTTAACTTGAAACTTAGGAAAATTAGGAGAAACACTCAATCGAGTTTGTAGCTCTGCATTTTTATGATTTCATGATTAGGGGCTTAGTTGATGGTTGAACTTTGCTTGTTTATAATGAAAGTAATAATGGCTAACATGAGTTTTTTTCTTAGTGTAGAGTGCCCTACAAGTTTCCACAGGAAAAGGAGTAGGAAAACTTGTGGTGGGAAAAGTGAGAAAATCTCTCCATAAGAAATGGAGCAAGGATCCTATTTGTTGAAAAAAAAATGTGAAAAAATAAAAATAGAGAATAAAATAATGAATAAAGGCGGAAGTTATGAAAACTCCTCAAATAAAAGATTTAGCTCGAGTGTTTTCACAAGATTAAGCGAGATTTAAACTTGCGTGCTTTAATGTATAGACCAAGAAAACTTATGAGTAGTTGATGACCTTTGTTTTGACTAAGTCTTTATCTTTAAAGTGTGATCTTAATTGTGTTTGGGTTGCGAGTCTTGACTTATCTTAACTCCAAACTTTTTGAGTGACTCGTTAACTTGGTGACTATGTAAACCAAATGAACTCCATGAATTTTGAGTCGGGTATAAGATTAGTTGAGTCATTGCATTATTATATTAGGAGTCTAGTTTAGTTCGTGTTGTCATTTACAACTTTGCTCGAGATGTGCAAAGTCTTAAGTTTGAGGTATTTGATAAGTTAGTATTTATATTTAGTACTTTATTTTAATATATTTAATGTGAAAAGTTTCTAAAATATATATTTAATTATATTTATTGGTCATTTTCAGGTGAAACAAGTGCGCGGTTGAATTCGTGGCGAAAAACTACTCAAAATGAAATATTTACATGCATTGATCGGACGCTGGACTATTCGCCTCGAGTTATATGTTATGCGATGGGTAGAATAGGGGTTCATCAGACCAATTAACACGTGGCATCATATTATTGGTCCAGCTAGCCTCAGCGTGCCACATGTTAATCGTTCATTGGCCCAGCTCGCTAAACATTCCATGCGTTTCTAGCAACGTGCCACGTGTCGCTTCTCTATTGGCCCAGCTCGTTTCCACCTGCCACGTGGCTCCAATCAGGTTATGCCATTTCATCAATCAGCGCCACATGTCATAGTCCAACTGGTCCACAACGTCACAACCAACAACAGCCGTGAGTTCTTCCTCGAACATGCATCGGTCCGGTCTCCTAGATCTTCACCGAGTCGTGCAAGTTTCTTCACCGCCATCTTGCCGCCACTTGTTGCGCTCTCACCCACACAACAACAACATCACAATCGGTCTCAACTAATCAGACGTTGCCACGTCAGCTGTTATGCAGGAAACGACCAATCGTGATGCGACACGTGGACAAAAGTGATTTCAAGCCCAAAAACAATCATATGATGTTCCTTAACGCACGAAGTCACCTCCCCAACACCCAAAATTAGTTTCTCTCACCTCCCGGGACCAATTTTTAGTAGTTTTATATATTAGGAACTTAGGGTATTATTAGAGAACACCGAACGCCGACTATTATATTTTTAGCATCGACTTCTCTCGACGATTATCTAGGTTGGCAGGGAAACAAGTCAAGATTATGGATTCATGATATATTATGTGAGATCTTTTATTTTATTACTTACTTTAGTTTAAATTCTCCTATTTCATTGTTGTTGCTTTTAATGAATATGATTTAGATCTAGAGTATGCATGTGGCCAGTGCATGCTTTTAGGGGGACAACCTATAGTTATTTGGACCATTAGTAACCGTGTAATTGTGCTTTTGGACCAATAAAGTGATAAACACTCACCCGTTTGCCGAAAATCCTTTCGGTTCTTGAGTGTGCAATAATTGAATCTAGGTTAAATCGAGAGCGGATGCGATCCGATTATTTAGGATTAGTGTTCCCACAGATTCATATTATTGCGATTACTGTGTTAAACTTGATTAGCGGATGTCTAGGATTATGCATTGATTAGGGAAGTAGTTAGTGACGGATGTCCTGGCTATCGAGATTAAGGTAACGAGGAATTTCTGGCGGATGTCGATTTTCTATAGCTAATCTAGGAGAATTTAAATTAATATCTTTTTGGGAAAGATCGAAGACCATGATTGCTATTGAATCTTAATCATGATTTGTGGAACTATAGACCTAGGTGTTACTTTGGTTTTCATTAATTATTTTTAAAATTAGTTTAGTTATTTTATTTAGTTAGATTAGTTAGTTAAATTATTTATTTAAAACCTCCGATTTTCTTTTTGTTATTTTTAACCATAGAAAGACTACCAATCTCTGTGGAATCGACTATTTTCCACTATTCTACAAAATAATTGATTTATAAAACTTTCTTATTGACGCATCCAACGTCCATCACATGGTATTAGAGCATAAGGTTTCGGCATCTCGACGCTCCATCTTCTCATCTGACTGCGTTGCTACTTCATTTCTTTGTATATGCACAGGTTGATCAAAGCATCAACCCGTCCGCTGCATTTGTCCGTTATGCTCCACGTTACTTGCCATTGTCTTTTTTTTTGGAAAAATTATAGATGTACTGTAAAAAGTAAAAGAAATGAGTAAAATAAGATAGGTTTTTTTTATTCCAAAACTAAGGTAAATCGGCTTTTGCAAATACGTTTTTAGTTGTACAAAAACCTTTACATGAATGACGCATTCTGAGAATGCGCTATTTGAGAATGCATCATTCATGTATTGTGGAAACAATCCACGTGTTGTCCACGTAGATTGGTCCCTTACATGAATGGCATATTCTCCGAATGCGCCATTTGTGTATTATGGAGGAATCCACGTAGCGACCACTTGTATCGGCCCTAACACAATGTGGACGCCACGTGTATTTGTCCCTAACATGAATGGGGCATTCGGAGAATGTGCTATTCATGTTTTCTGAACACTCCGCGCGGAGTGTTCCACAGTACACGAATTGCGCATTCGGAGAATGCGCCATTCTTATATTGTTCCCCCGTGAGCGTTCTCGAGGTTTGACAGTTAGGTTTTGCAGTCAGTGGGGTAGGGACATACATGCTTGTTGGGTTTTTTAAGGTGGGTGCTAGTGGGGTGGGGCAACTGGAGAGCGAGCGAGAGAGAGTCCGGTGCGGGAGAGACCAACAGAGGGAGAGAGGAGAGAGCAGCGACCGAGAGAGAGTTGGGTGTGGGAGAGACCAACAGAGGGAGGAGAGATCAACAACAGAGGGAGATAGGAGAGAGCAGCAGCAGAGACGGAGCGGAGGGGGACCGAGAGACCGAGTGACCGCAGAGAGAGAGAGAGAGAGAGAGAGAGAGAGAGAGAGAGAGAGTAATGTGACCGAGAGAGGGAGAGAGTTGGGGGACCGAGAGATCGCGAGAGAGAGAGAGTTGGTGACCGAGAGAGAGTGTGGGGGGGGACCGAGAGAGAGTGGGGGGGACCGAAAGACCGAGAAGACCGAGAGAGAGAGAGAGAGAGAGAGAGAGAGAGAGAGAGAGAGAGAGAGAGAGAGAGAGAGAGTTGGGGGATCGAGAGACCGAGAGAGAGAGAGAGAGAGCTGGGGGGACCGAGACAAAAAAGAGAGAGAGTTGGTGACCGAGAGAGAGTGGGGGGGGGGGGCTTGGGTTGGGTCGTGGGGTGGGTAATTTGTTTTTGGTGTGATAGTGTTGGGTGAGTTGTGGGTTGGGTTGTGGGGTAGGTCATTTTTTTGGTATGATTGAGTTGGGTGAGTTGTGGGTTAGGGTTGTGGGGTGGGTTAATTTTTTTGTTTTTTCAGGGAATATCAAATAGAAGATAAACATTAGTGGGTTAGATTTAGGTTGAAGGTTGTTAAAAGGTTCGGTTGTTTTTATTTATTTTTTTACGTCATTTTGTTATAGTTAGTAAAATTTATATAAGTAAAAGCTAAATTTTTATTTGTTTTTTCAGTGATAATCAAATTGAAGATAAAGGAAAAAAAAAAAGGGAAATTAGTAAATTAAAAAACTTATATTATTTAAGTTTAATTAAGTTTGACTTGGTATTATAGTAAAAATAAATAAATTTATTTGGAGTTTGTTTGTTAAAAAAAATCAATATGTGGAGTTTGTTTGTTAAAACCAAAAATTTTATGCTGAGTTGTTTTTTTTTAAATATGCCTAATTTGACATAGCTTATATAAATATGATTTATTAATTGATGTCGTGTAGACGAATGAGTATGCTCTGTAGTTGCTCTATTAAGACGATCATCTACATCAGAAAGTTTGCTTGCGATTTAAATCTTCAATTTGATGAACGAATGACATTTGATATATATGCAATTTTTTTACATCATCATTGTTCAATAAATTATGTAGGTTATGAAAAATAGGAACATCCCATTTCTCTTTTATGCGAACGGTGAAATTGTAAATGGTAGGAATGACATTAGGTACATCGCACCCCATCAGCAGTGTTGATGTTTAAGTTTGGACGAGTAGACAACAATTGATGGATCACGTGTGTAACACATTAATATATCATCTACGAAAACTATGGTAAGGATGACTTATCGTCACTCGATAACCCTCCCCGAGGGTTCACAGTATTTTGTCATCGTATTGCTGGAAGACGCGACACATTTCGATTTGATGTGGGCGACAGTGGACAATCTACCATTAACTTTAAGGGTAGATATGTATTTAACATTTGAGCCAATCGACTATTTTCAAAATCGTACAGTTCAATCGCAACTAGTAGATAAAGATGTCAGCACGTCAAACACTAAATCGATGATGGAAAAATTGCATATGCAATCACCACATGGCGATGAACCTAACGATGATGATGAGGACGTGCGTTCCTCTGAGGTTGCTGCACCATCTGTCGATCGGGAAAACCTAAATGTTGTTGCGGATGACCCAACGTATAACCTCCAGGGGCAAAAAACGTGCAAGATGATGAGCAATTTGTTATCAATGAAGACATTTTCATAGAGGAAGCAATTGATAATGAAGTTCACCAACCATTGTCGGTGTATAATGAAATCAATTGGGAGGTGGCTAACTCCACTGCGACCCAACATTCTCATCAACGACTGGGGGGACATGTCTAATTTTTATTTGAAATTAGGGATGTGATTTGAAAAAAAAACTTATAACATGTCGTCAAAGTGTGGCATGTTAACAGACATCGTCAATATCATGTGATTGAGTCGACTACAACTTTTTGGGTGATCAAGTACAAAAGTGCCCAAAACGGGTGCATGTGGCGTTTTTGTGTTTTTTGGCAAAAGAAAACACAATTATGGGAGATCACACAATTAGACGTGCCGCACAACTATATAAATCCCGACGTAGAACGCGGCTATGCCCAACTAGATGCCAACGTGCTTGCGCGAGAGATCTAAAGCATTGTCCAGATAGATCAAACAATAATTATCAAGACATTAATACAAATAATTAAGGAAATATAAAGACACGAAGTGAACTACAAGCGAATGTGGGATGCCAAAAGGAAGGCAGTTGCAAATGCATTTGGAGATTGAGATGAGTAATACGCTAGATTGCTAAGCTGGTTGGCGGCCGTGAAAATTAAGAGTCTAGGGACAACAATTGAGTGGTCATATAGATAATGAGCTTCTAATGAGATAAGGATCGAGTGTCCTCAATTTTGTCATGTGTTTTCGCATTCGAAGCATCAACACAAGCTTTTATGTTTTGCAAGCCTCTACTTTGAATTGACGCGACTTTCTTATATGAAAAATATAGTGGTAAGCTACTGATTGCTATCTTTGTTGATGGTAATTGACACATACTACTATTAGCATTTGTTGTTGCAAAAACCAAATCTACAATTCGTGGGGATGGTTTTTAAGGATGTTGCGCAAATACGTGACAAATAGAGATGGTATTTGCATTATTTCTAATCGTCACCCTGACATTCTAGAGGCGGTCAACACCCCGACCAAGGGTTTTTGTCCCCTAAAAGATACCACCGTTATTGTTTGTGACACATGGTCAGTAATTTCAACACTCCAATTAAAAAATGAGCCCTTAAAAACCTACTTTCTCGAGGAGCTGGTCATCACCAAGTTTGAGAATTTAATGCGTGCATGGAGCGTTTTGCTTACTTATCATCGCGAACCCCTCAATATCTGCGATATGTCAATGTCATCCCCAAAGAACTATAGACTCAATCGCATGATGGAGGCATGTGGTATGGATATATGAATTCTAATGGTGTTGGTATGTATGACATGCAAATTTTGTTTTGCATTCAACAATTTAGTTTTCACTGAAGTAATATTGCTTACACGAATTTATTTTTCAATTGTAGAGTGTTTTAACGGTGTATTGAAGGGGCTCAATTTTTGACTGATGACATACCACGATTGACGTAAACATGAAATCAATGAAGCAATCTTAAACGAGCAATCGTACATGAAATATGTCACGGATAAACTCACACATTACGAACAAGCTGCAATGAGGCATCAAGTCAATTTGATAAATCGTGACATATGTGAGTTTGAAGTGCTTAATAAATGACATGGAGATCGCATGCATAAAGGCAACAATACACAAGTTGTTATCCAAAAGGACCGCATGTGCAGTTGCAATAAATGACAATTGTTTGGTTTCTCTTGCTCACATGTGTTAGCTGCATGTTCGTTTCTTTGAGCGAGCTACTCACATTTATTGAACCATACTACCGGATAGATATGTACGTGCAATGTTACTCCTTCAATTTCAAAGCCATTCCAGATGAGAAATATTAGCCCACTTTTGCGACGAAGATCATACCAGACCCAAGGTGCAGACGTGGCCGAGGGAGACCAAAGGGAATGCGAAGGCAAAACGAGATGGATCTTCCTAATATTTCAAGAGCCTTGCGATGTGACATATCATCAAGAAGGACATAAAAGAACAACATGTCCCAATAAAGATCGTGATCGAGTCCCTACTAGGAAGAACCGATGTGGCATTTATCGTGCAAAGGGACATAACAAAAAAAATGTCCAGCTAGAGCTCAATCTTCCAATCAAAACCAATAATCTATTTTGTATATTGTTTGTTCATGGTTTAAGTATGTAATTAGATTATACTGAACCTTTTGAAATATCCAGATATTTTATGTCATGAAATGATTACGTATTTGTTATATTGAACCTTTAATAATAATTTTTAGCGAATTTTCAAACAACACGACTAATTTCTAAAACTCCTTAAATTGTAGTTCGTACACAAATGGATCCAGGTCCATCAAATCCTTCACTATTACATCTCCAATCTACACACAGATCCTCGTGAGCGTGGACGGGCCATGTAAACCTTTTAAGATGGATACATCCAATGTTCATGAATGAACGTATAATATACATATATATGATATCTTATTTTCAATTCTAAGGTGTACGAGACATTGCGCTTGCATCGACAACAGGCAGTCGTTGATCAAACGGTGGAGTATCATTCTTGAATAATCTCATATCTATGTTCTAGTGGCTTTTATGAGATTTCACTCGTATCATTTTTCAGCCTTGATTGAGCTTTGATTACTGCATTAGCTAAGAGACGACGCCCAAAGACACATACATTTCACATGCAATGTGGCGAATGCACTATTACACTCAGGACAAGTACAACTCGGCTTACCTATCAAGGTTTGTTTGTGATGGGAACCACCGATACAGACTATGTTGAGGCGTGTGAAAGGCTACTTGGTCGAATTCCTGTTGGAGATGACCTTCATGGAAATAAACTAAAAGTTGAATTGCTTAAATGTAACGTACCAGCTATACATGATGACAACGATGAGGAGTCGGTGCGACGGTATGTTCGATCATACATTCTCCAACTAATCGGTGGTTGTCTATTCGCCGATAAGTCAAATCGATATGTACATTTGATGTTTCTACCGTTGCTCGAGGATTTTGACATAGCTGGACATTATAGTTAGGGGAGTGCCTGTTTGGTTTTTTTGTACAGGGAGTTGTGCAGCGGATCTCGCGCGGGTGCACATGAGGTTGCATGAGCATCTATTCTTGTACAACCGTAGGCATGAGATAGATTTTCATTCATAGCACCAAGGTGGCTGAGTATTCCTAGAGTTCAACATCGAACAACGGATGGAGAAGATATGCTTAATGATGTCCTTTTGGGACACAGGTAATACAAATATTATATCGTAATTTCTATAATATTAAATACATTTTCATTTTACTAATTTATGATTTTCTATATAGATGGATCGATGCATTTTCGGTTACTTAGAGTGTGACACACGTTTTATCAGCTTACCATGATGCACTTGATTCAAAGAAGGCAGATAACGCGGTGTGGCAACCTTATGCTGAAGTCATCTGGTCTCTTTCGAAATACTGTACCGACGGTCACGGTAGTTGACTATCAACGTGTCCCCTAATTTTTTCCACATAGTCTAGTGACATCGACCAGAAAGAGTTTTGAGACAATTCGGAATGATAGAGGTTGTGCCACCAAATTGTGATTACGACATTTGACTACACCGTATCGAGATGTGAGGACACGTTCAAGAAAATCGAGTGGCTTTTCACGCAAACTATATAAAAATGTGAGAAAATCGTAGTGACAACATAGTCAAAGCGGAACAAGAAGAAGGACACGATCAACAAGACTACATGACGTGGTATCTATCAGTCACAAGAAAATTCATTGAACACGAAACAGGGCTTTACGTGACTATTCGATAACCTTTAAACTATTATTCTTATTTCCTCACTAATTATATCTTAAATTGTGTGTACTAAACTCCTATTTTTATATCAGTGTAACTTGGTGCGTCGACTATAGCGAGTGTTCATGAGGATGGGTACGAGCAAGGTCTTGCTGCGCTTGATGAATGCATCAAAATTTTAGATGAAGATGAAAGGCAAAGGTCTACTTTATGGAATAATGGAATTAATGTCAAATAGGCCATAGATGAGGAGAATGAAGAAGAAGATGATCAAGGCAAATCAAATAGAGAGGTGAGACGAAGAAAACACAAACACAGATTGTGGGTGGGAGCACTAGACACCCTTGTCCACCAAGTCCTTCTTATCGGACAGAGACTGTTGCTGCAGAGTAGCAGACGTTCTCCTACACCACGTTCATCTCGTCCGAGAGCGAGAATAACATAAACTGTTGGTGACAGTAGTCAACTCTCATCCCCACCACGTCATTCTTCTCATGGGTACATTCCTACATTGTCCCCAATGCAACCAGAACCTCAAATGTTTGTACCTAGCGCCCCGATCATGAATCTTCCTCCTTACCATTTCAATCCTTATGCACTCGGGCCGTTGTTTTAATATATGGACCATGGAATGCCTAGACATCCAATGTATCCTTCATTGCCTCGATACATGACGAGTCCATTTACTCCACCATGTTATAACTACAATATGTCATATAGTGGACATGACTCATTCATGAACATATTAAGCATGACGCCACCTCATGTTCCTTTCGGCCAACTACATACAGGGATTCAGTTTTTTGGGACGGTTCAACCTCCAATTTTTGGAAGCATCAGTACCAAAGGTGAGTCGAGTGAACTAGAGGAAGACCATCAATCGACTCAACATAATTCAATGCAAGATCAGCAACTTCAACAAACTCAACCGGATGTAGAAACACAACGTCCAACTCGACATAGAGTACGTCCAATTTGCATCACGGAGCAACAATGTCAACGTAACCGTCGATATACCTGTATGATAAATTTTTTTGATGGAACGAAATCATACTTTCAAATCTTTTGATAAGTCGTATTTTTATATATTTATTAGTATATTTTAGTCTATTTAATTATTTAAAGTATTTAAAATAAATATTTAATTATATTTTTTGTTCATTTTTAGGTGAAATGAGTGCGCGGTTGAGTTGGTGGCGGAAAAATACTCGAAATGGAGTATTTACTTGCAGAAATCGGATGTCGGGTGTGTCGAATAGCCAACAAAACGTTCCAGCCAATAGGAGCACGCCACGTCAGCGTCTCAGTTGCCGCTGCCAATCAGAACTCGCCACGCGTAGCCGCGTCAGCAGCAGAGCAATCTCCTTGCGGTTCGGATACCGTTGATGTGCCTCGAGATCCGTGCTCGCACAGACTCCCAATTTTTCGGTCGTCTCCTGCGCGACTTTGCGAGCCACGTGGATACCACGTGGCGGTCACCCATTGGTCCAGCGTAACTCGTTGACGTGGTCTAGCCAATCAATGGACGCCATGTGGCGCAAAGTCAGCAAGAAACAATGAACGCTCGAGAGATCAGCGAATGAGACGGCGCCAAGTAAGAGGCGGTGGCAGACGTGGCCCAATAGGAGGCGGACACGTGGCAGAGTGATTTTTCAAGCCAAAAATACCCCCTACGATGCTCCTCGACGCACGAGTCACCTCCAAATCCCTAAAATCGGTATCCGAGTACAATTTGGGCTATATATATATATATACTAGTCGATGAGCACGTGCGTTGCACATGAAGGAGATATTAGAGAGAGAAGGGAAAGAGATAACCGTGAGGAGAGAGAAGGGAAGAGATAACCGTGACGAGAGAGAAGGTGTAATGAGTGGAAGAGAGAAACTTGGAGGAGAGAGAGAGAGGAAAAATCCTATAAATCTCACTTTATTAGGAAAACCCGCATATTAATTTGGACTTATCAATTAAATTACCAATTTATCCATAATTTTAAGTATATTATCAATTCACACATGTTCATTGTTGGGACTTTTAGCCAAAAAGGCTTCACGGTTAACCGTTTTAGGATTGCTATTATAATAGTATAGATATATATATAACCTAGGTATTATTAGAAGATGAATGAATTAGTATTTAATTAGAGAGATCTATTAATTTTTAGTAGTGATTTTTGAAGACAATGTCCGACTAATTGATTTTTCTCGCCTAAGTCGAAGGGGATGCGAGTTGGAATCATGGATTTATGGCATTCTTTGTGAGATCTTTTTATTTTATTATTTAATTAATTTAATTTCTCATAATTCATTGTTGGTGATTTTAATTATTATGATTTATATCTAGGGTGTGTATATGGCCAGTGCATGCTTTTAGATTGATAATCTATTGTTATTTGGAATATTAGTATCCGTATAATTGTGCTTTTAGACCAAAAAAGTAACAAACATTCACCCCGTTGCCGTAAAACCCTTCCGGTCATTGAATGTACAACAATTGGATCTAGGTTAAATCGGTAGCGGTTGTGACCCGATTATCTAGGATTAGTGTTCCCATAGATTTATATTAATGCGGTTAGTGTATTAAACCTGATTGGTGGATGTCTAGGGTTATACATTAATTAGGGAAATAATTAGTGGCGGATGTCCTGATTATCAAAATTAGGGGAATTAGGAATTTCTGGTGGTTGTAAATTTTCCATAACTAATCTAGGAGAAATTTAATTAATAATTCTTTTTTGGGAGAGATTGAAGACCATTGAATGCTATTGAATCTTGATTCTGATTTGTGGAACTGGAGATTTGGGCGAACTTTTCATTATTGATATTAATTTGTGTGAACTTTTTATTATTGCTTGTTTAATTAATTATTTTATTGATTTCTCTTAAAACCCCCATATTTAGTTAACTTAGAGTAAATTCAAGTCCTATGGATTCGACCCCGTATTTACCACTACTACACCCTTGCGGTTGGTAACTCGATTACGGGTTATATTTGGCACGCACGACACGCTTCGAATTTTGGCGCCGTTGCCTCGATTCTGATTTGTTGAGGTTGCTGATCTTGCATTGAATTATGTTGAGTCGATTGATGGTCTTATTGTTTTAATTTTAAATTCTTGACAAAGATATAACGCGGTTTTCGCCTTTACAGTTTTTCATGTACATATATCTTCTTATAATCACGATTGTGTTGCATGGTTTTTAATAGATATGCATGGATTACCCCCTCGAGATACGTGTGTAACGCGTTTGCATGGATTGCCCATCTTGAGATACATGCATCTTTATTTGCATGGCTTGTCCCCCGCGATATGTGCATTTCATTTGCGTGGGTTGCTCGCCTCGAAATACGTGCATAACCTTTGCACGGTTTGCATTGATTGGACGAGATTGTATGAGTTTTCCCCCTCGAGATAAGTACACGACATTTGCATGGATTTCACGAGGTTGCGTGAGTTGCACACCTCACGATATGTGTGTCACGTTTGCATAAATTGCACGAGGTTGCACGGTCGGCCACCTCGACATAAGCACGTGTCATTTGTATGACTTCTCCACCGCAAGATACATGCATGGCGTTTGCATGAGTTGTCCACGTCCATATACGTGTGTGTCATTTACATCAATTGTCTACCTCGAGATGTGTGTGATGCGGGTTGTTCATCTCGAGATACTTACATGATGCGACTTGTCCATCTCGATACGTACATGACGTTTGCATGGTTCACCACTTTGAGTTGAAAAAATTACTCATTTTGAGGAGTAAATAAGAGGTTTTGTATTTTGTATGGATGACACATTTTGAAAATGTGACATTCATTCCACCTCATTAGTTGTATATATGACTCCTTTTCAAAATGAGCCATTCATTCCACCTCATCAACACACATCGACACATGGAGCCACATAATCATCAATGACTCATTTCAAAAGGAGACATACCTTAGTTTTGTAAATTAAAAATACCCATCCTTATTTCATGAATAAAAAATTAAGGTTACCTTACTTTATGAAAAAGTCCTTTTTTTTCACCGTTCAAGCGTCTACTGCTGTTGCTGCCTTCACGCTTCAAGCGTCACGTGTGTTGTTGCTGCTTTCACGCTCCACATATCTCCAAGCTAGCTGCGATGCCCATCCGTGTCTACCCGAAGCTTCACGTTATTACTGCATCTCTGTCACACTACCGCTGCTCATGGACTCGTCGTTCAGTCGCACTGCCTGCACCTCCAATCCATTAATCGTTTATCTAAAGTGTGGTCAGTTTTCTATTTATTTTGTCAGTTTTCTATTTATTTTTATAATGAATAAAGTTGATGTTGTTAAGTCAATCACTATTCATTTCGATAGCACTAATTATTTCTCGTGGGAGCAAAAAATCTCATGTTTTCTTCAAGGTAGAAAACTTTGGAGATATGTGATAATTGATATTACAATTCCTACAAGATAGGAAAATGATGTTAATGTTTTCAAAATTATTTGTCACACCCACATGACCATTTATGTGTTATTCAAATGGTTACTTGAATAGGCTCCTCTTTTAATGTGAAAGATGATTTACAAAATGGGAAATGGTAGGTAATTGTGTAACCACTCTAGCCATTATCACCCACTATTAATTATTCTTAATTACCTTATGTAACAACTCCCTCTTCTCCAGCCTATAAAAGGGAAAGCTATACCATTATAGTGTATCCTAAAAGTTCTAAGGTTAAGGAGAGCGAAAAGTTTGAAGTCTCAAAACATTGCTAATGGACTCTCCTCGTAAGTATTTTGTTATTTTGATGATTATGCTAATGTGAAACCATATTTGTTGAAGATCTTGAAATTACGTTCACTTTATGAAAGTCTTACATTTGGTATCAGAGGTTAGGATTCTAAACTTATATATATGGCTCCATCATAAGAACGATAATAGTATTGTGTTGCGTTTCTTCAACGCATTTATGCATCAATCACATAATGTTTTATTTCATTTTATCTTATCTTTTAAACACAAATTTTATAGATTTTCTCAATGTTACATCTTTTCGGTGTCATTCGACAATCATATGATTCAATATCTACTTTATCAAATTTTAATCTATTTTGTTCATGTTCTTAAGAAAATTGTTTCTTATATCTTTGAATTTATAATGTATTGAATTTATAAATCATAAGATATGCATCAACATTAATGATTATAGTTTTGTGTCATGGTTTGTTATAACTACACATAAAATTGTGAAACTGATTTATTATTTTATTTTGATTAGATAAATTATTTTAATTTTATAATTATTCTTAATATAAAAATCATGGTTGTACCTAGTAAAATATATATTACATAAAGTAATTGCTATAAAATATATATAACACATTAAACTTGATTATCTACTAATTTTGCTATTGATGCACTTATTCTGTTAACATGCATAGTATGTTAATAAAATATAATTTATCGTAGCATTTTAAGTATTAATTGAAATCTCAATTATATGTTCATGATTCATGGATTATTTAACTTAGGTCTGTTATAATGTTTTATGTATGGTTGACTACATAAATTATATATAATTATTCATCATTAATTCACTCATTTATTGTGGCGATTGCAATTTTTATACTTTAATGAGAAATTTGAATTGATTAAAATCGATTCTTCTTTCTATCATGAATTATATTTATGAAAAATATTTTAATTTCTTTTAATTAAGTTACCAAAAGAAATTTAAAGAATTAATGAAGCATAATGTTCGCCATAAATTTTTGAAACTTAAATGAAATTATTATTTTTAATCAACATTATGTTATGCTATAAGTTTGAGTTGAAAATGGGTAAGACTTGTCCTCGGTAAAGCCAAACATTGAAACATAGATGAATTATCCCGTTCGAGGAGGCTGGTTATTAAGTAGACTTTGTCTCGCCACCCAAACTGGAGGTTGTCCCTCCAGCACATATAAGTAGTGCATTTTGTGCTGTTGAATAATAATAATAAAAGATATAATATTAATCATAAAGTTGCGTTAGTCACTAAAGTGATCCAACTTAATAATTAAAACATTAAATTATGTAAACATTATGTAATTACTAAAATCGGTTTAACCCAAAAGTGGGCCATTTTATAGTAATTTATGATAACATGATTTATAAATATTATTTAAGAACGACAAGGGATACCTAATAGTACCTTTATCTTCTTTAAAAAAATAGTTTATAGTGATATCTACCCAAAAGAGAGTTATAATAATACTAATACTTATATGTTTCAAGAGTATCATATTTATTTTCTCAAAACACTTATGTAGTGAGCATGATCTTATTTGCAACCTATATTCATGTTTCGCTTCATTCACATGCTACATCTATTCCTTTGATGAATGGAATGAACTTCTCTGACTGACATGAGTAATTCTAGTTCCACTTAAATGTTTTGAATCTTGACATTGTTGGGGATATCGTGTGACAAAAGGATGCTATATACACTATTGATTAGGTTGTATCGATTTGATATTCGTACAACTTGGGTAGTCATAACGTCTTGCTAGAGGCCGCTTATGACTTGTATACCAAAATGCGTTTTGGTACACTGCCAAACGTTGTATGAGCCTATTGGGTCGCGCACTAAGAATGGTTCTGTGAGATTTTAAGATGGTTCAGAAAAATGAATTTTATATGATAAAATTCATAACAGAAATGTCCTTGTGGTGTATTACACTTATACTTCTTTAAGTAAGGGTATATCTGTAATTTACTTAACCGTCTATATACAAGGGTTGTATAAATAGACGCTTTAAGTTACAATACACGCACGAAAGATCAAATGGTCGAAACTCTATTTTCGTTTTAGAAATGATTTAGCGTTTTTGGTATGCTCTGGATCGTTTTGGAGAGAAACAAAAGGTTTGGTATTCTCTCCAAGCTAGCACTTCGAATCTCGACCGCCGTTCGTGTGTGGACTACTGGTAGAGGGCGTTCGTCGTTGGCAACGCCTTAGAGATCGATCAACCTTCAGAAAGGTATATTGCGACTGAGGTATAATTAAGTTTTTCATGGTTTAAACGTTTTTAATGGAATTAGATTTGGATCTTGTTGGGGTTTTTGTCAAAATTGTTTTGTAATTTTCGCTGCATATGAACCCCAAAACCCAACAGTGGTATCAGAGCCATCGAGTTCGATTCCATTAAATTCATTGCATGTTTTCTTCTGATATATATGATATATGATTGAAAACATGTTAATAGTTGATGTATATGTGACATACATAAGTTTTCTGTGAGATTTATTATCATGTTTTGTATATATGATACATATATTCGTGATTTAATTGAAATTAGTTTTGTACATGCTAGTAACCATGTTAGGTTAATTCGAATAATTCTAATGAATTGAGTTTCGTGTTCTATGATCCATGACACCATTAGGTTCGATTGGGTAATTAGTTCATGATTCAATTACATGTTTGTGATTATTTGGATGAAGACCGAAATTGCAAATAATTAATTTTCAAAATTATTTATTTATATAAACGACAACAACAACAACATAGCCTCAGTCCCAAATTAACTAGGGTCGGTTACATGGATCAAACTTTTCCATTTTGCTCGATTAAGTGAAATTGATGGCGAGCTTTGCAAACCATTCAAATCCCTTCTAATTAATGCATCCCATGTTAACTTTGGTCTCCCCCTACCTCGTCGAATTTCTACAGTTTCTATCGAGTCCAGTTTTCTAGTTGGGGCATTTGTAGGCCGTCTTTGCAGGTGACCAAACCATCGCAACCGCCCTTCCCTAATTTTCGTATCAATTGGTGCTACTCCTACTTGTCTTTGGATTTCTATATTTCTTATTCTATCTTTACGAGTTTTACCACACATCCACCTAAGCATCCTCATTTCTGCTACGTTCACTTTATGTAATTGTTGTTGCTTTACCGCCCAACATTCACTTCCATAGAGCATAGCCGCCTAATTGCAAATATAAAAGTTTCCTTTTAACTTAGTAGGGACATGTCGATCACAAATCACCCCCGTTGCACTCCGCCATTTCTTCCATCCACTTGAATTCTATGTGTGACATCATTTTCAATGTTACCATCATTTTGTATGATTGATCCTAGGTATCTAAAGTGGTTTACCTTAGAAACTTCTACTTCCCCTAATTTTACCACTCCGTCATCTCGATGTCTAGTGTTTTCAAACTTACAGTGCATGTATTCAGTTTTTGTCCTACTCAACTTAAAGCCTTCAGATTCTAATGTATTCCTCCAGAGTTCTAATTTTCTATTCACTCCATCTTTGGTTTCATCCACTAAGACAATATCATCTGCAAATAACATACACTATGGTATATCCTCTTGAATATGTCTAGTTAGTTCATCCATAACTAAAGTAAAATAAATAACAAATTAGAATAGGAGATAAATATCAAAAATCTTGTTATATCTAATTAATTTTCGAAATTATTTATTTATCTTGTTATATCTATTTTGTTATGAAGTTTCTATTTGATAAAGATAAATAACAAATTAGAATAGGAGATAAATATCAAGAATCTTGTTATTGGTGATATACTAGGATTCAAATATCTTAAATCCAAAATAAATAAATAATTTTCGAAATTATTTATTTATCTTGTTATATCTATTTTGTTATGAAGTTTATATTTGATAAAGATAGATAACAAATTAGATTAGGAGATATAAGCAAAATCGGTTTCGTTATCCCTATTGGATAGGAGATAAATATCAAGAATCTTGTTATTGGTGATATACTAGGATTTGAATATCTTAAATCCTAATTGGATTAGGATAAGATGATTAGTTAGATGTGGGCTCGGTTAATTAAAATGTTTTAATTGATTTAATTTCGGATAAATTAAAGGGGTTAATTTATGATAATAAAATCAGCGAAAATTATGATTTTCAATAGCGAATTTTAATTTTTGGAATTGAGATTCGTCTTCTAAAAAAAAACAAAAAGCGGGGCGCCCTCAGTACTTCGTCCCCCGTCATTGATCAAGTGAATCACCGCCCGTTGAGTGGCCAGCGGGACCGCCGTCTAACTAATCCTAGCGCACGGAAATTCTTTTATTAGCGACCAGTATAAAAATCTCCAAATTGTTTAGTGATTTAACAAATCAATAAAAAATATGACATTTCATTGTTTACATAAAATCACTAAAACTGAATAAAATCCCTCTATTAAACTTTAAGTCTCATGCCATCCATTTTAAACACTTGTCAAAGCCTCGATCACACTAATACAGTTTAGTTATAGCTGGGTGTATTGTGTTATCTTGGTGAGGCAAGTTGGGTAAGAGTTACCTAAATGTTTAAAATGGTCTGACTTAATAAAACCATCAAAATAGTTTTGAACTTTAGGCAAATGATGAGATAAAAACATGCTAAGACATAAGATGTCCCGTATCTCATAAAAGGATCTAAAAATTACATAAGATGTAATTGGTAACTGTTACCTACCTAAATAATCTAGTTCTGTGTTTCATGCTATAGCTGTCATAGAATTAGGTGAAATATGAATTTTAGTCCCCTAAATAAACAGTATGTTTTAGGAGGGTTGTTAATTTAGTGGGAGTCTATTCCTCTATACTAAAATAAACTTTGCATAATCTTTATTGTAGATCAATGGCCTCTTCAAGTAACAATAATCCCCTGTCATCGCGATCCATCCTTGAGAAGGATAAGCTATCTCTGGACTAACTTTCTCGGATTGGTTCGAAACTTGAGAATTGTTCTTAAGCATGAACGCAAGTTGTATGTCCCGGATGCTCCAATCCATGAGGACCCACCACCAATGCTACGAAAGTCAAAGGATGCGCATAATAAGCATGTCAACGATTCTACCGATGTTGCATGTATTATGTCAGGCAACTATGGTTCCCGAACTTCGAAGGACATGGAACTAATGGAAGCCTACAACATGGTCAACGCCGAAGGAAATGTTCCAACAACAAAGCTAGGCAAGAAAGGTTTGAGACAGTCAAGAACCTACATTCTTGCAAGATGACTGAGGGTGCGTCAGTTAGTCCTCATTTTTTGAAGAAGAAGGGCTATGTTGACCAACTTGATAGACTCGGATTTCCCATAAGCCAAGAGTTGGCTACAGATTTGATCCTGAATTCATTACCAGAGAGTTACTCACAATTCGTGATGAACTACAATATGAATAATATGGAGAAATCAATTTCAGAGTTGCATTTGACGCTCAAAACTGCTGAACAAAATATCAAGAAACCCTCTAGTAATGTGTCGATGGTCCAAAAGGGAAAGGGAATGAAGAAGAAAGGCAAAGGCAAGGCTAGAGTTGCCAAGGCTGTTGTTGCACTTGTCGCAAAGCCTGTGGAACTAGTAAGGCCCCAGCCTGTTCCCGCTTCAAAAAACCCAAAAGAAAATGAAGGAAATTGTCATTTCTGCCATGCACCAGGACATTGGTTCAGAAATTGCAAACTCTATTTGGAAGATCTAAGGAAGAAAAAGGGTAGTGCGACTACCACTACAGGTATTTATGTTATTGAGATTAATTTATCTACTAGTGGATGTGGATCCCACATTTGTATAAATGTGCAGGGACTCACCATAAGTAGAAAGTTGAAGAAAGGAGAAGTCATCCTCCGCGTAGGGAATGGAGTAAGAGTTGCTGCCCTGGCTGTTGGATCATATGACTTAGTCTTACCTAGTGGACTTATTTTAACTTTAAATAATTGTTATTTTGTACCTGCCTTGAGCAGAAACATTATTTCTCTTGCATGCTTGGATATGGATGGTTTTGATTTTATTATTGCGAATAATAGACGTTCTATTTCTCGTAAAGGTATATTTTATGCAAATGCTAATTTGTGTGATTGTCTTTATATTCTAAGCATGAAAAGGCCCACTGATACTCCATTCTTTAACATAAATACAAAGAGATTCAAGTAAAATGATTTGAATCAAACCTATCTTTGGCATTGTCGTCTCGGGCACATAAACGAGAAACGCATAACGAAGCTCCATAAAAATGGGCTTCTTGATTCATTTGATTTAGAAACATATGAAATGTGCGTATCTTGTTTACTAGGCAAGATGACTAAAAGTCCCTTTACTGGACACAGTGAAATGGAAAGTGATTTATTGGGTCTAATACATACCGATGTATGCGGTCCTATAAACACAATGGCTAGAGGAGGTTATCAGTACTTCATTACATTTACCGATGATTTCAGCAGATATGGTTATGTATATCTAATGAAACATAAAGCTGAATCATTTGAGATGTTTCAAACGTTTCGAAATGTAGTGCAGAATCAACTTGGTAAAACTATCAAAACACTTTGATCAGATCGATGTGGTGAGTATTTAAGCCAAGAATTTGATGATCATCTTAGAAATTATGGGATTGTCTCCCAATTGACTCCACCAGCAACTCCACAATGGAATGGAGTTTCTGAAAGGAGAAATCGAACCTTATTAGATATGGTTCGATCTATGACGAGTCATGCAGATCTTCCATTATCCTTTTGGGGTTATGCATTACAAACTGCAGCTTTCACTCTAAATCGAGTTCCTTCTAAAGTGATTGATAAAACACCATATGAGATATGGTACGGAAGAGACCTAGTTTGTCTTTTCTTAAGATTTGGGGTTGTGAGGCTTACGTAAAGCGACAAGTCTAAAAAAAACTTGCACCTAAATCTGATAAGTGTTTATTTGTGGGGTATCCTAAGGAAACAAAAGGATATTACTTTTATAATCCCGCCGAGAACAAAGTGTTTGTTGCTCGGTATGGTGCCTTTATGGAAAAACAGCTTTATTTCAAAAGACACTAGTGGGAGAGAAATAAATCTTGACGAAGTTCAAGAATCACAGATAAACACTGAACCGCTTCGGAAGTTCAACAACGTTCCGAACCCGCTTGAACCTCCGCAAGTGACACAAGGCCCACGTAAATGGGTAGGTAAGACATGAGCCGAGAGAGAGATTCGATTTCTCATTACGATAGTCGTGATGTGTTGCTTATGGATCAAAATGAGCCCACCACTTATCGGAGGCTATGTCCGGACCGGACTCGATAAATGGCTAAGTGCCACGAACTCGAGATGTAATCCATGTATGATAACCAAGTTTGGAACTTGGTTGATTTACCCCAAGGTGGTAAGACCATTGGATGTAAATGGGTTTTCAAAAAGAAAACTGACATGGATGGCAATATGCATACTTTTAAAGCAAGACTTGTAGCAAAAGGTTTCAAGCAGACTCAAGGTGTTGATTATGATGAAACTTTTTCGCCAGCAGCCATGCTTAAATCCATAAGAATTTTAATTGCCATTCTTTGCATATTATGACTATGAGATATGGCAAATGGATGTAAAAACAACATTTCTTAATGGAAAGCTGCTTAAGGACGTGTATATGACACAACCTGAAGGTTTTGTACATCTCGAGAATTATAGGAAGGTATGCAAGCTTCAAAGATTCATTTATGGATTAAATCAAACTTCTCGGAGTTGGAATATTCGTTTTGATGAAACAATTAAGGATTTTGGTTTATTAAGAACGAAGACGAGCCTTGTGTATATAAGAAGGTCAGTGGGAGTGTAATTTTTCTGGTACTGTATGTTGATGATATATTACTCATTGGAAATGACATCCCAACATCGCAGAGTGTCTAGTCTTGGTTAGGGAAGTGTTTCTCAATGAAAGACTTAGAAGATGCAGCCTATATCATAGGGATTAGGATCTATAGGGATAGATCTAAGAGGCTAATCGGTCTAAGTGAGAGTGCTTACATAGACAAGGCGCTGAATAGGTTCAGTTTGCAAGACTCTAAAAGACGATAGTTGCCAATGTCTCATGGCGTAAGTCTCAGCAAGAATCAATGTCCTAGGAAAAATGATGAGCGAGACCGTATGAATAAGATTCCATATGCATCGGCTATTGGATCTATCATGTATGCCATGTTATGCACTCGACCTGATGTATCATATGCTTTGAGCACTACAAGCGATATCGATCGATCCTGGTGAAAGTCACTGGATAGTAGTAAAGAACATCCTTAAGTACTTAAGAAGGACTAAGGAAGTGTTCTTGGTCTATGGAGGTTTTGAAAATGATCTAGTTGTAAATGGTTACACAAATGCAAGTTTTCAAACTGATATAGATGATTTTAGATCGCAATCTGGATATGTGTTTACTTTGAATGTGGGTGCGAAGAGTCGGAAAAGTTCGAAGCAAGAGACAGTGGCGGATTCTACAACAGAGCTGAGTATATTGCGCGTCCGATGCAAAGAAAGGAGGCGCTTGGATCAAAAAGTTCATTTCGAACTAGGTGTGGTTCGAAGAATTGCTAACCCTGTTTGTTTGTATTGTGACAATAACGGGGCAATAACACATGCCAAGGAACCTAGATCACACCACAGATCCAAACATATACTCACACATTTTCATCTCATCAGAGAAATTATTGAGAGGGGAGACGTAAAGATTTGCAGATTACTTACTGAAGATAACGTTGCTGATCCATTGACAAAAGCTCCTCCACAAGCAAAGCATGATGGTCATGTTAGGTCATTAGGCATTAGATACATGCACGATAGGCCCTAGTGCAAGTGGGAGATGTTGGGGCATGTGCCCTAGGTCAATCCATTAACTGTCTTTATGAATACTTTTAGTTAATAAAATAGAGGATTTCATTTGTTGTTTATTATAATTAATTTGCATGTTTACATTATAATAAGATCCATGGGTATTTACAAAAATATCCTAAATGTCCCTAGTCGATCATTATACTGGGAACTATAATGAATTAAGACTAGTGTGAGTCTTGATTGATGATCATATGATGATTATACGTATAGGAATACGAATCAAGATCACGAGTATTTGTTAGGGAACAAAGTACTGGATCGACCCTCTATGAGGACATCACATGGATTAAGTCATAATTGTTTCTCATGATAGGTATATTTTCTAGTCCTCTGACTTGAGATTACCAGAGACCTCAACATTAGAAACACAGTGATTTGACATAATCAAACGTTGTCTTTAACCGAACGATTATAAAGTTTGTGATTGGTTACTGTGTGAGCAATGTGATGAAGTTGTGTAATCAAGATAGAATTTGTCCTTCTCATATAAAGAGAGATATCCAGTGGATCCTTCGATGTGTTAGACTGTTAAAAGGCCTAGTCTAAGTGAATTGATATTGATCATTGTCACTTGGATGTTTTCAGTCTACCTAAAGATCGAGACTAGTACGATTAAACTTGTTGGATGCCAATTCCATGCCTTATGTTTGATCAAAAGGATATCGTGTGACAAAAGGATGTTATATACACTATTGATTAGGTTGTATCGATTTGATATTCGTACAACTTGGGTAGTCATAATGTCTTGCTAGAGGCCGCTTATGACTTGTATACCAAAATGTGTTTTGGTACACTGCCAACGTTGTATGATCCTATTGGGTCGCACACTAAGAATGGTTCTGTGAGATTTTAAGATGGTTCAGAAAAACGAATTTTATATGATAAAATTCATAATATAAACGTCCTTGTGGTGTGTTACACTTATACTTCTTTAAGTAAGGGTATACGTGTAATTCACTTAACCGTCTATATACAAGGGTTGTATAAATAGACTCTTTAAGTTACAATACACGCACGAAAGATCAAAAGGCCGAAACTCTATTTTCGTTTTAGAAACGACTTAGGGTTTTTGGTATGTTCTGGATCGTTTTGGAGAGAAACAAAAGGTTTGGTATTCTCTCAAAGCTAGCACTTCGAATCTCGGCCGCCGTTCGTGTGTGGACTACTGGGAGAGGGCGTTCGTCGTTGGCAGCGCCTTTGAGATCGATCAACCTTCTGAAAGGTATATTGCGACTGAGGTATGATTAAGTTTTTTATGGTTTAAACGTTTTTAATGGAATTAGATTCGGATCCTGTTGGGGTTTTTGTCAAAATTGTTTTGTAATTTCCGCTGCGTATGAACCCCAAAACCCAACAGACACGACTCTCCAGCGTGAGAAACTATAACGACCCTAATAAATCTAATCCTAATCAATTGCCTAGTAGGACCGTGACGTGGTGCTAATCCTACTTGGCGACTCGGTCTGAACTTAGATGTCGACACCGAGGTAATAACTCAATAATTTTATTTGTGTATGATGCATTGAATCTTTATGCTTATCTATGTGTGCACGTGCAACTGTGTTGACGTCGTTGTCGAATTAACGAATGAACGTAGTTCTCGAGATGTGCGCGTACACATGTATTTTGGTAGGTCAATGATATTGATTGAAGTTGGTATAATGGAACTAATTTAATTGAAATGTCTAAAATAAGTCATAAGGGGCATTTTAGTCATTTCACAAATTAAATTTTTAAAAAATAAATAAATTAGAATTATGAGGTGTCAACTTCTTGTGGTTTATGGAGAGATAATGACAAATTTAATAAAAATTAAATAAAGAAAATCGTGTGGTGGTGGTTCACACACCTAATGAGAGTATAAATGGAAAAGCCTCCTTGTTCATGAAATGGTGTAGAGGTGGTTTGAAGTAGATGAGAAAATTCAACCTATTTGAGAATCTTGATTTAAGCCAAGTAAGTTAACACTTAGATTTTATTTAATTTTGGTGTTTTATGGGTTTAATGCATGATAGTTTTGATGAATTTATTTATAGTTTGCTATTATTGGAATTGGTTCTAGTTTGGTTGAAGAAAAAAAGAGAAGTCGATAGGATCAATTTTGTTGATTTGGATAAAGAAAGAACAAATAAAGAAAAAAAAAAAAAAAAATGGGGTAACTTGGCGATTTGGCCACCCCCTCTCTCTCTTTCGTGAAAGGGGAGAGGGGATCGCACGTACAACCTGTTAGACCCGGCCAAGCTCAGCCCAGCCCAGCGGATCGGGCCGAGCTTGAGCCCGAGTCCAACAGGGGAGCTGAACCAGGCCGGATTGAACTAGACTCGGTTTAGGGGGCCCAAAAGCCTCCCGATAAAATATATAATTTTTTACATTTTAATTTATAAAAATAGCAAAAAATCGAAAAAACTCAAGAAAATTAGGGAAAATTTTGAAAAAAATAAGAAAAGTGAGAAAAGTTGTACAAAAATGAGTTTGGAGATTTTTAAGGGATTTATACATCGAGATTCTCCTAAAAAAGTGTGTTAATGCTATAACTTCCATATTTTAATTATTTTGAGATTTAAAAACCAAGGGGACTAGTGTCGAGTATCAGGTACATATTTCAAGGCATGTGGGAGCCGCGATTTTGCTTGGCATTTTACTTATTGAGGTAAGTAAACCAGTAAGAAATTCAATATTAACTTTTTTTTTCATTTCCTTGCTATATTTGATGGAATTATTGTTATTATTGGACTCTACTTCCCTATCGAGTGATGACGTGAGCCGAACACGTCAATAAAGTAAAGTTCATAAACCAACTATTTTGTAGAATATTGGCAAATGGTCGATCTCATAGAGATTGATAGTCTTTCTTAGGTTAAAAACAACAAAAAAGGAAGATCGAGGGTTTTAAAATAAATATTAATTTAACTAACTAATCTGACTAAACTAAATAAATAAAATAACTAAACTAATTTTGAAAACAATTAAATTAATACCTAACACTTAGGTCTACAGTTCCACAAATCAAGATCAAGATTCAATAGCAATCATGGTCTTCAATCTTTCCCTAAAAATCATTAGTTTACATTCTCCTAGATTAGCTATAGAAAATCGACATCCGCTAGAAATTCCTCGTTCCTCTAATCTCGATAGCCAAGACGTCCGCTCGCTAACTACTTCCCTAATTAATGTATAACCCTTAGACATCCACCAATTGGGTTTAACACACTAACCACAGTAATATGGGTATGTGGGAAAACTAATACTAAATAATCGGGTTGCATTTGCTCCCGATTTAACCTAGATTCAATTTTTGCACACTCAAGAAACGAAAGGGTTTGACGACAAACGGGTGAGTGTTTGTTACTTTATTGGTCCAAAAGCACAATTACAAGGATACTAATAGTCGAAATAACTCGAAACCTAAAAGCATGCATCTAGATCTAAACCATAATCCTTAAAAGCAACAACAATGAAATAGGAGAATTTAAACTAAATTAAATAATAAAATAAAAGATCTCACATAATATGCCATGAGTCCATGATCTTGATTTGTTTCCCCTCCGATCTAGGTAAGGAGTTGATTAGCCGAACATCATCGTCGAAGAAAGTCGATGACAAAACAATAATAGTCGATGATATAAATAGTAAAACCTAATTTCCTAATATATAAAACTACTAAAAATTGGTCTCGGAGAGGTGAGAGAAACTAATTTTGGGTGTTAGGTAAGTGACTCGTGCGCCGAGGAGCATAGTAGGGCTATTTTTGGCTTAAAAACTGGTGTATGCCACATGTCTAATCCACATTGGTTCATTTCATGCTGTCGTGATGACGTGGCATCGTCTGATTGGCTGAGAGAAGTTCTAATGACTAGTTGTTGTAGTGGGAGACCGACATGTAGCGCACAGAAACGGAGAAGAAAATCGCAGAATCAACGAAGATGTAGGAGACGATGTTGACGCGCATCCCGAGGAAATTGAATAGCAATTGTGCGAGGAGAAAAATGGTGGTGTGATGTGTATTGTGAGACACCATGTGGTGACTTCTGATTGGTCCATTTTCCTGCAAGCGCTAATGTGGCAATTCCTAATTGGAGGAGAAAATAGAGACCGCTGACGTGGCGAGACGTGATTGGTCGAGAGAAAAAATGCCCTGACGTGGTAGCTTCTAATTGGTTGAGATATATTGTCTCCTATTCTACCCACCACTCAACACGTAGCTCGAGGAAAACTGTCCACATTTGATCACTGCATGTAAATACTCCATTTTGAATATTTTTCGTCACGAATTCAACCGCACTTTGTTTCACTTGAAAATGACTAATAAATATAATTAATATATATTTTATACTAAAATAAACTACTAAATATAGAAAATTTCCATATTTAAATATACTAAAATAAACTACTAAATATAGATAAATACGACTTATCAACTGTCGCACAAGTGTCGACACGTTTTAAGTTGCTCTGTGTAAGTGGTCTATCATTTGTTTCCGAGTCTAGTTGTGTCCATGCTTTTATTGATTCTTTCTCAAGACCTTATTTCTTTCCAAAGATGATTTATGGACTCATTTATTGAATCTAGATTTTTTGGAACTTTTTCTGACTAGCTCTCCTTTGATGTCAATTGCTTCTCTTGATGAATTAGCTCATCTATGTTAGTCCATTTTGGGAATTTGAGATGTTTGATACATGTATATGCCACTTCTTCACACTATTGAGCATCCGCTATACTTGCATGTCTCAACTAGCTCTTTAAATATTTTGAATTTCATTGCTCATTAAGAGTTGTTGAATTAAATAACAAATCAGGTATTCGAGTTCCATTGTTAAACGAGGGCTTTTAGTGCTTTTGTGTTTGTGCCATTATGTGTTATTTGAAAAAGGCATCAAATCTCAAACATATTGAGCATAATGTTTATGCGAATGACTATATCGAAACATTAAGTTCCAAGTTGATAATGCTAAGTAAAAAAGTGAAAGGTCCATAGTTCTTACAACAAGAAGAAAATGCAGGTAAGCCTATACTTAAGTGCTTTTACTAAGCTCAAAGGATATTTCGAATCAAATCTTTTGAACTTCTTACCATCTAAATATGAGTTATTTCCTTTTATAACACTATTAAAGAACAATGTGAATGAATTGGTCGCTTTAGTTCAAGTAAGGTTAAAAAAGCGATCGATTCTGTTTATTTAGTCACTAGGAAGAATGAAAAGACTAAAGTGAGGTCCACTTCATGTCCATAATTTAAGGAGAGGGAATTGAATGCTTATACGATGTTAGATTACCGAAATGAAAGGCTCTTATGATCCAAACTATAAAGGAAAATGAGAAGTTCATTCTCATGGAAAATCAAATCAAAGCTCTCATTGAAGCTGTTGGAACATTTCGCATATTAATTGCTTCCGGTTATTCTTTAGATTTATTTCAAACCTTTTATGTACCCACCTTATCTAGAAACTTAATTTCCTTATCTAGACTTGATTCTGAAGGCTATTCCTTCTGTTTTGATAATAAAAGTTTTAATTTATTTAAGAAATCATCTATTATTGGTTTTAGTATTCTTTATGATGACTTATATAAATTGTATCTTAATGATTAATTTGTTGAATCCCTTCTCACTCTGCATCATAATGTTAGGACTAAACGTGATCACATAAACGATATCTTTTTTTTGTCTGTGACATAAACGTCTGGGTCATATATCCAGAGAAAAATTAGAGAGATTGGTAAAGGATGACATACTTCCCGCCTTTAGACTTTACTGATCTCAATGTGTGTTTATATTGTATTAAGGGAAAACAAACCAAACACATTAAGAAAGGTGCCACAAGAAGTAATGCGCTCCTTCAAATTATTCATATCGATAGTTATAGACCCTTTGATATTCCATCAATTACTAGCAATAAATATTTTATCACCTTTATCGATGATTTCTCATGTTATGGGTATGTCTACTTATTGCATGAGAAATCTCAAGCAGTGAATGCTCTTGAAGTATACATCACTGAGGTTGAAAGACAATTAGACATAAAAGTTAAAATTGTAAGATCCGATAGAGGTGGTGTGTATTATGAAAAATATGATGGTTTAGGATAATATCCTGGTCCATTTGCTAAACTCCTAGAAAAGCATGGTATTTGTGTTCAATACACAATGCCAGAAACGCCTAAGCAAAATGGTGTAGCTGAACGGTGTAATCGTACTTTGATGGAAATGGTTAGGAGTATGCTATGTAATTCTACATTGCCTAAGTCATTGTGGATTGAAGCCTCAAAAACTGCTACATACTTATTGAATAGGGTTCCTAGTAAGTTAGTTCCTAAAACTCCATTTGAGTTATGGACCGGTAGGAAACCTAACTTAAGACATCTTCATGTTTGGGGATGTCCAGCAAAGGCTAGAGTTTATAATCCACAAGAAAGTAAATTGAATTTTAGAACCATCAACGGTTTCTTAATTGGTTACCCACAAAATCCAAAGGCTTTAGAATTTATTGCCCTAACCATAATACGAAAGTTGTAGAAATTGGAAATGCAAAATTTATTGAGAATGGTGAAATTGGTAGGAGTGCTATGCCACAAAATGTAGATATCGAAGAAGTATGGGATCACATTCCTATGCCTATTACTTTTAAGAATGATTGAAATTCCTCTGATATAATCGACACCAATGAGACAATTATAGAAAAACCATAAGAAATAACATTAAAAGGTCTGAAGGATTGAAAACATAGCTATTCCAAATGATTTTGTGGTATATCTGAAAGAAACTGAATATGAGATAGGAACTACTAATGATCCAATTTCTTACTCAAAAGCCATAAATAGCGTTGATTATGATAGATGGATCGATGCTATGAATGATTAGTTAAACTCGATGGCTCAAAATGAAGTCTACGTTGAATTGCCAAATGGTTGTAAGAAAGTCATATGTAAATGTGTTTTTAAGACCAAACGTGAATCCAGTGGTAATATTGAGATATATAAAGCTAGACTTGTAGCCAAAGGTTTTACATAGAAATATGGTATTGATTATACAAAAACTTTTTCTCCCATTTCTATGAAAGACACTTTCAAAATAATCATGGCATTGGTGGCCCATTTTGACTTAGAGTTGCACCAAATGGATGTAAGGACAACTTTTCTAATTGGGAGTTTAGATGAAAGAGTTTACATAGATTAGTTTGAAGGATTTAAGATTGTTGGTACTAAACATATGATATGCAAACCTAAGAAATCAATATATGAACTTAAACAAGCTTCCAGACAATAATATCTCAAGTTTAATGATACCATAACCTCTTTTGGTTTTAAGGAAAACATCGTTGATTGATTTATATACCTTAAGGTTAATAGGAGTAAGTTCATATTTTTGATATTATATGTTGGTGATATTTTTCTTGCCACTAATGATCTTGATATTTTATTTGGCACCAAGAATTTTCTCTCAATGAACTTTGAAATGAAATATATGGGTGAGGCTCACTACGTGATAGGTATCAATATCTCTCGAGATCGATCATGTGGATTATTAGGATTGTCTCAAATAGCCTACATAGAAAAAGTTCTTGAGATATTTAATATGGATAAATGTTCAACCAATGTAGCTCCTATTCAAAAAGGAGACAAGTTCAGTCTCATGCAATGTCTAAAGATTGAATGGGAACGTCGGCCAATGGAAATAATTCCTTATGTTTCTATTATTGGAAGCATAATATATGCTTTGACATGTACCAAACTAGATATCAGCTATGCTTAGGAGGAGATACTAAAGTAATAATGGCATGGATCGCTGGAAAACCGAGAAGAAAGTGTTACGGTACTTGTAAGGAACAAAAGACTACATGCTCGCATATAGAAAGTCTGACCATTTAGAAGTCCTCGGGTATTCAGATTCAGACTTTGTTGGATGTCTTGATTGCTAAAAGTTTACTTTTGGATATGTATTTCTCTTAGTCGGGGGAATGATTTTCTTGAAAAGAGCAAAACAGACTATTACTGCAACATCCACTACGGAAGCTGAATTTTTGTCTTATTTTGAGGCCAAAAATCATGGTTTATAGTTAAAGAACTTCATTTCAGGACTTGGTATTGTTAACACAATTTTCAAGCCTTTGAAGATTTATTGTAACAACACTGCTTCGGTATTTATCCCCAAGAATGATATATACTTTACTAGTGTAAAACATTTAGTGTTAAAGATCTTGAAATTACGTTTACTTTATGAAAGTTTTACAAATAAAACCAATGATAATTTTGGCAAGCGTTTTGAAGATTGGGACATCAAGAATCATCAAATTATGACATGGATACAAAACACGTGCACTCCCATCTTCAAACTACCAAAGAAGTTTCGAAATAGTTTTAGGGCTTTCTAATTTGTTTGTTTCCTAATTTTATTAGGGAGTAAGTGTAACAGCCTAAAATCTCTAACTATGTTTAACTCTTTAAACAAGATCAATGACCCGTAATGTGGGACCCACATCATGATATGTCCATTGATCGAGGCATAGGCCAAGGTATATGTTATATTTGTTGCGGTGTATGCCTATTATATTGTATATGTGTAGACTATTAAGTCAATTTATACTGGTATATGGGTATCGAGACGAGCGGGGACGTACCTTGAGTTGCGTGTCGACGTGGGACAAAGGTAGCGACATAAGAGGTAAGTTTAATGTGAACTAATGTTGGTTTTGTAAGTGGCTTTAATGTGGTCACATTTAAATAAACATTTAGTGCCTAAGTTAGTGAAATATATTAGTAATCACATGATGTGCATCGAGACACGTGTTGCCAAATCAAAGTTCAAGTGAGTCAACCATTGGAGTCATTCAATTATGACTTGAGGGACTAGTATGTCAAGGTGGTCCACTAGTTGAGCCTTGAAATACGTGTGCACACATGAATCAGGGCTAAGGTTTAAACATATCTATATAGTCAAATAGATATATAAGTCGACAATTCTCATTTCTTATCTTCATCAAAATTGGTAGGCAAGGAAATAATAGAGAAAAAAAAGTTTGCTGGTGTGAATTTGGTGAAGGAGAAGTGTGCAAGTCAGTGAAGCTTTGGTGAAAAAGAAGAAGTTCTTCAAGCTAGGCAACTTCTCCATTCCATTAACTTTGTGAATTCATAGAATTTGATGTTGTGGTTGTTGTTTTGTGTTGGGCTTGGTGCTAGGGACCTCTTATAGTGTGTATGAGGGTCCCTAAGGTGATAAAAGGCCTATGTGTAGCAAAAACCAAGAATTCGAAATGCAGAATTCGGTTTCGTTGCACATAGTGCGCTAGGTAAATAATCTAGCCTGGTAATATTATTTAGCACGCTAGATATGTGAAGTAGCGCTAATGTCAAAAACTAGCGCACTAATCTTGATTTTAAAACTCTAAGTAATGGTCCAAGCTTACTCTAAAACCTATCAAACAACTCCATGGAATTAAGGGGAGATCTCGGGAGTTGGGAACACATTTCAAAGTGTCGAGAGATCGGATAGGCTAGGACAAGCATTATGAATTGTAAGTAAAACTTTGAGAATTCTATATTTCATTTCATTGACTCATATAATTTTATGGTCTATTTGTAGACATTCCTACTCATAATCTCGCATCATGTTGTTCTTGTTTCTATTCATGATTGAATATTGTGACACGATGCCTTGTGACATGTGTCATTGATTTCAATTCCTACTCTTGATGTCATTTTTGATAGATAATTGGTGAAAAACATAGTATTGGGATAAATGGAATGGGTTAGACTTGTATTCTATTTCCTTAGGATTTGTAGCCTAACTAGTTTTGAAATCCTAGAGAATTAGAACTATTAATTTTGAAAATTAAAGTAGGGATTATCTAATGTCCATTGCACAAGAGATTCACGGTTCACGGGGACATGGGTCTACTGGGGTTCCTGCATTCACTACTACATTTGGGTGGCACACGAGACATGGGATTCGGGGTGGTCGATAAGAATGGGATAGATAATGTATACGCGTAGAGCGCAACTCCATATAGTAGTGGGAAATGTTAGGTGATAGTTCTCTCCGCCGACTAGATATACTAATTTTGACTTAGCTTGTGTCAGTCTATACATTTTTAACCGTGGTATGTACTTGCATTACTTGATTTAGCAATTCTTTCACTACTTTATGCATTTAAATGTTTTTCTCATATTTTAAAAATGTGGCATAAAATTCTCTAGTTTTTTCTAAATATCCATATACTCACTGTCTAGTTTGAGACGGTGGGTGTAGGTCCACCGATCAGCAGTAGACAGGGGAAGAAGAAGATCGACAACTTTATTTGAGCATTTCGGCGATTCTCCTATCTCATTTTTGTATGACTTGACTTTTGTTGTATTATTACTATTAATATCTTTATTGTACATTTTAAGTTGTATAATGGGTTGAGTGCATAATTCCCCATTTTTGAGACTCATATATATATATATATATATATATATATGCATGCGATGCTGTGTTTTCTTGATTTTCCACACTTAGGATTTTGAATAATAAGAGCTTCTGCATAATTTTTAAAATACGTGATAATGTTAAAATGATAAAAAGTTTTAATTAACTCTAAAAACTTAATAATATCTGAACACGTGTATTGAAGAATATGGAGATGAAAGCCGACTAATACGTAATTAAGTCTTATTGATTAGATTAAGGCTTGATTACGGGATTAGGCCGGGTGATGCCTTATTTAGAAGAAGGGGTCGTCACATTTGGTATTAGAGCCCTTGTTCTCGATAAGTATATCATATATACGAATAAAATACAAACCTTAATTGTGGAAACCAAATGACTTTTGCCTAGAAACCATTAGTTGGGAAGTGAGTGAAAGTAAAATAGTGATTTCTTATATGTACTTGTTAATTGTCATATGTATATATATAAATATGTGTTATGGTACATAAGCTAATTCGGATTCGCTATCCATTGCAGACCCGATATCTGATACACGAGGGGGAGGAGATGTAGAGCCTAGTGGCAGTCAGCCTCCTACTATTACGGTTACAGAGGTTATCTGACTGAGTGACAGCTCAGGGCTAATAGTTGACTGATTTCATTGCTTTGATGACAACCCATTTTGCTCCACTGGCATCGACCTCGACTCATACGACTAGTACAATGACTTTACAGGTGTTAGCACTTCCTAATACGAATTTAGCAGCGTCGATGGTGCAAACTTATTCCAATCGTGGCTGCACTAGTAATGGAGATAGCTGAGGTAGTATCGTCTCCTACGCTCACATCTTCCAGCTCATTAGTGGAAGTTCAGCTTTTGAAGGACTTCATTAGACGCAAGCCAACTTACTTCGATGACGTACGAGATTTTCAAAAGATTGAGAAATGGATTCTTTCTCAGGAGAAACTCCATAGGATATTAAAAATCGAGGATAGACTTTAGGCATAGACCTCATCGTACACTCTCGAGAGAGACGCGACGTGTGGTGGCATATGATAGTAGCTACTCATAGAGAGTTTGAGATATGGGATGCTTTTAAGCAAAGTTCTATTAGCGGTATTTTTCGCCTTTAGTAATGAAGAGATTGAGAAGAGAGTTTATGGACTTGAGATAGGGAATAGAGGACCCTTTAATGTAGTACATGGACATATATGATTAGCCGCGATAATTTGATGGGACTTGTGAGAGATGAGTCTGAGGATGTGTAACATTTCGGTGATGGACTCAGGCCAGATATTACATATTATGTCGTTATTTCAGGCGCGATGACACTCATCGAGATCTACGAGTGAGCCCTAACACATGAGACATTATTTAGGCAGAGTCATTGATGGCAAAGTACTAGGTCCAGTTTTGTTAGCAAAGCAGGCTATGGAGTATGAGAAAAGGTGACAGAGGGGTAAGGGCGCAATGGGATGAACTAGAGGTTCTCAAGGGTCGAGGACAACCACTCACCCACCGATGTACCTTATATATCTTCCATTGCTCCAGCACATAACATTGTAGGCAACTTCCCTTGCTACCTCCCATTAGGCCAGTGTTGCCACCTCTCATCAAGCCAGTGTTACCAGCTCCCGCCGTTCTTGTACTTCCTGCCCTACGTGCTCTACAACAGCAGCCGTAGGGTGGCAGAGGCCGAGGCAGAGACCGAAGCCGAGATACCGGATAAGGACAAGGAGAGTCATAGAGACAAGGTCAGTATTAGGCACAAGGACAATCTTAGACTCAAGGTATCCGCATCAAGCAACAGTCTACGCCTAGCAGGCCCGAGAGGAGGTTCACATGGTAGCCCACAAATCAGAATCAAGATTCAATGACAATCATGGTCTTCAATCTTTCCCAAAAAATTATTAATTTAATTCTCCTAGATTAGCTATAGAAAATCGACAACCGCTAGAAATTCCTAGTTCCCCTAATCTCGATAGTCAGGACGTCCGCCACTAACTACTTCCCTAATTAATGTATAACTCTAGACATCCGCCAATCAGGTTTAACACGCTAACCGCTGTAATATAGATCTATGGGAACACTAATCCTAAATAACCGGATCGCGTCTGCTCCCTATTTAACCTAGATTCAATTGTTGCACATTCAAACACCGAAAGGGTTTTACGGCAAACGGGTGAATGTTTGTTACTTTATTGGTCTAAAAGCACAATTACACGGATACTGATATTCCAAATAACTATAGATTGTCTATCTAAAAGCATGCATTGATCACATACATACCATAGATCTAAATCATAATCATTAAATCAACAACAATGAAATAGGAGAAATTAAATTAATTAAATAATAAAATAAAAGATCTCACATAATATGCTTTAAATCCATGATACCAACTTGCTTCCCCTTCGACTTAGGCAAGAAATTGATTAGCCGGACATCATCTTCAAAAATCTATACTAAAAACTAATCTAAAATTATAGTAACCAATTATCTTCTAATAATACCTTGGTTCCTAATATATAAAAATACTCCAAATTGGTCTCGAATACTAATTTTAGGGGTTTTGTATGTGACTCGTGCGTCGAGGAGCATCGTAAGGGTGTTTTTGGCTTGGAAAACCGACTCTGCCATGTGTAAATAGCCTATTGGCTGATTTTCTGGGTCGCCGCCACGTGTCTGCACCGGATTGGACCGCCTCTGATTTGTCGCCGCGTAATTCGTGCTTTCTATTTTGTGTGTGCTGACTCATCTCCACGTGGCGCTTCTGGATTGGCTGAGACACCTGTTAATGACACGCTGGACGAATGAGAGTTCGCCACGTGGCGCACTGCGGGAGCGGAGAGAATCGCGCGCGCGAAAATCTGGGAGTGTGTGCTGTCTCGCATCACGAGGCCGATCGATGGAACCCGAAACGTGGAGAAATAAGGTGGTGTGGCTCTCTGATGACGTGGCAACACATGGCGGACCGTGATTGGTGGAATCCGACGTGCTTTTTCTTGACGTCCACATGTCAGCGTCTGATTGGTCCAGAGGAGCTTTTCTTGCTGATGTGGCATGCTTTGATTGGCTGGAACACCCTGTCTGCTATTCGACCCACCGCGCAATGCGTATTTCGAGTCAAACTGTCCGGCATTCAATCACTGCAAGTAAATACTCCATTTTGAGTATTTTTCCACCACGAATTCAACCGCACACTCCGTTTCACCTAAAAATGACCAAAAAATATAATTAAATATATATTTTAAATACTTTTAATAATTAAACATATTAAAATAGACTATTAAATATGTAAAAATACTAACTTATCAAATACCCCCAAACTTAGGACTTTGCACGTCCCGAGCAAAGGTGTAAATGACAACACAAACTAAACTAGGCTCCTAATATAATAACACACCGACTCGACTAATCCTATACCCGACCCAAATTCATGGAGTTCCTTTGGTTTACATAGTCACCAAATTAACAAGTAACTCAAAAAATTTCAGAGTTATGATATGTCAAGTCTCGCAAGCCAAACACAATTAAGATCTCACTTTCAAAACATAGAATCGGTCAATACAAAGGCCGTCAACTAATCACAAGTTTTACTAGTCTATACATTTAAGCACGCGGTTCAAATTCTTACTTAATATAGTGAAAGCACTCGAACTAAATCTTTTATTTGAGGAGTTTCACAACTTCCGCCTTTATTCATTTTTATTTTCTTTTTTCTTTTTTTATTTTTTTTCTTCTCCAAATTTTTTTGTCTTTTTTCAAGTAATACGATCCCTGCTCCATTTCCTGCGGACCGCTTTTCTCACTTTTCCCACCACAAGTTTCCCTGCTCCATTTCCTGTGGAAACTTGTAGGACACTCTACACTAATAAAACTCATGTTAGTACTTCTCACTTTCACTATAATCAAGCAAATCCCCCAATGTGGGTTAAAACAATACAACTTGCTTAAATTTGATCGTTTACTCGTTTTCGTTATCTAGCACTAAGTCCAACCATAATCTAAGTCTCTAATCATGAAATCATAAAAATGCAGAGCTAAGAACTTGATTAAATGTTTATCCTAATTTTCTCTAAGTTTCAAGTTAAAAAGGTAACTGTAATTTACTCATCCACAACCAAAGGCATGAACAAAGTTTCGGGTGACTCTAAATAATATAAAACATACTAAATATATACATGAAAGTGTATCAATTCCTAATGATATGAGAATGAAATGTGAATGGATAAGAAATGAAAGAAATAAATAAATGATACAAAACACCACCATTACCATCCAATATCTGCATATAACCGCATAATAAAAAAATTAAACGATCTCACCTGCGGTCTTTCGCAAAAGAATCCATCCAAAACAATCCACAATCCCTAAAACACCCCCAAACTTATTCTGAACCTTGTCCTCAAGGTTCAAAACAAGTCAAGGCAACCATATGACAAAAAGAAAATGACAGTGGTGAAGAAGAATAGGGATTAGATAGTGATACAAGTTCATGAATAACAAGAAATTTCTAAAAACTAGCAGTGAACGCATTAAATCGCATATGTGAATGATTAAGGATACTAAAGAAAAATAATAATCATAACAAGAGCAAGAACTAGCAAATATAGGAATTAACTCAAAAAAAATTCCAGTCAAATCTTGCGAGCCCGAAGTTATTCAACTAAGGGTGAAATCAACAAGATGATGGAATGATATTTAGGGTTTTGGGTTTTCTAAAAAAACCCGCCACTAATGCGGCGACTTAAGTTAGGTATGTCCCAACCAAGTCTCAAAACACCTAAAATTCTGAAAATATGTTAATTCTTAAAAAGAAATGCTCAAATTATGCTAAAAGAATAATCCAAAGTCAAACCTACAAAATTCAGCTCTCCAACCCTCTATTACCTGTAAAAAAAAATAAAGAAACCAAATTAGAGTGCTATAATAATAATAACTAAAACTTAACTAAAACTAAAATAAATGCAAGAAATAAAAAATAAAAAAAAAGCTGGGTTGCCTCCTAACGAACCGCCTTTCTTTTAAGTCTTTGGCTAGACTTAGGATGATTGATCACGTAATGCCCTCTCCTTTAGAGATGTCAACAACGAATGACACATCTACGTGTTTGGGCAATGAAGCATGCATGCCCTCTTTCAGATTTAGGAGCTCATCCGGGACTTCCGACACGAATGAATCAATCGTATCAGGATCGTCCAACACAAAGGTGTCGGTAGTGTAGAAGATCTGCAAACGCTCCCTTACTTCCACCCCCTTATAAGGTGTACCATATGTGTATGGCAGGGTGGGTGGTCGTACCAACACCAGAGGTTGGTCTTCCTTGCTCTCTATCTGCTGAATCTCCGGCTTGTCTGAATCGACATCAATTTTCATCTCATTTTCTCCCTCATTTAAGGCAATGACAATCTCGGGCTCAATTTGAAAGACTTCACATTCTTTTGATATTTCCATCACATAGTCTTCCGGCTGTATATCCCCTCTCACCTCTAGATTTGTCAACGTATCATCACTCACATCCTCCTCTGGGGTAAAAGTGAAGGAAGTTCGCACGTCCGTCAAGGCTGGCAAACTGAAATCGATATTTTGAATCTCATTGCGAGTTCGCCAATTTTCAGGCAAACTTTCCATTACTTGTATCATCATATCGTTCAAGGAGAGGCTTTGATGACACCGTTGATCTCGTTCATGTTGAAGAGCTTGTGTGTGTGACATGAATTTAGAGAAGTCAGGTTGTGGCGGTGCATAGCTAGAGTAGTGGTAATTCTCATACTGTGGATTATATGGACAATTATGTGCGGAATGAGAATAATCTACACAAATTTGGCAAACCTTGACCTGTTGCACAAAAGAATTCATGTTAATATTTTGATATCTATTTTGTGGCATACCTACCCCATTCACATTATAATAATGTGAATCTTCGTATCGACCATAATTATGGAGGTAGGAAGAGTCCATGTCGGGGTTGACTTGCACTTTACAAGAGGAGAAGAAGTGTTCCATTATGGAGAGTAGTCAGTCAAGTTTCTGGTCGGTGGAACTCGACATATTGCCTGCATACATGTTAAGAGCAAGGGACTAGACAGACAAAATAAAATAAAAAAATAAAAATAAAAATAACAATAAACCAAAGAAAGAAAATGGAATTAAGGGGTTATAACTAAGCTAAAGAAAAAAAATGATAATAGTAATAAATTAAGTACTAATCTAACTAACAAGTAAACTAATAAAGTAATAAAGAAAAGAAAAATAAAATAAAAAAATAAAACGTAAAAAAAAAAAACTAACAGGGACGAAACTAACAGAATGAATAAAAAAAACTAAAAATGTTAAAAAAAACGTTAAACTAACAAAAAAAACAAAAACGGAATAAAAAACAAAAACGGAATAAAGAATAAAAACAAAAACGGAAACTAAAAAAAATAACCAAAATTAACGTAACCTAAAAACTAAGAAAACAGAAACGTGAAAAAAAAAAAAAAAACAAAAAACAAAAAATAATAATAATATATTAATTACTACTCTACCTAAACCAACTGACTAAATAGATTAATTAAACTAACTAACACCAAAACTCAAAGTAAAGACTAAGTCCCCGTCAACGGCGCCAAAATTTGACGCGTGTCGTTCGTGCCAAATATAACCCGTAATCGAGTTACCAACCGCAAGGGTGTAGTAGTGGTAAATACGGGGTCGAATCCGCATGACTTGAGTTACTCTAAGTTAACTAAATATGAGAGTTTTCAAATAAATATTAATTAAACTAATTAATCTAACTAAACTAATTAAATAAAATAACTAACTACTTTTAAACCAATTAATTAATAATTAATTAATACCTAAATAATATCTAAATCTCCAGTTCCACAAATCAGAATCAAGATTCAATGAAAATCATGGTCTTCAATCTTTCCCAAAAAATTATTAATTTAATTCTCCTAGATTAGCTATAGAAAATCGACAACCGCTAGAAATTCCTAGTTCCCCTAATCTCGATAGTCAGGACGTCCGCCACTAACTACTTCCCTAATTAATGTATAACTCTAGACATCCGCCAATCAGGTTTAACACGCTAACCGCTGTAATATAGATCTATGGGAACACTAATCCTAAATAACCGGATCGCGTCTGCTCCCTATTTAACCTAGATTCAATTGTTGCACATTCAAACACCGAAAGGGTTTTACGGCAAACGGGTGAATGTTTGTTACTTTATTGGTCTAAAAGCACAATTACACGGATACTAATATTCCAAATAACTATAGACTGTCAATCTAAAAGCATGCATTGATCACATACATACCATAGATCTAAATCATAATCATTAAATCAACAACAATGAAATAGGAGAAATTAAATTAATTAAATAATAAAATAAAAGATCTCACATAATATGCTTTGAATCCATGATCCCAATTTGCTTCCCCTTCGACTTAGGCAAGAAATTGATTAGCCGGACATCATCTTCAAAAATCTATACTAAAAACTAATATAAAATTATACTAACTAATTCATCTTCTAATAATACCTAGGTTCCTAATATATAAAAATACTCCAAATTGGTCTCGGATACTAATTTTAGGGGTTTTGTACGTGACTCGTGCATCGAGGAGTATCGTAGGGGTGTTTTTGGCTTGGAAAACCGACTCTGCCATGTGTAAATAGCCTATTGGCTGATTTTCTGGGTCGCCTATGTTGGGGCATATGCCCTAGGTCAATCCATTAACTGTCTTTATGAATACTTTTAGTTAATAAAATAAAGGATTTCATTTGCTGTTTATTATAATTAATTTGCATGTTTACATTATAATAAGATCCATAGGTATTTACGAAATATCCTAAATGTCCCTAGTCGATCATTATACTGGGAACTATAATGAATTAAGACTAGTGTGAGTATTGATTGATGATCATATGATGATTATACGTATAGGGATACGAATCAAGATCACGAGTACTTGTTAGGGAACAAAGTACTGGACCGACCTGCTATGATAACATCACATGGATTAAGTCATAGTTGTTTCTCATGATAAGTATATTTTTCAGTCCTCTGACTCGAGATTATCGGAGACTTCAACATTAGGAACATAGTGATTTGACACTATCAAATGTTGTCTTTAACCGGATGATTATAAAGGTTGTGATTGGTTACTATGTGAGCAATGTGATGAAGTTGTGTAATCAAGATAGAATTTGTCCCTCTCATATAAAGAGAGATATCCAGTGGATCCCTCGATGTGTTAGACTGTTAAAAGGCCTAGTCTAAGTGAATTGATATTGATCAATGTCACTTGGATGTTTTCAGTCTACCTAGAGATCGAGACTAGTATGATTGAACATGTTGGGTGACAATTCCATGTCTTATGTTTGATCAAAAGGATATCGTGTGACAAAAGGATGCTATATACACTATTGATTAGGTTGTATCGATTTGATATTCATACGACTTGGGTAGTCATAATGTCTTGCTAGAGGCCGCTTATGACTTGTATACCAAAATGTGTTTTGGTACACTGCCAACGTTGTATGAGCCTATTGAGTCGCACACTAAGAATTATTTTGCGAGATTTTAAGATGGTTTAGAAAATGAATTTTATATGATAAAATTCATGACGTAAACGTCCTTGTGGTGTATTACACTTATACTTCTTTAAGTAGGGGTATATGTGTAATTTACTTAATCGTCTATATACAAGGGTTGTATAAATAGACGCTTTAAGTTAAAACACACGGACGAAAGATCAAAAGGCCGAAACTCTATTTTCGTTTTAGAAACGATTTAGGGTTTTTGGTATGCTCTGGATCATTTTGGAGAGAAACAAAAGGATTTGGTATTCTCTCGAAGCTAGCACTTCGAATCTCGGTCGCCGTTCGTGTGTGGACTACTGGTGGAGGGCGTTCGTCATTGGCAGCGCCTTAGAGATCGATCAACCTTCGTAAAGGTATATTGCGATCGAGGTATGATTAAGTTTTTCATGGATTAAACGTTTTTAATGGAATTAGATTCGGATCCTGTTGGGGTTTTGTCAAAATTGTTTTGTAATTTCCGCTGCGTACGAACCCCAAAACCCAACATCCGCGACGTGTCTGCACCGGATTGGACAGCCTCCGTCATCGCCTCTGATTTGTCGCCGCGTAATTCGTGCTTTCTATTTTGTGTGTGCTGACTCATCTCCACGTGGCGCTTCCGGATTAGCTGAGACACCTGTTAATGACGCGCCGGACGAATGAGAGCTCGCCAAGTGGCGCATTGCGGGAGCGGAGAGAATCGCGCGACTCACGCGAAAATCAGGGAGTGTGTGCTGTCTCGCATCACTAGGCCGATCGATGGAACTCGAAACGTGGAGAAATAAGGCGGTGCGGCTCTTTGATGACGTGGCAACACATGGCGGACCGTGATTGGTGGAATCCGACGTGCTTTTTCTTGACGTCCACATGTCAGCGTCTGATTGGTCCGGAGGAGCTTTTCTTGCTGATGTAGCATGCTTTGATTGGCTGGAACACCCTGTCTGCTATTCGATCCACCGCGCAATGTGTATTTCGAGTCAAACTGTCCGACATCCGATCACTGCAAGTAAATACTCCATTTTGAGTATTTTTTCACCATGAATTCAACCGCGCACTCCGTTTCACCTAATAATGACCAAAAAATATAATTAAATATATATTTTAAATACTTTTAATAATTAAACATATTAAAATAGACTATTAAATATATAAAAATACTAACTTATCAATCAAGGATGATGATTGGTCAATTATAGTTTTTAGTATGAGATATGAACACTTTTAGTTCATGGTTATGCCATTTGAGCTGACCAATGCTACAACAGTGTTTATGAATCTGATGCATCAGGTTTTCAGACCATTTCTTGATCGGTTCGTGATAGTCTTCATCAATGATATATTGATATACTCGAAGACGAGGTAGATCAAGAGCAGCACCTTAGAGAGACGTTATAGACTTTGAAGGAGCATAGATTTTATGCTAAGTTCAGTAAATATGAATTCTTGCTCTCAGAGGTCAAATTTCTATGTCATGTTGTCGGAGCAGCATGGATAGTAGTGGATCTAGCCAAGATTTAGGCAATTATAGATTGGCCAACACTAACTTATGTGACTAAGATCAGAGTTTTCTGGGTTTGGTGGGTTATTATCACCGATTTATGAAAGGTTTCTCAAAATCGCTTCACCACTTATGAGGTTGACTAATAAAAATGTTAGATATTAGTGGACTGAGGAATGTAAGGAGGCATCCACTCATTTGAAGAAATTGTTGAATACCGCGCTAATATTAGTATTACCAGAGCTTGGACAGGGATTTTTAGTTTATATCGATGCTTTTGATAGAGGTCTGGGATGTGTGTTTATGCAAGATGTTGGTATAGTAGTTTATGCATCTAGATAGTTGAAGGTACATGAGAAGAATTATCCGACGCATGATTTGGAACTGGTAGCAGTAGTGTTTGCACTGAAATATGGAGACATTACCTATATGGAGAGAAATTCACAATTTTTACTGATCATAAGAGTCCGAAATATCTCTTCACACAAAAGGATCTGAATATGAGACAACGCATATGGTTAAAGTTCTTGAAGGATTACGACTTTTCCTAGGAGTATCATCTTGGAAAAGCGAACATAGTCACAAATGTGCTGAGTAGAATACCTGTTGGAGATGCGGAGGTTCCTACTGAGACTTTAGTTGAGATTTGCACTCAGATGAGAATACAGACTGTGTCTACACAAAAGTTTCAGAGGGTCAAAGGACCGATAGGTTGTACTCGAGATTTATAAAGTTAGCGCTGAGTGCCGATTGTGTTGATTGAACGGAGACGTCTGACTAATGTTTGAGATTCAGGGACAGAATGTAGATATCGTCATTACTAGAGTTTAGAGAGGAGATTTTCAAGACTCACACTGTTCCCAATTCACCATTCATCCAAGCATGACCAAAATGTACTACGACATGAAGAGGTATTTTTTGTGGCCTAGGATGAAGGCAGATGTGTCTAAGTTTATCAGGAACTGCGAGATTTGTCAGCAAGTGAAGGCTGAACATCACAGACCTGGAGGATTGCTACAGCCTCTTCCCGTTCCATGATGGAAGTGGGATAATATTGCTATGGATTTTGTGAGAGGATCATCGAGAACCGCTGGAGACATGATTCCATCTAGGTTATTGTTGACAAATTGATGAAGACTGCTCATTTTCTACCAGTGGTTGTATATTACACGTTCGATCAGTTGAGTATACTATTCGAGCGAGAGATTATTAGGCTGCATGAGGTACCAGTGACTATTATGTCAAACATAAATGCTATGTAGATGTCTAGGATGTGGCGAGTATGGAGCAATATGGTACGTGCCAACAATTTAGTACAACTTTTCATCCTCAGACTGATGGGCAGATCGAGAGATTGATTCAGGTTCTCGAGGATATGTTGCGAGCTTATGTTTTGGAGTTTGAAGGATCGTGGGATGAGTACCTACCATTGTGTGAGTTTGCATATAATAACAGTTATCAGGCTAGTATTGAAATGGCGCCTTTTGAGGCTTTATATGTTAGACCGTGTCGCTCCCCATCATGTTGGGATGAACCAGAGGACCGGGAGACTATAAGGTTTGAGATTGTTGTTGATCATACAAAGAAGGTACGACTGATTCATCAAAAACTCGAGGGAGCCCAGGAAAGATAGTGGAAGTATGCGAACATATATCAAGGTGATTTCACGTACACTTAGGGATCTTTTGTATATTTAAGGTTTCCTATTTGAATGGTTTTCAGAAGTTCGAAGTGAAAGGTAAACTTGCACCGAGGTTTATCAAACCTTTTAGGATTAAGAAATAGTTCGGAAAGGTTGCGTATGAGCTTGGGTTACCTCAAAGATGTCAGGAGGTCATCCAGTTTTTCACATCTCCATGCTTCGATTAGCTGAGTCGAGAGTAGGTGATCGTCCGACTGTAGATTTGAGTTAGATGGACCTGAATGAGGATATTTTATATGAGGAGCAGCCTGTGCAGATTTTAGATTGATTTGTACAAAACTTAAGAGGAAAGTCTATCCCAAAAGTACTCGTCAAGTGGCAGTTTCACGATGATACGGAACTCACTTGGGAATGGGAAGACTATATGCGAGATAGGTTTCCTTACCTATTCGAGTCAGGTAAAAATCCTAGTACGAATTTTAAATTTCTATAGACGAAATTTTCATTAGTTGGGAAGAATTATAACGCCTAAAATCTCTAATTATGTTTAGCTCTTTAAACATGATCAACAACCCATACTGTGGGACCCACATCGTGATATGTCCATTGACCGAGGCAAGGGCCGAGGTGTATTTTATATTTGTTGTGGTGTATGTCTAGTGTATTGTATATATGTAGACTTTTAAGTCCATTTATACGAGTATATGTATGTATCGATATGAGCGGGGACATACCTTGAGTTGCATGTTGACGTGGGACCGAGGTAGCGGCATATGGAGTAAGGTTAATGTGAACTAATGTCGGTTTTGTAAGTGACTATAATGCGGTCACATTCAAATAAACATTAAGTGCCTAAGTTAGTGAAATATATTAATAATCACATGATGTGCATCGAGACATGTGTTGCCAAATCAAGAGGTTAAGTGAGTCAATTATTGGAGTCATTCAATTATGACTTGAGGGACGAGTGTGTCAAGGTAGTGTACTAGTTGAGCCTCCAGATACATTTGCACACATAAATCAAGGGCTAAGGTTTAAACATATCTATATAGTCAAATAGATATATAAGTCAACAATTCTCATTTCTTATCTTCATCAAAAAATGGTAGGCAAGGAAAGAAGAGAGAAAAGAGAGTTTGTTGGTGTGAATTTGGTGGAGGAGAAGTGTGCAAGGCAATGAAGCTTTGGTAAGAAGAAGTTCTTCGAGTTAGGTAACTTCTCCATTTCATTAACTTTATGAATTCACCGAATTTGATGTTGTGGTTGTTGTTTTGTGTTGGGTTTGGTGTTAGGGACCTCTTATAGTGTATATTTGGGTCCCTAAGGTTATAACAAGGCCTATGTGTAGCAAAAATCAAGAATTCGAAATGCAGAATTCTGGTTTCTGCTGCACATACCGCGTTAGGTAGATAATCTAGCGCGCTAACATTAATTAGCGCGCTAATGTCAAAAACTAGCGCACTAATCTTGATTAGCGTGCTAGAGGTTCAAAGTAACGCGCTAATTTCCCCTGACAAAAAAATCATCACTTTCCAAAAATGGTTTAAACACTAGAAAAAGGTTTAAAACTCTAAGTAATGGTCCAAGCTCACTCAAAACCTATCAAAAACTCTAGGGAATTAAAGGGAGGTCTCGGGAGTTTGGGAACACATTTCAAAGTGTCGAGAGATCGGATAGGCTAGGACAAGCGTTGTGAACTATAAGTAAAGCTTTGAGAATTCTATATTTCATTTCATTGACTCATATCATTTTATGGTCTATTTGTAGACATTGCTACTCGTAATCTCACATCATGTTGTTCTTGTTTCTATTCATGATTGAATATTGAGATATGATGCCTTGTGACATGTTTCATTAATTCCATTCCTACTTTTGTGTCATTTTTAATAGATAATTGGTGAAAAGCATGCTATTGGGATAAATGGAATTGATTAGACTTGTGTTCTATTTTATTGGGCTTTGTAGCATAACTAGTTTTGAAATCCTAGAGTATTGAAACTATTAATATTTGAAAATTAAAGTAAGGATTATCTAGTGTCCATTGCACAAGAGAAGCACAACCCATAGGGACATGGGTCTACCAGGGTTCAGGCACTTATCACTACATTTACGCGGCACACAAGACATGGGACTCGGTGTGGTCGGCAAGAATGAGATATATGATGTATCGCGTAGAGCACAACTTAGCAATTTGTATGGAATATGTTGAGCACATCTCCATATAGTAGTGGAAATGTTTAGGAGATAGTTCTCATCGCCAACCAGACGTAGATCGTCTCGACTTAGCCTTTGTCAGTCTATACATTTTTAACTGTGGTATTTACTTGCGTTACTTGATTCAACAACTCTTTCTATTTTATGCTTTTAAATACATTTCTCATATCTTGCAAAATGTAGCTTATAATTCTCTAATTATTACTTAAATATCCATATATTCATCATCTAGTTTGTGATGGTAAGTGTAGGGAAGGAGAAGATTGACGACTTTCTCTGAGTATTTCAGCGATTCTCCTATCTCATTTTTGTATGACTCGATTTTTATTGTTTTATTATTGTTTATATCTTTGCTATACATTTTGATTTGTATACTGGGTTGAGTGCATAGTTCCCCATTTTTTAGACTTATATATATATAAATGCATATGATGGTGTTTTCCTGATTTCTCACACTTAGGATTTTGAATAATAAGAGTTTCCGCATAATCTTTAAAACATGTGATAATATTAAAATGATAAAAAGTTTTAATTTACTCTGAAAATCTAATAATATATGAACACATGTATTAAAGAATATAGGGACGAAATGCTAACTAATACGTAATTAAGTCTTATGTGGTTGGATTAAGGCTTGATTACATGATTAGGCCCGGCGGTGCCCTATTTAGCAGAAGTTACAATAAGTTTGTGTCTTTAAATAGGGGTTCCTCTCGCGGTTGTAACCAACAAGTTGTGACTATATATATATATATGGGTACTTCTATCATAGGTACATAATCTCCACCATTAGATCAAAGTATCAAGAGAGAGAATGTTATAACTTTCTCTCTCTCATTAAATGAATACATTTCTCTCTCCAAAGATTGAAGAACTATGATGAAATATTTAAGGCACACACCAAAACTATCTCTCTCATGAAAGAGTAGTGTTGAGATGACACACACCTAACTCATACATACATAATTTCTTAATTTAATAATTTTAAATTGTGATTTTCCCTATTTATAAAAAATAATATCTATAAATAAGTTGGAACTTAATAAATTCAAAATTTAATTAATTTATTCAAACACATTATTATTAAATTAATTAGCAAGCTTTTTATATAATGGCATAATTTGTGTTGTAGTTTTCTCTATTTGGCATATGATCATATCATAGAAAACTTGAGCTCTTTATTTTCCATATGCTTTGTTTAAAAACAATTTTAGTTTTATTGTTTTTTTTACTTAAGTGGAATTCGAACACACGACATCCCTAAACATTACCTTTTGACAAGTGATGTTTCTCGCTACTATATCACCAAAGATGCTTTGACATTCAATTTTTATTATTAATTATAGACAAAGTATATTCTTTTTGTTTTGTTTTTGTTATATTTTTTATGACATGATTTCAAGATATTTATTTGTATTGTACATGATATGTAAAATTAAAATAAAAAGTAAATCAAACATGTTTTTAATTTATATTTTCAAATATTATTTTAAAAACTAGTCATTTATAATCTAATTTTTGCCCATTATCATATAATATGTTTGTTTAGAAAATTTATTTTTCTTTAAATAAAAAACATTATTTTATTTTATGATTTAAATTTCACACATATGTCACCTAGGTGCATTACTTTAATATAATGAAACTCTTTTATGCCATGCGATGGGAACTATAAATTTTTTTAAGAAATAGTTTTTTATTTTAAAATAATTAAATGACCAAAGTGACATGCTTTTATCGTGCTTTTAATACACTAATTTTTAAATTATATTCATTCAGATCTATTAATTATAATTCGTTATTTGTTTTTTAAGAAATAAATTCATTAGTCATAAAATAGTTAAATGAGTGAAAACTATATGTACTATCTAAATAACTATGTGTAATTTCTATATTACTTATAATTAATGATAACTTTTCTATATATGTCCAAAGCATCTAGGTGAAATGATGAAGCATCACTAGTTAATAGGAAAGATTAGGGTGACCGTAGATTCGACTCTCATTGAAGTTAAGAAAAGATGATATTTTTTTAAAAATTATAAAAAGTGATTGAGTTTATTAAATTTCTTTATAATCACCTTTTTTAGATATCAAGTGCACACTTATTTATAGATATCAAGTCAAGTGCACACATAAATAAAATTAATAAACTCAATCATTTTTTAGGGAGATGGTAAAAACATTACTTGTCGAAAGGTAATGTTTAGGGAGGTCGTGTGTTCGAATTCCACTAAACAAAAAAATGTCTTTAAACAAAGCATATGGAAAATAGAGAGCTTAAGTTTTCTACGATTTGATCATATGAAAAATAAAGAAAACTACAATAAAAATTAAGCCATTATATAAAAAACAAGTTCGTTAATTAATTTAATGATAACTTTTTTGTATAAATTAATTAAAACTTGAATTTATTAAGTTCCAACTTATTTGTAGATATTAATTTTAAAATAGAAGAAATTAAAATTAAAAATTACTAAATTAAGAAATTATATGTGTGTGTGTGAGTTAGGTGTGTGTCATCTCAACATTATTGTTTCACGAGGAGATAGTCTCGGTGTGTGCCTTAAGTGTGTCATCATAGTTATTCCATCTTGAGATAGAGAGAAAGCCATTCATTTAATTGTGTGTGTGTGTGTGTGTGTGTGTGTGTGTGTGTGTGTGTGTGTGTGTGTGTGTGTGTGTGTGTGTGTGTGTGTGTGTGTGTGTGTGTGTGTATATAAATGCTTTTAATGCACCTACGTTTTCTCTCTCTTGATACTTTAATATGATAGTGGAGATTAGATATCTATGTCATGGGTATCTTTTTGATACACATGATATATATATGGGTACTACTATGAAAATCAAATATATACCCATATCATGGGTACACTATTTACAACTATTGGATTCTAATCTAATACATTAATCGAAGCATCATAAATGCACAAATCATTTAATCCACAACACATTTGAGAGGGTTCCATGACGTGGGTATATATTTGAGCTCCATTGTAGAATATCCATATATATATATATCTACTATTATATTAAAGAGCGAATATGGACAGAGAGAAAATACCATTTCTACCCTTTTGCTCAATTTTCTTTCGGCTTTTACATTGTCTTCTTAGAATATGTTTATGTTTCCAACTTGTCTATCGATTTCTCTCGAAGTCCCAATTTGAGTCTCTTTCGAACTTTACACATCTCTCTAGATTATTTTTTGTGGTACATCATTTTTGACTGATTGTTCATCTATCCGACTGCTCATATTTGAAGAATTTTGAGAATCAACTCGGTCTCTAGCCTATATTCCAACTTGTTCTCAATTTCTTTTTCTCCGTTTTATCCTACGAAGACTCTTATTTTATTTCATGCAAGACTCTTCATTATCTCTTTCTTCTATAAATTGCTCTTTGTTATTTATCTCCCGCTTTCTCCCAAGGCTCTATATTCTCAATCGCTCTCTATCCCAAATATTTGTCTTCACAAATTTTCAATTTGTTTTGACTGGTTTTGTGAACCTATTTATTTCTTTTTTTGAAAACATGTTGCACTATTTCTAATTTTGTGTTTGAGGAATGTAAGAGTAGTCTTTGAGGGATTAATTTCACATAGCTCAGCCTTGATGTCATTTGAATTGATGTTGATATTGTTGGGGCATGTCCCCTAGATCAATCCATTAACTGTCTTTATGAATACTTTTAGTTAATAAAATAGAGGATTTCATTTGTTGTTTATTATAATTAATTTGCATGTTTACATTATAATAAGATCCATGGGTATATACAAAAATATCATAAATGTCCCTAGTTGATCATTATACTAGGAATTATAATGAATTAAGACTAGTGTAAGTCTTGATTGATGATCATATGATGATACGTATAGGGATACGAATCAAGATCACGAGTACTTGTTAAGGAACAAAGTATTGAACCGATCCGCTATGAGAACATCACATGGATTAAGTCATAGTTATTTCTCATGATAGGTATATTTTTCAGTCCTCTGACTTGAGATTACCAGAGACTTCAACATTAGGAACATAATGATTTGACATAATCAAACGTTGTCTTTAACCGGACGATTATAAAGGTCGTGATTGGTTACTATGTGAGCAATGCGATGAAGTTGTGTAATCGAGATAGAATTTATCCTTCTCATATAAAGAGAGATATCCAATAGATCATTCGATGTGTTAGACTGTTAAAAGGCTTAGTTTAAGTGAATTGATATTGATCAATGTCACTTGGATGTTTTCAGTCTACCTAGAGATAGAGACTAGTACGATTGAACATGTTGGATAACAATTTCATGCCTTATGTTTGGTCAAAAGGATATCGTATGACAAAAAGATATTATATACAATATTAATTAGGTTATATCGATTTGATATTCGTACAACTTAGGTAGTCATATGTCTTGCTAGAGGCCGCTTATGACTTGTATACCAAAATGTGTTTTGGTACACTACCAACGTTGTATGTGCCTAATGGGTCGCACACTAAGAATGGTTTTGCGAGATTTTAAGATGGTTCAGAAAAATGAATTTTATATGATAAAACTCATGACAGAAATGTCCTTGTAGTGTATTACACTTATACTTCTTTAAGTAGGGGTATATGTGTAATTTACTTAACCGTCTATATACAAGGTTGTATAAATAGACGCTTTAAGTTAGAACACACGTATGAAAGATTAAGGGCCAAACTTTATTTTCGTTTCAAAAATGAATTAGGGTTTTTTGGTACGCTATGATTGTTTTGGAGATAAACAAAAGGTTTGGTATTCTCTCGAAACTAGCATTTTGAATCTCGACCGCCGTTCGTGTGTGGACCGTTGGTAGAGGGCATTCGTCGTTGGCAACGCCTTAGAGATTGATCAACCTTTAGAAAGGTATATTGCGACCGAGGTATGATTAAGTTTTCATGGTTTAAACGTTTTTAATGGAATTAGATTCGAATCCTGTTAGGGTTTTTGTCAAAATTGTTTTGTAATTTTCGCTGCGTATGAACCCCAAAACTCAACACTGGTATCAGAGCCTTCGAGTTCGATTCCATTAAATTCATTGCATGTTTTTTTTCTGATATATACATAATATATGATTGAAAGCATGTTAATAGTTGATGTATATGTGATATACATAAGTTTTTTGTGAGATTTATTATCATGTTTCGTGTATATGATGCATATATTCGTGATTTAATTGAAATCGGTTTTGTACATGCTAGTAACCATGTTAAGTTAATTCAAATAATTTTAATGAATTGAACTTTGTGTTATGTGATCCATGACACCATTAAGTATAATCTTTATTTTTCGTGTATTGATGCATGGATGAAATCTCTGTAATTTAGTATGCATATTTAGGTTACATTGTTTTAAGTTTCTTAAATTGTATAAGTCTTAATATTAATTCGAAACTAATATGATTAGGTTCGATTGGGATAGTAGTTCATGATTCAATTACATGTTTGTGATTATTTGGATGAGGACCGAAATTGCAAATAATTATTTTTTGAAATTATTTATTTATCTCGTTACATCTATTCTGTTATGAAATTTCTATTTGATAAGAGATAGATAACAAATTAGATTAGGAGATATTAGCAAAATCGGTTTCATTATCCTTATTGAATAGGAGATAAATATTGAGAATTTTGTTATTGGTGATATGCTAGGATTCAAATATCTTAAGTCCTAATTGGATTAGGATAAGATGATTAATTATATGTGGGCCCGGGGTTAATTAAAATGTTTTGATTGACATAATTTCGGATAAATTAAGGGTTAATTTAAGATAATAAAATCAGCAAAAAATATGATTTTCTATAGCGAGTTTTAATTTTCGGAATTGAAATTCGTCTCCTAAAAAAAAGGGCGCACGCCCCCCTGTTCAGCCAGCGGGACCACCGTCTAACTAATCCTAGCGCACGAAAATTCTTTTATTAGTGAACAATATAAAAATTCCCAAATTTTTTAATGATTGAACAAATCAATAAAATATATGATATTTCATTGTATACATAAAATCACTAAACCTAAATAAAATCCCTCTATTAAATTTTAAGTCTCGTGCCATCCATTTTAAACACTTGTCAAGGCCTCAATCACACTAATATAGTTTCAGCTATAGTTGGGTGTATTGTGTTATCTTGGTGAGACGAGTTAAATGTTTAAAATGGTCCGACTTAATAAAGCTATCAAAATAGTTTCGAGCTTTAGGCACATGATGAGATAAAAAACATGCTAAGACATAAGATGTCTCGAATCTCATAAAAGTATCTAAAATTACATAAGATGTAATTGGTAACTGCTACCTACCTAAATAATCTAGTTCTGTGTTTCATGCCATAGCCGTTATAGAATTAGGTGAAATATGGGTTTTAGTCCCATAAATAAACAGTATGTTTTAGGAAGGTTGTTAATTTAGTAGGAGTCTATTCCTCTATACTAAAATAAACTTTGCATAATCTTTATTGTAGATCAATGGCCTCTTCAAGTAACAATAATCCCCTGTCACTTTGATCCATCCTTGAGAAAGATAAGCTATCTGGACTAACTTTCTTGACCGGTTCAGAAACTTGAGAATCGTTCTCAAGCATAAACGTAAGTTGTATGTCCTAGATGCTCCAATCCCTAAGGACTCACCAGCCAATGCTACGAAAGCTATGAAGGATGCGCATAATAAACATGTCAACGATTCTACTGATGTTTCATGTATTATGTTGGCAACTATGGTTCCTAAACTTCAGAAGGACATTGAACTAATGGAAGCCTACGACATGGTTGTAACACTGAAGGAAATGTTCCAACAGCAAGCTAGGCAAGAAAGGTTCGAGACAATCAAGAACCTACACTCTTGCAAGATGACTGAGGGTGAGTAAGTTAGTCCTCATGTTCTGAAGATGAATAACTATGTTGACCAGCTTGATAGACTCGGAGTTCCCAAAAGCCAAGAGTTGGCTACGGACTTGATCCTGAATTCATTACCGGAGAGTTACTCACAATTTGTGATGAACTACAATATGAATAATATGGAGAAATCAATTTCAGAGTTGCATTTGATGCTCAAAACTGCTGAACAAAGTATCAAGAAACCCTATAGTAATGTGTTGATGGTCCAAAAAGGGAAAGGGAATGAAGAAGAAAGGCAAAGGCAAGGCTAAAGTTGCCAAGGCTGCTGCTGCACATGTCGCAAAGCCTGTGGAACAAGTCGAGCCCCAACCTGTTCCTGCTTCAAAACACCCAAAAGAAACGGAAGAAAATTGTCATTTCTGCCATGCACCTGGACATTGGTTCAGAAAATGCAAACTTTATCTAGAAGATCTAAAGAAGAAAAAGGGTAGTGCGACTACTACTACATGTATTTATGTTATTCGAATTAATTTATCTACTAGTGATTCATGGGTGTTAGATACTACATGTGGATCTCACATTTGTATAAACGTGCAGGGACTCACCAGAAGTAGAAAGTTGAAAAAAGGAGAAATCATCCTCTGCGTAGGGAATGGAGCAAGAGTTGCTGCCCTGGCAGTTGGATCATATGACTTAGTCTTATCTAGTGGACTTATTTTAACTTTAAATAATTGTTATTTTGTGTCTACCTTGAGCAGAAACATCATTTATGTTTCATGTTTGGATATAGATGGTTTTGATTTTATTATTGCGAATAATAGATGTTCCATTTATCGTAAAGGCATATTTTATGCAAATGTTGATTTGTGTGATGGTCTTTATATTCTAAGCATGAAAAGGTCCACCGATACTCCAGTCTTTAACATAAATACAAAGAGATTCAAGTCAAATGATTTGAATCACACCTATCTTTGGCATTGTCGTCTTGGGCACATAAATGAGAAACGCATAACGAAGCTCCATAAAGTTAGACTTCTAGATTCATTTGATTTAGAAACATATGAAACGTGCGTATCTTGTTTACTAGGAAAGATTAGTAAAAGTCCCTTTACTGGACATAATGACAGGGCAAGTGATTTATTGGCTCTAATACATACTGATGTATGCGGTCCTATAAACACAATGGCTAGAGGAGGTTATCAGTACTTCATTACATTTATCGATGATTTCAAAGAGATATGGTTATGTATATCTTATGAAACATAAAGTGAATCATTTGAGATGTTTCGAACGTTTCAAAATGAAGTGCATAATCAACTTGGTAAAACTATCAAAACACTTCGGTCATATCGAGGTGGTGAATATTTGAGCCAAGAATTTGATGATCATCTTAGAAATTGTAGGATTGTCTCCCAATTGACTCCACCAACAACTCCACAATGGAATGGAGTTTCTGAAAGGAGAAATCGAACCTTATTAGATATGGTTCGATCTTTGATAAGTCATGCATATCTTCCATTATCCTTTTATGGTTATGCATTACAAACCGCAGCTTTCACTCTAAATCGAGTTCCGTCTAAAGCGGTTGATAAAACACCATATGAGATATGGTACTAGAAGAGACCTAGTTTGTCTTTCCTTAAGATTTGGGGTTGTGAGGCTTACGTAAAGTGACAAGTCTCAGAAAAACTAGCACCTAAATCTGACAAGTGTTTATTTGTGAGGTATCTTAAGGAAACAAAAGGATATTACTTTTATAATCCCACCGAGAACAAAGTGTTTGTTGCTTGGTGTAGTGCCTTTATGGAAATAAATCTTGAAGAAGTTCAAGAATCACAGATAAACACTGAATCGCTATTGTAAGTTCAACAACGTTCTAAACCAGTTGAATCTCCACGAGTGACATAAGGCCCACGTAAATCTGGTAGGGTAAGACATGAACTAGAGATATTCGGATTTCTCATTACTGATAGTCGTGATGTGTTGCTTTTGGATCAAAATGAGCCCACCATTTATCAGGAGGCTATGTCTGAACTATACTCAGATAAATGGCTAAGTGACATGAACTCTGAGAAGCAATCCATGTATGATTACCAAGTTTGGAATTTGGTTGATTTACCTGAAAGTGGTAAGACCATTAGATGTAAATGAGTTTTCAAGAAGAAAACTGACATGGATGGCAAAGTGCATACTTTTAAAGCAAGACTTGTAGCAAAAGGTTTCAGCGGACTCAAGGTGTTGATTATGATGAAAATTTTCCGCCAGTAGCCATGCTTAAATCCATAAGAATTCTAATTGCCATTGCTGCATATTATGACTATGAGATATGGAAAATGGATGTAAAAATAACATTTCTTAATAGAAAGTTGCTTGAGGACATGTATATGACACAACCTGAAGGTTTTGTACATCCCAGAATTCTAGGAAGGTATGCAAGCTTTAAAGATCCATTTATGGATTAAAGCAAGCTTCTAGGAGTTGGAATCTTCGTTTTGATGAAGCAATCAAGGATTTTGGTTCTATTAAGAATGAAGATGAGCGTTGTGTATACAAGAAGGTCAGTGTGAGTGTAGTTATTTTTTTAGTACAGTGTGTCGATGGTATATTACTCATTAGAAATGACATCCCAACATTGCAAAATGTCAAGTCTTGGTTAGGTAAGTGTTTCTCAATGAAAGAATAAGGAGATGCAGCCTATATCCTAGGGATAAGGATCTATAGGGATAGATCTAAGAGGCTAATCGGTCTAAGTCAGAGTGCTTACATAGATAAGGTGCTGAATAGGTTCAGTTTGCAAGACTCTAAAAGAGGATTGTTGCCAATGTCTTTTGGCATAAGTCTCAGCAAGATTCAATGTCCTAAGACAAATGATGAGCGAGACCGTATGAATAAGATTACATATGCATCAGCTATTGGATCTATCATGTATGCCATGTTATGTACTCGACCTGATGTATCATATGCTTTGAGCACTACAAGCAGATATCAGTAAGATCCTGGTGAGAGTCATTGGATAGCAGTAAAAAGCATTCTTACATACTTAAGAAGGACTAAGGAAGTGTTCTTGTTCTGTGGAAGTTTTGAAAATGATCTAGTTGTAAATGGTTACACAAATGCAAGTTTTCAAACTGATATAGATGATTTTAGATCACAGTCTGGATATATGTTTACTTTGAATGAGGGTGCAAAGTAGTCGGAAAAGTTCAAAGCAAGAGATTGTGGCATGATTCTACAACGTGTTTGTATATTGTAGCGTCCGATGTAGAAAAGAGGCAGTTTGGATCAGAAATTTAATTTTTTAACTAGGTGTGGTTCTAAGTATTGCTAACCCTGTTTGTTTGTATTATGATAATAAACGGGCAATAGCACATGCCAAGGAACCTAGATCACACCACATATCCAAACATATACTCATGCATTTTCATCTCATCAGAGAAATTATCGAGACGGGAGACGTGAAGATTTGCGGAGTACTTACTGAAGACAACGTTGCGGATCCATTTACAAAAGCTCTTCCACAAGCAAAACATGATGGTCATGTTAGATCATTGGGCATTAGATGCATGTATGATTGGCCCTAGTGCAAGTGGGAGATGTTGAGGCATGTGCCATAGGTCAATCCATTAATCGTCTTTATGAATACTTTTAGTTAATAAAATAGAGGATTTCACTTGCTATTGATTATAATTAATTTGCATGTTTACATTATAATAAGATCTATGGGTATTTACAAAAATATCCTAAATGTCCATAGTTGATCACTATACTGGGAACTATAATGAATTAAGACTAGCGCGAGTCTCGAATGATGATCATATGATGATTATACGTATAGGGACACGAATCAAGATCACGAGTAATTGTTAGGGAACAAAGTACTAGACCGACCCACTATGAGAACAACACATAGATTAAGTCAAAGTTGTTTCTCATGATAGGTATATTTTTCAGTCCTCTGACTTGAGATTACCAGAGACTTCAAATTAGGAACACAGTGATTTGACACAATCAAACGTTGTCTTTAACCGACGATTATAAAGGTTTTGATTGGTTACTGTGCGAGCAATGTGATGAAGTTGTGTAATCGAGATAGAATTTGTTCTTCTCATATAAAGAGAGATATCCAGTGGATCCCTCGATGTGTTAGACTGTTAAAAGGCTAGTCTAATTGATTTGATATTGATCAACGTCACTTGGATGTTTTCAATCTACCTAGAGATCGAGACTAGTACGATTGAACATGTTGGATGACAACTTTCATGCCATATGTTTGATCAAAAAGATATCGTGTGACAAATGGATGTTATATACACTATTAATTAGGTTGTATCGATTTGATATTCATACAACTTGGGTAGTCATAATGTCTTGCTAGAGGCCGCTTATGACTTGTATACCAAAATGTGTTTTGGTACACTACCAACGTTGTATGAGTCTATTGGGTCGTACACTAAGAATGGTTTTGCGAGATTTTAAGATGGTTCGAAAAATGAGTTTTATATGATAAAACTCATGACATAAACATCTTTGTGGTGTATTACACTTATACTTCTTTTAAGTAGGGGTATATGTGTAATTTACTTAGCTGTTTATATACAAGGGTTGTATAAATAGACGCTTTAAGTTAGAACACATGTGTGAAAATTAAGGGCCAAAACTCTATTTTCATTTCAAAAGAAATTAGGGTTTTCTGGTATGCTCTGGATTATTTTGGAGATAAACAAAAAGGTTTGGTATTCTCTCGAAGCTAGCACTTCGAATCTTGGCCGTCGTTCTCGTGTGGACTATTGGTAGAGGGCGTTCGTCGTTGGCAGCGCCTTAGAGATCGATTAACCTTCAGAATGGTATATTGCGACCGAGGTATGATTAAGTTTTCATGGTTTAAACATTTTTTAATGGAATTAGATTCGGATCTTGTTGGAGTTTTTGTCAAAATTGTTTTGTAATTTCCACCGCATATGAACCCTAAAATTCAACAGATATCATCATCGATTGTTGAATTTTGTTTTAGTGGGTGCTTTTCATGACAAAACAAACTCACAAAAATAATATAGGGAATTAATGTGGCCGCTTCTTCTAACAATATAAAGTTTAAACCATTTTAAAGTTGCTAGCTAGAAAATGTTGCCTAATCATTGGATGTCGAAATAGTGAGAATCCACATAAAATGATATGAATCTTTCCCTCCTAATAGATAAACGAGACAATCTTTTCTCTTGTACTCTTATTTGTGCTCCAATATTGGTAAACAGTTGTCAACTTTCAATATGACTCTATATAGTCTAAAGTATGAAACAAAATTTTTTCATGGATATCAATATTGGCAGCTGTGTGGTCCGTGAAAGTTAATACCTTGTATCTGTGATAGCAATCTTGTTCTTATCATTATTTTGCACTATAAAAGAATTATTACAAGCAACAACACATTTAATATGGTTTTCTTATATTGATTATACATTTATTGATTGTATCATTTATTCTTATTCATTAAAATAAGTTCAATTTTATGCCCTACCACTTATATAATAGTTTCTGTGCTAGCGTTCATCGAGGAGCTTATCAACATGTGGTACTTGTACATTATTGCCTTTATGCACCTTTTTCGAGAATAATTGATTATTGTTATGCTAATTTATGGATGTATTATATTGGCTATGCAATGTCAACAAATAAGTAATGTCGGAATGTTGGTTTAGTTTCATATAATTTTAGCTTCCTTCGATTTTTCTGGTCATATGGTTTTTCGTTGTTTACAACTTCGATCTCTCATGGTTATTTTATACTATTGATTGTAATAATGAAGTTGTGATTTTTTATAGGAAAGAAACAACTTTTACTCCCACCTAAGTTTAAACCCATGACTTATTACTTCAAAATCTCATATCATTTAACTTTCTAATTGGTTGGTATAATGAAGTTGTGAATTGAGCTCTTGTAAATGCATCTTATTTTCTTGCGAATGAAGATACCATATCCTTGTTAATTAGTACTGCTAATGTGTCATGTTCGAGTAGATCAGTCAGTATTGATTTAATAAAGAAAATAATTTTCTCATTTAGTTTAAAAATTCTCTTTTAATGAAAACTTGGTAAGGGGAAACTATAAAAGTGCCAGTTAATTGCTCATTGAGTTTACAATTGGATTAGTCATTAGTGATTTAATAAAGGGAATAATTTTCTCATTTAGTTAAAAAATTCTCTTTTAATGAAAAATTGGTTAAGAAAAATTATAAAAAATACCAGTTGCTCATTGTGTTTATGTTGTTGTAATTAATACTTATTAACTTATATCACTTATTTTATGCTTGAGATCAAGTGAAATGTAATTATAGAAGCTGCAATAAGCGAAAATAATGCGCCCATGATCTAATAAAGGAGTAATTTTCTCATTTAGTTCAGAAAATTTCTATAATAAAAATTTGGTTAGAATAAACTATAGAAGTGTCGGTTGCTTGTTGAATTTACATTGTTGTAATTAATGCATTCTTCATATCCTATTAGAAGCTATTTTCAAAGTTACATATAAATTTATCTATTATTTATGGTATGCCTTAGTATAATATATTTATACTAAAGTTTATATTTATATGGTTTGCTCAATTATAACTATTTTTATTTCAGTCAGAGTTTAATTTACATAGCGTGCGGAGCACGTCATGAAAACTAGTATATATATTGTCACAAGTTTTTAGTTACAACTGCGAGGGGAACCCCTATTAAAGATACAAACATACTCCTAATCAAATTAGGAAACACCCAAATCAGAAAGCCCTAAAACTTAATTCAAAACCTACTACTAATTTTGATCACAAATAGTGTTTTCTTCTATCTAGCCATAATATTATTCTCATAATAACATTTCCTTGCCTTGATATAATGGTTATGAATCAAACTAATTGTTCACACATTATTTTGAGTTTGACTTTTTTTTATTTGTTTATTTATTTTGACTTAAGTATGAGTCAAACTTACAACCTCCTCAAAGCCTTATCTTTTGGTAAGTGATACTTTTACCATCTCACCAGACCGTCTCACCACGCACGTTGGAATAATTTTATTTATAAGAAAGAAGCCACATTTACTTTCAAAAAAAAAACTACAAACTTGCCTCTGTTATGATATGGATGAACAATCACCAAGATTTTGGATGACCACATTGTAAAGCATGGCTTTTCATTAAGTTGTAATATCAAGCATTGCTCTTACTTGTATTCATATCCAATGTACTCGCTATTTCATGTATTATCAATGTTGCTTGTGAAGAATTGTATGACATGTGATGTATGTGTTACTTGTGAACATTATCTAAGTACAATTATCATCATCACCAAAAGGCCTATATAAAGGGTGCTAACCTCATTGTAAAAACACATCAAGTTGAATGAAAAACTTCTCTTGTTCCAACTCTTTCATTTCTTCTCTTCTCTTTTGTAATAGTAGTTGTAGTAGTAGAAGTTCTAAGTTTTTTACTTTCTTTCTCTAGTTTTTAGCAAGTTCCAACTTAATTTACAATATGTCATCAGCACGAGCTTGCTCTTGCATAAAGGGGAGGTCTTAAAGTTCAAGAAGGCTTGCAAAGGAAACAAAGCTAGGAAGGTATAACTTTTGTTAATTTAAATAAGTTCAATTTATTTTAATGTTATCACAGTTGCTTTCTTTTTATTACATACATCATTTATATATCTATATTTTATTCATACACTATGCATTAGAACGCCACTGATTGCGAAAATATGCTTTGTAGTTGCGTCTTGTACGATCTTCTACATCATAAATCAAAAGTCAATATGCCTCATAACTAGTTTTCTCACTATACTACAAATGATTAGTTATGCTCTATTCTTGATTTTTACATTGCAAATAAGGTTATAAGTTTAGGTTAATAATGGGTAAGCCTTATCCACGTAAAGCTAAACATTGAAAGGTAGACATATCCGATTGAGCAGGCATAGTTTTAAGTAGACTTCGTCTCGCCACCCAACTTAGAGGTTGTCCCACCAACTTATACAAGTAGTACATTTTGTATATTAATAATCAATTTGTGAACATATATTTAATCTTATATTATTTATTTTATATAAAAGAGAAAAACTATTTACCCGATTTCTTGACATATTTTCAGACTATGGCAAACCTTCAAAAACTTGAATTTGTTGCCCTCGATATCACTGGAAATAATATTTATCATGACAACCGGATACCAAGATACAACTCCAGGCTAAATACTTGGGAGAAACTATTATAGAAGGAAATGAAACAATAATGCAAGACCGTGCGAAAGCACTACTATTCCTTCGCCATCATCTCCATGAAGGTTTGAAAAGTGAGTATCTCACTATAAAAGAACCTCTCACCTTGTGGTTAAGCTTGAAAGAGCGATATGATCGCTAAAAAATGGTGAGTTTCTAAAAGCTAAAAATGACTAGCTGAATCTTAAGTTACAAGATATCAAAATAGTCAATGAGTATAACTCCACCATGTTTAATATTATCTCTCATCTAAGGCTATGTGGAGAAAATATATCCGATGAGGTAATGATGGAAAAAATTTAGTACTTTTCATGCCTTTAAAAAGCTCTCGGAATTAATTTCTTGTCTCATGGTGGCTAAACAAAATAAAGAGCTTTTATTGAAGAATCACAACTCCCATCTAACTGGTTTCACTTCAATTAATGAAGCAAATGTTGCATCCTATAATGATCATAAAAAGGGTCGATGAAAGAAAAACCACAGATGTGGAAAGGGAAGGATCAATCAACAAAGATCGTGGCAAACCCTATTCTAAATTTCATGGTGATAAGTTCCAAAATAAATGGAATATAAATGATTTCCTTCAGAATAAGGGAAAGAATGCTGCTGAAAAAGGGAATGCTCGTAATCGTGACCAACTATACCACAAGCGTGGTCTAAAAGACCATTGGGCTCATGTATGCCACACGCCTAAGCATTTTATTGATCTTTATCAAGTCTCCTTAAAAGAGAAAAGACAAATAGTAGAGATGAACTTTACTGTGGAAGATGACTCATTGGACATTAATTATATAGATGTCCCAAATTTTCATGATAATCCAAACACTAATCTCGATATTTTTAATGATCATATGTAATGCTTTTCAATAATTCTATGCATTAGTTTTTGTTATGCTTTTTAGTTTATATGTACTAGTTTTTTATTATGAATAAAATATGACTTTTTTTTAATTTATCAAACATTATTTGTATAGATGGATCATCAAATCATGTGTTCAAATCTTGAATCAAATAAGAGCGATATATGTCTTGCTAATTGTGCTACAATACACACAATCCTTAAAAAGAGAGAATATTTCTCCAATTTGAACTTAGCGAGGCCCAACCAATATCTGACATCTCCAATTTGATTAATGGCTTTAGAAAAGCAAATATTATGTTGTTTGGGGGAACAACAACTCATGTTGACAATGCCTTATACCCTGAAAAATCCAGAAGAATTTACTTAGCTTTAAAGATATTCGACAAAATGGATATCTCATTGAAATCATGAACGAAAATTATAGAGAATTTCTCTATGTCAAATTGGTTTCAAATGGGAAAAAAGATGTGGCGGCCCCGCCACCTTGGTGTGATGTGTCTCCATGTACTCCATGCTAGGTAGGCCCAACTACATGTGTCCGCCACTTGCCGTCCACCTCTTGTCTCAGAATTCATGTCCACGTATGTTTCATCAAATTAGTTAATGGATTATCAGTTTTTGCTTAACTTATTCTCTTTAAGTAGTTAAAAGTTTATTTTAATGCCTAACCGTACTAGTGGGTTGTATCTTGCAAGTTAACATATATATATATAAAGCGAAAGCCTAAATTGATACATTTGGTAAGTAATTTTTTATGGTAAATATTATTAATAAGAGCAAATCCTATTGTGGAAAACCCAAAAAATACTTCTGTATATAAGCGACAGTACCATAAACAAGGTATATATACATGTATTGTATCATCAAAAGTCTCCCAATACCCAAAAATACACAAAATATCAAAATAAAACACGTACTAGTTAGTCCTCGATGACGGTCAATTAGATGTAGTCGCCTAGAATCCCCTTACCCCTACTGGTACTAGGATCATCATTCAATCATCACAACAAGAAAGATGGAGAGTACAGTAAGTAAACTCTCAAGGAACCCCTCTGATCATTCACATAATAAAGTAAATTAAATGCAAGAAATATTGTCAAGTAAACATGCAAAATATAAACAGTAACTGTAAATGGTTTATCACATGAATAGATAACATATAAGCTAACATAGATGTGTGCTCACTCCAGATGGACTAGACTATACTTCGGGTCACCAAGTTCCCACCAGTAGTCATGCCCAACTGGCCCGACACTTGGTCCTCGTGGTGCTGGCTAACTTCGCTGAGTCACCAACATGTGCACCAAGGGCAACCTCAGGTTTCCATTTACTGAAGGTATTGTCACACGTGTCCAGTGCATCATGAGCACACAACCAGGAAAATTTGGGGAGTAACCTCAACCCATGTTTAAGTAATGGAATAGAGTAGTAGAAACAACAAGAAAATTATGGAAATGAAATATAAACAAAATCAAATACTCAGAGTTTTTCAGTTGGATTTTACAAACCTCAAACCGTTCTCCGAGACCTTCATAACTCCAGTATCCAACTCGATAAGCTCCCGACATCGAGCTACCGTCTCTCAAGTCTCCGAAGTCCAAGTTTTATAGGTTTAGGTTATTTCTTAGTGTTTAAACATGTATTAAGTGAAAAATTACCAAAAACACCTTTTAAATCCTTATTTAATCAGTCGTCAGTGCACTAAATGGTAGACATAGCGCGCTACTGTTCATTACGACGAAGAACAGTTGCAAACCTAGAATGATTAACATGTTAACTGTTCCAGGTGGCGTGTTATCTATCCTCCAGGACATAATTCTCCAATCGAGAATTTTTCTTTCTCCTCTCCATTGACTACCTCACTTGATCTAACATGTTTTCCACATCTATCTAACTTCAAAACAACCATTAAAACATTCTAGAACCTCAGAATTAGCCCAAATTCCCTAAATTCATGCATTCACCCACATTTCCAATCTCATTAAAATCATCCAATCTAGTTAAACCAATTATAAATTCCTATGAATATGATCTAAAAACATGTAATTCATTGCATTTTCACCAAAAATTAGAGGTCTCATCATCAAATCCGAATTTCACTAAACCATGTTAAAAATGGATTCATTGAAGAGTTTAGTAGATGAAGATGGTGATTACTTTGGTTTGAGTTCTTGGATTGGTCTCTAGTGTGCTAAATTTCTAGTTTGAATTCCTTTTTATCCTTTGATTTTCTTATTTTTCCATGAATTTTCACCGTTAGTGGAGATGAAAATCCCATTCACTATTATATATAGTTTTGATCTTGATCAAGTGTGTGTACGTATCTCAAGGATTATCTTGTGGTTCATAGGTATGTTGTCCCATACCACCTGGTGACTCCAGTGGTAACTCAAATAGCTCATTCCCTTCCTTGTTTCTCCCATTTTGATCATCTACATGCCCATCTCGTGGTCATCATTATTTAGTTCAACCATATGCTTAGTATTTATTTAATTAATTCATCTTATATTAAGCCTTACTAAATAATATGATTGGTGTTTCTATTGACCAATTTAACCAACTTATGGTCCCATTAACCTTCAGCTACCTGGTACCTGGTGCCCCGCGTCTCAACACGCATTTCGAGGTGCACCATAGTCTATTATTTAAATTTTAATATAGTTAGCTTATGGTTACATTACTCATTTCAATTTAATGACTAGTCATATTTATGTAAGTTTGTTAAGTTTTTTTCTAGTGTACCCATACTTCGCCTTCTCGATACCCACGTTGACATGCACTTCGAGGCAACTACCCGTCAAACAACCTTGCACAATATCATTATTCAACATACACACATTTGATATATTAACAAATAAATTGATGAAATGCATCATAAATAAGCAATGTAACACACAACTAACTAGTGTACCTAGGTTGACGTGTGTCCTAGCCTACTCATGATGTCCACGTAGATCTAAGCTGGCGTCCATGTTTGAAATTATGAGATGAAGAATGGCTTTAATAAAATGGTCCATTATAAAAGAATCGTTAGAAAAATTCTCGCTTTATCCTCTAGATTATATTTTACTCATATAAGGCATGTCAAAATGAATATCATCTTAAATAAAAAAATTAATGATCAAAGAAATTCATTTTATGGCATAACCGACTTGGTCATCCAAGATCATCAATGATGGGAAGAATAATTGATAATTTGCATGGACATCCTTTAAGGAGTCAAAAAATATTTTTAGCTGGTGATTGTAATTGTACTAGTTGTTCTCAAGGTAAATTGATAGTTAAATCATCCCTGAGTAAAATTGTTGTGGAATCTCCAATTTTCTTGGAACACATTCAGGGAGACATATGTAGACCTATTCATCTTCATTGTGGACCATTTAAATATTTCATGACTTTGATAGATGCGTCGACTAGGTAGTCACTTGTTTGTTTGCTTTCGACCCGTAAGGTTGCATTTGCTAGACTTTTAGCACAAATCATTATGTTAAGAGCACAATTCTCCAACAACCCAATCAAGATCATCCATATTGATAATGCCAGAGAATTTCAATCTCAAGCATTTAAAGATTATTGCGTGTCTATAGGAACTAGCATTGAACATTATGTTCAATATGTTCATACCTATAATGGTTTGGCATAATCTCCGATCAAACGTATTCAATTAATTGTTAGGCCTTTAATGATGAGAACTAAATTACCAACTTTAGTTTAGGCACATGCAGTCTTTCATGCATCATTTATCATTCGTTATAGGCCTATTGCATACCATGAACATTCTCCCATGTAACTCATTTTAAGTCAACAACCAAATATTTCACATTTGAAAACTTTTTGTTGTGCTGTAATAGCCCGCTCTAATTAATCCCAATTAACTTACAAATTACAGATTAAGACCTTAAGCTCAGACCCACGTGGACGTCGCGGAAAAGCTCGAGGCACGCCTAACGAGGTAAAAACTTGTTATTCTTGCGTGTAAGTGTTTACTTAAGTTATTAATATTAGCGCGTGTAGTGTAGTGACGAGAGTGTGCGACGTCGCGGTGTGCGCATAACGTGGGCGTACGGGGTAGTATGGGATTTAACTGTCACATCACACATCACATCACATCAAATGTCACATCAACTATTCCGCATCATTTCTTTTGTCCTTTCCCTAAAAAAAAAAATTAAATTTTTTTTTCCTTCCTCATTTAAGAGAAAAACGGACGAGAGAGGAAGAGAGGGAGAGAGAGAGAGATAGAGAGAAAATAAAGAGAGAAAGAGAAAGAGAGAGGCGCTGGTGGAGAGAGAGAGAGAGAGAGAGAGGGGAGAGTGACGACCGTGAGGAAGCTTCGGCGAGAGTGAGACAGAAACGACAACGAGCTCGGCGGCAACGGCGTGAGCTCGGACCCCCATTAATCAAGTGAGTGGTTAATGTTGTTGGAGTTGTGTTGTTGTTGGTTGTTGTTGGAATTGTTGTTGTTGTTGTATAAACAAAAAAAAAAAAAAGAACCGACGTCTCTGGAGGAAGAAGAAGATGGGGTGGGGGAGGGGTGCACGCACGCTGTGCGTACGTGCATCCCTGGACTGGTTGGGCCGGTCCAGGTCCAACTAGGTTGGGCCGGTCCGGGCCTAACCGGACCCGACCCGGTTGGACCGGGTTTGGCCGACCCGGTTGGACCGGGTTTGACCCGGTCCAGGGGCCCACCCCTATATTAAAATAATATAATATAAATTTTTAATTTAAAATAGTTTTAAATTAAATAAATTACAGAAAAATAAGAAAAACATGTGGAAAATTATGGAAAAAACCCAGAAAAATTAGGAAAAATACTTAAAATGTTTTAAATTGGCACCAGGAATTTAGGAGATCATAGTCGGGTGTCGAGTACGTATCTCGAGGCGAGTGCGGGACATTTTGAAGGAGTTTTGCGATTCGTTTGAGGTAAGTAATCCCACGAGAAAATTAGTTAAAATTCAATTTATGCACTTGCTTTATTTTGCATTTCAATTATTCCATTTGCTATTTATTGTTGTTCAACTATTGTTCATCCACTCCCACGTGTGCATGTGTGTTTGTCGACGGGGTCGGCATGGCACGGACTCACACCCCGGGGCTAGCTACCCCGTGCTGTTCGAGTAATTGGCCATGATAGGGCTACGCGGTATCTATTCTTGCGAAACCCGTAGGTTGAGAGATGTTTGACGTAGTCTTAAGTCTACGCCAATGGTTCCTCTCGAGAGATGTTTGGACGGGGTTCTACCGTTCAATGGTTCCTCTCATTCGACCGTGAGATGTTTGGCGAGGTTGTCGTCAATGGTTCCTCTCGGTTTAGCTACGAAGATTCCCGGATGTCGACCAGGGTTCTCTGTCACGCTACACTCGTGTCCAAATTTGACTTCTCAACGACTTATTTTCATGCGAATTTCTTTATTCTTGTTCTTTATTTAAATTGCATGAATTGTAGCCGTTTCATTGGAATTCGTGAATATTAGCTAACGTTCTTTGGGATTTACTCACTTGGGATTTGTCATTGTTTTTGGTGACAAATCGCAGATCCTGCGACGATCCGAGGCAAAGGAGTCTTAGGCGACTACGTCTAAGTAGAGAGAGGCCGCCACTTTTTGCGTTGGTAGTTGTATCTATCTATTAGCTACTTTATGATATTTTGGGAGGACTTGTATAATCGATACATGTATATGCTCACTTTTTATACTTTTGTTGCTCTTGATATACATGGTATCAAATGCCGGGTTTCCACACTGTAGGGTTGTTCATAAAAAAAATGCAAACTTTTCACTTTTACGGTATATGCATGCCTTAAGACTTCCGCAACAATGTATGATTTATATTAAATTACTAAATCATGAATAACTTAAAATTTTCATAAAATATCCATAATAGCTAGGTTAAAGGCGAATAAGTTGTGTACAAGGGTTTAGGTCACAGACATTCAAAATAAGTGTGCGGTGACGTGGCATGCTTGGTGACGTGTCTGGCGATGTGGCGGTACTCGGTTTGCCTTGGAATTTGGGGCCGTCACATGTGCAGTGTATGTTCCCATACTACCTCCCAATAGAGTTAAGATGGGTCCATAATGAAAACTTGGGATTTGTGTTGGATTTAATTCATCGTCTATTAAAAGATACCTTGAGCCCTTAATAGGGGATTTATAGACTGTACATTTTGCTGATTGTCACTTTGATGAAGTGATTTTCCCACCATTAGGAGGAGATAAGAAGCCAATTCAAAAGAAGTGGCACGAAATTGCTTTGAATGCATCAACTTTATCACATTATGATCTACAAATAAATTAGTGTGAACTTGAAGTTTAAAAGATCATTCATTTGCAACAAATTGAAAATCAATTACCTAATACATTTACTGACGCAAAATGAGTGATAAAATCACATATTCCAGGTGTAAATGCTCCTGCAAGAATTAATGTCTCTGTACAACAAAATGCTTAAGAACCAACGAAACACTTAAAGCATGGAAAACTAGTTTGTTCAAAGGATACAATTCATCAAAAGAGGAAAACAAGAGTAAAAATAAATACAAATCAAAATACTCCTAAGAAAGCACAAGAATCCTTATAAAGGATTGGTCGAAACAAGTTGATTATGACGAGGAACAATTGTCTCTAGAAAAAAAGGAAAAAATGAAAATAATGAGATCTCAATAAATTATTTAAACTCTGGTAAGATTTGGGATAGAAATAATATTGTTCCTGATGATATATTTGCGTTCAATGTGTCATTTGAAATATGTGAAAATGATGATCTAAAACCACGATTAGTAGACGAATTTCAAAAAAGACTTGATTGACAAAAATGGTAAGAGGCTATCCAAGAAGAGCTAACTCAAAGAAATGAGAAGATGTTAGACCGATTGTTCAAATGCCAGATGGCGTAAAGCCTATTAGATATAAATGAGTATTTGTACGAAAGAGAAACAAAAAAATGAGATTACAATGTACAAAACAAGACTTATAGCTAAAGGTTTCTTATAAAGACCTGGTATTAAGTATGAGGAAACATATTCTCCTGTTATAGATGCAATCATATTTCGATTATTGATAAGCCTTGTGGTTTCTGAAGGGCCTGATATGCATCTAATGGATGTTGTTACAACATATCTGTACGGATCCTTAGATAGTGATATATATATATATATAAGAATCCCTGAAGGATTTGAAATATCCGAAGAAATAAAATCAAAACCTCATAAAATGCATTCTATAAAATTACAAAAGTCTTTATATGGATTGAAACAATCTAGAAGAATGCGGTACAAATGCCTTAGTGATTATTTACTTAAAAAAGATATGCAAATAATCCACTTTGCCCGTGTGTCTTTATTAAAAATCATCAACAGGATTCGTGATTATTGATGTATATGTTGATGATTTAAATATAGTAGGAAACCATGACGACATCGCTAGAACATCTGAATACTTGAAAAGGAATTCAAGATGAAAGAACTTGGAAAAATAAGGACTTTAATTTGGTTTGCAAATTGAGCATTTTCCAAATGGAGTACTTGTCCATCAATCAAATTATATTGAAAAAATATTAAAAAGATTTTATATGGACAAGGTACATCCATTGAGATTTCCAATGGTTGTTAGATCGATTGAAGTGGATAAGATCCATTTCAACATCATGAAATTGATGAAGAGCAACTTGGTCCAGAGGTACCATATTTAAGTGCAATTGGTGTACTTATGTATCTTGCAAATTGTATAAGACCTAACATTGCTTTTTTGTCAACCTACTTGCAAGATACAACTCTTCACCAACTCGAAGACAGTGGAATGATATTAAACATATTTTATGATATCTTTATGGAACAAGAGACATGAGTTTGTTTTACTCGATAGGAGTGAAATTGAATCTCTAAGGTTATGTTGATGTTGGATTTTTATCTGATCAACATGATATGTATTCACTTGTGGTAATACTTATGTATCATGGAAATTAGTGAAACAAACTATTGTTGCTACTTCTTCCAATCGTTCAGAACTACTTGCAATTCATGAAGCATGGTGTGAATGTGTATGGTTTAGAAACGTGATTGAACATATTCAAGAATCATGTGGATTGCTTTCAATAAAAGATTTTCCAACCATATTATATGAAGATAATGCAACATGTATCACACAATTAAGTGAAGGATTCATAAAAGGGGACAAAACAAAATATATTTCACCAAAATTCTTTTATGCACATGAGCTTTTGAAAAATGGTGAAATTGATGTCAAACAAATCCGATCGAGTGATAATCTTGTTGATTTATTTACAAAAGCCTTATCAACTACGACATTTAAGAGGCTTACATATGGTATTGACTTGCGTAAACTTAAGGACATTGTAAGTAAATAAATAGAACAAGTTTCACCCATGTTCACATGAGGGGAAGTTATTGATTAGGTTATAGCATTCTTTTTCCCTCAGCTATGGTTTGATCTCATTGAGTTTTCCTAGTAAGGTTTTTAATGAGGCAATCCTAAAAATATTATACTCATATTAAGATTTATGAAAATAGTGTACTTTTTTTTCTTTTACTGTATTTTTTCCAATATGGTTTTTCTAGGAGAAGTTTTAACGAGGCACATTCTCTCAACAATTTTCATGCAAGGGGAGTGTTATGATATGAATGAACAGTTGACCAAGATTTTAGATGACCATATTGTCAAGCATGGCTTTCACATTGAGTTTAACATCAAACATTGCTTTTACTTGTATTCATATCCAATGTACTCAGAATTCCATGTATTGTCAATGTTACTTGTGAAGAGTTGTTTGTCATGTGATGTATGTGTTACTTGTAAATATTGTCTAAGTATATTTATCATCATCACCAAAAGGCCAATATAAAGGGTGCCAACCTTATTGTAAAATCACACTAAATTGAATGAAGAACTTCTCATTCCAACTTTTTCATTTCTTCTCTCCTCTTTTGTAGTAGTAGTTTGTAGCAATAGAAGTTCTACGTCTCCTACTTTCCTTCTTTAATTTTTAGCAAGTTCCAACTTAATTTACAACAGTTGGAGTAGTTATATGATTGGTGGCTCATTTTTTATAGTGTCCCTTAATTAAGGTATCAATGCTTTTGTGGTTATATAAATTGATGTGTATGTAAGGACATCATCACTAACAGTTAACCTCGTCTAAATGTCCATTATGTCAAAAGCAGGTCATCTCAAAAGGTAAGTTGGGCTTTCATGTCTTTTTTTTAGCATGAGTGTCGAACCATTTCGACATTTCCTAATTAAAGCCCAATTAATCAAAGATTAGGATGGCGCCTCTATATACTACCAACCTAAAATAAAAAAAATTAGGGCTGGCAAAAATACGGGAACGGACGAAAATGGGACTGGACACCCATTTCGAAAATGTTTAAATTTGGTGTCCGGTCCCGGTCCCGTTTTAAAACGGCACTATTTTTTGTCCAAATCCGTATGTTAGTAAAACATACGGGACCGGTTTTGCCTGTTTTTTTTTTTAAATATGATTAAATATTTTATTTATCAATTATCTAAAAAAAACCCCTCAATTACAACTACAAGTCACCAATTACCAAAAAATAAATACATAATATCACAATTTTTTAATTTCTAATATAAACATCACGAAAGTAAAAAAAAAAAAAAAAAAAATACCACATCAAATTCTCAATAGTCCAATAAATCCCAATTTAGGGCAACACAAACATACAAACCACCAAATCAACTAAAATCATCATCAACAACAACAACAACAAAGTTAAGCAACCCCTTTTAAGATAACTACCCGAATTGAAACTACGTGAAGATCAACCAAAAAATAAACACTCATTGAGAGGAAGAACAGGAGCGTAAATGAGAGGGACCAAGAACTTCAAAGGCGCTCCTTTGTTGTGTCTCCTCGGCACAACTTCACTTCAATCAACAGATAGAGACAAAGAAAAACAAAATTCGATATGGGCGAGATTCGAGAGGCAGAAACGGAGCGGAAAAGGGCGAGAGGTGGAGCAGCCATGTGCGAGATCCGAGAGGCCGAGCAGCGAGCGAGCTGGGCCGTGACCCGTGAGCGCAGAGGGGGGAGGCGAGAGGCGCGAGGCGCGATAGGGGGAGGCGAGAGAGCGAGAGACGCGAGAGGGGCGAGAGCGCGAGAGACGCGAGAGGGGCGCGCAGAGAGCGCGAGAGGGGAGGCAGAGAGAGCGAGAGGCGCGAGAGGGGGCGAGAGGCGCGAGAGGGGGAGCGGAGAGGCGCGAGAGGCGCGAGAGGGGGCGAGAGAGCGCGAGAGGGGAGGCGAGGCGCGAGAGGGGGGAGGCGAGAGGCGCGAGAGGCACGAGAGGCGCGAGAGGGGGAGGCAGAGAGAGCGAGAGGCGCCAGAGAGGGAGGGAGAGAGTGAGACGCGGATAGGCAAAAAAAAACCTAAAATACATTGTGAAATTACCTATATGCCCTTCAAATTAATCAAAAAACGGGTACCCATTTTTTAAGAATTTTTGTCAAGTCCCGGTCCCGTATGTTTAAACGGACAAAAAACATTGTCCAGTCCCGTATGTTTTTCACAAAAATACTTTCCGATCCCGTTTTAAACGGGACCGGACAAAGTGGGCAAACCGGGACTGGGCAAAATTTGCCAGCCCTAAAAAAAATAATATAGTTTTCGCGAATCGAACTCATTACACATATACTTTAATTAGAGTATTAAAGCCTTTTTTGTAACAATGACACCAGTCCTCCTCAAGGCAAGTTGGGCCTTCATGTTGGCGTCCATGTATCCCAAATTTTTAGGCCTGGTCGGCACTACTAAGGCACCTCTCGAACCAGCCCATTTTTAAGCCTTGTTGGTTACCAACTTGCACAGTTGCCAAAACTGATCTCCTACTCATGCAACTTGTGACATGAAGATTGCATGTACACATGCCTTCTTGAGTCAAGTGGCGCCACCCTCATGTTTTGAAAATTCTATAAATTTATATGAACTTCTTCAAATTAATTAGATTTTTTGAACCGTCGAAATAAAAATTAGATGGAATCGAGATTTTACAAAACTTTCATCAAAATTAGAGAAAAATGATAATATTTCCAAGTTTTAATGCTCATTTATAATAAAAGAAAATGCAACTGGCCTAGTGTTAAGTTTAGTTAGAAAATAATGTAAAGAATGATGAGAATATATTAAGAGATACCAAAATCATAATTTTATTTTATTTACTAGAAATTGATTCTAATATATTACCTAATGAAGAAAAAGATAACATAAAAATGGTCAATTATGTCAAAATTGAAGTTCTAAAAACTTACATAGAATGAAAAAAAAATAACATTATAGAAATCATACTTTAAATGTCTTTTATTGAAACTTGAATATTCTCTAACACTTTAATAAAATTATTTATACTTTTTCACAATGTTGAAGTTTTACCAAATTCCTCACATTGAATTACATTTCCCCGACCAAATTAATTTCAAGTTTTAAGTGACTGAAATCATATGCGAAATCGAAGTTTCGATCCTTGACACCACACATGTAGCCACGTTGGTGTGTAACCGTGACAATTTAGATTACAGTTTGTGTGATGGCTTGCCTAATTTAAAATTTTTTCAAATATCTAATTTAAGACTATGACCCAGCTCAGACCCATGTGGACGTCGCAGATTAGTCTAGAACACGCCTAATGAGGTACAATTTATAATGTTATTTTTGCTTGATGGTTGTTTATTATGGTTGTTTTACTATGAATTATAGCATTACACCATGTGTACCGTTGATTATTTCATTTTAAGTGAGTTAACAAGTGTGGCTGAATAACATCTCGAGATGCATGCGACACGTGTACTAGAATGTGATAGCTTAGACATATAAATTATCAATATCCAATAAAATCTAAGCTAATTATTAATTTTCTGAATTAGGATGAATAAATCATAATAGGTCGAGTATGGACCCGGTGTACCTCGAGTTCCGAAATAGCATCGTGTACTCGAATAAATAATGGTTAGTCTAATTATGGTGTGAAAATTATTAATCAACCATAAGACTAAGCTAGTTAATTTAATTAATGTGACTATGGTGGGGAAGTATTCGTCAAGTCATTAAGAAAGCAAAATCTAAGATAATGAAACTTAAAGTGACACCAAGTGAACATAAAGGCTTTGATGGACATAACTAGGACCATAGATGGGCCTCGAGACAAGTGTGTGTAACTTGATCAAGGGCTAAGACTATAAACCAACTAGTATAAATACAAGACTTAGTGCATTTGCTCAATATGCAAGCTAGAGAGTTTTTTGAGCTTTTAAGAGTACAAACCCCTAGTTGTTTGCTGGAAATTCAAAGTATATGGAGCTCAAAAAGGGGATTTGGAGCCAAATTTGTCAAAGATTCAAGGTTTCAAGCATAGGTAACTCAAACTTTTAGCTATTTTCTTCACTTTTATTCCAATGGTGTATTAAGATACAACCAAAAATGGGGATTTTTGCGAAACAAACTTTTGTGAAATTTCTTTGATGATTTCCAAGGTTATTAGACTTAATATGATATAAATGCTTGGAAAATCTTGGCTTTTGAACTAATTTTTGGGTATTTTAGTGTTCTTGATGAATTTGATGGATTGCATGTTCATGATAGTGATGATTTGATGAATTTGTTGAAATTATTGTGGTTGAATTGTTGTTGAAAGAGAAAAAAATGAGAAAAAAAAATGCTTTTTGCGTAGATGAAATTGTCTCTGCAAAGGCAATTTGGAGAAGAAGAAGGGTAGTCACTGGGCCAGGCTACCCCTCTAGCAGGCTGGGCCTGCCGGCATGTGGGCGTAGCAGCCCAGGTCCGAGTCGGCCGAGCCGCCTAGACTTAGGCAGGTCGTGTCGAGCCGACCCGAACCTGGTTGGCCCTGGTTGGGTCAAACCGAATCGGGCCTGGTTCAGGCCCAACCCACCTCAAATTAATTTTAATTAATTAAAAATAACATAAAATTTAATAAAATATATTTTTAAATCAAATAAATATAAAAAAAATAGAAAAATAGCTAGAAAATTATGAAAAATCCAAGAAAATCATAAAAAAATAATGAAATGGGAAAAATATAGAAAAGTAGTTTTTGATGCTTTTGGGGTGTCGACACCCTAGTATAACTCGAAAAGTGTACCAAAATAAAACTTTTTGAGTACAAAATCTCAAAAAAAAATTTCACGCATTATAAATTCACTTAATGTGATTCTAAAATAACAAAAGTTGTATAATTGGACACTAGAGACATAAGAGACTATAGTCGGTATCGGGCACACATCTCTAGGTATGAGCGAGACATTTTAGAGAGATTTTAGCCATTGTTCGAGGTAAGTAAACCCCACCATAAAAACGCATACCATTTATTTACTGCTTTATTTCATTATACCACTATATTATGCCTATTTTGGTTGTTCGACTACACCACTCCCGTATGTATCTGTATATGGCCGATGGGATGGTATGACCCCTCATCGGCTACCTCGTGATTAGTGATCCGATTGTTGCTACGGTCTCAGTCATACCTTAGGCTATGCGTGAGAATTTCTCCGTATGTCGATGATTCGAGAGATGGTGTCATAAGGAGTTAACTCCGACATAGAGCTATCTTTTTTGGGCAATTGACCGAGAGTTGTAAACTCCAGACCAACAGAGTTCCTCATTGACCTTGGATCGGTGGAAGGGAGTTATTTCATCACCAGAGTCTCCTCGGTCCAGTGTTATTGGTCCCAGAGTTCGACAGATATATATACCACATTCGCGTCCAACATTTATTGTTTTCCTAGTGACTTATCTTCATGTATATTATCAATTTTCAGTGTATTTCTTATTGACTAGCATGATTTGTAGCCGCTTTATTTACATTCTTATTAAATGCAACTTGCGTTTCTTCTGGGGATTTACTCACTAGACTCGTCATCTATTTTTGCATGGATGATGAGTGCAAATCCTATGATGAGCTGGGGGAAGGCCATACTGGGCGACTTCATCTTATTCATCGAGAGCCTCTGCTAGCCCATCTCGTAGGTGTTTGTATACATTATGTTACTTTTGGGGGTATATTTTGGGAGAATTAATACACTGATACATGTATATTGACCATATATTACATTTTATTGCCTTATATATACACGGTATCCTTTTGATGGGTTTTCCACTAGTTAAGGTTTGTTAATGAAGTTAATTTTTGATATTTATCATTTGCTTTAACTAGAATGAAAGACTTCCGCTATTATTGATAACTCACACATTTAGTTGAAAATATTAATGAACAACTAAATAACTTACCATATAAGTTAAGTGAGATAAATGGATAGACTAACTAAACTAAATTTAGGACATGTTTTCATAAAATGCATGATAATTGAAATAGTTAGGCTAAATGAAAAGGTTGAGCACTTATCGTGGGCCGTCATGGATAGGTAGGTAGATGACGTGGCATAACTTGGTGACATGTTTAGCGGCATGGCGGGGCTCATATTGCCTTTGATTTGGGGCCACCACAGTTGGTATCAAAGCCTAGGTTCAGGTGAGTCTATGGAAAAATGTAACGAAAGCGAATAGAACTTAACAAACAAACTAAGAATGCGGAAACCCGATAACTTGACTTAGAACTTTAGTTGGGAAGTATAGTGAGTCGGGCAGTTTAAGGTTTTATACGTGTATGTTTTAACTTGTAATATGTATATATATGCATATGCGACACTAATTGGAACCATCCGCGCATGCTGATTCGAGATGGACGGACAATCGATTCCACCTTTTGCGGCTGATGGAGGCCAAACGAGTGACCCTGCGAGAGTCGACTTGGACCAGATTCTGTGCGACACTATCGCACTTCATAGCGCGCAGCTCGAGGAGATATTGAGACTACTTCAATTATAGGCGCGACCACACAAGATTTACACTTTCCACTACTACTGCTACTTTTGAGACAATTATCGCTCTAACTAGTCAGGATACGCCGCTTGCGCCAGCTAGAGTTAAGATTCCCGCTGAGTTGATTACCCTTGTAGCTACACTAGCAATTGCCCCAGTGGCTACTCCAGCACTTACACTAGTGCAGTAGACAACGTTTGAGACAGTTTTGATAGCTGAGGCTAAGCTAATCAATGAGTTTTCTAGATTCCAGCCATGACACTTTTAATGAGGCATATGTCCAGAGGCAGCTGGGAAATGGGTTCTCATTCATGAGAGGCTTCATGCACTACTGAGGATTCCAAAAGTATACGAGCCAAAGTCTTTGGCTACATGTTGAAGGGAGACTCCGCGGTATGGTGGACCGTACGTACAACCGCCATATGAGAGCCAACTACTTGGTCAAGTTTTGTTGAGTCTTCTATGATCAGTATATTCCGATTGATGTCCAACTATAACTGAGAGAGGAGTTCTTAACATTGAGGTAAGGCTCTCACACCGTAGCTCAATACGTGGAGAGGTTTAAATACCCGCTATTATTCCCATAGACATAGCCGGGACCAATGACTTCAGGTCCACTACTTTATTCAGAGGTTTCGGCCAAAGATCGGGATAGTGCCATCGTGTCGATGGGGGCCAGGACCGTATAAGAAGTCTTTGAGTGGGCATTGGCTCATGAGACATATGCCATGAGGAGTGACGCCGCCTTATTCCCGTATATCATGAGTCAAAGCAGCCATGTCAGATCAAGAAGGAAAGGCAAGAGGAACCGACAACAAAGAAATCAGTGGGGATAAAGGCGTAGGCATGATGATAGGCAAGAGATTGGCGCTTCTATAGTAGTACCTGCTCAGCAGCATCAGGTCATGGCAGTCCAGCCGCGACAAGGGCAAACTCAGGGATAGGGTCAGAGGGATGGAGATAGAAGGTCATAGTGGCGGGACAGAGATAGTGGCAAGATCAACAGTGGCGGGGCTCGGGTCAGAGACAGGGTTGACAGGGTCAAGGCTAGAGGGCCAAAGGTTAGCAGGGTCGAGGATTTAGGAGTAGGAACACATCGTTTGTTTCTAATGTAGACAGATGGGGGCGTTACGAGAGTCAGTGCACTAGTAAGTTCGTGCCACTAATTGCATCTCCTCCTGTACAAGCCAGAGCAAGTTCATGCAGTGGGCAAGCCCGACGGTGATGCTTCACGACATCTAGTCAAGGTTATGTTTATTATTTAGGGACGTAGCATACATTCGTTAACTGATTCAGGTTCTACATTATCGTTTATCTCGGGACAGATAGTAGGAGAGGTTGAGTTGATACCAGAAGTTTTAGGCACACACCTTATCCTTGCACGACTGCTGGGGATAATATTTACCCTAACTGAATCTGTAGAGACTGTCCAGTTGAGGTTAACGGTCACCAATTACCCATAGATCTCCGAGTACTTGAGTACCTAGAGTTTGATGCGCTCTTAGGCATGGATTAGTTGGCGGCTTACCATGCTCGATTGGATTGTTTTAGTAAGACCATCACCTTCCATATACCAAGGATTCCCGAATTCTCATTCACCGGAGTTGTGACCGCACTTTCGATCACTAGGGGTAGATTAGCCACCACCCAAGAGATGGACATTCTTTTATGGACTGTAGAGCTAGTTAAGAGGCTAGCAGTCAGGTTCGAGGACATCCTAGTAGTTCGTGAGTTTCCAGATGTCTTTCTTAAGGATTTACCTGATTACCTCCACATAGAAAAATAGAGTTTATGATAGAGCTAGCACAAGGCACCCAGCCTATAGCGAGTCGACCGTATCGTATGTCGCGAGTAGAGCATGACAAGTTGAGGGCTCAGTTGGAGGAATTGTCAGAGAATGACTTCATACATTCGAGTATGTCTCCCTGGGGAGCACCGGTCCTTTTGTGAAGAAAAATGACAGTAGCATGAGGATGTGCATCGATTATAGGAGACTCGATCAGGTGATAGTTAGAAATCGATACCCACTGCCAGGATCGATGATTTGTTCGACAAGCTAGTTGGAGCGCAGTTCTTCTCCAAGATTGATCTTAGGTCAGGTTATCACCAGTCAAGAATCATGGAGAGGATATATCTAAGACAACATTCAACACACGTTACGGGTTATTTGAGTTTACCATTATGCCTTTCGGGCTTACGAACGCGCCGACAGTTTTCATGGATTTGATGCACCAAGTCTTAAGACCATTTTTATATCAATTTGTGATATTCTTCATTGACGATATCTTGATCTATTCTAAGACTCGTGAGGATAACGAGAGGCATCTCAGAGAGATACTGAAGACTTTGAGAGAGCATCGATTATACGCCAAATTCAGTAAGTGTGAGTTTTAGTTTTCTAAAGTAAAATTTTTAGGGCACTTGATTAGTGACAGGGGCATGTCGGTGGACTTGAGTAAGGTTATTCCTATCATAAATTGGCGTACACTAGAGTGTGTGACTGACGTTAGGAGCTTTTTGGGACTAGTAGGTTATTACCAATGCTTTATACCCAATTTTTCTAGGGTTTTGGCGCCTATGACTAGAGTGACCAAAAAGACATCGAGTTTATGTGGTCCGATGCGTGTGAGGCAGCTTTTGTAGAGCCGAAGAAGAGGTTGACCTCCACACGGCTATTAGTATTACCGGAGCCGAGCAAGGAGTTAGCAGTTCATACGGATGTGTGTGGCACCAGTTTGGGATGTTTACTGATGCAAGATGAATAATTTATTGCTTATTTGTCGCGTCAGTTGAGGACCCATGAGAGAAACTATCATGAGCATGATTTGAGCTTGTACCAATCGTGTTTGCACTGAAGACGTGAAGACACTACCTTTTTGGTGAGAGGTTCACTTTATACACCGATCATTAAAGTTTGAAATATCTCTTCACTCAGAAGGATCTAAATATAAAGACAATGACGGTGGTTGGAGTTATTGAAAAACTATGACTTTTCTATTGAATACCTGATGGGAAGGAGAACATCGTACCAGATGCCCTTACTAGGAGAGGAACGAATAGAGAGGTGATGACTCACCTCACCAGTATGGCATACTCGAGGTAGCATTTACCATGAGTTTGTCAAAAGTCCCAGAGACATCAGGGGCACACATTTGCAGATAGATGCGAGTTGCAACAATTTCCATTCCATTAGTCCTAGAGGTTCAGCGAAGCCGATAGGATGTATCAGAGGTTCAGAGACATGACACAGAGTTCTGTTTCCCAGATTGGAGAGAGTCAGTGGATGGGTGTTTACGACACATAGGTAAACTATGGATTCTGGCAGTAGCAAAATTATGAGATGACATTCTTCAAGAAGCTCACAGATCCGGATACACGGTTTACCCTAGCTAGAATAAGATGTATCAAGACATGAAGCACTTTTTCTGGTGGCCCGAGATGAAGACAGATGTCGGCCAATATGTAGGGGATGTGGGTATGCCGGCAGATGAAATCTGAGCACCGGAGTCCCGGAGGACTTCTTCAGCCACTACCGATCCCTCAGTGAAAGTAGGAACACATTATTATGGAATTTGTTAGTGCATTACCGCGGACTCCACGCAACAATGATGTTGTATGGATTGTCGTGGATAAATTGACAAAATCAGCCCATTTCATTCCAATTTCTATGAGATACATCTTTCTACACTTGTGCACGCTCTTCGAGCGAGAGATCATCAGATTACATAATGTATTGGTATCGATAGTATCTAATAGAGACAGTCGGCTAATGTCACGATTATGGTAGGCTATGCGGGAATAGTATGGTACTAGACTTCAGTACAACACGACTTACCACCCCCAGGCCGAGGGACAGTCAGAGCGAACTATATAGATGCTAGAGGACGTGCTTAGAGCTTGTGTGTTACAGTTTGGGGGTCATGGGAATAGTATTTGCTACTTTGTGAGTTTGCCTACAACAACAGCTTTCAGGCCAGTATTGGAATGCCACCATTTTAGGAATTGTATGGTAGACCTTGCAGATCGACAGCTTGCTGGGCAAAACCCGAGGATGCAGTTACCATTGGGCCTGAAGTTGTTGTAGACCACACAGAGAAAGTTAGGTCGATTCGTCAGAGATTACAGGCTACTCAGGATAGACAGATGAAATATGCAAATAAGTACCATGATGGGATGAGCTATGAAGTAGACGATTGGTGTACATAAAAGTTTCTCCTTTGAAGAGTCACCAGAGATTTGGTATCAAAGGTAAAAGTGCACCATGATATATTGGTTCATATTAGATTCTCAAACGAGTTAGGGAGGTTTCTTATCAGTTAAGTCTACCGAGACAGTTGGTGGGGTTTCATGATGTCTTTTATATTTCCATGCTGAGACTAGTGAGATCACGGGGTCGAGACCTATAATGGATGCGACCCGTGTAGAGGTTAGCCCGACGTGACGTACGAGGAACACCATACCGAGATGGTAGACCGTAGAGTTCAAGTTTTCAGGAATAAGTAGATCCCCAAAGTTCTCCTCAGGTGGCAGTATCATAGAGACGAAGGCCTCACTTGGGAAAGAGAGTCTACTATGTGTGAGAAATACCCCCAACTTTTCCATGGTTAATATTTTACTTTGAGTCTGGATTTCGGGATGACATCCCTTTTTGTTAGGAAGATTATGACGGGCCACCTAATTTAAAATTTTTTTAATATCTAATTTTAGACTATGACCCAGCTCAGACCCACGTGGACGTCGCAGATTAGTCTAAAGCACGCCTATAGAGGTATAATTTATAATGTTATTTTTGCATGATGGTTGTTTATTATGGTTGTTTTACTATGAATTATAGCATTACACCATGTGTACCATTAATTATTTTGTTTTATGTGAGTTACGAGTGTGGCGAATAACGTCTCGAGATGTGTGCGACGCGCGTACTGGATTGTGATATCTTAGACACATAAATTATCAATATCCAATAAAATCCTAAGCTAAGTATTAATTGTCTTAAACTAGGATGAATAAATCATAATAGGTCTAGTATGGACCCGATGCACCTCGAGTTGCGAAATAGCACAGGGTACCCGTGTAAATAATGTTTAGTCTAATTATGGTGTGAAAATTATTAATCAACCATAAGACTAAGCTAGTTAATTTGATTAATGTGCCTATCGTGGGGAAACATTCGCAAGTCATTAAGAAAGCAAAATCTAAGATAATGTAACTTAAAGTGACACCAAGTGGACATAAAGGCTTTGATGGACATAACTAGGACCATAGATTGGCCTCGAGATGAGTGTGTAACTTGATCAAAGACTATAGGCCAACTAATATAAATACAAGACTTAGTGCATTTGCTCAACGCATTTGCTCAACATGCAAGCTAGAGAGTTTTTTGAGCTTTCAAGAGTACAACCCCCTAGTTGTTTGCTGGAAATTCAAAGTATAGGGAGCTCAACAAAGGGATTTGGAGCTAAATTTGTCAAATATTCAAGGTTTCAAGCTTAGGTAACTCAAACTTTTAGCTATTTTCTCACTTTTATTCCAATGGTGTATTGAGATACAACCAAAAATGGGGGTTTTTGCCAAACAAACTTTTGTGAAATTTCTTTGATCATTTCCAAGGTTATTAGACTTAATATGATATAAGATGCTTGGAAAATCTTGGCTTTTGAGCTAATTTTTGGGTATTTTAGTGTTCTTGATGAATTTGATGGATTGCATGTTGGTAGTGGTGATGATTTGATGAATTTGTTGAGATTATTGTGGTTGAATTGTTGTTGAAGGAGAGAAAAATGCGAAAGAAAAAAAACAAAAAAAGAAAAACGCCTCTGCAGAGACGAAATCGTCTTTGCAAAAGCGATTTGAATAATAAGGGGTGTAGTCAGTGGGCTTGGCTACCCCTAGCAGGCTAGGCCTAGGAACCCAGGCCCGGGTCGGGCCGAGCCGGCCTAGACCCTGGTGGGTCGGGTCGAGCCGGCCCGAACTCGGTTGGCCTTGGTTGTGCCGAACCAGGTCCAATCGAACCGGGCCCAACCCACCTCAAATTAATTTTAATTAATTAAAAATAACATAAAATTTAATAAAATATATTTTTAAATCAAATAAATATAAGAAAAATATGAAAAATAGCTAAAAAATTATGGAAAATCCAAAAAAATCATAAAAATATAATAAAATGGAAAAATATAGAAAAATAGTTTTTGATGCTTTTTGGGGCGTCGACACCCCGGTATAACTCGAAAAGTGTGCCGAAATTAAACTTTTTGAGTACAAAATCTCAAATTTTTTTGTCACACATTATAAATTCACTTAATGAGATTCTAAATAACAAAAGTGTTATAATTGGACACCAGGGACTTAGGAGAGTATAGTCGGGTATCGGGTGCATATCTCGAGGCGTGAGCGGGACATTTTATAGAGACTTTTGCGATTGCTTGAGGTAAGTAAACCCAACTAGAAAAACTCGTAGCATTTATTTACTGCTTTATTTCATTATACCACTGTATTATGCCCATTTGGGTTGTTTGACTACTCCATTCCCGCGTGTGTCTGTATATGGTCGACGGGACGGTATGACCCCTCACCGGCTCCCTCGTGATTATCAATTTGATTGTTGCTACGGTTTCGGTCATACCTTAGGCTATGCGTGAGAATTTCTCCGCAAGTCAATGATTCGAGAAATGGTGTCGTGAGGAGTTAACTCCGACATAGAGTTCTCTTCTTTAGGGCAGTTGATTGAGAGTTGTAAACTCCCAACAAACAGAGTTCCTCATTGACCTTGGAGCGGTAGCGGGGAGTTTCTTCATCACAAGAGTCTCATCGGTCCAATGTTAATGGTCCCGTAACATTTATTGCTTTCCTACCACTTTCGCGTCTTCATGCATTATCCATTTTCAAAGCTTTTTCTTATTGACTTGATTTGTGCCGCTTATTATCCGTTTTCAGTGTATTTCTTATTAAATGCAACTTGTGTTTCTTCTGAGGATTTACTCACTAAACTCGTCATCTATTTTTGCATGGATGACTGAGTGCAGATCCTACGACAAACCGGGGGAAGGCCATACTGGGCGACTTCATCTGATTCATCGAGAGCCTCCACTAGTCCATCTCGTAGATGTTTGTCTACATTATGTTACTGCTTTTGGGTATATTTTGGGAGACTTAATACACTAATACATGTATATTGACCATATTGTACATTTTATTGCTTTATATATACATGGAATCCTTTTGATGGGTTTTTCACTACTAATGAAGTTAATTTCTGATATTTATCATTTGCTTTAACTAGAATGAAAGACTTCCGCTATTATTGATAACTCACACATTTAGTTGAAAAGACCAAGGAACAACTAAATAACTTACCATATAAGTTATGTGAGATAAATGGATAGGCTAACTAAACTAAATTTAGGACAAGTTTCATAAAATGCATGATAATTGAAATAGTTAAGTTAAATGAAAAGGTTGAGCACTTATCGCGGGCCGTTGTGGCGGCAAGGCAGATGACGTGACATAACTTGGTGACATGTTTGGTGGCATGGCGGGGCCCAAATTGCCTTGAGATTTGGGGCTGCCACAGTTTGAGCGAGCTCGTGTGAGCTTTTAAGCCATTGACTAGGCCCACCTATATATATGCCAAAGTTAGAAAATTTTGACTAAGTTTTTTAAATTTTTTTTTCAAAATAAATATATTGTACTTTGACAATTTATTTGACAAAAAAAATTATGTTTTCTAAATATTTAAAAATAATTACAAAATAGAAATCAGAAAGTTGTAATGATTGACTTTAAAGTTTAATGTCCAAACCTTACTTAATTTCGATACTTTTTTTTTTTTTTGGCTTGGATTTGCAATTATAAACCAGAGGCTAGGCCACAGGTTCGATCCTGCTATTTTGGGTGCCTTGAACGAAGTCTTAAAAATGGGGTACTCTTTAATAAAATTACTTTATTTTTTACCTTAAAAACTAATTGTACTTTAAAAATCTTACCACCGATAGAGTTTAAAAGGGTTAGAGGAATGGAGGTGGGCCAAGACAAACCATGAAATCTTTTTTTTTTTTTTCTTCTAAACATATATGCTACCATTAATTAAAGTATGGACGATGCCTTCTTTTGGGTGGGGCTTGGAACGGTTACCTTTCTCTCCCCACCCCAACCATGCCTCTGCTGGGCTGGTATTGAGCTCGAGAATAGGTATACATAACACCGTCCAAATTAAAACTCCAAGTAGATAAACATACTCGCAAGGATTCAAGGAAGGAAAGCAAAATCTATAAACGAAAATTAAATAAAAGGAAAGCGGGTGAGAGAGCATCAACGAAAATGATAAGAGCGAGCTGCCACGTGACTTGACCGCAAGTTTTTCTTTAACTAGTCGATTTCTCGCGTTTTGCGCAGGAGTTATTAAACTTTAATATAAAGTTAATAAATTAATTTACATGAATATATTATAATATTTTTTACAATTAAAATTAGAATTCACAATAATCAATCCATATGTTTTTAGAAAAAATATAGAATAAAAGGTTTAAAAAACATTTACTTATAAATCATTGAAGTAACAATTCATTAACAAAAAAAAAAAATTGAATGAACTTAATTGTTGTTTCAGTGGTCCTAAACAATATATATAAATAATGTTGCGGTAATCAAGTCGATGGTGTAAGATTCGAAACAAAGAACATAAATACATCATTAATTAGACGGTCGTTTAGTTGTTCAAAGTTGGATTTGTAATTTTTTAAAAATATGGGGGAATGAATATATTTTAAAATAATAAAAATAATAAAATATAAATATCTATTTTTCGTTTTTCAAAAATATGGGGGGATGAATGTAGCTTAAAACAATAAATAACAAAAATATATAAATATCTTAAAATAAAAAATAAAAAAATTTAAAAAAATTAAAAATGAATTAGTAGAAGGAGAGAGTATGTGAAACTTTCTCTCTCCTTCAACTTTTTTATATATATATATAGATTTTGCACTTTTGACACGAGGGAGCGACCAAACAATGAAATACTCGAGCATATCCAATGCAGGTACCACATATTGTTTTTGAAAATAGATCTATCTATCACGTAATGAATATTCAATCCAAATAGAGCTATCCAATAGAACCATAAATAGAATGTTTAGCTTATGTGGGAGAAAATCAAAGTAAATAGTGTGTTCCCCCAATGTTTATTAATGCCTATTTTTAGACATTGTAGTAAGCATTCTCTTTACTGCCCATCAATATTTTTTGTTATAATAATTTAATAAAAAATAAAACAAATGTCACATTCCATATAAAAATTAAACAAAAAGTTACAAAAAAAAAATCTCAATTCACATTGTGGCCATTTTTGAGGTTGAATGTTTATCTTTTCTGCATTCACCATACAAAAAAGAAAAATATAAGATTTAATGATTTTGATACAATTTTTACCAAAATATTTGGGGTCACCTTGGATAATCTCCACAGGGCGGGGCGGGAAGGGGAATTCCCATGGATGGAGAGGGGTAATACCGCCACCGCCTCTCTCGAATGGCGAAGATGAAACTACTCCGTCCCCCGCCTAGTAGGGGCTAGTTGGAGGGGAATCACCACTCTATTAGGGCGATTCCCGCAAAAAATGAGGGTTCCCTCCCCACCTGCATCTAAAATTTTATGTGGCACTACATAAACATTCTAATTCAAAAATATTCTTCAATGTATAATGTGAATTGATACTTTTTTTGCCTTTTTGTTTTATTTTTATATGAGATGTGACATTTGTTTTATTTTTCTTTTTAATTTCTTAATCAAAATATGATGATGTGTCAGTGAAGAGAATAGTGTCTACCACAATGTCTAGAAGTAGATATTGTGGTAGACGCCCTCTACTTTGATAGTTTGATTTCCTATCCCATCAGCTAGACTTTCATAATCTAGTCTCACCGGAGAGCTCTTTATGGGTTGAATATTTATAGACTTTTTTCATAATCTAGTCTCAGGTTACACTAATTGTAGAGATGTAATGTTTATATCATATGTGACATATAAGTGTATATTGGTTCATTTTAGTTCACCTCAATCTTCTTTGTATGTATATAAGTCATGTATCATTAGAGATGTTTGTCTTCTTCGTTTGATTTGCTAGACTGTTTCACGGTTGATCAACTGATCATTTGATCTTTTTGGTTTACTAGTCTGGTTTATTGTTTGTTCACTAATTCATAGTCTCAAGCCAAATTTATGCTCCCACATGGGACTGATGCTGCCCCCATGCACCCCCGTGTCATGTGCAATCGTGACCCACATAACACCTCATTTTTATATATTTTTATATTATAAAAATAAATAAAATAAAATAAAGTAAAGAACACAAAATCAGTAATACGTTAAAGCTACGTGCCTAGCAATTACGACCCCCCGTCGTTCCTCTCTAATTATAACATGAAACCATTTTTTTTCTTTGTTTAAAAAACCTATTATTATATATTTAACCTAATGTGACTTTCTTTTTAATTCAAGAACACTAAAGTAAGTAAATAAAAAAAACACCCTTTCTCAAAAAAAAAAAAAAGCATCGAGAAAAAGGAAAATATCTCATTATTAAATGGAGATATGTTTTTTTTTTTTGTTACAAAATGGAGAAATGTTTATATATGTGACAAACTTTTCGTTCCAACAATAATTATTTCTAATACACAAGAAAAATTAAATTTTGATCGTGCTCGAGCCACATCAAGTTTATGTTCAACTGATAATTTGTGTTTTCTCTTTGCTTATTAATAAGTTAATAATTACATGTACTATTGGGGATTTTTATTTTTTAGGGTTCCCGCGGTTTGTGAACTGCTTTTTTTTTTTTTTTTCCTTGTTCTTGTCGATTTCGTTGATTTAAGGGTTCTTGTGGATTTTGTTTGGAGATTTTGATATTTTAGGGTGTCATTTTTTAAGGGTTCTTGTGGTTCAACTGTTGCGTTTTTGTTTTTGTGTATTTTTTTTTGTTCTTGTGGATTTTGTTGATTTAAGGGTCACTATGGAGTTATGAGTGGTTGTGTATGGGGATTAATAAAAAGGTTAGTTAAAGTCCCACCAAAAAACCAAATTGATTTGGATCCCTCCTACTAATCCCATGTCACATGCAACCTTTAGACTGCAACATTGTAATGAAATGGAAGATTCAATTCTTAGTATTTGGAAAGTTGGATTTTTTATGTGGAATAACTATTTATTATTAAGGTCACAACTCACAAGTTTTGAAGAGAAGTTCATGCATTTATGAAAAGAGTATAAGCAAATTAAAAGGTATATTTGTCTAGCTGATAATGAGACCTAAAAAAAATACTTATATAATGATTGGTAGAAAGATTTGTTTAAGTGGAATTTAGGTATTTGTTGTTGGGTCTGGTGTACTTAAACATGCGAGTTTGTCGATGATTATTCAAGATTTAAGTAATGTTGGAGCCATAATGGACATTATTTTCAATATCAATTTTTTTTTACACCTAATCATGTTTAAGAGACATCTAATTCCTCATCACTAAACCATTATATTTGTGAATTATTGCATAAACATTTCATGAATAAATAAATAAATTAGAAATAGTCTACACTATCCCTCTTATTGGTAAAGAAATAAAATCAGTTGGAGTTGTATTGAATAAAACTTATTATATATTATCAGTTTTCATTGTTTAAAGTAAAGAAATAGCTTAATGAGGTAGTTAAAGTAAACTTTTTTGTACCAAACAAAATAACAAATCCACCCTAAAAGGCTAAGTAGAGAAGTTTACTAAGTATTGTCATAGATCACTGTCAGTACATTAAGTCATACTACAGATTGTCTGTGTACAGTCAATGTTATGTTGCGAATTCCCAACCCATTCCTCACGAAGATTATTGGCCTAACGCTAGAGTTCCAAACACGTTGTTGGCTGATCCATATCGAAAGCGAGTAAAAAAGGTCGTCCTCAAACAAGACGTTTGCGCACTGAGATGGATTGGAGAGGCAATCAGAAACTTCCACGGCATATTCAACGAGAGAAGGAATGGAGAGAAACCCCAACAACGATGCGATGTAGTAAGTGTAAGCATGATGGACACAATAGACGCACTTGCTCTCGTCGTCAGCAAGGACAACCGTCTAATGCTTCATAGTGAAAGACTTTTTCAAGTCTTATGTTTCGCACCCACTTATATTTTCCTTGTATTTGATCACTTTCTTATGAATTTGTGGTACTTGAACTTAGTTTCAATTAAACCATGTTTTCATATTATTCGCACACTTTTGTTTTAACTTTAGTAGTTTCTTGAATGGAATGTATCGCTACTTGTATTGATTCTTAATTGGTTGATGGAATTAATGACAAAGTTGTTAATGATTTGGGGTTCATTTGGGGTTCAAGCGCGATACGTGTCCTGACCCTATAGATGACTCGGTTTTGACTATTCAAGCTCTCCATAGATCTACCCGCGTTTAGAATGGACCGGTAGTACCTCTTCTCGCCTTTTTGCATAATTTCTCGTATCTACATTTTAACTAATTTAACTTAACTCTCGTATTTCCATAGGAGCCTGATATATTGACTATCAGGCGTAATTCAGCTGCACTACATCGATTGGTCCCACTGGATGAACGAATAGTTGGGCATCTTCAGGAAACTGACTTTTATGGGACGGTGTGAATAGGTTTCATATCAATTGATTGACATCTCATTACTGCCCTTGTAGAGAGGTGGAGGCCAGAAACTCACACGTTTCATTTTCCAATTGGCAAGATGACTATTACCCTACAAGATGTACAAATGATCTTAGGGTTGCCTGTCGATGGATTACCAATCACTGGTCGTGTAGAGCAAGATTACGATGCCTTATGCTTGACACAACTGGGCTTCCCATTCCCCGAAAATAACAAGACTGGAGGTCGGATTCAAATTCGCCAACTTTCAAGATGGTTTCCAAACCTCCCAAATAATGTTGATGATGTGGAAGTGCAACGCTATGCGAGAGCGTACATCCTACTACTTCTTGGAGGAACTTTATTTGCAGACAAGTCTAACAATCTCGTTCACATCACGTATTTGCAATTTTTGGAGGATTTTGAGGCGGCAGGACAATACAGTTGGGGTAGTGCAACTCTGGCTCTCCTATATAGACAATTATGTCTTGCAGCCGACATTGATGGAGCAGAGATTGCAGGTTCGATCATCTTATCGCAATTATGGGCATGGGATAGGTTGCCTTTTCTGTAAGGTTTTGGGGTTCATACGCAGCGGAGATTACAAAACAGTTTTTGACAAAAACCCCAACAGGATCCGAATCTAATTCCATTAAAAACGTTTAAACCATGAATAACTTAATCATACCTCAATCGCAATATACCTTTTCGAAGGTTGATCGATCTCTAAGGCGCTGCCAACGACGAACGCCCTCTATCAGCAGTCCACACACGAACGGCGGCCGTGATTTGAAGTGCTAGCTTCGAGAGAATACCAATCCTTTTTGTTTCTCTCCAAAACGATCAAGAGCATACCAAAAACCCTAAGTCGTTTCTAAAACGAAAACAGAGTTTCGGCCTTTTTTTCTTTCGTACCTGTGTTCTAACTTAAAGCGTCTATTTATACAACCCTTGTATATAGACGGTTAAGCAAATTACACATATACCCTTACTTAAAGAAGTATAAGTGTAATACACCACAAGGACATTTCAGTCATGAATTTTATCACATAAAATTCATCTTTCTGAATCATCTTAAAATCTCGTAAAACCATTCTTAGTGTGCGACCCAATAGGCTCATACAACGTTGGCAGTGTACCAAAACACATTTTGGTATACAAGTCATAAGCAGTCTCTAGTAAGATATTATGACTACCCAAGTGGTACGAATATCAAATCGATACAACCTAATCAATAGTGTATATAACATCCTTTTGTCACACGATATCCTTTTGATCAAATATAAGGCATGGAATTGTCATCCAACATGTTCAATCGTACTAGTCTCGATCTCTAGGTAGACCGAAGACATCCAAGTGACATTGATCAATATCAATTCAATTAGACTAGGCCTTTTAACAGTCTAACACATCAAGGGATCCACTAGATATCTCTCTTTATATGAGAGGGACAAATTCTATCTCGATTACACAACTTCATCGCATTGCTCACACAGTAACCAATCACAACCTTTTATAATTGTCCGGTTAAAGACAACGTTTGATTGTGTCGAATTACTGTGTTCCTAATGTTGAAATCTCTGGCAATCTCAAGTCAGAGGACTGAAAAATATACCTATCATGAGAAACAACTATGACTTAATCCATGTGATGTTCTCATAGCGGGTCAGTCCAGTACTTTGTTCCCTAACAAGTACTCGTGATCTTGATTCGTGTCCCTATACGTATAATCATCATATGATCATCAATCAAGACTCACACTAGTCTTAATTCATTATAGTTCCCGGTATAATGATCGACTAGGGACATTTAGGATATTTATGTAAATACCCATGGATCTTATTATAATGTAAACATGCAAATTAATTATAATAAACAACAAATGAAATCCTCTATTTTATTAACTAAAAGTATTCATAAAGACAATTAATGGATTGACCTAGGGCACATGCCCCATCATTTTCTTGCACCAATAGTGGAAAACGTTCTTCGAGACGACATCATACAAAACGAAAATTATTTCCACCTCCTCCATTTGGTTATAGGTAATTAGTATTTTTTAATATAATAATTTCAATTTGAGTATATTTATCTACATGTTCAGTCATGCATGCTTTGTGTTGTTTTTTTACATTTGTAAAGGTGGAGACATGCGTTGGAGACCACGGGAACATCAATGCACGTGCTGACAAAATATAGAGAAATGATTGACATGCAAACACCCGATGAAGTAAGAAATCTGAATCATTTTTTCCAACTAGTGCTTATGTCGACATCATGCGAAATGCGAATTTTATTCATTTCAAGTTGTTTTTTATGACTACAGGTAATTTGGGAACCGTATCCTAAGACAGTGATAAGGGACCTGCTTGCATATTGTAGTAGTGATCGTGCTATTTGGCGAACCAGGGCACCTTTGCTTTTCTTCTGTGTTGTCGAAATATATAATCCTGATAGAGTCATGCGACAAATGATACCACCTTTACATAGCACAAGCATGCAGCTACATAAGATTGACTTGAGAGGGAAAACATATAAGGATTGAAGTGCGGAACATAGTGCTTATGTCTGCATGTGGAATGAACATGCCTCCAATATTGCGAGTGATGAAATATTAGAGGAGCCATTGGACTTTTACAACCCGTATATGCTATGGTATTGTCGCATTACACGACGATTCATGTCTCGTCGTGGAGTTATTGCTGAGGCATTGGTAAGTTCAATTTTATTTTTTTCAGTCATGAAGTCTTTCAAATAGTTGTTTTCATTTTACTTTCGCATACAGCTTCCTAAATATTTTATATGTAGGCTCATGAAATGACTTCAATTCATCAGTCGACATTGGGTGATGATGTGTCTATTGCACGTATTAGAGATGTAGTAGCTGCATCGACTTTGACTGCAGTACATGCAGATTATCGGATGCATAATATGCCCACTTCATTTTTCTCATAAATCTTCTCATTATGATACACGTTCGAGGCATGACACTCCAGTGTATACTCCATCAGTGCCTCTCAACGAGTTTGAGACTCCACATACTCCATCAGTTCCTCCCAACATGACATTCGAAGCTATGGAAGCCTTTCCATTTGATAGGGCACCTACATCTTCGCGCCATTTTAACGCAAGTCCAATAATGATGAATTTCTCTGGGAGTATAAGTACTCATGATGGTGGAATGCGTGATATCGATGATATTCAAAGAGAATATGCTCAAAATCCTGCTGATGTGGGCCATTCGGATGTCCCGTTAGCTTTAAACCGTAATGTCCGAGTCGTAAAGAGAACACGTTGTGGGACTGGAAGTCATTATTTGGGGTCAGACTAGGACTTTTTCTTAACTATTATAAGGCATTTTCTTCTTTTTCATATTTGCTTTATAGTTGATCATCTAGCAATTTCATCATTTATAGCAATTCGAATTGCAAGTTCTTCATTTTTGATGGGTTTTAACTAATTTTTTGTTGATGTGTTGAACCTCAAAAATTGAAACTTTGTGTATGATATTATTGGAAACAACATCTGCATTTTACCTTGCACTCCCATATTTACTAATTGTCTATGTTTTCTACCTTCAAATCATTTGACAGCTTCCTTGTTGAGATGGAGGAGAATTTAGTTACCACAGCCTGCACAATATATTCAGATAGATCAGAGTAGGAAGCATCAAATCATACAACTGATCTACATCACAAAGCCTTCAGAAATAATTGGAAGTTCTTATACTTCTCTAGTCGTCTTCTGCATTAAGTTTTTAGTGCTCAAGAAGCGCAACCTACTATGCAACAAGACACGCAGTGGACTCGAACACTACCAAGTGGGCATCTATAACTTCTAGACTCCTTAATGGCTACATTGTTCAATAGAATTCCAATCATGCGAGACAAAGTTTTCTGTGCTACAGCAGATTATAACGCACTTCAAATAGATTTTCTTAGTTTAGTTAATTAGTGTAATCCATTTATTTTCCTGCATGGACTACACTTTTTTCAATAAACAAGGTGAAATTAAACAAGCAGATGTAGTAATCTTCTATCTAATATTGTTAGAAATGACACCATCTTAGGACATCCCTTCATTACATGGAAATACAAAAGCAGTACTCAGGTGTGAAATTTGATTTCCAAACTTAAGTTACTATCGAATAAAATAAACGAGGAGATATTAAACATCGCCGCAAATTGGCAATATCAAAAGTTAAATCTTTTTCAACTAAAACTTTCAATTCATAGTTGAAATGAACAAAGAAGGCCAAAATCAACAACAATGTGGCAAAGAAGGCCAACCTTTGAAGCTCCATTGGAAAGCTTTGAAAACATTTAAAAAAAATAACTTCACCCGGAAAACGTGACTGCAACTCACGACTTCCTCTTGCTAGAAAACGTGATTTGAAGTCGCGTTTTCCAGTGACAAACCAACCAACTTAGGTGGTGGGTGATGTGGCAGTGACGTGGCGAGAAGTGTGTTACTTTTGAAAATATTTTGGTGGGTGTGTTGGGTTGATAAATTTTATCCCTAAATGTACTATTCAAGCAAAAAGTCCCACACTATGGTGCGTTTCATGAGTGTTGCTTGAGTTGATGTATGTGCACGTAGTATTTTTCACGTTAGGGGCTAGGGTTTGCGTGAGTTTTTCTTAAAATGAATTACTCATTTTTAAAAAGGTGTTATTCATGCATGGGTGCCACTCAATGATGCATTCCTAAAACACACATTACATTACTTTTGTAATTTTAAAGAAACTCTCCCTACTTGTTGAATATTAAAAGAAAAAAACAACATTACTTTTTTAATTACTAAGTCTTTTGCTAGTGCAATGGTGACTCGGTTGGAACACATGAACAAATATGCAATTATTAGCATCCTTTCAGTACAACACTTAGAATTTTTTGTACACACATAAATTTCGATACACAAATCAATATATAGTAAGCGAGTGTTCATTACAAGTGTTTAAGGTTGAAAGAGGGGCGGGAAATCACTGTTCCCCGCGGTGCCCCGCCCCAATGGGGCAAGGATTCCCCATTTTTTCTCCACCCTGCATCCCTTGTAGGGATTCCCCACCCTGCATCCCTTGTTTAAAATTCTCCATTTTTATGTATTTACAAAAAAATTATATAACTTTTTTACTTGAAACATATGTAATATATGGAATGAAACTCGAGATCTCCGACAATAAAATTTATTTTTACCATTAAATTAATTCTATAATATATATATATATATATTTAGAACATCATTGAAATATATTTGCCATAATAGTTTTGAAAATCTTTTATATTTAATTAAGTATGATAACTTGTAACTAAGGATCGAACTTCGATTTCACCGTATAATTCGCTCTTATGAAAATCAGAATTAATTTGGAGAAGTTAAATTCACTTCGAAGAATTTTTGTAAAAAATCGCCAACTTAGTGAAATTTAGAGAATTGTTATTTAAATGAAATGTATACATAATTTTATTTTATGGAATGCTAAAATAAACACAATTATATATTTATACCACAAAAATCTATAATTAGTGATTTTAACCTATTTTATTGACACTATTCATCCATATACATTACACGTGTTTATGGTAGATTGTTCTAAGATTTTTTCTTCTCTTTATAATTCACACTAATATTTACATCATAGATTCATGAATCATATTAGCTAATAAGAAAGTTCACTGCAGTCCATTGCAAAAATAGAAAAGCACGTTAAATTAGATGAAATGTTTGAGTCACTCAGAAATATTTGATTAAGTATACATTTCACTACCACATAGAACAACGAGGTTCTTCATAACCTCCCCCACCACTTAAATTACGTAAAATGGTTTGTTCTCCGAAATTAAGACAATATTGAAACCATGACATATAGTTACAATAATTGTCCTTATATGACTCGATGTGATACTGATATTGTCGAGAATCCATGTTGACTCCTAATCTTGGATACATAGGATCCTCATAAGGACTTAAAAAGAAGCATGCCAATGCCAGTGGATTACTCGCCGTCAATGGATATGAGCTTGAAGAGTCAAAATCCGCATGCTTAGAACGTTCATGCCATCCAATTTTATTATGACCAAATGCACCCATTAAAATAACAAATCAACGACATATGTAATTAATATTAGCAAAGTAATGAGTAATAATTTATTTTTTTATATCTTACCTTGGGGAGAAAATTGTGGATAGTCATTAGACTTGCTATAGTCCAAACTTGACCTTGTGAAGTAGTTACTTTTGCTCGAGAAGCTATCTTTAACGCTAATGCTACAAAATGCACTCGTCAAATAATCAACATCACCGATTTCTATATTTTCTTGAGATGCATGCTTACATCTGTGACGCTGATACATAATTTTTTCTTTGGGTATTGATCTGTATAAAGACCTTAAAATCTAACTCATGTCACGTATCATTTCAGGGTCATAGGTGGGACCCACTTGTCGTGATACGTATGTCCAAACCTCGGGAGTCGACATTGAAGAATGTTATTTTTGTTTGATGCTTGTATTATGTATGACACAAAAGATCGAACAATTTAATAATTTTGAAATGTGCGGGTAAGGTGCATGCGGAGCATATCAGTGTCGAGACGAGCGAAAACGTACCTGAAGTTGCGTGTCAACGTGGGTACGAGGTAGCGGCCTATGAGGTAAGTCTATTGTGAGCTAAATATGGTTTTATACTAGCTTTAATGTGGCCATATTTAAAGCGGAATTAAGTAGGCCTAAGTTAGTAAAATAAATGTAGTGGCCACATGATGTGCATCGTCATACGTATCAACTAATCTACAAGTCAAATGAGTAAACTATTGGAGTCATTTAAGAATGAGTTGGGAAATTATTGAATGAAGGTAGACCACTAGACAAACCTCGAGATACGTGTGCAGATATGATCAATGGCTATGGCTCAAACATATCCATGTCAAATAAAACACCTAAGTCAATACAATTTATCATTCGTGCTCATCAAATCAGTAGGCAAGGAAAGAAGAGAGAAAAGAAAGTTTGTTGGAGTAATCTTATTGGAGGAGAAGTGTGCAAATCATTGAAGCTTTAGTGAAGAAGAAGAAATTCTTCAAGCTAGGTAACTTCTCCACTCCATTAAGTTGATGAATTCATAGAATTTGATGTTGTTGTTGTTGTTGTTGTTGTTTTTTGTTGGGGTTGATGTTAGGGACATTTTGTAGTGTGTATAAGGGTCTCTAAGCAAGGGTTCCCACACATAAGACGTGTGTGGGTAAAGAAGCTAGTCCCTTCACATCGTCGCCCCGATGTGAAGAAAAATGAGCAAGGGTTCCCACACAAAGGACGGGTGTGGGTAAAGAAGCTAGTTCAAAACAAAAACGAAAACAATAACAAAATCATAGATACGAACACTAGATCTTTTAGGCAAAATAGAAATAGAAAAGAAAAACAAATACAAAGGGGAGAAAAAATTCGTTTAGGAACATGGAACATAGGAACATTTACGGGGAAGTCAATAGAACTAGTAGATCCATAATTAGAAGGAGAGTCAATATTGCTTGCCTCCAAGAGACAAAATGGGTAGGAGAAAAGAGTAGAGAAATAGGAAGCACAGGGTTTAAATTGTGGTACACTGGTATAGATAGAAAATGCAATGGAATATGAATTGTGGTGGATAATGATTATAAGGATAAGGTCGTAGAGGTTAAAAGAATGGGGGATAGATTGATTCTAGTTAAATTAATTATTGGAGACGAAAAAATTAACATACTTAGCGCATATGCACCACAAGTAGGATTAAGCGAGAGCATCAAACACAAGTTTTGGGATGATATGGATGGATTTATGCGAGTATACCATTAGATGAAAAGGTTTTTATTGGAGGAGATTTAAATGGGCATGTCGGGGTAAGTAACGATGGGTTTGAGAGAGTTCATGGAGGTTTTGGTTACGGTAATAGAAATGAAGAAGGAGAATCAATTTTAGAATTTGCTTCAGCATATGATCTTGTCTTAGCAAATACTAGTTTTAGGAAGAGGAGTCGCATATAATTACTTTTAGTAGTGGTCATAACAAGAGTCAAATAGATTTTCTTTTAACAAGAAAAATAGATAGAAAACTATGTAGAGACGCAAAGTAATACCTGGTGAAGCACTTACTACCCAACATAAGTTAGTAGTACTTGATATTAAGCTAACAAAACGGAAAAATATGAATAAAAGAGTAAGCGACCCTAGAATAAAGTGGTGGAACCTAAAACATAGTAAACAAGTAGAGTTTAGAGAAAAACTACTAAAGGAAAATGTTTGGAATCTTGACTTAGATGCTAATACAATGTGGCTAGAAATGAGTAGTTGCATAAGGAGGGTGGGATCAAACATATTAGGTATATCTAAGGGCTTGGGACCTACAAAGAAGGAAACATGGTGGTGGAACGAGGATGTCCAACGAGCAATTAAGACTAAAAGAGATATGTATAGGAAAATACCTAAGTGTCAAGATGAAGATGCGTACAATCAATATAGAGAAGCTAGAAAACAAGCTAAAAAAGTAGTTAGTCAAGCTAAAACAAATTTCATGGAAGATTTATATACAAAGTTAGGTAATAGAGATGGCGAAAAATATATATATAGGCTAGCCAAATTAAGAGATAAAAAGAAACAAGGCCTAAGTCATGTAAGATGTATTAAGGACGAAAATCAAAATGTTTTAACGCGCGAGGAGGATATTAAGGAGAGATGGAGAAGTTACTTCAATAGTTTATTTAATGATGGCCAAGTTGATGCTATAATAGATGAAAACCCACACCAAGAAGAAATGTAAACTATACACGCAATATTAGCATTGTAGAAGTTAAAGAGGCATTGAAAAGAATGAAAATAGGAAAAACATGTGGCCCAGATGAAATACCCATAGAGGTTTGGAAATGCTTAGGAGAAATCGGATTGACTTGGTTGACAAAGCTTTTCAATAAAATTTTAAAATCAAAACGGATGCCAATGGATTGGAGAAGAAGCACGCTTGTGCCAATTTTCAAAAACAAAGGAGACATTCAAAGTTGCTCAAACTACCGGGGAATTAAACTCATGAGTCACACTATGAAACTGTGGGGAGGATAATTGACAATAGGCTAAGGAGAGAAACGACAATATCAGAGAACCAATTTGGTTTCATGCCTGGGAGGTCAACTATGGAAGCGATTTTCCTTGTAAGACGATTGTTAGAAAAATATAGAGAAAAGAAAAAAGATCTTCATATGGTATTCGTAGATTTAGAAAAAGCATATGATAGGGTCCCTAGAGATGTGCTTTGGTGGGTTCTAGAAAGAAAAAGAGTGCACGCTAGATACATAGACACTATTAAAGATATGTACGATGGAGTAGTAACGAGTGTAAAGACATTTGGAGGAGCTACAAAAGAATTTCCCATTACGATAGGACTACATAAAGGATCGGCTTTAAGCCCATATCTATTTACTTTAGTTATGGATGAATTAACTAGACATATTCAAGAGGATATACCATGGTGTATGCTATTTGCAGATGATATTGTCTTAGTGGATGAAACTAAAGATGGAGTGAATAGGAAATTAGAACTCTGGAGAAATACATTAGAATCTAAAGGCTTTAAGTTGAGTAGGACGAAAACTCGAATACATGCACTCGTGAGTTTGGAAACACTAGACATCGAGATGACGGAGTGGTAAAATTAGGGGAAGTAGAAGTGCCTAGGGTAAACCACTTTAGATACCTAGGTTCAATCATACAAAATGATGGTAACATTGAAAATGATGTCACACATAGAATCCAAGCTGGATGGAAGAAATGGCGGAGTGCAACGGGGGTGATTTGTGATCGACATGTTCCCACTAAGTTAAAAGGAAAATTTTATAGGACCGCAATTAGGCCAGCTATGCTCTATGGAAGTGAATGTTGGGCAGTAAAGCAACAACAATTACATAAAGTGAATGTAGCAGAAATGAGGATGCTTAGGTGGATGTGTGGTAAAACCCGTAAAGATAGAATAAGAAATATAGAAATTCAAAGACAAGTAGGAGTAGCACCAATTGATACAAAGATTAGGGAAGGGCGGTTGCGATGGTTTGGTCACCTGCAAAGACGGCCTACAAATGCCCCAACTAGAAAACTTGACTCAATAGAAACTGTAGAAATTCGACGAGGTAGGGGTTGACCAAAGTTAACATGGGATGCATTAATTAAGAGAGATTTGAATGGTTTGCAAAGCTCACCATCAATTGCACTGAATCGAGCACAATGGAAAAGTTTGATCCATGTAGCCGACCCGAGTTAATTCGGGACTGAGGCTATGTCGTTGTTGTTGTTGTATAAGGGTCTCTAAGGCGTTAACAAGATCTATGTGTAGCAAAAACTCAAAATTCAAAATACAGAATTCGAGTTCTGCTGCATATAGCGCGCTAGGTTGATAATCTAGCGCGCTAATATTTATTAGCATGCTAGATATCAGAGGTAGCGCGCTAATATTCAAATTAGCGCGCTAGCAGTTTAGCGCTAAAGGTAATGCACTAAAATCGGAAAATTAGCACGCTAATATGAGAATTAGCGTGCTAATTACCCTGGCAGTATAAAAATCTGTAATTTTCAAAAGTTCCTTAAACACTTTAAATCGGTGTAATATCCCAAGTAAAGGTTCCAATGCACTCAAAAACCAATAAAATGATATTAGGAATCTAAGGAAGAGTTAAGATGATTCAAAAACACGTTTAGGAGTGTTGGGAGGCCAAATAGGCTAGGAACAAGCTTTGTGGATTTGAGGTAAGTAAACCAGCTAGGAAGTGCACATTATTTCATTTTAAGTTATTGAATATTGTTGTTCATTGCTTGTTATCTTGGAATTCCATTTTAATTGAGTTGCCCGAGGGTAAGTGAGTCAACGGTGATCCTTGGAAGGAGTGGCTGGCTGAGGTGACATACCAGAGTCATGATCTCAGGATGCACTGCACTGGATACTGATTCTTGATGGGGTGCGAGTTCTTAGTGTGGTTGTTCCAGGAAATCTCACTATCTCATGGGTTATGGGCTTGTAAGTGTACCAAGTCCTAGAACCTGAGTCTTGATGTTTTGCCAAGACTCAATGACGTATTGGTCGGGAATACTTGCACATCTCTGTTTGCATTCCTGGACACTCATGTATCGATTACTTTTGATTTATTTACAGTTTTTATTTATTCATGCATTCTTATACCTTTCGTTCTATCTTTATGAATATAGACTGATTTATTTATTTTGAAATGTTCTTTAGTATCCTACCGGCCTTACTTACCTGGACTCGTTAATCCTATGTTTAACTGAGTGCAGATCCGCAATCGAGTAAGGGAAATAGGTCAGTGCTATGAGATTTATTGCGAGGACTTTTGAGTGGCCTTTTCTCTCGCATTTTTGTAGGTTTTCGTATTATTTATGTATATTATTTTGCCACATGGGGTATATGGGTTTTGTAAGATACCTTAGAGTATGAAGATGATATTATTTTTCTCTCGTTTATATATTATACCTGATGACTAAGTTATGCAGGGTTATCCACACTCTAGGTTGTCGTGATTGATTTATGTAGGTTTGTTTATATTTTTTTAAGTTGAAATAACTTCCGCATAAACTTTGAATAACTCACTAAAAATGTATAATCTTCATTTTCTTGTATGACAAATGGTTAGGAAGATTGACTAGGCTTGCGTTGACTTTGCGAGGATTAACTTGGGGTCCACGTAAGTCTAGGCCGAGCGAGGCCCAATTTAGATTGTGGAACTGGAGCCGTCACAATCTGCGTGATTGATGATCCTGATTTTCGTAAGTGACTTGATAAAACCAACTCATTTACCCTTGGTCTTGATATTGTTCTGGATACTGATTATCAATGTGCATTCTACCATCACCACCACCACCATCGTCAACATCACCACCATTGTCGCCATCATCAACGTCATCATTATCCTCATTGTCACCAAACTCATCACTGCTTGAACCTATGGAGTCATTTTCATCATCACTACCACCGTTTGAAATGTGAAAATCATTATCGTCGTCATTAATTGAATTCCCAGATAAGCCAATTGGACCCCTAGTGACCTCATTCTCCATAAATTGATTAACATCATCGCCCATTTCAGTTGCAATATGTGAGTTTAGCCTACCCCTGGTTCATTCATCAGAGGTTGATATGTTTCTCTTATCCAATTATATAAAGGATTTTCTTCCCCCTCTTCAGAAAATATTTCTATTAAATCAATTGGCTCATGCGATAAAGCATTCACGATATTTTTCTTGGTTTTTTTTGCACGTAGCCTCATATTGTAGTGCACAAAGACAAGCTTTTGTAGTCTTTCATACCCCAACCTATTTCTTTGTTTTGAATGTATCAAGACAAATGTGCTCTAATCACGTTCACAACTTGAAGAAGATGTTGTTTGTGATAAAATCTTGATGGCACATTCCTCAAGTTTGAAGCCAAGTTACCATATAAATACCACCACTCTATTGCTCAAGTAAAAAATAAAAGTGGATTCAATAAAAATCATAAGTGCAACTAATAAAAAATGAGGAAATATATCAATGCTTAATGTTTTTATTTACCTGGATGTGTTTTTTTTCTTCCACTTTCAGCTGCACGAGATCCAAATGATGTCATTGAGTCCCAAAAATATTTCAACGACAAAAAATAAGCATGTATATAGTTTTAAATGTTGATAGAGATATTATTAGAAAAATGAAATTAAGCTTATTTAAAGCTTACTTCATTCAATGTAGCTGATTGTATTTATGGGTTTAGTTCTAGTTTTCCCATCACTTCATTTAAAACTTGTTGCAACCTTGGGTTGATGCTCGTATCTTCTTCATATTGATATATTGGATTCAAAAAGTAAGCTACAAAAACTTAAAAGAGAATCAATTAAACACATTTCTATAAATCAACCAACAATCTATTATTCATATGAGTTTAATTGTCAAATATACAAGCTTCATGAAGTGGGTGGCACAATTGATTTGTCATCTTTCTTCCACAATTTTTATAATGTAGTTGTGTGACCTTAGTGAGGTTACTTCAATTGACTCTTTCATCAATCTTATCGCCTCGCACAAGGCTCCTATTATGGATTTTTTCTCGCCATCTACCATCTTCAATTCTTTGACAATTGGATCAAGAGAGTTTACTACACCTTGAGCTTTATCCCAAAAAGATGTTGATGTAACCAGTTTTTCAACTTCTTTCACTTGTGGAGTTTTACTATAGAGGTAGCTTGCTCATTCTCTTGTTGAAAACATATCCCTGAGACCTTGTTTCTTCTCCAAAACACTTTTTTGGGAAATATAATTGGTGGCAAACCGAGTGATCCCGGTCTAATGATATCGCCCCCACATTTTTCTCTCTTGAACGCCAATACCCAGCCATGATTGTAAATGTAATTTGTAGTTTTTCTAGCCTGATCGACAATCGTTTTAACTCTTTTATGATTTCCAATTTCCTTTAGCATCAAATCGATCGATGCGGTGTACCGCATAAGGCATCCAAAATAAATTATATTTTTCCATCATTTTTTACCAGCTTTCTTGAAAGAAAATCCATTATCAGTTACCATTTGGACAACATACTCTTTTCCCACCTTCTTCACAACATCAACCATCAATTTATGGTCCTTTGCAGTTGATACATCAACAGAGTTGTGAAAGATTGTTTTTCCATCACAATAGACCATGAAGTTAATTATCAACATTCTCGTCGGTTCGGTCCAACCGTCACACATTATTGTGACTCCATATATTGTGATCAACTTTTCTTCAAGCTTGCAATGTAGGTCTGCAATTCATTATATTCATCATCTAAAAGGTCATGCATAAGTTTATAAGCTGTAGTTCCCTTGAATCCAGGTCCACAATTTGCTATTTCATCTATTACGGCTTGATAATAGGGAGTATTAGTTGGAACATGTTCTGCAATGCTATTGTAATAGAATAATTTTGACAACACCTTATTGATTTTTAATAAGCTCCCCGACGTCAAGCTCAACCGCCTTTGATTAGCATTCGGCTTTCTAAAGGAATTAGGGTCTTGAGAAAAATTTGGCTTTCTTACTCTTGCTGAACGCACGAGGCCATCCACATCCATTGAAAAATTTGCTTGTCTCACACTTGATGCACGCATAAGTCCACTTCTGCGAGCTTCTTGCCCTCGAATGGGATTTTCAAATCCACGTCCACTTGAAATCCCCGCTGCTTCATGAGTTGAAGGACCATAATTTGGTCTTGCCATATTAAACCTGTATTGTTGTTCAGCTTCCCATCCCTCATCCATAGAATTCCTTACAGTCATTCTATGTTGTGTTCTCTCATAATTTGTGGTGTAATCCAAAGGACAAACAACATCATCATCATCTTCAAGATTTCTTGGAGGTTCCATCAAAACATCAGTAAATGCCTTGTGTTTTTTTTTCCTTTTTTAACCCTGTCAACTAATTCTTCATGCAAATGTATTTTCATTTCATCTCGAACGGACTTTGGACAATTTGGACAAGTTTTAACATTTTTGAAACATCCTGCAAGATGTTCTTTCAATCTTGACACTCCCCCCGATTTGATTTCTTGTTTGCAAAATCTACAGCACACTTTTTGTCGATTATCATTAATAGGATCTCCATATTTCCAACAAATATCACAATCTTTTCGAGGAGGCATTCCTCAATCAAATGTATCTGCATATACTAATATTATATATATATATATATATATTATCATGGATATAAAAAAAACTGTTGAAAAACTAAACGTTATTTTTTAGATTAAATGGATGAGTAAATTTGCTTGGTTTGACAAAAAAATACACTAATATTTGAAAACAACTATACACTTCCATTTAAAAAAACAACTACATACTAAATTATTAATATAGAATTTTTATGTATGCATGTATGTATATAGTACACTTAAACAATTAAATCACAAAAACACTAGATTAGAATAAGTTTACAAGTTGTTATTTTTTAATAAGTTTCAATTAGTGTTTGTAAAATGTATTTTTTTAAGTACAATGTATAGTTTGTTTTATCTTTGTACTTTATATGTATTTTCGTGAAATGGATCAAACATATATAAATCTTGAGGCGTTCCCACCTAGCGACGACTGCATCGGAGCCCGGGTGAAGTAAGAAATGAGCAAGGGTGTATTTCACATCGCCGCCTGGGGTATGAAGAAAAATGAGCAAGGTCCCACAAATAGGATGTGTGTAGGTAAAGAAGATAGTCCCTTGACATCGTCGCCCGAATGTGAAGAAAAATGAGCAACAGTTCCTACATAAAGGACGGGTGTGGGTAAAGAAGCTAGTTTAAAACAAACATGAAAACAAAAACAAAATTATAGATACGAATGCTAGATCTTTCGGACAAAATATAAATAGAAAAGGAAAACAAACACAAAAGAGGGAAAATTCGTTTAGGAACATGGAACATAGGAACACTTACAGAGAAGTCAATAGAACTAGTAGATACTATGATTAGAAGGAGAGTAAATATTGCTTGCCTCCAAGAGACAAAATGGGTAAAAGAAAAGAGTAGAGAAATAGGAAGCACAAGGGTTTAAATTGTAATACAACGGTATAGATAGAAAATGCAATGGAGTAGGAATTGTGATGGATAATGATTATAAGGATAAGAGAATAGGGGATAGATTGATTCTAGTTAAATTAATTATTGGAGACGAAAAAATTAACATACTTAGCACCTAAGCACCACAAGTAAGATTAAGCGATAGCATCAAACACAAGTTTTGGGATGATATGGATGGATTTATGCAAAGCATACCATTAGTTGAAAAGGTTTTTATTGGAGAAGATTTAAATGGCCACGTCGGGGCAAGTAACGATGGGTTTGAAAGAGTTCATAGAGGTTTTGGTTAGGGTAATAGAAATGAAGAAGAAGAATCAATCTTAGAATTTGCTTCAACATAGGATCTTGTCTTAGCAAATACTAGTTTTAGGAAGATGGAGTAGCATATAATTACTTTTAGTAGTATTCATAACAAGAGTCGAATAGATTTTCTTTTAACAAGAAAAATAGATAGAAAAATATGTAGAGACAACAAAGTAATACCTGGTGAATTACTTACTACCCAACATAAGTTAGTAGTACTTGATATTAAGCTAAAATGACGACATAATATGAATAAAAGAGTTAGCGGAGAATAAAGTGGTGGAACCTAAAAAATAGTAAACAAGTAAAGTTTCGAGAAAAACTACTAAAGCAAAATGTTTGGAATCCCGAATCAGATGTTAATACAATGTGGCTAGAAATGAGTAGTTGCATAAATAGAGTGAGATCAAACGTATTAGGTATATATAAAGGCTTGAGAACACCAAAGAAGGAAACGTGGTGGTGGAACGGGGATGTCCAACGAGTAATTAAGACTAAAGGAGAGATGTATAGGAAAATAGAAAATACCTAAATGTCAAGATGAAGATGCGTACAATCAATATAGAGAAGCTGGAAAACAAGCTAAAATAATAGTTAGTCAAGCTAAAACAAATTTCATGGAAGATCTATATACAAGGTTAGGTAATAGAGATGATGAAATATATATATATATATATATATATATATATATACATATAGGCTTGCCAAATTAAGAGATACAAAGAAACAAGACCTAAGTCATGCAAGACGTATTAAGGACGAAAATCAAAATGTTTTAACGCGCGAGGAGGATATTAAGGAGAGATGGAGAAGTTACTTTGATAGTTTATTTAATGATGGCCAAGTTGATACTATAATAGATGAAAACCCACACCAAGAAAGAAATGTAAACTAGACATGCAATATTAGAATTATAGAAGTTAAAGAGGCATTGAAAAGAATGAAAATAGGGAAAGCATGTAGCCCAGATGAAATACCCATAGAGGTTTGGAAATGCTTAGGAGAAATTAGATTGACTTGGTTAACAAAAATTTTCAATAAAATTCTAAAATCAAAACGGATGCCAATGGATTGGAGAAGAAGCACGTTTGTGCCCATCTTCAAAACAGAAGAGACATTCAAAGTTGCTCAAACTACCAGGAAATTAAACTTATGAGTCACACTATGAAACTTTAGAAGAGGATAATTGACAATAGGCTAAGGAGAGAAGCATGTTGGATTTTGGGGTTCATACGCAGCGGAGATTACAAAATAGTTTTGACAAAAACCCCAACAAGATCCGAATCTAATTCCATTAAAAATGTTTAAACCATGAAAAACTTAATCATACCTCAATCGCAATATACCTTTCTGAAGGTTGATCGATCTCTAAGGCGCTGCCAACGACGAACGCCCTCTATCAGCAGTCCACACACAAACAACGGCCGAGATTTGAAGTGCTAGCTTCGAGAGAATACCAAACCTTTTTGTTTCTCTCCAAAACGATCCAGAGCATACCAAAAACCCTAAGTCGTTTCTAAAATGAAAATAGAGTTTCGGCTTTTTTTTCTTTTTCGTGCATGTGTTCTAACTTAAAGCGTCTATTTATACAACCCTTGTATATAGACGACAACAACAACAACAACAACATAGCCTCAGTCCCAAATTAACTGGGGTCGGCTACATGGATCAAACTTTTCCATTGTGCTCGATTAAGTGCAATTGATGGTGAGCTTTGCAAACCATTCAAATCTCTCTTAATTAATGCATCCCATGTTAACTTTGGTCTACCCCTACCTCGTCGAATTTCTATAGTTTCTATTGAGTCAAGTTTTCTAGTTGGGGCATTTGTAGGCCGTCTTTGCAGGTGACCAAACCATCGCAACCGCCCTTCCCTAATCTTTGTATCAATTGGTGCTACTCCTACTTGTCTTTGAATTTCTATATTTCTTATTCTATTTTTACGAGTTTTACCACACATCCACCTAAGCATCCTCATTTCTGCTACATTCACTTTATGTAATTGTTGTTGCTTTACTGCCCAACATTCACTTCCATAGAGCATAGCTGGCCTAATTGCGGTCCTATGACTACAAAAAAACAGCAAATCAGAAACGGAATTAGAAACGAAAATAAGTTTCGTTTCTAAATCAGAAACGGAATTAGAAACGGAATAAGTTTCGTTTCTAAATTAAAAAGTTAGAGACGGAATTGAGACGGACTAATTCAGAGACGAAATTGAGACGAATCAGAGACGGAAATAGAGACGGAAATAGAGACAAAATTAATTCCGTCTCTAAAAAATGGCGCCAATATTCCCACCAATATTTTTATTTATTACAACCATCCATTACGTCTTGAGATTCGTGCGTGCTTCGATCTCGATGATTCAAAAATGGGGACCAAAACTTTCTCTCTCCCTAAAATCTCTCTCCCTCACCGCTTTCTCTCTCTCTCTCTCTCAACGAAACCTCTCTCCCTCACCCTCACCGCTCTCTCACTCAACGAAACCTCTCACCGTTACCGCCTCTCTCTCTCACCGTCACCGCCGCTCTCTCTCACCATCACCGCCTTCTCCTCTCTCTCTCACCGTCACCGCTCTCTGCTCTCTCTTTCACCGTCACCGCTCTCTCTCTCTCTCACCGTCGCCGCTCTCTGCTCTCTCTCTCTCAGCTTCTCTCTGCTCTCATTCTCTCACCCTCTCTCTCACCCTCTCTCTCACCGCTCTCTCGCTCTCTCTCCCTCGTACCGCTCTCTCACCGAAATCTCTCTCCCAAACCCTAAATCTTTGCTTGACGAGGCCGTCGGTCTCGCGCGCTGCTGTCTGCCGGAGATTAGAGCCTCGGAAGCCCTAAGCCGTCGCCGATGTTCGTTGTCTGCTGGAGATTGGACAGTGGTGAATCTGATGAGAGTATGTGTGTATGAACAGGTGATCTCCCTCCTCATTTGAGGAATGATGAACCTTTGCAGTTATGTATTGATTAAACCTTCGTCTCTGTCTTTCGAACTCTCTCGATCTCGTTGTTGAGGTATCGTGTTTTCTTCGATTACTCTTGCTTGCATTTCTGATTTAGGCTTTGTCGAGACCTCAACTAATTTGGGATCGATTATGGATATGTGAGGATGGTTGCGGTGATTGGGGCTTTTAAGCTTTATCATATATCTGTCGTGACTTGTGTCGATGCGGATTTTCCATCGATGCTTAAAAGTCTTATGCTTCATGATTCTGATAGTCAGGTATCAGCCCAAATTCTCTTCAAAGTTTCATTTTTTTGGATAGTTGATGTGTCTCTAGTTGCGAAAGCAAGTGGAAAAGCTATGGCAAGAGTAAGGATTGAGTCAACAATGTAGGGAGTTGTTTGAAGAGTTCATAGTTTATTGGATTATTTGATAGAGAAGAAGTTGAGTTGGGTTCTGTGGTCTTAATGTTGTGTGGTATGTATCAAAGAAGTCATGTAGCGTTTTCGACCTAATAAAGTTGTGGAAAGGGACATGGATATTGTCCGAGCTTCTAGGGCAATCCACTTCAATGTATATGAGTAAATGAGAGAACTTGACAAACGAAATCAGGCACGACTAGCGTGTTCTAGCCGCATTTTGAAATTTTGAATTTATGATAGCTTTAGAAAAAGAATGTTGTAGTTGGGGCCTCGACCTAGAGGGATTGGGTATGATTGTCACACAGTCACGTATAGTGGTGATTGGGTTTAATTCGCCATGTCCCCACCACACATGAATTCCACATTTGAGTCTCTAGGAATGTTGTCGTGTTGAAGTGAAGAGTTCAACATTGGTAAGATCGGTCAATACCTTTCATTAAGAAAAGAAAAGGTATAATTTCTGGCTTATTTTTTTGGAAGATAGAACTCTAGTTTTGGAAAATCTACTTCTTAAAGCTGATAGTTCATGAGATTTTTATCAAGTGCCACTGAACTTTCTGCATGTGCAGCTTGGGTTGTCAAATTCTTGCTGTAATGAATTTTTCTTCTACACTAAAGTTTTAGACAAAGTAGCATGGATCAAAAAATCAGCCGACCTGCCGAATTTAATTGTTGCTTAGCTGTCATTGTCTTTCGGCATGCCCTTACTCTTCAGAACTCAATAAAATTGTTTTCCTATACAAATACACTACTTAGTTCATACTGATGTTGTACTAGCTTATGCAAAAAAGGAAAATCATAACAACTGATGCTATAGGACAATGGTAGGCTTGTATTCCCAACTTAAATATTTCTTTTCATTTGGTCGTAGTTGCAAATTGTTTATCTCGCCTTACAAGATATATGGAGCTTGGAAGCTAGTTCATCGAGGAGGCTTCCAGGAGAGAGAAGCGTTGCTTAGCAAGCCGGTAATATATTATCTCTTGAACCGGTGTGTTTCACTTTCTAATGCATAGTTTTTAGGAAGTCAATTTTCTCGTTCCCTCATGACATAATTGTTTCAATGTTTTAATTGTGCCTTCATTTTCCTTTTATTTTGTCGGAATAAAGCACCACCTCTTCTCGAAAATTATTTTAGCTTATCTCTCCAGCTTTACATGATGCCTTCTTGCTCCACTTTTGCAGTTCAAGGATTTCAATGAGTGGGCACAATGCCTTGTCCTTGATTTGGTATCAAAATATGTACCCTCTCCGACAAAAATGGTATATTTGATATCATGAATCTTCTTGAAGATAGACTTCAAAGATGCTAATGGTGCTGTTTGTCTTGGCAACCTGGCAAGGTGTTTCGCACATGACGCCGTCCATGATCGATGTACATCAACAGTGTTCCTCTTGTTGAACCCCAATTGTTTTTTTTGTGTTTTAGTAGATATAGAAATACTAGATACTATCAAACTCGATTCTCTATTATAACTTTATAAGAGCTATCGTTATTCTAATTTTCCCGAACCGAAAACTGATCTTACGTTAATACTTGTAATGTTTTGAACTTCGAAGACTATATAAATTTTTGGATAATTTTGGCCGTGGCGCATATAGCATGAATAAATATGCTTTAAAAATTTACATTGTCATTCTTTTTAAGTGCTAATCCTAGATACAGTGGCAAAGAATCATGGCTTTCATGAACTGAAAATTTCTCCTGATAGAGAAGTTGTGAAACTTGAGAAGGCTTTTTTTTTTTCAAAGGTGAACCTGAATCATATAATTTCATTGCAGGTGTATGAGCGTATCAAAGCTCCTCTTCTTACTCTAGTGAGCTCCTAAGTCAAGAACAGCTTTATGCGCTACTTTGAATCACTTACATTTATTGGTTATGCGTGCCCCCATGTTGTTTTCGTGTCGGACTACAAGCACTTCTATTGCCAAGTACAATGAACCATCCTATGTTAAAAAGTCGAAGCTTGATATGCTAACCGCATGGCAAATGAGAACAATACATATGAAATTGGTCAAGTGATTCTTAACTCGTTTTGCAAATTACTTGGTTTTTTTTATGATAGGAAAGTAAAGAATTATATTAATTTCATAAAATAATTACACCAAGTATTGGCAAAAAGGCACACATCAAGGAAAGTCTGGGTCATATGGCTCTCTTGTCCCCTAAAACTGGGACCTACTTACAAAGCTATCTAACAATGCTACAGTCCCCATATCCTCCATTCCTCCTCAAGTAGTTTTCAAATATCAGGCTTAAGGTCTTCTGGAGCCTAGATTCTAGCAAGAACCTTTATCCTAGATGCCGAAATTCTGGAATTCTATTGCATTCCCTCCAATAGTGAGTGATTCCACATGAGGAAGATCTACTTCTCTTATAGATGAGAATCGATCACCGAAGTCACATAAGTACTTCCATGGACATTTAGTTTCATAGAACAGCCTTAGAATCATTTTCAATTATAACCTTTGGCATTCAAGCTTGTTGCATTAGGGAGATTCCATTCATGACTCCTCCAAGCTCTACCTCAAAACCGACTCCTGGGATTCTCTTGCAAAACTTGATTGGGAGGTCATTATGATTCACTTATAGATGAGAATCGATTATTGAAGTTGCATAAGTACTTCCATGGACATTTAGTTTGGTCATTCAAAGAGTCATCCCACAAATGAGAATCATTTTCAATTACGACCTTCGACATTCCAAGTGTGTTGCGAGAGTGAGACTCCATGCATCATGAGCTTTGCCTAAAAAGCTGAATCATTTTCGCCTTTTTTAATTTCATTTTGTATAGTGTCTTCTTAATTTTTTGGAGCATCGAGGACAATTGACTCTTGTTTGTGTTAATCCAGAACTAAATTTCATGTCATTGTTTGGAGCGAGAGATAATTTGCTAATTAACACTATGTTCCTTTCGGATAATGATGAATTTCTTTTTCTTTATTACTTTATTTATGCTGTGTTTGGCTCATACACTTGTGCTTGCGATGATACGTAGTTATCCCATAATATTCTTTATATTCCTATTATTGTTTGTATAATTTAGTGATTTTTTTCTTTTTGATCTTTTTCAGGTGTTTTGTACGAAGTCAAGTATTATTTGAAGCACAATCAACTTTATATTATCTCGGAACACTTCATTTTTTTTCATTTAGAACAATTTTTGCTGTTACTTTTGTAGAAAGATACGATATAGAAATTTTTTAGATTGTTTTTGTTGTTTCGTGTACAGTACATTGAGAAAAGATAATGTTAAGGATATGTTAAGTTTATATAAATTGTGCAATATCAATATTTTATTTTGCTATGATTTTTATTATATATTGGCAGGTTAAATGTGCTTGGATTGAGACCTATATATATAAGACTTTAAAAACTAAACAAAAAGGAAAATTAGAGACGGAAATAGCAACGAAATCTTTGGATTCCGTTGCTATTTCCGTCTCTAATTTTCGTTTTTGTTAGATACATGAATCAGAAACGGATCAAATTCCGTCTCTGATCCGTCTCTGATTAGCAACGGATCAGAGACGGAAATAATCAGAAACGGAATTTATTCCGTCTCTAATCAGAAACGGAATTAGAGACGGAATAAATTTCGTCTCTGATCAAAAACGGAATTTATTCCATTTCTGATCCGTCTCTAAATCAGAAACGGAATCGATTTCCGTTTCTGATTGAATTAACAACGACGTTTTTAGAGACAGAATTGATTCCGTCTCTGTTCCGTTTCTGACTGCAATTAGAGACGGAATTTTTGCAAATCAGAGACGGAAATTTCCGTTTCTGATTTGCTGTTTTTTGTAGTGTATAAAATTTTCCTTTTAACTTAGTAGGAACGTGTCGATCACAAATCACAACCCTTGTATATAGACGATTAAGTAAATTACACATATACCCTTACTTAAAGAAGTATAAGTGTAATACACCACAAGGACGTTTCTGTCATGAGTTTTATCACATAAAATTTATTTTTTTGAATCATCTTAAAATCTCGCAAAATTATTCTTAGTGTGCGACCCAATAGGCTCATACAACGTTGGCAGCGTACCAAAACACATTTTGGTATACAAGTCATAAGCAGTCTCTAGCAAGACATTATGACTACCCAAGTTGTACGAATATGAAATCGATACAACCTAATCAATAGTGTATATAACATCCTTTTGTCACACGATATCATTTTGATCAAACATAAGGCATGGAATTGTCATCCAACATGTTAAATCGTACCAGTCTCGACCTCTAGGTAGACTGAAAACATCCAAGTGACATTGATCAATATCAATTCACTTAGACTAGGCCTTTTAACAGTCTAACACGTCGATGGATCCACTAGATATCTCTCATTATATGAGAGGGACAAATTCTATCTCGATTACACAACTTCATCACATTGCTCACACAGTAACCAATCACAACCTTTATAATCGTCCGGTTAAAGACAACGTTTGATTGTGTCAAATTACTGTGTTCCTAATGTTGAAGTCTCTGGCAATCTCAAGTCATAGAACTGAAAAATATACCTATCATGAGAAACAACTATGACTTAATCTATGTGATGTTCTCATAGCGGGTCGGTCCAGTACTTTGTTCCCTAACAAGTACTCGTGATCTCGATTCGTATCCTTATACGTATAATCATCATATGATCATCAATCAAGACTTACACTAGTCTTAATTCATTATAGTTCCCAGTATAATGATCGACTAGGGACATTTAGGATATTTATGTAAATACCCATGGATCTTATTATAATGTAAACATGCAAATTAATTATAATAAACAACAAATGAAATCCTCTATTTTATTGACTAAAAGTATTCATAAAGACAGTTAATGGATTGACCTAGGGCACATACCCCATCAAAACAACAATATCAAAAAACAAATTTGGTTTCATGCTTGGGAGGTCAACTATGGTGGCAGTTTTCCTTGTAAGACGATTGTTAGAAAAATATAGAGAAAAGAAAAAAGATCTTTATATGGTATTCGTAGATTTAGAAAAAATATATGCTAAGGTCCCCAATGATGTTCTTTGGTGGGTTCTAGAAAGAAAATGAGTGTATGCTAGATACATAGACACTATTAAGGATATGTATGATGGGGTAGTAACGAGTATAAAGACATTTGGAAGAGCTACAAAAGAATTCTCCATTACAATATGACTACATCAAGAATTATCTTTAAGTCCATATTTATTTACTTTAATTATGGATAAACTAACTATGCATATTCAAGAAGATATACCATGGTGTATGCTATAGTCATATGATATTCTCTTAGTGGATGAAACAAAAGTTAGAGTGAATAGGAAACTAGAACTTTGGAGGAATACATTAGAATCTAAAGGCTTTAAGTTGAGTAGGACAAAAACTGAATACATGCACTGTGAGTTTAGAAACACTAGACATCAAGATGATAGAGTGGTAAAATCAGGGGAAGTAGAAGTTCCTAAGGTGAACCACCTTAGATATCTAGGATCAATCATATAAAATGATGATAATATTGACGATGGTGTCACACATAAAATTTAAGCTGGATGGAAGAAATGGCGGAGTGAAATATGGATGATTTGTGATCGAAATGTTCATAATAAGTTAAAAGAGAAATTTTATAGGATCACAATTAGGCCAACTATGCTCTATGGTAGTGAATGTTGGGTGGTAAAGCAACTACAATTACATAAAATGAACGTAGCAGAAATGAGTATGCTTACGTGGATGTATGGTAAAACTAGTAAAGATAGAATGAGAAATATAGAAATGCAAAAACAAGTAGGAGTAGCACCAATTGATATAAAGATTAGGAAATGGCGGTTGCGGTGGTTTAATTACTTGCAAAGACGGCCTACAAATGCCCCCACTAAAAAATTTGACTCGATAAAAACTGTAGAAATTCGACGAGGTAGGGGTAAACCAAAGTTAGCATGAGATGCATTAATTAGGAGGGATTTGAATGGTTTGGAAAGCTCACCACCAATTGCACTTAATCGAACACAATGGAAAAGTTTGATCTTTGTAGCTGACCCCAATTAATTTGGGATTGAGGCTATGTCGTTGTTGTTGTTGTTGTTGTTGTTGTTGTACTTTATATGTATTTTGCACAAATAAATAAGTTTGTTTATGTTTATAAACTGTTTTTTTTTTTTTTTTTGCTTGACCAAAAAAGTAAACTTATACATTTTTTTTACATAACACTTAATAAGTTTTTTTTCGTTTCATTTTTATGTTTTTTGGTGAGCAATACTAATACACAAATCATATATTGACTTAAAAAACACTGGTTAGCAAATTTGTTTGATCATGGATTAATTCATCAATTATAAAATTGTACAAACGAATCTCTATGCAAATATCAAAGACTTACTCAATGTGTGTCTTCATATTGCCCTAATTAAAAGGCTTTGTAACTTGTAAGGTTGTAAATGAATCGATGTTTTCATTCACTTCTCCTGGTCAAGCTTGCTCCAGGTTCTCCACCTCTCGCTGTTGACTGTCCTCTTCGACCTATTCGTCTTCGTCATGTTTTTTGACAATCTCAACTTCTCCCTCCAGGAAGACTGCAGGATCTTCTTCGACCTCTTCCTTTTTGTCTTCATCGTCACCAACTCCTCCACTCCTCCAATATTCCTCTTCGATCTCTTCATCAGTTTGTCTTCTTCTTCGTATTCGTTTTCTTCACCAAACCCTCGACTTTTCCATGCTTCCGTTAGGCTGCAACACCGTTGTTAAACCATTGACATCCTTAACCCTCCCTCTTCTATGCACTTATCATCTCACAAGAGGAGCCAAGTTCCTCTGCCTCCTAGCCTCCTCAGCCTCCTCCTCCCTCCACTCCTCACAAACTCAAGTCTCAAGACTTTCAACTTGAGGCAAAAATTAGGGCGTTGCATGTGAAGTGTTGAAGTGTTTTCCAGTTTTCCCTTCACTGAGGCATGAGGAAAATGAGAAGAATGTGATTTAAAGTAGAGAGGTCAGAGAGTTATTGAGTTCAAGATGGAAAGAGAAGATTATGATAGTGATTGGAGTTCTTGTTTGTCTCGTAAAGGTGTGAACTGTGAATTGCTTTTCAACCTTTGAGGTTAGGTGACTAGAAAATAGCAATGTGGAAAGATGATGCAGATGGAGCACTGCAACTGCAAGTCTGCGAGGAGTCGATTCACGACCAAATTAAGAGGTAAGTATGAACATATTCCCTGATTATTAGGGTTTTTTAATTATTTCGATTTTATTGATCAAATTTTTGTAGTTTTCTATGTGTTTCCGTTCACCCGTGACCCAAAAAACGAAAAAAAATCGATGTTTATCTAAAACATTGCCAAATTTTCGCACTTTTGAAAGTCACGTTGAGTTTCGTTTCGCCCATATAAAAATCGATACATTTCGCCTAAAATTCTGCGAAATTTATTGATTTTTTATCCTTGCTTATAACTCAATGAACAAAACAAATCCACATTAATCCTTCAATTTGAGAAAAGTAGTTTCTTAAAAAATTGAGAAAGTAGTACTTAAGGGTGTGTTTGATAGCAAAGAGAATTTTCAATGAGAAAAAAGTATTTACTTAGGCAAATTTTCTGTAGAAAATTTTTTTAAAAGAATTTTCTCATTGTTGTTTGATTGCACGTGAGAATTTTTTTTTTTTCAATTTTCTATTGTTTGATAACTAATGTAATTCTTGCCGAAAAACACTCATGAAAATAGGGTCGCAATCAAAAAAAACACTCACGAAAACACTAGATCGGAGAGATCGAAAACATATGCTAGAATTTCTTCAGTCTTTTACTGGCTCGGCCTTCGCAAGTCTGCCATCAACTTCATTAATTCCTGCAATGTTTGTCAAGAGGTAAAGCCTTTCAATCGTGCTCCCCAAGGACTGCTCCAATCCCTCCCAATCCCAAGACGGATATGGAATAGTTTATCGATGGACTTTATTACTCATCTTCCCGATTCAAGGGGCAAGTGTACCATTCTTGTTATTGTGGATCGCCTATCGAAAATGGCACATTTTGCAACTTTGGGAACCTCTTTCACTGCCCCTCTAGTGGTTGTCGTTTTCGTTCAACAAGTTTGCAGATTACATGGTGTTCCTTCCTCTACTGTTTCCAATCGCGACCCTATTTTCATGAGTGCTTTTTGGCAAGAATTATCTTCTACAAGAATTTTTTTTTTCAATACTAGATCGGAGAGAACGCAGAGAGGCCGAAAGAGATCGGAGAGATCGCAGAGACGCCGAAAGAGGAGAGATCAGAGAGATCTCAGAGAGAACAACCAGAGATCGCAGAGACGAAATGGTTCGTGACGAAAGAGGAGAGAACGGAGAGATTGCAGAGACGAAAGAGGAGAGATCGAAGACTAAGACGATCGCAGAGCCGGAACGAATGAATTGAGAGGAGTATGTTGGTGGAAGAGTTCTTGTAGAAGGAGTCCAAGTTTCGGTCAAAAATAGATTCGTTAGACACCAAAAATCTCAAATTTCCATCCCAAAATAAGAGAAAATAAATGAGGAAAATCAGGAGGGTGAGTTTTTTTTCTCTATGCAAACACCCAAAAAAAAACGGTTATACTAAAAAACAAAACAAATTTCCATGATTTTTTTCATTTTCTTTGCTATCAAACACACCCTAAGTGCCAAAATGACCAATGAATGAAGATCAAAATAGATATTTTTTACAAAATTGATTGGACACCGCCGGGATTCCTCGCGGTGTCCAAAATTGATTGGACGCCGCAAGGATCCCCACGAGGTAGGGCGTGGGGCAGTAAAATTCACTCCGCAGAGAATTTGCAAGAATAAATTCTATCTCGCGCCCTGTAGGGATGGAGACGATAATTACGATCCCCGCCTTACTTTGTACCCCTTACGGCCCTACAAGTGTTCAAAACTGGTTATTTATTAAAATGGACAACTACACCTCATCTCCTTCAACAATTGTCATATCATTAAAGGGCCACATCATGACTGCCACGTGGTGTCACCCCGTTAGGGAGCTCCCATGCATATCCTCCAAAGACCGTTCGCTTATCGTACATGAAGATACATGCATTACGCATCTCCATGAATGGTTTGTTCTCAGAGTAAATTACCTATACGGAACTCCCGTGTAGAAGACCGGTTCTGCGTGGTCCTACGTGGCAGGTGAGGAGAACATGAGTGCTGACAGGAGTCGTATGGAAGCGACACGTGGAGGAGCATCAGCCGTTGATAGGGAGAGTATTGAGCTGTAAGTGGCGGGCTTAAACGTGGTTAGTGGGATCAAATGAGATTAAATAATGAAAAGAAGGAGAGGAAGGTGAAACCGAAAAAGAAAAAACAGAAAAAAGAAATGTCCTCGTGCGTTTCCCGAGAAGAAAAAAAAAAAAAAAAAAAAAAAAAACTAAAGCGGAGGAATCCGGTTGTAAACTTGGACGCTAATGCAGTAGTCACAGCGACAAAAGTGCTAAGATTGATTCCTGATTAGTTGAATTTTCGACACTTAATTATTTACTAATATTATTTCTTATTTTACTTAACTAATGGACCCTGCTAGCGTTATACGAAACTTGCATATAACACATACTTCAGCACGTGCCTTCAATGTGCCTCGAAATGCATAAAAACATGCATGCCAAATGCGCAAGTGCACGCACTCGATCGGAGTGTTGTGTCCAAGTTAAGTTGCACTAGTTTGCATTGTCCCTAATTAATTAATCTACCCATTTTCTTTTTTTTTTTTTCTTTTTTCTTTGAAGTAAATCTATCTAACCATCTTCTTGGTTAATTAATTTTCACGTTTTTAATCTCCCAATTGAAGTAGTAACACTTATTCTTTACTATTTTAACCTTGGTGGTCACCTAATTACAAATACTAAAGAACCTTAATAAACTTCTTAAAAAAAAACTATAATAAACTTTGAAAGATCTTTCTCTCCCCCTTAATTTATATCATTTAATGTAATTTTCTTGTTTGTTATGTTGATATATTTTTTGAGTCCAGTTGATGTAAATTAAATTGATTCAAAATTAATTATAATATGGAATGATAGAGAAAAAATCAGATTTTAGAATGTCTATGAAAAAAAAAACATTTCTCACTAGAACAAAATAGACTTTTTATAGCACTTAATTCATAGAGGTTTTCAATAACCCCTATGTATTACTTTTTATAACACCTAATTCATAGAGGTTTTTAAGTAACCTCTATGTATTAGGTGATTAGGATTTTTATAACACCACATCCATAGGGTTTTTAGAAACCCCTATGTATTAGGCTATTCAAATCACACCGTTCCTCTGGTTCGGCCTCACAATCGCGACTCACAAACTCAACTCCACACCGTGACCGACAAGCGCTCGCTTCTCCATCAGATTCGAATCGACAAGGTATTTGTTCGTTCATTCATTCAATCAATCGTCTCTCCCTCATAAACCCTAATTCGCCGCATCGATCCTCGATTCAATTCGGTTCGTATTTCTCATCTGCATATTAATCATCAGCCAAGACTTCGATTTCGCGATTGGTCCGACGAGGACTCTGTCACGGTGTGTTTGTTGTTGTTGTTTTTGTTCATTTCCTTGATTCCATGCTCTGGTTTTACTGTTTTGTTATCGGTTCGTGGATTGTGTGGATTGATTGATCGAGAGGTCAACGATGAATCGGCGGGTGGATTGTTGTGTGAGGGTTTGATTAGAGGAAATGATGTTGAATTCGTTGATTTTGGTAGTTGGAGGGGAAAATTTGATCTAATAAGTTCGGTGATCAGTCCAACCGGTAATGCATTGATACCAAATACGGCTCGAAGTTCATTTACAGATTACATGATTCATTCAAGATCGCATAGTTGACTAATTGCCACCGAGAGTGTAGGTTAGCCTTCATTTGTATTTTTGACAGACATTTTACACTAATAAGTTCATTCAAAGACGCATAGTTTACAGATTACAGTTCATTCAAGATGCGCACGAGAAGAGAATCGGTGTATGCACTAAAATGTCATATATCACAGGAGGTGAACCATTTGCATGAGGGCCTAAAGCATGTAAGTGTGCACATTCTTATCGATTCGCGATAATTGACTCGTGTTTTGGGTTTTTCATCTATTGTTATATTGAAAATCTGCTTTTCGCATATATGAAGACTGAGACTGAGCTTCCCTTAGTATTAAATATCATGAAAATTTCAGCTCAAGTGAATTTGTCGAGAGTGTACACCTCTTTGACTTTTTCTTTCTTCAATGATTTTGCATAATGGAAAGAACTAGTATATATTTTACTTATCCAAATGATAAATCACAATCACTTTTTACTTATCCAAATGATAAATCACAATCACTTTTTAATCACTTTTTATCTTATTTGTACAATAGTCATGTTGATTAGTTCATTTGTTAACTTGGTGCTTCTTCAGGGGCTTCTATGATACTAGCGAGCTAGCAATGGAAGTTCTGGATTGCCAAATGGTGTTCTAAACATTGTGCACGGCACCAACGTGAGTTTTGCATCGATAATTTGTCTCAGCATACAAACATGTTTGTTTTATATACTACCTCATTTTCCACTCGTTAAATTGTGAATCTTTATTGAACTGACTATTCAAAAATTATGAAAGGAATTAAGTTCAAGAATTCCTTAATGTTCTGTTTGCTAGTTTTTTCTTGTCTTTTGTCGTATTTCTGATGATGTGTGCTCCACATCTAATTGGCAGGACACTGTTAATAATATTTGTGATGATGAAGACATTAAGGCTATATCTTTTGTTGGTTCGAATACAGTAAGTTCAGCCATAACATATGGTTTCTGTTAATTATTTTTAACGCTTTGAGTTGTACTTGTACATGTTGAAAATATTGCACGCGTCATGCTAAACTTTTGATTTTGAGGATAAGCATTATACTGTGCTACTAGTTTGTTTCATCTGAATTTTGAAGAGAAATATGCTAGAAGATTTACTTTCGAACTTATGAACTTTGCCTTATGCGGTGTGCAAGCCGCAAAGAGATGTTTATGAGTCAAAGCTTAGTAGAAAAATTAGCTGGAGACAATTAATTGTTCCTATTCTAGCTTAACAATCATTATGGATGATAACAATGTTATTAAGCTACGTTTGAAGATTGTTTAGACGGGAATGCTTCCTCTAGTTCCAAGAAAGCGGGCATCATTGATAAATTGGCGTGCCATGTCCGATTTGACTTGAAAGGAAAGAGTGAGTCTTTGAAGATTGATCGGAAGGGGGGAGGCTATAAGGGCGGTCAGATTTTGGCCCCATTTGTTTTTTTTTTTGTTTTTTTTGTTTTTATAAAAAAATAAGGCAACCTTGTAAGTGTGGAAGAAGAGGTCACCAAAGGAATGGAAATGTGGATGAGCTGCTACATCAAGTGATCCTAGTAAAACTTTGTACCTCTATTGATGTGGACAAGTTTAGATGCCTGATTTTTTTGTGCATCTCCATTTATCTTATCATTTTTTTCTAATATAAGATGATCATGGTTTGTAATGAAGATGCTTCTTAAGCTTATTATTTTGTCTTCTTTAAGGCGGCATGCATATTTATGCAAGAGCAAAGAAGAAAGAGGAAGCGTGTGCAGTACTATTGTTGGTTTCACTCATGAGCTTGTCTTTATGAAAACATTTTTATTATCACGCTGTTGAAATTACTAAATTGGAAGACTTCATCTCAAGGTGCAATATGGGAGCAAAGAATCATGCAATTATCATGCCGATGCAAGTATTGATGCTACTCTGAATTCCTTAGTTCTTCTTTGGATTTGGTGCAAGCAGGGCAAATATGCATGGCTCTTAGTGTAGCCGTATTTGTTGGTGACTCAAGACCATGGTGATGCATTTATTAAAATGATCTTGCTTTTATTTTTTGAAATTGTACTCCACTCAATCGAGCACAATGGAAAAGTTTGATACATATAGCCGACCCTAGTTAATTTGGGACTGAGGCTATGTTGTTGTTGTTGTTGTTGTTGTTGTTGTTGTTGTTTTACTCCGCTCAATCTCAGTTTGTGGATATGACATGCAGTTGTATCTGTTGTCGGTAAATAGTTTTTGAGCCAAAGTGCCTTATCATCTAAAGTAGACAAATACACAAATTGGGATTGGATCCCTTTTATTTACATTGTGTAGCTGACAGTCACTTACAACTGCTTAATATAATAATTGAAATTGTTTTCGTGTAGGCTGACAGTCTCGAAGAGGCAATGGACATTGTTAACAAAAACAAGTACTCGCTATCTCATGCTATTCTCACCGTCAACTGCTAAATTGATTAAAGTCCATTTTTGTGTTTGGAATTGATATTGTCATTTGTTTGCAGATATGGAAATGGAGCATCCATTTTTACAACTTCTGGTATAGCAGCGAGGAAGTTCCAGAATGACATAGAAGCAGGCCAGGTGAGAAACCCTCAACTTAGGGTTCGTCGTAGTGAATTATTACAATCAAAGTTAGCGCTCTCTTCTTTTTTTTTTATATACTTGCTCCATAGATCTGTCCTTTTGTGTCCTGAATTGGCCTCCCTCTTGTGTTTTGCTTTTTGTTTGGTTTAGGTTGGCATTAATGTTCCAATTCCAGCTCCATTGCCATTCTTCTCATTTACGGGATCGATGGCATCCTTTGCAGGCGACCTCAATTTCTACGGTTAGATGACATCTTCTTCATTTACTTATTTATGCTTTTTCGCTAAGATATAGATACCACTTTTGTCATTGCCTCATCACCTCGATTACTAAACATTAGGTTTCGATACCCTTTTTGGACATTGAAAACATTCGGCTTTTTAACATTGATGAATTTGTTCCCATAGATTTACATCATCGATGTGTATCGTATCGCAGAAAAAGCGGTTATGCGGTTTTACACCCAAATCAAAACAAGAACTCAACAATGGAAGGATTTGCCAAGCCAGGGTGTATCACTAGCCATGCCCACATCCCAAAAGACATGAAATTTTCTTCACTAAAGCCGATGTAATAAAGTGAAGTCGGACCCCTCACTTTGTGGAGCTCACTATGGTAAATTAATTTTAACATAACGATGAGTCCTTTATGTGCAATGTAAATCAATCTAATAACACTTTGTTGTTTAATAATCGTAGTGCCTTTTCTCCTTTAAATTGTGTTTCAAGGTTTTAATTTTAACATAACAGTGAGTCATTTTCTCCAGTTCAGGTAATTAGGCAGCAATTTGCAGTGCTCAGAATTCCACTTGAACAAATTGTTAAGCTTTTTTTTACAAGACAGTTACCATATGTTTCATTGCAAAACAGCAACACTAGAATTCAAGAAGAAAATTCAAAAATCCCGCAAAAGGATTAGCTCTCGAATCGGGGAAGCTTTGGTTCGGTTAGCAATTTCAATGAGAACAATGACAATCTGCTGCTAATATACATGTGATGAACTCGAAAATGGCGTGTAGCAACTTTGAAAAACTGGAAAACTGAGTTTTGTTGATTGGTTTCGTGAAATGTGTAGCTATCAATTTGTCGTTTTATTGATTGGTTGTAGAACACTGCGAATTTCTTAATGGAATAATAATATTGCGAGTGGAATGTAGATTTGTATATTTTCAATTGAAAATGGAATTGGAAATTAATTTTGAGCATTTTCAGCTATTATTTTTTTTTAAATTACATTTGATAGGGGTTTGAAACCCCTATGTAATCCTTTGACGATAATATAGAGGTTTCAAACCCCTATGAAATCACTACAATTGATAGGGGGTTTGAAACCCCTATGAAAGCCTTTGAAGATATTATAGAGGTTTCAAACCCCTATGAAATAATCAAGCTTTGATAGAGGTTTGAAACCCCTACGAAATAGTCAAGATTTGATAGAGGTTTGAAACCCCTATGAAAGCTTGGAAGATAAGATAACACCTTAAAAGATAACACTTTTCATAGAGGTCAAAAACCTCTATGAAAAGTAGAATTTGTTCTAGTGTCTTTTCATAAGAATTTCTTAAAGTTGATCTTAGTAAATATCATATAACTTAAATGAAGTAAAGCCTGATTATTTACCAAAAAAGTCTAATTTTATACATTAAGTATTTTGATGCTTAATTCATATCCTAATAAAAATTAAGTAAAAAATAAACAAGCACTTAATTCTTTAGTTATTTTTTATCACTTAATTTAATTTGTTATTGAAGTTAAAAGGATCAAAAGAACACCGTTGTAATTAATTAAAATAGACAATGTATCATATGTAGATTTTCTTACAATGAAATTGAATTAATATTAAAAGAGTGCTAAAAGAGTGCTAAATTAATTGAGACATGATATTAAGCATAGTCCCACCCTGAGTATATATTTAGTGATATGACGAACTCTTATTGAACCATTCTTCGATATATTTAATGAGTTTTAAATGAAATCCTTAAATATTAAAAGACAATGTTAGAATGAATAAGTTATTTTATTAATAAATGAGTACAATAATAAATGTAAGAAGGTGATTACAATTTACGTCAAAAACATCTCAAGCGAAAATATGGTAGAAGTATCACTTTGATAATGTTTGAAATATTAAGATCATTAGTTGGATTCCTTAATTAAATAAAAAAAGTGATTACAATTTACTGCACAATAAAGCTTTGCTTAACTCATTTTGTTAAAAAAAAAGTAATTGCTTTATTGTAATTAAATTTTTAATTAATTAATTACATTGTTGCTTTTTTAACCCGTCAAAGCCACCCATCCCGTGCAGAAGTCCATCTGTCATCTTCCTACACAAAACAAGCTCTCTCTCATTTCCTCTCTAAAACTCAGTCTCTCCCCCTCCCTCTCTCTCTAAACACACTCTCATCACTTTCTCTCTCACCTTCAAACTCCAACCAACATCATCAAATCCATCAATGGACTCCCCTGATTTCCTCGGAAACCCAAAATCCGGCGAGAATTTCATCATCGACGACCTCTTCGACTTCTCTAATGAAGAAGTTGCATTCAGCGACGGCGGTTGCAGTCATTTTGACACCCTCACCGGCGCCAATTCAACCGACTCATCCACCGTCACTGTCGTCGACAGCCCCGGCGACCTCCCCGCCGCGCATTTCTCTGCAGACCTCTGCCTTCCTCCTGTAATCACCACATTAATTTTATTAATTTATCATAAACGAAATTAAATAAATCAATTTTTTTTTTTTTTATAGTTTCCTCTTGTGCATGGATAATTTAATTGTAAAAAATAAATTTTCATTGTAGTGTGAAGAGTTCCCCGAGCTGGAGTGGTTCTCGTGTCTCGAGGAGGAATCGTTCTCCAGCGAGGATTTGGAGAAACTCCAGCTGATTTCCGGCATGAAAGCTCCGGCGACGTCGATCGCGACAACAACCGACGTCAACATATCGCGAATGGGATCAGAATCACCAATGGTAGACAATGAAGATGATAATCGTAACAACAATAATATCATCCTAATTAGCAACAATCAGATTCTTGGTCCTGAAATTTCAGTTCCGGGAAAGGCTCGCAGCAAGAGGCCGCGAGCAACGACCTGCAATTGGTCGTCTCGCCTTCCGACGATCGCGACGATGTCTGCGTCGTCGTCCACTTCATCAGATCAATCAGAAATGGCGTTCAATAATTACAATTATGAGAATTACAGTAGTTTTGCACAGGGTGATCAGGTGAAGAAGAATAAAACAATAGTGAAAGTGAAGACAAATAATATTAAGAAGCAGCAGCAACAATGCGGGGAGGGAGGTGGAGGGGGAGGGGGAGAGGGGTCGGGGCGGAGGTGCCTGCATTGCGCGACGGAGAAGACGCCGCAGTGGCGGACGGGGCCGATGGGGCCGAAGACGCTGTGCAACGCCTGCGGCGTGCGGTACAAGTCGGGGAGGTTGGTGCCGGAGTACAGGCCGGCGGCGAGTCCAACGTTCTTGCAGACGAAGCACTCGAATTCGCACCGGAAGGTGTTGGAGCTGAGGAGGCAGAAGGAGGTGGTGCTGCAGCAGCCACTGCAACAACAACAACAACATAATCAGTTGTTTCAGCTGTATCATCATCAGAGCAATGCAGGGGCCATGTTTGATCAGTTGTCTGCAAGTGATCAGGGCTATTTGATCCACCACCACATTGGGCCTGATTTTAGACAGCTACTTTGATTATGATTAATTTATCTGATGATGAGTTTGGGTTTAGAATTAGTTCTAGTCTAATTTTGGATTAATTAGTTCTTTTTTGATATGGTCATGGTGGTCACTTTAATTTGGTTGATCATCCCTCTCCAAAGAATTTGAAAATTTTGGGGGAAAAAAAGAGAGCTACCTAGGATGAGTACTATTATTATTATTTTTTTCTTTTTTGGTTTAGAGGATTTTAATTTGATTGCACCTGATTCAAGGAAATTTTGGAAGCATTTGGAACATTAATTAATTTGAGGAATTCAACAGTTTTGTTTCTCTCTTAAAATTTCGGTTTTTGCATATTTTTTAATTCTATAAGACTAATAACACTATTAGTTGACAAAAAGATTAGAAAAGAACGGTTACAGTGATTTCACTAATTTAAGTCCTACTTACGTACATGATTGACATAATCCCTATGTTGATTTAAATGATTTAGAAATTAAAGAAATTAGATTGAGTTTGACTGAAGATAACTTGACATGTATTAATTATTAGTTGGAATTTAAATGATTTGGAAAGTACATCATTAATTACACTTAATAGAGTGGTATGAAAGAGTTTGATTCATGTAATCCACCAAACTAATTTGAAATTGAAGCTATTATTACAATATATGGGAATGAACACCAGTTGAACACCAAGGAGATTGCCTTGACAAATAAGGAAAAATAGCTCAATGAGGGGCATCTAAAAGAATCCCTCTATTTTACTTTCAACACATAGAAAGGCCTCTTTTATTGTCACTTGTCTTTCGTGATAATGTAGCATATTTTCAATTAAAAATACACTTTTGAATACATCAGCTATTTCCTTGAACTTTAAAAAAAATCTGAAATCTAATTTATTGCATAATTTACTTTTTGTCACTTTAAAATATTTTTTTTTTCGTTGTTTCATTTTTTGATTTCAAAGATAGCCGAACGACCTATTTAAATATTGACTTTTGATAAGTAATGTCACATCAATCTCCTTAGAGATGTTTTTAACTAAAAAATATTTTTGTTTTTTTTTTATTTCAGCAAGAGTCAATCTTACAGCTTCTTTAAATTTAGTTTTTTTTTTGGCAGATGACGTATCATATATCTTTCATAGATGTTTTGGCATTGGCTAAAATGTATATAATAACTAACCTAATAGAAAATTTGCATTTTAATTACCATATATATATATACTGAGAAACATATATACTATTATATATAGAGCAATAGGTACATGTGGTAAGTTTGGGAATTCGATGAATATGTTGGTAATGTACGTAGGGGGTGTCCACCCGATCCTAGACATGTAAATCACTGATCCCACAAGGCGCCATATAGCTTAATTATTTTTTTGGTACGCTGCCTCAATCACAATATGTATATATTGTTTAATTAACAATGATCAAGGACCCTTATCATTATTGGAAGCAATCCATATATATTGTGGCAGTGTTCACGTGAGTACACGTTTTAAGTTTCAATGTATCTCGTGGAAATTAGCCAGCAAGCAAGGTTTGCTTGCCAACCGAGAATAGAGGCTAGGTACGGACTTATTAATTATAAGTACTTGTCAGGACCGGACCCGTCTCATTAAGTTTTAACTTGGCTCTAATTAAACACTTAAACCACACAATCAACTTTGTACCTTAAAATTACTTTTGATTTTAATTTTTAATAATGCTCCAAATCATAATTTGAATCTTCAACTAACCTCGATTATCAAATATTTATTTTATTAGAGCAAATTGATAAATCATTCGGATTATCTTCCATACTTTCTACAAATTTTAACAGCATCTCCCCTAAAAGTGGTTTGTCGAAAAATTCACTCAATAGACAGCAAAATGGGGAGATGCCTAGAAGGACTCACAACTCTCTGCAGTTTACAATATATATCAGATTTGAATAACTTAAACTTACTTAGAGTCTTTGATGCATTAGTTGCCACTTTACAATTCTAAATAAACCAAAATTGGAATATAATCCTCGTAATTTACTTTAAACTGATCTAGGAGAATCTCATAACCAATTCGAGAGTATTTAACGACCTACGCTTACCCCGGAACCCAAAACAATATAGTAGAACAATTTACAACAAGAATTAAACTTTTAAAATTGAAAAAATTTACCAAGATGTTCAAGTCTTTTCCATTCTTCTTTGTCTTCACAAAGATCCTGACATCATAAAAAACAACTCGAATTAAGATGTCAGGTAAGCAAACTCTTACACTGCTCTGTACTCTCGCAAATGTTAGTTCGAATACATGGAGACATGTAATTGCACTTTTAAAAAATAAGAAATTTATATAACAACGTGAAACCCTTTCATTACTATTTAAGGTTCGCAAACAGGTTGGCCGACCTAAGAATGAACCTAAATAGTAATGTAAGTCCAATGCATGATTTTCAGAATCAACATTACTCGCTTACAGATTTACTCGCACCTAGTTTTTTCACCTAGACGGGATACCTAGTCTCGACTAGTTTTACTCGCACCTAATTTTTTCACCTAGACGAGATACTTGATCGAAACTGAACATGACAATGTAACCCGTATTCCATGAATGCATGACTAAGAATAATGCGAAAAATAATGTAGACTAAACACAAATGCATGTACAAAGATAAACTCCACAAATAGTAAAGACCACTGTAGAGTTTACTTACAATCAAACTAATTTAAAATGTAACATCACATATCCCAATTATGGTGATACCCGGCCTAGAGTCCTAATTAAGCCTCGATACACTAGTCAGACTCAATTAGAGTAACAGTACAACCACCTTTCATACCTAATAATCACAAATACATTATATTGTATTTCTAATAAATAACTGAAAACATAGCGAAATTAAAACTTTTTTCAATAATACGAACGATATACTAAAAGTGACATAAACCTCAATTGTAAAATCATATCCCAACCCTGTTTATTACAAAATAGTAATTCAATACAATATATAAACAATAGGAAAATTAATTTACCGTAGAAAAGACTATAAACTTCTAATCTTCTCCATTCCTGAGTCGAAGCGCATGTCGTTAACCTGAAATGTTAATTGGGAATGAGTGCTCTAACTTGCTCAGTAAGTGATACTCGTAAATACATCAATTATCAACTACTATCAAGAAATTAAAGAATAACAATATGCATCTAAAATATATCTATTCAGGCATTAAAATGATATAACAATACATAATGGAATGCAAGTTCTAAAGTTCATTTCAATATGCATGTGACTTATATTTTTATTTCAAAACTGAGCTGTAAACTCTTATTACACTATATTACGGTCTACAAAACTCAAGCGTTGGTCGACATGTGATTTCAGTTGTGTATCCAAGCGTAGCGTAGCTGCCAACTTTAATAGGAAAGCAACAACCGGGTACCTCAAGGTTTTTGAAGGGAATTTGCTAGTAATGATCCAACACTTCCATTGTCACTTCAGTCTGATTTGCCCATCGTACCTCTTTTTAGGAATTTAACATAAAATAAGTTCAAGTCACAGTACATTGCCCTAATCCAAGTCTATAATGCTATATGAACTAAATATATTAATTTAAGATGCATAATTTATAAGAATATGAGTCTCACTTACTTGTACCGAGCTTTCCTAACTTTATATCGACTTACATAATTCTCAAGATTCGTAGACCTATCCCCGTCAACTAAAAACCTAAAATAGATTAATTGCCATTAATTTGAGCCTAGTACTCATTAGTTAGAACTCCTAAAATGGTCCTAATTAAATACAAACACAATTTATCACTTTTTAGGTCAATCCTACCATTTCAAGTTTTTCGAGGTAAAAACCCCATATAAGGTCTTGCACGAATCCCAAATTCTTCATTTTCATAGAAACTCGTCAATTTTCATTTATTTGATCAAAATATTATTTTTTGAATTTTTTAATTTTCCAGCAATTTTTTTTCATTTGGAAATGGATTTGGGCCTGAACCGGACCGAACAGGGTTCGGCTTAACCGAGTTGAATCGGCCTAGTTCAAGGGCCCAACACCTTTCTTCTTCCTCATCGTAACGACCTCTATTTTGGCTAAAATCAATTTTTCTTATTTTTAATTTTTCTAGGGTTTAAGGACACTTTTGGGAGGGGAAACGACCCCTGTCGTCTCCTTCCTCAGATAGGCCAAGCTTCCCCTCTCATCTGTTTCATTTCCACACAACTAATGACTAATGACACAACAACAATATCAACAACCACACAACATTGAACAACCCAACAACTACAATCAATACAAAACCTCACTTTCATAATCGACTCCATCGCCTATCTCCTCTCCTTCGTCTCTTGGTTTCTCTTTTCTCTCCCTCTCTTTTGATTTCGATTCATCTCACTATGAAATGAAAGAGATGATGTGGGGTTTGAAGATAAAAATTAAATTTCCTCTAGATTCACATTACACGAATATCGAGGCAAATCTAATGGTTGTCATTTTCCTTTTATAATTTGATATTTCTCGAGATATATGTTGTGTATCTCGAGGTCGATCTTTGTGGCTATAAATGAACTCAACACCTCGTGATCGACTTACAAAAGATTAACAACAAGTTTTCTCGAGACTTATACGTACGAATATTGAGGACAATCTAAGGGACATAAGATAAAGTCACATTCCTTAATGTGGAACCAAATTTGATACACACATACACATATGCATTAATTATCCTTGAGATGTGGTTTCACGCATCTTGAGACATCATAATGTCAACCACCACAACCAACCAACTCATTTACTTAATTGATTCTCACACTATGCGTATCTCAAGGCGAATCCTATGTATAATTCACTTTCATTTAAAATTTAAGATTCAATTTATATACTTATGTAGATACTTTATAGATATATAACAATGTACCTATGTTCCTATAAATTCACCACGCGTGCCAATGACTACCTTCAGGCGTGCACAGTATTGTACGTCCCTGTGTGTCACCCAATTATTAATTATTTCAATATAAATTTATACATACAATGTATATAAATATATATATACATACACATATATTAATGCATTCATCATTTCGTCGTATGCGCGCCAATTAGCACATTTGAGCGTGCACGCTACCCCACGACCTATGTGCGTCACTTTTGACCCACACATGGTATTAAACATCCCACAATTCATCAATTATAGTATTAATTCTAATTATTTTCATAAATATTGATACACGCCATACAAACCCCAAACGACATGCAAATCTACGCACGCGCTAATTGAGACAAGTCGGGTTTAATCACGAGTTTAACATGAGTTAATTAATTAGATTAATGCTAATCATATACTTAAGGCAATAGGCATTTACAATCTCCCCAATTTAAGACAATTTCGTCCTCGAAATTAAAGGAAACGTACAAGTTACAAGTAGTTCTGAAGAGAAATGGAATTTGCTCTTCCATTTGTAACTCCTATTCCTCGATTATCTCTTCTCTTTCATGACACAACTATTTTACTATAATCCGAATCTACAAAGCCTTTTTATAGATGAGACTTTCAGAAGCATAATGAATTTTTATTTTTAATTCTCCAACAATCTATGATGCTTATCTTCTTAATCTTTCTTATCTTAACCTAGTCGTAGTTATAAATCACCTAATCTGCCATACTTTATGTGTGTAGTTCTTAACTATCTTTTTTTTTGCAAAAACTATATCTCTAATTTTTATTTAGCATTTCAACGTATAATACGATTGAGCATATTCTAATTTATCATCCAATAATGTAATCCACTTGATTACATTTATTATCAAAGAACTCGCATAAAGGAATCTATTTTCTTTCAGCTTTCATACATTTCTAAGACAAAAGCTCAGAAATTTAAGTTCTGAATGGATAGTGAATGCTTAGGGTGATTCTCGGTTACTGATGATAAAGGGCGGAGTTCTTCTCTCCGCTAACCTTTTCCTCATTCAGGCCCAATCTACCTTACCACATCCTATTGCCAAGCATTTCAAATATACTAATGACACTGATAATAAAATGCAGACTTTGGTCAATCTATCAACCACATCTCATATATCATTGTGCTGACGCCAAGATTTGGCTAATCTTATTTCATAAGTTACAGTTATATTTTCTTTTTATCATCAGATATAGACAATAATTTACTTAACCCTTCACATTTTTTGTAACGACCTAAAAAATTAAAATATCCACATTAGGAGTATTTTGGTAAATTCACAAATTTATTTGTGTGAAACTCTAATTATAAAAATGCACTATAAACCCTAGCTACCACATTGGTTCAAAATCCAAGAAAAAATAAGAGAGAAAGTTATAGGAGAAGTAGATAGAGTGATTTGGTGGCTTTGACGTCAAAATCAAGGAGTGGCCCTCTTTGCAAGGTAAACTCATCACCTCTACATTATATTCTCATTGTTTAAATGCGGTTGATGTGTCTTGTTGGATCATTAATATTGAAATCATGATTTTGACTCTTTTAAAGCAATTTGAACAAATTTGGTAAGTTTTTGGAGAGCTTTGGAGTTGTACGCTGAAAGCTGGTATTGGAGAACCCCGCGAAGGGGCTGCACCGCCACAGAATTATCGGCGAGGGTTGGCGGACCACTATCGTCATTAGAGGCGAAGGGACTTCCATTAGGCTGCCCTATCAAAAGAAGGGAGGGGGTGGGCGCCCAGGGGCAGCACCGACCATCGTACCCATACCACAAGGGGCCGATTAACTTATGGTCTTTAAACCAGGGGCCAATTAGCTTCTGATCATGATAATGGTCATTTTAGCCCTTGAAAACATATATATATATATATATATATATATATATATATATATATAATATAAAATGGAATATAATAAAAATAAACAACAAAAAAGCAAATGGGAAATGTCCCCTACCTTCAAATGGGACGCTCTACTGCGTTCCTGGGGTAAATATCAGGCAGGTCCTATCCCTTGACATTGGCACTGAATGATGGGGGATCTGCGGGATCCACACTAGTGAACCTCAAAGGCAAATCATTTTGGAAATTAATTAACCAAATCAATTGAACTAGCTTGTTGATGTGATGTGTATTAATTGCTTAGATTCGCAAAACTGTTCACATAGAACCCCGAGCGCGCAAGGACCGAGAAAGGATATCGCGACAAGTCAAGGTAAATGTAAAACTTGTTTAATTATTAAACATGATATGCTATTAAATATGATTAGATCTCGAAATTTTAATTCAAGACTTAGGGAATCGGTTGCGACTTATTATTGACTTGAATGTGACTATTTATGGATTATGAGTGTGTTGCCCTTTGCTAATGTTGTCTTTATCACATATTCGTGGTTGTCGCCACTATTTGACTATTTCGTGGTTGTCGCCACTAATTGATTATTGCATGGTTGTCGCCACCATTGTATTGACTCTGACACAATTGCATGGTCGTAGTCACCATTTAAGAATTTTGTGGTTGTCGCCATTACTTGAGTCATACCATGAGGTCGATACATGAGATTGATGCACACATCAATAATGGCTTTGGAAGAACCTATTGTGGACTTGATGAGACCAGTTAGTGGGCATGAAGGCCTTTATGTCAACTAATAGTTTGCATCACTTTGAGAGTAGGGGCACCGGTCACCGATTTTTTGTCGATAACTAGTACGCATTGAACGAAATCCAAATTATTATATTATTATGCTTTTATAGTGTATCTTTTGAACTGCCTTTGCATGATGATTTGATTTATAAATGCTTTTATGTTCCCTATGCGATGCTTTTTGAAGTTGACTAAGGATACTCATGAAATACTCTTTTCTCTGTCTTTACTTTCAATTCATGATAGACTGGCATGATAAGTAGGTATCACTTATATGTTTGATGGTTGAGCAAGTTTCCCATATTAGTGAGCTTCATTGGTTTTTTTAGCTTACCCCACTTACTCTTCAGGTTTGTCTTCATCGATACTAGCGCGAGATAAAAGGAAGGCGACAACGTATAGCTTTGCCTTTGATGTGAACTTTGCATGCTATTTATATTATTGATATTCAAAACATATAAACATGGGATTGTATTAAGTACTTAATGAGGTACGTTCTAATCCCTTAGACTTGTTGATTTAGTACATTGGTAGTATACGTTTGCAGCTACTTATGGATACTTGAACACCTTTGTTTAGAATTATTGTTTAACATATGAAACCTTTTAGTTTTAAATTTCGCAATTATTGTTTCATATGTACGTTTGTGTAGTTCCGCGGGTTTTTTAAGGCATGCCAGACTGCTCACTCGGGCCCAGTTCGGGTATTGGGCCTGGGTGGCGGTTCTTGTAGCATCCCCTAACCCGATTAGGGAAATAACCAACATGAAACCCTAATTAAGTCCAAATTACCATTATCAGACTTAACTAGAGTCAGCAGCCTTACCACCTATACTTGATAAACACTACTGTATATCGATTATCGACATAAAACAAATCATATACTCAGTGGAAATTTATAACTTTTTCGATAACCAAAATAAGATATAAAGTATTAAAAACAAACTGGAATAAACCTCAGTTATATAAATCACTCATCCCATGTGATATTACAAATCTATAATTTAATACAAATATATAAGACTAGAGAATGTCATTACATCGAAGAGAAGTTCAAGACTCCTATAACTTCTCCATCCCGTAGTCGTAGTACTCGTCGAATCTACCTGTAATGTTAATTGGGTTGAGTGCTCCTACTTGCTCAGTAAGTAGGGATTCACACTAATCATCAACATTTCATATAATATTCAAGGATATCATGCAATAACAACATGCACCAATGATATCTAACAAGAATATGGAAATCATATAAAATCAATACATAAACGGATGCAAAGCAAATGTCTTTGGACTATTACACAGTGATCCTAATTTTATTTATAAAACTATGGCCGATTACCCCCATCGGCGCCATTAATATGAGTGCTAAACCAGCACATCGTGCATATATGATGTTTAGCCAATCGATTAATGCCCAATAGTTCTATCATAAACCCTCTAGTGAATATGTAACCTACGCAACCTATTAACTGAGTAGGAGTTACCTATAGACCGGGAGATCAAGCCCAAGTACTATACAACATGGTCTCAGCTTTAAGGAGTTACTCTCATAAATCACATTAGACACCGTTTTCTGTTCATTAGAAAACCATCACAATGTACATAATTCCTCATTTCAATCCAACAAGTATATGAGCTATATATACTAAATGGCCAGACAATATTGAAAAATAACCAAATCCGTACTTACTTCGGGTTTAAGTCTCTGTCTAAATCTCCTAACTTTCCGTTCATCTCACTCTTCCTCGGTGTTCCTCAACCTATCACATATCATTTGGGATCAATATAGGTACATTATACTACATTTAGAATCCATAGAGTAATCCCTAAGTCCCCCGAAAATAATATGTAAAACTCTACTTAGTTACTAATTTCAGGGATCTAATAGGACGCTACCTAACATGGATAGTGTGATATCTGCATGTCAGTTCATCCTCCCTAATGCACGTAGCGCACTATGGCCAATGCCTAGCTCGTTATGCACACCAGACCTGCAAAAGCAGCACAATTCTAGTCATCTAAATCGACCCAAATCGCATCCAAAATCAACAATTACACTCCTAATCAATGCGGAAGGACCTCAAATGAGGTTATAAACCCATTCAAATCAACAAAAACTACAATTCAACAAGTTTCGATCATCACTACGAATTCAAACTTTAACAAACTCAAAAACCAAACTTACTAAAATGAAGATCACTAGCTTCTAATCCGTTCAAGCTCCTAAACTTAATTGAATTCGATTCTCGGAACGATCTCCCTTCGATCTGAATCGAAACTGAACCTCCCAAACCATCGAGTGATCGAAACGAATTGGATATGAATGAATTTTTATTTTTATATATGGATTTTCCACGATATATGCATTATGCTTTCTCGAGACCGATCGTGTGGTTGATGCATTAAAATGACACTTCTTAAAGTGACATGAAACTTGATACATCAAGCACTTACACTTCGTTCGAGACGATTCGATAATCCATATATTTTTAATATTTTTTTATTTTTCAATATATATTTATATATTTAAAAACATATAAATATATATATCGCGTATCATTCACCAATAAACTCATCGGACGTGCCTACAAGTGTCATTGAGCGTGCACACTCTTGCCACGACTCCCTCGTCACACTTGGTATCCTGCTAAACCATAGTTTATTGGTTATTTTTTGTTTTATAGGCTTCTGTATAGTTTCCATATTATACGACAACCTATATATAAATTGAATTAACAATCCAAACAAACACCATTCCTCATGCAAACGCACGCACAAGCTAATCGAGGTACACCAAACTTAACTACGAGCCTAACCAGGATTAATTAGGATTTGGATTAATACTAATCACTAGCTTAAGGTAACGAGTCATTACAGTCTCCCCAATTTATAGCAGTTTCCTCCTTGAAATTAAAGTAATATGAAATTACCTGTAGTTTCAAAGAGAATTGGAAAATGTTTCTCATACTTCCGCTCTCAGGTTAGTTCCTTATTTTCGTGAAATCCCTATTTCACTTTAATCAAAGAATTCTCTTTGGTTCTCAAATTTTTTTTTTTAAATATCTTACGATCAAGTAACCACTTGACTGCTCTTCATAAGATAAGTCTTCCTAAAAATCACATTCATTTCAACCAATCCTTGGAATTAACTGAGTCTTTGTTTTATTAACAAAGACTTATGGAAGACATTAATAACTCTGACTAGCTGAGGAGGCAACTTTAACCTATAAGTACCAGGATTATTCTGCTCCTGTACTTTGAACGACTCAATACACCTTGAAGCTAGCTTACCTCACAATCCAAACTTACACAACTGCTCTCATAAGTGCGACTTTCAACAAAACATATTTGTCTTTTGGAAGCTCTAACCACCTTTGACTTTTATCGGCATATCTCTTTTGTTTTAGTTGTATTGTAGTCAAACATTTGCTAATCTGCTACCTTTCCTCTGTGTAGTTCTAAATTAATTTCGACTCCAATAAACTTGCATATCAATCCTTGTCCAGACACTCCGGTGAATGACATGGTTGACCATATAAAGTCTCAAATGAGTAAACGAACTTACACGGATAAATGCATCTCTTCCAGTTATTATGAAACTTTAAGATACAAGCTTAAAGTATATCCTCTAGTACCAAAAGTTATTGCTTTGGTCACCCATCGGTCTACCGATAGTATACCAAGCTCAACCTATTGAATAACTCTCATATCACTTTATAAATTAAACAACATATATCATCATCTCAGACAATTCACAATTTTTATTGCATACTTCAATATGATATGACATTACCTGTATGATCAATATAAAGAGATTCATGAGATTATGGAAACAATTCTTGCCTAATATCCTTTCTGAACTAAATTTTCATTTCAAGAAGTAATGTATCCAGCATAATTTCTCTAGACATTCTAATAAGAATACTAATCCTTGATAGCCAAATCTTGGCATATCAAGTGGTTCCCATTAGACTTCTTAATCACCTTATCACTTAGATCTTGCTAAGTATTGATTCTTGAATTGGATTCAAGGTATGAGATGAGAAGTAAAGCAAGGTTTATTAGATATTTCACAAAGTTGATTATTTAAATTGTCAGGATTGGCAAAGTAACGGAGGAAAATTTTCATTAAACTAAGGAATTGGAAATGAAAAGTCGAAATAGATATGATCTCTATCACCGAGTTGTTAAATACAACAAAGGTGATTAGGTCCACTTAACAGTTTTCATTGGAAATGATTTTTACAGTTTTGAATTAAAAGATTTATATATGAAGATTCATTTTCTCATATCTCTTTTGGTTCAGTAATCTATAATTTCAAATTTCGAGGACAAAGTTTTTAATTAGTTGGAAAGATTGTGACACTCGAGATTTTAATAAACTTGATTATGTGGCTAATTAAGTATTTTCAGATTTTATTTGGAGTTTAAGTATTCGAGGTGAGACCTATGCATTATGGACAAGAGATTATAAGATATATTTTATTTTTATATTTGTATGCTTAGTGTGTGTATTATATTGTCTTTTGTCGCGTAGTAGGGTTTTGTTGAGGTGTATCCACATGTTTTCATACTCGGGGTTACAAGTGCATGTCTGAAGGGCGCGAGTGAAAATAAATTATTAGTTGCTCAAAAACTAATTAACCAAGTGTTAATCCTCACGTGAAGATTTTATCTCGGTTTGTGTGTAAGTCGGGATTGATGGTAATGTAATGTGAGAACGAAGTGGGTACAAGACTTTGCCTCGAGTTTCGTATCAATTGGTGGTGATCATGGTTGAGATTGGGTCTAAATCAGGGCATGTTTGGCTAAATATGGAAAGAAAATTGGTCTATAAGGGTTCAGTATGTCATGGAAAAAGTTAAGATTTTAGGGTTTTAATGTGACCAAAATCAATGTTATGGACATTTCATGAAGATGTGCTATTTTGTCGAGAACTTTGTTCAATTTGGTGAAAAACGAGGATAAAAAATAAGCGTCGGAATATAAAACGCGTCTAAATAGGAATTTCGGGAATTAATAAGTAAAAAAGAAATTAAGCTACTAACAAGCTGCTGAGAGTTTATATATAAATGAAAAAAAAGAAAAAACAAATCAAAATTAGATTAAGTTGAAATGAACGAACAATTCGTTTGTCTCAAAATCATAATTCAATTTTTTGCTCTACAAGCTCCCAATGTCCGATTTTCATTTGGTTTCTTTTCGCAAAATTGTAAAGCATCATGAGACGGTCAATTCGAGCTAAGTTTTTGATGTGAAAACAAGGTGCTCGACCCGCAATTTGGTAAATACTCAATTCAATTTGAATTCTCGCGATTACTCATTTTTTTTGCAGGATTTCGATAGAAATTGGTATGAATTATTGTTAATTGGTATATTGGATTGATTTGGATCAATTTGGAATAAATTCCACTGCCGTGGGTTAGAGTTTTGATGAATTGAACTGATGTGATTCAGTTGATAACTATTTTGGAGATGTTTTATAATTGATATTGATTTACATTGAGTTTCTTGATGAATCGATTATTGATTTTGATCCAATTTTACTCCACGAGCAGTAGGAATATTTGAATGTTGGAATCGAGTGGTTTCATAATGTTTGTTGTCGTGTCTTGATGATTTAATTGCGAAAATATTGATATAGAGAAGTTTTTCAATTCAAAATGAAAAAAAAAGTTTGCCTAGTCGATAAGCCATATTGAGAAATTCATAACTTCTCTGTTGGTTATCCGATTTGAGTGTTCTTAGAGTCTATGAAAAGTAGAACATGAGAACTACAAGTTTCTTTTTGGTCATTATAACAAATATTGAGGTTTTCAAGGTTAAAAAGTTACCCCAAGTTGGCCAGTTGAAAACCTATTGCAACAGTTATATAAATTAATGTTTTTGGAAACTGTTCTCAAGCGTACTTTAGCCGAAGTTTGCATTGGGTTTTATGATTTGGTTTCACTTGAAACTTGACTCATAATATAATTGGATATGCAGGGAAGCTACTAGAACCATTTTCAAGGTGATCTAACAATTCGGGAACCCTTACGATTAAGTACAAAGTTAGTTGGTTGTAAGTAATCCATACAGTAATCTTTACTATTGATTGAATATTTTTGTACCTTTAATTATATCACAGTCTGCATTACGTTTTATCATTTTTGGTCATGAATATATAGAGCGAGTGAGGGGGATAAACTTGTTTTGGAGTCTAGTTTTCTTGAAACTTGGTTTCAATCTTGCCTCTACGCGGTTGAGTGAGACTAGCAATGTCTAATGCCAACAAGTTATACCTGTATTTCATGATCTTATAATACTATCTCTGTACTATTTTTGGAATTTGACGTCCGATTATAGTTAGGAGACAGCGATAGAATGGATTGCTTGTTATGTTGATGCATATATCTTATTATTTATTTGGAAATGTAATTACATGTCTCCATATATCAGACTAATAATTGCAGGAGTATAGATCAATATAGGAATTTACTTACCTGACATTTTTGAGTTGTTTTTGAAGATGCCAAATTATGTATGATGACAAAGGAAAAGTGGACAAGACTTGAAAATTGTAGTGATTGTTTCCACAAATTAAAGTAAATTCTTGTTTTAAATTTTTTAAATTTATTGTTTTGGGATTATTGGGGTGAATGTAGAACGCGAAGGTTATTTGAATAATTATGAGAATTTCTTAAATTAGTTAAAAATATGTTGACATGTTTATGATTCAATTTTGGTCTATTTGAGATTGTGAAGTTGTGAATAAGTTATCAAAGACTCTAAGTTAATTCATAAATCTAAATTTGATATATATTATAAACTGCGGAGGGTTGTGAGTCCTTTTAGGCCTTTCCTCAAATATGATGTCTATTAAGTGAATTTTTCGATAGGCCACTTTAGGGGTTGTGCCGTCGAAATTTTTATTAAATATAGATATGATATTTTAATTTGGTCTTATTGAACAAATCATGAATTGAGTTTCATTGAGGATATAAATTTATTTTTAGAGACTTAGAAAAGATTGAGAACATTATTATTTTGAGGTCAAAGTTGAAAGAATGAATTACACTGACTAAAGTATCAGAGGATTAAGGTAATCTAGGCTAGTCAGTCATCTTAATGACGAGGGGCAGACAACGAATAAGGTCATTATCGCGCTAGGTAGACTATCCAGCGCGCTAATTGCTTTGACAGAACAAAAATCAGCAGTTTCTGATTTCAAACTAAATTCTTTAAACAAGTCCAACACCTTAGTAAAAGGTCGAAACGCATTTAAAAACATGTTAAATGATATCAAAAACCTAGGGTAGTTTTTCAAGGGTTCGAATACGAGATTTGGGGTGTCATGAGGTCGGTAAAGCTAAGACTTTACATTGCTTGAAATGAGCATACCCATTGCTTATTTTATTTGCATTTCATATCCACTTTATGCATGTTTGTTGTAGTCTATATTGACTATATCCAGCGTTTTACTCTTATATCATGAACTTATTTGACACTCCTCATTTGTTGAGCTTGACTTTCATGATATTTTGATGAATTGATTTCCTTTAAATCCATTCATGAGCTATATGTCATTTCTTGATGCTTTACAGTGAATATAGTGTAAATAGCATGCTATTAAGAATTTTGAGTTTGTGAATGACTTTATGGACTCAAATTCTTTGGGAATTATACTTTGTAGCATAGCCAAGTCTTGGAATCCTTACTGAATCAATTTCTTGGAATTATAAAGTAGTTATAGAATTTAAAGTCCATTGCACTATGTTGGAGTTGATCGGCACACGGGGTTAGAGTCCTTGGGGATGTCGGCACTCGCAACTATAATGCGGCACATGGGGTTTAAGTATCTGGGGCTGCCAATACATCAAGGGTAGAGTCCTTGGTGACACTAGGTTTAGAGTCCCTAATAGTATTAAACTGTGCGATCGTAAGCACATCCTTTAGTGGTTTTAAAGGCTACAATGACGCATGTCACGACCGACCAGATCTAGATCATAACTATTTTGCCTTTTGTCAGTTTCACTTACTTAGTATATTTCTGGTACTAGTCTTTCTTTATTTAATTTATACTTTTAAATACCATTTAGTCTTTTGGAAATGTGAATGAATATGTCAATGGGAATTGCCGTTACTTTTTGTACTCACCGTCCTTTTCATGACGGTAAGTGCAGAGCCGTCGACGAGCAAGCATAGTATAGAGAAAATCGACAACTACCTCTGAGCTAGCGTTGTCCTTTTGCATCGACATTTTGTAGGTTTTGATGTTTTGAGTATTATACAATTATGTTTTTGATACATTTGGGATTGTATATTGGGTCGAGCGTTTAGTTCCCCGACTTATAATGACCATCACACTGTTTATATTCGCCATTTTATTGTATATGCATGTGATCGTTGTTTCATGGTTTCCATACTTAGGATTTAATATTTTGCTTCCGCATAGTCTGTTAAAACTTTTGCTGAATTTTATAACTCTTAAAAAGTTTTAATTACTCTGAAATATATTAATATGATGATGTGTGGATTACTTATCCTGAACACAAATATCGAGAAGATTTAGATAGAAAGGTTGACTAATGCGTAGTTAAGTCTTATGTGGCTAGGATTTGCGCTTAATTACGAGATTAGGTTGGGCGATGCCTTAGATTAGGGAAGGTTTCCTCACAGATACTAACTTAATTAAATCATGAAATTGGCCTAAACAATCTTAAGGAGCATTCTTTTAATTTGAGGAATCACTACTCCCAAAAAAAACACTACCTATATAAAATATTTATAAGTTGTGTGATCTCTATTGCTCCAACACAAACCAAGTGAGGAGAGTGGAAAGAACTAGTTAGATGGATTGAAGGTAGAGGAGAGTACAAAATCACAAAAGACTTCAAAATAGGTAATATCTCGATCTTCATTACCTCTAACTACTTAATCTCTTGTTATTCGAAGTTTAGTCAAAATAAGGGTATGTTAAAAATTAGTGGTGAAAGTACTTTAAAAAGGAGGGGGCGTCAGCGTCGGCGTTGTCATTGGAGAAGGCAGATGCATCATCGACGTCGCTTCTGCCCATGATGGGGCCTCCACTAGGAGCCCCATAAAAGAAAAGACCAATAGAAGGGTAGCTTATTGGCCACCACTCCCATCTAAACCCCGCCAAGGGGCTGGCCCAAGCGGCTGATCATGTGTCGTGCGTGTAAAATATAACCCGTAAAAGGTTACCAATCCCACTTAGGTGTAGTAGTGGTAAATATGTGATTGAATCCATAAGATTCAGTCAAACCGAGTCTAACAAACATAAAAGTATATTTGCGGGGAGGGGGTTGAAATAGTTTTATCATAAAGATCTTCTAAACACGAAAGTAAATAATTGAAACTCAAAAAATAGAAACATACTTAAGTCTAGGAATCCATAATCTTGCCCTATGTTGTTTCCATGTCTTGTATCATTGATTTTGAATGATGGGTTAAATAGTTTCCCTAAATAGGTTATAGATGTTGGGGCCCCAACACCCTAGTTTCCTTATTCTCGATAGATAGGACAATCGCTCTCTAAATGCTTCTCTTACTCCACCGTACAACCTTGGGCAACTGCTCTCAAGATTTAGCACATGAGCAACATTAATAGCTTTGTGGGAACATCTACCCTTAAATACCCTTGGGCAAACCATTCTCAAGATTTAACCTAGTTCTCGATGTTACTTACTTAGAACAATAAGTGTGTCAGGTTTCTTGCTATAACTGATTGCCACTTCTCAACCTAGTTGGTATCACGGACTCAACCTGATTGATAGCAGGTCAATAGGTTTACGCCTAGATATTTGCAATGAATATACAAACTCTAAACTACCATTGAGACATTGTTAAAAACAGCAACATAAATACAAAGAATCGAATCAAAATAGTATTATATTAGAAAATCTCAACAACAACTAAAAAACAACCTATTAATGGCTAAAGAGATCATCCCTGACTTAGGTATTAAATAACCTAGCTGGACATTGCTACTCTACCTTGCTCTACTCCTAAATCACTCTGAATACGATGTGATTTCATTCATATAGGTGTGTCCTTTATATAGCTATGCTTGGGTACAAGAATAACAACTCCCAGGAATAAGAACCTTATAAAAAGTCTCAAAAATCCTATTCCACGAAGTTGGTGCTGTCGGTGATGTCGCCATTATATAGGAACGGCGTCGGATGGCGGTGTGGCAATATATAGAAAGTCTTGGGCAACAAATCAGTGTAAAACTTTTATTTCTGAACTTGGCGCCACGGGTGATGTCGTCCATTATAGAGTTGATGTCGTCCGTTCAAATCTAGCGCCGTCGATTTTTCTATCGTGACACCATGCATGGTGCCATGGGTCTTCACTAGCGTCATTTGTCCATTCTAGAGGCGTCAAGCCTTCTAGTTTTTTACCTCTCTTTGACTTTTCTAGAATTTGTCTAATTCACGCACAAACACTCGAATACCTTATAAATCTCCAAAATAAACATATATAGCCATAAAACACGACTTTGGACTTAATTTACATAGCCAATAACTTATGAAAAATGCATTAAAAAATGGCTCATCAGCGGCCAACTCCGGCCCAACGCCAGCGATAATGGTGTGCCTCTAACTAGAGGGTGGGGGAGCATTGCTTCCCTCAACCAGCACTTAGTGCTGAGCAGAGCAGACACTTTAGCCAGTGCATGACCAGGGGTCGGTCTGACCCCTAGCCACCCTAACCAAACTGGCCCCTGAACCAAATTTCAGGGGCCAGATTAGCCCCTTAACTGAGTTTTAGGGGCATAATGCCCCTGACTTAAACAGATATATAAGTTAAAAGAAAAACAAATAATAAATAATAATCAGAAAATCAAATCAGCCTTTTTAGCCTTGACCACTCGATGGGGACGCACTCCCACACCTCAAGGGGGAGAGTTGGGCGAGTCCCACCCTCGACTCTCATACCGGGCAATAAGGGACCCACGGGACCTACATTAGTGGACCCAAAGTGAATTTTAAAATGAGAAATCTAACTAAAAAAATGACTTTTATATTTATGTGATGTGTCTTGAATTATTTACATTCGCAAGATGGTTCGCATAGGACCTCGAATGCGCGAGGATCGAAAATAGGATTCGCGGCAAGTCGAGGTAAGTGGGGAGCTTGCTCAATTATCAAATATGGTTTTATGTTAGTTATGTTAGGATATATATTTTTAATTAAAGTCTTAGGAAATGGTTTTCTTCGTGTTATTGACTTGATTCTACTTATATGTGGGATGTATGTGTGTTACACCAAACTTGTGACATTTAAGGGTCCAACAAGTGCGGCATCTAACACCGAGGACCCAACTACTCAAACAATCAATACATAGGTGTAAACAAGGATTACCTTGTGACAGACCCAAACTCCAGACCACCTTGCTACCCGCCATGTCACATTGCACGTCAACTAGCCTTGCCACGTCATGGCCCACTTCTCCTTGTTGTCTCGTGACCTAACGAGTTGCTTACACTTTGTCAGCTAACCCTAGTTACGCTAACCCTTACATAAGTATTAATATTTCAGTTAAAAGGTTACTCCATTTATCAGGTTATATTGTAATTTTACAGCGTAAGTCTTTTAACGAGTAACTTATGCAATATTTAACAATCCTAAGCAGTGGAAAACCCGATAAAAGATACCATGTATATATCAAGGCGAGATAAGTATAACAAAAGTTCCATATATATGTAATCAGTGTTCTATGGTCCCCAAAACCCATCAAAAGTAAAATAAATAAATATTGATATCACATACGAGCTGCCTCCACAATCTCAAAGGTAGTTGCCTAATACCTCCTTACCATTTTCCTTACTCTTGCTCGTCGAAGGATCTGCATTCACTCAACCAACAAATATAGTAAGGATTTTTATGAGTAAAATACCAAGAGAAGTCCACACAATATTCATGAAATAAAACTATAAACTATAAGACATGCGAATAAAACACCTGGTAACAATATGTCATATTCCCATGAATGTAAGAGACATACGACAAGCAAAAGCAGTAACGTGAAATAAATAAACAACATGTACCAACTAAACCAACTCAGAAATAAAGCATTAATCAATAAGCATACGTATAATCACGAGAAAACCCTGACCTACTCCAGCTAGTAATCAATAAATCGAGTAGGAACCACTTATATACTTAAAGGCTTACAGTGACTAAACCCAACTACAGTTATTGGATGAACCCCGCCAGACGCTATTTCAAGTCAAGGGAACACCCAAAATCCCTCCCAACTACCGTAAGTATATCCTATTGCCGTCGACACGAGCACTAAACACAAGTAACATGTTCAAGCGATTTAGCCACAACCAATATATACGCGAACTGAAATAGGAGAGACACCTCATGTGTGCCTACCAGCAGTCACACATGAAATGCAATATCGATAAATCGAAATCATGAATTCTATGAAGCATTCTCAATGGGTTTATGCACCTCAATCCACACTCCGACTTCCCTGGATTTTCGTATCTGACCTGACTAGCTCCTCGATACTCGAGCTATGGTCCCATAAGTCCCTGATGTCAAATTTTAAATATTTAGTATGTTTATAGGTGTTTGAGATATGTACTAAGTCAAAAATCCCAAAACAGACCTTTATGTTCTGTTTATGTCTGTTGTTAGTGTGCTATGTGGTGGTAACGCACTACTATTCTTCATCTTAAAGAATAGTAGGAAACCCATAACGATTAGCGTGTTAACCGTTCCAGGTAGCGCGCTACTCAGCATCTCGGACAAAATTCTCAAGTCAAGAATTTTGTATTTCCCTTCCAATTTACCTACTTAAACTATCTAAGACACTCTCCACATGCAATTAACACCAAACAACATCTAACACAACCTCAGAACCTCCTTTTACACCAATTTGATAAAAAATCATCAAAAATGGGTTCATTAGATAGAGGAGATGATGGAGAAGATGATTACCTAGGTTCGATTCCTCAACTTTTATGATATCCAGCTTCAATTTTCAGTTCTTTTTCATCTCTATGTGATTTCCCAGCAAATTTAATTCAACATATTTTGGTTGCATGGTTTGATCAATCTTTCATATAGATATACATCAATGTGAGGTGTGTTTCTAACCCTTGATTCCCATGTATTTACGTATCCCGATAATCACTCTTGCCACATTTCCTACTTACACTCCATTAACTCAAACCAAGTGACACCACATTGTCACTCCCTTGGTCTCTAGATATGCTAATGTGTATCTCCAAGCAAATCCTATGCTTTCCTTTTAATCGGCTAAACTATAGGCCTTTATTTATTTTAATTTGAACACACCAACTTAGGCCCATTCTACTAAATATTGTTAGTGTTTTATTTATCAAAATTAAGCAGCTTATGGTCCCACTAACCTTTGGCGACTACCCGATACCTAGTGGCCCCGTCTCGATACGCATTTTAAGGCACGCCATAGCCAATTGTTTAAATTTGAATTTACTTGGCCTATGGCCACATGAACCATTTTAATTGATTTAATATTCATTTAGGCATGGATTAGTCTAGTTTCCTAGTATACATGTAGTTCGCCTACTCGACACCTGCATTGACATGTCTTTTGAGGCGAACACCCGTCACACAAGCTCACCCGATAGCAACATACTCGCATGCGGTGCAATGTAATAATAATAATTTTAAGCACCACATATATAAACCACCATCCATAAATAGCATATTTCCTCGGTTCTCATGTCCGAGTCAACCGAGTTGTCCACATAACGCCCGAATTATGACCGTTAATCTCCAAGATTGACGTTAATCGTAGTTTAATTAATTTGGGTCGTTACATACCTACTCATAGGTAAGGAGTTGGGTTACCTTCTCCTGGGTAAGGAGTTGGGATCACCCTTTCCTGGGTAAGGAGTTGAGATTTCGTTTTCATAGAAATCCTTATGGTTGGTTACTAGGGACATGAGCGATAGCTAACTTCTCATAGAAACCATAAGTGATTTCGGTGCACATATCGGTGATGGCTTTAGACGAATCTACTATTGGTTCAATGGGACTAATGAGAAGTTACATAAGACTTGTGTGTCTTCTAGTGGTTGTCATCACCTCGAGGGTAGGGGAATCGATCACCATATTCTCGTCAATAACTAGTATGCATCGAATGAGTCCACAACTTTATATTAAAATTATTACCTATAGTATCTCTCTTTTGCGAACCTTATGCGTGATGATGCGTTTTGATTTGAATATACTTTATCAATCTTCTTGAAGTGTTTATGAATGCTTTATGAATTCATGCGATATCTTGTTTTAAATGCTTCCTTATATATTTATACATTAATATATAAATTGAATCCTAAGGTTTAAATGAAATTAAATTATACATTAGATTAACTTCAAGATACGCGTAGCGTGAAAATTAAGGAATTAAATGAGTTGATCGGTTATTATGATTGGCATTTGCGATGCATCAACATATGTGATAATCAACATATATGTGCATACATGTGTCAAATTTGGTGTCACATTAACGAATTTGACTTTATCTCCCATCCCTTAGATTGTCCTCGAGATTCGTGAATTCGAGTCTCGATAAAACTTTAAGTTGATCTTATATAAGTCAATCATAAGGTGTTGAGTTTATTTATAGCCACAAAGATTGACCTCGAGATACATAACACGTATATAAAAAAGATCAAAATATAAAAGAAAAATGACAACCGTTATATTTGCCTCGAGATTCATGCAATGTGAATATCGAGGAAATCTTATTTTTAGCTCTAAAACCCACATCGTCTCATTTGTTTCACAGTGAGATGAATCAAAATCGAAAGAGAGGGTGAGAATAGAGAAACCGAGAGACGAAGGAGAGGAGATTGACGATGGAGTTGACGATGAAGTTGAGGTTTTATATTGGTTATAGTTGTTGGGTTGTTCACTGTCGTGGTATTGTGTGTTGCTGGTTGTGTGGAGATGAAATAGAGGAGAGGGGAGACTCGACCTATTTAAGGAAGGATACAATTAGGAGTCGTCTCCCTTCCCAAAAATGTACTTGAACCCTAATGAAAAATTGAAATAAAAAAACTAATTTCAGCTAAAACAGAGGTTGTTAAGATGAGGAATAACAAAGGGGTTAAGCCTCTTAACTGGGTCGATTCAGCTCAATTGAGCTGAATGCTGCTCAGTCTGTTCAATATCAAACCCTTTTCCAAATGAAAAAAAAGGAAATTGCTAGAAAATATAAAAAAAATTAATATTTTGACCAAATAAATAAAAATTGATGGATTTCTATGAAAATGAAGAATTCGAGATTCGTGCAAGACCTTATATCAAGGTTTTTACCTAAAAAAATATGAAATGGTAGGATTAATTTAAAAAGTGATAAATTGGTTTCATATTTAATTAGGATAGTTTTAGGAGTTCTAATTATGAGTATTAGACTAAAGTTAATGAAGATTAATATATTTTAGGTTCATGGTTGACGGAGAAAGGTATATGAATCTCGAGAATCGTCTAAGTCAATGTAAATTTAGGAAAGCTCGACACAAGTAAGTGAGACTCATATTCTTATCAATTATGAATCAAAAATTAATATATATAGTTCATATAGCATTATGGACTGGGATTGGGGCACTTTACAATGACTTGAACTTGTTTTTATGTTAAATTCCCAAAAAGAGGTATGGGGCGAATTAGACTAGAGTGACGATGGAAGTATTGGATCATTACTAGCAGTTCCCCTTCAAAACTGAGGTACTCGATTGTTCTTTTCCTATTAGAGTTGGTAGCTACGCTATGACTAGATATACCACCGAAATCATGTGTCGACCAACGTGTGAGTTATGTGGACTGTAATCTGGGGGTAACGAGAGTTTACAACTCAGTTTTGAAATGAAAATACAAGTCACATGTATATTGAAATGAGTTTTTGAACTTGCATTCCGTTATGTATTGTTATATAATTTTAATGCCCCGAATAAATATGTTTTGGATGCATATTGTTATTCTTTAATTCCTTGATAGTAGTTGATAATTGATGTATTTACGAGTATCACTTACTAAGCAAGTTGGAGCGCTCATTCCCCTATTAACATTTCAGGTTAATTATGTGCGCTTTGACTTAGGAATGGAGAAGATTAAGAGTTTATAGTCTTCTATATTGTGAGTTAATTTCCCTAATATTTATATATTTTAGTAAATTACTATTTTGTAATAAACAGGGTTGGGATATGATTTTACAATTTTATTTTACACTGATTTTAGAATATCGTTCGTATTAGTGATTATCAAGTATGAAAGGTTGCTGCAGTGTTACTCTAATTGAGTCCGACTAGTGTATCGGGGCTTAATTAGGGATTCATGATAGGTATCACCCTAATTGGGATAGGGGATGTCACAGTTAGTATTAGAGTCTAGCTTATAGAGTAGCTTCCCTATTCTTGAATTATCTGAGAATCAAGAATAACTCTGATACAGTTTAGTGTCAGAACTTGATTTCATTACCTCTTAACTGAATTGGAGTATATGTTTACTAACTTGGAGATTGATTCTTAAGTTATTGATAACCTAGGACTTTATAAATTGTTTTTATCGATGTTGCGTGGGGTAATGAAAGATAAAAACTTGAGTTATGTTTTGTGCTGTGATGTATTGTATCTATGCGATAGATATAAAAGTAATATCTTTCATATATGTTATCTTAAAGATCTTATGTCTCATCTTTATCTTGGAATCCAATGAATTGATGGTGTGGGTTCTTGTGGAACTTGGACTTCAGGGATGTTCCAATAAAGGAAGACAATATTAAAGTAATCGATGGTTTATTTCCATCAATGTCTCAGGAATTGAGAAACTATTGAGGATTATGTTTGCAGAAACTTAAATCTAAATGGTATATGGAAAAAATGAAAGACATAAGAAATATTACAAAGAGAAAAAGTAAACTATTCTTCCATATAATGGTCTCTAAAAGTCTTTATTCTCACTTATATTGTTTGATTAATAATAATCAGTGAAGAAGGATTGATTGGATCTGGACTTTGAGATAAATGTTAGGAGAATGGACACTGAGAAGTAAAGGAGACATTGAATGACTTTCAAAGAAATTCAAAGGTGATGAGTCATTTTGAGTAGAATATGTACTAGTGTCGAACTAGTTAAATAAGATTAAAGGTCATTCACTGAGGAAATTAGTTGTTAACGATGATAAGAACCTAGTTGAGGTTAAATAACCACTAATTATTCATACTTCATAAGTTGTTATGAAGTATAAGATTCTAGATTATGAGAATTCAAGTTTGATGAATAAAAATTGTGATTCCAAAGTTTCAAGAAGTTTGTTTATCATATTCACTTGGAATTTTGGGACAATTTGAAATGGAATTCATCAATTACTTGATTCTCAATGTCAAACCAATGATCAATTCCATTTTAATTTAGGGTATTACAGGAATTGTTCGAGTTTGCGAACTCAATTCGAGTGATGAATCAAATTAAACTAAATCAGGAATGAATATTCATTGCCCAGAATCGACAACTCATTTGAGTCAATTACATGAAACCAGTTGTTCTCAAAGGTTGGTTGAGATCTGGTTTTCAGTAACTTAAGATTGGAGTTAGGAATATATGTGAAAATGAAGTCAGGCAACTGAAATCTCTGTTTACATTATATTCTCATTAACTTAATAATTATCATGTATTTATGAATATTTAAATTAAGTTAACTAAGTTAAGTTGTTCACAGTTTATTAAATTAATATAAGTTGAATATCTAAATGGAAGCCTTTGAAGCATGCAAATATCGTAAAAGATGAAAAGTTTGCATATTATGAACAACCCTATAGTGTCGAAGCCCGACATGAGATACTACGTATATCGAAAAGCGACAAAACTACAAAAATGGTCATATACATGTATCAGGTATACAAGTCCACCCAAGGATCTCATAAAAGCAGTAAATAAGTAGATATAAACACCTACGCAACAAAGTTGATAGGGCTCTCCTAGCTCAGAGGTAGTCACGACCACCTTTGCCTCGACTAGTTGTAGGATCTGCGATTTGCCACAAAAAATAATGACAAATCTTTATGAGTAAATCCCAGAGAACGTTTGCTAATATTAAGGAAATCCAACAAAATGGCTACAATTCATGCAATTTAAATAAGGAACACAAATATAAAATAATCGCATGAAAATAAGTCGCAAAGAAGTTAAAACTATACACGAGTGTAGCATGACAGAAAATCCTAATCAACATCCAGGAATCGACTTAGCTAAATTGAAAGGAACCCATGACAATCATCTTGCCAAACATCTCACGATTGATTGAGAGGAACCCCTGAACGGTAGAACACCGTCCAAACATCTCTCTATAGTAACCCATAACGAAAACTTAGTCTTCGTCAAACATCTCTCAACCTAACGGGTTTCGCAAGAATTAGTCATCGTGTAGCCCCAACATGGACAACTACTCAAACAGCGCGGGGTAGCTAGCCCCGGGATATGAGTCTGTACCATGCCCAACCCCGTCGACAAACACACATACACACGTGGGAGTGGATGAACAGTAAGTGGATAGAAGTTAGCACGATGGAATAATTGAAATTAAAATAAAGCAAGTGTTATAAATGTACATTAACTAACTTTCTCCTGGGTCTATTTACCTCAAGAAATCGCAAATCGCCCTCAAAACACCCCACTCACGCCTAGAAACGCGCACCCGACACTTGACTATAGTCTCATAAGTCCCGGTGTCCAATTATACCACTTTAATTATTTTATAGTCACGTTAAGTGAGTTTATAATGTGTGACCAAAAACTTGAAATTTTATTTCAAAAAGTTTGGTTTTAGCATACTTTTCGAGTTATATTGGGGTGCCAAACGTGCGAAAAAGTCTCGAAACTTATTTTCCTAGCTTTTCTGATTTTCATATTTTTGTAGAATTTTTTGAGTTTTCCATAATTTTTAGCTATTTTCTATAATTTATTTTATTTAAAAATCATTAAATTAATTTTTTTAATTAATTAATGGGTTGAGCTCGAACCGGGCCCGGTTCGGCCCAACTGCCTGGACTAGAGTCGACCCAACACGATCCAATCGGACCCGGATCGATCCGACCCGGCCCACCCGGGTCTGGATCAGTCCGACCCAAATCACCTGGGGGTAGCCAGGCCCGACCCATCTGGCTACCCCCTCCCTTCTTCCAATCCGTCACTATTTTAACAGAAACAAATTGGAAACCCTTTTTTTGCTTCTTTTTTTAAAATAACTAACAACAACAATGATGAACAACAACACTGCTCTCTACCATCTCAACCTCACCATTAAAACTCCAAATTCCTTCAAAAATGTAACCACAATAACCACCACTCACTTTGGTATAAGGAGGTCACCGATGGGAGCCACAAATGGGAAAGACTTCGTGAGAGAGGCGAGGAGACTATGGAGGTATAAGGAGAGCTTGGTGATGGAGAACTTGCTGTGGAAGAAAAATGATGGGGTGGGCGTCAGGAAGAAGATCGTTGGGATTGGGAAAAGAAGAGGGGGAGGGGTGTATGGGTTTTGTTAGGAGATGAGAGAAAAAAGTGAGGTATGAGATGATGTGATGGGTAGGTGTGATGTGAAGGGTGATATGACCTAGAAATCCCTAACTATCCCATACACCCACATTACGCGCACCCCTTGACGTCTTACATTCTCGTCACCACACACGCGCAACGCGATCAAATTTAATTTTTAACTAGTGCGACGTGAATTAAATAATAATACAACAAATTATCATGCATCGCACAAAAATAACCATTCATACCTTAATTGGTGTGCCATAGACTTGTCGGTGGTGTCCACGTAGGTCTGAGCTACAGACCTAATCTGTAATTAATAAATCCATTAAGATTAAATAATGTGGATCATTACAATTTTCCTAACTAAAAGGAATTTTGTCGCAAAATTCAAGCTTAAGTAAAAACTTTACCTCGAAATAGTTGGGGATATCGCTTCCGCATAGTAGACTCTCACTCCCAAGTAAGTCTTTAATTCTTATGATACTGCCACTGAACGAATACTAGTGGTATTTCTTTCCTTTTGAGAGTCTGTATCATTTGATCCACTATTTCAATGGGGTGTTCCTCGTACGTCACATCTGATCGAACCTCAATCTTAGTCATATCAACCATCGATCTCGGTCCCGATCTGGTTAAGAGTACGAAATATGAAAAACATTATGAACCCTACTAATCGACTCAACAATCTTAACTAATGGGCGACCTCCCCAATTCGTTTCTCAATTTGAAACGACCCATATTGGTGCTAATTTCCCGTTGATCCCATGTCTCTGATGACCCTTCAAAGGAGAAACTTTCAAATAGACCTAATCTTCTACCTCGTAGCTCAGCCCATCACGGTATTTATCCGTATATTTCTCACGGGTCCTCAACTATCGGGATAGGTAGGCAATCAAACTATCTCCCTGCATCAATAGGCAGCCTAAACTCGTGTCGCAAGCATCTATATGAATAGTCAATCATTTGTTTGATCTAGCAATACTAGTAATGGTGTAGTAGCCAGCCTAATTTTCAACTATGCAAAGTCTTCCTCGCACTCCCTTGACCAATCAAACACCACGTCCTTCTTAGTCAATCTGGTCATTGGCACAGCGATTTTTGAGAAGTCATTTACAAATCGTGGGTAGTATCCTTCCAACCATAGAAATCTCCTAATATCCGTGGCTGTTTTTGGTGTCGGCTAATCGATGATTGCATTAATCTTACTCAGGTTAACTAAAGTACTTATGTCACTAATCACGTGTCATAAGAAATTAACATTTGACAGCCAAAAATTCACTTACTGGACTTATCATACAATTCGTGCTCTATCAATTTCATCAATATTTGCTTGAGATGTTGCCTGTGCTCCTCGCGAGTCTTGCTATAGATCAATATATCATCAATAAATACTATAACGAATATGTCTAAGTACGAATTCAATACTTTGTGCATCAAGTCCATGAACATGGTCAGCGCATTCATTAGTCTAAACGACATCACTATAAACTCAAATAACCCATATCTGGTGCTGAATGTAGTCTTGGGTTTGTCTCTATCTCGAATTCTAAGCTAATGATAACCCGATCTCAAGTCAATCTTGGAGAAGACACGGGCTCCGGCCAATCGGTCAAACAAATCATTGATCCTTGGGAAAGGGTAACGATTTCGTATTGTTACCTGGTTCAACTTCCTATTGTCAATGCACATCCTCAAGTTACCATCCCTTTTCTTAAGAAATAGGACTAGTGCTACCCATGGTAGCGCTCTCGAGTGTATAAACCCCTTCTTCTCTAAGTCTTCCAGTTGTGTCTTCAACTCATCCTATTCTTTCTGTGCCATTCGGTATGGCCTGTTAGCTATCGGTCGTATGCCCAGCACTAACTCAATAACGAACTAAATCTCTTTCAGTAAGGGAAAACTTGGTGAGTCCTTCGAAAAGACATCGAGAAACTCACTGACAACTAGGACGTCCTCAAGTCTAACCTCCAGTGTCTCGGTTGACTCTACTATCCCTGCAAACTTCTCCCTTTCTAGGGTCGTAGCCAATCTACCTCTAGTGGTCGATAGTACACTCGTATCACCAGTGAAACAAAACTCCGATATGTCAGGGATCTAAAAAGTCACTGTCTTATGGAAACAATCCACCTAGGCATGATATGACGCTAGCCACTCCATACCCAAAAGCGCATCGAACTCTAGGAATTCTAGAATGCGTAGGTCAATAAGGAGCTGGTGTCCGCAGATCTCTATCATGCAACCCTCACAAATCATGTTAAGGTAAACCTTCTCCCTAGCTGTCGTGCTGAAAATCAGGAGTGTGTTAACTCTAATCGGTCCTAACCCTAACTCAATAACCATACGTTAGAAATAAATGATACAGTGGAACCATAATCAATAAGTATATGCTTCATCGATCAATTCTTAAACTATCACCAGTCTAAATATAAGTGATGCAAATAATATTTTAACACAACATTAGATACTAAGTAGAGTTGCACGTCTATCTGATACATCATGATTCTAGCGTTTCTCATCAGAAACCTAAAATTGTATAAGTCATCCTATGTCTATAAATCTCTAATTATCTCATGACAAGAGATCTTCATTTCAATCCGATTAGAAAATGAAACCTGACACGTCATGCAACTCTTACCCATTTTTTAAATGTCTACTCACAATATTATTTATATTGTGGACTAGAAAGCAATTACCATTTTTTGACTCGTCAACCGATTCACTTAACTTTCTTTTGATTGGTTAGAAAATTAACGACTTTTTAACTTAATCAATCATTCTCTAACCACGAGTTCAACAAAAATCTCATTCCTTCACTTAACTACCAAATTTTTAAGATTTCACATCTCGATCATTACTATTCATTGGACTTCTTTCATTACCTGAATAGATACAATTATCTTTAAGTCGAATAGATATAAGCTTTGATACAAAGATTTTAACATATTTCATGATTATACTATCATAGTATAACTTTTAACTTGTATCGCATACAAGTTATAAATATGATATTCCCTTTTCCTCTACTCAATTTACTATAAAAGAATATTCAATTCTTTAAATACATTAAGTCAAATATACTGTCTTTTATTCAATATTTTCAAACCACCAGGAAAATATTGACTAACTAAGCTGTAAGTCAAACATTTTTTTTCGTTTCATTTGTGTCCTCGCCATCATTCTAGTATCTTTACAGCAACTCTAATTTACAATAATTTGTGCTTTAGATTTTTACCAGTGACTAATCGGGTGATGTAACACAACAATTAAACCAAATGTATAACATATTCACTAATATTAGTTGTATATCATTTTGGTTCAAAACTTTTGACAGTTGGAGTTTGATGTCTCGTAAGATCCTTGTGAAGATGTATCGCGTTCCATCAAACTTATAGTTTAACATCCTAATTGGATTGGGACTCATTGCCCTAAAATTCCACTTTTTCATGCGTATGTGAGAATTTCCTGACCATTTAGTTACCTATACTTAAGATTCCAATTAACTCAAACGAAACTTCATAGACTCTTTTATTCCAAGTGTCCCAAATTCATTCGATTATTCAAAAACAAGTGAACATGTTACATTTGTCTTCTACGCTGTGAATGAATCGTGATTATGAAATGGAGTTACTTAGACTTTTGTTCATACATAAATACTCCAGTGTCTGCTTTCGACTGAAGGAGTCCGTTCCTGTCACTTCCATAAGTCATAAGTCATCTCAACGTCTCATTTAATTTATCGCAAAGTCCATTCCATTTCATTTTTTTGTCAATCTTAGCTATTCTCACATTAATCTCAATCTTAGTCCCTTTATAAACAAACCATGACTTTCACTCAATAACTAGGCCGCTTGCAATTCCTTAATCTTGGCTAAGAAAGACATTTTATGTATCTTCTCTTTTCAAAAACTTAGTTAAGGATAATAAAGCTTCTTATAATCATTCAATTAATTGAAGTCTTCCATGACTAACATTTATTCGAAATAGAGAAATTTTGTGACTTAAACAGTTCTACTGTTTGTTATTGCGTCATTTGGTTTCCATTAATCTCATATTTTTTGACTTTCATTTTTCTCAAAAAGAAATTTGATACTTTTCAAAAGATCATGTATGATAACTAAATACCTTACTAATCATCAATTCACTTTTTAATGAATTAACTTTTCTGATGTTGTTCATCTAAAAAGATAAAAGAATTCGAATTTTCAATACCTTGATTAACTTAATGACTAATCAAAGTCTTAAAGGATACTATGTCAATCCTTTAATTCATATAAATGAAAATTCTCGCAATATAGGAGCTTATACTGACGTCCTATATAAAGAATGTACTAATTCTCAATCAGTACATCTATCTCTTCATTGGTTTTATTTTAAGTTGCATTCAAATGTATCATTACGTAATTTGATTAGAAGTAACTATTAGGTATTTTCAATCTCGGAACACAATAACTTGTGTTTATGTTCAATAGCTAATTCAAGCTATTATTAGATCACTTTCCCAATATCTTAACTTCTTACAAGTTAATCTTATTACTACACCTTTCATTTTTTTTTTAATCAGAAAGTTTTTTTGTTAATTCTTGTTTCATAACAACACCTAATCTGGTGTTAATAAAGATTACTTTTAACTCTTGTTTTTCATTTGTCTTACAATTTATATATTTGACTCATAGAACCGCAATACTCAATGTCGCTTATAGATAAGTAACTTGAGTAAATAAACAATAAAAAGAATTCAGTACTTCTTTTTAGAAGTCGTTTGATTGTGTTAAACTATGGTTCTATTCAATTTTTACTTTTTGTTTTGGAAGTGAGACAATCTTTACTTTAAAGTATTTTATTTTCATAGAAACAGACTTAAACAACTTGACTAGTTCTATCACAATCCCATTAAGATTTTTTAGTCAAGTTCAGTTTGTCTAATCAATTTCTACTTTTGAAACCACCTCTTTTTTTACCTTGTTGATACTATTTTACCAATTTCCTAAGCATCTTATAATTGTAATAGTTTGATACTTTCAACTTTCAAGAAATCTAGGTTTAGTACTTACGTACCTGAATAATTTGGATTTCCCTTTTCAACCAATTTCATGTTGGTTTTATAACTGATACTTTCTTTAATTATATTAGTATCGAACTACTTACAACACCTTTGTGAATTCAGACTTCACAAGTCTATTTCACATCCAATCATGCTCAGTTTCATTTCATAAGTCTATTCTCTCTTTTAATTATCCATTTCTAATCTTACTTGTTGTATCTTATGAGTTAAGTATCGAACGAAAAAGGACAATAAACTTCCTATCGCATATATAATGATAACAAACATATATATATATATATATCGCAAATATAACACAATAACAAAAACTCCTAGCTCATAGTTACTTCTCAGCTAATCGTGCTTAATCAACCTTTGGTTCTCAACCAAGTTTTATCCTTAATTGAGCCAACCCTAGCCTCTAATACCAAGTTTGTCAGCCCATCGTCATTAAGATGACTGACCGGCCTAGATTACCTTAATCATTTGATAATCTTGTCAGCCTAATCCATTCTTTCAACTTTGACCTCAAAATAATAATTATTTCAATCCTTTCTAAGGCTCCAAAACTAAATTTATATCCTCAATGAAACTCAATTCATGATTTGTTCAATTGGAGAAAATTAAAAGATCATATCCATATTTAATAAAAATTTCGTCGGCACCTCCGCTAAAACTGGTATGCTGAAGAATTCACCCAATATACATCAGATTTGGGGAGAGGCCTATAAGGACTCACAACTCCCCAAAGTTGATAACGTATATCAAACTTAAATTTATGAATTATCTTAGAGTCTCCGATAGCTTAATCACAACATCACAACCTAAAATAGACCAAAATTGAATCATAAACTTTTCAACGTATTTTAAACTAACTTAGGAGATTCTAATAACAATTCAAATATATTTCACATTCTAAACTGACCCCAAGAATTCCAAAACAATAAATTTAAATAAATTTAAAATAAAAGTTTACTTTAATTTGTGAAAACAATCACCACAATATTTGAGTCTTGGTCACTCTTCCCTTGTCATAATATAAAATCTGACATCATCAAAAACTACTCAAAGATGTCAGGTAAGTAAATTCCTACATTGATCTGTACTCTTGCAATTGTTAGTCTAATACATGGAGACATGTAATTGCACTTCCAAATAAACAATAAGATATATGCGCCAACATGACATACAATCTACTATGTCGCTGTCTCCTAACTATAATCTAACGTCGAATTCCAAAAATAGTATAGAGATAGTATTAAGAGATCATGAAATCCTGAGATAACTTATCGGCGTTAAACTTCGCTAGTCTCACTAGACGGCGTAGAGGCAGGATTGAAACCAAGTTTCAAGCAAACTAGACTCCGAAACAAGCTTATCCCCCTCACTCACTTTATGTATGCATGATCAAAATGATAAAATGTAATGTAGACTGTGATATAATTAAAGGTACAAAAATATTCAATCAATAGTAAAGATCACTGTAGGGTTTACTTACAACCAACCAATCTTGTATTTAATTATTGGGGTTCCCAGATTGTCAGATCAACTTGAAAATAGTTCCAGTAGCTTCCATACATACACAATTATATTGTTGGTCAAGTTTCAAGTAAGACCAAATCATAAAGCCTAATGCAAACTTCGGCAAAAGAATGCTTGAGAACAGTTTCCAAAACCATTAATTTATATAACTGTTTCAACAGGCTTTCTACTTGGGATAACTTTTTAACCTTGAAAACCTTAATATTTGTCATGATGACCTAAAAGGAACTTGTAATACTCACTCCTACTTTCCATAGACCTCAAGAACACTAAAATCGGATAAGTGATAGAGAAGTTATGAATTTTCCAATATGGTTTTTCAACTAGGAAAACTTTATTTTATTTTGAATTGAAAATTTTCTCCAAATCAATATTTTGGCAATTAAATCTTCAAAACTCGACAACAAACACCACTAAACCACTCGATTCCAACATCAGAATATTCCCACAGTTCGTGGAGTCAAATTAGATGAAAACCAATAATCGATTCATCTAGAAACCTAATGTAAATCCATATCAACTATAAAAACATCAATAAAATAGTTATCAATTGAATCAAATTCAATTTATCAAAACCCTGACCAACGTCGATGGAATTTATTTCAAATTGATCCAAATCAACCCAATATACCAATTAACAATAATTCCTACCAATTTCTATCGAAACCATGCAAAAAACTGAGAAATCGCAAGAATTCAAATTGAATCGAAGAAAATGCCCTGAATTGAGTATTTATCAAATTATGGGCCGAACACCTTGTTAATGAACAAAAATTTGGCTATAATTGACCATCTCGCGATGCTCTATGATTTTATGAAAAGAAACTTGGCAAAAATCGGAAGTTGGGAGCTCGCAAAGTGAATGATCGAATTGAGTGGTTTTGATATGAACGAACTATTCGTTCATTTCAAGTGAATCTAATTCTGATTTGCTTTTTTTCATTTATATATAAACTCTCAACTGTTTATCAGCAGCTTACTTATTTTTTACTTATTGATTCTCAAAATCCCTATTTTGACTTGTTTTGGCTTCCAACGCTCGTTTTCGGTCCGATTTTTAACTAAATTGAACCAAATTCTTGACAACATAGTCCATCTTCATAAAATGTCTATAACCCCAGTTTTTTCACACCAAAAGCCCAAAAATCTTAATTTTTTCCATGACATACTGAACCCTTATGAACCAATTTTCTTCCCATATTTAGCCAAACATGTCCTGATTTAGACCCAATCTCAACCATGACCACCACCAACTGATATGAAACTCGAGGCAAACCGAGATGAAATCTTCACGTGAGAATTAACACTTAGTTAATTAGTTTTCGAGCAACTAATAATTAATTTTCATTCGTTCCTTTTAGACACGCACTTGTAACCCCGAGTATGAAAAATTGAGGATGCACCTCAACAACACCCTACTACGCGACAAAATACAATATAATACACAGACTAAGCACGCAACATACAAAATTATAATCAATATTATGACCTCTGGTCCATAATGTGTAACTCAGATACTTAAACTCCAAATAAAATCTTAAAATACTTAATTAGCCACTTAATCAAGTTTATGAAATACTCGGATGTCACATTAGCGCGACGCTCGACAACAATCCTCTATGCATGTGGTGTCATATTAAGTTGTTTTAGGTATGTTAGATTCATAATTAGGTGATTATATGAAACTCATAATTTCAATAAACATGTATTAAGAGTTAATTATGAGCTTAATGAGTCTTAATAACAACACATATTATGGATTAAGACTTAGATCAATGAAAAATAAATCACTTGGTAAATGATGTTATTTTTAGTTACCGAATATCTAGTGTGTGTGTGTGTGTGTGTGTGTGTGTGTGTGTGTGTGTGTGTGTGTGTGTGTGTGTATCATATATACACTAGAGTGTTTTGGGTCAAGTGGTATTGAAAATACGAAGTAATGTTAAAATGTTGATTCAAGACTTTTGCCTCGATTAACGTATGAGTCGAGCTTGGTGGTAGTGGAAAAAAAAGAACATTGTTAATACGAGATCTTACCTCAAGTTATGTGTCGGTTGGCGATGACTGAGGTTAGATATGAATTCAAACTGGTACAACTTTGGTTAAATATGACAATATGATTGGTTGGTAAGGTTTCATTAAGTTGTATGCGAATTAAAGATTTTTGGGATTTTAGTGTAACTAGAACCAGTAGTATGAATGTTTTATGAAATTAGAATATTTATCGGGAGTCTGGCTCTTATTTGGTTGAAAACCAGACTCGAGACAAATAGTGGAAGCCAAAATATGTCAAAATAAGGATTTTAAGAATTAATAAATAAAAAGAAATGAAGCTAGCAACGATCGCCGAAGTAGGCAAGTCAAGCTTACAGCTGAACCAAATAAATAGAACAATCAGAACGATCGTTCTCAATTTTTATTTTTATTTTTTTATATTTCTATTTTCTCAATTCCTGATTCTCAGTCTTGAGCTCCCTAAGTCCATTTTTCTCTCGATTTATTTTTGCAAATCAGTCAAGCATCACGTGATTAATGTTTTAAGCTAAATTTCTACGGCAAAAATGAGGTATTTGGTTTGAGAATTTGTTAAGTCCCAAATTCTTGACATTCCCCTCAATTAAATTTGGATTCTCGCGATTTCTCAATGTCTCTTGTGATATTATACAATACTGTATCAAACTATAAAAGTTTAAATATACATTACAAAACTCAAAACATACTTTATAAAGGCAAACTTTACACTCCTCAAATTTGCTCTTCCCGCAGTCCTTCCCATGGTCCTACATGCTTGCTAAGGTACCTAAGAATGTTGAAAAGGGGGCGAGCACTTTATGAGCTCAGTAAAGTGGTGTTCACCAGCCATCAAATATCCACTAATACTTCAGTACAATTAACTAACATGAATTAGACATAAATATCTAAAATAATATCAACAAAAATATAAATAATAAATAAACAGTATGTAACTCTAACATCTCAACAACACGAGTTACCGTGACGTTTTCTTTCACTTTTCAAATTAAGGGTTGATTACCCAATATTGCTTGAGAAATCTTACTTTGTTCATACAATACCCTCATCGAGTTCTTGTATCGACGAGTTGATTTCCTTACAATTAGTTCTCTCCAAAACCTTTAAAATCAAGATATAATAGTGACATTATATTTATCGAATTCAGATTTACAAATAATATAAACACCACCTCGACTCCTATACAACCAATATCTCAATTCCGACCAATACACTCTGCTTATATCTTTACTAGTATAGCCACAGTTATGACCAATATGATATACGACCATTCATTTTAAATCTTAAAATAATAGTTAAAGTCACAATACACAGCTACCATTCCTAGTCCATGGATTATATGAAACTATATAAAGTAGTTAACATGACATAAGTGATAAACTAAGTGAAACCCACTTACGTCAATCTCATTTTCGTAGATTTTTTTTGACTTATTAAGTTCCCAAACCTCTCAAACCTTTCCTCAGAGCTCGAAGACCTAAAACCAATGGTTTTGTATCAATTTACTTTTAATTTCAAGGTTTAAGACACCTCAAACAAAGCCCAATATCCCGAAGGAACCATTTACTAATTAAAAGAAATGACTTTACAAGAGAGTTTTACAGAACTATGTTGCAAGCTCATTTTTAAAACCTAAACATCTGAATTCGAAAAACCTACCTAGTTGAAAAGTTATGGACCTACTTTTGAGCTTTTTGAGATGGTCTGGTTTTCTCGATCCTGATTAAAAATGAAGAGTTGCGAAAAAATACCATGATAGCTCCAAAATCAACATAGTTTTGATAACAATCTTTAAAAATTCATAACTCCCAAAATACACATCCAAAAATCAAGATTATAGATGAGCGCCTACCTAAGACATCCAAAAAAACAACATATTCAAAAATTAGCAAATTGGAATTAGAAGTATAAAAGTTATGTGATTTGTTGTTTTTGCTATCATTTCATTCAATTTATGAGCTATTTTCACTCCATTTTAATCATGCAATCATGAACACCATCTATCGCAATAAAGATTCATGAATTCTCTAAAGTAAATGAATCTAAATGAACTTATTATATACCCACTTTAACCTAGAAATCCAAAATTCTAATGGTTCATGGCCATTTCCCATCAAATCTCATGTTTTCATCACACTCGTGAAGAATATCAATTTCAACAACATGAAAACTTGGACAGAAGTGATGAATTGTTAAACTAACATGTTTAATCATTGAAATGTTAGAGTTGTAATCAATATTAGTCTTTTGTTTATGTTTGATTATGACTTTGACTTAGTCTATGAGTTTGTTTAGGATTTCCTAGTTGTATTAGGAGTCAATTTATGTGAGTCTATAAATTAGTGTTAACCTACCTCTTATATTATGATAACAACGAGTTTATTGTGTGATTAATAGAACTATGGCATTGCAGTGTCTCTAAACCTGACATGGTATCAGAACTATAGACATATGAACTTCAAGAGTTTGAAGTTGCTAACTCAAAAGAATTTAATGTAAGAATTGTCTGTGATTCAGCAACCCGAGCAAATCTTTGAAGGGTGTATTTCAGGAGAGCAATATAGATAGGTATTTGCTTCTAACACTCCATGGTGTGGCAGATCTCTACTACAATTCCTTCCTTCAAATATGTATGGTCCTATTTAGACAACTTCATTAGGAAGAAGCAAATATTTTATGATAATGATGACTACAGTAGGATGATCCTTTTAATAATAAGTTTGATACCTTTGGTTGCTTCTAGAAGTTCAAGGCGACCGTGGAGAAATAGAGTTGACGTTACATTAAGACTTTGAGAACAAATTGTGGTGGTGATTATACATCCTCGGTATTTTCAGAGTTTTATGATCGTTATGGAATTAAGCATGAGATCATGCTAACTCAGACACTGCTTCATAATGGTGTTGTAGAGAAGAAGAAGAAGAAGAAGAAAATGGAAATTATGGACATGTCCCTTACTATATTGAAATCCAGAGGTCTACGGGATTCTTTTAGGGCTGAAGCAGTTGCATGTTCAATTTATTTATTGAATAGGTCCCCCAGAAAAAGTGTGTCCCGTATTACCCCAGAAGAGGCTTAGAGTGGTTACAAGCCAAGTGTCAAACACTTAAAGGTATTTGGATCCACTACTTATGTGCATGTTTCCAATTCTAACGAGAAGAAACTTGATGAAAAAGTCGTAAATGTCATTTTATTATCTATGTTCTAAGGTGGGTTAGAACGTACAAATTGTACAATCGAGTTACCGATGCAGGCATTATTAGAAGAGATGTCATGTTTAATGAAAACAATGTGTAGATTTAGGACATAAAAGGCAATGATGTTGCTTAACCAATAAGGATTAAATGTGAGGATGAGACTTTTACTTCAACTAGTACCGATGATAAAACCCAAAGTACCAGTTGCAGACCATTGGGGAGTGTGAGACAACCAGCTTGACTTCAAGATTGTAAGATCACCCATGATAATTTCGTCGATGATGATGGCAATTGAGTGCATTGTGCATTTTTTACATTGAAGAAGTTGTGCGAGATAGATGTCAGATGAAAGATAAAAGACGTAATCGGTAGAGGTCGAGATTAGAATATCGAAAGAAGATCAAGTGGAAGATTATGAAAATCTAAATTATAGTGGGATGATGTTTTTGTTTAATTCAGATAGATAATTTAGATTATGAAGGATGTTGGAGTTGTAATTTAAATTAGTTTTATGTTTGTGTTTAATTAGGACTTTGAGTAAGCCTATGAGTTTATTTAGGATTTCCTAGTTGGATTATTCTGTTTATGTGAGTCTATAAATTAGTGTTAACCTCTCCCCCCCCACACATTTTGATAATAAGGAGTTTATTGTGAGATTAATAAAAGTATGCCATTGCTGATGGACTAAATGTTCTATCACTTAGACTCCTTCATGAGGTTTTTATGTCAACAAACAATGTGAAATGGTACTAACAAGTTTGTCAAGTATTTCACTGTATCAAACTTTGTTAGACTTACAAGTTCAAAGGAAACCAAAAGTTAGAAGTTCAAGTTCAAGTGAAATGGAAAAAATGAGACTTGAAAAGCCTAAAAACTGATTAAGATAAGAAAAGGCACCAGAAAGTATGTATGGAGTCATGTACATCATTTATAAGGTATAAGAATTCAACTACATGAACAAAATGTATTAGATTCATGCATTTTATGAATTTCAAGTCTTCAAGAATCTAAAGTCATGCATTTCATGATTTTCAAGTTCGTGAGTTTTTAAAATGTTTTAAATCATGTAAATGTGTTTTGTAGCATGAACTTGAGGTGTATAAACTATTGGAATCAATTTTGGATGTACCAGTAGTTTAAATGTGCTTTCGAATCATTTGAGAAATATTTGTAGAAAACTCTATAGTTTTGGAATGAAACATGGATTTTGTGTTTTTCATCTTTGAAAAATCATTTCGATGATTTTGATGTGTTCATTGGGTCATATTAAACTTATAGATATTAGGTGCAAAGTTTTAATGTGAGTCATAATTAGGATAAGTGGTTTAGAGCGCTAAAATAGAAGAAAAAAAATTTCTAGCCCCTATCCATGGAGCACGCTCCACCCTTAAGTGAAGCACGCCCCAAGTCCTGAAGCGCGCCCTACGAATTGGTGGAGTGCTCTCCCTGACTGCCAGACAATTTTTTCAAAGCTTATAACCCACACCTTTAATTTTAATTGGTAGATTATTTTGGACCTTTGGATCACTGCAACGACAAAAAATAGTCAAAGGTATTGGAGAGAAAATAAAAACCACATAGAACAAGTTTTTTATCTTACTTGCAAACCCCCCCCCCCCCACACACACACACACACACAAAGGCCGTGTTTGGTATACGGGTGAAATATCTCCCAAGTGATATCTCACGGGGAGTTGGGCAAATCTTGTTTGGTTGTCAAGCTCTCTGTGAGATATCTCCCAACTTACAGGGGAGAAGGTTAGTTATCTCCTCCTCCCCCTAAGGAGATATCACACAGGAGTTCAATGGACAAAAATACCCCTCACAAATCATCTTTTTTATTTCAAAATATATATTTGAAGGGCATTTATGTCAATTCCAACATTTTACTATTTTTAAGAATTTGCAACTTCCCTGCAAGTTTAAAGTTCAACCAAACATGAAATATGAACTTACACTGTGAGTTAACTCTATGGAGTCATCTCCACTCGCACTGTAAGTTGGCGAAAATGAACCAAACGAGGCAAAAGTGCCCCAATATGAAGTTTTTGCTAGAAAGGTGAAGATTAAACACATACACTCATTTGAGGATTGCAAGGGCTGAGCTTTTTCACTCATTTAAGGATTGTAATGGTTGAACTTATGCTAATCAAGTAAGGTCGAAGGAAGTGTTCTGAGGCTCTTAACCCGTTGTCCAAATGGATTTGAATAGTCTCTATGTCTTGGGTTGTAAAATTTCATCTTTCCTTACACTATTTTATTTAATCTATATCTTGTTGTTAAAGATTTGTGTGGGAACCATATGTGACGGGTTTAGATTATTCATATAGTGTTTTGTGCCTAATATCAAGTCTAGATAATACCTAGAATGGATTTGTATTTATTGAGCCGAAACTTGAATCATTATTGTGTGGCAGTCCCGCACCCCGAGGCCACCAATTGAGCTGCTGCGCGGGTCCCACAGCCTTGATGACGTCTTGACCTCGGCCGCAAGTATAGCGACTCGATTGTAGTAATAGTGTAACTAACTTACGTTGACTACAGATATCATCCTTAGAGAAAAGCGTATGCACTCATTACGTACTTAGCTACAATGAATCTATTGTTAAGGAAATCCTTTTTAAATAGTTTTGTAACAAAACTAAACTATTCTATACTAAAAAAAAAATCAATGCAATTTACTTTTAACTTTTATATTAAAACTATCTTAGTTCACAACTTCACCTAGGTAATGAAATACTATACTTTTCAACCACTTTATCATCTTATTATGTTATGTGGAATATCTAATTAGAATAGATAGATTTTCTTGAAATCCACTTTAACCCACTGTTATAACGGAAAAGATTCTAATGTGTAAACTAGAACTCCACCTATCGGTGTGAATAATTTGAACTCCAGATTGCTTTAATGTTCCAAATCTTTTGATTCATAACCAATTAAATTTACTATCTGTGCCTCCCTTATGAACAACGATCGCTCAATATTATGTAGTTTATGATTGTATCATTTATGTCCGGCTTAAAAACTTCAATGTCCATGATGACTTCTAAATCCTAATATCAATAAATATGTGATCAAGATGTTCATAACATTATGCTCAGAATAAACACAAATTCTAATCATTGCTCTTTTTATATTCAATTTCTACTTATGTTCATAGCATAATAATCATAACATAGGATTCATTGATCCCTAAGATTAATAGACTTCTCACACTTCATTGAAACAAACATGCACATAGTGGTATTCATTGACATCTGAGATATATTGAAACTACTTCAAATAAATCAATAACACAATACCCGAATCACCTTACGTGAGTCTTTAATGTTTTCTCTCCACAAATCATTCTAATACTCAAAAATAAGTAAAATCTATGCTAAAATACTTTAATGGCTACTAATAGTTAATATCTTATGTGTTTACCGCATCCTAATATATATTTATATTTCCTAAACACAATTAGAAACAATACTTTACAATTTAACTCAAAATATAACTTTAACTTTCTACTTTCTTATGTTCCAGAAACTCTGACGCCATGTATGTTATGCATTTCGCCACCACTGTGCCACCTCTATTGTGTATTTTTACTTTCTTTAGTGACCCCGACACCGTCTCTATGGTCTCCGACGTTGTTGTTTAGGCTCTACGATGCCACCATTGTGCTGAGCCTACTATCTCATTTATTTCACTTTGCCTTCTCTCTCAATATGTGCCTTGGTCTTCCACGATGTCCCTTATGCTCTCACATCGTCATACGTGCATCCCATGGTGCCAACCACACTTAAGTGGGTTTTAGCTTCGTTTCTTCTCATTTCTTTCCTTAATGCCTTATTTACCTGAAAATGCATAAACACCATTAATTAGAGCTCATTTAGGGATATTTACACTAAATATAATACTAAACTAGCCCTATATATAAGTCTAAATATTCACTTATCCAATACCCTTAAACTTGAGATTTTGCACATCCCGAGCAAAAGTGTATTCAACTAAGTCTCATAAATACTCATATTACTCTAGTTCTTATTCATTTTACATTGTTTATGAAGTATCCTTTAATTTATTAAGTTTCTAGTTAATAATCTACTCAAGAGTTTTCTTTGCAAAAACTTATTTTTTTTTTTCAAAATATGTAGCTTATACAATACATACAACTCACTTTCGAAACACTAAAGTAGATCACAACTAAAAACATTACTACTTACAAGTTTGTTTTACCTCGACACTCAAGTAGCAAGTGTGCAATATCATTTATTTTTCATTAAACTCAAGAATTCACAAATAAGCATAGATCAAATTAATTTTGGTAGACTTTGCCACTTAAAGAGTCTATAGGACTTAATCTAGTTGGAAAGAATGCTTAACTCAATAAAGTTACTCGCACTCGAGCCAAATATTTTATTTTAAGAGTTTTATTTTAACTTCTGCCGTCTTTTCTTTATTTTTGTCTCTATTTCTTTTCTTCTTCTCCTTTTTATTCTTTTATTTCACAATCCCTCACAGTCCTTGTTCATTTTCTTATGGACTTCATTTTTCCTCTGTTTTTCCAACCATCAAGTTCTCTGCTCCATTTCATGTAGAACTTGTGGGACTCTCTTACTTTTTCTTATTCTAAAACTCTTGTTAGCACTTCTCACTTTCACTTACTTAAGCAAGTTAACACCAACTTTTCATTTAAATGTCTATTTCTTCCTCTCTTTGCCCTAATTCTTTATTTTTTTACTTTATATTATCAAGTAAGATTCACACTAATCATAGAATTCCTTACAGATCTAACTTTTTTCACAAGAAGTGTTCTAATCATGAAATCATACCATTATTGTTACGTTTCATATCTTCTTAAAAACACTCTATTGAGTTTTGTTTGAACAAGACATTTGTATTCTACTCATACTCAATTAAATGCATGAACATGCAAATGAGCTACTTATTCATTACATATTACTATATATAACCTAATATATATTAACTAAACATGTTAAAATAGTTAGTAAATGAAATAAATAATACACTACCTTGTTTTCCAGTTTAACTGCTTCAAAAATAAAATTTAAACGATTATACTTGTAATGTTTATCCTAATTTTAACCTTTCTTACCACTTATCATAGTGTAGTGTAGTGTTGAAGCCCCAAACTTAAACCAAACCTTGTCCTCAAGGTTTAAAAATAAGCTTGAAATCATGAAAACATTAAAACACACAAACATATCTAATAACACATAATATGTAAGCAGAAACTAAATTAAACATAGAATTTAAATAAATAAATAGTTAACATAATATCCCAAATTTTAAAAATAAAATAGTATCGATGTATCTCTTATCTCCCCATGTCTAAAGAAATCCTAAGACATTGATATCAGGACTGCGCGTCATCTTTTGCCTCATTATCTCCAGCGTAGGATGGTGTCAATGGACACTCCACCTTTTTGCTCTGCACCACATCTGGATTAACCACATAAGTTGGTGCTGCTGGAAAACTAAAAGACCTATATGTAGGTTTCAACCGTCTGCTCCTCTCATACCTAACTATGTCAATATGATGATCAATGAATAACATGAAGTTCCGCTCCTATTTCGTCGGTCTTGTTCTCTCCTCAGCATATCCTTCACATATCGTAATAAAGCTACGTTACACTGTGCGCTATCCTCTCAGTACTTTCTCCTCATCTTATCAATCCACAGCCTCTATTGTCGTAGAGGCAAGTCCTATGGTGATGGTACTGATGGTTGTGGTGGAGGAGGTGGTGGAAAGACCACAGGACCATCCAAGTCCTACTATCTAATAAGTGGGTCTACGAACTTGTAGCCCTCAGCGAATCCCTACTGCTATTGCGCCTCCTCTCCATATCCTTTATCTTCCAATTCCCATGCTAATGCTGATGCTGCTGTTGCTGCATGATCCTCTTGTTGTTTAACCAAAAACTCAGCCTTACATTTTCCCTTGGTTATTTCCTTCTTTGAGTCTTGATAACTAGGTGGTGATTTAAGTGTAAGCATGAAAGGCTCATCCATGGTTGTTTGGGTCTCAATATCAAATTTTTCATCACTTCGCAGTCTAACTCCGGCCTTCAAGCATAATCGAGTGATCGATATAGGAAACAACAATTTGTTATCTCTTTCTGACATAATGGACTCCATCAGATTATTATAGATGATCTCGCTAACCTCTATCTCTCCATTTTTTGTGATCTCATATAAATAAACCGCCTTTAGCTTGTTAATTTCTCCCTGCTAAGTGGTAGGGTATAGCGATGGAACAAGGAAATGCTACCACATCTGGTAAACTTTCCTAAAACTCATCATCTTGATGTGTTTCGGCATATTCTCAGCTCGCATTACCTGGCTAGGTTGTCCTTGGACAACTAATGCTCTCTCTTTATAACTCTCTAAAGGGTATAGGTTATATGATTTCTTATATTGTGTAACGACCCATTTTATCAATGTCATTAATTATCTCAAAATTGCAGACATAGACGCCAGTTCAGATCCACATGGACGCCTTGGGTAGGCTAGGACACACGTCGACCTAGGTACATCGGTTTAATTGTATGCTGGATGATTTAATTGCAGTGCAATTTATTCAATTATTGGTTAAATACATCGCATGTGTGTATGTTGAATCACGAGAGCGTGCAAGATTGTGTGACGGGTAATTGCCTCGAAGTGTGTGCTAACGCGAGTATCGAGAGGCGAGATACGGGTACATTAGAGAAAACTCAATAAACTTGCATAAATATGTATAGGTTATCAAATTGACATAATTAATGTAACCATAGGCTAATTAAATAAACTAGAACAATAGGTTGTGGTGCACTTGGAGATGCGTGTAGAGACTTGGGGCACCGGATGCGGGTAGCCAAAGGTTGGTGTGACTATGAGTTGGTTAAATTTGATAAATAAAACACTAACTATATGGTTGGATAAGGCTTAATGTAGTGTGGCATTAAATTGAATAATGGAAGCTTATAGTTTACATTAAATTAAAGAGGCCATGTGTTGGACATCTAGATCATCATGGGGGTTAGTACTAGGAGATGAGTAGGACATTGGAGTCAGCATGAGGTATGGGACAGCTTGGTGGTGAACTACAAGATATTCCTCGAGACACGTATGTACAATTGATTCTCACAAAACATATAAATAGAAAGCTTAGTGGAGTGTGTGATCACGACACTCAGAAATCCATGCAAAAGACCAGAGAAATTCAGAGAAAGAAGGAGGATTTCAGCTGGAACTCAACACTATAAAGACTAAACCAATTGATCTAATTTAGGTAAACATTTCCACCTGCTAAGCTTGCAAATGAACCAAATTTTGACATGCTTGGTGGAAATTTGAAATTGATGATGCACGCTCTGAGTTTTTGTGAAAGTTGATCAAATTGCATGTTGTCAGATCATATATAAAGGAAAAGTTATCACTGGTTTAAATAGATTTGATAAATTTGATTGTTAATGGGGTTATAGTGAATGCATGATTTGTGGAGAATTGATGTACATTGATGTTTGGAGTGTTTTGATTCATCGATTGAGGTTTTTCTAATGAAAAAAGGGTAATAGACCAGTTAGAATAGCTAATTGAGAAAGCTAGGACTTAATTTTCGAATTGAGAATTCTGTCCCAAAAGGAAATTAGTACGCTAATTGGAACTATTAGCGCGCTAACTATCCTGAGTATGTCACTGTTCTTCGCAATGAAGAACAATAGCGCGCTAATTCAAATTTCTAGGGCACTAATTCCATCTAGCACACTAGGTACATCCCCTTAGCGCATTAAGTAGACAAATTAGCATGCTAATGATAGATGAAAATTGGAGTTTACGACTGTTTTAGAGATTTTTCACCTAATACATATCTACACCTTTGTAAACAAACTAAACTAGTAAAAATGAACTCCAGGGACTTAGTGGGCCGAAGCTTAGTGTCAGGGAGCTTGACGGGTCGGGTACGGGAGTCGGGGGAGGTCGGAGAGTGGTGTGAGGTTTGTAAAACCCAACTGAGAAACTTTAAGTATTTATTATGTTTACATGTTGTTTCTATTATTCCTTGCTATTCATCTTTTTGTTTGGATATTTGGACGTGGGTTAAAGTTACTCCCCTGAATTTCCTAGTTGTGTGTTCATGAGGCACAAGACTGTAGCACGTGTGACCCGACCCTCAGTGAATGGCGACATGGGCTTGCCTTGGTGCATGTGTCAGTGACTCAACGGATTTGGCCAGCGCCGCGAGGGACCAAGTGTTGGGCCAATTGGACGTGACCACTGGTTGGAACTTGGTGACATACAGTCTAGTCCCTTTGGAGCGAGCACACACATTTATTAGCTTGTCTGTTGTTTACTCATGAGATGAGCCATTTACAGTTGCCTGTTTTACATTCTGCATGTTTACTTGACAACATTCCTTGTATTTCCTTTATTTTTATTGTATGAATGCTTAGAGGAGTTCCTTGAGATTTTACTTACTATACTCGCCATCTGTCTTTTTGTGATGAATAAGTGCAGATGCTAGTACCAGTAGGGGCAAGGGGATTCTAGGCGACTACATCTGATTGTCCAATGTCGAGGACCTACTTGTACGTGTTTATTTTTGATATTTTGTATATTTTGGGTATTGGGAGACTTGAGATAACACATTACATGTATATATACTTGTTGTGGTGATGTCGCTTATATACATAGTACTTTCCAGGGTTTTCCATAGTAGTTTTTGCCTTTGAACAATGTTTATCATGCTAAATTATCTTGTTTAAATGGTATTAAGTAAGACTTCCGCGAAATATGTTAACCTTAAAATATAACTCATTAGTATAGTTAGGACCTCAATAAATTGTCAACTAGGTAACATTTGAAATAGTTAGATAGCCATAGTTGGTATAGGACAAAGAATATAAGGATAATTTACTAGTTTATCTAATATTACATTGGTGGACACGAGTTATGAGACATAAAGAGGACGGGCAGGTGCTGGACACGTGTAGTTGGGCCAGCTGGCGATGACTACACGGAGACACGTTACCCCGGGGCGGCAGGGGTCGCAACATATAGATCACCCGAAAAACTTGGTTCGGCTCCAACTATAGTTAAATGCTCCAATCCATAGATACTATTGATTTCACACTTATTAAAGGGTACAAACACCCCTCTCACCTTCACTAGCTCCTCCTTTCTAGTAAACTTCGCATTGGATGAAATTCGTATACAATTCTATTCATTCATCTAACTTTATTCTCTCTATAATCTTGAGTTAAATGTTCCTAATTTTGTCACCTAATGAAATGTTCACTCGTTTGTCATGTTTGGCTTGCAAATTTATACCCCTATGACAAATCAATTCCTTATGTTGAATATCCTCATATCTATCTTTGACCTCTCTACTAATGAAGTATTTGGATTTAAAAGGTTTAGGCTCCTCTGTAGGATCTCTTGAGGTTGATTCGTGAAAATCATTTGTTCTAACTTGGCTAACTTGCTTCATTTTCATCGACATTCTCTTCAAATTCAAACAACAACATAACAAATGTAACTAGCAATAAGAGTCTTGAAATCACCTAAAAGTCACAATTCATACCACCCGGATCATTCGATCATATGCCAAATAACGCAAACACATAGACTAATTCTCCATGGGTAGCATTAATTCTCAATATTCAGACTTGCAAATCCTTATCCAACAATTTCAAATCCACTATTCATGCAATCTTATCAAAAAATTCTCAAAACTCAAACCATAACTAATTCAAATGTAAATTTCGCCTCAATGCCTGACTAGTTTTCGACGTAGAACTCTCCTCCAACTTTTCTAATAAACTAAAACCCTAGCTCTCTTTGAACTCAAAATCCCAATTTCAAACTTTAGCTTTCTACCTTATGCAAATCAATAAAGCACTCACTTATTTCACTCCCAATTACTAGGAACTCTCTTATCTCACTCAGAATTGATCAAACTTTGGCTCTAGAGGGATGTATACTTGGTGGTCGTAGTGGGGTATTGATGTAAGTGTGAAGAAAGTGATGAAAATGGATTTTTAAAGTCCCTCATCGACGTTAGCGTCATGCCGACACAGTCTTTGATACCCATGGCTTCGTTGCTCATTGCCATGGCATCGAGCAGTTCGCACACGTGTTTTGCGTATGTTTCCCTTAAATTACTATTCAGCGCTTCTCTGAATTTGTGTATCATTTACACAAGATGTCGTGATCACATGAAATCTATATTAATATAAAATTTTCATAAAACTTACTCGTAATTTACTCGTGTACCTCACCTTTACTGCTTGAACTCCTTCGTTTTCATGAGTTAGCGAGACATTTTCATTCTGATAAATTATTACCCGACAAATGGTCTTTCCTGCACATTCGATAAAAATTCTCGAAAGTTATAAACTAAAACATATTAAATTGTACTTATTAAACTAACTAACTAACTAACTTTTAAAAAAAAACAATAAATTTAAAAACCTCTAGGCTACCTCTCAATAGCACTTAATTTAACGTCATTAGCCTGACGCCTTTTCGCTCTTTTAGTCTGAGTCTAAATTGAGATATTCTAATTGTAGATTAGATATTATGATGTTATTCCCGTTAGGATGCACATCGACAAAGACAACTCTACATCATCACCCTTATCGATAGTCATCATGATCTTCTTCTTTCTTGTGTACAAGTCTACATTGGCAGTGTCCAAGAATGGTCGTCCAAGTATCATAGACACGTCATCATCCATGTTATGATTCATAACCTCAAAATATGCGATGAATGTGAATCTACCCACTTTCGCATGTACATTTAAGACTCTTCCTATAGTAGGTTGAGACTTGCCATCAACTAGTTGCGAATTTGTCATATCGAGACAATTAATCTTCAAATTGGCATGCAACAAGTTCATTAGTGGCATGACATTGACTGAGGCTCCCATATCACATAAGACATTTCTAAACTGGTGCTCATCGATGCTTATTAGTATGCATATTTCACCCCGGATCTTTCCTTTTGATTGGTTAAAGTCTCGGGATGAACTTGAACTTTGGTTCCGACTTCCTTGGAACTACCTAGATGACATTGTCTTTCGGTGCTTCTTCAAAAGGTCATTCATCTTTTTGCTTGGTCTTCCATTGTTTCTTTCCCTTCTTGTTATTCTTCAAGGCATTGATTCTTCGTTGCCCGAATCCCTTGAGTTCATCTTTCCTTACTTCTGTTTCGTACTCATGCATCTCATCATGCTTTCTCATAGCCAAAGTGTTGACTTTTTTGGCTTGTACATCATATGATCATTTCTTAGCTCATTCATTGCAGTAGTGGTCATCTTATGAATATCACTAACGTTCTCCTTGGGATTTGCAGCGATGTTGCTTGAAAACTCTCCATCCTTCCTTCAGTTAAAGGCAATAGCTAACTGTCCAATCTGTTTCTCTAAATTCTTAATGGATTGTAATCTCTCATCATTCATCCTCTTTATGACTTGCTTCACTCATTCCATCTTTTTCTCCTGCTTCTCATAACATTCCATATTACTCATATCATGGCATGCAAGTACTTCTCGATTGAATTCAATGAAGTCATATATTCACTATGTCCTAGCTTCCTCTGTTGGACTTGTCGATCAAAGCCTTTAGGTGATTTTAGTTTACTATCAGGATTTCCAAATAAGAAGTTCAGGTTGTTATTGTTGTGTCCTTAATAAACCTTTGAGGAGCCATTTTGCTCAGCCTGAAGTTGTTCTCATAGCCTCGGTCGTTCATGAAGTTAATATCCACATACTCCATTCCTTGTTGTATGTCCATTTGGTTAACTACCATGGCTTGGTGATTAATGGGTTGTTGTATTGCCTATGGACCTTGATGTCCTATTTGAGGTTTTGCTATTTGACTGCTCATATTTGATAGTTATGCCATAATGACAACTTGCGAATCAATTTTTTATACGCCTGCTGGTTTCCTCAATGTGGAACGAGTACCAACCGTAGAGTTCTGAGACATAAGATTAAGGAAATCCAATGCTCCATCTTCATCCTTAGTTAGGAGAGAACCACCTGCTGTGGAATCTACTAGTGTTCACGTACTGTTGTTCATCCCATATTAGAAAATTTGGAGTTGTGCCCATTTTACGTATCTGTGTCCCAAATATTTCCTCTGCATCTCTTTGAATCTTTCCTAAGCCTCCTAAGTCTCGTCGAGAGACTCAGTATCTTTTTGCTTGAATTGATTGATTTCCAACTTCTTTTCACTGACCTTCACTAGGAGAATGAACTTTTTAAGTAATATTTCATTGATTTCCACCCACAAGGTAATACTCCTTGCATTCAATCCATAGAACTAGGATTTAGCTATTCCACCCAATGAGAATAGGAAAAGTCCAAGCCTGATGGTGTTGCACTTCTCCAAGAAATTCTCTACATGTGCAATTGGATCTTCATTGGCTAACTCGTTGAACAAACTATTTTGCACCATGTTTAATAGAGATGTTCTCAGTTCGAACTCAATGGTGTTGGTTGGAAGCCTCATTATTTCGTTGTAAGTCACCCGAACTTCTGGCTTGAAGTAGTTATAAAGACATCTCTGTCCTCGCACTCTATCCTCCACTACTAGATGACCCTTGGGCTTATTATTCCTCTACTACAAAAAATAGTAAATTAGAAATGGAATTAGCAATGGAATAAGTGTCCGTTGCTAATTAGCAATGGAATAACAACGGGATATGAAAGGGAAAATGTCTGACTAATTAGAAATAGATTACCAACGGATTAGCAATGAAATTTAGCAGTGGGCGAAAATTTTCCCCTTAAATTTCCTTACTAATTCGTTGCTAAATGCGATCAAAACAAAACTATTGTAAATCCCAAATCCACATAACCCAAAAAACAAAAATGTTGCAAATCCTCACTGATCGACAAAGAAGACCCGACAAAGAAGAGCAAACACCATCGTCCGTCCGTCCTCTCCTGCTGCAGCATCAGCCATCTCTCTCAAGTAACAATCTCTCCTGCTCCGACGATTTCATCTCTCTCTCCCTCTCTCTCTCTCTCTCTCTCTCTCTCTCTCTCTCTCTCTCTCTCTCTCTCTCTCTCTCTCTCTATACGAATTTAAACCCATCATCCCCAATCTCCTCTACTGTCCATTTTTTTCTTCGTGGGGGCGCTGAGGAAGTGGAGGAGCGGTTGAAGGTGGTGCCGCCCCAAGCGTCAGGTTCCGTAGAACCTTTCCCTCATCTCCTTGTTCGTCTGAAACCCTCGCCACCAAAACCAACAGCAACAACACCAACACCAACACCAACACCAACACCAACAACCATAACCCCCCATTCCTCTTCGCAGCAGCCGAGTCCGCCTTTGATGATGCCCTATATTCTACAATCGATCGACACTGAGAATTGATCGATGGTTCATCTTATCAGATCTGGTTTTGTTGGAGACCTGTAGTGGTTACTGTAGCGTTGGAGGTGGTGTTAACGGTACGATGGTGGTGATGAACAAATTCAAAACATCAACAACAGATCAATGATCAACGAAGATCATTGATCAATGTAATAGTGCTCATTGAACACGATGAAACAATGAAATGCAATCTGTTCTTATTCCAATCAATCTGTACATTACATTGTATTGCTTATATACAAAACTCACATGGTGTACATTGTACCCTCTAGTTACAACTGCCTAGAACAAACTAACATGAACCTGTAGTACATTACACTAAAGTACATGATTCAATACATACTCATCAATTAACATAAACAGCTACATAAACAAGAATAAATTTCAGACACAAAGAATAAAAGCTCATGTACATGACTTTGTATAATTCTACATCCCCCCCTCAAGATGGAAGTCTATGCCAATCACATAGACCCATCTTGGACAATAAATCAGAAAACAAAGGAGCTGATAAAGATTTTGTAAATAGGTCAGCCAATTGTAACCGAGTAGAAATGTACTGAGGAAGAACAAATCCACACTTAAACTGATGTCTAACCAAGTGACAATCAATTTCCAAATGCTTAGTACGTTCATGAAAAACAGGATTAGCAGATATATGTATTGCAGCTTGATTATCACACCAAAGAGGTATTGGAAGTGAAGTAGGAATATGTAAATCCTTAAAGATATATGAAATCGACAATAGCTCACAAACTGTGGAAGACAAACTGCGATATTCAGCTTCAATAGAGGACTTGGACATAGTAGCTTGTTTCTTAGTTTTCCAAGAAACCAAAGAGGATCCCATGAACACATAATAGCCAGTGATAGATTTCCTTGAAATAGGACAAGCAGCCCAATCTGAATCACAATAAGCAACCACAGAGAGATCTTGCTGGACAGGGAAGAACAGACCCTGGGAAGGAGTACCCTTAAGGTATCTTAAAACATGAAGAGCACCAGACCAATGTTGCTCTGTAGGGGCTTGAACATACTGACTTAATTGTTGTGTGGCATAAGTAATATCAGGATGAGTGAATCCCAAGTAAAGAAGATGACCAATGAGTCTTTTATATCTATCGACTTCAATTAACAAAGGTGAATCAGGATCTGTAAACTTGTAGTCACGAGGGAGTGGAGTAGCAGCTGGTTTAGCCATGAGAATACCAGCATCAGTAAGTAGATCAAGAACATACTTGCGTTGATGAACATAAAGACCTGAAGAAGATCGAACCAATTCCAAACCCAGGAAATAATGAGCTTGACCAAGATCCTTAATGGTAAACAATGTATGTAAAAAGGTCTTGACTTGATCAATTAATTCAAGTGAAGTACCAGTAAGAAGAACATCATCAACATAAACCAACAACACCAAAAATTGACCAACATTGTTGTAAGTAAACAAGCAGGGATCATGAGCAGATTGATTAAAACCAAAAGATTGAAGTTTGGTTGTAAGCTCATGATTCCACTGTCGAGAGGCCTGCTTCAAACCATATAGAGATCTATGAAGTTTGCAGACTTGATTAGGTGAAACCAAATTATAACCATCAGGTGGCTTCATGTACACATCTTCATCTATATAGCCATGTAAGAAGGCATTGTTAACATCCATTTGATGTAAGGGCCAATCTCGAGCAGCTGCTAAAGATAATACAATTCTAACAGTGACATTCTTGGCAACTGGAGAGAAGGAATCAATATAATCAACACCTTCAATTTGGTTAAAACCTTTTGCAACCAAACGAGCCTTACAACCTATCCAAGGAACCATCGATGAAGTTTAACCTTGTAGATCCACTTAGAACCAATGGCTTTCTTACCAGGTGGTAAAGTAGTAAGACTCCAAGTTCCATTAGTTTCCAAAGCCTGTAACTATTTATCCATTGCTTCAATCCGAACAGGATCATGTTGAGCTTGAATATAACTGGTAGGCTCCTTTATATTTGAAACAAGAATAGGAAGCATTTGTAGCTAGCAAGAATGTTTGGAGAATGTATAAAAGGAAATGTAGGAGGGTTACCAAGAGATAGAGGAATTGGTGTATAAGGCGAACAGATGTCTCTACATTGTTTAGAACAAAATCATTCAGCCAAAGAGGCTTATGAACTGCACGAGTACTTTTCCTAGTAACAACAGCATTAGGAGGCAGGACATCTTCATGTAAATCATCATTAGTATGAGGTACTAATGCATCAGTAGGAGGTATAGAGGAGACAGCTTCAGGGACATCAAAACATGCTTCATTAATAGGTAAATCTTGAGAAGGAGGTACAATAGCCGATGTAGGAGCATTAGGAGCTGGAATGTCTCTCAAATAATCAGAATTATCTTCATAAGGAATAGGCACATGACACCTTGAACTTGCAGAATCTTTATGAAAAGGAAACTATTTTTCAAAGAAAATCACATCTCTTGAAACAAAACATGTATGTGTGGCCATGTTATACAGTCTATAAGCCTTTTGTCCAGGAGAAATACCAATGAAGATACATTTAATAGCTCGTGAATCCAACTTAGATTTGCTTGGTGAAACATTTGTAGCAAAGCACAAACAACCAAAAGTCTTTAAAGAAGAATAATTTGGTATTCTTCCAAATAAAAGACAATAAGGAGACTTCCACTTCAGTAACCGAGTAGGTAATCTATTGATGATGTATGTGGTAGTAAGAACAGCATCTCCCCAGAATTTTGTGGACAAATTAGACTGAAAAATCAAGGCTCTTGTAACTTGCAGTAAATGTCTATGCTTCCTTTCAACAACACCATTTTGTTGAGGTGTATATGGTGTTGATCTTTGATGAACAATTCCCAAACCAGAGAACAAAGCATGACAATCTTTATTACAAAACTCAGCTCCATTATCAGTCCTAATGGTTTGAACTGAGACCTTGAAATGAGTTTGAATGAAAACTAGAAACTGTTTGATGATGTTGCCTGTCAAGGACTTATGTTTCATCAAAAATGTCCATGTGAATCGACTAAAATCATCCACAATAGTCAAAAAATAATGAGCTCCTTGAATGGAAGACTGCTTATATGGTCCCCATATATCCATATGCAACAACTGAAAAGGACTAGATGTTTGAATAGAACTCACTGGAAAAACCAATTTGCATTGTTTGGACATCTGACAAACATCACAAGGTTCAATATGTTTTACACTTGAATGACTGTTAAGTAACATATCAAGTTGTCTTGTTACATGAACAGAAGGATGCCCCAATCGACAATGCCATGAAAAATTATCAGTAGCATTATTACAGTAGGCTAATGATAATTCCGAAGGTGATACAAATGAAGCAATGACATCCTTATGAAAGGAACTTGAATCCAGTATGTATAGTCCTCCAACCATCCTTCCTACAGCTAGAACTTGAGAACTCTCAATGTTCTGTATAGCACAAAACGATGGATAAAACTCAATTGTCGCTTTAGTAGATGAGAGTAACTTACTAACTGACAAAAGATTATACTTGAATGAGTTTATATGTAAACAATAAGAAAGAACTAAGTCTGAACTCAGCTTCACATCTCCAATGCAATTCACTTCTTTAGTATGTCCATCGTGTAAACAAACCATAACAAAGCTTAGGTAAGACAGTGACGTTAGCAAGTAAATCATAGCTAGTACACATATGATTTGTTGCTCCACTATCCACAATCCAAGCATCTGAATTAAAAGAAGAACAAGAACTAGAAAATCTTTTATATGAGCTACCTGTAAAATCGATACACATTTGAATTCACATGAGTAGAAGCTCCCGCCTCTCAAATGACTTTCCTTTCATAAAATTCTCGATCCCCGTCGTATCATTGCTGCTATATTAGACTGAAAATCTTCAAACTGAGATGATCCTGCATCTTGTATGTCCAGAGGTGATTCCATCAAATTCACGAAAGACTTTGAATTATTGGACATCTCGCTTCTTGTCAAGGTCTTTTTGTACCAATCTGAAATCCATGAAGTTTGAAACAAGTTTCTTTTGTGTGCCTTTTTGTCTTACAATGATCACAAAACAAATCATCTTTATTGACAAACTTCCTTTGATTTCCTTTTCCAGCAAACCTATGAACATTTGTTAAACCAGACGAACCTGAATTTATCTTAGTAGTTTTCATCATCATGGTTGTATCTATCACAGGTGAATAGCTAACATGTACCTCCTTTTGTTTTTCAACTCTAAGAACCATAGAGTAGGCTTTGTTTATACTTGGTAATGGATCCATTACCAATATTTGATTACGAATATGATCATACATATCATTCAATCCCATCAAAAACTGCATCAGCCTATCATTAGACTCCAGAACAGCCATTGCAGCTGATGCTCCACATTCACACATAGGTAAAGGAGCTAAACAACTCAGTTCATCCCAAAGTTTCTTAAGTTTGGTATAGTACTGTGAAAGTGACAGATCTCCTTGACTTATAGAAGTAATATCTCGTTTCAATTGGTACAAGAGAGGACCATTACATTCTCCAAACCTTTCTTTTAATTCATTCCATAGATCAAAAGAAGAGGTTGTATAAAGGAAAGTTTCAACAATATCCTTTGAAATAGAATTCAAGATCCAAGAAGTGACCATATAATCCACCTTGATCCATCGATCAAGATTAGGATCAGTAGATTCTGGTTTTAAACATCTACCATCAATGAAACCAATCTTTGTTTTTGCACCCAATGCAATCATCATAGCTCAACTCCAAGACAAGTAATTTGAACCAGTAAGAGAATTAGAGACAAATACCATACCAGGATGATCGATCCTTGAAGAAGTAAAGGATTCTTAGCTCCAAGATCACCTGTTTCAGGAGCTCTCCCTGCTCCATTTCGAATTGAAGAACTTACAGAACCATGAACAGATGCCATGTTCGGACCGTCAGATCAATCAAAAAACAACACAAATCAAGAACTGTAGAACCTTCTCTGATACCATGAACAAATTCAAAACATCAACAGCAGATCAATGATCAACAAAGATCATTGATCAATGTAACAGTGCTCATTGAACACGATGAAACAATGAAATGCAATATGTTCTTATTCCAATCAATCTGTACATTACATTGTATTGCTTATATACAAAACTCACATGGTGTACATCGTACCCCCTAGTTACAACTGCCTAGAACAAACTAACATGAACCTGTAGTACATTACACTAAAGTACATGATTCAATACATACTCATCAATTAACATAAACAGCTACATAAACAAACAAACAATACTCAGACACAAAGAATACTTTCAGATACAATGTATAATTCTACAGGCGAGATGACATTGCTCCCTTATACCAGTTATTGCATCTTTCTACAACTAGAAACCAAACTATTAGCAGCTCCACCACATAGTTAGTCGTAAGTTTGAACCGAACTCTGCTACAAACAGAAAACTGTCAGTTATTCCCTTTGCTTCGTTAAACTGATTATTGTATCTTTTTCAAAGGAGAAACTTATAACAGTTCTGCAGCCTCTTGTTTTGAACTAAATCTATCTTCTTATTTTTCGACTATGTGTTTTAGTGGGTTTCTTTACCCTTCTTTAAATCCCTCAAAATTAAGGATCAGAGAAAACTATCGAATTAAGATAGAATTGTTTTGGGTTATCTAACGAATAGGAGTAAGAAAAAATAAATGTAATGCTATAGCATACCAAATTACCCATATTATTCTCAAAATCACTTGTAATAACTTCTGGGTAAGAGACTTTGAGGTTCTGACCCTTAAGGCTAAAATTGTGGCCAGAGCAGCAAAATTGAGTTTGGATATTAACCAAGTTATTGCATTGAAATGATAGAAACTATTTGCTTGTTGTTTATTAATAGTTGGGTTTTATAAAAAAAAATGCATTGAAACCTATTTTAAAGATCAATTTCAATTATAATCATTCTTGTCTTGCAGTCATATTATATTTTTAAAATGAAAGAGGTTAGGTTTTTGTTAAAAAAATTTTATTTGTTATCAAACTGTATAAAAAATTAAGAAAATTTTCTCATGTACTATCAAACAACAATGAGAAAATTTTCTTAAAAAAATTCTTTGAAGAAGATTTGCTTAAGAAAATAGTTTTTTCTCATTGAATTTTTTTTTTGTTATCTAACGCATGAGTGCTATATAGCCGGTCCCAAGTCCGGATAAAGGAGGAGGACTCTGACGCCCATTTTTTTCATACCGAAAAATGGGTAAGAGAGGTCCCAAACTCACTTTTCATACCCAAAAAGTGAGGGAGGGAGGCCCCAAGCTCATTTTCCATGCTTGGAAAATGGAGGAGGGCTGCGATAGGTTGATAGCCAGCGTAAAACTTTTGTCACTTTTCATGAAATGGATCAAACATATATAAACGTTGGGGCGTTCCCACCTAGCGACGTGCTGCATCGGAGCCCGGGTGTAGTGAGAAATGAGCAAGGGTGTGTTTCACATCGCCGCCTGGGTGTGAAGAAAAATGAGCAAGGGTTCCCACACATAGGACGTGTGTGGGTAAAGTTGCACTTAATCGAGCACAATGGAAAAGTTTGATCCATGTAGCCGACTCCAGTTAATTTGAGACTGAGGCTATGTTGTTGTTGTTGTTGTTGTATCTAACGCATGAGTGCTTTGAAAAAAGATTAAATTTTGAGGTTTCAATCTCTTTTAGCTGCAAAGTAGAGTTGTGAACAAATAGCGAATCCTCCTTTTGAATTGATGTGTTTAAGAATACTTTCTTCTAGTCCTGTTTTAGGTATTTTTAAGTCATTGAATCAAATTTGTCTATCTTAAAAGGAAGAATTAGAAGTTTGTGAAATAAGGGGTCAGCCATTTATAATCTTAATTGTACTCTTGCATCATTTCGTCCGTAATTTTGCTTTGTAGCTTGTTTAGATTACAAGTGTTTTTGCTAATTGTTTGATCTGGTAAATTTTTTGTTGATTTTGGTCTCTCTTTTGCTTAGATTGATGGGTTTTGTACTTTTGTTTGAATTGCAATTAATTAAGGGTGTTGATTTTATGTGGATTTTGATCTGAGTATTCGTTATTTTATTGAGATTTGATGGGGTTGGTGTGATCTGGTGAAATTTGTATTGATTTTGATATCTATTTTGGTGAAATTAATGGGTTTTGAGTTTGTTTAGTGTTTTAGCTGATTTTCTGTATTGGGCACCTAATGGATTTGATCATTTGAATGATTTTGGGTTGTTTTTATATAGGCATTGTGTTGAAAAGGGCGAAGACGAAAACAATAGTGAGGTAGAAGGGCAGCTAATTTGGGCAATGGGTTGTTGTTGATACACTTGCGATACTCTCAAGTGATCTTGTTCAAGTAGTTACCAAGGCGTGTGTTTTTGCTAATTGTTTGATCGATTGACGTTTGTTGGTTTGTTTTGCGAATTGCATATTAGTGCATGTTTGTGCTTACGTTGTTTTGCCTCTCTTTTGTTTTTGAAGTTCATGACTTTATATATATATATATACTAGTTTCAAGACGTGCTACGCACGATTCCCCCCCTCGCTTCGCTCGCGGGAATTAATTTCTAAGAATTTATTAACAAAATTTAAAATTATAAAAATTTAAAAATTAGAAATACAAGTACCTTTTTTAGCTTATTAATATTCTCTACTGTGATTGAGATAAAAAAAAAGTGTATTTGATTGATGAGAATGAGTTCATGATTGATGAGATTGAGTTCATGATTGATTTGGAGATAAAAAAAAAAAAAAAAAAAAAAAAAAAAAAAACGTGTAGTGGATTGATAAGGAGTTAGAGTTTGATTTGGATACAAAAGAAAATGTTGATTTGGAGATAAAAAAAAGTATGGGTAAATAAGTAAATTTCATTACCACTCAAAAATTTTTGATTCGTGCTTTTATATATATGATAGATAGATATATATATATATATATATATATATATATATATATTCTTCCTTGCTCTTTTCTCTTTTTTTATATCTACTTTTTATTATTTCTTTCTTTATTTGTGGATTCCATTAAATTCTTTGAAATTAACCTCTTGTCTTGCATTGTGTTGTTTTCTTCATTCTTTATATGTCTTCTCGCAAAAATTGACAACATGTTGTTTTTGTTTCCTAATAACTTAGTATTTGAAGTAGAACACAAAGGAAAGTTTATGAAACTTTAAAATCTTTTCATTTTTTTTTTATTTAATGGACTTATAAAAATTGATTTACATATAACTTAGTTTATAGTTTGAGAAGTTAAAATAATTAGAGTTCAAGGCAGTTTAGAGATGTTTCATCCCAAGTTGCTAACCATATACAAGCTAGCACCACTATCTTACAATCATCCATAGAATTTTCTTTTCATTTGCATGTTTCTATGGTTTGTTTTCATCTTATTCTTAAACTTGGTTTTGCTATTTTCTAGGTAGTGAAAGTGATCATCCTGACTCTTCGAAATCATTCGTAATTGGGAGTGCTCTATTCAACATCTTAGTTGGACTCAAACCCCGCTCATTCTCTCCCGGATTCTCCTATCGGGTACAAACTTTAACTATTCCTACATTTTCAGGCATACATTTTTATGTGTTATGAGTCACTTAATAAGTATAACTTCTTCACACACAACAAACAATCTATCCCGAAAAAGCCCCAAACACCCACAACCCACTTATATGAACGCTTTTTTATAGTCTTGGGCCCACCATTGATTCCCAAAAAAACAACACAGCGGGAGAGACAGAGAGATTATATTACATTAATAGATCTTTAATCCCAATAGAACCTTAGAAAACAAATCTAGAAAACTTGGATTAACAACCCATAATGCTTGAATTTCAATCATAGAAAATTAATCCCAAACCCACAAAAAAAAATCTAAAATGTTTTTCGTTGAACATCTGCTACACCCCCGTAGTCTTACCACCGATTCTATCAAACTCACTTTGGTGGATGAATGTTGAACTATAAAATCTATAGACACTTGGATAATCTAACAATTAAAAACCCTAAGCCCTAACCTAAAAAAGAAATAGAGATCGAACAATACCTTGGTGGAGGACATAAATTTCGATGATTTGCATAAAGTAGTGGGACTAGTAGCTTAGTTAGCTATTTGAGAACTAATTGTTCTCAAACAATGAGTTTCCTTGCAAGGATGTCTTAAAAGGTGATACCAGGACCAAAAGCAAGTAACAATCCCCACTCGTCACCATTTCGCTTCTTCTCATTGTAGTTTCGTTTCAAGGACTCTTCAATCATGTACTGCGGCGCATATTCAATTGTGTTGCTACTAGGCAGAACGCCGCAGCTACTCTCTTTTACCTCTTTTACAAATTAATTTCACTAAGTATTTTATATTTTTAAGTACTAATCTAACCTACCAAGATTCAAATAGAATAAGACAATTACTTATGCCTCTATCTCAACCAGTATTACTATACCATAATTGGTTGACCAATATTGCATAGTTTATTGATTACGACAATTTAGTTATAGTTCTTCTCTTCATTTTTTGGGGACTTGGAAAACTTCTTAAATTTTTAAGGATTTATTTCTTCAATAGTGCCGCAAAATCTTTCATGTGGTTGTTTCTCATTAATTAAAGTTCACTCACCATTTTTTGCTAATTGTGCATGTATATAGTAGGAGAAACTCACGTAAGTTTTGTAATTGTTCAATGCATTCATTTCGATTAGAAATTGTGATTTCAATCATTTTATGAATTTCTTGAAATGTTAATATATCTTGGGTTTAGCATTTTAATTCATGTTTACATGATATTGTGAAATGTTAGGGAGATGTGAGACTTTTTAGGCATTCTCCCATTGTTGTTTATTAGGTTCTGAAATTTTTTGGTAGTCTATGTTATAGGGGAAATTATGCCGAAATTTTTGTAGAATATACAAAACTAGTATGACATTATTGGGACAAAGAAGGAGTTGAAATAGCAAACAAGAACATAAATGGGATGAGAGGGTTTTATAGGTACATGACACCTTATGTGTCCAAGTCACCAAGAGATGCATATATTAATTATAGAGATTTATCAAAGCAGGAATGGCACTGCAAGCTATGCTCAAACCAGGGCTTGGGGGGTTAAGTACTTCAACAAGTATTTTGAAAAGCTAGTGCAAGTGAAGAGCAAGTTTGATCCTGATAACTTTTTTAGGAATGAACAAAGTATTCCAATAGTGCCAACTTAATTAGATTAAGAACATACAAATTGTAAGAGATATGTACATATATTTAATTAGTTGGGCTATGTGTTCCTATCGAAAAACTTAGTTGGGTTATGTGGTTATTTATTCTTATTATTTTCATGTCTTCACTAATAGTACTATGATGTTCATGTTTCCTAATAAGTATGATTTAATCAATAAAAGTCTGAATCAATTGAATTATTGTAAGGATCAATGTTTAGCTATATATTTATTTTCTCATTGCAATTACAATTTTGTTCTTACAAATTTAGTCACACTCCTAAGTCAACCGGTTGCGCGATTTTTTGTTTGTGGTTTCTCGTATAATTGTATTGTGCACTCATAAGTCTTTTAATTCATGTTAATATGATATTGTAAAATGTTGGGGAGATGTGAGACCTTTTAGGAATTCTCCTACTGATGTTTATTAGGTTCAAAAAATTTTTGTAGTCTATTTTATAGAGGAAGCTTTGCCGAAATTTTTGTGGAAGTAACATATATTCATGGTCTAGCTAAAAGCATTACAATAAACCTTACACAAACCTTTTATAAATGTATCATAAGGCATTGATTAGTCCAACAATTACATAATAAAAATCGAATTGTCGACATTAGCATTTAAATTAAGTCATCATATTTTGTAGGGAATGTCGATAATGAATAGAGAGTGGATGTACAATCGCCTCGATAACGGGTTTATTCGAAGGGAGTTTGTTGTAAGGGTAAAAGAATTCATAGAATTCGTGATGGCAAATTGTACCACTTATCACAATAAGGGTAGGATTAGGTGTCCATGTAATCGCAATAAATGTCGACTTCTACCCTACTTAGACGTTCAGACTGTTGAGTACCACATATGTAGGTACAGATTCGTTCCTAGATACTATTGTTGGTACGAACACGGTGAGAAAGAATGTCAAGATACGACATCCACTTTCTATGATTTCGAAAACAATTACGAAAACGAAATCGACATCGATTATGGTCAACTGTTGTCGACTTACCAAAAGATGCTACAAAACGCAGCGAGGCCTAGTTTTAACTGGAATTACATGAAAGAGGAGCTCAACCCCAGGCATAACAATTATACGACATGATTGACGCTGGTAACGTAACGAGCAATTGTGGTCGGGTTATGAGAACATGACGAAATTGTTTGCCCCGGCTATATTGTTTTCTCTAAAATCGGTGCACCACGTCTTTGAACTCTGTTACGATGAGTTCATGCAATTCATCAAGGAAGCATTGCCTAACAACAACACATTAGTCGACAATTTTTACTCAACAAAACGATTTATGCGAGGATTGGGTCTACCTGTCAAGAAGATAGATTGTTGTGAAAATCAGTCTATGATTTATTGGGGAGATGACTCTGAGTTAACATCGTGCAAAATTTGCGGGCATTCTCGGTACATGACACAACAACGTAGTCGCGATAAGAACACAAAAATGGCCTTGCAAACAAATGTATTACTTTCTCTTAGGCCCTCGATTGCAATGTTTTTCGCTTTCGAATTAACATCTAGACATATGCGCTAGCACGGGGAACACGTGTCCCAAAACGATGTTATGCAACATTGTTTGAATTCGATGGTATAGTGTCATTTTAACGAAGTGAATAAAGAGGTCAGTGCAGAGATTTGACATGTTCGTTTGGGGCTCTACATGGAAGGTTTTCAATCGTTTCGGTTAAATGAGAGGCTTTACTCTTCATGGCTCGTGATTTTGACTCCATACAACCTTCTACCGTCGATGTGCATGAAAGAAGAATTTTTGTTCTTGACAGTTATCGTTCCCGAACCGACCAAACCTAGCCTGAAAATAGAGGTATTCTTGCAACCGCTCATGAGAGAGCTACAAGATTTATGGCACAATGGTTTAATGACGTATGATGTTTCGACAAAATCGAATTTCCAGATGTGAGCAGCTATATTATGGACAGTAAGCGACTTTCCTGCATATAGCATGTTGTCAGGTTTGAGCACATGCGACAAAATGGCTTGTCCATACTGTATGGACGATACAAAAGCATTTCAACTTCGCCACGATAAGAAAACTTCATGGTTCGACTGTCATCGTTGATTTTTGCCTCTAAACTTTAATCTTAGGAAAGACAAAAGGGGTTTATGAGAGGGAAAATAGTAATAAATGGCGAACCTCCACTGATACGATTTGGAGAAGAAATTTTGATGGAAATCAAAGCCTTGGGATTAATGAAAGTGACAAAAATCAGCGCCGATGCGAAAAATGCAGAGATTGCTAAGGGTTCGGGATGGAGGAAACACAGCATCTTTTGAGACTATGAAAGACGAACTTGATCGGACACAACTTGGATGTAGCGCACAGAGAAAAATGTGTTCGACAACATATTCAACACTATTAAGAGTGTGCCGGGAAAAACTAAGGACAATGTGAAGTCGAGACAAGATGTTCGCGAACTTTGTCACCGATCTTCTCTACATATGGATGAAGTGTCAAAGAAGTATCCGCTAGTATGCTACGCTCTTGATAGCCCTAGAAAATAAAAATTATACGAGTAGATACGATCTTTGATTTTTCCCAGCGGATATGCTTCTAATTTTAGGCGTTGCGTAGACCAAAAGGGCCAAAAATCGTTCGGGATGAAGAGTCACGATTGCAATGTTTTCATGCAAACACTAATTTCGATCGCATTTCAGGAACTTCTTCCATATGATGTTTGAGTCGCCATTAGCGAGTCTAGTCTATTCTTTCGATCATTGACGACTAAAAGTGTACAGTCCAAGATATTGCTCATTTAGTGCCTGAAATACCTCTAATAATTTGTAAACTGGAGAAAATATTTCCTCCAAGTTTCTTCAACTCAATGGAACACTCGCCAATCCAATTATCTTCTGAGGGTCGGCTCGCTGGCCCTGTATAATTTTGCTAGATGTACCCATTTGAGAGGTAATTTCACTCATTCTTAATTACAAATTAACCGATTATGTTATTCATCAATAATCAAACTATTTTTTATCATCAACATGAATTCCTTAGGTACCGTAAGCACTTGAAAAATAATGTGAGGAACAAAGTGAAGCTCGAAGGATCAATGTGCAATGCATATTTGGTAGTGGAAACAATCTCATTTTGTTCTTATTATTTTGAAGTCCACATTGCCACCTTGCACAATAGAGGTTAACGCAATGACGATGATGTTGTCGGTCTCAATCCTCATTTCTTCAGTAACTTCTTCATTGTTACTCCCCCAAGACGTAATATGGTACGAAAAAGAAAGATTCCTGATGAAAAAGAGTACGATGTTGCCCATGCTTACATCTTTCTCAATTGTCCTGAAGTCGCGCCATATGTTTCGTAAGTCACTCAAAAAATTCAATTTCTTGATTATGTTCTTACTTTAACAGATCTGGTCATTTTTTCTTTTAACAGACGAGTATGAAACTTAGCATCAATTACATATGCCGGACGGGGAAGAGACGGACGTCGATTATAATATCGAGCAGAATTTCGCTAAGTGGTTTCAAACATATATAATGTTAAATTATGTTATTTAGAAATCTTTTCCTTTATCTCATAATGTTGTCTCATAATCGTTGTGTGTTTGTAAGCTGGCACGACATAACATCACAGGTGAGACACTTCGTCATCTTGCAATCAGTCATATACGATATTGTATCGTATACTCGGGATATGTTGTTAATGGATATAAATTTCACACCGTGGTGTGGTGCTAATAAAGCGACACAGAACAGCGGGGTTTGTGTGAAAGGCTCCAACTACGCTGATGTGTCCCACGATTTATACGGAAGACTACAGGAGGCCATCCAAATTGAATACAATGGCTTTAAGCGCATTGTGTTGTTCAAATGTGAATGGTTTGACCCCACACAACCTGCGAGTGTAAGGACTTAACATTCACTCAAGTTGGTCGAGGTTAATCGAACTCGATGGTATAACAAATACGAGCCTTTCGTTTTGACGATGCAAGCCTGTCAGGTCTTCTATCTTCGATACCCTGCTATGAAGCATTAACGACAAGAGTGGTTAGCTGTTTGTTGTCAGCCAAAGTTTGTTGATGTGGTAACCGTTTTCAAAGATGAGATTGTTTGTTTGATAGATACGACATTCCAAGCGGAAAAACTAACCATGTACGTTATCACTAACCGGACAAATGACATTGGATTGATAGTTAATCCAACGAGTTCCAACATGATCAGTGCACTGGAGGATAGTGACGATGACGAGGAAGATTAGATGTCAGATTCTAGTAAAAGTGAATTTGAAACAAATAATAGCGAGTGACGTATGTTTATGTACTTGTATTTTAACGTTACTGATGTATGTTTATTTACTTGTATTTACATGTTTACATCGATTCCTTTCTTAACTCAGATTAGTTACGAATGTACTTGTCATATTTTAGCAAGCATGGCACGCAAAACCTCGGATATGATTTCGAAAGATGATGACCTTGACGGTCAGCCTCCGATAAGAGGTGGTGGAGGATGCGCTCCCGCATCGCGAGGTAGAGGACCATCGAGAGGTCGATGTCCATCCAGAAGGGGTCGAGCTGCATCAGGAGATAGAGGATCACTACGAGAGGGTCGGACGGGACCCATCATTTCTGGTGCACGGTCGTCCGACCGAGGTCTCGACATTATTTCATCGTCGTCGTCGACGAGGCCGACTTTGACGACATATATTCCCACTATTTCACCGACGGGCTTGTCATCATCCAATCACACCCCATCGTCGCATTCTAATCATTTTGGTAGTTCGTCCCGACATGACACTCCATCGCCTACTATATCTGCTCCACTTTCCACTACATCACCCGCACCATCTGGCGCGGGTCCCACGAGGCCATGGGAGCCCCCGCTCGAGCGCCTCGAAGGCGTAATGGAGCTCCCCCGCAATTTCTTAGCAGCCCCCCTTTTGCTAGCTCCATCACCATCACCTCATGAGGTAGGAAAAGGCACGTCCCATATTGTTAGATCCCCCATATTATTATTGAGTCTATCGCGTAAGTTGCCATTCTATTATAAATGACTAATTCCTTATACATACCCTAACTAGAAGTAGAGCAAGAAGAACATTTGACTAAGTTCATCGAGTTGAAAATGAAAAGGCAAAATCGATGGGTTTTACGTTCTTCGTGTAGCATCCTCTAACCTGATTAGGGCAATACTCGACCTGAAACCCTAATTAAGCCCAAATTACTTTTACCAGACTTAACAAGAGCCAACAGCCTTACCACATACACCTGATAAGTACTATCGTATATCGATTATCGAAATAAAACAAATCATTTACGCATCAGAAATTTAAAACTTTTTTCGATAACCAAAATAAGATATACAATATTAAAAACAAACTAGAATAAACCTCGGTTATACAATCACTCATCCCATGTGATATTACAAAATCGTAAATCAACACCAATATATAAGACCAGAGAAAGTCATTACATCGAAGAGAAGTTAAAGACTCCTATAACTTCTCCATCTCGTAGTTGTAGCATTTGTTGGATCCACCTGTAATGTTAATTAGGGTGAGCGCTCCAACTTGCTCGGTTAGTAGGGATTCACACTAATCATCAATATTCCATATAATATTTAAGGATATCATGCAATAACAACATGCACCAATGATATTTAACAAGAATATGAAAATCATATAAACTGAATACATAAACGAATGCAAAACAAATGCCTTTAGACTATTACATTGTGATCCCTATTTCATTTATAAAACTAGGGTCAATCACTCATCGGCGCCATTAATATGAGTGCTAAACCAACACATTGTGCATATGTAATGTTTAGCCAATCGATTAATGCTCAACGGTTCTATCATAAACCATCTACTGAATATGTAACCCACACAACCTATAAACTGAGTATGAGTTACGTATAGACCGGGAAATCAACCCTAACTACTATACAATTTGGTCTCAGCCCTGAGGAGTTACTCTCGTGAATCACATTGGACACCGTTTTTTGTTCATTAGCATAACCATCACAGTGTACATAATCCCCAATTTCAATCTAACAACTACATAAGCTATATATACTAAATAGTTATGCAATATTGATAAATAAGTGAATCTGTACTTACCTCGGGTTTAAATCTCCGTCTAAATTTCTTAACTTTCTAATCATCTCACTCTTCCTCGGTGTTCCTCAACCTATCACCAATCATTTGAGATCAATATAGGTTTAATACACTATATTTAGATCCTCTAGACTGGTCCCTAAGTCCCTCGGAAATTATTCATAAAACACAACACAGTTGTTGGTTTTAGGGGTCTAATAACGCGCTACCTGACATAGATATTGCATTATCTGCATGTTAGTTCATCATCCCCAGTACGCGTAGCGCACTATGGCCAGTGCCTAGCACGCTACGCGCACCAGACCTGCAACACTAGCACAATTCTGCTTATCCGAATCCACCCAAATCACATCCAAACTCAACAATTACGCTCCCAATGACCTCTAATGGGGTTATAAACTCATTCAAATCAACATCAACCACAATTCAACAAGTCTTGATCATCACCATGAATTCAAACTTTAACAAACTCGAAAACCAAATTTACCAAAGTGATGATTACTGGCTTCTAGTTCGTTAAAGCTCTCTAACTTCTTTGAATTCGGCTTTCGAAACGATCTCCCTTCGATCCGAATCGAAATCGACCTCCCAAACCTCTCAAATGATCGAATGATTTAGATAAGAATGAATTTTTGTTTTTATATATGAATTTTCTTCGAGATACGCGTCGCGCTATCTCGAGACTGATCGCGTGGTTGATGCGTTAAAGTGACATGAAATTTGACAAATCAAGCCCTTACAATTCGTTCGAGACGATATGATAATTCATATATTTCTAATATTCTTTTATTTTCCAATATATATTTATATATTTTAAAACATGTAAATTTAAATATATACCGCGTATTATTCACCAATAAACTCACCGGATATACCTACAAGTGTCATTGAGCGTGCAAATTCATGCCACGACTCCTTCGTCACACTTAGTGTCCCGGTAAACTATTGTTTATTGAGTATTTTCTATTTTATAGGCTTGTGTATAATTTTCGTATTATACGACAACCTATATATAAATTGATTTAAGAATTCAAACAATAACCATACATCATGCGAACACATGCACACACTAATCGAGGTACGCCGAACTTAATTACGAGTCTAACTCGAATTAATTAGGATTTGTATTAATACTAATCACCAGCTTAAGGTAATGGGTCGTTAAAGTCTCCTTAATTTAAAGCAATTTCGTGCTCAAAATTAAAGTAATCTGAAATTACCTGCATTTTCGAATAGAAATGAAAACTGTTTCTCATACATTCACTCTCAGGTTAGTTACTTTTTAAAAATAAAAAATAAAAAAAAATCTCCATTTCACTTTAACCAAAGAAACTTCTTTGGTTCTCAGCTTTTTCATCTTACGATCAAGTAATACATTTGACTACTTTTCGTATGATAAGTCTTCCCTGAAGATCATATTCATTCCAATCAATCCTTGGAGTGAAATAAGTCTTCGTTTTATGAAACAGAGAAATGTATCTCTTCCAGTTATTATTAAACTTCAAGACACAAGCTTAAAGTATATCCTTTAGCACCAAACTTTATTACTCCGGTTACCCATCAGTCTACCGATAATATAACATACCGAGGTTAAGATCAGTTCCACAGCTGGCGCAACAATTCACTCCATCCTCTATATGTGAATCTCGGATCCCTATCCAAAATAGTCGACACTGAAGCACCCTGAAATCTAACATCTCATGTATGTATATTTTGTATAAACGGTTAAAAGGATTTCACATAGAAACTGGCAAGAAATGTGCAGACTCTATCAGCTGTTAACCACAAACAATTTTTACCGTATTGTGCTTACTTTAACGCAGAGATAAATTGGAAACAAAATCCACCAATCTATTTTCCCATTTCCATTCAGAAGTAGGTAGCGAATGCAATAAACCTTCGGGTTTCTTATGCTCAGCCCTAACTTGCTGACATATCCTATATCTCTTTATTATCTCAACCACATCAGTCTTCATCACAGATTAACAATAAATAAAGGCGTCTCATTTCATGATATTCGTTACTGCTATCTGGATGAATGCTGTAAAGATATCTAACAGATTTCCATAGCACTTCCTGCCTCTCCTGATCCTGAACTGGAATCCATAGTATATCCCTAAACTGTAACGCAACATTATCAGACACCGACCAATCAGGATAATTTACACTAGTTGTTAACCTCCAACGCTCTACATAATCCTGATTAGCTTTTTGACAACCAATCATCATATAATCCTCTCCAATTCAGTTTGAATATGAACTCAAAAGATTAGATTAATAGCTCTGTAGTTAGCTCTCTCAGTTGATGGCGTGTCAGCTAAACTTACACAAATCATCATCATTGTCACTTCCTCATGAAGTCTAAACTAAGAAACTTTATTAATAGTTACATTTCTTCATAAATCTGAGTTGCAATTGTATACTGATAGTCTGATAACACCTTTCTGTGTAGTTCTAAATTACTCAGGTTGTAACTAATTTGTATCATTACTTCTCGTCCTACCAATAATCAATGAAGTAAAGCATACAATTTTTTTAAGGTAAATACATCAACTCTATATATAGCTTGCTAAAATCAATACTAGAGAACTCACACAGTAAATTTTTTTTCCAGTAACTCATACTTTCCAAGTCACAAGCTCGAAAACTATATTCTCTAGAAACTATGGTCAACTTCAGATATATTGTGTTAAGATTGAGAAAGGTCTCTCTCAGTTATTATACATCTCTTCCCTCCCCCCTCCCCTTTGAGAAACAGACTTTTGGTTCCTTACCGAAATAATAATACTGGTTCTTCACAACTCTTAACTCTTCCATTTACATACATCTCGCTTACTTTTCTACGATGATTTAAATCACAATATTGGCAAGAAGTTTTCAAACTCAGTTAATTTTACAACTATATCAGTAACCTTCAGTTGTCACCACAACTTAGGTTAATTCATCATTAATTTCTGAGCATGAGCTGTCATTTATACATGGTAAGAATAATATAACCCTCCAGGTTATATTACTCAGCTTCCTCTTGCTAATATATCTCATATTTCCTTATAAAATTAACACTGTCAATTTTCATTCCAGGTCACCAACAATTCATCCTTATTATGATGACTTTGGATTTCACCTAAATGAATATTTTAAAGAAATCATGAGACTCTAACAACATTTTTGCCTCGCTTTTTTGTTTCAAGTTCTAAGAACGTTTCTTACATGTTCAATGTTTTGATATGAGATTATCTTCATCCAACTTCAACAATTAGTAGTCATCCTTAACCTACTAAATAATCTCAATCGATTCCTTCATTAATTCATCACTCATTTAATCATCATTAGCTAAACTCCAATCTGAGCTTCAAAGAACATACTTGTAGTTATAAATTTAGCCAACTCAATTAATGATGTGCCTTCGCATGACTTCCATTTGGTCATCAGTAAATATCTTATCTAAAAGATATTATTGAACAACTTTTATTATAACTATAGCCTGTCCCTTTCTTTTCAAAGCATTGTCAACACAATCACCTTGATGAGTGATGTTTCAAAGTGAATTCCTAATGCTTAGGAAAATTTTAAGGTAACTTTCTTACTTTTTATTTCTATCACCTGACAATTCCATTTTTCAAATTTCCACAGTTTGAAATTCATTTCTTACTCTTACACCAGTCCATTGGTGTCATATTCTCAAGTTGTCTTTTAATGATTCCTCTAAGATTCTTATTAATCTCAAAGAATGATTAAAAGACCCTCAACAACCTTTTTTCTTAATTTACAAGTGATGTCTTTCCATATTTGGTACAACTACTAAATTAGTTATCTTGATATTATCAGTCTCTAATAGTTCTTTTCCATAATTTGGAACTATTTATATATAGCTGGAAATATGAGTTACAATTTTACTTTATTGTGTCACCTACACATTCTTACCTAGATCAGATGTTTTAGGATAAACCTCTAATTTTCACCACAATTTAGATTTTGTCAAGTAAACATTGTAATCAAATTATACTTTCACCTTCCACCAAGGCATCCTTGGATTCGATTTCAAATTATAACCACCACATACTTGAGTTAACTGAATAAATCACACAACGATATCACAGATCCCCGAATTAATTGTTTGTAATATTTAATTATTTCAAGTTTACTTTTCTCTTTTTACCATTGTGTGAATATATGACAACCTCATATTGTCTCAATCACAACCAAATCTCATGATTTACTGTTAATATTTAACACCTTACCATTTATTATTCTTTGAAACTTAGCACTAGCATTTGCAAAAATATGTTCTAAACTAACTTACCATTAGCAATTTACAATTCTATACAATAATCGCTCGAGTTTTGTCTAAGTCTTCAAAGATTTCATGTTATTATTGATAACACAATAACAACTTCATTACAATAGGGTTTTCCTTCACTTAACACCATTAATTTATGAAAATAACATGAGTTTTAGTAAGTTATAGTGGTTTCCACCATAAACTTAAAATGATCCAGTACCAGCCTGTAATCGTCTTATAAAAATATATATCCTTAGCTCTGATCATTTCACCATGAAAGTCAAATCTCAACTACCTTTTGAGAACTGTTTATTTCATTTTTTTTCAGAAGGAGTTGTAAATTCCGAGTAATGAATACTCATTTCAACTGCTACGCATTAATCCTTGGATTCTCCAAATCCTCGGATTCACTGACCACTCATTCTCCTCAATTTAGACTATATCAGTCTGATATATTAGACTATGATATCTTACCAACTCACTACTATATTCTGGATTTAACTGTCTTTTTTATCTAATAAACCACTTGTTATTTCAATATGGATTCACACCATAACTAGAATATCAACTTCATAACAACTTATGAAGTATAACTGCATTAGTGGTTTCCTAATCTCCCTTAGACTTTTATCATTTACCACAAATTTGTTTACTGAATAACTTTAATTACTTCCATACTAGTCTCAATACTAGTATTAAATCACTTCCATACTAGTCTCAATACTAGTATTAAATCACCTATTAAAGTGGTCCGCCATCTTTGAGTTTCATCGAAAGTCATTCAGTATTTCATTATTTTATAATTTCCATTCTTCTAATACACACTTCAAGATCTTGATCCAATCGATTCTTTTTCACTGACTATTATTTGTCTAATAACATCGGTAAGAAGAAAAATCACTGATAATGTTACTTGGATAAGAGTTTTATCTCATATTTGTAATTTTTCTTATGTCTTTCCTTTTTGTCTATCCCCGAGGTTAAGACTCTCAGGAGCTCTTACCTCCAACACCTTCTCATATCATGAGAAATAGATGGATTTCAACCATCTTATTATTGTTCAGAAAAAGGCATAATTCTTATATCTGCCACGTAGATTTTAGTATATACAACAAATAATATATCTGTCTTTTATCTTTTGGCTACCCCTCAAAATCACGATAAAAACTATTTATCAAACCCTAAGCTTATTCATAACTCGAGACCATTCTTCGAGTCAATAAACTTAGATTGACCAAGGTTTTAAAACCTATTGCTCTGATACCAAACTGTAGCATCCACTAACCTGAATAGGGCAATACCCCGCGTGAAACCCTAATTAAGCTCATATTACCCTTACCAGACTTAACTAAAGCTAGCACCCTTACCACCTACACCTAATAAGCATTATTGTATATTGATTATCGAAATAAAACTAATCATATATGCAATAGAAATTTAAAACTTTTTTCGATAACCAAAATAAGATATACACTATTAAAAACAAATCGGAATAAACCTTGGTTATATAATCACCTATCCTATGCGATATTACAAAACTGTAAATCAACACCAATATATAAGACCTTAGGAAGTCATTAAATCGAAGAGAAGTTCAAGACTCCTATAACTTCTCCATCCGGTAGTCGTAGCGCTTGTCGGATCTACCTGTAATGTTAATTGGGGTGAGCGCTCCAACTTGCTCAGTAAGTAAGGATTCACACTAATCATCAACATTCCATATAATATTCAAGAATATCATGCAATAACATGCACTAATAATATCTAACAAGAATATGGAAATCATAGAAACTGAATACATAAACGTATGCAAAACAAATGTCTTTAGACTATTACACTGTAATTCCCATTTTATTTATAAAACTATGGCCGATTACCCATTGGCGGCATTAATACGAGTGCTAAACTAACACACCGCGCATATATGATGTTTAGTCAATCGATTAGTGCCCAATGGTTCTATCCTAAACCTTCTAATGAATATGTAACCCACGCAACCTATAAATTGAGTAAGAGTTACGTATAGGCTGGGAGTCAACCCCAAGTACTATACGACCTGGTCGCAACCCTGAGGAGTTACTATCGTGGATCACATTAGACACCATTTTTTGTTCATTAGAAAAACCATCACAGTGTACATAATCTCCCATTTCAATCCAACAACTACATGAGCTATATATAATAAATAGCCGGACAATACTGATAAATAAGCAAATCCGTACTTACCTCGGGTTTAAATCTCTATTTAAATTTCTTAACTTTCTGGTCATCTCACTCGTCCTTGGTGTTCCTCAACTTATCACCAATCATTTGATATCAATATAGGTTCAATACACTATATTTAGATACCCTAGACCAGTTTCTAAGTTCTCCTAAAACTATTCATAAAACACAACACAGTTGCTAGTTTTAGGGGTCAGATAGTGCGCTATCTAACATGAATAGCGCGCTATTTGCATATCAGTTCATCCTCCTCAAAAACCAAACTTACCGAAGTGATGATCACTAGCTTCTAATCCGTTTAAGCTCATCAATTTTGTTGAATTCAACTTCCTGAACGATCTCCATTCAATCCAAATCGAAATCGGCCTCTCAAACCTCTTGAATGATCGAATGATTTAGATAAGAATAAATTTTAATTTTTATATATGAATTTTCCTCGAGATATGCATCGCGCTATCTTGATATCGATCGCGTGGTTGATGCGTTAAAGTGACACAAAGTATGACACGAAATCTGACACATCAAGCACTTATGCTTCGTTCGAGACGATCCGATAATCCATATATTTCTAATATGCTTTTATTTTCTAATATATATATTTAAAAACATATAAATATATATATCACGTATTATTCACCAATAAACTCACCGGGCATGCTTACAAGTGTGCACATTCATGTCACGACTCCCTCGTCACACTCAGTGTCCCGGTAAACTGTTCTTTATTGGGTTTGTTTTGTTTTATAGGCTTGTGTATAGTTTTCATATTATACGACAACCTATATATAAATTGATTTAACAATTGAAACAAACATCATACATCACGCGAACGCAGACACACGTTGATTGAGGTACGCCGAACTTAATAACGAGCTTGACTCGAATTAATTAGGATTTGGATTAGTACTAATCACCAGCTTAAGGTAACGAGTCGTTACACGTCGGGAGTCTATGCTCAAAGGATAACCAAATCTTCAAGCGGGAGATGATTAATGAGGGGTACTAGTGGAAGTCACTACTCGATCATCAAAAGGATATATATTGGAAGAGATGGAAAGCAAATAAATGACACTAAACGATTTGAATAAATGATTAAATATGTTATTTCTATAAAATTAATAATTAACTATATTCATCTTTTTCAGTCATATTTCGAATGGGATCCATCGATTGATGAGGCGATTGTGAGAGCTGCCTATGATGCAAATGCGTGTGTTAGATACGACACGTTGATGTACGAGCGCCACACCTTTGGCATGAGGCTGGACTTTGTCACTAATGAGGCATGGAATATATATTTTGAGTATTAGGCGAGAACAGATTTCAAGGCCAGGTCTGAGAAGACTTTACAGAACAGAAAAAAATGAAAAGGGCGGACCTGGTATAGGCCCATCGAAGCACATTGATGGCACTCAATCTTTTTGGACCTATATAGAGATATTAGTAAGTGTCATTGTTATTCGACGTTTCCTTAGAACTTATAAGTTTGTCGTGACTAATATGTTGTAATCTTTGATCTTTTGTGTGTAGGCTCTAGATAAGGATGAAGATGATGAGATTACTCCTAATGATGTCTTCCTTCATGTTCAAACGAAAGATCATAATGAGGTGACATTCATTGATAGCATATCAGCGCGGATTCATGTAAGCGGCTTGTTAATATAAAATTTATAATTGCTTATAAATAAATGTTATGATTATACTTGATTCTTAATTATCTATTAATTATTTGCTTCTTTTCGTACATGACTTTTGCTATTTTTAAGCATTATAAATGATTTCTCCGTGCAACTATAAGACACTAACAACCCTATCGCAACGTTACATGCTTTAATTGTCATTCGTTCTTTTGTGACTGTGACCCCCTTTCAAAAATGGTCTTTGGTTTTGTGAGTTGGAGTAGGGATTGGTTGAGGACTATTGGTCTAGCCCTCACTTTGCTTATTTCATAACTATTTTAAAATACAGTGGAATACATACTTTAAGGTCATCTGGTCCCAATTAAGATGTACAATATGACCTGATATTCTATTTAGTTTTTTAACCATGTAGGCAACATTACTTTGGCCAACTAACATTTTTTCTTGTCTGATGTTGTTCCTATCACAACTTTATGGACCATGTTCTTGGTGATTTTTTTTGAAAGATATTTAAGGTATCTTGACACATAGTGCTTTTGTTTCCTAGGATTAGAGCAAAGTGAAGCAAACTTTAACAAAATCATCAACATTAAGTGGGGATCAAGAAAATATCATTCATAGCTAAATATATGCTTTTGATTGTATTATTTTGTCGCATAGGATTAGAACAACGGATTTGTAAGCATTAAATTATAGTAAACGAACGGATTTGTCGCATAAGACAACCAATTTATTTTTTTTCATTGTAGTAAACAAACACGACCAACTTAAGCTTAATATAATGCTTTTTCATGCAAATCCTTTCTTCTAAAGAGGTTTGTGTTCTATATCTTCCACTTATGGCGTATTTGTTGGTGCAACATTAGCTTATAATATACAGTACTACGTATGAGAAGCTTATATCTTTGTTTATATTTAAGGGTCCTATAATGAAATCTATATATGCATGTAAACTATTTAATTGTCATAACTTCTAATGAGAATCATTTTCATGTACTCCATTAAATGAAGCTTTCAACTACATTTTTCCATATCACACCCTCTTGTGCATTAAAAATGCTTTCAAAGCTCTTCACTTCATGATAATCTTCAAATGTTGAAAAATCTTCAAACCTTATTCCATTTGTATTCTTACAATCAACCCTAGTAAGAGAAAAATAACCCTTATAAGACCTTTTTGGTATTCTCAATTCCAATTATCTTATAATGTGCACATGATTGAAGGGAAGATATCCAATAATTACTTGCTTCTTAATTATCTATTAATTACTTGCTTCATTTCTTATATAACTTTTGCTATTTTTAAGCTCTATAAATGATTTCGGGCTATTTAAGTTTTTTTTCATTTTTTCAATGATTTATTTTCGTGCAGGCGGAGCTCATGAGGAGGCGTGAGGAGCGCACCTAGGCTACATTGGACCAACCGATTGATGAGAAGCAACTCTACTTTGTTGCAGCGGGGAGTGCCCAAAGGGGCGTGTTTATGGGCTCGGGTCACTTGCTAATAGGAATAGGAGATATGAAGATCTCAGTGCTAGCACGTCCTAGGAGCTGATGGTGCGGTGTTCAGAGGCTTGGGCAGTTCGAGGCTTTCTTGCAGAGCCAGTTTGGAATGCGTATGGACTTCGGAGCGAGCACCTCTCAGGCACCACCACCTCAAGAGCATCATCGGCAGGTTGGGATGGATCTGGCTCATTCACCACAGCAGTAGCATGACGATGATGATGGGGACATCCAGGATTGGTTGGATGAGGAGCACCTTGGTGACGAAAGTTAGGTATTTTAGTTGGTTTATACAGTTTTTGGGTTTGTAAACAAATTTCAAACAACGTTTTGTGCATATTAAGATTAAATTCTCTTTTTCTTTTGGTTCAATTTAGTATATAATATTTGATATTTTGTGTGAATGAAATGGTATGAAAATTGATTTTGGAGGATGTTATAACACCCCCAAGGAGTCGTTGAAGAGGGTGCGGGGCATTAGTCAAAGCCAGCTGCAGGTTTTGTTGTTTAGAAGAACCGTGCTGGAACAAAATGCAATGAAAAAAATTCTAAGCATATAAACTAAATAGCAATGGATTAGCAACGGACTTTAACAATATGTTCTGGGCTTATGAGTTGCATTCCGTTGCTACTTCGTTGCAAATTAGCAACGAATTAGCAATGGAAAGCAACTCGTAATCAATTTTTGAGTGTTATTTTCATTTCTAATCCTTCTCTGTTTCGTCTCTAAATAGATACATAAATTAATTTTTGTTGTTAAATATTTAGCGACGATGATTATACAAAAAAAAATTATTTCGTTGTTAATGCGTCTTTGACTGTCTTTTCGTTGGTATTTCGTTACTAATTCGTATCTGTTTCGTTTTACTCCTTTTCTAATCCGTTGTTAAATCACTGGTTTTTGTAGTGCCTGCGGCCCTATTTGTTGGTTTCTTGCTTGATCCTTGTCCATCTTGATTCTTTTCTTGTTCTTTCTTTCGTTGGTTTTGTCAATCTCAATGTCGTAAGGCACTAGCTCATTCTCTCCCTTACTATACATGCATTGGTTATCCCTGAAAAGAAAACACAAAAGATCAAGTACAGAAAGTCAAACTTGAAACTTAAGCTTTTTATTTTTATTTTTTTTGTTTTTATGAATTTGAAAGTAAAGTACTTAAAATAAAACACAGCAACTTTCCAAACTTACTAAGTAATACTAAGTTGCTACCTATCTTCAGCAACGACATCAAAAACTTGACCGCAGTCGCAAGTATAATGCCTCGATTGTAACAATAGTGTAACCAACTTACATTGACTACGGATATCGTCCTAAGGGAAATGTGTATGCACTCACTACATATTTAGCTACAATGAATCTATTACTAAGGAAATTCCTTTTAAATGGTTTTATAACCAAACTAAACTATTCTATACTAACATATCATTACAATTTACTTTTTACTTTTATATTGAAACTATCTTACTTCACAACTTCACCTAGGTAATGAAATACTATACTTTTCAACCACTTTATCATCTTATTATATTGTGTGCAATGTCTAATTAGAATAGACAGATTTCCTTCAAATCCACTTTAACCCACTGTTGTGACGAAAAAAATTCTAATGTACAAACTAGAACTCCACTTATCGGTATGAATAAGTAAGCTCCATATTTCTTTAATGTTCCAAATCTTAAGATTCATAACTAATTAAGTTTACTATCCATGTCTCCTTAATCAACTACTATCGCTTGATGTCGTGTATTTTACGACTGTACCATCTATGTTCGGCTTAAAAGGTTTAACGGTCATGATAACTTTTAAAACCTAATATCAAAAAACATGTGATCAAGATGTCTATAGCATTATGCTTAGAATCAATACAAAATTATAACCATTGTGTTTTTTATATTCAATTTCTACTCATGTTCATAGCATAACATTCATACCATATGATCCATTGATCCCTAAGATTAATAGACTACTCACACTTCATTGAAACAAACATTCACGTGGTGGTATTCATTGAAATCAGATATATATTGAAAATACTTCAAATAAATCAATAACACAATACCCGAATCACCACACATGAGTCTTCAATGTATTCTCTACACAAATTGTTCTAATACTTAAGAATAAGTAAAATCTATGCTAAAATACTTTAACGGCTGCTAATGGTTGATATCTTATGTGTTTACCACGTCCTAATATCTATTTATACTTCCTAAATACAATTAGAAACCCTAATTTACAATTTAACTCGAAATAGAACTTTCTATTTTCTTCTATTCCGACGTTGTCACTACGTCGTGTGTTATGCTACGGCACCGCCACTGCGACGCCTCTATTATTTATTTTTCCTTGCTTCAGTGACCCCGACACCATCCGTATGGCCTCCGGTGCCATCCCTTAGGCTCCACAATACGGCCACTACGTCGAACCTATTGTCTCATTTTCTTTACTTTGTCTTCTTTCCCACGCCATGCCTAGGTCCCCCACGATCTCCTTTATGCTCTCACAGCGTCATACGTGCATCCCACGACGTCAACCACATGTAGGTGAGTTTTAGCTCCGTTTCTTCTCGTTTTTGCTCGTTTCCTTCATTTATGCCTTATTTACTTGAAAATGCATAAATATCATTAATTAGAGCTCATTTAGGGATATTTATACTAAATTATCCCTATATATAAGTCTAAATAATCACTTATCATGTCCACGCCACGTCAGCATTCTTGAAGTGTGTGCCAACCTGTCTTATTTCGTTATGAAATTTATAGTCTTTTAGTTGGATTTACAGCAGTAGTTTTAAAGTGGAAATAAACATGAGTTTTTACTAACTTATGAGTCATATAGATCGAGCATCAGTCCTGCTATGGAAAACCTGGAATAGAGTACACTGTATATAATGCGAAAAAATAAATATATACAAGTACGGATGTCTCACAAGTCTCCCATAGCCGAATGGTGGGTGAGCTCAAAGATAGTTGTCAAGAATCCCCTTACCCTTACTCATAGAAAGATCTGCACTCAGCTACCACAACAAAACAGATGACGATTCTGGTAAGTAAAATCTCAAGAAAATTCACTAAGCATTCATATGATAAAGTAAATGAAATCTAATAAATATTGTTAAATGAACATGCGAAATGTAAACAGATAACTGTAAATGGATCATCACATGCGTAAATAACAACAAAACGCAAATGTGTGTGTACATCCTGGTCAAACTAGACCATACTTCAGATTCTCTCCCCAAGACCCATCCAATGGGCGCACCCAACTAGCCAATCACCTGGATTCTAAAGAACCCATTAAAGCTTTCAAAGTTACAGTCACTTGCAAAACCCCACTTAAACCCCTCCATTTCCATGGAAAAATTGAGAGAGAAACATAAATACATTAAATAAGGTTTGAGAAAAGCTCACTTAAAGAATATGATAATACAACTATTGAAGAAGATGAAGGCTGAGGTTTTTAGCAACCTCTTCTCACCTCCTCTTGGATTTCACAATCTGACCTTTCCTTATTTTCTCGCTCTCCTACTCTTTACTTCTCTCGTTTGACCATCTGATCAAATCAAAATCTCTTTTCCCTGTTAATTAAGTGCTAATCTTCCTTAGATAACATATATCTCAAAGCGAACTTGTGGTTATAATCACATCACAAACAATCATTTTAATATGAATTGCCACCACCTAATTCATCGTGAGTCCATTCTTGAAATACATAAATCTTTGACCTACTTGAGATCAAAACACGTATCTCGAGATCAATCCAAATGCCTATGTGATAAGTTAAGTGACACAATCCTCCATCATGATGCTATCAACATTCATGTGCATGTCTTGAGGCTAATTCAAGGTTTGTGGTTTTATTTTGCTAATCTATATTTATATATATATATATATATTAAAAGCGTGAATCTTAAAATCTTCCTTCGTTACTTGAATGTACAAATTTGCCCTTATCTAATAATAGTTATTAATTATATTTGATTCCTTTTTTTCTAGCAAAATTAGAATCGATCATAATAGATAAAGGCATAATTAAATTTATAATAATTAGAATTAGTAAGTTGTTTATCTCACCGATTGTGATTGATGGATTATCTATAAGAGATCTGCTATTAATTAGGATAGGATTGATATATATATATATATATATATATATATATATATATACATAATTATATATAAGTATGACAATGATTCCTTTTTCTAGCAAAATTAGAATCAATTATAATAGGTAAAGGCATAATTAAATTTATATTAATTAGAATTAAAATTATTTATCTCGACAATTGTGATTGATTGATTCTTTATAGGAGATCTCCTATTAATTAGGATATATATATATATATATATATATATATATATATATATATATATATGTAACTATGTATATACATGGCATATTATAAGGATTATATTGTATATTTATTATATAATATATATATCAAACTATACAAAGACCTATTAGATTAGGATTTAGGAGTCTATTTAATATTTAAGGTTTTATAAAAATAATATAATAAGCACCTATCTTCAATTTTCCTTTACCACTTAGAGTTAATATTCTACCATTGCATAACTTTTTCGATGAACACTTAAAATTATTATTCTATCATCGTATTACCTTCCGATTTTATTGCTTTCCTTTTTTATCTATCGAGTGAGTACATCAATTAAGCCTTCTATTTCTTTCAAAATCTCATCGAACCACTGATGTCACGGCATGTTCTCCTCAATCCTCACTTCATGTTTGTGTATCATAGTTATCATAATCCATGTGAACCACAGTTGCAATGATGATGATTTTGATAGCTATTTCCCTACATCAATTTTTTGTTTTGTTTTTACTAATTTTATTCTCTCGTTACTAATTTTAGATAAGGTTTGACAATGTTTGATTGGTCTTGACGATTGAGACCTTATTAAAGAGTATAAAATAATATTGATTTATATGTAACTGATATTGGAGCAGTACATTATTAAACTAACTTTGTAACCTCGGTTGCAATGATCTTTATATTTAGAAGCGATTAAAATCTATTAGATCATAATACGATTGGAGTAGTATATTTAGTTTAGATTAGATACTAATATGTTAGAATTATATTGCTGCAAGTGTAGTGAGCGGGTTCATTGGTGCGAAGCACCTTAAAAAACTAGTATATATATAACATATAAAAGCACGAATATGCAATTTGTGGACCGGAAGCAAAATGATTTTTTTTCCCTTTTGATATCCATCCATTTCGGATTCGCGTTTTTTCTTCCCTTGGTCGAGTAAGACTTTCTTCTTTTCCAAGTCGACATTGCATCAAACCCCAATTTCTCCATCCATCTTCTTCCCATTTCTGTTTTCTTCATCATTAACTACTCAAATCACTATCCGTTCTGGTTTTTATTATGTTCAATCTTCATATATTTCTTGTGTTAACTAGGCAGCATATGCATGTGAGGGTTGAAGTTTGGCACTCTTGTTTTTGGGAAATCGGGGACAAATCGAACCTTGAAGTCCTTTGCTCTCCCTCGTCACTTTCAAGTACCGAAGTCCTATTTTTCTTAGGTATCATTCTTGGTTAATTTTAGGTGTCAAGTTGGAGACCTGTTTAGGTTGTTTTCTGTATGTTTTGTGTTTTGTCTCTTTGGTGTTGAGATCATCCTTTTTAAGTGTATATTTCTCATACATTTTAGGCCCTATATATCAGGTCAGCATTATGTTGTTTATGATTCTTACGTGGAACTATGGTCTAGCTCTAGCTTGTCACGTTGAGGTGTCTCCGCTAATCACGTACAGCCACGTGTCGAGGTCTTCTTGGTCAACAACTGCAGCTGTTCAATCCCATCGCGACACGTGGCGGTCTTCTTTGTCAACAACTGCGGCTGTCCAATGGAATTGCGACAAGTGGCGATCAGTCAGCCACACTGCTGCAGGCGGTCCAATCATATCGCGCCACGTCACACGTGCCAGCTGCATCACAGCAGGACCTCCTCCAATCACCGCGCGCCACGTCAGCCCATCTGCTAAGCGGTCCAATGACACAGCGACACGTGGCAGTGACTATACTCCAAGCACGTTCTCACCGGTTGCCCTCCACTCAGCTGCGCCACGTCAGCGACACGTCAGCTCACCAGCAAAACGGTCCAATCACGTGCTGACACGTGGCATAGGAATTTTTTATAAATAGGCATGAAGTAGAATGACTCTGGGACACAATTTCTTCTCCCCTCTCGGTTCTTCTTCTCGGCCTCTTGGCCGAACTCTCTTCCCCCCCCTTCTATTTTCTATTTTTGTTTGTTCTTTGTGTTTTTAATTACGCATGAGGCTAAAACCTCTAAATTTTCAGTCTTTTTGTGAGATTTATATATTTTAATTTCACTCTTTTCATTATTATTTTATTTTCTTTGGTATTGTTTTAACAATCGAGTACCTTAGAAATCTAGCTAAATCGACACACTAGTGATCCTAGTTGTCAGGTGTAGTGCTTCACATCTTAGAAAGAATACTAAATCCCCATGGTTCGACCCTTTGCCACTATTCTACAAAATAGTTGGTTTAGGTTTATAAATAAATATTATTGACGCCGTTGGTCTCATCATCATGGTTCCACTTATGCATCACCACAACCCAACTTCTATATGTCTAAGCAAAGTCCACAGATTCCTCAACATGAAAAGAGGCCTATACGAGACATGATGAATGACTTGATATTCGAGAACCAACTTTTCAACAAAGTCATCAACATGAACGGAGAACCAGATAGATTCATTTAATTGGCGATGATATCGATTTTAGTAGAGGATGTCAACAAGAAACTTCGTTTTTGATTTTGCTGAACGGCCGGGATATGTAGAAAGGTTAAGTTTATTTGTTAACCCAACAAGTCTTTAGTGTCTACAAATTTCTTATTTGATCAAAGATATCTATATATATAAAACTCGGAGGAGAGAGAAAGTTTAAAAGTTACCTCATCTCACCATTCTATTTTTCTATTTTTCTCAATTTTCGTATTTTTTTGTTATTTATTTATTTATTTATTATTTCAAGAGATATAATTATACATTATGTGTACATTTATTAATAATTAATAGTGGTTGTCTTATCATTAATAGATTGAGTACGTTGAACTTGAAATCATGGATAAATACAAGGAATTGAGTTATTTTTTGTTATTTATTTATTTATTATTTCAAGAGAGATAATTATACATTATGTGTACATTTATTAATAATTAATAGTGATTATCTTATCATTAATAGATTGAGTATGTTGAACTTGAAATCATTGGTAAATACAAGGAATTAAGTGTAGTGCAAGTTACATTCCCCCTATAAATTTCAACTCTCATCCATTCTTCTTGCAATCGACTTGGTTTTTTTTTTTCCTTCATGCTGCCTTTGTGCTGCCTTTGTTATGTTGTTTGTTAGTTTAGATTCTTCAATTGGAGTGAACAGACGACATGGAGGAATTTATATCTAACGGTTATAGTGGATCAATATACACTCCTACATGGGATTACCATTGCTTAAAGATGTTGTTCAGTCCATATAATGCTACAAAAGCTAAAAAAATAATAATATAGTGTTTTGTTATTTCTTATTATTATTGTTCTTTTATGAACCTTTTGTTTGACTCGATGAAAATAACTATGAATATAGTGTTTTATTTATTATTATTATTATTATTATTACTATGAAGCGCAAGAAACGACTAGTATCCTAATAAACATGGTACTGGGATTTATTTGGTTGTCAAAGATATGAGTTTTCTACCCCCATACATACGCAAACATATATTCTCTGCATAGCCTTTAAATAAAAGTCCAAACATTTATCTCAAAGATGAATAGTATTTTAGATTGCAACACTTTAATTTTTTTATGATGCGTTCAATGTGGGTAATCCTTATGATTGGAAAATGTTAGGGTGACGTTTTTTTGCTTTAATCTTTTATTTATTTATTTGATGGGAACGAGACTTTATTTCACTATAGACTTTATTTATTTATTTATTTATTCAATTGGTATGCAAGCGAAACCACACAAATTATGTACCAAAGATTGATCTAAATTAATTTGTGCAATTGAGGTTTGCATTTTTTGAGTTAGGTATCTAAGGTTTTGATTCATCTTGGCTTGATTATTGTTCCAACTTGTTGTGCTATTCTTTTTTTTTTTTGGTAGTCTTGATTGTAATCTTTCTTTGCTTCACTATTGCAAACTTAATTAAACTCAATTTTATTCGAACCTTTCTGGTGTTATGTTGGCTTGTGTTCAATTTAAGTTGCTTTATCTCTTCTTGAAAAACTTTATGCAGAATCTTTCCAATCACTTCTGGCCTGCTAGACTACACTCATTGGAAATATGATGAGGACATTAGCAGATGACTAACTAATACTGATGAGCAATCATTGAGTTTTAACTTTATTATTATAGATATTACAATAAATTTAAACCTTATAGGCTGAAACAAGTACATTGCTAAGTTCTTACCTCAGATATAAATTTGTAGGCACATGAACCATTGCCAATATAGCTAGATCGAGTGAAAGTGTTTATGGGCCTTTAATAGCTATGCATGCCATGCCATGCCTTAGAGATGTAATTCCAATAAAAGGCTTTTGAAATATGTCTATAGCTTCAAAGAGAGATTATAGTAGGAGGAGAAAAGGATATATGACTCCATATGACTTGGACTATTTGCAATCTATATGGTTTGCACACTAGCTTTTTGAAGAAATGGCTCCCTGGCCTCACACCATCGCCAACTGAGGCTCAATTCTCTGGTCTCCCGAACTCTTACTTTCCTCTTACTTCTCTTATTTTTTCTTGGCTTCCCACCTTTTTGAACATAGTTTCTCTTCTTTTTCATGGGTCATTATGGCAAATACTTGCGCAACCAGCAATAACAACATCAATATATAGCAGTAGTATATCTCTATGTGTCCAATAGTGCATGCCAGAGGTGTAACTATGAATAGTTAGAGCTTTTACACAACAAATGTTCTTTATGCTCATGAAACAAATTATCATGCTTCGACGAGGCCGTTGAGGCCACTAACCCATTCTTCAGATTGCGTAACAACAATTTGGACTTTTTTGCCATCCACCACCTCCATTTTCAGGTACTCTACTGAAGCACTTTAAGTTTTCTTGATATTAATTATTCTTTATATTTACCCCTATTGTTTGTCCCGTGTGTTTTGTAGTTTTGGCCCATATATGGATGAAATTATGTATCTTAAAGTGTATGAATCACTTTATCCTTGATATGTTTTATTAGCTCTGTATTTGCTTAAAATGGTCTCATTAATTCTCTTATGATTTCTTGCTATATTATTTCATGCCTTTCTTTTGTTTGATCTTAATTTTTAGTTTACTCTTTCTTGCTTCATTTCTTAATTTTTCTACTTTTTTCATTGCAAAATCTCATTCACTAAATACAAGTTTTTAGATCTCGGTCACTCAGTTGTTCAATTTTTATAGTGTTAGATATACTTAATTTATTGTTACATTAATTATACCTTATTTTCTTTGCAAGGGGTTTTGTTTTTTTTTTTCTTTTGTCTTGCTCATGTAAATAGGGTAAGATATCCTAATAGAATTTTCTATATTCTTGTAGGTGATATTTGAACAATGTCATGGAGAAAGCCAATTTGCTTCCTAACTGATTTTTTTAATTGGTGGAATATATTACAAGAATTATGTTTTAGTATTTCTAGACTTGGGAGCCTTCTTCGCTTGATCACTTTGATGTGCCTTTCTACTTGAATAATTTCTCATTGTGTGTTTTCATTATTTGCTCTTTTCTACAATAGCTTGAAAAGCTGTTAAGCTTAGTAGACTATAATTACAGTTGTTTTTCTCTCAGGTTTCTCTTGTGACTGAAATTTAGACAGAAAAAGTTACATGACACCCTTATTCATAAACCTTCGAGACTTGTCGACTCGACTCGGCTATTTAAGTATAGCAAATTTCACATGTTCAATTCGTTTACCTTATGCATGATTCTTTTCTCCCTTAGATATGAAGCAATTTTATATCGTGATATATTAATTTGTAACTTTGTTTTCATGATCGTGCATAGAAATTTCTATTTATGTATTTCTTTGTTTGTTCATATTTTGGAGAACAATGTGCATCATCCGAGCTTTGTTTATACGTATAACTAGCACTTGAGACTCAATATTGGGATTATTGTTTGCTATAAAAAAAATATTGAGGTCATTACTCATCGGTGAGTCATGCACCTTCTGAGTTTTTATACAAACTTAAAGATAACTTAATTTTATATTTAAATTATTCGTTATGACACTAGATTAATGAAAGGACTTTCGTAATAAGCGTAAATGCTATTAAATCAGGATTGAAGTGAAGTGGTGCACTTAAAATGAAAAATAAAAATAAAACAAGTTGTTGGGTAAACTCGTTGCCCTAATGTTTTCCCTTTCTATTGCAATTCTCTCTCTCTCACTACTTTCGTTATAGATTTTTTCCAAATTTGTTAGCGATTTTCCAAATTTGTTACATATATAATAACTTTAGCCTATCACTTTGGCAGTTTATACTGAGACTTTTTTTTATAAAAGTTAAATTAATTCTTCTTATAAAATTCCTGCTAGCGCAGCGACCGAGCTCATTCACTTTATGGAACTAGTATATATATATATATATGTGTGTGTGTGTGTGTGTGTGTGTGTGTGTGTGTGTGTGTGTGTGTAAGGTGCTTTTGGAGTTTTTCCTTGATTAATACAATTGAGAGGAATAATTAACATAGTAACATACCTGCTGAAATATTTCTCAACATAACAAATTTAGTGCCATGTCATCACCATGTCATGTTTAATGAAACATGCCAAAAGAAAGTCGTGACCCCGTGCCAAGAGGAAGTCGTGACCCGGGGTCACGACTTCCTGCGAAAAGGAGGCAAACCTAGTCTCGGTCTCGTGTTCTTTCTTTCTTTCTTTCCAACAAAACCCCAAAAACCACTCTCCTGTTCCTTCTCTCTGTGCATCTCGGTACAGCTTCTCCCTGTGCATCCCTCGCTCCGCTCTTCGACTGCCTTCTCCTGTCTGTTTGCATCTCCGTCTCACCTAGCTTGTGCGTCGAAATTTTATCGCCGAGCTCTCTGCTCTCTGCCTCACCGAGATCTGTGTGTGTGTGTACTAGAGGGACGCCTCCGCCCCTACCGCCGCCGTCCGCCGCAAGAAGGCCTTCACCGTCCGCTGCAAGAAGTCTCGCCGAGCTCTCTGCTCTCTGTTCGCTTCTCTCTGCCGCTGCATGCACTCAGCAACCCATTGGGTACTCGCGCCGATCACTACTCACCTTCACGCCGGTATATTTTCTGTTGGTAAATTTTTTTCCCCAAATGTGTTAATCGCTGAATTTAGTCCGCATTGTTCTACTTTGTATGCTCATGTTCCAACATTAGAAGAGTACGCTTAGAGTTTCCCACCTAAGGTGAAGTTACATTTTACTAGATCTTTAGCTCTAGGCGAATAGGAAAAAATGAAAAACCATGTACTACGTAACAAACGGGAAACAAAACTTAAATTCCCATGATTTTATTTTAGTTGACCAAATGATTTGTCCGTTATGTCTTAAATAGCAAAATGGAAGTTATGACTATAATCTCTTCAATGACATGCTAGACTTCAAGAAGCAATGACATTAAGTTTTGAGACTTAGTTTATTTAGACATAAAGTTGTACCCTTTTGTAACTCAATGACGAAGCATAGAAACAACGTTTGTAATCTCACATATTTGCATAACGTAACATCTTGTTTGTCACAAATTTTATCATAACTCAAGGAGCATAGAGAACTAAGTGATCACGATTTGTTAGCACATATTAGCTAGGGATATTAGAGAGCATGTCGACCATTTTCATAGGTACATTTTTTTCAACACTTAGCTTGGTACATTTACCAGCAACGAATTTTTTTAAATACACATTGGATGGATACAATGGAGCTTGTTAAGTTTACATGTGCGAAGTGAGTGTATTAATTATTATCACTTCTATTGATCATGCTTTATATTCTACATATATAGATTCAATAATGGCTTATCGAAGAGTAAGTTTGTTGTGTTATATGAATGGAGACATGGTTGATGGACCATCAGGGATTTCGTACACGAAACCGCCTATTCGACATCTAAGATCGAAGATGGGTTTAGGGTACGAGGACCTTTTGAGTTTTATCTGTAATTCATTGGAGATAGACAATGAAAAAATGATATTGAACATGGCATATCGATATCCAGTGTACATTGGAAGTGGAACGGCCAACTACGTCCCTTTGCAAATAGATGATGAGTCGAGTCTCAAAGATGCTTGGGAGATTGTGGCAGAATTACCACCACCAAATTGCATGGAGCTTTATATCGATTTAGTTTTGAGGCAATCGTATAATAGTTCCAATTGTAATATAGTGTTAGATTCTGGAGCTGGACCTAGCACTCAACCAATTTATGAACATAGTCATTGTGCATCGCCTTTGATGACCGCAAATCCCGAAATGGACGAGGATTCTCGTTCCTGTGATGATTTGAATACTAGTGAAGATGTTGACTATTGCGGTAGTGACGGAGATACTAGTGAAGAGAGTAGCGATGATGATGTAGACGATGAAGGGGTTGATGCTCATCATGTTGATGATGGCATGATTTGATATACATTAAATCGAGTCATAGCCGATGATGACTCATTATCTTGTCCTCCAATTTCGAACGAAATTGGGAATGATGATTTTTTCGATGAAGAAGCTGCTGGAATTGATGGTGCGCACGTGGGTGTAGGTGAGTTTGTCGTACCTTCATCTGTATTTATGGAATTGAGTAGTAAGGCAATGCAGCCCATCCATGAGAATGCAATGATCCCTTCTAGGTCTTTATGGAATGAGGCATCAGAATTTGAGAAAGGCATGCGATTCATGTGTAAAGTAGATATCTAGCATGCCGTGAAATTGTATAGCATCAAAGGACACAAGCGATTTGCGGTGACTCATTCTACACTTAATGTATGGATTGTTCATTGTAAGAAATATTTAGATGGATGTACTTTGAGGTTGCGGTGTTCGAGAAGAAAATCGCATGGAATGTTTGAGATCAGTAAATATGCAGGACCACATACATGCATCTATGCTAAATTGTCCAAGGATCATGCGCATTTGGACTCCACCGTTATATGCCGTGAAGTAGAAAATGTGGTGAGAAGAGATCCGTCCATCTCAGTTCCGGTGCTTCATCAGATAATCAAGGACAAATTCAGTTATGACATTCATTATAAGAAAGTTTGGTTGGGGAAGAAGAAAGCAATTGCTAAAGTCTGCGGAGATTGGGAAGAATCGTATAAAATGTTGCCGCGGTGGATGGCCGCTCTTCAAGAAAGCAATCCAGGGCACGTGTGGAATGGCGGCATGGCGAGCCTAATGCCAACAAAGAGGTTGTATTCAAATGGGTTTTTTGGGCATTCGCACCTTTTATTGCAGGCGTCAGACATTGCAGACCAATGATACAAATTGATGACACATTCTTGTATGGAAAATACAAATAAAAACTCATAATAGCCACTATGGTTGATAGTAATAGTCATGTATTTCCTTTAGCATTTGCCATTGTTGATGAGGAAAGTCGAGACAGCTGGGGATGGTTTATGGCTTGCTTGCGATATCATGTGACTAATAGGGATGATATATGTGTCATTTCTGATCGACACTCTGGTATATCGTTGGCAATGAACAATTCTCAAAATGGATGGACCCGTGAAAGAGCTCACCACAGATTTTGTTTCCGTCACATATGTAGTAATTTCAACATGAGGTTCAGAAGCAGAGAATTAAAGGATATGGTGTACTTAGCCGGTGCACAACATCAACCACGAAAATCTAAGGCAGCCATGAAAGAACTTCAAGAAATGAATGCAGAATGTATTGTGTGGTTTAACGACCTTGATCGAGCACAATGGACGAACGCATACGACAAAGGATATCGATACGGACGGATGACTACAAATCTAGCGGGTATTCATTGTGTCCATATTTTGTTACCATTATTTATTTAATGTGTTTGATATATTACGTTTAAAAGCTAATACATATATGGATATTTTGTCACAAATGTAGAATGCTTTAACGGGGTCCTTAAAGGCGCTCGATTTTACCCCATCACCGCTTTAGTGCAACTGACATTCTATCGTGTCATGACGTACTTTAACAAAAGGCGAGACGAAATAGGTGCAGCCCTAGGAAGGGGCGAAATGTACACAAGGTACGCGCTGAAGAAGTTGTCACATTGGGGAAAGGAAGTTGGAAGGCACAATGTGACATTAGTGAATCGTGAGAATGGTACATTTGAAGTCATCACTGCACCACGTGGTTATCATTTGAGAAAAGGGTCTAATAAGCAAGTGGTGAGATTGGAGGCTCGTAGATGCACTCGTATGAAATGGCAGTGTTTTGGCATTCCATGTTCCCATGTTCAAGCAGTTTGCGCCAGTGTTGCCATAGATCACTGTCAGTACATTGAGTCATACTACAGATTGTCTGTGTACAGTCAATGTTATGCTGCGAATTTCCAACCCATTCCTCACGAAGATTATTGGCCTAGCGCTAGACTTCCACACACGTTGCTGGCTGATCCATCTCGAAAGCGAGTCGAAAAAGGTCATCCTCAAACTAGACATTTGCGCACAGAGATGGATTGGAGAGGCAATCAGAAACAGCCACGTCATATGCAGCGAGAGAAGGAATGGAGAGAAACCCCAACAACGCTGCGATGTAGTATGTGTAAGCAGGATGGACACAATAGACGCGCTTGCTCTCGTCGTCAGCAAATTCAAGTCAATTGTACCTACATTAGTCAATAATGGAGTTTAATCAGTTGTGGCCCCTTTTAGATTCTCTATATGATTCATTATTTTCTTGAGTCCCAGCTGTTCTTACAATGAGCTAGCTCTTATGAGGCATTTGAATGATTTTTGGTATCTGCACATCGTTCTCTCTATACATGATCTTTTATAGTTTTCTGAAAAGTGTGATGTATGTCCATCACACAATGTGGTAGACGAAAGCAATACAAAAACAAAAAACAAAACTCGATTACTAAATCATCGACCTACATGAGATATTAACTTTGGTTTAGTGCTACCACTTGTATCACATAATTTGGGATTTAAGCATTGTTGTTGTTATAGTGCTACCAAATTACCTATTCCATCACCAAAAGAGTTTGGTATTGACTTGTTCAGTTATTTCAGTGACTAAGTTTTTTAGCACCTGTTTTAACGTCAGCCTTACAAAGTTACCCTATTGGCTATTGGGGATGGTTGCATGTTGTAATTAGTTTTATCTTCTTTTAACCACCTTTTTTGTGTGTGCTCGGTTGAAATGAGCATTGTTGACATATACGCTATGATCATCTTAACTGCTAAGCAGACATATTGCTTCATTCAATGATTCTATGATTAAGAAATGTTTGTATTTAGGTAATTGTTTCTTGACTACAAAAGCTGCAAATTGTAAATGGCTGAAATCCATGGCTGAAATTTATAAAAAGCATATAGCTTTATTTTGGTTGGGCTTTAGGGGAATGACCTTTCTAGTACACCTTTTGGAAGCTGGGGGCTGTTATGAACTAATATTTATTATTTTAGGCTTGTGTGTTGGTATCGATGTGGTGGTTTTATTTTAATACTTTCAAGGATTTCTAGGTATAAAATCTTCCGTGTTGTATAAAAAAAATAGTAGTGCATAACGATATTGATTTGAGTGTTGTACTGGTGTTGCAAGTGAAATGAAAATCTGTTGAGAACTCGAGGTAGTTGCGACAGGCATAAGCATTGTGTTGTAAATCATCTTTCTGTTGCCAACTCTTAATGAATGGAAGCTTAAAGCTCAAAGTTTAAGTGACTCTCCTTGATATTTATTTGTCTTTAAATAGTGGTTTTACATTGTGAAGGTGTGAAATGATAATGATAAGGTCCAAGTGATTCATTCAATTGCTCACAAATCAAATGCATGCTCTGAAAATTTTTATTGCGTATTTGCATATTGTTTCTTGAATGGAATGTATCGCCACTTGTGTTGTTTCTTCATTAGTTTATGGAATTAATGACAACATTGCTAATGATTTGGGGTTCAAGCGCGATATGGATCCTGGCCCTATAGATGATTCGGTGTTGACTATGCAAGCTCTACATAGATCTACTCGCGTTTGGAATGGACCGGTAGTACTTCTTTTCGCCTGTTTCTCTAATTTTATAGCTGCGTAGCTACATTTTAACTAATGTAACTTAAATCTCGTTTTTCATAGGAGCCTGGTATATTGACTATCTGGCGTAATTCAGCTGCACTACATCGATCGGTCCCACTGGATCAACGAATAGTTGGGCATCTTCAGGAATCTGGGTATTATGGAACGGCGCGAATAGGTTTCATATCAATTGCTTAGCATCTCATTACTGCCCTTGTAGAGAGGTGGAGGCCAGAAACACACACGTTTCGTTTCCTAGTTGGCGAGATGACTATTACCCTACAAGATGTACAAATAATCTTAGGGTTACCTATCAATGGATTATCAATCATTGGTCGTGTCGAGCAGGATTACGATGCCTTGTGTATGACACAACTATGCTTCCCATTCCCTGAAAACAACAGGACCGAAGGACGGATCCAAATTCGCCAACTATCAAGATGGTTTCCAAACCTTCCAGAAAATGCCGATGATGTGGAAGTGCAACGCTAGATAAGAGCGTACATCTTACAACTTCTTGGAGGAACGTTATTTGCGGACAAGTCTAACAATCTAGTTCACATCACGTATTTGCAATTTTTGAAGGATTTTGAGGAGGTGGGACAATGCAGTTGGGGTAGTGCAACTCTGGCTCACCTATATAGACAATTGTGTCTTGGAGCCGACGTTGATGGAGCAGAGATTGCAGGTCCGATCATACTATTGCAATTATGGGCATGAGATAGGTTGCCTTTTCTTGCACCAATAATGAGAGGGCATCTTCGAGACGACATCATACCAAACGAAGAGTTATTTCCACCTCCTCCATATGGTCATAGGTAATTAGTATTTTTTAACATAATAATTTCAATTTGAGTATATTAATCTACATGTATATTCATTCATGCTTTGTGTTGTTTTATACATTTATATAGGTGGAGACATGCCTTGGAGACCAAGGGAACATCAATGCATGTGCTGACAAAATACCGAGAAATGATTGACATGCAAGCACCCGATGAAGTAAGAAATATACTTAATTATTTTTTTCAAATACCTTTTTCTACAATAGTGAAATGCGAATTTTACTCATTTCAAGTTGTTTTTTATAACTTCAGGTAATTTGGGAATCGTATCCTGAGACGGTTATAGGGGACCTGCCTGCGTATTGTAGCAGTGGTCATGCTATTTGGCGAACGAGGGCACCTTTGCTTTTCTTCTGTGTTGTCGAAATGTATAATCCAGATAGAGTCATGCGACAATTTGGTTTGAAAGAAAGGATACCACATTTACATAGCACAAGCATGGGGCTACATAAGATTGACTTGAGAGGGAAAACGAATAAGGATTGGAGTGCATAACATAATGCTTATGTCTGCCTCTAGAACGAACGTGCTTCCAATATTGCAACTGGTGACATATTGGAGGAGCCATTGCAATTTTACGACCCGTATATGCTATGGTATCGTCGCATTACACGACGATTCATGTCTCGTCGTGGAGCTATTGCTGAGGCATTGGTAAGTACAATTTCATTTTTTTTTAATCATGAAGTCTTTGAAATAGTTGTTTTGATTTTACTTTCGCATACAACTTCATATATTTTTAATATGTAGGCATATGGGATCAATCCATCAGTTGACATTGGGTGATGATGTGTCTATTGCACGTATTAGAGATGTAGCTGCATCGACTTTGACCGCAGTACATGCGGATTATCACATGCATAATATGCCCATATCATTTGAAGCTTTTCATCAATCTTCTCATGATGATACACGTTCGAGGCATGACACTCCAGTGTACACTCCATCAGTACCTCTCAACGAGTTTGACACTCCACATACTCCATCAGTTCCTTCCAACATGGCATTCGAGGCTACGGAAGCCTTTCCATTTGATAAGGCACCTACATATTCGCGCGATTTTAATGCAAGTCCAGTAATGATGAATTTTTCTGGGACTACAAGTACTCATGATGGTGGAATGCGTGATATCGATGATATTCAACGAGAAGATGCTCAAAATCCTGCTGATGTAGGGCATTCGAATGTGTCATTAGCTTTAAATCGTAATGTGCGAGTCATAAAGAGAACACGTTGTGGGACTGGAAGTCATTATTTGGGATCAGACTATGACTTTTTTTACTTTCAAATGACATGTTTTTTGGTTTTTGTAATGCTTTGTAGTTCTTCCACTCCTATTTCCAACTTCTTCATTTATATCAAATGAAATTGTTGGCATCACTTACATTACTTTTATGAATTTTGTAAATTACTTGTAACTTCATATTTTATACTAGTTTCTATTAACAAAATAATCAAAACAACGACAGACGACTTGCATCAAAAGAAAACATCGGGACTTCAAAGGCGTGCTTGTGCTATTCTCCCTCTTTCTTTTGCCAATAAGATATTTTTCGGTGACCAAGCCTACCTAGCTCGAATGGACGGTTCTTTTCGATCCACGCCTCGCCATCCAAAGAGGAAACCATGTCCGAGAGGAACGCAGTTTGATTTTTTTATAACGAAATCGCTCGACCGTAAGAGAGATATGTAATTGATAACGACAATTTTCCTGCCCTGTGTCACGATTGATGTTCTAAGTGAAGTACATATATCAATGTGAGCCCACAAATGATTATGCTTTAACAGCAAGTCGAAAATTTTGTATAGGCTTGAGTGGCACTTGAAGTGACTGAGGTTGTGAGTAGGAAATAGAGTCTCAGGGATGATATAGCTGGTGAGATAAGCAATCCTCATTCAATCCTTCGCTCTAGGAATTCTGTGACATCTCGCTCAATTCTGTGACAAAAAAAAACAACTCACTTCTGATATGTTTTGAAGCAACATAATTCAAATGCAACAGAAAAAAAAACACTGCTGTGTTTTGAAGCAAGTCGTGACTAGCAGTGTTTTGAAGCAAGTCGTGACTGCAAGTCACGACTTGCTCCAAATGCAAGTCGTAACTCGTATTCACGACTTGCTCCAAATGCACTGTTGGAGCAAGTCGTGACTACAAGTCACATTTTCCTCACCAAAAAAAAAATGACATGGTAGTGACGTGGCAGTGACGCGACACTAAATGTGTTAGATTTGTAAATATTTCTTTGGGTGTGTTAATGGGATATATATTTCTATCAAATGTATCAATCAAGCAAAAACTTCAGGTGCTTTTGCTATGGATATCAAAAAGATATTCATGGCATGGATATCAATTTCCAACCATCACATTGAGATTAAGAGAGAGAATGATGCATTAAATGGATGCTTTTAGTATGTTGTTTACCTGCTGAACAAGTAAATATTGCATTAATGACATGAAGGTGGGACCCACAGACTTCATGTCTCTCATAAACAAAAAAACAAACCATTAGTTCTTGTTAAGGAAATTGTAGTAGTTGTTATATTTCGTAGTTTAAGTATTTATGAAGTTTCTATATTTTGGTATTTCGGTAGTTTAAGTAACTTTCCTTATTTTATGCTTTGTTCAACTTTATAAATAAGAGTACCATATTGTACTCAATTTGCCCACATTAATGCAATATTCTTATATTTTTCTTTGAAATCTATCATGGTATCAGAGCTTGGTTTCTAGTGCTAAGTCGATCGACCTTCAAGTCGGCGACCGCTCTGTGGTGTTCTCTTCCACTTATGCTCGTTTGTTTTAGTTTCTTTGCTTCAGTCGTTTTCACTCTCTTGGTTGTTTTTCTTTAATCGCCTTTGCCTAACACCAGTACACATATATATATTAGTGTGGTCATCATCATTCGTTTACGATTTATGATGTCGGTGCCATCATTGCATCTAGCCACATTTCGTTATCTGTCTGCTGTCAATTACATTGATTTCGTTGTCTGCCTGCCGTCGACTATGTCGACTCCGTTGTTTGTCCGTCGTCGACTCTGCTATATGTCCGTCGTCGACTCTATTGACATTGATATATATCCGTTGTTCTACAGTTCCGTTGTTCTAACTCTACCACATCAGAATCAGTTTCCTACCGTCTTCGATGGTCGTTGATCTGTTCCGCAACGAACCTTAGATTTGTCGTCTTCGGCGGCAGTGGTCGTTGATCTGTTCCGCAATGAACCTTAGATTTGTCGTCTTGGGTGGTCATTGATCTGCTCCGCAACGAACCTTAGATTTTTCAGGTTTACTTATTCGATTAATAACCTCAAGTTGAACAAACTTGAGTTTGAGGAAGGGTGTTAAGGAAATTGTAGTAGTTGCTAAATTTCGTAGTTTAAGTATTTAGGAAGTTTCTATATTTTAGTATTTCAGTAGTTTAGGTAACTTTTCTTATTTTGTGCTTTGTTCAACTTTATAAATAAGAGCATCATATTGTACTCAATTTTTTCACATTAATGCAATATTCTTGAAGGATAGTAGTGATTAATATGATCCAAAGACCTCTCAACCCCCAAAGCCTTGCAAACCCGTCTGGCATCGAAAGCTCTTTTGGTAGACAGATTTAGTGTTCATATGCTTGATCAAATCGGGTGTTAATGGAAATCGATGAAGAGTGTGTTGCTTCTCTACGACAAGCTTTAAAGCTAATAGATAGCTTCAAATAACTTCATGGAGCTGTCGAACGAGAAGCTATAAGAGAGGAGAAATAGAGTCTTTCTTGTTGTGTATTTAGGAGACGAGGGAAATCTTTTGTGTTACTTGGGAGTTGTGAGGGTGCAAGTAAAGAAGAAGATCGAGTTGTTGGAGCGCACGTGTTTTTTTTTTTTCACTTTTTTCTTTTTTTTCAGTCAAAGTGCGTTTTTATATTCGGTAACGTTTTCAAAGAGGGAGTTCAAATATTGTTACTTGACGACTCATCAATTTAGTGAGAAAAAACATGACGATTTTTTTCCCTTATTAGACCATGCCCACTTCGTTTAGGATGAGCTTGGGTATGTATATGCAAGTCCAAACTTTTCCTGCCAGCCCATCAAGTATTTAAAAACATATTTTGTAATATTAATATAAGAAAAAAAATGCTTTTAGTGAGGTTCGGACTTCAAAAATCAAGGTTAATATGGTATAACTTATATCGCTAGCCAACTACTACTTTGTATTCATTTTTAAATATTTATTCAATATATATTTATATTAAGAATATAAAAAATAGTCAAGAATTCCTAACTTGGGCATACTTGGTATGGGTGGGCATGGGCAAGGGCTTCAAAGCTCGGGTCAGACTAGATCCGACCTGAGCCTGCCCAATGAACATGTCTACTTATTAGCAATCTTCCCCTCTTTTTTTGAGATAATTTATGGAGTGATTCCTACTCGCTCTCTTTTCTCTCATTAGCCATTTCTTAATAACATGAAATCCAAACTAAACTAATTTTACAATCTACTTAATTTTATTCTATTGTATCTTTCTTTTTTTTTAGTTATTTTTTGCAAGTGTCTTGTTAAGTTTTGATTCAATTATTTTTAATGTATTCTAATTCATAAATTAAAACTTTTCTTGATTATATCAAAAAAAAAATCACGTGTACAAATACATATGTAGTTAATTTGATTTTCGCTCACCAATTGTAGATAATAGTAATTCAAAATTTATCTTGATTCTTATTTATTAAATGATGAATTAATAATTACAATCAAAACAACATACCAATATTTTATTAATTTTTAAATTTAGTGGTATTTTTAAATAACTATTAAAAAGTAAAACCTATTTAATTTTTAATATAATTTTATGTAAATATTTAATGCACGCGTATAGTACAATTAAAGATTATAGTAATTGATGTTGGTGACAAGGGTTGTCTTGATAACTAAGTGACCTTTGTCCTTGATGAAAACAACCTTGGTTCTCGATCGACCGAGATGTAATTAATTATGGCAAGATCAAGTCATGACCAAAATATGACTGAGATGTCTTTGGTTTGTAATCAAGGTATGATCAAAGTCCCAACCAAGACATGACTAAATAAGTTTGTATAAAAACTACAATAGATAAAAATATTAATATTTATTTTTGACAACCATTTAACTTGTATTACGGTAAACAATTGTGTTAATAAATTGAATGAATATTTCAAAAAAAAAAAAGAAACTGAATGCATATTCCTCAAAAAAGAAAAAAAGGAAAAAAAGAAAGTGAATGAATAAAAACAATTTGATTTCTTTTCCATTGAAAAAACATGAAATAAGTTGATTTTAATTTAGGGTTAAAATTTCTATAAATTTTCAATGAAAACTTAACCTTTTAATTCTATAAATGTTTTAATTTATATAGTTGATTTTAATTTAGGGTTAAATAACTTATTCAAATGTTATTTTTGGTTTTTTTTTATTTAAATGGAAGTCGAACTCACGAATTACCCAAACATTGTTTTTTGGAAAGCGATGTTTCTGTCATCTCATACAAGAGATGCTTTGGCAATGTTATATTTGTATCAATTAAAAATTATAGTTTAATTTTATTTTGTTATAAGCGATGTAATAGGTAAGTTAGTCTTTTTTAATATGATTGTTTGATTTGGTTTATATTAAACTTTCAACTACTCAATTCTATAAATATTATTAATTTTCCCTAAAATATATATTTTTGCAATTAATTTGTAATTATTAATTGGCCCAAATGTTAAATATTTATCATTATATATAATTATTAATCCAATCAAAATATAATTACAACATAGAATAATTTAGTGCACCAAATTAATGTATTTATCGTTTAACCAAAAAGCCAATTGCATACTTGTCTTGTCACTCATACTTAGGTTTGAGTTATTTTTTGTCCGGCTCATTGGATAGTTTTGTCAAACTTGGAAAAAAGGGTTTTCACATTGATTTTCTAAATCCAGATTGGGTATGGAGTAAGATGTTTATGTTCAAATTGAAATATATGCTGAGTTTGAGCAAGACAATGATGTCCAAATTGAAATCCTGACCATGTCCAGCGGGCAAGACTCTTTAAGTCGGACCCAATCGAGATTTCAAAAGATACCTACTTTAAATTAAACTGGGTACAAACAAGACACATCTCTGTCTGAATTTAAAATTGAGATGAGTCTGAACAATGAATATGCTCGTTTATATCATGGGCACCCCAAACCTAAAATAAAAAAATTGACACTCCTAATTAAATTACATTTAAAATAAGTTGAATCAAAACTTAATTAGATACTTCAAAAAATTGAAAACACATCTAGTGAGATGAATTAGTCATCACTTATCAAAAGACAAAGTTTAGAAAGATCATGAATTCGATGAAGTTAAAAAGAAAACAAAAAAACTAGATACTTCAAAAAATAAATAAAAGTTCAAAAAAAAAAGAAAAAACTGAAACAAAAGAAAACTAGATACATGAAAATAAAATTAAGTAGGTTGTAAAATTAGTTTAATAATTTGAATTTGATGTTATCCAAAAGAAAAAAAAAAATGAAAGAGAGAGGAATCATTCAATCTTCATTTAATGATTGTTAATAAGAAAAAGAAAGTCGTGCCTTCGTTAAGAAGAAGAAAGTAATTGGCCTTAATTTTTTCTCACTAAATTGATGATGAATGTAAGGAGTAGATCACATTCAATTCTCATTTAATTCATAATTAAAGAACCTAAGCTCAATATAGAATCATTCAAAACTTGATTATCACGTGCTACTAATTTATATATATATATAATATAATATAAGCCTACATCTTAAGTGTGCCCCCACCCATAATGTAGGCTTCGTCAAGCAACATATGGTATGTTACACTTGACATTTTAGATCTTTTTCGACACGCCACTTAGCATACTCAAAATGTAGGCTTATTATGTGGCACATACCATATTTTTTATGTGCCATGTGACATTTTCGAGCCTTCTCGTATCACCACGTGGCATTCCCAAGTTGTCGATTTTGTCAAGCTATATAATATATATATGTATATATATATATTCTACAATGGAGCTCAAAATGTATACCCATGTCATGGAATCCTCTCAAAACGTGTTGTGCATTAAATGATTTGTGCATTTATGATGCCTCGATTAATGTATTGGATTAGAATATAATGGTTGTAACACTACAAGAAAAAAAGTTAACATCAACAAACTAATCTGTTGTTGAATTGGTACAGATTTGTTGCTAAGCAACTCTGCAACAGATCAGAGGTGTTGCTAAACTCTTTGTCGCAGATTTGTTGCTAAGCGACTCTGCAACAGATCAGCGACAGATCAACAACAAACTATAAGTATATAATGCATTTGACTTGCATTATATTTCGTCACTCCGACATGCCAAGATCTCCTCCGCCGCACCGTCGCTGAAGAGCTACCGCCACCACCGTCGCCGTCGTCGCCGCCATAACCGTCGCCGCTACATGTCCGTCATCCGCGACAGCGAGTTACCGCCACCACCGTCGCCGCTCGGTCCATTTGGTGGGCTCATGCAGGGTTTATTTTTTAAATCATTTTAAGGTAATCTTAGCTGTGAGACTTTGACAAAAAAAAATTCAAGACAAACTTGGAGATTTGGTCAGTTTAATTAGATTCAGACAACTTCGACAAAAAAAAATATTCAAGACAAACTTAATTAGAGGGAAATTAGCTTCATTTGAAAAATAATTTATTGGAGAAGAAACAATTATATATGCACATAATCCCTTAAAAATTTACGAATTAATCAAAATCATGATTTTTCAACTTTATTTTAGGGAAACACATTGTTTCCTGCTTTGCACATATTACTTTTGCTGGCTATATAAAATAAAATCTCGTTCATATCATAACTAAAACAAAAAAAAAAATTCTTCGAGTGCTCTTGGAATTGACACAAACGCGTAATATGATCAAGTCAATATATCAATTGAAATTGAGAGATATCTTCAAATTAATTCAAACTATACACTATATATATATATATATATATATATATATATATTTATGAGAATTGAAACTGCTATACTTACCTCTAACTGTAGCAACAATACTAATGATCATGAAGAGATTTAAAAGATCAGCGATAGATCAAAACGTCCTCCGGACCCTTTAAGCCTGGAAGTTGCCATGTACATATATGCGTGATGATATGATATATACGTGTAGCAAGGTACTTTTGATATCCACTCTATTTCTTCGTTAATTACTAATAATTAATGGAATCTATATATATTTTGTATATATAAATGTTAGACATACATATATGTAAGATAAGTGGACATCATGTTTTAATTAGTTCCCTGCGTTGCATTGACTTAACGCTATCTAATTAAAAATGAGTAAGTCTCACAGCTAAGATTACATTTAAATACTCCTAAAAAAGATTAACTTTAGTATGATATATACGTACGTTCATTCTATTCCATAAGAAAGGTAATTTCTAAAATCAAATTAATAATCATTTCTTGACTTAAAGAAAGTAATCTTCTTTGACGAAGTTTGATATGACTGATTGATTGAGACAAAATATCTCTCAAAATACCTTCAAGTTAAGAGGTGTCAATCTTTTGTTTGCCTCATTGACTCGATTTTATCCCGCCCAAAAAAATATTTTGAATATTAATTTTTAAAATTCAAATTGAAACTGGGCAATACTGTCATATTCAAATTGAAGTTCGAGCCGGATCTAAACAAGACCCTCTAAGACTCATACCTAGCCCAGATTTCAAAAGATTTTACATTGAAAATATGTTGTTATATATTGTATAATTTATAAAAAAAAAAACAATAAAAATAATAAACTAGGTAGCACATATAGAAATGTACTATATGTGAGTTAATTATTTCTTGCGAGTTAATTATTTCTTGGTCACTTCATATAATATATATATTATGCTTGTAAGCGTAAAAATAACTGAGACTTCTTTAATGAATCTCTTAAACTTGTTGCTTCATTTTACCACCCCGCTGAGTGACAAGCTCGTTTTTTGTTCTCTCACATTTGCAAGTAAACAAGTCGGATAAAACAATGATTACATTCAGAGTATGTGCAAATTTTAAGGAAAAAGTATTTTATTATGTTATGTCACAATTTTTTTAATTTTCACAATTTTTTATGAAGTTGAAAAATCACGACAATATTTTAATTTGAATAAGAGGAAAATACCGCGCAGCGGCAGCGGCGCCTCGCTGTCGATCGTGACGACGGTGGTGGTGGTGGATCTTTGGCGACGGTGCGGCGGCGAAGATCACTACAAAAAAACAGCAAATCAGAAACGGAATTAGAAACGGAAATAAGTTCCGTTTCTAAATCAGAAACGGAATTAGAAACGGAATAAGTTCCGTCTCTAAATTAAAAAGTTAGCGACGGAATTGAGACGGAAATATTCAGAGACGGATTTGAGACGGATCAGAGACGGAATTAGAGACGGAATTAGAGACGGAATTAAATTTCGTCTCTAAAAAATGGCGCCAACATTCCCACCAAAACTTTCTTTTTTTTCAACCGTTCATTATGTCTCGAGATTCGTGCATGTTTGATCTACATACCCACAACAGTCTGTCTCTCCCTAAAATCACTCAGCTCTCTCTCTCTGTCTCTCGAAACCTCTCTCTGTCTCTCTGTCTCTCAAAACCTCTGTCTCAACAAACCTCTCCCTCACCGCTCTCTCTCTCTCAACAAACCTCTCTCCCTCACCGCTCTCACCGCTCTCACCGCTCTCTCTCACCGTCACCGCTCTCTCTCTCTCTCTCTCTCTCACCGTCGCCGCTCTCTGCTCTCTTTCTCACCGTCACCGCACTCTCTCTCTCTCTGCTCTGCTCTCTCTCTCTCTCGCACCTCTCTACTCTCACTCTCACCAATAGCCATGTTGTTCGTCGAATCGATTTCGCGTACCAAACCCTAGATTTAGTCCCCTCCGATTCCGTCTTGGTTTCTAGGGTTCGTTCTGGGTTTCTTTGATGAGGCGTGGAGTCTAAAATCGAGTTCGTAATCGATAGGGTTTTGAAGGGTCTCGCGGAGATTCGGAGAATGACGGACCAGAACTGGAGCTCGAGCTCAACGGCCGGACGCGCCTCGGCGACCCCCGGCTCGGTCGACGACTTGCTGGGGATTCTCGATGTGAGTTCTGTTTTTGGTTTCTAGGGTTTCGATTTTAGATTTTTTTTTATTGTTTGGTTTCTCGAAGATTGCATGTGAGTTTTTTGGGGTTTTGTGGTGTCTAGGGTTTGTTTTTGTGTTTTCGGTAATGGGGTTTTGGTAGAGTTTCGTTTGGTCTTGAAAGCTTCGATCTTTCGTGTTTGGTTTTGTGTTTTTCAGTTTTTGTTTCAATTTGTTCAATTTTCTTCCCTCCCATTTTTGCTGTTAAACAATTTTCTTGTAGGTACTTACTGAATGTTTGTAGAAGACATTGCATTTAGGTATGTTTTGAGTGGACGCATAATGTTAGTTCTGTATGTTCTTTTTCGACAATTTTATTTCTACCATTGCTTATCTTTGCCTTGCTAGTTAGCAACTGTGCTCTCAACATGGCTTGTGAAATTTTGCAATTGGAACTTGGAAATATGAACTTGCGCTTATTCGGATCGCCTCTAAAGTTTTATGGACAAGCGCGCGCATGTAAGTATGACATACATATTTATATATTAGAGGTAGAGAGATTTTGGAGAATTTTTAAGGAGATGATCAAGCTAGGGGTGGTGTACAAGTTGGTAAGTAGATCTACACAATTAGTTTGCAAAGTTTTGTTTAAAATTAGAGATTCGCTTTTTGTTTTAATCTGTTGAATCATCTTAGTTTCTCTATGTTTAGTCTTGTTTTTAACGTCTTAAATGTTTTAATCTGGAACTATTCTTATTTTTAGAGCGAAAAATAGGCTTTTAATATGAGAAACGGCTTTTTGTTGCTATGTTACTGAAGGTCGACTTGAAGTGTTCTATTCGATATTATGACCAACCAAATGAAGAATCAAAATTGTCAAGGTTTTGTGATGGCGGACTTCATAGATTTATGACATAATTAGCTAATGAGTAGTAATTAGAAACTATTTATTCGGATTTTATCTTTTATAGTTTCAAATTTCAATGTGCCAAACAATTTATTAGAATTTTATTAAAAATTTGCTACTTGCTTACAATGTATTCTTTTTTGGAACTTTGTAGGAAACTGATAGGCTTAGACAAGTGATTGAGAATGAAATGCTAAAAGTCGAGGTAAGTTTGTTCTTCCCAAAATGGCTTGTAATTTTTCCACATGACCTTATTAAATGTGTAAATTCACAAATGTTTAGTTTAGTTAACAGTTCCATGCTTAATAGAGTTGTCTAATGACTCTGCTCTTTGTATTGTTGAAATAGAGCATTTTGACTTAAAACATAAGCCATAAACCAAAGATAGAGATGGGCAAAACATTGGTTAAATATTTAAGAGAAAGAAGTAGTTAAGCAATTCTACCCATTAACCAAAGATTACTTTTAGTCTCTTAAAAAATTCATAAGATACTACTTTGAGAATCAATGAAAAATATTTAAAATTGGTCTTTGGTTTGTTCATCTACCCCCTTAACCAAAGATCAAATTTTAATATTTTTTAAATAAATTCAGTAAATACTACTTTAAGAATCCATGAAAAACATATTTAAAATTGGTTTTGGTTCATTCATTTTTTTATTGAAATATTCGATTAAGTGGTTTAATGCATAAATTTTACTTGAATATGATCTATAATTTGCATTGTTATTTGAATAAGGATATGTCTTCTTTAAATTTAGGCAATAACAAGTCCATATCATTTTTTTTGGTGTGATCAATAGTTTAATACTCATTAAGTTCATACTTCACAACTTAAAAGGTATCCTAGTTCCTCATCAAGTTGATATTGTCAAACTCAACCTATGTAGAATATTGTGTGCTCTAGATAAAGGTAAAGGAGTCACCGTCACGCTTGAAAAATAAGGGGTGGGTTGCAATAGGCTGAAAGCCAATGTAAATCGATCTTTATGAAATAGATTAAACAGGTTTATTGTTTGGTTCTTGAAAGTTAAAAAAGCTCGGTTTGAAATGAGATGAGTGAGCTTATGATAAATTTTGTAGCTTGTGAAAGTGGATTGATTGAAAATAGTCTTATGAGTTTTTTGGTCTATCTATGAGGTAGCATATTTTTGTTTTCTTATATGTTTTTAGAAAATGAAGATAAAAGTGAAAATGACAAACATTGTTATCTTCCTCCTACTGGATTGGTAAGAATTTAATTTACTTAAATCAGTATATGCAGTGTTTATCATCGTTTGTGGATTCTTAAATCTCAAATGAATTAATGTTAATCTTTTTGCTTGTTTGTAGACTTTGATGGTCGAGTGCAGGGATCGTCACTATAAGTTCGATGTGAGTCATTGCTCTTCTACCTTAGCTCTATCTCCTATGATGCTTATGTCCCTGAAAAATTTAAGTTCAACTATTCAATTATTAAGTTGTTTCAAATGTCCCTTGGTCAGTGCAGTGGTGTTGAAGAACATCTCAAGACTTTTCGATTGATAATTCTTTTTGTGCATATTTATAGGATTGTAAGTGTTTTTTTTTTGTGGTTGTTGAACAATAGGATTGGTGGTTTTGTGAATACTTAGAAATTTGGAGCATTTGTAATACTATACAATTTTTTTTGGATATATATCTTTTTCAATTTTTGATTTTTACATTTTTGTTCTCTCAATTGAATATTTGTTGATATATATTGTCGATGTATGAATGTCGAATTTTGTTTTTTTGGGGGATGTTAGCACCCCCAATGAGTTGTTGGAGGGGGTGCAGGCGATGATTTTTATTATATATTGGCAGGTTAAATGTGCTTGGATTGAGACCTATATATGTAAGACTTTAAAAACTAAACAAAAATGAAAATTAGAGACGGAAATAACAACGAAATCTTTGGATTCCGTTGCTATTTCCGTCTCTAATTTTCGTTTATGTTAGATACATAAATCAGAAACGGACCAAATTCCGTCTCTGATTCGTCTCTGATTAGCAACGGATCAGAGACGGAAATAATCAGAAACGAATTTATTCCGTTTCTGATCCGTCTCTAAATCAGAAACGGAATCGCATTCCGTTTCTGATTGAATTAGCAACGACGTTTTTAGAGACGGAATTGATTCCGTCTCTGTTTCGTTTCTGACTGCAATTAGAGACGGAATTTTAATAAATCAGAGACGGAAATTTTCGTTTCTGATTTGCTGTTTTTTTGTAGTGGATCTTGGCGTTTTGGATCGACGAAATGGGTTTGCAGGGACGAGGAGGAGAGCCCCTAGTTTGTAAAAACCATTTAGGAATTAGTGACAGATCAGCAATAGACTAGTCTGTTGCTTATTTGTTTGTTGCTAATTTATGGGAGTTTGTGAGTTCAGCGACAGATCAGCAACAGGCTAGTCTGTTGCTGACAATCTGTTGCTGATTTGTCGCTAATCAGCAATAGATCAAAATCTGTCGCTGATCTCTAGCAGCGATATGTCACAGATTTAGCTACAGATCAGCGACAAACTAAGTTCTGTAGCTGATCTATAGCAGATCTGTCACAAAATGGGCGAAAAATTAATGGCGGGAGAAATCAGCGACATATCAGCGACAAAATACAATTTCTCACAATTTTTGTCACAAATCAGTCACTGATTTGTTGTTTTTTGGTCAACCAAGTCAAAGGCTCTATCTGATGCAGAACTGTTGCGGATTTGTTGTTGTTTAGCAACATATTCAGTCTGTTGCAAAGTTTTGTTGCTATTCCACATTTTTCTTGTAGTGTAAATAGTTTACCCATGCATGACATGGGTATATATTATTATCCAATGATTGTAAATAGATGAGAATTTCAAAGTGATTAGAATCTAATGGTTGTAAATAGTGTACCTATATATATATATGGTATATATGTGACATATGGCGTTTTGGAGATTTTCCAACGCATCACGTGTCATACCCAAGATGTAGGTTTCTATAACCTATATAAATGGTTTGTGACACGGAACATTTTTTAGAGGGAGGTAATGTTAGAAATTAAATAAGTTGGTACTATTGTCACATATGCATTTAAGTTGAGAAGGTTATAGCATGCATGTTGCTTATGAATTTCCTTTCCTGATATTTATTCTATTTAATTTTTAACGGACCAAATGGAATTATTGTAATTGACCTTACTGTTGTTTATTAATTTGCCGTGCAATTTTTTACTCTTATACCATATATTCATATGATTGTGCTTTTATATTAAATACACCATTTCACTAATGATGTTGAAGACCAATGAACCCAATGAATTTACGTTTCATGCACTAATAATTAAACCTTCAAGAAAAATTAATCTATTAGTAGCTTGATCCCCTTATACATTATTTGGTGTCTTTTAGTCTTCCGTACATATATGTAACTACCTAAATCAATGTCTTATTCATTGTTTTAGTTTATATTAAACCCTACTTTAAATGTTTTGAATTACTAAGTTTATATAAATCACTTTCATGGTAATTGATTTTGAGGTGAGAGAACAATGTATTGGTGAACCAAAATCATAATGGTGGTTGAAGATACGTTGAATGCATCTTCAAACTTCTTCAAACTTTTATGAGTTTGGGACAGTTTTAAGGGAATGCAAATATCTTGATTTAAGGTATGAAGAATGCATCTTCAAACTTTTTCTGAGTTTGCGATAATTTTGATGGAATGCAACTATTTTTTAATATCTACTTTGTAGTTTTAATTTAATTCATGTTTGTAGGATATCTAACGAGGTTGCCAATTGCACTTATGAATATGAAAGTCTTCAATTTAGTTTATCATCATCACGTAAGTTATATAGTATCTCCTCCAATATTATTTCGTTGTGTGCTTTACTTGATATTGATGAAATTATATTTTTTTGTTTACAAAAAAAATATAATTTGGGTAGAGGCCAGAAAAAAATTCATATATTAAGTTCTTTTATTTCACTTTTCTTTTTCTTATCAAATTTGTTTTCGTTAATTATATATCTATATATATTCTAATTTAACTTATTGCACGAAGCGCGAGATGACAATCTTAATTTTAAGTTTTATATTCTCATTCATTTTTACAAGAGTTTTTCGGATTAATTATAATGTTTTTTCTTTTTATTTGTTAAATGAGAAGTAAGGCCCATCTTATAAAATAAGTTTCCGCAAGTTATATTGTAGTTCCAATTACTGCGTCGATGAATAAATCTTTATTCTAAGTCATGTTTTTCTTTTCTATGTATAACAAAATTTATTTTCACTAGAGTATATATTAATGCATATATTAATGCATGTACATTTTAGCTACTATCAAAACTCAGTCTTTCCCGTGCGTAAAGCACGGAATGTCGACTAATTAGGAGTAGATGAGAATTTCAAATTGATTATATTATTCATAACAATAAATCGATATTTGTGGACTCATGAGTCTCTACTTATACGGTATTTAATTTCTTAACTTTTTATAAATTGTCACGTTTTCAGGGGGTCTTATAGTTAAAAAATAAAAAAACTCAAAAATGAAAATTTAAATTCCCTCAATTTGTAGAGGACGATTTTGAAAAATAAAAATAAAAATTGAGTCAGTTAACAACCAGTTAATCAAAATTCTCTCATCGCATCAAAGCTGGTCGCAGAGACATAACACGCTCTTCATCAATCTCTGCTAACACCCAATTAATCAAGCATCAAAATAAAACATTAAATCTTACTATCGAAACACCCACATCATGCTAAAAGATCTTTCTTGACTAGATGGATTTACAAAGGTTTGGGGGTTGAGACATGAAAGGTCTTTTAGATCATTAATACCTAGGATCCATGCATCAAGCATATCATAGATAGAAAACATATTTTTTTTTTTCTATAACAAAAAAGAAAAGAAAAACTGGATGCTTTCACACCATTAACGACATGTCTTCTTGAAAGAGAGAATTAATCGTTTGTTTTTTTTTCTTTGTTCGGAGAGTGAGAAAATCCATTTTTGTATGGGTCCCACCTCTAATGTCATAAATGTGGATTAATTTCACAGACGGTCACTCAAAATTACAGTTCGTAACACTTTAGTCACTAAACTTACATTTGTCCCAAATATATCAATCAACTTTACAAAACGTTTCAATAAAGTGACTCGGACCACTCTCCACTGAAAAACCTACCAGCGCTTCTGACGTGGCTCCACGCGGGATTTCATGGGAGGTCACTTAAGTTTTTAAGTGATGACATGACATGCAACACACACAAACACCCACCCACCCCCTTAGTTCATCCCACTCATTACACACATTAGGTCGGGGTTAATTTCCCTCCCCTTCCCCAACCCCCAACCCCCCTAGTCGTCTTCTTCCTCGCGCTCTCTCCCTGCCGCTCCCTCGCGCTCTCTCCCTGTCGCTTACGGGTTTTCAGATGTGGATTGCGAAGGCAGAATATGATGAGTCGGGATTGTCCACAGGAAGTGCTTCTGATCATGCGTTAGAGGGAAAAGAAGTCGATGCATAGCTCTTATCTGTATACGTACTACCTCAGGAAAGAACTGCATCGCGCTTAGTTTATTTGTTCGTTCGTTCGTTCGTTCATTCATTTACTTATTTATTTCTCCTACATTTTGCCCTTAATCTGTATCTGTAATTGTTGAATTCCCTCTCATCTTAATTTGGCTTGCTTGTTTGAATTCGAGAGGAGTTGATGTCATTCATTCATTTGTATTATACCTTCAAAAGAGTTTTTCCAGAGCTATTATTATTATTATTGTAACCCTGTAGTGGCAACTTATTGACAAACATTCAATCTTTGATTTTAATAAATATCAGGTGATTGAATAATTTGTTTATGGCATGCATGTCTCTCTGTAACTTCAAATTCAGCTTCTTGTATTTGAACAAGTATTGTATTATACTATCATGTAGTATTGACATTGTATATTGTTTAACTGAGCAAATTGGCTTGCATATCATATTGAGACCTATTTTGGAAGTCAGTGGAAACACAGACTCATACTCGTTTGGTGGTGGCTTTGTTTTGTATTGCTAGGGTCCTTTTCAAACTGAAACCATCGCTCAATTCTCAAGTCACTCTAGTTAACACCGAATACAAAATGAAAAGGAAAAACACACCAAACCACCAAACCATCTTCTCCCCTTTATTGCTTGTAGCCCATTTGGATCCTCCATTATTGATCCTTAAATATATAATTTCACCTCTGAAATGTTGTTTGCTTTGCCTATTGTTCTTATTGGAGGACACCTATTATGGAGATTTTGTGTCCCACTTCTCCTCTTCTACTTCGACTTGTGGTACCCAAATCCCAGTTTTCTTCTCATAATTGGGTATGTGGAAATCGAGTTGGAGCTTAAGCAGTGCAGATGCTGGAAATCTCAGAGGAGAGCGGCCGCGACGGCGAGGAATAAGCGATGCACGTGGCTGTGGGGAAATCGGTGCAGAAAGCTATTGATTTGCTTCACTGGACTTTTAGGAGGTTTAAGAGTCACCCAGTTGTTGTTATTCATGTTCATCAACCTTCTTCCGCTATTCCAATACCATGTAATTCTCAATTGCATCTCTCTCAATCTCTCATTCTTAAATTCTCTTTTTCTTGATTACCCTTTATAATTTAACTTCTTTTTTTTTTTAATTACTTCTCTGTTTGTGTAATTTGTATTTTGCTGTTACTATTGTTGTTGCAGTGGGAAGCTTCCTGCATCTCAAGCAAATGGGGAATTTCTTTATATGCATAGAATGGATAGAGCGTGAGCGAGCGACAAGGAGAGAGCACGAGGAAGAAGACGACTGGGGGGGAGGGGAAGGGGAGGGAAATTAACCCCGACCTAATGTGTGTAATGAGTGGGGTGAACTAAGGGGGTGGGTGGGTGTTTGTGTGTGTTGCATGCCATGTCATCACTTAAAAACTTAAGTGACCTCCCATGAAATCCCACATGGCGCCACGTCAACAGCGCCGGTTGGTTTTTGACCGGAGAGTGGTTCGAGTCATTTTGTTGAAACGTTTTGTAAAGTTGAGTGATATATTTGGGACAAATGTAAGTTTAGTGACCAACGTGTTACGAACTGCAATCTTGAGTGACCATCTGTGAAATTAACCCCATAAATGCAATGTTTACCTATTCAGCAGGTAAATAAAGCATCCAATTAATGCAACTTCTATCTCTTCATCTCAATCAAATGGTTGTAAATTGGTGCCCACACCATGGGTATCTTTTTTATACCCCTGGTAGAAGCACCTATATTAATTATACAATGGAGCCTAAATATATAACCATGCCATGAGAACCTCTCAAAATGTGTTGTGCATTAAATATTTTGTATAGTTATGACTTGTTATGTAAACATGAAAGGAATGTCTCGAATCTTGGGACTACGACAGATGCGTGTCGTCCGAACCATGGTCTATTTTGCGGGCAAGACATGCAAAATAAAGTCCCCGAAGGTTGGTCTCCGGAGGAAGCACTCCAATGCTCAAGTCAGATGGGAGGTCAAGAAGATTTTTGGCGAGATGAAAATTGTACATACCTTATAGCTTAACCAACCATTGTATATATACTTGACATCAAATCTTATCTATTAGGATGTGTAACCATCCCCGATTTGACTCCATCTCCAACTAAGAGTCTCCATCTCATTAAGTGTGACGGCCCCAATTTCCCATAACTGGGCCCCGCCCTGCCTAAGCTTACGTGGACCCTCGAGCCAGTCTCGCAAGGTCATTGCAGGCCTAGTCAGCCTTCCAATCCCTCATTATACGCAATTTCACCATTTTAAGTTGAGTTATTAATATTTTTCAATATTTTACAATTAAGCGAAAACAATACTACATTAAATAACTCAACAATATCGTACAAGAATTAGGCAACCTAATTGTGGAACCCAGCATAAATGTATCACATCGGAGGAGAGTAAATAAAAGATATACAAAAATATTCACCTAGCAATGGAGTTTTCCCTTTGCTACTCATCTGCAACTCTGCACTCAGTCAAACACGAGATTGACGAGCCCAGGTAAGTAAAATCCAGTAGAATCTAAACAGTAATTCAAGGTAAAATAAAGCAGTCTAAAAGTCATGCAGATAAAAAGAAAACTGTACGGAATGCATGATCATGAGACTGTAAAACAATGAAAGTACAACGAGAATGAGTATCAAAGGACACAATAAAGAGAGGTGCCCAAATAGTCTAAGACCACCGAATGCGGGTGCCACAGGGTCGGGGTCGCAGAGTCGCGGCAATGCCAAGCAGACTCGGTCATCGGATGCGGCATCGCCGTACCTAAAATGTTGCGAATGAGGGATATCAACGGCGCCCCGGATAAAACACATCTCATTCCGACCAAATACTGTGGCTCGAGGTCATGGCCCCGGTTGCGAGCCGACAACCACTCCAATCAGAGACACGAGTACGACTCACTTGGCCCTCGGACACTCGTAAGTGAGTGGGAATTCCAAGAAAGGGACATGGTTCAACATCAAACAAAAATGCAAGTTGAATTAACTACTGTACACTTTCTAACTGGTTTACTTACCTTTCAATCGCATACATCGCCACGTCAATTCGACGATTCGAATAATCTAGTTGAGCCCTTCTTGCACATCTACAATTATACATAGTATAGCAAAATTGTTTTAGGGACCATTTGATAAATTAAAGCATTATTTTCCTTAGTTCATAAATCTATCAATTATAATTTTTCAAGTGGCATGTATACCTTACATTCATATGCTAGTCATATAAATTCATAGTTATTCACTCAAGCATTTGCGTTACAAACTCGTTTAATTTCATTTGACTCGGATAAATGGTTTTTTTTTTAAACGAGTGAGACACTACCTAAAACCATTACTTAGTTCCATGAAAATCGAAACAAGTGCAAACTCATAAAATCTTGTTTTCAACCTCAATCAAGCCAAATTGATTAATTTTGATAAGAAGAGATCTAAAATCGTCACGAAGTCAAATAAGTTCAAGATGTATTAAAGTTCCAAATTGAGTCAGAACCCATGTTAAAACGAGGTTAAGTTTATTTCTTCAAACATTTGGAATTCATTCATTTCAAGATTGTTGGCCAAAACTTAAAAGAACAAAGTAAGCTCTCTTTAAGGCGTTTCCAAATAATTTTGAGGGCCACTAAGGGCACCCCACCTTTTCATGAAGGCACCCAACTTATTTGTAAAAATTCCAGCAAAAATGGAAAAGACCATTTTGCCCCTGTATATATAATGTTTTAAACCCCACAACCCATTTTGACAAAAAGTTAGGGCACCCCACCACCAAGCTTGAACCACAAAGGCACATTGCGTTTGGCGAGCGTTGATCGATTCTTGCGGATTGACATCATCCGACAGCGAGGTAACAATGTTTGACAACCATATGATGGTTTTTTAGAACGGTTTAGTTGTGTAAAACTATGAAAATGATGATTTGTTTGTCAACGTAGGGTTTGGTAATTTCTTCAAATCCGAACTTGTTTCTACTATATAATGGAGGATTGTACTGCTTCGGTGCCAGAGGAGGTCGTACTTGAGGTAATTTTGCAAATTTATTGTGTTTTTTTTTGCGGTTATCCGAAGTTTGTCTGGGTGCGCGATTGTTTCGGCCTCACAGGACCGAGATGTATAGTAATGTCTCGGTCATAGAGGACCGAGAGGTTTCACGTAGGTCACGGTATGGTACGACCGAGAGTAATGAGTAACTCTCGGTCGTACGTGAGCGAGACTCTGAAGAAAGTTTCGGACCTGTACAACCGAGAACCTATTTTTTTGGGGTTTTTTTGTGATCGTGCTGTACATTTTGGTTAATTATAATGTTACACTGTTTGTATTGCAGGTAATGCCGGTATCTAGTAATTTTTCAGACTACAAGGACGCTTTTACACCTTGTAAGCCATTCCCCTATCGAGAAACGACTATTTCATGGCTTCAAATGATTAGTGGTGAGAACAAGTTTGCGTTAGTAACGAAGCGCTCGGATGCCGGGGGCATTAAGCGCAGGGGAAGGGTGAAACTTGCCTTTGAGAGGTCTGGGACATATAGGGGACTGGCTCAGAGAGTAGGGAAGGGGAAAGCGGCCAAAATTTTAAAGAAATCAAGAAATGATGAAAAGACCAGGACTCCAAGTGGTACGAAGAAATGTGGATGCCCTTTCCTAATTAACGTAAAGAAAAATGCTGACTCCTTATGGTATGTCACTGTGATGTGTGGGAGGAACAATCACGACACAGCAGGAAGATTGGATAAGGGGGAGCAGGAAGTTGAGGATGCGGGGGGAGGACTGAAATTCAGCAGCTCATGGAGATTAGTCCACCTTCATCTTTTGTGGAGTGCGAGCAGGAAGTTGAGGATGCGGGTGGGAAGACACCGGGGTCTCCAATCGGAGGCAAGGCAGTGTCGAAGAGAAAACACGATGATGACAATTCTTCGACGAGACAAGTGGAGAGCGGATTTGAGTCCTCCCACTCCACAAAAGAGGCCTCCACTTCTAGGCAGAAGAAAGACAAGGTTGTTCCACAAATGCGTCGTGCCAGTCGACGCACGCAAAGTGGATCTAACATGGCTTATGGTAATTGCTTAGAACCGGATTGGTTGCCACATGTTGAGGGCATTATCGATGTGGTTTCCAATGGAAATTGTGGATATCGATGTATAGCCTCTGGGCTTGGACTTTCCGATGTAGACGGGTGGAAGATTGTGCGTAGAAGGATATACGATGAGATTATCGGGTATGAAGACCTTTGGCGGGAAGTGCTTGGCTCGAGTTTTGAGACTGTTAAGAATGCGGTGCATTGCCCAGAGAAGCAAGTGGGGGCATCTTTCAAAGAATGGTTGACACTTCTAGACATAGGATTGTTAGTATCCACCGCATTCAATGTCATTCTAGTCAACCTCTCGCATGGGAGTGCCTCCACATTCCTACCTCTACGTAGTGCTCCACCGTCATCGTTGCATAACAGACTTATCATTGCAATGACAAATGAAAGGAATATCCATTGGGTTAGGGTAAGTTCTATGATTTTTTGTGAATTGTTTTGTTTCCCCCTTAGTTTGTGACAATATCTTCTATGTTCTACTGTTCACTTTGACAGGTGAAGTTGCGTGTGAATGCACCGTTACCATCCTTATATCCATCGTGGGATCGGTACGTTGAGGACTGCGCCGAAGGTTGGCGAGATGGATTCGTATTTCGAGACATCGCGCCCATTGCAACTGCTGATGAAGCCACCATACCGTAGATTTAGATACACCGTAGTGTAAAGCTTGTACCTAGAAACCTTGATGGCTATACATTTAGAAATTTTGCCAGTTACTCCGAATGTTCTATGGATATAAAAATGTTGTGCTGTAGTATGGATGGACACTTGTAGAGTCAGTTTGAATGTTACGGAGATTTATAATTAATTAAGTTTCAGTGCAAATTGTCGTGCTGGATTTTCAATCTTGTATAGTTAGTTTGACATAGCACAAAAAAAATTTACAAAAAGTAATGTTCGAATTCATCCATTTCTGATGTCTCGGTCAAGCAGGTTCGTGAAACAACCCATATTTTCTGTCACCCATGACCGACAAGTAGTCCAATATATCGGCAGTGTACAACCGAGTCCAATAGCAAGTTCTCGGTTGTACACCACCGAGATGGATTGACCATCTCGATTCGCCTTATTCTCGTCCTATGACGACCGAGCCTACTGCGACCCTCTCGGAAATGTACAACCGAGAGTAGGAGCAAATTCTCGGTTGTACACCACCGACGCCACATTACCTATCACTAATTGTAGTTCTCGTCATGTCGCGGCCGAGATAACTGAAGTATTCTCGGCCATGCGTAACCGATACGCTGTCAACTCTTCCGGTCTTCATGGCCGAGACTGCGAGTTCCCAAAAATATTAGCTTCTGTCTCGACCATGCTTGGCCGAGACAGTTGACACAGTCTCTGGCCTGTGTGGCCGAGAACCACGATTTCCCAATTTTTTTACATTTAAACAAACCGCCACACACACATTACAACTACTCTACCAAATGTAACTTAACTCGACGATCTTCAACCGAGCCCTAATTTGGGGACGAAATCGGCTCACACCCCCGACCCTACAAACTGCAGAAAACTCGAACAACGAAGGAGAAACACACGGCGAGGGACGGAGAACACGATTTCGGGGATTCCTCTCACTAGTCGGTTCAAAACAAATGGATTCTTCCACAAGGAGTTCGGTGAAGGTGGTGGTGGGGGTGGTGGGGTGCTCAGGGATTTCCACGAGGGGTAGTTTCAGTATTTCGGGTCTAATTTTTGGGTGCCCTAGGTAAATCAGTTTGTGCCCACATTAACTGGGTGCCCTCATTAAATGGTGGGGTTCCCTTAGCGGCCCTCATAATTTTTATCAAAGCCAATGAACACTAGTCACAATCATTTCAAGACTCAAAACTATGCCAATGACACTCTTAATCGAGTCATATAAACCAAACTTGAAAAAGAGTCCACAAGGCTTAAAATCCATACTTTTTCATGCATTTTATTTAAAAGAACAAGTTAGTGTCTCTTTTAACAATTTCATCAAATACATGGAGTGCAAGAATAAGCTTAATCCAATTTAGTCTTAAGTTGGTAAAATCAACTTAAAATCATTCATAAAAGCAAACGAGAACCAACCATTCTAATTAAACCACTTCAAATTTATCAAAACTATGAATTTCTAGATTTGACTTGATTCAAATTTTAAATGTGGTTTAGAGCCACACCATGGCCTACGCCTCTCGTCCCATTCGCGAGCAGTCCATCGCGTAGTCAAGTTTTGTCGAAGTCACGACCGCCACGTCGTTGTCGCCGCCGCGTCGCTGCGCCGTCGGCGTCGCTGTCGGAGTCGCGCCTCCACCGAAATCGCGCCGCCGCAGCAGCCACCACCAGCTGCCGTGCGCTGTATTGTATGCGCGCTGCTGCAGAAGACACCGCCGCGCTGTCCGCGGCCTCAGCGTAGCCGCGATCTCGCGCCCCAGAGTCGCCGCGCGCGTGCTTGCTCGCACCGCCACCGCCTTCCCGCCGCCGCCGTCGCTTGGAGCCGCGCCGACGTCCCGCCATCCACGCCGGAGCTCCAGCCGCCTCCATCAGCCCCTCCGCCATCTCTCTCTCTTAGATCTCTCTCCCCCTTTTTTTCTTTCCCTCTCTCCTTCTTATCTGATCACTCTCTTATCCTTCTTTTTTTTAACTCAAATGTGTCCTCGAGATTCGTGGGAGCGGAACTCGAGGAACATCAAAAACATATTTATTCAATATTTTTCTAAAAGGTTGTGCAACACGCATCTAGAGGCACCATAAATATTCACATCACTACCACCTCATTTCACATTCTTGACACTCGCGCCACACGTATCCCGAGGCGTATCCAATGTACACATTAAAATCACATAGAGCCACTATCTCGGTCCCACATTGGCACGCGATTCGATGCGCGTCCTCGTTCGTGTTTTGGCTTACCGAATTCCCCGCATATACCAATTCGTAAAACAACTCAATAATTAGCATTAAAATCTCAAATTCAACATTCTCGGTATCTTCACTCCAGATTCGGACATACGTATTCGACGAGTGGGTCCCACATATGACCTTGACCTGACACGTGGCACAAGTCAAATTTTTGGGCCGTTACATTAAGATTGATATATATTACGTGATTTGAGTCCATCTCCAACTAGAAGTCTCCATCTCATAAGGACTGGCAGGTATGACGCGATTTGGGTCAATCTTGATTTGTGCTTCCCATTACTAGATACATCTTTGATAATTTCGGTTGATTATTTGTTAAACCTTGCTTTCATAGATTGAATTTCTAATTTGCGAATTTTGGGCATATCAATGAATGAAATATTCTATTCCATATCACTAGCCCTACTCCTTAGTAATTGAATTTTATTTGCTAAGGAATATATTTGTTTAATGACTTAAGTTGCGTCCATAGACTTGTATGATAGGTCCTTTTTTTAAAGGACCTAAGTTGAGTCCTTAGACTTGTATGGTAGGTCATTTTTTTAAGGACCTAAGTAAAGCCTCAGACTAGTAAGTTAAGTTTTTTTTTAATGAACTAAGTTGAGTCCTTAAACTTGTATGATAAGTCCTTTTTTCTTCAAAGACCTAAGTTGAGTATCAGACTTGTAGGTTAGATTTTTTTTAAAGGACCTAAGTTGAATCTCAAACTTGTATGGTAGGTCTTTTTTTCTTAAAAGACCTATTTTGAGTATTAAACTTGTTAGTTGGGTATTTTTTAAAAGGACCTAAATTGAGTCCCTAGACTTGTATGGTAGGTCCTTTTTTTTCAAGGACTTAAGTTGAGTCCCTGAATTTGTATGGTAGGTCTTTTTTTTAAGGACCTAAGTCGAGTCTCAGACTTGTAAGTTGGTCTTTATTTAAAGGACTTATGTTGAGTCTCAAACTTGTACGGTAGGTCATTTATTTTAAGGGACCTAAGTTGAGTCGCTAGACTTGTATGGTATGTCCTTTTTTTTTATTGAGTCATAGACTTGTAAGTTAGGTCTTTTTCTAAATGACCTAAGTTGAGTCTCAGACTTGTATGGTACATCATTTTTTAATGGACCTACGTTAAGTCTCAGAGTTGTAAGTAAGGCCCTATTTTTAAAGGACCTAAGTCGAGACTCAGACTTGTATGGCAGGTCTTTTTTTTAATGGACCTACGTTGAGTCTCAAACTTGTAAGTTAGGTTTTTTTTAAAGGACCTAAGCTGAGTCTTAGACTTGTATAGTAAGTCTTTTTTTTTGAAAGACCTAAGTTGAGTCCCTAAACTTATATGGTATGTCATTTTTTTAAGGACCTAAGTTGAGTCTCAAGCTTGTAAGTTAGGTTTTTTTTTAAAGGACCTAAGTTGAGTCTCAGACTTGTTTGCTAGGTTCTTTTTTAAAGGACATATTTTGTGTTGGATGGTCATGCTTTACCTCCTCTTTTTTGTAATTGTTAGCCCCTTGAGGCTTTCAATCTTTTATTTTCTACTTGGAGGAATATCAATTCGACATTTTACTATAACTTCATTTTTCAAACTGTCTCCCTTTTTCGATCTTTTATTTTCTTTTTTCTTTTTTTCTGGTTGGATGACTTCCTCAACCACCATGTATTTTCCAATATTCCTTTGAAGTTCAACCATATTTGCTGGTGGGTTCTTTGCCAAAGAGACCTTTAAATGCTCGTTCGTAGTTCCATTAATAAGGGTCATAACTGCTATTGATTGGTCCAAATTAGGGACTTTCAAGGCTTTTTTGGTAAATCGTCTAATATAATCTCTAAGAGATTCCCCACTACGTTGTCAAACACTCATCGAAGATGCAGAACTAATTGCATGCGTATTTATCCTAATGAACTGATTAACAAACATTTCACTCAACTAGCTGAAAGATCTTATTAAACCAGGGGAGAGTAGGCGATACCATTTTTGGCAGGTCCTTTCAGAGTTTGAGGGAACGCCTTACACTTAACAACATCCGACATTCCACGTAAGAAAAGAACAACATTGAAGTTTAGGACATGTTTGGAAGGATCTCCAATTCCAACATATTTTTCTATGATTGACATCTTAAAGCTTTTTAGTAAGGGTTCATCTAAGATTTCCTGAACAAAAGGTGGCAACCCGACCAAGTATATTATTTTTCTAGTAGTATCCTTGTATGGAATTGATTTTTCAAGACGCTCCCAAATTTCTCGCTCAACATCCTTTTCGATTATGTGATCGTGGCCAGGATTATGATGGCCCGACTCAGAATCTCCAGCGCCCTCCTTTCGGCTTTGATTACAATTTCACCTACTTAAGATGTTAACTTGCCCTTTTAATCTGTTTACTTGTTCCTTCAGCCTGGCCACTTCGTTTTTGATCGGTAGGTCCCGACCTGTTGTTTTCCTCACTCAATCCTTTGTCTTTCTATGTCATGCCTTAAATCTGGATATCTTACGTTAGAAACACTATGCATTTCATCAACATGTACACCTTGACATGCCCTCTTCGTAGCCCCCATCTTGTGGTGGAAAATAAGATCCGTCTTGCCTTGAACATTCATTAGATAGGTTTCGTGTTCGAGCTTTTCGAGTTGTGACTGCCATAGGGCCCTCCTTGTAGTGCCAATATGTGGTGTAAACATGATAGGGGTGCCTCAAATCTTGGGACCACGACAGATGCGCGTCGTCCGAACCATGGCCTCTTTTGCAGGCAAGACCCGCAAAACAAAGTCCTCGGAGGTTAGTTTCCAGGGGAAGCACTCCAACACTCAAGTCAGATGGGGGGTCAATAAGGTTTTTTGGTGAGATGGAAATTGTATGTACATCATAGCTTAACCAACCCCTGTATATATACTTGACATCAAATCTTATCTATTATGATGTTTATAAAACCATCCCCGATTTTAGTCCATCTCCAACTAGGAGTCTCCATCTCATTAAGATTGACAGGTATCACATGATTTGAGTCCATCTCCAACTAGAAGTCTCCGTCCATTAGGATTGACAAGAATTACACGATTTGAGTCAATCTTGATATGTGCTTCCCATGGACTAGAGATAGGTTTTTGATAATTTATGTTGCTTATTTGTTAATCCATCGCTTTTGTAGATTAAAGTTCTAATCTGTGAATTTTGGGCATCTCTATGTATGGAATATTCTATTCCATATCATGACTCATATATTAATGTGTTAAGAATGCAATGGTTGTAAATATGGTTCCCATGGCATGATATTTTTGTGGTTCCCATAGTAGTATTAGTACCTCTATATATATATATATATATTCCAATAAGGATTAACCGATTAATATATTATTTATAGTTGACATATATATTGCCCTCATTTATTCACATAGACAATGTACAAAACAATTAAAGCACCATATATATATAACAACCACCATATATATGTATACAAGGAAAATTAAAGCACAGTCAGCATTGAATCTAGCTAGCTAGCAGAACAATTTATATATATATTTGGTGATAGGATCTCTATTCCTGATGAATGCAGGGAAAGCAACTACTTGTCCTAGCAATCTTTGGAACAAGGGATGAAGACTTCACCATTAATGAGGCTCTCTGTCGCGAACTTCTCTGAGCTATGTCTTTCATTGCCCATGCAAGAGAGAGCTTGGGATTCAGTCTCGTAGTCAGGCAGAAATCTGTGTGAGAGTCCACAACTTCTTCTAGTGTTACTGATCCTGCTGGTGCTCTCAGTAGCTTGTCCTTCACTGCTTCAGAGCAAAGCCCACACACCCACTTCCCACAATGTGAGTTCTTCACATCATTGATGTAATCTGGGGTGCAATCCTCAAAGTGCCCACAGCATCTACATTCAACCCTCTCGATTGTTTTCGCATCAATTAATTTGTTGTCGAGGATATCGCTGATGATTGTTGCATCGGACTGAGCTCTCCTGAGTCCTTGATCATTCTGTCCCAAGAGCTAGATCATTATTAGTTTAAAAAATCAGCATAAAAAAAAGAGGAAATTAATTTAATCTAGGAACAAATTAATCAATTGTTTCAATTTTTGCGTACAGTACCGGCCGAATGCCTAAGCAATGTCGTGATTATAATTATTAAATAAACCAGAGAATTATTACCATTGATGCAATTCGATGCTTCAGATTCTTCTCCTTTTAGAAATTGATAATGAGAGTACTGTACATTGTTTGTAAGAGTTGCATAACACTGTAAGTACTTCACATGCAACACTCAATATTTTGCTTTTATAGCTAGATAACTGCAGCCTAAACGTGGAAAGCAAACTTATGAAAGCAAATGGTGTGCTATTTCTTCTTTTGCATTTAATGTGCATGCAAATTGCTCCACTGGCTATGCCATGCATGCCAGAATCTGCAATTAAAGGATAAATTTGACCCCTACTCAGCCTTGATATTATTCGGATGAGAGTATAAGTCAGGCTCTCTAACCCCGTGACTTAGGATAAATCGACATATAAGGAGATGGCAAGGGATAGGATCCCATGACTTTTAGGTCATGCGCGCGCGCTTTATATATATAGATATTTAATTTTTATTTTCTTATAATTATGAGTGTTGAGGTTACCCTCACTAATCCCCTGAGGCTCTGACTCTATCGACCGGTAGTGAGAACCTAGTAGCCCGAACAATCTTATTACACCCAAAGAATCGAAATCCAGGTTGTGCACTTAACGCATACAACTCCGCCTTCGCTCTTACTGTTGTGACAATCCGACTGGGTTATATATGCACATTTCATTTACTTTATCATCACGCTAATTCCACTTAGGCTACCAATTGATGGCTATTCATTTTATTTGTTATATATGACTATTTTGCCAAGGAGTTTCATGTATTGTGGATCTCTGTATTCCTAGCCAGTCACTACAAGAAAAAAAGCAAACAGCAACAAACTAATCTGTTGTTGAATTGGTACGAATTTGTTGCTAAGGGACTCCGCAATTGAAAGGGATCGGAACAATTAATGTCTCGTAAAAAAAAAAAAAGAAAAAAGAAAGAATTCAAATGTAGAATAAAAAAATGGTTCTCTTTAAGTAGAGTATAGTAGAAGTATTCCTTCTCCTTGCCATTCAAGATTTTCAAGATTGGAGGCCGCTTTCGACAAACCCATAAGTAAATTATTATCAGCTACTATTGTTTGATCACGGTTAATTCATGAGGTCACAACTTTTAATTTATTGCCTTATTTTTTCATTTTTAATTGGACAAATAATGTTTCTGTATGTAGCTAGAATGCATTCCACATAAAAAACCCCAAATTGGTCATGGATTTCGAGTTAGAAATTAATTAAGCTAGCTAAATAGGTCATGGATCTCAAGCTTCACCTCACGAGGAAAGCATGTTTACATGCTAGCTCCTTATCGTTATCGGTGTACGTTAGGAACTGTACATGCATAAATATATATAAACACTAGTCGATTTCCTGCGCTCTGTGCAGAAGTTATTAAAACTTTAAGAGAAATTTAATAAACTACTAATTTACATGAATATATTGTAATATTTTTTACAATTAAAATTATAATTCACAATAATCAACTCGAAATATACAATAGAGGGTAAAAAAATATTTAGTTATAAACCACGCACTTATCGAACATCTTGAACAATCCTTATAACAACGAACATAGAGATTTGAAGTTGTTGATCGCACTGCAAGATCTCTGATACGTCTTGGAGTGTCGTGCAGCTCAACAATCGCCACAACATTGCATTCGAGTGTAAAGAACTCTATGAGAGGTACTTGCACTAGAACAATTTTGGTATTTAATAGAGGTTTTTAAACCCCTATTAAAGGGGGGTGTTATTAAATAACACCTAATTGATATGAGTTTTAAAAAACCTTTTATGTAATACATGTATTAAAAATTAAAACATAACACATTTTCATATGACATTTAATAACACTCTATTTAATAAGGGTTATAAAACCTCTATTAAAGGCAAAAAATGTTCTAGTGTTGGATGTTGCTAAAATATGCAGTAATTGTGAACTTATGATCTATCTATATATATAAAGAGAAGATTAATGATTTGTATAAATGATGTTGCAGTAACCAAAGGGATGCTGTACGATTTGAAATTTAGATTAAATATATATTGAAACAACCCTTCGTTAATCAAGAAAAGAATTTAAATGCACTTAATTGTTATTTCAATTAAATACAAACTATAAATAAATTCAATAAATGAGGGAATGAATATATTCCTTGAAATAATCAATAATACATAAATAAATACCTTAAAATAGAAAAAATAAAAAATTATATTGGTGAAAGGAGAATGCATGTTAACTTTCTCTCAGCTCTAACTTATATATATATATATATATATATATAATATAGATATAGATTAGACTTAAGTTTGGGGTGTACGTGACCTACTTACTTTTCATACATCACACACATACAGTTGTTGGAGTGCTAATTTTCAATCTAGATGTGTACGCATGCATATATATATATATATATATATATATATATATATTAAATGGACAAAATAGCTAGAGATATATATAAAAAAAGAGTACGTCACCCAATCACTATCTGTATAAATATACACATATATAAAGTACAACTATATATATAGCTAAAAATAGTTCAATGAAGCAAGTGGACACTTATTTTTTTTCCCTTTTGGAAATGTTGATAAGCTCGTTTGCCTGCTCAGATGGTGAAGCCCGTGAGCATTAATGCATGCACGCTTGGTAGTCGCCCAGCAGAGCACGTGCAACTACTAAGTACTAGTCCACATAAAACAGGCCAGTTCGATCCCAGGCATATATATACTAGTTTTTTGCACGTGCTACGCGCGTGGAAACCCGTTCGCTGTGCTCGCGGGAGTTCAATTTCAATAATATGTCAACTAAATTTGGGAAGTTCAAATATATATATCTACATATTTGAAAAAAAATATATGTATATCTACATTCCTATAAATTATGTTTATTATTCATTCAACTCGAAAAAAAAAATTTATTTCGGAATCTCAAAGAATGTGTTTGGTTGTTAACATTTCAAATTTTATTTTCAATAAAAAACAACAATTAACAATTGGATTTTAAACTTGTTTAGTAATATGTCACTTGATTTATTCATTTGTGGTACAAAGTTTCATCGTTTCAATAGCAAAAGGTGAATTAGCCACCACTGGTTGTATTTTATTTTTAATGTAGACAACAATATAAAAAAGTATGATATTTCTTGTGAAAAAATGTAAATTATGTGCTTATTTCATGTATTCCACATTTTTGGAAGTACACTTAAAATTAAAGACTTTCAAAATGGAGTCTATCTCATTGCAATAATGTGCAACAATGAATGATCCTCAAATGTGGAACAAATTAAATCATATTTGCTTATTGTTCTTTCGTGTCATCCCAAATGAAAGATATATATTAATGTTGATCTTTCATCACTCCATACTTTGATTGATGATCATAAGTTACTAACTGTAATAAGCGAGGTCTATTTGTCTATGTTGCTCAAAGATGTCAAAGCAATAGAGAGATTTGAGAAATGAACTTATTGTTTAGGTATCATTTGACAGGTTGATTTTGCACAGAAAATTAGTGCGAAACATTTAACGGTTTCTATTTGAACGGGTTGATTATGCACAACAAATAATTTTTTTTGTTTTTTAGGTAGCATTTGAACAATTTGGAAACTTATTTGTGGCAGTGTCGTCAATGATGTTGCATTCAATTACAACTTCAATGCCAGTTGTTTCTTCTTTGCCATCACCGTCTAAAGGTCGCAATCCCTCTTCCTCTGCAAAGAAGGTAAAAATCTTTCTTCTGCTTTACTTTGCAAAAGCTGTACATTTGGAAGAAGAAACTTCATGAAGAAGTTAAGGTATACAATGTCATCATTTTTATTTAAGATGTACTATGTTTTATGCTTAATGAAAGTACCATAGCATTCCCTTTTTTATGCTTTCACATTGTCATTCATGCATTGCGACTGCGGAATTGAAACGTAGTTATTTTGTATGTATTCATATGGATGATCTAATCAGGATGAGCACGTAGATTAAATGTATAAGCAAATGCTCACATGCACAAGGAAAATGCCACACCCTGTCAAAAGTATGAAATATAAATAAATACAATTTCTACGCAAAAAAATAGATACAATTCAATCCTGAGCTTGTTTTTGCTATCAAGGACGAAAGTAAAGGGGCCAATATGCTCGTTTGGAAAAGCATGTTTATGCATTTTTAAGGGCTTCCCGCATCAAAGGGGAGAATTATTATCTCATACAAATACACTTCATTACTTCCATAAATCATGCAACTTATGTAAAACATATTCATAGCTGAGAAAAGAGGTTCCAACAACTTAATAGAAATGCAATGCATAGATAAGGTAGTTTCGCTTTGTCGAACACAACATTCGAATACTGATTGGTCGTCCATCTCTCATAATAATGAGTGTATTTTTCTAATGAATTCGTTGCCATCTCTTTTCTTTTCTCAGTCTCTTCATAGTGCAAGAATGTGAGAATCAAAGGTTACATGCAAGTTACAAAATGTCAAAAAGTATAACATCCAGTGCATAAAAATGGATATCACAAAGGCATAAAAAGAACTTAATTGACTCTTTATAGAATATATAAAATAATTTTGAAAAACAAATAATATAATGCAGCTTATTTCGAAGTATGCTAACAAATAACAAACAAAAGAGTTTTAGATGCACTTTAGTTACCAAAATAACTGTATAATTGTATAATGTTTTTTGGTGTTTTTTATCAGTCATGGATTAACTCACCAAGGTGGTCATGCCTTATCTGTGGTTTGCAGAAAAAAAGCTTAACATAAAAAGGAGTAAAATTCTCACAAAGATTGGCTCAGAAGTAGAAGAATTGGCGGCCATAAGAGATAACGATCACCTCTTCATTTGTTAAAATGTGCAACTGTTGTGTAACAACATCAACTGCATTCTGCTCCTGCCTTAAGTACAATGCAATTGAAACGAAGTATCGAATGTAAGTATAGGACAGAACAACAATAGAATCCAATACAGCTAATCTTTTTGAAAAATTTCTCCAAGTCGCAATAGCTTCCCACGTCCCAGCAGACGACAAAGTGGATGCAGCAAATGGCAAGAAGAATGGGAAAGACAGGAGGGAGAGAGAAGAGAAGAGAATAGGAGAGGAGAAATGCACAGCTCCGCAGTGTTCCTTCTCTTCAGCTAGAATTTGCCTCTTCAAACTCGCAGAATCTTTGCATTTTTCCATCTCTCCCATTATTTCAATAGAACTCTGATCAACATCACTGAAAAAATTAGGCAAGTCTATTAGCTCTTAAGCAGGAGAAGAGTAGCAAAAATGAAGTGAGCATAAGAGCAAAGAAGTCATTAGTTCAATCACAATGTAATAAGTAGAATATCGAATACAAAACCATTATAGGTGCATAAATGAGAACTATCAGAACTTTCAAGTTATCAATAACCAATGAAGAATGGCGGCAAAATAATGGGGGCGGATGACGCAATAACATGCCCAACTCCTATTGGCTAAGTATAGGTGATTAAGAGAATTAAAGTTGAAACTTGACTTGGTAATCAGCTCATTTTATCATTTTCAGCATGTTCTCCATTGCAGCCTGAAAATGTTGCGACACTTGTGCATTGACAACAGTAAAAAGAATTGTTACTAACCATGAGCAAATGGTTGAAGTAGTTGATGAAACTATAACCCAGTCCAGATATAAAAGAGTTGCCTTTGTATAACAGCTTACAAATGTGCAAACAACACCGCCAAGAAGATGAACAAGACCAAATTTTGCAACATCTATCCATCTGAATAGGGAAGACTTTTGGCAGTCAAGCGTCTCATTTTCATAGTTTCTTTTAGGCTGCCTTTCTTTTATTATGTTTATGCAGAACAAATATTACCACTCCTTCCTGCTTTGCTGTCTCATATCGATTACAAGCAAAAAATCACCCGGTTCTCTCACCATGATTAGACCATGAACCAAGGCATAGCCTAAAGGTTGAATGCAATATGACTTTTTCGTATATAGAAAATAAATGAAAATAGATATAATATACATAGACCAAATAGGAGATAACCATAGATCTAATGATCAAGTAAATATGAAGAAATTTAAAATATGAAACAAATATAAAATAAGCTATTCCAGACTTCCAAAGCATTAAGACATATATAATCTATTCTAGGATGATTCCTTGTTAATAGTAAAAAGAAAAAAAAAAAAAAAACCAAAGAGAACAATATGGACACCATCTTCAGCCATCTGGATAAAAGCAAACTATATTTTCCAAAAGGTGTATCATTGACAACAAAAATACATGGACTTTCCAAATTGCCTCTATCAACAAAAATTAGGACTGAGGATTTGTTATCGTTGTGATGTTTCAGTGTCTTAATTGATTGGCACAATTTTATCCTATATTGGGTCAATTCATTTATTTCTTTTATAAAGCTCATTTCTAACTTATATTTTAGAGATTTACAAAATAACCTTTTGCCTCGACGTTTAGTCAAAGTTAATCCATCTTAAAAATAATAATTTTGACAACAAATCACCAATCACGATTGATTTGTAACGACAAATTACATATTCTCTTTTGTTTGAGGCATGTCATGCTACTAATATTAGTAGAAAATGAACTATCCTTCCATCACTTCTTCGATAATACTACTAAAAAAAACAAGAAAAAGAAACTTTGAATTAAAAAAACATTCATACTATCGATTAAGAATACCCCTGATGTAATTTGATCAACAGTAACAATGTTTAAAGAATAGAAATGAACATTGAGAAGATGACTAAGAAACAAGAATTAATCTTACCGAAAACCAATTTTGCTTTTCGCTATCCCTAATTCCACAATATATATAGTTATGAATCATGTCCACACCAAAGAAAGTTATAAGTAATGGCGTACAAACCCTTATTTCATTTGACTATCATTCAAATTGTGAACATATAGAGAAAGGGGATTAAGAGTCCTTTTGCCAGTGTTAATCACATGGAACCTTTAAAGAAGGTTGAAAAAAAATTTGAACTTATAAACTAAGGGAATTGAGAGTCATTTGTTCTAATTGTACCTATTTTGGCCATAGCTAGCAAGTGTTATGATTTCTTATGCACTTGAATAACAAAAGCAGCAACACTCAAAAAACACATTATTTTAGCCAAGGAAAGATTTTTAGTACCTGCTCTCACTTTCAACAAAATCCAGCTTAAGAATTGAACATAAAAATAAAACAAAAATCGCTATTTATAACAAATCACCAACCATTTACCTTTGATGATTCCCATTGGGCATCTAGATTAAAATAATTAAAAATAATAATTTTGACAACAAATCACCAATCATGATTGATTTGTAACGACAAATTACATATTCTCTTTTGTTTGAGGCATGTCATGCTACTAATATTAGTAGAAAATGAACTATCCTTCCATCACTTCTCCGATAAGACTACTAAAAAAAACAAGAAAAAGAAACTTTGAATTAAAAAAACATTCATACTATCAATTAAGAATACCCCTGATGTAATTTGATCAACAGTAACAATGTTTAAAGAATAGAAATGAACATTGAGAAGATGGCTAAGAAACAAGAATCTTACCGAAAAATAATTTTGCTTTTCGCTATCCATAATTCCACAATATAGATGTATTATTACTACTCAACAATCTTTGTGCAAATCTGCAACCTTCCTTCAAGAGCAATAGCTCAATAAGGAATAATTCAACGATGTTAGATGTAATACATTTCTTTTCAATGATTACAATTTGATCAAGACATTTTTTAGAGATTTAATTTCTCAACAAAAAATCAACTGAAATCATACTATTTATCATAATCTCACAGCTGTAGGAATGACTCGTAATGAAATCAATTGATTCATTAGTAAATAAACTTATGGAAGAGTTTAAAAAACATGAAAAAAAAAACATTGCCATTAAAGAATCACATTAATTGATTCAAAAGTGGTAAAATGGGTTTCATTGATAATGCGCAACCTAATCCTTCTAAACGAATGGAAGAAAAAATAAAATTAATTCTGCAAAGTTAAGCAGCGAAAAGAATATGCAATTAATTTTTGAAAGAGTAATCCTCTCAAATGGTATAATGTTGATACTAACGGTATTTGCAAGTTAAGGCAAGTCACAAGTGGCACCATCGCCTATAAGTATAACTCATCACAACATGATAGCAAATGAAGGTTAATATTCAATTAACAACATAGCCTCGATCCCAAATTGATTGGGGTCGGCAACATGGATCAACATCTTCCATTGTGCTCAATTTAGTGCAATTGATGGTTAATATTCAATCACAATTTACAAAAGAAGTGCAAAAGAAAATATGATAAATGAAAGACCAAGATGATTCATTTGATAAACAACAATTCATTTGATATGAACCTATTCAACATAATAATGGGCGACCTTAGGTTCTCAACAACCAGGATATCCAAAGCATGGTTTTGCCAACAACACCTATCCCTATATCCACCACGACAATGCTCATCTACTATCTCAACCTCTCCTCCCCGTTTTGCCATCACCAACACTCAAATTTGAGACTGACATCACACATTATCCAAAACATCAAAACCTCAACTAAAAAGGACTCTTGAAACTTCCCTAAATTTTCGACCATTCTTCAACCTAGAGGCAATAGTCATAAAAATAGCAACTTTTTGAAAAGAGAGCATTCCTAATATGATTCTAGTGATCTCTCAAATTAACAATTTCTTCTAATTCATTCCAACGTGATACATCATAAGCATGTTGATCAATAAACTAAAAAAATTGCATCAATAAATTTAATAAATTCAAAAAGAATGTAAAGCAAACAAAACAAAGAAATCTAAAACATTCTTTACCTCGTAATTGGAGCTCCTAAGGAAAAATCACTCAAAAAGAATCTCTACTATTCGAAAAATTTTAAAAGTAAATTCTCTAACCTACAATGTATTAAGATGGGAAGCATTAATGAGGAGGGATTTGAATGGTTTGCAAAGCTCACCATCAATTGCACTTAATCGAGCACAATGAAAAATTTTGATCCATAAAGCCGACCCCAATTAATTTGGGACCGAGGCTATGTTGTTGTTGTTTATCTATATCTCAGAGTGTTATTTCTTTTTTCTTCAATTCTCTCTATTTGTATTTCGCTTACCACCAAAATAGAAATGAAAAACAAAAATGAGGATCCAAAAATAATAAGCAAACAAAAGGACGTGATACACGCGACTGATAAAGATAGGCTCACCGTGGATCACTTCCAGACAAGGATATATAAACCCAACCGATAGGCTTCACGAGTTCCGCAGTTTTTATTTCCTGCAACGCAATCAAGAAGAATCACTTAATGCAGTCAAGCATTCACATTCAAAAACTCCGCAGATTTTTGCAGTGGTTCAAGCAAAGAAACACCTTTTAAATTATGGAACCCGTCGCCGGCACGAATGGAGATCTTGCTCGGCGTATAGCTCTCATCCAGCTTGAAATCCACGTAGAGGACGACAAGCTGAGCATCAGAGAAAAAACTACCAATTCAATAAAAAAACTTCAATACCAAACAGTCAATCAATCGTTCAAGTAGAAACTCACTTGCAACTTCACTTTCTTCGAAATCGAATGTTCACCAAATGAGGTCAATTTGCGCGCGTCGGATCGATCGATCACACAAAAGCCCTAAAAACCTCAATTGCAAGAAAAAGCTAGAACCCGAAACCCTAGAAGCCTAATTCATGAACCCTAAAAAGAAACGATCGATGAAGAGATCGAGGAGACGTACGGCCAGTAGGTTTCGAGGTTGTCGTCGCGGAGGAACTGGACGCCATTACCGGACTCGCAAGAGCTGACGCTCCAAGCGGCCTTCTTGGCCATCTCGCGAAGGTCGTCTTCAACGACCGAAAAAAAACCAATTTTTACTCCAATTGCCTACCCAAACAATCAAATGAAGGTTGAGTTTATCCTCTGTTCATACATTAAAACATGATTTACAGCTCTGTATGAACATTGAACAAACAAAACAAAACCACGAGGATTTGATGAAGACAGCAAATGAAGGTTGAAGATATTGGAACGTGTGAGCAGGTAAGGAAGAAGAAAAAGTGATGAACAACCCCTAAACTTAAACCCCGAGAAAACACGAACCCTCTAAATCCCGAATCTATCGATTGTGTGCGTTGGATAGATCTGATGATCTCAATGACATCCAACAATTAAAAATGTTCACACGTTTGTATACACATGATAACAACGACGAAAACAGTAGTCAATTGGGGAACCATGCTTTTTAAGGGATAGAGATATAGGAGTGCTATCTCATCCAAAAGGATAAATGGGCTACTAGACTAATTAATCCAACAATCCCTGCGCCTACAGTCAACTTGGAAGTCACTACTATAGGCATTTGAGCACAATGGAGAGCCGGTTCATTAGGTACTTGAGCATAATAGAGAGCCGGTTCATTTTGCCAGATGCATAAACTGCATGCAAGCGCGCATTATAATTTCTTTAAACAAATTAAGGGCCAATTCATTTTGCTTGCGGTTGCTAGAACTAATTAGTAGAATGAACTTTCTTTGATTATTGTCAGGATATATATCCAAGTCATGACCTCGACTAATCTAAGACTCGAGGCAGGTAGAACCATGTGGGCCACAGCCTCAATAAATTTTGAATCATTCAAAAGTTTACTTATTTCATTGATATGATCAATAAATATATAAATATATATATAACAACTCGTTCCTACTAATTAAGGGACAAATAGAGAAAGGGATAAAACAAAAAAAAGAAATATACCACTAATTATGTTAAGAATTCAAATTTTAAACAAATTAAAGAAAAGTACAAATTAAGGAAAGATTATTAATTTCCTTAATCTTTGTTAATCTAGATCTCAATACACCCCTTAAGTTGGAGCATGAAAATATCGAATGTTTGTCAACTAAGAAGCACTGAAACTGTGATATGAGGCTGAATGGTTGAAGGGGTTGTTGATGCCTTTCTGTGGGGTTAATTTCACAGATGGTCACTCAAGATTACAGTTCGTAACACTTTGGTCACTAACTTACACATTTGTCTCGAATATATCATTCAACTTTACAAAACGTTTCAACAAAATGACTCGAAACACTTTCCGGTCAAAAACCTACCGTCGCTGCTGAAGTGGCGCCACATGGGATTTCATAGGAGGTCACTTAAGTTTTTAAGTGATGACATGGCATGCAACACACACAAACACCTACCCACCCCCTTAGTTCACCCCACATTCATTACACACATTAGGTCGTGCCCTTCCCTCCCCTTCCCCAACCCCCCCAGTCGTCTTGTACCTCGCGCTCTCTCCCTATCGCTTGCTCGCACTCTCTCCCTGTCTCGATCTCCCATAACCAATCGGCCTCGATAGTCGTGCTCTCCCCTCCCCGCCGCTGGTCATCTTCTTCCTCGCGCTCTCTCTCTGTAGCTCGCGGAGCATCGATCTCGCACAACCGATCTGGCTCAATTTCATGGGGCTAGGTTTCGATCGTGCTTTCCCCTCCCTCCCACTAGTCGTCTTCTTCCTCGCTCTCTCTCTCTCTCTGTTGCGGTACCTCTCTCTCGCGGAGCTTCGATCCTCGCAGCCGGTAATCAGGTACAATGTCGGGCATGCTTATTTTTTTGGGTCCTCTACTGATCTCAATTGTGTACATCAGGGTGATGCATGTCTATATATAATTGTTAATCTCCTGGAATTTGTGATTGATTGTTCAAAAGTTTGGAGTGCAGATAAATTTAGATTGATCGTTTTTTGTTTTTAATTAAAACTATGGATCGATTGATAGTTTAGCAGCAGTAGTAACTAGGATTTAGTGAATTCTTACGATTCATGTGGTCACCCCAGCCGAATTAATTCGTTGAAGTCTTTTGATGACTTTGGGTTGCTTGACTGATATCTATTATATTGACATTAGTTCAATTTCACTTTGGACTGTTGTTATTGTACAAGATAGACAAAGAAGTAACTTACAATATAATTCTTAACGAGTATGGTGGTCTCCAGTCTTAATTGGTATTCTCGTTTGTAATCATAACTGAAGAATCTCATATCAGATAACAATAAAGCCAGTTCCAAAAGCCAACATAAAGCTTTAGAAAGTTATTTACCAACCTGATATAGCACAACTTTGCTTTAATTTCCCTGACAGGCTCAAAATCAGCTGTCCAACCAACGAATTACATCAATGAGTGTTACTATATAGGCACTTACATGAATGTGTACTCACACTATATCAACCCAACAAAACGTAAGGAACTATGGCCTAAACCAGCGGAAGATGTCCAACAAGTCAAACCACCAACACAAGTCCAAAAAAGAAGAGGAATAAAAGTAACAACAAGGAGAAAGGAGCCTGAGGAAATGGAGATTGTGGCTGCGTAGAAAAAGATGTCTAAGAAGGGCACAGTACGTATGACTTGTCAAATTTGCCATGTTGAAGGTCATAATAAACGCCATCATAGTAAGGGTCAAAACAAGGTATATCTTTATTGATTATAAAAGTGTATATGTTATTAAAACACTTGTTATATTTTTGTGTGATGTGACTTCGCATTTATATAATATTTAGATAAAGAAAGGGCCAAGTGAAGGAGTTCAAGTGGATGGGAATTCTCCATGTGGTGAGGCACCTCTTGAGCAGGTATGTATGTTACATTGTTGGATGGATTGGAATGGTTTGGAATTGAATTCCATAATTATTGGTGGATTTCTACATTAATGCGTGGTTGTACTTTCTTATTATTAATAATGTATTTTAAATTTTGACAGCGTAACCTTTTTACAACTAATGCTACAAATGCGAGTGCTTCCCAACCCCTTCCTGCAATGCCAAGTATGATGGGTTTTTCGCAACCTATTCCAAGGATTTCTCCAAAACCAAAAACGAAGATTCAAGTTGTTCTACGTCGTGGCGGTGGAAGAGGTGGAGTAATCGGAAGAGGTGGAATAATTGGAAGAGGTGGATGATGCACAAACGATGGGATTTTTGGATATATAGGTGAAATTTCCATGTTGGATGATGCACAAACGATGGGATTATTTTTTGGATATATAGGTGAAACTTCCATGTTGGATGATGTACGAAGGATATATGGGACGGTTTTTTGGTAGTAGGTAGACAAATCTTTTGGTGCCTGTGTAATACTTTTTGGTAGTAAGTAGACAAATGAATTCAACGTTTGTGTAATGACAACCCATTTTTTGTAATGACAATCTATTTTTTGTAAGAATCAGCAGTTTCGGCATCAATATTTGCACATTTTTCCTATTAATCAGAACTGCAGAAATGGAGTTGATATCTTCTTATTTAAGACCAATGTATGTTGAGGATACCATTTATGAAATCATGAAAAAAGGGCAAGGTGAGAGGAACCATATAAATGAATTCAACACATAGTTTCTATTTTCATTCATAAGCTACAAAACCACAATACAAGGTTTGACATAAGTTTTACACAAAATGACACTACAACTTCTCCTTTCAATTCCGACTGAAGATGACTATTTCGTTTCTCTTCCAACCGTTGTGTTTACTTGTATACAATGAAACCAGACAACAATGCAATGGCCACCAAGCATGACCAACATGTAACTGCACAACCATTGAGCTTCTTTCGCCCATTAAGCTCGTCTTGCAACCTCTTCTCGCTTTCCATTCGGTCTAACTTCCTCAACAACCCATTTATAACAATTGTTGCCCGGTCAGTCGTTTCAAGATCAAGCCACTTAAAGTATTCGCATCCGCATCTATGCTGCAGAACAACGAGAATTTTCATTTAACTTCCTTCATATGAATAAAATTTAACAATTTCATAGAATATACACATTTCCGTACAAACTGTGTATTTCCTGCATCTATAAAATCGTCGACCTGGATTTGTAGCCGTCTACGAGGTGAACACCACTGCTGGCATGCCGCAATAACAATACTTGTGTCATTTGACGAATTCCATGATTTCTGGCCAAGATACAAATATAACAATGTAGCTACAAACAAACATACTCTTGTCAATAAACCTACATTCGTGATATCAAGAAAAACAACAAACAAAGCTTCAACTAAGAATATCAATATGCAATGCAATCTATAACAACTCTCCTTTTTATTAGACTTTAAGAGCATGACCAACATGCACCACCCTGATGTACACAATTGAGATCAGCAAAGGATCCAAAAAAAAATAAAACCTGTCCTCCTGTTGAGTATAAGATCAAAAACATAATACTGCAGTGCATTCTATTGTTCAGTACTGCAGTTGAGTACAAGAGCAAAAACATAATACTCCAGAAATGGAGTTGATTGTCCATCCAAAAAAAAAAAAAAAAACTTATCCTCCAGTTGAGGACAAGATAAAAAATATAATACTGCAGTGCAGTTTATTGTTCACCAAAAAAAAATATGGAAAAATGTACTGCAATTGAGTACAAGATCAAAAACATAATTTGAAAATCTAGGCAATAAAGCAATTTGTTCGGCCTCTTTATTGAATTCCTCATCAATATAGTAACATTAACCATTTCTCAAAAAAAAAATTATTAACCAAAGACATCACTAATTTTCTATTGCAACCACTTCGTTTTCAGTGAATACAACAGTTGAGTACAAGATCAAGATTTTGGTCTAACATTCTAAGAAACATGAAAAAATAGCAGTTCATATTTTCTACATTTACAGAGTTTGATCTGTTGGCAAATCAACATAAAAAAGTTGCGTAAAATTAAATCTCATGTGATCTAATATCCTGTATAGGATGGCCCAGCACAACCAAATAAGCAACTTTAAGTACCACAAGAACCTGATCTCATCAAATTTAAGCCACCCTTTCTATATTTAAGTGCCCTTTTGCATTATTTTTACCGTATAATGGTTCTCTATGTTGAAGGTATGCAATGAATAGGACAGCTGATTTTGAGATTGTCAGGGAAATTAAAGCAAAGTTTTGCTATATCAGGTTGGTAAATAACTTTCTAAAGCTTTATGTTGGCCTTTGGAACTGGTTTTATTGTTATCTGATATGAGATTCTTCAGTTACGATTACAAATGAGAATACCAGTTAGGACTGGAGACCACCATACTTGTTAAGAATTATACTATAAGTTACTTCTTTGTCTATCTTGTACAATAACAACAATCCAAAGTGAAATTGAACTAATGCCAATATAATAAATATCACTCAAGCAACCCAAAGTCATCAAAAGACTTCAACAAATTAATTCGGCTGGGGTGACCACATGAATAGTAAGAGCTCACTAAATCCTAGTTACTACTGCTGCTAAACTATCAATCGATCCATAGTTTTAATTAAAAACAAAAAAACAATCAATCTAAATTTATTTGCACTCCAAACTTTTGAACAATCAATCACAAATTCCAGGAGATTAACAATTATATATAGACATGCACCACCCTGATGTACACAATTGAGATCAGCAGAGGACCCAAAAAAAATAAGCATGCCCAACATTGTACCTGATTGCCGGCTGCGAGGATCGAAGCTCCGCGAGAGAGAGGTACCGCGATAGAGAGAGAGAGAGCGAGGAAGAAGACGACCAGTGGGGGGGGGAGAGCACGACCGAGACTTTGCCCCGTGAAATTGAGGTCAATTGGTTGCGCGAGATGGACGCTCCGCGAGCGACAGAGGTACCGCGACAGAGAGAGAGCGCGAAGAAGAAGACAATCACGGGAGGGGGGGGGGAGAGCACGACCGTCGAGGCCGATTGGTTGCGCGAGATCGAAGCTCCGCGAGCGACAGGGAGAGAGCGCGAGGTAGAAGACGAAGGGGGGTTGGGGAAGGGGAGGGAAGGGCACGGCTTTGATGTGTGTAATGAGTGTGGGGTGAACTAAGGGGGTGGGTGAGTGTTTGTATGTGTTGCATGCCATGTCGTCACTTAAGAACTTAAGTGACCTCCCATGAAATCCCACGTGGCGCCACGTCAGCAGCGCCAGCGGGTTTTGACCGGAGAGTGGTCCGAGTCATTTTGTTGAAACGTTTTGTAAAGTTGAGTGATATATTTGGGACAAATGTAAGTTTAGTGACCAAAATGTTACGAACTGTAATTTTGAGTGACCATCTGAGAAATTAAACCCTTTCTGTGATTAGCCCTTGAAGAATGGTGGAGATCTCGAGCGATTTTAATTGCGCTAGGTAGAGATCTCAAGTGACTTGCTCTTGGTAGAAATGTTAAGCGACTTTGCGCTGGTGAATATTTCAAGCGGCTTTGCACTTGGTGGGGGCCTTAAACAACTTTGCGCTTGGTAAAAACGTTGAGCAGGTTTGCGCTGGTTGATATCTCAAGCGATTTTACGCCTAGTAGATAAGTTTTGCGGCTTGACGCTTGATAGATATATCTCAAGCAACTTAATTTGCATGCGCTTGGTACAAAATCTCAAGCGGCTTTGCGTTTGGTACGAATCGCTAGCGCTTTGCGTTTGGTACGAATCGCTAGCGGCTTTGATAGCTTAAGAAACAAATTTAAGACGTTGTCGTGGAGGAGACATTACAAATCACGCACACATGAAAAATATACACATGTACACACCAGGGGGTCTGAGGGCGTGGTTGAGCCACGCCACCGCAAATATGATCAATATATATAACAAGTTGTTCCCACAAATTAAGGGAAAAATATAGAAAGGGATAAAAACATAAAAAAGAAAGATACAACTATATGATTTTTTATTTTATTTTCGATAAGAAACAAACCAATTGCCTCTACTGAGACTCGATTCCTCAACCTTATACATATATGTAATCCCATACCAAACCAATGAGTTACCCATTTGATTGGTTTTTCCCAAAAATTAAAAACTAACATTTCGCTTTTACAGGAAAAACGATATACTAATCTCATTAGAATAATTTCGATATTTAATAGAGGTTTTTAAACCCCTATTAAAGGGGGGTGTTATTAAATAACACCTAATTGATAAGAGTTTTAAAAAACCTTTATGTAATACATGTATTAAAAATTAAAACATAACACATTTTCAAATGACATTTAATAACACTCTATTTAATAGGGATTTTAAAACCTCTATTAAATGCAAAAAATGTTATAGTGTCTACATTAGTAGTATACGCTTGGTATGTTCTACAATTATAGCTTGGGAGGTGGGAGAAGCCAAGTTGCAGCATTGATATAGCTTTTGTCTAAGTATGGTTTTGCTTCTCCGTCACTCAAAATCTTGGTGTATTTTGCTCGTTTGCTTGTACTTGCACCAGGTCCCGTGCACTGGTACTTTCCATAGAACACAGTCCTACAAAAATTATACGTAAGATAGAGAAGAAATTTTAGCATGGCAGGAAAATACACATATGAAATAGAAGGCAATATCAATTTAATATATATATATATATATACTATTTATTGCAACAAATTTCCTTTTTAAGCATCTAAAGCAATAACTATAATTAACTATTTATTGATTAAAGTCAATTTAGTTTTGACAAGCAAAATTTGCTAAGAAAACCAAAGCAGTTATTGCAAGAAAAGCTAATTAAGTTAATAAGGTAGGCCCTGAGAAATATTAATTACTTATCACGTGATGTGAAACCTTTGTCTGACCATCCTTCAGGCTTAATGAGAGAGTCTATATATGTATAAGCAAACACCGCTTTTGCTCTTTCCTTCTATGGCCGACTTAAGTAAGTATTTTTAGTTCCTGTAATCTTGCAATGGACCAATGCAAATCCGCTATCATCCCCGACTTGATCCCTACCCTATGTAGTGATTGTGGACTCTCCTTCAGCAACTGAATGTAATTCAAATCTCTGTGAATCAACAAAACATATCATTACCAACACATGAGTGTCACAATATATATCTTAACATTACATAGATGCAATTAATAAAGGACAAACCTACACGGTCATAAGAGATTCATATAACTAGCATAACTATTAAGATTCATAGAAGATCTGTAATTAGTATATCAATATCGATAATGGACTTAAACTACCAACTAAATGGATGGATAACTCATTGATTGGTATATATAGAGTTACTTGGGTAAAAGGTCAATATTTCATAGTGGATAAACTGTGGTTTCTCTTTCTCATAAAAAAAGGTCAACTTACGCTAAATATTAACTGAGGGTCTAATATTATATAAATCATAAGATTTGAACCTTGTTCTCTTCTGTGGACATATAAACCTTGGTCAGCGTTGTTATTCTAAAATAAATGGTATGTTCAAGCTAATTATAGGACATAAATTGCGAGCAATTTTACTAATTATAAGTTGGAGTCATTGTAAGGGCCAAGGGTATATTGTGAAAACGAAAATAACTAAATTGCATGGTCTCTTATAAGAGTAAAAAGAGAGTTGGAGAGAAGTAATATCTACCAAATAGAGTGATCTTCCATCTACGAAGATGAAATCAATAGTGCCCTCGATATAATAGTTTTGAAAGAAATGATTTCCCTTGTGATCACAAAGCGTGCCTTGATATCCTACAAACTTGCAATTATAAAAAGCAGCTTTACTGCCTAATATTCTCATCACAACAGCTTGTTCCTCATTGAGGCTCCGACCGTCAGGCTTAGGTGCAGAATTATGAAATGAAAATACAATCATATTGTTAATTTAGGCAAAGGGACAAAATTATCCATGCGGTCAATTTCTTTAAACTTTTTTGGTATAATAACATAACTAGTATATATAGCCAACCACGCGCATGGCGTGGTGGAAAAGGCATGCATCCTACCTTTGTGAGGCCATGTAATCGATTTTGAAAAAGAGAAAAAAAAAACATATGTAGTACATATAAAAAATTACTAAAAATGTCATTCGTAATATAATAGCTGATCTTGTAATTCAAACTCAATGGAAATATACTTCAGCTTTGTCTAGAAAAAATAATGCATGGTGAACATATATTGAAAATGTTATAAATTGGATGGCCCTTTAACTAAGCTTATGAATGATCACAATGTCAAGCATGGCTCTCACATTGAATTGTAACATCATGACTTCTACATTGAATGTAACTTGTACACTCTACATAACTTGTATTCAACTCCAATGTATAATCACTTATCAATGTATTGTCGTGTAACTTGTAATCTTATATGACATGAGACTTTGGTGCAACTTGCACACTTTGTGCAAGTACTTATTCTCATCATGACTAAGGGCCTATATAAGGAGGTTCCTTCACTTGTAAAAAACACACCAATGTATGAATGAAATCTCTACATTCTCATCTCTAGCTCTCTTCTCTCTCGTCTTATCTTTTCTACTTGTTCTAATAGTTCTTAGTTTGTGCCTTCTATACTTAAGTTTCTAGCAAGTCCAACTTAAGTTCTAGTTGGCGTTATCAACACTAAGTTGCTCTACAAGAGGAGGTCTTAAAGATCAAGAAGCTTTTCAAAGATATAAAGCTAAGAAGGTATAATTTTTATTAATTTAAATAAGTTCAATTTATTTCCATGTTGTCATGGTTGATTTCTTTTTTGTTACATGTATATTTAATTATGTAAATGTATTATATTCATACATTATGCATTGTAACGTCACCGACTACGAAAGTATGTTCTGTAGCTGCATCTTGTATGATATTCTACATCAAAAATCAAAAGTCAATATGTGACATATAGTTTTTCTCTTAAAACTACAAACAATTAGTTATTGTTCTATTCTTGATTTTATAATACAAATAATGCTATAATTTTGAGTTGATTGTGGGTAAGCCTTGTCCCCGGTAAAGCTAAATATTGAAAGGGAGACGGGTTATCCCATTCGAGGAGGCATGGTATTAAGTAGATTATGCCTCGCCACCCAACCTGGAGGTTGTCCCACCAACTCATACGAATAGTACATTTTGTTTATTAATGAATCAAGTTGTGAACATATATTTAATCATATGCTATGTTTTTACATAAAAAGGGGAAGACTATTTTATATTAAATTTATTTTCAAAATATTATTCAACCATAGTTGAACTTGTTGCCATATTATATTACCGATAAGAATTACTTGTCATGACAATTAGATAGTGTAATTTGTTAGTAAAACATCTATGCAAGACTAAGTTGTATTATACAAAATTTAAATCATTTGCCAATATCTCTTTAGAGATTTGAAAAGTGAATATTTCACTTTATATATCTTTTCACCCTATGGAGTTATAAATATATAAACACCAAAAAAGGTAATGCTCTAAAAGCTCAAAATGAGCGGTTGAGTCTCAAGCTACAAAATTTAATCAGTCAAATATTAATTATAATTCCATAATTTTAATTACCTCTATGTTAAGGCTATGTAGAAATATGACTGATGAGACAATAAAAATAAGGTCACGTGGCCCGCCTCGATTTATTGCAGCAACAAATATCGAGTGCGCACGTCAATCCAATAAATATTAAGTGTTGATTTCTTGTCTCATGGTAGCTGAGTAAAATAATGAGATATTATAAATATAATATCGCTCCCGTCCAATTAGTTCAGCTTCAAATTAAGAAGCATATGTTGCATATAATGATCATGATCGTAATAATAAATTTATGGATGTGGAAAAGGTGAAAATATCAGGTAAAGGTCGTATTGATAATTCCACCAAAAATTGGAAAAAAAGTCGTGCACCACTACAAAGGGAAAATAATTATTGACAATGAGCTCTCATAATTGTGACATTTTTTGGTCATATATGAAAGGCTATTTTGCCTAAATATTGTCATATATATACCGAATATTTTTGTGACCTTTACCATGCCTTTAAAATCAAAGGCAAAATATTATGAATTTTATCATTGAAAATGACTCGATAAAACAGGCACATCGAGATGTGTTTAAATCGTGACCTAAATATGGACGATGAGTTTATGTCTTGTACATCATGCTACATGTTCAGGAAATATCTGGTACAATAATTTTATTGTTAATGTCTTGTTCAGAAGAAGTCTACACAGAATAATAAATTTTTTATCTATATGAATATGATTTAATATGAGTATAATATTCTCAGCTTTAACTTCTGGAATATATAAGACTCATTAAAATGAATGTCGTCATAAATCAAATGTCGACATTCATAATGTAGAAAGATCTATTTGATTATCCATAATCATCAATAGTGCGAAAATATCGTAAATTCGTATGGACATCCTTTATCACACTGGATTTTTTTCGCAGCTGGAAATTATCTCAAGGAATATCAATAGGAGACGTATATTGATTTAACTTTCCATTAATCATATTATACGTACGATGCCTTGGATCCCTAATATGGAAATTATTTATAACAAGTTTTGCTAATTGTCACTACTTTGATGAAACAATTTTCCCACCATTAGGGGGAGATATAAGCCAATTCAAAAGGAATGACATGAAACTGCTTGAAACACATCAAATTGCATTAAACTTGTCGTATTATGATCCATGTATAAATTAATATGAACTCGAAGTTCAAAGGATCATTCAGTAGTAACAAGTTATGAATTAATTATTTGATGCAAGTACTATATAGTGACAATCATATACTTCAACATTAAATGGTTCATATAAAAAACGATGTCCATGTTTAACAAAATGCACAAGATATCTCACCCATGTGAACATGAGGGGGATAATCAAAATGAGTTATTGGTTATTGTATTGCACTCTTTTTCCCTTTGCTATATATGGTTTTATCCCACCGAGTTTTCTTTGTAAGGTTTTTAATGAGGCAATTCTAACAATATTAAAACTCTTTATCAAGGTTGATTAATATATTGCACTATTTTCCTTTCGCTATTGGTTTGATCCCACTGGATTTACCTAGCAAGGTTTTTTAAAAGGCAATCCTAACATTATTATGCTCCGTATAAAAAATTTATGAGAGCAATGTACTCTTTTTTCTATACTAGTTTTTTTTTTCCAACAAGGTTTTTCTAGTAAAGTTTTTAATGAGGCATTTATATTCTATCAAAGTGTATCAATGTGTTGCACTCTTTTCCTTAGCTTTGGTTTTATCCCTCTGGGTTTTTCCTAGCAAAGTTTTTAATGAGACAATCAATAATATTATACTACAAATCAAGATTGACGAGAACATTATACTCTTTTTTCTATACTAGATTTTTCCCCACAGGGTTTTTCTAGTACAAGTTTTAACGAGGCATATTCTCTCAGCAAGTGTCATCCAAGAGGGAGTGTTGTAAATTGGATGACCCTTTAACCAAGCTTATGAATGACCACATTGTCAAGCATGGCTCTCACATTGAATTGTAACATCAAACATGACTTCTACATTGAATGTAACTTGTACACTCTACATAACTTGTATTCAACTTCAATGTATAATCACTTATCCATGTATTGCATGTAACTTGTAATCTTGTATGACATGAGACTTTGGTGTAACTTGCACACTTTGTGCAAATACTTATTCTCATCATGACTAAGGGCCTATATAAGGGGTTCCTTCACTTGTAAAAAATACACCAATGTACGTATGAATGAAATCTCACTAGAACAAATTCTACTTTTCATAGAGGTTTTTGACCTCTATGAAAAGTGTTATCTTTTAAGGTGTTATTTTATCTTCCAAGCTTACATAGGGGTTTCAAACCTTTATCAAATCTTGACTATTTCATAGGGGTTTCAAACCTCTATAATATCTTCAAAGGCTTACATAGGGGTTTCAAACCCCTATCAATTGTAGTGATTTCATAGGGGTTTGAAACCTCTATATTATAGGCTTACATAGGGGTTTCAAACCCCTATCAAATGTAATTTTTAAAAAATAATAGCTGAAAATGCCCAAAATTAATTTTCATTTCCATTTCAATTGAAAATATACATATCTACATTCGACTCGCAATATTATTATTCCATTCAATCAATAATGTAAAGTTTGAACAAATATTCTTGCCATTCCAAAATCAAATATCATTTTCAAGAAATTCTGCAAATTCTCAAGAAACCCTCCAAGCCAAAACTGCAAACTCAATATAGCCAAAACTACAAACTCAATATATATAACCTTGCATATTGAGCCTTGTCACTAGGCAAGTACTTCAACACTTTCGGCAACGTCCTCACAAGCTTCAACATACTATCAATAACCCACCGAGGACTGTTTCTTCCTCTTAAAAACCGAAAAAAGGGGCTTTTCGATTGCCCAAGTTCGTGACATACTAAAAGAACCAAGCTTGTTCAATCTCATAACTTCAGGCATTGAAGGGAAAACTAGTACCGCCTCAAGTCCGTCCCTCTCTTTCTCCACAAAGAGACTTGATTTTTGAGCCAATTCCTCAACAAATATCAAAGACCCACTAAACACATTTGCATCTTCAAGGTCTTTGCAGAATGTTTTGTATGTAGACTCATCTCTAAGCTCCTCACCAAGTATCCAACAACTTCAAATGAGGCATACCTGTTTTTGCTGTTGAGCTCCCTCACTGCAGCTGAGAGAGAAGATTGGTACTGATCCTTCTCCGCATCGCTAATCAGCTTCGAGTGCTTTATCGCTTCGCCAAGGTGTTTCATGGTGACGTTGAAGGCTATCTCCTATCACAACGTTGTTATGTTCTAAAGCGAGTGCACCTATAAAGAATTAAGTCTAAAGTTAGAGCAAACAGAATTTCTCCATTGTATTTGCATAAGGTTCATGAACTTTCAAGAGGGACTTCAATATTCATTAACATTCAAATAAGCTAGCATTTTCGCGCATACGTAACAAGTGAAACCACAATAGGATTTTTGTTTTAGAATCGCCAACACTGAAAGTGAATGTATCATTCTAATTCGAGATAGCAATCGAAAAGCCAACATCTTCTTCTTGAAAATCCAATAAGAGCAAACAACTAGACATTCACCAACAAATTAAGTAATAAAACTAATCATGTTCAGCGACGATTACCTTATTTTCGGGGTAGACTTTCTCCTTGTATCAGGCAGGCCTCTTCCATAAGTCTATAGGGACCAGCTTGGATCTTGTCTTGGAGCCCCCGCACACACATTTAAAAGTAAGGAATGATTTCTTAAGAAAAGGAAATACAATACAAGCACTCGTAGAGCGAAAAGGGAACCGAACAACCTTGTAATTTCTAGTAATCCAAGCGCGCTGCGCAAACGGGCATGTATATGCCATGTACAACCTATAAGAACAAAAAAGAGAAAAAACGACAATCAGCAAGTTACTAGTTGGATGAAAAGAGAAGTGCAGAAACTTGATGTCCTGGCACAAGCATACTATACCCAGGTCTATTGGAATCACAATCTTTTATTAATGCGAAGTGCAGAAACTTGATGTCCTGCGCAAACGGGCATGTATTCGCCATGAACGATGTGTTGAATCCAATAGTTATACCTAACCTACTATACCCAGGTCTATTGGAATCACAATCTTTTATTAATGCGAAGTGCGGAAACTTGATGTCCTGGCACAAGCATGAGCTTGGCTATGATGTGCATCTAACTTAATAAGAAACAACCATTCACTATATAAACACGAAAATGGAAAACGTTAAATACCCGTTGCAGTTTCCTATTTTGGGAGCGAGCTTCCTGAACCCAAAATTCTAACTTCAATACTCTATTCTTCAGCTCTTGATCCATTTTTTCGAATTTCTCCATCTGTCACAGAATCACATCAGCTAGTGTTGTTTCTATTTTTGCTTCATAAGAGTGGAAAGTAAGGAAATGAAAGGCACTTGGTCATCTAAATTTAACAGCAAAGACATCAACAATGAAAATGGCTCCTTTTAGTGAGGTTACATGAGAGAATGCATGAAAATATGTCCTTGCGGTGAGAGCATGTCCCAAAATATACATAAGCTAGTTACCAAGTGATTCAAATCTAGAGCCTTTGCCTTGCGCCGCCATTTCCTTCTTCGTCGTCTGGATTTTACCGCAACAAAAATGAATTATGAGATGCAAGAGAAGAACCTGAAGTCAGCAAATTGAAATACATTTTAACAGAAGCGGTTTCACAAGAATGCACATACACATATATTTAGCTCCTCCACTTTAGAGACAACCACTTTTTCAAGAGAAGCATATGTACACAATCGACACTTGCATATGGATTACTAGCATGGAAAGGATCGAGTAATTGCCAATTTTGAAGGTATCTACATGCATACACATTATAAGAGAAAAAAGAACTAGGTAATCAGCATTTTGAAGGTATCTACATTCATAAAAGTCAGATGCACTATGAAATAGATGAAAATGATGATTGCTTGATAACAATTTCTTAGTTACTGGGTAGAAATCATCGCCAATTTTTCTGTTTGTTGAATCCAATCTTTCTTATGATTTGATTTGTACCCAAAATTATTGTGGCACTACAACTTCATCCAGATAGGAATAGTCACCCAAAAGCAAAAGTTGCATTTAAGCTATTCTCCGAGGTTAGTTTTTTGTTTGATCTACGTGTCTACTTTTGTTTCATAACCGTGAAGGATTGCGCAGTAGCGCATATCAAGTTTGCCTATAAGATCGAAAAAGCGATTCGAACTCTTGATAACACAAAAAGCACAAACAGTTGCAAAGGAGTAACATAAACCCATATCAGGAAAGAGTAACATCAATCAAAATAGCTCCTAAATTTATTAGAGGATCAAAATAGGTCAAACTATGCCAATACACACATTGTTGATGATTGAGAATAAGAAATGTGTACTCACATACACCCATAGCAGGAAAGAGTGACATCAACCTACAAAGAAATATGGATTCATTTAGATAACATTCTAAAGATCGCTCAACCAAGGACTTGCAATTAGCTTTACAAGGAAAGAATGAAATCAAATATCCGAGGAGACATTTAGGGTAAAAATAAGTGGAAATCAACTATGAACGCGTAAAATAAAATAAACATACAAAGGTGAGACAAGCAACAATGCAACCATATAATGTAAGTAAAAAAATTCCGGACAAATAACTCGGGGTACCTCTATTCCTTTCTCCTTGTACCATTCTGCTGTCCGTTTCTCCCCACCAGTTCCGACACAAGTGTGGAAGCCCTGTTATGAGATTAAAAAATAAATAAATAAAAAAAGAGACAAACAAAATGAGCGATGAAAGAAATTTGGTATGAAGCAGTTTGGGGAAAATCGGTTATGAACATTAAACTGATCTCAAGCACAATGCATGGTTAGCCAAGTGAGTCAAATAAGGTAAAGCTTCGATTTTTGGTGCGAGTTTATTGTAACTTTATAACAACAACAACAACATAGCCTAAGATGATTGTAACTTTGTAAGCTAAAACAAATTCAATAGACAGACAAAATCAAAAGCAAACAATTCAAAATTCAATGAATGACAACCTAAGATGATTTGATAATGACTCGAAATAATTCAACTTGAACAAATAAGGAGGGATCTTACCTAGGCGAGCCGGCTTTTTATCCAAAGGAATTAAGTAAAATAATTGCATTCCTTAATATTTGAATTAGAAAACAAAGGAAGTAAGCAAAATAAGATATGATGTGCAATCTCTACAAAGAATGAGAAAAGCCCAATTCAGATAACTTTACATTGCTCTCAGGTTGATACATTGAAAAAAGTAAGCGCCCAATCTAACTGTCTACAATGGAAAAAAGACACAAACTTCTAAGATACTAGAAAAAAGCAACCCAATGGGATAACTAATGAAGAAAATATCAATCTGTTTTAGTCTGAACCTATGGAATGCTTAGACTGGCAAGAGTTAGGCCAGCCATCAAGTCATTTAAACTCGTGATTTGTGTAGCTAGTGTACTGATGTTCTAGTGCCACCATTTCTTGTATTTAAAATTAATAAGAAGTAATTCAATTATTGCAACTGATGGAAAATTAATGTTAATCATATATGTACATCTAATAAAAATCTAATTAATTTAGTTTTAGCTCATACAACAACAACAACATAACATAGCCTTAGTCTCAAATTAATTAAAGTGGAAAAGCACTTGAAAAATAATCAAAGACTAAGAGCACATATAATAAAAATCTGATTAATTAAACATAGGCATAAAAATCAACACTCAAGGGGAAAGGACTTTTTCTCTTGTTCGAGCAATCACAACTTTACACAGTACCCAAAATATTAGAGAGGAAAAATGTCGCAAATGTCACAGGTCTATCTTACCATTCGACAAATCAGCGTACATAAAAGACAAAAAAGGTAAAAGCATAAGCGCAAAAATTACAAAAAAGCAATTCAAAGTACAAACATGAAAGAGAGGAAAACAAAGGAAACACAGATGAAAGGGAAAACTACCTATGAAGAACATAGATACTGTCTTCTTCCTGAGATGAGTAAAAAATAACAATGGAAGGCGATAAATATAAACTTCAGTGCTTCACAAATTTATCAAGTTAGTAAAGCTTTCACATAGTGTCTGTGTCATTCAATGGAAATCAGAAAGTAACAAAATAAATTTCAATGTGTGTCCAAAAGAAAATCAACAACTTTGCAGCAACTGTATGAAAATAAGTATGTCACCAAATCGCTATCCTAATATAAGAACATTTATTAAGCATCTCTTCGAACAATAGTATATATTATTTAATGTCAATAAAGGAATATGAAACAACTTCTCGCTTCAAAGAACAGCTTCAGATCAAAAGCAGACATGACCACCTTTAGAGGACCTGAGAAGTGAGCCTCCAATCCCAACGGAAAGAATTTGCGTGAAGCGTCCAAATGGAGATGATGGGGGCTTAATGCTCAAATCGAAATACCAAATACAAAATTATAGATCAAGACTAACATGATGAAGGTCATATTATCTTCTTGTAATTAGTTCAATTTGCCGCAATTCAGGTTCTATTTAGATGCGTAAATGGTCGAGGGTCACATAACAAATTGGAAATTTGTATTATTAAGCACTTTTTATAAGAATGCGATCAAGTGCTTACTCACTACGCACATACTAGAAAACACAAAAGTGTAATTCGTATGATTTTAAAAGGGTAAACATTCTTCAAAAGAACAATAAAAGAGATGAAGGTGTTATTTCCAAGCTTAAGCAAGTAGTAGACAAAGCATATCTAAGAACCCATATCAATCAAGGTTGGAAACATTCAATTTTAATTGATAGTTGAAAGGAAAGTTGATTTATAGAAATACATTAAAATATGGAACATCACATTAGATTTTTAAAGTATCTAGACTTAAAAGTAGTCTATGTTAATTAATGTAAAAACTAAAACGTTTTAAGAAAAAGAACTTACAGCCAAAACAAGAAAAGGGATTACTTCCATTATGATTAGGGTGGACTTTACTCCAATGGCACTAAAAACCAATGGATCCAAGAACAAAGAAGCATGATTAGGATAACTCCCGAGAAGCCATGGCTATCTATGATAATAGGTTTTAATCTATTGAACAAGGGGCACCTATTCCAAATAGCTTTTTTTATCATGGAATAGATCAATATCTTTCCACCTCAAGGTGAGATCAAAGTATATACACATTTTCTCAACCTTAGACAAAAGCGATTAGTAGTGATAGTAATTAGGCAAATGCAAACAAGAGACAAATATTCAATACTAGCTCTCGATTCAAAGGCCTAACATCGGGGATTCTCATTATTTAAACTCAAATCTACCTCTCCTAGGTCAAAATCAACCCTAGATTTACCTAAACATAGCTTCATTTCAAAGGTTCTAAAATCAAAATGAGATTTCACTTTCCTACTTTTCTCAACACTTTGCAACGATTCAACATCATCAATTAATCATCCACTTCATCAAATTCACAAAACCTACATTCAAATGAGCAATTTCACAAAAAATATCCACACAACGAACCGAATTCACCAACATACTAGAACCATCAAAATCACACAAAAACGAGCAAATAAGAAGTTGAATCCACTTAACCGAACCAAAATGTCGACGATCTGTGGAGTGTCAAAGCCTCGCACAGCATGAATGAGGTCGTTCGTTAACCTCACATTAGTTCATAAACCAAGCAAAGAAGACATCAATAAAAAGAGTAAAATTTAAAGAAGTATTGACCTTGATTTCTAAAAATAAAAAAGAATGAATTGAAAAACAAAATATAATGTAAACAAATTTTTTGGTAAAGAAAGAAGCATTTGAAACAAGTATACCTCTTGAATCAATTTACCACCGAGAGCTACCTCAAACCCGATCGACTAAAAGTCTTTCATTTCTTCCTTTTCTGCTCCGACTCAAACTCAACCTTATGTTTACACAAATCTCACATGACCTCTAAACCTATGAATCAATCTCTATAAGTCACTAACACTACAGATTCTTCTATAACAAAATTTCATCAGAATCAAAACTGTAGATAACACATCAGAATGACTAAATTAACAACTAGCTAGAGACTCTTCGCTTGTCAATAATCAATCACGGTTCAATCTATAGAGCAAAAAACTGGCTTGGACTTCCGACCTAGAGCAAATCAATCATCAAAGCCAATTCAACACAGAAACTATAAACGTCAAATACATTCATCGCTAATTCAAGTCACCGAACCATAAAAAAACAAAATTCATCAACCTAATGAACATAGAGACTTAGAGAGACTCAAATCAAGAACCAATCGCCACACCAATCCAACACACAACCTAAGAACATCAACTACATGAATAGCTAATTCTAGTCATAGAACCATAGAATACAATATCGCCAACCTAATCAACACAAATAAATCGGTCAGTTATCAAATCTACAACAACGAACCAACAATCGAGAAGACTCACAGATTCATCGAATCGACTCGTTAGGGTTTGAGATCGATCGAGTCTCACCTTGCAGATCGTACAACCGGTCTTGAAATCGAAGAAGGTCCGAGAGCGGTGAAGAAGAGGCAGGTGGAGGCGGACCAAACCCTAGATGAAGAGGCAAGGTCCGATTGCGAGTGCGAAATTGTCTGATTCGAGTTGACGACGCGAGTGCGAGAGTGTTGGGCGAGAGTGAGCGAGCGAGAGTGTTGGGCGAGTGAGCGACGCGAGAGTGCGCGAGTGAGCGAGAGAGAGCGACGCGAGAGGGACAGAGTGAGCGACGCGAGTGAGCGAGTGAGAGTGTTGAGTGAGAGTGTTGAGGCACTTGTTGTTCTTGACCAAGAGTTTCCATAGGGGTTTTTTAACCTCTATGAATTAGTGCTATTAAAAGCCTAATTGTCTAATTCATAGGGGTTAATTAAAACCTCTATCTATTAAGTGTTATTAAATCTAATTCATAGGGGTTTATTAAAACCTCTATCTATTAAGTGCTATTAAAAGTTAAATTTGTTCTAGTGTCTCTACATTCTCATCTCTAGTTCTCTTCTCTCTTGTCTCATCTTTTCTAATTGTTCTAGTAGTTTTTAGTTTATACCTTCTATACTTAAGTCTCTAGCAAGTCCAACTTAAGTTTTAGTTGGCTTACAACTTAATTAGTTTACAACAGAAAAGTCTTTTTCCGGATTTTGTAAAACAAATAATGAAAAGATTCTTAAAAAGAATGGAAACAAGAAAATAGATGAAAAAAATGTCGTAATTTCAACTTTTTCAGTTTTTTTTAAATTTTTTTTTTTTTTTTATGTTCAGTTATGCTTTAGGGTCTTAATTTGGAGGATTGTCCCAACTAATCTTGGAACTTAAGGCCTATCAGACTAACTTCTAAAAACTTTAGAGATTTTTAAAACGTAAGATTTAAAATCGCACATGACCTTCTGGGCGGAGGGACTCCTTGCTATATTAATTTTTCCACTTCAGCAACTCTCCATGGTTTTATTGTCTACACGTAAATCAATTGAACCAACCTTAAATATAATGTTGACTGCCAAGAAATATTTAGATTCCACAATCACCGAGGCACTACTAACAGTGCCATACTTGGATGCTGTTCCATCATAACTAAGGATCGGCATGTTAGAACTTGATCCATAAAATGTTACAAATGATTTTGTTAGCTCTACTGTTGCTTTTTCCTTTACTCTCTAGGCCCAATATAAATGATGGTTCATTTGGTATTCCTTCAAGGCACGCTGTTGACGGCATCCCTCACATTCTTGAAATCATAGGAACCGTCTTTCCTCACCTTTATCACCTTAACACTCTTCTCCGCCGCGACAAGGGTCGAGTTGAAAGCAGCGTCGATCGTCGGCAGTAATTGTACAATAAGGAGAACGATGATAGTCACTAGCAACGCTGCTCGCGCGCTCGGCCATGTTTGTCATTTTTTATCTGATAATTTGATTGAGGCAGGCGACACATATATGCAAGTAATTTTAAGATTGTACAGTGCACACAGATTAATTTAGGCATTCAACGGCAAAAACACGTGTACTTTGTTGCTAGTTTGTGTAACCGTGTTGAACATGACAACAACGCATGCCAACAATTAAAACTAATATTTCCAACTTATTTGCATTGCAATTATATATGTTTATTTCACTTTTTTAGTCTTTCAAGTTGAAAGTCAATAAATTTGTCTTAAAAAAAAAAGTTGAAAGTTAATAACGACTTTTATTTTATTTTATTTTTTTTGGGGTCAAAATGACAACTATGGTTTTTTTTTTCATTTTTTTTCAATTTCCTTTTTTGGTAATTAGTTATTTTTTATAGTAGTTTTTTAGCCCGGCTAAAAGCACCCCATGCTTTAGTTAGTGCACCCCAATTCCGAGTTCGGCCCAATTTGAATTTCAATTTATGAGTGCACCTCAACATTTTTACCAAAGTACCATTTCATCTAAATCGAAACACTCAACTCTAAAACCTTGGTCGAGACATCCATTTTATCACTACAAGAAACATGGAGGAAGAGCAACAATAAATAGTGACAGGCCTGATCTGTTGCAAAACAACAACAAATTAACAACAAGGGTGTTTTTGATAGCAAAAAAATTGAAAAAAAATCAAGAAAAATTGTGTGATTTTTTAATGTAACTGTTTTATATGGTGTTTGATAGACTTATAACCACATAGGAAAAAAAACCCATGCTCCTATTTTTCCTCATTTTTTTCTTTTATTTCGGAGTGGAAAATCACAATTTTTTGTTAACGGAATCTATTAAAAACCCAAACTCCGACTCCTTCTACAAGAACTCGTCAAGATTGGGTGCAACGATCTCCTCTCAAATCCCTTCCTTTATAAACTTCAACAATTTCCTCTCAAATCTTACTTTTGCCTCACTGATCTCCTCACATCTTGAGAACTTGAGTTTATCACTTTCTTCTCCAAGATATCCTCTCACCTCAAGAACTTAACTATTAGTTCATGGTTGTTGGTTGTTACTGCAGCAGCAGCTAGTGGCTTATTGTAGTTGAAATGTTTTTTGGAAGACTTTGAACGCACATAGAGGTATGTTACACAACAAAATCTCAATTTTTGTGGTTTCTCATTCTACTTCATCGCTTTGTTTGATGTCTAGCTTAGAAAGTGTTTAATTATATGCCTATGTAAGATCGTTATCTATAAAGTGTTTGATTATATGTTACCTAAACTTCAACGAACCTATTGTGAATTTAAACTCACAGCCTATGCAAAGTGATAAGGAATCTTTATGGTATGTGCTGTGTTTGACGGGGGAGCTTTTTTTATGGTCATATGGGACATGCACTGCCAAGTAGTAGTGGCATTCTTGGTTACATTTGGTTAGCCATTTTGGTCACAATTTTTGGTAGTTTGTACATACCTTTACATACACTTTTGTTGTAATTTGTAAATTTCTATATATACATACATACATTTATAGGAGTATTGCCTCCATTCATAAAATACAAATAAAAATCATGGAGTATCTATTGATAACGGCTCTATTATTGAGGCCCCTGGTTAGTACGTATTATAGAGAGGTGGAGTTAAAAAGAATTCTTTTCATCTCCTATCCACACCTGCCCAAAAGATAACAACAACCCAAATAACAAAACAATAGCCAAAAAAAAAAAAAACTTCTTGAAATTTGACAAGATTTGATCAAGGAAAAAGATTGGCCAATAATAATTGTTAAAATTGAAGATCCAAAACAATTTCATGTCAAAACCGCCACTTCAAACTCAAAGATTTTGATAGTCAGTTAATAATGAGCATTTCCATTCTAAACCATTAGAACATCAGCTGGGAATTCAAATCCAGAAAACAAGGAAACAACTATAGAGGCCACGATAAGTTATCTATATGGGTGCATCGACATAAATACACACACATACATATGGAAAACCTGCTATAAATATAACAAAAGTAAGGTTATCAGCAAACTTCGAAGAGAAAAAGTATCAATCCTTCGAGAAACTATATCAAAGATGATAAACTGACATTGGATGAACGTGTTGTAGCACCCATTGCATTCACTAACTGAAAATCTTACACATTGTCATTTTTTTGCAAATCAACAAACAACCATTGACAGTGATGTAAAGACAATAGAAGTTATAGAACTCGCATCTATGACAATGAAGGCGCCAGAGAGGGATGACAGAATTGTATACCACAAGTTTGGGAAAAACATGATGCACTAACGGCTTTTGAGAGCTTTTCTACATAAAAATAACAATAAAAATAACATAAAAATACCTATATTGATAATGGCTCTATCATTGAGGCCCCTGCTTCTAACAGCTTTTCTTCAATGAGTTGTTTGTTTTATTTCGGTTATGTTCTTAAATAAAGCTTGATGTTGTTATTTAGCACTTTCATACTTACATTTTTTTTATGACACATCAGCGCGCACTATGGACTTCTTCTTTGCAAGTTTAGGGCTTAATTATATAATAAAAGATCTTTTGATATGCTTTTGCTTTCATTAAGTGTAGCTGGGGTGCTTCCTTTTTTTTCTTACATATAGTAGCAGTTCTTTTGGAACGACAATAAATTATTTTCCATTTATCCTTAATAACATTAGTCTGCACATGTGTATCTTCTCAAGCAATATACTGTTGACTTGCGTTTGGCCGAAAGAATGCTGGCATTCTTGTTAGTGCTTTCAAATGTTTGCTACAGTTGAGTGGATTTTTCACATCTACTAGCAGTTATTTGAGAGCTGGGAAGGACTTTAAGATTATAATAAAGTATTATGAGTCATTGTTCTTTACATTCTTAGGGTCATTGGTCATTATATATGGATCTCCTCTAGCAAGATACTATTGATTTGCATTTTGCCAAATTAGTTTGTCGATGCTTTTATGTGATTGATGGGTAATGGATACATCAACTACCCTCAATAGTTTATTGTGGTGCTTGCATTCACCTTTATGAGCAATCGTAAGATGGGGAGTTGAATATAGTAGCCCATTTTGGTGCAAATTCCCCATTTATGGGTTATCTAACTGATGAGTTAGGGAGCTGAATATGATAGCTCGTTTTTTGTTTTTATTTTTATTTTTTATTTTGTTGTAAATCCCATTTTGTATACCACATGTTTTTGTACATATTTTACATTTATGAGTTACCCAACTGATGAGTTGTGTACCTGCATAGCTTTCTCATAGGATGTTCATACTAAAATGATACAACTAAGTCAGGCTAAAAATATACTAACTATCCTAGCTCTTTCCAAGTTACTACATGACTCATTGAAATGATGCTTAGTTTTTGTTAGAGAGCTTATAGTTTAGACTTTGTTTCAAGGATTGAATTACTGTATGTTCTAATTAATTAATCTTGCATTATTTAGATGCCTACTGAAGAAGATAGAAAAAAATAGCATCTATAATGACGATGATGTTGCTACTTGATTACGTATGAGTTGTAACTCGTTGAACATCCAACTTCGAGTCAACAGAGATGAAGAAAGGAACTAATATTAAAACGTTTTTACAAAGAGTCTGACAAAAATTGTAAGGAACAATTATGATTGAAATTGGGTCCATTCAAAGAGCTTTATAGAGTGCTTCGTACACATGGACTAGTTAACGGACGCAGCGTAAAAGTAAAATAATATGTAGCTATGTTTTTGCTGATAGTTAGACATGATAATAGAAATAGATGGAAAAACTTTGAATTTATTCGTTCTAGTGAGACAGTTAGCTGCTACTTCCACATTATTACAAAAGCTCTCATTGGTATGTACAAAGCTGTAATCAAACTTACAAATATAAATAATTCTCCAAAAGATAAAGAATCGAACCCAAGTGCTTGGTAGCACCATTTTGAGGTAATGAATTTGTTTGAGATATTTTTTTTAAGTTTGTCCTGTAAATAGCATAACAATAAATTATAATAATTTGTGATTATGAACTAAGTAAATTTTAAATATTAGGATGCGGTCGGAGTATTAGATGGAACTCATTTCCCGGTGGCGGCACCGATTAAAGAGCAACGAAAGTACCGCAATAGAAAAGGTTTTACTTCCCAAAATGTCTTATTGGCATTTACATTTGATATGAGATTTACATACATACTTATCGGTTAGAAGGGCTCGACTCACGATGGTCGCATATTAAGAGATGTTGTTAGGCCAACTCGAGTAGATAGACTAACTATACCACCAGGTTAGATATATTTTGTATAACATTTGTATAAGTACTAGTGTTAATTTTTTGTTGTTGTGATACTTTCAATGAATAACTACTATTATGATATCATTTTTATGTAGGAAAATATTATTTGGTTGATGTTGGGTTCCCTAATGTTCTTGGATTTTTAGCAGCTTATCGTGGTATAAAGGATCACTTAAAAGATCAAGTTGGTCGTACACCTAGAAATGGAAAGGAGTTGTTCAACTTTCGACATTCATCCTTGCGTAACGTAGTAGAAAGAACAATAGGGCTTCTAAAAAAACGATTTGCATTTTTCGGCATGAACATTTTATGACATTAAAACTCCATCAAATATCGTTATAGCATGTTTCATGATACACAATTTTTCGAGAGAAGAAGATCCCGAAGATCTATGCAAAGATGATGAGGATATTTATAAAGATGAAGATGATGATGATAGCCCGCAAGAAGATAATATTTCCATACATCAATCTCGACTTTGGATACCTAAACGAGATGCATTTTCCAAGTTAATATGGAATGAGTACCACTAGCCTAGACAAGTTTACCAACTAGTTTTAGATGAAATTATATGATGTTGAGTATATGAGTTGGTAAATAGTTTGTATGAATTTCTTATTACTTTAAATTTGATTTCTTTGAAAGTTTTCTTAATTAGTAGATTGTCACATGTAGTCTTATGTTATATCATCTTATGTAGTTTGCCATTTTTTCGTTAAAAGTATATACAATTTTGGTATCATATAGAAGCAGAGATGAAAGAATCAATTGAAAGCATGAATTTAGTGCTAAAGGGGCAAGTGAGATGGGATGTCCGAATGGATAAAATCATGATTGAAATTATTTTGGAAGAGTATGAATTTGGCAAAGTTTTAGGTAATTCATTGAAACCTGAGGTGTATACTCGAGTTTGCATAGACTTGCTAAAACAATTAAAAATACAAGTAAACCCAGCTAATGTGAAGGCTAGAATCAAAACATTGAAAGCTAATTACTTTTACGCAAGAGAGGTAATATCTCAAAGTGGGTTTAGATGGGATCTAGATACACAACTCGCCACGATAGATGTTTAGACATGAAAAAATATCTTCAGGTACATTTTAGGTTTTGTTGGAATATACAATTGTATTAGTGATGTATATTAACTAATTACATCTATTTTTGTATAACAGACACATCCAGAAAAAGAATCATATCGCATGAGGCGTGTGTTGTACTACGATGAAATATCTGTCATATTTGGAGATGATCAAGCTACTGGAGGGAATGTAATGGACGGTAATAAGGCAAACATAGAGTTATCTTCTTTGAAAAAAATGGGTGAGTAAATTTTGTTGAAAAAGTAATTGCTTATTTAATATTACACTTTTTAGGCTCATACTACATTTTTAGAAGAAATAATCCATGTCTTATCATTATTGTTATTATTTTTTGTAGGGAGTGTAGAGAAGTCACTCCCAACTAAAGAAGGAAAAAAGGATGTGAATCACTCGTCATATAGTTCCAGTCGTATGGCATCAAATGGCCAAAGAAATAAAAGGAAGAAGAGTAGTAACGTTGATCCTATCGAGCAAGGACTAACTGCAGCTGCCAACAGACTTGCAAATGCATTTGCACACATAGATTGTGCACGTCTTTAGAAAGAGCTTCGCGGTATTGCTGAACTAAGTCGAGAAGACATAATGCGTGCCATGCTTTTATCGGGAAGTGAAGTTAAGGATGCGAATATATTTTTTCAGTTGGATGAAGACTTAAAGAAAGATTGGGTGGTTTTATATTTGCAAAGGAAATTTTAGATTACTTTAATAGCTAAAACATATTTTTTTTTGAAGAATGCTGAAACATTATTTATTTTCTTTAATTTATGTTAGTTATCAATTAATTAACTTATGATTCTTTTTAGTGCATTAATGGTTATCAATATAGTTGCCGGTTCAATTTCGGTATGTAAACTTGATTAACTGTCCTTTTGATTCAAAATTGCATATTTTCAATAATATTTCATCAAACACAACATTTTCTTATGAAGTTCTACTTACTGAATTATTCTCTTTGGAGTAATGCTGGTTTCTTAGCTCTGTCCTTGTTAATTTGTGACTCTAAATATGTTCGAATTTGTGGGACTGCAGAAAATCTAGTAAAAAAAATGAAAAAAAATTCATCACGTATCAAACGACATAAAATTGAAAAAGAAAATTTTCTCAAGTGCAATCAAACAACAATGAGAAGTTTTTTAAAGAAAATTTTCTACATAAAATTTGCTAATGAAAATACTTTTTTCTCATTGAAAACTTTCTTTGTTAAATTGATTTTAGGCCATTTTCCCTTCATTTTCTTTTTCTAAATTGACTTTTTGCTGGAGACATTTGATCTATTTCATGAATTATGGTGGGAACAACGTTATCTCCCTTTAACTGTAGTTGTCAGGATCAATATTGATTTATGCTATCTTTTTCTCTCATAATTATGAAAAATGTATGGTTGCATATTTGAATAGAATGGAATCTTCCAGCCTAAAAGTAAATAAAGAAAATTAAGAACTGAAATTTGCTAAGTCCAGGACATGATTAGAGCCCCATTTAAGAAAAAAAACTATATTACCTAGCTAGCTAGTCATCTCTTCCTTGAACCAATGCAATGGACTTACTTTTCTTTTCTATCAAGGAAAGATGAATCTTTCTTACTTAATCATTAGTACCATCGTTTGTAATTGCTTTAAGACAATCTTTCACAAATTTCTTGATGTGTATTCAGTTCATTTTGCTTTCCAAATAAACTTCCCTCACATAAGGGAAGAATTGTAGCATTTAAATGTAATCGGTTGAGTGGACATATATAACGAGCTTTTTGTAGACACACTTAATGTTTTCATTTAGTTCAGTTTTGATTACAAATGAACTAGCCCCTTATAAAGAAAGTCTCATGCCATAATAATAGAGTTGCTCTAAAAGATGGTGGTGAAGTAAAAGTGGCATGGTTATGATGATGTGGTTAACTAAGTCAACTAGAATTACAAGAGCTTTTGAGATGCATTTGAAAAAGATGGAAGATTAGTGAGTCTGGAGGGCTACGAGTGGTGGCAATTCTTCTTGCGTTGGGTGTAAGTGCACCCACACGGCCACACTTGATACTTGATCCATCCATCCATCCATCCATCCTTCTCAATGTATATCTAGAAAAGAAGAAGAAGATGCAAAAAGCTTTTGAAATATGAAACAACAGCAGTTGATAGGGACCCTGTCTCTTCTGAATCTTTGAATTCAAACAAGCAATGGGTCTCTCTTGGGGGGACCCCATAGATCAAAAAAATCAGTAATACTACTCTACTTTTCTTAGCCTATGTTGTATGTATCGTTTAACTTTTCTAAGAAAAAACAACACCAAGCTTGATTAACGGTATGCCAATAGCTTCAAATAAAGTGCTCCCTTGATATAATTGATGCGGTGGTAAAATTTATGAAGCGCGCTAAGGTAAAATTTTAGCACGAAATAATAAGGGTACGAGGAAAAGTTTTAAGACCTCAATTATAAGGAAAACAGGGACCATATATGAATATGATATATGGAGTGCTAGCCTATGTTGTATGTATTGTAACGTAGTTTTCTTAAATCTGGCCAAATTTGATCTGAGCCAACTTCTATTTTGGTGGAAATTGTGGTTTTTTTTTGGGTTGAAATAACCTGAAAGAGCCACTAACCGCTTAAATTATCATTTAGTTCAATTTTTTTATTGCCACATCACTTTAGGTTCCACACATTTTCATTTAGTATTTTGTCATTGTATTCTATCTATGCAGTTATTTTGGTTTCCACCACTGTATTCTTAGTTTCTCAACTCTTTTGTTCGTTTCAATTTTTTATTTTGGAATTGTTTAATTGTTGGATGTTGGGTGTTTCAATATATTATATTTGCTATATTCTATTATCTATTTCGTTTTCTAGATTGTTGTGTTTTTTTGAATAGGTTGAAAGATTGTATCTTTCAGTTGAGAATTGGGTTAATTTATCTTGTTGTGATAGTGTGGGAATAGTTTGCACCTTTGACCATAATATACCTCAATCTCTCTATAGATTTGTTATTAACTTATACATTTTCCTTCATTTGTTGCTAATTTGATATATGTTGTTGATTTGAGAAAATAGTTTATTTTGATAAGTTATCTTTACAATTCACAGCACTCTACTCATTTCTCTTCATTTCTACCATTATGGCATAAAGGAGCTTAGAAACTTATCATTCACACTTGGTCACTGAATTTTCAGTCACAACTGTGTTAAATTTGATGGTTTCTTCCTCAATCAAAGTAGGTCTCTAATCCCTTAAGTTCAATCGCACAAAATTTGGCCTTGCATATCATCAATTTGCGATAAATCACTTAATTTATATGGTTCATTCTTTTGCACTCTCTCCAATCTCTAAAATAGCTCAAGTTTATGAAGAGTAATTATAACACAATTAATCATATAGATGTTTGCCATAACTAATCAATTTGGCCTTGCACATCATCAAACCATAACTAATCAATTTGATTAAGTAACAAATCTTAACATATATGATGGATTCACACCAATACATGGTATACACAAATCAAAAGGACAACTTATAAACTAGACACTTAGGTAATGTTTTGATGGAAAAAATCCTTCTTTTTGGATTGAGATTGAAATCTTGTTACGGTTTAAATCCACTAATTTTATTTTGAAAGGAACAACTTTTAAACTTGACACTTAAGTCATTGATCCATCCAATAAATTAATAAATGTGTTGTATAACTTATTGTTTGATTGTGCATTTCAATGAAAAATGATCTCATTAAGTTATTACACTTTCTTATATGGTTTATTAATTGCAATTATCATTTACTAGGTAGCTATATCTGAAACATTTGAGACTATATATATTAGGAATTGATGAATATTTGGATAAATCTTGAAAAACAATACAAACGTTAACAACTTATGTACTTCGTTATTAAGAATTGTTAAAATTTATCCACTGATTGGCTGTAAAACTTAGGATCAAGATGTCTACTAACCGAGAATGGATATATAGTTTTATCGAAAATGGGTATACACGACTTGAGTTCATTAACGGAGTGAACAAGTTCATAGCTTACGCTAAGGCACACTACATGACATTCGCCACCGAGGGGAAGATTCGGTGTCTATGCACCTATACAAAGTGTCGTAATTATTCCTACTATGATGTGAACACTCTAGAATATCATATACTTCGTCGAGGCTTCATTCTGGGATTTCACTGTTGGTCGAAACACAGGGAGGAAGAAAATAGGTTACTCAATATGTACTTGATGAACCTAACAAAACGATGAGATGCGATGACCATGAAAAGACACATGCAGTCGACCATTATACATCGTATCATGAAATGGTGCACGACTTGGCAGGTTTGAGTTGCAATTGGTGTCGTGCCTAACAACCTCCAAATCCTTATTTTCAAAAGTTGTATGAAATGCAGCAAGTCAGCTGCTATGGCTGGGGTACGAGAACATGACCAAATTCTCGACAATTGTGAGACTCCTAAAAATCAAATCAGAACATCGTATCTCTAAAAAGGAGTATGATAAGATTCTTCGATTTTTTTAAAGATGCATTGCCGAGTAACAATTGTTTGGTTGATAGCTTTTACAACGTGAAACAACTGATGCATGGGATGAGGCTAACAGTCTAGCAAATTGATTATTGTGAGTCAATGTGCTTGATTTATTAGGGTGAGGATTCAAAGTTGATGACGTGTAAGTTTTGAGGTGAGTCGAGATATGAACAAACCAATTGTGAAGGATGGAGTGGCGTGCAACGACCTTGGAAAAAATGTATTATCTCCCTATAGCCACCTTGATTGGAGCGTTTATTTGCGTTTAAAGCGACGGTGAGGCACATGTGGTGGCATGGAGAATACGTTCACTACAAAAAAACAGCAAATCAGAAACGGAAATTTCCGTCTCTGATTTGTTAAAATTCCGTCTCTAATCGCAGTCAGAAACGGAATAGAGACGGAATCAATTCCGTCTCTAAAAACGCCGTCGCTGATTCAATCAGAAACGGAATTCAATTCCGTTTCTGATTTAGAGACGGATCAGAAACGGAATTTATTCCGTCTCTAATTCCGTTTCTGATTAGAGACGGAATAAATTCCGTTTCTGATTATTTCCGTCTCTGATCCGTTGCTAATCAGAGACGGATCAGAGACGAAATTTGATCCGTTTCTGATTTATGTATCTACATAAACGAAAATTAGAGACGGAAATAGCAACGGAATCCAAAGATTCCGTTGCTATTTCCGTCTCTAATTTTCATTTTTGTTTAGTTTTTAAAGTCTTACATATATAGGTCTCAATCCAAGCACATTTAACTTCGCCAATATATAATAAAAATCATCGCCTGCACCCCCTCCAACAACTCCTTGGGGGTGCTAACATCCCCAAAAAAAACAAAATTTGACATTCATACATCGACAATATATATCAACAAATATTCAATTGAGAGAACAAAAATGTAAAAATCAAAAATTGAAAAAGATATATATCCAAAAAAAATTGTATAGTATTAAAATGCTCCAAATTTCTAAGTATTCACAAAACCACCAATCCTATTGTTCAACAACCACAAAAAAAAAAAAAAAACTTACAATCCTATAAATATGCACAAAAAGAATTATCAATCGAAAAGTCTTGAGATGTTCTTCAACACCACCCGCACAGCCAAGGGACATTTGAAACAACTTAATAATTGAATAGTTGAACTTAAATTTTTCAGGGACATAAGCATCATAGGAGATAGAGCTAAGGTAGAAGAGCAATGACTCACATCGAACTTATAGTGACGATCCCTGCACTCGACCATCAAAGTCTACAAACAAGCAAAAAGATTAACATTAATTCATTTGAGATTTAAGAATCCACAAACGATGATAAACACTTGCATATACTTGATTTAAGTAAATTAAATTCTTACCAATCCAAAGAGGAGGAAGATAGCAATGTTTGTCATTTTCACTTTTATCTTCATTTTCTAAAAACATATAAGAAAACAAAAATATGCTACCTCATAGATAGACCAAAAAACTCATAAGACTATTTTCAATCAATCCACTTTCACAAGCTACAAAATTTATCATAAGCTCACTCATCTCATTTCAAACCGAGCTTTTTTAACTTTCAAGAACCAAACAATAAACCTGTTTAATCCATTTCATAAAGATCGATTTACATTGGCTTTCAAATTTATTGCAACCAACCCCTTATTTTCCAAGCGTGACGGTGACTCCTTTACCTTTATCTAGAGCACACAATATTCTACATAGGTTGAGTTTGACAATATCAACTTGATGAGGAACTAGGATACCTTTTAAGTTGTGAAGTATGAACTTAATGAGTATCAAACTATTGATCACACCAAAAAAAATGATATGGACTTGTTATTGCCTAAATTTAAAGAAGACATATCCTTATTCAAACAACAATGCAAATTATAGATCATATTCAAGTAAAGTTTAGGCATTAAACCACTTAATCGAATATTTCAATCAAAAAATGAATGAACCAAAACCAATTTTAAATATGTTTTTCATGGATTCTTAAAGTAGTATTTACTGAGTTTATTTAAAAAATATTAAAATTTGAACCAAAACCAATTTTAAATATTTCTTCTAAAGGACATTGCAAGGGATTTCAATGATGAATCTAGATATTTTAATACCAAACGTAGCACTATACCAAAAAGCCGTAAAGGCCAGTATTCCCTTTAAAGCAATGCATAGAGTATAAACCTAAATTACACAAATAAAATGTTGGTATCACTGCTGATACAATCAACTCTTACAATATAACTCTATCTTAACACAATACCAACTGAACTTTTGAAAATGTTACTTTTTCAATAAAAGATCGAACCATGTTCTCAACTTGTGAACGAAGAGAAGGAACCGAAGTGTCAAGTGATTCAAAGCCTAGGTAGCAAGCTTTCTTTCATTTCATACTCAAATATGGGTGTCTATGCTTCATGTATGTGCTGAAATCTTAGGGCTTTTGTTTCTTACTCTTTGGGAAAACTTTGGTCTAATTATAATTGTTACAAAGCTCTTAAAGGACCCAATTGATGGTGTCAAGAACTGGTCAAGAAACATAAGCTAGCTTGTACAAAAGATGAGTGGTACGACAACCGACATTCGAGAGCGTAACACAACTTAGAAATGAAAGGAAAGACATTGGGAGAGTGGTAGCCTCTGGGAAATAGAGTTTTGAAAAATTGTAGTGTTGCAAGCTATAACTAACCATAATTGGTTATGCTTATTGAAAGGGTACAAAAGAGCGAGGAAACTTCTTTGACATCGAGATATTTAGTAGTGTTGGATATGAGTTATCAAGGACTTTAATGGACTGATTGAAGTGGAAATCATAAAGAATTAGACTTAAAGTGCCCCTTTAAATAGAAATCTTTCCTTGGCATGTTCTATTGGGTTTACCTGCAAGGAATATACTATTGATGTAAAATCAGCTAGGGAAACTTGCTCTAATTACACATTCCTATAAGATGGAATTAGTTAGAACAATTGCAAGACAAGAAATGGATTTGATTGGTAAACATGAGGAATTAAGGAACATTTTCATATAGTGAAAATGAAACTACTACCATGTTGGAAACTTAAACCAAGTAAGTGCATAAAACATACATACAATTAATACATTGAATATAAGTTTAAGTAGCGAGTAAGATTTAAAGAATGGAATGCCAGTTCAAGTAATTCTTATTTGAATACATCTAGACTGGACATTATCATAGACTCACATTGGTAAATTATAGTAGGAGTTTGAATATTACCAGGGTGATAGGGGACCAAAACATCAGTGGAATACTTGATTGATATTTTCATTCGATTGTGAACTTGGCGGTTAGTTAGGCATGGAAATTAAAATCAATTAAGAGACTTTTCAGAATCTAATGAACAAATAAAATGCTCAAAGAAAGATTACCTTGTCATCGAGTGAAAAACACAACATGCAATCTCTTGAGCAGTTGGGAATGGTCATAAGATCAAGAAGTCCTGGAGAAGCCATCTTTGGGAATACTAGAAGAATCGAATACTTGCTCCCCTCGGTATCAAGCGCAAAATCTTTATCGAGAAACAAACTCGCTTCCCATGTTTCACCGATTTGGGCATTGGCCAAAAATTCAACCCCACAACCCCTACCAGAACCGGGAAGCTTCGGTGAGCGGTGAGAGAGGTCGAGAGAGAGAGAGAGAACGAACGAGAGATCGGCCTATGCACGAGAGAGATCGAGGGGGGGTGATGGGAGCGGTGAGCAACACATCTAGCGAGAGGCGAGAGCGGTGGATCGGTCGGTGAGCGGAGAGATAGCGAGAGAGCGGGGATCGGAGAGAGAGCGGAGAGGGAGCGACATCGATGAGCGGTGAGCGGGGTGAGCGGGGAGGGGGTGAGCGGTGACCGGGCGAGAGAGAAGCGAGAGCGTGCGTTTAGGATTGAGCGAGAGAAAGGCGAGAGATCGTTAGGGTTGAGCGAGAGAGAAGAGAGAACGCAGAGCGTTAGGGTTGAGAGAGAGAGAGAGAGAGAGAGAGAGAGAGAGAGAGAGAGAGAGAGAGAGTGTGTGTGTGTGTGTGTGTGAGTCTTGGGTCCCTATTTTTGAATCATCAAGATCGAATACGCACGAATCTCGAGATTAATGGACGGTTGTAAAAAATGAAATTTTTGGTGGGAATGTTGGCGCCATTTTTTAGAGACGGAATTAAATTCCGTCTCTAATTCCGTCTCTAATTCCGTCTCTGATCCGTCTCAATTCCGTCTCTGAATGCTTCCGTCTCAATTCCGTCGCTAACTTATTTTTTTAGAAACGGAACTTAATTCCGTTTCTAATTCCGTTTCTGATTTAGAAACGAAATTTATTTCCGTTTCTAATTCCGTTTCTGATTTGCTGTTTTTTTGTAGTGGTTTCAGATGACATTGTAATGTAACTTTGTTTTGATTCTATTGCATGGAAGCATTTCAATGATGTGAATGCCGATTTTAGCACTGAAATACATTACATTTGTTTGGGGTTATGTACATATGGTCTCTAACCATTCGGCCAGTCCAAAAAATAATACTCATCATGGTCTGTAATTATAACTCCTTACAACCTACCCTTCTCAATGTGCATGAAGAAGGAGTTCATGTTTTTAATGGTCATCGTGCCTGGTCCGACTAATCCTACAAATCAAATCGATGTCTTCCTACAGCCCTAGATAAATGAGTTGCAAGATTTATGTCATGAAGGAGTACTTACCTAGATAAATGTGCACTCATGTGCACTGTCAGCAATTTCCATGCTTATTGTATGTTGTCTAGTTGGAGCATACATGGCAAGTATTCAGGGAGGAGAAACAAGCATTTTTTGGGACCTACCTTACTGGAAGACGAATCTTATTAGGCATAACTTGGATTTCATGCATATTAAAAAAATATATTCGACAACATTTTCAATACAATTATGAGTGTTCTTGGGAAAAGTAAGGATAATGTAAAGTCAAGATTAGATTTAAAATAAATTTGCAATCGACCTTCCCTCGAATATCATCCCACTTCCAACTCATATCCTAGAGCATGTTATGCACTCGATAAATGTAAAAAAGAAGTCCAATGTGACTGGATACAATGGTTGAGGTTTCCTGATGGTTATGCTTCAAATATTTGTCGATGTATGGACGCCAACAAATTGAGGATGTTTGGAATGAAAAGTCATGACTGTCATGTGTTCATGTAGAGATTGATACCTATTACCTTTCGTGAACTACTAGATGATAAGGTGTGGATTGCAATTAGCGAGTTTAGTTTATTTTTTCAAGACTTGACTACTAAGAACCTTAATATGGCGCAAATTGAGTTGTTGCACTCCAACATTCCCAAAATATTATGTAAATTAGAGCTAATCTTCCCACCAAGTTTTTTTGACTTACTGGAGCATCTTCCTATACAGTGTATACCCCTAGCATAACAAGGCTCATATTACGGGACCCGTACAGTTCCGGTGGATGTATCCGTTCAAGAGGTAATCTTTGTAAATAATAAACATTTATTGTAATGAATAATCAATATCTTACTTTATGTTGGTTAGAATTGCCTAATTTAACGGGCGTACATTCTAAATGTTTAATCTTATCATATAGGTATCTTAAGCATTCGAAGAACAATGTTAGGAACAAGGCTAAAGTAGAAGGGTCTATATGTAATGCATAGTTAGTTGAGGAATCAACTTCTTTTTTTTTTTTCCTTTTGCTTCGAGGATCATATTAGTATTGCACAAGAACGATGTTGAGTCGTTAATTATGTAATATTATATATAGGTTATCTATATATTTTTATTGTCAAGTGTCCAAAATACTAGCTTAATTGCGTTTATTTATTATTTTCAGGGTTAATGAAGTGCGCGATCGAAATCGAGAGTGAAAAGGGCGTGAAGAGGGAGTTTTGGAGATCGGTGGCGAGTTGCATCAAAAAGCAAACTGCACGTATTTCGAGACATCATTGGTTGCATTGATAACGTGCTTAATTGAAGTGCATGTACAGAGGACGTTCATTATTCCATTCAGCATAATTGAATTAGGAATTGATGACATCAGCATGATGTCATAATAAAATAAAAACCTATCGGCAGTTGCAAGTGATGCATATGACCTACATAAGAACAAAGCCTTTGATCTTCATCGATCCATGTGCTACATATAGAGATCAAGGCTAATTAACAAGCGTGCAACAGAGGCAAAGTGGAAGGAATCAAATTAGCAAGCTATAAATACAAGTAAGAGATTTATTTGGCAGGGTGATTCGGCCTCTCGAGCCGAACTCTCTTCTTCCCCATTCTATATTTTTATTTGTTCTTTGTGTTCTTCAACTATGCGAGGCTAAAACCTCTAACCTAAGCAAGATTGCGAGGGAGGTTCGACTGCGCATATCAATGGATTTGTGAGATTTATATATTTTAATTTCAATCTTTTCATTAATATTTTATTTTCTTTGGTATTGTTTCAATAATCGAGGTTAAATTCATGTTTAAATCTTGATTTACTCGCGGTGTGTCGTAAGCATCCTTACTTGTGCAATAAAACCACACTAGTGGCAATTGATCTTACCAATTGATTAGTCTCTTTTGGGGCTGGTTGAATATCTTGAGTATAGGGTTATACGTTTGACTAAAGAAATAGTCACCGTCGTACCTTAGATATCGAGATTAGGAAGTGCGAGGAATCGTGTACGTTACCGGTTCTATAGCTACACTAGGATATTTCGATTTGCATATTTACATATATCGAAGACCAAATCCAATCTTTTATCGAACCGAACTTGTATGTCTTGACCTAGGTATTTTTATTGATTGTTTTCAAATTATTTTCATTGTTTTGTTTATTTATTTAAAACATTTGTTAATTTATTCATTCTCTAAAACCCTCGATTTCCCTTTTCGTTATTTTTGACCTTAGAAAGATTACCAATCCTTGTGGGATTGACCCTTTGCCACTATTCTACAAGATAGTTGGTTTAGGTATTTTAATTTTATTGACGCGTTCGGCGCGCGTCAAACGACACCAACAAAATGACGTTAGAGGGGTAGGTCCGAGTTTTTCTAACAATGATACATTCTCGATTTTCACGTATTTGGGATGACCATTGGGCAAAGCGAAGAAACGATACCTTCAGTTGGAGAAGTATGTTGTAGCTCATCAATACGTGTTACTAAATTTCCTGATGTATATCCATTTGTTAGGTATTACAATTCAGGTTGATTTTTCCTCTCACTGTTTCGTTAGTGCAGTGTTTAATATCGTATCAATTTTTAGTAGCATATTCAAGTCCATCGTTCGTTTGCGAGAACCTAACATCACTGATCAAGCTATCGAGACCAAACTTGAGCAACAATTTGCAACGTGGTTCTCGCAATATGTACGTAATATTCTATATACACTTACTTAAAGTCAGTTTAGTTTTTCACATTTCGTTTTGTAACATGCAATTTTGTTTCCTTAATGTTATATATCAGGTTGATGAAAACTATGTGCCAGAAGCAATTCGTCAAATTTCGCAAGGGCCAATACGTTCATGCACGAGTTACCCTGCATACCTCGTTAATGGATATAAGTTTCACATCTTGTCATATGGTACAAAGAAGACAACACAAAACAATGGTGCACGAGTTAAAGACGGGAAACTACACTGACTATTATGAGGTACTTCGAGACGTAATTTGAATCAATTACCATGATGGGTCACTCTATACAATATTGTTCAAGTGTGATTGGTTTGATCTTATTCGGAATGGTACGCGACGACATCTAAAATTGAGTTTGGTTGAAGTTCATAAAAATCGTCAATTCAATAAGTACAAGCCCTTCATATTAGTGATGCAAGCATATTTAGTATATTATCTTCCTTACCCTTATATCAGGAGGATGGAACAAATTGATTGGTTAGCTATATGCAAGCTTTAACCAAATTTTGTAGATGAACCCAATGTTTTTAGTTTAGAAATTGTCTTCATGGCTGATCAAAATAATGATACCAACGTCATGGAAGTTGACGTAGACACATCGGTGTCGATGGCCATTGATTAGACATGTGAAATTACGTCTGATAATGATGAGTTCAAGATGAATGTAGATGATGAGGAAGAGGATGAACTCACATCGTTAGCGATGATGAGTTAGAGTGATTGAAGTGAGTTTCAATAGTCCAATTTAGCAGTTTGCTTGGAAAATGATGTTTATGTACAACTTCTATATCTTTATGATTGTTATATGTATCAATTGACCTACTTGTTTATGTAATTGATATAGATTCCATTATATTTGGCGAAAGGTAAGGGTATGGTCATATGGAGGATGAGGCTATGAAGGACCTCAACGGAGCCATAAAGGAGAGGAGGACTAATGGACGGGGATTGCTACGACACACGCCCCACTTTCCCATCCGGATGATCAGTACTCATTACATCTTACTCATTTGTACTCGCCACATCACACCACTTCATCACTTTTGGGCTATTCCTACTCACGTCACGACACCAGACCCTCACCACATTAACCAGTTCGTGACATCTAGTTCGTCTATACCCACCTTATAATTTTGGACCATCATCATCAAATTATACCACCTCATTGCATCCCGACCATCCATACCCACATCAGCAAGCCACACTATCAACATTAAGTACTATACACACCTAATAATGGTGCTAGCCCCTTGGCATCATACCATGCCACACCATTTCCTCCAGGTTCGTGACATCACGCTACACCATCACCTCTAGGACATTTATATCCACACGAGCATGGTATCAGGCCCTCATCTTCAAGTCATGCCACCACTTCACCTCATATTCCATACCATTTGAGTCATCCCGTTCATTCTCTTGGGGTAGGTGACCAACACACTTCTACATCGCATAGGCCCCTAGCACGACCTAGGACTCCATCCTTGAGGTTATCCACTGATAGGTCACCATCATCAATACCACCTATGATTGAGGAGATCCCATACTTTTTCAGAACACCGAAACAGAAGACGAAAACCTTCGATTCATCTCATTACTGAGCCTGGCATGTACGTTAATCTTCATAATATATACTTAGTACATAAAAATAATTCTTTCACATACCAACTTAAATGTTGAAATGGTAGGTGACACACTTCTTCCATGTCAGCTGGGAAGATGAGTTTAGTTTTCAAAAGTGGATATCTGAAAGAAAGATGGAAATGAGAATATGTTCCTCAATCCAAACGAGATATATACCGACTTAGGTGGAAGGTTAGTAACTTCCCATTACTTCTGATGCACAAAAGAACAATTGGCGTATCATTGTTCATTACTTGTTTATTTATAGGTGTTATTCAGTTGGGAGTTATGGATTTCATTTGCAATATACAAAGTGTGGTGTCAAAAGGCAGTCATCCGACACACCGGCAATATATATAAAGTTGTGAAGAAGAGAATAACAACCATTTACTTGATAGATGAGGTGTTTGAGAATTACAAAAGAGTACGAGCGACTGACGAAGAATTCAAGAAGAAGTCAGAACAAATAAGCACGAATAGAATGTTCGAGGTGGGAAGGCTAGGCACTGGTATTTTGTTGCACAGTGCCGGATCTATATCCTCGAGACACAATGATGATACATGTTACATACATAAATTAAATTAATTATATCTTATACAATCTACTATTTTTTAAGTCAACGAATAATGATAAACTACTAATTCCGCAACTCGCTTGTAGGAGAAGAAGCTCGAACGATATCCCACACGCCAGGAGATGTTTCAACACCTCCACACCTATGACCACGACAACCACACTTTCATCAATCAGAGATCAACGAGGATTGATGTAAGTAATGCGAAATTGTATATAAATAGTTTTCTAGACAACACATGTAATACGTTCATTTCAAACAACATTAGAGTTAACTCACACTAATCATTGATTTAATGCATGCTAAACTCACTCGGAGATTGGAGGAGTTATCCACTTAGTCCCCTAACACACCAACTGATGATGATGCAGTTCACCTTGAGGTGGTGCCACTAGTCGAGGGTCGTGTCTATGGACTATGGTCGTAAGGTTGTAATGCACATATCCAATCTAGAGGAGAAACACGCTCATCTTGAAAACTAACGTATAGACCTTGTGAGTTGGAGAAGCTACATAAGGACCACCAAAGGTTGCAAGAGAAAGTGCCGAAGGAGCAAATGGAGCGGCAAGACAAAATGCAGAGGTAAAAGATGAAACGACAAGAAGAAAATCGAGAGAAGCATGACCATTTGGTGCATATAGAGGCATTATTGATGCAACACCTTGGGATTAGGCCCTACGCGCCTCCACCACTGCGACCTCCACTATCCCCAACTACGGAGCGTTCTGGTCCTCAGAGTGACAACATTCGTGAGGGTGTCTACGTTGTTTAAACTCAACGTTTGACGACCACTGGATTACCTTTGGGTCCACAACCACCTTCTCAGTCTACGCACCTAGATGACCACCAGCCTGGACATTGGAGCAATCCACATAGAGAGCTACCTTAAGATACATAGTAAATTTTAGACGATGATGAGGAGTTTATGTTGCAACTTATGTCATTTCCGCAACCACCGTCACGATAGGAATGATTTGATGTTACACTATTTATTGGTTGAAAACGATGTAGTTTGTTTCAAACTTTGATGGGTTTTTTGTAGGAAACTTATGTTGTGGTACTGTGTTTTGTCGTAGTAATGTTGTCACCTATTTTTTGACTTAATTGGTTCTTATAGTAAGTATGGTTAAAGGTCTAATTTTAATTACTCGTGAGTTTTTATTAGTTTAGCTATTTAACATTGCAGACTCGGAGAGAAGTGACATATTCTTTCTAGATATGTGGAAGGTTAAGAGTCAAGATTTTTTGGGAAGGAGCGTCAAGACAAGGTGATGTTTCTAACTCGACACTATTTCCGTCTTTCTTTGCAAGATATATGGGCACTTGTGCAGTTTTTCAGTAACTCAAACAGAAATGTGTGTTTTTTTTTTTTTTTTTTTTTAATCTATTCCATTTTTATTTGCATCTATTTGTCTATGTAATTGATAGGCACAATAGCTAATATATGAATATATATATGCTATTATTCTCATACTTAGATATATTTGGATTGAATGAAGCTACCTTGTCATCAATAATGAACCTGAGTCTCTCATTATTATTTTCCCTGCCCTTTGTATCATAATTATCATTGTCTTATTCTTTTTTTTTTTATCTAGGCTACTCTCCATGCTTCTAGACAAGCTGTTGCTTTTGTTCATGGTGATGATGTTATTTACAAGTTATTCACTGAACTAGCATATCGTTACAAGTAATTTCTTTTTTCATTTTTTACTTTCTATTTTTCAACTTTTTAGGTCCACTTTTGGAAATGAAAGGGTTGATTGGTGTACAAATAGAGATCGCACAGGTGGATATACAAGATTGCTTCAAACTCGCATACGAGTTGGGGATGTTGCACCAATGGCATATATTGAGTAAATCCCTCTTCTTAATTTGCATAAAACATTCATCAAAGTGGATTAGTGATATCGAATGAATTAATCAATGACATGGGCGCATTGTGCCGCATTTTATTACATTTTATCGTAACGTTGCTCTAGATACGGTGTGCATTAGTTGCATAGATTATTGTAGACTATTGTTTTCTTATTGTAGGCCTTTTCTACTCCCATTTTATGGCATGTTCATTGACAGCGAATTAGCTGACATTGGAATTGCTATGGGCTTTGTTGGAACTGAGGTATTTGTTTCTTCTTACTTTTCACCATTATTTGGAGTAGTTACTCAGTCTTATGTCCATAAAAGATGCGATAGTTGGCTTTGAATTTGCTTAACAAATAGCGTTTTGATATGCTTTGAATGTTCTTGTTCTCAACTTTTCTATTGGCATGAATTTCTTAATCAAACAAGTGCAATTTCTTTGTTTACTTATTTATTTGTTGTTCTTTATTTGCTTACCCATTTGTTGCCTCCTCTGGAGTTTTTTTAACCATTGTACAAGGTTTTCAAAATCATGCAAATTGAAATGTATCCCAACTTGCCAGTGAAAATCAATGGAATTTTTTTGGGCATTCTTACGCTATTTGAAGCATGTTTGAAGCATTCATGATGAAAAAAATATTATATTAAGATTGAACTCCTCTGCCCAACCATTACACCCATAACCATATATTGTGTCAGTGATGTTGCATTGCATATGAACGATATTACTGTAGCACCTCTTACATACTAAACTACTTAAGAATCTTAGATCTTCTCATCGACTCCTAGATTTTCATTTTGTTTCTATGTTGGAATCCTTTATTATATTTTCCATGTTTATTCGTAATATAGTTTTTGCAACATGCTTAATGGAATTATCTTTCTTCTCTATACTTTGTAGTGTAATTTGGGTTCTTTTACAATGAGCGTTTTTTTTTTTGGTAAAATCTAGTATAAGCCTATTGACAATGTTGTTAAATGAATAACTAAGGAAATAAGCAGATTCTAATTTCTTAATTTGGTTTCTATCTCTCATTAAATGAGTTAGTTACGTTGATGTTAATTAATGTATATTTATTTGAGCCATCATAAGAAATTTAAGGTACTATTATGTTATTAGCTTTTTCAACAACCAAAACCAGTTTTTAATGTTTAATTTTCTTTTCTTGGTTTTAGGTTTCTTTGAAATGGATTAAAAAATATTATTGTCTATTAATTTTATTTGCGCTTGATGGCCTAAACATGGATTGAGAAGTAGTGTTGTTTTGAATTGGTATATTACCATGTCCATTGAGCTTGCACACATGAGAGAACTCTAGCTATTAGCTTTTTTTTTGTTGAATAGGCTATTAATATGTTAAACTGCACCTACAAACCTTAGTCCTAAAATTACTATGTTACACAAGTAAAATATATTCTGTGAAGGGCAAGTATATATGTATGTACTTGTATGTGTATATATGCTTATATAAATCTGATTATATGCATAGAAATACTTTAATTGGAAGTGGTTGGCTTTTATTTATGGGAAGATATGAATGTTGAATGGATTTAATTATTAATTATTTAGTTAGCTATTTATTTTTCTCTCAAATGTATATATTGTAAGTTTAAATTTTATCATTTTGGACAATTTCCCTGCAATAACTTTTAATTCAGACTAATATGCTTGAAGTTGTTCTTAGAAAACATTACTTCACACTGCTTTAGTTTTAGTTCTCATTACATCTTTCTTTAGGCTATGATTGATGAAAAAAATGGTTTTCTTGTTCTCTTAAGAAACTAGTCGTACTAATATATAAATATAGGCAGCGTTTTCAAAGGTTATGAGTCATGTTGATATTCAGTTGCTTATTTCTCCAATTGTTATAACTCATAGTAGGCATGCTTTAATTTGGAGTTCAAGCATGTTGGCTTGAATTTATTCCGACTTTTAGGACACATATCATCAATCACAAAATTTTGCTTTTATAAGATTCTTGTACTAAATTGAGTAAAATTTAAGAGTATTATCCATATAGCCGACCCTAACTATTTTGAGATTGAAGTTTTGTTATTGTTGCTTTTATTCTATCGTTGTTGTGAGTTGTAAAATTCTTGTGAATCTACCAAATTAAGACTTGTAATGTAGAATTGACCAATATGTTGTAATTAGAATGTTGTCATTTGCCTACATTGCTTTATTATGAGAACTGATTAATTTTTTATAATGTAGCTTTAAATTATTTATTTTTCATGTTTCAAATTGGCACTAGAGTTTTTTTTTTAATTACTATTATTGGTTGCCTGGTTCTCTTTTGATCAAAAAGTTATTCTCCTTTATGTTTTCATGGTCAATCTCATGTTCTTGTTGTTGTAGAGTTTTGATACCACGAAGTTACCTTCCAATAAAAAAAGTTGATTCAAAAGGCACAATTATGGGATTCCTTATTGCAGAGCAACATAATCATTCTTATTATCATGAAAGGTACAGAAAATTAAAGGTTCATGTACATAGACATACATGTCATGTGTTTTTAAAAAGAAATTAGCCTTTCAAGGCCATCTACAAATATTCACTACCCTGTCATTGATTTTTAAGAAGTCAATTTCCTAGTGAGTCTTTTTACATAGATTTTGTTGGTAGTTGCTTAGATTGGTCTTAAGCTTCTCATATAAATTTGTCACTGTCGATTCCTTCCTTGATTTTGACATCATATGTTGATTGTATTATGTTGCATTGTTGCTCTTCTTGGCAGGTTGATATGCTTCATTGTTGAGCTATTTTTAGAGCATCTTGAATACTTTGCCGAATAATAAATTCGAAGAGTTGAGGCATGATAAGTGAAAGCTGACGACGTCTAAATGTTAGATGAGGAATTGTTTTTGTGCATGTTATCATCAATAACAATATTGCAAGTAGATGTACATTCGTTATTTTCTTAGTTAGGAATGGAAATAAATAATTCTGGACATTCATCCTTTAATTTATTTTTTGTTTTATAGTTTTTAGAATAAATAAATTTATAAATTAATTTTTACTAGATCCCAGATAGCAAAGGGACAAGAAATTTGTGACAAATACGTCCGTGCCGACTGGATCCCAGTCAGCAGAATAATAACAAATTCGTGACAAATACGTTTGATTGGATTCCAGCCAACAACATATGTTAGCTTGTCGCTATTCAGCGATAGAGTTTGTCGCAATTGTATTGCTAAACATTGACGGATTGGTAAGTCTGGCGCTTATTCTACTTTGCGACAAAGAGATCAGCAACAAGCTATTTATGTCATAGATCTGTTGCAGACCCCATTAACGACAAACAGGTTTGTTGCTAAATTGGTGTTTTCTTGTAGTGTAGGTTCAAGAACATGTGGCCAAGACATAAATTTTAGGTTTACTGTTGTCAAATTGAACCTTTTTTCATGGAATTTGGTTGAAAACTCCGATCTAAAGGTACATTGGGCTGATGTTGGGTTTTGGGGTTCATACGCAGTGGAAAACTCAAAACAATTTTTGAAAAACCCAAACAGGATAAAAAATAAGTTCCATTACACTTGATCTATAAAAGTAAACCATACTTTAATCTATGATTTCTTTCTTTGATCGATCGATCTCCAAGACGTTCAAGCGTTCATCCTCTATCAGAAATCCACACATGAACAGTGACCACAATTTGGATTACTAGCCCCAAGAGAGATTGAAAACATTTTCTTTCTCTCCCATAATCTAGAGAGCTTGAAAATAGTAAAAATGAAAATCTTATTTCATTTTAGGGTTTCAACCTCTATTTATATGTGTAGATAAGCCCTCACTTAAAATTCATTCATAATACAACTATTGTATTTATGCAGTTTTCAAAAATTACACATATGCCCCTATTAATAAGTTATCATATAATAAATCGTAAGGGCTTTTATGTCATGAATTTTATCATATAAAATTCATTACTCTGGACTAATTGAAATTGCGCAAAGCCGTTCTTTGTGTGTGACCCAATAGGTTCATGCGATGTTGGCAGTGAACCAAAATCATTTTGGTACACAAGTTATAAGCGGTCTCTAGCAAGGCATTATGACTACTCAAGTAGCATGAATATCAAAATCGATACAACCTAATGAATAACATATATCATTTCTTTTTGTCGCGTGATATCCTTTGATTAAACATAAGGCATGGAAAGTCACCCTTAATGTTCAATAGCACTGGTCAGGATCCTTAGGTAAACTAAAAACATCCAAGTGACATTGATCATATTAACTCACATGGACTTGGTCATTATCAATCTATCATATAAAGGTATCCACTGATATCTTTTTCTATACAAGAGTAACAAATTCTATCTTGATTACACACCTTCAAATATTATTCACATGGTAACCAATCACAATCTTTATAATAATCCGGTTAAAGACAACATTTTATTGTTTTAAATTACCATGCTCTTAATATTAAAGTCAATGTCAATCTCAAGTCGAAGGACTAAATGGTATACCTATCATGAGTAACATCTATGACTTAATCCATGTAGTGTTCTCATAGCGGGTCGGTCCTGTACCTTGTTTTCTAACAAGTACTCATGATCTCTATTCGTATCCCTATATTCATGATCATCACGTGACCATCAAGCAAGATAAACACTAGCCTTAATTCATTATAATTCCTAATATAATGACTGACTAGGGATATTTAGGATATTTCAACAAATACCTATGGATCTTATTATATCATAAACATGCAATCACTTATAATAAAACAACAAATAAAAAACTCAATTTTATTAACTAAAATTGTAAGATAAAAAAATATTTGTAAATTGAGCTAGGGCACATGCCCAAACATCTTCCACTAGCAATAGGGTCAATCATTCGTGTATTTAATACCTAATGACCTAATATGACCATCATGTTTCACTTGTGGAAGAGCATTCGTCAAACAATTTGCAACATTGTATTCTATAGGAGCTCAAATCTAAATGTCTCCTTTCTCAATGATTTCTTGAATGAGATGAAAACGTCTAAGTATATGTTTGGATTGGTGGTGTGATTTTAGTTATTTGGCTTGTGTTATCGCCCCGTTGTTGTCACAATACAAGCAAACGAGGTTAGCTATACTCGAAACCATACTAAGTTCAAAGATGAGCTTTTTGGTCCAAACTGCCTCCTAAGTCGCATCAGGCGCTACAATATACTCAGAAGAATATGCCACAGTTTCTTGCTTCAAAGTTTTTTAGCGCACTGCACCTCTATTCAAAGTAAACACATATCCAGATTGCAATTTGAAGTCATCTATATCAGTTTGAAAACTTGCATCTATGTAACCATTTACAACAAGCTCGTCTTACAAACTTTTATAGACTAAGAACACTTCATTTGTCATTCTCAAGTACTTAAGAATGTTCTTTACTGCTGTATAGTGACTCTTACTAGGATCAAACTGATTTCTGCTTGCTGTGTTTAAAGCATATGATACACGTGTTAGGTGCATAACATGACATACATGATAGATCCAATAGCTGATGCATATGGAATCATATTCGTGCGCTCTCGATCTTCATTATTCTTTGGACATTGAGTCTTATTCAAACTTATACCATGAAATATTGGCAATAACCCTATTTGAGAGTCTTGCATACTGAACCTATTTAGTACCTTACCAATATAAACATTCTGACTTGGACTGATCAGCCTTTTATATATATCCCTATAGATCTTAATCCTAAGGATGTAGGTTGGATTTCCTAATTCCTTCATTGAGAAACACTTCCCTAACCAAACCTTGACACTCAGCAAGGTTGGGAGGTCATTTCCAATGAGTAATATATCATCAACATACAGTACCAAGAAATCAACCATGCTCCTACTGACATTCTTGTATACAAAAGGCTCATCTTCATTTTTAATGAAACCAAATTTCTTAATTGCTTCATCAAAACAAAGATTCCAACAACGAGAAGCTTGCTTTAATCCATAAATAGATTTTTGAAGCTTGCATACCTTCTTAGAATTCTCAGGATGAACAAACCCTTCAAGATGTATCATATACACGTTTCTCAAGTAGTTTTCCATTTAGAAAAGTTGTTTTGACATCTATTTTCCTTATCTTATAGTCATAGTATGCGGCTATGAAAGTTAAAATTCTAATGGATTTAAGCATGGCTATAGGAGAAAAAGTTTCATCCTAATCAACACCTTTAGTCTGTTTGAAACCTTTTACTACTAGCCGTGCTTTATAAGTATGCACATTGTCATCAATGTCTATTTTCTTCTTAAAAACCATTTACATATAATGGTACTACAACCTTTAAGTAAATCAACCAGGTTCCAAACTTGGTTATCATACATGGATTAGAACTCGAAATTCATGGCACTAAGCCATCTATATGCCACAGGTCTAGACATAGCCTCTTGATAAGTAGTAGACTCATTTTGATCCATAAGTAACACCTCACTACTATCAGTAATAAGAAAACCAAATCTCTCAGGCTGATATCGTACCCTATCAAACCTACACTGACCTTGTGATACCTGTGGAGCTTCAATTAGTTCATGACTTTGTTGATCTCCCACTGGAGGTTGAGTGTTTATTTGTGGTTCTTCAATTTCTTCTAGGATTAATTTATTCTCATTGTTGTCTTTTGAAATAAACTATTTTTCCATAAAGACACCATTCTGATCTATAAACACTTTGTTCTCAGTGGGAATATAAAAATAGTATCCTCTAGTTTCTTTAGGATAACCAACAAATACACACTTGGCAGATTCGTCTGATAATCTTTTTGAGACTTTTTATCAACCACTTTCGAAAGAACACGATTTAGTGTAAACACAACAGTTTCTAAGGCATAGTCCCAAAAAGAAATAGGAAGATCTGCATGACTCATCATAGATCAAACCATATCCAATAAAGTCTAATTTATCCTCTCGGAAACACCATTCCATTCTAGAGTTGTTGGAGGAGTTAACTGAAGACAATCCCATAGTTTCTAAGAGGATCATCAAACTCTTGGCTTAGATATTCACCACATCAATTTGATCAAATTTCTTTAATAGTTTCACCAAGTTGATTTTGTACTTCATTCTGAAATATTCGAAACATCTCAAAAGATTCACCTTTATATTTAATGAGATACACGTGGCCATATCTGATGAAATCATTAATGAAAGTAATGAAGTACTGATAATCACCTCTAGCCTTTGTGTTCATAGGACTGCATACATAAGTATTTATTAAACCTAATAAATAACATGCCCTTTCATTATGTCCAGTAAAGGGAATATTTGTCATTTTGCCTAGTAAACAAGATACACATGTTCAATATGATTCAAAACCAAATGAATCTAAAAGTCCATCTTTATGGAGTTTAGAAATGCATTTTTCATTATGTGGCCAAGACGACAATGCCAAAGGTAAGGTTGACTCAAATCATTTGAATTGAATCTCTTCATATTTACGTTAATAATAGGATTATCTGTAGACATTTTCATGTTTAGAATATAAAGTCCATCACACAAATTAGCACTCACTTAGAAAGCATTTTATGAGAAATATAACATTTATTATTCGTAATAATGAAATTAAAACCATCCAAATCTAAACGTGAAACTGAAATGATGTTTCTGCTCAAGGCAGAGAAATAATAATAATTATTTAAAACTAAAATAAGTTCACTAGGTAAAATTGACTCATAGCATCCTACAGCTAATGCAACAACCTTTGCTCCACTTCCAACTCGTAAGATGACTTCTCATTTCTTTAGCTTTTTACTTTTGGTGAGACCTTGCATTTTAATACAAATGTGAGATCCACATCTGATATTCAATTTCGAGGAATCACTAGTAGGCAAGTTAACTTCAATAACGTAAATAGCTAAAACAGTTGTTGCACTTTTATTTTTTCATTAAATTTTTAAGATAGAGCTTGCAATTTCTTAACCAATGCCTAGGTGCATGACATAAATGACAACTTTATTCTTTTTCTTTTTTCTTCTGGGACTGTGAAGTAGAAGCATATTTAGGCTTGAGTTGTTCCATTGGTTTTGTCACAGTCACAATGGCATTGGCAACTTTAGCCTTGCTTTAGGCCTTCTTCTTCATAACCTTTCCTTTCTGAACCATCAACACATTAAAAATAGGTTTCTTGACATTCTGTTCAGTAGTTTTAAGCATCAAATGTAACTATGAGATAGAATTCTCCATATTATTAATGTTATAGTTCATTATAAATTGTGAATAACTATCAGGCAATGAATTTAGTATTAGATTTGTAGCTAACTCTTACCTTAGAGGTAACCCAAATTTGTCAAGATTGTCAATATAACCTAAGATAGAACCGAGATCAAGTATCATCAACTTAGGATCAAAGATGAGGATAGGTCCAAGACAACTTTCAGCACGAGATATAGACTCTATTAGTTTATAATCATGTATTTTGGTTTGAATAACGCTCTTGTTATGTTTATGGATTTGATACATCGGGTGATGAGATCATTTCTTAACTACTTTGTGATGGTTTTCATTAGTAATATATTGATATACTCGAGGACTCGAGAGGATAACAAGCAACACCTCATTGAGATGTTGTAGCCTTTGATGGAGCACCGACTATACGTCAAGTTCAACAAGTGGGAATTTTGGCTGTCATATGTCAAGTTTTTAGGGCATGTTGTTGGAGCAGTGGGTATTGCTGTAGATCTAGCCAAAACTCAAGCTATAATGGATTGGCTAGTATCGATGTCAATCATGGAGATCAAAAGGTTTTCTGGGATTAGTAGAGTATTACTGCAGATTTGTTAAGGATTTCTTGAAGATTGCTTCACCGATTACTAGATTGACCCAAAAAGACGTAATATTTGAGTGGTGTGAGGAAAGTGAGGAGACGTTTGCTCATCCGAATAGGTTGTTGACCACCGCACCAGTGTTGATTTTGCTTGAGGTAGGAAAATGATTCTTAGTATATACAGATGCTTCTCATACGGGTCTAGGCTGAATAATGATGCATAACAGAGGTATGGTTGCTTATGCATCCAGACATCAAAAGATACATGAGAAGAATTATCCCACTAATGACTTAGAGTTGGCAGAGGTAGTGTTTGCTCTGAATATATGGAGACTTCATCTGTATAGAGAGATTTACACTCTACATTGATCATAAAAATCTAAAGTATATCTTCACACGGAAAGTGCTGAATATTAAAAATCACATATGGTTGGTGTTCTTGAAGGACTATGAATTTTCTCTAGAATATTAAAAATCACAAAAAACTAATATAGTTGCTAATGCACTGAGTAGGATACCTATTGGAGATGCCAAGGTTGTCAGATGTCATATGATGCATGAGTACGAATTACTCGAGGCAGTAGTGACGATGAGTTAGTTAGATATTCCTACAGACAATTAGGTATTGAATTGTGCACAAATGATACTTTAGATAATGCATACACAGAGAGTGTCAAAGATTCATAGAGTCGACATTCTATACCTGAGGTTAAGTGAGTTAGCCCAGACTACTAATTTTTTCGATTAGACAAAGATGGCATATTAATGTCTGAGATTTAGAGGTAGATTATGGATTGCGTAAGTGGTAGACCTGAGAGATGAGATTCTTCATGATTCACACTATTCCCTATTCACTGCTTATCTAAGAAGGACCAAGATGTACCATGACAGGCCTGAGATGAAAGCGGGCATATTAGAGTTCATTAGGAACTGTGGGATTTGTCAGCAAGTGAAGGCCGAGTTTCGTAGACCTAGAGGATTATTTTAGCTGCTTCCTATTCCATGATGGAAATGGGAAGAAATTGCTATGGAATCTTTAAGGGATTACCGAGGATTGCTCATCGGTAAGATTCTATTTTGGTACTTATGGATAAATTGACAAAATCTGCCCATTTATTACCGGTTGTGCATATTGTTCGAAAGGGAGATTATTAGACTGCATGGGGTACCATTAACTATTACGTCAAATAGAGATGTTATTTATATGTCCAGGATGTGGCAGGGTATGCAAGAATAGTATGGTACGTGCCTACAATTTAGCATAGCATTTCACCCTCTGATTAATGAACAAACTGAGAGGTTGATTTAGGTTTTTAAGGATAAGCTTAGGGCTTGTGTACTTGAGTTTGGTGGATTATAAGAGTACGAATTGTTATGTAAGGTCGCATACAACAACATTTATTAGGCTAGCATTAAGATGACCCCATTTGAGGCTTTATATGGCAGACTGTGTTACTCGCCATCTTATTGGGCTGAGCTATAAGACCGAAAGCTAGTAGGGCCGGATATTGTTGTTAGTCACATGGAAAAGGTACGACAAATTTTCCAAAGGCTTAATTAAAGGGGCTCAGAAGAGGCAAAATAAGTATGCAAACATGTATCCCAACAATCTCACGAATACCGAAGGAGCCTTTATATATTTAAAAGGTTTCTTATTGGAAGAGTCTTCACAGATTTGGTTTGAAAGGAAAGTTAGCGCTGAGACTCATTAGGCCTTTTAAGATTAAGAGAATGGTCAGAAAGGTTGCATATAAGGTTGAGTTACCTCCACAGTTCTCAAGGATTCATCCAGTATTCCATACTTTTATGCCTCGATTAGCTAATTCAAAGGTAGGTGTATGACTGATAGTTGACCTGAGTCAGATTGATTTGAGTGAGGATGTGTCTTATGAGGAACAACCAATACAGATCCTAGACTAGAAGGTATAGCAATTGAGATGCAAGTTTATCTCGAAGGTGTTAGTTAAGTGGCAGTTTCATGATGTTTCAGAACTTACTTGGGAACGAGAATACTACATGCGATAGGTTTTCATGCCTTTTCGAGTCAGGTATAATCTTAACTTAAGTTTAATTTCGAGGGCAAAATTTCCATTAGTTAGTCATGGCCCGAAGTCTTAATCCTAGTTTAATTTCTTAATCAAGATTGTTGACCCGTGACGTGGGACTCGCATTGAGATACGTGCACTGACTGAAGTAATGTGGCTAAGGTATATATTAGATTTGTTGTGATTAATGCCTAGTGTATTATATATGTGTAGACCACTAAGTCACTCCTACTTATATTTAGGTGTCAAGACGAGAATGAGGATGCACCTCGAGATGCGCGACGATGTGGGATCGGGGTTAAGAGTGATCTGGTAAGTTGATTAAAACATAATGTAGCTTAAATAGTAGTATTAATGTGGCTATAATTGATTTTATATTAACTGTAACCTAAGTTAGTAAGTTAAAACATTAGTCATTGATACTTCTTGAGATATATATTAGCACATCCAGAGACCAATTGAGTTTTCAATTATTGTTAGTAAGCTGGAGTTAGTGGAATTGTGTCAAGATGCAGGATCAGATTAGTCTCAAGATACATATGTACATAAAGACCAATGGCTAATAATTAATCATATCTATATGTATATAAGATTGAATTGATTAACTCATGCAACGATCTCATTCTCATTTTTCAAACTTAGGAGTTAAGAAAAAATAGGAGAAGAAGATTAGAGAGATCAACAAAGGGGTTGAAGGAAAGATTGATTGATTTGGAAAAGAGTTGATCAAGCTAGGTGTTCATCAATTAGGTAGATCTACTTACACAAGTCATTTAGTTTAAGTTGATGAATTTGTCATATAATTAAAGTATGGCTATTCTTATGTTGTGATTGGTGTCTTGGGTCTCTGGAGGTGTGGTACAAGAGAGTCCAAGGTGTTGGAGTTAGCCATGCCTAGAGAAAACTCAAAATTCAAGGTGCAAAATTATGGGTTTTCCTGCACATTGCGCGCTAGATGTGCACATAGTGCGTTACCTGCGTGTAGCACGCTAATAAGGTCATTAACGCACTAGACATTCCACCCAGCATGCTGGGTGCTCTACAACAACACAAAATTTGAAATTTCTTAATTATAAATTAAACACTTTGAACAAGTCAAAAACTATATTTAAGGTTTAAACGCACTCTTAAAGATATGAAATGATATTAAGGGCCAAGGGAAAAGTCTTGGGGGTTCAGATATGTATTTTGAGGTGTCGAGAGTCTGGATTAGCTAGAACTTTGCGTGGATTGTAAGTAGACTAATTAAGATATTTATTTACATTTCATGACTTGTTGTTTCTTCTCATTTATGAGTTTGCTATAATGACATTTGTTTTTGGTTAAATGGTTTTATTGACTCTAAATCATGTGCTATGTCGTTATTGATTGTTGAAATGTCTAGTCAAATGAAACAACATGCTATTAAGTAGGTGTTTGATGGATTGTAAATCTAATTCCTTTGTGCATTAGATATGCAATTACATTATTGGATTCCTAAACCATGGCATTTCTTTGATTATGAAAGTAGTTCTTTTTCTAGGACCATTATATAAAGAGATTGTCGCGACAAATAGGGTCACTAGATGCTCGGGGATGTTGTGATCTCACAACTAGCTTGTGCGACACATGGGGTATGGGACTCAGGAATGTTTGCAAGTATACATTACATGTGAGGGGCGCTTGTGTATTTATATATGGGAAGAACATTTATAAAGATATGAAGGCATCTTAAAAGAATAGATTATGCCTTAAATAGTGAAAAAGGTTGATGTGATGTAACTCAAGGCCAACCGACCCTAGATCATTACTACTTAGACGAGTGTCAGTTTCGTTTTACTTAACTTAAATATCTTATAACATGATTTCTTTTCATCATAGTTGCTATTGTTATGCTTTCGGACTCTTGTTGTATATTTGGAAATGTGAACAAGTGTCTCTCAGTATTACTTTCTACTTTCATGATGTACTCACCGTCTTTTTTATGATGGTCAATGCAGATACATTGAGTAGCATACCGAGCAAGCAGAAGATCGACGACTTTCTCTGACCCTATGGAGTGCTGCTACATCTGATTTTGTAAGTTTTTGATTATGTTGTATGAGTTTTACATATGTCTTCATATACATTTGGAGATGTATACAATGGGTTGAGAGATAGTTACCCGAGCAGACATATGTTGATATATAGTTATAACCGCTTGTAATATATATGCATGTGATCTATTCTTGGTTTAGCACATACTTAGTTTTTATATGAATGAATTCCGCTAATTTGCGAACATTTCCGTCGAATAATCTTTAAATGGTGTAAGATTTTAATTTACTCTTAAATATTATTAAGTTTAAGAATGATTTAAGTTTTATTAGAAAAGTAACTAAAGTGGTAAGTGTATTAGAAATGCTGACTAATACGTTGTTAAATCCTACGTAGTGGAAGTTACGGGCTTAATGACGGGATTGGGCTGGGTGGTGCCCTAATTTGAGAAGATGTCGTCACAGTAGTGATGACGTGGATTGGAGTCTTCAGCTGATTGAGCATTGAGATTTCAGGACAGATTGTGGATACCATATCATAGATAATTGAGAGATGATTTACTTTGAGAGGTGCAAAGATCGCGTTCACAGTTCATTTTAAGGGTCGATGTATCAGGACATGCGAAGGATATATTGGTGGTCAGGGGTGAAAGTGGACATCACTACTTATATTCGAAACCACGAGATTTGTCGTTAAGCGAAACAGACCACTAGAAGTCGGGGGGATTGTTGCAATCGTTACCTATTCTATAGTGGTAGTGGGAACACTTAGCTATGGACTTTATTTTGGGACTATCGACGACTTTGAACATGCATGATGCGGTTTGGGTGGTCGTAGATTGTTTGACTAAATATGCTTACTTTGTCCTTATTTCCATTGAGTATTCAACATGCAGGTTGGGGGCATATACATAGAATAGATTGTTAGATTACATTAAGTCTCAATGTATATTGAATCAAATGCGTGATTCGAGGTTTACCTCTCAGTTTTGGAGTAGGTTTCAGTACGACATTTCACCCTTGGATAGATGGGCAGACCGAGAGACTGGTTCACATACTTGAAGATATGCTCCAAGCTTGCGTGCAAGATTTATGCGGGAGTTGGGAGAAATATTATCTTGTTATGTGAGGTTGCGTACAACAATAGTTTTCAAGCAAATATTGGTATGACACCATTCGAGACACTTTTTGGGAAACCGTGTAGATTTCTAGTTTGTTGGATCGAGGTCAGAGGTGGTGTATTGATTGGCCCAACTCGAAACTTGTGCAAGACCAAACTGAGAGGATAAAATCGATCAGGCAAAGATTAAAAACCACCCAAAGCTGCCAGAAAAAGTATGCTGACAAAGACCATCGAGAGGTTGTATTCAAAGAAGAAGAACTTGTGCTATGAAAGGTGTCACCAATAAAAGGGCAATACTGATTCAGATTGAAGAGTAAGTTGTCTCACAGGTTCATCGGGCCATTCGAGGTCAAGAAACAAATAGGCCCAATAGCTTTCAGTGTTAATTTGCTACTGCAATTAGCTGGAGTTCATGATATCTTTCATGTTTCTATATTGAGGGAGGCACATAACAAACATTCATCAATGATCAGTTGAGGGCAAGTTGATTTTAGGGAGGACGTGTCTTACAATTAGCAACCAATTTAAATCATGGATAGGAAAGTGTATAAACTTCTCAAGAAACAAATCTCATTAGTCCAAGTCCAGAGGTAATTCCTTAGAGAACATGAGTTAGGTAGGGAGCAGGAGGACTATATGATGGAGAAATTTCCATTCCTTTTCGAACCTTAAGGTATGGATTTATTTTACTTTCGAGGATAAAATCTCATTAAAATTAGGGATGTTGTGACAACCTGAAACCCCAAAACCCATCCCAAGGGAAAATTAGTAATTATGTGAACCCTAATTTGAATCGACTCTAATATAAAACAAAATAAAAACCCTAACCACGATAAATGATTTACAAACCCTCAATAAAAAGAGGGGAGAACTAGATGATGGAATGGATAGTGATGGAATGCTCCTAGATCCTTAAACAAGGTAATATTCATCTCCATTCTCTTTCTCTAAGTCTTGTTTGGGTTATTTTTGGAAAATAAGAAGGGAGTTGAATGGAGAAAAATACCAAAGAGGGTGGCGGAGCCGCGACGAGACTGTCAAATGAGGGTGGCGACGGCGTCACAGTCGCTGCTGCCAACAACAATGGGTGGGGCCCCACTAGGGAGCCCCACCACCGTGGGAAAAAAAGGGAAGGGGTGGCACCCAAGCCACCCCTCTTGAGACGGCTACCGGAGCAACGACTAGCCAGGGCGGTCTCGCGCCCCTGACCAATCACGAGGAACGTCCTTGCGCGACCATTGATGCCCCTCCCCTATATTCGATGAACTAGGAGCCATAAGCTCATTGTTTAGTCAATCCTTATGGGGGTTGACCATGTTGACCAGGGGCTGTTTTAGCTCCTGATCAACAAAATAGGGACCAAATAGGACCCTAATCAACTAAATAGGGACAAAATGGGTCCGTGCAATGAAATTAAAGGTCAAATGAGATCTTGACCCTACCTACTGCACACACCGGCACCCTAATGAGGTCATCGGATGACACCGAACATACGCGACCCCCACTAATGGACCCCAAAAATCAATAAATGCGAGATTACTTAATTTTAAATCAAAGCATTTATTTATGTGTTGTTTTATGAATTCTATAGTGTTGCGCGAAGGTTCACATTGGATCGCAAGCAATCCATTAATTTTCATAGGTGTCGCGATGAGTCGAGGTAAGTGGGGAGCTTCTTTCAAGCATGAATTATGGCTTAAATATTAGATAAATAAAATTTGATGTTCATTTCAAAAAACTTGGGATTAGGTTGCATTTTCTCTATGGTATTAATACCCTTATCTATGGAATGTATGTGAGGTAAATACTTATGTTATTCAATCAAAAGCGGTGATGTAACAATATGCGCATAAAAAAGAGTTGTCTGTGCCACGAGTATTGATGGTGGTGCAGACCAAAAGAGAGTGTTCAACTCCACGAATTGTAGTGGTGTAGCTATGATTCCACCAAAAAGAGAGTGGTCTACACCACAAAATATCAACTTTACAAGTGGTCACAAATGGTAATGGCTTGGAAACACTTACTATTGGTTTGATGAAACTAGATGAAGGTCACAACAACCATTGTGACCACCAATGGTTCACATGATCTCGAGGGTGTGTGTTTTGGTTACCAGATTCATACCATTAGCTAGAATCCATTGAATGGAACTGCGACTTATATTTACTAATATTTCTTATGGTAAATCTTCTGTTGAACCCCGTCGCATGAATAAATGTAATTTATTTACATATTGCGAATTTTCTTTCATGATGTAGTTTCAAAAGAATGCTTACTTTCTTGTTTATCAAATTATGAATCATACCTTTATGTTATACTGGGCTTGAAACTTGTTTGGACCCCTTTTACTTACAAGAACCAGGTCTCCATTACTTTTTAGTAAATGCTTTACAATTTGGTTTACTACTTCATGTGTAGAAGTGTTTTGCTTTATGGTTAATACATGCATGTCCAGTGTTTGAGCAAGTCTTATCTCTAATTGAGCTCTGTTGGTTCTTTTAGCTCACCCACTTACATTACAGGTCCATTTTCAAGTACGACAGATCGTGGCAAGAGGAAGGTCATCACTTGAAGTCTCCTTATAGTGTAAACCTTGCGTGATATTATTTACCACTTATTTTTTAGAACTATTAATGAGGGTTGTAACCTAAGCAAGTCTTTTGTGTAGCTAAACCTTTCTTTAGTCAGTTTGATATATTCATAAGTTTTTGAAGGTTTTAAAGACTTCATATTATTTTTATTTGCTTAGGTGAATTGAGATAACTAGTATTTTGGGTTTATGGCAACATATGGTAGCTATTTAAATTAAAAGTTCCGCATTTTACTTCCATGTTTTTTTCTGTATGTTATTCCACAGGTTGTTTAGGTGTGCCAGACTGTTATTTGGGCCTGGTTCAGGTAATGAGTTTAAGTAGTAGTTGAGGCTAGGATACTGACCCTAGATTGAGGAAGGGTCATTTCAAAGATAATCTAGGCCAGTCAGTCATCTTAATTACAAGGGGGCTGACATTTAATCTCTCCTTCTCGGTCACGACCCTCTCCCATTCATCTCGTTCTCTCTTAGTCGTGCTCACTCTCTCTCTCTCTCTCTCTCTCTCTCTCTCTCTCTCTCTCTCTCTCTCTCTTCTTTCTTTCTTTGTCTCTCAATCTCACTTATCACTGGTTCGATGTCATGGTGGTGATGGTGAGCATGATCAAGAAGGAAAAGGTATAGAAGAAGAAGAACAAGTAGTGATCAAGTGTGAAAAGGTTAGTTCCTATTAGTTTTCATTGATGCATTGAAGTCCAAGCTTGGTGGTTTTTTTTGTCTAAATCGATGAGAATGGATTGTTTTTGATAAATTAAATTATGTGGATTTGGATTTGGGAGTCTGAGATTGATTTCCATGGTTTTGTGGTGGATTTGAAAAATCATTTCATGTTTTGTAGTTGTGAAGTCCTAGAACTGTCACACATTGGGCTGTGATTTTAATTAGGTAATGAATCATGTTAATTCAAAATTATTAGTAGAAATCAATGTTTATATATCGTCATTGATCTGTTGAGAGTCATTTTGGACTTTGGAATCGGATTCATATGATTCAAACTAGAATTAGGAAACCAATCTACAAGTACATGCTTTATTGTTTTAAGTCCATCCCAATTTAGGGCTCTATTTAAGTCAATCAATTGATGCTTATAAGGTTTATTATTCGATTATTTGTTATATATTTATGTCAAACATAACATACGAGAATCAAATTAGAGTTTGGTGGAACTTTCGTGGGTCAATTGGGGTCGAATTAGTTGCATTTTTGCAAAAATATTATTTATGCAGTCTTAATTTTTAGTTGTATTGAGGTGCAATTTTGAGCAATCAAACGAATATTTTTTAGTAAGATTTTTTGTCGAGTTTAATCCTTATATATCACTAATGATGTGTGAGAATCAGATTTGAGTTTGGAAACGGTTTGGTAGCTTTTTGAAGGCTTGAAAGAAAGCGCAAAATTAGGACTACAATGTCATTATTTTAACTGTTTAGAGTAGGCTTGTTGAGGCATTGACTTGTGACTTCAAATGGGGTCCAACTAACTTGCAAATAGGTTCATTTAAATCCTAGTATGATCTACTTTGATGATCAATATAGGTTGTCGCCAACGGAATTAGTTTGGTCAATGAAAGATATAGTAGAATATGATACGTTAGTTTAGTTTAAAATTGTCAAATTGTGACAGTTGCGACTTAGAAGCTTTGCGTAACGATGAATATGGACATTTGTTATCCAAATTAACCAAGGTTGAATTTTTCAGAATCCCTATATGTCCGATTTTGAATATAATATAAGCTCAGACCTTGATACAACTTCTAAGTTAGTGATACAATGAGTTAAATTGAGACTATAATTAGGAGCTCAATGTGACGGCCCCAGTTCCCTACAAATTGGGCCCTAGCTGGCCTAAGCCAATGTGGACCTTTGAGTTGGCCTCACACGGTCAACGCAGGCCTAGTCAGCCTTCCTACCCATCAATATAAATGAATTAGTAATTTTAAGTTGAGTAATTAGTATTTTGCAAGTTTTACAAGTTAGCGGAAGCAATTAATAACTTAAATAACTCAACACGTAAGAAACTAAAGAGTTGGGCAACCTATATATGGAACCTTATTTATAAACAAGCCTATATATCCAGTGAAAAGTGTAGAGTGGGCACAAAAGCAATATAAAAGTTATAAGCATCTCTCAACCCCAAATAAGTATCCCAAATGTGAAAAAATGATCAAAAATAAATAATACAAAAAGTCAAAAACCTATAAAAGTGAGTAAGGGAGGGTCGCTATGATGTCCTTAGAGTAGATCACCTAGTATTGGCGCCTTGCCTTTACTCGATTGCGGATCTCCACTCGTTCAAAGTAAATAAAGTAGTCTAAAATTCATGCGAATAGAAAGAAAGCTATAATGCATGATAATAAGTCTGAATAATGAAAATACAACGAGAAATGAGTGTCAAAAGAAGCACCTAGAGAGGTGCCCAAGTAGTCAAAGACCATCGAGTGCGGGTGCCATGGGTCGGGGTCATAGAATCATGGCTACACCAAGCACCCTCGAGTCATAGGACGTGGCAACGTCTGTTGTACCTAGACCTTTGCCAATAAGGGATATGTACAGTGCCTCAGATAAAACACATCTCATCACGCCCAATTAATCCAGTGAATTAAGGTTATGGCTTTGGTAGTTAGCCGACAACTACTCCATCAGAGACATCTTCTTGACTCACTTAACCCTGAGACACTCATATCAGAATACTAATTCCAAGGAAGGATAGTCGTGAAAATAACATGTAAAGCTCAATGTATTACTGTGCATTTTCTATATGGTTTTGCTTACTCAAATCCACACTAATACGCTCTCTCGTGGCTCCAACGCGACCGTAAACTAACCATCTTATGTTCGACTCTAGCTCGCTAAGTCCCTGACATCTATTTTAGTTGGTTTTGGTTTGTTAGAGTCCATTTAACATGTTCTTGGTTTAATGTTTTTCATTTCAGTCCCATATTCATTGGTAGCAACTTGTTATTAACTCGATTCGTCTAAAATAACCCAAAATCGATGCTACACCTAGAAAAGAACACCAAAAGAACCCAAGTCTCAGTTCCACTATAATTGAACATAATCCAGTGACAAAAGCTAATTTATAACTTAATTAGATGGTTTGTAATCAAGTTTTCAAAATTCAGTCCATATATGGACTTGTTTGACATAATTGAATTTTCAAACCAAAATGCGTTTCAAAATGGTGCTAATCAAATCAGAATGACAAGAAAACTCATTGGTAATGAAATAAGATAAAACTCTTGATCTGAAAAAATTGAGCTAAATTAGATGAGTGGAAAGCTTCAGAAACTCAAAAATGAGAAATCAGCTCAAAAAATTACAAAAGTGCTATTCCAGCGAAAAAACACTGACTTTCTGACAAATTATATGACTTAATTTTGAAAAACTGATGATTCTATGTTGTTTGTCTCTGTCTTATCTTTCCGATGGTATGTGAAGTGTCAATATCCGACTTAAAACGAGAGAGTCATGGTCGTTTTAATGAAAACATGTCGAGCTGTCCCATTTGCAGAAACGTTAAGGCGTTATTGGGCCTAGATTGCATACTAACTTTGTTGTTAACTGCATTTCGGTAGGTCGAGATTTAGGGTTTTTGCCCCTAAATCCCACCTAGGCCATCTCCATTATCCAAAACTCCGAAAATGGTGTACAACCATTTCAAAAACAGCATAGATGAATAATTTAGTCAATAATATACATCATATCGTTGAAATTAAACATGCATTTTGACTTAAAACTCAAGAATATCATGAACTTTGTAATTTTATAACTTTAACAAAACAAACTTAATTTCTGAACTTCTTTATAGTAAACTTATTAGAATCTCATTAAGAATTCCAATATGAGGTTTAATTTTGAAAACATGTACATTTTTAATCTTGAATTTAGCAAAATCAGTTTTATGCTTAAGACCCCAACATTGGCTAAAGCACTAAAATTTGAAAATTTAGGACTTAAAATCCAAATCAATGCTTAAATTTGATTATAAACAACATAAATAAAACTTTGAAATGGACTATGCAAAAAGCGTTTTGATTTATGCTCAAATCCAATAAATTTTGAATGCATTGATGAGTTCGAAACATTACCTAAAGTTGTTGTGGATTCCTAGCTATTATTTATCACTTGGTTGATGAATTTCCTTCACTTTATAGCCTTAATTGAGTAATTTCGACGAAGATTCGACTCTAAACTTCTTTTGTTTCAAAGTATGTAAATGAAAAAAGAGACACTAAATGTGTCTTTTATAGTTTCTAGTTCCTCTTGATGTGTTTTCTACTTCTTTGGGTGCATCTAATGGTCCTCATTAAGCCCCGCCTTTCCACTAATTCATCCTAGGTAAAAAAATATTCTCACACATAATCCTATTGAGTTGGTTGTGGCACAATTCTTGAGGCGTATCTATGCGTGTAGGATTTATTTCACAACTTTAGGCTTTCTATTTCTGATTCATTTTATAAATGATATAGACATATATAAATATACACATTGGCTACATTAATGTTTATAAAACCAAACTAATGAATCATTATATATCACTATTTTTCCCAGTCCCACACCAGTATGCATCTCGAGGCATGTCCTTGCTCACGTGTTGATGCCTATATATCAAGGGGGATTGATTTGAATTTGTATATCTTGGGTATAGATAAGTAATACACGCATCACAGAAAATATATAATACCTCAGTGTGAATTCCTAAGTGTTGACCAAGTACACCACGTCATCATAATTCCTCGTTAGAGTCCTACGGTGAGACGTGATACAAGTTAGAAATTTAGGGTTGTTATAGCCTTTCCAACAAATTAGGATTTCATTATCGAAATTGATATAATTAAACTAAACTTACTGAAATCTAAAATAGCTTTGGGAAGTGCTCGAGCATATAGGACTCTATTTCCCAAATAAGTTTTTCGTCTTCATGATTTTGCCACTTAATGAGGACTGACATGATGTCCTTGTTTGTCAATCTCTTCACTTTACGATCCAATTTCTGAATAGGTTGCTCCTTGTAGGTAATGTTCTCTCTCAAGTCTATTTGACTCAAATCCACCATCGGTCGTTTGACCACTTTTGACTCCAATCGAAACATCGAAACGTGGAACACTGGGTGGATCCCGGCTAACCGAGGCAGCAACTCCATCTCATACGCAACGTTGCATATTCTCTTCTTAATCTTGAATGGACCAATGAATTTCGGTGCGAGCTTTCCTTTAATAACAAATCTTTTGTGACCTTCTAGAGGTGAAACACTCAACTACAATTAGGTCCCTCTTTGTATTCTAACTCGCTGTGGTACTTGTCATAGTACTTCTTTTATTTCTCCTGCACACCCTTCAAATGTAGTTTGATCCTTCGTATCTTCTCTGTGTGACCCACAACAATATCTAGCCTAATCTCCACCACATCTCCAGGCTTTGCCCAACACGATGGAGATTTCCATGGCGTACCGTAGAGTGCCTCGAATGGAGCCATCCTAATTCTGTCATAATAATTGTTATTGTAAACAAACTCACACAGATGAAGATACTCCTCCCAAGAACCACCATACTCAAGTACAAATATCCTAAACATGACTTAAGTATATAGATCAGCCGCTCTAACTGTCCATCAATGCGTAGATAGTAGGCGGTACTCATGTCCAATTGCATGTCAAACTGTGCCTACAGACCCTTCCAAATCTGTGACATAAACTGCAAACCTCTATTAGAGACAATCGATAATGAAACCCCGTGAAGTCGGACTATTTCTCGCTTATACAAACAGGCCAGCCTATCCACTTGATGTATATTAGAGATCAGTAGGAAGTGCAGTAACTTAATCAACATGCCCAAAATCACCCATATATTGTCATGTTCATGCTAAGACTGAGGTAATCAATTGACGAAGTCCATTGCAATGCACCCATTTCCATCGAGGAATGGGAAATGGGTGTAGTAGTCCTCCAGGCCTTCGATGCTTACCTTAACTCATTGGTATATCTCAATAGCTCTAACATAATCTGAAACGTCAATCTTTATCTCGAGGTACCAAAAAAGACGTCGCATGTCTGCATGCAACTTGATCCGACCTGGATGAACCATAAAATGTAAGCGGTGAGCCTCTTGAAGTATGTTCTCTCGAATCTTAGCCATTGATGGAATCAACAAGCGTCCTCTGAATCTCGGGCATGAGTCTATCGACTGACTACACTCTAGGTGATCAGGACTCTGAGCAGTCTCATTAAACCTTTGATAGAGCTTATAGCCTATTGCATCTAAAGTACACCCTTAACTAACTCTATCTCGGTCCTCATCTTGTCACAAATCACTAACTCAATAGCTACCGAAATCTCTGTTGAACAAAGTATGTGTTAGCTACCTCGAGTTACGCGTACTCGTGTGTCATATGACATCTCAAAATCTCTATGTTCGATCCATTTTTGCTCAAAGCATCCGCCACTGCATTGGCCTTGCTTAGGTGATACTCCAATGAAAAATCATAATCCTTCAAGTTCTCTAACCATCTCCTATGTATCATGTTTAGTTCCTTCTGAGCGAAGTGGTATTCCAGGCTTTTATAATCCTTATAGAGAATGAACCTCTCACCATACAAATAATGACGCTAGATCATCAGTGCAAATACCATAACTGCTAACTCTAAGTCATTTGTCAAGTAGTTCTTCCTATGAATCTTGAGCTATCGATATGCGTAGGTTATCACTTTGCCATCCTTTATCAAAACACTGCCTAAATCTACCTTGGAAGCATCAGTGTTCACATCAAATCTCGTCCACATCTTTGGTAGCACAAATAAAGGCATTGTAGTTAGCCGTTCATTCAAAGTTCTTAATGCCTACTCATAGTTGTCATTCCATTGGAAATTGACTTCATCTTTTGTCAGTTGGGTCATCAGTGTGACAATCCTAATGAAATCCTGCATGAAATGTCGATAATATCCTATCAATCCCAAACAACTACGGATGTCTGTTACTGATGTCATTGTAGGCTAATCAATCACTACTCTAACCATAGTGGGGCCTACTAACACTCTGCTATCTCCGACAATATGTCATATAAATTTGACCTCTGTAAGCCAAAAGTCACACTTACTACATTCGACATATAATTAATGCTCCCTTAAAGTCTAGAATATCATCCTTAGGTGCCCCTCGTGATCCTCAATAGTCTAGAATAGATGAGAATTTTGTAAATGAACACTATTCTGAATCTGTCCAAATACTCTCTCACAACAAAGTGCATCGGATCCATGAATTTTGCCCAGTTATTCGTCGACTTAGTAGGCATGACATTGAACTGGAAATGCCCATATCTTATGTAGAAAGTAGTTTTCTCCTTATCGTTATCTTTAATTTTAAGCTGGTGGTAGCTTGATCTCATTTCAATCTTGGAGAACCACAATGCTCATCTCAGCTGATCAAACAAGTCATATATGCGAGGAATTAGGTACTTGTTACTTACATTGACTTTGTTTAACTGTCTATAGTTTATGTATAGTTGTAAGTCACAGTCTTTTTTCTTGACAAACAGTACTAGTGCGCCCAATGGCAAAATACTAGGATGAATAAATCCCAGTCATAACAACTCATTAAGCTGGGTACTCAACTTATCGAGCTCTCTCGGTGCCATCCTGTACAGCGGGATTGATATAGGTTTAATCCTAAAGACTAAGTTTATAATGAAGTCGATCTCTTAGGTGGCGATAACCCAAGTAAATCATCGAAAAACATATCCAAAAACTCACAAACCAATGGTATTTGCTCGATCATAAGCACAACTCCCCCTGTCATACCTAAACACTGGCTAAAGTCTCAACATCCATGCTCGTGGCTATTCAGCCTCTGGTGATCGGTAGTGTAGTCGAAATCACTTGAAAACTTAACTCTGCATTTCTTGGAAGTTGTTTCATGACAAACTTAATAACAGTATCTAACTTGGCGTGCTACATTGCGAGCTAATCTATACCAAGTAAAGCGTCTGACTTTAGGAACTCCAACACCCTCAAGTCTGCTAGCATCTCATGTCCATTTATCTCTATTGTGCAGTGTACATATAATAGGTTAGGGTATAAGTTTTCTCTAGCAGCCATGCTAAGGATATAGGGTTTCTCTAACCTAGTAGGTCTCAACCCCAACTCATCGACCATGCGACCAAAAATAAATGACGCTGTAGAACAAGAATCAATTATAGTATGCATATCTCTATGACAAATGTAAACCACACCCTCAATTTAATTACGTCTAACAATTAAGTCAGGTGCGACAATGGCGTGAGTCGGCTCCTTGCTCTGCCTTGACTGAGCTTTAGCTAGTCATGGACAAGTGCCAACAAAGTGCCCTGTTTGTCCACTCTCAAAACATGCTCGTTGTGTCCCGACCCTTGTGGAAGCCTCTATCCCTTTGATTGAGTGGACCTCTAGCTATGTCCATATCCTTGACCATATATCTGACTCTGGCCCAATCCTGACCTTTGCCCCGGCCACTGCCTCGGCCTCTGCTATCTGTCAGTTAATACCGCTTCTGCGGTATAAACTGTAGTGATTGCTGGGGTAGGTTAGCGTTGTGGCGGCCCCAAATTCTAAGGCAACATTGGGAACCGCCACCTCGCATCACACATCACCATGCCTCGCGACCTAACTTGTTGCTTACACATTTTTCAATAATCGCTAACCAAGCCAATTATTCTTCTATTTATGATTAGTAAGTTTATTTAGCCGGTTTGTTAATTTACGAAGTTATTATAAGCTTTATAGCTGAAGTCTTTAAATTTATGTGTATTTTATGCATATTTAACGATCCTAAATAGTGGAAAGCCCGGCAAAAGGATACTATATATATTATAAAGGTGAAACAAGTATAACAAAAGATCAATATACATGTATTTAGTGTTCTATAGTCCCCAAAATAAAAAAAATGTAAATATAGACATATTGTAGTTAAATACGAGCTAACATCACTATCTCAGAGGTAATTGCCAAATACCTCATTGCCCTTGCCCCTTGCTCATCGAAGGATCTACACTCGGTCATCCAACTAGTACACTGACTAGTCCAATGAAAAAATACCAACAGAAGTCCACACAATATTCATGAAATAAAACTAATAAACTACAAACTACAAGACATGCAAATATGACCTATGACAATAGTAAGCCATATTCCCATGAATATAGGCAACATACGACATGCAAAAATAGTAGCGATTAATAAAACGACACGTACTAAATAAATATACTGGGAAATAAAGCATTAATAAATACACAACTAAATAAGAACAAGAAAACCCCAACCTAAATCAGCTGGTAATCGATAAAACAGGACAAGAACCATGTATATACTCATAGGCTTACGGTAACTAAACCCTAGCTATGGTTAATGGATGAACCCCTTCCAGATACTATTTCAATTCAAGGGAACACATTATATTCCTCTTGACAGTCGTAGATATATTTTACTTCCATCGACATGAGCAATAAAACATATAACCTGTGCAAGTGATTTAGCCACAACCAATATATACGCAACCTGATTTAGAGTGCAAACCCATATGTGCCCACCATCAGCCACACATGAAATATGATATCGATAAAACATGCCACAAATTCTATGAAGCTTTTCAATAGGTTTACGTGCCTCGAAAGTCGCGCTCCAACTTCCTTGGACTCTTGAATCCGACAATGACTCACTCCTGGTACCTCAGCTACGGTCCCTCAGTCCCTTGAAGTTGATTAAGTGTGTTTATAATAGTTTTAAATTAGATTAATCTATTTTAGCTCCTAAAATCAAAACTTAGTCAAATTTCAAGAATTATTAAATTATTATTTTCTCAGCTAAATTCCTCAAAATAGCACAAAAACCACAAAGACATAAAATAGATGTGTCAAAAATGGTTTCTTATAAGCTACGTTATCAAAACTTATTTTTATTTAATTTTCTAGTGCCTGAATAGCACACTAGGTTGGCCATTAGCGTGCTATTGAGGTTGAAGCCTAGAATTTCCAACTCGAGAATTCTGAGTTTCCCCTCCCCAATGACCATCACCTTGCGTCGTCGATCCCATCCTCAACTTGCGGGGGAATCAAAACCTCCCAAATCAGTTGAGCAACATATCCATAGAAATTTATATCATCAATTCATAAAATCATGCATTCATTCCCAATTTCCCAATTTTGACTCAAAAACCCAATTTCATGAAAATCAATTTGCAAATCTTATTTTATAGGTGTAATTAACTTAATCATATATGAAGGTCATTAGAAAGATAGAGAATCAAGATTTGAAATTCATTTTTGTTCACGACCCCCCAAATTGAGTTCACTTGATGAATTGAAGGAGATAATAATGGAGAAAAAGATTACCTAAGATTGAATGCCTTCAATTTAGGCTTCTAGATCTCCTATTCTCTCGAGTTTCATGAATTTCCAGCCTTCTTTCTTCCTCAGATTTCTAGTTCTGCATGTAAGAAATGTTAATTTGTAGAATACCCCACTAATTAATATTTAATGTTGTTGCAATCTAGTGTGTATGTGTATCTCGAGAACTATCTTAGAGCTCTCGTTTAAACTATCCACATAACATTATGACTCCAATGTGACACAAATAAGTGACACATCTTGCTTAGTTTCTTCAATCTATGATCATTACTAGGTTGATTAAAGGTTTAAATAATTCTTATCGAAACTATAGGACAATCATTTGTTTGACAAATTTAACTTAAGTAGGCATATAATTGCATATGCTTAGTGTTTTAAGTCACATAATTGACACATTTATGAATCCATTAACCTTCGACTACCTAACATCCGGTGCCACGCACCTCAACACGCATCTCTATATGCGCCATATTTTAATTTATTTAATTAACTAACTTCGGCTATGGTTTAATTAGACACTAGGTACTATAGTTAGTCTAGTCTAGCATCCTTGAGTCACTCCTACTCAATACCTGCGTCGACGCATTTCCCAATGTAACTACCCATCACGCCAACTCGCTCGATAGCAACGTACACTATGTGATGCAATACAATAAATAATGATTTTAAACACCGCATTATAAAAAACTATCATCCATAAATAACATATTCTCTCGATTCTCATGTCTTAGTAAACTTAGATGTCTACATAACGCCTGAATTACAACTGTTAATCCTCGAGATTAACGTTAATCCTAGTTTAATTAATTTTGGTCGTTATAAGTGTAGGTACGTGCTGGAACAGAAGGTCGCTGTTCACGTTGGGTGTGATGGTGGTGTCACAGATTCTATGTAAAGACCCATTTTATTAACGCCATTATTTATTTTGTAATTTCAGACATGGATGCCATGGGTAGGCTAGGACACACGTCGACCTAGGTACTCTAGTAAATTGTGTGTTGTATTATTTAATTGCGATTCATTTTACGAAATTATTTGTTAATACATTGCATGTGTGTATGTTGAATGGTTATATCGTGCGAGGTTGTGTAACGGGTAATCATCTCGAAATGCGTATCAACGCGAGTATCGAGAGGCGAAGTACGAGTACACTAGGGAACTCGACTAATTCATGTTGATATGACTAGTAATTCAATTGAAATGGGTATTGCAAATACTAATTAAGTTAAAATTTAAATAATTGGCTATGACACACCTCGAAATGCATGCTTAGACAAGGGGCAACAAATATCGGGTAGCCAAAGGTTAGGGGGACCATAAGTTGGTTAATTTTGATAAATAAACACTAACCATATGGTTTAATAAGGCTTAATATAAGGTACATAAATCAAATAAATGAAAATCCTGTAGTTTGAACTAAATAATGAGGATCGTGGATGGACCTCTAGATGATCATATTGAGTGAATCAAGGAAGGAAATGTGCTATTGGAGTCATTCAAATATATACCACAGCATGGTTATGAACCATAAGATAATCCTCGGTATACACAAGCATACTTGGTCAATACCAAATATATGAAAAAAAGTTTGTGGGATTTTTAATCAAACCACTCACAATGTTCATGCAAATTCATAGAAAACCTGAGGAAGAGAGGGAATCTAAGCTGGAATTCAACCTTTCTTGAGGACAATTCAAGTGATCCAACCTAGATAATCATCTTCTTTATTTCCTACACTCTTCAATGAACCCGTTTTTAGTATTTTTTAGTGAAATTCGAGTTCGATGATTATAACTCTAGTTTTTAGTGATAACTTGATGAATTACATGTTTATAGATCATTTTCATAAAAAATTTACAACTGGTTTAGCTAGAATTTATATTTTTGATGAAATTGAAAAGTTTGGTGAATGCATGAGATTTAGAGAAATTGGGTTAAATTGATGTTATGAATTGTTTTGGTTGTTGTTTTGAGGTTAATTACATGTAGAGAGTATGTGAAAAAAGTGAAGTAGCCAATCGAGAGGATAAGGACATAATTCTCGACTTGAGAATTTTGTCTTAGAGGATAGATAACGCGTTACATAGAATGGTTAGTGCGCTAATCTTTCTGGGTTTCCAACTATTTTTCAAAATGAAGAATAATAGCGTATTAGATAGACCCCTTAACGCGCTGACTTCGCTTAGTGTGGTAAGTAGCGCGCTAACTTCACCTAGCGCGCTAGGTAAACTGATTAGCGTGCTAATAACATATAAAATATGAATTTAAGGGTTATTTTGGTGATTTTCAACTTAATACATGTCTACACACTTATAGACAACATAAACTTATAAAATTGGTTTTAAAAGACTTAATGGACCGTAGCTCAGTGTTAGGGAGTTGACGAGTCGGATATGGGAGTCCGGGGAGCGGTTTGCAGTTTGTAAAATCCAACCGAAAAACTTTAAGTATTTGGTTCTGTTTTAAATTTCATTCTTATAATTTCCTTACTATTTTACTATTCCATTATGTTACTTGGACGTGGGTTGAGGTTACTCCCCCATATTTCTTGGTTGTATGTTCATGATGCACTGGTCTGTAGCACGTGTGACTGGGCCCTCAGTGAACGTCGACCTGAGCTTACCTTTGGTTCACGTGTCAGTAACTCAGTAGATTTAGCCTGCATCACGAGGGACCAAGTGTCGAGCCAATTAGGTGCGACCAGTGGTGGGAACTTGGTGCCCCGAAGTACAATCTAGTCCATCGGGAGCGAGCATACACATTTGTTAGCCTAACTGTTATTTATTCATAAGATGAGCCATTTACAGTTGTCAATTTTTACATTTTGCATGTTTATTTGACAGTTCATCTCACATTTCCTTACTTTATTTATGTGAACGCTCTAAGTGCTTCCTTGGGATTATACTTACTAGACTCGTCATTTGTCTTTTTGTGATGATCGTGTGCATATATTAGTACCAGTAATGGCAAGGGAATCATAGGTGACTACATCTAATTGCCCACCGTTGAGGACATACTAGTACATGCTTATTTTGATATTTTGTATATTTTAGGTATTGGGGAACTTAAGATGACACTGTACTTGTATATATGTACCTTGTTGATGGTACTGCCGCTTATATACAAAGAACTTTTTTTGGTTTTCCACAATAGGATTTGCTCTTATAAATAATATTTATCATGCTAATTTACTAATTCGAATTGCATCAATTAAGGCTTCCACTGATTTATGTTAACTTGTGAGATACAACCCACTAGTATGGTTAGGCATTAGAATAAACTATAAAGTATTGAACTTAATAAACATTTAAATACTTAAAGAGAATAGGTTAAGGAAATACGGATAATCCACTAAATAATTAGATAAAACACATGTAGACACGAATTTCAAGACAAGAAGAGGATAGGCAGGTACCAGACACATGTAGTTGGGCCCATCGGGCAAGAAGTACATGGAGACACGTGCGGCAGGGCTGCCACACTCTACACTCTGAGCCTCGACATCTTTCAGCCTAAACGGTCGGTGCCTGTTCCTCCTCATGTCATCCCTTAATCTGTACTTTGACTAAGCCGGGGCCGGTGCTGATATGACCTCATTAGGTCATTCTCGGCCTTAACTATCGGTGCTCAGAAACTCCGCCCTATTGAGCTTCAGGACTAAGGGTGAAAATACTTTTGATTCAACCGCCTAAATTCTTCCCAATCCTTGGGTTTACCCTAGGTAGCCACCATACTATGCAACCTTTCATTGACCTCTCCAAACATCAGCCCAAATGATATACTCAATCTTCTTTGCTCCGGTATGGCCAGGAAGTCATGTATTTTCTTGTGGCTTTTCATAAATCTCTCGGTCGCTTCGAGATTCTTGCACCCATAAAACTCAGCTTGTCTATGTCTCTTGAACTCTCATGACTGTCTCACCTCAGCTATCGCCCCTATACTAGTCTCTTTAGGCGTAATCGATGCAGTATCTGCTAGAGTAAGGGTTGTAAGTAGTATTTTTGTGTCGGCACTTGCACTATCTTAGCTATCATGGGTCTTACTGGTACGATAGGAGTCGCTTAAGTGGCATGTACAATAGTCACACTCCCCTTAGGAGTAAAGGACAATGTTGTAGTAACTAGTGATAGGGATGGTGTAGTATGTGCCCTCACCAACTTGGACATCTCAATTAGCCTCCTTTATACATTTGAGCAACCACTGCTATCGCTGGCCTCGGGCAGATTAGCCATCGGGATCTTCAAAGAACGCAAATTCTCGAGCAGTTTATAGCTAGCGATAATAATATAGTACAGTAAGATAAATAACATATGTATAATTCAAGTTTTAGTTTTCCCAACTCTCCTCAAGTCCCAACTAATACCTTAAGTCAGGGTCATAGGGTTCCATTCTAAGTTTCAACCATATATGTTCTTAATTTGTGTCTTATGCTAGTTGTCGGTTTGTCAATAGATAGGTAAGACCTTAGGCTTTAATACCTCAACTCCCCACAACTGGGTTCCACCTTGCCGACGCCTACGTGGACCCGGATCAGCCTTACAAGGTCAATACAGGCCTTGTCGGCCTTCCTGTCCATCAATATAAATGAATTCGTAATTTTAAGTTGAGTAATTAGTATTTTACAAGTTTTACAAGTTAGCGGAAAAAATTAATAACTTAAATAACTCAACATGTAAGATAAGAAAAAGTTGGGCAACCTTTATGTGAAACCATGTATATAAACAAGCATGTATATCAAGTGACAAGTGTAGAGTGTATATAAAAGTTATAAAAGTCATAAGCATCACTCAACCCTAAATAAGCATCCCGAGCGTGATAAAATAACATATTTAAGAAATACAAAAAGTAAAAAAACTTATAAAAGTGAGTAAGGGAGGGATTTTCTGATGTCCTCAAAGTAGATCGCCTAGTATCGCACCTTGCCTTTGCTTGATTGCGGATCTACACTCATCGAAACACAAGAATGAAGAGTCAAGTAAGTAAAGGCCAGTAGAATCTAAACAATACTTCAAAATAAATAAGGTAGTCTAAAATTCATGCAGATAGAAAGAATGCTATAAGGTTAGGGTCATAGAGTCCCGACAACGCCAAACAGACTCAAGTCCTAGGACGTGGTAGTGCCTGCTGTACTTAGACTATCGCGGATAAGGGATATCAACATTGCTTTGGATAAACCACATCTCATCCTAACCAAACAATTCAGTGAATCAAGATCATGGCTTTGGTAGCTAGCCGACAACCACTCCATCAGAGACACCTTCTTGACTCACTTAGCCCTCGAACACTCATATCGAAGTAGTAATTTTAAGGATGGACAATAGTGAGATACAAATAACATGTAAAGCTTAATAAATTAATGTGCATTGCCTAGTTGGTTTCACTTACCTCGAATTCATGTTAATACGCTCTCTCGCGGCTCCAACATGACTCCGAATAAACCCCCTGATGTCCGACTCTAGCTCGCTAAGTCCCTAACATCCATTTTAGTTGGTTTTGGCGTATTAGATTCCTATTGACATGTTCTTGATTTAGTTTTTTTATTTCAGTCCCATATTCATTGGTAGCAACATGTTTCTAACTTGATTCGTCTAAAATGACCCAAAATCGATGCCTAAACGCCCGAAAAAGAACACCGGAAGGACTCAAGTCCAATTCCAATGTAATTGGACATGATCTAGCGATACAAGCTAATTTATAACTCAATTAGATGGTTTGAAATCAAGTTTTAAAAATTCAGTCCATATATGGACTTGTTTGACATAATATAATTTTCAAACCTAAACGTGTCTTGAAAATGGTGGTAATCAACTCGAAATGACACAAAAATCGATGGGCAATGGAATGTCATAAAGAACTCTTAATCTAAAAAATGAGCTAAATCGAATGACAACAAAGCTTCGAAAAGTCAAAAACTAAAATTCAGCTTAAAAAACTTGCAAAAGAGTTATCCCTGCAGATGAACTCTGATTTTCTATCTAATTTTGACAAATTGTATGACTTGATTTTGAAAAACTAATGATTCTAGATTGTTTATATCTATGTTATTTTTCCAACGGTATGTGGAGTGTCAAAATTTGACTTAAAACGAGAAAGTTATGGTCATTTTATGAAAACATATTAAGCTATCCCGTCTACAAAAACATTAATGCGATATCTGGTAGTGCGCTAACTTCGTTGTATACTGCATTTCAGTAGGTCAGGATTTGAGGTTTTTGCCCCCAAATCACACCTAGGCCATCTCCATCATCCAAAACTTCCACAATAGCGTATAACCAATTAAAAAAAAGTATAGATGAATATTTCATCAATAATATACATCATATTATTGAAATTAAACATGCATTTTAACATAAAAATGCAAGAGCATCATGAACTTTATACTTTCATAACTTTATCAAAACAAACTCGATTTTTGAACTTCTTTATAGCAAACTTATTAAATTCTTGTGAGGAATTCGAATATGAGGTTTAATCTTGAAAACATGTACATTTATAATCCTGAATTTAGTGAAATTAGTTTTATGCTTAAAACCACAACTTTGGCCAAAACCCTCGAATTTGAAAATTTAGTACTTTAGATCCAAATCAAGGCTTAAATTTGATTATAGATAACATAAATAACACTTTGAAATGGACTATGCGTAAAGCCTTTTGATTCATGCACAAATCTCACGAATCTTGAATGAATTGATGAGTTCAAAACATTACCTAAAGTTGTTGTGGATTCCTAGCTCTTGTTTATCACTTGGTTGAAGAATCTCCTTTACTTTGTAGCCTTAATTGAGTAATTTCAACCAACAAACAACTTTGAATTTTTTTTTGTTTCAAAGCATGCATATGAAGAAAGAGACATTAAATGTTTCTGTTATAGTTTCTAGTTCTTCTTGATGTGTTTTCTACATCTCCTGGTTCATCCAATGGTCCTCATTAAGTCCTACCTCTCCACTAATTCATCTTAGCAAACATAATATTTTCACATAGGATCCTATTGAAATTGGTTGTGGCACAATTCTTGAGACGCATCTATATATGTAGAACTTATTTCACAACTTTAGGCTTTCTATTTTTGATTCATTTTATAAATGATATAGGCTTATATAAATAAATACATCGGCTACATTAATGTGTATAAAATAAAACTAATGACTTACCATATATCAATCTCTATCTCGGTCTTACGTTGGTATGTATCTCGAGGCATTTCCCCATTCGCATCTCGACGCCTATATATCAAGATAGATTGATTTGAGTTTGTATATCTTTGGTATAGATAAATAATACACGTATCATGGAAATATAAATACCTTGGTTTCGACTCCCTAGGGTTGATTAAATACGCATCATCATCATAAGTCAATGTAAGAGTCCTGAAGCGACACATGGCTCGAGTTAGAAACTTGGGGTCGTTACATTCAAAAACATGGAAATGAGCTCTAAAAAGAGGTGTTAGAGTTATTAAGTGGTTTGAACTCTGTTATAAATTGGAAAATAGGTTTTAATCTCTTTTTAAATTGAAATATGAATTTTATGTATTCAATTAGAGTGATAACTCTAAAATAGGAATTTTTTATTTAATTGGACTTGTTGAAGTACGTGAAAGCCGAGTAACATTGTGTGAGGCTTAGCAACCAACCTTAAGTTTATTCGATTGGAAGTAAACTTTATAGTGACTCTTACATTGATATGGTTTATCTATTTACTAAATTGCATTCATTATTGGTCATGCATGCAAGGGAGAGAGTAAGGGAGATAAGCTTGTTTCAGAGTCTAGTTTGCTTGAAATTAGATTTCAATCCTATATCTAACACTGGCTAGTGAGACTAGTTACGGAGTCAAATGCCGACAAGTTATTTATGCATTTTATAAGCTCTTAATATTATTTTTGTACTATTTTTGGAAACCGACATCTAATTATAGTTAGGAAATAGAAACGGAGTGGATTACATAGATGTATATTTATTTCTTGAATTCATTTGCTTTATGATTATTCCATATTATCCTGTTGTTATTACCAGGTGTGCTAGACAATTTAAAGTTTCCTTGTCTGATATCATTATTCATTGTAATGGTGACATGCTCATCGCGCATTAACAAGGGCAAGTAGAAGCTTGAAGATTTTTGGTTATTCCCTTTAAAGCATATTATCTTTGTGTGTGACTTGATTTTTTTATATAATTTATATTTTTGGGTTTGGGATAGAGTATGACGTTCTTTAAATTAGTTTACAATAAGTTACGAGGTTTATATTCCAATTTTGATTTATTCAGGATTTTAAAATGGTAATTAAGGTATCAGAGACTCTTAAGTTAAGTTATAAACATGACTTTGATATATATTATGATTTGCGGGGAGTTAAGAGTCCTTCTAGGCATCTTCCCATTCTACGGTCTATTGGGTGAATTTTTCGGTGGACCACTTTTAAGGGAAGTGCTCCCGAACTTTTTTACAAAATATGGATATGATTTTCTAATTTGCTCCAATAAAACAAGTTAAGAACCAAATTAGTCGAGGATTTAAATTAAAACTTGGAGCATTATTAAAATTGAAATGAACATTATTTTGAGGTCAAAGTTAAAAGAATGGATTAGGCTGACTAGGTTATCATGGGATTACGATAATCTAGATCGGTCAGTCATTTTAATGACGAGGGGGATGACACGAACGGGGAGTAGTGGAATAATCCGGATATCGAGTGGTTTACACAAAAAGAGTTCTTTTTTATTATAGTACATATGCTTAAAATCTAGCAGTCTCACTGTATTTTCTTTTATATGAACTAAAGATCTAGTTTATTTGTCCCTATAATGGATTTGTGATATGGGGTTGTCGTCATCCTTTAGGAAGTTGTTCTCCTCATAAGGTTGTTGCCCTCATCGTCAGGATGTTGTGTAGGAAAATAAAATATGATTATGTGACGATCCGACTCCTCAAACCTGGTACCACCTAGCCTAATCCCGTCATTAAGCCCTAACCTATGCCATGTAGGACATAACAACGTACTAGTAAGCCATTTCACCTTATTCACCTCATTACTCATGAGTAACATAATTACTATTCATTTCAAAATTATCAGAGTTAATTAATAGAATATTATCGTTATCTTAGCTTTCAGAGGAAGACTTAGAGAAAATAGCGGAAGCATTTATAAAACACCTACTATGGAAACTAGGTAAATAGACAATCATATAAAACCAACCAAAGTAATACATGACATAATAGGGAAGTCTAGTCTCTTAACCTAAATTCAACCCAAAGTTATAAGAAATGACGTAAGTAATAGATACATTAAGCGATCACCTATAAAAGTAACACAAATTATCATCTGACGGTTCAAAACTAATCGTTGGTCTTCTCTTTCCCTTGTCTGCTACTCAAAATATCTGCACCCACAATCATAAAAATGACGGTGAGTATAGTAAAGTAGAAAGTAACACTGAGAGACATTCAGCCACATTTCCAAATATACAACAAGTATATGAAAACATAACAATCGCAAAGAAAGTTGAACAAAAATCTTGCTATAAGATATTTCTGTTAAACATCATGAAATTGGCACTCGACTAAGCAGCAATGATCTAGTGCCGATTGACAATGAAATCACATCACATCAACTCTGTTCCACTATGTATGATGTAGATATGCTCATGATTGCCCATTTTTCATATATGTATATACTTGGCGACAACCCCAAGTAGTGTCGCTTAAGCTAGTGGTAAGATACCAACATACCTATAATCTAGTGACCCCGCGTGCTACGACCATCTCTATATATAATGGTCCTAGATACAATAACTACTTTCATAACTCAAGAAATGACACAATTTAAGAAATCCAACAAAAGGTGAATGCATAACTAATGCATAAAGGAAGTAGATTTTCAATACCATAGATCTCCTACCTAATAGCATGCTATTCTACTTGATTTACATACTTAACAACCAAGAATGACATAACATGTGAATAAGAGTCAGTGAAAATTACTTAAACATAAATCAATGTCACGATAACAATCTCATGAAATTAAGCGAAACAATAAAGTCATGTCATCGAGAGTATAATAGGCTCATCAGTCCAAATGACTGTAAATAAGAAGCATAATGGAAAAGAATTGGAAATAAATATCTCAATCAATGTACTTATAAACCACGTGAAGTTCCTTGGCAAATTTGGCCTCGCGGCACCCCGTATCTCACTAATAACCTCTCGAGACTCCTCCTAAGTTTTTTTAGGTTAATTGGAGTGTTTTAGGACTTATACAAATTATCGGAGTTAGATTAAACCAATTAGAAAACCCCAAACTTTATTAAAAATCACTACTTTTCAGGTCTTGATGTTGTGGTGGTGTTGTGCATTCTGCACCCATGACGTCGCCAGAACGTCAAGCTTGTGTTTTTTACTAGGAGTTCAACCTTGCATTTTAATAACCCATAAACCTCTAATACACCTAACAAATCTAGCTTGATCATCACCAATTTGCCCAAAATTTACAGACTTAGGTGTTTAAACCCAAAATCATAGTTTTTCATAAAAAAATTCATCAGAACACCTACAATTTCAAAATACCATAACTTTGTCAATTTAAATCAAAATTCAAATTTTCTCGATAGCAAATTTATTGATTTTTTATGAGGAATTTAGAAATTCTATTGATTTCTAAAATCAAAAACATCTTCATATCATAATTTGGTAAATTTTAGTTTCATGACTAAAATCATTATTTTTACCAATAAATTTCAAATTTGAAATTCAAGATTCAACTTTAATTAAGTCATAAAATCAATGAAAATGGTTTCTCAACCCATTTAAATAAAATCCTTATCATTAAAACCAATTCATCATAATATACTAAATTAGCGATGTAAGTAGAATTACCTAGTTGTTGTACACCACCAACTAGATCAACTTCTTCAATTCCACTAGAATTCCTTGCTAACTTGCTGATCTTCTTCTCCAATCTTCCTCTCCAGTACTTTACTTCTTCTTTAAGTTTAAAAATGAAATGGTTTACATGAACTAACCTATTCAATTTATATATATTGATAAGGTTGTTTAATAGCCATTGATCTTAATGTACACACGTATCTCAAGACTAATCTAATGGCTTATATCTAGATCTTAACTCCACTAACTCTCTCTTGCTAATACAAATTCCAACTCAATTAGTCTCTTGATGCGTCAACACGTATCTCGAGGAATATCAATGCCTAATATTAAAATTTTCTATCAGAGGTTATATTCAATATAAAATTAATTATAGCCATATCAAATTTAACTAACTAAGCCACATAAACTTAAGTTAATTTACCACAACACTCTTTACCCCGGTGCCACGCCGACACACATTTCGATGCATGTTTTTGGTAACGTCTCAACATCTATATATAAGTAGGAGTGACTTAGTAGTCTACACATATACATCACACTAGGAATACATTACAACAAAACTAACATATAGCTCAACCACATTACCTCAGTCAATGCATGTATCTCAATGCAGGTCTCACGTTACGAGTCAATAACCCTAATTAGGGACTAATTTACTATTAGTAAATTCTTGGCCATTATAGATTATGTTTTAGGTGATTAGTGGCCGCTCAGTGTGCTTGCACCTAGCACCTAAAACTGAACATGTTTTCACCTTTTTTTGGGTGCTTGGTGGGTGCTCTGTGCACCTACACCAAGCATTGAAAACTAAATATGATTCTCATATATTTTTTAGTCGTTTTCTTGAACCCATCGGCACCAAAAGTCACATCGTTATAGATAGACCCTATGTCCTTTAGTCTCCCATTAAATAAAGATACCAAGAATGTCTTTAACACATTGAAACACATAGAAACAAAAAAAGGCTTTTAAATCAAATCGCGTTCTTGATTTTGTAGCATCATTCTCTCAAAAGTTCTTCATTAAATGTTCTTGGTTGGAGTTATGTTACACACACATCATCCAACAACGATTAGAGGCTTGATTGTATCCTGAAGGCAGGTCTTGATTATCCCATTATGTATTCGCGGTTTCGGATAGAAAAAATTAAAGAAATCTTGTCTAACAGAGAGCGATTATGTGCCTCAAGTTTTTGTTTGGTGCTTCCCATTTTCTTCTTGTATTTTATGTTCGAAGAAAATTGTTCCAATAATTTTAAGACAAGATTTTCATTCATAGTTTCAACTTTGGATGGAAACGATCTTACAAGTGGGAATTTTCTTTTTTTTTTTTCTTTCAAAGAAGTTGGCGATTCGTCATTGATGATCATGAAAAATAATCAACATTTAGGCATCAAATTTTATTGAGTAATTTTTGGTTTAAGAGCATGTTAGTTTAAATAATTTAGTTAATCTGCTCTGAATTTGGGATCATGTGTGAATCTCTGGCATATGTATTTACATGATTACCATTTATATTCAATTGTTTACATATAGCCCACATGATATTTGCTAAACATATGTTAATTTTTCTTACACTTATTTTATAACATATGCATGCAAATAATTGGAATTTTAAATTCATGGTGATCATTGATCAAGTTGTGGACATATGTAAATCTGTTAATGGTGTTTTTCAATTGAGTCAACAAGAATATGCATGTTCGTAATTTGGTGTAGCCAACGGTCACTGATTTGATCTGTAGGTAAAATTCTTGCATGGCAGTTGCTAATGTTGTAACTATAAATTAATGGATGCTTTTGCACAATCAATCCCTTAGTGAATATGAAAAGCTATCTCATATGAAAAGGTGATTGTTTAAGGTTATGATTAGTGATTCGATGAATGAGTATTGTCAAGTAAATTAAACAACTACCGCATAAACTTGTTGGTCAAGTGTGGTCACCTCCAAAAGGTGCAACGATGAGTTGTGATTAGATATTAATCTCTCTAGTCAAAGATGTTGTGGCTGGTTTAATTTAAGAGAGAAAACATCTCTTTGTTTCATACGCTACTCGTTTTAACAAATTTTGTTTTATATATAGTGCGTGGCAAGTGCTTTACATATGCTTGGTGGTGATGGAGTATTTTTTTACTTTATTATAGTCAAGCATATACGGATGAGGATTCTAATCTCGGATATCTAGAAGAATTTTCACAAATTTTCTTCTAATGGCATCTATATATATTAAAATTAAATTTTATTCTAATGGCATCGATATAATTGAAATTACTATGATTCATATGCTTGTGGATAATAGATAGTCAAATAATCATCTTATGAAAACTTGTGATGTGCCTTACATTAAGTATGATGCACTTATGAATATATTGGTTAGTTTGCGCAATTAATGCCTATAAAATCATATTATGAGAATCTAGAAGAGTTGTCTTAAAACTCTTCTAATGAGTACATGGGAATCTAGAAGATTTGTCTTTAAATTTTCTCAAATGAACAAGAGGATCAATCCTCCTACTAAGAATGATAAAGTAAGGAGACGTAGAAGGCAAAAGGTAGATCAAATCTTTGTGTCTAGATTAACTTATTTGATTGAACGAAACATATGAGACGTTAAGGAACCAATAAGATTTTTCCTTAATTCGAAATATGATCTTGTTTTGTTTCAACATAATTCTTCATCAATTGATGTATGATGAACTAATATTAAATAATCGAGTGTATTCGGTATTCTCATATTAGGAAGCTAGCTAAGACCTAAGTGGACGTCACAGATAGGGCTAGGGTATGCCTGATGAGTTATAATTAATTATTTTTGAATGTCGATTTCTTATATTGTGATAACTCGTTTATTCAATTACTATATTTCATCGCAAGTGTGTGCTTGTTTATCATTATCGAGTGAGTTATTGCGACTTCAGTCAACTTGCAAGTCACTAGGTACTTAAGCAAGAGTGGAACCAGCCTTGATTGGTGGGAGAGGGGACCTTAAAAATTTAGTAATCGATCATGATTTAGTATGTACTTGTTTTAGAGTTATTTTAAGGTGTAGCAGTACTTATATTAGTGTAATCATTGCATCTTATTGGTCGTGGCCACAAGTATAATAGCTCGATTGCAGTAACAGTGTGATCAACTTACGTTTATTACAGATATTGTCTTCAAATAAAGGTGTATGCACTCAGTATTACCTAGTCAAAATTACTCTATTGCTAAGGAAATCGTTTTTAATTTGGTTTTATATTTAAACTATTTTAATCTAACAAATCAATGTAAATTACTTTTAAACTCTTATATTAAGAATATATTAGTTCAAAACTTCACCTAGATAATGAAATAATATGTTTTTCAACTCACTTTATTCATCTTTAGTATGTGTGTGCAATGCCTAATTAGAATATATAGATTTCCTTTAAATCCACTATAATCCACTGTCATGACGGAAAAGATTCTAATGTTCTAATTAAAACTCCACCTATCGGTATGAATAACGTAAGCTACAGATTGCTTTAAGTTCCAAATCTTTAGATTCACAATCAATTAAGTTTACTATTTGCGCCTCATAAATCAATAACTATCTATCGATGTTATTTATTTTATGGTTGTATTGTCCATATCCGACTTAAAAGCTTCATTGGCTATGATAACTCTTAAAACCTAATATCAACAAATATGCGATCAAGATGTTCATAGGATTACACTAGAAATCAATGCAAATTCTAACCATTGCACTTTTTAACTTTATAATTAACTCATGTTTATAGCATAACATCCATACCATAGGATCCATTGATCCCTAAGATTAATGGACTACTCAAACTTCATTGAAGTAAACATGCACATAATGATATTCATTGAAATATGAGATTAACGAATGACTTCAATTAAATTAATAAAAATAATTCCTGAATAAACACACGTGAGTATTCTGTGTCTTCTCTTCCATAAATCTTATTAATACTCAAGAATAATGTAAACATATGCTAATCTATGATAATGATTGCTAATGGGTGGTAATCTATATGTTTACTATATTCTAATATCTATTTATACCCCTAAGACATATTTGAAAACAATTAGAAAACTTAATAGACAATTTAACCCGAAATAGAACTCTAACTTTCTATTTCTTTAGTTTCGGCATTGTATGTAAGTGGTCCGGTGTTGTGTGTACAAAACCACGGCGTCGTGACAGCTTCAGCTACTATGTGTGTTTTTTCCTCGCTTAGTAGACTTGGCACCCTGCTCAGACTTCCCTGGCGCTGGCTTATAGCCTTTATTGTGCCATGACTGCACTAGACATCTTGACTCATTTCCTTTGTCTCCCACACTGTGCCTTCATCTCCCATGTTGTCCGTCTTTCTTCCCAGTTTGCCAACTCTCTTAGCCACGGCGTCAACTTCACTTTAATGTATTTTAGCTCTGTTTCTTCACGAATTTCCTCGATTTTCTCTTTTACGTCGTGTATACCTGAAAAATAGATAAAAACTATCAATTTGAGCTCATTTCGGATATTTAGGTTAATTAAACTACTAAACTAATACTATATATATGTCTAAATATTCACTTATCAAACACCCCCAAACTTAAGATTTTGCACGTCCCAGGCAAAATTATATTTTACTAAGTATTCTAATTGCTCATATACTCAAGTTCATATTCATTTTACATCGTTCATGAAATATTCTTTAACCCAGATAAGTTCAAGTTAACAATACACTCAATAGCTTTTCTTTGTAAAAACTTATATTTTCAAGACATATAGCATTATCAACACATACAATTTATTTTCAAAACTCAAGAGTAGATCTTAACAAAAACCATCACTATTCACAAGTTTGTTTCACCTTGATACTCAATTAGCAAGTGTACAATCTCATGATTTCTCACTAAGCTCATAAATTCACAAACAAGCATAGATCAAACTAATTTTAGTAGACTTTTGCACTTTAAGAGTCTATATGACTTAACATAGTTGAAAAGAAAAATTAACTCAATTAAGGTACTAGTACTCGAGCTAAATCTTTTATTTTAAGAGTTTTATTCTAACTTTCGCCTTTATTTATTTATTTTTATCTTTCTTTTCTTTTCTTCTTTTCTTCTCATTATATTAACTAATTGCACGGTCCCGGCTCCTTTTCCTGTGGAATCCATTTTTTCTCATTTTTTCAACTATCAAGTTCTCTGTTCCATTTCATGTAGAACTTGTAGGACTCTCTCTCTTTTATCTTTCACTCTATCAAGCCAGTTAACTCCAATTTTTTCATTAAACATGCCTATTTCTTCTCCTCTTAGCACTAAGTCTTTATTTTTTTTATACTCAAGTAAGATATACACTTATTATAGAATTCCTTAGAGATCTAAATTTTTCCACAAGAAGTATTCTAGCATTCTCCTTGCTTTTGTTTCAAGTTCATCATCTTCCCCAACTCTAGGTTTCTAATCATGATATCATACCGTTATTTGCAACATTCTCATTTTCTTCAAAAATCGAAAGCCTCATCTTCCTCGAAATCGACCACCGCGACCTCTATTGTTGTTATTGAAATTCCTTCCACCATTGCCTCCTTGTTTCTGAGAATTATTATTCCAACCATTGTTTGATCCACCTTGTTTTGTTTCAGCAGAATTCACTTGATTTGAGCCTTGAAGAGTCATAGAATTTAGTCCATAAATCATTTGTAACTGACCAAGTTTGGCTTCAAAACTGAGTAAACATGACTGTAATTCAGTCCATTTCAGATCTCCTTGTCTTTCCAATACAGTTGTAATTGGGAGATACTCTCCATCTAAACCAGAAAGTATACAAGATATAAGTTCTGCAACTGAGAATTGTTCTCCAGCAGTAGCTATGTTATCGGTAAATTCTTTCATCTTTCTAAGGTAATCACTCATCTTGGTAGATCCTTTTCTTGTAGTTCTGATTGTTGTTCTGTTGAACTGAATCTGTGTTCGATTGTGTGCACCACAAAATTCTTCAATGGATTTCCACAGTTCATTAGCTGTGTAGGCTCTTCCATCCTTTGCAACCACTGATGTTGCGATGTATGGTTCCAATGTACACAAAAGCCAGGCATACAACATTCTATCACGAGAATGCCAAACTTGATATTCAAGATTTGGTTCTCCTTGATCATTCAACAGTGAAGGAACTTCAATTATTCCAAACAAGATTCCATCTAACCTACATCCTTCGATTGCAGGTACAATGATGGATTTCCACAACAAAAAATTGCTATCATTCAACTTGATCGATACAATTTGGTTAAGAGAGTTACCGAAAGGTGTAATCATTGATTGATGGTTTATGCTAACAGTTGGGATCTTAAACGACTTTGGGCTTAGTAGAAACCTCAAACAGCTTTGCATTTGGTGAAAATGTTTAGCAGCTTTGCGCTGGTTGATATCTCAAATGACTTTAAGCTTGGTAGATAAGCTTAGTGGTTTGACACTCTATAGATATATTTCAAGCAGTCTAACTTTTGTTTGGTAGAAATCTCAAGCGGCTTTGCGCTTGGTAAGAATCGCAAGTGACTTTGATAGCTTAAGAAAAAAATTTAAGACGTTGTGGAGGTGACATTACAAACTGCACACACATAAAATGTATACACATGTACACACCAATAGGTATGAGGGCATGATTTCTCAACCCCCACAAATATGATTAATATATATGTCAGAACCAGTATCACTAAGTCTGGAACTTAGCCTAATTTTTTTAATTAGACACCTACATATAATTAACTTCGTACCTCACAATACTCTCCATTTCAGTCCTTAATAATGCGCCAAAGCTAAATTTATATCCTTAACAAGCTTCATTTCTTGATTTGTTGAATTAGAGCATATTAGGAAATCATGCCTTGCGTATCTTACAAAAATTTCGACAGCACCTCCTTTAAAAGTTGTCTGCTAAAAAATACATCAAATAGATAGCAAAGTTGGGGGAGAAGTCTACAAGACTAACAACTCTTTACAATTCACAATATAAATAAATATATATATATATATATATCAAATTCAAACTTCATAAATTTACTTCCAGCCTCCGAAACCTCATTTACAGTTTACAATCCCAAACTAACTTCAACTACTCCAAACTTACTTAAAACTAGTTCGCGAAGCTTTCATAAATTTTTCGAGAATTTTTCACGCCCTACAAGCACCTTAAGAACCCCAAAACAATATCTATAACGTAATTTATAACAAGAATTGAACTTGAAACTTTAAAAGTTTCACCAATGTTTTTCGAGTCTTGTTTGTGTTTCATTGTCTTCATAGAGAACTTGACATCATAAAAAACAACTCGAAGATGTAAGATAAGTAAACTCTTATATTTCTTTGTACTCCTACAAATGTTAGTCCGAACACATGGAGACATGTAATTGCATTTTTGAATAACAACAAATTTATATGACAACTCGAATCCCTCAGTTCTAGTTAGAAGCTCACTAATTGATTGTCCACCCAAAAAATGAACCTAAAGCTGTACTATAAGTTCAATGCATGCTACCCCAGAGTCGACATTACCAGCATTAGATGCTTGCAGTGCATCTAGTTTTAAGCGGAACACCTCACACTCATACAACTGAAGTAGGGACACCTTTATACGGTTTCCATGTATAAATGACCAATCAAGAATGCAAAATGCTATGCAGACTAAACGCAAATTCATATACAAAGATAAATTTCATAAAAAGTAAAGACCACTGGGTTTACTTACAGTTATACCAACTCGAAAATTGGTTGCGAAGCCTCACACAATGTTCCCCGGCTTTTGCATACTTTGACAAGTCCTATTAAATCACAAATTCACATTTTTAGAGTTAGAACTACTTGCAAAAAATTGAAACGAATAGCCAGGGGAAATAGCAACGAGGTATTTCCCTATTTCCCGTCGCTATTTAACGATGGATCGGCGATAAGGGTTAGGTTTGACTTATTGACCTAATTTACGACGAGGTTGATGACCTCGTGGCTAATCTTTAGGCACTAAATTTCCCGCTTAATGAGGAATATCCTTGCCTATGTGGCAGTGGGGAGAGGGCCACGTGAGAGATTAGCGACGTGGTTTACCTTGTCACTAATTTTTAGGCGAGAAATCACTTCCTCCTTCCTCATCTCTCATCTCTCCTCTCTCTCTCTCTCACTCTCAAACCCTAACAATCTCCCTAAAAAAATCCTTAACCTTCATCACCTGGCCTCTCATCTCTTTGTTGACATTTAGTCAACTCACCTCGCCTCTCCTCTCTCCTCTCTCTCCCATCTCCAACAGACTCCCTCATTTCCTCTCTCTTTCTCTCAACTCCTTTAACACGGCAGTCGCTCCCGCCGCGTTGCTCACTACGTAGTTGCTCGCTGCCCCACTGCTCGCAACCTTATCGCTTTCGGTGTCGCACTCCGCCGGTGCCGTAGGTTTGATTTTTAATTTATACTTTATTTATTTTAATTAAAATAAATGTGTATATTTATGATGTTTGTATATGAAAAATGTTTAATTGTAATTTTTTTGTGAAAAATAAAATTGTTTAAATAAAATCTTATAATAATTTTTATGTTGATATGTATGAATTTTTATATTTGTGAAAAACAGAATGTGTAATTGTAATTTCATTTTTGTATATATTTGCGATGTTTGTATGTGATTTTTATATTAATAAGTATTTTTTGTGATGTGTTATAATTTTGGTGAAATAAGTAAAATAATATGTATCGTATGTTGAGTTGACTTAAAGTTATTGTTAAAAAAGTAAAATAAAACATTAATTACGTACACTTTACTAATAAAATCTTGTTTAAATGAAAAAAACTAATTGACCAAATTAAATCTCAATTAGGACAAAAATAAAGGACTGATACATTATTTATATACATATATATATGTACAAACATAAAGCACTTTAAAAGTAATTAAAGAAAATATATATTAAAAAAATAAAATATATAATTGATTGATATATATATATATATATACATATGAATATATAACAACACTTTTATACTATATATGTAACTTATACTATATGTAATGAAAAAAACTTAATCAAACAAAAAAAACTAAAAAACAAAATAAAGCACTTAAAAACTTATATATACTATATGAATGTACAAATTATACTATATTTAGAACTTATACTATAGTTATAAAAAATCACTTAAAAACTAATTATTACACTGTATATATTGAAAGAAAATTATAATAATTTATAATATATGTACAATTATATTAATGTCCTTCAAACTTTAATTGATGAAAACATAGTACTTATAGTATATATACTGAAAAAAAACATAATTAAAAAAAATAAATAAAGCACTTAAAAACTCATACTACATGGATGTACATTAAAACAAAATAAAGCACTTCAAAATTAATAATTATGCTAAATATATATTGAAATAAAATTATAATAAGTTATAATAACATTTGAAACAAAAATATATATTGCGTGAAGTACATGCAAATGCAACCAATTTCGACTAATTATAGTTAACATTCAACTAAAATAAATATTGTGTTTGGTGTGTATGTTTAGGGTTCTTTAAGTTTTTCGAGATATTTTTATCTCGAGATTGGATGTACAACCTTATAGAAGGTGGTTACACTATATTGGAGTTTGTGGCTGGTGTGAAGGAGTTAAAGTTTGTCATGCAACACAACGCCACTTTCTTCAATGAAAAGAAAATTCGATGTCCATGCTGAAAATGTCGTAATGAAACATATTATGATGAAAAAATAGTAAAGCTTCAGCTAGTGAGTTGAGGATTCGTTTTTGAATATTATTGTTGGACCGAGCATGGGGAGGAAGAACTATTATACGATGTGTACGATAAAGATGATGATCCAATGGATGGATATTCGACGTCATATCATCCTATGATACACAACCATGGGGGTTGAGTTTCGATTGGAACCATGAGGAGAAGCCGAACCCTGAATTCAAAAATTTATTAGAAATGATTGATTCGATGAATCAACCGTTTTGGCTGGGATGCGAGAAGATTAAAAAACTCTCAGCAATGGCATGTTTGTTGGCATTAAAGTCGAATCACCATATTTTGGAGCAAGCATTCGACAAATCTTGCGTCTGTAAAGACATGTTGCTTGAAGACAATCGTTCAGTAGATAATTTTTACAAATGTAAGAGTTTAATGCATTGGTTGGGTATGCTGTTGAGCGAGTCGATATGCATGCTTTATTGGGAATCCGACTTCAAGCTTAAGTCTTGTAAGTTTTGTAGAGAACTTAAATTTAACTCCAACAAATGCCCACACAAGAAAATGATTTATGTTCCCTTGGCACTTTGTTTACAACGTTTGTTAGCCTCAAAATCTACGACGAAACACATGCGATGGCACTCAAAAAACGTTAGAGATGAGGACAATATTCAGCATTGCTCCGATTCCATGGCATGAAACCACTTCGATCAAGTGAACCCTACATTCATCTTTAAGGTTCATAACATGGTTATGCACTGATGGGTTCCAATCTTTTGGAATGACTAGCAAATCGTACTCCTTGTGGCTGGTGATTTTAACATCAGACAACTTGCCTCCATCAAAGTGCATGAAGAAAGAAGTGATGTTATTAATAGTGATCGTACCTGGACCAACTAATTCGTTGCAAAAAATGATCTATTTTTCCAACCATTGGTGAAAGAATTGTAGGATTTATGGTATTACGGTGTACCTACCTACGATGTATCGACTAAGATGAATTTTCAAATAAACGCTGCACTTACGTAGACTTTCAACGACTTTCCAACCTATAACATATTGTCAGGATGGAGCACGCACAGGAGGACAACTTGCTCTTATTGTATTGATAATACCAACGCTTTCTAGTTGAGGTTCGATAGGAAAACGACTTGGTTCCATTGTCACTACATTTCTTGTCGCGATATTAAAAGGAAATGAAAGACAAGTCTAATTTCTATAGAGATAGAATTTTATCGCACAAGCCGCTAGCCAAAAAATCAAAAGAAGATATCTTGCATGAAATTGAGGTTTTAGGGCTGATGAAGGTTACTAAATTGAATTCGAATACGATGAACAACGAAGTCTCGAAGAATAGCGGGTGGAGAAAATGAAGCATACGATAGGACTTACCGTATTGAAAATGAACCTTGTTAGGCATAACCTAGACGTAATGCACATCAACAAAAATACTTTTGATAACGTTTTCAACACAATCACCGATGTTTCAGGGAAGACGAAAGATAACGCAAAGTCTAAAGATAACTTAAAGGAGGCTTTTCATTAACTAAAGCTTTATCATGATCCAGTTTCCAAGAAATTAAAAGGCATGATATGCGCTTGACAAATAGAGAAAACAAGTGTTATTGTGTAAGTGGATTAAGGACTTGCACTTCCCTGATGGTTGCACATCTAACATCGATCGCTGTGTATATTCTAAGAAGTTGAAGACGTTAGGGATGAAGAGCCACGATTATCATGTATTTATGCAACGACTTCTGCTGATTGCTTTTCGGGAGCTCTTAGAGGAAGACATACAGATTGTAATTAGCAAGTTCAGCATTTTCTTTAGAAATTTAAATGTTGAGAACCTACAACTTTTGCATGAAAACATGCCAAAGATATTGTGTAAGTTAAAAAAATATTTCCGCTAAGTTTTTTTGACTTACTAGAGCATCTCCCTATTCATTTGGCGCACGAAGCTATCCTTGCTGGCCTAGTATAATTTTAGTGAGTGTATCCTTTCGAAAGGTAATCAATTATACTCGTTGCCCATTTACTTTTTTCGTACAGAATGAAAAATGTTTAAAATATACATCTACCTAATTTACCTATTTGAATGTAGGTAATTGAAACATTCGAAAAATAATGTTAGGAATAAGGCAAAGGTTGAAGGCTCATTATGCAATGCTTATTTAGAGGAAGTGGCAACTACATTTTATTTTTATTATTTTGAGGAACATTTCTCCACCTTGTACAACCATCCACCCCGTAATTACGATGGTGGAGTCAGTCCCACTCAAAATGTTGATGGCAACTTCTAGAGTTTCACAAAACTAGGTCGAGCATTTGGGAAAACATATAAGCATTATTTCACGAATGATGAATGTAACACCGCACATGCATATGTGTTGTTAAATTGTCTTAAAGTCGCTCCTTTCATGAGTTATGCACAAAGTCGTGCAATACACAGTTCTCAAGCCAATAGTTTAATAGCTAATTTTTTGATTCTATTCAATCATAATCTTTGATTTCTTTCATCTCCTATTAGGTCGTACGTATCGGATTTGCAAGCCAAACAACCAAATCTCACACAAAGTGCAATTGATGAGCAACTTGAGAAGTAATTCTCAACTTGATTCCAACAATTTATACATCATTAACAAACGCATATTAACATAATTATTCATCTCTTGTTATTTAATTGAAAATGCAGTTTATTATAAAAAACGTCTTGACTGTAGGTGCCAAAGTATATTCAAGATGAAACACTTCTAATGCTTATGTACGACCCAAGTTAGCTTTGCACCATACATCATGTGTATCTTGTTAGTAGCTATAAGTTTCACATAGTGTCACACAACGCAAACAATGATACACAAAGTAGCCAAGTGTGCGTAAGAGGCACAAATTACGTTACATGTGATAACGACTTCTATGATGAATTGCAATAAGCGATACAAATCGAATATGGTGGATCCGTACGTTCAATGTTGTTCAAGTGTGAACGGTTCGATCTCACGCCAAATTTCGGGACGAGAGGTCACCGCTCCTTAAAAGTCGTCGAAGTACATCGAATTATGCAATTAAATAAGTACGAGTCTTTCATACTAACCATGTAAGCTAGTCAAATGTACTTTCTTTCATGCATAAGTGTAAGAAGTGCATAGAAAATTGGCAAGCAACATGCAGACTTCAGCCAAAGTTCATCGATGAACATAACTTAGTCGAGAACGTTGACAGTGCGCCTAAAAAGCAATACATCTTTCAAGAGTTGCTACTTGAGCATGATATTGTGGTTGATATTAGCAGCAATGTTGCAATATTATAGTTAATCCTAATGGTGCACACATGTCAGACATTGATGAAGAAGATCGTATCGGCCTAATATTTATAGACATCTTTAATGAGTTTATTTTCAAACTTGGATGCCAGTTCAGATCCATGTGGATGCCCCAGATAGGCTAGATTACGTCTAACTGGGGTTAAATTGTTATTTGCGTCTAATGGTTGCATAATTGCGATGTTAATTATTATTTATTTCATAACTCATCGCATGTGTGTATTTATATTGTCATACCATGAGAGACTGTGTGACGGATAAATGCCTCATAAAGCGTGTTGATGTGGGTATCGGATAAGCGTAGTAAGGGCATACTAAATTTTATAATACTAACTTAAATAAAATAACTAAGAATCAAGGTAGATATGACATAAAATGGAGAATCAAACTTTAGACTAAATCATAATAATCAGGTAAATGAAGGATTAACGCACCTTAAGATGCGTGTCAGGACGCGGGGCACCGAGTGTCGGGTAATCGGTGGTTAGTATGACCGCAATTATGTTAAATATATGACTAAACACACTAACCATATGTAATTATGTACCTAGGTGAATTAATTTGATTTAAGATAAAATAAAGTCCTATAGTTGGATATGAATTAATTGAACCCTTGATCAACCTAGTGATGATCCTTGAATACATATAACAAGGCAAGATGAGTGGCTTTCATGTGGGACAAATGACTTTCACGTGGCACAAGTGATTTCAATTGGGGACAAATGGCATTGAGCGTTGACACATGTCCTAGTAGTTAATTAATAGTAAATAAAAAATTTGGCTAATTAATCCACTTACTAATATAAGTATATAAGGCCTATACTTAGTGAACGAGCTTGACATATACATTTGATGTAATGGCCCAAATTAATTAAACTAGGATTTACGTTAATCTCGGTGATTAACGGTCGTAATGAGGGCGTTACATGGATAACTCGGTTGACTCGAACACAAGAACTAAGGTAATATGTTATTTATGGATGGTGGTTGTGTATATGTGGTGTTTAAAATCGTTAGTAGTGTATTGCACCGCATGTATTTACGTTGCTATCGAGCGAGTTGGTGTGACTGGTGTTCACCTCGAAAGGTGTGTGAATGCGGGTATCGGGTAGGCAAACTATGGGTACATTAGGAAACTCGACTAATTCACATTAAGATGACTAGTTAATCGATTAAAATGGATAAGGTAACCATAGGCTAAGTAGATTAAATTAAAACAATAGGCTATGACCTACCTCGAAGTGCGTGCCGAGACGTGGGACATTGGATGCTGGGTACGAGGATTAGTGGGATCACAAAATTTGTCAATTTGGTAACTAAAAACACTAACCGAATATGTCATAATGGGACTAAAGTAGTTTAATTAAATCAAATAAATCAAGGCATATAGTTGGGTTAATTAATTGAAAATCATATGATTTACCTAAAGTTACGTGTTGACACATCTTGGAACAATCAGAGTAACAAATTGGTGTCACTTGGATTGAGTTAGTGGGAGTTAATGGGACACATGTCAAGGTGCGAATCATTAGATGAGCATCGAGATACGTAATTGCATGGAGATTAATGGATAGAAATTAATAACACCTTAATATAAAATATTAGTTGATGAAACAACATATAAGCCAAACCATTTTCACATCTTGTTGGAGAAAAAGGAGATTACTGGAGATAGAAAACTCAACCATTTTGGGGGACAAATTAAAGGATTAAATGTAGGTAACTATATTCTCCATCTCCTACACTTTCAATTGAGTCCAAAATTTGGTGTTTTAATGAAAAATTGATGTAAATTGATGATGGAGGAGTAGGTCATTGAATTTTGGTCTGTCTTGATGAATTATAAGTATTATTAGTGTTCCAATTGAGAATCATAGACTGGTTTTGCATGAAATTGGAGTTTTGGGTGAAATTGAAAAAATTAGTTAAAAGCATGGAATTAATGATGTTGATCCAATTATTGCTTTTTTGAAGTTGTTTTTATTGATTCTAATGATGTTTTAAAGTCACTATTAAGTGGAGAATGCAATTGTGTGGTCTAGCTAGCTAATTTGGGAGGTTGGGACTGAATTCTCAAGTTGAGAATTCTGTCGCAGAAGGGAATTAACATGCTAACAAGTTCGGTTAGCGCACTAATCAGTCTGGGCCTTCAACAATCTTTTGAAACGAATAACAGTAGCACGCTAAGGCCGATTCCCTAATGCGCTAACTCCACTTAGCGCGCTAGGTAGGCATATGAGCATGCTAATAACAGCTGAAAACTGACATTAAAGGGTTATTTTGGGGATTTTTGACTAATTGCAAACCCAAAACACTTATAAACATACTAAATACATAAAATTAGAATGCAGGGACTTAGTGAACACAGCTTTGGTATTGGAGAGCTAGTCAGGTCGGATTCGGGAGTTTAGGGAAGTCGGACCGCGGATTGAGGCATGTAAACCCATTAAAATGCCGCACAGAGTTCATAGTCTATTTTATCGGTATCGAAGTACATGTATGACTACTGGTGGGCACACATGAGGTTTTCTATTCCTATCTTGTTTTGCGTATATATTGGTCGTGGTGATGGCATTAGGATATACTTGCGACCATTGAGAGGGATTAAAGTGGTCTTGATGTGTAACAACGTCAGGAAGGGGCCTTGCCGTTTACTGAAGTTAGGGATTAGTCACTATAAGCCTGTAAGTATATACGTGGTTCCTGTCTTGTTTTATCAATTACTGGCTGGTATAGTTTAGTGTTTTCTCGTGGTTATGCGGTTGTTTATTTATTATGGCTTTATTTCCGAGCATGTTTAGTTAGTATGTGTTGTTTATTAATCGCTACTATTTTTGCTTGTCGTATGATGTCTACATTCATGGGAATATGATGTACTATTGCCAAGTGTTATATTCACATATCTCGTAGTTTATTTGTTTTATTTCATTAATATTGTGTGGACTTCTCTTGGGATTTTACTCACTGGACTCGTCACTATATTTGTGTGGGGGACCGAGTGCAGATCCTTCGACGAACAAGGGTAAGAGCAAGGAGGTATTGTGCGACTACCTCTGAGATTAAGACGCTAGCTCATGTTTAATATCAATATGTATATATTTATGTTTTCGTTGGGTTTTGAGCACTATAGAACACTGAATACATGTATATAGATCTTTTGTTGTATTTATCTCGCCTTTGTTATATATATAATATCTTTTTGTCGGGTTCTCAACTACTTAGGATTGTTAAACACTACATAACTTACTCATTTAAAAGACTTCCGCTATACAATTGTAACATAATTTGATAAAGTCTATTAATTAGCTAACTAAATCATTAATACTTATATAGAGAGGAATTGGTGAAACTAGGGTTAGCTAGAAAATTGTAAGCAATCACTTAGGTCATGGGGCGTCGTAGGTTAGCAGGCTATGACGTGGGATGCGACATGGCGGGTCCCAAGGTTGCCTCGAGACTTAGGGCCGTCACAGTTTGGTATCAGAGTGAGGTCAATAGGGCTTAGGATAAAAAAAAATTTAAAGAAAAGAAAATAAAACTTAGATTTGGAAACCCGAATATCCAGACTTAGAATCCTAGTTGGTATGTAAATTTTAGTCGGGGTAGTGATAGGTTTATGTACGTGTTATATTTTGTTATATACATGATATACGTATATATATAGGCTGATCCGGAGCATGTTTCTCGATGCAGATCATGCACGGACAGTCGACTAAGCCTCACGAAACCCGACATACTAGTGATGCAGATCATTCACAACTCATAGGCATAAGTTAATATATATAAGTCTCAAACTTAATCCTAGTTAAACATGTTTTATAGGAAGAGAAATTAGGTCGACCCCTATCTGCTTTGAAGTTATGCTTGTACCTCCACACCAAGGATCATGACGACATGACTTTCCTAGATCGGAGAGTAGAGACAATTATCGTAAGAAACTATTTCTGTAATAATAGTTTTTTAATTAATTATAGGTGTCGATGACTTATGCATATGAGTTGTGAATGTTTAAATTCTTAATACATATGGCGATACCCAATAGACACCTTGAGCTCACACAGTTGCATGGTCCTGACATGCCAATTGATGAGACTAAGCTGTATTTATTTGTCGGGGAGCATGACGATAAAGGGTGGAGATATGGACTAGGGTGTACACCATCGTCGAGGTGTAGACATGCTGGAGCAGGATTTTCTCAGCCTATGTCTGCTAATATTGAGCCCATTGAGTTGCTGAGGAAGGACATTAAGAAAATGTAGACAAATATGCCAAGGATGATTGAAGATAAAACCCTAACTTGTGACCAGTTGCGAGATATGCAGGGACGGCTAGGTTACATGGAGTAGGCTCTAATTGTGAGACTTGGAATTCATTCGTGCCTCCAAAAGAAGCTGACGATGATGATTCTCATAGTGACTCAAATACCAAATATGATCTCGATGATACTGATGCATGCACCTCATTTATACTTTGGAAAATGATTTTTTGACATTCTTTTATTACATATATTTGCTATACAATGGTGTACATTCTTTTATTACATACATAAGCAAGAGCCATATTTTGTACTCAATTGTCTCACCTTTTATATTTTTGCATTTTGATACTAGTTAACTTTCTTTTATTGTATTTATTTCTTTGTTTATTTCAATTATTTAATTTATTTTTGTTCTATATTTATTTATTTTAAAGTTTTTTTGAATAATTTTTTTTCACCAAATACGAAATAAAAAATAGTTATTTGTAATTAAATTTATTTTACAATGTTTTCAAATAAGTTTTTTTATAATTAAATATTAAACAGATAATAAAATCAATTTTCTAAAACACAAAATAATAAAGCTTTTTTAAATTTTTTTTTAAATTAGTGATGGGTTTATCGACGGGGACTTGTCGCTAATTTGAATGACATGGCAGTCAGGTGCGCGAACTAGTCAATCATGTCAGCAAATAGCGACGGGGTTTAGCGAGGCGACCCGTCGTTATTTTTGACACCCGTCAGTAAACCAAAATAGCTATGGAGAAATTAGCAACGAGCTTTCTGTCGCTATTTTCCCATCGCTAATCCAGTACATTTTTTTAGTGAACTCTATTTGAATATTTTATAACTATTTTTAAGCTATTACAGAGTTAAAACCACTAGAAACTCCGACAACTTCTTTTCAAAACTCCTAAAGAGTTTTCACACCTCTTTACCATGCCTTTAACCTCTAAATAGTTTTGAACCTTAATTCTTTATTTTATTTGATAATCTCATTTGTGTCATTTGTAGGTTTTGAGGACTCGAAGTGAAGAATTTGAGCAAAAATCGAAAGAATTGGTCAAGAAACAATTTTTGGAAAACCATGCCTCCATTCCATGCTGCCCATATATATAGCCTCACAGCACCATTCTCGCGTAGAACTATATTGGAGCGGATATAGACAAATTCTCTATATAGTGATTCATGCCACCACTCATGTCATGGGGTCATGCCCACGGCGTGGAATGTCAACTCATGGTGCAGGAAAAAAACTTAGCAGTTTATAAATAATTCACGCTGCCAACGATGCCATGGGATCATGCCCACGATTCGGAACAAAGAGTTACGTCGCAGAATGAAGACTCGAGCCAATTGGTAGATAGTGATCCATACAGCCATCCATGCTATGAAGTCCATGCCTACGGTGTGACTCGCGACGTGGAACATGAAACTTGAATTTTTGCATAAATTTTTGGATATTTTGTTTTGGGATGGATTTTTAGGTTTAGAATAAATAGGAACTCGATATTTTTACTTTTTGGAACCTTTGTTTTACGAAAGAACCTAGAGAACTTGTGTTTAATCTCATTATGTCCACCTAAACTCCATTGATCTAGACCATAGGTGGATCAAACAACTCTTTTTGCATCAAAATTTATGTGATATCTATTTTATTTCAATTATATTATTTTTTCTTGTATTCTATTCCTTTTGGTATTGTTTAATTATTAATTAGGGTTAAGCTTTAATACATTGTGAAGGGCCTTTGCATGTGTTTAGGTGGAAACCTATTGCTAGTGACTTGATTGCATACGTAATCGTGCAAGAAGACTCACATACACGTGGCGCTAGCTAGACCATACCAGTTGATTCGACCCTTTCGGGATCGATCAAAACCTCAAGGATCTAGGCTTATCCGGACGCACTAGTGATCTAGTCTAGATTTAGTATTTACGTAAAACTTAAAGCGATCATCATGTTAAACCTTAGGAACGTAAGACTAGGATTATGCGTTTTATTAGATGAGTAGTTAGCGGTTGTACTTTGACTATCGAATAGAGGAAAACGGGGAACCAAACGCACATTTGGTTCTATAGCTACTCTAGGATACTATTGATTTGCATTTTTCATATAGATCGACGATCATAGAGTTTTTAATATGCCGATTGATAATTTTTGAGAAACCGAAAACCTAGGTTACTTCTTCCAATGTTTTCGTTAATATTTTCAAATTCTCGTTTTTGGTGGACTCTCTTGAAAAATTATTTTCAAAAGCCCTAATTTTCCTTTTTGTTTACTAGCCTAAGTTAAAAACCTTTAGTCTTCGTGGATCGACCCCGTGCTTGCCACTGCTGCAGTTCTTGTGGTATTTGTAATCTTTTCGGGATTATATTTTGACGTAGTCGACATGCATCAAATAACATCTTATTTATGAACTCCAATTTGGTCTTAACTACCTATTTTGCTCCAATAACAACTTATCAACTCATTTTGATTTCCATATCAAATTCATATAATTCCAAAGTCAATTCAGCATTTCGATCTCTTAAAACCTGAACGATTCCTTTCAAGTCTCAAAAACCCTTTTCAAGTCTTCTTTTCATAATGTAACACTCAATTACTACATAAAGTCACCAATTAATTATCTTCAATTAGGGTTTTCATCGCCTAATTGACTTGAAAAATAATATAGAAACTCATTTTAAATCCTGAATTGGGGTTTTAAGTTCAGATAGCTAATTCCACGTCTAACAAGATAAAATTCCGACTTAAAAACATTGAAACACTCTAATTTTTCCATTCCAAAGAATCACTCTAATTTTTCCATTCCAAATAATCACTAGTTTCTTTTAAATTGATGTCAAAATTCTCACTTTTATTCGTTTCTTTCTCATTTTGCCTGTAAACAATTCAATTCACCTCATTGAATCTACTTTCCCAATTTTTAAAAATTTTAATTATTTTATTTGATTTTTTTTTTCCCGAGTGCAGCCTGCATAGACCGAGCCTAGGCTCGGCCTTGCTTTGGCTTTGGCCAGAGCAGTCTATAGTCAGCCCCCTTTTTATTCTATTCTCTTTGGCAAACCATCTTCAATCAATTAATCATTACAAACCCTCAACATCAACTCACAACAGCTTCACTCTCCTCCCAACGACAACATAAACCATGCCTACCCTTGAGTCCCAATCAAACTACCTTCAATTCGAACCCAAAACATTCAAAAACTTACCCCACAAACCTTTGATCTCCATCCGTTGTTGACTCCTCTTCTTCCTTTTCGTTTTTCCTTTCGGTTTGCAGAGATAGAGAAAGCCGTGGGCTTGGATGGATCTAAAAAGAGAGATTAAAATGTGAAGAGCCGAGAGGGAGAGATTTGTGCAAAATAAAGCGAGAGATAGGAGAGTGATGGGTTGAGGAAGACAAATGAAAGAGGCAAAGATGGTTCGATTGAGGAAGGGAGCGTGTAACGAGATAGCTGAGGGAAAGATGTGAATATCGATCGAACGAGAGCGAGAGAGAAATGTCGAAGTTGATGGAGAGGTGGAGACAGTTTCGCAGAGAAGGAAAGAATCTTGACGGGGAGATGATTTATCTTGTCAATTGACCAAAATGCCCCTATTGATATCCATTCCTCTTTATTTCTCAACTGCCCCTCGTGGTCATTTCCTTCTTTTTTCATGTATAGCTCCTTATTTTAAACCCGAATTAAACCTCGAAAAATACTTAAAATTGACAAAAGTACAACGCACTCCAAAACATTCGAACAACACGTCTCAACCTCTACTTGACCTTATTTCGAAACGAATAGAGTATATTACACCAGTTAAGAACTTGATTCACAAAAATTAATTTTCGACTTACGACTTTCGATCTGTAATGCGTAGATCCCACATCAGATTCCTAAATTCCAATTAAACATGAAAATGTTTAATTAGTAAACTAATCGAATTGATGAAACTCTCGAATTTCACAATATATAACAAGTCGCTCCCACTAATTGACAAATATAAAAATGGATAGAACATAAAAAGAAAGATACAGTTATATGATTTTCTTTTTTTTTTTTTTTTTTTTTTTTTTTTTTTTTTTTTGATAAGAAACAAATCAATCGCCTCTGCGCCGAGACTCGAATCCTCAACTTTACCTAAAGTAATTCCATACCAAACCAATGAGTTACCCATTCGATTAGTTTTTCCCAAAAATTAAAAACTAACATTTCGCTTTTACAGGAAAATAATATACTGATCTACGTTAATAGTATACGTTTGGTATGTTTTTAAAATTATAGCTTGGGTGGTGGGAAAAGCCAAGTTGCAGCATTGATATAGCTTTTTTCCAAGTATAGCTTTGCTTCTCCATCACTCGAAATCTTTGTGTATTTTGCTCGTTTGCTTGTACTTGCACCAGGTCTCATGCACTGATACTCTCCATAGAACACAGTCTAGCAAAATTATACGATAGAGAAGAAATCTTAGCATGACATAGCATATATATATATATATATATATATATATATTCATGTAACTTATACAACGAAAATGCGCAAATCAAATAGAAGGCAATATCAATTTAAATGTATATATATAACACATTAATCTATGAGTCATAAATGCACAACACATTTTGATGGGTTTCCATGACAAGAGTAAATATTTGGGCTCCATTGTACAATTCTCCTATATATATATATATATTTATACACTATTTATTGCAACAAATTTCCTTTTTTAGCAACGAAAGAAATAACTATAATTAATTATATATTTATTTATTAAAGTCAATTTAGCTTTGACAAGCAAAACTTGCTAAGAAAACTAAAGCTAATTAAATCAATAAGGCATGCCATGAGAAATATTAAGTACTTGTCATGTGATGTGAAACCCGTTAAGTTTTGAGGTTCATATGCAGCGAAAATTACAAAAACATTTTGACAAAAACCCCATAGAATCCGAATCTAATTCCATTTAAAACGTTTAAACCATGAAAACATAATCATACCTCAGTCACAATATACATTTTTGAAGGTTGATCGATCTCTAAGGCGCTGCCAACGACGAACTCCCTCTACCAAGAGTCCACACATGAACGGCGGCCGAGATTCGAAGTGCTAGCTTCGAGAGAATACCAAACCTTTTTTATTTCTCTCTAAAACGATCCAAAGTGTACTAGAAAACCCTAATTCGTTTCTAAAACGAAAATAGAGTTTCGACCCTTAATCTTTCATACGTGTGTTCTAACTTAAAGCGTCTATTTATACAACCCTTGTATATAGACGGTTAAGTAAATTACACATATACCTCTACTTAAAGAAGTATAAGTGTAATACATCACAAGGACGTTTCTGTCATGAATTTTATCATATAAAATTCATTTTTCTAAACAATCTTAAAATCTCGCAAAACCATTCTTAGTGTGCAACCTAATAGGTTCATACAACGTTGGCAGTGTACCAAAACACATTTTGGTATAAAAGTCATAAGCGGCCTCTAGCAAGACATTATAACTACCCAAGTTGTACGAATATCAAATCGATACAACCTAATTAATAGTGTATATAACATCCTTTTGTCACACGATATCCTTTTGATCAAACATAAGTCATGGAATTGTCATCCAACATATTCAATCGTACTAGTCTCGATCTCTAGGTAGACTGAAAATATCCAAGTGACATTGATCAATATCAATTCACTTAGACTAGGCCTTTTAACAGTCTAACACATCGAGGGATCCATTGGATATCTCTTTTTATATGAGAGAGATAAATTCTATCTCGATTACACAACTTCATCACATTGCTCACACAGTAACCAATTACAACCTTTATAATCGTCCGGTTAAAGACAACGTTTGATTGTGTCAAATCACTGTGTTCCTAATGTTGAATTCTCTGGTAATCTCAAGTCAGGGGACTGAGAAATATACCTATAATGAGAAACAACTATGACTTAATCCATATGATGTTCTCATAGCAGGTCGGTCTGGTACTTTGTTCTCTAACAAGTACTCGTGATCTTAATTCGTATCCCTACACATATAATCATTATATGATCATCAATTAAGACTTACACTAGTCTTAATTCATTATAGTTCCCAGTATAATGATCGACATATAGGGACATTTAGGATATTTCTGTAAATACCCATGGATCTTATTATATTGTAAACATGCGAATTAATTATAATAAACAACAAATGAAATCCTTTGTTTTATTAACTAAAAGTATTCATAAAGACAATTAATGGATTGACCTAGGGCACATGCCCCAACAAAACCCTTGTATGGCCATCCTTCAAGCTTAATAAGAGAGCCTATATATGTATAATCAAATACTACTTTTGCTCTTTTCTTCCATACCCAACCTAAGTAAGTATTTCCAGTTCTTGAAATTTTGCAATAATGGACGAATGCAAATCCACTATCATCCCTTACTTGCTTCCTACCTTGTGCAGTAATTGCAAACTCGCCTTCAACAACCGAATGTAATTCTGATCCTTGCAAATCAACATAACATATCATCATCAGCACAAGAGTGTTGCAATATAAATCTCAACTTTACTATAAATGCAATTAATAATGGACAAACATACTTGGTCATAAAAGATTCACATAACTACCATACCTATCAAGATTCATACAAGATACGGATTTATTATATCAATATTGATAATGGACTTAGACTACGAACCAAGTGGAAGCATAACTCACTGATTGGTATATATAGAGAGAGTTACTTGGGTCAAAGGTTGGGATTTCAAGCCTTATAACGAAAAATTTGTGGTTTCTCTTTCTTATGAAAAAGGGTCATCTTAGGCTAAATATTAACTGAGGGTCTAATTATTATATAAATCATAAGACTTGAACCTTGTTATCTTCTATGGACATATGAACCTTGGCCAGCATTGTTATTCTAGAACTGATGGTATGTTCAAGCTACTTATAGTACATGAATTGCGAGCAATTATACTAATTATAAGTTGGAATCATTGTAAGGGCCAAGTTTATTTTTGTGAAAATGAAAAAAAATAAAAATAAAAAAATAAGTTGCACGATCTCTTGTAATTAAAAATAAAAGAGAGAAGTAATATATACCAAATAGAGTGATCTTTCATCTCCGAAGATGAAATCAACAGTGCCCTCAATATAAAAATTTTGAAAGAAATGATTTCCCTTGTAATTACAAAGTGTGTATTTATATCCTAAGAACTTGCAGTTATAGAAAGCGACTTTATCGCCTGATATTCTCATTGCAACAGCTTGTTCCCCATTAAGGCTCCAGCCGTCAGGCTTAGGTGCGGAATTTGAAAATGAAAATATAATCACATGGGTTAATTTAGGCAAAGGGACAAAATTATCCATGTTGTCAATCTCTTTAAATTTTTTTGGTATAACAACATAGCTAGTATATATAGCCAATCATGCGTGCACCGCAGAAAAAAAGGCATCCAACCTCTGTGAGGCCATATAAATATCAATTTTTTAAAAAGAAAAATAACATAATACATATAAAAATTACGAAAAATTGCATTCTTAATATAATTACTGATCTTGTGTAATTCAAACTTAATGGAAATATCCTTCAGCTTTGTCTAGAAAAAAGAATGGTGTATAAATTTTGAAAAGTCTTTTTCACGATTTGTAAAAAAAAATAATAATGAAAAGATTCTTCAAAAGAATGGAAATAAGAAAATGGATGAAAAAGATTGCCATTTCAACTTTTTGAATGTTTTTTATTTGTATTATTGGTTATATATATACATATTTTTTTATGTTTGTTCCCCATTAAGGCTCCAGCCGTGTGCGGAATTCGAAAATGAAAATATAATCACATGGGGTTAATTTAGGCAAAGGGACAAAATTATCCATGTTGTCAATCTCTTTAAACTTATTTGGTATAACAACATAGCTAGTATATATAGCCAATCATGCGTGCACCGCAATAAAAAAGGCATCCAACCTCTGTGAGGCCATATAAATATCAATTTTTAAAAAAGAAAAATAACATAATAAATATAAAAATTACGAAAAATTGCATTCTTAATATAATTACTGATCTTGTGTAATTCAAACTCAATGGAAATATCCTTCAGCTTTGTCTAGAAAAAAAATGGTGTATAAATTTTGAAAAGTCTTTTTCACGATTTGTAAAAAAAAATAATAATAAAAAGATTCTTCAAAAGAATGGAAATAAGAAAATGGATGAAAAAGATTGTCATTTCAACTTTTTGAATGTTTTTTATTTGTATTATTGGTTAAATATATACATACTTTTTTATGTTCAGTTATGTTTTAGGGTTTTTTTAGCATACACTAGAACAAATTCAACTTTTCATAGAGGTTTTTGACCTCTATGAAAAGTGTTATCTTTTAAGGTGTTATCTTATCTTCCAAGCTTACATAGGGGTTTCAAACCTCTATCAAATCTTGACTATTTCATAGGGGTTTCAAACCTCTATTAAATCTTGGCTATTTCATAGGGGTTTCAAACCTCTATAATATCTTCAAATGCTTACATAGGGGTTTCAAACCCCTATCAATTGTAGTGATTTCATAGGGGTTTGAAACCTCTATATTATAGGCTTACATAGGGGTTTCAAACCCCTATCAAATGTAATTTTTAAAAAATAATAGCTGAAAATGCCCAAAATTAATTTCCATTTCCATTTTCAATTGAAAATATACAAATCTACATTCCATTCACAATATTATTATTCCATTAAGAAATTCGCAGTGTTCTACAACCAAATCAAGGGAAGCTCAAGGAAATTCGCAAGCTTATAGGCAACATAAGAAATAATAATCAAGGGAAGTTCAAGGAAAATGCCATGCTATTTACTCCATAAGCATCCTTCAGCACCTAATCGAAAAAATGAGCCAAATGCAACATACTTGGAAAAATCTCCAAGCAAAGAAATAATCAGATAAAGCTTGAAAAGAGTGTCAAGGTTAAAAAGGAAATAAAAAAGGAAAAATGGCATCATGTTTTGTTCATATATCAGAGCAGTCTGACACACATCTTCTCCAGAGCTGTTCCCATCAGCATCATGTGTTTCTTGGCATATAGTTGCAACAATCTCGAATAATCATTCGAGAAAGCTTCATAGATTCCAAGTGATTGCGAAGGCATGGCTTCAACTTTGCGGCAAAGACAAGTACTAAACACTTTTTCCGCCAATCCTCCGGCAACAGCAAAATATCCTGAAAAAAAATACCAAGAGCTTATCACGAAATCCGAATCAAGAAAGGAACTGGAAAATAAGACGAGAGAGTAAACTGATCAAAGGTTTAAAATTATCAATAAAAACAAATCAAATAAGAAAAGAAAGATTCAAATTGACACACACTTACCACTAAGTCTAACAAGAAAAGAAAAGACAAGAAAGAACAAAGGTACTTAAACATGTAACATATAGCAGAACTAAATATACAATGCCATGCCATAACTATGGGAAACAAAAGGACCTCTTTTCAAGAATAAAATAACATCCTCTTCTCAAAAAATCATATCCAAAAAATCCCTAGCCAAACAATAAATATTTTGAAAATTAAGCCACTGCATTCGTATTAGAGAACAAGAAACAATGTTTCACCTGATTGTCCTTTTTCATGCAATCCAGGAGAAGAGATATAAGATCAGGGTTAACCTCTTCACTTTCTTCCAAAACTAGACTCATAACTGTTTCTATTGAGGAAAGGACAACATCTTCATGAGACTCCCTGAAAGTAAACTAACAATGTTGAGATACGATCAATAACAGAATGCATATAGCACAGGAAGAACAACCACCAAAATTCAAGTATTCCCATCAACATATCAGTCACATACACCCGATTGGAGCATCCAATATTCCAATTGCTTCAATTTTGAATCAGTCATATGAAACTGCAAACGTACACTTGAACAATTTTTTAAAGAGTAGGAAGTTGGATTGCATTAGGTTGGTTCAACCAAATTTAAACTAATAAAAAAGGGTGAAGATCGTCCTCGTCCAAAACAACTGCACAACATATGAATTGGATTGCTAACAACAGATGAAAAATGGAATCTTCTTTTGAATGAAATATGAATACAAAAAAAAGCGAGTTCCTATATATAGTTAATTTATTAGAAAAAACTAAACCATATAGCATTCGATTGATAGAGAAAATTGCATTATAGAGTGCAAGAGAGGATGAGAAAGCAGAGAAAACAACAGGAAAGGGGAGTGACATCATTCTTACTTTAGGCTAAAAAAAACTAAATTATATAAGTAGAAAGAGTGAAGGTAAACCAAATAACAAGATGCTGATCTTACAATGTCTAATAGTAGTTGATTCTTCAGTTCTTTTTAGTTTGTACTAATATTTGACCAATTTAAAAGAAATATAACCATTGGGAATTTTGGTTTCATCCCATGGAATTATTATATGGTCCAGCAAAAAGGCGAGTGATCATTTTATAATCAAATTGGACAGACAGACATCATTCCAACATATTTCATTAGAATGTGAAAACAAAAGGCAGATAAGGCTCATAATAGAGGAAGATGCCAATTAACAAAATTGCATACCTCAATCTTTTTCAGCTGAGGTTCTACCGCTGCTTTCTTGCTATTTTCCCATGAGAAAATGACAGACAGCTTTTTGTGTGCCCTATTTAATGGTTTCATCAATCATGTTGTAAGAACACCCAGGATTACTAAATTATAAACTTTTGCGACACAGACATATATATATCAGTACCATGTGCCACTCAAAAGAAAAACCAAAATAAACCACCAATAAATCAATTCTCCAAAGTGAAACCAGATGAAGTAAAAATTCCATCTTTTAAAAAAAGCAAGATCTGGCATATTGTATTTGATGTAGGCAAGGTATGCAAATTTTATGAGAAAGGAGGTAAAGAACACATGGACCAACAACAATAACAAAGCCTCAATCTAAAATTAATTGGGGTCGGCTACATAGATAAAACTTTTTCCCTTTGCTTGATTTAATGCACACTTGAAGACATGCTTTCAAAATCCTTTATACCCTTTTTAATCAATGCATCCCAATAGGTTTTCTCCTATAACATCAAATTTCTTTAGTTTTTATTTTCTCGAGTTTTCTATAAAAAAAACCTAGAGTGATTAACAAAACAGGCAATCTAATTAAGCTAATTGCACCGAGACATGGTGCGGATAGACACAACTTAATTTTGAGGTTCAGAAGGCAAGACATTCACCTACAAAATAAAAAAAAAGTTACAACCAAGGAAATAAAACAACTTATGATAGGCTCAACTATAACAATTATTAAAAAAAAAAAAACTAGAGTGCTATAATAGTCTACATGACAGCAACCACAAAAATTCAATCCCAAATAAATTGGAGTCATTTACATGACGAGAACAACAACCACCACAGAACAAACTATGACTTTAACCAAGACTAGAGTCAATCGAACAAGTCCTCATAACAATTAGTGTGAAATAAATTATTAAAAAAAAAGAAAAACAAATAAGGAAACAAACGACACAATCTATCAATCCTGAGTAAAACAACAAACCTATCAATGCATTCGTATCAAGCAGTCTACATTTTTTCGTCAAAATTGCAAGAGAGCAATCAGTGGCGGAACCAAAAAATCTTGTTGGGGGTGACCACCACAATAGTCAACCAAGACTTTCCCCATTGCAGCAGCAATGCAGGACACATTGACAATTACTCAAGCGTTAATAAAAAGGTTCCCATGCATCAACAAACTGCTTTTGAGATCAATAAAAGGGTCCCATATGTGCTTCCAAATATTATTAAGAGAAATAATTTTTAAACTTTCAAAGCCCAAAGCAGACAGATACAATTCACCACCGTGTTAAACAAAACTAACAGCTAACTGACAATGATTAATTGAAAATAGAAAGATAACTTTTCATAAAAAAAAATAGAAAGATAACCAACTTAGGATTGGTGTAATATTGTGGAAAGCCAGTCTCAAGAGTTCTCTCATCCAAGCAAACCACAATTCACCAAGTTTTCAAGTCAGCAAGGATTGGGAAACATCAAAAGAACATAAAGGCTTATAGGCAAGCAAAGAGATGGAATATGACACCTTCGAATCAAAAAATAATAAGTGAAAGTAAGAAATAAATAATATTGCTAAAAGATAATAATATATACTTTAAAACGCACTATGTTGTGCAAATCCGTTAAGAGTAAAGCAAGTACTTACTAAATAAAGCGGGGAAGTTCTTCACGAAGAATAACTCTAGATAAAGTCAGGCTCATCGTTCTAATATACAAGAGCAAAACCTTTCAGACAGTTGTTTATGGTCTAAGGTTGCGTCAGTCACATCAGGAATTGATCCATTTACTCGAGGAGTATGCTGCCAATGCAACGAAGCAATTATTATTGAATGTCTATAGTAGGAAAGAGAACATGTACAGAAGAACCCAGATTAAACTCACAAAGTTTCCCTTTTTTTATAGGAACGAGTCTCAATAATCTCCTTCGATGCACATTGGTCTCCCAAAGTATACTTTATGAGGAAAAAATGCAACTCCCAGGAACCAAAATAAGCATACAGAAAAGAACGAAAAGTAGATTATGGACACAAGTCTCACTTTCTCTGAATGCAGTATGTTTGGCTATTAACTTTCAGTTTTAAGAGCATCCAACTACCTCACTATGTTGGCATATTTAAGTAGAGATATGTGCTAGCTAATAGTTGAATGAATTCCAAAGCAAAGTAAACTTACATTTAAATTTGTTAATGATACAGGCAGCATCATTGTAATGACAGATTATATAATCAAGGTATCAACACATTGCTATAGTTCAAAATAGAGAACTTGAGTGGCATTGAATGAAATTCTTACCTTCTATTTTCTTTCTTTAGTTGCTCTACAGATTTGACAGCCGAATACAAGATCTCCACACGAAAAGAAACATATCGGACATGCCTGCTAACAATGATCAACACATACTTCATAAGTCCTTCAATAACAAGCATTTAGCTATTACTACTACACTTATGAGAAAAAAGTTGTCTTTTATTATATTTTGATCTCTACATATATAGTCTAAATCACTAACGAATTTTCAATGACAAATTAAGAACCTTTTAACACTTGTATATATAGTTCTCTTTTAATTAAACATGACAATAGCTTGAAGATTTATTTTCCCATATGTAAATGTTCCTTCCCTGCCTTAGCTTTGTGTACTGCAACAAAAAAAAAACTTGTAATTAGTTTCCTGAACATGCATCCATTTTCTTTCAAAACCACCACAAATAGAATAGTAGAATAGTATTAAACAGCATAAAAGTAAAACAAAAGAAAATTAACACAAAGCAAATGAGCAACGCCATTTAACTTGACCATTTTAAAGTTGTATAAATACCTGAAGAATTGCCATTAGAGTTCAAATATGACTTTTTAGAATCTTCTTTACTCGAAGGATAAGATGGCGTGGATCTACCAGAATTTCTATATTTTCCAACAGCCATCCTCCATCTACAGACGCACAAAATGAAGAATGCATTATGCCTTAGACTTGGTTCCAACATGCTCTGCAATGTCATTCCAATTATCATTGTATAATTCCAGATCCTTCTAACAATAGCAAGTTTCTTTCCCGATCAGTCCAGCCTATCCCCATCAAGATCACCAAAATCCTTGGTCGGATCCATCCTTACAAAGTCGATACTTGAATGACCAACTACGAATCTTCCATCATGGAAACAATTCAAGCAAAGCATCATATCACTGTTGAACACAATGCCAATCATTTAACACATGTCCATAGATCAAGACCGAAGTAAAAGGAAGTCAGTGAGCTACCTTTCGAATAAGTTCAAATAATGATTGGTAAAAGTAGCAAGTTTTCAAACATAAAACTTTTAAGTTTCAAACAACAATGTCTACAACCCATATACAAAAAAAAATGATTATTTGGACGAACTTACCTCTTTTATAGATTGATAGTGAGTAATATGAAGCGGACACTAACAGTGATTGCAGTGATTTTCATTTTAATGGGTTTTGAAAGAAAATTTTGCACAGAGTTTGCAAAATTCTTAGCTGTTCTGCTACTATTTATTGCATGTAATGTGTGTTTTACTTGATGTTCCACTGTATTATTGCTTGCTGTATTATTGGCACTGTTATTTCACTTCAGCTAGCACTGGTGCTGCTTTATTATTGTCTTGCCCTTTTGGAAATTTTTGTGCAAATTTGGTGACAAATTTATCTAGAGCTCACACACTTTGAAACTAGGCATGGAACAAAGACAATAGCTTCCATTTATTCAAGCACCAGTAAGCCTTTGTCAAGTAACAAAAATCATAAATTTATCACACCAGAAAGTATACAATCTTTGGTCAAGTTTTTGCCTCATATCCATGTTGATCCCCTAGAGCTCACACACTTTGAAATTAGGCATGGAACAAAGTGCATTGCAAGGCCACATGCAAACATTTAGCTTCCATTTATTCAAGCACCAGTAAGCCTTGAGTATTCTCTTATATGTTATAACCACAAATAACCAATAATTTGTTGGAAAAAAAATTCGTTAATTCTAAATTATCTTTTGCAATTCGAATGAATGATATGAAAATGGAATCAAAGTATTTCTTAACAAACTAATTGCGAAAAATCATTAACTGAACAAAGCGCCTTCTTCCGACTCTATTCAAATCGGCCATCCCATAGACAAAATTTTAAAGATGCTCAGGTTATCTATCTATCTATCTACCTATCTAAAAATTTGAGAGGAAACTGTGACTATATTTCATTGAATGTTAAAAATAAATGCTGAAAGAAATGTTCTTCTTTGCAATTAGCCATTTAGCACATAAATATTAACAAATTGGATCACATTAGTTTCTTGCAATTTCAAATCAAATTATTGTAAGAATACAACCAGTGAATATCTATTTGAATTAGTTAGTGCAGTAAAAACATAAGTGTTTCACTCTCTCTTGTAATTGTAATTAAAAGACATATATACCTGAATCGGATTAGGTCGAACTTGTCGTCGCACTCTCGAATTGCTCCATCCAAATCTACTGGGGTTTTGACGACCATTTGGATCTACACAGCACAGCCACAATTGCAATTCAACACAAAGCCAAGGGACTAAATGAAGTAGATGTCCTAAATGAAGAAGATCCAACAAGATCATGCATTCAGTCTTATTTTTAAGGATGATAGGTATAAACCAGATGGACTCAACTTTAAGGTTTAAGTAACTTTATTCTATTTAACAAAGTGACAATCAAAGATATAGATGAACGTTTAGTCCAAACATTCAGAGATCTGCCAAAACAAGCATCAGGATGAAGACTTTGGCATTAGTAGCAGGAAGAGAGAATTGACCAAACAAGGTACGCGTATTGAACCTAACCATAAACAATTAAAGGAACCCAAGAAAATGGGGATAGATCCCACTTCACTTAAACAAATATAATTAGATTATAGATAAGAAAGTATACCAAATTTGCCTTCTTTCTTTCTTTGATCTTTCATCGATCTTCACATTTAATTCAAGTAAACCCTTCTGGAGGTGTAATATGCATTTCTCTTTTGTCCATATCAATATCAGGTACAATTGCTTTAACAAATGGAACAAGCACAGAGGGGCCAGAAACACTAGCTTCCGAGTTGGATGAAGTTGTCCCATTGTTTGTTTTGTCAGCCGAATTGAGCATAACTTCCAAGAGGTCACTTGCTCCAGTGTTATAAACATTAATGACAGTTCCCCAGGCTCACTTGTGTCCTAGAAATAAGCGGAGCAAGCACATGAACCACAGAAGTTGCAATTGGCAACCATATAAAGAAAATGGAGTGCATGATATCGACAAGGAAAACATAGAAAGGGTTAAAATATCCAAGAAAATCTCTAGTGACGAAATAAAAGAATAAATAGTGTTATGTTTCAAAAAACTTAATAAATGAGCAATTAAACATGGCATTCATAATTCATTGATTGATAAGTAACATTGATTTGAGCTAATACATGAACATACCTCACAATCCAAGCTTAGGCTTCTAAATCTTAGCACCAAAACCTTAGCATAGAGTCGATGCCGAGGGAATTTGCCCGCGGCGACAATGAATTATGACATAGAACTTCTTCACTAGAATCATAGTTCAAGTGATCTGAGAAAGGTTGAAGATGATCCAAAGAAAAAGATACAATCTTCCAAACTAAACAACTAAGACAACAAAACAAAAATGCAACACACCAGCTTCTCGCTTTTCTAAGAATTTCCAATAGTACTAGAGGGTGTAATGGAGTGATGTGCATTTTGTTATAGACAATGACAACATTTTGCCATTCAAATTTCATGAATGTCACTGAATGATCTATCTTCAAGAACAACAAAAGATTTTCCATTTCAAGCTCGACAAACTAGTATTTTAGCTAGGCGAAATTGAAAGCAAAGACTACTTATTATGGTCCATTTTATCAACTGGTCCTCTAGAGCTTCAACTGGAAAAACCATGAACACTGACATGGCTCCTACAAAGAGAGGTTCATCTTCCAAGTAGTTTCAAAAGATCTGAAGAATTTAGACAATTGCAACACTAATAAATTAAGGAACAAAAACTGGCATCACCATGTCAATCAAAACTACCCTATTTTACTTCATAACCGAAACTTCCTTTCAAATGTCCTTGCACACTATTTCATGAAATTTAGGAACAAGAATTCTTATTTCTTCTCATCAAGAGTATCGCTATGTACAAGCATCTTGATCGAACAATCATTCCATCAATTATACCAAAACGTAACGCACAATGCGCATCCACGCATCTTAGACAATGAAAACCTAGCTAGTTGAGATAACCGAATGAGCACAAAAAACTCTCATTTTTTATCTGCACATACAATGAACCAAAACCTCATCTTGATTGAGCAATCACTCCATCAATTCTACACATCCACGCATCTTAGACCATGAAAAACTAGCTAGTTCATATCGTCGTCAACTCTACCTACCAAACACAACATACACAAAACGAAATTCTTCGGTTTTTCGAAACAATCATAGAAGAAGATCAGACGCACAGATCTGAATCACGAACAACAATTCAACGAAAATCCGGACCGATCGACCCTATTCGATCGCTAATTCAATTCAATATAGAGACTTAGAGAGACTGTAAATCAGTAACCATTTACCACAACCAATTCAACACGAACCATAGAACCATAGAAACAATCTCAAATAACCTAATCAACACAACAGATCAGTAAATCGTTAGGGTTTTGAGATCGATCGAGACTAACCTTGCGAGATTGAACAACTGGTCTTGAGATCGATCGTCCCTGCGAGCGAGGCAAACGAGCGAGGCGAGTGCGCGAGCGAGACAGACGAGCGAGGCGAGCGCGCGAGCGAGGCGAGCGAGCGAGTGCGCAGAGAGTGAGTGGGGTGAGCGAGACAGCGAGAGTGAGTGAGAGTGTTGAGGGAATTTTGTTCTTGGGTCAGACTTTCCATAGAGGTTTTCTAAAGCTTTATGAATTAGTGCTATTAAAAGTCTACTTGTCTAATTCATATAGGTTAATTAAAACCTCTATCAATTAAGTGTTATAGAAACCTTAATCATCTAATACATAGGGGTTACTCAAAAACCTCTATCAATTAGGTGTTATAAAAAGCCTAAATTGTTCTAGTGATAAATCTTGGTCCTTAAGGCATATCATACCACAAGAGCAATAACTTCTAAGAACCTTAAAGCTTTTTAAAACTTAAAGGTATAAAATCTTGCATGACCCTCTGATTAAGGGAGGAGGGACTCCTTTCTTTATTCCACTTCAACAGCTGCCCATGGTTTTATTGTCTAAACCTTAATTAATCATTTGAACCAACCTTAAATATAATTTTGACTGCCATGAAATATTCAGATTCCATAATCACTGAGGCACTATTGACAGTGCCATACTTGGAAGTTGTTCCATGATAACTAAGGATCGACATGCTAGAACTTGATCCGTAAAATGTAACAAATGACTTTGTTAGTTCTACCGTTACGTTTTCCTTGTACTCTCTAGGTCCAATATAAATGATGTTTGTTTGATATTCAATTCCCTGGAGGCACACTGTTGACCGCTTCCCTTATAGTCTTGAAATCACCGGAACCGTCTTTCCTCACCGTGATCACTTTAACACTCTTCTCCACCGCGACAAGGGTCGAGTTGAGAGCAGCGTCGATCGTCGGCACTAATTGTATAATAACGAGAACGATGATAGTCACTAGCAACGCTGCTCGCTCGGCCATCTTTGTCATTTTTTATCTGATAATTTGATTAAGGCATGCAGGCGACACATATTTATATGCAAGTAATTTTAAGATTGTACAGGGCACATGATGAGATTAATTTAGGCATTCAACGGCAAAAACATGTGTAGTTTGTTGCTTATTTGTTCAACCATGACAACACCGCATGCCATCAATTTAAACTAATATTTCCAACTTATAAGCAATGCAATTATATCTGTTTATTTCACTTTTTTAGTCTCTCTAGTCGAAAGTCAACAAGTTTGTCTAAAAAAAAAAAGTTGAAAGTTAATAACAACTCTTATGTTTTTTTGGGCCAAAATAACAACTTTGACTTTTTTTTGGTAATTAGTGTTGTGAATTGAATTGAGACTTGCTAAGAACTAGAGAATGAAATAGAAGACTAAGAATTTCTTCTACTACAAACTACTACTACAAAGGAGAAGAGAAGAAATGAGATAGTTGGAATGAGAAGTTTTCATTCAACTTGGTGTGCTTTTACAATGAGGTTGGCACCCTTTATATAGGCCATTTGGTGATGATGATAAATGTACTTCATACAATGTATACAAGCAACTCATACACCCCATGTCATACAATACATCACAAGCAACATAGACAATACATGAAAGAGTTGGTGTACATTGGAGAGGATTACAAGTTACATGACAATACATAGACAAGTGGAGGTACTATTAAGTGATACATACAAGTTACATGACTACACAATATGTTGGTGTACATGCATGGTCATCCATATTCCATAACACTCCCCCTTGGATGACACTTGCTTATAGATTGTGCCTCGTTAAAACTTTTACTAAGAAAAACCCTGTGGGAAAAAATATAGTAAAAGAAAAAGAGTACACTATTCTCATAAATATTAAGACGGGTATAATATTGTTAAGATTGCCTCATTAAAAACCTTGCTAGGAAAACCCAATTGGATAAAACCATAGCTAAGGGAAAAAGAGTGCAATACACTAATCAATAACTCCCCCTCATGTGAACATGGGTGAAACTTGTTCAATTTCTTTACTTGCAATGTCTTTAAGTTTACGCGAGCCAATACCATATATAAGCCGTCGTAGTTGGTAAGGCTTTTGTGAATAGATCAGCAAGATTATCACTCGATCGGATTTGCTTGACATCAATTTCACCATTCTTCTGAAGCTCATGCGCATAAAAGAATTTCGGTGAAATATGTTTTTTTCTATCCCCTTTTATGAATCATTCACTTAATTGTGCAATACATGCTGCATTATCTTCATATAATATGGTTGGAGAATCTTTTATTGAAGGCAATCCACATGATTCTTGAATATGTTCAATCATATTTCTCAACCGTACACATTCACGACTTGCTTCATGAATTGCAAGTACTTCAGAATGGTTGGAAGAAGTAGCAACCATAGTTTGCTTTACTGACTTCCATGATACAGCAGTATTACCACATGTGAATACATATCCCGTTTGAGAACGGGCCTTGTGGGGATCGATAAAAATCCAAAGATAGCATAACCTTGGAGATTCAATTTTACCCTCTCGAGTAGAATAGACCCATGTCACTTGTTCCTCGAAGATATCGGAAAATATGTTTAACACCATTCCAATGTCTTCGAGTTGGTGATGAGTCGTATCTTGCAAGTAGGTTGACAAAGAAAAGCAATGTCAGGTCTTGTTCAATTTGCAAGATACATAAGTGCACCAATTGCACTTAAATATGGTACCTCTGGACCAAGTAGCTCTTCATCACTTTCAAGAGGTCGAAATGGATCCTTATCCACTTCAAGTGATCTGACAACCATTGGAGAGCTCAATGGATGCGCCTTGTCCATATAAAATCTTTTTAATATTTTTTCAATATAATTTGATTGATGGACAAATACTCCACTTGAAAAATGTTCAATTTGCAAACCAAGACAAAGTCTCGTTTTTCCAAGTTCTTTCATCTCAAATTCCTTTTTCAAGTATTCGGATGTTCTAACGATGTCGCCGTGGTTTCCCACAATATTTAAATCATCAACATATACAACAATAATCATAAATCTTGTTGATGATCTTTTAATGAAGACACATGGGCAAAGCGGATTATTTACATATCCTTCTTTCAATAAATAATCACTGAGGCGTTTGTACCACATTCGCCCAGATTGTTTCAATCCGTACAAAGACCTTTGTAATTTTATAGAATGCATGTTATGAGGTTTTGATTTTATTTCATCGGATATTACAAATCCATCAGGGATTTTCATATATATCTCACTGTCTAGGGATCCGTACGATATCTTTATAACGACATCCATTAAATGCATATCAAGCCCTTCGAGACCGCAAGACTTATCAAGAACCGAAATGTGATTGCATCTATAACGGGAGAATATGTTTCCTCATAATCGATGCCGTCTTTGCGAGAAACCTTGAGCTACAAGTCTTGCTTTGTACCTTGTAACTTCATTTTTTTCGTTTCTCTTTCGTACAAATACCCATTTATATCCAACAGGTTTTACGCCATCTGACGTTTGGACAATTGGTCCAAAAACCTCTCGTTTCCTTAACGAGTTTAGCTCGCTTGGATAGCCTCTTGCCATTTTTGCCAATCGTGTCTTTTTCGACATTCGTCCACTGATCGTGGTTCTGGATCATCATCATTTTCACGTATTTCAAAGGACACATTGAAAGTAAATATATCATCAGGAACAATTTCATTTCGATCCCAAATCTTACCAGAGTTTAAATAATTTATTGAGATCTCATTATTTTCATCTTTTTCCTCTTTTTCTAGAGGAAGTTGTTCCTCATCGAATCAACTTGTTCGACAAACCCTTATCAAAGGATTCTTGTGCTTTCTCAGGAGTATTTTGATTTGTATTTATTTTTACTCCCGTTTTCCTCTTTCGAGGAATTGTATCCTTTGAACCAACTGGTCTTCCACGCTTTAAGCGTTTCGTTGGTTCTTGTGCATTTTGTTGCACAGAGACATCAATTCTTGCAGGAGCATTTACAGCTGGAATATGTGATTTTGTCACTTGTTTTGCATCATTAAATGCATCAGGTAATTGATTTGCAATTTGTTGCAAATGAATGATCTTTTGAACTTCAAGTTCACATTGATTTGTGCGTGGATCATAATGTGATAAAGTTGATGCATTCTAAGCAATTTCGCGCCATTCCTTTTGAATTGGCTTCTTATCTCCCCCTAGTGGTGGGAAAATTGCTTCATCAAAGTGACAATCAACAAAACGTGCAGTAAATAAATCCCATGTTAAGGGCTCAAGGTATCTTATAATGGACGATGAGTTAAATCCAACATAAATCCCAAGTTTTCGTTGTGGACCCATCTTAGTTCTATTGGGAGGTGGTATAGGAACATACACTGCACAACAAAAAATTCTCAAGTGTGAAATATTTGGTTGTTGATCTAAAATGAGTTGCATGGGGGAATGTTCATGGTATGCAGTAGGCCTATAACGAATGATAGATGCTGCATGAAGGACTGCATGTCCCCAAATAGAAGTCGATAACTTAGTTCTCATGATTAAAGGTCTGGCAATTAATTGAATGCGTTTGATAAGAGATTCTGCCAAACCATTCTGGGTATGCACATGTGGAACAGAATGTTCAATGGTAATTCCTATAGACATGCAATAATTTCTAAATGCTTGAGATTGAAATTCCCCGGCATTATCAAGACGGATGGTCTTGATTGGGTTGTCGGGAAATTGTGCTCTTAACTTAATGATTTATGCTAAAAGTCTAGCAAATGCAACATTGCGGGTTGAAAGCAAACAAACATGTGACCACCTAGTTGATGCATCTATCAAAATCATGAAATATCTGAATGGTCCACAGTGAGGATGAATAGGACCACATATGTCTCCCTGAATGCGTTCTAAGAAAACTGGGGATTCCACAACAATTTTACTCGGGGATGGTTTAACTATCAATTTACCTTGAGAACAACTAGCACAATTATAATCACCAGCTGAAAATATTTTGTGACTCCTTAAAGGATGTCCATGCGAATTATTAATTATTCTTCGCATCATTGATGATCCTGGATGACCAAGCCGGTCATGCCATAAAATGAATGTCTTTGGATCATTAATTTTCTTATTCAAGACGACATTCGTTTCGACATGCCTTATATGAGTAAAATATAATCCAGATGATAAAGCTGGGAATTTTTCTAACACTTCTTTTTTCCCATTTGAAACCAATGTGACATAGAGAAATTCTCTATTATTTTCATTCACTGTTTCAATGTGATATCCATTTTATCGAATATCTTTAAAGCTCGGTAAATTTCTTCTGGATTTTTCAGAGTATAAGGCATTGTCAACATGAATTGTTGTTCCCCCAGGCAACATAATATTTGCTCTTCCAGAGCCATTAATCAAATTGGAGATGCCAGATATTGTTTGAACATTAGCTTTAGCTAAGTTCAAATTAGAGAAATATTCTCTGTTTTTAAGGATTGTATGCGTTGTAGCACAATCAGCAAGACGTATATCGCTTTTATTTGATTCATGACTTGAACACATGATTTGTTGATCCATCTAGACAAATAATGTTTGGCAAATAAGAAAAAGAGTCATATTTCAATGATAAAATTCGTAATATTTTGCCTTTGATTTTGAAGGCATGGTAAAGGTCACAAAAATATTCGGGCATATATATGACAATATTTAGGCAAAATAGCCTTTCATATATGACTAAAAAAATGTCACAATTATGAGCGCTCATTGTCAATAATTATTTGCCCTTTGTAGTGGTGCACCACTTTTATTCCAATTTTTGGTGGAATTGTCAATACGACCTTTACCTGATATTTTCACATTTTCCACGTCCATAAATTTATTATTGCGATCATGATCATTATATGCAACATATGCTTCTTAATTTGAAGCTGAACTAATTGGACGGGAGCGATATTATATTTATAATATCTCATTATTTTACTCAGCTACCATGAGACAAGAAATCAATCCTTAATATTTATTGGATCGACGTGCGCACTCGATATTTGTTGCAACAATTAATCGAGGCGGGCCACGTGTCCTCTTTATTGTCTCATCAGTCATATTTCCACATAGCCTCAACATAAAGGTAATTAAAATTTTGGAATTATAATTAACATTTGACTGATTAAATTTTGTAGCATGAGACCCAGCCGCTCATTTTGAGCTTTTTGGAGCATTACGCTTTTGGTATGTATATATATAACTCCATAAGGTGAAAATATATATAAAGTGAAATATTCACTTTTCAAATCTCTAAAGAGAAATTGGTGAATGATTGTGTACAACATACAACCTTGCATGGATACAAGCTTTATTCATAATTCGTAATATCTAATTATCATGACAAGAATTATAATAAGATAACAAATTCAACTATGGTTGATTAATATTTTGAAAGTAAATATAAAATAATTTTCTCTTTTCTTTTTATGTAAATAAAAAAAACATAACATATGATTAAGTATATGTTCATAACTTGATTCATTAATAATCAAATGTACTATTCCTATGAGTTGGTGGGACAACCTCCAGGTTGGGTGGCTAGACAAAGTCTGCTTAATGCCATGCCTCCTCGAACGGGATAACCCGTCTCCCTTTCAATGTTTAGCTTTACCGGGGACAATGCTTACCCACTATCAACTCAAACTTATAACATGACTTGTATTATAAAATCAAGAATAGAACAATAACTAATCGTTTGTAGTTTTAAGAGAAAACTAGTTATGTCACATATTGACTTTTGATTTCTGATGTAGAAGATCGTATAAGACGCAACTACAGAGCATACTTTCGCAATCGGTGACGCTATAATGCATAATATAAGAATAAAGTATGCATAGATAAAAGGAAGCAACCATGATAATATAGAAGTAAATTGAACTTATTTAAATAACAAAAGTTATACCTTCCTAGCTTTCTGTCCTTAACAAGCCTTCTTGAACTTCAAGATCTCCTTAATGCTAGAGCAAGCTCGTGCTGATAACGTGTTGTGAATTGAATTGAGACTTGCTAAGAACTAGAGAATGAAATAGAAGACTAAGAACTTCTTCTACTACAAACTACTACTACAAAGGAGAAGAGAAGAAAAGAGATAGTTGGAATGAGAAGTTTTCATTCAACTTGGTGTGCTTTTACAATGAGGTTGGCACCCTTTGTATAGGCCATTTGGTGATGATGATAAATGTACTTCATACAATGTATACAAGCAACTCATACACCCCATGTCATACAATACATCACAAGCAACATAGACAATACATGAAAGAGTTGGTGTACATTGGAGAGGGTTACAAGTTACATGACAATACATAGACAAGTGGAGGTACTATTAAGTGATACATACAAGTTACATGACTACACAATATGTTGGTGTACATGCATGGTCATCCATATTCCATAACAATTAGTTTGTTTTTTATCTACTTTTATAAGTAGTTATTTTTTGAAGAATAGTTTTTATTTTATTTATTTATTTATTTATTTATTTTTTGTAAACTAAAGTTGGACTTGCTAAAGACTTAAGCATGGAAGGCTTAAAACTATGAATTACAAGAGCAAATGGAGAAGGGGAACAAGAGAGAAGAGAGTTAGAGAGAATGTAGAGATTATATTTCAACATTAGTGTGTTCTTTACAAGTGAAGGAACTCCCTTATATAGGCTCTTAGTCATGATGAGAAAGGGTACTAACACAAAGTGTGCAAGTTACGCCAGAGTCTCATGCCATATAAAATTACAAGTTACATGACAATACATTGACAAGTGATTATAGATTGAAGATGAATACAAGTTACATGGAGTGTACAAGTTACATTCAATCTGGAAGCCATGTTTGATGTTACAATTCAATGTGAGAGCCAAGCTTGACAATGTGATCGTTCATAAGCATGGCTAAAAGGGTTATCCAATTTACAGCACTCCCCCTTGGACGACACTTGCCAAGAGAATATGCTTCCTTAAAACCTTTACTAGAAAAACCCTATGGGGAAAAAATCTAGTATAGAAAAAATAGGTACAATGTTCTCGTCAATTTTGCTTTGTAGTATAATATTATTGATTACCTCGTTAAAAACCTTACTAGGAAAATCCAGTGAGACAAAACCATAGCTAAGGAAAAGAGTGCAACACATTGATACACTTCGAGAGAATATATATGCATCGATAAAACCTCTATTAGAAAAATCATATGGGAAAAATCTAGTATAGGAAAAAGAGTACATTAATTGCTCTCATAAATTTTTTATATAGAGTATAATAATGTTAGGATTATCTCATTAAAAACGTTGCCAGGAAAACCCAGTAGGATAAAACCATAGCTAAGGGAAAAAAAGTGCGATGCACTAATCAATAACTCCTTTTGATTTTCCATCTCATTTTGACATGAGTGGAACATCTTATTATTTTGTAGCAAACCTTTACAAACCCAAATTTTCCTTTTTAAGTAAAACAAATTATATGATGGACAATTATTTTACTCGGAAAGTACTTGATTTCTAAATCAAGGCTAAATCTTATTTTCCCAAGATCTTCCATCTTGAGTTCTTTTTTAATGAATTCGAATGCTATAATGATGTCATCGTGATTTCTCATAATATTTAAATCATTAACATATGATGATATTATAATAAAGACATAATTTCTTAAGTAAATAATCATTGAGGTTTTGGTACTTCATCAGACCAAATTGTTTATGTCTAACCGACTTTATAGCACCACAAATCTTGTAGGCTATTAGTCCAACAACTTCTCATTTTCTTAACGATTTTAGCTCGGTTTGGATAACCTCTTTTGATAATCATGTCTTCTATGCCATTTTACCACATACTATTTATGGTATTGGATAATCATTTTCAAATGGTACATTGAATTCTTACCAAAGAATTATTGTATTAGGAGTATTTCATTTATTTTTACTCTCAGCCTTTTTTTCAAAGGTTTATATCATTTGAACCAACTGGTCATTTATGCCTTAAGCATTTTGTTGGTTCTTGTGCATTTTGTTGCACAAGGGCATCATTTCATATTTGAATCTTTAATAGTGAATATATAAGGTTGTCACATTTTTTGTATTAGTGATTGCATCAAGTAATTGATTCATAGCTTGTTGCCGATGAATGATAATTTGAACTTCAAGTTCATATCACAATGTAACATTTTTTGTGCATTTCAAGCAATTTTCATGCCATTTTTTTTTAATCAGCTTCATATATCTCCCCTAATAGTGAAAAAACTTTTTCGTCTAAGTGGTAATCAACAAAACTTGTTGTAACCAAATCCCATATTAAGGGCTTAAGGCATTATACAATTGTTGGAAACCGACCTAAATCAAAAGTTTTTTTTGCAAACTCATTTTAATTTTATTTAAGAATATGGAAAAAAACATAAGCTTTATAATCGAAAAACTCAAATGTGAGATATTTCATTGTTCGTCTAAGATAAGTTATAAAGAACTTTGAATGAAATAAATATGTTATGTAAATGTCTCAAAACTATAATCAATACCTCAATTTTTTATTTTTATTTTTTATTTTTTTCAAATCAATTAAATGCTAGCCAATGCATAAGTTAAAAATATATAAATATGTATGCATCTATTTAGCTGAAACACAAATTGAAAATATTTACTATAACATTGAATGTGTCCAAAGGTATTTGTAAATAAATTATAAGCAAAAAATTGAGGTTTCCACAACATATTTACTTTGAGACGATTTAACCAACAATTTGCCTTGAGACTAGCAACACAACTTTAATTTCTGGTTGATAAAATCTTTTTATTCCATAGTTGATGCGCACATATATTTTAAATATTATTCTCGTAATTGATTATCATGAACAATCACTTCTTATGAATGTCATTAGATTATATGACAACATTAATTTCAATATGCCTTATTCAAATAAAACCCATAAGAAAAAGTTGAGAATTTAAGTTCTAAGATGAAACAAAATCTTACTGAGTAACTTCTGGATAAGGCATTGATAACAATATAGTTGTACCACATATTGTGTGGACATTAGCCTCTGTTAAGTTTAGGTTCGAGAAATACTCTCTCTATTTTATATTATATTGTGTACATAGTACATTAAGCAAGATATGCAATATTTGCCTTTATTTAGCTAATGAATTTAAGTATCAGTTTTATTAAGCTATTTTAACTAATAAAATTCATACTTTTTCCTTGATTTTAAAGATATGGTAAAAGATAAAAAATATTTGGGTATAATGTACTTGAAGATATTTTGGAAACACAGCCTTTCGTATGTGACGAAAAATGCCACAATTATGAGCGCTCATTGTCAATACTAATTTGCCCTTTCGAGTGGTGCCCACTTTTATTCCAACTTTTAGTGGAGTTGGCTAAATGAACTTTACCAGATCTTTTTATCTTTTCCACGTCCGAAAATCTATTATTGCGGCCGTGGTCATTTTATGTAACATATGCTTCTTAATTTGAAGTTGAACCAATTAGATGGGAGTGATATTATATTTATAATGCCTAATTATTTTACTAACCTACCATGAGACAAGAAATCAATTCTTAATATTTATGGGATTGACGTGCGCACTCGATATTTGTTGCAATAATAAATCGAGGCGGACCACGTGAACTTATTATTCTCTCATTAGTCATATTTCCACAAAGCCTCAACATAGAGGTAATTAAAAATTGTGAAATTATAATTAATATTTGACTGATTAAATTTTGTAGCTTACATGAGACCCAGCCGCACATTTTCAGCTTTTTTGAGCATTACCTTTTTGATATTTATATAGATATATATAGCTCCATAAGGTGAAAGGATATATAAAGTGAAATGTTCACTTTTCAAATATCTAAAGAGATATTGGAGAGCGCTTGTGCTTGACACACAACCTTGCATAGATATTTTATTCATTAATTGTAGCATATATTTAATTGCCACGGCAGCTAATTCTTGTTAGTAATAACAAGGCAACAAATTCAACGATAGTTGAATGATATTTTGAAAACATAGGTAATATAAAATAGTTTACCCTTTTTTATGCAAAAATACATAATATATGATTAAGTATATGTTCACAACTTGATTATTTAATAAACAAAATATACTAATTGTATGAGTCGGTGGGAAAACCTCTAAGTTGGGTGGTGAGATAAAATCTACTTAGTAACCATGCCTCCTCGAACGGGATAACCCGTCTCCCTTTCAATGTTTAGCTTTACTGAGGACAAGTCTTACCCACTATCAACTCAAATTTATAGTATAATTTGTATTAAAAAATAAAGAATAGAACACAATTAATAGTTTATAATTTTATGAGAAAAATTACATGTCATATATTTATTTTTTTATTTTTTGTGTAGAAAATTGTACAAGGCGTAACTACAGAGCATACTTTCGCAATCGTCGTAACACATATAATCCATGAATAAATAATATATAATTAATAATTTTTTTGAATAACTTAGTTCAAAATGAACTTTTAAAGTTATTTCAAAGCTGAAGAGATGGGCTAGTTCAAACTATGCAATTACCAATTATATTCTCAATCAATAAGGATATAGCACCTACTAAATTATCTCAACACATAAAATTCATGGAAGACTATCTAGGAAGTCTTGAAAAAATGCTGGTTTAAACTAGAGAAAGTTTATGATAAATATATTTATGTCAAAGTTAATGTGAAACTTAAGCCAAGGGTGCTCATTGGTCAGGTGTTCATTCTCATTCAGAACCACTAAACTAAGGGTGCACCTTCTTATGTAAGACCAACTGATTCGTTTTGGCATGGAAGTGCACTACCCGAATGTATATTGCTATAACATAGCTAGTGGGTACACATTTCAAGTGTGAGGTATTAAGAGACCAAAACTTATATAAGCTTGTCTCTTCCTTCATCATGTGCCACTGATGTAATGCATGAACAACTTTGTTTAAGGCAATGATAAAAGAGCGAGCATGTAACAATATTTAAAGTGGTCTTATGTAACAAATCCCAGTTGTTTCTTTTAGTTAATCCAAATTAACAAAGTTATGTTACATATATTTTAGGTTATTCAAGTCTTAATATTACAACAACTACAAAACAAAGCCCAAATAGGGATATATTGGTAATTAAAGGACATGAGTTTTAGAGATAATGCTCAAAAGTTTCTTTTATACATTCTCATATTCTAGTTTCACATGTAATTTATGATCTCATTTAGAAGGAAATTAGAGGGCGATGACCTTTTTATTTTAAGAAAATGAACCTCATTTTAAATATAATTAAGGTTGTACTTAAAATTAAATTAATAAAAGGATGGAAATATAATCATAAAACACCACCAAGTTAAATTCATATAAATTAATTATACTTTCCTAGCTTTGTTTAATTGAAAGCTTCTTGAACTTCAAGACATTCTTCTTGTAGAACAACATCATGCTGACACATGTTGTAAACTAAAGTTGGACTTGCTAAAGACTTAAGCATGGAAGGCTTAAAGCTATGAACTAGAAGAGCATGTAGAGAAGGGGAACAAGAGAGAAGAGAGTTAGAGAGAATATAGAGATTGTATTCCAACATTGGTGTGTTCTTTAAAAGTGAAGGAACTCCTTTATATAGGCCCTTAATCATGATGAGAATGGGTACTTACACAAAGTGTGCAAGTTACACTAAAGTCTCATGTCATATAAGATTACAAGTTACATGACAATACATTGACAAGTGATTATACATTGGAGATGAATACAAGTTGCATGGAGTGTACAAGTTACATTCAATGTGGAAGCCATGCTTGATGTTACAATTCAATGTGAGAGGCTGAGAGCCATGCTTGACAATGTGATCATTCATAAGCTAGGTTAAATGATCATTCAATTTACAACATTTTTTTTCTATTTGGTTTTGGGCTAATATCTATGGGTTAATTAATTACTTTATTGGCGTTTTTAACGACCTAATAATTAAGAGTGCAGCTATGTGCACCCCAATTATTTCTCAGGGCACCCCGATGATTATGGCACCTAATCAATTTCTTAGGGCACCCCGTCAAGTTTCCAAAATTGCCCATTTATTTAAAAACGAGACACCCCGCCTAATCAGGGCACCCTAGTTTTTTCTCAAGGCACCCCGACTGTCTCGATCCCATAAAATTGAGAAATAACATGCAGTCTCGATTGCACATGTCTGATATTATTCTTTAAGTCTCGGTCCCCAATGACCGTGACTAGTACCACAGAGTACATACATATGGTTTCAGTTATTTTAGTCCGAGACTCATGCAAGAGAGTCGGTTAGATACAATCGAGACCCTCTGTAGTGTCTCGGTCTTGTGTGGCGGATCACTTCGCATCCCCTATACTGTCTAAAAAAAAATGCAAAAATACGAAAAAATTAAGAAAAAAACTTTATTTTGTTCTACATCTGCCTCTCACTCATTTTCTTCACTTATTATACATTAACAGAGATGCAAACATACCGAATCCAACAAACCCTACAATACAAACTGACTTTATTCTCTCCTCCAAAATTGGTCAATTGAGTTCATTCAACTCCATGTATATGCATGGCTATGGTTTGATTGCACTTGTGAAAAAAATTATAGAATTGAAGGTGCAGTGCGTGGGAAGGAGAATTTTTTAGATTGCGAGTGAATTAATGGGTTTAGAGGGCATTTTTGACATTTCTTTCCAAAATCAATTTTCACAAAACTTTTGCTGGGTGCCCTGATCATTATGCGGGGTGCACATGGCCTAACTCATAATTAACTGTATGTAGTCCAGGGTTGCTAGTTATTGGGCTTGCCTATTTAGCCAAGCAACTATTACAGGGCAATATTATATTATTGATGCCACACTTTGGGTTGTTTAGGCTTTTGCTGGGATGTGGTGTAGTGATCTTGGGCTTCATAACTTGATTTAACGAGAAAAACGTTCATTGCTAGAGTTCTTGGTTGGCATAATTAAGGATCAAGTGTAGTGATCTTGAGCTTTATAATTTGATTTGGCGAGAAAAAAGTTCATTGCTAGAGTTCTTGGTTGTTACAACTAGAAGTGGGTTGTTGTTCCTTAATCAATGACTAGAGTTTAAATCCTGGGAATGAAAACAACATTGGGAGCCCCCCACCTCTACGATGCGGGACTCAAGGCGAACCTATAATAGTCGAATAATCCAGATACTGAGTGGGTTCGACATAAAAAAATAGTTCAATTTTGTTATATTGATACCATTTGAAAACAGTGCAATTCAAATCAAAATATGAGATTAGATCAAAAGAGTACTAAAAAGGAGTCAATTTTTTTAAAAGAAAAACACAACTTTTTTCGCTGTTGTCGGTTGCTCTAGCAGCCACGATAGTTGTCAGTGCCCCCCCCCCAGTTATCCTTTTTCTTTTTTCTTCTCCCCTTCTTGTTCCGTTCTATAAGCACTCCTACAAACCCGACCCCAACTCCAACCCCAACCCTCCATTCTCTCTTCGTGTTTCCTCCATTCTATGACCATGTGAGTATGTGAACATTTTCACCTTCTCCCCAACTATATATCCCTTGTGAACCCAATGACCCCCACTTCCGGTGCCCTTCCCTTTCTCCCTCCTCCACGCTGTGCACACCCTTCCTTTTTTTTCCCTTTTTTTAGCAGTTGCCGACTTGAAGTTGCGTTGCTGGAAAGTTTTCAGTGTGCTACCATTGACGACCCATTTTTTGTGTAGGCTCCGAAGCATAAGGAGAAAAGACGAGGAGACAAAGTTGTGGGTCTTCATCTCAATCGTAGTGGATGTTAACGACTGATCTTATGTGATGACACATTCAAAGTGGCATTTGGTAATGCATCGGCTTAAATTCTGGCAATCGCATTGTATTTTATTCCCTATGAATTAAAGATCTAGTTTATTTTTCCCACATGTGCATTTGTTGTCCTCTATATGGAGTTGTTTTCATACTTTAGGAGGTGGTTTTCCTTGTGGATTTGTTGCCCTCCTCGTAAGGATGTTGTGTAGGAAAATAAAATATGATTATGTTTTTAGTGCCTAATGGGTGCCCAGTGCACCTGCACTAAACACCCAAAACCAAACATGTTCTCAAGTTCTGTTTTGGGCGCCTGGTGGGCGAACTACCAAACACCCAAAACCGAACATGATTTCATCCGTTTTTTAGCCTTTTCTCGCTCCCATTAGCACCTAAAGTCACATTTTTAGAGATAGACACTATGTTTTTTAGTTTTTTATAAAACAAAAAGACCAATAATGTTTTAAACACATTGAAACACATCGAAACAAAAAAATGCTTTTGAATCCAAGCATGTTCTTGATTTCCTAGCATCATTCTTTCAAATGTTCTTCAAAGAGTGTTCTAGATTGGAGTTGTGTTACATATATCATCCAACTAATATTAAAGACTTGATTGTATCCTGAAGGCAAGTTTTGATTATCCCATTGTGTATTTGTGGTTTCAGAATAGAAGGGAAAAATATTTTCTAAAAAAAAATGATTACGTGCATCAAGTCTTTGTTTGATTTTTTCCATTCTCATCTTGTATTTTCTGTCAGAAGAAGATTATACTACTAATATTAAGACAAATTTTCATCCACGACTTTTAATTTGGATGGAAACGGTTTAACGAATGGGTATTTTTTTCTTTATCTTGTAAAAAAGTTGGCAATTCGTCATTGATGATCACTACAAATAATCCAACATTTAGAAGTGCAATTTTATTAAGTAATTTCTGGTTTGGGAGCATGTTTGTTTCAATAATTTGGTTAATATGCTTTGAATTTGGGATCATGTGTGAATCTCCGGCATATATGTTTACGTGATTATTATTTATATGCAATTGTTTACATAAAGCACATATGACACTTGCTAAACATGTGTTAATTTTTCTTGCGCTTATTTTATAACACATGCATGCAAGGAATTTGGATTTTGAACTCACGGTGATTATTGATAATGATGTGGGCATATGTAAATCAGTTAATGGTGTTTTCCAATTAAGTCAACAAGAATGTGCATGTTGGTACTTTGGTGTACCCCACGGTCACCGATTTGATCACTTGATTAAATCTTCGCATGTTAGTTGCTAATGTTGCAACTATAAATTATTGGATGCATGTGCACGAACAATTACTTAGTAAATATGAAAAGTTATCTCATGAAAAGGTGAATGGCAAAGGCTATGACTAGCGATTTGATGAATGAGTGTTGTCAAGTAAGTTAATCAACTACTGCAGAATCTTGTTGGTTGTTTGCGGTTACCTCCAAAAGGTGCAACGATGAGTTGCAATTAGAGATTAATCTCTTTATCCAAAGACGTTGTGATTGGTCTAATTTATAGAATAGGCAGTCTCTTTGTTTCATACACAAGTTTTAACAAATTTGAATTTGTATATAATGTAAGATGTGTATTACACATAAATGGCCGCTATGTGCACCACGCCAATTTACAAAGGCACCCATTTTTTGTGTAGTCTCTCCCCTAAATTTGACTTTGATATAAAAGACAATATTGCCCCTTCATATAAACCCTTAACAATCCCACACTACATTTTTGAACCCTTTTTTGGGCACCCCACCTTTTTTTATCTATTATCTCTAACCTAAACCTACGTTTCTTTTTGGCGGGCGTTTAGCGATTATTGCACTTTCACACCATCCGATAGCAAGGTACAACTTGATTAACACCATATAAAGGTTCAAATCAACTGTTTTTGTATTGGAAATAGTGACATTGAGGATTTAGTTTTTCATTATTAGGTTTCAAATACTTAACCCTTTTGAATTTGTTTTCAACGTATAATGGATGAATCTATCGCAATGGTGCACAAGGAGGTACATGAAAAGATATTTGTTGCTATTTTTTGTGTTCTTTTCAGTTTTTTTTTTCATTTTTTCATTGGTGTGTTTGGTCTCGATTATTTCGACTTCGCAGGATGGACAAATTCAATTAAGTCTCGGTATGTAGGAGCCGAGACTTATGAAAAGGTCTCGGTCGCTCTAAGATCGAGACATGTTCAGGAGTCTCGGCTCTTGTATATCGAAACATCAAATAAGGTCCTGGTACCCTACAACCAACACTTTGTGTTAGGTCGTGTCCCTATACTACCGAGACAATGGTTTTTAGTTTTTTTTCATGAATCTATTGTGCATTAGTGTTGAGTACTTATGGTTTAATGTTTGTGTCGTAGGTAATGATGGTTTTGATGTTATTTCTAGACTACAAGGATGCTTTAACTCTTTGTATGCCATTCCCATTAAGAGAATTAACTATTTAATGAATTCAAATAATTGTTCATACAAAAAAGTTTGTGTTAGTAATGAAGCACTCTAATGTCGGAGGGATTAAGCGCAGAGGAAGGGTCAAACTTGCATGTAAGAGGTCTGGTACATTTAGGGGAATGTCACAAAGGGTAGGAAAAACCAAAGTCGCAAAACTTGCTATGACACCAAGAACTGAAAAGGAAGAGGAAACTACTAAGACTCAAATTGGTACAAAGAAATATGGGTGCTCTTTCCTTATTAACATCATGGAAAATGCGGATTCTATGTGGTAAGTCACTGTGGTGTGTGGGAGGAACAATCACGACCCCACAAAAAAACTTGGATGGCCAGTCATTTGCAAGAAGATTAGATACGGATGAGCAGGTGGTTGTGGTGCAGATGACTAAGGGAAATGTGAAGCCAAGAGATATCCTCAACATGTTGAAGCAAAGGGATGGAAATAATGTTTCAACTATGCGGACAATATATAACGCACGACAAAAATTCCGAATGGAGGATGCGGGTGGGAGGACTCAAATGTAACAACTATTGCACATATTGGAGAAGAATAAATGGATTTCGTGGCGTAAGAAGCATCCCGATATGAATTTCGCCAATGATTTATTTTGGTCACATCTTGATTTAATCAAGTTGCTACAATGTTTCTTGACGGTTCTTTTGAAGGATTGCACTTACAAAATAAATAGGTATCGGATGCCGTTATCGGAGATTGTTGGCATTACTTCAATGCATTTGACGTTCTCAATTCGGTTTGCTTTCATATCATCGGAGACTCATGCAAATTATGTTTAGGCACTCGAGAACTTGAGATCCATATTGGACGGGTGCCTAAACCTAACGTGATTATTGGGGATAGGGAGTTAGGCCTTATTAGTGCTAGCGAATAAGTATTTTTATCATCGTCTTACCTTCTTTGCTCTAGCCACATCAATGAAGTAGTATTGGCCAAGACTAAGAAGAAGTTTGGAGATAACGAAGGCTTCTCTCATTTCATGGATAGGTGGATAAGCGTGTTGTATGCTAAGTCGAAAGCCTTATTTGAACTTAGGATGAATGACTTGCGTTGTGAGTTCGATCATGTGAAGGGTCTTACTAATTACTTGGATAACACATGAGTGAAGAACTACAAGGAAAAACTTGTACTAGCATGGATATATCAAATTATGCACTTTGGGGAAACAACAAAGCAGAGGGTTGAGTCTGCGCATTCTACTATGAAGTTACATCTTGGCAACAGTCAGGCAAATTTTGAGACTTTGTAGAGTGTGGTTGATGGTCTTCTTAGGATCCACCATAAAAACATTCAGGCATCATTTGAGCTCAGTTTGAATGTGGTGCAACATGAATATGTTGACACTTTGTATCGCCGGTTGTGTGGATATGTCTCCCAAAGGGCGCTTAAATTAATTAAAGATGAATTGAAACGTGGAGAGGATGTTGGACATGACTCTGCTCATTGTAGTTGTGAGATATGTACCATGCATGGTCTTCCTTATGCACATGAGATAAACTTCCATAAATTTGCTGGTTCACCCATCCCACTCGAGGACATTCATGTATACTGGCAAAAGTTGAGTATGGTACTAGAGAATCATGTAGATCGAGCTGGGTAAAATGTTAACGATGAGATTCAAAGATTGTTGGGAAATCTTCATGCTTGCACTAATAAGGACGGACGCATTAGGATTATTCAGCAGCTTAGAAAGATTAGCCGACCTTCATCTATACTGGGAGTTGGCCTACCTACAAAAATAAAGACAAAAGGAATGACACCGGGGTTTACAGTTAGAAGTTTGTTGAACAAAGGAATTAAGAAAGGATCAAAGAGGAAACAGGATGAAGAAGATACTACGATGCAAGATTGCTAAGCGGGTTTGAGTATGTACGATCGAAAGAAGAGGCATCTTGTTCGAGGAAGAAGCAAAATAAAGGGGGGGCCTAAAATATATCGGACACGTCGGGTGACCCAAGGTGTATCTTAGGTTAGTTATTATCGTTGCATACAACCGGATTGGTTTCCACATGTTGAGAGCAATATTGATGTGATGGGCGATGGTAATTGTGGATATCTGTGTGTTGCCTCCGAGCTTCGAATCTTTGACGTAGATGGTTGGAGGTTAGTATGTAGAACGATATTTGATGAGATAGTGAGATATGAATCTCTTTTGTAGGAAGTACTTGGAATGAGTTACGAGAATGTGAAGACTGTCGTTTATTGTCTGGATGATCGGGTTGGCGCCTCTTTTCATGAATGGCTTACACTTCCGAACATGGGGTTATTAATATCAACGACCTTTAACGTCATTCTCGTAAACCTCTCACATGATAGTTGCTCCACATTTCTTCTTTTATGTAATGTCCCACTGCCATCTTTCGATAGTCATCTTATCATTGGCATGATTAATGATAAGAACATCCATTGGGTTAGGGTACGTTCGCACATTAATTTGTAGTTCACGTAATGTATTAATCAATTTTGACTTATTCGATAATGTATTCTTTGTTGTATTTTGTGTTTTACAGGTGAAGTTGATTGTGAATTCACCGCTTCCACCATTTATATCTATCATGGGAAATGTATGCTGAGGAGTCCGCTAAAGGTTGGAGTGATGGAATCATAATTTGAGAAATTATGCCAGTGGTGACTTCCCAGCTAGGCACTCCTTCTTTATTAGACTTAGATTGGCCTTAAGAACATTCATTGTAAAAAGAATGTTTCAGTGTACTGGTCTTTATTTGTTTATTTCATTAGTACTACATTACATTAATTTGTCATAGAACATGTGTTATTCGTTGATCTATTAACGAGTGTTGGTGCATATCGAGAAGGTTTTCAATGTGTCATAAAACATGTGTTATTTTTTAATTTGTGGCCGACCTTAATCTCGGTACCACAAGTCCAAGATCTAACAACTATCTCGCCATGCAATAACTGAAGGTACCATAACCTTCTCGATTACCACATACCGAGAAAGTTATAAATTTTTGTAGCACAACGTAATTTTGGTACTACAACTCTAAGATCCATACCCTTATCTCGTCATGTAGTAACCGAACGTAACATCACCATCTCGGTTACTACATACCGAGACCGTTCTTATTTTTTAATTATAGGTTACATCACGGTACACAGGCACTGAGATTCATTTTAATCTTTCTTCACAAACAACTGAGACAATACTTAATTAAGTACTATACACAACTCTCGATTAATGGCTTATGAGATTAACGCGTTAAGGCTTGGCCTTCCTTGAGCGAGACTTGTTGCTAAATGTCAAACATAGCTAACCAAAACGTGATAAAAATGTTTTTTCAACATAAAACTCAATAAGATATAGGTGTAAGCGTTGCACCATTCTCGATCTTGAGGGACTGAGATTAGCCTAACAGTCTCGGACCGAGTAACCGAGACTGTGTTCTCATCAGTTAAACTATCTGATTTAAACGCACGAGTCACATTTATCACAAAACATTCACATCACCAAAATTCAAACTACAAAAGGACAGTAATATTAACCATATATTCAACATTGAAGACTCGAATCACAAGTTACTGGCCTAATAAACTTCAATAATTCATCACAAAACAATTCATCACTAGTGCCATCATTCACATCTCCAAATTAAACTTCAACAATTCATCACAAAACAGTTCATGAACAATTAGTGCCCTCATTCACATCACCAAATTAAACTTCAAACAATTAAACAATGATCGAATTCCATAAACCCAATATTAACATAAAACAAAACAACTAGACTTCATCATTGCTTCGGCTTATTCTTGTTCTTCCTAGCGTATTCCTTGCCAAGCATTCTATTTGGAGGATGAGCATCGATTGGTGGTAGTGGAGCATTAGCTGGAATGGAATGTGTAGAAGTGTTGTCGTGCTGGGACTGCCTAAGGCCTGGTTGGGTAGGGGCTGATGTGTCAATGGTGGTGGTGGCGGCGGCGGGCATAGTGGTAGTGGTAGTGGTGGTGGTAGGATCGAGAATCCTCCCAGACAGTAAATTGACGACGTCACTCGCCCTTTTCCTCTCAGACTCCAACGTACACAACTCCGTAGGGGTTTCCATCCATCGTAGTGTCGTGTCCAACGCTTGCCTATTACACTGATGAAAACAAAAGAAATAAGGTAATGTTAAAAATTACAGGTTTTTAATAAATTTCAAACATATCTAGAAAACACATTCAATAACTCCAATAGCTCATTGTCAACGATAGTTGTGGCAACAAGGCTTTCATCTTCGAGGCTCGAGTTGTTGATCACTAGATCTGACACTTTGAGGAACCAAGGTAGATCGTCTGGTGTAGCCAAAAACTCAAACTGTGCCTTCTCACCGTGAACTTCGGGGGCCAACAAATGGTTATGCCAGTATCCAAATTGTCTTGTTGGAACTTATACTTAACAGAGTATTTGAGTGCAAATGGGCCTCGATGTGCTTCCAATGGGCGGTACAGAAGATCTGGTATAGATTGCACGTGGCCAAGTTGTCTCATAATCCTCTTCGGATGGTAGGGCTCCACCATATCCATGAACTTCAATGAGCCACTCTAGAAGGCCATCGGGGGCACAACTCCATTATTCCTATAGTTAACATAAGGGTCCCAAGTTACCTAATCAAACATAAACAACCGTAATTAGTAAACATAAACTAACTTTAAGTTTACAAACACGATTGACTAACTAACTCACCTCACTTGGTCTCAACCTATCCAACGTTCTCCTAATGAACCTAAGCTTGTCATGATTTATCACAGTCTCATGCTTCTGAATCCCTCTACAGACATGAGGTTGCACATGGTCCATGTACTTTACATTAGGTGTGGCGAGCCCGAGTTTGATGTGGCTATATATCCATCCCTGCAAATACATACAACGTTAATTATTGGGAAAATGCAAAACCTAATTCAAATTATTCAAAAAATAGTGTACATAGATTTACAAATATGCCTCAAGTAATTTGAGGTAGCCGACAATCTGAGAAACGTGTACTCCAGTGGCAGACCCCAAGTATCGGTATCAGTACGCTAATGCAGTTGCACCCAATGCATACTTGCCCACGTCATCCAAATTTTCTAGAAGCTTTAACAACTCGATAGATATCTGAGATCTATTTTTGTCTGCAAAGATGGTGTAAGAGAGTAAGTACAACAAGTACGCCCGATCAGTGCATTCCATAGGCGGATAAGTAGTATCGGTCGAACTAGGTTTGGGGAACCATCGACTCTTCAATCAATATTTTCGCACTATGAGCCCCTTGCGGATGTTCACTTCCTCCTCAACATCTTCAATGCTAACCCCAAGTAGTTTGGACACCGGCTTAATTGCATCTATGGGAGATTCCTCAGTGTACATCCTGAAGTTCTCAACCGTAACCACTTTCACGTGATAAGAATCTTCAGGACAATGCTCACATCCTCTAAGGAGATGGAAATTTCACTGAATGGTAAGTGAAATGTGTTCATTTCGGTTGCCACCGCTCCACAAAGGCAGATATAACCTCCTTGTTTGCCTTTCGATATGAGCAGTCTATCGGTGGACTCAACCCGGACTGCTGGATAATCCTTTAAAGACGCTCAGTGTCAAGGTGGCACGACTGTAAGTCCCATTCATGAATGTGAGCACCGTGATTAATACACTTGAGTACCGGGTGATCCTACAAAAAGAAAAGAAAATTTTCATCGGTTATATGAAACCTTAATTTTGTAAGTACTCTATTCAATGAAACTATATTTACATCATTGCTCCAAATCGCTAATGCGACATGATCTTTAAAGCTCTCCTGAAATGATCCATCAGAAGGACCACCGAGAAAAGGAGCACAAATTTTTGATTGCTCTTGCGACTCCCCTTCATTCCGACTACCTCCACCACTAGTACTCCCACCCACATTACTACGATGCCTACTAGTGGTGTCAGCTGGTGCTGAGGACTCACTGTTACTAGACTCCAATGCATGATCCTCAACTTCTCTTCGGGCAATGACAAGACCTTTGCGTCGATGCGTGTCGACGTTGGAACCCTCATCATGCAATTCAACATTCCTTGCCCGATCAGCAGTAATATTTCCCTTTCCCTTCACATCGACGTTTTGTTTCTCTTTTTGATAAGACACAATCGGGGGTCTCCAACCGCCTCACACGAAGTTACCCCTCGACACGTCAACGCTAGCCTCTTCCCTAGTTACCGTGGTCATGGGATGAGCCATACTTGATAAGACAATAACATGTAGGAGTAGAAACATAAATGAACTTAAAAAATAGACAAAATCCTACATTTTTTATAGTCTCGATCAAGCAGGTTCGTGAAAACAACACTAATCTTAGTGGTCTATAACTAAGACAGTGTTCCAAGTCTTGGTATTCGACAACCAAGACAGTTGGAGCAGTTTCAGTTGTACATAATGAAAACTAACCAAATTACACATTTGGAACTACTCTCGGTATGTGGTGACCGAAAGTGATCCATGTGTCAGTGTACTTGGGATAATACTACCTAACCAAAATCTCGATTATTGTTAACCGAGACAATCGAAGATCACATATACTACAACTTTCGAAGATTACCCCTCGAGCCTATAAGGTGACTCTTGGTAGTAAGTAACTGAGACACTACAATAACTACAAAAGACCTACGTCTCGATTATGCTTTACCGAGATTATGCTAATCTTCTTAGATCCGTATGGTCGAGAAGCAAGAGTCTACATATTCAATAACCTAGCAGACGAAATAAACAAAACAAACCAAAATCAAACCAAAATCTATCAAAATCAAGCTTATAAATACCTATAAGTTGTCGAATAAATGCGTCTTATTGACTTGATACCCTAAAACTGAGCCCTAACTTGTCCAGAAAACTTAAGATCTCTCAAATAGGAAAAAAACCACCACTTCAAATAGCAAGAACCAGAGAAGCACAAAGAAATCAATTGCACTTGCCAAGGATCGAGAATGTGGTTCAGGGTTCAAAAATTTTTCACTTCCTCGTGCTTGTGTTTTATCAAATCGGTTTTTGTGTGGTGGCGTGCAGTTAGGGGTAATTTCGGGTTTTCATTCAAATCTTTTAGGTTCCTTTGGTAAACCACTTGGTGCCCCAAACAACGGTGTGCCATCACTAATTGGTGGGGCACCCATTACAACGCACTTTACATATCTATGGTGTTGTTGGGTTCTTTGATTTCATTATTTTAGAGACCCTGACCATCGAGGGCCAAGTCCGCTCAGCCTAGAACTACTAACTCAGGACTTGAAAAACCAAACTATCCAAGCTAGTATTTTCTATTAAGCCTTCGAACCTATTTCACAACCTGTATAACTTGAAAATCGGTATAAAAACATTTTGATAGAATGTGCGGTAGCAAAGTTTAATATATATTAATAGATGTTCTCGAGTTTAAAAAAAATCCAAGAATTATGAAATTACATCGTCTTTACCCCAATATCCTTATTAACATAAAATAATGAAAATCAAAGAACGTAATAATGAAGTCGCCAATCATCACCACACACATCAAAGGGATTGCTTAGACTCCTACACCTTCTCATTTCCACGATCTACTGCATAAGGTGAGGTAATCAAAATATGGGGGTGAGCGTTCTAGAGCTCGGTGGAAGGGACTCAGTAGGGTAGAAGTCCCCTAAGCCATCATTATTTCACTAATAACCTCAATGCAAATAAATAACTACATGACCTTAAATATTTAATATGGGAATAAGAAACATATAAATAGATAATCAAGCTTGCAATCATAATACATAGCACATATACACGTGACCATTTTATTTAAAGAAAATCGTGGTCGATTACCCATCAATCCATTGTATGCAATTCACTAAAGAAACATGCCCGTTGATGAGCTCTCTAGCTAAGTACACCTACTGTCGGCCCCTCGTCATTAAGATGACTGAATGGCTTGAATTAACACTAATCCCTGATAATCTAGTTGGGCTATCAAAATATCAAGATTTTCATCAATAATTTAGCCTAAATAACCATTAATCAAACTATCAAAACATAATTCTTTCACCAATAAAGTGGACCAAATTAAGAAATCGCTTTCTAATTGATTTCATTTCCTTAAAAAAACTTTGGGCAGAGTCTCCCTTAAAAACTGATTGCCGCTAAATTTCAGTACCTAATAAATAGCAGTAAGAGAATGTCTTAAAGGACTCACTTCCCAATATAGGATATTATCTTCAAATAAACAAAATAAACAAAATTAAAACTCTCGAAGCCTCCCAAACAACCTTATAGTATCCACAAAAATGATATGAACACCAAAAGTTCAAGTTTAACATCAAAAGGTCCACGTCTAGTTTAAAAAACTTCATACTCTCACCCAAACCCATAAATATAGATTATATGCACAAAACCAAGTCACAAATAAAGAAAGCACGCTCGAAAGGGAATAATATAATGTCTTCGAGCTTCTCCTTTCCGTTTTTAGTGAGAGATGAACCTTTCATCATTACAACAAATAATGATGCCAGATAAGTAAACCGTACACTGTCTAACGCTCCCGGTAATAACAACAAGATAATATGGAATAATCATAAAGTAAAGGAATTGAAGAAATCGATATACAACTGTGCAATCCACTTTATTTCTATTTTTCTAAACTATAATTAGACGTCAACTTCCAAAAATAATACGAAAATAGTACTAAGAGCTTATGAAATGTAGATATAACTTCGCGTCGTTAGACTCCAGAACTAGTCTCACTAGCCGACGCTTGAGGTAGGATTGAAATTTGATTTCAATTAAACCAAACTCCGAAACAAGCTTATCTCCCTCTCCTGTGTATACATGACAAATAATGAATGCGATTCAAGAAAATAGATAAACCATATCAATTTTAGAGTCACAATAAAGTTTACTTACATCTAAAATACATAGAACCTATTCTTTGAGGCATATTTCTAGTGGTTTCAGAATTCTTGACATTACCTAAAATCATCGAGAAATCTGGATAAGTTTTATATTAAAATTTATTAAGTTTTCGACCAATGTTCAAGTTATATTAATGTTCTCAAGTCTTAAAACCCCTGAAGCCAATTATAAAATTAAATTCCCAAGTTCAAATTCCAATTTTGACATCAATAAATTCAATTTCCATAACTCAATAGTTTGTACACTTGTTGGACTCAATTCCTCAATTTTACACAATTTTGGGGTTTCTAGCACATTTTTTTAGGCACAAAACCCAATGTAATGATAAAATCCCAATATTTTTTTATCAAAATAAATTGATTCCCTTTTAATTTGGTTCAGATTCTCATTTTTTGAATTTTTTTCAAAAACTGATCGACATTAGCCGAATACAATTTGGCCACGTCTTGACCGACCAATTTATGGGATGGGTGCGGGCAAGGCTCATGCCATCCCAGGGATCGAAAGTCCTTGCACAAAGTAGGGCATTGCTTGCCAGCTTGTCAACTGTTTCCAAAAATAATAACGTGTAATTAATTCAACTCACTTTCAACTAGCTTATATATGGTAATTGCTTAACCTTGAAAACATCTCTATTTCTCATAGTGCAAAAAGGAACTTGTAGAACCTCATTTTTATACTTTCCATTGACTCTAAGAACACTTAAATTAGATCATAAATGGAGAATTTATGAATTTCCCAATACAGCCTGTTGATTAGGCAAACTTTAATAATTTTGAACTAACAAAACTTCTCCAAAATAATATTTTCGCAATTAAATCCTCAAAACTCGACATTGAACACCAGAAAATCACTTAATACTACATCTAAAATATCTTCATAACCTGTGGAGTCAATTCGGATAAAACCCAATATTCCAATTAGTCCATAATCATAATGTGAATCAATTTTAACTACAAAACATCTTTAAAATAGTTATCAACTGAATTGCATTAATTCACTTCACTAAACACCTACCCACATCAATATAATTTATTCTAAATTAGCGTACATCAACCCAATATATCAATTCTCAATAATCCCTACCAATTCCTATTAAAATCCAATGAAAGAAATCCAAATATTGTGAGAATTCAAATTGAATTGTGGAAAACGCCTTGAATTGAGAATTTACCAAATTTCAAGCTGAATACCATGTCTTCGCTGCAAGAATTTAGCTCGAACTAACCGTCTCACAATACTCTATAGTTTTGTGGAAAGAAACTAGGTGAAAATCGGACGTTGGGAGTTTTTAGAGGGAAAAACCAAATATAGAGGGTTTAGAGAACAAAAAAAAGTTTCATTTCTTTCTTTTTTATCCTTATATATAAACCATATGCTTGTCAGCAGTTTCTTTTAATTTATTAAAAAGAAATTAAGCTAACCTCTCGACAACACAGTCCAACTCCATAAAACGTTCATAACACTGATTTTGGCATACCAAAATTCCAAAAATTTAACTTTTTCCACGATATACCAAAATCATTCGAACCAATTTTCTTGCCACAAAACTTGCACCAATAAGCACCCAATTTCACATTGACCACCACCAACCAGCATGCAAATCGAGGCAATTTCTCACGTTGGTAGTTTGAGGCCAAAATGGCCATTTTAAGCCAAAACGACTTAGTTTTTTCGACATAAACCATATATTCATTTATGTTAACTGAGAATAACCTTCATTCAATGTTGTAATATCATGTTAAACCAATTTGACACATATTTTGAGGTTATAACCTGCGAAACTCAAAATTACCTACCTTACTAGAAATCTTTCAGAATTACATAACTATATTACATACACACACACTAGGCAAACATCATGAAGATATATCATTACCTTAAAATATCCATTCCACTGACTTTAAGTTCCCGAGTCTCGACTTAAAACATTGTTAAACCCTGTTAATCCAAGATTAACCTTAATTATAGATTTAAGAAATCTAGGATGTCACACCTATGTCTACGATTTTATGCCAAACCACCTTAATGTATGAACACTTTCATGATATTCTATAGTGGAGTATGATGTTATATTACAGATTTATGGTATATCCCCCTAGTCCCCATAACCCGTCCATAGTCACTAAAGAAACATGCAATTTATCATTCCTGCTTTTAATTGAAAACCAAAACAGGTTTGTCATGGTATATGGCTCACATCCCCAGTCCATAAATACTAAATGAACTAAACAATAACTAATAATATGCAAATAATGATGACAAAGGAAACCACCACCTACCTCATGTGTGTATTCATATATCCAAAGTTTTTTCGTTTATCTTGAACTCCAACACGTAATTAGCTACATTGAAAAATATTTCAAAGTCAATTCAAAACTTAAAACAAGTCCTATTTGAACCTTATAGCTTTAGGAAAATATCTAATAAACAAGTAAAACTCGATGTTAGCTTCTTCTTTAATGTGGTGCAACTTACTTAATCAACCCTTATATATTTGTCCATTTTTGACTTGGGAAACTACTTAATTTTTTATATTTGAATTATGAGACTACTGGTCTTTTTCTTAGCTTTCAACGATACCTAGAACGTCAAGAATGGACTTAAAATGAAGTAGTTATGATCATTGACTAAGCCCCGAGCGGCTGTCCGATTCATGTAGGAATTCAATTTGGCACTTCGCTGGGGCTTCAATTTTACTTTGAACCACCGTGAGTTCTTCCTAAACATGTTAATATATATTATACATGAAGATCAGATATAATCACATCCATAAAACAAATTTTAGGGTTCTGAAATCAAATTAATGGTCTTAACTCTACGTAACATGCTTTAAACACTTGAAACATTAGTAATGACCAAAGCAATCATTCCTACTATAGAATTTCATTACTTTTGCTCTCAATATGGCTGATTTAACATGAAGGAAAACCAATAATAGCAGAATTGCAATATTAGAGAAGATTGAGGTGATTTATGGCAAAGAACCTACCTAAGGTTAAAGGAAGTAGATGATTCTTGATTGTAAAATCCAAATCAATGCCAAAGTTGTGTGAATCTTGCATTTTTCACTTCGAAATTAATATGTATGCCTTAGAATTGCAATTTCCAACCCCTTTACTCTTTTCTTCTCCTCTCTCATCAAAGAACGCAAAAAATATCTAATCATTTTTCTTGTAAATCGAAACTCATGTCGGCCCAACATAATTCCATTTCTCCTTCCTACATTATATGTGCACACCAATATTTTATTTTTCACATTCATTTCTTTTTTTATTTGTATGTATTGTGAGTTATCTTATGTAAACCACAATCTTCGCTGCTTGGCCATTCTTCAATTTACGTAATATTGAGATTTTGGGCCCACAACTAACTTTTCAATTGAACCTAATAGCTATTAAATCTTCTATTTTCTCTCTGGTCACCTTCATGACTCAAATAACTACTTAATTATGTGACTTAACCTATTTTTGAGGAATATCAATGGTTGTGGGACATTCCTACCTAATTTCCTTACTTAAAAATCTTCTTTTATGTATTAATGTGACACTATTTTTTATATCGAAGTCTAACCAACAACTTCTAACATAAGTTAAGCTTTTGATCACCTATACTACAATATTTTGATGATATTATATGCATAATACATGTTAATATTCACACAACGAGCAATAATACTAACATGAATATTATGTGTAATTACCTTTTTTTGGGGTACACCGCGTTATACATCGAGCTAAGGTCGCCCAGGACTAGAATGACCTTATTGTAAACATTCAAAATATAATGTAAGACCATTATGTGTCTCTAACTTATGTCTTAATTTATGTAACTTATTAATCACCTAAAGACTCTTGAGTTTCCATTATCGTTACCAATTTGATAGAAATTGATATTAATGTGGGAAGCTTAAAGATTCTCCCTCAAGCTTATAAAAGGACATTTGAACCATCAAAAAATGTGTTGAATGCGTTGAGGCTGATGGAGGCGATAATGTTTTGGTGTAGTGCTTAAGGTTTTTCAACTAGATAATTGCTTCCGAAAATAATTCTCTAATTGATCTAATTCTTTTGTTTAAGAATATTTACATGTGGTATCAGAGCCTAATAGATCAGTAGAGAGTTCCACAAATGATTTGTGTTTTAGTCTGGAAAATTCATGTAATTTGATGTTTAAAATATTTAGTTGGATGACTTTGGTCGTTAAAAAAAATTCGTTATATAAACAACAAATTATGATCGTAATGTTAACATTAATACATTTTTTTTATCATCGCATATGTAAATGCCAATTCATTATACATATATGAAAATTCACATATTTATTTTGATTCATAATTTAAGTCCGTAAATTATTCTTTATCAGTAATGAAGAAGGTTATTTGTCAGCAACATAGTTTGTGATGGACAATAAGAGTAAAGTGTTATAATGATAATAGTGCAATAGATAACAATTACTAATTATTACTAATTAATGCATTTATTTACTTAAATAAAATATTAACCTTTTTTTGTTACTGGAACAAGTCGAAGAGAACTTCTAAACACATCTCATACTAAGAATAACTATTCATTTTCTTGAATAGGTAAGTGCCTTCTATATCCTATTATAGTATTTCATGTTGGATTAATTGAGATTTCGCGGCAAGACGAGTATTTTCAGTTTCGGCGTTAGTGTGATTGAATTGCAATGTAAAACTGAAGAATTTATGGGACACCCAATACACAGCAAACACATAGCAAATAAACTGAGGGTTACTTTAGAGAGAAAATAGCTCAATGCTAAGTTGCACGAAATTACCGGCTTATGTTTCTCAACTGAGTGAACTAGGAATCCAAATTCCCATTGGGTGTTTCAACAATCTCCTTCTAATCAATTATTTGAGACATCAAACAAATTCTAATTGATGCCTCATTAGTGTTATTCCATGACTTTAAATCTTGACATGAAATATTTTACAAATCTCTCTATGGAATTTATAAAAGGTATATAATAATGTCCTTACTTAATAATAATAAAAATCGAAAAGATTGTTTTGTTATCTTTAAAATATCTTTTCATTTTGTATTTTTTTAATCTTTTCATCTAGTAATTGCCAATTAGGAACAATTCTATATAACGGTTTCTAATTTTTCATCATCCATGTCATAAGTCAAGGTAATACTATATTAGCATATACATAATCCAATAGATAATTGATCGAATTAACTAAATAAAAAAATCTACATAATGACTAATTTAATTTTAAATCGGTTATGAAGAGACTAATGGTCAAGTGTTTCTCAAGAAATGTAAAATTAACACCCAAAGTTTTTTTTTGGCATTTAAATTTATTGTAATGTAAAGGAAACCAAGGGTCCCTTAATGTCTTTCAAGATTTGAAAGAGCCCTTTCATCTTCTTCAGTCTTACAGAAATTAGTAACAATGCATCACCACTGCATCACCACTGCACACTTCTTTATCATTGTCATTAACGGTATCATCGTCAAGCCACAACAATGACAACAATGCGTGTTTACAAGCGGTCATGCCAACTAATGAGACGTGAACGATTGATGCAGGTGTGACAGATCGAATGCATTGTGGGGTTACACTTACGAAATAACATGACATATGTGTGTTTTTTTTAATAAATCAATTTCTTGATTTCACACTATCATCGTGATAAAAAAAATATTATAGAACACGAAAACACGTTCATTAAAAAATAGTAACATTTGAGAAAAATCGATCATCATGCATAAATTAACTATATATATGCAAAGATTTAATATGATTATCAGAGTAAGTACATATGTAAAATTGATTTAGAGTCAAACACACATATTTTTTAATACAATTAATTTAAAATTAAACTAAATAGAAAATTAAAACTCAAATAATTTGTGGAACGCTTTACTGATCTATATAGTAGTCTTTGATACCACATGTAAACATTCAAAACATTAAGAATTATAGATCAGTTAGAGAATTACTTGTTGAAGCAATTACCTGGTTGCAATACCTTAAACACTACACCAAAATATTATTGCCCTCATTAGCCTTAACGTATTCGACACCTTGTTTGATGGCCTTTTATAGGCTTGAGGGAGAACCTTTAAGCTTGTCACATTAGTACCAATTTCTATCAAGTTGGTAATGGTAATGGAAGCTCAATAGACTTTAGGTAATTTATAGGTTATATAAATTAAGTTATAAGTCTGAGACACCTAATGGTCTTACATTTATGCCTTGCACCAAAAGTCTGGGTCGTTACTATTATAGTCAAAGCATATATGGTCTTACATTTAAGTCTGGGTCATTACAATTATAGTCAAAGCATATATGGATGAGGATTCTACAACCTTAATATCTAGAAGAGTTTTCATAAATCTTCTTCTAATGGCATCTATATATATATATATATATTAAATCTTATTATAATGACATCGATATCATTGAAACTAATATGATTTATATACTTTTGTAGATGATAGATAGTTAAGTAATTATCTTATGAAAACTTGTGATGTGCCCTACATTAAGGATGATGCATCTATGAATATATTGGTTAGTTTGCACAATTAATGCTTATGAAACCATATTATGAGAATTTAGAGGAGTTGTGCTAAAACTCTTCTAATGAATACAAATATACAATCATGGAAATATAAAAGATTTGTCTTCGAATTCTTCTAATGAACAAGGGTATCAATCATCCTACTAATAATGTAAAGTAAAGAGATGAAAAAGTCAAATGATCGATAAATCTGTGTCTAGATTAACTTATTTGATTAAAGGAAATATATGAGAAGTTAAGGAACAAATAAGACTTGTCCTTAACTTGAAATGTGATCCTATTTCGTTTAACATAATTCTTCATGAAGGGATGCTTTCTTTTCTCGAAAAGAAGTGATCAATGATGAAATAATCAATTCAGTTCTATTGAATCAAATTTTAGTTTTACTGATCTTTTACCAAGATCAAAGGCAATATGAAGCAAATGAGTATTCAAAGGGAATTGAATGCCAATGGAATTATAAATAACTTAAAGGCTTTTTTGGTAGCTTACGATTGATTACTTTGACACTTGAGTATCAATTGCAAGAGTTACGTACATCCATTCAGGTGCTAATACTGTAGGAAGAAAGGTTGTTTCTTAGGAGCCCAAAAAATAGTGATTAATAATTAAATTAGAAATTCATGCCTAGTAAATGTAAGGAATTAGAGTTACTTAGAAAATGATTAATGGAAAATACCATTATGGAATGATTCATGTCAAGATATAATGATTGATTATGATAGAAAGGACATATTTATAAAGTCGAGAGCTAGACTTATAATGAAAAGTCTAGATATAGAAGTCTAAGACGTGATAGACAATTACTCAAAAATGTTGTTGTCACCATGTTTTACGGGGAATCTAGTAAGAACTTGGCGGATCCATTAATAAAGTGTTTTCTTATTGATATGGTATCTCAGACATCAAAATGAATGAGACTTAGATTTGCATAGTTTGATCGTCACTTGATGGGAACCAAAGTTAATTCTTGAAAATACATAATAAGTTCAATATGACACTAAAAAGTCAAGTGAATATTACGACACACTAAAAATTCAAATAAAGAGGTCCCTTCCTGTATCTAGTGTTGGTTTCTACATGATTAAAGTTGACAATTGGGTCTTAATAAGTCAAATAGAGTGGCTCGAAAAATCATTTAAGAAGACTTACCTATATGGTTATAGAAGTGTTGCCGCTTCTTATGTGCTTACTTGACTCTAGAGCACTCAAGAAAGACACAATCTGCACAAGGCCAAGATGTGTAATTAGCAGAGTACTCTTACTTATAAGAACTCGGCATATGTGATATTTCTAGTTTTATCGCAAAGGTCCTTGATTCAAGATCCATTCACCATAGCACCTGATGAAACTTTGAAGTATTTGCTCTAAGTGAAAAGTTCAATTCTTAAAGACACTTCTCATTTGTGTACAGATTTCGAAACGATGCTATATAAATTTTTTTGTCGTGTTATTTTCTAATATAAATTTTAATTTATATGTCCACATAATTTGAAAATGAGGAAAACTTATAAGTAAATAAATTATGGCTATGTTTTGGGCGCCTAGTAGGCGGTCGGTGTGCTTGCGCTAAGCTCCCAAAATAGAACATGTTTTTAAGTTCTATTTTGGATGCCTAGTGAATGCTCGATCTACCTGCACTAAGCACCCAAAATTGAACATGATTTTCATCTGTTTTTTAGCTGTTTTCTCACACCCATTGCACCAAAAGTCACCTCTCTATAGATAGACACTTCATACTTTAGTTTTCTATAAAATAAAGAGTCCAAGAACGTTTTACACACAATGAGACACATAGAAACAAGAAAAAGATTTTGAGTCCATTCGTTTTCTTGATTTCTTAGTATCATTCTCTTAAATGTTCTTTGAACAGTGTTTTCGGTTGGATCGGTTTTACACACACATCACTCAATAACAATTAGAGACTTGATTGCATCCTAAAGTAAGTTTCAACTATCCCATTGTGTATTCGCGGTTTCGAATAGGAAGGGAGAAATCTTGTTTAAGAGAGAGCGATTACGCGAATCAAGTCTTTATTTGGTATTTCTCTTTCTCATCTTATATTTTCTATTCAAAGAAAATTGTTCCAACATGTTGTTCAAAACTTCGATGGATTGTAATAAATTGTTTTGCGTACCCTTTTTAGGTGTTATCAACTTCAATGCAACAAATTTGACAAAAAGAAAATCAAAATATGGGTGACACATGAAGCCCGTGAAAGTGACCATAGAAGGCAAAAAACTGCAAGTAACGACATTATTAGATTCTAAAGTTGCTTGCTAGTTTATAGCTATTCTATTGTTAAGACTTAGGAGTATTGATAGAAAACTTGAAACAAGTTCCATATGGCAATTCTGTAGATTAATACCAAATTGCCAAGAGCTTATTAATATAAATTAGAGGGTTAATTAGTGCCCCTTCTTATATTATTTTTTTAATTAAGCTTCATTCAAACAAACCAAACAATTATGCATGATTAGCAATTAATTATATATGTTTTTATATATATTCAACTTAGCATTGTTTAATACACAATTTATGCGACAACCCCAAATCTTGAGGCAACCAGGCACGTCTACATCGTCGAAAACATCATTAAGTCTGCCAAGATTAGTGAACAATGTCTACATATCATGCAATTTAAATAAAATAAATAAATGCAGGGGAAATATGATAATAAGATACATCTATAACAATAAGCAAAGTACTAAAACAAACGATGATTTTATGCAAAACATGGTTACCAAGATCCCAACAACGCGTGCCCATATTGACCTATCACCCTACGCCTGCTAGGGATAAATAAAAATACGTGTGTGTTATAAACAACTAATGATTCATAAACAATATTATGGTTATCAAAATCCCACCATCGTGTGCCCACGGTAGCCCATCACCTTAATGCCCCTCGGTGATCAAGTTATTCACCACCACTACTAGCACGTATGACCATGTCAAACAACTCGGGGTTAGAATCGACTAAATGCAAGTAGCGCACATGCAAGTGTTTAAGTCGTCAGCCAAACCAATACATATGTGAATATCGAGAAAATCATAAATTTAAAACAACAAGATAAGATCATTTTCAATTTAAAACTACATGAATTATATGGATCGTTCTCGTAGTTTTACTTACCTCAAGCCATAGGAAAAGTCCATCTTGGATCGGTCCTCGCACGTCTCGAAACTTATACTTGACACTCGACTATGACCTCTTAAGTTCTTAATGTCCAATTTATGTTGGGTTTTGGGTGTGACGACCCCTTCTCAAATTAGGGCACCACCAGGCCAAATCCTATCATTAAGCCTAACCTGCACCATGTAGGACTTAACAATGTATTTGGAACGACATGCTCTAATTAATCCCGATTAACTGACAAATTACAGATTAAGACACTAAGCTCAGATCCACGTGGACGTCGCAGAAAAGTCCAGGGCACGCCTAACGAGGTAAAATTTGTTATTTTTGTATGTAAGTGTTTTTTTATTTTACTAATATTAAACAATTAGCGTCGCATTATTTGACATTTTATTGGTCGCATTGTGCGAGTAAAGTGACGGGAGTGTGCGACGTCGCGGTGTGCGCGTAACGCGGGTGTACGGGGTAGTATGAGATTTAGCTGTCACATCCCACATCACATCACCCTATCAAACCTATCACTCATCATTACTCCCTCTCCTCTCCAAATAATTTTTTTTAAATCTCTTTAAAATTGGGAAGAGAGAGAAAGAGAGTGAGATAGAGAGAGGGAGAGGACGTGGAGAGAAGAAAAGGGAAGGAAAGGAGGAGAAAGAGAGAGGGAGAGAAAGAGAGTGAGTGGCGACGGTAGGTCGCGAATGGCTCGCGGCAGAGCTCACCTGCGGTGCTGGCGAACTCCAGCAGCGGCTCCAGCAGCGGCGTCGGCAGCAGCGACGCGCTCTAGTAGCAGCGTCGCCAGCGACGACGTTGGCAAAAAACCTCTATCTATCAAGGTGAGTGAAATTGTTGTTGTTAGGTTGTTGATGGTGTTGTTGTTGTTGAAATTGTGGTTGTTGTTGTGTTAAAAAAAAGGTTGGTCTCTGTTACGAGTTGGAGGGGGAAAGAAAGAAGAAGAAAAAGAAGAATGAGAAGGTCAGATGGGCTCGGCGGCCGGCCACGCGTGGGTTGGGCCGCCTGTGCCGGGTTATGTCGAGCGACCAATGCCGCAAGCGCGCCCGACCCGAACCTGGGTGGCCTTAGTTGGGCCGAACCGGGCCCAACCGAATTGGGCCCGGTTCAAGCCCAACCCACCTTAAATTAATTAAAAATTTTAAAAATATCAAGAAAATACATATTTAAATCAAATAAATATCAGAAAAATAGGAAAATAGTTAGAAAATCATGAAAAATCCAGAAAAATCTTGAAAAATATAATAAAATTGAAAAATATAAAAAAGTAGTTTTGAGGATATTTGGGGCGTCGACATCCCAGTATAACTCAAAAATGTGCCGAAATTAAACTTTTGAAACAAAAATCTTACAAATTTCGGTCTCACATTATAAATTCATTAATGAGACTCTAAAATAATAAAATTGTATAATTGGACACCAGGGACTTAGGCTATCATAGTCGGGTGTCAGGTACGTATCTCGAGGTGAGTGAAAGACATTTCGAAGGCGTTTCGCGATTCGTTTGAGGTAAGTAAACCCACGAGAAAATTAGTTAAAATTCTTTTATGACACTTACTTTATTTTGCATTCTAGATTATTCCATTGATGTTCATTTACTGTTCATTCACTCCCACGTGTATATGTGTGTTTGTCGACGGGGTCGGGCATGGCACGGACTCGCACCCCGGGGCTAGCTACCCCGTGCCGTTCGAGTAATTGGCCATGTTAGGGCTGCGCGGTGATTATTCTCCGCGAAACCCGTAGGTTGAGAGATGTTTAATGAAGATCTAAGTCTACGTCAATGGTTCCTCTCGAGAGATGTTTGGATGGGGTTTCTTCTGTTCAATGGTTCCTCTCATTCGACCGTGAGATGTTTGGCGAGGTGGTCATCAATGGTTCCTCTCGGTTTAGCTAAGAAGATTCCCGGATGTCGACCAGGGTTCTTTGTAATGCTACACTCGTGTCCAAATTCAACTTATCAATGACTTATTTTAGTGCAAATTACTTTATTTCTTGTCCTTTATTAAATTGCATGAATTGTAGCCGTTTTATTAGAATTCATGAATATTAGCTAAAGTTCTTCGGGATTTACTCACCTAGGGTTTGTCATTGTTTTTTATGACAAATCATAGATCTTGCGATGAGCCAGGGCAAGGGCGTCTCAGGCCACTACGTCTGAGTTAGGAGAGCCCGTCATTTTTGCGTAAGTGTTGTATGTATTTATTTACTATTTTTATGATTATTTTGGGAGGACTTGTATACCTGATACATGTATATGTTCACCTTTTGTACTTTTGTCGCTCATTAATATACATGATATCTACTGTCGGGTTTCCACACTATAAGGTTATTTATACAAATGCAAACTTTTCTTTCATATGGTGTTTGCATGTTTTAAAAGGCTTCCGCTTGATATTTAATAATTTAATAAATTGTAAATAACTTAACTTAGTCAATTTAATGTGAATATCCATTAAATATCTATAAATACTAAGTTAAGGTGAATAAGATACGTGCAAAGGTTTAAGTCGCGGACAGTTAAAAGTAAGTATGCGGTGACGTGACATGCTAGGTGGCGGTACTCGGTTTTCTTCGCAGTTTGGGGTCGTCACGGTATTAGTCAGCCTTTCTAATACACTCACCACATTAGCTATTTTTCTAATAAACCTTACACCATTCTCATACTTAATATTATTTCAAAGTAAACTAAGATTTTATATAGTTTAAAGATTATTCAGTGGAAGTCTTAATAAATTAGCGGAATCCATTCATATAAAACCTAAGTATGTAGAAAACAAGTAACAAAGATCACATGCATATACATAACAAAATAACGATAATTGTATATCAACACGTGTCCGGTAGGGTAACTATCTCACGACCCATAGTATACATCCCTAAAAGTGTATAAAATACATACATATATATATATATATATATATATATATATAAGTCACATAACAAAACATAAAACCAATCATAACAAAGGTAGCAGCACTCCTGTAGCTTAAAGGTAGTTGGCGATCCTCTCTTTGCTCAGTCTGCTACTCGATGGATCTGCATTATAATGGCCCGAAATACTTTATTAATGAATGATGATATGTATTACCTATTTAGACTTACATGCGCATTTAATTATTTAGTCGTCGATTTTGGAGTGAGTGTTTCTTGTGATGAGTGTGTGTGGGCGTTGGTTAGATCGATGTAACATTGAGACTTAGGTTGATTCATAATTTAGCTTCTCATTTTTATTGAAATCTATGTGCCTAAGTTATAGAATGGGCTTGCTTAGCTAGCCTAAATTAATTAAATAATAAAAATGCCTAAGTAGGATAGATGAGAAAATAACCAAATTTATTGAGTACATTAGTGAATTAATGAAATCAAATATTAAATGAAAACTAGCCTAATTGACTAATAAACTCAAAGGCCTATGATATGCTTGGGAAATATGTTGAAAAATAAGGTCATTTAATCTATGTAAATGTCTTGATTACATGAAAAATACATGGACGAACTAAGGGCAACATTGTCATTTTACACTTTGTAGGACACTTGACATATGTAGAAATGAGACGGAGAGCTTTGATTTAGACTTAATTAAGTTAGGTTAGCTTAATTAATCTATCACTAATGAATTTTAAATAAATGTATAAAGGGGTAGAGGTCATTAGAAACTTAACTCAAATTCATTTCTAAGAGGGCTAGAGAGGAAATTGGAAGGAATCCCACCATTAATGGAGTTGGAGAAAGATTGAAGACAACAAGGAGATAAATATTCATATGGTCTCAAGGCATGTTCTACAACTTCTCCTTAATATTTTCTCCTATTTGAATTCTTATCCATGCTTATTTTGATTCCTATTGATTTGTTTCATTTTTTTTATGACGATCTTATTAATGCAAGCTACTTCTTCATACTTTCATTTCCCTAATCTTGCTTGCATCTCTTTTAATTAATTAACAACATGCACATATGTATATTGATCAACTGAATTAATGCATGGCTTCCTTGAGTTGTTAAGGTTTATCCAAATAAATGGCTACAACTCATTATTAGGCTGGCCTATATGTATTAAAACGTTAATATGAATATGGCTAAGAACAATGAAAATAATGATTATTATAATAATATGCACTAATAAAAGAAATGGTGCATAGATGGAGGGCATATTCATTAGCTAAGATTAAATCATTTGAGAATCGAAAATTTGAGTACAAGATTGAGTTAGCTAATAACTTATGTATTAATTAGAAATACTTAAGTACCTAAGTCAAATAAATGAAGTAAGCTAATTCTATTTATCTAATATGCCCGAGTTGTGAAGTAAAGACAATTAGGCCTAAAAATAAATAAATTAATTTAGTTGTATAAATTAATGACTTTTAATAAGTTAATGGAATAATTACACTTGAATCATTTAAATAAATTAGAGGGCTTAAATTTAATTGAAATAAAACGCGTAAGTTGATTGTAAGACAAAAATGAGTATATAAGCTAGTTTGATGTGCCTAAGTAAACTAATCAAAGAATTTACTATTGTACCTAAGTAAAAGTGAATCTTTACGTGAAAAATGATTAATCTAGTTTAAAATTAATAATAATAATAATAATAATAATAACAATAATAATATATTATTATTATTATTATTATTCCTAAAATAAGTTTGTAGAGGTCTAGTGATGCATGAAGTGGTTATAAATATTTATATATCACACATACACACACACACACATATCTATATGTATGTATGTATAAGACATTAAGTGTATTTGTATAACCTTTCCTATACCTGTATATAATATAATAATAATAGATTAAAGTAAATCATATATTGACTGAAATATATTTAATAAAGGATTAGTACTACAAACAAACTCTAATACAATATAAATTGATCAAAATGATTACCAGGGACTTAACATACTAGCTTGTATGTCGGGATTGGTTTGGGGAGCGTGTTAGAGCCACGAGAGTGCGTTTATTAGCATGATCCGAGGTAAGTAAAACCAGACAGGGGATATTTAGTAATTTCATATCTATTATGCTTCTTGATATTTGACATATTTATTTCTTTGATTTCCATTCCTTATCTTAAGCGTCTAAGACCTAAGTGTGTCAGGAAGGTACTTTAGGTTTAGTGCTAGATGGACAAACGTGACCTTACTCGGGTACTTGATTGTAGGTCGTAACGTGGGTGAGGTATTCAGGGCACCATTGATGCCCACCATGCTACACTGAACTAAATTGTCGACTAGTAGATCGCAATTCTTGGAAGTCGAGTAGTGGCACCTGTTCTTGATGGATTTGGACCGTTTAGTTATCTTCCCTTGTTTCCGAGGCACTCTTTATCGCTGCTATTACTTTTGAGTTTTATTTACTTATTTGTCTTTTAAATTCCTGCATGATATTTATACTGCTTTATTTATTCATAAAATTATATCTGCATCCTATTGGCTTTTACTTACTAGACTTGCCATTCTCGTGTTGATGACTTTAGTGTAGATCTATAGACGAGCAAGGGCAAGGAACCGATGACTGGTGACTTTCTCTTAGGAATCTTAGCGCGCCTCCTCCTCTTGTTTCTTGTTCACTTGTAGGTTTCCGATGTTTTTAATCTCTTGTATTATATATATATATATATATTGTTTTGATAACATTTGAAGTATTTTGGGGTTAAGAGATCCAGACTCATCTATTATTGCGTTTACTACTTTGTCACTAGATATGAATGATTATCTATATATTTGCAGGATTCTACGGCTTAGGTTGTCTCTACTCTATTTTCTTGAGATTATAAGTTTACTTCCACTATAACTACTTTAACACTTGCATAACTTAATAACTCAACTCTAAAACATGAAATTTACAAAGATAATGGAATTGGAGAATTACTTGGCCTACGTTGACCTTGCGAGGCTTGACCCAGAGGTCCACGTGGGTTTGGGCCAGGCGGGGCCCAGTTTGTAGGGAATTGGGGCTATCAGAGTTGGTATCAGAGCCTAAAGTCTTAACACTTAGATCTTGACAAAACCCATAACCAACATAAGACACAAATCAAAAATAGTATTAGGACACAAGTGGAACTTCGAGTGGAATTTATGATCATGGCTTAGAGTTTTAGTTAGGAAGTGATGAGAGTCGGGAAAAATTAAGACTTGATTCTATATGTGATATTTGTTGTATTGTACTATACTACATCGGTAGCTATATGCTGATCAGAGACACTGTCTAGTATAGTTATATGGAGAACCTAACTTAGAGATGGCGGAAAGGTTCATGAAGTGTCATGAGAAGATACAAGACATCATGACTAGCGAGGAGCGCAGGAGAGCTTCCATTTCTTTTGCACTACTATTCGGAGAGGCAGACGAATAGTGGACCAGCTTGGTAGCTACCATGGGAGAGCCCAGGGATTCGGCGAAGTTTAAGAGGCAATTTGACCTGATGTATTTTCTTCATACAAGTCTGAAATAGAAGATGAATGAGTTCATGACATTGGAAAGCTTCCCGATGAGTTCGTCATGTAGTACATGGGATGGTACTTGCTGTTACTGACGTATGATAGAAGTGTGGCAGATACAAATGTAGATCAAGCTTATTACTTCATTTAGGGTCTGCTCAAGAGATTGGAGGCATGATAGTCACCACCGAACAAGAGACTTTACAGCTGGCCTACAAGTGTAGTTTGGTCATAGAGACCTACTTTAATGTGCATCCTAAAGAGAACTAAATTGTTCAGGAAGAGACATAGTTAGAGCATTGACAAGGATCGGACGGGAAGAGGAAGAAACGCCACCATCAAGGTTCCAAGGACTGTAGGGATCAAAGTGTTAGTTCAGTAACACCGCCTCTACGACCCACTTAGAAATCATTTATTCCACTCACTCCAGCATTGAGCTATGCTAGTCGACCATCTCGAGAAACTTGGTAAGCACCACAGTCTCAGCAGCAGCGTATCGAGAGTGGTGATAGAGGTATAGTTAGTGGGCCAATACATATATAGATATATAGACAGCGGTGGGGATGAAGGACCATGCCAGTGGTAGGGCCACACATAGCATGTCTCAAGTGCAGGTAGAAGATCCATTTTAAGGATAAGTGTCCGCAACTTGGTAGAGCACCGTCGCAGGTTAGAGAAAGAGCTTATGTCATGATAGAGCCATATCCGGAGGCGGTGCACCAATGCACAGACGGTATGGCATATATTTATTTTTCCATCGTGAATGTGATAAAAGTCAAAGAAAATAAAATCTAAAACTTTTTGATCAATCACATGAAGCATTCGATTGCGATCATTAATGATCAACGATTACATTTGGTTGTATGAGATAACTTATTTAAATTAACAGTTCATAATTGAGTAGTTTTAACTAGTAGAGTTGGTTACAACCAACTACAGTTAATGGACCTACTATCATTTTGTTCTAAAGTAATTTGGCTTAGTCAATAACTTAATATGGAAGTTTAGCTATGGCTGAGACTCACAGTTTAGTAGATTTGAAAGTCAAATAGTAACATAATCCTATATTTTGATGGATTAAGAAATCAAACCATTAGAAGTGACTCTATATGAGTTCACGATCTATGTTAAATGACCAATTGTCTAAAGTGACTTTGTTAAGTCATAAGTTTCATGGGATTAGTTAAAAAACACTTCCCACTTCTTTGTTAAATCTTTAATAACTAATTTTCCTGAGTTTAAATTAATTTAGAGGGCGAAATTCTTATTAGTTGGGAAGTCTGTAACGACTCAAAATATTTTATTAATGAAAGATGATACATATTATCCATAGACTTATATGAACAATTAATTATTTAGTCTTTGATTTTCGAGTGAGTGTTCCTTATGATGAGTATGCACGAGCATTGGTTTGATTGATGTAACGTGGAAACTTAGGTCGATTCATAACTTAAGTTCTCATTTTTATTCAAAATCTATGTGCCTAAGTTATGGAATGAGGCTTTCTTATCAAGCTTATATTAGGAAATAATGAAAATGCCTAAGTAGGCTAGATGAGAAAATAACCAAATTTATTGAGTACATAAGTGTATTAACGAAATCAAATATTAAATGAAAACAAGCCTAATTGACTAATAAATTCAAAGGCCCATGGTATGCTTGGTAAATATGTTGTAAATAAGGCTAATTAATCTATGTAAATGTCTTGGTTGCATGAAAAACATATGGATGAACTAAGGAAAAAATTGTCATTTTACACTTTGTAGAACACTTGGCATATCTAGAAATGATGAGATGGAAGGCTTTGATTTAGACTTAATTAAGCAAGGTTATCTTAATTGATCCATCACTAATGAATTTCAAATAAATGTATAAAGGGGTAAAGGTCATTAAGGACTTAACTCAAATTCATTTCGAAGAGCTAGGAAATTGGAAGGAATCCCACTATTGATGGAGTTGGAGAAAGTTTGAAAACGACAAGGAGTTAAAAATTCATATGGTCTCAAGACATGTTGTACAACTTCTCCTTAAAACTTTCTCCTATTTGAGTTTTTATCTGTGTTTTTAATTCCTATTGATTTGTTTCATTTTTTATGATGATCTTATTAATGCAAGTTACTTCTTCTTCATACTATCATTTCCTTAATCTTCCTTACATTTCCTTTAATTAATCAACAACACACACATATGTATATTGATCAACTAAATTAATACATCGCTTCCTTGAGTGTTTAAGGTTGATCGAAATTAATAGCAACGACTCATTGTTGGGTTGGCCTGAATGTATTGGAACCTTGATATGGATATGTCTAAGAAGAATGAAAATAATAAGTATAATAATAATGTGCATTAATAAGAGAAATGGTGTTTAGATGGAGGGCATATTCAATAGCTAAGATTAAAATATTTTAGAATTGGAAAATTGAGTACAAGATTGAGTTAGCTAATAACTTAGGTATTAATTAGAAATACTTAAGTACCTAAGTCAAATGAATGAAGTAAGCTAATTCTACTTATCTAATATGCAAAAGTTGTGAAATAAAGACAATTAGGCCTAAAAACAAATGAATTAATGTACTTGTATAAATTAATGACTTTAATAAGTTAATTGAATAATTACGCTTGAATCATTTAAATAAATTAGAGGGCTTGAATTTAATTGAAATAAAAAGCATAAGTTTATTTTAAGACAAAAATCAGTATAAAAGCTAGTTTTATATGCCTAAGTAAGCTAATCAAAGAATTTACTATTGTACCTAAGTAAAAGTGGATTTTTATGTGACCAAAGATTAATCTAGTTTTAAAATAATAATAATAATAATAATAATAATAATAATAATAATAATAATAATAATAATAATAATAATAAGTGATAAGATTCCTAAAATAAGTTGTAGAGATCTATTGATGCATTAAGTGGTTATATATATTTGTATATCATACATATGCACATATATATATATATGTATATTTGTATGCATTTGTAAAGCAAATCATACTATGGACCGAATTATATTTAATAGAGGATTAGTAAGACAAACACACTCTAACATGATATAGACTAATCAAAATGATTACTAGTGGCTTAGCATACTGGCTTGAGTGTGGGATTGGTTCGAGGAGCATCTTAGAGTCGTGATAGTGCATGTATTAGCATGATCCCAGGTAAGTAAAACTGGATAGGGGATATTTCGTAATTCATTATCTATTACGTTTATTAATATTCGATATGTTTATTACTTTGATTTACATTTCTTTTTTTAAGTGTCTAAGACCTAAGTGTGTCAGGAAGGTACTCCGAATTTGGTGTTAGATGGATAAACATAACCTTATCCGGTTACTAGATTGTAAGTCGTAAACGTAGGCGAGCTATTCGAGGCACTGTTGATGCCCCTATGCCACAGTGAACTGAATTGTCGACTTATACAGTTGCAATTCTACAAAGTTGAGTAATGGAACCCGTTCTTAATGGACTCGGACCATTTGGTTTTCTTCCCTTATTTCCTAGACACTCTTTATCGTTACTATTACTTTTCAGTCCATTTATCATGTACTTTCATTTACTTATCTGTCTTTTAAACTCCCGTGTGATATCTAGACTGATTTATTTATTCATGAAATACTATCTACATTTTATTAGCTTTTACTTATTAGACTTGTCATTCTCGTGTTGATGACTTCAGTGCAGATCCATAGATGAGTAGTGGCAAGGCGCCGATGATTGGTGACTTTCTCTAAGGACTCACAGAGCGGCTCCTCCTCTTGTTCACTTGTAGGTTTTTGGCACGTTTAGTCTTTTGTATTACGTATATATACTATCTTGATAACATTTGGGGTATTTTTGGGCTAAGAGATCTAGACTCATGTATTAACGCGCTTACTACTTTGTCACCAGATATGCATGACTGCCTATATATTTGCAGGGTTTCATGCCTTAGGTTATCCTGATTCTATTATTTTAAGTTATTATAATTGCTTTAAGTCTACTTCCATTGTAATTAAGTTAAAACTTGCATAACTTAATAACTCAACTCTAAAACATGAGATTTATAAAACTAATGGAATTTGAGGCTTACTAGGCCTGCGTTGGCCTTGCGAGGATCGACTCGGGGCTCCACGTGCGCTGGACGGGACCCAGTTTGTGAGGAACTGGGGCTTTAACATGCACCCATTTATAAGATACTTCAAGTATCTAAAAGCATAGTAATATCAAATATGCTAAGATATATTTATCCACATTTCCAATTATACAACAAGTATCTAAAAGCATAGTAATATCAACTATGCTGAAAAAGAATCATGCTATAAGATACTTCTGGTAAGTAATATGAAACTGACACTCGGCTAAGTAGTAATGATCTAGGATTGGTCGGTCATGAGTTACATCACTTCAGCCTATTTCCACTATATAAGGCATAAACCTAGATGCCTTCACATGATCACAAATGCACTTCACATATATAAATACCCACAAGTGCTCCTCACATGTGATGTATACTTTCCAACAACCCCGGGTCCCGTACCCGTGTGTTGCACAAGCTAATGGTGAGATCATGATATCCCCAGAATCTAATGACCATGTTTTCCACAACCATATCTATATTTAATGGCCCTACATACAAGAACTACTTTCATATATTCAAGGAAAGACGGTTTATGAATCTAACAATGTGATTGCATAACTAATGTACAAAGGAAATGGATTTAGAAACCATATATCATCTTCCCAATAGCATGCTATTTCATTTGACTAGGCTTCCCGAAAAGCCAAGAATGACATAGCACATAATTTAGAGTCAATAAAACTATTTAATGAATAATCAATGCCATGATAGCAAATTTATGAAATGAAATGAAACAACAAGTTATGGCATATAAAGTACAAAAGATAGTTCAGTCCAAATGACAGAAAATGAACAAAATTGGAATGAAAAGTAAATAAATATCTCAATCAATTTACTTACAATCCACTCAAATTTTCTAGCTAATCTGGCCTCCCAACACTGTAAAACACATACTCGAACTCTCGAAACTCTTCATTAGATTCCTGATATCATTAATCATGTTTTTGAGTGTGTTTAGACCTTTAATTAGGATATTAGAATTTGTTTAAAGTATTTAATTTTAAGTTAGTAAATTCAAAATTTGTTCTGCTAGAGCACCAAGAACGCTAGGTGGCCTGTTTGGCATGTTAGTGACCCAATTAGCGTGCTACTCAAAATTATTCGCGCGTTACACATAGGTAGCGAGCAAGCACACTTAGCGCACTATGTGTAGGAAAACCCAGAATTCTGCACTTAGAATTCTGAGTTCTCTCTCCACATGGCCAACTCCAAAGCCTTTGGAATCCCTATTCTTCCCCACTAGAGACCAAGAACAATCACCGCAATAATTACAACAGCTCAAACTCCATAATTATCATCAAATAAATTAGTTTAAACTAAGTAAATGGTGTAGTTCAACTTATCAAGTTGTACATCACTCCTAGCTTGATCAATCATCTCCAAATCAACCAAACTTCCTCACCAACTTGCTGATTTTCTCTAATCTTCCTCTCCAACTTTTATTCTTCTTTAAGTTTATGAAATGAAATGATGTGCATGAGTTTACTATTCAATATTTATATATATTAGATAAGGCTAATTAATAGCCATTGATCTTGATGTATACATGCATCTTGAGATTAATCTAATGGCTTATAACATGACTTGCAAACCACTAACTTTCCACTAACCTTCCCTTGCTAACATAATGTTCAACTCAATTGGTCTCTTGACGTGTCAATACGTATCTCGAGAAATATCAATTGGCTATTGCTTTATTAAGCTAACTTAAGTTTCATTTAATGTAAATCAACAATAGCCACATTAATAGTACTATTTAAAGCCACATTAAGCTTAAATCTACTCACCACATCACTCTCAACCCCAGTCTTCTGTCGACAAGCATCTCGTGGTGTGTCCCCGCTCACGTCTCGACATCTAAACACAAGTATGAGTAACTTAATAGCATACATATATACAATGCATTAGGCATATATCACAACAAATCTAATATATAACTCATCCATATTGCCTCGATCATGACACATATCTTAATGCAGGTCCCACATCACGGGTTAATGATCCTAATTAAGGAGATTAAACTAGGATTAAGAGTTTAGGGTCGTGACATAGCAGCAACCTTTTAAATTTTATTTTCAAAAGCCCCAGCACGATCAAACGAAATCCATTAATTTGTTTATCATAATTGAAACCATACCTTGAACGATAGTTTACATTTTATGTTGATTGATCTTCGAGAGATTAACACGAACGCCCTCTATCACTAATTCATATGTGAATGATGATCACGAGTTGAAGTGCTAGCTCTGAGAGACCTAAAAAATGTTTTTCTTTTCTCCCCGAAGTCCAAAAAACTCAAAAAAAGCCAAAAATGCAAAAAGAAGAATTTGTTTAAAGGTTTTAGGCTTTTTCGTATGTTTTTTAAACTATGTGGAGAAAAGAAAAATGTTTTCTAGGTCTCCCGGAGCTAGCACTCCAACTCGCAGTCACCGTTCGTGCCTTGATTACAAATAGAGGGTGTTTGTGTGAACGACTTGAAGATCAATCAACATAAACAAGAAACCAGCGTTCAAGGTCAATATTCAATTATGATAAATACTTCAATGGATCTTGTTTGATCATGTTGGGTTTTCAAAAATAAAATTTAAAATTCCAATGCATTTTCAAACCCCAAAACCCAATAATTGTATCAGAGTTTTTGGGTCCAATTCTATTGAATCTAATGTATGTTTTCTTTGTTATATATATATGATATATTGATTAAAGCATGTTAATAATATATATATATATATATATATATTTGACCTAAGGCATATGCGCCAAATTCAATCCTATGCTAGTGTTTTAGGTTTAGTTAAATTTGTTTAAGAACTTAAAAGCCAAAACAATCTCATAAGACTCAACAAAACTCTGATTTTCATCATTAGCATTGCGTCGCATGTAAGACCACCATAAACTCAAAATCATTGACAACTCAAAACTCAAACAAATTTATATCTATTTCTTAGCTTTTTGAAAATGTAAGCTTTGCGAAACTCCAATTTAAAACAAAGGAGATAACGCAAATTTATGAAGATAACTCAAATAAGAACTTATTATGACTAGAAAATTTGTAAACATTATTTCTCATAATATATAACTCCAATAATCATCATTTACGATCACAAGGCAGTTAACGCAACATCAATATATTAAAAAACTAGCAGATTCGTACAAGAACCGAGAGAGTTATGCCTATTCAAAGTGCAACCAATTTCTCATTGTCGCACAAAAGTACATGACATGAATTCAGGAATATGTTTCATCTCAAGCAAGATCTTGATAATAGATATTCAATTTCTTTTAAGTTCAACAATAGAAGTGGTTGAGACCTTCAATTCCCCATGGATCATTAATATAGCTTGTGTTATTTCTCACTACATATCATTCATTTGCTTGAAAACTAGAATTTAGGTTCAAAATTGAAGTGAAAATCAAAATCAATTTTTGAAAGCAAGTTTTGTTGAATCTTCTTTAAAAATCAGAGGCTAAAGCTCATGAATCAAGGTATCTAAATGACATGAACCCCCTTTTGATCATTCCATATCTTTACAAACCCATGAATTTAAGTAATTTTCATGAAATTAAACACAAAACTGGAAGAATTTCAATACCTAGCTAGGTCTTTACCCTTGGCTTGTACAAAATGAGGAGATACAAGCAACATGGTGATGTACAAGTGACACATGTATTGATGTTACAAATGTTTGATGGGGTCATCTTACTTACAGCACTCCTCCTTTGATGACACTTACTAAGATAATATGCCTCTTCAAAATCTCTACTAGAAAAACCCCATGGGAAAAAAATTAGTATAGGAAAAAGAGTATAATGTTCTCATCAATCTTGTTTTGTAGTATAATATTATTGATTGCATTACTAAAAACCATACAAAGAAAACCAAGTGGGATAAAATCATAGCTAGGGAAAAGAGAGCAACACATTGATACACTTTGAGAAAATATATACATCATAAAAGACACTACTAGAAAAACTCTATGGGAAAAAGAATCTAGTATAGGAAAAAGAGTACATTGCTCTCATAAATTTTTATATTGAGTATACTATTATTACATTTGCTCATTAAAAACCTTGCTAGAAAACCTAAGGGAATATTATTTTTCAAAAAGCCTTTGCAAACCCAAATTTACTTTTTGAGTAAAGTAAATTAGTTGATCGACAACTATTTTACTTGAAAAATACTTGATGTCCAAATCAAGGATAAATCTTTTTTCTCAAGATCTTCCATCTTGAATTCCTTTTTCATGGATTCGAATGATATAACGATGTCGTCGTGATTTCTCATAATATTTGAATCATCGACATATGATGATATTAAAATGAAGACATAAGTCTTAACGATACATTGAATCTTTACCAAAGAATTCTTATATCATAAGTATTTTTTTATTTATTCTCCTACCTTATTTTTTAAGGGTTTGTATCCTTTCAACCAACTTGTCTTTTTACGCCTTAATAGCATGTTCAACTCATTGGATTAGTATGGATTAAGCAGTTGGACTGCTTAATACGGATGTTCGGTTCGCCTATAATGTAGTCAGCCGAAGTGATCTATCCATCAACTTAAGACTAATTAAATAAGGGTTTATATGATATTATTTAGTCCTGATCTACCTCCACCGAGAAACACTATTTTGCTCTCACATTTTTTCACATCTTACAAATACAAAATAGTAAAGCTGGGAGGGTAGTAGGGACACTTTCATATCCTCTTTCACATAACAGCAGAAACCCCAGCTGCACCCTACCACTCCTATATCATTCTAACAGCTTTCGCTGCACCCACCACTTCTTGCCCAGACTAAAGAAAGAAGCGTGACATGTACATTGAAAATATCGCATCATTAGAGGAATACTAGACCAATGGAACAGGCACTCGTGGGACCAGGGACTAATCCTCCACAGGCACCTGTATGCGAAAACCATCCTGAGGATGAGGGAGTTGATTCTTTCACTGTCGTGGCTACAGTGCCTATACCTGTATTCGATGAAGACACTGAAGCATACCGGAGAGGCAAAATAAAAATGGAATTCACGAAGTATGACGTATTTCTATAGAGAGCTAGATCCGAATGAGGCAGAGGCATGGATTTTGAACATGGACAAGATGAGGAAGACTTTAGGCATTGATAAGTAGACAAGGGTTCCATTAGTGACCTTCTTGTTAAAGCGCAAAGCACACAAGTAGTGGTTTTCCATTGAGAAGACTAACAAAATAAATATGAGTTGGTCGCAATTCGAACGTTTATTCTATGATAAGTGGTTCCTGAAAATCGTCAAGGCAGATAAGATCAAGGAGTTTGTAATGACCCATTACCTTAAGTCGATGATTAGCATTAATCCGAGTTCTAATTAAACCGATTTTGGCTCGTGGTTAAGCCCGACTTACCTTAAGTTGTATGTGCTTTAATTTGCATGTTTTTTGGTATTTGTATGGATTGCATTTGTAATTATGAAAATAATTGAATTAATTGGCCTATAATTGACTAATTGATGAATAATGGGATACCTAATACCATGTGTTGGTCAAGGGTGACACACATAGGTCGCGGGGTATCGTGCATGCTCGAGTGAACTCATTGTCGCGCATGATGAAATCATGAACGCTTGAATATAGGCATATATATATGACATGTGTCAAGCATGCACAATAGGGGTTTTTTCAAAAGTAAAGCACATTTACAATTTATTTCACAAAATAGGGTGGTGTATTTTGAATTCACAAATATAGCCAATAACGCCTTCCAATAACGCCTTTTCAAAAGGCGTTATTGGCTATATTTGCAGTTTGTGAGTTGGCGGTGAGGTGGAGGTGAGGTGGCGTTTTTGTGATGAGTGGCTTTTTTTTGTGATGAGTGGCTTTTTTTGTGGAAGCCAGTACCACATGTTGACATGTGGCATTTTCTTTGATGTTTTTGTTTTCATTGGGTGGCTTTTTTCTTTGATATTTTTTTTTGGGAGGATTTGTTCTAGGGAATATAAAATCCTAAGTAATTTTTTTTTTTTTTCGAATTTTTACTTGTGCGAATTGATGAGAAGAACTTTAAAGACAATTTGGGGAAGTGATCAATAGTAAAATTTTATGTTCTTGGACTATAAATAGTATTAAAGGGTTCAATGCAAATGATAGAGTTAAGGTATCTTGCAACAGAGATTACATAATACATTGATGACGTTTATGGTCTGAACTCTATTATAGATTATATAGCTAATTAACTTTATTGTATTGTCATTTTTAGATATTTCTATTTTAGTTTTACGTTTATAGTTTTTCACACGTATTTTTCTTTACATGTTGTTCTATTTGCGATTTTCGCATAGCCGTATATTCTAATTAATTAATTTGATGCAAACGCTCAAGACTTACTATGTATGTGATTTTTCAACAAAAAGTTGAGAAATCCGCATGTAATTTTTTTTTCAAGGTTCTTATATGGTAAGCCTATAGTTATGGACTATTATATTTGTTTTCGATCAATTCACTATAAAAAATGGATGACATTAGCACGCATGCAGTTAGGTCTAATTGAGTGGGATTCAATATTGATTTGCGAATTGATATCTACTATTAAATTGTTTTCAAGATGTCCTTGAGGTCTAGCTAGACTCTAGCCTATTGAAAAAGGAAAAGTCTACGCGCACGTTCGAAATACACATCTGTACGTGCGATGCTCTTTGAGATGTGCATGATACCTATCGTGAAGTACATCGCATGCATATCAAAACACGATTTATGCCAGTTCCTGATATACGTGTAGGACTCCTCCTTGAAGAAAGTGTCACGAGAATAATTGAAGGACATTGCCACGACGACAATCAAAATTTGCTCATGCATTTACTTAATTATAGAGGCATGTATTTTACAACCACGGGAAGCCCGCGCTATTCTTGCAAGGTTGGACTTGTTGAACTCGTTGGGTCCTTAATTGAATGTGAGCTTAACAAAAACAACAAAAAATACACGTATCCTATTTATACGAAAGGACATGAGCGAAGCTAGACGCACCCCACCTTTTACTGAAGGCGCTCTAACGAAAAAGTCAATCTTGACAAAAATTCAATTCTACTGCAAAATAACTCTTATACCTTTACTGCGATTAGTGCACCTCACCATCCACTTTTCTCTCATTTAATGCACCTCACCATCCTTTTTTCTCTCATTAATGCACCTCACCATCCTTTTTCTAATGCAAAATAACTCTTATAAGTTCAAATATGCTAATGTGTAGAGATATATATATCTTTCACAGTGATGAGTTTCTGTTATGAAATATTGAAGTGTAATCACATATACGACATTATAATAATATGGAAAACATGAGAAATAAGATTATTCAATGAGAAGGTTGTATACACGTACTTCGTTCACCCAAAATATAAGCTATCTACAAATCACCATGACATCAAGAAAACACATGTCTATTACGCTCGGCGACCTGGCTACAAACATTTGAGGTTCTGGTTAGGGTGTGGACGATGCAGGAATGTACCCATGAGAAGACTGAGTTAGTGGGGATGATCATTGGGTACTCTCGGCAACAATCTCTGTTCTATTCGCTCTCGAATGAGATGAACGTGCTGGAGGAGAACGTCTGCTACTCTCTACAGTAATCTCAGTCTGAATAGATGGACGTGGTGGACGAGGACGTCTGGTGCGTTCCCGCACAGTCTCTGGTCGTGTTCATCTTCTTCTCACCTCTATGTTTGGTTCGCCCTGATCGTCTTCTTCATTTTCCTGTTCATTATCCTCATTTATGTCTTGTTTGACGTCAATTGCGTCATGCGAAAGAGTAGACCTTTGCCTTTCATCTTCGTCTAAAATTTTAATCCCTTCATCAAGCGCAGCAAGACCTTGCTCGTACCCATCCTCAATAAACACTCGCCTCATTCGATGCACCAAGTTACGCTGATATATAAAAAAAGAGCTCAAAGCATGCAATAAAAGATATTAGATGTTCGAAGAAAAATAAGTGTTAGAAACTTACCGAGTAGTCGAGTAACGCCCCGTCGTGTCTAATGAATCTCCTAGTGACCGAGCGATACCACATCATGTAGTCTTAATGATCGTGTCCTTCATTAAGTGTCGCTGCCACAATTTTCCCACATGTGTGTGTAGCTTGCTTGAAAAGCCACCCAATTTTCATGATGATGTCAACGCAATTCAAGGCGATGCAGTTGGGCATCGTAAGCACAATTTGGTGGCACCACTTGGACCATGCCGAATTGTCTCATAACTCTTTCTGGTCGATGCCACTCGACTATGAGGAAACAAATAAGGGGACACATCGAAAGCCAACTACTTTGACCGTTAGTACAGTACTCAGGAAGAGACCCCATGAGTTCAGTATATGGTTGCCATACCACATCATCCTCATGCCTTTGCGAGTCGAGTGCATCACAGTTAGCCGATACGACGTGCGTCGCACTTTGTGAAATCGAAAATGCATCGAGCCATATGTGTAGAAAACAATGAGTTAAGATAAATGAAAATGGACAAGATTTGTCAGCAAATTAATGACAAATCAATTTTAATACCTGTGTCCCAGTGGAACGTCCATAAACATATTTTGGCCATCCATCGTGCGCAGTTGAGCTCTAGAAACATGCAAGCGCCGCGATGCTATGAATGGAAATATGTTCCATGCCCACAGTTGTACAAGAATTGACGCGTTAGCAACCTCATGTGCCCCTTCGCGAGATCCGCGACACAACTCCCTGTACAAATAGGCCAAACATGCACTCCCCCAACTATATTGTCCAGCTACTTGGAAATCCTCCAGCAATGGTAGGAACATCAAATGTACGAATCGATTGGACTTATCGGCGAAAAAACAACCACCAATAAGTCGTAGTATGTACGATCTAACGTAACGTTGGACCGACTCCTCATCGCTATCGTCATCTATTGTTGGTATGTTACGCTCATGCCAATCGACCTTAAGTTTACAACTAATGACGTCATCTCCACCAGGCGTTCGTCCAAGTAGCCTCTTGCGGACATCAGCATAGTTTGCGTTCGTTGTTCCCGTCGCAGGCATACCTTTGATAGGTAATCCAAGTTGTACCTGCACGTCTTGGAGTGTAATTGTGCACTCCCCACAATGCATGTGAAAAGTATGCGTCTCAGGGCGCCATCCCTTTACGAACGCAGTAATAAAAGCCCAATCAAGGCTGAAAAATGCTACCCAGGAAATCCCATAGAACCCACTGGAACGAAGATATGGGATCATCCTAGAATGATACTGCATCGTTCGATCAACAACCCCACGTCTTCGACGTAAGCGCATTGTTTCGCACACCTTATAATTGATAAGGTCGTAATGTATGAGTTTGATACTTTATTGCTGTAAATTTGACGTATTCATTTAAAACAGTTTACCTCGCCCCTCCAGGTTCGCGATGATCTGTGTGTAGATTGGAGTTGCAATAGTGATGGATTTGAAGGACCTGTATCCATTGCTATACAACTACAAATGAATGTTAGAAAAAGAAAATGAGTGTTGTACGAAACCAAACGATAAGTATTTAATAAATGTTCACACAAACACAACTACGCACATGCTCAAAATGTATATATGTACGAACTTAAGTTACTTTACACATTATACAAAATCGACTATAGGTTTTCATTTGATGGTTGAGGTCTGGTAGGATAATTTTTTTTGTTATGTCCCTCTGAACGACAAAGACCACACCGGTTCTTCCTAGTTGGTACTCGTTCACGGTCTCTATTTGGACATGTTGTTCTTCTATGTCCTTCTTAATGACATATCCCACATCGCAAAGGCTTTTGGACATTAGGCATATCCATCTCGGTATGTCTTCGCGATCCCTTAGGTCTCCCTCGGCCACTTCTGCAACTGGGGTCGGGTATGATTTTCGTCCCAAAAGTCGGCCAATACTTCTCATCTAGGATGGCCTTGAAATTGTAGGAGTAGCATTGTGCGTACACATCTATCCTAGAGTATGGCTCGATCAACTGCGCGTAGCTCACTCGAATAAAAGCACATGCTGCTAACACGTGTGAGCAAAGGAAACCAAACGACTGCCATTTATTACAACTGCACACTCGGTCCTTTAAGATGATGACCTGCTTGTTGTTGCCTTTATGCATGCAATCTCCATGTCTCCCAGTCTGCACTTCGAACTCACCAATGTCTCGATTGATCAACGTGACGTGATGCCTCCTTGCGGATTTTTCATTTTTCGTTAGTTTGTCCATGACATATTTCGTGTACGCTTGTTCGTTTGAGATTGCTTCATTGATTTCCTGGTTGCGTTCATCATGGTATGTCACCAATCTGTAGTATATCATATGAGTCAACGCTGTTATTGGCAAGAATGGAGCCCCCTTCAAGACCCCGTTAAAACACTCTGCAATTGCCGATGAAACGCGAGTTAGTAATATTGGTTCGTCGAATAGTTTTTGAATTTGAGTGCAAAACTTAAATTGTATTTCGTACATACCAACAACATTAGAATTCATCCATCCGTACCGCATGCCTCCGTCTTGCGATTGCGTCCATAGTTCTTTGGGGATGGCATTGACATATTGCAGGCATTAAGGCGTTCGTGAAGATAAGTATGTGAAACGCTCCATGCACGCATTAAATTTTCGTTCTTGATGTCGAACAACTGCTCGACCAAGGAGTATTTTCAAAGGGCCATTTTTGAATTGGGTGCCGAAATTACTAAACAAGTGTCGCAAGCAATAACGGTGTTACCCTTTTGGGGGACAAAATCAGTTGCTTGGGGTGTTGACCGCCTCCAAAATGCAAGGGCGACGATCAGAAATAACGCAAACTCCTTCTCGATCTGTCACGTGTTTACGCAACATTCGCAAAAACCACCCCCACGAATCAGTTGATTCGGTTTCTGCAACGGCAAATGCAACTGGTAATATGTGGCCATTTCCATCTACAGAGATCGCAATCATTAGCTTACCACCGTATTTGCCATATAAGAATGTCGCGTTAATCTGAAGCAGAGGCCTGCAAAACTTGAAAGCATGTATTGAAGCTTCAAATGCAAAAAACACATGACGAAATTGAGGAGACGCAGTTCTTATTTCATCAGCATGCCATTGTCTATGTGACCACTCGATTCTGGTACCTGGACTCTTACTCTTCACAGACGCCAACCATCTTAGTAATTGGGCGTACGACTCATCCCAATCTCCAAAAACACTTGCAATTGCTTTCCTTTTGGCATCCCACATTCATTTGTAGATGACTTCGTGACTGTATTTTCCCTTAATTATTTCAACTAATGCTTTGATCATGATACCTTGATCGCTCTTGACGACGCTTTGGATCTCTCGCGCAATCATGTGAGCGTCAAGTTGGGCATGACCGCGTTCTACGTCGGGATTAATACACATGTGCGATACATCTAACTGTGTTATCTCCCATAATAGTGTTTTCTTTCGCAAACAAGCGCGAAGACGCCACATACACCCGTGTTGTGGAAATCTGCACTTAATCACCCACGTAGTTGTAGTCGATTCCATCACATGGAATTGACAATGTCTATTAACATGCCACACTTTAACGCCATGTTGTAAGTCTTTTTTATTGTCAAAACACATCCCTATCTCCAAATCAAAGTTAGACATGTCCCCCCAAGTTTGCTTATGGGAATGTTAGGTCGCAGTTGAATTAGCCACCTCCCAATCGATTTCGTTATATCCCGGTATTGGTTGGTGAACTTCATCATCACTAGCTTCCTCCAACAAAATTTCTTCATCGATAGCAAATTGCTCATCATCTTCGACATTCTCTACACCCGGAGGTTCATATCTTCGATCATCCGTGCAAGCATTAACGTCATCCCAAACGACAACTGATGGAGCTTCTTCGTTGGGACGTATGTCCTCATCAGTTTCATTATTTTCGTCGTCGATATCGTCATCATCATCATCATTAAACGGAATAAATTCCGTTTACGATTATTTCCGTCTCGATCCGTTGCTAATCGAGACGGATCGAGACGGAATTTTATCCGTTTCGATTCATATCTAAAAAAAAAAAAAAAAATTAGAGACGGAAATAGCAAACGGAATCCAAAGATTCCGTTGCTATTTCCGTCTCTAATTTTCATTTTTGTTTAGTTTTTAAAGTCTTACATATATAGGTCTCAATCCAAACACATTTAACTCGCCAATATATAATAAATTGACATTCATACATCGACAATATATATCAACAAATATTCAATTGAGAGAACAAAAATGTAAAAATCAAAAATTGAAAAAGATATATATCCAAAAAAAATTGTATAGTATTACAAATGCTCCAAATTTCTAAGTATTCACAAAACCACCAATCCTATTGTTCAACAACCACAAAAAAAAAAAAAAAAAAAAAAAACCTTACAATCCCGAACATGTACAAAAGGAATTATCAATCGAAAAGTCTTGAGATGTTCTTCAACACCACCCGCACACCAGGGACATTTGAAACAACTTAATAATTGAATAGTTGAACTTAAATTTTTCAGGGACATAAGCATCATAGGAGATAGAGCTAATGTAGACGAGCAATGACTCACATCGAACTTATAGTGACGATCCCTGCACTCGACCATCAAAGTCTACAAACAAGCAAAAAGATTAACATTAATTCATTTGAGATTTAAGAATCCACAAACGATGATAAACACTTGCATATCTTGATTTAAGTAAATTAAATTCTTACCAATCCAGTAGGAGGAAGATAGCAATGTTTGTCATTTTCACTTTTATCTTCATTTTCTAAAAACATATAAGAAAACAAAAATATGCTACCTCATAGATAGACCAAAAAACTCATAAGACTATTTTCAATCAATCCACTTTCACAAGCTACAAAATTTATCATAAGCTCACTCATCTCATTTCAAACCGAGCTTTTTAACTTACATGCGCTGCGCTTGTCCATAAAACTTTCCGGGCGATCCGAATAAGCGCAAGTTCATATTTCCAAGTTCCAATTCCAAAATTTCCACTAGATATATTGCCAAGCAAAACTGAGATAGGAATGAAGTTACACTGCTGCGTGCTCCAAATACTTGACAGCCATGTGTTCCTGCTCCCCAAAAAAAAAAAAAAACCAGCTGAGGGAAATCTCTTGCAGTGAAGAAATAGCATAACAACTCACAAATAGAATAAGAAAGCTTTAAAAGAAAAGCTTAGAGTGTGGCCAAGCAAAACTGAGATAGGAACTGCTATGATACTGCTAAAAAAAAAAAAAAAAACAAACCAAGCTGGTTTCTTTGGTAATGTCACTTTATCATCCATTGTATAGCCATTATATATATATTTGAAATGACAATAGAAGAATCACTCACTATCTCGTAGGCTATTTGTGATACTTAACACCACACATTGCACCGGATGCTCGACATTAATTGGATCCTTGAAGTTTTGTGAGGAGCCACGACACATGGCGAATGCTCACCAAGAGGATTCGGTCTCGTCTAGGAGCCACAAGCACGACTTGAATGCTTAACCTACGAGTAAACGACTCAATTCTACCACTTTAGACCCTAGGTCACTCGGTAGGGAAGTAGAGTCCAACAATAGGTATCATTTCCATTAAAATATGCAAGGAAAGGAAAAAGAAATAATATTGAATTTCTTACTAGTTTACTTACAATACAATTGCATAATTTTTTACGTCAAATCGATGATTCGAATAGTCTAGTTGAACCATCCACGCGTATCTACAATCAAACAATGTATGACACAATTGTTGGACTAAGTGGTTAGTCATTCACATTCCGACCGAGATTTTGATGGAAACAAACAAGGTGAAAATGTACTAATCAAGTATTTCAGTTTGTGTTAAAGGATGCAATACAACACATCAGGGGTATTCAAGAAATATGGAGAGATTGTGATGCAATACAACACTTCAAGAGTATTCAAGAAATACAAGTTCAAGACTCGGCATAAATGAAGAAATGAAGAAGAAAAGTTAAAGCCGCAATTTGTAATATCAATGTAAGGTATACAAATTCTTTCACACAAGCCAAATGCATTAGTTCATGCATACATCAAGTTTTCGAAATCATTTCTCAAAGTCATAAGTTGATTTCAAAGTTTAAAAGTGGATTTTAAACACTTAACTATGTAAATGAGGTTAAACAATGTGAAACCATGTGTGAATGGTCATTTACATATTAGAAGATCATTATAAATGTTTTTGAAAAAGGAAAACTTGTTTTTGAAATGTTAACTGAAAATTTGCAGGAAAGCCCCTAATAAGTTGTGAAACTTTGAATTTCCGTTTTCGGGGTTTATAAAATTATCCGGACCACCCAAGTAAGCTTAATGAATCATAATAAACATGTATAACATGTTATATAAGGGTTGGTTAGGTCCCTGGACAAGTTTAAGGGTTGCTAACACAAAGGAACAAATTAGATATTCTGAAGTTCTGCGAGTTAGCGCTAATATCTGTCGTTAGCGCGCTAATCGCTAGATATTAGCTAGATCACGAGAATTAGCGCGCTAATAGTACTCTCACTGCAATATAAATCTCAAAATCCTAAGCTAATAGAACCATTGTTCTAGTAATTTAAACCTAAACAATACATTTGTCCAAACATGTGGTCAGTATATGAAAGTATATTCAAAGGCGTTGGGTTTTGTTGGATTCATGTAACTACAAATATAGTTTCCAATTAGAATAGTTAATTACCCAAGGCTAGCATTAATATTAAATAGTTCTTTTAAATATGCAAGCCTACTTCCATGTGCTAGTAAAAATGAATTTATAAGTTATTCTAATATGCATTTATACCTAAACCTTTTCTAAGTTTGGTTAGGCTCAAACAAGTGATTTTAAATGGTTCAACTCTACCAAACCATTACTACTTAATTTTATGGAAGTCCAAACCTCTTCCAAGATCAATTTATAAGTAGTTTACTTCAACTAATAGCCAAGTGTCGAGTTATTATATTCTTAAAAATAATTGCATATGATGCATATCAATCTAATTACTCTTTTATCCATGTAAATTTCTACTATTGAATTTGAAAAAAAAGACAAGTTTCCTTTCAACCATTATATTAAACAATTGGAATGCATTCATTTAATATACTATTTTAATTCAAGCTTTTCTTCCTAATTACGTCCACAATCTCTACCTCACTCAAATAAAGTATTTCCAATCATCAAAGCAAATTTAGAATGAAGTCTAGCCATTGAAATTTTGAATCTTCACTTCAATAGTCTAAGTTGGAGTTAATTCATGAAGTTTAGTAAAAACCTAATTTGAGAAACAATTTTTGTAAGTTAAAATGTATATTAGTTCAAACTGATCAAACCATGCTCAAAACTCGAAATGAACAAGTAAACCTTATTTGAGTCATTTTATCAAACATTTGGTGTATATGTTCTACACACCAACTAGATTGATTATTAATTTAAAAAAAAAACTTCAACAACAACAACAACAACTCATTCAACGCTATCTCAAACTAAATATAAGTAACAAACGATTCAAATCTAAAATTCGAACAAGATCAACCACGATGCTCAACATCGGAAAGCAAAGAACATCATCACAAACGAATTGAATCCAAGCTCGAAAGGAGAAGAGAAGATAGAATCTCACCTCGGCCGTCACAGAGAAGGAGATTCCTCTCGCAAATCGCCGCAACAAAACCCTAGCGAAGCGAGAGAAGAGAAGAAGACTTGTGGCATCGCTGATTGCTAGTTAGCACCACATTTTATAGCAACAAACCCTAGCGAGAGCGGCGAGAGGGTGAGAGAATGAGAATGAGCAGAGAGTGCGAGAGAGAGACAAAGAGAGAGCGCGAGACAGTGAGAGAGAGAGAGCGTGACGGTGAGAGAAGAGAGAGAAAGCGGTGACGGTGAGAGAAGCGGCGGTGACGGTGAGAGAGCGCGGTGACGGTGAGAGAGAGCGGTGAGGGAGAGAGGTTTCGTTGAGAGAGAGAGAGAGAGCGGTGGGAGAGAGATTTTAGGGAGAGATAGAGTTTTGGTCCCCATTTTTGAATTATCGAGATCGAGACACGCACGAATCTCGAGACGTAACAGACGGTTGTAATAAATGCAAATTTTGGTGGGATTAATATCTTCATGTAATGGAGCAACGAACCCCTCTTGCACGACCTCAGCCTGTGGGGATTGCATTTGCAACCTTTCCATCATTAAGGCTACGTCTGGCGTGTCGGCACGTTCATCAAGAACTTGCGAATGAATCGTATGATTTTGAACTGAGTTGATTGACTTAATTGTCAAGTATATATCAACCGTTGCAGTTAGTGGTAAATTGGCCACCGTCTCCCACATCAAGTCGAACTGTGTCGTATCATGCAACAACACTGGAACGAAATAATGTGCGCCGTTGGGAAGGATTATCATGTGGCGATAAGTCATCAGAACTATAGTGTCTATAGATGAGATAGTGAACGCGATACATACGTCATCCATCATTTCACGGCCACTCGACCCAAACCTAACCATCAACACTGCTGATGGGGGTGAGCTGTACGCGATGCCGTTTAACCCATTGACAATTTCACCGTACGCATAAAATAGAAAAATGATGTTTCTTTGTGACATGACCTACATAAGTTTACGAACTTTGATGTAAAAATGTTACACACAAATGCACAAATATGTTAAGTTAACTACTTGACGAATCAAAGCAGTGTAAATCGCAATCGAACTTTCTTAAGCACCAGATCGCAATAATAACGTTCATTAAAGAAACATATCAACCATTCTTCATAAACACATTACCTATGTCCTTATATAGCATGCATAAATTTGAAACCTAAATATAGCAAATTAAAAAATTAATAATTTTGTGAACTTACTTTTTTCCTCCGCTTTTCCTTTTCAACTAGATATTCCTGCAAGCACATTTTCTTTTCGTTACTTTAGGACACAAAGAATATATTCAATCAACTTTAAGAAAACATAACAAATTTAATAAAAATAAACCATCACCCATTCCATGAGTCATATCCTAACCTAACCTAACTCAGCTAACGAACCTAATTAAGGAGCAGAACCAACCTAAAATGGCCGAACAACAGACCTTAAGTACACTAATCACAGTTAACTAACCCAAGTAAGCGTAGCAAACATGTACCTAAATAATAAATGAAAACTAACCTCAAGTAAGTTAATTAACTAACGGAACCTAATCTAACATAAATTAACCAAACTATGTGAACCAAACGTAACATAAACTAACCTAATAAAACGTAAACATAACAAAAAAAATCACAAAATTGTAGATGTGTTCATGAAACTTAAGTAGATCGCAACGAATTCAAAGTCTAAATGAGCTTAGTCTAATATATATATTCCATCACATGGAATTTTGGGGCTTTCCTTAACATAAAATAGAACATATATGTTTGTGCAGTTTTGTGTATTGGAGGTAGGTGCATCATGGGGGGAATCATGCGTTTAATCCAAGCTGTACCATTGGTTGGCCGTGTTAAAACTGGCATCTCTCTTCTACATTGAGATCATATAGTAATTCTAGCTTCTTATTAGCACGCAGGCAGTTAAACAAACTTAACTAACTAAACAAACTTAACTAACTACACTAACCACTAATACCTAAACTAAACATCTAACCTAAACTAACTAAACTAACTTCAACATACTTAATTAACAAAACATACATCCTCCTTCGGTAAATTAACTAAACTAACTTAAACAAACTTAATTAACTACACTTAATTAACTAACCTTCATTAACTACACTAACTTAAACAAATTTAATTAACTATACTAACTTAAACAAACTAACTAAACTAAACTTAATTAAATAAACGAACTTAAACAAACTTACTTAACTGAACTTAATTAACTTAACTAACGTAAACAAACTTAATTAACTAAACTAAGTTTAACAAACTAACTAAACTAAACTAACTTAAACAAACTTAATTAACTAAACTAACTTAGACAAACTAACTAAACTTACTTGAACAAACTTAAACTAACTTAAACAAACTTAATTAACTAAACTCACTTAAACAAACTTAAACTAACTTAAACAAACTAACTTAAACCAAACTTAATTAACTAACTAAACTAAAACAAACTAACTGAGCTTACTTAAACAAACTTAAACTAACTTACACAAACTTACTTAACTAAACTGGTAATAACAAAACTTAAACTAAATTAAACAAACTTACTTAAACAAACCTAATTAACTAACTAAACTAAAACAAACAAACTAAACTTACTTAAACAAACTTAAATAAACTTACTTAACTAAACTCACTTAACCATACTTAAACTAACTTAAACAAACTAACTTACGCAAAGAAATTAACTAAATAAACTTAAACAAACTAACTAAACTTACTTAAACAAACTTAAACAAACTTAAACAAACTTACCTAACTAAACTCACCCAAACAAACTTAAACTAACTTTCACAAACTAACTTAAGCAAACTAAATTAACTAACTAAACTTAAACAAACTAACTAAACTCACTTAAACAAACACAAACTAACTTAAACAAACTTAATTAACTAACTAAACTAACTAAACTACACATACCTCCTCCTTCTCCTCCTTCCACTCCGTTCTACGCAGCCCGATCTCGGTATGCCGCCGCCGCTCTCCTTCCTCCTCTCTCGCGCCGGAGATCCCTCCTTCCTCCTTCGCACAGTCGTCCTCTCCCTCTTCCTCCCGAAGCTCTCTTTCCCCTGCCTGTTCCCCCTCCCCTCCTTAAATATTGGACGCCCCCCACACAAACCACCCGTGGCCCCTACCACCCCCTACCCACCCCTACACAGAGACCCCTACCCTCCTCCTTCCCGAAACCGACGCGGAGAATATATTCTCTGCGTCTGTTTCGGGAAGAAGACGCTGGGGTGCGCAGATAGTGCCTTTTGAGAAGGTGCTATCTGCGCACCCCCAACGAGTTGGGTCCACATGGATGGACCGCCACGTGGATCCACGTGGCATGCTTCTTTAACGCTGATAGCGCATTCTCAGAAGGCGCTATCAGTTTAAGTTTGTCCACGTCGGGCCACGTGGCCTTGCCGACGTGGACATTTACATTGATAGCGCCTTCGCAAAAGGCGCTATCAGTGTCATGTTGCCACCTCACCTTGACAAATGGATAGCGCCTTTTGAAAAGGCGCTATCCATGTGTCCACGTCATCACCACGTGTGCGCCAATTTGATAACGTCTTTTGATTAGGCGTTATTGCCTATTTTCGAAAAAAAAAGCATTTTCACCCCATTTCCCTCATAAAAAGTAATTTAATATGTACTTTTGTAAAAATTTCTGCACAATAGTTGCCCGTATTTTTCTATCATTTATAATAGTAGTAAGTGAGATATCATCTCCATAACAATTTCGCAAACTTCTAAAGAAACTATTTTTTCTTGTTTTTATTAATTTAGTTAATTTAGTTAAACATGAATTAAAATACCAAATAACTGAAAACTATAACTATTAACTTAATTAACCAAACTAACAAAACTACTTCAAACAATTTAATGCAAACTAAATTAAACAAAATTCATATTCAACTTAATATAAATATCAAATTAAACAAACATCTAAACAAACCCCACTAAATAATGTAATATACTTAGATTGCATTCGAACACTAGAACATAACATCACTTCATAATATTGTTATAATCATATCACATGGAATCTCAAAATCATTAAATCTTAATTCATAATCGGTTGATAGCCTTTGGCAAACAATCGATTTTCCAATATTCAATGGAAAAGCTTTATTCTTATCGTTGTAGATCTACCTATTTATTAAATGCAATAACATAGAAATACGATAGCATTAACACTCAATGAAAATCATGCCTAATCTAAATTAAATATTAATCAGAATATGCTAATTAATAAATAACTTAGAACACAATAACCTAGAACTTTCACTCGGGAATATAGCCCTTTAGATTAATCCTAGTTACTACTTTTATAATTGTTGTCAATAATCATAAAAATAGAATGAGAATCAAAATACGGCAATACATATTTGCAACTATACATACAATATCAATCATCACTAGTTGTAATACACAAAAATAACTTATTAAATCTGTAATTGACATTTATGAAAAGATTTAAAACATTAAATTCATGATTCCTTAATTATAACTATAAAGCAATCCAAAGTATATATATGTCTAAAGCTTATTTAGACTGATAAACTACTCACTCATGCTGAAAATAAATAACATAATAATATAATTGAAAGACATAATTAAATAAATAAATACTTCTTGAATAAATCAAAGCTCCAATTCAGCTTTAAACATAAACTCAATAATACTAAACTTATTACGAATAGAGGGCTTAGAGAAGATGTTAAATTCGAAGCCTTAATGTCCTATTTATAGTTTTATGATCACACATTTCGTAGAAAAACTCAAATCCTTCATAATGATCTAAAAACCCGTAACCAACCTCAACGATTTGTCAACGATTCCTAAGTTATACACAAATTACTAAGTTAATCACCGAAAATTAGTCTTTGTACTCCACCAATTCAGCCGACGATTTTTAGTATATTTCCAAATTCGCCGATGATTTGCTGGCACTTCTTTACTTGCGATTTAGGTTGCGAATTCCTGTGTAATCTTATATTGGTGGCTAATCGCTGGACCTCATCTACAGTTGACTGTTTTGCTATTCTTCATTTTTTTCTTCCATTTCTTCATTTTCCTTATTAAATCTTGAAATCACAAAACAAGAGAATACCTAATGTAATATCATCATTTGTATAAAAAATCAAACTAAATTACACAATAAAACAGGTCTAATTATTGAATTGTCAATTTATATATATTGTATGTATAAATATATATTGAAAATAATTAATGAAATGATTGGCTTCTAGTGAAACACTGTGGTCGAGGGTGAAACGCGTGGGATGTATAATAGTGTGCACCTATAAGGGTGGTTATTGGCACATGTGATGAGTTTATAGGAGTGAAATATAAAGTTATCTACTTATGTATATATACATAGTTATATAAATAAATCGCTTAGTCTGTCCGTCAGTCTGCATATCCTTAGAGTGCATTGAGTCTCCGTTTTGTGAAGCATAGACACAAGCTCGAAGCATATCCTCTAGCACTAATATAAATCACTTAGTCTGTCCATCGGTCTGCAAATGGTATGCCATATAAAGGTTAAGAAAAATTCCCACCTGTCTCTGCAAATCACTCTATAGTCTAGGTATGAATCTCATATCTCTATCTGAAGTAATCAACACTAGAACTCTATGAAATCTCAACACCTCACGTCGGTACACCTTGCATTATCGGTCAAGAGGATCTTGAATGAAAGCCGAAAGAAATGTACAGACTTCATCAACCTGTTAACTACAACCCATACGCATTGTGCTTACGCTAACTCAAAGGTAGACCAAAAATAAAATCTATCGACATATGTTCCCATTTCCACTAAGGAATAAGCAACGAATGCAATAAGCTTCCAAGTTTTCTAAGCTCAGCCTTAACTTGCTGACATATTTTACATCTCTTTACAAACTCAGTAATGTCAGTTTTCATACTAAGCCACCAATAGACACGCCTCATGTCGCAATACATCTTAGTGTTACCAAGATGGATAAAGTAAAGAGATCTATGGATTCTTTTAGCAACTCCTGCCTTAATTGATCCTAAGTTGGAATCCACAATCTATCCCTAAACCGTTACACACATTCATAAAAATTAACCAATCAAGATGATCTACACTAGCCGCTAATCTCTGTTGTGCTATATAATCCAGATCAACTTTCTGACAATCAATCACTTACTGAACCATATTTGATTCAGCCCGAATCTGAGCACAGAATAATAGATTAGTAGCTCTGGAACTAGCTTTCTCGATTGATAATGTGGCAGTTGGACTTTCATGAATCATCATCGCTGAAGCTTCCTCAAGAAGTCTAAACTAAATAGCTCTAGCAGTAGCTACGTTCTCTCCGTCTGTTCTTCTCCTACTCAAGGCACCAGCTACTACATTTGCTTTGCGTAGATGGTACATTATAGTGAAATCATAATCATTGAGGAACTCAAGCCATCTACATTGCCTCATATTCAATTCACTCTAAGTAAACAAGTATTTTAGACTCTTATGATCTAAAAATACTGTGAATTTCTCACTGTACAAGTAGTGCCTCCAAATCTTCAAGGAAAAAACAACTGCAGCTAGCTTAAGATCATGAACTATATAATTTCTTTCACGAACCTTAAGTTACCTTGAAGCATAAGCTACAACCATGCGTTCCTGGATTAGCACGCAACCCAATTATGAATGCGAAGTATATGTATAAATTACTAACCCCTTCTCCAATTCAAGTAATGTAAGAACAAGTGTTGTAGTCAAACTATCCTTCAAATCTTTGAAGGTAGCCTTGCACTTATCGGACCAAATAAAGTTAATGACTTTTCGTGTTAGCTGAGTCATTGGTAGAGCAATACGAGAGAGCCCTAAAAAAATCATGAGTAATAATGTGCTAACCCTAGAAAAATCTGAACCTCTAACATTATGGTAGGTGTAAGTCAATCTCTGATTGCCTCAACCTTCGCTTAATCAACAAATATACCCTCAGCATTAACTACATGTCAAAGAATCTTGAGCTCTAAAGACCAAAATTTGCACTTACTAAACTTGGCATACAACCAATTATCCTTTAGATTCTGTAATGTAACTTTAATGTGATACGAATGCTTTTCCTGTGTCTACGAATAAATCAAAATATCATCGATAAACACAATGATGAACTAGTCAAGATAGTGTTTACACACCTTATCCATCAAATCCATGAACACGACAAGAGCATTAGTGAGCCTAAAAGTCATCATTGTAAACTCGAAGTGCCCATAGCGAGTACTGAAAGCCATCTCTGAGATATCCTCATTCTTGATTGTCAACTGATCAAACAAATCATCAATCCTAGGCAATGGGTATTTGTTCTTGATTGTCATCTGCTTAAGCTATTTATAATCAATGCACATAGGTAAGGTTCTATCTTTTTTCTTCATAAAAAGAATTGATGCTCCCAATGGTGATAGATTAGGGTAGATAGACCCTTTCTGTAACAACTCCTCAGGCTGAGTCTGCAACTCATGTAATTCTTTTAGTGTCATACAGTATAGAGAAATAGATACAGCTTTGGTACCAGGAATAAGATCAATAATGAATTCAACGACACATGGCGGTGGAAATCCAGGCTATTCAGATAGAATGACTTCCAAAAATTCACAAACCACGAGTATCTCATTAACCTTAAGTTCTTGACCAGGTTGTCCAAATGTTATAACTCTAGCCATAACATCTAAATCTCAAGAAGTAGTTTCCCTTCCACAAGTTGCAATTCGTGAAGGTTTATAGCCTTTATAGACCATAATTTTAGAAAGATTAAGGATCTGAAAGATTACACTCTTATGGAAATAGTCTATACTGGCATGGTATGCAGATAACCAATCCATCCTTATTAATGCGTCATACTCCAAAAACTCCATTACCCTCCGATCACTTGGGAGTTCATTCTCCCCAATCTTGATTTCACATCTTTCATAGATCAAGTTAGGATAAACCTTCACACTCACTATTATGGTAAAAATCAATAACATAGTAGCTCTAATAGGTCTTGGTTTCAACTCATTAACCAATGCACTAGCAATAAAGGAAACATAGAACCAGTATTAATCAAAACATGCATATCTTGACCACAAATGCTTAATATTCTTTCCACAAGCCTCCGATTAGCCTCTGGGTCTGGCTTAACCACAGCATGAGTCTGTTCACGTGCTGGTGGTGATATACTACTTACCAATGTGGCTGGCAGCATAGAACACTCTCTCTAAATATGCTATGTCTACCCATACCAATAGCATATCATAGAAGCCCTCCGAGGAAAGCCATTGGCCTAACAAACCTTCTCTGATCCACTCAGTTTCTGTAATGACTATACTCTACTTTTTCCCTTACCTGTAGACTGAGGTCGTGGCAAAGGTGGTTTGGCTACCGAAGCCTGGGAAACTAGTGGAATTGGTGCCCTAACAAATATCATCCATGTAGACCCTAATTGTGTAGCTATTCCAGCTACACTTTTCTTCCTCTTCTTTGGCAGAAAGGAAGCAAATTCCTAGATTCTCTTACTCCTAGGAAAATGTGGTACTGGTAGTGGTGTGAATACTATTTCGAAAGGTCTGACTAAAATGGGAGTTTCCACCTCCATCGCACTCTTAAATATAAAAGCATAGCTAGTGCAAGGATGAGAGGAAACCACAACTCGAATCTCATAACTAAGCTCACCAAGAAACAAATCTATCTTTTTCTCCTCTAGCTTCACCATCTCTAGAGTGAATTCACTCAACTTAGTGAACCTCTGCTCATATTCTCGTGTAGATGTGGCTCATACAAATGTGGCTTCTTGTTTTTAACTGATTTCACAAAATATTATTTGTAAAACACAATCTTCAATTGTGGCTAAGTGGTGATAGTTTTCCCCTCTCTTTCTATGGAATCCCACCACTTCCTCGTAAAATCAATCAACAAAAATGTGACTATTTTGACCTTAAGACAATCCTCAACATCCATATCAACAAATCATTGCCCCACCTCTAGTACCCAGGTGTCTGCTAACCCTTCCTCCATTGTGCCATTAAATCTCATAGTATCGTATTTCATAAACTCTTTGCGAGTTCTGAGACATGCAGCCTTCCCAAAACCCATTAGCACCACGACATTTATCTGGGACACACGAATATATGCTAATACTAGTTGAGCCGGAGCTACCACTATCTCAACTCCTTCTTTAGCTCTGCTAACCTCAAGACTGGTTATTGGTTGTGCCTCAGGTCATTGTACTAGAGGTCCCATCTAAGCCATCGACATAGCCATAGTTTTCACCTGAGTCTCCATAAGTTTCCTCATTTGTCGCTTTATTATTAATTTCCATTGATCATTAGTTTCCCTGTCCTGAGGTCTAGGCCTCTGCGAACCTTCTCCCTGATCAACCATTATTAATTTCCATTGATCATTTGTTTCCTCATAACGGTATGTGCAACAAATAACGTAGAATAATATTTTCAATTTCATTTTCCTCCTAAACATGATAAACACTGTTTATCATACCCTAATCTTATTCATAACTTGAGACAACTCTAAGAGTCAATAAACTTAGGTTTTAGTATAAAAGAATATGTTATCACTTACTTCGAGAATGATTCAAAATTGGTATTAGAGCCTTGTCTATGATAACAATTTGTATCAGAGTTACCACTTAATTCAAAAGTGATAAACCTTAGGCTAGATACCTAGCTATAGCATCGCCTATCCCAATTAGGGCGATATTCGGCTTGAAACCCTAATTAAGCCTCAATAACCCAGTCGGACTTAGCTAGAGCCACTTGCTTCTCCATTAGTACTTGATAAACTAAACCTATAAATCGATATCGAATAAACAATACAAAATATACGTCGTAGAAAATTAAAACATTTTTGATAATTAAATGATATACATAAATATAGAGTTTATCAAAACTCGAAACCTCATTTATAAACCTCCCAACCTTATTCGTACACAACAGAATAACTCAAACAGTATATATACACAAAAAAGCTCATTACATCATAAAGAAGATGTGAAACTCCTAAATCTTCTCATTTCCCTTAATTGAAGTACTAGGCTTCGAATTTGAAATCTTAGATTTAGGGTAAACACTCCAACTTGCACAATAAGTAAGGATTCACAAAGCCATCAGCATTCCATATAATAATCTAGGACATTATGTAATAACAATATGCACTAGTGTTAAATAACGAGAATGTAAAAAACATATAATTCGATAAATAACATATGCAAATTCAGCTGTCAATGACAATTGAACTATGATTCCCATTTTATTTACAAAAATAAGGTCGATTACCTACCGCACCATTAATGCAATTGCAAGACCAATATATTAGCCAATGTGTTGTCTATTCAATCCATTAATGTCCAATGGTTCTATCTGAAACCCTCTCTTAAGTTTGTAATCCATGCAACCTATCGAATTAGGTATGAGTTATATATAGATTGGGAACCTAACTCATCTCCTATAAACCTATTATGAAAACCAAGAGTTACTCTTATGGGTTACATGAAACACCATTTTCCATTTATTAAAACCAACACGGTGTACATAGTCCCCCCATTTAGTCCATAAACTACATGAACGATAGATACTAAAATAGTTGGGCAGCATTGATAAATAAGTGAATCCATACTTACCTCAGTTTGGGTTTCTGTTAACAATTCGTAAACCTTTTAGGCATTTATCCTTTTTTGGGGATCCAACACCTACATAAACTATTTTTTATCAATATAGGTCTAATACCTTTTATTTAGAACCCCCAATCCAATCCCTAAAATCTCAGGAAATCCTAACTAAAAGTCACATAATTGTTGTTTTTTGGGGTGGGAGCACGCTCCCTCAATTGGTGGGGTGCGTTCCACTAACTGGGTTCGTCCTAATTAATGAAAAGAACGCATTTCTCTGCTAGGTGGAGTGCACTCCACCCTATACTATCTCTACAGTACACAGGGCAGCAACCACTATTCTATCCATAAATCTACACTACAATAATAAACACTCCAAAAATTCATCAAGGAGTACCTTTAGTATGGTAACAAACCATTTCTAACTAATGACAACAATAGTGATGATATCTAGATTTCTAGTTGTTTAAGCTCCTTAATTCACGTTGAGTTCATTCCCTAGATGGATTCCTTAGGTTCAAAATACCAAAACCCTGAGCTTTATTACTCTCACTCTATTGAATTGTGAGATAAACATGAAGTTATCTCGAGGCTAATCGAAAGATTGATGTGCTAACATGACACCCCTAAAGTTACACACATGTTGACACCATTAACACTTATAATATTTTCGAGACGATCCAATTATCCATATAATTCAAACCAAACTTATAGTTTTTAATATATATATATATATATATCAAATATACATAAATAATAAATAGCTCGTGTATTTTCTCGCCAATGAACTCACCGGACATGCCTACGAGTATCTCAAGTGTGCACATTCATTTCACGTTAGTACTTGGTATACCGCCTATTTATTGTTTATTTACATATTTTGCAATTATAGGCTTGTATAAGAATCCACTTTTATACTACAACCTATAAAATTCATAAACATTTCAAACAAACACAAAACATCATACAAACCCACGATAATCGAGGTATGTTGGACTTAATCACAAGCCTAACTCAGGTTAATTAGGATTTGGATTAACAATAATCACCAGTTAAGGTAATAGGTCATTACAACAGCCTAGTGAGTAGCAATAGGACAGCTCCAATAAGTCCGAAAATGATTTTTGTCTTTGTATGTATTCTAAGAGGGGAAAACTAAGTAACCCCTTATTTTGGTAATATATTCGGAGGAGATACAATATGACAATGTTTCATTTTGTACTATCACCACACATCACATCATTTGCATGCATTTTAGCTTATCCATGCACTTATTGCATTCCATTTTATTTCGTTCCATTTCTTAACTTCCAATATTCAATTTCACTCGTATTTTGAAATGTGTATTGGTCATCTAACTTTCTTAAACCTTAAGGACAATATTCACGATATGTTTTGGGGTATGCAGGTATACAGGTTTGATGGAATGGATGGATGAACCGTAAGGAATGTTTTTATAAATTTTACAATTTTTCAGATTTTTTCAAATTTTCTGGCAAAATACAAGTAATATGGTTTCATTTATTTCATGGATTGATGGATTGGAAGGTCGAACACATTTCCATAACATGTGAATTCTTTCTTTTTGTTTTTTCATTTGTGTTGAGCCTAAATGAATGCTTAATTCTAGCTTAGAATAATGGTTAGACATTTTTTGGATTCATATGTGGAATGATGCTGCCAATGATGGACAAGATCTTAGGTAGCTCATAGGTGAAACATAATGTTCTTGTAATTGGTCTACTAACTGAGTCTACACCATTGAGTGCTAGTGTGGAGTCAGGGCTCTATGTTAGATATGAAAGGGGGTAGAAGGTCACATTAGCACAAGAGTTAACTTAATCTCTATAGATTCTAGAATAGGTTTGCATCCATTTGAAACTACATATAATTTAAGAATAATTTGAGAGGAAGACTTAGGCATTGTTTGTTTATCCCTGTAGCCTTAGCCCACCTATAATTTATCCCTAGTTAGCCTAGTTAAGTCAACCCAACCTAATTTCTTCATCACCCACTATGAAACCTATAGCCATTAGCCTTATTTTTCTTTTACCTACGTTGGAAGGCTAACTTAATCATAGCGAAAACGTGAAGTGATAACATGAGTTTTTAAATAAAAAATAGAGTGTTCTACAGGTTCCACGGGAAAAGTAGCAGGGAATTCACTAGTGGAAAAAGTGAGAAAAAGAGGAATCCAATAGAGAATGGAGCGGGAAATGTATAAAAATGTATTTATTTGAAAAAAAATAAAGAGCATATATAAGTTAAATAAAAGGCAAAGTCTATACAAAATCCTAAAATAAAAAGATTTAGCTCAACGGCTTGTAGCTAGATTTAGTAAATCTTTCCAATGTTTTGAATCCTTTAATATTTATTTCCTTGTTACCCCTGCCCAGCCGTAATGACCAAAGAAAATTCATATTAGCCTTAAATGATGTTTTGAGTATGTTAGTGGAATGGTTGTATAAGTTTATTTTTGTGGGATCATGATATTTAATGCCCTATTTAGAGATTTTATGTTTTCGGCTTGTTAAAAGTTTCGATGCAACTCCTGCCCAGCCATAATGACCTAAGAAAATTCATATTAACCTCAAATGATGTTTTGAGTACGTTAGTGGAATGGTTATATAAGTTTATTTTTGTGGAATCATGTTATTCAATGCCCTATTTAGAGATTGTATGTATTCGACTTGTTAAAAGTTCCGATGCAACTCCTGATTAATCGATGGTTTTAGTCTTGACGAAGCCTAGTATATTGTGGAGTATTCCTCGAGAAAGTGACCAAAATATCTTGACTCAAAGTAACTGACTTTGCTTGAGTGTTTTTGTTCCCTATTTGGCATTTTTAATGAAAAATTGGATAAAACCATTAAAGTTAAAGCTAAGATGTATTATGTTTATAAAAATTGATATCTTATTCTCCTTTGCTCAGGAACGAGCAATTGTCTAAGTTTGGGAGTATTTGATAAGTCTTCAATTGTGTTAAGGTGATTTTACCACTAATTTCATGACTTTTATCATCATATGTGCCAATTAATCATTGTTTTTCTATTTTCAGGTCAAAACATGCTTTTACATAAAAAGGAGTGATTTCCACATAAATTCAATGAAAAATTAGAAAATAAGTCTAGCGCTTTGGCAGAGATCTCACCGTAAATCCAAATCATCAAGGAATCGCAGGACCAAGCATGATTAGATTGAAGGAAGCTCATTGGAAGTGTTTCTAGAAAAGCCTCGTGAAGACCCAGGAGAAAGACAAATCTCATATCTCAAGGAAAACTAAGTGCTTCTATAGAGATTACACAAGCACGTAAGGCTCTGGCACAGACATTGAGTCTTGCTGAGACTTATACTATGAGACATTGGCAAAGACCACCTTTAGAGTCTTGCTTACTAAACCTATTCAGTATCTTGTCTGTATAAGCACTCTGACTTAAAACCTTTTTCGACCTATCCCAATATATTTTAATCCCAAATATGTAGGTTGCATCTCCTAAGTCGTTCATTGAGAAACACTTCCATAACCAAGACTTGACACTCCGCAATGTTGGGATATCATTTCCAATGAGTAATATATCATTAACATACAGTACTAGGAAAACAACCACGTTCCCATTGACCTTCTTATATCCTTAAGACTCGTCTTCATTTTTAATGAAACTAAATTCTTTAATTGCTTCATCAAAAAAAAGATTCAAACTCTCAGAAGCTTGCATACCTTCCCAGAATTCTCAGGTTGAACAAACCCTTCAGGTTGTATCATATACATGTCCTCAAGTAACTTTCCATTTAGAAAAGATGTTTTGACATCCATTTGACATATCTTATAGTCATAATATGCGGCTATGGCAATTAGAATTCTAATGGATTTAAGCATGGCTATAGGAGAAAAAGTCTCATCATAATCAACACCTTGAGTCTATCTAAAACCTTTTGCCTCTAGCTGTGCTTTAAAAGTATGCACATTTCCATCCATGTCATTTATCTTCTTGAAAACCCATTTGCACCCAATGGTCTTAGCTTCAGGTAAATCAACCAGGTTCCAAACTTGTTTATCATAGATGGATTACATCTCAGAATTCATGGAACTAAGCAATTTATCTGCATCAGAGCTAGACACAACCTTTTGATAAGTAGTAGGTTCATTTTGATCCATAAGCACCACCTCACTACTATCAGTAATAAAAAACCGAAATCTCTCAGGCTGATTTCTTACCCTATTAGACCTATGTGGGCCTTGTGATACATGTGGAAGTTCAACTAGTTCAAGACTTTATTGATCTCTCCTGGTGGTTGAGTGTTTATTTATGGCTCTTGAACTTCTTCAAGACCTACTTTATTCCCATTATTGGCTTTTAAAATAAACGTTTTTTCGATAAATACATCATTCCGAGCAACAAACACTTTGTTCTCAATGAGATTATAAAATTAAAATTCTTTAGTTTGTTTTAAATAACCAACAAATACACACTTGATAGATTTGGTTGATAATTTTTCTGAGATTTTTCATCATACGAAAACCTCACAACCCCAAATCGTAAGGAAAGGAAAATTTATTCTTTTCCCAAATCACATCTCATAAAGTATTTTATCAACTGCTTTAGAAAGAACATGTTTCAATGTATCAGCAGTAATTTTTAAGGGATAACCTCAAAAGGAAATAGGAAGATCTGCATGACGTATCATAGATCGAACCATATGCAATAAAGTTTGATTTCTCCTCTCAGAAACACCAGTCCATTATGGAGTTACTGGATGAGTAAACTGTGAGACAATTTCGTAGTTTCTAATATGATCATCAAATGCTTAGCTTAAATATTCACCAACTCGATTTGATCGAAGTGCTTTAACAGTTGTATGAAGTTGATTATGCATTTTTATTCTGAAATGTTCAAAACATCTCGAAATTTTCACATTTATGTTTCATGAAATATAGTTAACCATATCTGCTAAAATTATCAATAAAAAGTAATGAAGTACTGATAACAATTATTGCGTTTATAGGATCGCATACATCAGTATGTATTAGAGCCAATAAATTACTTACCCTTTCATTATGTTCAGTAAAAAGACTCTTTGTCATCTTGCGTAGTCAACAAGATACAAATGTTTCACATGATTCAAAATCAAGTGAATCTAAAATTTCATCATTATGGAGTTTAGAAATGTGTTTCTCATTTATGTGGCTAAGACAACAATGCCAAAGGTAGGTTTGACTCAAATCATTTGACTTGAATATTTTGTATTTATGTTGACAATAGAAGTATCTTTGGACATTTTCATGTTTAGAATATAAAGTCCATCACACGAATCAGCATTCGCATAAAAATGTCTTTACGAGAAATGGAACATTTATTATTCACAATAATGAAATTAAAACCATTCAAATCCAAATACGAAACTGAAATGACGTTTCCGCTCAATGCAGGGACATAATAACAATTATTTAAAACTAAAACAAGTCCACTAGGTAAAATTAACTCATAGCATCCTATAGCCAACGCAGCAACCTTTGCTCCATTTCCAACTCATAGGATGACTTCTCCTTTCTTTAGCTTTCTACTTTTGGTGAGACCCTACACATTAATACAATGTGAGATCTATGATCAGTATCCAATATCCAAGAATCACTAATAGAAAATTTAACTTCAATAACATAAATACCTTATGCAGTAGTCGCACTACTCTTCTTTTTCTTTAGATCTTCAAGATAAAGCTTGCAATTTCTGAAGTAATGCCCAGGTGCATGGCAGAAATGACAATTTCCTTCTTTTTTCTATTTTTTTGGGAATGTGAAATAGAAGCAGCCTTAGGCTTGACTCGTTCCATAGGCCTTGTGACAATGATAACGGCCTTGGCAACTTTAGCCTTACATTTACCCTTTTTCTTCAAAGCCTTTCCTTTTTGAACCATCAACACATAGCAATAGGTTTCTTGACATTCTGGTTAACAGTTTTAAGCTTCACATGCGACTCTAACATAGACTGCTCCATGTTATTTATGTTATAATTCATCATAAATTATGCATAACTATCAAGTAATTAATTTAGGATCAAATTTGTAGCCAACTCTTCGCTTATGAGAAACCCAAGTCTGGCAAGATGGTCAATATAGCTAGTTTTCATAACATGAGGACTAACTAATGCACCATCTGCCATTTTGCAAGAATGAAGGTTCTTGACTTTCTTGAGCGTTTCTTACCTAACCTGCTATTGGAACATTTCCTTCAGCATCGTAGCACTGTCGTAAGCTTACATTTGTTCCAAGTCCTTCTAAAGTTTAGGAACCATGGTTGCCAACGTAATGCATGCAACATTAGTTGAGTCGTTGACATACTTAATATGTGCATGCTTCATGGCTCTTAAAGCATTGACTGGTGGTTCCTCAAGATTAGGATCATCCGAGACATACAACTTGCATTCATGCTTAAAAACAATTCTCGATTTTTTGAACTAGTCAAGAAAATTTGTCCCACACAACTTATCCTTCTCAAAGATAGATGGCAGTGATAAGGGATTAGTGTGATTTGAAAAGGCCTTAGACCTACAACAAAGATTGCATAAAAGTTCATTTTCGTATAGAGAAATAGACTCTCACTAAATTAACAACCATCATAAAACCACTATCTTAATTTAAGGGACTAAAATCCATGTTTCACCTAATTCCAAGACATATAAGTTATGACACTTTGAATTAGGTTATTTATGTATTTACCTTTTACCAATTACATCATATGCAACTTTTAGTTATTTTTTTATGAGATTATGACATCTTATGTCCAAGAATGTTTTATCTCATCTTGTTCCTAAAGACCGAAACCATTTCGATAGCTTTATAAAGTCTAACCATTTCAAATAATAGAGTAACCGTTATTCAACTTGCCTTACCGAGATAACACAATACATTTTGTAGAGGTAGACTCATATTGATGTGAGTAAAGCGTTCACGAGGGTTTGAGAATGGATGGCACTTGACTTAAGATTTGGAAGAGGGATTTTTTATTGTTACGGCCTAAATCTCTAACCCCCATTTTTATTCCTTAATCAGGATCACCGACCTGTGACATGGGACCCACACCGTGATATGTACACTGACCGAGGCACTTGGTCAAGGTATATTGTATTTTTATATTGATGTATGCCTAGTGTTATGTATTGTGTAGACTTAGTAAAGTTGTAGGGGTTGAGACGAGAGCGGGAACACACCTCGAGTAGCGTGCGAGCCGAGGAACCGGGTAGTTAACATTTTGGTAAGTCTTATTTAATATTAATATGAAATAAGGAATTACTTATAAGCCTATGGTTTTGTTTGTTAATATAAATCAAATTAAAGATCTATAGTTTTGGTTTAAAAATTTACAACACTTAGACTTACCTCGGGATATGCACTAGCACATACTCCCATGATATGTGAGTCAATATGTTAAAGAGCTAGAATTACTGGGTTGGTAGGAGTGAATGAGAACCATAAGACAAACCTCGAGATACATAATTGCATGAGGATGAATGGCCAAGAATCAACCTCACATTGATTTATATATATATATATATATATATTGATCAAACATATGCAAATGGAACTGTTTTGATACTAAACATGTTGGAAAAGAAGAGAATGATTTGTTGCTGGAATTAGAGAGGGAGAACAATAAATTGTAGGATCCAAGTTAAGGTAATCATCTCCTCTATCTAATGAACCCATTTTGGGAGTCTTAATGGAAAACTGGATTTAACGATTAAATCACTGGTTTTGTTTTTAGTTTGTCAAATTTCATATCTTATGAACAAATAAATGGAAGATTAATCAATGGTTTTGAGGAAATTGGGTTTTCCGAATAATTTGGAAAAAAAACTAGTGAATTTGTGATATTTGAGAAAACTTGTCAAATTGTTGTTTTAAGGTTGTTCTAAAAGTTGTTTTGCGTCAATTTGATATGGAGAGGGTGTTAAATGGGGTTTAGTTAGCTAATTGGGGATTTTAGGACATAATTTTCAAGTTGAAAATTCTGTCACAATGGGCAATTAGCGCGCTAATGAGGAAAATTAGAGCGCTAATGATTCTTGGCAAAAACTTGATTTTAGTTTCGCGATTTGCGCGCTAATAAGCTCTAATAGCATGCTAATCAAACACCAAAAATTTGGAAAAATGTGTTTTAATAACTTAGCTAGTTCAAACCGACTTTTGACACACTGATTCTTCTATTTACGGGGTTTTAATATATTTTGGAGAATTTACCCTGATAAAAGACTATTTGATAATTCTTAGGTTTGAGTTAAATATTGGTTTTAGGAGTTAATAGACGCTAAATTGAGCTTAAACCCACTATATTTGAGCTAATAAGACATTAAACTGAAAAACCTGGGAAAAGGGCATGGAAGATCAAATACAAGATTTGGAGTATCGGGAGGCCAGTAAAGCTAGGACTTTACTTTGTTGTTTTGTGTATACCCAATGGCAACTTTACTTGACATTTTATTTCTATTTATTGTCGTCCTTGCATAGTCCTTTAGACTATTTTGCCTTTGTATTCTTATATCATGTGTTTTTTGTGTCTATGCCCACTTAATGAGTCTAGTTTGCATGATATCCATTCATTTAATTTGATTCATTGATTCTATCTCATGCTATGTTTATTCTTGCTATTTTAAATGTGAATTGAATGATAAATAGAACTCTATTAGGCTAGTGAATATCTTATAAATGTTTAAGAGAACTTGTATTCCTTATTTGTTTAGGTGTGTAGATGTGTCTATTCCTTGACAATCCATACTTGGTATTTCTTGAAATTTAAAAAGTAGTTTTCACATTTAGGTTCCGTACTCGATCTAGGTGTGCTCGACTCGTAGGGTTAGAGTCCCTGGGGATGTCAGTACATGTTACCTGACACTATATGACACTCGGGGAAAGAGTCCCTAAGGTGGTCTACACACCGAGGTTAGAGTCCCTGGAAACACTTGGGTTAGAGTCTCCTGTGCTATATGATTATTGAGTTGGAGTGACGCATTTCACTGCCGACCGGACCTAAATCATCTCTACTAGCCTAGTGTCAGTATCACTTGTTTAACTTTGACATTTACTCGCATATGGTTTATTTTCCAGCTTTCCCATTTATATGCTTTTAAATACCATTTGAATATTTGGAAATGCAAATTAAACTTTTCATTGGGGATTACTATTTTATTCTTATACTCACCGTCCTTTTATGATGATGGGTGCAGAGCCGTCTATCAGCAGGCCAAGCAAGGAGAAGATCGATGATTATTACCGAGCCCGCGGTGCGTCACTACATCTATTGTAGGTCTTCTTTTGGTATTTCGATTATATATGTTACATATGTCTTTCAAATACTATTTGGGGTTGTATATTGGGTTGAGCGTTAGTTCCCTGACTTGACTTAGACTATTTTACTGTTTCACTACATTTTGAGGACTTTATATATGTGATGCCATTTCTTGGTTTTCCACACTAAGGATTTTATAAATGGCTTCCGCATAAATTACTAATTTTTTTTGCATAATCAATAAGACTTCCGCTAAACATTTAATTTAACAAAAAAATTTAATTAACTCTAAATTTTATAAATTGGTATGACTAATGTATTACTTTTCCTGAACAAGAGAAAAAAAGTGAGGTTGTAAAGGCCGACTAATACGTAGTTGAGTCCTGCATGGATAGGATTAGGGTTTAATTACAGGATTAGGCCGGGCGGTGCCATAGATTAGGAGAGGGTCGTCACAGTTGGTATCGGAGCCTAGTTCTCAATAAGCATATCATGAACTTGAACAAAACGGAAACCTTAAAAGTGGAAACCAGAAAGTCCTTGCCTAGAAACTATTAGTTAAGGAGTGAGTGAAAATCATATGGGGATTTCTTATATGTACGTGTTAGTTTCTACATGTATATATATATATATGTGTGTTTTTCCACTTAGTAACTGATTCGCGTTGGCTATCCACTTGAAGACACCGACGACGTATTCGCGTGAGGTCGAAGATACCGGAGCTAGCGACAGTCAGCCTCCCACAGTATCAGTTGACAATTTTTAGAGGATGTCTGACCAGATGATCGCTTAGGAGCAACAGATCGCTGATTTCATCACCAACATGTCAGCACAGATGAGACTGCAGACTATATCTACACAGAGAGTCTAAGAGGGTCAGAGGACCGACCAATTGTACTCGAAATTCAACGAGTTAGCACAGAGTGAAGAGTGTACAAATTGGGCGGAGATGATAGATTAGTGTCCAAGATATTGGGGCAGGTTGTGGATACCAGAAGTGCAGGAGCTGAGAGATGAAATCCTTCAAGAGTTGCACCTTTCCAAATTCACCGCACATCCAAACAGGACTAAGATATACCATGATATGAGGAGACATTTTTACCTGGAATGAAGGCACACGTGTTCAGGTTCATCAGGAACTGTGGTATCTGTCAACAAGTGAAGTTCGAGCATCACAAACCCATGGATTACTACAGCCGCTTCCCATTCTTGATGGAAGTGAGAAGACATCTCTATAGATTTTGTCATAGGACTACCGAGGATCGCGAAGAGACGTGAATCGATCTGGGTAATAGTTGATAGACTGATGAAATCTGCTCATTTCCTGCCAATGACATCGCATTACACGTTCGATTAGTTGAGCTTACTGTTGAGAGAGAGATTATCAGGCTATATGGGGTACCATTGATGATCACGTCAGACCGAGATGCTACGTATACATCCAAGACGAGGCAGAGTATGCAAGAGCAGTACAGTATGGGCCTACAGTTCTATACAACTTTCCATTCTCAGACCGATGGGCAGACTGAGAGATTGATTCAGGTCCTCGAGGTCATGTTGAGGGCATGCATGTTAGAGTTTGACAAATCTTAGGCGAAGTACCTACCATTATGTGAGTTTTCTTATAAGAAAAGTTATCAGGGTAGCATTAAGATGGCGCCATTTGAGGCTTTGTATGGCAGACAATGTCGTTCGCCATCGTGTGGGGTTGAGCTAAAGGACCGAGAGATAATGGGGCCTGAGATTGTTGTTGACTACATGAAAAAGGTCAAACTGATCCATCAGAGAATTAGAGGAGCATAGAGAGATAGATGAGATATGCAAATAAGTATTGCGGTGATCTCGCGTAATTCGAGGGAGCCTTTGTCTATTTAAAAGTTTCCACTTGGAAACTTCAAAGATTTGGGGTGAAAGGCAAGCTTGCACCGAGGTATATAAGGCCTTTCATGATTAATGAACAGGTCAGGAAAGTGGCATATGAGCTTGAACTACCTCCACAGATGTCAGGGGTCCATCCAGTGTTTCACATTTCGATGCTTGGACTAGCTAAGTCAAAGGCAGGCATGCGACCGACTGTTGACTTGAGTCAAATCGACCTGGGCGAGGCCATTTATTACGAGGAGTGGCCTATTCAGATCCTTGATCAGAAGGTATAGAAGTTGAGGAGCAAGTCCATCCCGAAGGTACTCATCAAGTGGTAGTTCCACAACGACAGGGAACTTACTTGGGAGTGGGAAGACTACATGCGAGATAGATTCATGTACCTGTTCGAGTCAGGTAGAAGCGTAACTTAAACTAAATTTCGAGGACAAAATTCCCATTTTATTGGGAATGTTTTTCACGGCCCAAATCTCTAACCCATGTTTTAATTCCTTAATCAGGATCTCCTACCCATGACGTGGGACCCACACCATGATACGAACACCGACAGAGGCACGTGGTTAAGGTATATTGTATTTTTTTATTGATGTATGCCTAGTTTTATGTATTGTATAGACTTACTAAGCCGGTTTGTACAGTTGTAGGTGTCGAGATGAGAGCGGGGATGCGCATCAAGTAGCGTGCGAGCCGAGGAACCGGATACTTAGTATTTTGGTAAGTGTTATTTAATATTAATATGAAATAAGGAATTACTTATAAGCCTATGGTTGTGTTTGTTAATGTAAATCAAATTAAATTCCTATAGTTTTGGTTTAAAAATCGACAACACTTAGACTTACATCGGGATACGCGCTAGCACGCACTCCCATGATATGTGTGTAAATATGTTGTATTAGAAAGTTGCAATTAGTTCGTCGGTAGGAGTGAATAAGAACCACAAGACAAACCTCAAGATACGTAATTGCATGAGGACGAATGGCCAAGAATCAACCTCACATTGATATGGAGAGGGTGTTAAATGGGGTTTAGTTAGCTAATTAGGGACTTTGGGACATAATTTTCGAGTTGAAAATTATGTCACAGAGGGCAATTAGTGCACTAATAAGGAAAATTAATGCGCTAATGATTTTGCGCAGAAACTCGATTTTAGTTTTGCGATTAGAGTGCTAATAAGCCCTATTAACGCACTAATTAGACACCAAAAATTCAGAAAAAATGTTTTTTGATAACGTAGCTAGTTCAAACAAACTTTTGATACACCAATTCTTAGATTTCCGAGGGTTTTAACATGTTTTGGAGAATTTACCCCGATAAAAGACTATTTAATAATTCTTTGGTAAGAAATAAATATTGGTTTTCGGAGTTAATAGACATTAAATTGAGCTTAAACCCACTATATTTGAACTAATAAGACACCAAACTCAAGAACCTAGGAAAAGGGTACGGGAGAGCGAATATAAGATTTGGAGTATCGGGAGGCCAGTAAAGCTAGGAATTTACTTTGTTGTTGTGAGTAAACCCAAAAGCAACTTTACTTGGCATAGTCCTTTTGACTATTTTGCCTTCGTATTCTTATATCATGTGTTCTTTGTGTCTATGCTCATTTGATGTGTCTAGTTTGCATGATATCCTTTCATTTGATTTGATTTATTGATTCTATCCCATGTTATGTTTATTATTGTTGTTTTAAATGTGAATTGATTGATAAATAGCATTCTCTTAGTCTAGTGAATATCTTATAAATGTTTAAGAGGACTATTTTGCCTTAGTATTCTTATATCATGTGTAGATGTGCCTATGCCTTGACAATCCATAATTAATATTTCTTGAACTTTAAAAATTAGTTTTTGTATTTAGGTCTCGTACTCGATCGAGGTGTACTCGACTCAATTGGTTAGAGTCCTTGGGATGTCGGCACATGTTACATGACACTGTATGAAACTTGGGGTTAGAGTCTCTGATTTGGTCTACACACTGGGGTTAGAGTCCCTAGTAACATTTGGGTTTGAGTCCCTTGCGCTATATGATTATTGAGTCGGAGTGACGCGTTTCACTACCGACCGGATCTAAATTATCACTACTGAGCCTAGTGTTAGTATCACTTGTTTAACTTTGGTATTTACTCGCAGATGGTTTATTTTCCAGATTTCCATTTATATGTTTTTAAATACCATTTGAATATTAGGAAATGCAAATTAAACTTGTCATCAGGGATTACCGTTTTATTCTTGTACTCACCGTCCTTTTTATGACGGTGGGTGCAGAGTCGTCTACAAGCAGCTAGGCATGGAGAAGATCGGTGATTATCCCTAAGCCCACGATGCGTCACCGCATCAATTGTAGGTTTTCTTTTGGTATTTTGATTGTCTATGTTATATATGTCTTTCGGATACTATTTGGGGTTGTATATTTGGTTGAGCGTTAGTTCCCCGACTTGACTTAGACTATTTTACTGTTTCGCTGCATTTTAAGGACTTTGTATATGTGATGTCATTTCCTGGTTTTTCACACTTAGGATTTTATAAATGGTTTCTGCATAAGTTACTAATTGCTTTCGCATAATCAATAAGCCTTCTGCTAAATAATTAATTTAACAAAAAGTTTTAATTAACTCTAAATTTTATAAACTGGTAAGACTAATGCATTACTTATCCTAGACACGAGAAAAGAGGCGTTTAGGTTGTAATGGCTAACTAATACGCAGTTGAGTTCTACGTGGATAAGATTAGGACTTAATTACGGGATTAGGCAGGGCAGTGCTTTAGATTAGGAGAGGGGCCGTCACATTTATTTGTTTTAGTGGTCGTAATTTAAACAAGATAAATATCATATATTACAATCCATATACAATCACTAAAAAAGTTAGGGAATTTTACTAGTATTGACTATTATACGAATTTCATTGCGCTGCAAACAATTATCGGCGGAGGGGTAGCATCCCTTTGTTTTTAGACAACGGATTTCAGTTTCAAAATTTGAAAATTGCCTAAAATTTCTCATTATTTTAGTCAATTCAATTGACTAAAACTACCCATTATTTATATTTCAAGAAATATTAATTAAAACGTTTTTAATTAACTTGGGCCTACCTCTAACTTAATATCTTATCCTAATTAAATTGGAATTTAAGATACTTAGACTCCTTATCCGATACGAATTTGTTATGTATCCTACCTATCTTATAGAATTTGTAATTCTTATCCGATTATAAGTTTATCTCCTATCTAATAGGAATATACTAATGGATAACCACAATGAGATATATGAACAAAACTAATTTTGATTCTTATTCATACTAAACAAGCAATTGAATTAAGAAACTAAATACCAATCTTGCATTCAACACCAGAATCATATTAAATTAATCATATTAACCTAATCATGATTTCTATCATAGAGACATATATAATTATTGAACAAAAATGAAATATGTATCAACACCAGAATCACGTTAAACTAAACATGACTTCTACCATAAGCATACAACATTCGCATCGTTCAATATCAAAAACATATGTTAATCAAAATATTATAAACATGAATAATATCATTGAATTAAATCACGCGTATGTATCAATATACATTAATTAATAACATGCTTTAAAACTAATTCTTGATAACAATTATCACAAAACCTATATGTACACCATATATACATTAATCAAGATCATGCTTTCACACATATATCATATATACATTAGAGAAGACATGTAAACGTTTAATAAAACCAAGCCTAATGCTTTGATACCACTGTTGGGTTTTGGGGTTCATACACATTGAAAAATTCAAAACAAATTTTGAAAAAACCCAACAAGATCGAAAATAAGTTTTATTAAACTAGGTCTACAAAAGTACATCTTACCATAATCCGTGATTTCCTTCCCTCATTGTTCGATCTTTAAGACGTTCAAGCGCCTATCCTCTATCAAAAATTCACATACGAATGGTGACCACAATTTGGAGTGCTAGCCCCAAGAGAGATTGAGACATTTTTCTTTCTTTCCCAAAGTCCAAAGAACTCGAAAATAGCAAAAATGAAAATCTTATTTCGTTTTAGGGTTTTAGCCTTTATTTATGTGTAGATAAGCCCTCACTTAAAATCATATTCGTAATACAAATGTCGTATTTAGGCATCTTAAGCAAATTACACATGCGCCCCTATTAAAAAGTTATCATACAACAAATCGTAAGGGCTTTTATGACATGAATTTTATCATTTAAGATTCATTACTTTGGACCAAATGAAATTGCACAAAGTCATTCTTTATGTGCGACACAATAGGTTCATGCAACATTGGCAGTGAACCAAAACCATTTTGGTACATAAGTCACAAGCAGTCTCTAGCAAGGCATTGTGACTACCTAAATATCATGAATATCAAAATCAACACAACCTAATGAATATCATATATCATATCATTTTATCGTGCGCTATCCTTTAATTAAACATAAGACATGAAAAGTCACCCTCAATATTTAATCATACTAGTCTAGATCTTTAGGTAAACTGAAAACATCCAAATGATAGATCTTATCAATTCACTTGACTTGGTCATTTAACAGTTTAATATATCGAGGGATCCACTTATATCTTTCTTTATATGAGAAGGAAAAATTCTATGTTGATTACATATCTTCATATATTATTAATATGGTAACTAATCAAAATTTTTTTAATCATCTGGTTAAAGATAACATTTGATTGCGTCAAATTACCATGTTCATTATATTGAAGTCTATGGTAATCTGAAGTAGAGGGACTAAATGATATACATACCATGAGTAACGTCTATGACTTAAACATGTGGTGTTCTCATAGCAGGTTGGTCCAGTACCTTATTCCCTAACAAGTACTCATGATCTCGATTCGTATCCCTATAAGCATGATCATCGCATGACCATCAATCAAGAATCACACGAGTCTTAATTCATTATAGTTCCTAGTATAATAGCCGACTTGGGACATTTAGGATATCTAAACAAATACCAATGGATCTTACTATAAGGTAAACATGCAATCACTTATAATAAACAACAAATGGAAACCTAAATTTTATTAACTTAAATTATAAGATAAAAAAGTTTTGTAGATTGACTTAGGGCATATGCCCCAACAAGCATGTGGTTGTGTCACACGTTCCCTCCACTAACATGAGGAGAATGAGGTAACGAGAGTCTCTATAATCTAATCTACGAAATCTGTATTAGGATAAACTTTTGATAAATTGATGATCAAATCAATTCCCGAGAATGTCAATTCATGCATTGGTCTAGAGTGTTTTATTTATTGATTTTCAGTTTTAAGTGTTTTAATTTGATTTCATTTGATTTTCTAGTTCAATTTAGTTTTTGTTTTCAAAAACCTCCATTTTTCTTAAAAACCTAAAAAAGAACATCTAAATCCTTATGAGATCAACCTCGTGCTTTCCACACTGCATATTCAAGTAGTCGGTGAAAATGGGACTATTGTTGGTGATGTATGACGTGACATCAAGAAATGATAAGTGGTCGAAATACACTATTATACTATCTTTTTTACCACTTTAGAATTAAGAAATTAATGATCATACCTGCGATGTAGCCATAATATCCATCTATAGTAACCACATCCCTTCAATGCCACCAGACTTAAACCAACCACTATCCTCAATTTTCAAATATAAGTGTGAAACATCAAAAACACTAAAATACAAAAATATGTTAATTACAGATGATATAATTATACGCATGACAATAATATCATAAAAAAGAATTATTAATACAAAAATAACAATAACTAGTCTAGAAACAAATTGTATCAAAATACATCCTCATAATGAAATAAAACTCAAAAATAAATGTAGAATAATGCTCCCCTCTCACCGACCTAAAGAAATACTAAAACTGACTGGGCATCATTAGCATCAATGTCAGCTCTTGAAAGCACCATCAAAGGATGGCGTCAAAGGACGCTCTATTTTGATCTGCTTTACTTCCAAGTCAAAAGAGTAGTTGGGTGCATCTGAAAATATGATATACCTATCATTAGGTCTCAAGCATCTACTATGCTGACAACTCTCTATCTCCCTCTGATGATCAACCATTAACATAAAATTCCTCTACCCATTTAGTCTTGCATAGAAATTCTTTTCTTTATCTTGCTCATACCGTTGCATACATACCATGTATCGTGTTTTATCCTGTCAATACTCTTTCCTTATCTTAGTTATCCAAGCTTTCTGTTGGGTATGAGTCATATCCTCTGATGGTAGTACTGGCGATTGCATGTTGTGGTGGTGGAGGTGGTAGGTAAATGTCAGGTGCAACTATATCGACTTCTCCAATTAGCGGAACTACAAATTTATAACCCTCAGCAAATCCCTGTTGGTTTTCTCTAAGCTAGATCATCTTGCTCCTGCTCTTAATGGCCTTCATCACATAATTCAACCCATTAACTTGATAGCTACTCTCTAAATATCTTGAGCCTCCTTTGCCAATCTCTCTTGTTGCGCTTCATTCTCCAACTCGAGCCTCTCTCTTTCATCATCAGAGTCCACATATCCCTTAGGGGTGATAAGGGATGAAATTGATGTATAGAATGTCCAGTGCATTTAGATCTATAGCATCTACATGCGCCTAAAGTCTTGCCCTAATACATAATCTAGTAGTCAATAATGGAAATATTAAATAGTTATCCCTTTCCGCTCATAATCGCATCTCTCGAAACCTCACGTATGATCTCTCCCACTTTAATCTTCCTTTCCTCGGAAACCTCATATAAATAAACCACTATTGGCTTGTTGATTTCCCCATGTTGAGTATTGGGGTATAGAGAAGCTATGAGAAAAAACTACCACATCTTAAACGTTTTCCTAATACTACCTTGAGGAATGTCATTCGGCACACTTTTAGCTCCTCTCTTCCATCCTGGGAATCCATCCACTATAAGAGTTCTCTCAATGTCATTGGTGGGGTGGGTAGGCTAGGTAAAGGTGATTATACCTAGGCTTAGTATAAGTTTGAGGTTCATCTCCCACAACATTTAAATATGAAAAATAGTAAAAATCATTTATGGTCTTCTTGTCGTATGCGACTAAAACTCCTCTCGCCCAAATTAGTTCTCCCTCCTTCGTATACCTCCCGTTAGTGTAGAACTCTCTTAAAATCACACTTCTCCCTTTTATTACCGAGCTTTGTAATTTTGGGTGATGGTTAGCAACCCATTCCCTTGAATGAAATTACTCATTTTTTCATCATCCTTGGCCGGTAAATTAATCTCTCTCTGATAAACGAACTCTTTCTACTCAATCTCCAACTATTTTGCCTTTACTTCGACAATAATGTAGTACTTTGATCTCAAAGGCCTAATGGATTTTTGTTGGGTTAGGAATTTAATGCATCTTCATTAGTAGCTTGAGCGGATACCAAAACCACTTTGTTTGTCGCCTTGTTCTCCTCATTTTCACTCAATTCGATCACACACTCAAAATATCACTTTATGCCTTCAAATCACTATATATCAAAAAAATTCCATTCACATGTTAACACACGCCACATTGATGCATTCTACTAAAACATGGCTTGAATAATCTATGTCCCTAATCCAAAAATCCACAAAACACACTCACGCCTTGATTTATTCCAAAAATTCTAGTATTCATCAAATTTCATCAAAAATATCTATTTCTAGCACAAATCAAATGAAATTTAAACTTATACCTCAATATCAGACAAAATTTCGGTGTAAAACACCTATCCTTGTTCTAGATGATCAATTCCCTCTCAATTTGTAGCACGATCCATAACCTAATATTGGATTGTATATTCTCTAAAATTGATGCCATAAGTTTCTCGAAAGTGGTTCAAAGCCATAATGCACTCACTTCTCACTTGTATGTATTCAATTACACTCAAACACTCTTAAATTGAATCAAACTAAGGTTTTGGAATGGTTTAAGCTAGGTTCTAGGGTTCTAGTGCAGTTTTGATTATGTTTTTGTATTGAGATTTTCGTTCAAAAAGGTTTTGATTATGTTTTTGTATAGAGATTTTCGTTCAAAAAGGTTTTAAAAACTTTGTTCCAAAAATGACACTGCATGTGTAAATAGACGGTGGGGGATAATGTAAACTTACAGAGTGGTATTCATTTTAATGATTTAACAGCGCAGTTTGTGTAACACAGACAGCGTGGCGAAGTCGTCAGGTTTAGTGAAACATGATTTTTGGTTTGTTTTGGCGCTTGTATTGATGTCGCACGTTCGATTGCTCTCAGTGTGGGACAGATTCAATGTATGGAATTCAAAAATTAACATATTTTGTGTAGACCTCCTTGTGGCATCGTCCTGCTCGTACTACGACATCACAACGGTGCAAAACACTATAAATTTTAAATTTTATTTTTGAGGATTTACTCACTTTACTATTGGTTTACCTATTCGATACCACTTTTACTCATAATATCCCGCATGAAAACTTTCAATATGCTGATATACTCCATTCCGATGAAGATCACCTAATAAATGGGATTCTCCTGATATATATGCACAAAAAATAGTAAACTAGAATAAATAACTAATTCGATGGGATTGATTACTACATAACATTAAAATGTATAAAGCTGAATTAAAGACTAAATAAAAAAAAGCCTGGGCTGCCTCCCAGTAGTGTTGCATTTAACATCCTTAGCCCGACGTATACACCATGGCTCTCAAATAAGCATTGTTGTGCATCATGGTTATTTTAACGTTGTATCCTCATGAAGCTTTTCAAAACCTTTAACCATTTTCTTGTATATCACCTTATCCTTCATAAATCTCTTGTATTTTGCTATGCCTTGTCATATTTCAACAGAAGATATCTTTGTAATCTTCTCAAATATCATTCCACAGATATCAATTCTCTCACCATTCCATTGATCTTGCAATTCTTGCTGAAACGGTGATGGTGATGTAACAAGATTGATTGTCCCTTGTACAAACTCTCAGCTGTGTCATCCTAGATTTTCAATACAGTTATTGTTCATTATTATTTCAAACTTATCCGGATCAACATAATCACGCGGTTTAATATCCTTAATATGACTCTCCTCTATGATACGATTAAGCGAATCATCTAGATCTGAAGTATCAACAATGTTGTTATCATCTTAATTGGGCTTCTCAATATCTCCATATGCTTTATGACATGCTTTTTCGCTTGAAAGAAACTCCTCAACTTGTTTGTCCTTGGACTCAACCACAACCTCTTCTCTTGAATTTATGAATGTTGTAATTTACTTTAAAAACTTGTTCAAATTCAAGAAGGATTGATCATTTTCCTCCATCTTAGTATTAAATGATTGTGCAAAAATCTCTATTATTTCCTTATACTTCTTGAGATCATGTTCGCTCTGCTCAACCATTTTTCTTATCGTTTTCTTTAGAGATGTAAGATATGGTTTGTTCATCATTCTCTTGACCTTGTCATGATTGTCACTAATCCTGAGAACTTTATGATGATCGATAGACATTTATATATAGTTGCAATGCCCTTGACTTCCCACAAATCATTCAATTGAATACGGGTCATAATATGGTTGATGATATCTCGTAAGGCCTTATCACTTAAAGTTGGTTGTGCTTAGTATGTGGTATTATCTTAAATAGATTCACTTTTATAACTAACATAGATTTCTATCAAGGATCTTACTGTTGATTCATCCATATTGTAGCTATACATTCCTTACATCCCTGAAATACTAAAGATATAAAAAGAAGATCAAGTGCAATATGGTCAATCAAATTTAAACTAAAAATTAAAAATTGCTGAAAATTAAAAATCTTAACAATATTGTTCAAATTTAACTACAATGACCAACTGTTCCCCGGTAATGGCACCAAAAACTTGATCGTGGCTGCAAGTGTAACACTACGTTTATAGTAATAATGTGATAAAAAAAGGTTGATTACTATTATCGATCCTCGGAGAATGATGTTGGGGCAACTCTTATTTTATTTAACTATTACGTTAAGAAAACTCTTTTTATTTATTTTAAAATTAAACTAAATTCTAACTATAAAAACAAGTAAATTTGGCTGTACACCAATTAAGAGAATCTCTTAGTACACAACTTTACTAAGGTATTGACAACTATGCGTTCTCATGATATTAATTATGTTTTTCATACATGAAAAGATAGACAAATTCTTTTTAAAATCACTTTACCCCACTATCGTGGTGATAAAGATCTTAATGATCCACTCGGATTCCACCTATTAGTGTGAATTAACTTAAGTGTCACGAAACATTAAACACCAAATCTTTAGACACGTAAACAATTAAGTTTATTATCCGTGCCTCCCTAGTCAATAACCATCTATTAATGTATATCTTACGATTATGTTATTTATAACTGGATTAAAAGCTCCATGGTCATGGGTAATGGTTACTCCTAATACCCATAATCAATAAACATGTGATCAAGATGTTTATAGCATTAAGCATAGAAATAAACACAAATAATATATCATGCACAACTTCACCATTATAAATTTAACAAACAAACATAACTATCAAACCTATAATCCATTGATACTTAAGATAAAGTAAACCACTCCATATCTATCATTAAAAACACACAATTCATTGTAATCATCATTAAAACCAAAAGCAATACCTTAGATTCAATGAAAAAAAATGAAACTTCAGTTGCAAAATTGGAGTCTTCATTGTATTCTCCTCTTCAAACCTCTAAAAAACTCTTAAAAACAAAATACTTTCTATAGAAGAAATTCTCTAACCTCTTTTTGAACTCTTTAACCTCAAAATATCTTAGAGTATTTGTATCAATCCAAAATTACAATCCCAATTGAATAAAAGTCTTTCTAATTTTTTTAGTCTGTGTGTCGACGTTGTCCCTTGTTGTACGTTCATAATCACGACACCAAACAACTTCGGTTCTTCCTATTTTCTTCAATTTGGCAGTCTTGACGCCTCGCATGTTAATTTTGCACGTCATACGTCAATCTTCACGACATCATCAGAGCATCAACTCTGCTATTGACATTGTATGATTTCACTTGACGTCGCCTCTGTTAAAGCCACAATGTCACCACGACTAGTCCTCTAATGTTCATGTTGTTTGTATCTTCTCTTCACGCCGTCTCTTTAGTATGCATGATGTCACTTTTCTGCTCCACATCGTTATTTATAACCTTGGGCTTTTTGTTTGCTTTTTCTCCTTGCCTTCATTCATCTCCTTTGTCATTAATAGACATGAAAATACACAAATATCATAAATAAAAATTCATAATTGGTTAATAAGACTAAAAACACACACTAATTACTACATAATATAAATCTAACTAATGAATTCTCAGTCCCCACCTCACATGACTCTTAAAGCTCTCTCATGCACCACACGATTTTCCTATGAATTTTTAATGGGTACTCGAGATTCATCCTAAGAATATGTGTCTAAACTAACACATCCCTCATTGTGAAAATACCATTGGCTACACAGACCCTCACTCGTATTTGATACGAAAATCATATACTAGTTTAAGACACTTGTACCCATGTGCGAAGTCATATACAAGGCTAGCCTATGCTAATAAGAAAGATAATAGAAAAGGAAAAAGCTTGGGTAACTCATTTTTCGCACTGACCCACTCACTACGTTTGTGATACACCTAGGCATGCATGCATGCACATCTTGAGGTGTATAAATGCACCCCCACCATTTACTTAGTGCACCCCCAACGAAACAAAAGTCAAACTTAAAAAAGTTCAATTCTACCGCAAAATGATATTTATGCCCCTCACTGTGATTAATGCATTCCACCACCTTTTTCCTCTCGTTTTGTGCACTCCTCCATCACCCCTCCACACACTCTCTTCTTGTAATTTATAAGGCATAATTAAGTGGTTCGGCCTTACAGGTCCAAATCTCTCGTTGGAGAGTCAATTAGAGCCCACCTAACCTCTAGTTAGAGAGTTAGTTAGAGCCCATCGAACCTCCAGTTGGAGAGTCAGTCGGAACCCACTGAAACTTTTGGTCGGCAGTTTTCAATCAAATTTCACAAAAGAGGTTCGATTTGACATCAAACGTAGAAGATAAGTCTCGGTCACGTATCGTCGAACTTAAAATGAATGTCTCGATCAAGGTTTTGGAGTTGGGTGCTTAGATTTGGATGAAGGGTTATTTTAGTATAAATATGGGGTGTCCTTATAAATTGAAATTCAAATTGGGGTGCACTCAGAATCGGGGTGCACTAAGTAAAAAGTGGGGTGTATTTAGCTGGGCTCGTAGTTTTTCAAACAGTAAGGATTTATTTAAATCAAAATAACACTATATGCATACACCATTAATTAACACACTTACACTAATTGAATCACTATAATGACAAATCCTAATCGCATTTCCTCGTCGCCTCGAATCACTATAATGACAAATCCTAATCGCATTTCCTCGTCACCGGGTAGTGTCAGCCAAGGTTTAAGGTCACTCATCGTTCGAGTTTAATCTAATCGCCTAGATTAAGTGGGTGAGTAGTCGTTATAACTCGGGTTTGTGCTAATCACTTAGGTTAACCACGCAGTTGTTACAATACACACACACACACAAAACGTGTGTTCAAGTGTTTTTAAGAATGCTCTCTAACCTTTTTGTCACTTTAGAATCATTAATTAGGTAATTTAGGATAATCTAGGTTGGTCACTCACCCTAATGACAAGGGGTCTGACAGAACCTACATGCATAATTCAAGTTTGATAGAAGAAGTTGATAGGTGCAATATGTGTGATACGTTATCAAAATATCTGGACCAAGCTATAATATATATATATATATATATAGACCATAATCAGGCCAATTAAGCTTTATGAAAGTGAATGTCTGGCAGTAAAGAAACAAGTACATAAAATAATTGTAGCGGAAATCACGATGCTTAAGTAACTGTGTTGTAAAACACATAAAGATAGAATAAGAAATACGTAATCCAAAGATAAGTATGAGTAACACCAATTGATATAAAGATTATGAAAGGATAGTTGTGGTGGTTTGGATACCTCTAAATATGACCTATAAATGGTCTCACTAAAAAACTCAACTAAATAGAAACTAAAAAACACCAACGATGTAAAGGTAGAACCAGTAGCGGAACCAAAAAATCTAGTTAGAGGAGCGAATTTTAACCTTAACTTTTTTTTCCAACCAAAAAAAATATATTAGTATGAAAAACTAAGCATGACAAAAAAAATTTATTTGACAATACGTAGGGGTATTGTAGGGGGTATCGAGGTTTAGGGGGCGACCGTATGAAAAAACTAAGCATAATAAAAAAAAAAAGAAATTGACAATGCGTAAGGGAACTATAAGGGGTCCTCGGGGTTGGGGGACGATTGCCCCCTCTCATATTTGCCATTGGGTAGAACAAAGCTAATATGAGATGCATTGATTAGTGGAAGTTTAAAAAATTTGAAAATTCACCATCAATTTGTACTAAATTGGTCACAATAAAAGAGTTTGATCTATGTAGTAGACTCCAACTAATTGTGATGCAGGCTGCACATTGATAAAATCAACAAACAGGATGTGTCGGTGTATGTACTCCAACTAATTGGGATGGAGGCTAAGCATTGGTAAAATCAACAAGCAGGAAATGTGGTTGTTTGTTCTTGCTACCTAATATTTGAAGACTCAACTGTAGAAGAGATTTTTGGTATATTTGATTTAGGCTTTGTTTGGCATAACTAGATGTGTATTCCACTCCAAGAGAACTGACTCGTTTTCTTCACTAGACCTTCTTTACCAATGGATTTTTTTCTCTTACAAGGTTTTATCAAGCTTTAATCTCATATCAAGGACATCTGCAGAGAGACTGTGTTTTGAATGTGTTGAATGAATGTCGACTTTATATAAATTTAAAATTTTCAATTAGCAGCGACTATTAGCCCCCCACTACCCTTATCCGCCTCTCATTTAATTTAATACAATTTTAAACTAAAATATTTTTAAGCAAATTACATAAATAACTCCATGCAAAATCATAAACCTGTTTCATTTATTTTTCTCTTCTACTTTTCACTATCTACACCCTGCCAAAATGAAACCTTAAACTCATCCCCAACTCCTATCTCATTACACTCACCTTCCTCTTCTACTTAATTTTCACTTTTTATATCTCACCCAAATTAAACCATAGACTTATCGCATTTTGTCATCTACTTTCTAATCTTTACACCCCCTTCTCATATATTCATTCACACACTCAACAATTCATCATCACATATAACATCTTAATTATAGTATTTGGTTGAGTTTTTATTCAGATTTTTGAATGGTTAGAATCTTTTATTTGTGTTGAATCTTAGCTTTTAAAGATCAAACAATCAATTTTGAAATGCATATGGAGCAAATTGAGGTAAGGGGGAGAAAAAAATTATGTGCAGCAAGGGGTTGAAGGTTGAAGATCACAAAAATGAAAAGATGGCTTTCTTTGAGGAGAGAGGGGGGCAAAAAAAAACTAGGTGTGTAACAGAGAGTTTACTAACAATTAAGGAGATGCTTAGAGCACCAACTAACTTATTGGGGCCATAACTTACATTAATTAAATGGGGGCAAATATAACATATAGAGATGCTAATATTAACTCTTTTATTTTTCTTCTAACCCTTTAGAAATTGAATCCAACATTATAACCTACAAATAAAAGGAATATAGTTTTTTAAAGCCCAAATAAATGGGAATTTTGAATGCATTTAAAATTTATTTATTGTATTGTTTAAATGATTTCGTAATTCCCTTATAAGAAGAATGTAAAGGGTCTTATCTCTTTTATCTTATTCAAAACAAATAGAATAAGCAAGACATTTGCTGAATTGTCCAGCTCTCTTGTCTTTCCTTCTCTTTAGATCTTTATATTTGCTCAAGTAGATAGTTTGTTTAAGTTTCTATTGTTCCACAAATTATTTCATAACGTAATACAATTTTTCCAATAGATTCCATTTTGATGCGAGATTTGGCTTCTGATAACATCCACAATGTGCACTAGGGAAAAGCAAAGATACGAAAAGCAAGGGTCTTGCAGCAACTCCACAAGTAAAAAATACATTGTATTAATTACATTATTTACAATAAGAAGACAACACAAACGTCTTATTTCCTCCTCATAGGAAAATTCAAAATGCACCCAGAAAAAAAATACAAATATCACAAAAGCAAGGAAATCAACACACCACAAATATGCAAGCTCATTCTGCAATACAGAATATTCTTTTAAAAGCTGACGAAGCTAGATAAAACGCCAAATAATAGAAATCAAATCAGCTCCACCCACTCGAGGACACGAGCATTTCCCTTGCACAGAGCACCCATAATATGTACTTAAAAAAGTCTAGCTTGATTTCCAGTAAGAGATTACGCCAGGAATTGACTTCTGTTCAATTACACTATCAACAAATGAGGGACAGGGCAAAGGATATACTCGACCTTCAGTAGATCCCCTAGCATTCCAGCAAAACATTGTAGTAATTCCACCAGAGGATGACGATAGTTGCACATCTTCTAACTCTATCTCTTTACATGGAAAACTCTCACTGCAAGAAAATCGTATTGCTTCCTCAGTGGCTGAAGATCCTTTTATGTGTGTGAATGATATATTTTTCACTCTAACTGCTGATGTCTGCATTGTAAGAAATGATAAACTAACAAAAGTTAGCAACAGTGTATAGCTGTGACGACCCAAAAAATCAAAAGAGACCTGCCCTAAGGGAAATTAAGTAATTTCATAAACCTTACACAAAATAACCCCACTATATAAATCAAATTAGAAACCCCAGCCTCCTTTTTGTTTAAAATTTTAACTACAGGAGGAAAAAGTGAGATTGAGGTGTTGGAGGTCTAACTCAAGAAGAACCCAAATCAAAAGTACACGCGTCTCCTTCACCCTTTAAATCTTGTTTTAAATGAATATCAAACTTGAAATTTGACAAAAAATGGCGAAAATCACCTTGCGGGTGGTTTGTGGTGCTGACAGGACGAGCGACAATCGAAGCGACAGGCAGCCGCCGGCGCCGCCGGTAGGGTGAGGGGCGCCACCAGGCTGCCCCACCAACAAGGTGGAAGAGGAAGGGAGAGGTAGTGAATGACCACCCCTACCTCCCATTGACGTCCTAGCGCCAGTCAGCACTGGTTTGGAAACTAGGGGCCAAACAGCCCCTGGTTGACCGGTCAACCCAAAAAAAAAAATATATATATATAATAAAATAAATATATATAAAACAAAATAAAAGCAAAATATTTGTGTTCAAACGGGGCACTACCACATCTCTAAGGGAGACCGACCGGGTCCCACCCCTCGACCCTCGCATCGGGCTATGGGAGACCCGCGAGACCCACACAAGTGAATCCCAAAGATCAATAAATGAAAGATTTAATTAATTTAAATTAATGCATTTATTAATGGGATGTATTATGATTGTATAGTGTCGCGAGAAGGTTCACATCGAGCCCTGAGCGTACTAGGAGTTGTTATAGGCGTCGCTGCGAGTCGAGGTAAGTGGAGAGCTTTGCTTATGCATTAAATGTGGCTTGAACATTAGATAAATAAAAATTTCATAATTTATCGAAAGACTTGGGATTGGGTTGCATGTAGTTAATTGTATTAATATGCTCATCTATGGAATGCATGTGACGTGAACAAATTCGTTATTCGATCCAAAAGCGATGATGGAGCTATATGCTAATCAAAAGAGAGTGGTCCGCGCCACGAGTACAAATGGTGTCGCAGTGTGCCTACCAACAGAGAGTGGTCCGTACCACGAATTGCAGTGGTGTGGCTATGATCCCAACAAAAAAAAGAGTGGTCTGCACCACGAAGTATCAAGTTCACAAGTAGTCACGAACAACGATGGCTTGCAAACACACAATATTGATTTGATGGAACTAGATAGAGATCACAACGACCATTGTGACTGCCAATAGTTCATATCATCTCGAGGGTGAGTGTTTTGGTCACCGAGTTCATACTATTAACTAGGATGCATTGAATGGAACCATGATTTATATTTATTACTAGTTATTATGGTAATTCTCTTGTTGGACCCTGTTGCATTAATGAATGATATTTATTTACAAATTTGTGAATTTCCCTTTTTATGATGTGATTTCAAAAGAATGCTCATTTTCTAGTTTGTTAATGATGAATTTACCTTTAAGTGATATTGGATATATGGAACTTGTTACATCCCCTTTAATAAACAAGGATCATGTCTTCATCTCTTTCCCTTAAATGCTATACAATTCGATTAACTACTACATGTGTAGAAGTGTTTTGCTTTTTAGGTAATACTTGCATGTTTAGAATTTGAGCGAGACTTTTCTCTTATTGAGCTCCATTGTTTCTTTAGCTCACCCCACTTACTCTTTAGGTACATCCACATCCGTGTTAGCTCGCGACAAAGAAAATGCACCCGCTTGAAGTCTTTTCTTGCTTTGTGAGAATTTTGCATGCTTCTATTATATATTTATTTGATTTTTAGAACAATAAATTTGGGTTGTAACTTTAGGTAGATATTTTGGGGTAGTTTGGAACCCTCCTTATCTATTTTTTATTATTATGGAAGCTTTATGGTTTATTTGGAAGCTTCTTGAGATGGTTGAAATTATTCAGACTTTTGGACACTTCTCACTTTAATTAGATGATTTATGGAATTATAGTTTTGATTTTACATCTGCATTTATTACCCTATATGGTTGGTATGTTGTTCCACAGGTTGAACGTGTCACACTGTTATTTGAGCCTGGTTCAGGTATCGGGCTTAAGTAACAGTTCGGGCCGAGCTACCCGACCCTAGTTCAAGTGTGGTCGTTTCAATAGCATTCAACAAGCTAAAAGAAATTTGCATTAAAGTTAACCAAAAATGTAGGAAATAACCATTGACGAGATTTAGATTTTTTTTTCTATAAGAAAGCAACTTATCAAACCCCCCAAAGTTGCCACCAAAGAGAGAACGAAATTCAGATTGAAGTAAACTGCTACCCTATTTTCAAAAAAAAAAAAAAAAAAAACTGCTTCTCTATTTCTTTATAAAACTGGTTAATCATCAGAAAGTGTTAAGATGCATACCTGGTTTGCACATGAATGAGAAGAGTCGCAATAGTACTGGTCAATAATTATGGGATGTGAAACATTTTCCATTTGCACAAACTGGAATTTGATATGTTGTACATAACCAGAACCTCCCTATGAAATTCATGAAAAGATTCCATAAGTTGCAGATTTTGAATACGATCGGAAAGGAATAGCCACACATATTCACCTGCCAAGTCTGGACCTGCAATCCATTCTTAGTATGGGAAAGAGAGACCTTCTGAATCAGAACATGTTCCACTTTAGACAAAGCATGCGCAGGATCCAGACTTCCAATGCTATAACAAAGAGTAGAATTAATCTAAAGCAATAGAAAATGTATAGCTGCTGATGCTGCTCCAGTAGCCTTACCTTATACCATGGCCAGCAATGCAAGAGACATTTCTGACTTCAATGTTAGAAGAATTGCCAACTATAGAAATGCAGTCATCCCCTATAATGATTAGAACAAGAATAAGGAAAGTAGGGCAAACAAAGGGGTCTTTTTCATTTTTTATTTCTTTGAAATATAAAAATAAGAAGCTCAAGAGTTCACCGTCTTAGGACTACCAGAAAATGCATAGTACAGTCGCAGAAGGAACAAAACAAACTCAGCTAATATACCTTGCTACGAAACACAAGTTTTTCTTGTTTTATTAGGAAATGAAAATAATACAGGTACTGTGCCATCCATGTAGCTGATACCCTAATAAGAGAAAAGAGAAACAATTTTTTTTCTGCAAAACTATAGAAATTAAACTCAAAACTCTATAATATTAAACGAAAAAGAATGGGAGAGTTATTCCTAATTGCTTCTAAAGACTAGGACAACAAAAGTTAGGCTCTCATCCATAATCAGTACAGAACTAGAATAAGCACCCCATATCCTTCACTTCCTCTTTCATTCTTTCTGTCACTTAAGACTTCAAATAATTCATAAGAACTGTTTTTTCTTAATTTTGATGTTCCTAGACATTGCACAATCTTCTTTGGAAAACATTAATTAGTCACATTCTAGAGGATAGGGATATTGGAGTCAGCCATTTAAGAGACAGATATGAAAGATTAAGTAAGGATTGTTTGTGAATATCCGAAATGAAATTCTAGCACAAAAATAATATGCATCTAGATGGAATCTATTTAATCGTCTTACACAACCGCTAATGCTAGGAACTTCATGATTTATGGACCCAAATGTGAACTTGTAAGAGAGTGGTATTGGTCATGAACCTGTGCTGATCATGCTATTTATCACGGTAACCTCAGTGGACGAGCTAATAAGGATAGCATCAGTATTAGGACTGCTAGCAGGTGCATTCACTTTGAGATTAGATGCCCTAACTTCTTCACAGTTAGTGAATGCAATGTGCATTTGTTGACTGTCAAGCATCACTAGGTTCTTGAGATTCAAGTTGTTGCATTTATGGAAAGTAATAGCCTGCCAAGCAGATACGTTTATTAGCATGAAACGGCCATGAGAAATTCGAATCGGAGTCTTTCAACCAAGGAACCAAGTAATACTTGCCGTTGGACCTTCACGACATGTCTGCAAAAACGCAAAGTGATTCGGTAGTAAGATGAAGCAAAAAGAAACAAATGCTTCAAACTGGGTTGAATCAATGAACAAATAAAATCCAAAAAATGATAATAAACACCGACAGATTTGCGCTTTGGCCACTGGAGCTAAAGACTTCTTTTGTTTACATGAGCGAAAGACTTCTTTAATGTGTGATGGAATGTTTACAATGCTTTAATAAAGTCAAACAGGCTTTCAATAGAAACTAAAATACTATGGGATAATCACATCAAAAGATTTGCTAATGTTTATTCTTTTTGCTCCTCAGACAAGAATAAAAATTGCTAAATGTACTCACATTTGACGAGTTCACCTTGCACGACCTGCTCCACCATTCCTCTCCCATACCATTTATCACACCTCCACCATCAATTGTGAGGTGCTTCACCGAATGGAAATACAGCCATTTTCTTGGGTTTAAGCCATCCCAGATTCCAGGGTCTTTGGGCGCAACGATTGAACCATAGACCTACTAACATGAAAACATCAAAAAGAAACAAGTGAACTAAAGCCACAACGGTTCATATTGCTCAAACAAGTTGATGGATGGATGTAATACACAAACGATTTTTAATTACAAACTGATTGGAAACAAGTTAAGCTCTGCTTAATAAGAGGTATACTAATACAAACGTACCTTCAAAGTCACCTTTGATTTACAAGGTCCAGCAAAATCGATTGGCCCAACTAAATATGTGTTTCCAGCTGGGATTTCAACTATAGATTGAGATGGTGAAGAACACGCAACACTCCAAGCATCTCTAAAGGCCTGAAAATCAAAAATTTAAATGGATTGAAAATTTCCTAAGACTTCAACTAAATTTCAAGGGGCTCACTTCAATCCAACCAACAATTCCAAAATGGGCATGTCTCTTATTTAGCGTTCCAGATATTAGTATGTTCCTATTGAAATAGAATAACAAAATATCAGATGATTATGAACTTGTCATAACGGAAAATGCTTGAGTTACAACACTTTTAACATGCACTTATAACGTACACTTGATGGTAAGTTGGTGACCCTTGATTTGTGCATCGACGTTTGTGCGCATATAAGACCATGTGTATCCAAGGGACACGGACACCCAACAAATGTGTTAAGATTTGAGATCATTCGGTTGTAACCAAAAGATATTGTGGTTATAGTTGTTACCTATATAAATAGGTGGTTTGTACTCAAGAAGGATACACAATAAAGATCGTATCTTTTAGAAACTCACATGTTATCAGAGCTTAGGTTTCTTAGATGAATTTGTGAGAGCGTGGTTAATCATGCTCTCATGCCTTTTTGTGTCTTTTGTTGTGTTGATCTTCGATCCTTGTTAGTCTCATACTAGCTTGTGCTTTGCCTATCAGTTTGTTATCACGCTATGCTAATTTTGTCCCGTGTCTTGCTATTGTGTGTCTGCTGCCTTATCCATTGTCCGCTACCTTATGCAAGATCTTTGTCCATTATCCGCCTCCACAACCATTACGTCACATGCTTGCATTTGCCAGTAGTTAATGATCTGCACACCAGCCCGCTTCTTTGCTCATCTTGTGTCGCTCTACCTTGCTATCCACCTCCCAACTCATGCGTTCAACTTGCTCATGTCCACCGTCATCAATCACCTTTTGCTTGAAACGGCCCTACAGCATCTTGCATGTTTATTCAAGCGTTTCACGCTAATGCGTCTCATGCGTGCACCTCCAGCATTGCATCCGATGGTCGTGTGCATCACGTGTCTCCCGTTGCATCTTGTCTGCCCGCAATCAATCTCCATCCGTGCGTCTGTCTACATCAGTGCATGTATCGTCCGTTTGACCGCTCCAACCCGCGCACAAAAATCACATTTTCACCTACCAGCCGAGACTTTCGTTCCTCGGCATACTTTCCAACTTGAGTCCACTCCACCAATGTGCAACTGCCTTTGTGTCATCTCGAAACCATCAACTCATCCGTCGATCTATGATCATCTATTAATTGCTCTGCCCATGTGCACGTGCACTCCAAATTTGCTCATAAGTCTGCTCATAAGTCGATCATCTGTTTGTATATCGTGGGTTACGACATACAAATGTTTCTACTCTTTGGATTGTCGTTAATTAATTTTCTTCGCAACGAACCCTATATCTATTTTTAGCCATTTGTTTACTTGAAATTCAAAGATAAGTAGGAGTAACACCAATTGATACAAAAATTAGGGAAGGGCGGTTGCGGTGGTTGGTCACCTGCAGAGACGACCTACAAATGCCCTAACTAGAAAACTTGATTCAATATAAACTGTAAAAATTTGACGAGGTAGGGGCAGACTAAAGTTAACATGGGATGCATTAATTAGTAGGGATTTGAATGGTTTGAAAAGCTTACCATCAATCGCACTTAATCGAGCACAATGGAAAAATTTGATCTATGTAACTGACCCCAGTTAATTTGGGACTGAGGCTATGTTGTTGTTGTTGTTGTTATTGTTGTTGTTGCTGTTCACTTGAATTTGTTCTTGTGTTCCTGCATGTACACTCCATTGGTTTTGATAAACTCATCTTGAGTTTGAGGGAGCGTATTAAGATTTGAGATCATTCGGTTGCAACTAAAAGATATTGTAATTGTAACTGGTACCTTTATAATTAGGTGATTTTCAATTAGGCATTCGGCCAAAACTCATTTTCATCCACCTCTCATTACGATTAAATACTTTGCTTGACAGTCCAATCTCTAGTTGCTTTTCAATTTTCCCCATGTTAAAAAAAAAAAACTTCATTTCCCCTCTTTAAACGACGCATCTCAACTAAATTTCTTCAATTCCTTCAAAAATCAATAAATCAGTTTATCAGACCAAGAAAACGAAATGAATTGAAACAAGAAGACATGGCAGAAACACAATTACCTGGGTATCATCAATAATGCCGTCCCCTTTAGCCCCAAAACCATCAACAGATAAAACATGTTTGCGCCCAATTTGGGCACTAATATGCTGAAACAAAGGTAGCTGAAACAGTTCCTCTAGTAGTTCGCCTTTTGCAAGACCGGCGCACAGAGTCCACCATACTATGAACACAAAACATCGTTTCAAAGAAGAGGAACCTCTCAGATTCCTCATTTATGGATTAGCAGAAATTGAAGAGAGAATGATCGGAAAGAGAAGAATATGGATTTGAAATTGATAGACTAGAGAAATCGGAGGTCGAAGCGGCGTTTTATAGAGGGAGAAGAGGCACAAGCCTTGAACTGCTTCATCCTGTAGTTTGCTGTCGTTAGTACCTACTCCACTTCCCTTATCCTGACGGGGAAAAAGGTATGTTAGGACAGCAGGTAGACCGCACACATTAGGTAGGAACGTGACCAGATTCTAGAGTAATAATTGATGAATGATGAAGGGCGAGTCACTTTCCACACACTTGTGGTGGCATAAACTCTGCCTTTTTTTTTTTCAGGACCGCTAAGGGCACCCCACCTTTTTATGAAGGCATTCAATTTTTTTGTAAAAATTTCAGCAAAAACGGAAAAGACCATTTTGCCCCTGTATACATAATGGTTCAAACCCCTCAAACCATTTTGATAAGGAGTTAGGGCACCCCACCACCAAGCTTGAACCACAAAGCCACATTGCGTTTGGCGAAGAGCTGATCGATTCTTGCGGATCGACATCATTCGACAGCGAGGTAACAATGTTTGACAACCATATTCGGGTTTTTTAGAACTGTTTAGTTGTGTATAACTGTGAAAATGATGATTTGTTTGTTAACGTAGGGTTTGGTAATTTCTTCACATCCGAAGTTCTTTCCACTATATAATGGAGGATTGTAATGCTTCGGTGCCAGAGGAGGTCGTCCTTGAGGTAATTTTGCAAATTTTTTGTGTTTTTTATGCAGTTATCCGAAGTTTCTATCTGGGTGCGCGATTGTTTCGGCCTCGCAGGACCGAGATGTATAGTAATGTCTCGGTCATAGAGGACCGAGAGGTTTCATGTAGGTCACGGACTGGTACGACCGAGAGTACTGAGTAACTCTCGGTAGTACATGAGCGAGACTCTGAAGAAAGTTTCGGACCAGTACAACCGAGAACCTGTTTTTTGGGTTTTTTTGCGATTGTGATGTACATTTTGGTTGATTATAATGTTACACTGTTTGTATTGCAGGTAATGTCGTTATCTAGTAATTTTCCAGACTACAAAGACACTTTTACACCTTCTAAGTCATTCCCCTATCGAGAAGCGGCTATTTCATGGCTTCAAATGATTGGTGGTGAGAACAAGTTTGTGTTAGTAACGAAGCGCTCGGATGCCGGGGGCATTAAGCGCAGGGGAAGGGTGAAAATTGCCTGTGAGAGGTCTGGGACATATAGGGGACTGGCTCAGAGAGTAGGGAAGGGAAAAACGACAATTTTTTTAAAGAAATCAAGGAATAATGAAAAGACGATGACTCACATTGGTACGAAGAAATGTGGATGCCCTTTCCAAATTAACGTCAAGGAAAATGCTGACTCCTTATGATATGTCACTGTGATTTGCGGGAGGCACAATCGCGACACCGCAGGAAGATTGGATAAGGGGGAGGAGGAAGTTGAGGATGCGGGGGGGAGGACTGAAAGTGAGCAGCCCAGGGAGATTAGTCCACCTTCGTCTTTTGTGGAGTGCGAGCAGGAAGTTGAGGATGCGGGTGGGAGGACACCGGGGTCTCCAATCGGAGGCACCCCAGTGTCGAAGAGAAAACGCGATGATGACGATTTTTCGACGAGACGGGTGGAGAGCGGATTTGAGTCCTCCCACTCCACAAAAGAGGCCTCCACTTCTAGGCAGAAGAAAGGCAAGGTTGTTCAACAAATGCGTTGTGCCAGTCGACGCACGCAAAGTGGATCTAACATGGCTTATGGTCATTGCTTAAAACCGGATTGGTTGCCACATGTTGAGGCCATTATCGATGTGGTTTCCAATGGAAATTGTGGATATCGGTGTATAGCCTCTGGGCTTGGACTTGCCGACGTAGACTGGTGGAGGATTGTGCGTAGAAGGATGTACGATGAGATTATCGGGTATGAAGACCTTTGGCGGGAAGTGCTTGGCTCGAGTTTCGAGACTGTCAAGAATGCAGTGCATTGCCCTGAGAAGCAAGAGGGGGCATCTTTCAAAGAATGGTTGACACTTCCAGACATGGGATTGTTAGTATCCACCGCATTCAATATGATTCTCGTCAACCTCTCGCATGGGAGTGCCTCCACATTCCTACCTCTACGTAGTACTCCACCGTCGTCATTGCACAACAGACTTATCATTGCAATGGCAAATGAAAGGAATATCAATTGGGTTAGGGTAAGTTCTATGATTTTTTGTGAATTGGTTTGTTTCCTCCTTAATCGGGTTTGTGACAATATCTTTTATGTTCTACTGTTCACTTTGACAGGTGCAGTTGCGTGTGAATGCGCCGCCGCCATCCTTATATCCATCGTGGGATCGGTACATTGAGGACTGCGCCAAAGGTTGGCGAGATGGATTTGTTTTTCGAGACATCGCGCCCATTGCAACTGTTGATGATGAAGCCACCATACATGTTGTAGATTTAGATACACCGTAGGTTAAAGCTTGTACCTAGAAACCTTGATGGCTAAACATTTAGAAATTTTGCCAATTCCTCCGAATGTTCTATGTATATGCAAATGTTGTGTTGTATTTTGATTGTTGTTTACTTATGGATGGACCCTTTTTAGAGTCAGTTCGAATGTTACGGAGATTTATAATTAATTAAGTTTCGGTGCAAATTGTCGTGCTGGATTTTCAATCTTGTATTGTTAGTTTGACATACCACAAATTTTTTTTACAAAAGGTAATGTTCAAATTCATCCATTTCTGATGTCTCGGTCAAGCAGGTTCGTGAAACAACCTATATTTTCGGTCACCCATGACCGACAAGTAGTCCAATATATCGGCCGTTTACAACCGAGTCCAATAGCAAGTTATCGGTTATACACCACCAAGATGGATTGACCATTTCAATTCGCCTTACTCTCGTCCTATGACGACCGAGCCTACTGAGACCCTCTCGGAAGTGGACAACCGAGTGTAGGACAAAATTCTCGGTTGTACACCACCGACGCCACATTACCTATCATTAATTGTAGCTCTCGTCATGTCACGGCCGAGATAACGGCAGTATTCTCGGACATGCGTAATCGATGCGCTATCAACTCTTTCGGTCTACGTGGCCGAGACTGCGAGTTCCCAAAAATATTAGCTTCTGTCTCGGCCATGCTTGGCCGAGACAGTTGACACCGTCTCTGGCCTATGTGGTTGAGAACCGCGATTTCTCAATTTTTTTACAATTGAACAAACCGCCACACACACATTACAACTACTCTACCAAATGTAACCTAATTCGACGATCTTCAACCGAGCCCTAATTTGGAGACGAAATCGGCTCACACACCGGACCCTACAAAATGCGGAAAACTCGAACAACGAAGAGAAACACACGGCGAGGGATGGAGAACACGATTTCGGGGATTCCTCTCACTGGTCGATTCAAAACAAATGGATTCTTCCACTAGGAGTTCGGTGAAGGTGGTGGGGTGCTCAGGGGTTTGCATGAGGGTGGTAGGGTGCAGATGGATTTTCACGAGGGGTAGTTTAGGTATTTCGAGTCTAATTTTTGGGTGCCTCAGGTAAATCGGTTTGTGCTCACATTAATTGGGTGCCTTCATTAAATGATGGGGTGCCCTTAGCGGCCTTTTTTTTTTAAAGTAAAAATGAACTCTGAAACAAGACGAGAAGTAGAATTTATTACGGTAGCAAATTTATTCGCTAATCCAAATTTTTCAAAAAAAAAAGAGGCCCGCTATGAGTACCCCACTATTTCATGAAGGCACCCTGTTGTTGAGGGCACTAAGCATTGTACCTAGGGCACCCAGAATTTAGGATCGAAATTCTCAAAATACCCCTAGTTCAAAACGAAGGCACCCCACCACCCCCACCACCGAACTCTTGAGCAACCATGAAATCGTCGATACCCGGCCATTGCGAGGAATCTCGAAAATCGTTTGTGTTCGTTCGTCTCCGTGTTTCTCCTCTGTTATAAGACGTTCTTCCAGTTTGAATGCTCGGGGTGTTGGGCGATTTCGTCTCCAAATTAGGGCTCGATTGAAGTTCGTCGTACACACACTTAAGGGGCGAAATCGATCGTTTGAAGGTACGTAGATAGTCTAATTAAGTTACATTTGGTACAATAGTTGTAATGTTTGTGTGGCAGTGTATTGAATGGTTCCATTATTGGAAATTCGCGGTTCTCGGCCACACAGGCCAGAGAGTTTTTTTAAAGTCTCGGCCAAGCATGGCCGAGACAGATGATAAATATTTGGGAACTCGTCGTTTTCGGCCAGGCAGGCCGGAAGAGTTCACACAGTCTCGGTTACGAATGGCCGAGCTTAATTGTGTTATCTCGGCTGAGACATCACGAGAGTAACATTTAGTGTTAGTTAATGTTGTGTCGGTGGTGTACAACCGAGAATGTACTTTATGTCTCGGTTGTACATTGCCGAGACGGTTAGAGTCGACGGGGTCTGCACATCACGAGAGTAAGGCGAATTGAATAGGTTATGTCATGTCGGTGATGTACAACCGATAAAGTTGCATTGCTCTTGGTTGTACATTGCCGAGATTGTTGTTCCATTTTCGGTTAGGAGTGAACGAAAGTATGTCGTATTTCTCGAACCTGCTTGACCGAGACAACAGAAATGGATGATTTTGAACTTTTTTTTTAGAATTGTTCTTTTGGTTCTGTTCCAGGCGCTTAAATGTTGTAGTGTTTTCAGGTACGGCTCATTCGAAAACACAGGTGACAAGGGAGGAGGTTGGTGTTGAGGTGTCGAGGGGGTAACCGGGGGCGAGGCGGCCGGAGACTCCCTACAACATCTTACCGTAAAGAGAAAGAGAAGAAGAACGTAGATGTTAAGGGAAAGGCTATGTAGATGGAAATCGTGCAAGGAAGTTAGAATTGCAAGATGAGGGTTCCAACATCGACACTGTGCGACGAAAAGATAATGTTGTTACCCGAGGGGAAAAGGAGGGTCATGCATCGGAGTCTAGTAGCAGTGACTCATCAGCGGCGGGGACCACCACGGAAACTAATCGTAATGTGGGCGGGAGTAGTAGTGGTGGAGGTGGCCATAATGAAGGAGAGCCACAAGGACCTGTAGAAATGCGTGCTCCTTTCCCCGGTGGTCCTATAGACGGTGCGTTGTTGAAGAGCTTTAAGGATCATGTCACATTAGCGATTTGGAGCAATGTGGTATTTAAAATTTCTTTGAACGAAGTAATTTAAAACTCAGGGTTTTCACAAAGATGACGAGATGTTTTTTTTCGTTTCAGTAGCGTCCGGTACTCAAGTGTATCAATCACGGAGCTCAGATCTAAGAATGGAATTTACATGTGCCACCCTGACACAGAGGGACTTCAGAGGATTATTTAGCGTTCTGGGTTGAATACGCCGATAGACTGTTCATACCGCAAGGCCAACAAGGAGGTTATCTCTGCATTTGTCGAGCGGTGGCAGCCGGAGAAGAAAACATTTTACTTACCATTTGGTGAAATGTCTATCTCCTTAGAGGATGTGAGCTTCCTCCTGAAGATTCCTGTGACGGGCAAAGTCGTGGCAGTTGAGAACTTTGCGAGGTACACGGAGGAATCTCGCTCGGACGCTATTAAGATGGTGTCGAAACTACTTGGGGTTAGCGTTGAATAGGCTAAGGAGGAGGTGAATATCAACAAGGGGCTCACAGTGGGAAAATGTTGGTTGAGGAGTCGATGGTGCCCCAAAGCTGGTTCGAGGAACATAAATTATCCTCCTATGGAATGCACAGCCTGAGCGTACCTGCCGTATCTTCTATCTTGCACCATATTTATCGATAAGAGTGGGTCTCGGGTGTCTATCGCGTTGTTGAAGCTTCTTGAAGACTTGGACGACGTGGGAAAGTACGCATGGGGTGCTGCTGCGTTGGCCTACTTGTACCGACACTTGGGGTCTGCCACCAGAGTGCAAGTGACTCAGATTGCTGGCTACCTCACATTACTTGAGATTTATTATAAATTAGACTTACATTATTTTTGGTATAATTATTAGTAATATTTGCATTTGCGAACTAACTAACGTTGTATGTATTTGCAAGGATGGGTGTACGAACATTTCAAACTTGATCTCGCCACACCCAATGCGAAATACATGGACTTCGTTCAACCTCGTGTCTGCAGATGGATTCAAAAGCACGAGACTGTGATGAATGTTGACAAGGTCGGGTCCATTAAGAGAGCATTGGATAGGTTGCGCCCAAGTGAGGTGAGATAGTTATCCAAATCTTGTGATGAATGATGCATTTGTTTTTTTTTTCTGGTTACTAATAATGGTTGTTGCATTTTGATTAGGTCACTTGGGACCCATATGTGAATTACAGGGAGAATGGAGCTGTGCACGCGATGGCCTTTTATAGTGGGACGCTTAAGTACATGGACGTGGTGGAGCCCTACCATCCGGAGAGGATTCTGAGACAGTTTGGCCACGTACAATCTATATCAGATCCTCCGTACTGCCCTTTGAAAACACATCGAGGCCCATCTGCGAACAAATACTCCATCAAGTATAGGTTCCAGGAAGACAATTGGGAGCGTTGGCGGAACCAATTGCTGGCTCCCGAAGTTTGTGGTGACAAGGCATAGTTTGAGTTTTTGACTACACCGGACTACCTACCTTGGTTCCTCAAAGTGTCTCATCCTGTGATCACCAATCTGAGCCATGAGGACGAAGACATGGTCGCCACAACCATCGCGGACAATGAGCTACTGGAGGTATTGAAAGTGTCATTTGTTTTCATCCTGATATGTTTTACATTAACGCAAACCCGATTATTTTCAACAGCGTAATAGGCGTACGTTGGACGCGACATTACGATGGATGGACCTCCCGCCGGAGTTGTGTACGCTTGAGTCTGCGAGGAAAATTGCGAGTGATATCGTCAATTTCCTGTCGGGAAGGAGTATAGGTCACACCACCACCACTACTACCACTCCGGCCACCGCAACCAGCACAACCGCCACATCCGCCCCTACCGAAGCAGGCCCTAGGCAGTCCCAACATGGTAGCACTTCTACACACTCCACCCCAACTAATGCTCTGCCCGCCACGGTCGATGCTCGCCCTCCGAAGAGAATGCTTGTTAAGGAGTACCAAAGGAAGAATTTGAAAAAACCAAAGCAATGAGTGTTTGAGGGAACTTGGATATTTTTATTGTTTGAGGAACTAGGCCCACATTTACTTATTCATGAACAAATTAATGAATGTTAGATGACAGTTTGGATAATTTGATGAATGTTGGATAGTATCTTGCTGTTGTTTGATGTTTTACATTTGTTATAGTTTATATGCAGAATGTTGGATAGTATCTTGCTGTTGTATGAACCTGGTCATTGGATTTGTTTTTTTTTGTTTAGTTAGCATAGTATTTTTTGGAACAGGTGGTGTCTCAGTCATTCGGGCCCGACACCTCGCTGCACTTCTCGGTTTCAACCAACCGAACCATACGTATCACTATCGGTGTGGTCTGGTCGAGAACGTCCATCGATCCTATATTGTCCAATGTTTCGGTCATCTATGGACGAAACTAATGGGGGACTCTTGGTTAGTCAGAACCGATATTATTCCAGTGCGTTCGGGCACAGGTCGACGAGCTATTTCTGTGCAGTTGTATGAACATGGCGATCAATAGCTCTCGGTGTGAAGGGACCGAGATCGGAATTTAACTCTCGGTTCCTCGTGTCCGAGAATGGTGACGTATGGTCGCGCACAGGTCGACGAGTCGTTACGGGACGACGTCGACAAACATCACTTTCGGTAATGTGTTGCCGATGATTCACGTTAGTTCTCGGTTGACTACGGACGAGACTAAGATGTGGGTCACGGACTTGGTATGCCGAGACGATAATTTGCACCGATACTTAAATCATAATATATCAATATAACATTCAAACAAAGTTTACAGTAAACAAAATGTACAACAACGTTGTAGCTAGATGCATTTATTATACTACGGTGTACCTAAGTCTACCACGGATACGGTGCTTTCTTCAACGGTTGCAAGGAGCGCGATATCTCGAATTACGAATCCATCTCGCCAACCTTTTGCGACTCCTCAACATACCGGTCCCACGATGGATATAAGGATGGCACCGGTGCATTCACACGCAACTTCACCTGTCAAAGTGAATAGTAGAACATAGAAGATATTGTCACAGACCCCATTAAGGGCGAAACAAAACAATTCACAAAAAATCATAGAACTTACCCTAACCCAATTGATATTCCTTTCATTTATGACAATGATAAGTCCGCTGTGTAACGATAACGGTGGAGCACTACGTAGAGGTAGAAATGTTGAAGCACTCCCATGCGAGAGGTTTACCAGAATGACATTGAGGGCAGTTGATATTAACAATTCCATGTCTGGAAGTGTCAACCATTGTTTGAAAGATGCACCAACTTGATTATCGGGACAATGCACAACAATCTTGACAGTCTCGTAACTCGTTCCAAGCACTTCCCGCCAAAGGTTTTCATACCCGATTATCTCATCATACATCCTTCTACGAACAATCCTCCAACTGTCTACATCGGCACGTCCTAACCCAAAGGCAACACACTGATATCCACAATTTTCATCGGCTAGCACATCGATAGTGCTCTCAACATATGACGACCAATCCGGTTCTATGCAATGAGCATAAGCCATGTTAGATGCACTTTCCGTGCGTCAACTGGCACGACGGATTTTAGGAACAACTTTGCTTTTCTTCTTCGTCGAACTAGAGGCCTCTTCTGTGGAAAACACGTACTCAAAGCCGCTAGGCAATCTAGTCATGGAAGAATCGTCTTTATCGTGATTTCTTTTCGATCCTGCCTTACCTCCGATTGAAGACCCCGGTGTCCTTCCCTTTGTCTTTATTTTCGCCGGTGGCACAACACCCGGTGTAGACGAAGGTCGACTAATCTCCCTGAGCAGCTGAATAATCCTGATGCGATCGTCCTCATCAGTGCAAGCATGAAACTTTTGCAACACCCTTTCAATCTCATCGTGCACATTGTACCCAGACCGATCCACATGATTTTTAGGTATCATACTCAACTTTCACCAGTAAACGTGAATGTCCTCGAGAGGGATGGGCGACCCAGCAAATTTGTGATGGTTTAGCTCGTGTGCACAAGGAAGGTCGTGTGTCGTACGTATCTCTCAACCACAACGAGTGGAGTCGTGACCAACATCCTCTCCACACGTCAATTCATCTCTAATTAATTTAAGCGCCCGTTGAGACACATAACCACGCAATCGTCGATATAACTCATCAATGTATTCATGTTGGACCACATTCAAACTAAGCTCAAACGATGCCTTGATGTTGTTGTGTTGGATCCTAAAGATGCCATCAACCACATTCCACAAAGTCTCAAAATTTGCCTAACTGTTGCCAAGGTGTAGCTTCAGAGTGGTATGCGCAGACTCAACCCTCTGCGTTGTTGTTTCCCCAAAGCGCATAATTTTATTTGTCCATGCGGGGACAAATTTCTCCTTGTAGGTCTTTACCCATGTGTTTTCCAAGTAATCAGTAAGACCCTTGACATTCCCAAACTCACAACGCAAGTCGTTCATTCTAACTTCGAATATGGCCTCCGAGTTGGCATACATCATGCTCGTCCACCAATCCATGAAACGAGCAAAACCATCGTTATCCCCAAACATCTTCTTAGTCTTTGCCAATACTACTTTGTTGATGTGCCAACAGCAAAGGAGGTGAGACGATGACGAAAATACTTCTTCAATGGCACTAATAAGGGCTAAGTCCATATCGGTAACAAACACGTCAGGTTTAGGCCATCCATCCAATATGGATCTCAAGTTCTCAAGTGACTAAACATAACTCGCATGACTCTCTGATGATATGAATGCAAACCCAACGGAGAACGTCAAATACGTAGAAGTGATGCCAACAATCTCCAACAAAGGCATTCGATACCTATTTGTTTTCTACGTGCAATCCACCAAAATTACCTATGAGAAACACCTTAGCAACTTTATTGAATCAGGATGTGACCAAAATAAATCGGTGACGACATTCGTATCGGGATGCTTCCTATGCCACGACATCCACTTATTCTTCTCTAAGATGTGCAACATTTGTTGCATTTGAGTCCTCCCACCCGCATCCTCAATTCGGAATTTCTGTCTTGCATTATATATTGTCCGTATTGTCGATACGTGTGTAACATCTCTTTGCTTCAACGTATTGAGGATGTCTCTTGGCTTCACATTACCCTTTGTCATCTGCACCACAACCTCCTACTCCCCCTTATCCAATCTTTCGGCAAATGAGTGGCCGTCCAAGTTGTTCGCGGGGTCGTGATTGTGCCTCCCACATATGACAGTGATATACCACAAAGAGTCAGCATTTTCCTTGATGTTGATAAGGAAAGGGCATCCACATTTCTTCGTACCATTTTGAGTCCTCCCCTTTTCCTCTTCTTCTTCATTTCTTGGTTTCGAATAAATTTTTGCCGCTTTCCCCTTCCCAACTCTTTGAGACAATCCCCTGTATGTTCCAGACCTCTCACACGCAAGTTTCACCCTTCCCCTACGCTTAATGCCCCCCGCATCCGAGTGCTTCGTCACTACCACAAACATGTTCTCCCGGCCTATCATTTGAAGCCATGAAATAGCTTCGTCACTAGAGGGGAATGGCCTACAAGGTGTAAACATATCCTTGTAGTCTGGAAATAAAGTAGAAATCGGCATTACCTACAATACAAAGATTGTAACATTAGAATCAACCAAAATGTACAGCACAATCACCAGAAAAACTCAAAAACACAAGTTTTCGATTGTACAGGTCCGACACTATAAACGGAGTTTCGTTCATGTAAGACCGAGAACTCCTTCATAGTCTCGGTCGTCCCATACCGAGACTTCCACTATGTATCGTTCATTCCATTACATGAACTACGTAGACTTCTCGGTGCTTGCTGACCGAGACGTTTCTCTACATCTCGGTCCTGCGAGGCCGAATCAATCGCGCATATTGACAGAAAATTTGATGAACCGCATAAAAAACACATTAAATTTCAAAAATTACCTCAAGTTCAACCTCCTCTTGCACCATAGCAGTACAATCTTCCATTTTATAGTGCAAACAACTTCAGATTGGTCGAATTTACCAAACCATACGTTGACAAACAAATCATCAATTTCACAGTTTTAATCAAATTTACAGTTCCATCGAAGCATCATATGGTTGTCAAACATTGTTACCTCGCTGTCGGATGATGTCAAGCTACAAGAATCGATAAACGCTCGACAAACACAATTGTGGCTTTATGGTTCACTTCTTCCTCAAGGTGGTGGGGTGCCCCAGTTTTGAGTTGCAAATAGTTTGTGGGGTTTGGGTGTGTATATATGAAATGACAAAATAGTCTTTTACATTTTAGATTGGGAAATGAGAAAAATTATGGGTGCCTTCATGAAATGGTGGGGTGCCCATAGCTAGCCTAAAAAACATTCATCCTCCATGTGGTTGACTTCCAAGAACGGTGACTATAATAATGAATTGCTTTGGCGATCTATGTCTATTATATTAACAAACGTCTTGAACACAACAGTACATATTTACATCACTTGAACCATAACAAAAAATAAAACTTTTGTCAAGGGAATTAAATACAAAACTTTCTACGAGGATAGACAATCTAAACCTTTCAACCAAGAAAGAAAACAAACTACCTATAAAAATTTTTAATGTCGAGTACAAATCTCATAAACGAAAATTCACGCATAGTCTTCCAAAGAAGATGCAGACGTAGAAAATGGCTATTGTTAATAGTGAATTTGATGGATGCAATAAGGATGAAACTAATCATTTCATTATATCTGAACAAATCTATTTAAGTTTATTTGATTAATAAGATGTAAAAGATGTTATTGGAACCACATATGATCGAAGAGAGGATCAGAGGCGATTCAAAAGGTAGATCCAAGAAAGAGAACCAAAGAATAAAAATTAAGGTTTTTTAGAGCAGCTATAAAGTTTAGCCTAGAATTATTAATAAGGGTTTCATTTGGTGTATTTTGCAAACTTTGGGTAATTTTTTTTTGTGAACCTAAAAAAAACTTGGTACTTCTTGAAAGTCGTAAATTTAAAAGCAAATAAAATATTACAATAGAAATAAATATTGTTGTGAATTATGGATGACCAAGCATGCGCACAACGTATTGTGTAGTCAAGTAACTTGTATTTCTTACAAATGGTACCCTCACTTGTTCATATATTATCATGTTACTTGTAACCATTTCTAATATACACAAACTATTCCTTGTATTGTTAAATTACTTGTAATGTATTGTATGACATGTGGTGAATGTGTTACTTGTACATATTGTTTAAGTACATTTATCATCATCACCAAAGGGGTTATATAAAGGGTGCCAACGTCATCGTAGAAACAAACCAATGTTAAAATAAAAACTTCTTCATTTCTCAACTCTAGCTTTCTTCTCTCTTTCTTCTCGTCTCTACTTATTCTAGTATAGTTCTTAGTTCATGTTTCCCATACTTTAGTTCTACAAGTTCTAGTTGGCTTAGAACTTAGTTTACAACACGTTATCTACATCTTGCTCTAAAATAAAGGAGATCTTGAAGCTCAAGAAGGCTTGCTAAGGAAACAAAGCTAGGAAGTTATAACTTTTGTTAATTTAAATAAGCTAAATTTATTTTCATGTTATCATAGTCGCTTTCTTTTTATTATGTGCATCACTTATATATGCATACTTTATTAATACATTATGCATTATAACGTCAGCGACTGCGAAAGTATGCTCTGTAGTCGCGTCTTGTACGATCTTCTACATTAAAAATCAAAAGTCAATGTGTTATATAACTAGTTTTCTCGCTATATACAATTATGTTCTATTACGAATAATGCTATGAGTTTGGGTTGATAGTGGGTGAGCCTTGTCCCTGGTAAAGCTAAACATTGAAAGGGAGACGGGTTATCCCATTCGAGAAGGCATGTTTTTAAATAGATTTCGTCTTGCCACCCAACCTGGAGGTTGTTCCACCAACTCGTAAAAGTAATACATTTTACGTATTAATAATCAAGTTGTGAACATATATTTAATCGTATATCGTTTATTTTATATAAAAAATTACTTACTCAATTTCTTTACATATTTTTAGATTATGACAAACCTTCAAATACTTGAACTTGTTGCCCTCGATATCATTGGCGATAATTATCTACTATGGCAACTGGATACCGAGATACATCTCCAAGCTAAAGACTTGAGAGAAACTATTATATAAGGAAATGAAACATCAGTGCAAGACCATGCGAAAACACTGATATTCATTCGCCATCATATCTATGAAGGTCTGAAATATGAATATCTCACTATAAAAGATCCTCTCACCCTATGGTTAAGCTTGAAAGAGCGGTATGATCACCAAAAGATGATGTTTTCTTTAAAAGCTCAAAATTACTGGTTGAATCTTAAGCTACAAGATTTTAAAACAGTCAGTGAGTATAACTCCACCATGTTTAATATTACCTCTTGTTTGAGGCTATATGGAGAAAATGTATCCTATTAGGCAATGATGGAAAAACATTTAGTACTTTCATGCCTCGAATATGTTGTTGCAACAACAATATGAGTACGTCAATTTAGAAAGTACTCGGAATTAATTTCATGTCTCATGGCGGCTGAACAAAACAACGAGCTTCTATTGAAGAACCACAACTCCCGTCCAACTAGTTCATCTTCACTTAATGAAGCAAATGTTGCATCCCATAACGACCTTAAAAACGATCAAGGAAAGAAAAAATGCGAACGTGAAAAAGGGAAAAGATCAATTGGCAATGATCGTGACAAGCCATATCATAATTCCACGGTGAAAGTTCCAAAACAAATGGAACTGAAATGACGCCACGCAAAAAAAAGGAAAAAATACTGCTGAAGATGGGTATGCTCATAATCGTGACCAACCATATAACATGCGTGGTCTAAAAGGCCATTGGTCTCATGTATGTCGCATGCTTAAGCATTTTATTGATCTTTGTCAAGCCTCCTTGAAGGAGAAAAGCAAAATAGTTGAGATGAACTTCACTATCGGAGATGGCTCTTCGAACATTAATTATATAGATGTCCCAAATTTTCATGATGATCCAAACACTAGTCTTGATATTTTTAATGATCGTATGTAATGTTTTTCAATAATTTTATGTATTAGTTTTTTATGCTTTCTAGTTTCTATGTACTAGTTTCTTATTATTAATGAAATATGACTTTTTTTCTAATTTGCCAAAAATTATTTATAAAGATGGATCATCAAGTCATGCGTTTAAATCATGAACTGAATAAGAGCGATATATGTCTTGCTGATTGTACTACAATACACATAATCCTTAAAATGAGAGGATATTTCTCTAACTTGAATTGAGCTGAGGGTAATGTTCAAATAATATATGGAATTTTCAATTTGATTAATGGCTATATAAAAGCAAAATATTATGTTGCGTGGGGGTACAACAATTAATGTTGATGATGGCTTATACTCCAATCCAAAATGAATTTACTTAGCTTTAAAGATATTCGAGAAATGGATGTTGTATTGAAACCATGAATGAAAATAATAGAGAATCCCTCCATATTATATTGGTTTCAAATGAGAAAAAAGAAGTGTTCGAGAAATTCTCTATTTTATCTTTCGGATTATATTTCACTCATAAAAGGCACTTCGAAATGAATGTTGTCATAAATAGAAAAATCAATGATCCAAAGACATTCATTTTATGGAATGATTGACTTAGTCATCCGTGATCATCAATGATATGAAGAATAATTGATAATTCGCATGGATATCCTTTAAGGATTCACAAAATACTTTCAAGTGCTTACTATAATTGTACTAGTTGTTCTCAAGGTAAATTAATAGTTAAACCATCCCCAAGTAAAATTGTTATGAAATCCCCGATTTTCTTAGAACGCATTCAGGGAGACATATGTGGACATATTCATCCTCACTATGGACCATTTAGATATTTCATTATTTTGATAGATGCATCAACTAGGTGGTCACATGTTTGTTTACTCTCGACCCATAATGTTGCATTTACTAGATTCTTGACCCAAATCATTACATTAAGAGCACAATTCTTCGACAACCCAATCAAGACCATTCATCTTGATAATGCATGAGAGTTTAAATCTCAAACATTCAAAGATTATTGCATGTCTATTAGAATAACCATTGAACATTATATTCCACATGTTCATACTCATAATGGTTTGAAAGAATTTCTGATCAAGCGCATTCAATTATTTGCTAGACCATCAATTATGAGAACTAAGTTATCAACTTAAGTTTAGGAACATGTTGTCCTTCATGCAGCATCTATCATTCGTTATAGGCCTACTGCATATCATGAATATTCCCCTATGCAACTCATTTTAGGTCAATAACTAAATGTCTCACACTTGAAAATTTGTAGTTGTGCTGGATATGTTCCTATACCACATCTTAATAGAACTAAAATGAGTTCATAATGAAAACTTGAGATTTACGTTTGATTTAATTCATCGCCTATTAAAAGATATCTTAAGCCCCTAATAAGGGATTTATTTACTACACTTTATATTGATTGTCACATTGATGAAGCGATTTTCCCACCATTAGCTAGAGATAAGAAGCCAGTTCACAAGAAATGATGTGAAATTGCTTGGAAAGCATCAACTTTACCAGATTATGATCCATCCACAAATCAGTATGAATTTGAAGTTCAAAAAATCATTCATTTGCAACAAATTGCAAATCAATTACCTAATGCATTTACTGACTCAAAACGAGTGAAAAAAATCACATATTCCAGCTATAAATGCTCCTTCAAGAATTGATGTCTCTGTGCAACAAAATGTACTAGAACCAACAAAACACCTAAAACGTGGAATGACAGTTGGTTTAAAGGATACATTTCCTTGAAAGAATAAAATGAGAGTAAAAATAAATGCAAATCAAAATACTCATATAAAAATAGAAGAATCCTTTGATACGGATTTGTTAGAACAAGTTGATTACGATGAGGAACAACTACCTTTAGAAAAAAAGAGAAAACATGAAAATAATGATATGTGAACAAATTATTCAAATCTGGTAAGATTTGGGATCGAAATAATATTGTTCTTGATGATATATTTGCTTCAACATATTCATTGAAATATGTGAAAATGATGATGGTCCAGAACCACGATCAGTGGAAGAATGTCAAAAAAGACTTGATTGGTAAAAATGACAAGAGGCTATCTAAACACAACTAAACTCATTGAAAAATGAAAGGTTTTAGACCGATTATTCAAACGGTAGATGGAGTAAAGCTTGTCGAATATAAATGTGTATTTATATGAAAGAGAAACAAAAAAATGAGATTACAAAGTATAAAGCAAGACTTGTAATTTAAGGTTTCTCACATGACCGACATTAACTAAGAGAAAACATACTTTTTGTTATATATGCAATCACATTTCGATTTTTGACAAGCCTCGCAGTTTCTGAAAGGCTTGATATGCATTTAATGGATGTTGTTACAACATATCTCTACGGATCCCTGAATAGTCAGATGTATATGAGAATCCCTAAAGGATTTGAAATATCAAAAGAAATAAAATCAAAACCTCATTACATGCATTCTATAAAATTTTAGAGGTCTTTGTACGAACTGATACAACTCAGATGAATGTGGTACAAACGCTGTAGTGATTATTTACGTCATCGAAAAATCATTAACATGATTTGTGATAATTGTTGTATATGTTGATGACTTCAATATAATGGAAAACCACGACAACGTCATTAGAACATCTGCTTAAAAAATGAATTCGATATGAAAGAACTTAGAAAAAAAACTTTTTCTTGGTTTACAAATTGAACGTTTTCCAAGTGGAGTACTTTGTCCATCTATTAAATTATGTTGAAAAAATATTAAAATTTTTTTACATGGACAAGACACATCCAATGAGCTCTCTAATGGTCGTCTGATCACATTAAAATGGATAAGGATCCATTTCGACCTCATGAAAGTGATGAAGAGCTACTTGGTCCCGAGATACCATATTTAAGTGCAATCAGAACAAGACCTAACGTTGCTTTTGCTGTCAACCTACTTGCAAGATACAATTCTTCACCAACTCAAAGATATTGGAATGATGTTAAACATATTTTTCGATATCTTTGAGGAACTAGCGACATGAGTTTGTTCTACTCAAGAGGATTAAAATTGAATCTCCAAGGTTATGCTGATGTTGGATATTTATTTAATCCTCACAAGGCTTGTTCTTGAATGGGGTATGTATTCACCTGTGGTAATACTGATATATCAGGAAAGTTACTCAAACAAATTATGGTTGCTACTTCTTCCAATCATTATGAATTGCTTGCAATTCATGTAGCAAGTCATGAATGTGTATGGTGGAGAAACATGATTTAGCATATTCAAGAATCATGCATATTACTTTTAATAAAAGAGTCTCTAACCATATTATATGAAGATAATGCAACATGTATCACATAATTAAGTGAAAGATTCATAAAAAGGATAGAAAAAATATATTTCACCAAAATTCTTTTATGCACATGAGCTTTAGAAGAATGGTGAAAGCGATATCAAGCAAATCTGAACGAAAGATAATCTTGCTACGTTATTCACAAAAGCCTTACCAACTACGACATATAAGATGCTTACTATAAAGGGTGTTGACATCGAGGTAAATTAATAAGTTAAATTAATCTTACTTGTGTTTGATGCCATGTATTATTTATAGCTAACTATATAAGTGTGTGCACGTGATTGTAGGTTCATAACCCGAATTCGAGTGAGCAAGAAAGCAACTTCATGGTACTTGTGCACTGACGACGAGTAGTTGGGGCTTATGGTTAGTTCATAGCTTATGAGTTATTCTTCTAATTCAAGATGTACACCTAAGTCACAAAGGGAATAAAAATTAGGTGTCTAAGTTACATAAGGAATTAATCGAAACTAGTCCAAGTTTAAATTATTTAATCGACCTAAGCTATCTAATTGAGAAATTTCAAATTTATCACAAATGCCTAACTCATGTTAGACTTAATGGATTATAAGTAGAAAATCATGGTGGAATTATGACTAGTAAACATCATGGATGGTCATTAAGATTTGGGGCAAATGAAGATACTAGATTAATCAAATGGTTTAGATTTGAGGCCAATACATATAAATGAGACTTTTATGTTTATTCATGCATGTTGAGAAGAAAAAAAACTCAGCACTACTTTAGGAGAGAAGAATAAGATTATTTGCTAGAAATAAGTAAATTAAGGTCTAAGTTGAAGGATCAAGTGAACGTAAGTTAGGGGTCCATAAAGATTGAAAGAAACAAACCCTAGGTATGAACATCTCCACTCTTTTGCTCAATTGAATGTATGTTTGGGGCATTTGCGGTCAAAATCTTGAAATGGAATTGAACACATAAATCCTATGATGATTTTGAACCTAACTTTGTGTGTTCAAATGCTTTTTAAATAAACTTAATCAAGGTTGCTAAATTTTGATTGAAATGTATAAGTTTGAGTTCAAAAATTGGGGGTTTTGAATTGATTCTAATTGGGGCTAAAGTTTCTATTTATATGGTTGTTAGATGCATAGGTTTTAGTGTCTTTAGGTGTATTTTAGTGTTGTTTTAGTGTTGGATAGAATATAGTCATGATTTGGTTGATGATGATCAATGTGCTCTTAGTAATAATTCGTGAATGTTTTTTGTTTGAAGAAATACCACAAGGCAAAGTTACAAGAGTAGAAGTAGATTATGAATTCCCCGACTTATTTGGGTTCATTTAGAAACTTATTTGGAACTAAGTCTTGATGAGGAAAAATCAGTTGTGTATTGCCATAACATGTTGGTATGTTTGTTTCAGAAAAATGAATTGTGTTGTGGTTTAATAATATGAATTAGTTGAAAGTGTTGAGAATTTATGGGTTCTGATTCTTTGGACTATTTTGTTGATTTGAAGGGATCATTAAGACCTAAGTGGAGTAGAAAAATAGATTGAATTGCTGTCATGAATGCTCTTGAATTGAAATAAATAGATGGGATGATGTGGTGTCTTCAATTGAGCTAAAATTATAGCTAAAATACTAGATAGCATAAAATTTCTCATTTCTTCTCAGAATTAACTGATTTTTTATATGATATTCTTGGATGTTTGGAAAAGCTTCTCATAAAAATTCACGTTTTTTGGATGAGTGGTTTAAGAGTTATGAGTTTTATAATACCGCTGGTCTAAAAATTTTCTCAAGTTGAGTTATTTTGGTATTTTGAGCATAACTCTCTCAATCTTAATCGGATTGTAACGTACTTTACCATTTCAAAAAGCTAATACATAGAAAAAAGCTTGAGATAAATATTTCTTAAAAATCTAGTCATCTTTTTTGTTAAAAAATGGGTTGAAAATCAGTGCTAATCCATCGAGATATCACTTTTGTAAGTGTTTGGATGTTGGGACATCTAGTTCAAAAATAACCAAAATCTCCAAAATGGCTTGAAATATTATAAATTAGGTTCTCCAAAAGTCCCAAGTGATTCTAAGTTATTTTGAATGATTTTCCAAATAAGTTTTAAAATAGGCAAAGTAAGTTACTTAATGAGCTAATTTTTGACTTAAGGTGTTCCGGGCATCAAATTATGTCAGAATTGGACCAAAGTTTTTAGAATGTTATATCATAGTAAAGGTTTCCACCGCGTTTCATGATTTTCATGTGTGTCTAACTCAGTTTTCAAGTTATGCTTTGAATAAGAGATAAATAATTACAAATAAGGACTTAAAGTTTTACTTAGAGTCTCAAATTTGGTTTTTGATCATATTGATGAGATTTTATCACTCAAAAAATAAGGTTTAAAGTCAATAGACTTCAATGAACTAGCACCGAGAATTTTGAGAATTTATGTGAGTGTTTTAGCTGCATTTCAAGTTGCATAAAACCAAGTTCTTGAAATTTATTTTAAGGTCCCTAAGGTGGTGCCTTGCAAAAAATGAGATAATCAAATTTAAATAATCTCTAACATATACCAAATGAATTCTAATAGATACTAAGGGCCTAGTGCATTAGTGCTGGGAATCGGGAGTGTAGTATAAACGTGTGACAGAAGCATTCATCTAGGATATTATTACATTTTAAGGTAAGTAAACCAGTAAGAGAGTCAACATGATTTCTTTTCAACTTCTTATTTTTAACCTCTTGAAAAGCATGACGTATTTCAAGTTGCATAAAAACCAATTTCTTGAAAATTATTTTTAGGTCCCTAAGGGGGTATCTTGCAAAGAACTGAGATAATCAAATTTAAATAAGCTCTAACACATACCAAATGAGCTCTAATAGATACGATGGGTCTAGAGCGTCAGTGCCGGGTATCGGGAATGTAATATAGAAATGTGACAAACACGTTCATCTCAGATATTATTGCATTTTAAGGTAAGTAAACCAGTAAGAGTGTCAACATGATTTCTTTTCAACTTCTTATTGTTAATCTCTTGAAAAGCATGTCATACTTGTATTTTATTCTTATTTCAAGTGGCCTAGGGTCTAGGTAATCCACCAGTTATGTTATCTAATGGGTTAAGCATCTAGAGTGACACTGGCTTCTCGCTGAGGACTATGCAAGGGATAAAGCATCTAACGTCGTTGTGGCTTGCCTTCATAGTTTAAAAGGGGTTGTTGGAAGTGACTCGAGGAGTTCGCAGCGCCTAAAGAGTTGTGTCGAGGCAGTTGGAAGTGTCCTTAGGCCCACTGTGTCAACTTCAACCCGTGCTTTGGTCTGATGACCTAGTTTGGAAAAGATTACCTATAAGCCTATCCATTTTGCTTACTTGCCACTTGACTCTCACTGTTTTACTTGATTAGTCTGTTTATCATGCACTTTACCAGTTATTTAATATTTTTTTTAAATAACTGCATGATTTAGAGACTATTGTCATTTATTATTTAGAAATATTGTTGAATCTCTTTTGGTTTTACTCACCGGAATTGTCTCCATCACTGGTAACAATTTCAGGTCCCTCTAGTAGCAAGGGTGAGGAACCCAAGATTGGTGACTACCTCGTAGTTTTTTTTTTCAGATTCGACGCTTCCTTTGTTTCTACTACAGTTATTTTAATTGTATCTATTATATTTATACTTGATGTTTTTATACACATTTGGGTAAGGGTTTTGAGAAATACACTTGAGATACATGTATATAACACTTATTTACACTATCATCAACTTAGATATTTGTGTGATCTATACTATGCAGGATTTCCACATTTAGGACTTGTCCTGAACTCAATTTATTTTTTGTTGCTTTAAATTACTTTTCGCTACATAATAGATATTAAGACTTGCTAAACTAATTAACGAACTTAATAAGCAACTAATGGATGAATAATTCAGATAAGAGGCTGACTAGGCGTTCGTTAACTAGGTGGGGGTTGACCAAGGATCTATATAAGCCTAGGCTAGGCGGAGCCCAGTTTGTGGTGACTGGGGTCGTCATACTTACATATGGTATTTGGCTTGCGTAAACTTAAAGATATTGCAAGCAAAAAAATAGATCAAGTTTCACATATGCTCGCATGAGAGAAAGTTATTGATTAGTGTACACTCTTTTTCCCTTAGTTATGGTTTTATCCCACCGAGTTTTCCTAGCAAGATTTTTAATGAGGCAATCCTAACAATATTATACTCATCTTAAGATTTATGAGAATGGTATACTCATTTTCTTTTACTAGATTTTTTCCACGTGTTTTTCCTAGTAAAAGTTTTAATGAGGCTCGTTCTCTAAGCAAGTGTCATCCAAAAGGGAGTGTTGTGAAGTATGGATGACCATGAATGCATGCCAACATATTGTGTAGTCATGTAACTTGCATTTATCACTAATGGTACCCCCACTTTATCCATGTATTGTCATGCTACTTGTAACCATATCCAATGCATACTAACTCTTCCATGTATTATCAAACTACTTGTAATGTGTTGCAAGACATGTGGTGTATGTGTTACTTATATGCATTATTTAAGTATGTTTATCATTATAACCAAAGGGCTTATATAAAGGGTACCAACCTCATTGTAGAAACACACTAATATTGAAATAGAAATCTCTACATTTCTCAACTGTAGCTCTCTTCTCTATTTCTCTTCTTCTCTACTTGTTCTAGTATAGTTCTTAATTCATGCTTATCATACTTTAGTTCTACAAGTTCTAGTTTGGTCACAACTTAGTTTACAACAAATACCACTAAACATTAAAAGAGAAGACAAGTGTTTTTACTGAAGGACAATTTTGTCCATAGTTTTTCAACATAGCTTAGGGAGACCTAAGGAATTTTTTTTCCTTAGGAGAGAAGTTGGGGTTCTCATTTCTAATGAAGCTGAACTAAAAACTCTAAATTATCAAGAAAAGTTTTAAAATTTCCCTAAAAAAATTCCTTTTTAGTGAACGCTTCCCTTCGAACCAAATGAGGCTTAGATACAACTATATGTGCAAAAACATCATTAATGGACAAATGAAGGAACATTTAGTGCATGTAAGAAGTTCTTGTAAAAAATGGGTCACCCAATTATTTTCCATAAATGGTTATTTTGAATAGGCTAGCTCTTAAGGAATGGTTTATGTGATAACCCTTTATTAATTCTAGGTCATCGCCCCAAACAAAACCACTATTAACCCAGTACCGACACGTGTCGAGCATGTACAATAGAAATTCCTCTTTTCTAACTACAATTTAACTTGTAGTAGTGCTAAGCGGAATCATTCCTTTTTTCCAACTACTTACACTAAAGATCTTAAACATCACCAATTGTTTGTAAAGATATTTCAATCATCAATTTATGAGGTTTATTGAACTAATTTCATAAGTAGGAGATAATTTTTCAAAATGCTCCTAAATGCTTAATTTTCCTCATATTGGTGGAGGATTTATGTGTCTCAACCACGTTCTAGTTGCACCTATGGTCCTTCAAACACTTAAAGGATTTAATAGTGAAACAACCTTACGTTTTTATGAAAATACCTATTCCTAAATAATAACTACAAATGATGTGTTGTTTAACCTAGATCTTGAATACACCTAAGATTTCTTAAAAGGAAGCGTACCTCTCAATTATCCTAAATAATACCTAGTTAGATTTCTTATATAATACGAATGTGATATTTCTAACTAGTTATTAATCATATCAGTTCCCAACATATTCATGACTATGATAGAAAAATCAATGATTATAGATCATAATAATCTATTCTAACAATGAATTTAAGTATGAAATTATCCTAACATTCATTATTAATCAAACCTAATAAACTACATACAATTGATCTTAGTTCATCTTTAGTCTATAACAAGGAATTTAGCTATAATGACCTGTTACCTTAAGATGGTGATTAGCATTAATCTAAATCTTAACTAACCCAAATTAGGCTCGTGGTTAAGTCCAATGTGCTTTAATTAATGTGTGCGTTTGTTTGCATGATGGTTTGTGTTTGTTCGGAATGTTTATGAGTTTTGGTTGTAGTATAATAGAGAATTTATATACAAGCCTATAATAGGAGAATACATAATAAATAATAAATAGTCGGTATACCAAGTGCGACAAGGGGGTCGTGGAATGAATGCGTACACCCGAGAATACTCGTAGGCATGTCCGGTGAATTTCTTGGCAAGGAAACACATGAGATATGTATTTATATTTATATATATTTGATATATATATTATTAAAAACTAGAACTTTAGTTTTAATTATATGGATCATCGAATCACCTCGAGACAAGCATAAGTTTTGATTGTGTGAGCATATGTGTCACTCTTGGGGTGTATTATTTGCACATCAATTATTCTATTAGTCACAAGATGGTGTGATGCGTATCTTGAGGTAAATCTATGTATTTAAACAAAAAACCTCATACTTATGTCCGTAATCTGATCATGAGCATGAGAGAAAGTTGAGGGTTTGGAGTTTTGATCTTAATGAATCAATCAGAGACTTGATTCAATGTGAGTTAAAGCTCTTAAACAACTAGAAATCCGGAGAACATTACTTTGATAAGTTTAGTTTTTATATTTTCGAAGTTCAAATTGATATTGGATGATGATATCTTTATGAATTATTGTTGTTGTTAAGCGAAAATGGTTTGTTACCTCACTAGATGTCCTCCCTAATGTATTTTGGGAATATTGGATGTGGTTGTAACAATTTGTTGATGGAACAGTGGTTATTGCTCTGTGTATTATCGAGACAGTATAGGGTAGAATGCGCTCCACCAAGCACAGGAGCGCGCTCCTTTCATTAGTGGGGATGAACCCAGCTATAGGAGGGCACTCCACCAAGTAAGGGAGCACTCCCCCGCCCTAGAAAATAGCAAATGCGCTAAGTTTTGATTAGAATTTCATGAGGTCTTAGGGACTGACTTAGGGGTACTAAGTATAGGGTATGAGACTTATATTGATCATAAATGATTTGTGATAGGTACTAGACCCCCGGGAAAAAGTGAGTGACCCAAAAATTTAGGGAATTTGGATACGAAACCTGAATCGAGGTAAGTATGGATTCTCTTATTTATCAATGTTGCCTGACTATCTTAGTATATATAGTTCATGTAGTTTATGGATTGAATGGGGGACTATGTACAATGTAATGGTTTTAATAGATGGAAAATAATTTTTAATGTGATTCACGAGAGTATGTTTTTGAGACTGAGACTAGGTTATATAGGAAATGGGTTACCTTCACAACCTATAAGTAACTTCCTACTCAATTATATAGGTTGCATGGATTACATACTCACTATAGAGTTTTGGATAGAACCATTAGACATTAATGGATTGACTAGACAGTACATCAGCCAATAGGTTGGTCTATCAATCACATTAATGGTGTCGGTGGATAATTGACCCCAATTTTATGAATGAAATGAGAATCACAATGTAATATTCATTTACAGATGGACTTGCATCTGTTATTTATTGAATTTTATGCTTGCTATATTCCTGTTAGTTAACATTGATACATATTGTTATTGGATAATGTTCTTGATTATTATATGGAATGTTGATGGCTTTGTGAATGCTTACTTACTAAACGAGTTGGAGTGCTCATCCCAAATTTAATATTTCATGTTTGTAACCTAGTGCTTCAGCGAAGGGAAAAACAAGATTTAGGGGTCTTATAATCTTCTTTACGATGCTATGATGTAATGAGCCTTTTTGTTCATATATATACAATGTTTGATCTATTTTGTTGTATATGAATAGGTTTGGGAGGTTTATAAATGAGGTTTGGATTTTGATAAACTCTGTATTACTATATATTGTTAATTATTGAAAAGTTTTAATTTTTTTTGCCACGTATACTTTGTATTATTTATTCAATATAGATATACAAGTTGAGTTTACCATGGCTTAATTTGGGTTTTAGATCGAGTATTGCCCTAATTAAGATAGGGGATACTACATTAGCTATGCATGTTTATAGAAAATATCATTAAATCAATAGAAATCATTAATCGAAAATACCTCTATTGAATTGAATTGTTCGTAAGTAATGAGTTCTCCAAAAAAGTAAAAATATGAAAAGATAAATTGTCTCCCTTTTGATAACCAAAACTGAGATCTATATTTACATTATAGACTAATCAAACAAAAACTCAGCATCATTATCTAAAAAACATGTAACCGCCTTCAGCATCATAGCCAACAATTCTTGAAATGTACTAAAGTTGTTGGCTGAATCGTTGGTTCTTGACTTGGAATACTTCGTATTTCACTTGGCCTTTTTCTCAGCGTTGTAGTCTTTAATAAAATTGCTGGACCTTTGAATTTCATGCTCTCAGTGGTCAACACTGTGTTCAGCCTCACTTTTACAATCTCAAAATTTCTGATGAATCAGTGCAAGTCCAAATTAGCATTTTCGATAGTGTTTTCTTCACATTGTTCACGACGATACTTGAATTGTTAGCATGAATTCTTCATTTTCATCAATTATGTGATATTTCTTCCCGATTTTCTTCTTTTCCATCGTTTTTTCCTTTGAAACTCTGAAAACACAAAAATAAGAGAAAACCTAGTGTAATATAATCTTAATCACTCAAAGAAGCCTTAAATATGAAATGAAAACACATTATAATTATGGACTTATCAGGTACACCAAAGTAGCACTAATAACGACTTAATTGGTTGCGAAGCCTCACGTAATGTTCCCCGTCTTTCACGTATTTTGACAAGTCCTATTAAATCACAAATTCAAATTTTTAGAGTTACAACTACTACAAAAATTAAAACGAATAGCGAGGGGTCGTTGTTATTTATGACATATGGCTTACAAGGGTTAGGTTTGACTTATTGACCAAATTTGAGACAAGGTTAGCGACGACCCCGTGACTAATTTTTGGGCAGGAGATTTCCCGCTTAATGAGGAATATCCTTGCATATGTGGCAGTAGGGCTCGCCACGTGGCAACAGGGAGAGGGCCGCGTGAGAGATTAGCGACGGGGTTTGCCTTGTCTCTAATCTTTAGGTGAGAAATCACTTCCTCCTTCCTCATCTTTCCTCTCTCTCTCTCTCACTCTCTCTCAAACCCTAAATCTCCCCATAACAAAAGCTTGACCCTCATCACCTCGCTTCTCATTTCTTTGTCGACACTTAGTCACCTCACCCCGCCTCTCCTCTTCCTCTCTCTCGATCTCCAACCAGCTCCCTCATCTTCTCTCTCTTTCTCTCAACTCCTCTAACATGTCGGTCGCTCCCACCGCGTTGCTCACTGAGCCGTGCTCGCCGCCCCGTTGCTCGCAACCTTGCTGCTTTAGGTGCCGCACTCCGCCGGTTCCGTATGTTTGATTTTTAATTTACCCCTTATTTATTTTAATTAAAATAAATGTGTATATTTATGATGTTTGTATATGAAAAATGTGTAATTGTAATTTTTTTGGTGAAAAATAAAATTGTTCGAATAAAATTTTATAATAAATTTTATGTTGATATGTATGAATTTTTATATTTGTGAAAAACAAAATGTGTAATTGTAATTTCGTTTTTGTATATATTTGTGATGTTTGTATATGATCTTTTATATTAATTTGTATTTTTCGTGATGTGTTATAATATTGGTGAAATAAGTAAAATAATATGTATCGAATGTTGAGTTGACTTAAAATTATTGTTAAAAAAGTAAAATAAAACATTAATGACATACACTTTACTAATATAATCTTGTTTAAATGAAAAAAACAAATTAGACAAATTAAATTTTAATTAGGAAAAAAATAAAGGGCTAATAAATTATTTATATACATATATATATGTACAAACATAAAACACTTTAAAATTAATTAAAGAAAACATATATTAAAAAAATAAAATATATAATTGATTGATATATATATATATATATATATGAATATATAACAACGCTTTTATACTATATATGTAACTTATACTATATGTAATGAAAAAAAAACTTAATCAAACAAAGAAAAAACTTAAAAACAAAATAAAGCACTTCAAAAGTCATACTACATAGATATATATTGAAACAAAATAAAGCACTTCAAAATTAATAATTATGCTAAATATATATTGAAATAAAATTATAATAATATATAATAACCTTTGAAACAAAATGATATATTGCGCGAATTACATGCAAATGCAACTAATTTCGACTAATTATGGTTAACATTCGACTAAAATAAATATCGTGTTTGGTATGTATGTTTGGGGTTCTTTAGGTTTTTCGAGATGTTTTTATCTCGAGATTGGATGTACAACCGTATAGAAGGTGGTTACACTATATTGGAGTTTGTGGCTGGCATGAATGAGTCCATAAAGTTTTCCATGCAACACATCACCACTTTCTTCGATGAAAAGAAAATTCGATGTCTATACTGAAAATGTCACAATGAGACGTACTACAATGTAAAAATAGTAAAGCTTCAGATAGTGAGTTGAGGATTCATTCTACTTGAATATTATTGTTAGACCAAGCATGAGGAGGAATAACTATTAAACGATGTGAATGATGAAGATGATGATCCAATGGACGAATATCTGACATCATATCATCATACAATACACAATCACGGGGGGTTGAGTTTCGATTGGAACCGTGAAGAGGAGCCGAACCCTGAATTCAAAAATTTATTTGAAATGATTGATACGATGAATCAATCATTTTGGTCGGGATGAAAGAAGATGAAAAAACTCTCAGCAATGACACGTTTGTTGACAATAAAGTCGAATAACCATATTTTGGAGCAAGCATTCGACGAAATCTTGCAGTTTTGTAAAGACATGTTGCTTGAAGAAAATCGTTTAGTAGATAACTTTTACAAATGTAAAAGTTTAATGCACTGGTCGGGTCTGCCGTTGAGTTAATCGATATGCATGCTTTATTGGGGATCCGACTTCGAGCTTATGTCTTGTAAGTTTTGCAGAGAACATAAGTTTAACTCCAACAAATGCCTGCATAAGATAATGATTTACATTCCTTTGGCATTTCATTTACAAAGTTTGTGAGCATCGAAAGCTACAGTGAAGCACATGCAATGTTACGCAGAACGTGTTAGAGATGAGGACAATATGCAGCATTGCTCTGATTCCATGGCATGGAACCACTTCAATCAAGTGAACCCTACATTCAGCTCTGATGTTTGTAACATTCAACTTCGGTTATGAAATGATGGGTTCGAACCTTTTGGAATGACCAGCAAATCGTACTCCTCGTGGTCGGTGATTTTAATACAAGACAACTTGCCTTCGTCAAAGTGCATGAAGAAAGAAGTGATGTTCATAACGTTGATCGTACCTGGACTAACTAATTCGTCGCAAAAAATGATCTATTTTTCCAACCATTGGTAAGAGATTTGCAGGATCTTTGGTATTACAGAGTGCCAACCTACGATGTATCGACTAAGACAACTTTCAAATACGTGTTACACTTACATAGACTATCAACTACTTTCGAACCTATAACATATTGTCAGGATGGAGCACATACGGGAGGACAACTTGCTCTTTTTGTATGGATAATACCAACCCTTTCTAGTTGAGGTTCGACAAGAAAACAACTTGGTTCGATTATCACTGACGTTTCTTATCGCTATATTAAAAGGAAAGGAAAGACAAGTCTAATATTTATAGAGATAGAATTGTATTACATAAGCCGCTAACAAAGAAATTAATAGAAGATATCTTGCGTGAAACTGAGGTTTTAGAGCTGATGAAGGTTACTGAATTGAAATTGGATACTATAAACACCAAAGTCTCGAAGAATAGCAGGTGGAGAAAATGAAGCATACTTTTGGACTTACCATATTGAAAAACGAACCTTGTTAGACAAAACCCAGACGTAATGCATATGAAGAAAAATATTTTTGAAAACATTTTCAACATAATCATCCGTGTTTCAGGGTAGACAAAAAATAATGCATAGTCTAGAGATGACTTAAAGGAGGCTTTTTAACAACTAAAGCTTTATCACGATCCAATTTCTAAGAAATTAAAAGGCATGATATGCGCTTAACAAGCAGAGAGAACTGGTATTGTTGTGTAAGTGGATTAAGGACTCGCACTTCCCTGATGGTTGCACATCTAACATCGATCGCCGTGTATATTTTAAGAAGTTGAAGATGTTGGGGACGAAGAGCCATGATTATCATGTATTTATGCAACGACTTCTGCCGATTGCTTTTTAGGAGCTCTTATAGGACGACATATGAATTGTAATTAGCGAGTTAATCATTTTCTTTAGAGATTTAAAAGCTAGAAATTTAAATGTTGAGACTCTACGGCTTTTGTTTGAAAACATTCTAAAAATATTATGCAATTTAAAAAAGAATATGTTCGCCAAGTTTTTTCGACTCAATAGAGCATTTCCCATTTTCATCTGGCACACGAGGCTATCCTTGCTGGCCCAATATAATTTCATTGAATGTATCCTTTCCAGAGGTAATCAATTATACTCGTTGACCATCTACTTTTTCAAAAGAATGAAAAATATTTAAAATATATATCTACCTAATTTACCTATTTGAATGTAGGTAATTTAAACATTTGAAAAATAATGTTAGGAATAAGGAAAGGGTTGAGGGCTCAGTATGCAATGGTTATTTAGAAGAAGAGGCAACTGCGTTTTATTTTTATTATTTTGAGGAACACGTCTCCACCTTGTAAAACCATCCACCCCGTAATTACGATGGTGGAGTCGATCCCACTTAAAATTTTGATGGCATTGATCACGTTTCGTGCGTGATAAATATAACCCGTAATCGAGTTACCGACCACAAGGGTGTAGTGGTGGTAAATACGGGGTCGAATCCACAGGACTTGTGTTTTACTCTAAGTTAACTAAAAATTAGGGGTTTTTAGAAATTCAATGAAATAATTAATTAAACTAGCACAAATAAAAGTTCGTAAAAATAATATCAATGAGAAGAAATCACCTAAGTCTACAGTTCCATAAGCAAGAATCAAGATTATACGAAATTCATGGTCCTCAATCATCCCAAAAAGTTATTAATTCAATTTCTCCTAGATTAGCTATGGAAAATCGGCATCCGCTAGAAATTCCTAATTCCCGTAATTTTGATAGTCAGAACGTTTGTCACTAACTACTTCCCTAATTAATGTATAACCTAAGACATCTGCAATCGGGTTTAACAGATTAACCGCAGTAATTTGGATATGTGGGAACACTAATCCTAAATAACCGGATCGCATCCGCTCCCGATTTAACCTAAATCTAATTGTTGCACACTCAATAATCGAAAGGGTTTGACAGCAAACGGGTAAGTGTTTGTTACTTTATTGGTCTAAGAGTACAATTACACGGATACTAATAGTCCAAATAACTGTAGATTGTCTACCTAAAAGCATGCACTGGCCACATACATACCCTGGATCTAAATCATAATCATTAAAATCAACAACAATGAAATAGGAGAAATTAAATTAAATAATAAAATAATAGACCTCACATAATATGGTATGAATCCATCAACTCGACTTGCTTCCCATCCGACCTAGGCAAAGAGTTGATTAGCCGATCATCGTCGTCGAAGAAAGTCGATGTTAAAAAATAATAGTCGGCGTTCTTCTCAATAATACATAAGTTCCTAATATATAAAACTACTAAAAATTGGTCTCGGGGGTGAGAGAAACTAATTTTTGGGTTTGGGGAGGTGACTCGTGCGCTGAGGAGCATCGTTTGACTGTTTTTACCTTGAAAATGGGTGTCCACCATGTGTCAGCATGCTATTGGCTCGTTCCTGCTGTCGCTGCTGACGTGGTGCAACCAGATTGGCCGAATGATGTGTCGATGATGCGCTGGCGCTTTGAAGTTGGGAGATTGCCCGCCACTTGTTGGCTTTTAATTGGACGAACACGCTACCAATGACAAGCTGGCGGGCCGAGCGAACGCCACGTGGCACGCAAAACTCGGAAGAGAATCGCGCGAATCGGTTTGAAATTCAGGGAGTTTGTGCTGACACACATACCAAGGCAGATCGAAGAGTAGCTGAAATGAGGAGAAGAGTGCAGTGTGTGACGTGTACTGTGTTTGCTGACTCGGTGACTGTTGATTGTTGGAGAATGCTTCGTCGTGCTGACGTGTCGTTACCTGATTGGCTGAACGCTGATGTGGCAGCTCCCAATTGGTTGAAATATGATGTCTCCTATTCTAACCAGTACGCAACACGTAAATCAAGGCAAACTGTCTAGCATTCAATCACTGCATGTAAATACTCTATTTTGAGTATTTTTCCGCCACGAATTCAACCGCACATTCCGTATCACCTAAAAACAACCAAAAAAATATAATTAAATATATATTTTAGATACATTGCATAATTAAATATACTAAAATAAACTACTAAATAAATATAAATACTGACTTATCAAATACCTCCAAACTTAAGACTTTGCACATCCCGAGGAAAGGTGTAAATGACAACATAAACTAAATTAGATCCCTAACATAAATATGCACTGACTCAACTAATCCTATACCCGACCCAAATTCATGGAGTTCCTTTGGTTTACATAGTCACCAAATTAACAAGCAACTCAGAAAATTTCAGAGTTATAATATGTTAAGACTCGCAACCCAAACACAAGTAAGATCCCAGTTCTAAGACATAGATCAGGTCAAGACAAAGGCCGTCAACTACTTACAAGTTTTCTTGGTCTATACATTCAAACACACAAATTCAAAATTCTCACTTAATATAGAGAAAGCACTCAAACTAAATCTTTTATTTGAGGAGTTTTACAACTTTCGCCTTTATTTATTATTTATTATTTTCTTTTCACATTTTTTTTCTTCAAATCTTTTGTTTTTTCAACTAATACGATCCCTGCTCCATTTCCTATAGACTGATTTTCTCACTTTTCCCACCACAAGTTTCCCTACTCCATTTCTTATGGAAACTTGTAGGACACTATTTTTTTTTAAGAAAAAATCCTGTTAGTCCTTATCACTTTCACTATAATCAAGCGAATCCCCTAATGTGAGTTAAAATAATATCACTTGCACAAATTTTACCGTCTACTTATTTTTTTTATCAAGCACAAAGTCCAACCATCATCTAAGTCCTTAATCATTAAATAATAAAAATGCAGAGCTACGAACTCAACCGAGTGTTTCTCCTAATTTTCTCTAAGTTTCAAGTCAAAAAGGCAACTATAAATTACTCATCCAAAACCAAAGACATGAACAAAGTTTCGGGTGACTCTAAATAAGTATAATATATATATATATATACATATATGCATGAAAGTGTATCATATCCTAAAGAAATGAGATAGGAATATGAATGGACAAGAAATGAAAGAAATGGAAGAAATAATATAAAACACCATAATTACCATCCAATATCTGCATATGCATAAAAAAATAAACGATCTCACCTGCGGTCTTTCGCAAAAGAATCCATCCAAAACATTCCACCATCCCTAAAACACCCCAAAACTTATTCTGAACCTTGTCCTCAAGGTTCAAAACAAGTCGAGATGTCCACACGTAGAAAACAAATAAGATGGTGAAAGAACATGATAAATATAAGATGAAGGAAACGATACAAATTCATGCAAAATGATAAAAAAAAATGAAAATAAATAAACTAAATGATACTTTTTAAAGTTTAGGCTGCCTCCCAATAGCGTTTTTGGTTAAAGTCGTTTGCTCGACTTGGTCCGAGTCTGTTAATCAGTATAGACTGACGTTGCAAGTGAGAGTACCTCCACATTATGGCTCGAGAAGTCTTCATAGAAGATCTTCAATATGTGGCCATTCACCTTAAGCGCATTACTAGTCTCCAAACTTTGAACCTCCACTTCTCCGTGATCATACACCTCAGTTACAACATATGGTCATGTCCACCTTGATCTCACCTTACTTGCAAAAATCTTAAGACGTGACTGAAATAAAAACACTTTCTAACCAACAAGAAAACATTTCCTAGAGAGATTGCTATCATGGAACGCTTTCATTTTTTCTTTATAAATCCCTGCATTTTCATTCACGTCGTTCCTGATTTCCTCCAATTATGGGAGAGTGAGCTTTCTCTCTTTTCCTGCTTCATCGAGCTTCATATTAAGTTGTTTCATAGCCCAGTAAGATTTATGCTCGAGCTCGAATGGCAGGTAGCAAGCTTTACCGAACACAAGGCGATATGGGGACATCCCAATTAGCGTTTTAAATGTCGTTCAATAAGCCCTCTGCCTGGCCACTCGTTTGAGGATGATATGCTGTAGACGTTCGATAAGTGACATCGTACCTCCTTAGAAGACTTTTAACAATACGGTTGCAGATGTGAGCGCCTCTATCACTGATCAGGGCACGTGGGATACGAATTTTTTTGAAAATCCTAGATTTGAGGAATTCACATACCACTTTAGAGTCGTTCGTGCATGTAGCCTTAGCTTCCACCCATTTAGACACGTAGTCCACTGCCAATAGTATGTAAACATTACCAAATGACATTGGAAACGATCCCATAAAGTCTATACCCCAAACGTCAAATACCTCACAAATATGAATCGGGTAAGTGGAATTTGGTCCCAATGACTAAGGTTACCAGTTTTCTGATAGTTAGGACAAGTCTTAGTAAACACGTATGAATCATGGAAAATGGTGGGCCAATAAAACCCACTCTCAAGAACTTTCCTAGTTGTCCGACGGGGACCGAAGTGGCCACCGCAGGCCTAAGTATGACAAAAATCAAATATGGAGTGACTCTCAATTTGAGGAACACAACGCCTGATAACCTGGTCGGAGCAAAATTTCCATAAGTTTAGGAATCCCATACATAGTACTTAGCATCGCTATTTTATTCTTTTGAGCCTTTGAAAGGTGAGAAGATAGCTTGTCCGAGGTGATATAGTTCATTAAATCAGTGTACCAGGGGAGATCTTCAATAACGGCATAGATGTACTCATCAGGGAAATCATCCTTAGGAGGAGTAGGACTCTCACCATTCTCAATTCTGCTTAGATGGTCTGCGACTAGATTCTTTGCACCGCATTTATCTTTGATTGTGATGTCAAACTCCTTTAGTCGGATTATCCATCTAATGAGCCTAGGTTTGGCATCTTTTTACTCATCAGGTGCTTCGAGGCAACATGATCGAAGTAAATGATAACCTTGGTTCCCAAGAGATAAGGCCGAAACTTCTCAAGTGCGAAGATAATGACAAAGAGCTCCTTCTCGATAGTGGTGTAGTTCATCTGAGCTGCGTTTAGAGTACGAGAAGCATAGTAAATGACATGTGAAGATCTCCCGACTCTCTGTCCTAAGACTGCACCCACTGCATAATTATTAGCATCACACATAATCTCAAACGGAAGCTCCCAATTAGGGGCCTGAATCACTGGTGTGCTAGTAAGTGCGTCTTTCAGTGCATCAAATTCACTCTTACATGCCTTATCAAACTCAAAAGGTACATCCTTTTGAAGTAGATGGCATAGGGGTTGTGCGATCTTTGAAAAGTCCTTGGTGAAATGACGGTAAAAACTGGCGTGTCCAACGAAAGATCTAATCTCCCGTACATTCGTAGGGTATGGAAGTTTCTTGATAACATCAATTTTAGCTTGGTATATCTCTACGCCCCTGGCTGAGATAATGTGTCTCAAAATAAGACCTTAGTCCACCATAAAATGACATTTTTCATAGTTCAGAACCAAGTTCTTCTCGATACGCCTGCGGAGTACCATTGTCAGATTGCAGAGACAACTATTGAATGAATCACCGTAAATAGTAAAGTCATCCATGAAGACCTCAATGAAAGGTGGCAGGTGCATTGCATAATCCAAAGTGCATGCACCGATAGGCAAAAGTGCCAAACAGATAGGTGAAGGTCGTCTTTTCTTGGTCTTTAGGCGCTACCTGTATTTGATGAAAACCGAAATAACTGTTAAGACAACAATAATGAGAACGACCAGCCAGTCTCTCCAACATCTGATCAATGAATGGTAGGGGGAAGTGATCATTCTTGGTGGAAGCGTTTAATTGCTTGTAGTCAATGCGTACCCGCCATCCATTTTGAATGCGGGTTGGAACCAACTCACCATGTGAATTAGTGACTTTCATTTTCATAGGGACCACCTGGATAGGACTTACTCATTTACTATCAGAGATGGGGTAAATCATGTCAGCATCAAGGAGCTTTAGTATCTCCTTCTTCACGACATCCATCATGAGTGGATTGAGCCTCCTCTGGGCTTCTCTCGTAAGTTTTGACCCTTCTTCCATGTATATATGATGCATGCAAGTAGAAGGGCTCAAACCTTTAATATCTATTATGGTCCACCCAATAGCCTGTTTAAACTCCCAGAGTACTCGAATGAGCCTTTCCTCCTCTAAATGTGTAAGTTTGGCTGAGATGATCATATAGAGTGTGTCATTATCACCCTAAAACATATACTTTAGGTGCTCAGGTAATGGCTTCAGCTCAAGTATGGGAGCTTTAACAAAGGAGGGAGAAAGTTCGGAGTCAGAAGTAGGCAACTCCAAATGATAGGCACTTGGGGACAAGGGTTGAAATGAATCCAACTCGAAAACAACATCCTCGACATCAGTATCGAAGGTCAGACCACTCTCGTGGATTTGAGTAGTGTCGAGATGATGCTCTAACACTACTTTAACTTCATCATCACCACTTGTGAGCAAGGTCTGCTCAACGAGTGGATCTACACAGTCCATGAGACACACCACATACGACAAATCACTAGGGTATCAGCATCATAGATGTTAAAATTGATGACTTCACCGTCAAACTCCATGGTAAGTGATCCATCATCAATATCTATTTTCGACTTTGCCATTTTCTAAAATGGACAACCAAGGAGTACTGACGAAGCATTGGGGAATGGCTCGTCCTTCGTATCTACCACGTAGAAGTCAATAGGAAACACGAAATCGTTCACTCAGACTACAATGTCCTCGAGAACACCAACATGTCTGACAACGGAATGGTCTGCCAATTGAATGACGATACCAATCTCCTCTAATGGGCTTGCATACAATGTCTCATAAATAGACAATGGCATGACATTAATGGAAGCGCCATGGTCGCACATAGCGCTCTGAATGCTTACATCACTTATAACACAAGGTACTGAGAACATTCCAAGATCCTTGCATTTAGAAGGCAACTTCTTTTGTAGGATAGCCGTGATGGTTTCTCCTATTTGGACTTTTTCGTTGCCTTTTAGTTTCCATTTGTTAGTGCATAGTTCCTTAAGAAACTTTACGTACCTAGGGACTTGCTTCAGAGCGTCGAGGAGTGGAATATTGATTTCCACTCGCTGAAAGGTCTCAATAATTTCTTTCTCTTCCTCCTTTTTCTTATCTAGGATGAGTCACTATGGAAAATGAGGTTTGACCTTAAATGCGGGTGGTGCTCCCTTTTGAGTAGTTACCATCTGTTTATGAGTCACTACTACCTTGTGTTCGTCCTCATTTGCCTAGTCTTTGGTATCAGATGACCCATTGTTCATTTTGGGCTCTTTACTACTTCGGAGTGTAATCGTGTTAGCGCTCGCGTTAGGATTCGAGTAAGGTTGCGAAGACAACTTTCCTTTATCATTGAGACGTCCATTCTACTGTGTCATTTGGTCCATTCGAGCTTGAAGAGTTTGGACTGCCGAATTGGTTTCGATGATGGATTTCTCGGTGGTAGCACTAAATTGGCCTTTTTCACTCATAAATTGGCTTTGTTGATTTATAAAGTCTTTCATCATATCCTCGAGTGAAGATGAATTATTGGAGCATGTAGGCAACAGTTGACCTCTAGGGATGAATGTCTGATAGTTCTGATTTTGAGGCCCGTAACTTATGTTTGGGTTGTTCCTCACCATTACATGATTATATGTATTCCCGAATAGGACTCTAGATGGTCCCTGGAACTGATTACCCATGGCATTAGCCTGTTACTTGTCCTCAAAGAGAGTAGGACATTCATCAGTTGCATGATTTGTGGCAGTATAGAAGCCATAAGCTTTGAATTGCGCTTTGCCAGAGGAGACGAAACGTTCCATCGTGGAGGTTAATCAGTCAATTTTTTGGTCAGTGGAACTCGGGACACTCCCTGCAGTTTGACTTCGGTAAGCAGTAGCATCAAGGCGTGACCGCTGTGCGATGTCCTCATATAATTGCTTGATTTGGGCTGGAGTTTTGTCCATAATGTGATGCCCACACGCATTATAAATCATGCGTCATTGTATGGGCGACATGCCAATGTAGAAGAATCGAACTATGGCCTTCTCAGACTGGCCATGCTGCGGGCAATTGACAATCAATCGCTTATAGCGATCCCAATATGCACCAAATCAGGGAAGTATTCATTCAAAAAACGTGGTTGCCATTTCATTCTAGGAGTTAATGCAGCCATGCAGAAGGTAGAAAAGCCATTCCTTGGCTTTGTCTTTAAGGCAAAATAGAAAAGATCTGATCTTGGCCATTTCCTCGTCCGTATTGGAGGGTTTCATTGACTTGCAGGTAGTATGAAACTCTTTTAGAAAAGTGACAGGATATTCATTCTCGCAACCATGGAAGGACGGTAGGAGATGAATGAACCTAGACCTCAACTCAAAGTCTCCGGCATTATCCGGGTAGTTGATGCAGAGGGGTTGTTGCGCCAAAAGAGCTTGAAGTTCTTGATTGGTGTGACCCATGGTGATTTGCAATCATATTACAAGGATTTTGGCCTTCTTGTTGCCTAAGTTGGGTCTCTCTAATCCACCTATAAAATGTTCTCTTCGCTGCAGGATCAAAAGGTAACAATGAACCAGCCGATTTTGACCGAGTGAAGTGTGGTAGCATAAAACAAAAAAAGAAAACAAAACGAAAGAAACCTAAACTCAAAGTAAGGACTAAGTCCCAGACAACGATGCCAAAATTTGATCACGTGTCGTGCGTGCCAAATAAAATCCGTAATCGAGTTACCAACCACAAGGATGTAGTAGTGTTAAATACAGGGTCAAATCCATAGGATTTGAGTTTTACTCCAAGTTAACTAAAAATTAAGGGTTTTCAGAAATTCAATGAAATAATTAATTAAACTAGCACGAATAATTAATCATCTTAAAAAGTTATTAATTCAATTTCTCCAAGATTAGCTATGGAAAATCGACATCCGCCAGAAATTCCTAATTCCCCTAATTTTGATAGTCATGACGTCCGCCACTAACTACTTCCCTAATTAATGTATAACCCTAGACATCCGCCAATCGGGTTTAACACACTAACTGTAGTAATTTGGATCTGTGGGAACACTAATCCTAAATAGCTGGATCGCATCCGCTCCCGATTTAACCTAGATTCAATTGTTGCACACTCAATAACCGAAAGGGTTTGACGGCAAATGAGTGAGTGTTTGTTACTTTATTGGTTCAAAAGTACAATAACACGGATACTAATAGTCCAAATAACTATAGATTGTCCACCTAAAAGCATGCACTGGCCACATACATACCGTAGATCTAAATCATAATCATTAAAATTAACAACAATGAAATAGGAGAAATTAAATTAAATTAAATAATGAAATAATAGATCTCACATAATATGCCATGAATTCATTATCCAGACTTGCTTCCCATCCGACCGAGGCAAGAAGTTGATTAGCTGATCATCGTCGTCGAAGAAAGTCGATGCTAAAAAACAATAGTCGTTGTTCTTCTGAATAATACCTAAGTTTCTAATATATAAAACCACTAAAAATTGGTCTCGGGAGGTGAGAGAAACTAATTTATAGGGGTTGGGAGGTGACTTGTGCGCCCAGAAGCATCGTAGGGCTATTTTTGGCTTGAAAATAGGTGTCCGCCGTGTGTCAGCACGCTATTGGCTCGTTCCTGCTATCGCATTAATGTGGCACAATCGTATTGTCCGAATGATGTGTCAATGACGCGCTAGCGCATTGATGTTGGGTGATTGCGCGGCACATGTCGACTTTTAATTGGACGAACACGCTGCCAATGACAAGCTGATCCGTTGAGTGAATGCCACATAGAACACAAAACGCGGAAGAGAATCGCGCGAATCGGTCTAAAATTCTTTGAGTCTGTGCTAACACGCATCCCGAGGCAGATCAAAGAGCAGCTAAAGCGATGAGAACAGTGTAGTATGTGACGTATACTATGTTTGTTGACGCGACGACTGCTGATTGGTGGAGAATGCTTCGTTGCGCTGATGTGTCGTCACCTGATTGGTCAAATGCTGACATGGCAGCTCCCAATCGGTTGAAATAAGTTGTCTCATATTCTACCTACTGCGCAACGCATAAATCGAGGCAAACTATTTGACATCTCATCACTGCATGTAAATACTTTATTTTGAGTAGTTTTCCATCACGAATTTAATCGCGCACTCCGTTTCACCTATAAACAACCAAAAAAACATAATTAAATATATATATTTTGGATACTTTTCATAATTAAATATACTAAAATAAACTACTAAACATATATAAATACTGACTTATCAGGCAACTTCTAAAATCTCACAAAACCAGGTCGAGCATTTGGGAAAGCATAGAAGCGTTATCTCACGAATGATGAGTGTAACATCACACACACATATGTGTTATTTAATTGTCATGAAGTCATTCCTTTCGTAACTAATGCATAAAGACGTGACAATACACAATTTTCAAGCTAATAGTTTAATAGCTAATTTTTTGATTCTATTCAATCATAATCTTTGGTTTCTTTCGTCTCCTATTAGGTCGTACGTATCGGATTTGTAAGCCAAACAACCATATTTCACATAAAGTTCAATTGATGAACATTTTGAGAAACAATTCTCAACTTGATTCCAACAATTTGTAAGTCATTAAAAAACACATATTAACATAATTCTTCTTGTCCTATTATTTAATTGAAAATGTAGTTTATTATAAAAAAATATTTCGACTGTAGGCGCCAAAATATATTCAAGATGAAACACTTCTAATGCTTTTGTATGGTCCAAGTCGGCTTTGCACTATATATCATGTGTATTGACGCGCGCCGAACACGTCAAATAAAATAAAATTTCCTAAATCAACTATTTTGTAGAATAGTGGCAAAGGGTCAATCCCACAGAGACTGGTTGTCTTTCTTAGGTAAAAACAACAAAAAAAAAGAAAATCGGTGGTTTTAAAATAAATATTAATTTAACTAACTAATCTATATAAACTAAATAAATAAAATAACTAAACTAATTTCTAAAACAATTAATTAATAATTAATTAACACCTAAATAACACCTAAATCTCCAGTTCCACAAATCAGAATCAAGATTCAATAGCAATCATGGTCTTCAATCTTTCCGAAAAAGTCATTAATTTAAATTCTCCTAGATTAGTTAAAGAAAATCGACATCCGCCAGAAATTCCTAGTTCCCCTAATTTCGAAAGTTAGGACGTCCGCGACTAACTATTTCCCTAATTAATGTATAACCCTAGACATCTGCCAGTCAGGTTTAATACACTAACCGCAGTAATATAGATCTGAGGGAGCACTAATCCTAAATAACTGGGTCAGAACCGCTATCAATTTAACTTAGATTCAATTGTTGTACATTCAAACACCGAAAGTGTTTTACGGCAAACGGATGAATGTTTATTACTTTATTGGTCTAGAAGCACAATTACACGGATACTAATATTCCAAATAACAGTAGATTGTCAATCTAAAAGCATGCATTGGCCACATACATACCCTAGATCTAAATCATAATCATTAAATCAACAACAATGAAATAGGATAAATTAAATTAATAAAATAATAAAATAAAAGATCTCACGTAATATGCTTTGAATCCATGATCCCGACTTGCGTCCCCTTCGACTTAGGCAAGAAATTGATTAGCCGGACATCATCGTAGAAAATTTACACTAAACACTAATAATAAATCTCTAAAAAATACTAATTAATTCTTATTCGCATAATACCTAGGTTCCTAATATATATAAAAAATACTCCAAATTGTACTCGAATACTAATTTTAGGGGTTAGGGACGTGACTCGTGCGTCGAGGAGGATTGTAGGAGTGTTTTTAGATCAAAAATCGGATTCTGCCATGTGTCACAACGTGATTCGGTGTTTTAGAACCGTAGCTCCACGTGTCTCAACGCCATTGGACCACTACTGCACTGCCTTTGATGTGTCGCGACATCATTCGCCGAACTCCTGGCGCGTTCGGTTGTATGTGGTGAGTCACCGCCACGTGTCCTCGTGTGATTGGCCGAACCACGTCAATTTGACGCGCTGGACCAGTAAGATAGCGCAATGTGTACGTGCGCTGGCAGAGAAAAATCGCACGAACATTAAGAGAAAATCTAGGAGTTTGTGCACGCACGAATCTCGAGGCAAATCGATGGAAGCTGTGCGATGAGAAAATAAGGCAGTGTGTGACGTGGCCTTATGGTGCTGACACGGCGGCCCGTGATTGGTGGGGACGATTGTAGACGCTACATGGCAGAGTATTATTGGAGGAGAACCAATGAGTGACATGCTATTGTGCAGCTGCAGTGACGCGTAGCGCTGACGTGTCGTAACCCGATTGGTCTTACGCTGACGTGTCATCACCTAATTGGCTGAAATATCCTGTATGCTATTCGACCCACTGAGCAATACTCCATTTTGAGTATTTTTCCGCCACGAATTCAACCGCGCACTCCGTTTTACCTAAAAAGACCAAAAAATATAATTTAATATATATTTTAAATACTTTTAATAATTAAATATACTAAAATAGATTACTAAAAACCTAAAAATACTGACTTATCAAATACCCCTAAACTTAAGACTTTGCACGTCCCGAGCAAAGGTGTAAACGACAACACATACTAAACTAGACTCCTAATATAATAATGCACTGACTCAACTAATCCTATACCCGGCCCAAATTCATGGAGTTCCTTTGGTTTACATAGTCACCAAATTAACAAGTAACTCAGAAAATTTCAAAGTTATGATATGTCAAGTCTCACAACCTAAACACAATTAAGATCACACTTTCAAGATAAAGACTCGGTCAAAACAAAGGCCATTAACTAATCACAAGTTTTATTGGTCTATTACTTAATATAGTGAAAACACTCGAACTAAATCTTTTATTTGAAGAGTTTAACAACTTCTGCCTTTATTCATTATTTTTATTTTACTTTTTTTCTCATTTTTTTTCTCCAAGTTTTTTTTAATACGGTCCTTGCTTCTTCCTATGGACCTATTTTCTCACTTTTTTCCACCACAAGTTTCCCTGCTCCATTTCCTATGGAAACCTGTGGGACACTCTACACTAAGAATACTCCTGTTAGTATTTCTCGCTTTCACTATAATCAAGCAAATCCCCCAATGTGGGTTAAAATAATATAACTTGCACAAATTTGCCCGTCTACTCATTTTCGTTATCTAGCACCAAATTTAACCATCATCTAAATCTCTAATCATGAAATCATAAAAATGCGGAGCTACGAACTCGATTGAGTGTTTCTCCTAATTTTCTTTAAGTCTCGAGTCAAAAAGACAACTGTAATTTACTCATCCACAACCAAAGGCATGAACAAAGTTTTGGGTGACTCTAAAATAAATAAAACATACTAAATATATACATGAAAGTGTATCAATTCCTAATGAAATGAGAAAGGAATATGAATAGAAAAGAAATGAAAGAAATGGAAGAAATGATATAAAACACCACCATTACCATCCAATATCCGTATATAACCGCATAATAAAAAAAATTAAAACTATCTCACCTGCGATCTTTCGCAAAAGAATCCCTCCAAATCAATCCACAATCCCTAAAACACCTCCAAACTTATTACAAACCTTTTCCTCAAGGTTTAAAACTAGTCAAGAAGTCCAAACATATAAAACAAACAAGATGGTGAATGAATATGATAAAAATATGATGAAAGAAATGATACAAAGTCATGCATAATATAAAGTTTCTAAAAACTAGTGAACGCACAAAATTTCTCATGTGTGGGTGATTAAGGAAACTATGAAATAACAATCATAACAAGAGCAACAACTAGTAAACATAGGAGTTAACTAAAAAGATTCCAATCAAGTCTTGCGAGCCCGAAGTCTTTCAACTAAGGGTGAAATCAACAAGATGATGGAATGAAATTTAGGGTTTTGGGTCTATGCAAAAACCTGCCACTAATGCAGCGAATTAAGTTAGGTATGTCTCAACCAAGTCTCAAAACACCTAAAATCCTATAAACATATTAATTACTTAAAAAAATAATGCTCAAATTATGTTAAAAATGTAATCCAAAGTCAAACCTACAAAACTTAGCGCTCCAACCTTCCATCACCTGTAAAAATAAAAAAACCGAATTATAGTGTTATTAAAAATAATAAAAAACTAAAACTGAACTAAAACTAAAATAAATGCAAGAAATAAATAAAAATAAATGAAAAATAAAGTTGGGCTGCCTCCCAACGAGCCGCCTTTCTTTGAAGTCTTTGGCTAGACTTAACATGATTGGTCACGTGATGCCCTCTCTTTTAGAGATGTCAACAACGAATGGCGCATCTACGTATTTGGGCAATGAAGCATGCACGCCCTCTTTCAGATTTAGGAGCTCATCCGAAACTTCCAACACAAAAGAATATATCGTATCAGGCTCGTCAAACACAAAGGTGTCGGCATTGTAGAAGATCTGCAAATTAACGCTCCCTTACTTCCACCCCTTTATAACGTATACCAAATGTGCATGGGAGGGTGGGTGGTTGCACCAACACCAGAGGTTGGTCTTCCTCGCTCTCTATTTGCGGCATCTCCGGCTTGTCTGAATTGACATCAATGTCCATCTCATCTTCTCCCTCATTTAACATAATGACAATCTCTGGCTCAATTTGAAAGACTTCACATTCTTTGGATGTGTCTATCAAATAGTCTTCCATCTGTGTATCCTCTTTCACCTCAAGACTCGTCAACGTATCAACGCTCACATCCTCCTTTGGGTTAAAAGTTGGTTGTGTACTACACAACTCTGCTTCATCGATTTTTCTTTGACGACTAGCAATATACTGATCTAAGTCAGTTACCAAGTCCTTCGATCCTGGATAACTAAAATCAAGTTTTCATATGTTATGACAAACTCGTCGACAGTTTTGCACACTTTCTATCATTTGATATCTCATTTGCATCACCATATTTTCCAAGGAGAGGCTTTGATGAAACTGTTGATTTCCTTCATGTTGAGGAACCTGTGAGTGTGACATGAATCCAGAGAAGTCGGGTTGTGGCGATGCATAGTTAGAATAGTGATAATTCTCACACTATGGATGATATGGACAATTATGTACGGAATGAGAATAGTCTCCACAAATTTCGCAAACCTCGACTTGTTGCACAAAAGAATTCCTGTTAAAATATTGATATCTATTATGTGGCATACCTACCCCATTCGCATTATAATAATGTGAGTCTTCATATCAACTATAATTATGGGAGTAGGAGAAGTCCATCGCGGGGTTGACTTGCATTTCACCAGAGGAGATGAGATGTTCCATCATGGAGATTATTCGGTCAAGTTTCTGGTAAGTGGAACTCGAGATATTGCCTGGATACATGTTAAGAGCAAAGAACTAAATAGGCAAAATAAAAAATAAAAAATAAAAATAAAAATAACAATAAACCAAAGAAAGAAATATACCAATCCCCAGCAACGGCGCCAAAAATTTGACGCGCGCCGAACACGTCAAATAAAATAAAATTTCGTAAACCAACTATTTTGTAGAATAGTGGCAAAGGGTCGATCCCACAGAGACTGGTCGTATTTCTTAGGTTAAAACAAAAAAAAGAAAATCAGGGGTTTAAAATAAATATTAATTTAACTAACTAATCTGTATAAACTAAATAAATAAAATTACTAAACTAATTTCTAAAACAATTAATTATTTATTAATTAACACCTAAATAACACATAAATCTCCAGTTCCACAAATCAGAATCAAGATTCAATAGCAATCATGGTCTTCAATATTTCCGAAAAAGTCATTCATTTAAATTCTCCTAGATTAGCTAAAGAAAATCGACATCCACCAGAAATTCCTAGTTCCCCTAATTTTGATAGTTAGGACGTCTGCCACTAACTATTTCTCTAATTAATGTATAACCCTAGACATCCGCCAATCAGGTTTAACACACTAATCGCAGTAATATAGATCTGCGGGAACAATAATCCTAAATAACCAGGTCACAAGCGCTACCGATTTAACCTAGATTCAATTATTGTACATTCAAACACTGAAAGAGTTTTACGGCAAATGGGTGAATGTTTGTTACTTTATTGGTCTAGAAGAACAATTACACGAATACTAATATTCCAAATAACAGTAGATTGTCAATCTAAAAGCATGCATTAGCCACATGCATACCCTAGATCTAAATCATAATAATTAAATCGACAATAATGAAATATGAGAAATTAAATTAATTAAATAATAAAATAAAAGATCTTACATAATATGCTTTGAATCCATGATCCCAACTTGCTTCCCCTTCGACTTAGGCAAGAAATTGATTAGCCAGACATCATCGTAGAAAATCTACACTAAAAACTAATAATAGATCTCTAAAAAATACTAATTAATTCATCTTCTCTTAATACCTGGGTTCCTAATATATAAAAATACTCCAAATTGTACTCGGATACTAATTTTAGGGGTTAGGGATGTGACTCGTGCGTCAAGGAGCATCATAGGGGTGTTTTTAGATCAAAAATCAGATTCTGCCATATGTTACAGCATGATTCGCTATTTTAGAACCGCCGCTCCACGTGTCTCAACGCCATTGGACCGCTGCTGCACCGCCTCAGATGGGTCGCCGCATCGTTCGCCGAACTCCTGGAGCGTTCGGTTGTATGTGGTGAGTCACACCATGTGTCCTCGTTTGATTGGCCGAACCACGTCAATTTGACGCGCTGGACCACTAAGATAGCGCCACGTGCATGTGCACTGGCGGAGAAAAATCGCGTGAACATTGAGCGAAAATCTGAGAGTTTGTGCATACACAAATCTTGAACCAAATCGATGGAAGCTCTGCGGTGAGAAAATAAGGCGGTGTGTGACGTGGCCATGTGGTGCTGACGCGACGGCCTGTGATTGGTGGGGACGATTGTAGACGCTACGTGGCAGCGTATGATTGGAGGAGAACCAATGAGTGACATGCTATTGTGCAGCTGCTGTGACGCGTGGCGCTGACGTGTCGTAACCCGATTAGTCTTGTGCTGACGTGTCATCACCTTATTGGCTAAAATATCCTGTATGCTATTCGACCCACTACGCAACACGTATTTCGAGGCAAACTGTCCGGCATCCAATCACTGCAAGTAAATACTCCATTTTGAGTATTTTTTCGTCACGAATTTAATCGCGCACTCCGTTTTACCTAAAAATGACAAAAAAAAATTAAATATATATTTTAAATACTTTTTATAATTAAATGTGCTAAAATAGACTACTAAAAACCTAAAAACATTAACTTATCATGTATCTTGTTAATAGCTATAAGTTTCACATAGTGTCACATAGCGCAAACAATGATACACATAGTAGCTGGATGTGTGTAAAAGGCACAAATTACGTTCAATGTGATAACAATTTCTATGATGAATCGCAATAAGTGATACAAATCGAATATGGTGGATCCATACATACAATGTTGTTCAAGTGTGAATGGTTCGATCCCATGCTTAATTTTGGGACAAAAGGTCACCACTCTTTAAAAGTCGTTGGTGTACATCAAATTATGCAATTGAATAAATATGAGTCTTTCATACTAGCCATTTAAGCTAGTTAAGTGTAGTTTATTTCATGCATAAGTGTAAGAAGTGCACAAAAAAATTGGCAAGCAACGTGCAAACATCAAGCAAAGTTCATCGATGAACATAACTTAGTCGAGAACATTGACAGTGCGCCTAAAAAGCAATACGTCTTTCAGAAGCAGCTATTTAAGCATGATACTATGGTTGATATTAGCGAAAACGTTGCAATTTCGCTAATGGTGCACACATGTCAGACATTGTTGAAGAAGACCGTAACAACCTAATATTTATTGACACTATTAATGAGTTTATTTTCAGACTCGGATGCTAGTTCATATCTACATAGATACCTCAGATATGCTAGAACACGTCTAACTGGGCTTAAATCATTATTTGTGTATTACGGTTGCATAATTGCGATGTTAATTATTATTTATTTTATAACTAATCGCATGTCTATATTTATATTTTCATACCGTATGAGGCTGCGTGATGGGTAAATACCTCATAAAGCGTGTCGATGTAAGTATTGATAGGCGTAGAAAGGGTACACTAAATTTGATAATACTAACTTGAATAAAATAACAAAGAATCAAGGTAGATACATGAAATGGAGAATCAAACTTTAGTCTAAGTCATAATAATGAGGTAAATCAAGGATTGACGCACGTCGATATGCTTATCAGGACGTAAGACACTGGGTGTCGGGTAATCGGGAGTTAATGTGACTGCAATTATGTTAAATATATGACAAAACACACTAACCATATGTAATTGTGTGCCTAGGTGAGTTAATTTGATTTAAGATAAAATAAAGTCCTATAGTTGGATAGGAATTAATTGAACCCTTGATCAACCTAGTGACAATCCTAGAATACATATAACAAGGCAAGAGGAGTGGCTTTCATGTGGGAGAAGTGACTTTCAGGTGGCACAAGTGGTTTCATTTGGGAACAAGTGATATTGAGTGAGGACACATGTCTTAGTAGTTAACTAATAGTAAATAAAAAACTTGGCTAATTAATCCACTTTCTAATATAAGTATATAAGGCCTATACTTAGTGGAGGAGCTTGACGTGTGCATTTGATGTAACTACTCAAATTAATTAAACTAGGATTAACATTAATCTCGATGATTAATGGTCATAATTCGACGTTACATGGATAACTTGGTTGACTCAGACAGAAGAACTGATGTAATATGCTATTTATGGATAATGGTTGTATATAAGTGGTGTTTGAAATCATTAGTAGTGTATTGCACTATATGTATGTATGTTGCTATCGGGCGAGTTGGTGTGACTGGTGTTCGCCTCGAAAGGCGTGTGAATGCGGGTATCAGGTAGGCAAACAAGAGTTACACTAGGAAACTCGACTAATTCACATTAAGATGACTAGTTAATCAATAAAAATGGATAACGTAACCATAGGCTAAGTAGATTAAAGTAAAACAATAGGCTATGACATACCTCAGAGTGCATGCCAAAACGTCGGGCATTGGGTGGTGGGTAGTCGAGGGTTAGTGAGATCACAAAATTTGTCAATTTGGTAAATGAAAACAATAACCAAATATATCGTAATTGGCCTAAAGTAGTTAAATTAAATTAAATAAATCAAGTCCTATAGTTTGGTTAATTAATTGAAAACTATATGATTTACCTAGAGATACTTGCTGGCACATCTTGGAACTATCAGAGCAACAAATTGGTGTCACTTGGATTGAGTTAGTGGGATACATGTCAAGATGTGGATCCTTAGATGAGCTTCGTGATACGTAAATGCATGGAGATTAATGGATAGAAGTTAATAGCACTTTAATATATAAGATTAGTTGATGAAACAACATGCAACCCAAACCATTTTCACATCTTGCTCAAGAAGAAGAAGGAGATTGCTAGAGATAGAAAATTCAACCATTTTGGGGGATGAATTAAAGGATTAAACTTAGGTAATTATATTCTCCATATCCAATACTTTCAATTGAGTCCAAAATTTGGTGTTTTAATGAGAAATTGATGTAAATTGATGATGGAGGAGTAGGTCATTGGTTTTTGGTATGTCTTGATGAATTATAAGTATTATTAGTGTTCCAATTGAGAATCATAAACATGTTTTGCATGAAATTGGAGTTTTGGGTGAAATTGGAAAAATTAGTGAAAAACATGGAATTAATGATGTCGATCCAATTATTGCTTTTTTTGAAGTTGTTTTAATTGATTCTAATGATGTTTTAAAGTCACTATTAAGTGGAGAATGCAGTTGTGTGGGGTCTAGCTAGCTAATTGGGGAGGTTGATATTGAATTCTCAAGTTGAGAATTCTGTAATAGAGGGCAATTAGCGCTCTAACTAGGCTGGTTAGCATGCTAATCACTCTAGGACTTCAACAGCCTTTCGAAATGAATAACAGTAGCGTGTTAAGGTCTATTTCTAATGCGCTAGCTCCACTTAGTGTGCTAGGTAGGCCTATTAACACGTTAATAACAACTGAAAACTGAAATTAAAGAGCTATTTTGGGGATTTTTGACTAATTGCAAATCCAAACACTTATAAACATATTAAATACATAAAATTGAAATTCAGGAACTTAGTGACCATAGATCTGGTATTGGGGAGCTAGTCGGGTCAGATTTGAGAGTCCGAAGAAGTCGGAGCGCGAATTGAGGTATGTAAACCCATATGAATGCCTCACATAATTCATGGTTTATTTGATCGGTATCAAATTACGTGTGTGACTGCTGGTGAGCACACATGAGGTTTTCTATTCCTATCTCAGTTTGCGTATATATTGGTTATGGCTAGATCACTCGCGCGGGTTACTTGTGATAGTGCTCATGTCGATGGCAGTAGGGTGTACTTGCGACCATCAGGAGGGATTAGGGTGGTCCTGATGTGTAACGTCAGGAAAGGGCCATGCCATTTACTGAAGTTAGGGATTAGTTACTATAAGAATGTAAGTGTGTACGTGGTTCCTATCTTGTTTGATAAATTATTGGCTGGTATAGGTCGAGGTTTTCTTGTGGTTATGCGGTTATTTATTTATTATGGCTTCTTTTCCAAGCTTGTTTAGTTAGTACGTGTTGTTTATTAATCGCTACTATTTTTTATTTTCGTATGCTGCCTACATTCATGGGAATATGATGTACTGTTGCCAGGAGTTATATCTTGTAGTTTATTTATTTTATTACATGAATATTGTGTGGACTTGTCTTGAGATTTTAATTACTGGACTCGTCACTATATTTGTTGGGTGACCGAGTGCTTCGATGAGTAAGGGCAAGGGCAAGGAGGTATTGGGCAACTACCTCTAAGATTTAGATGTCAGTTCGTATTTGATAAGAATATGTATATATTTATGTTTTCGTTGGGTTTTGGGGACTGTAGAACACTGAATACATGTATATAGATCTTTTGTTGTGTTTATCTTGCCTTTGTTATATATGGTATCGTTTTGTCGGGTTCTCCACTACTTAGGATCGTTAAACACTGCATAGCTTACTCATTTAAAAGATTTCCTATATACAATTGTAACATAACTTGATAAAGTTTATTAACTGGCTAACTAAATCATTTATACTTATATAGAAATTAATTGGTGAAACTAAGGTTAGCTAGAAAATTGTAAGCAACCACTTAGGTCGCGGGGCATCGTAGGTAAGTAGGCCATGATGTAGCAGGGAATGGTGATGTGGGATATGACATTGCGGGTCCTAAGGTTGCCCGGGATTTGGGGCCGTCACATTTTGATATTAGAGCGAGGTCGATAGGGCTTAGGACAAAAAATAAATTTAAAGAAAAGAAAATAAGACTTAGATTTGGAAACCCAAATATCCCGACTTAGAATCCATGTTAGGAAGTAAATTTTAGTTGAGGTAGTGATAGGTTTATATTAGTGTTATATTTTGTTATATACATGATATACATATATATATATCGAGGCTGATCTGGAGTACATTGCTCGACGCAAATCATATATAGACAGTCGACTACGCCTCGTGAGACCAGACATACTAGTGATGTGGCAAGGGATTCCATGTTACGCCGAGTGTAGAAGAATGACTTTCACCTCAAATGACTCAAATGGTCAAGGTACTATGGTTATTACTATATCATACTGCTGCGCTAACGACACTTGCTACAGTAGCCGCAACATCTCGGGATTTAGTAATAGTAACGACTCATACAGGAACAACGGTTGCCCCTGATTTCTCCCAGACACCTGTTGAGAGAGTAGCTACGGAGACACAGACAAAGAGAGCTACAACTGTAGTCATTCCACCAGATACGTCTATTCCTACGCCACCACCCACGACTACAGATCAGACGACTACCACCACTAATATTGTTACTACATCAGGATTTGTATTAGCTCCAGATGGGAAGATGTTGAGGGAGTTCATGAGGTTTCAACAATGCTTTTTCTAAGGAGGCGGTAACCCGAAGGCTGCAGGGAAGTTGATAGTGTCCCATCAGTGGTTCCATAAGCTGGTGAGGAATGATGAGAGTATTTAAGCGCGATTATTCAGAGCATGTTTTAGAGGGTACGTAACAGTCTGGTGGACCACGTATAAGGATACATATCTAGAGCCAATGCCATGGGTTAAGTTTAAATAGTTGTTCTATGATCGGTACATACCCATGAAGGTGAGATTGAGATTGACGGAGGAGTTTTTGACCCAGAGATAGGATAACCAGACACTGATGCAATACATAGAGCGATTCTGGTATCTACATCAGTTTCCTGTGGATGTAGCTAGAATTGAATGACTATATATATACTATTTCACAAGAGGGGTTGATGACAGAATTGTTTCGGCAGTAGTGGCATTTGAAGCACGTACTCTTCAGGAGATATTCAATCGAGCATTAGCACACGAGACCTTTTTGATGTAGAGAGAGGGTAGGCATATTACAGGGTCAGAGATATAAAGTGGACAGAGTTTTAGGTAGAAACGAAAAAGTGATTGGGATGATAGAGAGGACAGACAGTACGGTTTGGACCGTATAGATGATGATCGGGTAACTGCAACATATGTTGTACCTGCACTAACACCGCCGCCGCTAAGATTGGTACAAGACCAGGGAGACATGGACTTGAGATCGTAGGCAGGGGTGGAGGTCAGGATATAGATATTCGACTACATGTTGGTAGTGTGGGCAATAGGGGCCATCAAGAGGGATTGTCCCAAGAGATCAGTGACTCTAATAGTAGTAACACCGGTGCAAACTCGAGAGCCGGTGCATCAGTAACTGAGCCAGGCAAGGAAATGTCCCTGCAGCGGGTTCAGGGTACGTGATTTAAAATGTTTAATAATTTTAGTATAAGTCCATGGATGCATGGTAGTACAATGGTAGATTATTGTGTTATGGCATGAAATTGTCATAGGTTGTAGCGTGGCATGAGATTGTTATGGTGGACTAGGGTAGGTTTTGTTATGGCATGGGATTATCACAGGTCGTAGTATGGCATGGGGTTGTCATGGTAAACTAAGGTAGATTATGGCAAAACACACGGGATTGTCATGGTATGTTGTGGTTGGTTAGGACTATTATGTTGTGATACATAATAGGAGAGGTTTACGATTACGGGGATGTTGGAGAGAGAGTGAGAGATCATGACCACCTCAGCAACATGCGCCTATGTCTCAATATAACACTACGTTCCCTACAATGGGAGTAGTGGGATGCTCAAGGGACTATGGAATGATACTAGTAAGGTATGAGGTGTAGTCACACGAGGATATGTTAGAGTTACAAAAGTTTACTCGAGGTCTAAAACTCGGGGACGAAATTCTCCTAGTTAGGAAGAATTGTAATGACCTAAATTAATTAAAAAATTCGAGTTAATCTCAGTGATTAACGATTGTAGTTCGGACATTAAATGGATAACTCGGTTGACTCGGACACGAAAACTGAGGTAATATGTTATTTATGGATGGTGGTTATGTATATGTGGTGTTTAAAATCATTAGTGGTGTATTGCACCGCATGTGTGTATATTACTATCGGGCGAGTTGGTGTGACAGGTGTTCACCTAGAAAGGCATTGTCAATGCGGGTATCGGGTAGGCAAACTACGGGTACACTGGGAAACTCGACTAATTCACGTTAAGATGACTAGGTAATCAATTAAAATGGATAATGTAACCATAGGTTAAGTTGATAAAATTAAAACAATAGGCTATGGTGTACCTCGAAGTGCGTCTCGAGAGGCGGGGCATTGGGTGTCGGGTAGTCGAGGGTTAGTGGGATCACAAAATTTGTCGGTTTTGTAAATAAAACACATACCAAATGTATTATTAAGGGCCTAAAGTAGTTTAATTAAATCAAATAAATTATATATCCTATAGTTTGGTTAATTCATTGGAAACCATATGATTTACCTAGAGATACGTGTTGTCACATCTAAGGACTATGGGTGTAAAAAATTGGTGTTAGTTGGATTGAATTAGTGGGAGTTAGTGGGATACTTGTCAAGATGTGGATCATTAGATGAGCTTCGAGATACATAAATGCATGGAGATTAATAGCTAGAAATTAATAGCACCTTAATATATAAGATTAGTTGATCAACCCACATGCAAACCAAACCATTTACACATCTTGATGGAGAAGAAGAAGGAGATTGCTGGAGATAGAGAAATCAAATATTTTAGAGGATAAATCAAATGATTAAACTTAGGTAATTATATTCTCCATATCCAATACTTTCAATTGAGTCCAAAATTTGGCGTTTTATTGAAAAATTGATGTAAATTGATGATGGAGGAGTAGGTCACTGATTTTTTGGGTGTCTTAATGAATTATAAGTATTATTAGTATCCCAACTGAGAATCATAGACTGGTTTTGCATGAAACTGTAGTTATGGGTGAAATTGGAAAAAAAATAGTAAAAAGTATGGACTTAATGATGTTGATCCAATTATTATTTTCTTGAAGTTTTCTTTATTGATTCTAATGTTTTTTTGAAGTCACTATTAAGTGGAGAATGAAATTGTGAGGCCTAGTTAGCTAATTGGCAAGGTTGGAACATAATTCTCGAGTATAGAATTATGTCGCAGAGGTCAATTAGTGCGCTAACTAGGCTAGTTAGCGCGCTAATCAGTCTAGTCCTTCAACACTTTTTTAAAATGAAGAATAGTAGCATGCTAAAACCGATTTCCTAGCACGCTAACTCCACTTAGTGCGCAAGGTAGGCCTGTTAGCACACTATTGATATTTGAAAATAGAAATTGATGGGTTGTTTTGGGGATTTTCGACTAATTGCAAACCCAAACACTTATAAACATACTAAATACATAAAATGGGACTTTAGGGACTTAATGGAGCATAGCTCAGATATCGAGGAGCTAGTCGGGTTGGAATCGAGAGTCCAAAGAAGTCGAAGCACAGATTGAGGTGTGTAAACCCATTGGAATGCCTCACAGAATTCATGGTTTTTTTTTATCGGTATTGAATTACATGGGGTTTTCTATTCCTATATCGGTTTGCCTATATATTGGTTATGGCTAAATCACTTGTGCGAGTTACTTGTGATAGTGTTCTTGTCGATGGCAATAGGATATCCTTGCGACCGTTAGGAGGGATTAGGGTGGTCCTGATGTGTAACAACGTCGGGAAGGGACCATGCCATTAACCAAAGTTAAGGTTTAATCACTGTAACCCTACAAGTATATACATAGTTCGTGTCCTATTTTATCGATTACTGGCTGGTATAGGTTAGGGTTTTCTTGTGGTTATGCGGTTGTTTATTTATTATGGCTTTATTTTTTAGCATGTTTAGTTAGTATGTGTTGTTTATTAATCGCTACTATTTTTTCTTATAGTATGTTGCTTACATTTACATGAATATGATGTATTGTTACTAGGTGTTATATTCGCATGTCTCGTAGTTTATTAGTTTTATTTCATGAATATTATGTAGACTTCTCTTGCGATTTTACTCATTGGACTCGTCACTATAATTGTTGGGTGATCGAGTACGGATCCTTCAACGAGCAAGGGCAAGGGCAATGAGGTATTTGGCATCTACCTATGAGATTAAGATGCCAGCTCGGGTTATATATTAGTATATATATTTATGTTTTCACTAGGTTTTAGGGATTGTATAACACTGAATACGTGTATATGGATATTTTGTTGTATTTATCTCACTTTTGATATATATATGGTATCTTTTTGTCGGGTTCTCTACTACTTAGGATTGTTAAACACTGCATAACTTACTCATTTAAAAGATTTCTGCTATACGATTGTAACATAACTTGATAAAAATTTTTAACTAGCTAACTAAATCATTAATATTTATATAGAGATTAATTGGTGAAACTAGGGTTAGCTAGAAAAGTTTAAGCAACCAGTTAGGTCGCGGGGTGTCGAAGGTAAGCAAACCATGACATGGCAAGACTTGGTGACACGAGATGCGACATGGTGGGTCCCAAGGTTGCCTCGAGATTTGGGGCCGTGATATTTGAGCTAAAAAATTAGAGGAATTGAGGAGGGCATTAGTTGAGAAATTCAGGGAGATCAAGGAGAGTTGGAGCTCATATCAAAGAGTCATCAACCCTAGGTACACATCTCTATTTCAAGTTTTAAATCAGTTATGATTTTTGGTCATTTTTAGAGGGTAGATGTTTGAATCTTTGAAATTGGTTTGGGGCTCCTTATTTCAAGCTAATAATCCAGCTATTATAAAGTTCTTAATTTGGTTTTGAAATAAAAAAGATACGAATTTTTGAAGTTGTAAGATTAAAATTGAAATTTTGCACGTTTTATTGTGAACCAGACTATGTAATTTGGTCATAACTTCTTCAATTTAAATCAAAATGGAACCAATCTTATGGCATTTGAAATCTAACTCAATGTAGAATAACTTTGTCCTACCGAAAAGTTCGTAATTCAAATGTTTTTATGTCCAAAAATGCTCCACAAGTAGGTCATTAAATGCATTACGAGATTTTTTAAACTAAAATTTTAAAAGGCATAACTCATAAATCACTTATTGAAATGAGATGATCTTTTACTATGTTATTGGATATGTTTGCTGTCAAAAATCACGATTTTTTAAACAATAGATGTGGAGAAATAAATTTTCTAAGTCTGCTGGTCGGATTAGGTTCCAATTTGAGTTGTTTTTTTGGTAAAATTACGATATATATTTCTTTTTAAATTGGGGTTTCGTAAACCGAACCTTTATGGAAAGCTAGATGGAGACCAAAAGCTTTGTCTAAGGGAAGATATTGAGACTTGGATAAGTTCATGCCTAAAATTGAGCTTCAACATATGATCCCAAATTGAAAGTTGAAGTATTTAGTCTTTAAGAGGTTTTTTTGGGAAATAGAACTCTTAACCTAATTTAAACACCTTAAGTCACTCTAAAACACTCTAAATGGATCCTCGAGGAATCGAGGGCTATTGTACGAAAGTCAAGAGTGTAGCAGGGTCAAACCGAGGTGTTTTCAAGGCTTCGGAGTGCGATTTGAGGTGCATAAATCCCTTAAGAAACACATCTTGAGTATTTAATTTGTTCAAATATGCTATTTTGTATTCTTTGATGTTCATTATCCATGTTCTATTACCGTTTTGATTTGGCATAACGGTCAATAGTTTTTTCACTACCGCAGTTTATTCGAATGTTTGTTTTACGACCTCTAGTATGCCAGACCATAACACAAGTCACTTGCGCCCTAAATGAATGGCAACCCAAGCTGTTGATCTCGTTGGAGCACATGTTCGGTGGGTTGTGATAAGGACCGATCCTCCGCTAGTAGTCTGGATGTGAGCCTATGTGGTACGAGTTGCTGAGATCATCTTGATTGACGAAGTATGATCTAGTTTGCTACGTATGAAAATTATTTAGTTTACATTAGTGTTAGTTATGCATGTGATTATCTTAAAATTACTTTTTTATTTTTGAATGTTTATTTAGCATTATTCTTGGCTTCTTTATTATTGAATGCTCAATAGTTTTCTTTTAGGATCTTACTCATTGGACTCATCATCGGTTTTGTTGTAATGATTGAGTACAGATCCTAGTACCAGTAAGGGCAAGGAGGTCTTAGGCGACTATCACTGATTGCCTATGATCCAGGACTTACTAGTACGTGTTCATTTTTATATTTTGTTTTACTTTTGGGTTATAGGAGACTTGATAGATACGGTACATGTATATATTCACTTCTCATTGTATGTTTTCGCCTTATATACAATGTACTTGATTCAAACATTTCCATAGTAGGACTAATGCTCTATATGACTTGAAAGTCATTGAAAATCTATGGTTATGTTATGTTAATATTTTCGCTATAAATTAATGGTTACCTATTTGCAACTCTGTAAAACACAAGCCGTACTTGTAACTTAATGAAAATCTTGAATAATTGGCAAATAATATATAGAATATGATGATTAGCATGCACATCACAGAGCATTGATGTGGCGACAGATGTCGGAAAGGTTGCGGGACTCACGTAGCAGCTCGTTCAGGAGCCTTAGGGTGCGAGGCCGCCATAAAGACAATGAAAACGATACCTCCAAATCTTCATTGGATGATGGGAATAATGACAAGAAACCATGACATAATCACTTGAGTAGGTAAACAAAAACGAAACTTAGTCTTAAATTTATTTGCTTGTTTCATAATATTTAAAATGTAGAACGTTCATATGTCAATGCTTCTAACTTAGTCTTAAGTTTTTTAAAAAATTCATGTCTGGCAGATGATACAACACATCATCTGGTGAGGGATCCGATGGATGATCACGTGGCAGTAAAGATCACCGATCTTGTCATTCGAATCGTTCACAAAGACGATCTCACGCTGATGCTGCTTTAAAGTCTACTTATGAACAATAGACTCAGCAGTAGCACTCTTAGCAGTAACACCCCTAGTAAGCGCCTTTCTTTCATCAGTATCCCTATCCACCCCCTTACAGCCCCCATCAGGCCCCCTTCTTTCGTTGGACACTCGGCCCATCTTGTGTACATCCACTACATCCCCCCTCGACTTTTATGTATTTTCCCTCTGTATTTGCCGATGATTTGGACTTTATGTAGATGTATTCTAATTTTTTGGTGCCGCTACCCATTCCACTCGTTGCTGGTCACATTAAATTAAGGCTAGATTTTGTGCCTACATTTTCACTAGAGGGATCAACATCTCCGCACATTAGCAGGACTGACAACACGACTTGTGTATTGCCCCACTCTCAAGCCATTTTTGTTCGCATGCCTCTCTCTCTACGAGTCATCATGTCGAGCATGCATCATAGTCAATGAGTTATTAAGCCCACCAATCGAATGACCCATCCATCAGTACTGTCCTACGTGGACGATGACAACACGTTTAGGCGGCTAGGGCCTCGAGAGGAAACTATACTAACTAAGGCGGGGGTGAATATTTTTATTCGTAAAGAGACGAAATTGTAAGCATATGTAATATAATTACACATACCTACGTTTCATTAATTTACCATAATTCCAGTATAACTTATGTTTGAAATTTAGTGGACTCAAATTGCACCCGTCGAACCGAGCGTCATGAGAGATGACTAGAGCATAGAAGTACTCCTTACATAAGGAGGGATATGCTCGGGAGTTTGTTCCAGACCATATGTAAGACATGTACTAGAATCAATTGAAGGTAAAAAAATTTTAAATCAAGTTTGTTTCTTTTACTTAGGATATATAGACTAAACTTTCTATTATTTAAATTTCAATATTTTGGTACATAGCTTTATTTTGATTGGGACCTATCAGATGACGACACTATTAAAGATACATAAAATAGATAGATCGCTATTCGGTACACCAACTTCATCAGTAAGATGTGTTCCAAGAAGAAAAATTGAGCCACGTATGTACTACGTTCTTCGAGCACTACAAGAAGATGCGATCCACTCCTAAATTCAGAAAGAAGTCAAAGCTAGCAAGCAATAATCGGAGAACGGAGATAGGGGACTTGGTACGGGTATGGTTGTGCATACAGGTGATTCCATATCCATCTATCAATACGCAGAGAGGCTGGTAGGTCATGCTATAATAACTTCATATATATATATATATGTATAAGTCTCGAACTTAATCCTAGTTAAACATGTTTTATAGGAAGAGAAATTAGGTCGACCCCTATCTGTTTTGGAGTTATGCTTGTACCTCCACACTAATGATCATGGCAATATGACTTTCCAAGATCAGAGAGCAGAGACAATTATCGTAAGAAACTATTTTTGTAGTAATAGTTTTTTAATTAATTATAGGCACCAATGACTTATGCATATGAGTTGTGAATGTTTAAATTCTTAATACAGATGACGATACCCAATAGAAGCCTTGAGCTCACACAGTTGCATGGTCCTGACACACCAATTAATGAGACTAAGCTGTATTTATTTGTCGGGGAGCATGACGATAAAAGGTGAAGATATGGACTAGGGTGGACACCATCAGGGTCAAGGTGTAGACATGCTAGAGCGGGATCTTCTTGGCATATTTATGCTAATATTGAGCTCATTGAGTTGTTGAGGAAGGACATTAAAAAGATGCAGGCAAATATGTCAAGGATGATTGAAGATAAAACCTTAGCCTGTGACTAGTTGCGAGATCTGCAGGGACGGTTAGGTCACATGGAACAGGCTCTAATTCAGAGACTTAAAATTCATTCCTGCCTCCAAAAGAAGCTGATGATGATGATTCTCATAGTGACTCAAATACGAACTATGATCTCGATGATTGAGTCCTCTGATGCATGCACTTCATTTATACTTTGAAAAATGATTTTTTGACATTCTTTTGTTACATACATTTGCTACACAATGGTGTACATTCTTTTATTACTTACGTTAGCAGCAGCCCATATTTTGTACTTAATTTTCTCACCTTTTATATTTTTGCATTTTGATACAAGTTAAGTTTCTTTTATTATATTCATTTCATTTATTTCTTTGTTTATTTCAATTATTTAATTTGATTTTTTTATATATTTATTTATTTAAAACTTTCTTGAATAAATTTTTTTTCCACCAAATATGAAATAAAAAACTGTTATTTGTCATTAAATTTGTTTTACAATGTTTTGAAATAAAAAATTTCTTTTATAATTAAATATTAAAAAATAATAAAATAAATTTTCTAAAAAACAAAAAATAATAAAACTTTTTTAATTTTTTTTTTTTAAATTAGCGATAGGTTTATCGACGGGGACTCGTGGCTAATTTGAATGACGTGACAGTTAGGTGCACGAACTAGTCAAACGTGTCAGCAAATAGCGATGGGTTTCGCAAGGTGACCCATTCGCTATTTTTGACACCCATCGCTGAACCAAAATAGCGATGGAGAAATTAGCAACGAGCTTTCCGTCGCTAACCTTGTTTAGCCACGGATCGTACTAGATTAGCGATGGGTTTCCCATTACTAATCCAGTAATTTTTTTAGTGAACTCTATTTGAATATTTTAAAACTATTTTAAAACTATTACAGATTAAAACCACTTTAAACTCCGACAACTTCTTTTTAAAACTCATAAAGACTTTTCACATCTATTTACCATGCCTTTAACCTCTAAATAGGTTTTAAACCATCTATTGAAATCCATAATAAATAATGATAAGTGTATATTTAAGCGTTATTAAATATAATGTTTAGTATGATTTTAAACCTAATTCTCTATTTTATTTGATAATCTCATTTGTGTCATTTGTAGGTTTGGAGGACTCAAAGTGAAGAACTGGAGCAAAAACCGAAAGAATTGGACGAGAAACAATTTTTTGACCACGTCTCCATTTCATGCTGCCCATATAGCCTCACGACACCATTCACGCATAGAACTCTATCGGAGCGGAAATAGAAAGATTCTCAATACAGTGATTCGTGTCATCACTCACGTCGTGGGGTCATACCCACTGCATGGAATTTCAACTCACGATGCAGAAAGAGGACTTAGCAGTTTATAAAAGTGTGATTCACATTGCCAACGACGCCATGGGATCATGACCACGACTCGAAACAAAGAGTCGTGTCGCGGAATGAAGACCTAAGCCAATTGGTGGATAGGGATCAACACATTCATCCATGTTGTGAAGCCCATGCCCACGGCGTGACTTGCGACGTGGAACATGAAACTCGGATTTTTGCCCAAATTTTTTGATATTTTGTTTTGGGATGGATTTTTAGGTTTAGAATAAATAGGAACTCGATATTTTTATTGTTTGGAACCTTTGTTTTATGAAAGAACCTTGAGAACTTGTGTTTAATTTCATTATGTCCAGCTAAACTCCATTGATCTAGACCATAGGTGAATCAAACAACTCTTTTTGCATCAAAATTTACTTGATATATATTTTATTTCAATTACATTACTTTTTTTGATATTCTATTCCTTTTGGTATTGTTTAATTATTAATTAGGGTTAAACTTTAATACATTATGAAGGGCATTTGCATCTATCTAGGTGGAAACATATTGCTAGTGACTTGATTGCATACGTAATCATACAAGAAGACTAATACACATGGCACTAGCTATACTATACTTTCAGGATCGATCAAAACCTTAAGGATCTAGGCTAATCTAGACACAATAGTGATCCAGTTGCCTAAGTTTAGTATTTACGTAAAACCTAAAACAATCATCGTGTTAAACTGAAGGCGCATAAGCCTAGGGTTATGCGTTTTATTAGAGGATTAGTTAGCGGTCGTACCTTGACTATCAAATAGAGAAAAATGGGGAACCAGGCGTACATTTAGTTTTATAGCTACTCTAGGATACTATTGATTTGCATTTTTCATATAGATCGATGATCATAGAGTTTCTAATATGCTGATTAATAATATTTGACAAACCGAAAGCCTAGGCCACTTCTTCAACTATTTTCGTTAAAAATATTTTCAAATTCTCATTTTTGGTAGACTCTCTTGAAAAGTTATTTTCTAAAGCCCTAATTTTCCTTTTTGTTTACTAGCCTAAGTAAAAAACCTTTGGTCTTCATGGATCAACCCCGTGCTCGCCACTGTTGCAGTTCACGTGGTATTTGGTAATCTTTTCAGGATTATATTTTGACGTATTCGACATGTGTCAAATAACATCTTATTTATGAACTCCAATTTGGTCTTAACTACCTCTTTAGCTCCAATAAAAAATTATTAACTCATTTTGATTTCCATATCATATTCATACCATTCCAAAGTCAATTCAACATTTCGATCTCTTAAAACCCGAACAATTCCTTTCAAGTCTCAAAAACTCTTTTCAAGTCTTGTTTTCATAATTTAACACTCAATTATGACATAAAGTACTCCATTACGATTCTTCACCAACTAATTATCTTCAATTAGGTTTTTAATTACATAATTGACTTTAAAAATAATATACAAACTTATTTTAAATCTCGAATTGGGATTTTAAGTTCAGATAGCTAATTTCATGTCCAACAAGATAAAATTCCGACTTAAAAATATTGAAACACTCTAATTTTTCCATTCCAAAGAATCAAACTAATTTCTCCATTCCAAAGAATCACTAGTTTCTTTAAAATTAATGTCAAAATTCTTACTTTTAGTCGTTTCTTTTTCATTTTGTCTGTAAACAATTTAATTCATCTCATTGAATCTACTTTCTCAATTTTTTAGAATTTTAACCATTTTATTTAGATTTTCTTTCCCCGAGTGCGACCGGCATAGATCGAGCCTAGACTCGGCCTTGCTTTGGCTTGGATAGGGCAGTTTATAGTCAGCCTTTTTTTTTTCTATTCTCTTTGACAAACCATCTTCAATCAATTAATCATCACAAAACCCTCAACATCAACTCATAATAGCTTCACTCTCCTCCCAAAAACAACGTAAACCGTGCCTACCCTTAAGTCCCAATCAAACTACCTTCAATTCGAACCCAAAGCATTCAAAAAGTTACCCCATAAACCTTTGATCTCCATCTGTTCTTGACTCCTCTTCTTCCATTTCTTTTTTACTTTCGATTTGGAGAGATAGAGAAACCATGGGCTTGGATGGATCTAAAAAGAGAGATTAAAATGTGAGAAGCTGAGAGGGAGAGATTAGTGCAAAATGAACAGAGAGATAGGAGAGTGATACGTTAAGGAAGATGAATGATAGAGGCGAAGATGGGTTGAATCCTCAACCTTACATATAAGTAATTCCATACCAATGAGTTCCCATTTTATTGGGTTTTCCCAAAAATTGAAAACTAACATTTCGCTTTTATAGGAAAACAATATACTAATCTACATTAATAGTATACGTTTGGTATGTTTTTAAAATTATAGCTGGGGAGGTGAAAAATTAAGTTGCGGCATTGATATAGCATTTCTCCAAGTATGGCTTTGCTTCTCCATCACTCAAAATCGTTGTGTATTTTGCTCGTTTGCTTAAACTTGCACAAGGTCTCGTGCACTGATACTCTTCATAGAACATAGTCTTACAAAAATTATATGATATGGAAGAAATCTTAGCATGACTTAGCAAATATATAATTATGCAACTAATACAACGAAAATATGCAAATCAAATGGAAGGCAATATCAATTTAAATGTATATATATAAGACACGATTAAGGATATGTATGATGGAGTAGTAATTAGTATAAAGACATTTGGAGGAGCTACAAAAGAATTTCTCATTACGATAGGACTACATCAAGGATCGACTTTAAGCCTATATCTATTTACTTTAGTTATGGATGAACTAACTAGACATATTCAAGAAGATATACCATGGTGTATGCTATTTGCATATGATATTGTCTTAGTGGATGAAACTAAAGATAGAGTGAATAGGAAATTAGAACACTGGAGGAATACATTAGAATCTAAAGGCTTTAAGTTGAGTAGGACGAAAACTGAATACATGCACTGTGAGTTTAAAAACACTAGACATTGAGATGACGGAGTGGTAAAATTAGGAGAAATAGAAGTTCCTAAGGTAAACCATTTTAGATACCTAGGATCAATGATACAAAATGATAGTAACATTGAGAATGATGTCACACATAGAATTCAAGCTGGATGGAAAAATGGCGGAGTGCAACAGGGGTGATTTGTGATCGAAATGTTCCTACTAAGTTAAAAGGAAAATTTTATAGGACCGCAATTAGACCAGCTATGCTCTATGGAAGTGAATGTTGGGCAGTAAAGCAACAACAATTACGTAAAATGAACGTAGCAGAAATGAGGATGCTTAGGTAGATGTGTGCTAAAACTCGTATAGATAGAATAAGAAATATAGAAACTCAAAGACAAGAAGGAGTAGCAACAATTGATACAAAGATTAGGGAAGGGCAGTTGCAATGGCTTTGTCACCTGCAAAGATAACCTACAAATGCTCCAACTAGAAAACTTGACTCAATAGAAACTGTAGAAATTTGATGAGGTGGGGGAAGACTAAAGTTAACATGGGATGCATTAATTAGGAGTGATTTGAATGGTTTGCAAAGCTCACCATCAATTGCACTTAATCGAGCACAATGTAAAAGTTTGATCCATGTAGCCGACCCCAATTAATTTGGGACTAAGGCTATGTTGTTGTTGTTGTTGTTGTTGTTGTTGTTGTTGTTGTTGTATATATAACACATTAATCTATGAGTCATAAATGTACAAAATATTTAATGGACAATACATTTTGAGGGGTTCCCATGACATGAGTACATATTTGGGCTCCATTGTAATCAATAAATATACACTATTTATTGCAAAATATTCCTTTTTTAGCAACGAAAGAAATAACTATAATTAACTATATATTTATTGATTAAAGTCAATTTAGTTTCAACAAGCAAAATTTGCTAAGAAAACCAAAGCAGTTATTGCAGGAAAAGCTAATTTAATCAATAAGGTAGGCTATGATAAATATTAAGTACTTGTCACGATATTTGAAACCCTTGTCTGACCTTCCTTCAGGCTTAATGAGAGAGCCCATATATTTATAAGAAAACACCACTTTTGCTCTTCTCTTTCATACCCAACCCAAGTAAGTATTTCCAGTTCTTGAAATTTTACAATAATGGATGAATGCAAATCCACTATCATCCCTGGCTTGCTTCCTACCTTATGCAGTTATTGCGAACTCGCCTTCAGTAACCAAATGTTATTCAGATCTTTGCGAATCAACATAACATATCATCATCAGCACAAGTGTATTGCCATATAAACCTCAACATTAGTATAAATTCAATTAATAATGGAAAAACCTACACGGTCATAAAAGACTAATATAACTAGCATACCTATCAAGATTCATACAAGATCTGGATTTGCTATATCAATATTGATAATTGACTTAGACTACTAACCAAGTGGATGGATAACTCACTGATTGGTATATATAGAGAGAGAGTTACTTGGGTCAAAGGTCGGGATCTCAAGCCTCATAACGTACAAGCTGTGGTTTCTCTTTCTTATTAAAAAGGGTCAACTTAGGCTTAGTATTAACTAAGGGTCTAATTATTATATAAATCATAAGATTTGAACCTTACTCTCTTTTGTGGACATATGAACCTTGTCCAACGTTGTTCTTCTAGAATCGATGGTCCGTTCAAGCTACTTATAGTACATGAATTGCGAGCAATTATACTAATTATAAGTTGGAATCATTGTAAGGGCCAAGTTTATTTTTGTGAAAATGAAAAAAATAAAAATAAAAAATAAGTTGCACGGTCTCTTGTAAGAATAAAAGAGAGAAGTAATATATACCAAATGGTGTGATATTCCATTTTCGAAGATGAAATCAACGGCGCCCTCAATATAACAATTTTGAAATAAATGATTTCCCTTGTAATCACAAAGTGTGTCTTTATATCCTAAGAACTTGCAGTTATAGAAAATGACTTTATCGCCTGACATTCTCATCGCAACAGCTTGTTCCTCATTGAGGCTCCAGACGTCAAGCTTAGGCGCGAAATTCTAAAATGAAAACATAATCACATGGTTAATTTAGGCAAAGGAACAAAATTATCCATGTTGTCTATCTCTTTAAACTTTTTTGGTATAACGACATAGCTAGTATATATAGCTAATCATGTGTACAACGCAGTAAAAAAGGTATCCCACCTCTGTGAGGCCATATAAATATCAATTTTTTAAAAAGAAAAAAAAACATATTACATATAAAAATTACGAAAAATTGCATTCTTAATATAATTACTGATCTTGTGTAATTCAAACTCAATGGAAATATCCTTCAGCTTTGTCTAGAAAAAAGAATAGTGTATAAATTTTGAAAAGTCTTTTTGACGATTTGTAGAAAAAAATAATAATGAAAAGATTCTTCGAAAGAATGGAAATAAGAAAATAGATGAAAAAGATTGCCATTTCAACTTTTTCAATGTTTTTTATTTGTATTATTGGTTATATATATATACATACTTTTTTATGTTCAGTTATGTTTTAGGGTTTTTTAAGCATTGCTCAACTAATCTTGGTCCTTAAGGCATATCATACCACAAGAGCAATAACTTCTAAGAACCTTAAAGCTTTTGAAAACTTGAAGGTATAAAATCTTGCACGACCCTCTGATTAAGGGAGGAGGGACTCCTTTCTTTATTCCACTTCGACAGTTGTCCATGGTTTTTTTGTCTAAACCTTAATTAATCATTTGAACCAACCTTAATTATAATTTTGACTGCCATGAAATATTCAGATCCACAATCACTGAGGCACTATTGACAGTGCCATACTTGGATGTTGTTCCATCATAACTAAGGATCGACATGCTAGAACTTGATCCATAAAATGTAACAAACGACTTTGTTAGTTCTACCGTTACGTTATCCTTGTACTCTCTAGGTCCAATATAAATGATGTTTGTTTGATATTCAATTCCCTGAAGGCACACTGTTGACCGCTTCCCTTATACTCTTGAAATCACCGGAACCGTCTTTCCTCACCGTGATCACTTTAACACTCTTCTCCACCGCGACAAGGGTCGAGTTGAGAGCAGCGTCGATCGTCGGCACTAATTGTATAATAACGAGAACGATGATAGTCACTAGCAACGCTGCTCGCTCGGCCATCTTTGTCATTTTTTATCTAATAATTTGATTAAGGCATGCAGGCGACACATATTTATATGCAAGTAATTTTAAGATTGTACAGGGCACATGATGAGATTAATTTAGGCATTCAACGGCAAAAACATGTGTAGTTTGTTGCTTATTTGTGCAACCATGACAACACCGCATGCCATCAATTTAAACTAATATTTCCAACTTATAAGCAATTTAATTATATCTGTTTATTTCACTTTTTTAGTCTCTCCAGTTGAAAATAAGTTTGTCTAAGAAAAAAAGTTGAAAGTTAATAGCAACTTTTATGTTTTTTTGGGCCAAAATAACAACTTTGACTTTTTTTTTTTGGTAATTAGTTTTTTTTATCTAATATTTATAAGTAGTTTTTTTTTTTTTTTTTTTTTTTTTTTTTTTTTTTTTTTTTTTTTTTTTGTAAACTAAAGTTGGACTTGCTAAAGACTTAAGCATTGAAGGCTTAAAACTATGAACTAGAACAACGAGTAGAGAAGGGGAACAAGAGAGAAGAGAGTTAGAGAGAATGTAGAGATTGTATTTCAACATTGGTGTGTTCTTTACAAGTGAATGAACCCCCTTATATAGGCTCCTAGTCATGATGAGAATGGGTACTTACACAAAGTGTACAAGTTACACCAAAGTGTCATGTCATTTAAGATTACAAGTTACATGACAATACATTGACCAAGTGATTATACATTGGAGATGAATACAAGTAACATTCAATGTGGAAGTCATGCTTGATGTTACGATTCAATGTGAGAGTCATGCTTGACAATATGATCATTCTTAAGCTTGGTTAAAAGGTCATACAATTTACAACACTCTCCCTTGGACGACACTTGCTAAGAAAATATGCTTCTTTAAAACCTCTACTAGAAAAACCCTGTGGAAAAAAAATCTTGTATAGGAAAAATAGGTACAATGTTCTCGTCAATTTTGCTTCGTAGTATAATATTGTTGACTGCCTTATTAAAAACCTTACTAGAAAAACCCAGTGGGACAAAATCATAGCTAAAGAAAAGAGTGCAACACATTGATACACTTGGAGAGAATATATATATGCCTTATTAAAACCTCTACTAGAAAAACCTTGTGGGAAAAATCTAGTATAGGAAAAAGTACATTAATTGCTCTCATAATTTTTTTTTATATAGAGTATAATAATATTAAGATTGTAGGGAACTGGGGCCCTAACATGCACCCACCATCATAAAAAGAAAGGTGAGTTCAGGAAAGTAGAAAGTAATACTGAGAGATATTTATCCACATTTCCAATTATACAACAAGTATCTAAAAGCATAATAATAGCAATTATGCTGTCAAAGAATCATGTTATAAGATACTTTAGGTAAGTAATATGAAACTGACATTTGGCTAAGTAGTAATGATCTACGACTGGTCGATCATGAGTTATCTCACTTTAGCCTATTTCCACTATATAAGATGTAAACCTAAATGCCTTCACATCCTCACAAATGTACTTCACATATATAAATAATCACAAGTGTTCCTCACATGTGATGTATACTTGCAAACAACCCTGGGTCCCGTACCCGTGTATTGCACAAGCTAATGGTGAGATCTTAATATCCCCAAAATCTAGTGACCCAATTTTTTGCAACCATATCTGTATTTAATGATCCTAGATACAAGAATTGCTTTCATATATTCAAGGAAAGAAATAGTTTAGGAACCTAACAATGTGATTACATAACTAATGCACAAAGGAAATGGATTTGCAAACCATAAATCATCTTCCCAATAGCATGCTATTTCATTTGACTAGGCTTCCCAAAAGCCAAGAATGACATAGCACCTTATTTAGATTTAATGAAACTATTCAAAGAATAACCAATGCCATGATAGCAAATTCATGAAATGAAATGAAACAACAAGTTATGACATATAAAGAATAAAAGATAGTTTAGTCCAAATGACTGAAAATGAGCAACAAAATTGGATTGAAATGTAAATAAATATCTCAATCAATTTACTAACAATCCATGCAAATTTTATGGCTAATCTAGCCTCCCAACACCTTAAAACACATACTCAAACTCTTCATTAGATTCCTGATATCATTAAACATGGAGTGTGTTTAGACCTTTAATTAGGATATTAGACTTTGTTTTAAGTGTTTAATTTTAAGTTAGGAAATGCCAAATTTGTTCTGCTAGAGCACCAAGCGTGCTGGGTGGCATGTTTAGTGCGTTAGTGACCCAATTAGCGTACTACTCAAACTTATCAGTGCGTTACACATAGGTAGTGCGCTTGCAAGCACATTTAGCGCATTATGTGCAGGAAAACCCCGAATTCTGCACTTAGAATTCTGAGTTCTCTCTCCACATGGCAAACTCTAAAGCCTTTGGAATCCCTATTATTCCCCACTAGAGACTAAGAAGAACCACCACAATAACTACAATTGCTCAAAATCCATAATTATGATCAAGTACATTAATTTAAACTAAGTTAATAGTGTAGTTCAACTTACCAAGATGTACACCACTCCTAACTTGATCAATCCTCTCCAAATCAACCAAATTTCCTCACCAACTTGCTGATCTTCTTCTCAAATCTTCCTCTCCAGCTTTTATTCTTCTTTAAGTTTATGAAATGAAATGATGTGCATATGTTTACTATTCAACGTTTATATATATTAAATAAGGTTAATTAATAGCTATTGATCTTGATGTATATATGCATCTCGAGACTAATCTAATGGCTTATAACATAACTAGCAAACCACTAACTCTCCACTAACTTTCCCTTGCTAACACAAAGTTCAACTCAATTGGTCTTTTGACATGTCAATATGTATCTTGAGGAATATCATTTGGCTATTATTTTATTAAGCTAACTTGGGTTTCATTTAATGTAAATCAACTATAGACAAATTAATAGTACTATTTAAAGCCACACTAAGCTTAAATCTACTCACCATATCGCTTTCTGTCCCGGTATTATGTCGACACACATCTCGTGGTGTGTTCCCACTCACGTCTCGACATCTAAACACAAGTAGGAGTGACTTAATAGCATAAATATATGCAATACACTAGGCATACATCACAACAAATCTAACATATAACTCGGCCATATTGCCTCAGTCAATACACATATCTTGATGCAGGTCCCACGTCATGGGTCAATGATCCCGACTAAGGAAATTAAACTAGGATTAGGAGTTTAGGGCTATGATATTAGGGTTCAAAAATGCAGCAAACTTTTAAATTTTATTTTCAAAAAATCCAACATGATCAAATGAAATCCATTAATTTGTTTATCATAATTGAAACCATACATTGAATATTGGTTTCCTGTTTGTGCTGATCGATCTTCAAGACATTCACATGAATGCCCTCTATCAGCAATTCACACATGAACGGTGATCATGAGTTGGAGTGCTAGCTCCGGGAGACCTACAAAATATTTTTCTTTTCTCCCCAAACTCTAGAAAACTCACAAAAAGCCAAAAATGCAAAAAAAAGAATTTGTTTGAGGGTTTCAAGCTTTTTGTTTCAAGCTTTTTCGTATGTTTTTTAAACTTTGAGGAAAAAAGAAAAATGTTTTCTAGGTCTCCCAGAGCTAGCACTCCAACTCGCAGTCACCGTTTGTATGTTGATTGCTGATAGAGAGCGTTCATGTGAACGTCTTGAAGATCAATCAATACAAACAAGAAACCAACGTTCAAGGTATAGCTTCAATTTTGATAAATAGATCAATGGATCTTGTTTGATCCTATTAGGTTTTCAAGAATAGAATTTAAAATTCCACTACATTTTTGAACCCCAAAACCCAATAGTGGTATCAGAGCTTTCAGGTCCAATTCTATTGAATCTGATGCATGTTTTCTTTGTTATATATATATATGATATATTGATGAAAGCATGTTATTAATATATGTATATTTGACCTAGGGCACATGCCCCAATAATTTAATCTTATGCAAGTGTTTTAGGTTTGCTTAAATGGGTTTATGAACTTAAAAGCCAAAACAATCTTGTAAGACTCAACAAAATTCTTATTTTCATCATTAGCGTTGCATCGCACGTTAGACCACCATAAACTCAAAATCATCGACAACTCAAAACTTAAACAAATTTATATCTATTTCTTAGGTTTTCGTAAATGTAAGCTTTGCGAAACTCCAATTTCAAACAAATGATTTAACACAAATTTTTGAAGAGAAATCAAATAAGAACTTATTCTGACCAAAAAATTTGTGAAAATCATTCTCATAATATATAGCTCCAATTATCATTATTTATGATCACAAGGAAGCTAAAGTAACAACAACATATTAAAAAACTAGTTGATTACTACAAGAATCAAGAGAGTTATGCCTATTTAACTCGCAACCTATTTTTCATTGTTTCATAAAAGTAAATGACATGAATTTGGGAATATGTTTCATCTCAAGCATGATCTTGATAATCGACATTCAATTCTCTTAAGTTAAACAATAACAGCGGTCTAGACCTTCAATTCCCTATGATTCATTAATATAGCTTGTGTTATTTCCCACTACATATCATTCATTTGCTTGAAAACTAGAATTTGGGTTCAAAATTAAAGTTAAAATCAAAATCGAATTTTGAAAGCAAGTTTTGTTGAAGCTTCTTTAAAAATCAGAGGCTAAAGCTCATGAATCAAGGTATTCAAATGACATGACCCCCTTTTGATCATTTCATATCTTTACAAACCTATGAATTTATGTAATTTCCATGAAATTAAACACAAAATTGCAAGAATTTCAATACCTAACTAGGTCTTGGCCCTTGGCTTATACAAAATGAGGAAATACAAGCAACATGGTGATGTACAAGTCACACATGTATTGATATCACTAATGCTTGATAGGGTCATCCAATTTACAACACTCCTCCTTGGATCACACTTGCTGAAATACTATGCCTCTTCCAAACCTCTACTAGAAAAACCCTATTTGAAAAAATCTAGTATAGGAAAAAGAATACAATGTTCTTGTCAATCATGTTTCGTAGTATAATATTGTTAATTGCCTCATTAAAAATCCAGTGGGACAAAATCATAGCTAGGGAAAAGAGAGCAACACATTGACACACTTTGAGAGAAGATAAATGCCTTATAAAAAACACTACTAGAAAAACTCTGTGAGAAAAACATCTAGTATAGGAAAAAGAGTACATTGCTCTCATAAATTTTTATATGGAGTATAATATTATTACATTTGCCTCATTAAAAAGCTAGTTATAAAACCTAGAGGGATAAAACCATTGCAAAAGGAAAAAGAGTGTAATATACTAATTAATATAACTCATTTTTTATTTTTCCCCTCATGTTGAAATGAGTTAAGCATCTTATAATTTTTCAACAAGCCTTTGCAAACCCAAATTTACTTTTTGAGTAAAGTAAGTTAGTTGGTGGACAACTATTTTACTTGAAAAATACTAGATGTCCAAATCAAGAATAATTATTTTTTCCAGATCTTCCATCTTGAGTTCCTTTTTCATGGATTCGAATGATATAATGATGTCGTCATGATTTCTCGTAATATTTGAATCATCAACATACGATGTTATTAAAGTGAAGACATAAATATTAAGGATACATTGAATCCTTAACAAAGAATTCTTATATCACGAGTATTTTATTTCTTTATAATTCTACCCTATTTTTAAGGGTTTGTTTCCTTTGAATCAACTGGTCTTTTTACGCTTTAATAGCATGTTCGGCCCATTAGATTAGCCTGGATTAAGCGGTTGGACTGCTTAATTCAGATGTTCAGTTCACCTACAATGTAGTCAGCCTAACTAATCCATCCATCAATTTAGGACTAATTAAATAATGGTTTGGAGGATATTATTTAGTCATGATCTGCCTCCAATGAGAAGCACTATTTTGCTCTCACATTTGTCCACATCATACAAATACTAAATAGCAAAATTGGGAAGGCAGCTGGCACGCCTTCATCTCCGCTTTCATAGAACAGTTGAAACCTTAGCTGCACCCCCACCACTCCTATATCATTCCAGCAGCCCTAGCTGCACCCACTACTAATTTCCTAGTCTAGAGAAAGAAACATGGCATGTATTTTGTAACTATTGCATCATTAGAGGAATACTAGACCAGTCGAACAGGCAACCGTGAGATCAGGGCCTAATCCTCCACTAGCACCCGTACGCGAGGACCATCTCTAGGAGGAGGGAACTGATTCTTTCAGTGTCATTGCTACAGTGGTCGTACTCATATTAGATGAAGAAACTAAAGTTTGCCGAAGAGGCAAAATACGGAGGGAGTTCATGAAGTATGACATACCACATTTCTATAGAGAGCTAGATCCGATTGAGCAGAGCCATGGATTCTGAACATGGGCAAGATGAGGAAGAATTTGAGCATTGATGAGTGGACAAGGGTGCCATTAGTAACCTTCTTGATATAGCACAATGCACACAAGTATTGGTTTTCCATTGAGAATACTAGCAGACTAAATATGATTTGGTCTCAATTCAAATGTTTATTCTATGATGAGTGGTTCCTGCAAATCGTCAAGGCAAATAAGATCAAGGAGTTTGTAAAGACCCGTTACCTTAAGTCGATGATTAGCATTAATTTAAGTTCTAATTAAATCGAGTTAGGCTCGTGGTTAAGCCCGACTTAACTTAATTAGTATGTGTACTGATTTGCATGTTGTTTAGTATTTGATGGATCGTATTTGTAATTATGAAAATAATTAGATTAATTGGCCTATAATTGACTAATTGATGAATAATGGGATACCTAATACCATGTATGGGTCAAGGGTGACACGCATGGGTCGTGAGGTAGCGTGTATTCTCGAGTGTACTCATTGTCGCACACAATGAAATTATGAATGCTTGAATATAGGCATATATTTATGACACGCGTCGAGCATGCACAATAATTTCCCATATTTTTCTATTCTTTGTAATAGTAGTAAATGAGATATCATCTCCACAGGAATTTTGCAAACTTCTAAAGAAACTATTTTTTCTTGTTTTTATTAATTTAGTTAATCTAATTAAACAAAAATTAAAAGACCAAATAACTGAAAACTATAACTATAACTATTAATTTAATTAACCATACTAACAAAACTACTTCAAACTTTTTAATGCAAACTAAATTAAACAAAATTCAAATTCAATATAATATAAATATCTAAATAAACAAACCCCCACTAAATAATGTATTATACTCTGATTGCATTCAAACACTAGAACATAACATCACTTTATAATATAGTTATAATCATATCACATAGAATCTCAGAATCATTAAATCTTAATTCATAATAGGTTGATAGCATTTGACAAACCATTGATTTTCTTATAATCAATGACAAAAGCTATATTCTTATCATTGTAGATCTACCTATTAATTAAATGCAATAACATAGAAATACGATAGCATTAACACTCAATGAAAATCATGCATAATCTAAATTAAATATTAATCAGAGTATGCTAATTAATAAATAACTTAGAACATAATAACCTAGAACATCCACTCAGGAATATGCCCTTAGATTAATCCTAGTTACTACTTTTATAATTGTTGTCAATAATCATAGACATAGAATCAAAATCAAAATACGACAATACATATTTGCAACTATACATACAATATCAATCTTCATTAGTTGTAATACGCAAAAATAACTTATTAAATCTGTAATTGACATGCATGAAAAGATTTAAAGCATTAAATTCATGATTCATTAATTATAACTATAAAGAAATCCAAAGTATATATATGTCTAAAGTTTGTTTAGACTAATAAACTACTCACTCTTGCTGAAAATAAATAACATAATAATATAATATAAAGTCATAATTAAATAAATAAATAATTCTTGAATAAATCAAAGTTCCAATGTAGCTTTAAACATAAACTTAATAATACTAAACTTATTATGAATAGATGGCTTAGAGAAAATGTTAAATTCAAAGCCCTAAGGTCCTATTTATAGTTTTCTAAGTACATGTTTCATAGATAAACTCAAATCCTTCATACTAATCTAAAAAATTGTAACCGACCTCAGCGATTTGTCAATGATTCCTAAGTTCTACACAAATTATTGAGTTAATCATTGGAAATTAGTCTTTGTACTCCACCGATTCAGCCGACAATTTCTAGTATATTTTCAAATTTGCTAATGATTTGCTGGAACTTCTTTACTTGCGATTTAGGTTGCAAATTCATGTGTAATCTTATATTGCTGGCTAACTGGACCTCATCTACAGTTGACTATTTTGCTCTTCTTCCTCTTTTTATTCCATTTATTCATTTTTCTAATTAAATCATGAAATCACAAAACAAGAGAATATCTAATGTAATATCATCATTTATATCAAAAATCAAACTAAATCACACAATAAAACATGTCTAATTTTTAAATTATCAATTTATATATATATATATATTGTATGTATAAATATATATTGAAAATAATTAATGAAATGATGGCGTCTAGTGACACTCTGGTGTCGAGGGTGACACACATGGGATGTATAATAGTGTGCACTCTCAAGGGTGGCCATTGGCACACGTGGTGAGTTTGTAGGAGTGAAATATAAAGTTATCTATATATTTATATACATAGTTATATAAATCAATTGCTTAGTCTGTCCGTCAGTCTGCATATCCTTTGAGTGAGCCGAGTATCCGTCTTGTGAAGCACAAACATAAGTTTAAAGCATATCCTCTAGCACCAATATAAATCGCTTAGTTTTTCTGTCTATCTGCAGATGGTATGCCATACTAAGGTTAAGAACAATTCTTAGTTGTCTCTACAATTCACTCAACAGTTTGGATGTGAATCTCGGATCTCTATCCGAAGTAATCAACATTCGAGCTCCATGAAATCTCAACACCTCACATACGTACACCTTGCATTATTAGTCAAAAGGATCTCGCATGAAAACTAGAAGAAATGTGCAAACTTTGTCAACCTATTAACTACAACCCATACACATTGTGCTTACGCTAACTCAAAGGTAGACTAGAAACAAAATCTATCGATATATGTTCCCATTTCCACTCAGGAATAAGTAGCAAATGCATAAGCTTCCAAGTTTTCTAAGCTCAGCCTTAACTTGCTGACAAGTCTCACAAGTCTTTACAAACTCAGCAATGTTAATTTTCATACTAGGCCACCAATAGACACGCTTCATGTCGCAATACAACTTAGGGTTACCTAGATGGATAGAGTCATACTCCAAAAACTCCATTACCCTCAGATCACTTAGGAGTTCATTCTCCCCAATTTTGATTACATATCTTTCATAGATCAAGTTAGGATAAACCTTCTCATTCACTGTTGTGCTCAAAATCAACAACTTAATAGCTCTAATAGGTTTTGATTTCAACTCATCAACCAATGCACCAGCAAAAAAGGAAACTATAGAACCAGCATCAATCAAAACATGCATATCTTAAGCATAAATGTTTAATATTCCTTCCACAAGCCTATGATTAGTCTTTAGGTCTGGCTCAGCCACTGCATGAGTTTGTCCACGAACTGGTGGTAATGTACTACCTACCGATATGGCTGGTGGCATAGAACACTCTCTTTAAATATGCCCCGTCTGCCCATACTAATAGCATATCATAGAAGAACTCTAAGGAAAACCAATAGCCTTAGGAACCTTCCCTGATCCATTCAATTTATGTAATGACTGTATTCTACTCTTGCCTTTACCTCTAGATTGAGGTCGTGACAAAGGTGGTTTAGCTACCGAAGCCTGATAAACCAATGAAACCGATGTACTAATAAATGTCATCCCTGTAGACCCTGAGAGTGAAGCTATTCCAGCTACACTTCTCTTCCTCTTATTAGGCAGAAAAGAAGTAAATTCCTGATTCTCTGACTCCTAGGAAATTGTGGTACTGGTGGTGGTGTAAGTCCTGTTCCGAAAGGTCTGACTAAAATGGCAGCTTCCACCTCCGTCGCACTCTCAAATATAAAAGCATAGTTAGTGCAAGGATGAGAGGAAACCATAACTCGGATGTCATAACTAAGCTCTCCAAGAAATAGATATATTTCGTTCTCCTCTAACTCCACCATTTCTAAAGCGAATTCACTCGCCTTAGTGAACCTCCGCTCATATACTCATGCAGACATGGCTCGTACAGACGTGGCTTCCACTTTTGACTGATTTCGCAAAATACTATCTATAAACCACAATCTTAAACTATGGCCAGGTGGTGATAGTTTTTCCCTCTTTTTCTATGGAATCCCACCACTTCCGTTTGAAATCAATCAACAAAAATGTGACTAATTTGACCTTAAGAAGATCCTCAACATCCACATCAGCAAATCATTGCCCCGTCTCCAATACCCAAGTCTATGCATCGTGCCATTAAATCTCATAATATCTTATTTGATAAACTCCTTGTGAGTTCTAAGAAATGCAGCCTTCTTAAAATCCATTAGCACAATGGTAGTTATCTTCAACACTTGAATATGTGTTAATACTAGTTGAGCTTGAGCTACCACTGTCTCAGCTCCTCCTTCCGCTCTTCTAACCTCAAGACTGGTTATATGTTGTGCCTTAAGTCGTTGTACTATTAGTCCCATCTAAGCCATCGACATAGCCATAAGTTTCACCTAAGACTCTATAAGTTCCCTCATTTGCTGCTCCATTATAAATTTCCATTGATCCTCAGTTTCCCTATTACCCAGAGGTCCAAGCCTCTGCGAACCCTCTCCTTGATCTACCATTAAATTTTGAAGTCAAAGTAGAGACAAGATCATTGGGTAACATTCAAAGAATACAAGGAAATCATATATATATATATATATATATACAGTAAATAACTATATGTGCAACAAATAACATATAATAATATTTTCAATTTTATTTTCCTCCTAAACATGATAAAAACTATTTATTATAACCTAAGCTTATTCATAACTCGAGACAACTCTAAGAGTCAATAAACTTAGGTTCTGGTATAAAGGAATATGCTATCACTTACTTCAAAAATCATTCAAATGTGAAATCGACATTAGAGCCTTGTCTATGATAACAATTTGTATCGAAGATACCACTTAATTTAAAAGTGATTAACCTTAGGCTAGATACCTAGCTGTAGCATCACCTATCCCGATTAGGGCGATACGTCGCCTGAAACCCTAATGAAGCCTTAGTAACCCAGCCAGACTTAACTAGAGCCAGTAGCCTATCCGTTAGTACATGATAAACTCAACCTGTAAATCGATATCGAATAAACAATACAAACTATACGCAGCGGAAAATTAAAACATTTTTTATAATTAAACGATATACATAAATACAGAGTTTATCAAAACTGAAAACCTCATTTATAAACCACCCAACCTCATTCGTATACAACAAAATAACTCAAATGGTGTATATACATACAAAAAGGTTCATAAACTACATGAACTATATATAATAAAATAGTCAGGCAACATTGATAAATAAGCGAATCCATACTTACCTCGGTTTAGCTTTTTGTTATAACTCCCTCACGTTTCGGGCATTTACGCTTTACCGGGGATCCAACACCTATCACAAACTATTTGTGATCAATATAGGTCTAATGCCTTTTATTTAGAATCCCTAATCCAATCCCTAAAATCTCAAGAAATCCTAACTAAAACTCACATAATTTTTATTTTTTGTGGTGGGAGCACGCTCCCTCAATTGGTGGGGGGTCCTCCACTAATTGGGTTCATCCCAATTAATGAAGGGGACACACTTCTTTGCTAGGTAGAATGCACTCCACCCTGTACTGTCTTGACAGTACATTAGGCATTAGCCACTGTTCCATCCACAAATCCACACAACAACAATAAACACTCCCAAAGTTCATCAGCGAGGACCTCTAGTGAGGTAACAAACCATTTCCAACCAACAACAACAATAGTGATGATCTTTAGATATCTAGTTGTTTAAGCTCCTTAATTAAGGTTGAATTCACTCCCTAGATGGATTCCTTAGGTTCAAAATACCAAAACCCTCAGCTATATTACTCTCACTCGATTGAATTGTGAGATAAACTTGAAGTTATCTCGAGGCTGATTGAAAGATTGATGTGCTAAGATGATACCCCTAAAGTTACACACATGTTGACATTAGAACACTTACACTATTTTGAGACGATCCAACGATCCTTATAATTCAAACCAAACTTATAGTTTTTAATATATATATATATATATATATCAAATATATAAATAATAAATACCTCATGTATTTTATCACCAATAAACTCATCGGACATGCCTACTAGTATTATAAAGTGTGCACATTAACCTTCTTTGTACTTGGTATACTGGCTATTTATTGTTTATTTACATATTTTCTAATTATAGGCTTGTATAAAAAAATTATTTTATACTACAGCTTGTAAAATTCATAAACATTTCAAACAAACACAAACCATCAAACAAACCTATGTACACGCTATTCGAGGTGCGCCGAACTTAATCACGAGCCTCCCTCAGGTTAATTAGGATTTGGATTAACACTAATCCCCAGCTTAAGGTAACGGGTCATTACAATAGCCTAGTGAGTAGCAGTAGGGTAGCTCCAATGAGTCCAAAATTGATTTTTGTCTTTGTATGTATTATGAGAGGGGGAAACTGAGTAAGTCCGTATTTTGGTAATATATTTGGAGGAGATACAATATGATGATGTTGTATTTTGTACTATCACCACGCAGCACATCATTTGCAGGCATTTTCAGCCTATACATGCACTTATTGCATTCCATTTTATTTCATTCCATTTCTTAAATTCCAATATTGAATTTCACTTGTCTTTTGAAATTTTTATTAGTTGTCCAACTTTCTTGAACCTTGAGGACAAGATTCAGGATAAGTTTGGGGTTCTACATGTATACAAGTTTGATAGAATGGATGGATGAACCGTAAGGATTTTTTTTATAAATTTTTTGATTTTTCAAATCTTTTTCAAAATTTCTGGCAAAATACAAGTAATACGGTTTCATTTATTTCATGGATTTATGGATTGGAAGGTTGAACACATTTTCATAACATGTGAATTCTTTCTTTTTGTTTTTTCATTTGTTTTGAGCCTAAACGAATGCCTTATTCTAGCTTAGAATAATGGTTGACATTTTTTGGATTCATATGTGGAATGATATTGCCAATGATGGACAAGATCTGAGGTAGAGCATAGGTGAAACATAATGTTCTTGTAATTGGTCAACTAATTGAGTCTACACCAATGAGTGCTAGTGTGGAGTCAGGGCTCTATGCTAGATATGAAAGTGAGTAGAAGGTTACATTAGCACAAAAGTCAACTTAATCTCTATAGATTCTAGAATAGGTTTGCATCCATTTCAAACAACGTGTAACTTAAGAATAATTTTGGAGGAAGACATAGGCATTGTTTGTTTATCCCTTCAGCCTTAGCCCACCTATAATTTATCATTAGTTAGCCTAGTTAAGTCAACCCAACCTAATTTCTTCATAACCCATTGTGAAACATATATCCATTGGCCATATTTTCCTTTTACCTATATTGGAAGGCTAACTTAATCATAGCGAAAGCGTGAAGTGATAACATGAGTTTTTAAATAAAAATAAAGTGATCTACTGGTTCCATAGGAAAAGTTGCAGGGAATCCACTAGTGGAAAAAGTGAGAAAAAGTGGAATCCACTAGAAATGGAGCGGGGATTGTATAAAAAATGTATATATTTGAAAAAAAATAAAGAGCACATATAAGTTAAATAAAAGGCGAAAGTCTACAAAAACTCCTAAAATAAAAAGATTTAGCTTGAGTGCTTGTAGCCAGATTAAGTAAATCTTTTCCAATGTTTTGAATCCTTTAATATTCATTTCCTTGTTACCCCTACCCAGCCATAATAAAAAAAGTCCTATTAACCCCAAACGATGTTTTGAGTCTGTTAGTGGAATGTTTTATAAGTTTATATTTATGGAATCATGTTATTCAATGCCCTTTTAGAGATTGTGTGTTTTCGGCTTGTTAAAAGTTCCGATGTAACTCTTGATTAATCGATTGTTTTAGTCTTGATGAACCCTAGTATTTTGTAGAGTATTCCTCGGGAAAGTGACCAAGATTTCTTGACTCAAAGTAAATGGCTTTGCTTGAGTGTTGTTTTTCTCCATTTGGCATTTTAAATGAGAAATTGGAAAAAACCATTAAAGTTAAAGTTGAGATGTATTATGTTTATAAACATTGATTATCTTATGCTCCTTTGCTCGGGAGTATTTGATAAGTCATCATTTGTGCTATATTTTAGGGTGATTTTACCACTGATTTCATGACTTTTATCATCATTTATGCTAATTAATCATTGTTTTTCTATTTCCAGGTCAAAAACATGCTTTTATACAAAAAGGAGTGATTTCCACATAAATTCAATGAAAGATTAGAAAATAGTTCTAGCACCTTAGCAGAGATCTCACCATGAAGCTAAATCGTCAAGGAATCGCTGGACCAAGCATGACTGGATTGAATGAAGCTCACATGAATTGTTTCTAGAAAAGCCTATGAAGACCTAGGAGAAAGAAAAAGTTCATATCCCAAGGAAAACCCAGTGCCTCTATAGCGATTACATATGCATGTAAGGAGCTAGCACATCTCATTTCGGATCTAAACTAGGCAAAACCAGAGCATCGCACGATGCCATAAAGATTTCCCTGAGATTTAGCATTATGAATGTACAGCGTTGGAAAGTTGTAGAAATTTTTAGTTTCTAATTTGGTTGTTTCTCAAGATTCCAGATTAGATATTTATTCCATTGTATTCCTACTATATGTATAAGACCCAAGAACAACGAAGGGAGAGACAAAAAGTTCCATATACAGAGTTCCATAGAGGAACTATGGTGCTAGTTTTTTTTTTTTTTTTGAAGTCTTATGCAAAAACTCTTTGTAAGTTTTCATTTGATATTTACATTCTGATTTATAGATTTAATAAATTTTAGATTTTTGTTATGATTATGAGTGGCTAAGTTCCACTATCTAGCCAAGGTGTTTGAGTTCTAGGGATTTATGGATTCATAAGGTTTTTATACATTTTGATTCTTGATTTGTTTGTTACCAGTTTTCATATTCTTATTTGCATTGTTATTCTGAATTTTTTTAATTAAGGTTTTCAACCTTAAATTCATTCTTTTTTGTTATGTAAGTGCACGTGCATGGCGATTACAGTTAAAGACTATCGACAATGATCATACCGCCACTCGGTGAGGGCAATCGCATTAGGTGGTGAGTAGGGCTTTGTCTGTTGGCAATTGATGTGCTCCTATGCATTTAGTGTATGAGATGGATTGCAATGGTTTGTAATTTTTGCACATGACAGGTGGACAATTCGACACTAGTTACCACTCATGGTAGGAGTTCTCATAGAACATTAATGCTACTAGTTTGTTGAAAGCCTACCGCATATCCAGCGACTTTGCAAGTTTAGTTAGTATTGTTGGTTTTGGGATTCATATGCAATGGGAAATTCAAAAAAAATCTTTGAAAAGTTACAACACGATCAAAAATAAGTTCTATTAAACTAGATCTACAAAAGTAAACCTTACCCTAATTGGTGATTTCCTTCTCTGATTAATCGATCTCCAAGAGGTTCAAGCGCTTGTCTTCTATAGAAAATTAATACACGAACGGTGACCACAATTTAGATTGCTAGCCCCAAGAGAGATAGAAAACATTTTTCTTTCTCCCCCAAAGTTTAGAGAACTTGAAAATAGCATAAGCAAAAATCTTATTTAATTTTAGGGTTTCAACCTCTATTTATATGTGCAGATAAGACATCACTTAAAATCTTATTTGTAGTACAACTATTGTATTTAGTCAGTTTAAGCAAATTACTCATACTTCCCTATTAATAAGTTGTTATATAACAAATCATAAGGGCATTATGTCATGAGTTTTGTCGTATGAAGTTCATTACTCTTGACCATTAAAATCTCGGAAAGCCATTCTTTGTATGCAGCCTAATAAGTTCATGCGATGTTGGCTATAAACCAAAACCATTTTGGTACACAAGTCATAAGTGGTATCTTTCAAGGCATTATGACTACCCAATTAGCATGAATATCAAAATCAAAATAAACTAATGAATAACATATATCATATCCTTTTGTCATGTGATATCCTTTGATTAAACATAAGCCATGGAAAGTAACCCTTAATATTCATCGTAATAGTCTCAATCTTTAGGTAAATTGAAAACATCCAAGTGATATTGATCATATCAATTCACTTGAACTTGGCCATTTAACTGTTTAAGATATCGAGGGATCCACTAATATCTCTCTCTATATGAGAGGGACAAATTATATCTTTATTACCCACCTTTACATATTATTCATATGATAAGCAATCACAATCTTTATAATCGTTAAGTTAAAGACAATGTTTGATTGTGTTAAATTACCATGCTCATCGAACATAATTCATACTACTCTTAATTTATTATAGTATGACCGACTATGGATATTTATGATATTTAAACAAATACATATGGATCTTACTATAAATTAAACATGCAATAGCTTATAATAACACAGCGAATGAAAACCTCAATTTTATTAACTAAAGTTATAAGATAAACAATGTTTGCAGATTGATCTAGGGCACATGCCCTAACATCTCCCACTTGCACTAGGGCCAGTCATTCACGTATCTAATACCTAATAACCTAACATGGCCATCATGTTTCGCTTGTGGAAGAGCTTTCACCAAAGGATCTGCAACATTATTTTCCGTAGGAACTCTACAAATCTTTGCGTCTCCCTCTTGATGATTTCTCGAATGAGATGAAAACGTCTAAGTATATGTTTGGATTGGTGGTGTGATCTTGGTTCCTTAGCCTGTGCTATCGCTCCATTGTTGTCACAATACAAGTAAACGGGGTTAGCTATACTCGAAACCACGCCAAGTTCAGATATGAACTAGTTAATCCAAACTGCCTCCTTAGCTATCAAATGCTACAATATACTCAGCTTCTATTATAGAATATGTGATTTGAAGTCATCTATATTAGTTTGAAAACTTGCATCCGTGTAACTATTTACGACAAGTTCGTCTTCCAAACTTCCATAGACTAAGAACACAACTTTAGTCCTTCTCAAGTACTTAAGAATGTTCTTACTGCTATCCAGTGACTCTCACCAAGATCAGACTAATATCTTCTTATTACACTTAAAGCATATGATATATCAGGTTGGGTGCATAACATTGCATACGTGATAGATCCAATAGATGATGCATATGGAATCATATTCATGCGCTCTCGCTCATCATTAGTCTTCAGACATTAAGTCTTGTTGAGACTTATACCATGACACATTGACAAAGACCATCATTAGAGTCTTGCAGACTAAACATATTTAGTACATTATCTATATAAGCACTATGACATAGACCGATCAGCCCTTTTGACTTTTCCCAGTAGATCTTAATCCCAAATATGTAGGTTACATCTCCTAAGTCCTTCATTGAGAAACACTTCCATAACCAAGACTTGACACTCTGCAATATTGGGATGATTTCCAATGAGTAATATATCATCAACATACAGTGCTAGGAAAACAACCACGTTCATATTGACCTTCTTATATCCTTAAGGCTCATTTTCATTGTTAATGAAACTAAATTCCTTAATTGTTTCATCAAAACAAAGATTCCAATTTTGAAAAGCTTGCACACCTTCCTAGAATTCTCGCGTTGAACAAATCCTTTAGGTTGTATCATATACACGTCCTGAAGTAACTTTCCATTTAGAAAATTTGTTTTGACATCCATTTGCCATATCTTATAGCCATAATATGCGGCTATGACAATTAGAATTCTAATAGATTTAAGCATGGCTACAGGAGAAAAAGTTTCATCATAATCAAAACCTTGAGTCTATCTAAAACATTTCGCTACTAGTTATGCTTTAAAAATATGCGCACTTCCATCCATCTCAGTTTTCTTCTTGAAAACCCATTTACATCTAATGGTCTTACCTTCAAGTAAATCAACCAAGTTCCAAGTTTTTTTTATCATATATAGATTGCATCACATAATTCATGGCACTAAGTCATTTATCTGCATCAGGGCTAGACATAGCCTCTTGATAAGTAGTAGGCTCATTTTGATCCATAAGCAAAACCTCACTATTATCAGTAATAAGAAACCTAAATCTCTCAGGCTGATGTCTTACCCTATTGGACCTACTTGGGCCTTGTGATACATGTAGAGGTTCAACTAGTTCAAGACTTTATTGATCTGCCTTGGTGGTTGAGTGTTTATTTGTGGTTCTTGAACTTTTTTAAGACTAACTTTAATCTCATTATTGGCTTTTAAAATACACTTTTTCCATAAATACACCATTCTGAGCAACAAACACTTTGTTCTTAATGGGATTATAAAAGTAATATCTACTAGATTATTTTGGATAACCAACAAATACACACTTAGTAGATTTGGCTAATAATTTTTTCGAGATTTGTCATCGTACGAAAACCTTACAGCCCTAAATCGTAAGGAAAGGCAAACTTGTTATTTTCCCAAACCACATCTCATATGGTGTTTTATCAACTTCTTTAGAATGAACATGATTCAGTGTAAAATGAGCAATTTATAAGGCATAAGCTCAAAAGGAAATAGGAAGATCTACATGATGCATCATAGATCACCATATGCAATAAAGTTCGATTTCTCCTCTCATAAACACCATTCCATTATGGAATTGTTGGAGGTGTTAACTGTAAGATAATTATGTAGTTTATAATATGATCATCAAACGCTTGACTTAAATATTCACTAACTCAATCTAATCGAAGTGCTTTAATAGTTTTACGAAGTTGATTATGCATTTTATTTAGAAATATTTGAAGCATCTCAAAAGATTCACCTTTATGTTTCATGAAATATACATAACCATATCTGCTAAAATCATTAGTGAAAGAAATGAAGTACTGATAACCATTGCATTTATAGGACCGCATACATCAGTATGTATTAGACCCAATAAATCACTTGCCCTTTCACCGTGTTCAATAAAGGGACTCTTTGTAATCTTGCATAGTCAACAAGATACAAATGTTTCATATGATTCAAAATCAAATGAATCTAAAATTTCATCTTTATGGAATTTAGAAATGTGTTTCTCATTTATGTGGCCAAGACGACAATTTCAAAGTTAGGTTTGATTCAAATTATCTGAATTGATCTCTATGTATTTACATTAATAATAGGAGGATCTCTTGACCTTTTCATGTTTAGAATATAAAGACCATCACACAAATCAACATTCGCATAAAAAATGTCTTTACGAGAAATGGAACATCTACGATTCACAATAATGAAATTAAAACCATCCAAATCCAAACACGAAACTGAAATGATGTTTCTGCTCAATGCAGGGACATAATAACAATTATTTAAAACTAAAATAGGTCTACTAGGTAAAATTAACTCATAGCATCCTACAGCCCGTAGTAACATTTGCTCCATTTTCAACTCGTAGGATGACTTCTCCTTTCTTTAGCTCTCTACTTTTGGTGAGACCCTGCACATTAATATAAATGTGAGATCCATATTCGGTATCCAATACCCAAGAATCACTAGTAGACAAATTAACTTCAATAACATAAATACCTTAAACAGTAGTCGCACTACTTTTTTTTTTCTTTAGATCTTCAAGATATAGCTTACAATTTCTGAACTAATGCCCAGTTGCATGGCAGAAATGACAATTTCCTTCTTTTTTCCATTTCCTTTTAGGAATGTGAAGTAGAAGCAGCCTTAGGCTTGACTTGTTCCACAGGCCTTGTGATAGTAATAATAGCCTTGGAAACTTCAGCCTTGCCTTTACCCTTTTTCTTCAAAGTGTTTCCTTTTTGAACCATCAACACATAGCAATGGGTTTCTTGACATTCTAATCAACAATTTTAAGCATCTCATGTAACTCTAACATAGACTTCTCCATGTTATGCATGTTATAATTCATCATAAATTGTGCATAACTATCAAGCAATGAATTCAGGATCAAATCTGTAGCCAACTCTTGGCTTATGAGAAACCCAAGTCGGGCAAGATGGTCAATATAGCTAATTTTCATAACATGAGGACTAACTTATGCACCCTCAGGTATTTTGCAAGAATGAAGGTTTTTTACTATCTTGAACCTTTCTTACCTAACCTGCTGTTCAAACATTTCCTTCACCATCGTAGCAATGTAGTAAGCTTCCATTTGTTCCATTTCCTTCTAAAGTTTAAGAACCATGGTTGCCAACATAATACATGCAACATCAGTTGGGTCATTGACATACTTAGTATGTGCATGCTTCATGGCTCTTAAAGAATTGACTGGTGGTTCCTCAAGAATAGGATCATCCGGGACATACAACTTGCGTTCATGGTTAAGAACAATTCTCAATTTTCTGAACCAATCAAAAATGTTTGTCTCAGACAACTTATCTTTCTTAAAGATGGATCACAATAGCAAGGGGTTAGTGTGATTTCAAAAGGCCTTATATCTACAACAAAGATCATAGAAAAGTTCATTTTTGTATAAAGAAATAAACTCTCACTAAATTACCAACCATCCTAAAACCACTATGTTAATTTAAGGGACTACAATCCATGTTTCACCTAATTCCAAGACAAATAAGATATGACACTTTGAATTAGGTTATTTCTATAGTTACCTTTTACCAATTACATCATATGTAACTTTTAGTTATTTTTATGAGATTATGACATCTTATGTCTTAGTATGTTTTATCTCATCTTGTGCCTAAAGACCGAAATCATTTTGATAGCTTTATCAAGTCTAACCATTTCAAATAACAGAGAAATTGTTATTCAACTTGCCTTACCAAGATAACACAATACATTTTGTGGAGGCATATCCATATCGATGTAACCAAAGCCTTAACGAGGGTTTGAGAATGGATGGCACTAGACTTCAAATTTGGATGAGGAATTTTTATTTTTTTAGTGGTCATGATTTAAACAAGATAAATGTCATATATTACAATGCATGTACAATCACTAAAAAATTTTGGAAATTTTACTAGTATTGACTATTATACAAATTTCATTGCATTGCAAACAGTCATTAGTAGGGGTGCAACGTCCCCTTTTTTTTAGACAGCAAATTCCAATTTTGAAAATTGAAAATCACCTAAGATTTCTCATTATTTTAGTCAATTCAATTGACTAAAACTAACCATTATTTTAATTTCAAAAAATATAAATTAAAACATTTTTAATTAAGTTAGGCCCACCCTAACTTAATACCTTATCATAATTCAATTAGAATTTAAGATACTTTTAATCCTTATCCAATATAAATTTGTTATGTATCCCACCTATCTTATAGAATTTGTAATTCTTATCCGATTACAAGTTTATCTCCTATATAATAGGAATATACTAACGGATACCCACGATGAGATATATTTCGATTCTTATTCATATAAAACAGGCAATAGAATTAAGAAACTAAATATTAATCTTGTATTCAATACCAGAATCATATTAAATTAATCATATTAACCTAATCATGATTTCTATCATATAGACATACATAATTATTGAACAAAAATGAAATATGTATCAACACCATAATCACGTTAACCTAAACATGACTTCTACCAAGAACATACAACATTCGCATCGTTCAATATCAAAAAACATATGTTAATCAAAATATTATAAAAATGAATACTATCATTGAATTAAATCATGCGTATGTATCAATATACATGAATTAATAACATGCTTTAAAACTAATTCTTGATAACAATTATCACAGAACTTATATGTACATCATATATACATTAATCAAGATCATGTTTTCACACATATATATCATATATACATTAGAGAAAATATGTAAACGTTTAATAGAACTGAGCCTAATGCTCTGATACTACGGTTAGGTTTTGGGGTTCATACACAGTGGAAAATTCAAAACAAATTTTAAAAAACCCTCGACATGATCTAAAATAAGTTTTATTGAACTAGGTCTACAAAAGTACACCTTACCTTAATTCATGACTTCTTTCTCTCATTGTTCGATCTTTAAGAAGCTCAAGCGCCTATCATCTATCAAAAATTCACACACGAACGGCGACCACAATTTGAAGTGCTAGCTCCAAGAGAGATAGAAACATTTTTCTTTCTCTCTCAAAGTTCAAAGAACTCAAAAATAGCAAAAATGAAAATCTTATTTCATTTTAGGGTTTTAGCCTATATTTATATATGTAGATAAGCCCTCACTTAAACTCATATTCATAATACAACTATTGTATTTAGGAAACTTAAGCAAATTACACATATGCCCCTATTAATAACTTATCATATAACAAATCGTAAGGGCTTTTATGACATGAATTTTATCATATAAAATTCAATACTCTATACCAAATGAAATTGTACAAAACCATTCTTTATGTGCGACCCAATAGGTTCATGCAACATTGGCAGTGAACTAAAACCATTTTGGTACACAAGTCATAAGCAGTCTCTAGCAAGACATTATGACTACTCAAATACCATGAATATTAAAATCAATACAACCTAATGAATAACATATATCATATCATTTTATCGTGTGCTATCCTTTAATTAAACATAAGGCATGGAAAGTCACCCTTAATATTTAATCATACTAGTATCAATCTTTAGGTAATCTGAAAACATCTAGGTAATATTAATCTTATCAATTCACTTGTCTTGTCATTTAATAGTTTAACATATCGAGGGATCCACTAATATCTCTCTTTATATGAGAGGGAAAAACTCTATCTTGGTTACCCATCTTCACATATTATTAACTTGGTAATCAATCACAGTTTTTTAATCTTATGGTTAAAGATAACATTTGATTGTTTCAAATTACCATGCTCCTAATATTGAAGTCAATGGTAATCTGAAGTCGAAGGACTAATTGATATACCTATCATGAGTAACATCTATGACTTAATCCATATGGTGTTCTCATAAAGAGTCGGTCCAATACCTTATTCCCTAACAAGTACTCATGATCTCGATTCGTATCCCTATACGCATGATCATTGCATGACCATTAATCAAGATTCACACTAGTCTAAATTCATTGTAATTCCTAGTATAATGGCCAACGAGAGACATTTAGGATATTTCAACAAATACCAATGGATCTTACTATAAGGCAAACATGCAATCACTTATAATAAATAGCAAATGAAAACCTCAATTTTATTAACTTAAATTATAAGATAAAAAAAATTTAGATTGACTTAAGGCACATGCCCCAACAAGTTTGTGGTTGTGTCACACGTTCCCTCCACTAACAAGAGGAGAACGAGGTGACAAGAGTCTCTATAATCTTATATACAAGAATCAGTATTAGGACAAAATTTTGATAAATTGATGATTGAATCAATTCCCTAAAATGTCAATTCATGTATTGGTCTAGAGTGTTTTATTTATCGATTTCTGTTTTTAAGTGTTTTAATTTGATCGCATTTGATTTTCCAGTTCAATTTAGTTTTTGTTTTCAAAAACCTAAAAAAGAACATCTCAATCCCTATGGGATCAACCTCGTACTTTCCACACTGCATATTCGAGTACTCTGTGAAAACGAGACTATTTTTGGTGTTGTACGACGTGAAATCAAGAAACGATAAATTGTCGAAATACACTATTACACTATCCTTTTTATCGCTTTAGAATTAAAAATTTAAATGATCATACCTGTGGTGTAGCCATAATATCCATCTATAGTAACCACATCCCAACAATGCCACCAAACTTAAACCAAACCTTGTCCTCAATGCTCAATTATAAGTATGAAACATCAAAAACACTAAAATACGAAGAAAAAAAATGGTAATTACAAATGATATAACTATATGCATGACAATAATATCATAAAAAAGAATTATTAATACAAAATATCAATAACTAGTCTAGAAAAAAATTATATCAAAATGCATCCTTAAAATGAAATAAAACTCAAAAGTAAATGTATAATAATGTTCCCCTCTACAGACATAAAGAAATCCTAAGACTGACTGGGCATAATCAACATCTATGTCAGCTCTTGCAAGCTCCATCAAAGGATAACATTAAAGGACGCTCCATCTTCATCTGCTCTACTTCCAGGTCAAAAGAGTAGTTCGGTGCATCTGAAATTTTGATATACCTATCATTAGGTCTCAAGCATCTACTATGCTGATAACTCTTCGTCTCCCTTTGATGATCAACACTTAACATAAATTTCCTCTTCCCATTCAGTCTTGCTTGGAGAGTCTTTTCTCTATCTTGCTCATATCATTCCATACATACCATGTATCGTGTTTTATCCTGTCAATACTCCCTCCTTATCTCAGTTATCTAAGCTCTTTGTTGGGTATGAGTCATATCTTCTGGTGGTAGTACTGGCGGTTACATGTGGTGGTGGTGGTGGTGGTGGTGGTGGTGGTGGTGGTGGTGGTGTTGGAGGCGGTGGGTAAATGTCAGGTGCAACTATATCGTCTTCTCCAATTAGTAGGACTACAAATTTATAACCCTCAACAAATCCCTGTTGGTTCTCTCTTAGCTGCATCATCTTGCTCCTACTCTTAATGGCCTTCGTCACATAATTTAACCCACTAATTCGGCAAGTGTTCTCTGAATATCTTGAGCTTCCTTTTCCAATCTCTATCATTTCGCTTCATCCTCCAAATCAAGCCTCTTTTTTTCATCCCAAGAGTCCACATATCCCTTAGGTGTGATAAGGGATGAAATTGATGCATAAGATATCCAATGCATTTAGATCTATAGCATCTACATGCGCCTAAAGTCTTGCCCTAATACATAATTCAATAGTTAATAATGGAAATATTAAATAGTTATCCCTTGTGCTCATAATCGCATCTCTCAAGACCTCACGTACGATCTATCCCACTTTGATCTTCCTTGCCTTGGAAACCTCATATAAATAAACCACTATTGTCTTGTTGATTTCCTCAAGTGGCGTATTGGGTATAGAGAAGCTATGCAAAAAAAACTACCACATCTTAAACGTTTTCCTAATACTACTTTTAGGAATGTTATTTAGCATACTTTTAGCTCCTCTCTTCCATCCTAGGAATCCATCCACTATAAGAGTTCTCTCAATGTCATTGGTGGGGTAGGCTAGCTAAAGGTGATTATACCTAGGATTAGTGTAAGTTTAAGCTTCATCTCCCACAACATTCAAATACTACATATAGTAAATGTCATTGGTGGGGTATGCGACTAAAACTCCTCTCGCCCAAATTGGTTCTACCTCTTTCGTATACCTCCTATTAATATAGAATTCTCTTAAAATCTCACTTCTCCCCTTTATTAACCGAGCTTTGTAATTTTCAGTGATGGTTTGCCACCCATTCCCTTGAATGAAATTACTCATCCTTTCATCATACTTAGCTGGTAAATTAATCTCACACTCTCTCTCATAAATGAACTTTTTCTACTCAATCTCCAAGTATTTTGCCTTTGCTTCGACAATAATGTAGTACTTTGACCTCAAAGGCCTAGGGGGTTTTTGTTGGGGTTAGGAATTAAGTGCATCCTCATTAGTAGTTTAAGTGGATACCAAAACCACCTTTGTTCGTTGCCTTGTTCTCCTCATTTTCACTCAATTCAATCACACACTCATAATATCACTTTATGCCTTCAAATCACTGTATATCAAGAAAATTTCATTCACATGTTACCATACACCACATTGATGCACTCTATTAAAACGTGGCATGAATAATCTATGTCCACTATCCATAAATCCACAAAACACACTCATGCCTCAATTTATTCCAAAACTTCTAGAATTCATCAAATTTCATCAAAAATATCTATTTCTAGCACAAATCAAATGAAATTTAAACTTATACCTCAATATCGAACAAAATTTTGGTGTAAAACACCTATCCTTGTTCTAGATGATCAATGCCCTCCCACTTTGTAGCACGATCTTTAGCCTAATGTTGGATTGTATATTCTCCAAGATTGATGCCATAGGTTTCTCAAAAGTGGTTCAAAGCCATAATGCACTCATTTCTCACTTGAATGTATTCAATTACACTCAAACACTCTTAGACTCAGTCAAACTAAGGTTTTGGAATGGTTGGCTAGGTTTTAGGGTTTTAGTGCAGTTTTGATTGTGTTTTTGTATTGAGATTTTCGTTCAAAAGAGTTTTCAAAACATCGTTCCAAAAATAACACTGCATGTGTAAATAGACGATGGGGGATAACATAAACTCACAGCTTGGGATTCATTTTGACGATCTAACAGCACAGTCTGTGTAACACAGATAGCTTGGCGACATCGTCAGGTTTAGTGAAACATGATTTTGGTCTGTTTTGGCACTTGTCTTGACGCTGCACATTTGATTACTCACGGCGTGGGACAGACTCAATGTAGGGAATTCAAAAATTAACATATTCGTGTAAACCTCCTTGTGGCATCATTTTGCTTGTACTACGACATCACAACGGTCCGAAACACTATAAATTTTAAATTTTACTTTTGAAGATTTACTCATGTTACCACTAGTTTACCTATATGATACCATTTTTACTCATAATATCCTGCATGAACACTCTAAATTTGCTGATATACTCCATTCCGATGAAGATCGTCGATTAAATGGGCTTCTCCATATATATATGCACGGGAAACTAGTAGACTAGAATGAATAACTAATTCGATGGGATTGATTACTACATAACATTAAAACGTATAAAACTGAATTAAAGACTAAATAGAAAGACCCTGGGCTGCCTCCCAGTAGTGTTGCATTTAACATCCTTAGCCCAACGTCTACACCACGGCTTTCAAACAAGCATTGTTGTGCACCATAATTACTTTAACGTTGTATACTCACGAAACTCTTCAAATCCTTTAATCGTTTTATGTTGTCACCTTATCCTTCATAAATCTCTTGTATTTTGGTACGCCCTGTCATGTTTCGACAAAAGATATTTTGTAATCTTCTCAAATATCATTCCAGAAATATCAATGCTCTCACCACTCCATTGATCTTGCAGTTCTTGTTGAAACGGTGATGGTGATACAACCAGATTGATTGTCCATTGTACAAACTCTTAGCTGTGTGATCCTAGATTTTAAATGCATTTATTATTCATTATTATTTCAAACTTATCCAGATCAACACCATAATCATGCGGCTTAATATCCTCAATATGACTCTCCTCCATCATACGATTAAGTGAATCATCTGGATCTGAAGTATCAACAATGTTGCTATCATCTTAATTGGGCTTCTCTATATCTCCATATGCTATATGACATGTTTTTTCGCTCGGAAGAAACTTCTCAACTTGTTTGTCCTTGGACTCAACCACAACCACTTCTCTTGAATTTATGAATGTTTTAATTTACTTTAATAACTTTTTCAAATTCAAGAAGGATTGATCATCTTCCTCCATCTTAGAATTAAATGATTATGCAAAAATCTCTATTATTTCCTTATACTTCTTAAGAACATGTTCGCACTACTCAATTATTTTTCTTATCGTTTTCTCTAGAGATGTAAGATATGATTATTCATCAATCTCTTGATTTTATCGTGATTGTCACTTATCTCGAGAACTCTATGATGATTGATAGACATTTATATATAGTTGCAATGCCCTTAAATTTCCACAAATCATTCAATTGAATATGGAATATGGTTGATGACATCTTACCAAGCCATATCACTTGAAGTTGGCTATGCATGTTATGTGGTATTATCTCGAATAGATTCACTTTGATAAACTAACCTAGATTTCTATCAAGGATCTTACTGTTTGATTCATCCATATTGTAGCCATACATTCCTTACATCCCTGAAATACTAAAGACATAAAAAGAAGATCAAGTGTAATACGATCAATCAGATTTAAACTAAAAATTTTGAACTGCTGAAAAGTAAAAATCTTAACAAAATTGTTCAAATTAAACTACAATGACCAACTGTTCCCCGACAATGACATCAAAAACTTAATCATGGCCGCAAGCATAACGCCACGTTTATAGTAATAGTGTGATCAAAAAAAGTTGATTACTATTGTCGATCCTCGGAGAATGAGGTTAGGGCTACTCTTATTTTATTTAACTATTACGTTAAGAAAACTCTTTTTATTGATTGTTAAACTAAACTAAATTCTAACTATAAAAACAAGTAAATTTGGTTGTACTTCGATTGAGAGAAACTATTAGTTCACAACTTTACCAAAGTATCGACAACTATGCATTCCTATAATATTAATTCTATTTTTCATACCTGATAAAATAGACAAATCTTTTTTAAATTCAATTTACCCCACTATCTTGGTGATAAAGATCCTAATGATCCACTCGGATTCCACCTATTAGTGAGAATTAATTTAAGTGTCACGAAGCATTAAACACTAAATCTTCAGACACGTAAATAATTAAGTTTATTATCCGTACCTCCCTAGTCAATAACCATCTATTGATGTGTTATATATCTTACGATTATGTTATTTATATATGGATTAAAAGCTCCATGGTCATAGGTAATGGTTACTCCTAATACCCATAATCATTAAACATGTGATCAAAATGTTTATAGCATTAAGCATAGAAGTAAACACAAATCCTATATCATGCACAACTTCACCATTATAAATTTAATAAACAAACATAGATATCAAACCTATGGTCCATTGATCCTTAAGATAAAGTAAACCACTTCATATCTATCAGTAAAAACACATAATTCATTGTTATCATCATCAAAACCAAAAGCAATACCTTAGATTCAATGAAAAAAATGCAACTTCAATTGCAAAGTTGGAGTCTTCAATGTATTCTCCTCTTCAAACCTCTCAAAAACTCTTACAAACAAAATACTTTCTCCAGAACAAATTCTCTAACCTCTTTCTGAACTCTCTAACCTCAAAACATCTTAGCCTATTTATATCAATCCAAAATTATAATCCTAATTGAATAAAAGTCTAAAACTTTCTAATTTTTTTAGTCCACCTATCGACGTTGTCCCACGTTGTGCGTTTATAATCACGACACCAAACAACTTCAGTTCTTCCTATTTTCTTCAATTCGACAGTCTTAACGCCTCCCATGTTAAGTTTTCACGTCAGACGTCAATCTTTATGGCATCATCAGAGCATCAACTCTGCTATTGGCGTTGTATGATTTCACTTGACGTCGCCTCTGTTAAAGCCATGGCGTCACCACACCTTGTCCTCTAATTTTCACATTGTTTGTATTTTCTCTTCATGTTGTCTCTTTAGTACGCATGATGTCACTTCTCTACTCCACATCGTCATTTATAAACTTGGGCTTTTTGTTGGCATTTTCTCCTTGATTCCTTTATTCATCTCCTTTATCATTAATAGATTTGGAAATACACAAATATCATAAATAAAAACTCATAATAGGCTAATTAGACCAAAAACACACTAATTACTACCATAATATAAATCTAACTAATGACTTCTCAGTCCCCTCCTCACATGACACCTAAAGCTCTCTCATGCACCATATGATTTTCCTATAAATCTTTAATGGGTACTCGAGATTCATCCTAAGCATATATGTCTAAACTAACACATCCCTCGTTGTGACAATAACATTTGCTACACAAACCCTCACTCGTATTTGATACGAAAACCATCTACTGGTTTAAGACGCTTGTACCCATGTGCGAAGTCATATACAAGGCAAGCATATGCTAATAGAAAGATAATAGAAAAGGAAAAAGTTTGGGTAACCCATTTTAGGCACTGACCCACTCAGTGCTTGTGTGATACATCTAGGCACGTATGCATGCACATCTTGAGGTGTATAAATGCACACCACCGTTTACTTAGTGCACCCTAGTGAAAAAGTCAAACTTAAAAAAAAGTTCAATTCTACTACAAAATGATATTTATGCCCCCCACTATGATTAGTACACCCCACCACCTTTTTCCTCTCATTTTGTGCCCCACCATCACCCTTCCACACAGTCACTTCTTGTAATTTATAAGGCATCATTAAGTGGTTCGGCCTCGCAAGTCCGAATCTCCAGTTGGAGAGTCAGTCACAGCCCACTTAACCTCTAGTTAGAGAGTCAGTCAGAGCCCACCGAACCTCCAGTCGGAGAATCGGTCGAAACCCGCCGAACCTTTAGGTCGACAGTTGTCAATCAAATTCCACAAAAAGGTTTGGTTTAACATCGAACCTAAAAGATAAGTCTCGACCACATATTGATGAACCTAAAATGAATGTCTTGACCAATGTTTTGGAGTTGGGTGCTTAGATTTGGATGAAGGGGTATTTTAGTAAAAATGTGGGGTGCCCTTATAAATTGAAATTTAAATTGGCGGTGCACTCAGAATTCGGGGTGCACTAAGTAAAGAAAGGGGTGCATTTAGCCGGACTCATAGTTTTTCAAACTGTAGGGATTTATTTAAATCAAAGTAACACCATATGCATACACCATTAATTAACACACGTACACTAATGGAATCACTATAATGACAAATCCTAATCGCGTTTCCTCATCACCGGGTAGTGCCAGCCAAGGTTTAAGGTCAGTAATTGTTCGAGTTTAGTCTAATCGCCTAGATTAAGTAGGTGAGTAGTCGTTACAACTTGGGTTTATGCTAATTACTTAGGTTAACTGTGGGAGTTGTTACAATACACAAACACACAAAAAATGTGTGTTCAAGTGTTTTTAAGAATGCTCTCTAACCATTTTATCACTTTAGAATCGTTATTTAGGTAATTTAGGATAATCTAGGTTGGTAAGTCACCCTAATGACAAGGGGTCAGACAGAAGCTACATGCAGAATTCAAGTTTGATAGAAGAAGTTGATAGGTGCAGAACGTGTGATACGCTATCGAAATATTTGGACCAAGCTAAAAATAAAAATATATAAGACCATAATTAGGCCACTTATGCTTTATGAGAGTGAATGTCGTCAGTAAAGAAACAAGTACATAAAATAATTGTAGCGAAAATGACGATTCTTAGGTAACTGTGTTGTAAAACACATAAAGATAGAATAAGAAATACATAATTCAAAGAAAAGTTTGAGTAATATCAATTGACATGAAAATTATGAAAGGATAGTTGTGGTGGTTTGGATACCTTTAAATATGACCTATAAATGCTCTCATTAAAAAACTCAACTAAATAGAAACTAAAAAGCTTCAACGATGTAAAGGTAGAACCAATGGTGGAACCGGAAATTCTTGTTAGAGGGATGAATTTTAACATTAACTTTTTTTTTCCAACCAAAAAAATGTATTAGCATGAAAAACGAAGCATGACAAAAAAAATTATTTGACAATACGTAGGGGTACTGTAGGGAGTCTCGGGGTTTAGGGGGCGACTAATAAAAAACTAAGCATAATAAAAAAATAAAAAAAAATCGACAATGCGTAAGGGTACTATAAGGGGTCCCGGGGGTTAGGGGGACGACTGCCTCCCCTCGGATCCGCCATTGGGTAGAACAAAGCTAATTTGAGATGCATTGATTGGTGAAAATTTAAAAAATTTGAAAATTCACCATCAATTTGCACTAAATCGATCGCAATCAAAGAGTTTTATCTATGTAGTAGACTCCAACTAATTGTGATGCAAGCTGCACATTGATAAAATCATTAAACACGATGTGTGGGTGTATGTACTCCGACTAATTGGGATGGAGGCTGAGCATTGGTAAACTCAACAAGCAGGAAATGTGGTTGTTTGTTCTTGCTACCTGATATTTGAAGACTCAACTGTAGAAGAGATTTTGGGTATATTTGATTTAGGCTATGTTTGGCTTAACTAGATGTGTATTCCACTCCAAGAGAACTGACTCGTTTTCTTCACTGGACTTTCTTTACCAATGGATTTTTTTTCTCTTGCAAGGTTTTATCAAGCTATAATCTGATATCAAGGACATTTGAAAAGAGACTGTTTTTAATATATTGAATGAATGTCGACTTTATTATTTAATATTTTCAATTGGCAGAGACTATTAGCCTCCACAACCCCATATCAACCCCTCATTTAATTTAATACATTTCTAAACTAAAATATTTTTAAGCAAAATTACATAAATAATCCCACGCTAAATCATAAACCTGTTTCATTTCTTTTTCTCTTCTACTTTTCACTTTTTACACCTTCCCTAAATGAAATCTTAAACTCATCCTCAACTTCTATCTTATTACACTCACCTTTATCTTCTACTTAATTTTCACTTTTTAAATCCCACCTAAATTAAACCATAGACTTATCACATTTTGTCTTCTACTTTCTGATCTCTACACCCCCTTCTCATATCTTCATTCATACACTCAACAATTCATCATCGAATGCAACATCTTAATTATAGTATTTGGTCGAGTTTTGATTCATATTCTTGAATTATTAGAATCATTTATTTGTGTTGAATCTTAGCTTTGAAGGATCAAACAATCAATTTTGAAATGCATATAGAGCAAATTGAGGTAAGGGGAAGAAAAAGATTATGTGCAACAAGGAGTTGAAGGTTGAAGATCACAAAAATGAAAAAATGGCTTTCTTTAGGGAGAGAGGGGAGCAAATATAAACTAGAGGTATAACGGAGAGTTTACTAACAATAAAGATGATACTTAGAGCATGAACTAACTTATTGAGGCTATAAATAACATTAAATAAAATGAGAGTTGATATAACATTTAAGGATGCTAATAGTAACTCCTTCATTTTTCTTGTAACCATCTAGAAATTGAATCAACATTATAACCTACACATAAAAGGAATATCAATTTTTAAATAGGATATTTGAATGCATTTAAAATTTATTTACTGTATTGTTTAAATGATTTCGTAATTCCCTTATATGAAGAATGTATAGGGTCTTATCTCTTTTATCTTATTCAAGACAAATAGAATAAGCAGACATTTGCTCGATTGTCTAGCTCTTGTGTCTTTCCTTCTCTTTAGATCTTTATATTTGCTCAAGTAGTAGTTTGCTAAAGTTTCTGTTGTTCCACAAATTATTTCATAACGTAATACAATTTTTCCAATAGATTCCATTTTGATGCGAGATTTGGCTTCTAATAACATCCACAATGTGCAATCAGGAAAAGCAAAGATACGAAAAGCAGGAGTCTTGCAGTAACTCCACAAGTAAAAAATACTTAATTACATTATTTACAACAAGACGACAACACAAACGCCTTATTTCCTCCTGATAGGAAAATTCAAAATGCACCCAGAAAAAAAAAATCAAATACCACAAAAGAAAGGAAATCAAGACACCACAAATATGCCAGCTCATTTTGCAATACAGAATATGCTTTCAAAAGCTGACGAGGCTTAGATAAAACACCAAATAATAGAAATCAAACCAGCTCCACCCACTCGAGGACACGAGCATTTCCCTTGCACAGAGCACCCATAATATGTACTTAAAAAAGTCTAGCTTGATTTCCAGTAAGAGATTACGCCAGGAATTGACTTCTGTTCAATTACACTATCAACAAATGAGGGACAGGGCAAAGGATATACTCGACCTTCAGTAGATCCCCTAGCATTCCAGCAAAACATTGTAGTAATTCCACCAGAGGATGACGATAGTTGCACATCTTCTAACTCTATCTCTTTACATGGAAAACTCTCACTGCAAGAAAATCGTATTGCTTCCTCAGTGGCTGAAGATCCTTTTATGTGTGTGAATGATATATTTTTCACTCTAACTGCTGATGTCTGCATTGTAAGAAATGATAAACTAACAAAAGTTAGCAACAGTGTATAGCTGCGACGACCCAAAAAATCAAAAGACCTGCCCTAAGGGAAATTAAGTAATTTCATAAACCTTACACAAAATAACACTATATAAATCAAATTAAAAACCCCGGCCTCCTTTTTGTTTAAAATTTTAACTAGAGGAGGACAAAGTGAGATTGAGGTGTTGGAGGTCTAACTTGCGGGTGGTTTGTGGTGCTGACGGGACGAGCGACAATCGAAGCGACCGGCAGCCGCCGGCTCCACCGGTAGGGTGAGGGGCGCCACCAGGCTACCCCACCAAGAAGGTGGAAGAGGAAGGGAGGGGTAGTGAATGACCACCCCTACCTCCCAGTTACGTCCCATCTCCAGTCAGCATTGGTTTGGAAACCAGGGGCTGTTGGCCCCTGGTTGATCGATCAACCCAAAAAAAATAAGAAAAATATATATAATAAATAAAATAAAATATATATAAAAAAATAAAAACAAAATATTTGTGTTCAAATGGGGCATTACCACGTCTCCAAGGGAGACCGACCGAGTCCCACCCCTCGACACTCACATCGGGCTACGGGAGACCCGCGAGACCCACACTAGTGGATCCCAAAGATCAATAAATAAAGGATTTAATTAATTTAAATTAATGCATTTATTAATGGGATGTATTAATGGGATGTATAGCCGACCCCAGTTAATTTGGGACTGAGGCTATGTTGTTGTTGTTGTTGTATTAATGGGATGTATTATGATAGTAAAGTGTCGCGCGAAGGTTCACATCAAAGCATGAGCGTACCAAGAGTTGTTATAAGCGTCGCTGCGAGTCAAGGTAAATGGAGAGCTTCGATTATGCATTAAATGTGGCTTAAATACTAGATAAATAGAAATTTCATATTTTATCGAAAGACTTGGGATTGGGTTGCATGTAGTTAATGGTATGAATATGCTCATCTATGGAATGCATGTTACGTCAACGAATTCGTTATTCGATCCAAAAGTGGCGATGGAGCCTCATGCTCATCAAAAGAGAGGGGTCCGCGCCACGAGTAGCGATGGTGTGGCAGTGTGTCTACCAACAAAGAGTGGTTCGCACCACGAATTGCAATGGTGTGGCTATGATCTCATCAAAAAGAGAGTGGTCTGCACCACAAAGTATCAAGTTCACAAGTAGTCAAGAACAACGATGGCTTGGAAACGCACACTACTGATTTGATGGAATTAGATGGAGATCACAACGACCATTGTGACCGCCAATAGTTCATATCATCTCGAGGGTGAGTTTGTTGGTCACCGGGTTCATACTATTAACTAGGACGCATTGAATGGAACCATGATTTATATTTATTACTAGTTTTATGGTAATTCTCTTGTTGAACCCTGTTGCATTACTGAATGATATTTATTTACAAATTTGTGTATTTCCCTTTTTATGATGTGATTTCAAAAGAATGCTCATTTCTTAGTTTGTTGAATGATGAATTTACCTTTAAGTGATATTGGATATATGGAACTTGTTTACATCCCTTTTTATGAACATGGATCATGTCTTTATCTCTTTCCCTTAAATGCTTTACAATTAGATTTACTACTACATGTGTAGAATTGTTTTGTTTTTTAGGTAATACTTACATGTTTAGTGTTTGAGCGAGTCTTCTCTCTTATTGAGCTTCGTAGGTTCTTTAGCTCACCCCACTTACTCTCCAGGTAAATCCACATCCGTGTTAGCTCGCGACAAAGAAAAGGCACCCGCTTGAAGTCTTTCCTTGCTTTGTGAGAATTTTGCATGCTTCTATTATATATTTATTTGATTTTTAGAACAATAAATTTGGGTTGTAACTTTAGGTTGATATTTTCGAGTGGTTTGGAACCCTCCTTATCTATTTTGGATTATTATGAAAGCTTTATGGTTTATTTGGAAGCTTCTTGAGATGGTTGAAATTATTCAGACTTTTTGACACTTATCACTTTAACTACATGATTTATGGAATTATAGTTTTGATTTTACATCCGCATTTATTACCCTATATGGTTAGTATGTTGTTCCGCAGGTTGAATGAGGCGTGTCAGACTGTTATTTGGGCCTGCTTCAGGTATCAAGCTTGAGTAACTAACGGTTTGCGCCGGGCGACCCGACTGTAGTTCAGGTGTGGGTCGTTTCAATAGCATTCAACAATCTAAAAGAAATTTGCATTAAAGTTTACCAAAAATGTAGGAAATAAAACCATTAACTAAATTTAGATTTTTTTTCTATAAGAAAGCAACTTATTAAACCCCCCAAAGTTGCCACCAAAGAGAGAACAAAATTCAGATTGAAGTAAACTGCTAACCTAATTTCAAAAAAAACAAAAAACAAAACTGCTTACCTACTTTATAAAGCTGGTTAATCATCAGAAAGTGTCAAGATGCCTACCTGGTTTGCACATGAATGAGAAGAATCGCAATAGTACTGGTCAATAATTATGGGACGCGAAACATTTTCCATTTGCGCAAACTGGAATTTGATATGTTGTACATAACCAGAACCTCCCTATGAAATTCATGAAAAGATTCCATAAGTTGCAGATTTTGACTACGCTCGGAAAGGAATAGCCACACATATTCACCTGCCAAGTCTTGACTCGCAATCCATTCTTAGTATGGGAAAGAGAGACCTTTTGAATCAGAACATGTTCCACTTTAGACAAAGCATGCGCACGACCCAGACTTCCAATGCTATAACAAAGAGAATAGAATTAATCTAAAGCAATAGAAAATGTATAGCCGCTGATGCTGCTCCAGTAGCCTTACCTTATACCATGGCCAGCAATGCAAGAGACATTTCTGACTTCAATGTTAGAAGAATTGCCAACTATAGAAATGCAGTCATCCCCTAAAATGATTAGAACAAGAATTAGGAAAGACAAAAGGGCAAACAAAGGGGTCTTTTTCATTTTTTATTTCTTTAAAAAATAAAAATAAGAAGCTCAAGAGTTCACCGTCTTAGGACTACCAGAAAATGCATTGTGCAGTCACAGAAGGAACAAAACAAACTCGGCTACTATACCTTGCTACAAAACATAAGTTTTTCTTGTTTTACTAGGAAACGAAAAGAATACAGGTACTGTGCCATCCATGTAGCTGATGCCCTAATAAGAGAAAAAAGAAAAAAAAATATATCTGCAAAACTATAGAAATTAAACTCAAAACTCTATAATATTAAAAGAAAAAGACTGGGAGAGTTATTCCTAATTGCTTCTAAAGACTAGGACAACAAAAGTTAGGCTCTCATCCATAATCAGTACAGAACTAGAATAAGCAACCCATCTCCTTCACTTCCTCCTTCATTCTTTCTGTCGCTTAAGACTTCAAATAATTCATAAGAACTGTTTTTTCTTAATTTTGATGTTCCTAGACATTGCACAATCTTCTTTGGAAAACAATAATTAGTCACATTCTAGAGGATAGGGATATTGGAGTCAGCCATTTAAGAGACAGATAAGAAAGATTAAGTAAGGATTGTTTGTGAATATCTGAAATGAAATTCTAGCACAAAAATGATATGCATCTAGATGGAATCTATTTAATTGTCTCACACAACCGCCGATGCTAGGAACTTCATGATTTATGGACCCAAATGTGAACTTGTAAGTGAGTAGTATTGGTCATGAACCTGTGCTGATCATGCTATTTATCACGGTAACCTCAGTGGACGAGCTAATATGGATAGCATCAGTATTAGGACTGCTAGCAGGTGCATTCACTTTGAGATTAGATGCCCTAACTTCTTCACAGTTAGTGAATGCAATGTGCATTTGTTGACTGTCAAGCATCGCTAGGTTCCTGAGATTCAAGTTGTTGCATTTATGGAAAGTAATAGCCTGCAAAGCAGATACGTTTATTAGCATGAAACGGCCAGCATGAAACGGCCATGAGAAATTCGACTCGGAGTCTTTCAACCAAGGAACCAAGTAATACTTGCCGTTGGACCTTCACGGCATGTCTGCAAAAACGCAAAGTGATTCAGTAGTAAGATGAAGCAAAAAGAAACAAATGCTTCAAACTGGGTTGAATCAATGAACAAATAAAATCCAAAAAATGATAATAAACACCGATAGATTTGCGCTTTGGCCACTGGAGCTAAAGACTTCTTTTGTCTACATGAGTGAAAGACTTCTTTAATGTGTGATGGAATGTTTACAATGCTTTAATAAAGTCAAACAGGATTTCTATAGAAACTAAAATACTACGGGATAATCAAATCTAAAGATTTGCTAATGTTTATTATTTTTGATCCTTAGACAAGAATAAAAATTGCTAAATGTACTCACATTTGACGAGTTCACCTTGCACGACCTGCTCCACCATTCCTCTCCCATACCATTTATCACACCTCCACCATCAATTGTGAGGTGCTTCACCGAATGGAAATACAGCCATTTTCTTGGGTTTAAGCCATCCCAGATTCCAGGGTCTTTGGGCGCAACGATTGAACCATAGACCTACTAACATGAAAACATCAAAAAGAAACAAGTGAACTAAAGCCACAACGGTTCATATTGCTCAAACAAGTTGATGGATGGATGTAATATACAAACGATTTTTAATTACAAACTGATTGGAAACAAGTTAAGCTATGCTTAATAAGAGGTATACTAATACAAACGTACCTTCAACGTCACCTTTGATATACAAGGTCCAGCAAAATCGATTGGCCCAACTAAATATGTGTTTCCAGTTGGGATTTCAACTATAGATTGAGATGGTGAAGAACACGCAACCCTCCAAGCATCTCTAAAGGCCTGAAAATGAAAAATTTAAATGGATTGAAAGTTTCCTAAGACTTCAACTAAATTTCAAGGGGCTCACTTCAAATCCAACCAACAATTCCTAAACGGGCATGTCTCTTATTTAGAGTTCCAGATATTAGTATGTTCCTATTGAAATAGAACAACAAAATATCAGATGATTATGAGCTTCTCATAATGGAAAATGCTTGGGTTACAACACTTTTAACATGCACTTATAACGTGCACTTGATGGTAAGTTGGTGACCCTTGACTTGTGCATCGATGTTTGTGCGCATATAAGTCCATGTGTATCCAAGGGACACAGACGCCCAACAAGTGTGTTAAGATGTGAGATCATTCGGTTGTAACCAAAAGATATTGTGGTTATAGTTGTTACCTATATAAATAGGTGGTTTGTACTCAAGAAGGATACATAATAAAGATCATATCTTTTAGAAATTCATATGGTATCAGAGCTTAGGTTTCTTAGATGAATTTGTGAGAGCGTGGTTAATCACGCTCTCACGCCTTTTTGTGTCTTTTGTGGTGTTGATCTTCGATCCTTGTTAGTCTCATACTAGTTTGTGCTCTGCCCATCAGTTTGTTATCACGCTATGCTAATTTTGTCTCGTGTCTTGCTATTGTGTGCCTGCTGCCTTATCCATTGTCCGCTACCTCGTGCAAGATCTTTGTCCATTATCCGCTACCTCGTGCAAGATCTTTGTCAATTATCCGCCTCCACAACCACTACGTCACATGCTTGCATTTGTCAGTAGTTAATGATCTGCACACCAGCCCGCTTCTTTGCTCATCTTGTGTCGCTCTACCTTGCTATCCACCTCCCAACTCATGTGTTCAACTTGCTCGTGTCCACCGTCATCAATCACCTTTTGCTTGAAACGGCCCTGCAGCATCTTGCATGTTTATTCAAGCGTTTCACGCTAATGCGTCTCATGCGTGCACCTCCAGCATTGCATCCGATGGTCGTGTGCATCACATGTCTAGCGTTGCATCTTGTCTACCAGCAATCAGTCTCCATCTGTGCGTCAGTCTACATCTGTGCATGTATCGTCCGTTTGACCGCTCCAACCCGTGCACGAAAATCACATTTTCGCCTACCAGCTGAGACTTTCATTCCTCACCATACTTTCCGACTTGAGTCCACTCCATCAATCTGCAACTACCTTTATGGTCATCTCGAAACCATCAACTCATCTGTTCGATCTATGATCATCTATTAATTGCTCTGCCCATGTGCATGTGCACTCCAAATTTGCTCATAAGTCGATCATCTGCTTGTATATCATGGGTTACGACATACATATGTTTCTACTCTATGGATTGTCGTTAATTAATTTTCTCTGCAACGAACCTTATATCTATTTTTTGTCATTTGTTCACTTGAAATTCAAAGACAAGTAGGAGTAGTACTAATTAATACAAAGATTAAGGAATGGCGGTTGCGGTGGTTTGGTAACCTGTAGAGACGGCCTACAAATGCCCCAACTAGAAAACTTGACTCAATAGAAACTGTAGAAATTCGACGAGGTAGGAGGAGACCAAAGTTAACATGGGATGCATTAATTAGGAGGGATTTGAATGGTTTGAAAAGCTTACCATCAATTGCACTTAATCGAGCACAATGGAAAAGTTTGATCCATGTAGCCGACCCCAGTTAATTTGGGATTGAGGCTATGTTGTTGTTATTGTTGTTATTGTTGTTGTTGTTGTTCACTTAAATTTGTTATTGTATTCCTGCATGTACACTCCATTGATTTGTTTAGCAAACTCAAGTTGGTTTTGACAAACTCATCTTGAGTTTGAAGAAGCGTGTTAAGATTTGAGATCATTCGGTTGTAACCAAAAGATATTGTAGTTGTAACTGTTACCTTTATAATTAGGTAATTTTCAATTAGGCATTCGCCCAAAACTCATTTTCCATCCACCTCTCATTACGACGAAATACTTTGCTTAACAGTCCAATCTCTAGTTGCTTTTCAATTTTCCCCATGTCAAAAAAAAAAAAAAAACAAAAAACTTCATTTCCCCACCTTAAACGACACGTCTCAACTAAATTTCTTCAATTCCTTAAAAAATCGATAGATCAGTTTATCAGACCAAGAAAACGAAATGAATTGAAACAAGAAGACATGGCAGAAACACAATTACCTGGGTATCATCAATAATGCCGTCCCCTTTAGCCCCAAAACCATCAACGGAAAAAACATGTTTGCGCCCAATTTGGGCACTAATATGCTGAAACAAAGGTAGCTGAAACAGTTCCTCAAGTAGTTCGCCTTTTGCAAGACCGGCGCACAGAGTCCACCATACTATGAACACAAAACATCGTTTCAAAGAAGAGGAACCTCTCAGATTCCTCATTTCTGGATTAGCAGAAATTGAAGAGAGAATGATCGGAAAGAGAAGAATATGGATTTGAAATTGATAGACCAGAGAAATCGGAGGTTGAAGCGGCGTTTTATAGAGGGAGAAGAGGCACAAGCCTTGAACTGCTTCATCTCGTAGTTTGCTGTCGTTAGTACCTACTCCACTTCCCTTGATCCTGACGGGGAAAAAGGCTTTTAGCCTTTTAGTACAGCAGGTGGGCCGCACACGTTAACTAAGAACGTGACCAGACTTAGAGTAATAAATGACGGATGATGTACGTGTGACTCACTTTCGGCACTCACTTGTGGTGACAAAAACTCCGTCTTTTTTTTATATTTTCCTTTTTGTAGAAATGAACTTCGAACAAGACGAGATATAGAATATATTACAATAGCAAATTGATTCACTAATCCAAACTTTACAAAAAAAAACATTCGTTCTCCGTAAGGTTGACTTTCAAGAATGGTGACTATAATAATGAATTGCTTTGGCAATCTATGTCTATTATATTAACAAATGTCTAGAACACAACAGTACATATTTACATCACTTGAACCATAACGAAAAATAAGACTTTCGTCAAGGGAATTAAATAAAAAACTTTCAACAAGGATAGACAATCTACACCTTTCAACCAGGGAAGAAAACAAACTACTTATAAAAAAAACTTAATATCCAGTACAAACCTCATAAACGAGAATTCACGCATAGTCATCCAAAAAAAATGCAGACGTAGAGAATGGCTATTGTCAATAGTGAATCTGATGGATGCAATAAGGATGAAACTAATCATTTTATTATATCTGAACAAATCTATTTGAGTTTATTTGATTAATAATATGTAAAAGATTTTATTGGAACCACAAATGATCGAATAGAGAATCAGGGGTGATTCAAAAGGTAGAACCAAACAAGAGAACCAAAGAAGAAAAATTAAGGTTTTTTAGAGCAGTTGTAAAGTCTAGCATCGAATTATTAGTAAGGGCTTCATTTGGTGTATTTTGCAAACTTTCGGTTTTTTTATTTTGTAAACCTAAAAAAAAACTTGGTACTTCTTGAAAGTAGTAAATTTAAAAGCAAATAAAATATAACAATAGAAATAAATACTATTGTGAAGTATGAATGACCAAGCATGCACGCCAACACATTGTGTAGTCATGTAACTTGTATTTCTTACTAATGGTACCCTCACTTATTCATATATTATCATGTTAATTGTAACCAATTCCAATATACACCAATTTTTTCTTGTATAGTCAAATTACTTGTAATGTATTGTATGACATGCAGTGTATGTGTTACTTGTACACATCGTTTAAGTACATTTATCATCATCACCAAAGGGCTCATATAAAAGGTGACAACCTCATTGTAGAAACGCACCAATGTTAAAATAAGAATTTCTATATTTCTCAATTCTAACTTTCTTCTCTCTTTCTTCTCTCCTCTACTTATTCTAGTATAGTTCTTAGTTCATGCTTCTCATACTTTAGTTCTACAAGTTCTAGTTAGCTTACAACTTAGTTTACAATATGTTATCAAAACCTTGCTCTAAAATAAAGGAGATCTTGAAGTTCAAGAATGCTTGCAAAGGAGACAAAGCTAGAAAGTTATAACTTTTGTTAATTTAAATAAGCTAAATTTATTTCCATGTTATCAGAGTTGCTTTCTTTTTATTATGTGCATCACTTATATATGCATACTTTATTAATACACTATTCATTATAACGTCACCAACTGAGAAAGTATGCTATATAGTTGCGTCTCGTACGATCTTCTACATTAGATATCAAAAGTAAATGTGTTACATAACTAGTTTTCTCATTATATACAGATGATTAGTTATACTCTATTCTTGATTTTTATATTGCAAATATTGCTATGAGTTTAGGTTGATAGTGGGTAAGCCTTGTCCTTGGTAAAGCTAAACATTGAAAGGGAGACGAGTTATCCCATTCGAGAAGGCATGTTTTTAAGTGGACTTCGTCTCGCCACCTAACCTGAAGGCATTTTTTTATATTGCAAATAGTGCATATTAATAATCAAGTTGTGAACATATATTAAATCGTACATTTTTTATTTTATATAAAAAATTATTTACTCAATTTCTTTACTTATTTTTAGACTATGAAAAACCTTCAAATACTTGAATTTGTTGCCCTCGATATCACTGGCAATAATTATCTTCCATGGCAACTAGATGCCAGATACATCTCCAAGCTAAAAACTTGAGAGAAACTATTATAGAAGGAAATGAAACATCAATGCAAGACCATGCGAAAGCACTGATATTCATTCATCATCATCTTTATGAAGGTTTGAAATATAAATATCTCACTATAAAAGATCCTCTTACCCTGTGGTTAAGCTTGAAAGAGCGACGTGATCACCAAAAGACGATGTTTTCTTTAAAAGCTCAAAATTACTGGTTGAATCTTAGGCTACAAGATTTTAAAACAGACAGTAAGTATAACTCCACCATGTTTAATATTTATAACTCCACCATGTTTAATATTACATCTTGTTTAAGGCTATATGGAGAAAATATATCCTATTAGGCAATGATGGAAAAAACATTTAGTACTTTCATGCCTCGAATCTGTTGTTGCAACAATAATATCGAGCGCGTCAATTTAGAAAGTACTCGAAATTAATTTCTTGTCTCATTGCGGTTGAACAAAATAGCGAGCTTCTATTAAAGAACCATAACTTCTGTCCAACTAGTTCCGCTTCAATTAATGAAGCAAATATTGCATCTTATAATGACCATAAAAATGGTCAAAGAAAGAAAAAAATGTGGACGTGAAAAGGGAAAAGATCAATTGGCAATGATCGTGGCAAGCCGTATCATAAATTATGCGGTGATAAGCTCCAAAACAAATGGAACCGAAATGATGCCACTCGGAAAGAAAGGAAAAAATACTGCAGAAAATGGACATGCTCATAATCATGACCAACCATATCACAGGTATGGTCTAAAAGGCCATTGTGCTTATGTATGCTGCTTGCCTAAAGATTTTATTGATCTTTATCAAGCTTTCTCGAATGAGAAAAGCAAAACAGTTGAGATGAACTTCACTGTCGGAGATGGCCAAATTTTCATGATGATCTAAACACTGATCTTGATGTTTTTAATGATCATATGCGAAGAATAATTGATAATTCGTATGGACATCCTTTAAGGATTCACAAAATACTTTCAGGTGGTTACTATAATTGTACTAGTTCTCAAGGTAAATTAATCGTTAAACCACCCCGATTTTCTTAGAAAGCATTCAGGGAGACATATGTGGACATATTCATCCTCACTATGGACCATTTAGATATTTCATTATTTTGATAGACACGTCAACTAGCTGGTCAAATGTTTGTTTACTCTCAACCCATAATGTTGCATTTGCTAGACTTTTGACCCAAATCATAAGTTAAGAGCACAATTCTCTGACAACCTAATCAAGACCATTCATCTCGATTATACAATAGAGTTTAAATCTCAAACATTCAAATATTATTTCATGTATATAGGAATAACCCTTGAACATTATGTTCCACATGTACATAATCAGAATGGTTTGGCAAAATCTCTGATCAAGCGCATTCAATTAATTATTTGACCATTAATCATGAGAACTAAGTTACCAACTTCAGTTTGTGGACATGTTGTCCTTCATGCAACATCTATCATTCGTTATAGGCCTACTGCATATCATGAACATTCCCCAATGCAACACATTTTAGGTCAATAACTAAATGTCTCACACTTGAAAATTTTTAGTTGTTCGGGGTATGTTCCTATACCACCTTGCAGTATAACTAAAATGAGTCCACAATGAAACTTGAGATTTATATTGGATTTAACTCATCATCCATTAAAAATATCTTAAGCCCCTAATAAGGGATTTATTTACTACATGTTATAATGATTGTCACACTGATGAAGTAATTTTCTCACTATTAGGTGGAGATAAGAAGTCAATTCAAAAGAAATGACGCAAAATTGATTGGAAAGAATCAACTTTATCACATTATGATCCATCCACAAATCATTCATTTGCAACAAATTGCAAATCAATCACGTGATGCATTTGCTGATACAAAACAAGTGATAAAAATCATATATTCCAGCTGTAAATGCTCATTTAAGAATTGATGTCTCTGTACAACAAAATGTACGAACAAAACACCTAAAGCATGGAAGGCCTGTTGGTTTAAAGGATACAGTTTCTCGAAAGAGGAAAATGAGAGTAAAAATAAATGCAAATCACAATATCATGTCAAAGCAGAATAATCATTTGATAAGGATTTATCAGAACAAATTCATTCTGACGAGGAATAACTACCTCTAGAAAAAGAGAGAAAACATGAAAATAATGAGATCTCAACAAATTATTTGAACTCTGGTAAGATTTGGGATCGAAATAATATTGTTTCTGATGATATATTTGCTTTCAACGTGCTCATTGAAATATGTAAAAATGATGATGGTCTAGAACCATGATTAATGGATGAATGTCGAAAAAGACCTGGCTCGTAAAAATGACGAGAGGCTATCTAAACACAATTAGACTCGTTAAGAAAATGAGAGATTTTTGATCGATTATTCAAATGACAGATTGTGTAAAGCCTGTTGATATAAATGTGTATTTATACAAAAAAGAAACAAAAAATTGAGATTACAAGGCACAAAATAGAACTTGTAGCTCAAGGTTTCTCACATGACCTGACATTTACTATGAGGAAACAAATTCTCATGTTATATATGCAATCACATTTTGATTTTTGATAAGCCTTGCAGTTTCTGAATGACTTGATATGCATCTAATGGATGTTGTTACGACATATTTGTACGGATCCCTTGATAGTGATATGTATATGAGAATCCCTGAAGGATTTGAAATATCTAAATAAATAAAATCAAAACCTAATAACATGCATTCTATAAAATTAAAAAAGGTTTGTGTACGGACTGATACAATTCATATGAATGTGGTACAAACGCCTTAGTAGTTATTTATTTCATCAAAAAAATCATCAACATGATTTGTGATAATTGTAGTATATGTAGATGATTTTAATATAATGGGAAACAACGACAACATCATTAGAACATCCGAGTACTTGATAAAGGAATTCGAGATGAAAGAACTTAGAAAAATAAAATTTTGTCTTGGTTTGCAAATTGAACATTTTCCAAGTGGAGTACTTGTCTATCAATCAAATTACATTAAAAAAATATTAAAAGATTTTATATGGAAAAGGCACACCCATTAAGCTCACCAATGGTTGTCCGATCACATTGAAGTGGATAAGGATCCATTTCGACCTCATGAAAGTGATGAAGAGCTACCTGGTCCCGAGATACCACATTTAAGTGCAATCAGTGCACTTATGTATCTCGCAAATTGTACAAGACCTAACATTGCTTTTGCTGTCAACCTACTTGCAAGATATAACTTTTCACCAACTCAAAGATATTGGAATGATGTTAAACATATTTTTCGATATGTTTGAGGAACAAGCGACATGAGTTTATTCTACTCAAGAGGATTAAAATTATATCTTCAAGGTTATGCTGATGCTGGATATTTGTTTGATCCCCACAAGCCTCGTTTTTAAACGGGGTATGTATTCACATGTGGTAATACTGATGTATCAAGAAAGTTACTAAAACAAATTATGGTTGCTACTTCTTCCAATCATTCTAAAGTACTTGCAATTCATGAAGCAAGTCATGAACGTGTATGGCTGAGAAACATGAATTAACATAATTGTTTTCAATAAAAGATTCTCCAACTATATTATATGAAGATAATGCAACATGCATCACATAATTAAGTGAAGAATTCATAAAAGGACAGAACAAAACATATTTCACTAAAATTCTTTTATTCACATGAGCTTTAGAAGAATTATGAAATCGATGTCAAGCAAATATGAATGAAAGATAATCTTGTTAATTTATTCACAAAAGTCTTACCAACTACGACATTTAAGAGGCTTACTGTAAAGGGTGTCGACACTGAGGTAAATTAACAATTTAAATTAATCTTACTTGTGTTTGATGCCGTGTATTATTTATAGCTAACTATATAAGTGTGTGCACGTGATCGTAGGTTCATATCGCGAATTCGAGTGAGTGAGGGAGCGACTTCATGGTGCGCACGCATTGATGACGAGTAGTTAGGGCTTATGGTTAGTTCATAGCTTATGAGTTATTATTCTAATTCAAGATGTACACCTAAGTCACAATAGGAATAACAATTAGGTGTCTAAGTTACATAAGGAGTTAATCGAGACTGGTCCAAGTTTAAATTATTTTATTAAACTAAGCTATCTAATTGAGAAATTTCAAATTTATCACAAATGCCTAAGTCATGTTAGACTTAATGGATTATTAGTAGAAAATTAGGGTGGAATTATGACTAATAAACATAATGGATGGTCATTAAGATTTGGGGCAAATAAAGATAGTAGATTAATTAAATGGTTTAGATTTGAGGCCAAAACCTATAAATAAGACTTTTATGTTTATTCATGCATGTTGAGAAGAAAAAAACTCAGCACTACTTTGGGAGAGAAGAAGGAGATTATTTGCTAGAAATCAAGTAAATTAATGACTAAGTTGAAGGATCAAGTGAACATAAGTTAGGGGTCCAAAACGATTTAAAGAAACAAACCTTAGGTATGAACATCTCCACTCCTTAGCTTAACTGAATGTATGCTTGCGGCATTTGGGGCCGAAATCTTGAAATGGAATTGAACGCATAAATCCTATGATGATTTTGAACCTAAATTTGTGAGTTCAAATGCTTTTTAAATAAACTTAATCAAGGTTGCTAAATTTTGATTGAAATGCATAAGGATGCTAAATTTTGATTGAAATGCATAAGGTTGCTAATTTTTGAGTTGATTCTAATTGGGACCAAAATTTCTATTTATATGGTTGTTAGATGCATATGTTTTAGTGTCTTTAGGTATATTTTAGTATGGTTTTAGTGTTTGACAGAATTGAGTCATGATTTGGTTGATGATGATCAATGTGCTCTTAGTGATGATGCATGAATGCTTTATGTTTGAAGAAATGTCACAATGCAAAGGGACAAGAGTAGAAGTAGATTATGAATTCCTCGAATTATTTGGATTCATTTAGACTCCCTGGAACTAAGTCTTGATGAGGAAAATCAGTTGTGTGTTGCCATAACATGTTGGTATGTTTTGTTTTAAAAAAAATGAATTGTGTTGTGGTTTAATAATATGAATTGGTTGAAAGCGTTGAGAATTCATGGGTTCTAATTCTTTGTACTATTTTGTTGATTTGAAGGGATCATTAGGACCTAAGTGGAGTAGAAAAATAGATTGCATTGTTGTCATGAATGCTATTAAATTGAAATATATGGAATGATGTGGTGTCTTTAATTGAGCTAAAATTATAGCTGAAATACTAGATAACATAAAATTCTTCATTTCTTCTCAGAATTAACTAATTTTTTATATGATATTCTTCGATGTTTGGAAAAGACTCTCATAAAAAATCACGTTTTTTGGATGAGTGGTTTGAGAGTTATGAATTTTATAATACCACTGATCCGAAGATTTTCTCAAGTTGAGTTGTTTTGGTATTTTAAGCATAAATCTCTCAATCTTAATCGGATTGGAACGTACTTTACCATTTCAAAAAGCTAATACATAGAAAAAAAAGCTTGAGATCAATATTTCTTAAAAATCTAGTCATCTTCTTTGTAAAAAAATGGGCTGAAAATCAGTGCTAATCTATCGAGGTATTACTTTTATAAGTGTTTGGATGTCAGGACTTCTTATGGGGGTCTCCACTAGTTCAAAAACAACCAAAATCTCTAAAATGGCTTGAAATATTATAAATTAAGTTCTCTAAAGTCCTCAAGTGATTCTAAGGTGTTTTGTATCATTTTCCGAATAAGTTTTGAAATGGGCAAACTAAGTTACTTAATGAGCTAATTTTTTACTTAAGGTGTTTTGGGCATCAAATGATGTCAGAATTGAACCAAAGTTTTCAGAACGTTATATCATAGTAAAGGTGTCCGTTGAGTTTCATGATTTTCATGCGTGTCTAACTCAGTTTTCAAGTCATGTTTTGAATAAGAGATAGATAATTACAAATAAGGACTTAAAGTTTTACTTAGAGTCTGAAATTTGGTTTTTGATCATATTGATGAGATTTTATCACTCAAAAAGCTTGGTTTAAAGTTAATAGACTTCAATGAACTAGCATCGAGATTTTCAAAAATTTCTATGAGTGTTTTAGCTGCATTTCAAGTTGCATAAAAACTAAGTTCTCGAAATTATTTTAAGGTCCCTAAAGTGGTGTCTTGCAAAGAACTGAGATAATCAAATTTAAATAGCTCTAACACATACCAAATGTACTCTAATAGATACCAAAGGTCTAGAGCATCGGTGTTGTGTATCTGGAGTGTAGTACAGACGTTTGACAGAAGCGTTCATCTAAGATATTATTGCATTGTAAGGTAAGTAAACCAGTAAGAGTGTCAACATGATTCCCTTTCAACTTCTTATTGTTAATCTCTTAAAAAGCATGCCATATTTCAAGTTGCATAAAAACAAATTTCTTGAAAATTATTTTAACGTCCCAAAGGGGGTGTATTTCAAAGAACTAAGATAATCAAATTTAAATAAGCTCTAACACATACCAAATGAACTCTAATAGATTTTAGGGGCCTAAAGCATCAGTGCTGGGTATTGCGAGTGTAGTACAGACATGTGACAAACACGTTCATCTAGGATATTATTGCGTTTTAAGGTAAGTAAACCAGTAAGAGTGCCAACATGATTTCTTTTCAACTTTTTATTATTATTCTCTTGAAAAGCATATCGTACTTGTGTTTTATTCTTGTTTCAAGTGGCCTAGAAGTTTAGGTAATCCACCAGTTGTGTTATCTCGCGGGTTAAGCATCTAGAGTTATCGTGGCTTCTCGCTGAGAACTATGCACGGGATAAAGTATCTGACATCGTTGTGGCTTGCCTTCATAGTTTAAAAGTAGTTGTTGGAAGTGACTCGAGGAGTCTGTAGTGCCTAAAGAGTCGTGTCGAGGCAGTCGGAAGTGTCCTTAGGCCCACTATCTCAACTTCAACCTGTGCTTTGGTCTGATTACCGTAGTTTGGAAATGATTACCTATTAGCCTATCCATTTCGCTTCCTTGCTACTTAACTTTCACTGCTTTACTCGATTAGTCTATTTATCATGCATTTTACCATTTATTTAATGTTTTCTTTAAATACCTGCATGATTTAGAGACTATTTTAATTTATTATTTAGAAATATTGTTTAATTTCTTCTTGTTTTACTCACTGGAATTGTCTCCATCACCGGTGACAATTGCGGGTCCCTCTAGTAGCAAGGGCGAGGAACCCAAGATTGGTGACTACCTCTAAGTTTTCTTCAGAGCCGGCTCTTCCTTTGTTTCTACCGTATGTATTTTTATTGTATCTATTATATTTATACTTGATGTTTTATACACATTTGGATAAAAGTTTTGAGAGATACACTTGAGATACATGTATATAATGCTTATTTACACTATAGTCACCTGAGATATTTATGTGATCTATACTATGCAGGATTTCCACATCTAGGACTTGTCCTGAACTTAAATTTTTTTTTGTGTTACGTTAAATTACTTTCCACTACATAATGAATATTATGACTTTCTAAACTAATTAACAAACTTAATAAGAAACTAATGGATGAATAATTCGAATAAGAGGCAGACCAAATGTTCGTTAACTAGGTGGTGGTTGATCGAGGATCCACATAAGCCTAGGCTGGATGAGCCCAGTTTGTGGTGACTGGGGTCGTCATACTTACATATGGTATTGGCTTGTGTAAACTTAAAGATATTGCAAGCAAAGAAACAGAATAAGTTTCACATATGTTCACACGAGAGGGAGTTATTGGTTAGTGTATTGCACACTTTTTCATTTAGTTATGGTTTTATCCCACTGAGTTTTCCTAGCAAAGTTTTTAATAGGGTAATCCTAACAATTTTATATTCATCTTAAGATTTATGAGAACGGTGTGCTCAGTTTCTTTTACTAGATTTGTTTCCATAGGTTTTTCCTAGTAAAAGTTTAACGAGCTTGTTCTCTTAGCAAGTGTCATCCAAAAGGGAGTGTTGTGAAGTATGGATGACCATGAATGCACATGTGACGGCCCCAATTTCCCACAATCTGGGCACCGCCCAGCCTAAGCCCATGTGGACCCCGAGCTAGTCTCGCAAGGTCAACGCCGGCCTAGTCAGCCTTCCAATCCACCATTACAAGTAAATTCATAATTTTAAGTTAAGTTATTAGTATTTTTCAAGTGTTTACAATTTAGCGGAAGCAATTAATTAAATAACTCAATAATAATGTAAAAGAGTTGGACAACCTAATTGCGACACCCTGCATAAATATACCATCACCAGAGGAGAGTAAATACAGGATATACAAAAGATTCACCTAGCTATGGAGCTTTCCCCTTGCTGGATCGTAGATCTGCACTCAGTCAAACACGAGAAAGACGAGCCCTGGTAAGTAAAAGCCAGTAGGACATATATAAAGCATTTCAAAATAACTAAAGCAGTCAAATTCATGCATATCGAAAAAAATGAACAGAGAACGCATGAATATAAAAGACTGTAAACAATCAATCGATAAGTGAGGGTCCGAAATACAAAAAAAAAAACAAACAACAAAGAGTCCCGACCAAAAGGTCGTTGAGTCGCGGCAAAAGCCTAGTAGACTCGGGTTCAGGACGAGACACATGCATCCCAGCCCTAACCCTTGCGACTATGACATATCCACATACCCTGATAAGTCCAGATAAAAGCTCATATCATAGATAAACAGATAAACAGTAACCATGACTCACTTGCCAATGGACCACTCAACCAACAACAATGTCAAAGATAGGTATCACCAAGCAGTGAACAACAATAGTCAATAAAGTGAAAGGAAACTATCACAAAGCAGTGAACAACGATGGCCAATAGAGTGAAAGGAAACTACTGTATAAGGTCCTAGCTGGTTTACTTACATTTCCCGCGAGCAATCCAAATTGTCCTCAAAACGTCCCGCTCACGCCTCGATATGTGGACCCGACACCCGATTCCTAAGTTCCTGGTGTCCATTTATACCATTTAGGGCTATGTTGCTTAAATCATTCAAATCACAATGAAATTAGGTGAAGTAAACCTCACCGTGGCCTTCAAAATACATTTGAAGCTATCGCGTCGTCGCACGTCATCGAATCACACCCTTCGTCGAGGATCGATCGCTCCGACAACGCGCCACCGCTCTATTGCTCCATGTCGTTCATCGCGCAATTGTCGCAGCCGCGTAGCTGTCGCGTCGACGTCGTCGTCATCGCGCCGCTGCTGCTGTCGCTCCACCGCTGACATCTTCCCTCCACTGCCTCGTAGGAGCCACTACCAGTTGTCGCCGCTGCCGGCCAGCATCGCGTCGCTATCGTCTCTTCGCCGGTGTCCTCCTTGGCAGTCGCGCCACCTCCTAGCGCTGGAATCGCCGTTCGCGAGCCGCCGTCTGCACCGCCCGCCGCTATCAGCTACGCTGTTGGTTTGCTGGTCGTCCGCCGCCGTAGCTGGAGCGCTTCGCCGTCCGCGCCGCTGCTGGGATGTCGTCGTCGCCTCCCTCTCTCTCTACTGTTAATCTCTCTCTCTTTCTATCCTCTTCTCTCTCTCTCTCTCTCCTCCTCTCTTCCTCTTTTTTTTTTTCTCTCTCTCTCTCTCTCTTCTCTCTCTTCGATTCTTTTTCTCCCTCTTTTCTCTCTTTCCCTCTTTTTATCAGATTTTATTATTAATATTATTATATTTTTTAATGTGACCACATTAAAACCACTATAGCCACTATAGCCACATTAAGCCACTACCTCGATCCCACGTCGACACTCGACTCGAGGCTCGTCCCCATTCGTGTTTCGGCTCATCGAATTCCCCGCATATACCTCTCTCAACAATTAGTATTTTAATCTCAAATTGGGTATTATTAAATAATACACACATCACAGACAATTATATACCTCGGTGTCTCCACCCAAGATTCAAACATATATATTTCGACGAGTGGGTCCTACATACGACCCTGACCCGACACGTAGTACAAGTCAAATTTTTAGGCCACTACAGTCTTCCCAATGAATTAGAATTTCGTCCTTGAAATTGACGCAATTCTCAAAGGAAGATAGTGTGTTATGAATGAAGACCCAAGGCCGTACCCGCCCAAGGCCATACTCGCTCAAGGCCATACCCCTGTCGGTCTAAGCCACCGGGCTGAGCTCCTCCGCAACAAGCTGGGCTCCTTCGTGACGAGCTGGGCTCCTCCGAGAACTCTAAGCAAAGAACACACCATCTGTCTCCTCCCATCAATATATGTCAGGGCAACATCCTCGCAACATATATTGAAATACAACGGAACTATTAGTCCCATTATCCATCGTCATAAACATACTCATATCCGCAGTATGTTCTCGAGGATGTAAATCAAACTCTCTGACTGTTCGCCGGTCTCTCTGATCAAGTGGGTCTTAACATGAATCTTCTCCTGACTCTACTGTACCTGCCGAACATGTTGTCCCTGTCCTTGTCCATGTGCCTGACTAGACCTCTATCCTTATATGTGCACTTGACTGGAACTCTGACCTTGTCTCAGGCCACTACCTCTGCCATCAGCCCACTAATGGTACTTATGCTAAGGATCTGAAGGTGTTGACTGTTGTAATGCACTAGCGTAACCCTGCGCTGGACCAACTAACACTGATGCGGTATACGCTGCATATGGCGAAAACACAATAGATCCTACTCTCTAAGCTCGAGCTCTTAGCCACGACAGTCGTCACCCAACAAAACCAATAAATTTCAGGAAGTCGTGTATGACGAGTAAGCTTGGTCAGTGTTCGTGTCAGCCGTACTCCCAGCATACTTCATCACGCATATATACCAATCCATATACTGCAACCGACTCTCCGGTCCTTTGTCGAATGGTCTAAAACTCAGTCCTCTTCAGGTTATGGATTGTTCCCCATCGACACCTCCGTAGTACACCACCAGACATCGACCTCGCTGACCAGTAGAGTTGATGATATACTCGGCTGAATTTGTGTTGGTACGGCCGGTACATCATGTATCTTCACGTGGCTATATATCTACCGCCTTCAGGTTAGTACCCCGCGCGCTTCTTTCGGATAATGCCTCTGAAAGTTGCGAGTCTGCCTTGCCTCAACTGTAGCCCTAACACTCGTATCTATCGGTGTGTTCAGCGTATCCTCAAGTAGTGTCTCAAATGTAGGAATTACGAGCTCGGTCTGAACCTATGCCACTTCGGCCACTCTGGGCCCTGCTTGAATTGGAGATGTTTCAGGTGGGTTGTGAACTGTAAAAACACGCTCGGCCTAAATAACTAGAGCTGTCGACGTAGACGACGACGGTGTAGCCTATGCCCTTAATGTTGGGGCACGTGCCCTAGGTCAATCCATTAACTGTCTTCATGAATACTTTTAGTTAATAAAATAGAGGATTTCATTTGCTGTTTATTATAATTAATTTGCATGTTGACATTATAATAAGATCCATGGGTATTTATAGAAATATCCTAAATGTCCCTAGTCGATCATTATACTGGGAACTATAATGAATAAAGACTAGTGTGAGTCTTGATTGATGATTATATAATGATTATACGTATAGGGATACGAATCAAGATCACGAGTACTTGTTAGGGAAAAAAATACTAGAGTGACCCGCTATGAGAACATCACATATATTAAGTCACAATTATTTCTCATGATAGGTATATTTTTCAGTCCTCTGACTTTAGATTACCAGAGACTTCAACATTAGGAACATAGTGATTCGACATTATCAAACGTTGTCTTTAACCAGACGATTATAAAGGTTGTAATTGGTTACTGTGTGAGCAATGTGATGAAGTTGTGTAATCGAGATAGAATTTGTCCCTCTCATATAAAGAGATATATCTAGTGGATCCCTCGATGTGTTAGACTGTTAAAAGGCCTAGTCCAAGTGAATTGACATGGATCAATGTCACTTGGATGTTTTCAGTCTACCTAGAGATCAAGACTAGTACGATTGAACATGTTGGATGACAATTCCATGCCTTATGTTTGATTAAAAGGATATCGTATGACAAAAGGATGTTATATACACTATTGATTAGGTTGTATCAATTTGATATTCGTACGACTTAGGTAGTCATAATGTCTTGCTAGAGGCCGCCTATGACTCGTATACCAAAATGTGTTTTGGTTCACTACCAAAGTTGTATGAGCCTATTGGGTCGCACACTAAGAATAGTTTTACGAGATTTTTGATGGGGCATGTGCCCTAGGTCAATCCATTAACTGTCTTTATGAATACTTTTAGTTAATAAAAATAGAGGATTTCATTTGTTGTTTATTATAATTAATTTGCATGTTTACATTATAATAAGATCCATGGGTATTTACATAAATATCCTAAATGTCCCTAGTCGATCATTATACTGGGAACTATAATGAATTAAGACTAGTGTGAGTCTTGATTGATGATCATATGATGATTATACGTATAGGGATACGAATCAAGATCACGAGTACTTGTTAGGGAACAAAGTACTAGACCGACCCGCTATGAGAACATAACATGGATTAAGTCATAGTTGTTTCTCATGATAGGTATATATTCCAGTCCTCTGACTTGAGATTACCAGAGACTTCAACATTAGGAACACAAGTGATTTGACACAATCAAACGTTGTCTTTAACCGGACGATTATAAAGGTTGTGATTGGTTACTGTGTGAGCAATGTGATGAAGTTGTGTAATCGAGATAGAATTTGTCCCTCTCATATAAAGAGAGATATCTAGTGGATCCCTCGACGTGTTAGGGATCGTTAAAAGGCCTAATCTAAGTGAATTGATATTGATCAATGTCACTTGGATGTTTTCGATCTACCTAGAGATCGAGACTAGTACGATTGAACATGTTGGATGACAATTCCATGCCTTATGTTTGATCAAAAGGATATCGTGTGACAAAAGGATGTTATATACATTATTGATTAGGTTGTATCGATTTGATATTCGTACGACTTGGGTAGTCATAATGTCTTGCTAGAGGCCGCTTATGACTTGTATACCAAAATGTGTTTTGGTACACTTTCGCCAACGTTGTATGAGCTTATTGGGTCGCACACTAAGAATGGTTTTGCGAGATTTTAAGACGATTCGAAAAACGAATTTTACGTGATAAAATTCATGACAAACGTCCTTGTGGTGTATTACACTTATACTTCTTTAAGTAAGGGTATATGTGTAATTTACTTAAACGTCTATATACAAGAGTTGTATAAATAGACGCTTTAAGTTAGAATACACTAACGAAAGATCAAAAGGCCAAAACTCCTTTTCGTTTAAGAAACGACTTAGGGTTTTTGGTATGCTCTGATCGTTTTGGAGAGATTCAAAAGGTTTGGCATTCTCTCGACGCTAGCACTTCGAATCTCGCCGCCGTTCGTGTGTGGATCGGCGATAGAGGCGTTCGTCGTTGGCGCGCCTTAGAGATCGATCAACCTTCCGAAAGGTATATTGCGATTGAGGTATGATTAAGTTTTTCATGGTTTAAACGTTTTAATGGAATTAGATTCGGATCTGTTGGGGTTTTTGTCAAAATTGTTTTGTAATCTCCGCTGCGTATGAACCCCAAAACCCAACAGTGGTATCAGAGACATCGAGTTCGATTCCATTAAATTCATTGCATGTTTTCTTCTGATATATACATGATATATGATCAAAAGCATGTTGATAATTGATGTATATGTGATATACATAAGTTTTCTTTGAGATTTATTATCACGTTTGTGTATATGATACACATATTTGTGATTTAATTGAAATCATTAGGTATAATCGTTATTCTTTGTGCATTGATGCATGGATGAAATCTCTGTAATTCAATATGCATATTTAGGTTACATTGTTTTACGTTTCTTGAATTGTATAAGGTTGAATATTAATTCGAAACTAATATGATTAGATTCGATTGGGATAGTAGTTCATGATTCAATGACATATTTGTGATTATCTAGATGAGGACCGAAATTGCAAATAACTAATTTTCGAAATTATTTATTTATAATTAATTAATTTTCGAAATTAATTCGGGACCGCCGTCTAACTAATCCTAGCGCAAGGAAATTCTTTTATTGGTGAATAATATAGAAATTTCCAAATTGTTTAGTGATTGAACAAATCAATAGAATATATGATATTTTATTGTTTACATAAAAATCACTAAAACATAATAAAATCCCTCTATTAAATTTTAAGTCTCATGTCATCCATTTTTAAACACTTGTCAAGGCCTCGATCACACTAATACAGTTTCAGCCATAGCTGGGTGTATTATGTTATCTTGGTGAGACAAGTTGGGTAAGAGTTACCTAAATGTTTAAAATGGTCCGACTTAATAAAGCCATCAAAATAGTTTTGAGCTTTAGGCAAATGATGAGATAAAACATGCTAAGATATAAGATGTCCCGTATCTCATAAAAGGATCTAAAAATTACATAAGATGTAATTGGTAATCATTACCTACCTAAATAATCTAGTTCTCGTGTTTCATGCCATACCGCTGTCATAGAATTAGGTGAAATATGGATTTTAGTCCCCTAAATAAACAAGACGCGTTTTAGGAGGGTTGTTAATTTAGTGGGAGTCTATTCCTCTATACTAAAATAAACTTTGCATAATCTTTATTGTAGATCAATGGCCTCTTCAAGTAACTATAATCCCCTCGTCATCGCGATCCATCCTTGAGAAGGATAAACTATCTCGGGACTAACTTTCTTGATCGGTTCGAAACTTGAGAATTGTTCTTAAGCATGAACGCAAGTTGTATGTCCCGGATGCTCCAATCCCCGAGGACCCACCACCAATGCTACGAAAGTTTGTGAAGGATGTGCATAGTAAGCATGTCAACGATTCTACGATGTTGCATGTATTATGCTGGCAACTATGGTTCCCGAACTTCGAAGGACATGGAACTAATGGAAGCCTACGACATGGCTATAACGCTCAAGGAAATGTTCCAACAAAGAAGCTAGGCAAGAAAGGTTCGAGACAGTCAAAAACCTACATTCTTGCAAGATGACCGAGGGTGCGTCGCTTAGTCCTCATGTTCGAAGATGAAGGGCTATGTTGACCACTTGATAGACTCGGATTCCCCATAAGCCAAGAGTTGGCTACGGATTTGATCTTGAATTCATTACCAGAGAGTTACTCACAATTTGTGATGAACTACAATTTGAATAATATGGAGAAATCAATTTCAGAGTTGCATTTGATGCTCAAAACTGCTGAACAAAATATCAAGAAACCCTCTAGTAATGTGTTGATGGTCCAAAAGGGAAAGGGAATGAAGAAGAAAGGCAAAGGCAAGGCTAAAGTTGCCAAGGCAGTTGCTGCACCTGTCGCAAAGCCTGTGGAACAAGTCAAGCCCCAACCTATTTCTACTTCAAAACACCCAAAAGAAAAGGAAGGAAATTGTCATTTCTGTCATGCACCTGGACATTGGTTCAGAAATTGCAAACTCTATATGGAAGATCTAAGGAAGAAAAAGGGTAGTGCGACTACCACTACGGGTATTTATGTTATTGAAATTAATTTATCTACTAGTGATTCCTGGGTATTAGATACCGGATGTGGATCTCACATTTGTATAAATGTGCAGGGGACTCACCAAGTAGAAAGTTGAAGAAAGGAGAAGTCATCCTCCGCGTAGGAATGGAGCAAGAGTTGCTTTGCCCTGGTCATTGGATCATATGATTTAGTTTTATCTAGTGGACTTATTTTAACTTTAAATAATTGTTATTTTGTGCTCATTTGAGCGAAACATCATTTCTGTTTCATGTTTGGATATGGATGGTTTTGATTTTATTATTGCTAATAATAGATGTTCCATTTTTCGTAAAGGCATATTTTATGCAAATGCTGATTTGTATGATGGTCTTTATACTCTAAGCATGAAAAAGTCCACTGATACTCCAGTCTTTAACATAAATACAAAGAGGTTCAAGTCAAATGATTTGAATCAAACCTATCTTTGCATTGTCGTCTCGGGCACATAAATGAGAAACGCATAACGAAGCTCCATAAAGATGGACTTCTAGATTCATTTGATTTAGAAACATATGAAACGTGCGTATCTTGTTTATCGGGCAAGATGACTAAAAGTCCCTTTATCGGACACAAGTGAAAGGGCAAGTGATTTATTGGGTCTAATACATACGATGTATGCGGTCCTATAAACACAATGGCTAGAGGAGGTTATCGATTTCATTACATTTACTTGATGATTTCAAAGAGATATGGTTATGTATATCTTATGAAACATAAAGTTGAATCATTTGAGATGTTTCAACGTTTCAAAATGAAGTGCGAATCAACTTGGTAAAACTATCAAAACACTTCGATCGATCGAGGTGGTGAGTATTTAAGCCAAGAATTTGATGATCATCTTAGAAATTGTGGGATTGTCTCCCAATTGACTCCACCAAAGAACTCCACAATGGAATGGAGTTTCGAAAGGAGAAATCGAACCTTATTAGATATGGTTCGATCTATGATGAGTCGAGCAGATCTTCCATTATCCTTTTGGGGTTATGCATTACAAATCTGCAGCTTTCACTCTAAATCGAGTTCCTTCTACAAATGGTTGATAAAACCACATATGAGATATGGTACGGGAAGAGACCTAGTTTGTCTTTTCTTAAGATTTGGGGTTGTGAGGCTTACGTAAAGCGACAAGTCTCAGAAAAACTAGCACCTAAATCTGACAAGTGTTTATTTGTGGGGTATCCTAAGGAAACAAAAGGATATTACTTTTATAATCCCGCTGAGAACAAAGTGTTTGTTGCTCGGTATGGTGCCTTTATGGAAAAACAGTTTATTTCAAAAGACACTAGTGGGAAAGAAATAAATCTTGAAGAAGTTCAAGAATCACAGGTAAACACTGAACCGCTACTGGAAGTTCAACAACGTTCCGAACCAGTTGAACCTCCACAAGTGACACAAGGCCCACGTAAATCTAGTAGGGTAAGACATAGCCGAGAGAGATTCGGATTTCTCATTACGATAGTCGTGATGTGTTGCTTATAGACCAAAATGAGCCCACCACTTATCGGGAGGCTATGTCTGGACCAGACTCAGAAAAAATGGCTAAGTGCCATGAACTCTGAGATGCAATCCATGTATGATAACCAAGTTTGGAACTTGGTTGATTTACCTGAAGGTGGTAAGACCATTGGATGTAAATGGGTTTTCAAGAAGAAAACTGACATGGATGGCAAAGTGCATACTTTTAAAGCAAGACTTGTAGCAAAAGGTTTCAGCAGACTCAAGGTGTTGATTATGATGAAACTTTTTCGCAAGAGCCATGCTTAAATCCATAAGAATTTTAATTTCCATTGCTTTGCATATTATGACTATGAAATATGGCAAATGGATGTAAAAACAACATTTCTTAATGGAAAGCAGCTTGAGGACGTGTATATGACACAACCTCGAAGGTTTTGTACATCCCGAGAATTCTAGGAAGGTATGCAAGCTTCAAAGATCCATTTATGGATTAAAGCAAGCTTCTCGGAGTTGGAATCTTCGTTTTGATGAAGCAATCAAGGATTTTGGTTTTATTAAGAATGAAGATGAGCCTTGTGTATACAAGAAGGTCATGGGAGTGTAGTTATTTTTCCGGTACTTGTATGTTGATGATATATTACTCATTGGAAATGACATCCCAACATTGCGAGAATGTCAAGTCTTGGTTAGGGAAGTGTTTCTCAATGAAAGACTTAGGAGATGCGGCCTATATCCTAGGGATAAAGATCTATAGGGATAGATCTAAAAGGCTAATCGGTCTAAGTCGAGTGCTTACATAGACAAGGTGCTTGAATAGGTTCGGTTTGCAAGACTCTAAAAGAGGATTGTTGCCAATGTCTCATGGGATAAGTCTCAAGAAGACTCAATGTCCTAAGACAAATGATGAGCGAGACCGTATGAATAAGATTCCATATGCATCGCTATTGGATCTATCATGTATGCCATGTTATGCACTCGACTCGATGTATCATATGCTTTGAGCACTACAAGCGGATATCGATCGATCCAGGTGAGAGTCACTTTGGATAGCAAGAAAAGAACATCCTTAAGTACTTAAGAAGGACAAAGGAAGTGTTCTTGGTCTATAGAGGTTTTGAAAATGATCTAGTTGTAAATGGTTACACAGATGCGAGTTTTCAAACCGATATAGATGATTTTAGATCGCAGCCTGGATATGTGTTTACTTTGAATGGGGGTGCAAAGAATGGAAAAGTTCGAAGCAAGAGATCGTGGCGATTCTACAACAGTAGTTTCGAGTATATTGCAGTCGTCCGATGCAAAGAAAGGAGGCGCTTTGGATCAAAAAGTTCATTTCGAACTAGGTGTGGTTCCGAGTATTGCTAACCCCGTTTGTTTGTATTGTGACAATAACGGGGCAATAGCGCAGCCAAGGAACCTAGATCACACCACAGATCCAAACATATACTCGGGCGTTTTCATCTCATCGAGAGAAATTATTGAGAGGGAGACGTAAAGATTTGCAGAGTACCTCATCAAGACAACGTTGCGGATCCATTGACAAAAGCTCTTCCACAAGCAAAACATGATGGTCATGTTAGATCATTAGGCATTAGATGCATGTATGATTGGCCCTAGTGCAAGTGGGAGATGATGGGGCATGTGCCCTAGGTCAATCCATTAACTGTCTTTATGAATACTTTTAGTTAATAAAAATAGAGGATTTCATTTGTTGTTTATTATAATTAATTTGCATGTTTACATTATAATAAGATCCATGGGTATTTACATAAATATCCTAAATGTCCCTAGTCGATCATTATACTTGGGAACTATAATGAATTAAGACTAGTGTGAGTCTTGATTGATGATCATATGATGATTATACGTATAGGGATACGAATCAAGATCACGAGTACTTGTTAGGGAACAAAGTACTTTGACCGACCAGCTATGAGAACATAACATGGATTAAGTCATAGTTGTTTCTCATGATAGGTATATATTCCAGTCCTCGACTTGAGATTACCGTGAGACTTCAACATTAGGAACACAAGTGATTTGACACAATCAAACGTTGTCTTTAACCTGGACGATTATAAAGGTTGTGATTGGTTACCAGTGTGAGCAATGTGATGAAGTTGTGTAATCGAGATAGAATTTGTCCCTCTCATATAAAGAGAGATATCTAGTGGATCCTCGATGTGTTAGATGTTAAAAGGCCTAATCTAAGTGAATTGATATTGATCAATGTCACTTGGATGTTTTCAGATCTACCTAGAGATCGAGACTAGTACGATTGAACATGTTGGATGACAATTCCATGCCTTATCTTTGATCAAAAGGATATCGTGTGACAAAAGGATGTTATATACATTATTGATTAGGTTGTATCGATTTGATATTCGTATGCGACTTGGGTAGTCATAATGTCTTGCTAGAGGCCGCTTATGACTTGTATACCAAAATGTGTTTTGGTACACTGCCAACGTTGTATGAGCCTATTGGGTCGCACACTAAGAATGGTTTTGCGAGATTTTAAGAAGATTCAGAAAAACGAATTTTATGTGATAAAATTCATGACAGAAACGTCCTTGTGGTGTATTACACTTATACTTCTTTAAGTAAGGGTATATGTGTAATTTACTTAAACGTCTATATACAAGAGTTGTATAAATAGACGCTTTAAGTTAGAATACACTAACGAAAGATCAAAAGGCCAAAACTCCTTTTTCGTTTAAGAAACGACTTAGGGTTTTTGGTATGCTCTGGATCGTTTTGGAGAGATTCAAAAGGTTTGGCATTCTCTCGACGCTAGCACTTCGAATCTCGGCCGCCGTTCGTGTGTGGACTGCTGATAGAGGGCGTTCGTCGTTGGCAGCGCCTTAGAGATCGATCAACCTTCTGAAAGGTATATTGCGATTGAGGTATGATTAAGTTTTTCATGGTTTAAACGTTTTAATGGAATTAGATTCGGATCCTGTTGGGGTTTTTGTCAAAATTGTTTTGTAATCTCCGCTGCGTATGAACCCCAAAACCCAACAATTTTAAGATGGTTCAGAAAAATGAATTTTATATGATAAAATTCATGACAGAAACGTCCATGTGGTGTATTACACTTATACTTCTTTAAGAAGGGGTATATGTGTAATTTACTTAACCGTCTATATACAAGGGTTTTATAAATAGACGTTTTAAGTTAGAACACACGGACGAAAGATTAAGGGCCGAAACTCTATTTTCATTTTAGAAACGACTTAGGGTTTTCTGGTACGCTCTGGATCATTTTGGAGAGAAACAAAAGGTTAGGTATTCTCTTGAAGCTAGCACTTTGAATCTCAGCTGTCGTTCGTGTGTGGACTGCTGATAGGGGGCGTTCATCGTTGCCAGCGCCTTAGAGATCGATCAACCTTATGAAAGGTATTTTGGGACCGAGGTATGATTAAACTTTCTTGGTTTAAACGTTTTAATGGAATTAGATTCGGATCCTGTTGGGGTTTTTGTCAAAACTATTTTGTAATCTCCGCTGCGTATGAACCCTAAAACCCAACTGTGGTATCGGAGCCTTCGAGTTCGATTCCATTAAATTCATTGCATGTTTTCTTCTGATATATACATGATATATGATTGAAAGCATGTTAATAGTTTATGTATATGTGATATACATAAGTCTTCCGTGAGATTTATTATCATGTTTTGTGTATATGATACATATATTCGTGATTTAATTGAAATTAGTTTCATACATGCTAGTAACCATGTTAGGTTAATTTGAATAATTTTAACGAATTGAGTTTCGTGTTATGTGATCCATGACACTATTAGGTTCGATTGGGATTGTAGTTCATGATTTAATTACATGTTTGTGATTATTTGGATGCGGACCGAAATTGCAAATAATTAATTTTCAAAATTATTTATTTATCTTGTTATATCTATTATGTTATGAAGTTTCTATTTGATAAAGATAAATAAAAAATTAGATTAGGAGATATAAGCAAAATCGGTTTCGTTATCCCTATTGGATATGAGATAAATATGGAGAATTTTTTTTATTGGTGATATGCTAGGATTCAAATATCTTAAGTCCTAATTGGATTAGGATAAGATGATTAGTTATATGTGGGTCCAGGTTAATTAAAAATGTTTTAATTGACTTAATTTTGGATAAATTAAGGGGTAAATTTAGGATAATAAAATTGGCGAAAAATATGTTTTTCTATAGCGAATTTTAATTTTCTGAATTGAAATTCGTCTTCTAAAAAAAAAAAAGGGGTCCTGCCCCATGTACCCCAGTTCGCTGACCGGTCAGCGGAACCACCGCCCATTGATCGGCAAGCGGGACAGCCGTCTAACTAATCCTATAGCACATAAATTCTTTTATTAGTGATCAGTATAAAAATCTCCAAATTGTCTAGTGATTTAACAAATCAATAAAAATATATGATATTTCATTGTTTACATAAAATCACTAAAACTGAATAAAATCCCTCTATTAAATTTTAAGTCTCATGTCATCCATTTTAAACACTTGTCAAGGCCTCGATCACACTAATACAGTTTCAGCCATAGCTAGGTGTATTGTGTTATCTTGGTGAGACAAGTTGGATAAGAGTTACCTAAATGTTTAAAATGGTCCGACTTAATAAAGCTATCAAAATAGTTTTGAGCTTTAGCCACATGATGAGATAAAAACATGCTAAGACATAAGATGTCTTGTATCTCATAAAAGTATCTAAAATTACATAAGATGTAATTGGGAACTGTTACCTACCTAAATAATCTAGTTCTGTGTTTCATGCCATAGCGGTCATAGAATTAGGTGAAATATGGATTTTAGTCCCCTAAATAAACAGTGTATTTAAGGAGGGTTGTGAATTTAGTGGGATTATATTCCTCTATACTAAAATAAACTTTGCATAATCTTTATTATAGATCAATGGCCTCTTCAAGTAACAATAATCCCCTGTCACTGTGATCCATCCTTGAGAAGGATAAGTTATCTGGGACTAACTTTCTTGACTGGTTCAGAAACTTGAGAATTGTTCTTAAGCATGAACGCAAGTTGTATGTCCTGGATGCTACAATCCCTGAGGACTCACCAGCCAATGCTACGAAAGCTGTGAAGGATGCGCATAATAAGCATGCCAATGATTCTACTGATGTTGCATGTATTATGCTGGCAACTATGGTTCCTGAACTTCAAAAGGACATGAAACTAATGGAAGCCTACGACATGGTTATAATGCTAAAGGAAATGTTCCAACAGCAAGCTAGGCAAGAAAGGTTCGAGATAGTCAAAAACCCACATTATTGCAAGATGACTGAGGGTGCGTCAATTAGTCCTCATGTTTTGAAGATGAAGGGCTATGTTGACCAGCTTGATAGACTCGGATTTCCTATAAGCAAAAAGTTGGCTACAGATTTGATCCTGAATTCATTACCAGAAAGTTACTCACAATTTGTGATGAACTACAATATGAATAATATGGAGAAATCAATTTTAGAGTTGCATTTGATGCTCAAAACTGCAGAGCAAAATATCAAGAAACCCTATAGTAATGTGTTGATGGTCCAAAAGGGAAAAGGAATGAATAAGAAAGGCAAAGGCAAGGCTAAAGTTGTCAAAGCTGCTGTTGCACTTATCTCAAAGCCTGTGGAACAAGTCAAGCCCCAGCCTGTTCCTGCTTCAAAACACCCAAAAGAAAAGGAAGGAAATTATCATTTCCGTTATGCACCTGGACAGTGGTTCAGAAATTGCAAACTCTTTTTGGAAGATCTAAAGAAGAAAAAGGGTAGTGCGCTTACCACTACAGGTATTTATGTTATTGAAATTAATTTATCTACTAGTGATTCCTGGGTATTAGATATCGGATGTGGATCTCACATTTGTATAAATGTGCAGGGACTCACTAGAAGTAGAAAGTTGAAGAAAGGAGAAGTCATCCTCCGCGTAGGGAATTGAGCAAGAGTTGTTGCCCTGACTGTTGGATCATATGACTTAGTCTTACCTAGTGGACTTATTTTAACTTTAAATAATTGTTATTTTGTGCCTGCCTTGAGCAGAAACATCATTTCTGTTTCATGCTTGGATATGGATGATTTTGATTTATTATTGCGAATAATAGATGTTCCATTTCTCGTAAAGATATATTTTATGCAAATGCTGATTTGTGTGATGGTCTTTATATTCTAAGCATGAAAAGGTCCACTGATACTCCAGTCTTTAACATAAATACAAAGAGATTGAAGTCAAATGATTTGAATCAAACCTATCTTTAACATTGTCGTCTCGGGCACATAAACGAGAAACGCATAACGAAGCTCCATAAAGATGGACTTCTAGATTCATTTGATTTAGAAACATATGAAACGTGCGTATCTTGTTTACTAGGCAAGATGACTAAAAGTCCCTTTACTGGACACAGTGAAAGGGCAAGTGATTTATTGGGTCTAATACATACTGATGTATGTGGTCTTATAAACGTAATGGCTAGAGGAGGTTTGTGGGATTGCCTCCCAATTGACTCCACCAGCAAATCCACGATGGAATGGAGTAACTAAAAGGAGAAATCAAACCTTATTAGATATGGTTCGATCTATGATGAGTCATCCAGATCTTCCATTATCCTTTTAGGGTTATGCATTACAAACTGCAGCTTTCACTCTAAATCGAGTTCCTTCTAAAGCAGTTGATAAAATACCATATGAGATATGGTACGGGAAGAGACCTAGTTTGTCTTTCCTTAAGATTTGGGGTTGTGAGGATTACGTAAAATGACAAGTCTCAAAAAAACTAGCACCTAAATCTCACAAATGTTTATTAGTGGGGTATCCTAAGGAAATAAAAGGATATTACTTTTATAATCCCACAGAGAACAAAGCGTTTGTTGCTCGTTATGGTGCCTTTATGGAAAAATAGTGTATTTCAAAAGACACTAGTGGGAGAGAAATAAATTTTGAAGAAGTTCAAGAATCACAGATAAACCTTGAACCGCTACTGGAAGTTCAACAACGTTCTGAACCAGTTAAACCTCCACAAGTGACACAAAGCCCACGTAAATCTGGTAGGGTAAGACATGAGCCAGAGAGATTCGGATTTCTCATTACTGCTAGTCGTGATGTGTTGCTTATGGATCAAAATGAGCCCACCACGTATCAGGAGGCTATGTCTGGACCGAACTTATATAAATGGCTAAGTGCCATGAATTCTGAGATGCAATCCATGTATGATAATCAAGTTTGGGACTTGGTTGATTTACCTGAATGTGGTAAGGCCATTGGATGTAAATGGATTTTCAAGAAGAAAACTGACATGGATGGCAAAGTGCATACTTTTAAGGCAAGACTTGTAGCAAAAGTTTTCAGGCAGACTCAAGGTGTTGATTATGATGAAACTTTTTCGCCAGTAGCCATGTTTAAATCCATAAGAATTTTATTTGCCATTGCTGCATATTATGACTATGAGATATGGCAAATGGATGTAAAAACAACATTTCTTAATGGAAAGCTGCTTGAGGACGTGTATATGACACAACCTGAAGGTTTTGTACATCCTGAGAATTCTAGGAAGGTATGCAAGCTTCAAAGATCCATTTATGGATTAAAGCAAGCTTCTCGAAGTCGGAATCTTCGTTTTGATGAAGCAATCGAGGATTTTGGTTTTATTAAGAACGAAGATGAGCCTTGTGTATACAAAAAGGTTAGTGGGAGTATAATTATTTTTTTGGTACTGTATGTTGATGATATATTACTCATTGGAAATGACATCCCGACATTGAAGAATGTCAAGTCTTGGTTAGGGAAGTGTTTCTCAATGAAATACTTAGGAGATGCAGCCTATATCTTAGGGACAAGGATCTATAGGGATAGATCTAAGAGGCTAATCGGTCTAAGTCAGAGTGCTTACATAGACAAGGTGCTGAATAGGTTCACTTTGCAAGAATCTAAAAGAGGGTTGTTGCCAATGTCTCATGACATAAGTCTCAACAAGATTCAATGTCCTAAGATAAATGATGAGCGTGACCGTATGAATAAGATTCCATATGCATCAGCTATTGGATCTATCATGTATGACGTGCTATGCACTCGACCTGATGTATCATATGCTTTGAGCACTACAAGCAGATATCAGTCAGACCCTGGAGAGAATCACCGGATAGCAGTAAAGAACATTCTTAAATACTTAAGAAGGACTAAGGAAGTGTTCTTGGTTTATAAAGGTTTTGAAAATGATCTAGTTGTAAATGGTCACATAGATGCATGTTTTCAAACTGATATAGATGATTTTAGATCGTAGTCTGGATATGTGTTTTCTTTGAATGGGGGTGCAGTAACTGAAAAAGTTCAAAACAAGAGACTGTGGCAGATTCTACAACAGAAGTTGAGTATATTGCGGCGTCCGATGCAGCAAAGGAGGCAGTTTGGATCAAAAAGTTCATTTCTGAACTAGGTGTGGTTCCAAGTATTGCTAACCCTATTTGTTTGTATTGTGACAATAACGGGGCAATAGCACAGGCCAATGAACCTAGATCACACCAGAGATCCAAACATATACTCATGTGTTTTCATCTCATCAGAGAAACTATTGAGAGGGGAGACGTAAAGATTTGCAGAGTACATACTGAAGACAATGTTGCGGATACATTGATAAAAACTCTTCCACAAGCAAAATATGATGGTCATGTTAGATCATTGGGCATTAGATGCATGTATGATTGGCCCTAGTGCAAGTGGGAGATGATGGGGCATGTACCCTAGGTTAATCTATTAACTATCTTTATGAATACTTTTAGTTAATAAAATATAGGATTTCATTTGCTGTTTATTATAATTAATTTGCATGTTTACATTATAATAAGATCCATGGGTATTTACAGAAATATCCTAAATGTCCCTAGTCGATCATTATACTGGGAACTATAATGAATTAAGACTAGTGTGAGTTTTGATTGATGATCATATGATGATTATACGTATAGGGATACGAATCAAGATCACGAGTACTTGTTAGGGAACAAAGTACTGAAGTGACCCGCTATGAGAACATCACATGGATTAAGTCATAATTGTTTCTCATGATAGGTATATTTTTCAGTCCTCTGACTTGAGATTACCAGAGACTTCAACATTAGATTACCAGAGACTTCAACATTAGGAACATAGTGATTTGACATTATCAAACGTTGTCTTTAACTGGACGATTATAAAGGTTGTGATTGGTTACTATGTGAGCGATGTGATGAAGTTGTGTAATCGAGATAAAATTTGCCCCTCTCATATAAAGATAAATATCTAGTGGATCCCTCGATGTGTTAGACTGTTAAAAGGCCTAGTTTAAGTGAATTGATATTGATCAATAACACTTGGATGTTTTCAGTCTACCTAGAGATCAAGACTGGTATGATTGAACATGTTGGATGACAATTTCATGCCTTATGTTTGATTAAAAGGATATCGTGTGACAAAAGGATGTTATATACACTATTGATTAGGTTTTATCGATTTGATATTCGTACGACTTGGGTAGTCATAATGTCTTGCTAGAGGCCGCTTATGACTTGTATACCAAAATGTGTTTTGGTTCACTGCCAACGTTGTGAGCCTATTGGGTCACACACTAAGAATGGTTTTGCGAGATTTTAAGATGGTTCGGAAAAATGAATTTTATATGATAAAATTCATGACAGAAACGTCCATGTGCTGTGTTACACTTATACTTCTTTAAGTAGAGGTATATGTGTAATTTACTTAACCGTCTATATACAAGGGTTGTATAAATAAACGCTGTATGTTAGAACACACGGACGAAAGATTAAGGGCCGAAACTCTATTTCATTTGAGAAATGACTTAAGGTTTTTTGGTACGCTCTGGATCATTTTGGAGAGAAATAAAAAGGTTTGGTATTCTCTTGAAGTTAGCACTTTGAATCTCAGCTGTCGTTCGTGTGTGGACTGCTGGTAGAGGGCGTTCGTCGTTAGCAGCGCCTTAGAGATCGATCAACCTTAAGAAAGGTATTTTGGCACCGAGGTATGATTAAACTTTCTTGGTTTAAACGTTTTAATGGAATTAGATTCGGATCTTGTTGGGGTTTTTGTCAAAATTGTTTTGTAATCTCTTCTGCGTATGAACCCCAAAACCCAACACTTAACATTCTAAGAATCTCATGCAGTTGCTGGTCACGTCATACAATTATGTCCGACAGAGTATGCAACTCCTCAGCACTCGCAACCGCGAGCCTGCTGCCCCACGATCATTCATAGACCCGGTCTGAAACGTCGTCGCATTTTCTATAGCCACGACTCCTCGAATCGGTGTATAATTATCGATATCGTATATTCTATATTACAACACAACAAATTTACCATATATGATACATTTTTATTTTTCCCCAACTCTTCTTAGTTCCCAATGAAGACTTAAGTCAGGGTCACAGGGTTCTACTCTAAGTTCAGAGTTCCTAACTTCCGCTGGTTTATGTCTTAATGAATTGTGATTTCCTTCACGAGTCTAGTATTTACAACTGCGGCTTTGATACCAACTGAGACGTTGATATCACAATGTCTTAAGCTATGAGATTTTTAAAACTAGGCTCTGATACAAACTGTGTTGGTATGATATTGCCTTAAACCATCTAGGTCTCTCAATCTATGCTCTGATACCAATTGTGACGACCCCAATTTCCCACAAACTGGACATCACCTGGCCAAAGCCCACGTGGACCCCCCGAGCCAGTCTCCCAAGGTCAACGCCGGCCTAGTCAGCCTTCCAATCCACTATTACAAGTAAATTCATAATTTTAAGTTAAGTTATTAGTATTTTTCAAGTTTTTACAATTTGGCAGAAACAATTAATTAAATAACTCAATAATAATGTAAAAGAGTTGGACAACCTAATTGTGGAATCCTGCATAAATATACCATCACCAGAGGAGAGTAAATCAAGATATACAAAAGACTCACCTAGCTATGGAGCCTTCCCCTTGCTGGACCATAGATCTGCACTCAGTCAAACGCGAGAATGACGAGCCCAGGTAAGTAAAAGCCAGTAGGACATATATAAAACATTTCGAAATAACTAAAGCAATCGAATTCATGCATATCGAAACAAATGAACAGGGAACACATGAATATAAAAGACTGTAAACAATCGATCGATAAGTGAGGGTCTGAAATACAAAAAACAAACAACAAGGAGTCTCGACCAAAAGGTTGTTGAGTCGCGGCAAAAGCATAGCAAACTCAGGTTCAGGACGAGACACATGCCTCCCAGCCCTAACCCTTGCGACTATGAGATATCCACAGACCCTAATAAGTCCAAATAAGATCACAGATAAACAATAACCATGACTCACTTACCAATGGACCACTCAACCAACAACAATGTCAAAGATAGGTATCACCAAGCAATGAACAACAATAGTCAATAAAGTGAAAAGAAATTATCACAAACCAGTAAACAACAATAGCCAATAGAGTGAAAGGAAACTACTGTACAAGGTCCTAGCTGGTTTACTTACATTTCCCACGAGCAATAAAAATTGTCCTCAAAACATCCCGCTCACGCCTCGATATGCGCACTCGACACCAGACACATAAGTCCCTGGTGTCCATTTATACCATTTAGTGCTATGTTACTTAAATCATTCAAATCACAACGAAATTAGGCGAAATAAACCTCATCATTGCCTTCAAAATCTATTTGAAGCTATCGTGTCGTTGCGCATCGTCGAATCACACCCTTCGTCGATCGGTCGGACAACATGCCACCACACCGTTCATCGCGTAATTACCGCAGCCGCGTAGCTGTCACGCCGACGCCCGTCGTCGTCGCGCCGTTGCAGCCTTCATTGCGGCGCTGACATCTCCTCGCAGGTGCTACTGCCATGCCGCTGCCGGTTGCGCCGCTGCCGGCCAGCATCGCGTCGCTGCCGTCCCCTCGCCGACGTCCTCCGTGGTAGTCGCGCCACCTCCTGGCGCTGGAACCGCCGTCCGCGGCCTCCACCTCGCCCGCGAGCCACTGTCCGCACCGCCCGCCGCCATCAGCCGCGCCGCCGCGCCGTCGTTGGAGGGCTCTGCCGTCCTCACCGCTGTTGGGACGCCGTCGCCGCCTCTCTCGTGTGATGTTGATCTCTCTCTGTCTCCTCTTCTCTCTCTCTTTCATCTCCTCCCTCTTCCTCTTTTTTCTCTCTCTCTCTCTCTTTCTCTATTTTTATTTTTCACCCTTTTGTTCTCTCTTTCCCTTTTTTATCAGATTTCATTATTATTATTATTATTATTATTATTATTAAATTTTTTTACCGTGACCATATTAAAACCACTATAGCCACATTAAGCAGCTACCTCGGTCCCACATCGACGTGCGACTCGAGTCGCGTCCCCGTTCATGTTTCGGCTCACCGAATTCTCCGCATATACCTTTCTCAACAATTAGCATTTTAATCTCAAATTGGATATTATTAAATAATACACACATCACAGACAATTATCATACCTCGGTGTCTCCACCCAAAATTCAGACATACATATTCCGACGAGTGGGTCCCACATACGACCCTGACCCGGCACGTGGTACAAGTTGAATTTTCGGGCTGTTACAGGCACCAACATATTGTGTAGTCATGTAACTTGTACTTGATACCTCTACTTGTCCTTGTATTGTCATGTTACTTGTGACCATTTCCAATGTATACCAACTCTTCCATGTGTTGTGAAACTACTTGTAATGTATTGCATGACATGTAGTGTATATGTTTCTTATATGCATGATTTAAGTATGTTTATCATCATCACCAAAGGGCCTATATAAAGGGTGTCAACCTTCTTTGTAGAAATACATTAATGTTGAAGTGGAAATCTCTACATTTCTCAACTCTAGCTCTCTTCTCTCTTTCTCCTATTCTCTACTTGTTCTAGTATAGTTCTTGCTTCTCATACTTTAGTTCTACAAGTTCTAGTTGGGTCACAACTTAGTTTACAACAAATGCCACTAAACATTAAAAAGGAGACAAGCGTTTTTAGTGAAGGACAATTTTGTCCATAGTTTTTCAACATAGCTTAGGGAGACCTACGAAATTTTTTTTCCTCAGGGGAGAAGTTGAGGTTCCCACTTCTAATGAAGTTGAACTAAAAACTCTAACTTATCAAGAAGAGTTTTAAAATTTCCCTAAAAAAACTTCCTTTCTAGGGAATGCTTCCCTTCTAACCAAATGAGGCTTAGATACAATTATGTGTGAAAACATCATTAATGGACAAATGAAGGAACATAAAGTGCATGTAAGAAGTTCTTGTCGAAAGTGGGTCACCCAATTATTTTTCACAAATGGTTATTTTGAATAGGATCGCTCCTAAGGGATGGTTTATGTGATAACCCTTTATCAATTCTAGGTCACTGCCCCATACTAAACCACTATTACCCAATACTAACACGTGTCGAGAGTGTACAATAGAAATTCCTCTTTTCTAGCTACAATTTAACTTGTAGTAGTGGTAAGTGGAATCATTCCCTTTTTCCAACTACTTACACAAAGGATCTTAAACATCACCAATTGTTTGTAAAGATAGTTCAATCATCGGTTTATGAGGTTTATTAAACTAATTTCATAAGTAGGAGATAATTTTTCAAAATGCTCCTAAATGCTTAATTTTCCTCATATTGGTAGAAGATTTACGTGTCTCAACCACGTTCTAGTTGTATCTATTGTCCTTCAAAAACTTAAGGGATTTAATAGTGAAACCACCTTACATTTTATGAAAATACCTACTCCTAAATAATAACTACAAACGATGTGTTATTTAACCTAGATCTTGAATACACCTAAGGTTTCTTAAAAGGAAGCGTACCACTCAATTATCATAAATAATACCTAGTTTGATTTATCATATAATATGAATGTGATATTTCTAACTAGTTATTAATCATATCAATTCCTAACACATTCATGAATATGATAGAAAAGTCAATGATTATAGATCATAATTCAAGAAAACAATATATTATGATAATGAATTTAAGTATGAAATTATCCTAACATTCGTTATTAATAAAACCTCATAAACTACATACAATTGATCTTAGTTCATCTTTAGTATATAGCAAGAAATTTAGCTATAATGACCTATTACCTTAAGTTGGTGATTAATGTTAATCTAAATTCTAATTAACCTGAGTTAGGCTTGTGGTTAAGTCCGGCGTGCTTTGATTAACGTGTGCGTTTATTTGTATGATGGTTTATGTTTGTTTGGAATGTTTATGAATTTAGATTGTAGTATAAAAGAGAATTTATATACAAGCCTATCATCAGAAAATACATAATAAATAATAAATAGCCAGTATACCAAGTGCAACAAGGGGGTTGTGGAATGAATGTGCACACCCGAGAATACTCGTAGGCATATCCAATGAATTTATTAGCAAGGAAACACACGAGGTATGTATATATATATTCGATATATATATTATTAAAAACTATAAGTTTAGTTTGAATTATATGGACCGTTGAATCACCTCGAGATTAGCATAAGTGTTGATGGTGTCAGCATAAGTGTCACTTTAGTGCAATGCATATCTTGAAGAGAATCTATATATTTAAACTAAAAACATCATACTTATATCCATAATTCGATCAAGAGCTTGAGACAAAGCTGAGGAGAGTTTTGATCTTAAAGAATCAATCAGAGACTTGATTCAGTGCGAGTTAAATAGCTTAAACAACTAGAAATCCAGAAATCATCACTTTGATAAGTTTCGTTTTTATATTTTTGAAGTTCAAATTGATAGTGGATGATGACATCTTTTTGAATTGTTGTTGTTGACCGGAAATGGTTTTTTACCTAACTAAAGGTCCTCTCTAATGTATTTTGGGAGTGTTGGATATGGTTGTAACAATTTGTTGATGGAACAGTGGTTGTTGCTCTGTGTACTATCGAGACAATACAGGGTAAAACGTGCTCCACCGAGCAGAGGAGCGTGCTCCCTTCATCAATTGGGATGAACCCAGCTGTATGAGGGCACTCCACTAAGTAAGGGAGCTCGCTTCCACCCTAGAAAATAGAAAATATACTAAGTTTTGATTAGAATTTCCTAAGGTCTTAAGGACTGACTTAGAGGTTCTAAGTATAGGGTATTCGACTTATATTGATCAAAAATGATTTTTGATTGATTTTAGACCCTCAGGAAAGTGTAAGTGACTCGAAAAATTAGGGAATTTGGATACGAAACCTGAACCGAGGTAAGTATTGATTCCATTATTTATTAATGTTACCTGGCTATCTTAGTATATATAGTTCATGTAGTTTATGGACTGAATGAGGGACTATATAAACTGTAATGGTTTTAATAAATGGAAAATAATGTTTAATGTGATTCACAAGAGTAAGTTCCTGAGTCTGAGACCAGGTTATATAAAAGATGGGTTACCTTCCCGGCCTATATGTAACTTAATACTCAGTTATATAGGGTGCGTGGATTACATACTCACTAGAGAGTTTTGGATATAACCATTGGACATTAATGGATTGGCTAGACAGCACATCGGCCAATGGGTTGGTTTAGCAATCACATTAATGGTGTCAGTTGATAATCGATCCTAATTTTATAAATAAAATGGGAATCACAGTGTAATACTTGCATCTGTTATTTATTGAATTATATGCTTGCTATATTCCTATTAGTTAACATTGGTACATATTGTTATTGCATAATGTTCTTGATTATTATATGGAATGTTGATGGCTTTGTGAATCCTTACTTATTGAGCAAGTTGGAGTGCTCACCTCAAATTTAATATTTCATGTTCATAACCTAGCACTTCAGCAAAGGTAAAAAATAAGATTTATGAGTCTTATAATCTTCCGTACGATACTAAGATGCAATGAGCCTTCTTGTACATATATATACAATGCTTGGGAGGTTTATAAATGAGGTTTTAGATTTTGATAAACTATTTATTACTATATATTGTTAATTATCGAAACGTTTTAATTATTTTTGCTATGTATACTTTATATTATTTATTCGATATAGATATATAGGTTGAGTTTATCAGGTACTAACTGTAGGCTGCTGGCTCTAGTCAGGTCAGGCTGGGTTATCGGGGCTTAATTTGGGTTCCAAATCGAGTATATCCCTAACTAAGATAGGGGATACTACATTAGCTATGCATATTTATAGAAAATATCATTAAATCACTTAAAAAGATTAATCGAAAATACCTCTATTGAATTGAATTGTTACTAAGTAATAAGTTCTCTAAAAAAATGAAAATATCAAAATATAAATTGTCTCTCTTTCGATAACCAAAATTAAGGTCTATATTTCTAGTTTAGACTAATCCTTATCCTAATCAAATAAAAATTCAGCATCATTATCTAAAAAACTTGTAACCGCCTTCAGCGTCATAGCCAACAATTCTTGAAATGTACTGAAGTCGTTGGCTGAATCATTGGTTCTCGACTTAGCGTAATTCATATTTCACTTGGCCTTTTTCTTAGAGTTGTGGTCTTTAATAAGAACTGGTGACGAAATTGTTGGACCTTTGAATTTCATGCTCTTAGTGGTCACAGTGTGTTCAACGTCGCCTTTACAATCTCCAAATTGCTGATGAATCAGTGCAAGTCCAAATTAGCATTTTTGATAGTGTTTTCTTCACATTGTTCACGACGATACTTGAATTGTTGGCATGAATTCTTCATTTTCATCAATTATGTCATATTTCTTCCTGATTTTCTTCTTTTCCACCGTTTTTTTCCTTTGAAACCCTAAAAACACAAAAATAAGAGAAAACCTAGTGTAATATAATCTTAATCACTCGAATAAGCCTTAAATATGAAATAAAAACACATTATAATTATGGACTTATCAGGTACACCAAAGTAGAGCTAATAATGACTTAATTGGTTGCGAAGCCTCACGTAATGTTCCCCGACTTTCACGTACTTTAACAAGTTCTATTAAATCACAAATTCGCATTTTTAGAGTTACAACTACTAAAAAATTGAAATTAATAGCGAGGGGAAATAGCAACGAGCTATTTCTTTATTTCCCGTCGCTATTTAGCGATGGATCGACGATAGGGTTAGGTTTGACTTATTGACCAAATTTGCAACAGGGTTAGCAACGATCTCGTGACTAATTTTTTGGCATAAAATTTCCTGCATAATGAGGAATATCTTTTCCTAGATGGTAGTGGGGCTCACCACATGGCAACAGGGAGAGGGCCGCGTAGGAGATTAGCGACAGGGTTTACCTTGTCGCTAATTTTTGGACTAGAAACCACTTCCTCCTTCCTCATTTCTCTCCCTCTCTCTCCCCCTCTCTCTCTCTCTCCTATCTCTCAAACCATAAAACACCCTCTTAAAAAAAGCTTAACCCTCATTACCTCGCCTCTCATCTTTTTGTCAACACTTAATCAACTCACCGCGCCTTTCCTCTCTCCTCTCTCTCGATCTCCAACTGACTCCCTCATCTCCTCTCTCTTTCTCTCAACTCTTCTAACACGTCAGTCACTCCCGCCACGTTGCTCGTCGCCCCGTTGTTTGTTGCCACGCTGTTCGCAACCTTGCCGCTTTTGGTGTCGCACTCTGTCGGTGTCGTAGGTTTGATTTTTAATTTCTACTTTATTTATTTTAATTAAAATAAAAGTGTATATTTATGATGTTTGTGTATGAAAAATGTGCAATTTTAATTTTTTTGGTGAAAAATAAAATTGTTTGAATAAAACTTTATAATAATTTTTATGTTGATATGTATGAATTTTTTTATTTGTGAAAAAGAAAATGTGTAGTTGTAATTTCGTTTTTGTATATATTTGTGATGTTTGTATATGACTTTTTATATTAATATGTATTTTTTGTGATGTGTTATAATTTTGGTGAAATAAGTAGAATAATATGTATCGTATGTTGAGTAGACTTAAAATTATTGTTAAAAAGTAAAATAAAACATTAAAGATGTGCACTTTACTAATAAAATCTTGTTTGAATGAAAAAAACTAATTAGACAAAATAAATTTCAATTAGGAGAAAAACAAAGGACTAATACATTATTTATATACATATATATATATATATATATATGTACAAACATAAAGCACTTTAAAATTAATTAAAGAAAATATATATTAAAAAATAAAATATAAAATTGATTGATATTGAATGGTTTGGAAAACTCACCATCAATTGCACTTAATCGAGCACAATGAAAAAGTTTGATCCATGTAGCCAACCCCAATTAATTTGTGATTGAGGCTATGTTGTTGTTGTTGTAGTTGTTGTTGTTGTTGTTGTTGTTATATAATTGATTGATATATATATATATATATATATATATATATATATATATGAATATATAACAACACTTTTATACTATATATATAATTTATACTATATGTAATGAAAAAAACTTAATCAAACAAAAATAACTTAAAAACAAAATAAAGCCCTTAAAAACATATATATATATATACTACTTGAATGTACAAATTAAACTATATTTAGAACTTATACTATAGTTGTAAAAAAAGCTCTTAAAAATTAATTATTACACTATATATATTGAAAAAAAATTATAATAATTTATAATATATGTACAATTACATTAATGTCCTTCAAGACTTTAATCGACGAAAAAAATAGTACTTATAGTATATATACTAAAAAAACATAATTAAACAAAATAAATAAAGCACTTAAAAACTCATACCACATAGATTCACTACAAAAAAACAGCAAATCAGAAACGGAATTAGAAACGGAAATAAATTCCGTTTCTAAATCGGAAACGGAATTAGAAACGGAATTAAGTTCCGTTTCTAAAAAAAAAAGTTAGCGACGGAATTGAGACGGAGGCATTCAGAGACGGAATTGAGACGGATCAGAGACGGAATTAGAGACGGAATTAGAGACGGAATTTAATTCCGTCTCTAAAAAATGGCGCCAACATTCCCACCAAAAATTTTATTTTTTACAACCGTCCATTAATCTCGAGATTCGTGCGTATTCGATCTCGATGATTCAAAATAGGGACCCAAGACTCAACACACACACACACACACACACTCTCTCTCTCTCTCTCTCAACCCTAACGCTTTCTCTCTGCTTTCTCTCTCGCTCAACCCTAACAATCTATGCCTTCTCTCTCGCTCAACCCTAAACGCACGCTCTCTGCCTTCTCTCTCGCCCGGTCACCGCTCACCCCGCTCCTCGCTCCCCGCTCACCCCGCTCACCGCTCATCGATGTCGCTCCCTCTCCGCTCTCTCTCCGATCCCCGCTCTCTGCTATCTCTCCGCTCACCGACCGATCCACCGCTCTCTGCCCTCTGCTCGATGTGTTGCTCACCGCTCCCATCACCGCCCTCTGATCTCTCGCGTGCATAGGCCGATCTCTGTTCGTTCTCTCTCTCTCTCTGACCTCTCTCACCGCTCACCGAAGCTTCCCAGTTCTTGGTAGGGGTTGTGGGGTTGAATTTTTTTTTCGCCTGATGACAAGGTAATCTGTTGTGTTTTTTTTGCCTGATGACAAGGTAATCTTTCTTTGAGCATTTTATTTGTTCATTAGATTCTGAAAAGTCTCTTAATTGATTGATTTCTGGTTCTTGAATTGGTCATTGGAGTATTAAGTTCTGATTCTTGAATGGGTTTGGTGTTTGGAGTATTGGGGATTTTGGGGAAGCCTAATCTATGTCCAATGTGGATTGTTTGATGTTGGGTTGTGGAATTTGGAGAGAATTCTTGATGGGTTTTCTGGAGGGTTCTTTGCTGTCAATGCACACAAAGTTTGATAGCTTTAAGGATCGGATTCTTGTATTGTGAATTGTTCTTTCTTGTGTTGCAAAATGTGGTGTTCAAGAATTGTTGAAACAATGTGATCATGTTGGGTTTCTATTAGGATTTCGGCGTTTTAAGGTTGCGTATATAGTCTGGTTTTATTATGGCAATCTCTATTAGTTATGAATGTACATTAAAGTCCTTTTTCGCCAATGGACAAGAGCGAGAGGGACATGAGGGATTTGGAGGAGTTGCTCTCGAAATTGAACCCTATGGCGGAGGAATTCGTGCCGCCATCGCTTTGGTTAGCCATGGATCGCAAGTTTGGGTTTTTCGCCAACAACTTCACTATGCTTAGCAATGGCAACGGCATTGCCAACGGAAATCTTGGTAGAAGGGTATGATCAAGACTCCATTTTTCACTCTTTTGAAGCAAAAAATTTCCCTCTTTTTGTTTTGCGGTGTTAACATCTTTTCATTGATGGGTTTTGATTTTTTGACTCTGTGTGTGTGTGTGTGTGTGTGTGTTTGTTTGTTTGCTTAGAAGAAAAATGGGTTTAATCGGGGAAGAGGAGAATGAACAGCAGGGACAAGTATGGCACGAGAGGGATGAGATTATTAGGAGAACGGTATATGTTTCGATATTGATCACCGGGTGAATGGACGATTTGGTTTGTTATTTGGGATCCTTTTATTTTGATTTGTTTGTTTGTTTGTGGATTGGTAATTGTGAACCCCAATACAAACCATTAAAGTCCTTGATACGAATTTTACGAGTGATTAAGAATGCCCTTTTGAGATTCCACTTCAATCAGTCCATTAAAGTCCTTGATAACTCATATCCAACACTACTAAATATCTCGATGTCAAAGAAGTTTCCTCGCTCTTTTGTACCCTTTCAATAAGCATAACCAATTATGGTTAGTTATAGCTTGCAACACTACAATTTTTCAAAACTCTATTTCCCAGAGGCTACCACTCTCCCAATGTCTTTCCTTTCATTTCTAAGTTGTGTTACGCTCTCGAATGTCAGTTGTCGTACCACTCATACTGTACAAGCTAGCTTATGTTTCTCGACCAGTTCTTGACACCATCAATTGGGTCCTTTAAGAGCTTTGTAACAATTATAATTAGACCAAAGTCTTCCCAAAGAGTAAGAAACAAAAGCCCTAAGATTTCAGCACATACATGAAGCATAGACACCCATATTTGAGTATGAAATGAAAGAAAGCTTGCTACCTAGGCTTTGAATCACTTGACACTTCAGTTCCTTCTCTTCGTTCACAAGTTCTTCTAGCTCCAAATCACAAAATCTCAGAACAAATCTTGTTGTAATTTCTTTCTTCTCTTAATGCCTTTAAAGAATAAAAGCCATTTTTAAGTTTAGTAATTAAAATCTAGCCACTAGATGAACTTTGTATCTCTCAATCTCATAAATATCTAAGAAGATCTATGACTTCTTATTTAATGGAACATGCACTCCATAGATGCACTCCAAATCTGAACACAATGTTGTACCAAGATATAGGTAAGTGCTAAAAACTTTACTATGATGTATTGGAGCTTTGTTTAATGATAAGTAACATTTCACATAAAATGGAACTAGTATGTACATGCATATTTTAGTATTTAACTTGTTTTGCCTCGGCATTGCCACCTTGTCTCAACAAGGTGGATTTGATAATAATTAATTTATTCTTACTATTACGATTTTTCATATTCTATTCTTGCACTTAATTGACTCTTTCTGTTGAAATATTCGATTAAGTGGTTTAATGCATAAATTTTACTTGAATATGATCTATAATTTGCATTGTTGTTTGAATAAGGATATGTCTTCTTTAAATTTAGGCAATAACAAGTCCATATCATTTTTTTTGGTGTGATCAATAGTTTGATACTCATTAAGTTCATACTTCACAACTTAAAAGGTATCCTAGTTCCTCATCAAGTTGATACTCGTTAAAAAAGCTCAGTTTGAAATGAGATGAGTGAGCTTATGATAAATTTTGTAGCTTGTGAAAGTGGATTGATCGAAAATAGTCTTATGAGTTTTTTGGTCTATCTATGAGGTAGCATATTTTTGTTTTCTTATATGTTTTTAGAAAATGAAGATAAAAGTGAAAATGACAAACATTGCTATCTTCCTCCTCTTTTGGATTGGTAAGAATTTAATTTACTTAAATCAAGTATGTGCAGTGTTTATCATCGTTTGTGGATTCTTAAATCTCAAATGAATTAATGTTAATCTTTTTGCTTGTTTGTAGACTTTGATGGTCGAGTGCAGGGATCGTCACTATAAGTTCGATGTGAGTCATTGCTCTTCTACCTTAGCTCTATCTCCTATGATGCTTATGTCCCTGAAAAATTTAAGTTCAACTATTCAATTATTAAGTTGTTTCAAATGTCCCTTGGCTATGCAGGTGGTGTTGAAGAACATCTCAAGACTTTTCGATTGATAATTCTTTTTGTGCATATTTATAGGATTGTAAGTTTTTTTTTGTGGTTGTTGAACAATAGGATTGGTGGTTTTGTGAATACTTAGAAATTTGGAGCATTTGTAATACTATACAATTTTTTTTGGATATATATATTTTTCAATTTTTGATTTTTACATTTTTGTTCTCTCAATTGAATATTTGTTGATATATATTGTCGATGTATGAATGTCAATTTATTATATATTGGCAGGTTAAATGTGCTTGGATTGAGACCTATATATGTAAGACTTTAAAAACCAAACAAAAATGAAAATTAGAGACGGAAATAGCAACGGAATCTTTGGATTCCGTTGCTATTTCCGTCTCTAATTTTTTTTTTTTAAGATATGAATCAGAAACGGATCAAATTCCGTCTCTGATCCGTCTCTGATTAGCAACGGATCAGAGACGGAAATAATCAGAAACGGAATTAGAGACGGAATAAATTCCGTTTCTAATCAGAAACGGAATTTATTCCGTTTCTGATCCGTCTCTAAATCAGAAACGGAATCCATTTTCCGTTTCTGATCCAATCAGCGACGACGTTTTGAGAGCGAACGCATTAACGTCTCTTTCGTTCTTCAATCCAATCAGAGACGGAATTTTTCAAATCAGAAACGGAAAATTCCGTTTCTGATTTGCTTTTTTTGTAGTGGATTTATATTGAAACAAAATAAAGCACATCAAAATTAATAATTATGCTAAATATATATTAAAATAAAATTATAATAATTTATAATAACGTTTGAAACAAAAATATATATTGTGCGAAGTACATGCAAATGCAACCAATTTCGACTAATTATGGTTAACATTCGACTAAAATAAATATTGTTTTTGGTGTGTATGTTTAGGGTTTTTTAAGTTTTTCGAGATGTTTTTATCTCGAGATTGGATGTACAACCGTATAAAAGGTGGTTACACTATATTGGAGTTTATGGTTGGCATGAAGGAGTCCATAAAGTTTGTCATGCAACAAAGCACCACTTTCCTCAATTTAAAGAAAATTCGATGTCCATGCTGAAAATGTCGTAATGAGACATACTATGATCTAAATATAGTAGAGCTTCAGCTAGTGAGTTGAGGATTCGTTCACGAATATTATTGTTTGACCGAGCATGGAGCGGAAGAACTATTAAATGATGAGAATGATGAAGATGATGATCCAATGCATGAATATCCGACATCCAAAATAGTTCGTAACATTCAACTTGGGTTATGCACTGATAGGTTCCAACCTTTTGGAATGACCAGCAAATCGTACTCCTTATGGCTGGTGATTTTAACATTAGACAACTTGCCTACGTTAAAGTGCATGAAGAAAGAAGTGATGTTCTTAATAGTGATCGTACCTGGACCAACTAATTTGTCGCAAAAGATGATATGTTTCTCCAACCATTGGTAAAAGAATTGCAGGATTTATGGTATTACAGAGTGCCTACCTATGTTGTATCTACTAAGATGAACTTTCAAATACACATTGCACTTACGTGGACTGCCAATGACTTTCCAACCTATAACATATTGTTAGGATAGAGCACGTACGGGAGGATAGCTTGCTCTTATTATACGGATAATATCAACGCTTTCTAGTTGAGGTTTGATAGGAATACAACTTGGTTCGATTTTCATTGACGTTTCTTATCGCAATATTAAAAGGAAAGGAAAGACAAGTCTAATCTCTATAGAGATAGAACTAAGAAATCAAGAGAAGATATCTTGCGTGAAACTAAGGTTTTAGGGCCGATGAAGGTTACTGAATTGAAATAAGATACTATAAACAACGAAGTCTCAAAGAATAGCGGGTGGAGAAAATGAAGCATACTATGGGACTTATCGTATTGAAAAACGAACCTTGTTAGACAAAACCTAGAAGGAATGCACATCTAGAAAAATGTTTTTGACAACATTTTCAACACAATCATCAATGTTTTAGGGAAGACGAAAGATAATGCAAAGTTTTTTAGAGGACTTAAAGGAGGCTTTTCATCGACTAAAGCTTTATGACGATCCAATTTCTAAAAAATTAAAAGGCATGATATGCGTTTGACAAACAGAGAAAATAAGTGCTGTTGTGTAAGTAGATTACGGACTTGCACTTCCCTGATGGTTACACATCTAACATTGGTCGCCATCTATATTCTAAGAAGTTGAAGATGTTGGGGATGAAGAGCCACGATTATCACGTATTTACGCAATGACTTCTGCCGATTGTTTTTTGGGAACTCTTAGAGGATGACATATGGATCGCAATTAGCGAGTTAAGCATTTTCTTTAGAGATTTAATAACTAGAGATTTTAATGTTGAGAATCTATGACTTTTGCTTGAAAACATGCCAAAGATATTGTGTAAGTTAAAAAAATCTTTCCGCCAAGCTTTTTTGACTCAATATAGCATCTCCCTATTCATCTAGCGTATGAGGCTATCTTTGCTGGCCCATTATAATTTTAGTGAATGTATCCTTTCGAGAGGTAATCAATTATACTTGTTGCCCATCTAATTTTTTCATACAGAATGAAAAACTTTTAAAATATACATCTACCTAATTTACCTATTTGAACGTAGGTGATTAAAGCATTTGAAAAATAATGTTAGGAATAAGGCAAAGGTTGAAGGTTCAATATGCAATGTTTATTTAGAGGAGAGGCAACTACATTTTATTTTTATTATTTTGAGGAATACATATCCACCTTGTACAACCATCTACCCCGTAATTATGATGGTGGAGTCGGTCCTACTCAGAATTTCGATTGAAACTTCTAAGATTGCACAAAACTAGGTCGAGCATTTAGGAAAGCATAAAAGCATTATCTCATGAATGATGAGTGTAACACCGCACACGCATACGTGTTGTTAAATTGTCTTGAAGTCGCTCCTTTCATGAGTCATGCACAAAGATGTGACAATACACAGTTCTCAAGCCAATAGTTTAATAGCTAATTTTTAATTCTATTTAATCATAATCTTTGATTTCTTTCATCTCCTATTAGGTTGTACGTATCAGATTTGCAAGCCAAACAACCAAATTTCACACAAAGTGAAATTGATGAACAACGTGAGAAGCAATTCTCAACTTGATTCCAACAATTTGTACGTCATTAACAAACACATATTAACATAATTCTTATTGTCTTGTTATCTAATTGAAAATGTAGTTTATTATAAAAAAAATGTTTCGACTGTAAGCACCAAAATGTATTCAAGATGAAACACTTCTACTGCTTTTGTACGACCTAAGTCGTCTTTGCACCGTATATCATGTGTATCTTGTTAATGGCTATAAGTTTCACATAGTGTCACATAGCGCAAACAATGATATACATAGTAGCAGGGTGTGCGTAAGAGGCACAAATTATGTTGATTGCGATAACGATTTCTATGATGAATCGCAATAAGTAATACAAGTCGAATATGGTGGGTCCATACGTACAATGCTGTTCAAGTTTGAATGGTTCGATCCCACGCTCAATTTCAGTACAAGAGGTCACCGCTCCTTAAAAGTCGTTGGTGTACATCGAATTATGCGATTAAATAAATACGAGTCTTTCATACTAGTCATGTAAGCTATTCAAGTGTACTTTCTTACATACATAAGTGTAAGAAGTGCACAAAAAAACTAGCAAGCAATGTGCAAACTTCAACCAAAGTTCATCGATGAACATTACTTAGTCAAGAACGTTGACAGTGTGCCTAAAAATCAGTACGTCTTTCAAAAGCAACTACTTGAGCATGATATTGTGGTTGGTGTTAGCAACAATGTTACAATTTCTCTAGCTGATCCTAATGGTACACACATGTCAGACGTTAATGAAGAGGACCATAACATCCTAATATTTATTGACACCATTAATGAGTTTATTTTAATATTTGGATGCCAGTTCATATCCACATAGATGCCCTAGATAGGCTAGAACATGTCTAACTGGGCTTAAATTGTTATTTGTGTCTGATGGTTGCATAATTGTGATGTTAATTATTATTTATTTCATAAATCATCGCATGTGTATATTTATATTGCCATACCGTGTGAGACCGTGTGATGTGTAAATGCCTTGTAAAGCTTGTCGATATGAGTATCAGATAGGCGTAGTAAGGGTACACTAAATTTTATAATACTAACTTGAATAAAATAACTAAGAATCAAAGTGGATATAACATAAAATGGAAAATCAAACTTTAGGCTAAGTCATAATAATAAGGTAAATCGAGGATTGATGCGCCTCGATATAGATGTCGGGACGCGGGGCACCGGGTGCCGAGTAATCGAGGGTAAATATGACTGCAATTATGTTAAATATATGACTAAACACACTAACTATATGTAATTATGTGCCTAGGTGAATTAATTTAATTTAAGATAAAATGAAGTCCTATAGTTGGATGAGAATTAAGTAAACCCTTGATCAACCTAGTGATGATCCTAGAATACTTATAACAAGGCAAGATGAGTGGCTTTTATGTGGGAGAAGTTGCTTTCATGTGGCACAAGTGGTTTCATCTGGGGACGAGTGGCATTGAGGGAGGACACATGTCCTAGTAGTTAATTAATAGTAAATAAAAAATTTGCCTAATTAATCCACTTACAAATATAAGTATATAAAGCCTATACTAAGTGGAGGAGCTTGACATATAAATTCGATGTAACGGTTCAAATTAATTAAACTAGGATTAACGTTAATCTCGGTGATTAACGGTCCTAAGTCGGGCGTTACATAGATAACTCGGTTAACTCATACACAAAAATCGAGGTTATATGTTATTTATGGATTGTGGTTGTGTATATCTGATGTTTAAAATCATTAGTAGTGTATTACACTGCATGTATGTTGCTGTCAAGTGAGTAGGAGTGACTGGTGTTTGCCTCGAAAGGTGTGTCAACGCGGGCATCGGGTAGGCAAACTACAGGTACATTAGCAAACTTGACTAATTCACATTAAGATGACTAGTTAATCAATTAAAATGGATAATGTAACCATAGGCTAAGTGGATTAAATTAAAACAATAGGCTATGGTGTACCTCGAAGTGTGTGTCGAGACGCGGGCATTGGGTGCTCGGTAATGTGACGAGGGTTAGCGGGATCACAAAATTTGATAATTTGGTAAATAAAAACACTAACCAAATATATCATAATAGGCCTAAAGTAGTTTAATTAAATCAAATAAATCAAGGCCTACAGTTTAGTTAATTATTTGAAAATCGTATGATTTACCTAGAGATACGTGTTGGCACATCTTGAAACTATCAGAGTAACAAATTTGTGTCACTTAGATTGAGTTAATGGGAAACATGTCAAGGTGTGGATTATTAGATGAACTTTGAGATACATAAATGCATGGAGATTAATGGCTAGAAATTAATAGCACTTTAATATATAAGAATAGTTGATGAAACAACATGCAAGCCAAACCATTTTCACATCTTGTTGGAGAAGAAGAATGAGATTGCTGGAGATAGAGAGTCCATCCATTTGCGGGGACAAATTAAAGAATTAAACTCAGGTAATTATATTCTCCATCTCCTACACTTTCAATTAAGTCCAAAATTTGGTGTTTTAATGAAAAATTGATGTAAATTGATGATGGAAGAGTAGGTCACCTAGTTTTGGTGTGTCTTGATGAATTATAAGTATTATTAGTGTTTCAATCGAGAATCATCGACTGATTTTGTATGAAATTGAAATTTTGGGTGAAATTGGAAAAATTAGTGAAAAGCATGGAACTAATTATGTTGATGCAATTATTGCTTTTTTGAAGTTGTTTTTATTGATTCTGATGATGTTTTAAAGTCACTATTAAGTGTAGAATGCAATTATGGGGTCTAGCTAGCTAATTGGGGAGGTTGGGACTGAATTCTCAAGTTGAGAATTTTGTCACAAAGGGCAATTAGCGCGCTAACTAGGCTGGTTAGTGCGCTAATAAGTTTGGGCCTTCAACAATCTTTCAAAACGACTAATAGTAGTGCACTAAGGCCGATTCCATAACGTGCTAACTCTACCTAGCGCGCTAGGTAGGCCTATTAGCACGCTAATAATAGGTGAAAACTGATATTAAAGGGTTGTAATGGGGATTTTTGACTAATTGCAAACCCAAACACTTATAAACATCTTAAATACATAAAATTGAAATTCAGGGACTTAGTGGACCATAGCTCTGGTATTGGGAAGATAGTCGAGTTGGATTCTGGAGTCTGGGGAAGTCGGAGCAAGGATTGAGGTGTGTAAATCAATTGGAATGCCTCACAGAATTCATGGTTTGTTTTATTGGTATCGAATTACATGTGTGAGTTTTGATGGGCACACATGAGGTTTTCTATTCCTATGTCGGTTTGCATATATATTGGTTGTGGCTAAATCGCTTTCGCGAGTCACTTGTGATAGTGCTCGTGTCAATGGCAGTAGGATATACTTGCGATCGTTAGGAGGGATTAGGGTTGTCCTGATGTGTAACAACGTCGGGAAGGGGCCATGTCTTTAATTAAAGCTAGGGATTAGTTACTATAAGCCTGTAAGTATATACGTGGTTTCTGTCTTGTTTTATCAATTACTGGCTGGTATAGGTCAAGGTTTTCTCGTGGGTATGCAGTTGTTTATTTATTATGGCTTTATTTCTGAGCATGTTTAGTTAGTATGTGTTGTTTATTAATCGCTACTATTTTTGCTTGTCGTAAGCTGCCTACATTAATGGGAATATGATGTACTGTTGTCAGGCGTTATATCGACATATCTCGTAGTTTATCTATTTTATTTCATGAATATTTTGTGGGCTTCTCTTAGGATTTTACTCACTGGACTCGTCACTATATTTGTTGGGTGACCGAGTGTAGATCCTTCGACGAATAAGAGCAAGGGCAAGGGCAAGGAGGTATTGGGCGAGTACCTCTGAAATTAAGACGGTAGCTCATGTTTGATATCAATATGTATATATTTATGTTTTTGTTGGGTTCTGGGGACTGTAGAACACTGAATACATGTATATGGATCTTTTGTTGTATTTGTTATATATATTAACTTACTCATTTAAAAGACTTCCGCTATACAATTATAACATAATTTGATAAATTTTATTAACTGGCTAACTAAATCATTAATACTTATATAAAAATTAATTGATGAAACTATGGTTAACTAGAAAAGTGTAAGTAAGCACTTAGGTCGCAGGGTGTCGTAGGTAAGTAGGCCATCATGTGGCGGGGCTTGGCGACGTGGGATGCAACATGGCGAGTCCCAAAGTTGCCTCGGGATTTGGGTCCGTCACAGTTTGGTATCAGAGCGAGGTAGTGATAGGTTTATATACGTGTTATATTTTGTTATATACATGATATATGTATATATATATATATCGAGGCTGATCTGTAGCATGTTTCTCGATGTATTTCATGCACTGACAGTTGACTACGCCTCGTGAGACTGGACAGTCTAGTGATGTAGCTAGGGATTCCCATGTTACGACGAGTGTAAAGGATAGACTTTCAGCTCGGAAGACTCGAATGGCCGAGGTACTACGGTTATTATAATATCAGACCGTCGCGCTAACGACACTAGCTACAATAGTTGCAATATCTCGGGATCTAGTAGTAGTCATGACACTTGTAGGAATAATCGTTGCCCCGATTTTTTCCCAGACACCAGTTGAGAGAGTAGCTACGGAGACCAGATAGAGAGAGCTACAGTCGTAGTCATTCCACTAGAAACGTCTACTCCTATGCCACCACCCACGAGTACAGATTAGATGACTACCACTACTACTATTGTTACTGCATCAGGATTTGTATTGGCTCTAGAGGGGAGGATGTTGAGGGAGTACGTGAAGTTTTAGCCATGCTTTTTCTATGGATGTGGTGACCATAAGCTGCAGGGAAGTGTATAGTGTCCCATCAGCGGTTCCATTAGCTAGTGAGAAATGATGAGAGCGTCCAAATGCGATTATTCAAAGCATGTTTGAGAGGCCACGCAACTCTCTGGTGGACCACATATCAGGATACACGAATAGAGATGACGACATAGGTTGAGTTTATAGAGTTGGTCTATGATCAGTACATACCCATGAAGGTGAGATTAAGATTGAGGGAGGATTTTTTGACCCTGATATAGGGTAACCAGACATTGATGCAGTTTATGGAGCGATTCTGGTATCTAATTCAGTTCGCTATAGACATAGCTGGAATTGAGAGACTACATATATACGATTTCACATGAGGGGTTGATGATAAGATTTTTGCGACAGTAGTGGCATCCGGAGCACGTACTCTGTAGGAGATATTCGATCGAGCGTTAGCACATGAGACCTTTTTGATGCAGAGAGAGGGTAGGCATTTTATTGGGTCAGAGAGATAGAGTGAAAAAAGTTCTAGGCAGAAGAGACAAAGAGATCGAGATGATAGAGAGGACATATAGTATGGTCTAGACTATAGAGATGATGATCGGGTAACTACAATATATGCTGTACCCGCACTAACAGTGTCGCCGCTGAGAAAAGTGCATGACTAGGGAGACAAGGAGTGGAGATCACAGGGTCAGGGCTGGAGGTCAGGATATAGATATTCGACTGCATGTTAGCAGTATGGGCAAGAGGGGCACATCAAAAGGGATTGTCCTAAGAGATCAGTGACTAAAATAGTAGTGACATCGGTGTAGACTCGAGAGTCGGTGCATGTAGTGACTGAGCTAGGGCGAGAGATGTCCCTGCAACGGGTTCAGGGTACGTGATTTTAAATGTTTAATAATTTCAGTATAAGTTCATACATGCATGGTGGTACAATGGTAGATTATTATGTTATGGCATAAGATTGTCATAGGTTATAGCATGGCATGCGATTGTCATGGTGGATTAGGGTAGGTTATGTTATGGCATGGGATTGTTATAGGTCGTAGCAAGGCATGGGAATGTCATGGTGAACTAAGGTAGATCATGGCATGGCATAGGATTGTCATGGTATGTTGTGGTTGGTTATGACTATTATGTTGTGATACATAATAGGAGAGGTTTACAGTTACCTAGGGTTAGGTAAATGGGTAAGGAAAACTTGGACACGAAAATCAAACTAAGAATAGGTTATAGGGATGTTGGAGAGAGAGAGTAATAGATCATGAACACCTACAACATGTGCCAATATCTCAATATAACACTACGTTCCTTGCGATGGGAGTAGTGGGGGTGTTCAAGGGACTGTAGAATGGTACTATTAAGGTGCGAGGTGTAGTCACACAGGGATAGGTTAGAGGCACAAGAGTTTACTAAAGATTTAAGCCTATAAGTATATACATGGTTCTTGTCCTATTTTATCAATTAACGGCTGGTATAAGTCGGGGTTTTCTCATGGTTATGTGGTTGTTTATTTATTATGGCTTTATTTCTAAGCATGTATAATTAGTATGTGTTGTTTATTAATCATTACCATTTTTGCTTATCATATGCTGCTTACATTCATGTGAATATAATGTATTGTTGCGAGGTGTTATATTCATACGTCTCGTAGTTTATCAGTTTTATTTCATGAATATTGTGTGGACTTCTCTTTGGGTTTTACTCATTAGACTTGTCACTATATTTGTTGGGTGACTAAGTACAAATCCTTCAACAAGAAAGGGCAAAGGCAATAAGGTATTTGGCGTCTACCTGTAAGATTAAGACGCCAGTTTGTGTTATATATTGATATATATATATATTAATGTTTTCATTGGATTTTGGGGACTGTAGAGCATTGAATACATATATATGGATCTTTTGTCGTATTTATCTCGCCTTTGATATATACATGATATCTTTTTTTTGAGTTCTCTACTACTTAAGATTGTTAAACACTGCATAACTTACTCACTTAAAAGACTTACGCTATACAATTGTAAAATAACTTGATGAAATTTATTAATTGACTAACTAAATCATTGACACTTATATAGAGATTAATTGGTGAAACTAGGGTTAGCTAGAAAAGTGTAAGCAACCAGTTAGGTCGCGGGGTGTAGTAGGTAAGCAGGCCATGACGTGGCAAGGCTTGGTGGCGTGGGATGCGACATGGTGGGTCCCAAGGTTGCCTCGGGATTTGGAGCCGTCACATTTAAGCTAAAAAAATCAGAGGAATTAAAGAGGGTATTAGTTAAGAAATTCAGGGAGTTCAAGGAGAGTTGGAGCTCATTTTTAGAGGGTAGATGTTCAAATATTTGAAATTTGTTTATGTATTTGGATTCCTCATTTCAAGCTGATAATCCAGCTATTATGAAGTTCTTAATTTGGTTTTGAAATAAAAAAAAGATATGAATTTTTGAAGTTGTAAGATCCAAATTGAAATTTCTCACGTTGTATTATCAACTAGCCTATGTAATTTGGTCATAAATTCCTTAATTAGGATCGAAATGGAACCAACCTGGTGGCATTTGAAAGCTAACTCAAAGTGGAACAACTTTGTCCTACAGAAAATTTTGTAATTCAAATGTTTTTATGTCCAAAAGAGCTCTACAAATAGGTGATTGAATGCATTATGAGATTTTTGAAACTAAACTTTTCAAAGGCATAACTCACAAATTACTTATTGAAATGAGATGTTCTATTACTTTGTTGTTATTAGGTATGATAGCTGCCAAAAATCATGGTTTTTGAAACTATAGATTTGGAGAAATAAATTTTCTAAGTCTGCTAATCAAACTAGATTCCAATTTGAGTTGTTATTTATGGTAAAATTGCAATATATCTTTCTTTTTAAATCAGAATTTCACAAACCAAACCTTTATAGAAAGCCAGATTGAGACCAAAAGCTTTGTCCAAGAGAAAATTTTGAGAATCGAACAAGTTCATGCCCAAAATTGCGCTCCAACATATGATCCCAAATTGAAATTTGAAGCTTCATTTAGTCTTTAAGAGGTTGTTTTGGGAAATATAACTCTAAACCTAATTTAAACACCTTAAGTCACTTTAAAATACTGTAAATGGATCCAAGTGACTTGAGGGCTATGGTACGGAAGTTTGGAACGTAGCAGGATCGGACCGAAGTGTTTTCAAGGCTTCAGAGTGCGATTTAAGGTGTGTAAATCCTTTAAGAAAAAAATCTTGAGTATTTAATTGTTTCGATCGTGTTATCTTGTATTCATTGATGTCTATTATCCATGTTCTATCACTGCTTTGATTTGGCATAATGGTTGGTGGTTTTTTCGCTACTGCGGTTTATTCGGATGTTTTGTTTTACAAGCTTTAGTATGCTAGACCATAGCACTTGTCACTTGCGCCCTTGATGAATGGCAACCCGAGCTACTTACCTCATTGGAGCACGTGTTCGGTTGGTTATGATAAGGACCGATCCTTCGCTAGTAGTCCGGATGTGAGCTAGTGTGGTACGGGACACTGAGATCATCCCAATTGATGAAGTATGGTATAGTTTGCTACATAAGACACAATTATTTGTTTTACATTAGTGTTAGTTATGCATGTGATTATCTTATAATTGCTTGTTTATTTTCGCATGTTTATTTAACATTATCTTGGCTTCTCTATTATTGAATGCTCAATAGTTTTCTTTTGGGATCTTACTTATTGGATTCATCGTCTGTTTTGTGGTGATGATTGAGTGCAGATCCTAATACTAGTAAGGGCAAAGAGGTCTTAGGCAATTATCATTGATTGCCTATGGTCTAAGACTTACTAATATGTGTTCATTTTTATATTTGTTTTACTTTTGGGCTTATGGGAGACTTCATAGACACGGTACATGTATATATTTACTTTTCATTGTATGTTGTCACCTGATATACAATGTACTTGATTCCAAGTTTTCCACAGTATGACTAATGCTCTATATGACTTGCAAGTCATTAAAAATCTATGGTTATGTTATGTTAATACTTTTGTTGTAAATTAATGGTTACCTATTTGCAACTCTTCAAAACATAAGCCATACTTGTAACTTAATGAATGTTTTGAATAATTGGAAAATAATATATAAAATATGACGACTAGCATACACATCAAGGAGCATTGATGTGGTGACAGATGTCGGCCGTGCTGTGGGACTTGTGTAGCAGCTCGTTCGGGAGCCTAAGGTTGCGAGGCCACCATAAAGACAATGAAAACGACACTTCTGAATCCTCTTCGGATGATTGACAATAAACCATGACATAATCACTTAAGTAGGAAAAGAAAAATGAAACTTAGTTTGTATTTGTTTGCTTGTTTCATAATATTTAAAATGTAGAAGGTTTATAAGTAAATGTTTCTAAATTAGTCTTAAACCTTTTTAAAAAGTCATGTCTGTCTGAGGATACAGCACATCATCTGGTGAGGGATCCAATGGACGATCGCATGGAAGTAGAGATCGCCAATTTCGTCATTCGGATTGTTCACAGAGCCGATCTGACACTAATGTTTCTTTAGAGTCTACTTATGAGCAGCAGACTCAGCAGTAGCACTCTCAGCAGTAACACCCCCTAGCAAGCGCCCTTCTTTTATCGGTACCCCTCTCCGCCCCCTTACAGCCCTCCAGTAGGCCCTTTTTTCCGTTAGACACTCGACCCATCTTATGTACATCCACTACATCCCCCCTCAAGTCTTATGTATTTCCACTCTGTATTTGCCGATAATTTGGCCTTTATGTAGATGTACTCTATTTTTTTGGCACCGCTACCCACGCCACCCGTTGCTGGTCACATTATGTTAAGGCCGGTTTTTGTGCCTACATTTTCATTAGGGGGATCAGCATCTTCGCACATTAGCAAGATCGATAGCATGACTAGTGTATGGTCCCACTGTAATGCTATTATGGTTTGCATGCCTCTCCCTCTGCGAGTCATCATGTCAAGCATGCATCACAGTCGATGAGTTCTTAAGCCCACCGATCGAGTGACCCTCCCATCAGTACTGCCTTACGTGGATGACGACGAAGCATTTAGGCAGCTAGGGCCCCGAGAGGAAACTATACTAACCAAAGCGGGGGTGAATATTTTTGGTTGTAAATACAAGAAATCGTAAGCATATGTAATATAATTATGCATACATACTTTCATTAATTAACCATAATTCAAGTCTAACTTATGTTATAAATTTAGTGGACTCAAATCGCACCCGTCGAACTGAGCATCATGAGAGATGACTAGAGCATGTAAGTACTCCTTACACAAGGATGGATATGTATGGGATTTTTTCCTGACCATATATAGGACATGTACTAGAATCAATGGAAGTAATTTTTTTTTAAATCATGTTTGTTTCTTTTACTTAGGATATATAGATTTAACTTTCTATTATTTCAGAACTATTTAAATTTCAATATTTTGGTACATAGCTTTATTTTGATTGGGATCTATCATATTACGACGCTATTAGAAAGACATAAGATAGACAGATCACCATTTGATACACCGACTTCATCAGCAAGATGTGTTCCAAGAAGGAAAAACTAAGCTACGTATGTACTAAGTTCTTCGAGCACTACAAGAAGATAGGGTCCACCCCTAAATTCAAAAAGAAGCAAGAGCAAGCAAGCAACAATAGGAGAATGGAGACAGGGGACCTAGTACGGGTATGGTTGTGCATACAAGTGATTCCATATCCATCTATCAACATGTAGAGAGGCGGGTAGATCATGCTATAATAACTTCATATATATATATATATATAAGTCTCGAACTTAATCCTAGTTAAACGTGTTCCATAGGAAGAGAAATTAGGTCGACCCCCATTTGCTTTGGAGTTATGTTTGTACCTCCACACGAAGGATCATTACAACATGACTTTCCTAGATTAGAGAGCAAAGACAATTGTCGTAAGAAACTATTTCTATAGTAATAGTTTTTTAATTAATTATAGGTTTCAATGGCTTATGCATATGAGTTGTGAATGTTTAAATTCTTAATACAGATGGCGATACCTAATAGACACCTTGAGCTCACACAAATGCATGGTCCTGACACGCTAATTGATGAGACTGAGCTGCATTTATTTATCAGGGAACATGGCAATAAAGGGTGGAGATATGGACTAGGGTGGACACCATCAGGGTCGAGGTGTAAACATGCTGGAGTAGGATCTTCTCAACCTATGTTTGCTAATACTGAGCCCATTGAGTTGCTGAGGAAGGAAATTAAGAAGATACAGACAAATATGTCAAGGATGATTGAAGATAAAACCCTAACCTGTGACCAGTTGCGAGATATGCAAGGATGGTTAGGTCACATAGAGCAGGCTGTAATTGAGAGACTTGGAATTCATTCATGCCTCCAAAAGAAGCTGATGATGATTCTCATAGTGACTTAAAAACCAACTATGATCTCAATGATTGAGTCATCTGATGCATGCACCTCATTTATACTTTGGAAAATGATTTCTTGATATTCTTTTATTACATACATTTGCTACACAATAATGTACATTCTTTTGTTACATACATAAGCGAAAGCCCATATTTTGTACTTAATTGTCTCACCTTTTATATTTTTACATTTTGATACTAGTTAACTTTCTTTTATTGTGTTTTTTTTTCATTTATTTCTTCGTTTATTTCAATTATTTAATTTAATTTTGTTCTATATTTATTTATTTTAAACGTTTTTTGAATAAAATTGTTTTTTTCACCAAATACGAAATAAAAAACTGTTATTTGTAATTAAATTTGGTTTACAATGTTTTCAAATAAAAAAATTGTTTTATAATTGAATATTAAACAAATAATAAAATCAATTTTCTAAAAAACAAAAAATAATAAAAAAAATTTTAAATTAGCGATGGGTTTATCGATGGGGACTCGTCGCTAATTTGAATGACATGACAGTCAGGTGCACGAACTAGTCAAATGTGTCAGCAAATAGAGACGGGGTTTAGCGATGGGTTTAGTGAGGGGACCCCGGGGCTATTTTTGACACCCATCGCTAGACCAAAATAGCGATGGAGAAATTAGCAACTTTAAACTCCGACAACTTCTTTTTAAAACTCCTAAAGACTTTTCACACCTCTTTACCATGCCTTTAACCTCTAAATAGGTTTTAAACCATCTATTGAAATCCAAAATAAATAATGATAAGTGTATATTTAAGCGTTATTAAATATAATGTTTAGTATAATTTTGAACCTTAATTCTCTATTTATTTGATAATCTCATTTGTGTCATTTGTAGGTTTTGAGGACTCGAAGTGAAGAATTAGAGCAAAAATCGAAAGAATTGGACAAGAAACAGTTTTTGGAAAACCACACCTCCATTCCATGCTGCCCATATAGCCTCACGACACCATTCGCGCGTAGAACTCTATTGGAGCGGAAATAGACAAATTCTCAATATAATGATTCGCGTCATCACTCATGTCGTGGGGTCATGCCCTCTGCGTGGAATGTCAACTCACGGAGCAGAAAGAAGACTTAGTAGTTTATAAAATTGTGATTCATGCTACGAACGACGCCATGGGATCATGCCTACGACTCAGAACAAAGAGTCACGTCGCAGAATGAAGACTCAAGCCAATTGGTGGATAGTGATCCACATAGCCATCCATGCTGTGAAGTCCATGCCCACGGCGTGACTCGCGACGTGGAACATGAAACTCAAGTTTTTGCCTAAATTTTTGGATATTTTGTTTTGGGATGGATTTTTAGGTTTAGAATAAATAGGAACTCGATATTTTTATTGTTTGGAACTTTTGTTTTACGAAAGAACCTGGAGAACTTGTGTTTAATCTCGTTATGTCTGGCTAAACTCCATTGATATAGACCATAGGTGGATCAAACAACTCTTTTTGCATCAAAATTTACATGATATCTATTTTATTTCAATTACATTACATTTTTTTGATATTCTATTCCTTTTGGTATTGTTTACTTATTAATTAGGGTTAAGCTTTAATGCACTGTGAATGGCCTTTGCATGTGTCTAGGTGGAAACCTATTGCTAGTGACTTGATTGCATACGTAATCGTGCAAGAAGACTCACACACGTGGCGCTAGCTAGACCATACCAGTTGATATGACCCTTTCGGGATCGATCAAAACCTTAAGGATCTAAGCTAATTCGGACGCACTATTGATCTGGTTGTTTAAGTTTAGTATTTACGTAAAACCTAAAGTGATCATCATGTTAAACCCTAGGCGAATAAGCCTAGGGTTATGCACTTTATTAGAGGAGTAGTTAGCGGTCGTACCTTGACCATCGAATAGAGGAAAACGGGGAACCAGGCGCGTATTTGGTTCTATAGCTACTCTAGGATACTATTGATTTGCATTTTTTCATATAGATTGATGATCATAGAGATTGTAATATGCCGATTGATAATGTTTGAGAAACCGAAAGCCTAGGTTACTTCTTCAACTGTTTTTGATAAAAATATTTTCAAATTCTTATTTTTGGTGGACTCTATTGAAAAATTATTTTCAAAAGCCCTAATTTTCCTTTTTGTTTACTAGCCTAAGTTAAAAACCTTTGGTCTTCGTTGATCGATCTCGTGCTTGCCACTGCTGCAGTTCTTGTGGTATTTGATAATCTTTTCGGGATTATATTTTGACGTATTCGACATGCATCAAATAACATCTTATTTATGAACTCCAATTTGGTCTTAACTACCTATTTTGCTCCAATAACAACTTATCAACTCATTTTGATTTCCATATCAAATTCATATAATTCCAAAGTCAATTCAGCATTTCGATCTCTTAAAACCTGAACGATTCCTTTCAAGTCTCGAAAACCCTTTTCAAGTCTTCTTTTCATAATTTAACACTCAATTACTACATAAAGTACTCCATTACGATTCTTCACCAATTAATTATCTTCAATTAGGGTTTTCATCACCTAGAAACAACAATATCAGAGAACCAATTTGGTTTCATGCTTGAGAGGTCAACTATGGAGGCGATTTTCCTTGTAAGACGATTGTTAGAAAAATATAGAGAAAAGAAAAAAGATCTTCATATGGTATTCGTAGATTTAGAAAAAGCATATGATAGGGTCCCTAGAGATATTCTTTGGTGGGTTCTAGAAAGAAAAAGAGTGCATGCTAGATACATAGACACTATTAAGGATATGTATGATGGAGTAGTAACGAGTATAAAGACATTTGGAGGAGCTACAAAAGAATTTCCCATTACGATAGGACTACATCAAGGATCGGCTTTAAGCCTATATCTATTTACTTTAGTTACAGATGAACTAACTAGACATATTCAAGAGGATATACCATGGTGTATGTTATTTGCAGATGATATTGTCTTAGTGGATGAAACCAAAGATGAAGTGAATAGGAAATTAGAACTTTGGAGGAATACCTTAGAATCTAAAGGCTTTAAGTTGAGTAGGACGAAAACCGAATACATGCACTGTGAGTTTGGAAACACTAAACACCGAGATGACAGAGTGGTAAAATTATGGGAAGTAGAAGTTTCTAAGGTAAACCACTTTAGATACCTAGGATCAACCATACAAAATAATGGCAACAGGGGTGATTTGTGATCGATATGTCCCTACTAAGTTAAAAGGAAAATTTTATAGGACCGCAATTAGGCCAGCTATGCTCTATGGAAGTGAATGTTGGGCGGTAAAGCAACAACAATTACATAAAGTGAACGTAGCAGAAATGAGGATGCTTAGGTGGATGTGTGGTAAAACTCGTAAAGATAGAATAAGAAATATATAAATTCAAAGACAAGTAGGAGTAGCACCAATTGATACAAAGATTAGGGAAGGGCGGTTGCGATGGTTTGGTCACCTGCAAAGACGGCCTATAAATGCCCCAACTAGAAAACTTGACTCAATAGAAACTGTAGAAATTCGACGAGGTAGGGGCAGACCAAAGTTAACATGGGATGCATTAATTAAAAGGGATTTGAATGGTTTGCAAAGCTCACCATCAATTGCACTTAATCGAGCACAATGAAAAAGTTTGATCCATGTAGCTGACCCCAGTTAATTTGGGACTGAGGCTATGTTGTTGTTGTTGTTGTTGTTGTTGTTGTTGTTGTTGTTTTTCATCACCTAATTGACTTTAAAAATAATATAGAAACTCATTTTAAATCCTGAATTGGGATTTTAAGTTGGGATAGCTGATTCCACGTCTAACAAGATAAAATTCCGACTTAAAAACATTGAAACAATCTAATTTTTCCATTCCAAAGAATCACTAGTTTCTTTTAAATTGATGTCAAAATTCTCACTTTTATTCATTTCTTTCTCATTTTGTCATTAAACAATTCAATTCACCTCGTTGAATCTACTTTCCCAATTTTTCAGAATTTCAACCATTTTATTTGAATTTTCTTTCCCCAGTGCGAGCCTAGGCTCGGCCTTGCTTTGGCTTGGCCAGGGCAGTCTATAGTCAGCCCCTTTTTTTTCTATTCTCTTTGACAAACCATCTTCAATCCATTAATCATCACAAAAACCCTCAACATCAACTCACAACAGCTTCACTCTCCTCCCAACGACAACATAAACCATGCCTACCCTTGAGTCCCAATCAAACTACCTTCAATTCGAACCCAAAACATTCAAAAACTTACCCCACAAACTTTTGATCTCCATCCGTTGTTGACTCCTCTTCTTCCTTTTCGTTTTTCCTTTCGGTTTGCAGAGATAGAGAAAGCCGTGGGCTTGGATGGATCTAAAAAGAGAGATTAAAATGTGAGGAGCCGAGAGGGAGAGATTTGTGCAAAATAAAGCGAGAGATAGGAGAGTGATGGGTTGAGGAAGACGAATGAAAGAGGCGAAGATGGTTCGATTGAGGAAGGGAGCGTGTAACGAGATAGCTGAGGGAAAGATGTGAATATCGATCGAACGAGAGCGAGAGAGAAATGTTGAAGTTGATGGAGAGGTGGCGACAGTTTCGCAGAGAAGGAAAGAATCTTGACGGGGAGATGATTTATCTTGTCAATTGACCAAAATGCCCCTATTGATATCCATTCCTCTTTATTTCTCAACTGCCCCTCGTGGTCATTTCCAAAACATTCGAACAACGCGTCTCAACCAGTTAAGCACTTGACACACAAAAATAAATTTTCGACTTACGACCTTCGATCTGTAATGCGTAGATCCCACATCAGATTCCTAAATTCCAATTAAACATGAAAATGTTTAATTAGTAAACTAATTAAGTTGATGAAACTCTCGAATTTCACAATATATAACAAGTTGCTCCCACTAACTGACAAATATAAAAATGGATAGAACATAAAAAGAAAGATACAACTATATGATTTTTTTTCGTGTTTTTTTTTTTTTTTTTTTTTTGGATAAGAAACAAATCAATCGCCTCTGCGCTGAGACTCTTATCCTCAACTTTACATAAAGTAATTCCATACCAAACCAATGAGTAAGAAATCTTAGCATGACATATATATACTAGTTTACAACGAAAATACGGAAATCGTGCTATCAATTTAAATGTATATATATAACACATTAATCTATGAGTCATAAATGCACAAAATATTTAATGCACAACACATTTTGATGGGTTTCTCTAGAGTATATATTTGGGCTCCATTGGGAATTAATTTCTAAAAACTTATTAATAAAATTTAAAATTGTAATTAAAATTTAAAAAATTAAAATACAAGCACCTTTTTTAACTCATCAATATTGTTTAATGTAATTTATATAAATAAGATGAGTTTATGATTTAATTTGGGGTTAGGTATAAAAAGTGAAAATTAAGTACAAGAGGAGAAAGTGAGTGTAGTGAGTGGGATAGATACTTGTCAAAATCGTGAATTGGTAACGAATCGTTGAGGGCTCGAGTGAATGAAATCAGGATTACTAAAAAACTATTTTTACATTTAACTTTTTCAATAATATAAATTATAATAAATATGAACTTGCCATACATATTATAATCCCATTCAGTACTCATTATAGTTTAAAAAGTGATGTACAAATAAAAATTATTCTAATGAGAAATTTGAGTCATCTCAAAAACAAAGATATCATATGTGTTGGAGTAGTGTATAGCTATATATAGTGGGTATCCATAGTCTAATAATTCATACCAAATTATAATATGTGTTTAAATAATAGTAAGGGTCCAGAGTCCAGAGTCCAGACCAAGAGTGTCCTATCCAAAACTTAACTCAAACCCTATTTAATCAAGGCTGAACAAAAATGGGCCTATAAGTCCAGATAATTTTTTTGCCACACCAAGGTTAGAGTTAGTTACCTTCAATTAGTTGTCTATAACCAACTGAATGTATAATAAAAATTAAAATAATATTTATGAGTTTGAACAAACTATGTAATATAAATATTAAATATTAAATTTAATATACAATGCTAAATAAATTGAAAATATGATATTGAAAATATAAAATGTCTACTGCTAAAAATTAAATATAAAAAATCTTTTGTATTTTGTAGCATGTTGAAGATGATGTTGACTATACTTCATCTTCGTCATCAATGCATAAGAAACACATTATATTAGTTTATTTATAAATACATAAGTAACTAAATAATAATATATAACTTTAAATAACTTACTCAACATAACAATATTTTCTTGGACGTTTATTTATTCCAAATTCATTATCAATAATTTTTCTCTTCATGTTGACTTCTTTGTTGTTGTCGACTTCGTCTTTATGTGTTGAAATATCATTTGACAACTTCCGCTATTATTTTCAAAAATAAGACAATATGTAAAATTAAATTATATAATGTGATATGGTAAGTTATTGTAAAATAAAATAAATACCTCATCATGATGAAAATTATCTCCATATTCTTCATGACATATACTCGAAACGGTGAAATTTTCATTTCCACTTTGGCTAAATTGTAATTAGTGAGTTTTAGTTTAAAAGTAAAACTTCTTCCTACAATCTCGCAGAGTTCTATTGGGACAATCTTTTCGTTTGTCTGACAATATAAGCAAAAAATAAGTTAGAACAAAAGGACCATAAAAATGAAGAGGATATAGATTATATAAAATATTGTATTTGCATTCAATTAGTTTTGTATTTTAAATTAGAAAAAGATGTACCGAAGATGCCTCATTCAAGATTCTTTCGCCATTGTCTTTACCAATAATATTTTTCACTATGCTATCGAATAGAACAAAAGTTGTGGACCCTGTATTGTCTTTGACGCGCACGTGAACTTTGAATCTAAAAACAAATCCAATTGTCATGAATTAGATTTTTGACAAGATATATGTATATACAGTACAACAACAAAGAATAATAGAAAATTGAAAATTAATAATAAATAGTTTAAAGGTATGGCTAATAAGACTCAAAGATGAATGTTAAAATTATATACGTAATTTATAAAAGTGACATTCATTTGTATTATATAATTTTAACTTACCTCCGATATGGCGTTGTAACAAATTCTTTGCACCTTTCGCAATAATATTGTGTTCCCGATTTTTCTAACTTGACGTAATGTGAATAGCAAGTATTGTAATGCCAAGAACCATTTGAATTTATTGACATGATTTTCACTTTGCAAACAACGTACAATTCTTGTGTAAAAAAATTAACAATTAGTTTTATATCGTGAAGAAGTTATATAATATTATTTTGTATATAATAATGTCTTACCATTGCACTTAATCGAGCACAATGGAAAAGTTTGATCCATGTAGCCGACCCCAGTTAATTTGGGACTGAGGCTATGTTGTTGTTGTTGTTGTATATAATAATGTCTTACCGTAGCTTTCGATCTTTGGCGCTTCACTTCTTCTATAGTCATAGTTTCTGCCTTCATATTAAAATTTTTATTTTCTCCTCGAATCAACTGAACTTCTTTACTCAATTGTTCTCTGCAATTGAAAAAAAAAAGAAAATAATATGTCATGGAATGTAATTTACGCATTACATATGAAAGAACGCATATGTTTAAAGAGAATTTTATACCCTTTCATGAATGATGCGATTTCTTCAATATCTCGACTTGTGTAAATCTTTGTTGCACTTGTTGATGAAAGTGTTGGCTCACCTGTTGATAAAAGTTAAATATTTATGTGGATTGAAAAGTATAAATAAATTCAGCATTAATGTTACAACGTATGTAGAAATGAAGCAACCTTGTACATGTATTTTAATAAATATACTTGCATCAATTACCTCTATAAGTCTTCACATTAATTGAGGTAATTATAATTACCATTGAGTTTGATGATTTGCAATTGCTAAACTCACTGCTTGTTTCAATCGCTTTTTGGCCCCAAAAAGTTGCGTTCACTTGCTTGTTTCTTTAGATGAAACGTATGATTAAATTGCAAAACACAATGAATCATTTTATTTTGATAAAAATTAACTTCGACTAAATAATATATATACCTGTTCATTTGAATACGTAAAACAAGTTTTTTGACCGTTTTTTGTTTTCCTTTAACTTCTTGATCTACAAGTTCGCCTATTCGAACAAGACGTCCTAGTACATCTCTAAATAACAAAATAATTAGTAATATTGAAAGTTATATAAATAATTGGAAATTATGTATTTTTGCTAATGATTGTTTTTTTTCTTGCCTAATGATTGAATGAAACTGTCTTGCCGTTTTGTCAATTCTTCGAATTGAACTATTTCAAATTTGTGGTTTCGAATTTGCACGCTGCTCATGTTTTCTTGTATAGAGGTATCACTTGTTAAGTATGGGTTTAAGATATTGTGTGACTGGGATTTAATAGAGTGTGGGTTTAATTGTGAGCGAGGATAATTGTGCGGTTTTAATCGGTTGTGTTTTGTGACTGGGATTTAATAGTATGGGTTTAAGATATTGTTTAAGGCAATTTACTAATAAACTAAAAATTGATATATGTGTTGTTTTTAAGTCAGATATTATGCTAAGATTGAAGAATTCGATGCAAGGGTTGTTACAGTAATAGTTGAATTGGGAGAAGTTTGATTCGAGAGTTCCTTATGAGTGTGTTGTTCGATTTGTTTTCAATTCGAATGCGAAGCCATTCAAAACTCGAAGTCAAGTAATTCGATGCAAGGGTTGTTACAATAATAGTTGAATTGGGAGAAGTTTGATTCGAGAGTTCCTTATGAGTGTGTTGTTCGATTTGTTTTCAATTCAAATGCGAAGCCATTCAAAACTCGAAGTCAAGTGAGTGTAGAGAACATTATTGAAGCTTTCCTAGCAATGCCATGATTATAGGAGCAGAAGAAGCTATTGCAATCTACCTCATAAGAGAATCTTAAAGGTCCACGCAACAAGATATAAATATCAGATTAAGTGATAATTTATCATGAATAGAGAGAAGGAAAAAAACCCCTGCATGAATTACAAAATGAAGAACCATTGCAGTAAACAAAATTGAGACTATTATTTGAAATATAAGGTATGTACGATTGCACTATTTCCTCATTCACAAACTCATCAATAAGGAACCAATGCTTGTGAATTTACAATGGGGGCTCACTTACTTCACATCAAACCAAACCATTGATTTATAAAGTTGTAAATAAATGAAGCACTGAAGATGCAAATAGAAGTGCAGAGAATGCTACATGAGCAACTTGAGGTAAGAAAAGAAAATAACATGCTGAATATATATGATCATCTTAAAACTCAGCGCATCCAAGGTAATTCAGAAAATCGTTTTCATATTCAAGAGCGAAGGTTTTTTATGTTAAATATTAGATATGACAAGCCAACTTTATCAAAATATGCAGAAACGCATGCCAGTAGTGCAATTACTAAACTCAAAGAAAAAAAGGCAGATGAATAGAACTCAGGATTTCATTGGATTATTTAGATAATTGATCAACATTATGGTTCTACTGAAGTTCCTAAAAACCATTATTAAAAGCGGACAAACCACCAGGAATTCAGCAAGTTAGATATCACTGCAGTTTTCTTCAAAACCAGAACAAGAATAATTACATTCTATCACAAGTACACACCTACCCGTGGCTTCATAGTTAGAGAAAAAGTTGCTTCTTCAAATATATTTACATAAAAGCCTACAGTGGGAAACCATTGAAAGAAGGAAAATCTTAGTTTGGTCACATTATGGTCAAATGCCATCTTAAATGCAAGAAATAATGATTGTAGAAGAAGCACAAAGAGTAGAATACAGGGGAACTCTCCGAGGATAGTTTAGAGTTGTTAGACAGTCAACTTCAGGAGAATCAATAAACAAATATGTGCTATTAAAAACAAATATTTTCTTCAGCCACGTAGCTCAATATCAAATGCTCATGTGAGGTTATCCTGCTTTGTTCATCAAATGCAGTTTGGAATGAAATCTTCATTTGGCATTTTATCACAGCAGTCAGCATTGCAATGAACTTGTACAATTTCAAGGGTCCATGTGGAGAAAGTGACCACAAGAGGCTCATAGGCACATCATAAAAGTGACCACAAGAGGCACAAGCTGGTATTCTTGAGATTTTGCAAATTATGGCGAGATAATACCTTAGCATAAGAAGCTTACGCTTCGCCAACTTCGCTTTTCTAAATGCAACCCATCGTTATCTTCTACGAGCTTAATGTGTTCCAGCCTTAGCTTCTCAATCTCAATTTCACAGCATATACCAAAAGATTACCTGTTTTTTCTACAAGAGAGTCACTTGTACTGTTCTTTGAACAAAACAATCAACTGAAAGAGAAGATTGTTAAGGTGGCATGCTTGCTTGAGATATGGCATTTACTTGCGAAACGAAAATCATCCGAGAATGGCTTATCTTTTTAGTACTTCCGGTATGCAAACTCTCCACCGCTCTCGAGCGAATTTTCTTCACGCACACTTCGTACCCAATTTGCATTGATACGGACCCTTTCAAGACTTTGCTTCAATGTCCTTTCAATCGAAGTCTTAGAGCGGCTTGCAAAGAACTCTTCAACTTCAGCGGCTTTTTCATGTGAGGAGAACTGAAACGTAATTAAAGATGGTCACAGAAATGTCATTCCATATACACTGCGAAACAAGATAAGTGATCTTCACATACCTAAGTGAGACAACTCGCGCTTACGAATCGACTTATTAGAAATCCATTACCATAGATCTTCACAATTTGATCCCAGTTATCCTACATTTGATCAACAAAGAGTTGGATAGGTAATGCTCACGTTTCTAGTATATTATCTTCTAAAGCACAACCGTAATTTTGAAATGAAGGCAAATATTTCACAGATTCAAGGAAGATCAATCGAACACATCCAAGTAGTGGCGAGAAAAGGGTACCTTGAGCCATTTCCACGCTCGTATCACAACCTTCTTTGCTTCTTCTTTAAGCTCGAAATTTGCATCTTGGCTGCGAACCTAGATGATAAAAAGAAATTTATGAAACTAAATACTGAAGAAGGTTGATCAATACTATTTTAAGTTCCACCAGATCATAAAACAAAAGGGATCAGATTACCTCCGAAGATAATGAGAAGTCCAAAGCTTCAAGGACGATATCAGGGTCGGGGCAATTTGTTAAAGAGCCTAAAAAATGATTTAGTATGTAAGGGAAAAAAAAACAGTTTACTACTTAAACATTATGCTTATTGCTATATAATAGATAAAGTATTAATTACTTAGGACACGCGTTTTTTCCTGGCTTAGATCACTCTCTCTGTACACTCTCAATCGTGCCTCGTAACCCCATCTATCAGATGCACTGACTCTCTGCATCACACCAACATATGCTGCCTGCAAAGATATTAGGCACCAAGACTGTAATGAGGTAATGTAAATGAATTACAAGATAGCAAGAGAACTGATATCTAAAATAGTTATACATCTTATACTTAAAAATTCTCTTTTTGGCATTGTCTCAAGTAGTTGGCGAACATTAACTAAATATAAACCAAACGCATCAACGAAACTGTTAGATTGTGTGTTTTATGTTATCTTCTTCGTTTTTCAATCCTTCCTACTTGACTATCTGCATCATTGACACTACAAGCTAAGTGATTGATCAAAGATTCATAAAAAACAATTCCGACGCCGCGTGACGCGTTAGAATCGAAACATAATGCTTAGATACCAAATCACCAAATGTACTATTCAAAGCAATTCTAACAAGAATCACTACAAATGGCACAAAAACAAAGAATTGTTTTCGAGAGAACCTCCATCCGAATCCAACAGACTTTGAATGCGAAGATACAATCTTCGGACGTAGAAGTCCTCAAGCCCTAAAACCAGAGAACCTCGGCGCGAGGACCCACGAATCCATGAGAACAAAATCGAGAAAATCACATCAAATCGTCGACAAAAATCACAAAGCCGATTTTCGAATCGAATCGAAACAAAGACAAATCGATGAATGAAGCGGACTTGAAGGCCGTTGGTGGAGAACCAATCGAAGATTTTGCGGAATAAGTCTCTCGAACCGGCCGAAGGCGAAGAGCAATCCGTAGGCGATGTAGGTGGTTAGGGCAAGGTGTAGGGGATCGTGATCATCTTCGAACCGAGAAGAATCGAATCGAGCTCTCTCTGCGTGTGCGTTCGTGCGTGATTGTGTGGTTAGGGTGTGGATCTGTGTTGTAACGTGAGAGAAGAGGAAGAAGGAATAGAAATCACGATATGTGTTGTAACGTGAGAGAGACGTGAGAGAAGAGGAAGATGGAGTAAAACGGAAAGATAAACGCACGAAAAAATAAGGAGTAAAACGAAAGATAAGGGACGCAAAGAAAAAAAAAAAATAAGGAGTAAAACGGAAAGATAAGGGACGCACGAAAAAAAATGTGTGGGGGAGGGACAAAAAAAGTAAATTTGATTACGACTCAAAAATTTGTGATTCGTGCTTTTATATATATGATAGATATATATATATATATATATATTATACACGCATACCTATCAAGACTCATACAAGATCTAGATTTACTATATCAATATTGATAATCGACTTAGACTACTGACCAAGTGGATGGATAACTCACTGATTGGTATATATATAGAGAAAGTTACTTAGGTCAAAGGTCGGGATTTCAAACCTCATAATAGATAAGTTGTGGTTTCTTTTTCTTATTAAAAAGGGTCAACTTAGGCTAAATATTAACTGAGGGTCTAATTACTATATAAATCATAAGATTTGAACCTTGTTCTCTTTTGTGGACATATGTGATGGGTTTTGGGGTTCGTACACAGCAGAAATTACAAAACAATTTCGCAAAAACTCCAACAGGATCCGAATTTAATTTCATTAAAAACGTTTAAACCATGAAAACTTAATCATACCTCAGTCGCAATATACCTTTCTGAAGATTGATCGATCTCTAAGGCCCTGCCGACGACGAACGCCCCCTACCAGCAGTCCACACACGAACGACGACCGAGATTCGAAGTGCTAGCTTCGAGAGAATACCAAACCTTTTTTTGTTTCTCTCCAAAACGATCCAGAGCGTACCAAAAAACCCTGAGTCGTTTCTAAAATGAAAATAGAGTTTCGACCCTTAATCTTTTGTATGTGTGTTCTAACTTAAAGCGTCTATTTATACAACCCTTGTATATAGACGACTAAGTAAATTACACATATACCCCTACTTAAAGAAGTATAAGTGTAATGCACCCCAAGGACGTTTCTGTCATGAATTTATCATATAAAATTCATTTTTCTGAACCATCTTAAAAATCTAGCAAAACCATTTTTAGTGTGCCACCCAATAGGCTCATACAACGTTGGTAGTGTACCAAAACACATTTTGGTATACAAGTCATAAGCGGCCTCTAGCAAGACATTATGACTACCCAAGCTGTACGAATATCAAACCGATACAGCCTAATCAATAGTGTATATAACATTCTTTTGTCACACGATATCCATTTGATCAAACATAAGACATGAAATTGTCATCCAACATGTTCAATCGTATTAGTCTCGATCTCTAGGTAGACTGAGACAATCCAAGTGACATTGATCAATATCAATTCACTTAGACTAGTCCTTTTAACTGTCTAACAAATCGAGGGATCCACTGGATATCTCTCTTTAAATGAGATGGACAAATTCTATCTCGATTACACAACTTCATCACATTGCTCACACAGTAACCAATCACAACCTTTATAATCGTCCGGTTAAAAACAACGTTTGATTATGTCGAATCACTGTGTTCCTAATGTTGAAGTCTCTTGTAATCTCAAGTCAGAGGACTGAAAAATATACCTATCATGAGAAACCACTATGACTTAATCCATGTGATGTTCTCATAGCGGGTATATCCAATACTTTGCTCCCTAACAAGTACTCGTGATCTTGATTTGTATCCTTATACGTATAATCATCATATGATCATCAATCAAGACTCACACTAGTCTTAATTCATTATAGTTCCCAATATAATGATCGACTAGGGACATTTAGGATATTTCTATAAATACCCATGGATCTTATTATAATGTAAACATGCAAATTAATTATAATAAACAACAAATGAAATCCTTTATTTTATTAACCAAAAGTATTCATAAAGACAGTTAATGGATTGACCTAGGGCAAGTGCCCCAACATCTCCCCCTTGCACTAGGGCCAATCATACATGCATCTAATGCCTAATGATCTAACGTGACCATCATGTTTTGCTTGTGGAAGAGCTTTTGTCAATGGATCCACAACGTTGTCTTTAGTAGGTACTCTGCAAATCTTCATGTCTCCCCTCTCAATAATTTCTCTGATGAGATGAAAACGTCGGAGTATATGTTTGGATCTGTGGTGTGATCTAAGTTCCTTGGCCTGTGCTATTGCCCCGTTATTGTCATAATACAAACAAATAGGGTTAGCAATAGTTGGAACCACACCTAGTTCAGAAATGAACTTTTTGATCCGAACTGCCCATTTGCTACATCGGACGCCGCAATATACTCAACTTTTGTTGTAGAATCTGCAACAGTCTTTTGTTTCGAACTTTTCTAGCTTACTGCACCCTCATTCAAAGTAAACACATATCCAGACTGCAATCTAGAATCATCTATATTAGTTTGAAAACTTGCATCTGTCTAACCATTTACAACTAGGTCATTTTCAAAACCTCCATAGACCAAGAGCACTTCCTTAGTCCTTCTTTAAGTACTTAAGGATATTTTTTACTGCTATCTTGTGACTCTCACCAGGATCTGACTGATATCTGCTTGTAGTGCTCAAAGCATATGATACATCAGGTAGCACGACATACATGATAGATCCAATAGCTGATGCATATGGAATCTTATTCATACGGTCTCGCTCATCATTTGTTTTAGGACATTGAATCTTGCTGAGACTTATGCCATGAGACATTCACTAGAACAATTACAGTATTTCATAGAGGTTTTTAAAGCCCTATTAAAGGGGGTGTTATTAAATAACACCTAATTGATAGGAGTTTTTAAAAACCTCTATGTAATACATGTATTAAAAATTAAAACATAACACATTTTCACATGACATTTAATAACACTCTATTTAATAGGTGTTTTAAAACCTCTATTAAAGGCCAAAAATGTTCTAGTGATTGGCAACAATCCTCTTTTAGAGTCTTGCAAACTGAACCTATTCAACAACTTATCTATGTAAGCACTCTGACTTAGACCGATTAGCCTCTTAGATCTATCCCTATAGATCCTTATCCCCAGGATATAGGCTGCATCTCCTAAGTTTTCATTGAGAAACACTTCCCTAAAAGACTTGACATTCTACAATGTTGGGATGTCATTTTCAATTAGTAATATATCATCAACACACAGTACCAGAAAAACAACTACACTCCCGCTGACCTTCTTGTATACACAAGGCTCATCTTCGTTCTTAATAAAACCAAAATCCTTGATTGCTTCATCAAAATGAAGATTCCAACTCCGATAAGCTTGCTTTAATCAATATATAGACCTTTGAAGCTTGCATACCTTCCTAGAATTCTCAGGATATACAAAACCTTCAAGTTGTGTCATACACACGTCCTCAAGCCACTTTCTATTAAGAAATGTTGTTTTTACATCTATTTGTCATATCTCATAGTCATAATATGCAGCAATGGCAATTAAGATTCTTATGGATTTAAACATGGCTACTGGCGAAAAAGTTTCATCATAATCAACACCTTGAGTCTTCCAGAAACCTTTTTCTACGAGTCTTACTTTAAAAGTATGCACTTTGCCATTCATGTCAGTTTTCTTCTTGAAAACCCATTTACATCCAATGGTCTTACCACATTCAGGTAAATCAACCAAGTTCCAAACTTGGTTATCATACATGTATTGCATCTCAGAGTTCATGGCACTTAGCCATTTATCTGAGTCTGATACAGACATAGCCTCCTGATAAGTGGTGGGTTCATTTTGATCCATAAGCAACACATCACGACTATCAGTAATGAGAAATCTAAATCTCTCTGGCTCATGTCTTACCCTACTAAATTTACGTGGGCCTTGTGTCACTTGCGGAGGTTCAACTGGCTTAGAACGTTGTTGAACTTCTAGTAGCGGTTCATTGTTTATCTATGATTCTTGAACTTCTTCGAGATTTATTTCTCTCCTACTAGTGTCTTTTGAGATAAACTGTTTTTCCATAAAGGCACCATATCGAGCAACAAACACTTTGTTCTCAGCGGGATTATAAAAGTAATATCATTTTGTTTCCTTAGGATATCTCACAAATAAACACTTATCAGATTTAGGTGCTAATTTTTCTGACATAAGCCTCACAGCCCCAAATCTTAAGGAAAGACAAACTAGGTCTTTTCCCGTACCATATCTCATATGGTGTTTTATCAACCGCTTTAGAAAGAACTCGATTTAGAGTAAAAGCTGCAGTTTGTAATGTATAACCCCAAAAGGATAATGGAAGATATGCATGACTCATCATAGATCGAACCATATCTAATAAGGTTCGATTTCTCCTTTCAGAAACTCCATTCGATTGTGGAGTTGCTGGTGGAGTCAATTAGGAGACGATCCCCTAATTTCTACGATGATCATAAATTCTTAGCTCAAATATTCACCACCTCGATCTGACCGAAGTGTTTTGATAGTTTTACCAAGTTGATTCTGCACTTTATTTTGAAACGTTCGAAACATCTCAAATGATTCAGCTTTATGTTTCATAAGATATACATAACCATATCTCACTTTGAAATCATCGGTAAATGTAATGAAGTACGGTAACTTCCTATAGCCTTTGTGTTTGTAGGACCGCATACATCAGTATGTATTAGACCCAATAAATCACTTGCCCTTTCACTGTGTCCAGTAAAGGGACTTTTAGTCATCTTGCCTAGTAAACAAGATACGCACGTTTCATATGTTTCTAAATCAAATGAATCTAGAAGTCCATTATGCGTTTCTCATTTATGTGCCTGAGGCGACAATGCTAAATATAGGTTTGATTCAAATCATTTGAATTAAATCTCTTTGTATTTATGTTAAAGACTGAAGTATCGGTGGACCTTTTCATGCTTAGAATATAAAGACCATCACACAAATAAGCATTTGCATAAAATATGCCTTTACTAGAAATGGAACATCTATTATTCACATAATAAAACGAAAACCATCCATATCCAAACATGAAACAGAAATAATGTTTCTGCTCAAGACAGGCAGTCACAAAATAAAAATTATTTAAAGTTAAAATAAGTCCACTAGGTAAGACTAAGTCATATGATCCAAAACACCAGTGGCGCGCACTACCCTTTTTCTTCTTTAGATCTTCCAGAGAACCAATGTCCAGTGTGCATGACAGAAATGACAATTTCCTTCCTTTTCTTTGAGGTGTTTTGAATAAGGAATAGGCTGGGGCTTGACTTGTTCCACAGGCTTTGTGATGTACAACTGCTTGCCTACAACTTTGAAATTGATTTCTCCATATTATTCATATTGTAGTTCATCACAAATTGTGAGTAACTCTCCCATTCTCTACAACCTTTCTTGCCAAGCTTCTTTGTTGGAACATTTCCTTCAAATAAGCAGCTATAGAGGACATACAACTGCAACATCAATAGAATCGTTGACATGCTTATTATGCGTCCTCATGCTTAAGAACAATTCTTGCGTCATGCTTAAGTTTCTCAAGTTTCGAACCACCAAGAAAGTTAGTCCCAGATAGTTTATCCTTCTCAAGGATGGATCGTAGTGACATATGATTATTGTTACTTGAAGAAGCCATTGATCTACAATAAAGATTATGCGAAGTTTATTTTAGTATAGAGGAATAGACTCCCACTAAATTCACAACCCTCCTAAAACATATTGTTTATTTAAGGGACTAAAATCCATATTTCATTTAATTCTATGACAGTTATGACATGAAACACAGAACTAGATTATTTAGGTAGGTAACAGTTACCAATTATATCTTACGTAATTTTAGATACTTTTATGAGATATGGGACATCTTATGTCTTATCATGTTTTTATCTCATCATGTGCCTAAAGCTCAAAACTATTTTGATAAGTTTATTAAGTCAGACCATTTTAAACATTCGGGTAACTCTTATCCAACTTGTCTCACCAAGATAACACAATACACTCAGCTATGGCTAAAACTGTATTAGAGTGATTGAGGCCTTGACAAGTGTTTAAAATGGATGACAGGAGACTTAAAATTTAATAGAGGGATTTTATTCATTTTTAGTGATTTTATGTAAACAATGAAATATCATATAATTTATTGATTTGTTAAATCATTAAACAATTTGGAAATTTTTTATACTGTTCAGTAATAAAAGAATTTCAGTGCGCTAGGATTAGTTAGACGATTTGTCATCGTCACGCTGATCGTCATTAATGGCGCGCTCCTTTTTTTTTTTTTTGGAGACAAATTTCGATTCTGAAAATTAAAATTCACTATAGAAAATCATATTTTTCGCTGATTTTTTTATCTGAAATTAACCCCTTAAATTATCTGAAATTAAGTCAATTAAATCATTTTAACTGACCCAGACCCACATCTAACTAATCATCTTATCTTAATCCAATTAGGACTTAAGATATTTGAATCCTAGCATATCACCAATAACGAAATTCTCGATATTTATCTCCTATCCAATAGGGATAACGAAACTGATTTTGCTAATATCTCATAATCGAATTTGTTATCTATCTCTTATCAAATAGAAACTTCATAATAGAATAAATATAACAAGATAAATAAATAATTTGGAAAAATAATTATTTGTAATTTCGGTCCTCATCCAAATAATCACAAACATGTAATTGAATCATGAATTATTATCCTAATCGAAACTAATCATATTAGTTTCGAATTATTATTAAGACTTATACGATTTAAGAAACTTAAAACAATGTAACCTAAATATGCATACTGAATTACAGATATTTCATCCATGCATCAATACACGAAAAATAAAGATTATACCTAATGGTGTCATGGATCACTGAACATGAAATTCAATTCATTAAAATTATTCGAATTAACCTAACATGGTTACTTGCATGTACGAAATTGATTTCAATTAAATCATGAATATATGTATCATATACACAAAACATGATAATAAATATCACAGAAAACTTATGTATATCACATATACATCAACTATTAACATGTTTTCAATCATATATCATGTATATATCAGAAGAAAACATACAATGAATTTAATGGAATCGAACTCGATGGCTCTGATACAACTGATGGGTTTTGTCATTCATTCGCAGCGGAAATTACAAAACGATTTTGACAAAAACTCCAACAGGATTCGAATCTAATTTCATTAAAAACGTTTAAACCATGAAAACTTAATCATACCTTAGTTGCAATATACCTTTCTGAAGATTGATCGATCTCTAAGGCGCGCTAACGATTTAACGCTTCTTTACATACTTTACCACACACTTCAACGCGACGGCGTAGAGATTCGAAGTGCTAGCTTCGAGAGAATACCAAACTTTTTTTGTTTCTCTCCAAAACGATCCAGAACGTACCAGAAAAGCCTAAGTCGATTCTAAAACGAAAATAGAGTTTCGGCCCTTAATCTTTCGTTTGTGTGTTCTAACTTAAAGCGTCTATTTATACAACCCTTGTATATAGACGACTAAGTAAATTACACATATACCCCTACTTAAAGAAGTATAAGTGTAATACACCACAAGGACTTTTCTGTCATGAATTTTATCATATTAAATTTATTTTTCTAAACCATCTTAAAAATCTCGCAAAACCATTCTTAGTGTGCAACCCAATAGGCTCATACAACGTTGGCAGTGTACCAAAACACATTTTGGTATGCAAGTCATAAGCGACCTCTAGCAAGACATTATGACTACCCAAGTTGTACGAATATCAAATCGATACAACCTAATCAATAGTGTATATAACATCATTTTGTCACACGATATCCGTTTGATCAAACATAAGGCATGGAATTGTCATCCAACATGTTCAATCGTACTAGTTTCGATCTCTAGGTAGACTTAAAACATGCAAGTGACTTTGATCAATATCAATTCACTTAGACTGGGCCTTTTAATAGTCTAACACATCGAGGGACCCACTGAATTTCTCTCTTTAAATGAGATGGACAAATTCTATCTCGATTACACAACTTCATCACATTGCTCACACAGTAACTAATCACAAGCTTTATAATCGTCCGGTTAAAGACAATGTTTGATTGTGTCAAATCACTGTGTTCCTAATGTTGAAGTCTCTTGTAATCTCAAGTCAGAGGACTGAAAAATATACCTATCATGATAAATAACTATGACTTAATCCATGTGATGTTCTCATAGCGGGTCGATCCAGTACTTTGTTCCCTAACAAGTACTCATGATCTTGATTCGTATCCCTATACGTATAATCATCATATGATCATCAATCAAGACTCACACTAGTCTTAATTCATTATAGTTTCCAGTATAATGATCGACTATGGACATTTAAGAAATTTCTGTAAATACCCATGGATCTTATTATAATATAAACATGCAAATTAATTATAATAAACAACAAATGAAATCCTCTATTTTATTAACTAAAAATATTTATAAAGATAGTTAATGGATTGACCTAGGGCACATGCCCCAATAATATGAACCTTGGCCAGCGTTGTTATTCTAGAACAGATGGTATGTTCAAGCTAATTATAATACATGAATTGTGAGCAATTATACTAATTATAAGTTGGAATCATTGTAAGGGCCAAGTTTATTTTTGCCAAAATGAAAAAAATAAAATAAAAATTAGTTGCATAGTCTCTTTTAAGAATAAAAGAGAAAAGTAATATATACCAAATAGAGGGATCCTCCCTCTCCGAAGATGAAATCACCTGTATCCTCAATATAACAATTTTGAAAGAAATGATTTCCCTTGTAATTAATCATAAAGCGTGTCTTTATATCCTAAGAACTTGCAATTATAGAAAGCGACTTTATCGCCTGATATTCTCATCGCAAAAAAGATTGCCATTTCAACTTTTTCAATGTTTTTTATTTTTATTATTGGTTATATATACATACTTTTTTATGTTCATTTATGTTTTAGGGTTTTTTGAGCATTGCCTCAACTAATCTTGGTCCTTAAGGCATATCATATCACAAGAGCAATAACTTCTACAAACCTTAAATCTTTTTAAAACTTAAAAAGATATAAAATCTTGCAAGACCCTCTAATTAAGGGAGGAGGGACTCCTTGCTACATTCCACTTCAACAGCTGTCCATGGTTTTATTGTCTACACCTTAATTAATCAATTGAACCAACCTTGAATATAATGTTGACCGCCATGAAATATCAGATTCCACAATCACTGAGGCACTATTGATAGTGTCATATTCCATCATAACTAAGGATCGGCACGTTAGAACTTGGTCCATAAAATGTAACAAATGACTTTGTTAGTTATACCGATACTTTTTCCTTGTACTCTCCAGGTCCAATATAAATGATGATTCGTTTGGTATTCAATTCCCTAAAGGCACGCTGTTGACGGCTTCCCTTATAGTCCTGAAGTCACCGGAACCGTCTTTCCTCACCTTGATCACTTTAACACTGTTCTCCTCCGCGACGAGGGTCGAGTTGAGAGCAGTGTCGATTGTCGGCACTAATTGTACAATAACGAGAACGATGATAGTCACTAGCAACGCTGCTCGCTCGGCCATGTTTGTCATTTTTTATCTGATAATATATTTGATTAAGGCATGCAGGCGACACATATTTCTATGCAAGTAATTTTAAGATTGTACAGGGCACATGATGAGATTAATTTAGGCATTCAATGGCAAAAACATGTGTAGTTTGTTGCTTATTTGTGCAACCATGTTGAACCTGACAACACCGCATGCCATCAATTAAAACTAATATTTCCAACTTATAAGCAATGCAATTATATCTGTTTATTTCACTTTTTTAGTCTCTCCAGTTGAAAGTCAATAAGTTTGTCTAAAAAAAAGTTCAAAGTTTATAGCAACTATTATGTATTTTTTGGGCCAAAATAACAACTTTGACTTTTTTTTTGGTAATTAGTTTGTTTTTTTTATCTACTTTTATAAGTAGTTATTCTTTGAAGAATAGTTTTTTATTTTTTTATTTTTTTATTTTTTATTTTTGTGAACCAAAGTTGGACTTGCTAAAGACTTAAGCATGGAAGGCTTAAAACTATGAACTAGAAGAGCAAGTAGAGAAGGGAAACAAGAGAGAAAAGAGTTAGAGAGAATGTAGAGATTGTATTCCAACATTGATGTGTTCTTTAAAAGTGAAGGAACCCCCTTATATAAGCTCTTAGTTATGATGAGAATGGGTACTTCAACAAAGTGTGCAAATTACACCAAAGTCTCATGTCATATAAGATTACAAGTTACATGACAATACATTGACAAGTGATTATTCATTGGAGATTAATAAAAGTCACATTCAATGTGGAAGTCATGCTTGATGTTACAATTCAATGTGAGAGCCATGCTTGACAATGTGATCATTCATAAGTTTGGTTCAAAGGGTCATCCAATTTACAACATTCCTCCTTGGACGACACTTGCTGAGAGAATATGTTTCTTTAAAACCCCTACTAGAAAAACACTATGGGAAAAAAATCTAGTATAGGAAAAACATGTACAATGTTCTCGTCAATCTTGCTTTGTAGTATAATATTGTTGATTGTCTCATTACAAACCTTACTAGGAAAACCTAGTGAGACAAAACCATAGCTAAGGAAAAAGTGCAACATATTGATACACTTTGAGAGAATATATATATATATATATGCATCATTAAAACATTTACTAGAAAAATTATGTGGGAAAAATCTAGTATAGGAAAAAATACATTAATTGCTCTCATAGTTTTTTTTATATAGAGTATAATAATGTTAGGATTGTCTCATTAAAAATCTTATCAGGAAAACTCAGTAAGATAAAACCATAGCTAAGGGAAAAAGAATGCGATGCACTAATCAATAACTCCTTTTGATTCTCCCCATCATTTTGACATAAATGGAACATCTCATTATTTTGCAGCAAACCTTTGCAAACCCAAATTTTATTTTTTAAGTAAAATAAATTATATGATGGACAACTATTTTACTTGGAAAATACTTGATTTTCAAGTCAAGGTTAAATCTTATTTTTCTCAAGATCTTTCATCTTGAATTCCTTTTTAATGAATTCGAATGATATAACAATGTTATAGTGATTTCCCATAATATTTAAATCATCAACATATGATGATATTATAATGAAGACATATAATTTTCTAAGTAAATAATCATTAAGGTTTCGGTACTTCATCAGACCAAATTGTTTATGTCTAACCGACTTTATAGCGCCACAAATCTTGTAGGCTATTGTCCAACAACTTCTTATTTTCTTAACGAGTTTAGCTAGGTTTGGATAATTTCTTTTACTAATTATATCTTCTATGACATTTAACCACATACTATTTATGGTATTGGATAATCATTTTCAAATGATACATTGAATTCTTCCAAAGAATTATTGTATTATGAGTATTTTATTTATTTTTGCTCATAACCTTTTTTTTGAAAGGTTCGTATCGTTCGAATCAACTGATAATTTATGCCTTAAGCATTTTGTTGGTTCTTGTGCATTTTACTGTACAAGGGCATCATTTCATATATGAATATTTAATAATGGAACTTATAAGGTTGTCACATTTTTTGTATTAGTGATTGTATCAAGTAATTGATTCATAACTTGTTGCTGATAAATGATAATCTGAACTTCAAGTTCACATCATAATGCAACAATTTTTATTCATTTCAAGCAATTTTTACATCATTTTTTTTAATCGGATTTATATATCTCCCCTTAATGGTGGAAAAATTTCTTCATTAAAGTGGCAATCAACAAAACTTGTTGTAAACAAATCCCATATTAAGGGCTCAAGACATTATACAATTGTTGGAAACCAATAAAAATCAAAAGTTTTATTTGTAAACTCATTTTAGTTTTATTTAAGCATATGGAAAAAACATAAGCTTTATAATTGAAAAACTCAAACTTGAGATATTTCGTTGTTCGTCTAAGATGAGTTATAAAGAACTTCGAATGAAATAAATATGTTGTGTAAATGTCTCAAAACTATAATTAGTACCTCGATTTTTTATTTTTTATTTTCCTCAAATCAATTAAATGCTAGCCAATGCATAAATTGAAAATATATAAATACGCATGCATCTACTTAGCTGAAACATAAATTGGAAATATTTACTATAAGATTGAATGTGTCTAAAGGTATTTGTAAATAAATTAGAAGCAAAAAATAGTGGTTTCCACAAAATATTTATTTTGAGACGATTTAACTAACAATTTGCCTTAAGACTAGCAACACGACTGTAATTTCTAGTTGATAAAATCTTTTGATTCCATAGTTGATACCCACACATGTTTTCAATATTATTCTCGTAATTGATGATCATGAATGATCAAATTGATCATTTTGTCTTATGAATGTCATTAGATTATATGACGATATTAATTTCAATATGCTTTATTCAAGTAAAATCCAAAAGATAAAGCTGAGAATTTAAGCTATAAGGTGAAACAAAATCATATTGAGTAACTTCTGGATAAAGCATTGACAACATTATAGTTGTACCACTTATCGCATAGACATTAGCCTCTGTTAAGTTAAGATTCGAGAAATACTCTCTTCATTTTATATTATATTGTGTACATAGTACAATACGCAAGATATACAATATTCACCTTTATTTAGCTCATTAATTTAAGTATCAATTTTATTAAGTTATTTTCAATAATAAAATTCATAATTTTGCCTTTATTTTGAAAGCATGATAAAAGATAAAAAAAAATTTGGTATAATGTACTTGACAACATTTTGGCAACACAGCCTTTCGTACATGACGAAAAATGTCACAATTATGAGCGCTTATTATCAATACTAATTTGCCCTTTCTAATTGTGCACCACTTATATTCCATCTTTTAGTGGAGTTGTCTAAATGATATTTACCAGATCTTTTCACCTTTTCCACGTCCGAAAATCTATTATTGCTGTCATGGTCATTATATGCAACATATGCTTCTTAATTTGAAGTTGAACCAATTGGACGGGAGTGATATTATATTTATAATATCTCATTATTTTACTCACCTACCATTAGACAAGAAACCAATCCTTAATATTTGCTGGATTGACGTGCGCACTCGATATTTGTTGCACTAATAAATCAAGGCGGGCTCTGTGACCTTATTATTCTCTCATCAGTCATATTTCCAAAAAGCCTCAACATATAGGTAATTAAAAATTGCGGAATTATGATTAATATTTGATTGATTAAATTTTGTAGCTTGCGTGAGACCCAGCCGCACATTTTGAGCTTTTTGGAGCATTACCTTTTTTGGTATTTATATATATAGCTCCATAAGATAAAAGGATATATAATGTGAAATGTTCACTTTTCAAATATCTAAAGAGATATTGGCAAGCGATTGTGCTTGACACACAACCTTGCATAGATATTTTATTCGTTAATTGTAGCATATATTTAATTGCCACGACAAGTAATTCTTGTTAGTAATACAAGGGCAACAAATTCGATGATAGTTGAATGATATTTTGAAAACATATGTAATATAAAATAGTTTACCCTTTTTTTATGTAAAATTATATAATATATGATTGAATATATGTTCACAACTTGATTATTTAATTAAAAAATGTACTAATTGTATAAGTCGGTGGGACAACCTCCAAGTTAGGTGGCGAGACAAAGTCTACTTAGCAACCATGCCTCCTCGAACGGGATAACCCGTCTCCCTTTAAATGTTTAGTTTTACCGAGAACAAAGTTTACCCACTATCAACTCAAATTTTTAGTATTATTTTTATTATAAAAACCAAGAATAGAACATAATTAATCGTTTATAATTTTATGAGAAAAATTATTTCATATATTGATTTTTTATTTTTTGTGTAGAAAATTTTACAAGACGCAACTACAGAGCATACTTTCCCAATCGTTATGACACATATATAATCTATGAGTAAATAATATTCACTTAATAAATTATTTGAATAACTTAGTTCAAAATGAACTTTTAAAGTTATTTCAAAGCTGAAGAGATGGGCTAGTTCAAACTCTGCAATTACCAACTATACTCTCAATCAACAAGGATATAACACTTGGTAAATTATTTCAACAAATAAAATTCTTAGAAGAATGTCTAGGAAGTCTTGACAAAATGTTAGTTTAAACTAGAGAAAACTTATGATAAATATGTCTATGTCAAAGTCGATGTGAAACTTACTTAAGCCAAGGGTGCTCATTGGTCGGGTGTTCATTCTCATTCCGGACCAACTAAACTAAGGGTGCACTTCATGTGAGACCAACTAATTCGTTTTGGCATGAAAGTGCACTACCCGAATGTATATTTCTATAACATAGCTAGTGGGTACATCATTTCACATGTAAGGTAGTGAGGTATTAAGAGACCAAAACTTATATAAGCTTGTCTCTTCCTTCCTCATGTGCCACTGATGTAGTGCATGAACAACTTTGTTTAAGGCAATGATAAAAGAGCAAGCACATAACCAATATTTAAAGTGGTCTTATGTAACAAATCCCGATTGTTTCTTTTGGGTAATCCAAATTAACAAAGTTATGTTACATATATTTTAGGTTATCCGAGTCTTAATATTACAACAACTAGAAAACAAAACCATAATATGGATACATTGGTAATTAAAGGACATGAGTTTTAGAGATAATGCTCAAAAGTCTCTTTTACACATTCTCATATTCTAGTTTCACATGTAATTTATGATCCCCTTTAGAAGGAAAGTAGAGAGCGATGACCTTTTTTATTTTAAGAAAATGAACATCATTTTAAATATAATTAAGTTTTAATTAAATTAAATTAATAAATGGATAGAAATAGAATCACAAAACACCACCAAATTAAATTCATCTAAATAATTATACATTCCTAGCTTTGTTTACTTGAAAGCTTCTTGAACATCAAGACCTTCTTCTTGTAGAGCAACATCATGTTGATAACATGTTGTAAACTAAAGTTGGGTTTGCTGAAGACTTAAGCATGGAAGGCTTAAAACTATGAACAAAAAGAGCAAGTAAAGAAGGGGAACAAAAGAGAAGAATGTTAGAGAGAATATAGAGATTGTATTCCAACATTGTTGTGTTCTTTAAAAGTGAAGGAACTCCCTTATATAAGCTCTTAGTCACGATGAGAATGAGTACTTACACAAAGTGTGCAAGTTACATTAAAGTCTCATGTCATATAAGATTACAAGTTACATGACAATACATTAACAAATGATTATACATTGGAGATGAATATAAGTTACATGGAGTATACAAGTTAAATTCAATGTGGAAGCCATGCTTGATGTTACAACTCAATGTGAGAGGCTGAGAGCCATGCTTGATAATGTGATCATTCATAGGCTTGGTTAAAGGGTCACCCAATTTACAACATATTTTTTCTATTTGGTATTAGGCTAATAGCTATGGATTGATTAATTAATTTATTGGAGCTTTTAGTGACCTAATAATTAAGAGTGCGGCTATGTGCACTCGAGTTATTTCTCAAGGCACCCAATCAATTTCTTAGGGCACCCCATCTAGTTTCCCAAATTTCCTGTTTGTTTAAAAACGAGACACCCTGCTTAATCAGGGCACCCTGGTCATTTCTCAAGGCACCCCGACTGTCTCAGTCCCATAAGTTCGAGAAACAACATGCAGTCTCGATTGCATATGTCCGAGACTATTCCTTAAGTCTCGGTACGCAATGACCGTGACTAGTACAACAGAGTACATACATATGATTTTGATTATTTTAGCCCGAGACTCATGCAAGAGTGTCGGTTAGATACAATCGATACCCTATGTAGTTTCTCAATCTTGTGTGGCCGATCACTTCGCATCCCTATACAGTTTAAAAATGAAAAAAATACAAAAAAAATTAAGAAAAAATCTTTTTCTTGTTCTACGTCTGCCTCTTACTCCTTTTCTTCATTCATTATACATTAACATGGATGCAAACATATCGAATCTAACAAACCCTACAATACAAATTGACATTATTATATCCTATGAAATCAGTCAATCGAGTTCATTCAACTTTGTGTATGTGCACTGCTAGGGATCGATTACGCTTGTGAAAAAATTGGAGGATTGAAGGTGCTATGCGTGGGAAGGAGAAGTTCTTCGATTGTGAATGAATTAATGGGTTTAGAGGGCGTTTTTGACATTTCTTTCCAAAACCAATTCGCACAAAGTTCTTGCTGGGTGCCCCGATCATTATGCGAAGTGCAAATAGCCTGACTCATAATTAATTGTATGTAGTCCAAGGTTGGTACTTATTGGGCTTGCCTCTTTAGCTAGGTAAATGTTATGAGGAAATATTATATTAATGATGCCACACTTTGGGTTGTTTGGGCTTTTGCATGGATTTGGTGTAGTGATCTTAGGCTTCATAACTTCCTTTAGTGAGAAAAACATTCATTGCTAGAGTTCTTGGTTGGCACAACTAGGGATGTGTTGTAGTGATCTTGGGCTTCATAATTTTATTTAGCGAGAAAAACGTTCATTGCTAGAGTTCTTAGTTCTTACAACTAGAAGTGGGTTGTTGTTCCTCAATCAATTACTCGAGTTCAAATTCTAGGAATGAAAACAACAACATTTGGAGCCCCCACCTCTTCGATGTGCGGCTCAAGGCGAAGCTAGAGTAGTCGAATAATCCAGATACCGAGTGGGTTAGGCCTAAAAACAATAGTTCAATTTTGTTATATTGATACCATTTGAAAATAGTGCAATTCAAATCAAATTATGAGATTAGATCAAAAGAGTACTGAAAAAGAGTCAATTGTTTTAAGAAAAACACAACTTTTCAGTTGTTTTCGGTTGCTCTAGCAGCCTTGAAAGTTGTCGGTGGCCCTTCAATGATCCTTTTTCTTTTTTTTTTCTCTCCCCTTCTAACTTCCTTTTATATGCACTCCAACAACCCCAACCCCAACCATAACCCTCCTTTCTCTCTCCGTGTTTCCTTCATTCTGTGACCATGTGAGTATGTGAACATGTTCACCTTCTCCCAATACATATCCCTTATAAACCTTCATGACCCCCCTTCCAGTGCCATTCCCTTTCTCCCTCCACACCGTGCACACCCCTCCCTTTTTTTTTCCTTTTTTTTCCTTCTTTTAGCAGCTCTTGACTTGATGTCGCGTTGTTGGAGGATTTTCAGCGTGCTGCCATTAACGACCCCCTTTTTGTGTAGGCTCTGAAGCGCAAGGAGAAAAGACGGAGATACAAGGTTGTGGGTCTTCATCGCAATTGTGGTGGAAGTTAATGACCGATCTTATGTCATGGCGCATCTCAAAATGGCATTTGGTAACGCATCGACTTAAGCTCTGGCAATCTCATTGTATTTTCTTCCCTATGAATTAAATATCTAGTTTATTTTTCCTACATGTGGATTTGTAGTCCTCTATATGGGTTGTTGTCATCATTTAGGAGGTTGTTTTCCTCATGGAGTTGTTGCCCTCCTAATGAGGATGTTGTGTAGTAAAATAAAATATGATTATGTTTTTAGTGCCTAATGGGCGCACGATGCTCTTGCACTAAGCACCCAAAATCGAACAAGTTCTCAAGTTCTGTTTTGGGCGCCTGGTGGGCGAACTACCAAATACCTAAAACTAAACATGATTTCATCCATTTTTTAGCCTTTTCGCGCACCCATTAGCACCCAAAGTCACCTCTTTAGAGATAAAAACTATGTTTTTTAGTTTTTAATAAAACAAAGAGATCAATAATGTTTTAAACACATTAAAACACTTAGAAACAAAAAAGGCTCCAAGCGTGTTCTTGATTTCTTAGTATCATTCTTTTAAAAGTTCTTCAAAGAGTGTTCTTGATTGGAGTTGTGTTACACATATAATCCAAGTACTATTAAAGTCTTGATTATATCCTGAAGGTAAGTTTTGATTATCCCATTGCATATTTATGGTTTCAGATCGGAAGGGAGAAATCTTTTCTAAATGAAAGCGATTATGTGCATCAAATATTTGTTTGATGTTTTCCATTCTCATCTTGTATTTTTTGTTAGAAGAAAATTATACTACCAATGTTTAGACAAATTTTCATCCATGACTTTTAATTTGGATGGAAACGGTTTAACGAATGGGTATTTTCTTTTTTGTCTTGTAAAGAAGTTGGCAATTCATCATTGATGCGCTACAAATAATCCAACATTTAGAAGTACAATTTTATTGAGTAATTTCTGTTTGGGAGTATGTTTGTTTCAATAATTAGGTTAATATGCTTTGAATTTGGGATCATGTGTGAATCTTTGGTATATGTGTTTACACGATTATTATTTATATGCAATGTTTTACATAAATCTCATATGCAGTTGCTAAACATGTGTTAATTTTTCTTGCACTTATTTTATAACACTTGCATGCAAAGAATTGGGATTTTAGACTCACAATGATTATTGATCACGTTGTGGGCATATGTAAATCAGTTGATGGTGTTTTCCAATTAAGTCAATAAGAATATGCATGTTTGTAATTTGGTGTACCCCACGGTCACTGCTTTGATTGCTAGATTAAATCTTCACATGTTAGTTGCTAATTTTGTAACTATAAATTAACAGATGCATGTGCACGAACAATCACTTAGTAAATATGAAAAGTTATCTCATGAAAAGGTGAATGGCAAAGGTTATGACTAGCGATTTGATGAATGAGTATTGCCAATTCAATTAATCAACTACTGCGTAATCTTGTCAGTTATCTATGGTTACCTCCAAAAGATGCAACGATGAGTTGTGATTAGAGATTAATCTCTTTAGACAAAGATGCTATGACTGGTCTAATTTAAGAGAATACACAGTCTCTTTGTTTCATACATAAGTTTTAACAAATTTGAATTTGTATATAGTGCACGACATGAGTTTTACACATGAGGGCCACTATGTGCACCCCGCCAATTTACAAAAGCACTTATTTTTTGTGTATTCTCTCCACTAAATTTGACTTTGATGAAAAAGACGATATTGCCCCTTCATATAAACCCTCAACAATCCAACACAACACTTTTGAACCATTTTTGGGGCTCCCCACCTTCTTTGTCTATCATCTTTAACCTAAACCTACATTTCTTTTTAGCGGACGTTTAGTGATTATTGCGCTTTCACACCATCTGATAGCGAAGTACCACTCGATTAACACCATATAAATGTTCAAATCAACTTTTTTTTGTGTTGGAAATAGTGACATTCATGATTTGATTTTTCATTGACCCTTTCAAATTTGTTTTCAACGTATAATTGAAGAATTTACCACAATGGTTCAAGAGGAGGTACATGAAGAGGTATTTATTGTTGTTTTTTATGGTTTTTTGGTTTTTTTTTCATTGGTGTTTTCGGTCTCGATTATTATGGACTCGCAGGATTGAGACATTCAATTAAGTCTCGGTATGTGGGGGTCGAGACTTATGAAAAGGTTTTGGTCACTCTGAGACTGAGACTTATTCAGGGGTCTCAGCTCCCATATACCGGGGCATCATATAAGCTCCCAGTACCCAACAACCAACACTTTATGTTAGGTCGCGACCTTGTATTATCGAGGCAATGGTTTTTAGGCTTTTTTTTTCGTAAATCTACTATGTATTAGTGTTGAGTACTTATGGTTCAATGTTTGTGTCGCATGTAATGTCAATTTCGACGTTATTTTTATACTACAAGGATGCTTTCACTCCTTGTATGTCATTCCCATCGAGAGAATTGACTATTTCGTGGCTTCGAAATGATTAGTCGTGCAAAAAGATTTGTGTTAGTAATGAAACACTCCGATGCCGGAGGGATTAAGCATAGGGTAAGGTTCAAACTTGCATGTGAGAGGTCCGGTACAGTTAGGGGAATGTCACAAAGAATAGGGAAAACCAAAGTTGCAAAACTTGCTTTGACACCAAGAATTGAAAAGAAAGAGGAAACTACTAAGACTCAAACTGATACAAAGAAATATGGGTGCCCTTTCTTTATTAACATCAAGGAAAATGTGAATTCTTTGTGGTACGTCACAGTGGTGTGTGGGAGGCACAATCATGACCTCGCAAAAAACTTGGATGGCCACTCATTTGCAGGAAGAGTGGATACGGGTGAGCAGGTGGTTGTGGTGTACATGACTAAGGGGAGTGTGGAGCCAAAAGATATCCTCAACACGTTGAAGCAAAGGGATGGAAATAATGTTTCGACTTTGCGGACAATATATAATGCACAACAAAAATTCTGAATTAAGGATTCGGGTGGGAGGACTCAAATGCAACAACTATTGCATATATTGGAGAAGAATAAGTGAATGTCGCGGCATAAGAAGCATCTCGATACGAATGTCGTCACTAATTTATTTTGGTCACATATTGATTCAATCAAGTTGCTACGGTGTTTCCCGTTGGTTCTTTTGATGGATTGCACTTACAAAATAAAATAAGTATCGAATGCTATTATTGGAGATTGTTAGCATCACTTCGACACAATTGAATTTCTCAATTGGGTTTGCTTTCATATCATCGGAGACTCAAGCAAATTATGTATGGGCACTTAAGAACTTGAGATCCGAATTGGACGGTTGGCCTAAACCTGATGTGTTTGTTACAGATCGGGAGTTATGCCTTGTTCCATCATTGTCTCACCTTCTTTGCTCTTGGCACATCGATAAAGTAGTATTGGCCAAGACTAAGAAGTTGTTTGAGGATAATGAAGGCTTCACTCGTTTCATGGATAGGTGGACGAGCGTATTGTATGCTAAGTTGGAGGCCTTATTTGAACTTAGGATGAATGACTTGCGTTATGAGTTCGGTCATGTGAAAGGCTTTACTGATTACTTGGATAACACATGGGTATATCTACAAGGAAGAATTTGTACCGGTATGGACAGATCGAATTATGCACTTTGGGGAAATAATAATGGAGAGGGTTGAGTCTGCGCATTCCACTCTAAAGCTACATCTTGGCAACAGTCAGAAAAAATTTTAGACTTTGTGGAGTGTGGTTGATGTTCTTCTTAGGATCTAACATAAAAACATTCAGACATCATTTGAGCTCAGTTTGAATGTGGTGCAACATGAATATGTTGACACTTTGTATCGTCGGTTGTGTGCATATGCCTCCCAAAAGGCGCTAAAATTAATTAGAGATGAATTGGAACGTGGAGAGGATGTTAGACATGACTCTGCTCATTATGGTTGTAAGATACGTACCACGCATAGTCTTCCTTGTGCACACGAGATAAACTTCAATAAATTTGATGGTTTTCCCATCCCATTCATGGACATTCATGTATACAGGCATAAGTTGAGTATGGTACTAGAGAATCATGTGGATTGGGCCGAGTAAAATGCAAATGGTGAGATTCAAAGAGTGTAGGAAAAGTTTCATAATTGCGATGATGAGGATGATCGCATTATGATTATTCAGCAGCTTAGAGAGATTAATCAGACTTCATCTACACAGGGAGTTGTCCCACCTACAAAAATAAAGAGAAAGGGAAGGATACCAGGGTTTATAGTTGGGAGTTTCCCGAACAAAGGAAAAAAAAGGATCAAAGAGGAAACACGATGAAGAAGATATTACGACGACAAGATTGCCAAGCGGGTTTGAGTATGTACTATCAAAAGAAGAGGCATCTAGTTCGAGGAAGTAGCAAAATAAATGAGGGCCTAAAATACGTCCGACACGTTGGTTGACCCAAGGTATATCTAAAGTTGGTTATTCTCATTGCATACAATCGGATTGGTAACCATAAGTTGAGAGCACTATTGATATGATGGGCGATGGTAATTATGGATATCAGTGTATTGCCTCCGGGCTCAGACTTTTTGACGTAGATGGTTGGAGGTTAGTACTTAGAACAATGTTTGATGAGATAATGGGTATGAATCTCTTTAGCGGGAACGCCGGGAAGTACTTGGAATGAGTTAAGAGAATGTGAAGACTGCCGTTTATTGTCTGGATGATCGGGTTGGTGCCTTTTTTCACGAATGGGTTACACTTCCAGACATATCAGCGATCTTTAATGTCATTCTTGTAAACCTCTCACATGATAGTTGCTCCACATTTCCTCCTCTGCGTAATGTCCCACCACCATCTTTCGATAGCCGTCTTATCATTGGCATGATTAATGATAAGAACATCCATTGGGTTAGGGTACGTTCGTACATTAATTCGTAGTTCACATGTTGTATTAATCAATTTTGACTTATTTGATAATATATTTTTGTTGTACTTTGTGTTTTATAGGTGAAGTTAATTGTGAATGCACCGCTTCCACCATTATATTTATCATGGGAAAGGTATGCTAAGGAGTGTACTAAAGATTGACGTAATGGAATCATAATTCAAGAAATCGTGTTGGTGGTGACTTCTCATCTAGGCACTCCTTCCGTAGTAGACTTAGGTTCGCCTTAAGAACATTCATTGTAAAAAGAATGTTTTAGTGTACTGGGCTTTATTACTACATTACAGTAATTTTTCATTGAGCATGTGTTATTTTTTGATCTATTTACGAGCGTTGGTGCATATCGAGAAATTTGTCAATGTGGAATAAAACATGTGTTTTTTTTTTTTAATTTCAATTGTGGCAGACCTTAATCTCTGTACCACAGGTCCGAGATCTAACAAATATCTTGCCATGCACTAACCGAGGGTACTGTAACGTTCTCAGTTACCACATACTGAGAAGGTTCTAAATTTTTTGTAACAGAATGTAATCTCGGTACTACAACTCTAAGATCCATACCCTTATCTCGCAATGCAGTAACCGAACGTAACCTCGCCATCTCGGTTACTACATACCGAGACCGTTCTTATTTTCTGATTATTGGTTACGTCACGGTAAATAGGCACTGAGATTCATTTTAATGTTTCATTTATAAACAACTGAGACAATACTTAATTGAGTATTGTACATAACTCTCAGTCAATGGCTTACTCGATTAACCCAGTAATCTCGGACTTCCTTGAGCGAGACTTATTGCTAAATGTCAAACAGAGCTAACCGAAACATGATAAAAAATTTGCTTAACACAACACTCAGTAAGATGTAGGCGTAAGCTCTGCACCATTCTCAATCTTGAGGGACCGAAACTAGCCTAACAACCTGAGTAACCGAGATTGTGTTCTCATCACTTAAATTATCTAGTTTAAATGCATGAGTCACATTCATCACAAAACATTCACATCACCAAAATTCAAACAATAAATGGGCAGTAATATTAACCATAAATTCAACATTGAATACTCGAATCACAAGTTAGTGGCTTAATAAACTTAAACAGTTCATCACAAAATAGTTCATGAACAACTAGTGCCCTCATTCACATCACCAAAGTAAACTTCAACAGTTAAAGAATAATCAAATTCCATAAACCTAATACTAATGTAAAATAAAACAACTAGACTCAATCATTGCTTTGGCTTCTTCAAGTTCTTCATAGTGTATTCCTTTCCTATCATTCTCTTTAAGGGGCGAGCATCGACTGCTAGCAGTGAAGCATTACCCAGGCTGGAATTTGTAGAAGTGTTGTCGTGCTGGGACTGCCTAGGGCCTGGTAAGGTAGGGGCTGATGTGTCAATGGTGGTGGTGGCAGTGGTGGCGGCGGCGGCCGTGGTGGTAAAGGTGGTAGTGGTAGTGGTGGTGGTAAGATCGAGAATCCTCCCAGATAGGAAATTAACGACATGACTCGCCATTTTCCTCACAGACCCCAACGTACACAACTCCATAGGGGTGTCCATCCATTGTAGTGCCGCGTCCAACGCTCGCCTATTACACTGATGAAAACAAAAGAAATAGGTTAATGTTAAAAATTATGGGTTTTCAAAAAATTCCAAACACATCTAGAAAACACATTCAATACCTCCAATAGCTCATTGTCAGCGATAGTTATGGCAATAAGGTTTTAATCTTCCAGGCTCAGGTTGTTGATCACTGGGTGTGACACCTTGAGGAACTAAGGTAGATAGTCTGGTGTAACCAAAAACTCAAATTATGCCTTCTCACCGCAAACTTCGGGGGCCAACAAATGGTTAAGTTAACGTTCCCAATTATGTTATTAGAATCCATACTTGACAGAGTATTTGAGTGCAGATGGGCCTCGATGCGCTTCCAATGGGCGGTAAAAAGAAGCTAGTATAGATTGCACGTGGCCAAGCTGTCTCAGAATCCTCTCCAGATGGTAGGGCTCCACCACATCCATGAACTTCAATGTGCCACTATAGAAGGTCATCGGATCCACAACTCCATTTGCGCTATAGTTAACATAAGGGTCATAAGTGACCTAATCAAACATAAACAAGTGTAATTAGTAAACATAAACTAACTTTAATGTTTACTAACATGATGGACTAACTAACTCACCTTGCTTGGCCACAACCTGTCTAACGTTCTCCTGATTGATCCAAGCTTGTCAAGATTTATCATCGTCTCGTGCTTCAGAGTCCATCTACAGACATAAGTTGCACGTAGTCCATGTACTTTATATTGGGTGTGGCGAGCCCGAGTTTGAAGTGTTCATGCATCCATCCCTTCAAATACATACAACGTTAATTATTGGGAAAATGCAAAACCTAATTCAAATTATTCAAAAAATAGTGTACATAGATTTAGAAATATACCTCGAGTAATGTGAGGTAGCCGACAATCTGAGAAACGTATACTCTAATGGCAGACCCCAAGCGTCGATACAAGTATGTTAATGCAGCTACATCTAATGCATACTTTCCCATGTCATCCAAATCTTCTAGAAGCTTCAACAACGCGATAGATACCCGATATCCACTCTTGTCCACAAAAAGGGTGCAAGAGAGTAGGTACAATAAGTACGCTCAGGCAGTGCATTCCACGGGCGGATAAGTAGTGTCAGTCGAACAGGCTTTGGGGCATAATTGACAACTAACACTTTCGCATTATGAGCGCATCTTTAATGCTAACCCCAAGTAGTTTGAACACCAGCTTAATCGCATTCAAATGAGATTCCTCGGTGTACCTCATAAAGTTCTCGTCTGTAACCACTTTCCCCGTGATAGAAATCTTTAGAAGAATGCTCACATCCTCAAGGGAGATCAACATTTCACTGAATGGTAAGTGAAATGTGTTAGTCGTCGGTTGCCAACACTCCAAAAAGGCATATATATAACCTCCTTGTTAGCCTTGCGGTATGAGCAGTCTATCAGCAGATTCAACCCTGACTGTCTCCAAATGCCCTCAGTGTCAGGGTGGCACGATTGTAAGCCCCATTCATAGATCTGAGCACCGTGATTGATACACTTGAGTACCAGGCGATCCTATAACAAGAAAATAAAAATTTAATCAGTTATATGAAAATCGTAATTTTGTAAGTACTCTATTCAATGAAACTATATATACATCATTGCTCCAAATCGCTAATGTGACATGATCTTTAAAGCTCTTCAGCAATGATCCATCTGAAGGACTACGGGGGAAAGGAGCACAAATTTTCAATTACTCTTATTGCTCCCTTTCATTCTGACAACCTCTACCACTAGTACTCCCACCCACATTACTATGATGCCTACTAGTTGTGTCAGCTGGGTTTGAGGACTCGCTACTACTAGACTCGATGCATGATCCTCAACTTCACCTCGGGCAATGGCAAGATCTTTGCGTCGATGCATGTTAATGTTGGAACCCTCATCATGCAATTCAACATTCTTTGCCCGATCAGGAGTAATCTTTCCCTTTCCCTTCATATCGACATTCTATTTCTCTTTTTGATAAAACGCAGTAGGGGTCTCCTGCCTCCTCGCCTACGGTTACGCCTTGACTCATTAATGTCAGCCTCCTTCCTAGTCACTATGGTCTTGGAACGAACCATACCTGATAAGACAATAACATGTAAGTACCTACAATAGAAACATAAATGAACTTAAAAAAAATAGACAAAATTCTACCATTTTTTGTAGTCTCGATCAAGCAGGTTCGAGAAAACAACACTAATCTCGGTACTCTATAACAGAGACAGTGTTTTAAGTCTCGATATTCGATAACCGAGACAGTTGGAGCAGTCTTAGTTGTACATAACTAAGACTAACCAAATTACGTATTTTGAACTACTCTCGGTATGTGGTGACTGAGAGTAATCCATGTGTTAGCGTACTTGGGATAATACACCTTAACCAAAATCTCGGTTATTGTTAACCGAGACAATCGAAGATAATATATACTACAACTTTCAGAGATTACCCCCCGAGCCTATGGTGACTCTCGGTAGTATGTAACTGAGACACTACAATAACCACAAAAGACCTACGTCTCGGTCATGCTTAACCGAGATTTTGCTCATCTTCTCGGACCAGTGTGGTCAAGAAGCACGAGTTTGCAAATTTAACAACCTAGAAGATGAAATACACAAAACAAACCAAAGTCAAACCAAAATCCATAAAAATCAAGTTTATACATACCTATAAGTTGTCGAATAAACGCCTCCTCTTGACTTGATACCCTAAAACTAAGCCCTAACTTGTCTAGAAAACTCGAGATCACTCAAACGGGAAGAAAACTACCACTTCAGAGTGCGAGAATCAGAGGAGAAGCATAAAGGAATCGATTGCACTTGCCAAAGATCGAGAATATGGTTTAGGGTTCCAAAATTCTTCATTCCTCATGCTTGCGTTTTATCAAATCGGTTTTTGTGTGGTGGGGTGCACTTGGGGTTAATTTCGGGTATTCATTCAAATTTTTGGGTGCATTTGGTAAACCACTTGGTGCCTTAAACAGTGGTGTGCCTTCACTAGTTTTTGGGGTACCCATAGCGACATTCTTTACACATACATAGTGTTGTTGGGTTCTTTGATTTTACTATTTTAGAAACCCTGACCCTCGAGGGTCAGGTCTGCTCAGCCTAGAACTACTAACTCAGGTCCTAGAAAAGTAGAATATCCAAGCTGGTATGTTCTAGTAAGCCTTCGAACCTATTTCACAACCTGTATAACTTGAAAACCGGTATAAAAACATTTTGATAAAACGTGTCAAAATAGAATTTAATATATATAAATAGATGTTCTCAATTTAAAAAAAAAAACACAAATCTAAGAATGATCAAATTACATCGTCTCTACCCAATATCCTTATTAGCATAAAATAATGAAAATCAAAATATGTAATAATAAAGTCACCAATCATCATCACACACATCAAAGATATTGCTTAGACTCCTACACCTTCTCATTTCCACGATCTACTGCGTGAGGTGAGGTACCTAAAATATGGGGGTGAGCGTTCTAGGGTATGCAATTCACTAAAGAAATACGCCCGTCGACGAGCTCTCTAGCAAAGTACGCCTATTGTCATCCCCTCTTCGTTAAGACAACTGAATGGCCTAGATTAATATTAATCCCTAATAATCTAGCCAGCCTATAAAAAAACATTAAGATTTTCATCAATAATTTAACCTAAATAATCGTTAATCAGACTATCAAACCATAATTCTTTCACCAATAAAGTGGACCAAATTGAGAAATCACATTCCAATTGGTTTCAATTCCTTAAATAGAAACTTAGGCAGAGTCTTCCCTAAAAATTTATCGTCGCTAAATTTCAGTACCTAATAAATAGCAGTAGGAGAATGCCTAAAAGGACTCGCATCCCGATATAAGATATTATCATCAAATAAAAAATAACAAATTAAAACTTTTGAAGCCTCCCAAACAACCCTATAGTATCCATAAAAATGATATGAACACCAAAAGTCCAAGTTAAACATTAAAAAGTCCACGGCTAGCTTAAAAAATGTCATACTCTCACCTAAATCCAAAAATATAGATTTTATACATAAAATAAAGTCACATATAAAGAAAGTAAGCTCTAAAGGGAATAAAAAAAATTCTTCGAGCTTCTCCTTTCTTTTGTTAGTGCGAGATGAACCTGACATCATTACAGCAAATAATGATGTCAGATAAGTAAACTTTACACTATCCAACGCTCCTGGAGATAGCAGCAAAAACCGATATACAACTGTGTAATCCACTCTATTTCTATTTTTTAACTATAATTAGGCGTAAAATTCCAAAAATAATATGAAAATAGTATTAAGAGCTTATGAAATGCAGAGATAACTTGTCGGCATTTGACTCTAGAACTAGTCTCATTAGCCAATGTTTGAGGTAGGATTGAAATTTGATTTCAAGCAAACTAGACTCTGAAACAAGCTTATCTCCCTCTCATGTGTATGCATGATAAATAATGAATGCAATTCATGTAAATAGATAAACCATATCAATTTGAGATTCAAAATAAAGTTTACTTATATCTAAAATACTTATAACCTATTCTCTGAGGCTCATTTTGAGTGGTTTCGGAATCCTTGACGTTATATAAAATCATTGAGAAATCTGGATAAGTTTCATATTCAAATTTCTTAAGTTTTCGACCAATGTTCAAGTTATATCGGTGTTCTCAGGTCTTAAAACCCTGAAAACCAATTATAAAATTAAATTCTCAAGTTCAAATTCTAATTGTGACATCAATAAATTCAATTTCCATAACTCAATAGATCTTGACACTTATGGGACTCAATTCCTCAATTTTATGCAATTTTATGGATTCTAGCACACTTTTCAAGGCACACAGCCCAATGTAATGATAAAATCCCAATATTTTTTATCAAAATAAATTGATTCTCTTTTAATTTGGTTTAAATTCTCATTTTTGTAGATTTTTTCAAAAATTGATCGACATTAGCCGAATACAATTCAACCACATCTTGGTCGACCAAATCATGGGATGGGTGCGAGCAAGGCTATGGCCATCCCTGGGCTCGAAAGTCCTTGCCAAAAGTAGGGCGTTCCTTACCTACGCAAGGCTTGAAAACTATTTCTAAAAATAATAATGTGTAATTATTTCAACTTGCTTTCAACTAGCTTATTTGTGGTAACTGGTTAACCTTGAAAACATCACTATTTCTCATAGTGAGCAAAAAAGAACTTGTAGAACCCCCTTTTGAGTTCCATAGAGTCTAAGAACACTTAAATTCGATCATAAATGGAGTTTTTATGAATTTCTCAATACAGCCTGTTGATTAGGCAAACTTTAATAATTTTAAACTAAAAAACTTCTCCAAATCAATATATTCGCAATTAAATTCACAAAACTCGACACCAAACACCAGAAAATTACTTAATACTACATTCAAAATAGCTCCATAAATCATGGAGTCAATTCGGATAAAAATATTCCAATTAGTCTAGAATCATAATGTGAATCAATTTTAACTACAAAACATTTTCAAAATGGTTATCAACTGAATTGCATCAATTCACTTCACTAAAAACCTCTCACATCGATAGAACTTATCCCAAATTAGCGCACATCAACCCAATATATCAATTCTCAAAAACCCTACCTATTCCTATCAAAACACTATGAAAGAAATCCAAAACTAATGAGAATTCAAATTGAATTGTGGAAAATGTCTTGCATTGAGAATTTACCAAATCTCAAGCTACATACCATGCCTTCACTGTGAAAATTTAGCTCGAACTGATCGTCTCGTGATGCTCTACAGTTTTGTGAAAAAAAATAAATGAAAATCGAACGTTGTGAGTATGTAGAGCGAAAAACCAAATCTGGAGGGTTTAGAGAAAAAACAAAGTTTCATTTCTTTCATCTTTATCCTTATATATAAACCATATGCTTGTCAGGAGTTTAATTTCTTTTTATTTATTAAAAAGAAACTAAGTTAACCTCTAGACAAAACAGTCCAACTCCATAAAATGTTCATAACACTGATTTTGGCACACCAAAACCTCAAAAATTTTAACTTTTTCCACAACATACCAAAATAATTTGGACTAATTTTTTTGCCACAAAAATTGTACCAATAAGCACCTAATCTCACCTCGACCACCACTAACCAACATGCAAATCGAGGCAATTTTTCACATTGGTAGTTTGAGGCCAAAATGGCAATTTTAAGCGAAAACAACTTGGTTTTTCAACATAAACCATATACTCATTCATGTTAATCGAGAATAAACCATGACTCAATGTTGTAATACAACATCAAACCAATTTGACATGTATATTGAGGTTATAACCCGCAAAACTCAAAATTACCCGCGTCACTTGAAATTTTTCAAAATTGCATAACTATACTACACACACACTAGGCAAATATGATGAAAATATATCATTACCTAAAGATCTTCATTCCACCGAATTCCAGTTCTCGATTCTCGACTTAAAACATGGTTAAATCCTGTTAATCTAAGATTAGCCTTTATTACAGGTTTAAGAAATCTAGGATTTCCAACCTATGTATATGGTTTTATGCCAAACCACCCTAGGGAATGAATACTTTTGTGATATTCTATGGTGGAGTATGGCGTTATATTATAGATTTATGGTATATCCCCCAAGTCTTCGTAACCCGTCCATAGTCATAAAAGAAACATGCAACTTATCATTCCTATTTTTAATTAAAAACCAAAAAAGTTTGTCATGGTATATAGCTCACATCCCCAGTTCATAAATAATAAATGAACTAAACAATAACTAATAATGTGCAAATAATGATAACAAAGGAAACCACCACCTACCTCGTATGTGTATTCATATATCCGAAGTCTTTCTGGTTATCTCGAACTCCAACACGTAATTAGCTACATTGGACAATATTTCAAAGTCAATTCAGAATCTAAAACAAGTCTTATATGAACCTTATACCTTTAGGAAAATATCTAATAAACAACTAAAACTCGATGTTAGCTTCTTGTTTAATGTGGTGCAGCTTACATAATAAACCCTTAGATATTTGTCTATTTTTGACTTGGGAAACTACTAAATTTCTGATATTCGAACTATGAGACTGCTAATCTTTGTCTTAGCTTTCTAACGATACCTAGAACGTCAAGAATGGACTTAAAATGAAGTAGTTATGATCATTTTAGTAAACCCTACGCGGTTATCCAATTCATGTAAGAATTCAATTCGGCACTTCCCTGGGGCTTCAATTTACATTGAACCACTATGAGTTCATCCTAAACATGTTAATATATATTATACATGCAGATGAGGAATAATCGCATCCATAAAATAAATTTTAGGGTTCTCAAATCAAATTAATGATCTTAAGTCTACAAAACATGCTTTAAACCCTAGAAACATAACTAATGACCAAAACAATCATTTCTACCATAGAATTTCATCATTTTTCCTCACAATATGGCTGATTTAACATGAAGAACAACCAATAATAGTAGAATTGGGATATTAGAGAAGATCGAGATGATTTAGGGCTAAGAACTCACCTAAGGTTGAAAGAAGTAGATGGTTTTTTATTGTAAAATCCAAATCAATGCCTAAGTTGTGGGAATCTTGCATTTTTCACTTTGAAATTGATATGGATGCCCTTGAATTGCAATTTCCAACCCCCTTACTCTTTCCTTCTCCTCTCTCTTCAAAGAACGCGAAAAATATCTAATCCTCTCTTTTGTAAAGTGAAACTCATGTGGGCCCCACATAATTCCATTTCTCCTTCCTACATTATAGTTGCAAACCAATATTTTATTTTTCACATTCATTTCTTTTTTTTATTTGTATGTGTTGTGAGTTATCTTATGTGAACCACAATCTCTGCGGCTTGGCCATTCTTCAACTTTTGTAATATTGAGAATTTGGGCCCACAACTTACTTTTCGATTGAACCCAATGGCTATTAAATATTCTATTTTCTCTTTGGTCACCTTCATGAATCAAATAACCACTTACTGAAGTGACTTAACCCATTTTTGAGGCATATCAATGGTTGTGGGACATTCCCACCTAATTTCCTTACTTAAAAATCTTTTTTTAAGTATTAATAGGACATTGTTTTTCATATCAAAGTCGAACCAGCAACTTCTAATATAAGTTAAGCTTTTGATCACCTATACTGCAAGATTTTGTCGATATTATATGCATAATACACGTTAATATTCACATAACGAGCAATAATACTAACATGAATATTATATGTAATTACCTTTTTTCTTGGAGTACACCGCGTTATACATCAAGCTAAGGTCACCCAGGACTAGAATGACCTTATTGTAAACATTCAAAACATAATGTAAGACCATTATGTGTCTCAAACTTATGTCTTCATTTATGTAACTTATGAATCACCTAAAGACTCTTGAGTTTTCATTACCGTTACCAATTGGATAGAAATTGGTATTAATGTGGGAAGCTTAAAGGTTCTCCCCTAAGCCTAGAAAATGACATTTGAACCATCAAACAATGTGTTGAATGCGTTGAGGCTCATTAGGGCGATAAAGTTTTGGTGTAGTGCTTAAGGTTTTTCAACTAGATAATTACTTTCGCAGATAATTCTCTAATTTATCTAACTCTTTTTCTTAGGAATATTTACATGTGGTATTAGAGGCTACTAGATCGGTAGAGCGTTCCGCGAATGATTTGTGTTTTAGTTTTGGAAATTCATGTAATTTGATGTTTAAAGTATTTAGTTGGATCTCTTTGGTCATTAACAAAAACTTATTACATAAATTACAAATTATAATCGTATTATTATAAATAATGCATTTTATTTTTATCAACACATATGTAAATGCCAATTCATTATACATATATGAAAATTCACATATTTATTTTGTTTCATAATTTAGGTCCGTAAATTATTTTTTATCAGTAATGAAGAAGGTTATTTGTCAGTAACATAGTTTGTGATGGACAATAAGAGTAAACTGTTATAATGACAATAGTGCAATACATAACAATTACTAATTAATCCATTTATTTACTTAAATAAAATATTAACCCTTTTTTTTCTAACGGAAAGAAGTCGAAGACAACTTCTAAACACATCTCATATGAAGAATAACTATTCATTTTCTTCAATAGGTGAGTGCCATCTATATCCCATTATAGTAAGATTAATTGATATTTCGCGGCAAGACAAGTATGTTCGGTTTCGGCGTTAGTGTGATTGAATTGCAACGTAAAACTAAAGAATTTTCGGGACACATAATACATAGTATACACATAGCAAATAAACTGAGTGTTACCTTAGAGATAAAATAGCTCAATGCTAATTTGCATGGAATTACTGGCTTATGTTTCTCAACTGAGTGAACTAGGAATCCAAATTCCCATTGGGTGTTTCAACAATCTCCTTCTAATCAATTATTTGAGACATCAAACCAATTCTAATTGGAGCCCCATTAGTGTTACTCATTGACTTTAACCTTGACATGAAATATTTTACAAATCTCTCTATAGAATTTATAAAAGGTATATAATAATGTCCATAGATAATAATAGTATAAATCGAAAAAATTGTTTTGTTATCTTTAAAATATCTTTTCATTTTTGTATTTTTTAATATTTTCATCTAGTAATTGCCAATTAGGAACAATTCTATATAACGGTTTCTAATTTTTCATTATCCATGTCATAAGTCAAGGTATTACTATATTACTATATACATCATCCAATAGATAATTGATTGAATTAACTAAATAAAAAAGAATCTAAATAATGACTAATTTAATTTTAAATCGGTTATGAAGTGACTAATGGTCAAGTGTTTCTTAAGAAATGTAAAATTAACACCCAAAATGTTTTTTGGCATTTAAATTTATTGTAATGTAAAGGAAACCAAGGGTCCCTTAATGTCTTTCAAGATTTGAAGAAGACCATTCATCTTCTTCAGTCTTAAAGAAATCAGTAACAATGCATCACCACTGCACACTTCTTTATAGTTTTCATCAACGGTATCACCATCAAGCCACATTAATGACAACAATGTGGAAAAAATTACTAAAGTACACATATTTGTAGTTTAAATGAGAAAAATAGGGGTGAAATGCTTTTATTTCGGGCAAATAGGCAATGTCGCCCATTGAAAAGGCGTTATCTAAGTGACACATTTTTTTGATGACGTGGACACATGGATAGCGCCTTTTCAAAAGGCGATATCCATGTGTTTGGGCAAGGTGGCAAAAATTACACAGATAGCGCCTTTTCAAAAGGCACTATCTATGTAATATACGCGTCCTACGTGGACAGTGAGGTGGAAGGCAATTGTATAGATAGCTCATTTTGAAAATGAGCTATCTATACAAAATTATACACACTATGAATGACTCCTTTTGAAAAGGAGCTATCAATATAAATTTTTTCCCCAGGAACGACACGTGCATATGGAGATGGATGACCCGCGCCACTCGCGTATGTCAAGGTAGACAACCAATGTAAACAACGCACACGCATATCGACGCGGATAACCCATGCAAATGTCACCCATGTATGCCGAGGTGGAGATTTCATGTAAATGTCAGGCACGTCTGTCGAGGTGGGCGACCCATGCAACCTTGTGCAACTCATGCAAACGTCACGCACGTGTCTCGAGGTTGTAAAACCAATGTAAACGTCGCGCACGTATCTCCTGGTTGACAACACACGGAAACGCCACGCACGTATGTCGAGGTGGGCCAGCCATGCATATCCACTACAGACCATGGACCCCATACAACGTCATGCACGTATCGCGAAGCGGACAATCGGGCGAGTTGCATGCTTATTATGGATATGCATGGCTGGCTCACCTCGACATACGTGCGTGACGTTTCCATGTGTTGTCAATAAGGAGATACGTACGCAACGTTTACATTGTCTTTATCACCTCGAGACACGTGCGTGACTTTTGCATGAGTTGCACGAGGTTGCATGAGTCGCCCACCTCGATAGACGTGTCTGCCATTTGCATTAAATATCCATCTCGGCATACATGGGTCACGTTTGCATGGGTTGTCCACGTCGATATCCGTGCGCATTGTTTACATTAGTTGTCTACCTCGAGATACGCGAGTGGCGTGGGTCGTCCATCTCTATATGCACGTGGCGACGATGGGGAAAAAATTTGTATCGATAGCTCATTTTCAATAGGAGCTATCAATACAAAGTATAGTTTTGTATAGATAGCTCCTTTTTCAAAAGGAGCTATCTATACAAATTGCCTCACCAACTCAACGCCATCTTACCGCCACCTCGCACCCATGAAGCCTAGTCATGTGATATAATGTCTTCTCATAAGGTGTTATCATCTAGATTTGAAAATAAAAGTAAACTACCCTATTTTATGAAATAAAATGTAAAATGTCCCCCACATTTGGAAAAAGGCCCAACATTGAGTGGTTACAAGCTACCACGTCAACTAATAAGATGTGCATGATTGACGAGAGTGTGTGACAGATCGAATGTAATGTGGGGTTACACTTACGAAATAATATGACGTATGTGTGTTTTTTTATAAATCAATTGCTTGATTTCACGCTATCATCATGATCAAAAAATATTATAGAACATGAAAATACGTTCATTAACAAATAGTAACATTTAAGAAAAGTCAATCATCATGTATGAATTAACTATATATATGCAAAGATTTAATATGATTATCATAGTAAGTACATATGTAAAATTGATTTAATTTTAGAGTCAAACACACATATTTTAATAAAATAAATTTAAAATCAAACTAAATCAAAAATTAAAACACAAATAACTTTTGGAATGCTCGACTGATCTATATAGTAGTCTCTGATACTGCATGTAAACATTCAAAACATTAAGAATTATAGATCAGTTAGAAAATCACTTGCGAAAGCGATTGTTTAGTTAAAATACCTTAAGCACTACACCAAAATCTTATCGCCTACATGAGCCTCAATGCATTCGACACCTTATTTGATGGTACAAGTGTCATTTTATAGTCTTGAGGGAGAACCTTTAAGTTTCCCACATTCGTACCAATTTTTATCAAGTTGGCAACGGTAACGGAAGCTCAACTGTCTTTAGGTAATTTATAGGTTACATAAATTAAGTTATAAGTTTGAGACACATAATGGTCTTACGTTTATTGCCCTGATGAGGATTCTGCAACCTTAATATTTAGAAGCATTTTCATAAATATTCTTCTAATGGCATCTATATATATATATATTAAGATTAAATTTTATTCTAATGGCATCGATATCATTGAAACTAATATGATTTAGACATTTTAATTGAAGCTAGATAATTAAATAATTATCTTATGAAAACTTGTGATGTGACTTACATTAAGGATGATGCATCTATGAATATATTGGTTAGTTTGCATAATTAATGCTTATGAAACCATATTATGCGAATTTAGAGGAGTTGTCTTAAAACTCTTCCAATAAATACAATCATGGAAATATAAAAGATTTTTCTTCAAATTCTTCTAATGAACAAGGAGATCGATCCCCTTAATAAGAATGATAAAGTAAAGAGATGAAGAAGGCAAAGGATGGATAAATCTTTGTCTAGATTAACTTATTTGATTGAAGGAAATATATGAGAAGTTAAGAAACAAATAAGACTTGTCCTTAATTTGAAATGTGACCCTATTTCATTTAACATATTTTTTCATCAACGAATGCTTTCTTTTCTCAGAAAGAAATGATCAACGATGAAATAATCGGTTCAGCTCTATTGAATCAAATTTGAGTTTTATTGATCTTTTACTAAGATCAAAGGCAATATGGAGCAAATGAGTACTCAAAGGGAATTGAATGCCAATGGAATTATAAATAAGTTCAAGGCTTTTTTGGTGGCTAAGGGCTATAAACAATGATATGCGATTGATTATTTTGACACTTGAGTATTTATTGCAAGAGTTACATCCATTCAAGTGTTAATACTCTAGGAAGAACGGTGTTTCTTAGGAGCCTAAAAAATAGTGATTAATAATTAAATTAGAAATTCATGCTTAGCAAATGTAAGGAATCTGAGTGACTTAGAAAATGATTTATGGAGAATACCATTATAGAACAATTCATGTCGAGATATAATGATTATGATAGAAAGAACATTTATAAAGTTGAGAGCCATACTTATAATGAAAAGTCCAGATATAGCAGTCTAAGACGTGATCTTTTGAGACAATTACTGAAAAATACTATTGTCACCGTTGACTACGCGGAATCTAGTAAGAATTTAGTGGATCCATTAATAAAGGGTTTTGTTTGAGATATGGTGTCTCAGACATCAAAAGGAATAAGACTTAGATTTGCATAGTTCGATCGTCACTTTACGGGAACCAAACTTAATTCTTGAAAATACATAACAACTTTAATATGGCACTAAAAAGTCAAGTGAAGATTATGGAACACTAAAAATTCATATAAAAAGGTCCCTTCCTGTATCTAGTGTTGGTTTCTGCATGATGGAAGTTGACAATTAGGTCTTAATAAGTCGAATAGAGTGACTTACAAAATCATTTAAGAAGACTTACCTATGTGGGTGTAGAAGTGTGGCCGCTTCTTATGAGCTTACTCGACTCTAGAGCACTCAAGAAAGACACAATTTGCACAAGTACATGATATGTAATCAGCAGAGTACTCTTACTTATAAGAACTAGGTATATGTGATATTTCTAGTTTTATCGCAAAGGTCCTTGGTTCAAGATCCATTCACCATAGCACCTGATGGAACTTTGAAGTATTTGCACTAAATGAAAAGTTCAAGTTCAAAATACACTTCTCATTTGTGTACAGATTTTTAAACGATGATATATAAATTTTTTGGTCGTGTTATTTCCTAATATAAATTTTAATTTATATGTCCATATAATTTGAAAATGAAAAAAACTTGTAGGAAAATAAATTATGGTTCTGTTTTGGGTGCCTAGTGGGCGGTCGGTGTGATTGCACTAAGCACCCAAAATAGAACATGTTTTTAAGTTCTGTTTTAGGTGCTTAGTTAGTGCTCGGTCAGCCCGCACTAAGCACCCAAAATTGAACATGATTTTCATCTATTTTTTAGCTGTTTTCTCACACCCATTGGCACCAAAAGTCACATCTCCATGGATAGACACTACATCATTTATTTTTCTATAAAATAAAGAGTCCAAGAACATTTTAAACCATTGAAACACATAGAAATAAAAAAGTTTTTGAATCCAAGCATTTTCTTGATTTCTTAGAATCATTCTCTCAAAAGTTCTTCGAAAAGTGTTTTTTGGTTGGATTTGTTTTACACACACATCATTCAATAACTATTAGGACTTGGTTGCGTCCTAAAGCAAGTTTTGACTATCCCATTATGTATTCATGATTTTGAACTGGAAGGGAGAAATCTTGTCTAAGAGAGCGATTACGGGACTCAAGTCTTTATTTGGTATTTCTCATTCCCATCTTGTATTTTTTATTCAAAGAAAATTGTTCCAACATTTTGTTTCAAACTTCAATGGATTGTAATATTTGTTTTCCTCATTGTAATTGATTGTTTTGCTTACCTTTTTTGGTTGTTATCGACGTCAATGCAACAATTCGACAAAAAGAAAATCAGAATATGGGTGACACGTGGTGACCATAGAAGGCAAAAAGCTTCAAGTAAGGACATTATCAGATTATAAAGTTGCTAGCTAGTTTATAGCTATTCAACTATTAGGACTCAAGAGTATTGATAAAAAACTTGAAACAAGTTCCATATGGCAATTCTATATATTCATACCAAATTGCCAAGAGCTTATTAATATAAATTAGAGGGTTAATTAGTGCCCCTTCTTATATTAATTTTTTTTAATTAAGCTTCATTCAAACAAACCAAACAATTATGAATATGTTTAATTTTTGGGGGATTAACAATTAATTATATATGTTTATATATATTCAACTTAGCATTGTTTAAAACACAATTTGTGTGATAGCCCCAAATCTTGAGGCAACCAGGTGTTGGGGCATGTGCCCTAGGTCAATCCATAAATGTCTTTATGAATACTTTTAGTTAATAAAATAGAGGATTTCATTTGTTGTTTATTATAATTAATTTGCATGTTTACATTATAATAAGATCCGTGGGTATTTACAGAAATATACTAAAAGTCCCTAGTCGATCATTATACTGGGAACTATAATGAGTTAAGACTAGTGTGAGTCTTGATTGATGATCATATGATGATTATACGTATAGGGATACAAATCAAGATCACGAGTACTTATTAGGGAACAAAGTACTGGACCGACCCGCTATGAGAACATCACATGGATTAAGTCATAGTTGTTTCTCATGATAGGTATATTTCTCAGTCCTCTGACTTGAGATTACCAGAGACTTCAACATTAAGAACACAGTGATTTGACACTATCAAACGTTGTCTTTAACCGGACGATTATAAAGGTTGTGATTGGTTACTGTGTGAGCAATGTGATGAAGTTGTGTAATCAAGATAGAATTTGTCCCTCTCATATAAAGAGAGATATCCAGTGGATCCCTTGATGTGTTAGACTGTTAAAAGGCCTAGTCTAAGTGAATTGATATTGATCAATGTCACTTGGATGTTTTCAGTCTTCCTAGAGATCGAGACTAGTACGATTGAACATGTTGGATGACAATTCCATGTCTTATGTTTAAACAAAAAGATATCGTGTGACAAAAGGATGTTATATACACTATTGATTACGTTGTATCGATTTGATATTCGTACAACTTGGGTAGTCATAATGTCTTGCTAGAGGCCGCTTATGACTTGTAAACCAAAATGTGTTTTGGTACACTGCCAACGTTGTATGAGCCTATTGGGTAAGAATGGTTCTGCGAGATTTTAAGATGGCTCAGAAAAATGAATTTTATATGATAAAATTCATGACGGAAACGTCCTTGTGGTGTATTACACTTATATTTCTTTAAGTAGGGGTATACGTGTAATTTACTTAACCGTCTATATACAAGGGTTGTATAAATAGACGCTTTAAGTTAGAACACACGTACGAAAGATTAAAAGACCGAAACTCTATTTTCGTTTTAGAAACGACTTAGGGATTTTGGTATGTTCTAGATCGTTTTGGAGAGAAACAAAAGGTTTGGTATTCTCTTGAAGCTAGCACTTCGAATCTCGGCCGCCGTTCGTATGTGAACTACTGGTAGAGGACGTTCGTCGTTGGTAGCTCCTTAGAGATCGATCAACCTTCAGAAAGGTATATTACGACTGAGGTATGATTATGTTTTTCATGGTTTAAACGTTTTTAATGGGATTAGATTCGGATCCTGTTGGGGTTTTTGTCAAAATTATTTTGTAATCTCCGATGCGTATAAACCGCAAGACCTAACGGTGGTATCAGAGCCATCGAGTTCGATTCCATTAATTCATTGCATGTTTTTTTCTGATATATACATGATATATGATTGAAAGCATGTTAATAGTTGATGTATATGTGATATACATAAGTTTTATGTGAGATTTATTATCATGTTTTGTGTATATGATACACATATTCGTGATTTAATTAAAATCAGTTTCGTACATGCTAGTAACCATGTTACGTTAATTCAAATAATTTTAATGAATTGAATTTCGTGTTATGTGATCCACGACACCATTAGGTTCGATTGGGATAGTAGTTCATGATTCAATTACATGTTTGTGATTTTTTGGATGAGGACCGAAATTGCAAATAATTAATTTTCGAAATTATTTATTTATAAATAATTAATTTTCGAAATTATTTATTTATCTTGTTATATCTATTTTGTTATGAAGTTTCTATTTGATAAAGATAGATAACAAATTAAAATATGAGATAAATATCAAGAATCTTGTTATTGGTGATATACTAGGATTCAAATATCTTAAATCCAAAATAAATAATTAAGTTTCAAAATTAATTATTTATCTTGTTATATCTATTTTGTTATGAAGTTTCTATTTGATAAAGATAGATAAGAAATTAGATTAGGAGATATAAGCAAAATCGATTTAGTTATCCCTATTGGATAGGAGATAAATATCAAGAATCTTGTTATTTGTGATATATTAGGATTCAAATATCTTAAATCCTAATTGGATTAGGATAAGATGATTAGTTAGATGTGGGCCCGGGTTAATTAAAATGTTTTAATTGACTTAATTTCGGATAAATTAAGGGGTTAATTTATGATAATTAATTCAGCAAAAATTATGATTTTCTATAGCGAATTTTAATTTTCGGAATTGAAATTCGTCTTCTAAAAAAAAAAAAAAAAAAAGGGGGTCAGTTGCCCCCTATTCCCCCGTCAATCTTGAGATTAATGCCAATGGATCGCTGTCTAACTAATCCTAGCGTACGGAAATTCTTTTGTTAGTGAAAAGTATAAAAAAAAATTTCCAAATGTTTAATGATTGAACAAATAAATAAAATATATGATATTTCATTGTTTACATAAAATCACTAAAACTGAATAAAATCCCTCTATTAAATTTTATGTCTCGTGCCATCCATTTTAAACACTTGTCAAGGCCTCGATCACACTAATATAGTTTCAGCCATAGCTGGGTGTATTGTGTTATCTTGGTGAGACAAGTTGGGTAAGAGTTACCTTAATGTTTAAAATGGTCCGACTTAATAAAGTCATCAAAATAGTTTTGAACTTTAGGCAAATGATGAGATAAAAACATGCTAAGACATAAGATGCCCCGTATCTCATAAAAGGATCTAAAAATTACATAAGACGTAATTGGTAACTGTTACCTACCTAAATAATCTAGTTCTGTGTTTCATGTCATAGCTGTCATAGAGTTAGGTGAAATATGGATTTTAGTCCCCTAAATAAATAGTATGTTTTAGGAGGGTTGTGAATTTAGTGGGAGTCTATTCCTCTATACTAAAATAAACATTGCATAATTTTTATTGGAGATCAATGGCCTCTTCAAGTAAGAATAACCCCCTATCACTGCGATCCATCTTTGAGAAGGATAAGCTATCTGGGACTAACTTTCTTGACTGGTTTAGAAACTTGAGAATCGTTCTCAAGCATGAACGCAAGTTGTATGTTCTGGATGCTCCAATCCCTGAGGACCCACCACCCAATGCTATGAAAGCTGTGAAGGATGCGCATAATAAGCATGTCAACGATTCTACTGATGTTGCATGTATTATGCTGGCAACTATGGTTCCTAAACTTCAGAAGGACATGGAACTAATGGAAGCCTACGACATGGCTATAACGCCGAAGGAAATGCTCTAACAACATGCTAGGCAAGAAAGGTTCGAGATAGTCAAGAACCTACATTCTTGCAAGATGACTGAGGGTGCGTCAGTTAGTCCTCAAGTTTTGAAGATGAAGGGCTATGTTGACCAGCTTGATAGACTCGAATTTCCTATAAGCCAAGAATTGGCTACAGATTTGATCCTGAATTCATTACCAGAGAGTTACTCAAAATTTGTGATGAACTACAATATGAATAATATGGAGAAATCAATTTCAGAGTTGCATTTGATGCTCAAAACTGCTGAACAAAATATCAAGAAACCCTCTAGTAATATGTTGATGGTCTAAATGGGAAAGGGAATGAAGAAGAAAGGTAAAGGCAAGGCTAGAGTTGCCAAGGCTGTTGCTGCACCCGTCGCAAAGCCTATGGAACAAGTCAGGACCCGGCCTGTTCCTGCTTCAAAACACCCAAAAGAAAAGGAAGAAAATTATCATTTCTGTAATCAAACCTATCTTTGGCATTGTCGTCTCGGACACATAAACGAGAAACGCATAACGAAGCTCCATAAAGATTGGCTTCTAGATTCATTTAATTTAGAAACATATGAAACATGCGTATCTTGTTTACTAGGCAAGAAGACTAAAAGTCCCTTTACTGGACACAGTGAAAGGGCACGCTATTTATTGGGTCTAATACATACTGATGTATGCGGTCCTATAAAAATAATGACTAGAGGAGGTTATCAGTACTTCATTACATTTACTTATGATTTCAGCAGATATGGTTATGTATATCTTATGAAACATAAAGGTGAATCATTTGAGATGTTTCGAACGTTTCAAAATGAAGTGCAGAATCAACTTGCTAAAACTATCAAAACACTTCGATCAGATCGAGATGGTGAATATTTAAGCCAAGAATTTGATGATTTGATGATCATCTTAGAAATTGTGGGATTGTCTCCCAATTGACTCCACCAGCAACTCCATAATAGAATGGAGTTTATGAAAGGAGAAATCGAACCTTATTAGATATGGTTCGATCTATGATGAGTCATGCAGATCTTCCATTATCCTTTAGGGGTTATGCATTACAAACTGCAGCTTTCACTCTAAATCGAGTTCCTTCTAAAGCGGTCGATAAAACACCATATGAAATATGGTATGGGAAGAAACCTAGTTTGTCTTTTCTTAAGATTTGGGGCTGTGAGGCTTACTTAAAGCGACAAGTCTCAGAAAAACTAGCACCTAAATTTGATAAGTGTTTATTTGTGGGGTATCCTAAGGAAACAAAAAGATATCACTTTTATAATCCCGCTGAGAACAAAGTGTTTGTTTGCTCGGTATGGTGCCTTTATGGAAAAACAATTTATTTCAAAAGACACTAGTGGGAGAGAAATAAATCTCGAAGAAGTTCAAGAATCACAGATAAGCACTGAACCGCTACTGGAAGTTCAACAACGTTCTGAACCAGTTGAACCTCTGCATGTGACACAAGGCCCACGTAAATCTGGTAGGGTAAGACATGAGCCAGAGAGATTCGGATTTCTCATTACTGATAGTCGTGATGTGTTTCTTATTGATCCAAATGAGCCCACCACTTATCAGGAGGCTATGTCTGGACCAGACTCAGATAAATGGCTAAGTGTCATGAATTCTGAGATGCAATCCATGTATGATAACCAAGTTTGGTACTTGGTTGATTTACCTGAAGGTGGTAAGACCATTGGATGTGAATGGATTTTCAAGAAGAAAACTGACATGGATGGCAAAGTGCATACTTTTAAAGCAAGACTTATAGCAAAAGGTTTCAGGCAGACTCAAGGTGTTGATTATGATAAAACTTTTTCGCCTGTCGCCATGCTTAAATCCATAAGAGTTTTAATTGTCATTGCTGCATATTATGACTATGAGATATGACAAATGGATGTAAAAACAACATTTCTTAATGGAAAGCTACTTGAGGACGTGTATATGACACAACCTGAAGGTTTTGTACATCCTGAGAATTCTAGGAAGGTATGCAAGCTTCAAAGATCCATTTATAGATTAAAGCAAGCTTCTCGGAGTTGGAATCTTCATTTTGATGAAGCAATCAAGGATTTTGGTTTTATTAAGAATGAAGATGAGCCTCGTGTATACAAAAAGGTCAGTGGGAGTGAAGTTTTTCTAGTACTGTATGTTGATGATATATTACTCATTGGGAATGACATCCCAACATTGCAGAGTGTCAAGTCTTGGTTAGGGAAGTGTTTCTCAATGAAAGACTTAGAAGATGCAGCATATATCCTAGGGATAAGGATCTATAGGGATAGATCTAAGAGGCTAATCGGTATAAGTCAGAGTGCTTACATAGACAAGGTGCTGAAAAGGTTCAGTTTGCAAGACTCTAAAAGAGGATTGTTGCGAATGTCTCATAGCATAAGTCTCAGCAAGAATCAATGTCCTAGGACAAATGATGAGCGAGACCGTATGAATAAGATTCCATATGCATCGGTTATTGGATCTATCATGTATGTCAAGCTATGCACTCGACCTGATGTATTATATGCTTTGAGCATTACAAGCAAATATCAGTCAGATCCTGGTGGAGTCACTGGATAGCAGTAAAGAACATCCTTAAGTACTTAAGAAGGACTAAGGAAGTGTTCTTGGTCTATGGAGGTTTCAAAAATGATCTAGTTGTAATGGTTACACAGATGCAAGTTTTCAAACTAATATAGATGATTTTAGATCGCAGTCTAGATATGTGTTTACTTTGAATGGGGTTACAGTAAGCAGGAAAAGTTCAAAGCAAGAGACCGTGGCAGATTCTACAACAAAAGCTGAGTATATTGCAGCGTCCGATGTAGCAAAGGAGGCAGTTTGGATCGAAAAGTTCATTACTGAACTAGGTGTGGTTCCAAATATTTCTAACTCTGTTTGTTTGTATTGTGACAATAACGAGGCAATAGCACAGGCCAAGGAACCTAGATCACACCATAAATCCAAACATATACTCATGCGTTTTCATCTCATCAGAGAAATTATTGAAAGGGGAGACGTAAATATTTGCAGAGTACCTACTGAAGACAACGTTGTGGATCTATTGACAAAAACTCTTCCACAAGCAAAACATGATGGTCATGTTAGATCATTAGGCATTAGATGCATGTATGATTGGCCCTAGTGCAAGTGGGAGATGTTGGGGCATGTGCCCTAGGTCAATCCATAAATGTCTTTATGAATACTTTTAGTTAATAAAATAGAGGATTTCATTTGTTGTTTATTACAATTAATTTGCATGTTTACATTATAATAAGATCCGTGGGTATTTACAGAAATATCCTAAATGTCCCTAGTCGATCATTATACTGGGAACTATAATGAGTTAAGACTAGTGTGAGTCTTGATTGGTGATCATATGATGATTATACGTATAGGGATACGAATCAAGATCACGAGTACTTGTGAGGGAACAAAGTACTGGACCAACCCGCTATGAGAACATCACATGGATTAAGTCATAGTTGTTTCTTATGATAGGTATATTTCTCAGTCCTCTGACTTAAGATTACCAGAGACTTCAACATTAGGAACAATGTGATTTGACACTATCAAACGTTGTCTTTAACCGGACGATTATAAAGGTTGTGATTAGTTACTATGTGAGCAATGTTTTGAAGTTGTGCAATCAAGATAGAATTTGTCCCTCTCGTATAAAGAGAGATATCCAGTGGATCCCTCGATGTGTTATTCTGTTAAAAGGCCTAGTCTAAGTGAATTGATATTGATCAATGTCACTTGGATGTTTTCAGTCTACCTAGAGATCGAGACTAGTACGATTGAACATGTTGGATGACAATTCCATGCCTTATGTTTAAACAAAAGGATATCGTGTGACAAAATGATGTTATATACACTATTGATTAGGTTGCATCAATTTGATATTCGTACAACTTGGGTAGTCATAATGTCTTGCTAGAGTCCACTTATGACTTGTATACCAAAATGTGTTTTGGTACACTGCCAACGTTGTATGAGCCAATTGGGTCGCACACTAAGAATGGGATTTTAAGTTGGTTCAGAAAAATGAATTTTATATGATAAAATTCATGACGGAAATGTCCTTGTGGTGTATTACACTTATACTTCTTTAAGTAGGGGTATATGTGTAATTTACTTAACCGTCTATATACAAGGGTTGTATAAATAGACGCTTTAAGTTAGAACACACGTACAAAAGATTAAAAGACTGAAACTCTATTTTCGTTTTAGAAACGACTTAGGGTTTTTGGTATGCTCCGGATCGTTTTGGAGAGAAACAAAAGGTTTGGTATTCTCTTGAAGCTAGCACTTCGAATCTTGTTAGCGCCTTAGAGATCGATCAACCTTCAGAAAGGTATAGTGCGACCGAGGTATGATTAAGTTTTTCATGGTTTAAACGTTTTAATGGAATTAGATTCGGATCATGTTGGGGTTTTTGTCAAAATTGTTTTGTAATCTCCGCTGCGTGTAAACCCCAAGACCCAACACCAGGCACGTCCACATTGTCGGAAACGTCATTAAGTCTTCCAAGATTAGTAAACAATGTTTACATATCATGTAATTTAAATAAAATAAATAAAATACAAGCAAAACATGTTAATAAGATACTTTTATAACAATAGGCAACGTACTAAAAAGTAATGATGATTTCACACCAAACATGGTTACCAAGATCCCAACAACGCATGCCCATATTGACCCATTACCCTATGCCTGCTAGCAAATAAAACTACGTGTGTGTTATAAACAACTAATGATTCATAAACTGTATTATGGTTATCAAAATCCCACCAGGGTGTGCCCATGGTGGCCCATTACCATAATGCCCCCATGGTGGTCAAGTTTTTCACCACCACTACTAGTGTGTATGATCATGTCAAACAACTCGGGGTTACAAGCCACTAAGTGCAAGTAGCACACATGCAAGTGTCTAAGTCGTCGACCAAACCAATACACACATGAATATCGAGAAAATCATGAATTTAAAACAACAAGATAAGATCATTTTCAAGTTAAAACTACATGAATTCTGTGGAGCGTTCTCATAGGTTTACTTACCTCAAGCCATAGGAAAAAACCCATTTTGGATTGGTCCACACACTAGATCTTTTAGGCAAAATATAAATAGAAAAGAAAAACAAATACAAAGGGGAGAAAAAATTCGTTTAGGAACATGGAACATAGGAACACTTACGGGGAAGTCAATAGAACTAGTAGATACCATGATTAGAAGGAGAGTCAATATTGCTTGCCTCCAAGAGACAAAATGGGTAGGAGAAAAGAGTAGAGAAATAGGAAGCACAGGGTTTAAATTGTGGTACACTGGTATAGATAGAAAATGCAATGGAGTAGGAATTGTGGTGGATAATGATTATAAGGATAAGGTCGTAGAGGTTAAAAGAATGGGGGATATATTGATTCTAGTTAAATTAATTATTGGAGACGAAAAAATTAACATACTTAGCGCATATGCACCACAAGTAGGATTAAGCGAGAGCATCAAACACAAGTTTTGGGATGATATGGATGGATTTATGCAGAGTATACCATTAGATGAAAAGGTTTTTATTGGAGGAGATTTAAATGGGCATGTCGGGGTAAGTAACGATGGGTTTGAGAGAGTTCATGGAGGTTTTGGTTACGGTAATAGAAATGAAGAAGGAGAATCAATTTTAGAATTTGCTTCAAAGCATATGATCTTGTCTTAGCAAATACTAGTTTTAGGAAGAGGGAGTCGCATATAATTACTTTTAGTAGTGGTCATAACAAGAGTCAAATAGATTTTCTTTTAACAAGAAAAATAGATAGAAAACTATGTAGAGACTGCAAAGTAATACCTGGTGAAGCACTTACTACCCAACATAAGTTAGTAGTACTTGATATTAAGCTAACAAAACGGAAAAATATGAATAAAAGAGTTAGCGACCCTAGAATAAAGTGGTGGAACCTAAAACATAGTAAACAAGTAGAGTTTAGAGAAAAACTACTAAAGGAAAATGTTTGGAATCTTGACTTAGATGCTAATACAATGTGGCTAGAAATGAGTAGTTGCATAAGGAGGGTGGGATCAAACATATTAGGTATATCTAAGGGCTTGGGACCTACAAAGAAGGAAACATGGTGGTGGAACGAGGATGTCCAACGAGCAATTAAGACTAAAAGAGATATGTATAGGAAAATACCTAAGTGTCAAGATGAAGATGCGTACAATCAATATAGAGAAGCTAGAAAACAAGCTAAAAAAGTAGTTAGTCAAGCTAAAACAAATTTCATGGAAGATTTATATACAAAGTTAGGTAATAGAGATGGCGAAAAATATATATATAGGCTAGCCAAATTAAGAGATAAAAAGAAACGAGACCTAAGTCATGTAAGATGTATTAAGGACGAAAATCAAAATGTTTTAACGCGCGAGGAGGATATTAAGGAGAGATGGAGAAGTTACTTCGATAGTTTATTTAATGATGGCCAAGTTAATGCTATAATAGATGAAAACCCACACCAAGAAAGAAATGTAAACTATACACGCAATATTAGAATTGTAGAAGTTAAAGAGGCATTGAAAAGAATAAAAATAGGGAAAGCATGTGGCCCAGATGAAATACCCATAGAGGTTTGGAAATGCTTAGGAGAAATCGGATTGACTTGGTTGACAAAGCTTTTCAATAAAATTTTAAAATCAAAACGGATGCCAATGGATTGGAGAAGAAGCACGCTTGTGCCAATCTTCAAAAACAAAGGAGACATTCAAAGTTGCTCAAACTACCAGGGAATTAAACTCATGAGTCACACTATGAAACTGTGGGAGAGGATAATTGACAATAGGCTAAGGAGAGAAACAACAATATCGAGAACCAATTTGGTTTCATGCCTGGAGGTCAACTATGGAAGCGATTTTCCTTGTAAGACGATTGTTAGAAAAATATAGAGAAAAGAAAAAAGATCTTCATATGGTATTCGTAGATTTAGAAAAAGCATATGATAGGGTCCCTAGAGATGTTCTTTGGTGGGTTCTAGAAAGAAAAAGAGTGCACGCTAGATACATAGACACTATTAAAGATATGTACGATGGAGTAGTAACGAGTGTAAAGACATTTGGAGGAGCTACAATAGAATTTCCCATTACGATAGGACTACATCAAGGATCGGCTTTAAGCCCATATCTATTTACTTTAGTTATGGATGAATTAACTAGACATATTCAAGAGGATATACCATGGTGTATGCTATTTGCGATGATATTGTCTTAGTGGATGAAACTAAAGATGGAGTGAATAGGAAATTAGAACTCGGAGAAATACATTAGAATCTAAAGGCTTTAAGTTGAGTAGGACGAAACCGAATACATGCACTCATGTGAGTTTGGAAACACTAGACATCGAGATGACGGAGTGGTAAAATTAGGGGAAGTAGAAGTGCCTAGGGTAAACCACTTTAGATACCTAGGTTCAATCATACAAAATGACGGTAACATTGAAAATGATGTTACACATAGAATCCAAGCTGGATGGAAGAAATGGCGGAGTGCAACGGGGGTGATTTGTGATCGACATGTTCCCACTAAGTTAAAAGGAAAATTTTATAGGACCGCAATTAGGCCAGCTATGCTCTATGGAAGTGAATGTTGGGCGAAAGCAACAACAATTACATAAAGTGAATGTAGCAGAAATGAGGATGCTTAGGTGGATGTGTGGTAAAACCCGTAAAGATAGAATAAGAAATATAGAAATTCAAAGACAAGTAGGAGTAGCACCAATTGATACAAAGATTAGGGAAGGGCGGTTGCGATGGTTTGGTCACCTGCAAAGACGGCCTACAAATGCCCCAACTAGAAAACTTGACTCAATAGAAACTGTAGAAATTCGACGAGGTAGGGGTAGACCAAAGTTAACATGGGATGCATTAATTAAGAGAGATTTGAATGGTTTGCAAAGCTCACCGTCAATTGCACTGAATCGAGCACAATGGAAAAGTTTGATCCATGTAGCCGACCCCAGTTAATTTGGGACTGAGGCTATGTTGTTGTTGTTGTTGTTGTAAAGATTATTCAGCGGAACTCTTGACAAATTAGCATAAGCTATTAATACAAAACCTAAGTACGTAGAAACTCAAGTAACAAAGATCACACGCATATATATAAAAAATGGCGATAATTATATATCAACACGTATTCAGTAGGGTAACTATCTCACAACCCATAGTATACACCCCTAAAAGTGTATAAAAGACATATATATATATATATATAAGTCACATAACAAAAAATAAAAACTATAAAAACAAAGGTAGTAGCACTCCAGTAGCTCACAGGTAGTTGCCGATCTTCTCTTTGCTCTGTCTGCTACTCGATGGATCTGCACTATAACGGCCCGAAATACTTTATTAATGAATGATGATATGTATTACCTATTCAGACTCATATGCATAGTTAATTATTTAGTTGCCGATTTTAGAGTGAGTGTTCCTTGCGATGAGTGTACGTGGGCATTGGTTAGATCGATGTAACTTTGAGACTTAGGTTGATTCATAATTTAGCTTCTCATTTTTATTGAAATCTATGTGCCTTAGTTATAGAATGGACTTGCTTATCTAGCCTAAATTAAGAAAATAATGAAAATTCCTTAGTAGGATGATGGAAAAATAACCAAATTTATTGAGTACATAAGTGAATTAATGAAATAAAATATTAAATGAAAACTAACCTAATTGACTAATAAATTCAAAGGCCTATGGTATGCTTGGTAAATATGTTGTAAATGAGGCTACTTAATCTATGTAAATGTTTTGGTTGCATGAAAAATATATGGATGAACTAAAGGCAAAATTGTCATTTTACACTTTGTAGGACACTTGCATATGTAGAAACGATGAGATGGAGAGCTTAGATTAATACTTAATTAAGCTAAATTAGCTTAATTAATCCATCACTAATAAATTTTAAATAAATGTATAAAGGGGTAGAGGTCATTAGGGACTTAACTCAAATTCATTTCTAAAAGTGCTAGAGAGGAGATTTGAAGGAATCCCCCATTACTGGAGTTGGAGAAAGATTGAAGACAACAAGGAGTAATAAATTTATATGGTCTCAAGGCATGTTCTACACCTTCTCCTTAATATTTTCTCCTATTTGAATTCTTATCCATGCTTAATTTTGATTCCTATTTATTTGTTTCATTTTTTTATGATGATCTTATTAATGCAAGCTACTTCTTCGTCATACTTTCATTTCCCTAATCTTACTTGCATCCCCTTTAATTAATAAACAACACGCACATATAAATATTGATCAACAAAATTAATGCATGGCTTCCTTGAGTTTTTAAGGTTGATTCAAAAAATGGCTACAACTCATTGTTAGGTTATATTGGAACATTGATATGAATATGGCTAAGAAGAATGAAACTAATATTTATTGTAATAATATGCATTAATAAAATAAATGGTGCATAGATGGAGGGCATATTCATTAGCTAAGATTAAATTATTTGAGAATCGAAAATTTGAGTACAAAATTGAGTTAGCTAATAACTTATATGTTATTTAGAAATACTTAACTACCTAACTCAAATAAATGAAGTAAGCTAATTCTATTTATCTAATATGCCCGAGTTGTGAAATAAAGACAATTAGGCCTAAAAATAAATGAATTAATTTACTTGTATAAGTTAATGACTTTTAATAAGTTAATGGAATAATTACACTTGAATCATTTAAATAAATTAGAGGGCTTAAATTTAATTGAAATAAAAAGCGTAAGTTGATTTTAAGACAAAAATGAGTTTATAAGCTAGTTTGATGTGCCTAAGAAAGCTAACCAAAGAATTTACTACTGTACCTAAGTAAAAGTGGATTTTTACGTGACCAAAGATTAATCTAGTGTCATAATAATAATAATAATAATAATAATTATTATTATTATTATTATTATTATTATTATTATTATTATTATTATTATTATTATTCCTAAAATAAGTTTGTAGAGGTCTAGTGATGCATGAAGTGGTTATATATATTTATATATCATACACACACACACACATGCACATATATATATATATATATATATTTTATGTATGTATGTATGTGAACGTATGTATATGTAAGACATTAAGTGTATTTGTATAACCTTGCCTACACCTATGTATAATATAAGAATAATAATGTAAAGTAAATCATATATGGACTGAATTATACTTAATAGAGGATTAGTATGAAAAATAGACTCTAACATGATATAAATTGATCAAAATGATTACCAGGGACTTGAAGTACTAGCTTGTATGTCGGGATTGGTTTGGGGAGCGTGTTAGAGCCATGAGAGTGCATTTAGGACCATGATCCGAGGTAAGTAAAACAAAATAAGGGATATTTAGTAATTCATTATCTATTATGCTTCTTGATAATCAACGTGTTTATTCCTTTGATTTCCATTCCTTATCTTAAGTGTCTAAGACCTTAGTGTGTCAGGAAGATACTCCGGGTTTAGTGCTAGATGAACAAACGTGACTTTACTCAGGTACTGGGTTGTAGGTCATAATGTGGGAAAGGTATTCAGGGCGCTGTTAATGCCCCCATGCTACACTAAATTGAATTGTCGACTTGTAGATCGCAATTCTTGGAAGTTGAGTAGTGGCACCTGTTCTTGATGGATTTGAACCGTTTAGTTGTCTTCCCTTGTTTCCGAGACACTCTTTATCATTGCTATTACTTTTAAGTTTATTTATCATGCACTTTCATTTGCTTATTTGTGTTTTAAATTCTCGCATGATATCTAAATTGCTTTATTTATTCATGAAATACTATCTACATCTTATTGGCTTTTACTTTCTGGACTCGTCATTCTCGTGTTGATGACTTTAGTGTAGATCCCTAGACGAGCAAGGGTGAGGTACCGGTGATTGGTGACTTTCTCTGAGGACTCTTAGAGCGACTCCTCTTGCTCACTTGTTGGTTTCTGACACTTTTAGTCATTTGTACTATGTATATATATATATTGTTTTGATAACACTTGGGGTATTTTGGCGTTAAGAGATCCAGACTCATGTATTATTGCACTTACTACTTTGTCACAAGATATGAATGATTATCTATATATTTGCAGGTATCTACGGTTTAGGTAGTCTCGACTATATTTTCTTGAGATTATAATTACTTTAAGTTTACTTTCGCTGTAATTACATTAACACTTGCATAACTTAATAACTCAACTATAAAACATGAGATTTATAAAATAATGAATTTGGAAACTTACTAGGCCTACATTGACCTTGCGAGGGCTGACTCAGAGGTCCACACGGGTTTAGGCCGGGCGAGGCTTGATTTATAGGGAGTTGGGCCCATCAGAGTTGGTATTAGAGCCTAATGTTTAGCACTTAGCTCTTGACAAAACCCATAACCAACATAAGAAACAAATCAATAATAGTGTTAAGACACGAATGGAACTTCGAGTGGAACTTTATAATCGTGACTTAGAGTTTTAGTTAGGAAGTGATGAGAGTTGGGGACAATTGAGACTTGATTATATATATGATATTTGTTGTATTGTACTATACTATGTTAGTAGCTATATGCTAATCAGAGACACCGTCCAATATAGTTATATGGAAAACTTGACTTAGAGATGGCGGAAAGGTTCATGAATAGTCATGAGAAGATACATGGCATCCTGACTAGAGAGGAGCCTAGGTGAGCTTGCATTTCTATTGCGCTACAATTTGGAGAGGTGGACGACTAATGGACTAGCTTGGTAGCTACCAGGGGGTGCCCAGGGATTGGGTGGAGTTTAAGAGGCAATTCGACCTGAAGTATTTTCTTCCTACAAGTTTGAAATAGAAAATGAATGAGTTCATGACATTAAGACAGCTTCCTGACGAGTTCGTCATGCTGTACGTGGGACGGTACTTGCAGTTACTGACGTATGATAGAAGTGTGATATACATAAATACAGATCAGGCTTATTACTTCATTTAGGTTCTACTCAAGAGATTGGGGGCATGATAGTCACCATCGAGCGAGAGACTTTATAGCTAGCCTACGAGTGGAGTTTGGCCATAAAGACCAACTTTAATACAAATTCTGAAGAGAACTAAATTGTTTAGGAAGAGACATAGTTAGAGCACAGATAAGGATCGGACAGGAAGAGGAAGAAACACAACCATTACGGCTCCAAGGACAGTAGGGATTAAAGTGTTAGTTCAGTAGCACCGCATCCACGACCCATTTAGACATCATTTAGTCCACCCACAACAGCATCAAGCTATGTTAGTTGACCATCTCAAACGACTTGGTCAACACCACAGTCTCAGCAGCAGCGTATCGAGAGTGGTGATAGAGGTACAGTTAGTGGGCCAATACATACATAGAGATATGGACAGGGGTAGGGACAGAGGATCATGCCAGGGCTAGGGCCACATAGAGCATGTCTCAAGTGCGAGCAGACAAGCCATTTTAGGGACAAGGGTCCGTAACTTGGTAGAGCACCGTCTCAGGCTAGAGAGAGCTCATGCATGATAGAGTCATACCTGGAGGCAGCGCACTACCGTACATAATATATGACGTTTATTTATTTTTGCATCATGAATGTGATAAAAGTCAAAGAAAATAAAATCTAAAATCTTTTGATCAATCACGTGAAGCGTTTGATTGCGATCGCCAATGCTCTGTGATTACATTTGGTTGTATGAGGAAACTTAATGAAGTTCACAGTTCATGATTAAGTAGTTTTAAATAGTAGAGGTGGTTGCAGCCAACTATAGTTGATGGACCTACTATCATGTTGTTCTAAAGTAATTTGGATAATTCAATAACTTAATATGGAAGTTGAGCTGTGGCTGAGACTCACAGTTTAGTGGATTTGAAAGTCAAATAGTAACATAAACTTATAGTTTGATGGATTCGGTAATCAAACCATTAGAAGTGACTCTACATGAGTTCGTGATCTATGTAAAATGAACAATCGCTTAAAGTGACTTTGTTAAGTCCTAAGTTTCACAGGATTAGTAGAGAAGCACTTCCCATTTCTTTGTTAAATCTTTAATAAGTAATTCTCTTGAGTTTGAATTAATTTGGAGGGCAAAATTCTTATTAGTTGGGAATGCTCTAATGACCTGAAATATTTTATTAATGAATGATGATATGTATTACCTATTTAGACTCATATGAAAAATTAATTATTTAGTCATCGATTTTCGAGTGAGTGTTCCTTATGATGAGTGTGCATGGGCGTTGGTTAGATCGATGTAATGTTGAGACTTAGGTTGATTCATAACTTAAGTTCTCATTTTTATTTAAAATCTATGTGCCTTAAGTTATGGAATGAGGATTTCTTATCAAGTTTAAATCAAGGAAATAATGAAAATGCCTAAGTAGGCTAGATTAGAAAATAACCAAATTTATTGAGTACATAAGTGAATTATTGAAATCAAATATTAAATGACAACTAGCCTAATTGACTACTAAATTCAAAGGCCTATCGTACGCTTGGTAAATATGTCGTAAATAAGGCTACTTAATCTATATAAATGTCTTGGTTACATGAAGAATATATGGATGAACTAAGGGAAAAATTGTCATTTTACACTTTGTATTACACTTGCATATGTAGAAATGATGAGATGGAGAGCTTTGATTTATACTAAACTAAGCTAGGTTAGCTTAATTAATCCATCACTAATGAATTTCAAATAAATGTATAAAGGGGTGGAGGTCATTAAGGACTTAACTCAAATTCATTTCTAAGAGCTTGGAAATTGGAAGGAATCCAACCATTGATGGAGTTGGAGAAAGTTTGAAGACAACAAGGAGTTAAAAATTCATATGGTCTCAAGGCATGTTGTAAACCTTCTCCTTAATACTTTCTCCTATTTCAATTCTTATCTATGCTTTTAATTCCTTTTTATTTGTTTCATTTTTTATGATGATCTAATTAATGTAAGTTAGTTCTTCTTCATACTCTCATTTCCTTAATCTTCCTACTATCTCCTTTAATCAATCAACAACACACACACATATATGTATATTGATCAACTAAATCAATGCATGGCTTCCTTGAGTGTTTAAGGTTGATCCAAATTAATGGCTGCAATTCATTGTTGGGTTGGCTTGAATGTATTGGAACCTTGATATGGATATGTCTAAGAAGAATGAAAAAAATAATTATAATAATAATGTACATTAATAAAAGAAAGGGTGTTTAAATGGAGGGCATATTCATTAGCTAGGATTAAATTATTTGAGAATTGGGAATTTGAGTACAAGATTGAGTCAGCTAATAACTTAGGTATTAATTAGAAATACTTAAATTCCTAAGTCAAATAAATGAAGTAAGCTAATTCTACTAATCTAATATGCCTAGGTTGTGAAATAAAGACAATTAGGTCTAAAAACCAATGAATTAATTTACTCGTATAAATTAATGACTTTTAATAAGTTAATTGAATAATTACACTTAAATCATTAAAACAAATTTAAGGGCTTGAATTTAATTAAAATAAAAAACATAAGTTGATTTTAAGACAAAAATTAGTATATAAGCTTATTTGATGTGCCAAAGTAAGCTAATTAAAGAATTTACTATTGTACCTAAATAAAAGTAGATTTTTATGTGACCAAAGATTAATCTAGTGTTAAAATAAATAATAATAATAATAATAATAATAATAATAATAAGTGACCAGATTCCTACAATAAGTCTGTAGAGATCTATTGATGCATTAAGTGGTTATATATATATATATATATATATATATATATATATATATATATATATATGCATGTATAAAGCAAATCATTATATAGACTGAATTATATTTAATTGAGGATTAGCAAGACAAACACACTCTGACACGATATAAACTGATCAAAATGATTACTAGGGACTTAACATACTAGCTTGAGTGTTGGGATTGGTTCAGGGAGCATCTTAAAGCTGCTAGAGTGCATGTATTAGCATGATCACTGGAAAGTAAAACTAGATATGGGATATTTAGTAATTCATTATCTATTATGTTTCTTGATATTCAATATGTTTATTCCTTTGATTTACATTTCTTTTTTTGAGTGTCTAAGACCTAAGTGTGTCGGGAAGGTACTCCAACTTTGGTGCTAGATGGACAAACGTAACCTTATCTGGGTACTAGATTGTAGGTTGTAAGCGTAGGCGAGGTATTTGGGGCACTGTTGATGTCCCCATGCCACACTGAACTGAATTGTCAACTTGTACAGTTGCAATTCTAGGAAGTCGAGTAGTGGCATCCGCTCTTAATGGACTCGGACCATTTAATTTTCTTCCCTTATTTCCTAGACACTCTTTATTGTTGCTATTACTTTTTAGTCCAATTATCATGTTTTTTCATTTATTTATGTCTTTTAAATTCATGAATGATATCTAGACTGCTTTATTTATTCATGAAATACTACCTACATTCTATTGGCTTTTACTTACTAACTTCTCATTCTCATGTTGATGGCTTTAGTGCAGATCCATAGAAAAGCAAGGGCAAGGCACCGGTAATTGGTGACTTTCTCTGAGGACTCTCAGAGCAGCTCTTCCTCTTGTTCACTTGTAGTTTTTTCGCACTTTTAGTCTTTTATATTATATATATATTGTTTTGATAACACTTGGGGTATTTTTTGGTTGAGAGATCCAGACTTATGTATTATTGCACTTACTACTTTGTCACCAAATATGCATGACTATCTATATATTTGCAAGGTTTCATGCTTTAGGTTGTCCTGATTCTATTTTATGTTATTATAATTTATGTAAGTCTACTTCCGTTGTAACATGAAATTGACACTCGACTAAGTAGTAATGATCTAGGACTGATCGGTCGTGAGTTACATCACTTCAGCCTATTTCGACTATATAAGGCATAAACCTAGATGTATTCACATCCTCACGAATGAACTTCACATATACAAATACTCGTAAGTAATCCTTACATGTGATATATACTTGCCAACAACCTCGGGTCCCGTACCCGTATGTTGCACAAGCTAATGGTAGATCCTAATATCCCTAAAATCTAGTGACCACATTTTCCAAGACCATATCTATATTTAATGGTCTTAGATTCAAGAACTACTTTCAAATATTCAAGGAAAGACACAGTTTATGAATCTAACAATGCGATTGCATAACTAATGCACGAAGGAAATGGATTTGCAAACTACAAATCATCTTCCCAATAACAAGCTATTTCATTTGACCGGGCTTCCCAAAAGCTAAGAATGACATAGCACATGATTTAGAGTCAATGAAGCTATTTAATGAATAACCAATGCCATGATAGCAAATTCATGAAATGAAATGAAACAACACATTATGGAATATAAATTATAAAAGATAGTTCAGTTCATATGACTGAAAATGAACAAAAAAATTAGAATGAAATGTAAATAAATATCTCAATCAATTTACTTACAATCCAAGAAAATTTTCTAGCTAATCGAGCCTCCTAACACCTCAAAACACATACTCGAACTCTTGAAAATCTTCATTAGATTCATGATATCATTAAACATGTTTTTGAGTGTGTTTAGACCTTTAATTAGGATATTAGACTTTGTTTAAAGTGTTTAATTTTAAGTTAGGAAATGCAAAATCTATTTTCTAGAGCACCATGGGCGTTGGGTGGCATGTTTAGCATGTTAGTGACCCAATTAGCATACTACTCAAACTTATTAGCGCGTTACAAATAGGTAGCACGCTAGCAAGCACTCTTAGCGCACTAGGTGCAGGAAAACCCGAAATTTTGCACTTAGAATTCTGAGTTCTCTCCCCACATGGCCAACTCCAAAGCCTTTGGAATCCCTATTCTTCCCCGCCAAAGGCCAAGAACAACCACCACAATAACTACAACAACTCAAACTCTATAATTATCAACAAATACATTAATTTAAACTAAGTTAATGGTGTAGTTCAACTTACCAAGTTGTACACCACTCCTAGCTTGATCAATCCTCTCCAAATCAACCAAACTTCTTCACCAACTTGCTGATCTTCTTCTCCAATCTTCCTCTCCAGCTTTTATTCTTCTTTAAGTTTATGAAATGAAGTGATGTGCATAAGTTTACTATTCAATGTTTTTATATATATTAAATAAGGTTAATTAATAGCTATTGATCTTGATGTATATATGCATCTTGAGACTAATCTAATGGCTTAGAACATAACTTGCAAACCACTAACTTTCCCTTGCTAACACCAAGTTCAACTCAATTGGTCTCTTGACGTGTCAATACGTATCTCAAAGAATATCAATTTGTTATTTTTTTATTAAACTCACTTAGGTTTCATTTAATGTAAATCAATTATAGCCACATTAATAGTACTATTTAAAGCCACACTATGCTTAAATCTACTCACCACATCACTATCTACCTCGGTTTTATGTTGACACACCTCTTGTGGTGTGTCCCCGCTCACGTCTCGACATCTAAACACAAGTAGGAGTGACTTAATAGCATACACATATACAATATACTAGGCATACGTCACAACAAATCTAATATATAACTCAGCCATATTGGTAATGACACATATCTTGATGCAGGTCTCACATCACAGGTCAATGATCCTGATTAAGGAAATTAAACTAGCATTAGGAATTTAGGGCCGTGACATTAGGGTTCAAAAATACAGAAAACTTTTAAATTTTATTTTAAAAAACCCTAGCACGATCAAACAAAATCCATTAATTTTTTTATCGTAATTGAAACCATACCTTGAATGCTGGTTTCCTGTTTGTATTGATCGATCTTCAACACATTCATATGAACGCCCTCTATCAGCAGTGCACACATGAATGGTGATCATGAGTTGGAGTGCTAGCTCCAGGAGACCTAAAAAATGTTTTCTTTTCTCCCCAAACTCCATAAAACTCACAAAAAGCCAAAAATGCAAAAATAAGAATTTGTTTGTGGGTTTCACGCTTTTTCATATGTTTTTAAACTTTGAGGAACAACAATATTAGAGAAACAATTTGGGATAAGATAATTGGCAATAGACTAATAAAAGAAACAACAATATCAAAGAACCAATTTGGTTTCATACATGGGAGGTCAACTATGGAGGCGATTTTCCTTGTAAGATGATTTTTGAATAATATAGAGGAAAGAAAAAAGATCTTCATATGGTATTCATAGATTTAGAAAAAGCATATGATATGGTCCCTAGAAATGTTCTTTGGTGGGTTCTAGAATGAAAAAGAGTGCATGCTAGATCTGTAGACACTATTAAGGATATGTATAGAGTAGTAACGAGTATAAAGACATTTGGAGGAGCTACAAAAGAATTTTCCATTACGATAGGACTACATCAAAGATCGGCTTTAAGCCCATATTTATTTACTTTAGTTATGGATGAACTAACTAGACATATTCAAGAGGATATACCATGGTGTATGCTATTTGTAGATGATATTGTTTTAGTGGATGAAACAAAAGATGGAGTGAACAGGAAATTAGAACTCTTGAGGGATACATTAGAATCTAAAGGCTTTACTTCGAGTAGGATGAAAACTAAATACATGCACTGTGAGTTTAGAAACACTGGACATCGAGATGACGGAGTGGTAAAATTAGGGAAGTAGAAGTTCCTAAGGTAAACCACTTTAGATACCTAGAATCAATCATACAAAATGATGCTAACATTGATAATGATGTCACATATAGAATTCAAGTTGGATGAAAGAAATGGCAAAGTGCAACAGGGGTGATTTGTGATCGAAATGTTCCTACTAAGTTAAAAGAAAAATTTTATAGGACCGCAATTAGGCTAGCTATGCTCTATGGAAGTGAATGTTGGGTGGTAAAGCAACAACAATTACATAGAATGAACGTAGCAGAAATGAGGATGCTTAGGTGGATATGTGGTAAAACTCGTAATGATAGAATAAGAAATATAGAAATTCAAAGACAAGTAGGAGTAGCACCAATTGATGCAAAGATTAGGGAAGGGCGGTTGCTGTGGTTTGGTCACCTGCAAAGACAACCTACAAATGCCCCAACTAGAAAACTTGACACAATAGAAACTGTAGAAATTCGACGAGGATGGGCAGACCAAAGTTAACATGGGATGCATTAATTAGGAGGGATTTGAATGGTTTGAAAAGCTCATCATCAATTGCACTTAATTGAGCACAATGGAAAAGTTTGATCCATATAGTCGACCCTAGTTAATTTGGGACTGAGGCTACGTTGTTGGTGTTGTTTTAAACTTTGAGGAGAGTAGAAAAAGATTTCTAGGTCTCCTAGAGCTAGCACTCCAACTCGCGGTCACCGTTCGTGTGTTGATTGCTGATAGAGGGCGTTCATATGAACGTCTTGAAGATTGATCAATGCAAATGAGAAACTAGTGTTTGAGGTATAACTTAAAATCCCACTGAATTTTCTGAACCCCAAAACCCATAGTGGTATCAGAGCTTTCAGGTCTAATTCTATTGAATCTGATGCATGTTTTCTTTGTTATATGTGATATATTGATGAAAGCATGTTAATAATATATGTATATTTGACCTAGGGCACATGCCCCAATAATTCAATCCTATGCAAGTGTTTTAGGTTTGGTTATATGGGTTTAGGAACTTAAAAGCCAAAACAATCCTGTAAGACTCAACAAAATTCTGATTTTCGTCATTAGCATTGCATCGCATGTTCGACCACCATAAACTCAAAATCATCGACAACTAAAAACTTAAACAAATTTATATATATGTCTTAGCTTTTCGAAAATATAAGCTTTGCGAAACTCCAATTTAAAACAAAGGAGATAACGTAAATTTATGAAGACAAATCAAATAAGAACTTATTCTGACCAAAAAATTTGTCAAAATCATTTCTCATAATATATAGCTCCAATAATCATCATTTACGATCACAAGGCAGCTAATGTAACAACAACATATTAAAAAACTAGTTGATTCCTACAAGAAATGGGAGAGTTATGCCTATTCAAAGTGCAACCTATTTTTCATCGTTTCACAAAAGTTCATGACATGAATTTGGGAATATGTTTCATTTCAAGAAAAATCTTGATAATCGACATTCAATTCACTTAAGTTGAACAATAACAGTGGTCTAGACCTTCGATTCCCCATGGTTCATTAATATAGCTTGTGTTATTTCCCACTACTTATCATTCATTTGCTTGAAAACTAGAATTTGGGTTCAAAATTGAAGTGAAAATCAAAATCAAGTTTTGAAAGCAAGTTTTGTTGAAACTTCTGTAAAAATCAAAGGCTAAAGCTCATAAATCAAGGTATCCAAATGACATGAACCCCCTTTTGATCATTCCATATCTTTACAAACCCATGAATTAATGTAATTTCCATGAAATTCAATACAAAATTGCAAGAATCTCAATACCAAGCTAGGTCTCGGCCCTTGGCTTGTACAAAATGAGGAGATACAAGCAACATGGTGATGTACAAGTCACACATGTATTGATGTTACAAATGCTTGATAGGGTCATCCAATTTACAACACTCCTCCTTGTATGACACTTGTTGAGATAATATACCTCGTCAAAACCTCTACTAGAAAAACCCTGTGGGAAAAAAATCTAGTATAGGAAAAAGAGTACAATATTCTCATAAATCTTAATTTGTAGTATAATATTGTTGATTGCCTGATTAAAAACCTTGCAAGGAAAACCCAGTGAGACAAAATCATAGCTAGGGAAAAGAGAGCAACACATTGATACACTTTGAGAGAATCTATATGCCTCATAAAAAACTCTACTAGAAAAACTCTGTGGGAAAAAAATCAAGTATAGGAAAAATAGTACATCGCTCTCATAAATTATTATATAGAGTATAATATTATTACGTCTGCATCATTAAAAACCTTGCTAGAAAATCTAGTGGGATAAAACCATAGCAAAAGGAAAAAGAGTGCAATATACTAATCAATATAACTCTTTTGTTATTTTTCCCCTCATGTTGATATGAGTGAAGCATCTTATTGTTTTTCAACAAGCCTTTGCAAACCCAAATTTACTTTTTGAGTAAAGTAAATTAGTTGATGGATAACTATTTTACTTGAAAAATATTTAATGTCCAAATCAAGGATAAATTTCTTTTTTTTCAAGATCTTCCATCTTGAATTCCTTTTTCATGGATTCGAATGCTATAATGATGTCGTCGTGATTTCCATAATATTTGAATCATCAACATATGATGATATTAAAATGAAGACATAAATCTTAAGGATACATTGAATCCTTGCCAAAGAATTCTTATATCATGAGTATTTTATTTATTTATACTCCTACCTTATTTTTAAAGGATTGTATCCTTTAAACCAACTGGTCTTTTTATGCCTTAATAGCATGTTCGACTCATTAGATTAGCCTGGATTAAATAGTTAGACTGATTAATTCGGGTGGTCGATTTGTCTACAATGTAGTCAGCCGGACTAATCCATCCATCAACTTAGGACCAATTAAGCAATGGTTTGGATGATATTATTTAGTCCTGATCTGCCTCCACTTAGAAACACTATTTTGTTCTCACATTTGTCCACATCTTACAATTACGAAATCACAAAGCTGGTAGGGCAGCATGCACACCTTCATCTCCTTTTTCATAGAATAGGCGAATAGCTTCACCCCACCACTCCTATATCATTCCAGCGGCCCTAACTGCACCCACCACTACTTGTCCAGTGTAAAAAAAAAACATGGCATGTATTTTGGAACTATTGCATCATCAGAGGAATAATAGACTAGTGGAATAGGTACCCGTGGGACCAGGGCCTAATCCTCCACTAGCACCCGTACGCGAGGACCATCCCGACGAGGAGGGAGCTGATTATTTCACTGCCGTAGTTGCAGTGACCGTACCTGTATTTGATGAAGACACAGAAGTTTGCTGAAGAGGCAAAATACAGATGTAATTTATGAAGTATAACGTAGCACATTTCTACATAGAGCTGGATCCGATCGAGGCCGAGGCATGGATTTTGAACATGGACAAGATGAGGAAGACTTTGGGCATTGATGAGTGGACAAGGGTGTCATTAGTGACCTTCTTATTAGAGCATAAAGCACACAAGTAGTGGTTTTCCATTGAGAAGACTAACAGACTAAATATGAGTTGGTCGCAGTTCAAATGTTTATTCTATGATAGGTGGTTCCTGAAAATTGTCGAGGCAAATAAGATCAAGGAGTTTATAACAACTCGTTACCTTAAGTCGATGATTAACATTAATTTGAGTTCTAATTAAATCGAGTTAGGCTCATAGTTAAGCCCGACTTACCTTAATTAGTATGTGCATCGATTTGCATGTTGTTTGGTATTTGTATGGATTGTATTTGTAATTATGAAAATAATGGGATTAATTGGCATATAATTGACTAATTGATGAGGAATTGGATATCTAATACCATGTGTGGGTCAACGGTGACAAATATGGGTCGTGGGATAGCGTGCACCCTCGAGTATACTCATTGTCGCGCACGATGAAGTTATGAACGCTTGAATATAGGCATATATATATATGACACGTATCAAGCATGCATAATAGTTTTCTATATTTTTCTATTATTTGTAATAGTAGTAAATGAGATATCATCTCCATAAGAATTTTGCAAACTTCTAAAGAAACTATTTTTTCTTGTTTTTATTAATTTAGTTAATCTGATTAAACAAGAATTAAAATACCAAATAACTGAAAACTATAACTATTAACTTAATTAACCAAATTAACAAAACTACTTCAAACAATTTAATGCAAACTAAATTAAACAAAATTCAAATTCAATATAATATAAATATCTAAATAAACAAACAACTAAGCAAACCCCACTAAATAATGTAATATACTTGGATTGCATTCAAATACTAGAACAAAACATCACTTCATAATATAGTTATAATCATATCACATGGACTCTTAAAATCATTAAATCATAATTCATAACAGGTTGATAGCCTTTGGAAAACCATCAATTTTCCTATATTTATTGGAAAAAAGCTATATTTTTTTAATTGTAGATCTACCTATTTATAAAATGCAATAACATAGAAATACGATATCATTAACACTCAACGAAAATTATGCCTAATCTAAATTAAATATTAATAAAAATATGATAATTAATAAATAACTTAGAACATAATGACCTAGAACATCCACTCGGGAATATAGCCATTTAGATTAATTGTAGTTACTACTTTTATAATTGTTGTAAATAAACATAGACATAGAATCAAAAGCAAAATATGACAATACATACTTGTAACTATACATACAATATCAATCTTCCTTAGTTGTAATACGCGTAAACAACTTATTAAATCTGTAATTGACATGTATGAAAAGATTTGAAGCATTAAATTCATGATTCCTTAATTATAACTATAAAGCAATCTAAAGTATATATATTTAAAGTTTGTTTAGATTAATAACTACTCACTCATGCTGAAAATAAATAACACAATAATATAATTGAAAGACATAATTAAATAAATAAATACTTTTTGAATAAATCAAAGCTCCGATTTAGCTTCAAACATAAACTCAATAATATTAAACTTAATACAAATAGAGGGCTTAGAGAAGATGCTAAATTCGAAGCCCTCAGGTCCTATTTATAGTTTTCTATGTACACATTTCATAGACAAACTCAAATCCTTCATACTAATCTAAAAACCCGTAAACGACCTCTGCGATTTGTCAACGATTCCTAAATTGTGCACAAATTATTGAGTTAATCACTAGAAATTAGTCTCTATACTCCACTGATTTAGCCAACTATTTCTAGTGTATTTTTAAATTCGCTGATGATTTGCTGGCACTTCTTTACTTGCGATTTAGGTTGTGAATTCCTGTGTAATCTTGTATTACTGGCTAATCACTGTACCTCATCTACAGTTGACTATTTTGCTCTTATTCATCTTTTTCTTCCATTTCTTCATTTTCCTAATTAAATCTTGAAATCACAAAACAAGGGAATACCTAGTGTAATATCATCATTTATATAAAAAATCAAACTAAATTACACAATAAAACATGTCTAATTACCGAATTGTCAATTTATATATATATATTGTATGTATAAATATAAATTTAAAATAATTAATGAAATGATGGGCGTCTCGTGAAACGCTGGGGTCGAGGGTGACACGTGTGGGATGTATAATAGTGTGCAAGCTCAAGGGTGGTCGTGGCCACACGTGGTGAGTTTGTAGGAGTGAAATATAAAGTTATCTATATATTTATATATACATAGTTATATGAATAAATATATATAAAAATGAATTCTATAGTTTAATTAAACTAAAATTATACATTTGATTAACCTTGAGATACATCCTTGACTGGGTTGAACGTAGATGATTTTGGAGAGATTATCCATATCTCGAGATACATGCATCCACATCACAAGGAAAATCAATGTTTATGGATATTCATGTGTCCAATTGGTATCATGTTAAGGAGTATCACCTTAAACTCTTGTCTTTTGGATGGTCCTCGAGATTTGTATGTGCAAATCTTGAGAAAAGTTATGTTTGATCCTAGTAAGTCGGTCAAGAGGTGATAGGTTGGTCGATAGCTACAAAGATCGACCTTGAGATACGCAACATGTATCTTAAAAAAATAAAAATATAAAATGGCTATAATTGAACAATGCGATCTTCTTCAAGATTGGTATAATGCAAATCTTGAGGAAATCTAATATTTATCCTCCACAGAACACCGTCTCACCTCATCACATTTGAGTAGAATCATAATGAGAGAGTTCAGAATTCATGGAGGGATATAGAGAGATCTCAAAACTGTAGAAAAGAGTGGCGATGGAAATCGAAGGTAAGATGATTGAAGTTGTTGTATTCGTTGTTATTGGGTTGTTGATGTCGATGTAATGTTATTGTTATTCTTTGAGACAGAGGATAAGGGAGGCTCAGATTGTCCGAGGAAGGAGACGACTGGGGAGCCATCTCCCCTTCCCAGAGAGCAGTAGGGTTGGGCTAAACCATAAACCAGTAAAACCTAATTGAGAAAAAAAAGTTTTAAGAAAAAAAAATATAATGTTATGTTCTAATGGAGGAATAAGAAAGAGGTTGGGCCCCTGAACCGGGTTTGTTATGCTCGATTGAGCCAAATCGATTCATCCCGGTTCAAGCCCAAACCCTTTTCCTATTTAAAAAATACTTCTTGAAATTCATAAAAATTCCAAAAAAAAAATAGAATAAAATTAGAAAAATGATATTTTTGGACGAAATAAATAGAAAGTATGGATTTCTATAAAAATAGAGAATTTGGAACTCTTTGGGACATTGTACCAGAGTTCTTACCTCGAGTAACGTGAAATGACAGTATTGACCTAAAAAGTGACAAATTGGTTCCGAATTTAAGTGGGAACAGTTTCAGGGTTCTAATTAATAAGTATTAGACTCAAATTGATAATGACCAATCTATTTTAAGTTTTTGAACGACGTGAAAAAGTCTCTGAGTTTTAGGAGTTGAGTACCTTGGTATAAAGTTAGGAAAGCTCGACACAGGCAAGTAGGACTTGCATTCTTATCAACTATGCAACGCAATTAGTATATTTAGTTCATCTGGCATTATGAATGGGGAATGGGGCAACATACCATGACTTGAAAATCTTTGTTTTAAAATGTAATAATCCTCGAAAGTGTCGATAATGCGGACCGGGACTAAAGGATGCTAAGTTTGGCTTGAAAATGAATTCTGCCCTTTGTCCTAATAAAAGGAAAAAAGGTTAACTTAGAAATGGATTCCGCCCTTTTATCTTCAGTAGGCTAGAGTTTTATCATAGTCGTTCATTGTCCATTTAGGGTTGGTAGTTCAGTTACACTTGAATACACCGAAAGAATCACATAATGACCAACATGAAGGTTTAATGGATTGTATTATTGGGGTAAGTTGAAAATATAACTCTTAAGTTATTTAGATTTGATAGCTCGATTATATTGGAATCAACTGGCAAAACCTATGTTGGTCAACATGTGGATTCTACAAATTTATTTTTATGTAATGTTAGAGTATAACTCTAAAATGAAATGAAAAACTCAAGTCTAGAGTAAACTTTCAATTGATTTTTGAGTTTATATTCCGTTATCTATTTTTATATCATTTTGATGCCTGAATTGATATGTTTTGGATTCATGTTTCTATTCATTAATTCATTGATAATAGTTGACAATTGATATGTTCACAAGCAACACTTACAGAGCAAGTTGGAGTGCTTATTCCCCAATTAATATTTCAAGTTATCGACATGCACTTGGACTAAAAAAAAAGAAGATTAGGAGTTATTAGTGTTCTCTATAGTGAATTCATTTCCTTATTGTGTATATATTATATTGAATTACTATTTTTTTATTAAACAGGGTTGGGATATGATTTTTTGACCGAGGTTTATGTCGATTTTTGTATATCTTATGTTTTATCCAAAAAGTTTTAAATTCATTGCATTTCGAATTATTTATTCTTGTAACGACCCAATAATTAATAATGTTAATCATTCGCTATTTTTAGACTACGACGTCAGCTTAGACTTTGATGGATATTGCGTATATGACTAAGATACACCTGGTTAAGTAATTAATTGTTATTTTTGATTGATTGTTTGTTTAATTGCGACATTTATTTATTTAAATTGAGATGCATCACATGTGTGATTATGTTGTAATTGAGTGAGATTGTGCAATAGGTGTTCACCTCATAAAACTTGTCTAAGTGGGTAATCAGATGGGCGAAGTATGGGTACACTAGGGAAACATGATTAACTCACTTAAATTATTCATTTAGTCAAGGAAATGATTAATTAAACCATAGGCTAAGTTGAACATATCGGGTAAGCGATCTTTGGCGCTCCTTGATATGTGTACCGAGGCACGAGACATTAAACACCGGATACTTAGGTGTTAAGTTATACTAACAAAACTAATTTGAGTGTCTTACTGGAGTTATAAGTTGGTGTTGAACAGCATAAATACAGGCCATTAGATGGTCCTCGAGATATGTATGCAAACTTGATCAAAACTAACACTATAAAATCCAACGCTTAGTGACTTTTCTTAACATGCATCCACACAAGAAAATCCAGGAGTTACGGACAATGATAGCCGCTGGAATTGTAAATTCAAAAAAGAATTGAAGTTATTAGGGCTTAGGAAATTGAGTTCTCATCCTCAATTCTTGAGTAAGCCTTCAACTTCTCCTCATTTTTCTTCATAATCATAGCTAGAATGCATGTTCTATTGGGGTTCTCAACGAAAAATGAATTCAGTTGTGATTTCTCACTGTTTTCCTATTAAATGGATGTGTCTTAAGTCAATTGCACCAATAAATTGAATTATATACACTAATTTTTATTTGAAATTTGTGTTCCTGAAGTTTTTGAAACAATGCATGATGATCCATATGATTTGATGTAAATCTAGTGAGAGGGTAGGGTCGACGGCATTAGAGACTGACACGAAGGCTAAAAACCAAAATTCCCAAGTTGGGAAAAATTATGGGTTTCCATATTCGTAATGCGCTATAGAGGCCCTATAGCGCGATATCCAATGACCAAGAATTAAATAAATAAGTTTTAATAATGTAGCTTGCTAAAACCCACTTTTAACACATCGATTCGTTGATTTACGGGTTTTTTACTTATTTTGAAGGAATTAAATTGATAAAAGAGTATTTAAGAATTTTAGGGTTTTGTAATGAATATTGGTTATAGGATTTAATCGACCTTAAACCCATTATATTTGAACTAATAAGACATTGAACTCATAGACCATAGCTCGGGTACTGAGAGCGAGTCGAGGTTGAATTCGAGAGTTTGGGAAGTGCAAGCTCGTATTTGAGGTTCATAAAACCCACGAGAATGCTTCACGTAATTCAATTCATTTTTCTTATGTATTTTACAACTGCTGATTGTTTTCATTTGCTGTTATCAAGATTTATTGATGTTCATTCATGTTGAATATCTGGGATTTTTCTATGAAGATCGATTGAGTTGGTTCACCGGGGTTATGTTGTATTGTTGTGTGGGATGAAATGATTTACCTATTGAGTGGTTCATCGGCCCTTTAAAAGACATGGTATAGGAGTGACTAATTAACCAGTTGAGTGGTTCACCGAGGTTATATGTGTTTACATCTCTATTTACTTATAAAATTGCTGGTTTTTTTCAATTATTTACTTGCTACTTTGTTTTGTACTACCTTACATTCATGGAAGTACGTATTTTTGTTGCTAGATAGCATATTTGCATGTCTTATAGTTTTATTTAATTTCTTGTTGAATATTGTGTGGACTTCTCTTGGGATTTTACTTACTGGACTCGTCACTGTGTTTTTTGGGTGACCGAGTACAGATGCTTCTATGAGTAGCGGCGAGGGGAATCTTGGGCGACTATTACTTTTTGCATACAGTCTTGGACATTCTCGTAGGTGTTCATATTTTGACATATTTTTCTATATTATGGATATTGTGGATCTGTAAGAGACAATATACACCTATATACCTACTTTTGTATATCTTGTTGCCTTGTATACATGGTACTTTATTTTTGAGTTTTTCACTACTTAGGAATTGTGATAATATGCATAAAATACTCATTTATTTGAAGACTTCCACTATAAAATGATATTGAAACCTGATAGGTCAACTGACTAATTAAACAAATGCATTAGTTATATGAATAATAATCGACTAAACTAGTGTTAGTTAGAAACGTGTTGTAATAACCCGAATAATCAAATCCTAGTTGTATGCTTTGTAGGACCATGACCTAGTGACTAGACCTACATAGCGAACTCGATTAGTACTTGGGCATCGACATCAATGTGATAATGAAATAATCTTACTTGAGTTTGATGCATGTATTATATTTTTATATATGTGTGCACAACTTTTAAATGGTTTTTTTTTTTGTAAAAGCCAAGTGCGCCAAGTTACCTCGATATGGGTACGAGCGAGACGATCAGGTGGATTGAAAACTTGGGCTTAGGTTCATGACTTAATTCAATTACTTAGACTTTAACTAGTCATGTAAATTATGTAGCAAGTCTTAAAAGAATTTAGGATGCAATCAATTAAGTCTATGTGCTTCATTTCAATAAGGCCAAAGTCTAAGAAAAATTGGAAAGTTATAAATTTCCTAAGTAAGCGATTGGGCTTAGACATATAAATTAAGCCTAAAGTTGAGAAAATATTCATATTATTATGATACCTAACTTATCAAATGAATTTCATGAAACATATTACTCAATGCATACCATAGTCTTTATGGATTATCAAAAACTTGAAATGTTAGAAACTTGAATGGAGACCACACTCTTAGTACATTGATTTACATAGTGATGTGTCCATGTGGAGATCTAGATGAGTCATAATGGATCTTATGGTATGCATGTGGAAGCTAACACCAACTATGGATAAATCTAGAGATTTGATGGATGAAGTGGTACTAGGATGATCTAATGGCCAAGCTTATAAAAGTTTGAGTATAAAAGACACACTTAATCTCTGCACCGTGAATGAATACAAAACACTTCAGCTAGGTTCGGAGAGAAAAGAGGGGTTTGGTTAGAAATAATGCTGGAGAATCATAGAGAAGGTGGAGTTGGAGCTAAGGATCTCAAGGAGCTTGAGTTTTCATAAGGATCAAACCTTAAGTAATAAATCCCTTCCATTTCAACAGTCCGTTATGATGATTTGAGGTTCCTTAAATCATTATAGTGCTGAAATCTTGTCAAGTTTGATGAATTCCTTAATGTTATGGGATGATTATGAATCAAGAAAATCAAAGTTTCTCTCGTGTTCATTAAAAACTTATGCCTTAATTCAAGAATTGGTGATTTTGAGTAAATGAAATAATGGACTGATTTTCTTGTATAATTGGGTATTTAATATTTGAGTTTCTACTCCTATATTGATTTTGAATGATGTCTTATGTTGGGTGTAAATTTTGGACAAAAATTAAGAGGTTTGAGCCATGCATTGTGAATTTAGTTGTTCATGATACTACATGTTCGATGAAATGTCAAGATTATAGCTGAAATTCTAGAGAGCATAAAATCCTTCATTTCTTCTCAAAATTTGTTGATTCTCTTATGAATTGTTTTTAGATATTTGGAAAATATCTCACCAAAAATCACGTTATTTGGATGTGTGGTTGAGAGTTACGAATTTTTTTTACTGTTAGTGTGAAACTCTATCAAAGTGAGTTGTTTTGGCATTTTAAGCATAGCTCTCTTAAATTTAATCAGATATGAGCATACTTTACCATTTCGGAAAGCATTGACATAGAAAAACAACTTAACTTCAATATATCTTAAAATTTTAGTTATCTTCTTTATCAAAATCGAACTAAAATTTAGCACTTGTCTGTAGAGATAATTCTTTTTATAAGTGTTTGGATGTCGGAACATCTTTTGCGGGTCTCCACTAACAAAAAAATAACCAAAACCTCTAAAATAGTTTGAAATACTATAAATTATGTTCTCTAAAAGTTTCGAGTAATTATGTGCATTGAATGGTTATTCAAATGGGTTTCGAAATAAGCGAAATTTACTTACTTAATGAGCCAAATTTTGATTTAAGGTATTCCGGACATCAAATAATGTCAGAATTGAACCAGAGTTTTTAAAATATTTTATTGGATCATAGTAAAGATGTACACCAAGTTTCATGATTTTCTAATGTGTCGAACTTAGTTTTCAATTCATACTTCGAATAAGAGAATAATATTTACAAATAAGGACTTAAAGTTTTACTTAGAGTCTCAAATTTGGTTGTTGATCATAATAATGAGATTTAAGCACTCAAAAACCTTGGTTTTAAGTTAATAGACTTCAATAAATCAACATCGATAATTTTGGGAATTTCTATGAGTGTTTTAGCCGCATTTCAAGTTGTATGAAAACCAAGTTTTTGAGAATTATTTTAAGGTCCCTAAGGGATTGTTTTGCAAACCAATGCATTAAATCAACTTGAAATGATTTCCAATGGACTTTGGTGATTCAATAACACTTAAAAATAGTAGAAAATGCATTAAACTTTGTAACACCAACTTTGGGCATTTTGGCTGAGTTAAGTGTCAAATGAGCATTTAAAATGAATAAAAGAGACTTATCGGGGTTATCCTTTCGCATCAAGCCTTCGTGTACAGTAAGAATAAGTGACTAAGGGCCTTGAGGATTTAGTACAAAATTGTTTATGACACATTAAAGTTGAGATTTAGTTTAAGTTAAGTAGAAAACTGTTGGATTTTGGGGTTCATACGCAGCGGAGATTACAAAACAATTTTGACAAAAATCCCAACAGGATCCGAATCTAATTCCATTAAAAACGTTTAAACCATGAAAACTTAATCATACCTTAGTCGCAATATACCTTTCTTAAGTTTGATCGATCTCTAAGGCGCTGCCAACGACGAACGCCCTCTACCGATAGTGCATACACGAACGGCGGCCGAGATTCAAAGTGCTAGCTTCGAGAGAATACCAAACTTTTTGTTTCTCTCCAAAACGATCCAGAGCATACCAAAAACCCTAAGTCGTTTCTAAAATGAAAATAGAGTTTCGGCTTTTTGATCTTTCGTACGAGTATTGTAACTTAAAGCGTCTATTTATACAACCCTTGTATATAGACGGTTAAGTAAATTACGCATATACCCCTACTTAAAGAAGTATAAGTGTAATACACCACAAGGACGTTTCCGTCATGAATTTTATCATATAAAATTCATTTTTCTGAACCATCTTAAAATCTCGCAAAACCATTCTTAGTGTGCGGCCCAATAGGCTCAAACAACGTTGGAAGTGTACCAAAACACATTTTGGTATACAAGTCATAAGCGGCCTCTGGCAAGACATTATGACTACCCAAGTTGTACAAATATCAAATCAATACAACCTAATAATAGTGTATATAACATCCTTTTGTCACACGATATCCTTTTGATCAAACATAAGGCATGGAATTGTCATCCAACATGTTCAATCGTACTAGTCTCGATCTTTAGGTAGACTGAAAACATTCAAGTGACATTTATCAATATCAATTCACTTAGACTAGGCCATTTAACAATCTAACACATCGAGGGATCCACTGGATATCTCTCTTTATATGAAAGGGACAAATTCTATCTTGATTACACAACTTCATCACGTTGCTCACATAGTAACCAATCACAACCTTTATTATCGTCCGGTTAAAGACAACGTTTGATTGTGTCAAATCACTATATTCCTAATGTTGAAGTCTCTGGTAATCTCAAGTCAGAGGACTGAAAAATATACCTATCATGAGAAACAACTATGACTTAATCCATGTGATGTCCTCATAGTGGGTCGATCCAGTACTTTGTTCCCTAACAAGTACTTGTGATCTTGATTCATTCCCTATACGTATAATCATCATATGATCATCAATCAAGACTCACACTAGTCTTAATTCATTATAGTTCCCAATATAATGATCGACTAGGGACATTTAGGATATTTCTGTAAATACCCATGGTTCTTATTATAATGTAAACATGCAAATTAATTATAATAAACAGCTAATGAAATCCTCTATTTATTAACTAAAAGTATTCATAAAGACATTTATGGATTGACCTAGGGCACATGCCCCAACAAAAATGCATTGAGGCAAATAGTGGATGTATTATAATGAACTTGATAGTTAAACTTAAACAAGCTCTAATACATAATGAACTCAGGTACTGTGACCTAGAGTGTCAAGTGCAGGTATTAGGAGTGTAGTATGAATTTGTGGGAGTCATGTTTAGCTTGGATATTATTATTTATTAATGTAAGTAAACCAGTTAGAATATTAATAATATTTCTTTTCACTTTCCTTGTTTATTTTTAAAATGATAAGCTAAAGTTGTTGGACTCTAATTCCCCACTAAGTGGCTAGTTGTTTGAGTGTTTAGGCCTAGTTAACTATGATCACTCATGAGTCTAACGTTCGGGTAGCTCCCGTTATTCCTCTCGAGTCAGAATCCTTTTGATGTGATTATCCATGGTCATTGTGGCTCTTCAATTGGCATTCAAGTTACATAAGTAGCAGGCATCTAGGGTAACTGTGTCCTCCTTTAAAACTCTCTTAGACTGAGGCTTAGGTAAAGATGGCGGTGCTGAATGAATTGGTATGGCTTATGAGGCTTCGGTCCATGGTACCAACTTCCGCAATTGCACCTTTTGTCGATGGAGAGTGTATAGACCACTCTCTCCATATATTTTGCTTCCGGGCCCCTTGGTTCCTATTGTTGATTGTTCTAGTTTATCTATCATGCACTTTACTACTTTATTTATTGTTCGTTCATTTCTTACATGATGACTTATTATTTATTTTCTTGAAATATTGTTGAGTTTCTGCTGGATTTACTCACTAGGATTGTTTCTGCCACTAGTGACAATTTCACATCCCTTTAGTAGCAAAGGCAAGGAGCCCGTGATCGATGATTATCTCCGAGCTTCCTTTAGAGTTAGCTCCTCTCTAGTACTACCATAAGTTTTTTTGATATTTTGGATGTACATATGAACTACACTTGTTGTTTCTTATTATATTTTAGGATATTGAGATACATGTGTATGATGACTTGATCATTGTATTGTACTGATTCCCACTTCATACATATACATGAAATCTATTTTTGCAGGATTCCCACATTAGGATAGTCCTAACTTTTAATCATTAATTTTTTAAGTTGTTTTAAATTAACTAACTTCTGCTGAGATATATTAAGACTTACTAAAAGTAATTAGTAAACTTAATAAGTAACTAATAATCGAGTAACTGTGAAAAGATGATGATTAGTCATGTTTTGATTTCACAGTGGTTGATTAAGAGTCCACATAGGTTTAGGCTGGGCGGGTTACATGTGTGAACAACCAGTTAGGTCATAGGGCGTCATATATAAGTAGGCCACGACGTGGTAAGGCTTGGTGATGTGTGATGTGACAAGGTAGTGCCCAGGGTTGTCTCGAGATTTAGGGCCATCATAGTTCGATAAATGATATAATGTATCGTGATTTTCAAGTATGAAGGATGGTTGTACTGCTAGTCTAATTGAGTTTGATTGGTGTATCGTAGGCTTAATTATGGTTTCGAACTAGGCATTCAAGGGAGGTTACATTTGCTATAAGAGCTCGAGTTTATTACTTTCGAAATGGTTTTGAAATAAAGTTGTAACTCAAATACAATTTAGTATTAGAACCTGAATTTATTACCCGTAAACTAAATAAAAATCAAGGTTCACTAAGTTGTAGATTGGTTCTCAAGTTATTGATAAGATATAACTTAATAAATGGTTTTTTATCAATGTTTTGGAATAATGACAGATAAAAGCCTGAGTTATGGTATGTGTTGTTATGTATTGTGTTTATGCGATAGATATAATTGTAATGTCATTCATATAAATTATCTTGAAGGTCTTATCTCCTATCTTTATCTTGGAATCCAATGAATAGATGGTGAGGGTTCTCGGGGAACATGGAGTTCAGGGATATTACAACAAAGAAAGATAGTGAAAACATAACAAGATGAGAAAGTATTGAGGATTGGGGTTTGGTTTGTAGAACTCCTCTCTAATTGAGTTTGATTGGTGTATCGTAGGCTTAATTATGTTTGAATCAAGGAAATACATAAGAAATTTTACGAAGACCAAAGTGAACTCCTCTTTAATTGAATAGTCTGTATTGGTCTTTATTATCATTAATATTGTTTAATTAATGATAGTCAGTGAAGAAGGATCGATTGGTCCTAGAATTTTAGACATATACTAATTAGGAGAATGGACACTAATAAGGAAGTGATTTTCGGTGAAACTCAAAGGTGATGATTTATTTTGAGTGGAAAATACTAGTATTGAGACTAGTTCACCAAGATTAAAGGTGCTTCAATGAGAAAATTAGTGGTAAACAATGATAAGAACTTAATTGAGGTTAGATAACCCCTACTTATTCATACTTCATAAGTAAATATAAGATTTTAGATATGGTGCTAGTACATATCAGAATAATGAGAAGAAATATGTCAGTTAGTGTGGTATAGTCGCACATACTAAAAGGTGAAATTTAAAAACTTGTTAGCGTTGTTGTGGTAGATCAGCACTTACAAAATTGAAAGTAAAGTTGAGGTTGATATTTTAAAATTATTTATAGTTTGAGTTAGGATATGGCAATGAGCTAGTGAGATATCCTAATTTGATCATTTAGATTGGTATACTCTAAATTAGGTATAATGAGTTGTTAATGAATATGAGGATTTTGAGATCCAAGGAATGTTGTATGATACTGGGAATGAATGGATAAGCGATATATCAAGAAGTTGTTATTAACTGCTATTCTTAACTGAAAATTGTAAAAATTTATAAGTTTTTACGGATAGTGATTCGGGGAAACAAAGCTATCACTCGAGATTCAATAGATTGGACTTCTTTTAGAAAAGTATAATAGGTTCATATGAGAATTCAGGCTCGATGAATAAAATTATGATTTTAAAAATTTCAAGAAGTCTATTTATCAGCTTTTATTGGAATTTTGTCACAATTTGTGGTCAAATTTATCAATTACTTGATTATTTTTTTTGAAAATATCAATTACTTGATTTCTAATGCTAACCAATGAGAAATTTCAATATCTTTTTATGTATTGTGAGAATTGTGTAAATTTGAGAATTCAACTCAAGTGATGACTTCATTTAAGCTAAATTCAGAATGAATATTCATTACCCAAAATTGACAACTCATTTAGGTCTATTATATGAAATTGCTTGTTCTCAAAGGTTGGTTGAGATCTGATTTTCATTAAATTGGGATCAAAATTAGGATTATGTGAAAATGAAGATAGACGATTGCTTAATGATCTTAGAAATCATGGAAACCATGAAAACTCACTAGAGCTCATGTTATGTTCATAAATAAAAATGTAGAGTTGTTGAACTCTATTGGAATAAGATTATCATTGTGTTATCAAGAAAAATATAAAAAGAATTGAAGATATAGCAAAGGTACAAGCAATATCACAAAGTTATGTGAACTTTAACGATAAGATAGCTAATGCTAAAAGATTGCAAGTGCAAATACTAAGCTTCAAATGTAAATTACTCAGACATGTGTTGAATCGCGATTCAATGGACTTGACTAAGATTGAGACTGTTAGAGAACTGTTTTATATTCAACACTAAATCAGAATGATAGTGTTATATTGGAATGATTGAATGATACAAACAATGTATACAAAGATTGGTAATATTGTTATGTTTTATGTTCACCTAAAACTAAAATTGAGGTGAGTCGTAAGTGACACAAGGATGCCTTGAAAGAGAATTGAAATATAGTTTAACTGCAATAATTGCTTAGTTACACTTGGATTATGAAAAAAATTTACTGTTTTATCCTAGTACTTTTTATCTAGGTAGTTGTTCATTGACACAATGAGGCAAGAGATTTAGCTTATATACTTTTGTTAGTTCAAGGAGGTTTGAGAAAAAGCATTTGTGAAATAACTATTTTAGTAGTCGTACCAAGCAATTTAATTCATCACTTGTAGAATAAAAGCTTGAAATGTATTTCAAATAATGAATGGAATGAATTGTAAAGATAAATTCTAAAGCTGGGATATAGGGTTATAAGATATAGGTATGGATTCCAACTTATTTGTGATTCCATTCAATTGAATAGGTTGTGCAAGTTCATTCATTCATCATAGAGATTTAAATATTGATTTACCCAAGTGAAAAGGACTTAGAGAGACTTTTAGTTATCCCTAAAATTAGAGAATCTTAGTGAAAACACTAGAAGGCATATGAAAAGTATAAAAATCAAAGAGTTAGTGCTATATGATTCGGGGATCTTCAAGCTATGAGAGTTTGAAGAGTATAGTTGTAAGAGTGAAAGAAACTAGGGGTGAAGTAACCTAAATTCATGAATATAATGAATTCACTCTGACAAATCATCTACGCAAAGTGATTGATGCGATCAATACATTGAGTAGAGAAAAGAACACCAAATGTAATTATAATATGAACTTCTCGGTACTCTCTTGAGAGAGATGTCTAATAATGGTTATGGAATGAAGTCCTATAGGTACATCATTAACTGAGTTGTTAAACTTGATAATTACAAATATGTTCTTTGAAGTTTAGATTGGTGTTGAACTAAGTGTATAATTAACTGGGCAATGGTTAAGAAATCTAATTGGAACTATTTGATATACCAAGATTTAGTCATTAATGGTTATTATCCAGATTAGACTATGTAATGAAATTGTACTGTATGCATTAGATTGTGAAATGAAAGTCCAAGTTCAAGAAGGACATTAGACAAGAATTTTTTCGATAATCTCATGAATCTTTTTATATTGATTGTATAGGCAAATTTATATCGTATCGAAGTATGCGATGAAAAGTGTAGATTGTCTTAAATGATTTACTATGTTATGAAATTCATACAAAGATATGAGATCTATTCAATAAGTTAAGACTGAATATGGAAAACCTAAAGCGTTCGATAAGTTCTTGTCTATATCTAATGGTCAAAAGAAAACATAATTGTAAGTTATGAAATAAGATTAGCCAGATCTTGAAATCAGCACAATGATTTATGAGTTGTGGTTGAATGATTGACCAAATTCTGCATTTTCTTATCAGTGTCAGTTTATATTTGAAATGTTTAGAAGTGGAATGTGTTAAGGCAGATTGGGCTTGGATGAGGAAAAGGTTAGCCGGAAGAGAAACTCTTCCCTTTATCATTAATAACCCGGAATCACCCTACGCATTCACTGTCCATTCAGAACTTAAATTTCTGAGTTTGTGTCTTGGAAATGTTTGACAGCTGAAAGAAAATAGATTCCTTTGTGTGATCCATTTGATAATAAAGGTAATCAGGTGGATTACATCGTCGAATGATAAAGTTGAATATACTCAATCTTATTGTATGTTAATGTACAGAACTAAGATTAGAGATATAGCTCTTACAAATAATGAGATACTTATGAGCTATTAGGAGATTTATAACTACAAATAGGTTAAAATAAAAAATATTGAGGAGATAAGCATTATGGATTATTGGAGAGTTCAAAAGAGAATTTTGGTTGGGCTTCTGAACATCTTATCTATGAAAAGTCTTTGTAGGTACGGATTAAGAGAAAATATTAGCTTTACAAAAAATGAAAAGATACTTGGGGAACAAGAATTATACATGGAAGAGCGACTTCTGTTTCTCTTCGGAACTACTAATAACTTGTACGCTTCCTTTAATTTTGAGGACGAAATTGTAATAAATTGTGAAAACGGTAACGACTTGTTACCTTAAGTAGTTTATTAGCATTAATCTAAGTTCTACTTAAATCGAGTTAAGCTCGTAGTTAAGCCTGCCATATCTTAATTAGCGTATGCATTAATTTGCATGTCGTTATGGATTGTGTTTTTAATTATGAAAATAATTGGATTAATTGGATTATAATTGAATAATTGATGAATTATGGGACGCCTAATACTTGTATTGGTCAATGTTGGCATACATGAGTCGTGGGGTAGCGTGCACGCCTGAGTGTACTCGTTGTCGTGCACGATGAAATTATGAATGCCCGAATATAGGCGTGTATATATATATTGAAAATAATTAATGACATGATAGGCGTCTAGTAACATGCTAGGGTCGAGGGTGACATACATGGGATGTACGATAGTGTGCACACCCGAGGGTGTTCGTTGGCTCACGTGGTAAATTTATAGGAAAGAAATACAAAGTTACTATATATTCATATGCATATATTTAAATGAATCCTATTTCAAATAAAATTATACAATGGACTCGCCTCGAGATACGTGACACGCATGAGTTGAAGAAGTGGGTTGAACATCGATTATTTCAGAAAGATTATTCATATCTCGAGATACGTACAACCACATCACAAGAAAAACCAATGTTCGTGGATATGATTGTGTTCAATTGAAATCACGTTAAGGGGAGTCACCTTAAATTCTTATCATTTGGATCGTCCTTAAGATTCATGTGTATGAAAATCAAGAAATGTTGTATTTGATCCTAGTAAGTTGGTTAAGAGGTGATGGGTTGGTTGATAGCCGCAAAGATCGACCTCGAGATACGCAAAATATATTTTGAGAAAATATAAAATAGATATAATTAAACCATTAGATCAGCCTCGAGATTCGTGCGATACGAATCTCAAGGAAATACAATAGTTATCTTCGACACGATAATGGTTCACCTCATCAAATCCAGTTCAAACCACAGTGAGAGAATTCGAAATTCATGGAGGGATAAAGAGAGATCTCGAAACTCTGGAAGACAGAGGCGATGGAAACCGAAAGTAAGATGATTGTTGTTGCTCTTTTCATTGTTCTTGGGATGTTGATGTCCTTATGGTGTTGTTGTTCGTTAAGACAGAGGAAAATGGAGGCTCATATTGTCTAAGGAAGGAGACAACTGGGGAGTCGTCTCCCCTTCCTAGAAAGCCCTGAGGTTGGGCAAAACCTAACCCTAATTAAACCCAATCAGGAAGATTTAAAAACAAAAAAAGAGAGCAAAACTTTATGTTCTATTGGAGGAAGAAAAAAAGGTTTAGGCCCCTAAACCGAGCCAGTTCAACTCAATCGAGGCGGACCTGGTTCAACACAATTAAGGCCCAAATCCTTTTCCTATTTAAAAAATTGAAAATTCATGAAACGAATTCCAATAAAAATAGAATGAATTCATAAAACTAATATTTTTGGACAAAATAACTAGAAATTGTGGGTTTCTATAAAAAAAATAAAGAATTCGGAATTCTTTCAGGGCTTTATAACCTCAAAATACGTGAAATGGTCTTATTTACCGAAAAAGTGACAAATTGATTATGAATTCAATTAGGAATTGTTTGGGGGTTATAATTAATGTGTATTAGACTCAAATTGATAATGATTAATCTATTTTAGGTTTTTGATCAACTAGAAAAGGTTTATGGATTACGAGAGTTGAGTAAGTTGGTATAAAGTTAGGAAAGCTCGACACTGGTAAGTGGGCATCGTATTCTTATCAACTATGAAACGTAATTAGTATATTTAGTTCATATAGCATTATGTACAAGGAATGGAGCAACCTACTATGACTTCACGGTTTTTATTTTTAAATGTGAAAATCTTCGAAAATGTTTATAAGGCGGACCGACACTAAGGGATGTTAAGACTAGCTTGGAAATGAATTCCTCCTTTTGTTCTAATAAAAGGAAAAGGTTTGCCAAAAAATGAATTTTACCCTTTTATCCTCAATATGTCGGAGTTTTACTTTAGGCGTTCACTGTCCATTTAGAGTTAGTAGCTCAGTTTCACATGAATACACTGACAGAATCACATGATGATTAACATGGAGGTTCTGTGGATCGTATTCTTATGGCTCTCATGTTATTAAAAGTTGATAGCTCGGTTACATTTGAATCCACTTGTAAATACCCATATCGGTCAACGTGTGGATTTTGCAGGCATATTTTTATGTAAGGCGAGATTATAACTCTAAAATGAAAATGAAAATTTCAAGTCATAAGTATAGTTGCAATTGACATTTGAGGTTGCATTTTTTATCAATTGTTATATCATTTTAATTCCTAAATAGATATGTTTTGGACTCATATTGTTATTCATTAATTCATTGATAATTGTTAATAATTGATAGGTTTACGAGCATCACTTACTGAGCAAGTTGGTGCCTTTATTCCCCAATTAACATTTCACGTTATTGATATGTATTTCTACTAAAAAATGAGAAAATTAAGAATTTATAGTCTTCTCTACGGTAAATTGATTTCCCAATTATGTATATTATATTGAATTACTATTTTGCAATAGACAGGGTTAGGATATGGTTTTATGATCAAGGTTTATGCCTATTTTTATATATTATATTGTGATTATCAGGTATGAAGAACAATTATACTTGTTACTCTAATTGAGTTAGACTAGTGTATTGGGGCATAATTAAGGTTTTAGGTCAAGCATTCTCTTAATTGGGATATGAGATGTTAAAGATTTCCTTAATTTGGTACAAGGTAACATGACCATGGCTGAATATTCATTAAGGATCAATGACATGGCTGATTTCATGTACGAGTACGTTCAATCTGAAGCGACTTATAAGAGACGATTTATTCAGGGGTTAAGGATAGATATACGCGCTATAGTGGCAACATCTGGATCAAAGACCAACCAGCAGGTCTACATCGAGCACTCGACTGTAAATCAACACTTTGTAATGATGATGATCTGCAGTATTTGGCAGGATTTGATCGGTATGGTCTGGTGACACTGATCGCAAGCGAACGAAAATTGTCAAAGTAATAGTGGCACCAACTTATGTTGGTGTCAGATGTATCGTATCCACAAGGACGGTTAAAAGCTAATGTTTAGTCTAACTAAGGAATATAGTTAGGCACATTGATTTTAGGTTTGCAAATGAAAGTAGATAACTAAATTAATCTAGCTATTAGCAAGTAATTAAAAGAGGTCTTAAGCTATGGAGAGAACGTCTTAAGGAATCTAATTCACCCTAGTTGTATCCTTCAAATCCAATGTAATTAGAAAGTTTCCCAATTCATGTGATGATAGGTGAAATACTTAAAATTCACTCCATCCCAAGGTCTCGATGATGGAGATTCTAGCATCTCACTCGGACTCTGTCGGTTGGCGTGAGTAGCGTAAGTTAGAAGCCGCATTAAGCACAAATTTCATTACCTCCCTATTTGACACGCATCGAACGCGTTAATAAAATAAAGTTTCCTAAACCAACTATTTTGTAGAATATTGGCAAATGGTCGATCCCACAGAGATTGGTAGTCTTCCTAAGGTTAAAAATAACGAAAAGGAAAAATTAAGGTTTATAAAATAAATAACTTAACTAACTAATCTAACTAAATAAATAAATAAATAAAGTAACAAAATTAATTTTGAAAACAATTAATGACCACCTAAGCAACACCTAGGTCTATAGTTTCACAAATCATGATCAAGATTCAATGGCAATCCTGGTCTTCAATCTTTCCTAAAAAGTTATTAATTTAAATTCTCCTTGATTAGCTACAGAAAATTGACATCCGCCAGAAATTCTTTGTTCCCCTAATCTCGATAGTCAGGACGTCATCCACTAACTACTTCCCTAAGTAATGCATAACCCTAGACATCCGCCAATCACTAACTGCAGTAATATGGATATGTGAGAACACTGATGCTAAATAATTGGATCGCTTCCGCTTCCGGATCGCATTCACTCCCGATTTAACCTAGATGAAATTATCACATACTCAAGAACCGAAATGATTTTAGAGCAAACAGGTGAGTGTTTGTCACTTTATTTGTCTAAAAGTACAATTACTCAGATACTAATAGTCCAAATAACTATAGGTTGTCCCCCTAAAAGCATGCACTGGCCACATACATACCTAAGATATAAACCATAAACCTTAAAAGCAACAACAATGAAATAGGAGAATTAAATAAAATTAAAATAATAAAATAAAAGATCTTACATAATATGTCATGAATCCATAATCCCGACTTGTTTCTCCACCGACCTAGGCAATCGTCGAGAGAAGCCGATAACAAAAAATATAATACTCAGTGTTCTCTAATAATACCTAGGTTCCTAATATATAAAACTACTATAAATTGGTCTAGGGAGGTGAAAGAGACTAATTTTGTGGAATCTTTATTGACACGTGCACTGAGTCACATCGTATGGCTATTTTTGGGTTGAAAATGACGTTTTATCCACGTATCCAAACCTGATTAGTTCATCTGCTACCGTGCGCTGATGTGGCGTCGTCTGATTGGCTGAGAGAACTGCTAATGACGTGTCGTTGTGTTGTGAATGACCGACACGTGCCGGGTAAGGAGGCAGTGATGAGAATCGTACGAACTCGATCGAGATTTTGGGAGACCGCATATGCATGAATCTCCAGGAAATCGAAGACTTGCTGATCGAGGAAAAGAAATGATTTATGACGTGGTGATGGTGAGACGCCACGTGGCGGCTTCCTATTGGAGGAGAACTGGTGGAATGATGTAGTGGTGCATGGAAAAGCCCGCCAAGTGGTGAGCGGTGGTTGGTGGAAAATGCTTGAAATGACGTGCTTATCCAATAGCAAAGTAACATGTGGTGGTCTGCTATTGCTATCTCATATTCTACCCGTTACTCAGCACGTAACTCGAGGCAAATAGTCCAGCATCTGATCAATGCATGTAAATACTCCATTTTGAATATTTTTTGCCACGAATTCAACCACACACTCCATTTCACCTGAAAATGACCAATAAATATAATTAAATATAAATTTTAGAGACTTTCTATATTTAAATATATTAATATAAAGTTCTAAAAACCTATAAATACCGACTTATCAAATACCCCCCAAACTTAAGACTTTGCACGTCCCGAGCAAAGGTGTAGATGACAACACAGACTAAACTAGACTCCAAATGTAAATATGTAATGACCTAATTAATTTTATACCATTTTCAAACTCATGGAGTTCCTTTGGTTTACATAGTCACCCAGTTAACAAGCAACTCAAGAAATTCCGAAGTTATGATGTATCAAGACTCTCAACCCAAACACAATTAAGATCCCACTTTGAAGACATAGATCCGGTCAAGACGAAGGCCATCAACTATTCATGAGTTTTCTTGGTCTATACATTCAAGCACGCAAGTTTAAAATCTCACTTAATCTAGTGAAAACACTCGAGCTAAATCTTTTATTTGAAGAGTTTCACAACTTCCGCCTTTATTTTTTCATTTATTCTCTATTTTTATTTTTTCACATTTTTTTCTTTTTTTTTCAACAAATACGGTCCCTGCTCCATTTTCTGTGGAAACCTGCGGGACTCTCTAAATTAAGAAAACTCTTGTTAGCCTTTCTCACTTCCCTTATAATCAAGCAAATCTCCCAATGTAGGTTAAAATATCACCACTTGCATAAGTTTGACCATTTCTTATTTTCATTATCTAGCATAAAGCTTAACCATTAACTAAGTCCATAATCATGAAATCATAAAAATGCAAGTACAGGCTTGATCGAGTGTTTCTCATAATTTTCCCTAAGTTTCAAGTCAAAAAGGCAACTGTAATTTACTCATCCACAACCAAAGGCATGAAACAAAGTTTCGGGTGACTTTAAATAAAAAATACAAATAAAAAAAACTATATTAAATACATGCGTGAAAGTGTATCATATCCTAATGAATGAGAGAGAAATATGAAATGACAAGAAATGAAAGAAATGGAAGAAATGATATAAAACACCACCATTACCATCCATCAATCGCATATAAACACATAAAAATAAACTATCTCACCTACGATCTTCCTCAAAGAATCCATCCAAATCAATCCACAATCCTTAAAATACCCCCAAAATTATTCTGAACCTTGTCCTCAAGGTTCAAAACAAGTCAAGAAATCCATATAAGAAAAAGAAAAAGACATTGGTGAAGAAGAACATGGATAAGAAGATGATACAAATGCATGCATGACAAAAAGTCTCTAAAAACTAAAGAACGCACAAAATCTCTCATGTGTAGGTGACTAAGGAAACTATAAAAGAACAATCATAAGAAGAGCAAGAACTAGTAAACATAGGATTTAGCTGAAAAGATTCAAATCAACTCTTGTAAGCCCGAAGTCTTTCAACTAAGGGTGAAATCAATAAAATGATTGAATGACGTCTAGGGTTTTGAGTCTACTCAAAACCCGCCATTAATATGGTGACTTGAGTTGGATATGTCTCAACCAAGTCTCAAAACACATAAAATTCTTTAAACGTGTTAATTCCTAAAAAAATGCTCAAATTATGCTAAAAAAATATAATCTATAGTCAAACCTCCAAAACTCTCGGGGTGCTCCAATTTATTAAAATAAATAATAATAATAATAATAATAAATAAATAAATAAAAACACTAAAGAAAGAAAACTAATCCCTGGTGCCAAAAATTGACACGCGTTGAACGCGTCAACAAAATAAAGTTTTCTAAATCAATTATTTTGTAGAATAGTGGCAAAGCGTCAATCCAACAGAGATTGGTGATCTTTCTAAAGTTAAAAACAATGAAAAAGAAAAATTGGGGGTTTTAAAATAAATAACTTAACTAACTAATCCAAATAAATAAATAAATAAATAAATCATGTAACTAAACTAATTTTGAAAAAAATTAATGAACACCTAAGTAACACCTAGGTCTACAGTTCCACAAATCATAATCAAGATTCAATGGCAATCATGGTCTTCCGTCTTTCCCAAAAAGTTACTAATTTAAATTCTCTTAGATTAGCTACAGAAAATCGACATCCGCCAAAAATTCCTTCTTCCCCTTGTCTCGATAGCCAGGATGTCCGCCACTAACTACTTCCCTAATCAATGCATAATCCTAGACATCTGCCAATTAGGTTTAACACACTAATCACAGTAATATGGATATGTGGGAACACTAATCCTAAATAACCAGATTGCATCCTCTTTTGGATCACATCCGCTCCTGATTTAACATAGATTTAATTGTTGCACACTCACGAACCGAAAGGGTTTCACGGCAAACGAGTGATTCATTATCACTTTATTGATCCAAAAGTACAATACACGGATACTAATGGTCCAAATAACTATAGGTTGTCCCCCTAAAATTACGCACTTGCCACATACAAACCCTAGATCTAAACCATAAACTTTAAGATCAATAATAATGAAATAAGAGAATTAAATCAAATTAAAATAATAAAATAAAAGATCTCACGTAATATGTCATGAATCCATAATGCCAACTTGTTTCTCCACCGACCTAGGTAATTGTCGAGAGAAGTCGATAACAAAAAATATAATGGTCGATGTTCTCTAATAATACCTAAGTTCCTAATATATAAAACTACTCAAAATTGGTTTCTGAAGGTGAGAGAAACTAATTTTGTGGAATATTTTTTGACACATCTGCCGTATGGGTGTTTTTGGGGGTGAAAATGACGTTTTGTCCACATGTCCACACCTAATTGGTTCGTCTTCTGTCGAGCACTGACGTGGCATCATCTTATTGGCTAAGAGAACTGTTGATGAAATGTTGTTGTGTGGTAAGCGAGCGACACGTGGCAGGCAATGAGGCGGTGGTGAGAATTGTACGAACTCGGCTAAAATTTTGGGAAACCGCACGGGCATGAATCTCAAGGAAATCGAAGAGCTGATGAACAAGGAGAAGAAATGATTTGTGACATGGTGTTGGTGAGATGCCACGTAGCAGCTTCCTATTGGAGGAGAACTGGTGGAATGACGTTGTGGTGCATGGAAAAGATCGGTACATGGCGTACGGTGGTTGGTGGAAAACGCTAGAAATGATGTGTTTATCCAATGGCAAAGTGATATGTGGCGGCTATTGCTGCTGTCTCCTATTCTACCCTCTGCGCAGCATGTAACTCGAGGCAAATAGTCCGGCATCCGATCAATGCATGTAAATACTCTATTTTGAGTATTTTTCACCACAAATTCAACCGCGCACTCCGTTTAACCTGAAAATGACCAATTAATATAATTAAATATATATTTTATAGACTTTTTATATTTAAATATATCAATATAAAATACTAAAAACTTATAAATATCGACTTATCACTAGTCAATGACCATCGATCAGTGTGCCATATGTTCTAAGGTTGTGTTTCCTCAAACCCATGTTTAAAAGTCCTAATGGTAATGGTGACACTCTAACCTTAAGTTCTACACCTACTTGGTCAAGGTAAGTATAGCATAGCACATAAGAATACACAAATCAACACATTGAATTGAAAGCACAAACACATTCACATTGAAATCAAAAGGAATCCAACTTGAGGTCCAATGACCCAAGAACAAAAGGGATTACCCCATAAGTGGGTTTAACTCAACACAAAACATGATGGAAAATCAAGAAAAGATGAATTCAAACCTCAAGTTTATGTGAAATACACTATTTGAAACTTAATCTTCAAGTCTCCACAAGTCTCATCTGAAGTTCTCCAAAGCAAAAGATCATTTCTTCTATCTCACACACCCATATATAAGTCTAAGGGTATTTTGGTCTAACAAAATGGGCACAAAACCCTAAAAAATGTCCAAAAATGACCCCAGCTGATGATGACACTGAGGTTGCTGCTACGACGCCATGCTCAGTGCCACATACTAATGATTTGGCTCGACCGGTGCCATGACACCATATAGCCACAGTGGTGGGTGCCACGGCACCAAAGTCTGTTGCTATGGCGCCAGGGGTGGGGCTCATATGAGATGACGACTTAGGTCTGACACTGTGGCTCCAGGTCCAGCAAAGTGGGAAAATTGTGGCTATGGAGTGAGGCGCTGCAATACACTTTTTTTCTTTTTCTTCTCTTGTTTTCAAGCCTCGCTCCACCTGATTTCACTTCACTTGATCGGTCGTTCAATCGCGTTGTCCCTCGAACCTAATACACCCAAAAATGCACTAGATAATTCTCTAATCATCATTTATTTTCCTATATTATTAATCAAATCCTACTTAACACACTCAAAATCATGCTACGCATCACACCCCCAAATTAGGTATTTTCCTAGTCCCTAGGAAAGAATTACACACCAAGAGATGCAATTAATTTTAAACTAACAACCTATGCATAAAAGGCATCCATCCATAGTTAGAAAACATCAAGCATATGCAAACACAATTTATTTTTAACTTTCATTATTCTTATTTCTTACCTTTAGTGGCGTCTTCTAATCTCATATTCAAACCAAATATTGACTCAACCAAAAGATTTTCAAGTGCCTACGAACTAGCCTTTCAACCTAACCTTCATAAGATCCCACTTTCAATAACCTAAGTGTAGTTCCGAAACTCTAGCCGCCATTACTCAAGAGGGTTCACTAAAAGGATTTGAAACCTCAATAATTCTTCATTTAAAACATCAAAATCCAAGAAATTCCATAAGCTTATTTTTCGCTTCACTCTCCACTATAATCAAACTTAAAAGACCAATAATCCTTAGGTCTTTAGTAGGTTGTAAGGGGGCCATGGCTTGGTGTATCAAAAAGCAGATTTTTAAGCTCAAACAAAGTTCGATAGAATTTGCAAACCCTTTCCTTACATACAGAGAGCACTAAAAAAGAATAAACTTTAAAAAATGCAAACTCTCACATTTACTTAGGAGTTCACTCATAACCATTCTTTTCATCACACTAGTCTATGTTTTTCTTTTATCTTTGGACTTTATTTGGTGGATTTATTCATTTTTCTCTAGACATCCCCCTTTTTCTAGTTGATTTAATCTTTCAATCAAAATGTACAAGCTCTTTCCATCATGGATAAGGGTTGCTCATCAATCTAACTTTTAAGTGGTCTAAGGCTTTATTTTTTTCTCAGGACAATGAGGGGTGCCAAAAATTTATGATAAGCAAGGCTCAACGGGATAACTAGTGATCTAATTTATAGGAGGGAGATATAGGATATTGTGTAAAATATTCAAACATGGCCCGAATAATCTCTTTAATATTTTAAGTTCGGAATTTATCTCCTTAAGTAGCTTTAGAATAAGTTCTAGAATCCCTGAATCCTCTTTAAAACCTGCCTAATTTTAGTTTATCCCTTTTTTGCATGGGCTTAAGGCCATCCCTACACTGGGCATCTCCGGAGAAACCCCGATCTAGCTAAGCTAAACACTTAGGCATGTGCCCTTTACTCTTCCTCGGGTATCTTGTCTTATTGGTTTGATAAACAATATATCATAGATTGCATGCCACACAAGGAAAGAATCAAAATAATTTATCTAAGTAACATGCACATGCTTGCAAAATAAACGTTATGCACCCCAAAACTTAAGATGTTCATTGCCCTCGATGAACCCCAAAATAAACTAAAGAAAAACTTGAAAGTTGACATGAATGAAAAACAACGCACAAATAAATATAAAGCACTCAATATAATACCAAAATATAGGAAAAATAAATAAAAAAGGAGATAAAGTATGTCAACCGAGACTCCCCTGAGTGAAAGACTAATGCTTAGAAGTATAAGATAAGATCAATCCCCGGATAAAGATAGGAAGTAGTCAATCATGTTATGCTCGCCAGCATTATAATAGTAACAAGCGGGTAGCTACGATCATCGGGGCGACGAAACATGTGTCACATATAGTACGTCATCCCTTCCAGATGTAAGGCATTAGCACGATGATATCATCATTCCGCTTGCTCCATCCTATCAAGCCATTATTGCATCACTCGGTGATCTCGTTCCATCTCCTCCAATAGACAAAACTATCGATCCTCCAAAAGGTGCTCCCGCTGCTACTGATGATCAATCATAGCCAGTGTATTAGGGTCTCCATCACCCTGATTGCCCGTTGTTTCCTCGTGTTGTGTTGTTGCTGCTGCTGGTGCTCGTTGGCGTGAACGTCGTTATTGCCTACTCGATGGTCCTGGCTACTGCTGTTGGGTTTTAGGGTTCATACTCAGCGGAGATTACAAAACAATTTTGACAAAAACCCCAACCGGATCCGAATCTAATTCCATTAAAAACGTTTAAACCATAAAACTTTAATCATACCTCAGTTGCAATGTACCTTTCTGAAGGTCAATCGATCTATAAGGCACCGCCAACGACGAACCCCCTCTACCAGTAGTCCACACACGAGCCGCGGCCGAGATTCAAAGTGCTAGCTTCGAGAAAATACCAAACGTTTTTGTTTCTCTCTAAAATGATCCAGAGCATACCAAAAAACCCCTAAGTCGTTTCTAAAACGAAAATAGAGTTTCAGCCTTTTGATCTTTCGTACGTGTGCTCTAACTTAAAGCGTCTATTTATATAACTCTTGTATATAGACGGTTAAGTAAATTACACATATACCCTTACTTAAAGAAGTATAAGTGTAATACACCACAAGGACGTTTCTGTCATGAATTTTATCAAACAAAATTCATTTTTCTGAATCATCTTAAAATCTCGCAAAACCATTCTTAGTGTGCGACCCAATAGGCTCATACAACATTGGCGAAGTAATCTTAGAAACACATTTTGGTATACAAGTCATAAGCAGTCTCTAGCAAGACATTATGACTACCCAAGTTGTACGAATATCAAATCGATACAACCTAATCAATAGTGTATATAACATCCTTTTGTCACACGATATCCTTTTGATCAAACATAAGGCATGGAATTGTCATCCAACATGTTCAATCGTACTAGTCTCGATCTCTAGGTAGATCGAAAACATCCAAGTGACATTGATCAATATCAATTCACTTAGACTAGGCCTTTTAACAGTCTAACACATCGAGGGATCCACTAGATATCTTTCTTCATAAGAGAGGGACAAATTCTATCTCGATTACACAACTTCATCACATTGCTCACACGGTAACCAATCACAACCTTTATAATCGTCCGGTTAAAGACAACGTTTGATTGTGTCAAATTACTGTGTTCCTAATGTTGAAGTCTCTGGCAATCTCAAGTCAGAGGACTGAAATATATACCTATCATGAGAAACAACTGACTTAATCCATGTGATGTTCTCATAGCGGGTCGGTCCAGTACTTTGTTCCCTAACAAGTACTCGTGATCTTGATTCGTATCCCTATACGTATAATCATCATATGATCATCAATCAAGACTCACACTAGTCTTAACTCATTATAGTTCCCAGTATAATGATCGACTAGGGACATTTAGGATATTTCTGTAAATACCCACGGATCTTATTATAATGTAAACATGCAAATTAATTATAATAAACAACAAATGAAATCCTCTATTTTATTAACTAAAAGTATTCATAAAGACATTTATGGATTGACCTAGGGCACATGCCCCAACATCTCCCACTTGCACTAGGGTCAATCATACATGCATCTAATGCCAAATGATCTAACATGACCATCATGTTTTGCTTGTGGAAGAGTTTTGTCAATGGATCCACAATGTTGTCTTTAGTAGGTACTCTGCAAATCTTTATGTCTCCCCTCTCAATAATTTCTCTAATGAGATGAAAACGCATGAGTATATGTTTGGATCTGTGGTGTGATCTAGGTTCCTTGGCCTGTGCTATTGCCCCGTTATTGTCACAATACAAACAAACAGGGTTAGCAATACTTGGAACCACACCTAGTTCAGAAATGAACTTTTTGATCCAAACTGCCTCCTTTGCTGCATCGGACGCTGCAATATACTCAGCTTCTGTTGTAGTGTCTACCACAATCTCTTACTTCAAACTTTTCAGCTCACTGCACCCCATTCAAAGTAAACACATATCCTGATTGTGATCTACAAGAATCTATATCCAGTGACTCATCAGGATCTGACTGATATCTGCTTGTAGTACTCAAAGCATATGATACATCAGGTCGAGTGCATAGCATGGCATATATGATAGATCCAATAGCTGATGCATATGATATCTTATTTCATACGGTCTCGCTCATCATTTGTCTTAGGACATTGAATCTTGCTGAGACTTATGCCATGAGACATTGGCAACAATCCTCTTTTTGAGTCTTGCAAACTGAACTTATTCAATACCTTGTCTATGTAAGCACTCTGACTTAGACCCATTAGCCTCTTAGATCTATTCCTATAGATCCTTATCCCTAGGATATAGGCCGCATCTCGTAAGTCGTTCATTGAGAAACACTTCCCTAACCAAGACTTGACATTCTGCAATGTTGGTATGTCATTTCCAATGAGTAATATATCATCAACATACAGTACCAGAAAAATAACTACACTCCCACTGACCTTCTTGTATACAAAAGGCTCATCTTTGTTCTTAATAAAATCAAAATCCTTGATTGCTTCATCAAAACGAAGATTCCAACTCTGAAAAGCTTGCTTTAATCCATAAATGGATCTTTGAAGCTTGCTTTAATCCATAAATGGATCTTATATGATGTTTTATCAACCGCTTTAGAAGGAACTCGATTTAGAGTGAAAGCTGCAGTTTGTAATGCATAACCCCAAAATGATAATGGAAGATCTGCATGACTCATCATAGATCGAGCCATATCTAATAAGGTTTGATTTCTCCTTTCAGAAACTCCATTCCATTGTGGAGTTGCTGGTGGAGTCAATTGGGAGACAATCCCACAATTTTTAAGATGATCATCAAATTCTTGGCTTAAATACTCACCACCTCGATCCGATCGAAGTGTTTTGATAGTTTTACCAAGTTAATTTTGCACTTCATTTTGAAACGTTCGAAACATCTCAAATGATTCAGCTTTATGTTTCATAAGATATACATTACCAGATCTCTTTGAAATCATCATAAATGTAATGAAGTATCGATAACCTCCTCTAGCCATTGTGTTTATAGGACCGCATACATCGGTATGTATTAGACCCAATAAATCACTTGCCCTTTCACCGTGTCCAGTAAAGGAACTTTTAGTCATCTTGCCCAGTAAACCAGATACGCACGTTTCATATGTTTCTAAATCAAATGAATCTAGAAGCCCATCTTTATGGAGCTTCATTATGCGTTTCTCGTTTATGTGTCTGAGACGACAATGCCAATGATAGGTTTGATTACAGAAATGACAATTTTCTTCCTTTTCTTTTGGGTGTTTTGAAGCAGGAACAGGTCGGGTCTTGACTTGTTCCATAGGCTTTGCGACAGGTGCGGCAACAGCCTTGGCAACTCTAGCCTTGCCTTTGCTATTCTTCTTCATTCTCTTTCCCTTTTAGACCATCAACATATTGCTAGAAGGTTTCTTGATATTTTGTTCAGCAGCTTTGAGCATCAAATGCAACTCCAAAATTGATTTCTCCATATTATTAATATTGTAGTTCATCACAAATTGTGAGTAACTTTCTGGTAATGTATTCAGGATCAAATCCGTAGCCAACTCTTGGCTTATGGGAAATCTGAGTCTATCAAGCTGGTCAACATAGCCCTTCATCTTCAGAACATGAGGACTAACTGACGCACCCTCAGTCATCTTGCAAGAATGTAGGTTTTTGACTGTCTCGAACCTTTCTTGCCTAGCTTGTTGTTGGAACATTTCCTTCGGCGTTATAGCCATGTCATAGGCTTCCATTAGTTCCATGTCCTTCTGAAGTTCAGGAACCATAGTTGCCAGCATAATACATTCAACATCGGTAGAATCGTTGACATGTTTATTATGCGCATCCTTCACAAATTTTCGTAGCATTGGGTGGTGGGTCCTCGGGATTGGAGCATCCAGGACATACAACTTGCGTTCATGCTTAAGAACAATTCTCAAGTTTCGAACCAGTCAAGAAAGTTAGTCCCGAGATAGCTTATCCTTCTCAAGGATGGATCGCGATTCTGAGGGGATTATTGTTACTTGAAGAGGCCATTGATCTACAATAAAGATTATGCAAAGTTTATTTTAGTTTAGAGGAATAGACTCCCACTAAATTAACAACCCTCCTAAAACGTACTATTTATTTAGGGGACTAAAATCTATATTTCACCTAATTCTATGACAGCTATGGCATGAAACACAGAACTAGATTATTTAGGTAGGTAACAATTACCAATTACATCTTATGTAATTTTTAGATCCTTTTATGAGATACGAGACATCTTATGTCTTAACATGTTTTTATCTCATCATTTGCCTAAAGCACAAAACTATTTTGATGGCTTTATTAAGTCGGACCATTTTAAACATTAAGGTAACTCTTACCCAACTTGTCTCACCAAGATAACACAATACACCCAACTATGGCTGAAACTATATTAGTGTGATCGAGATCTTGACAAGTGTTTAAAATGGATGGCACGAGACTTAAAATTTAGTAGAGGGATTTTATTCAGTTTTAGTGATTTTATGTAAACAATGAAATATCATATATTTTATTGATTTGTTCAATCACTAAACAATTTGGAATTTTTTTTTTTTTAGAAGAATCTCAATTCCAAAAATTAAAATTCGCTATAGAAAATCATAATTTTTCGCTGATTTTATTATCATAAATTAACCCCTTAATTTATTCGAAATTAAGTCGATTAAAACATTTTAATTAACCCGGGCCCACATCTAACTAATCATCTTATCATAATCCAATTAGGATTTAAGATATTTGAATCCTAGTATATCACCAATAACAAGATTCTTGATATTTATCTCCTATTCTAATTTGTTATCTATCTTTATCAAATAGAAACTTCATAACAAATAGATATAACAAGATAAATAATTAATTTCGAAAATTATTTATTTATTTTGGATTTAAGATATTTGAATCCTAGTATATCGCCAATAACAAGATTCTTGATATTTATCTCTTATTCTAATTTGTTATCTATCTTTATCAAATAGAAACTTCATAACAAAATAGATATAACAAGATAAATAAATAATTTCGAAAATTAATTATTTATTTTGGATTTAAGATATTTGAATCCTAGTATATCACCAATAACAAGATTCTTGATATTTATCTCTTATTCTAATTTGTTATCTATCTTTATCAAATACAAACTTCATAACAAAATAGATATAACGAGATAAATAATTAATTTCGAAAATTATTTATTTATTTTGGATTTAAGATATTTGAATCCTAGTATATCGCCAATAACAAGATTCTTGATATTTATCTCTTATTCTAATTTGTTATCTATCTTTATCAAATAGAAACTTCATAACAAAATAGATATAACAAGATAAATAATTAATTTCGAAAATTATTTATTTATTTTGGATTCAAGATATTTGAATCCTAGTATATCACTAATAACAAGATTCTTGATATTTATCTCATATTCTAATTTGTTATCTATCTTTATCAAATAGAAACTTCATAACAAAACAGATATAACAAGATAAATAAATAATTTTAAAAATTAATTATTTGCAATTTCGGTCTTCATCCAAATAATCACAAACATGTAATTGAATCATGAACTACTATCCCAATCGAACTTAATGGTGTCATGGATCATAGAACACGAAACTCAATTCATTAAAATTATTCGAATTAACCTAACATGGTTACTAGCATGTACGAAACTAATTTCAATTAAATAACGAATATATGTATCATATACACAAAACATGATAATAAATCTCAAAGACAACTTATGTATTTCACATATACATCAACTATTATCATGCTTTCAATCATATATCATGTATATATCAGAAGAAAACATGCAATGAATTTAATGGAATCGAACTCGAAGGCTCTGATACCACTGTTGGGTTTTGGGGTTCATACGCAGCGGAGATTACAAAATAATTTTGACAAAAACCCCAACAGGATCCGAATCTAATTCCATTAAAAATGTTTAAACCATAAAAATTTAATCATACCTCAGTCGCAATGTACCTTTCTGAAGGTTAATCGATCTCTAAGGCGCTGCCAACGACGAACGCCCTCTACCAGTAGTCCACACACGAACGGCGGCCGAGATTCAAAGTGCTAGCTTCGAGAGAATACCAAACTTTTTGTTTTTCTCCAAAACGATCCAGAGCATACCAAAAAACCCCCTAAGTCGTTTCTGAAACGATAATAGAGTTTCAGCCTTTTGATCTTTCGTACGTGTGTTCTAACTTAAAGCGTCTATTTATAGAACCCTTGTATATAGACGGTTAAGTAAATTACACATATACCCTTACTTAAAGAAGTATAAGTGTAATACACCACAGGGACATTTCTGTCATAAATTTTATCACGTAAAATTCATTTTTCTGAATCATCTTAAAATCTCGCAAAACCATTCTTAGTGTGCGACCCAATAGGCTCATACAACGTTGGCAGTGTACCGAAACACATTTTGGTATACAAGTCATAAGCAGTCTCTAGCAAGACATTATGACTACCCAAGTTGTACGAATATCAAATCGATACAACCTAATCAATAGTGTATATAACATCCTTTTGTCACACGATATCCTTTTGATCAAACATAAGGCATGGAATTGTCATCCAACATGTTCAATCGTACTAGTCTCGATCTCTAGGTAGAAAAACATCCAAGTGACATTGATCAATATCAATTCACTTAGACTAGGCCTTTTAGCAGTCTAACACATTGAGGGATCCACTAGATATCTCTCTTTATATGAGAGGGACAAATTCTATCTCGATTACACAACTTCATCACATTGCTCACACAGTAACCAATCACAACCTTTATAATCGTCCGGTTAAAGACAACGTTTGATTGTGTCAAATTACTGTGTTCCTAATGTTGAAGTCTCTGGCAATCTCAAGTCAGAGGACTGAAAAATATACCTATCATGAGAAACAACCGACTTAATCCATGTGATGTTCTCTAGCGGGTCGGTCCAGTACTTTGTTCCCTAACAAATACTCGTGATCTTGATTCGTATCCCTATACGTATAATCATCATATGATCATCAATCAAGACTCATACTAGTCTTAACTCATTATAGTTCCCAGTATAATGATCGACTAGGGACATTTAAGATATTTTCGTAAATACCCATGGATCTTATTATAATGTAAACATGCAAATTAATTATAATAAACAGCAAATGAAATCCTCTATTTTATTAACTAAAAGTATTCATAAAGACATTTATGGATTGACCTAGGGCACATGCCCCAACAGCTGCTCTATTAGCTCATCATCAGAATCGATGTATCTCGGAGGTGACCCACACCGCCGTAGCGTGGCATCTGAAATTGTACCCAGTTTCACATCATATTCATCACTATGGAAATGGACCGATGCTTGCTTACAAAGAAGAGTGATTATCCATGGATGATAAAAGACTTTCATTGGCGAACCAAGAAAAAAACTTTTTAATGAGCGCGTAATGACTTCTCCAAGTTCTACATCATCTCCTACTAAAATATGCGCCGACAGAGTGGAGCGCTCAAGTGTGATTTCACTCGTGTTCCCGAATGGCATTAAGGTTTCACATATGAAAAGGAGCCAAATTGGCGGGACCGCCGTATATTTTATGTGGTTAACTGTTGATCAGTAACTTCATCCTTACTCATTTTCCATACCGCTCTCCCTGGAACATAAATAATATCTGCAATTTATTGTTGGGTGTAATTCCTAGGATGTCGTGGAAAGTAGGACTTTGTTGAATCCAATGGTATGCCAAGAGCCCTATTCACTGTCATACTAGTAATTAGAACTTGCACACCTCTCACCCATACTGACTTACTTAAACATGCATGGTATCCATTTGCGTAAGATTCAAATGTGGCTCACTAGAAGCCAGGACCTTATCATTGTCTCGCCCAAGAGCTACATTTATCTAATTAAGTTGAGCCACAATGTCCAAAATATGCTTTTTATACTTGTTGGACATAGTAAAAAGGTGCTCATGCTTGATTTTTTATGAAAAGTACTTCATATACCTCGTGTTTGCCTCTTTATTAAGGTAATAATCAATCTCCACTTCGTCAGGTTCAGATTAAGATTCAACAACTTGACGACGCGAATGGGGGGGTTGGATTATCGACAGTTTAGATCGAGAAGCTCGTGAAGTACTCATCCTGAGAAGAAAAAAAATGAATTGGTAAGTCCAAGTATGAATAAGATAAAAACACAAGATACGAGCTGAGATAAGTGAGAGTCCCTAGTAATATCGATCATAGGCACAAATATTTTATTCATCTATGAACAAACATATGAAGTGAGGTAAAATACTAGATAAAAAATAGTTGCATGGTCTCTTGTACCATATTATTTTATATAGCATGTCATAACAAAAGTTCCCCCAAACTTAAGTAAAAGTGCGTAATGCAAAGTCTTAACCTCAAAAATTGCTATTCATGGAAGTATTACCCTTTGCAAAGTGGATATAATTGGATATATTGAATGCAATTTAACAAGCACCAAAATTGATCATAGAGTAGGAGCAAACAAGCATATGAACAAAGCAATGGAACCAACAAGGAAACAAGGCAATTGGAACATATTTGAAGCACCCACGCACGATTCCACAATGTCTATGAGAGACACTCAATGAATTGAACAACATAGTGTCATTAAGGCATTTAATCAAACACTTGATAAGCGAGTAGAACGCACATATATAAATCTCCAATTATTTCAAAAAATAGTTACAAATAGACCTTGACCTCTTCTCTTCTTGATTCTCAACCATGTTAGCCTCTTGTTGTTGTTGCTCATGCGTCTCCTCTATAAAATTTTGGAAAGATATATCAAACTCGGGGTCAAGTTCCATCACGATCTCTTCGTCAATTTGCATAGAACCAAAACACCTGAAACAACAATGAAGAGAAAATCAAGTGTGGATAGTTATTAAAATTAAACAAAAAGAATAAACAAATGTTACCGAAAATAAAACCCTAAACAAACTATCCTAATTAAACTAAAAATTAGCTATCGTCCCCGGCAATGGCGCCAAAAACTTGACAGCTACCGCAAATGTATGGAAATCGCCAAAGTAATAGTGGCAGTGACTCGTGTTGGTGTCGTGTATATCATATCACATTGATTTTGGGTTTGTAAATGAAAGTAAATAACTAAATTAATCTAACTACTAATAAGCAATTAAAAGAGGTCTTAAGCTATGGAGAGAACGTCCTAGGGAATCTAATTCACCTAATTTGTATCCTTTAAGTCTAATGTAATTAGAAAGTCTCCCAATTCGTGTGATGATAGACGAAATTCCTAAAATTCACTCTATCTCGAGGTCTCGGTGATGGAGAGTCTAGCATCTCACTCAGACTCCACTGGTCAATGTGAGTAATGTAAGTGAGATGTCGCATTAAGCACCAATTTCATTGCCTTCATAGTCAATGACAATCGGTCAACGCGCCATATGTTCTAAGTTTGTGTTTCCTCAAATCTAGGTTCAAAAGGCCCGATGGTCACGGTGACTCTCTAACCTTATGTTCTACACTGACTTGATTAAGGTAAGTATAGCATAGCACACTTGAATACACAAATCAACACATCGTATTGAAAAACAAACACATTCACATTAAAACCAAACCCCTATAATAAAAGGGATTACCCCATAAGTACGTTCAATTCAACACAAAACATGATGGAAAAGCAAGAAAACATGAATTCAAACCTCAAGTTTAGATGAAACACAAGATTTGAAATTCAATCTTCAAATCTCCATATGTCTCTTATGAAGTTCTACAAAACAAAAGATCTTTCCTTATATCTCTCACACCCATATATATAGTCTGAAGGTATTTTGGTCCAACATAATGGGCACAAAACCTTAAAAAACATCCAAAAATGACCCTAGCTAATGGCAGCATCGTGGCGCCATGCTCGATGTCGCATACTGATGATATGACTCAATTAGTGACAAAATGGCCCTTGTTATGGGCGCCACAACGCCCAAGTCTGGCGTCATGGCGCCAGTGGTGGCGCCCATATGAGATGACGTCGTGGATTTGGCACTGTGGCGCCAGGTCCAACAAAGAGGGAAAATTTTGGGTAGAGAGTGAGGCACTGCTGTACACATTTTTTTTATCTTTTTCTTTTCTTACTTTCCAGACTCGCTCCACCTGATTTCACTTCACCCGATCTGTCGTTCAATTGCTTTGTCTTTTAAACCTAATACACCAAAAAAATGCACTAAATAAGTCTCCAATCATCCACAGCTTAGACACTTATTAGAAAAGTAATGAAGGAAATCTCAAGAAACATATATTTGGAGGATCATCGGGTGGCCATGCACTCTTTGGTATAGCTTCGAAGACCACTACACATTCACGTTTCCCCACACCTTTAGCTACTTGGAATGGGACATTTAAGTCACCACTTCTATCGTAGTAGCCGCAGCAGAGTGAAGGTAGAGGGCTGAGGTTGAGTGCATCTACGAGTATCTTGCCACCACTTCTGAATTACTGAAAGTTGCATATATTATGTTCCCAGTGTGGGGAAGTGGGACATTATAGGAGCCAATGCCACAACCTGCCACCATTTGTGAGGACTGTACCTCCAGTTGGTTGAGGAGGAGTCCATGTAGTAGCTGAGCATGACCAAGAGAACTTGTGAGGAATAGTAGTAGGTACGTGCTCCTATTTTAGTGATAAGACTAGTAAACAATTTTTAATTTGAGGTCTACCATTTTACTCTTATTGAAAAATGGTGCATTAGGGTTGTATAGGCCAGAATGAAACTCGATAAAAAAATAATATCATTAATGGATGTTCTATGAAGATGGACCGTTTTATCAAGAGTTTGGTTCAATTTGGTGAATAATCGAATCGAAAAAGAGCACAAGAAGTTAAAACATGTCAAAACAGAGATTTCATGAATTGATAAATAAAAAGAAATTAAGATGATGACAAGCAGCTGAGGGTTTATATAAATAGAAAAAAAAATCTCATTTCAAAACAAACATAACATTTTTTTTTACTTTCATTCCCCAACCCTCTCAATTTAGTCTTTCACTTCACGAACTCTCGACATCTGATCTTTACACGGTTACTTTCCGTAAAACTATATAGCATCATGAGACGGTTAGTTCGAGCTATGTTTCTGCAGTGGAAATGAGGTATACAGCTGAAAATTTGATAAATTACAAATTCAAGGCATTTTCAAAAATTCAATTTGAATTCCCACGATTTCTCTATTTCTCTTGTTAGGTTTCAATGGAAATTGGTATAAATCATTGTGAATTGATGTATTGGGTTGATTTAGATCAATTTGCGATAGGTTCCATTAGCATGGGTTAGGGTTTTGATGAATTGAACAAATTCGATTCAGTTGATAACTATTTTGGAGATGTTTTTATAGTTGATATTGATTTACATTGGATTTCTTGATGAATCAATTATTAGTTTTAATCTAATTTTACTCGATTGGTTGTGGAAATATTTTTAGGTTGGTATCCAGTGGTTTCGAGGTGTTTTTCATCGAGTTTTTAGGATTTAATTGCAAAAATATTTATTTGGAGAAGCTTTTCATTTCAAAATAAATAAAGTTTACCTAGTTGACTTGCCATATTAGAAATTCATAACTTCTTCGTTGGTGATCTGATTTGAGTGTGCTTGGCGTCTATGGAAGCTAGGACATGAGTATTACAAGTCCTTTTAGGCCATCATGAAAAATACTGAGGTTTTTAAGGTTAAAGACTTACCCAAAGTTGGCTAGTTGAATGTCAATTGAAATAGTTATATAAATTAATATTTGTGGAAACTATTCTCAAGTGTACTTTGGCCATAACTTTCACTGAATTTAATGATTTGGTTTCACTTAATGCTTAACGCATAGTATAATTGGATATGCAAGGAAGCTATTGGAAACATTTTCAAGGTGATCTAATGCTTCGAGGACCCTGAAATTAAGTTCTAAGTTGTTGGTTGTAAATAAACCCTACAATGATCTTTACTATTTGTAAAATATCTTTGTACTTGTAATTGCATTATAGTTTGCATTACGTTTCAACATTCTTGTGCACGGAGATAATGAGGGGGATAAGCTTGTTTCAGAGTCTAATTTGCTTTAAATTAGATTTCAATCCCACCTCAAATGTCAGCTAGTTAGACTAGTTCTGAAGTTAAACATCGATGAGTTATCTCTACATTTCATGATATCTTAATATTATCTTTGTACTATTATTGGAAGTGGATATCTAATTATAGTTAGGACACAAAAAAGTGGATTCCATGTCATTTTGACGCATATATCTTATTGATTATTCGGAAATGCAATTACATATCTCCATGATCAGACTAATAATTGTAGGAGTATAGAGTAGTTTATATATTTACTTACCTCACATCTTTGAGTTGTTTTTGATGATGTCAGATGATATATGAAAACAACAGAAAAATGAATAAGACTCGAAGATTATTGTGATTGTTTTCAAAATTTAACATAAGTTCTTATTTTAAATTGTTTATATATAGATATATCATTTTGGGATTATGGGGATGATTGTAGGATTTGAAGTTTCGTTGAATGGTTATGAGAGAGTTATAAGTTAGTTTATAATATGTTACGAAGTTTATGTATCAATTTCGGTCTATTTGGAATTGTAAAGTTATAATTAAGCTATTAGAGACTCTAAGTTAGTTTTTTTTTTTTTAATTTAATATATATCATGAACTGGGGGAGTTGTGAGTCTTCAAGGCTTCTCCCCATTCTGTTGTTTATTAGGTGAACGTTTTTTGGCATGCTACTTTAAGTGGAGGTGCTACCGAAATTTTTACAAAATATGGATATGATTTCTTAATTTCCTCCAATTGAACAAATCATGAATTGAGTTTCATTGAGGATATAAATTTAGTTTTTGAGCATTATGAAAGATCTAAATGAAAAGTATTTTAAGGTTAAAGTTAAAAAAATAGATTAGGCTGACTATATTATTAGAGGATTGGTAATATAGGTCGATCAATCATCTTAATAACGAGGGGGCTGACAAATTTTGTATTATAGCCTAGGTTTGGCTCAATTTGGGGATAAAATTTGGTTGGAAACTAAAGATTGATTTAGCGCAATTAGTTGGGAAGTGACTGTGAGCTGAGATATTTGGTTAATTTGTTATGCTTGTTTTATATGTTTGTATTATCACTAGATATGCGATGGGAAGTTTATTCTCATTGTCTGTTCGATACTTAACTTGTGAGGTGTAACAAGTTGAATACAAACCCATAATAAAAAAGAGAATTAACTTATGAAACAAAATTGAACGTGATTGGATGTGAAATGGACTTGTGAAGCTCGAATTCACAAAGTTGTAAATATTTTGATACCAATATAGCTAATCAAAATATCATTTATGAAACCAATAGGAAATTGGTTGAAAGGGAAGTTTATTGGTTTATGTACGTAAGTACTAAACATGAAGTCCTTTAAAATTGAAAGTATCGAACAATTACAATTATGAAATGCTTAGGAAGATGTTGGAAAATACTTAGATAAAGATTCAAACGATTGAGAATTGTTTGAAAAACATAAAATGAAATTGAGACTAGTGGGAAGCACAATATACGAATTATCTTAGATTTTCGAATAAGGTTAATACTGGTTACGTGGTTAACTAGAAAAAACATATTATATGAAGTATTAGTTGAATTCATAAACAATTGAGAGCTGCTTCCAAAAGTGTCTCAAAAGTAAAGAAAATGGAGACAAGATGTTTCAAAAATAGAAGTTGTTTAGCCAAATTAAGTTTTGACTTGGAAATCATACTTGTATTGTGATTAAATCAGTCAAATTATCTAAGTCGGTTTCTATTAAACTAAAATACTTTGAAGCAAAGTATTGTCTCTTTTTCAAAACAAAATAAAAAGTAAAATAGGAATAGAAACATGGTTTAAAACAATCAAACAATTTCTAAAAAAAAAGTACTTAAAATTTTGATTGTTTATTACTCAAGTTACTTATTCATAAGCGACGAGTATAATAGTTCTATGAGTTGAATAAAATAATAATAAAACAAATGGTAATATACGAGTTAGATGTAATCTTTGCTAACACCAGATTAGAAGTTGTAATTAAACAAAGATCAGTAAAATTTCTAACTTTAAAATGAAAGGTGTAGCTATTAAATAAAACACAAGTAGTTGTGTTTTGAAATTTAAAGTACTCAATAGTCACTTTTAATCAAATTAACTAATGATTCATATCACTACCACCTAAAATAAAACCAATGAAGATATAGATGTACTAATTAAATATCAGTAAGTGATTGGTATAGAATATCAATGTAAGCTCCTATATTGAGAGAACTTCCATTGATATGAATTAAATGATTAAAACAACATCCTTTAAGAGTTTAATTAGTCATTTTGGTTAATCAAGGTATTGGAAATTCGAGTTCTTCTATCTCTTAAGTTGAACAACAATATACAAATGAAATCAACAAAAAATGAATTGATTAATAGTAAGATAGTTTAATATGTTATAGTCTCTTAGAAGTATCAAAATGATTTTTGAGAAAAGAAAAGGCAAAAAATCATAGACAAATGGAAACAACTTAAGGCGATAACAAACAATAGAACTATTTGAGTCGTAAAATTTCTTTCTTTTGAATTAAGAATAGCTTATAAAGGCTTCAATTGATTGAATGATCATAAGAAGTCACATCATACCTAGCTATATTTTTGAAAAGTAAAGAAATATAAATTATTGTTCTAAGTCAGGACTAAAGAGCTATAAGGGGTTTAGGTATTCAGAGAAAGTTATGGAAAGTTTGTAAATGGACTGAGAATGAGATAAATGAGAGAATAACTAAGATTGATAAAAATGGAACCGAATAGACTTTGTTTCTTAATAACAATTCATTCATAGTGCAGAAGACTGGTGTAAGGGCTCCCCTCATCTTTGAGTAAAAGAATGAATTGTTAGGTTTGGTATAATAGAATCTACGAAGTTTCGTCGGAGTCAATTGGAAGGTTAAGAATAGGCAAACAAATGGTCAAGATTTTTTCGCATTAGTATGAAAAGGGAAATTTTGAGTCAATGAGTCCCTATCAAATCAGAATTTTAAACTATAAGTTTAATTAAATTTAATATATCTTCCCAAAGATCTTACGAGAAGTCAAACTCCAAATATTGAAAGTTTCGAATCAAAGTAATATACAAAAGATATTAGTGAATATATTGTACATTAGTTCAAATATAAACATGATTTGTTAGTATGGAGTTTGAAGCACTAGGTTATATTAAATTGGAGTCGATGTAAGATGCCTGCATGGATGATGAAAATACAAATGAAATAAAAAGATATGCATAACTTATATTTCAGTTAGTCTGTATCATCCATTATGGTTTGGGTTAGTAAATAGAGGACATCATATCCGACTTAATATGTTTGAATTATTGTGTATTCTTCCACTGTAATTTGAAAAAAATTCAGAAGTATGTATTCGGTAGAGATGGAAAAGGGATAGCATATTTATAACTTGTATGTCATATAAATTAAAAGTTATACTAAGACAATAAAATCATTGAATATGTTGATATCTCTGTTTAGAAATGTATATCTACTCAGGTTAAGTACAATTGAGTTTATTCAGGTCATGAGAGAAGTTTCATGAATAGTAAGGGATTAAGACCTAAAATTATATGAGATCTTAGTAATTTAATAGAATAAAGTCCTTGGTGAACTCATGAATAGAGAATGATTCGACGAAGTTGGAAAATCCATAAATTTCCTAACTAGTCAAATAAAAAGTTAAGTGAATTGGCTAAGGAGTTGGAATTGATAATTACTTTCTAGTGTATGACTTAAATAATATTTTGGGTAGACGTATAGAGAATGAGTGAGAGTTGCACAATTTGTTAAGTTTCATTTTTTGATCAAATTGTAATTTGAGATCTTTTGTCATGGGATGACAAATGTAATTTGAGATCTATTGTCATGGGATGACTTGTATAATTCTAGGTTTTTGCTGAGATACGCTAAAATGATGATGGATCAGATAGATACATAACTCTACTTTAGTATCTTATGTTGTGCTCATATATTATTTGTATCATTATATATTTAAACTAATGATAGTCTAAGAATTGATCGGCCGACAAGTCCAATTAGGGATGATTAGCGATGATAAAGTAAATTGGGATGTATATACCAAAAATTAATGGATAAGGAAAGAATTATCAACGGTTTGTAGAATTTCTATTCGTTAAGAATGAGTAGTTCCATGTGAAAACCAAGATAAGATAGATCTTGCTATGTATTGATGTTTGAATGAGATTTAAGGCATGAAATATGAAGTAAAGTAAATTGTATCCGATATTCCACAAAGTTGATTGTTTAAATCATCAATAATTCACGAAATGCCAAGATTGTTAAGAGAAAATTTGTTATAACTTTTCATTAAACAAAGAATTTGGAAATGAAAAGTAGAAGCGTTTATGATTCTACCATCGAGTTGTTGCATATGACGAAGGTAATTAGTTATATATGAAAGATCATTTTCTCATATCTCTTTTGGTTCTGACGCGCGTCGAATGCATCAATAAAATCAAAAATTCCTAAACCAACTATATTGTAGAATAGTGGAAAAGGGTCAATCCCTCAGAGATTGGTGGTCTTTCTAAGGTTAAAAATAATGAAAAGGAAAAATCGGGGGCTTTGAAATAAATTAACTAGCTAAACTAACTAAGCTAACTAAATAAAATAATAAAATAACTTTCAAAACAATTAATGGGCACATAAGTAACACCTAGGTCTACAGATCCACAAATCAAGATTAAGATTCAATGGAAATTATGGTCTTCAATCTTTCCCACAAAGTTATTAATTTAAGTTCTCTTAGATTAGCTATAGAAAATAAGCATCCGCCAAAAATTCCTCGTTCCCCTAATCTCGATAACTAGGACGTCCGCCGCTAACTACTTCCCTAATTAATGCATAACCCTACCAATCCGCTAATCAGATTTAACACACTAACTGCAGTTATATGGATCTATGGGAATATTAATTATAAATAATCGGATCGCATCCGCTTCCAATTTAGCCAATATGCAATTGTTGCACACTCAAGAATCGAAAGGGTAACAGGTTAGTTTTCATCACTTTATTGGTCCAAAAGCAAAATTACACAGATATTAATGTTCCAAATAACTATAGGTTGTCCACCTAAAAGCATGCACTGGCCACAAACATGCTCTAGATCTAAACCATATTCATTAAAATCAACAACAATGAAATAGGAGAATTTAAACTAAATAAAATAATAAAATAAAAGATCTCACATAATATGCCATGAATTTATAATCTCGACTTGTTTCCCCATCGACCTAGGCAATTGTCAAGAGAGGTCGATGCTTAAAATATAATAGTCGGTGTTCCCTAATCATACCTAAGTTCCTAATATATAAACTACTAAAAATTGCTCTCGGGAGGTCAGAGAAACTAATTTTGGGTGTTACAGAGGTGACTCGTGCGCCAAGGAGCATCGTATGGTTGTTTTTAGGTTGAAAATAGGTTATGTCCACGTAGCGCATTGCAATTGGTTCATTTATTGCAGAGCAGCTAACGAGGCGTTCTCTTATTAGCTGGACCAGATCTTGTGATATAGTGTGCACGGGTATGAGAAGCTGGTTTGGTTCGATCACACAAATGTTGCATGAGATGAATGCACTGCACATACTTTGAGGGGTATCTATTGGCTGCTGAGGTGTGAGAGAATGTTGTTTTGCTGATGTGCGTTTATTATGCTTGCTGACATGGTAACACGGGATTAGTCGAGACTGCTTGCATGACGTGCTTGGAGAGGGTAAGCAGTTGACACTTGGTAGTTGGAAGAGAGAAGAATAGGTAGAATGATGCAGTTGTCCAATGGTAGAGTAACATGTGACGGTCTACTTGGTCCTCTGTCTCCTTTTCTGCCTATCGATTAAAACGTAAGTCGAGGCGAATTGCCTTGTATCCGATCACTGTGAGTAAATAATCCATTTTGAGTATTTTTCACCACGAATTCAACCTTGCACTCCATTTTACCTGAAAATAACCAAAAAATATAATTTAATATATATTTTAGAGACATTTCACATTAAATATATTAAAATAAAGTACTAAAAACCTATAAATATTGATTTACCAAATACCCCCAAACTCAAGACTTTGCACATCCTGAGCGAAGTTATTGATGAAAACATAGACCAAACTAGACTCCTAATATAAATATGCATTAACCTAATTAATCATATACCTGACTCAAAATTCATGGAGTTCCTGTGTTTTACATAGTTACCAAGTTAACAAACCACTCAAGAAATTTTGGAGTTATGATACGTCAAGAATCGCAATCCAAACACAATTAAGATCCCACTTTCAAGACAAAGACTCGGTCAAAACAAAGCCAATCAACTACTCATAAGTTTTCTTGGTTTATACATTAAAGCACGCAAGTTTAAATATCTCACTTAATCTAGTGAAAGCGCTCGAGCCAAATCTTTTATTTGAGGAGTTTCACAACTTCCGCCTTTATTTATTTTTTTATTCTTTTTTTTCATTTTTTTCTGCAAAACTTTTTCAATTAATACGGTCCCTGCTCCATTTCCTATGAACTGATTTTCACACTTTTTCCCACCACAAATTTCCCTGCTCCATTTCCTATAGAAACCTGTGGGACTCTCTATATTAACAAAAATACTCATGTTTGCCCTTCTCACTTTCACTATAATCAAGCAAATTCCCCGGTATGGGTTCAAATAATACCACTTGCACAAATTTGACCGTCTACGCATTTTCGTTATCTAGCACAAAGTTTAACCATCAAGTAAGTTCATAATCATAAAATCATAAAATGCGGGGTACGGGCTTGATTGATTGTTTCTCCTAATTTTCCACAAGTTTCAAGTCAAAATGGTAACCACAATATACTCATCCACAACCAAAGGCATGAAACAAAGTTTCAGGTGATCTATGCAATAAAAAAAAACTATACTAAATACATGCATGAAAGTGTATCAAACCCAAGTGAAATGGGAGAGAAATATGAAGGGAGAAGAAATGAAAGAAATGGAAGAAATAATATAAAACACCACCATTACCATCCGATATCCGCATATAACTACATAAAAATAAAAAATTAAATGATATCACCTGCGGTCTTTCACAAAGAATCCATCCAAAGTCCAACCACAATCCCTAAAATACCTCAAACTTGTTTTGAACCTTGTCCTCAAGGTTCAAAACAAGTCGAGACATCCATCCAACAAAAAGAAAAAGAATGGAACATGGAGAAAGAATATGAAGATGATACAAATACATGCAAAACAAAAAGTCTCTAAAAACTAATGAACGCACAAAATCTCTCATGTGTAGGTGACTAAGAAAACTATGAAAGAACAATCATAACAAAAGCAATAACTAGTAAACATATGAGTTAACTGAAAATATTCCTATCAAATTTTGCGCCCGAAGTCTTTCAACTAAGGGTGAAATCAACAAGATGATGGAATGAAGCATAGGGTTTTGGGTCTACTCAAAGACTCACCACTGATACGGCGACTTAAGTTGGACATGTCCCAACCAAGTCTCAAAACATCTAAAATCCTATAAACATGTTAATTCTTCAAAAAAATGCTCAAATTATGCTAAAAAATGTAATCCAAAATCAAACCTAGAAAAACCCAGTGGTTCTCGAACATATTAAAATAAATAATAATAAATAAATAAATAAATAAAAACACCAAAGAAAGAAAACCAATCCCCGGCAACGACGCCAAAAATTGACGCGCGTCAAACTCGTCAATACAACAACATAGCCTCAATCCCAAATTAACTAGGGTCGACTACAGAGATCAAAATTTTCCATTATGCTCAATTAAGTGCAATTGATTGTGAGCTTTTCAAACCATTCAAAACCCTCCTAATTAATGCATCCCATGTTAAATTTGTTTTGCCCCTACCTCGTCGAATTTTTACAGTTTCTATTGAGTCAAGTTTTCTAGTTGGGGCTTTTATAGGCCGTCTTTGCAGGTGACCAAACCACCGCAACTGCCATTCCCTAATCTTTGTATCAATTGGTGCTACTCCTACTTGTCTTTGAATTTCTATATTTCTTATTCTATCTTTATGAGTTTTACCACACATCCACCTAAGCATCCTCATTTTTGCTACGTTCATTTTATATAATTGTTGTTGCTTTTCCGCCCAACATTCACTTCCATATAGCATAGCTAGCCTAATTACGGTCCTATAAAATTTTTCCTTTAACTTAGTAGGAACATTTTGATCACAAATCACCCCTGTTGCACTTCGCCATTTCTTCCATCCAGTTTGAATTCTATGTGTGATATCATTCTCAATGTTACCATCATTTTGTATGTTTGATCCTATGTATCTAAAGTAGTTTACCTTAGAAGCTTCTACTTCCCCTAATTTTACCACTCCGTCATCTCGATGTCTAGTTTTTCTAAACTCACAGTGCATGTATTCGATTTTTGTCCTACTCAACTTAAACCCTTTAGATTTTAATGTATTCCTCTAGAGTTCTAATTTCCTATTCACTCCATCTTTTGTTTCAACTACTAAGACAATATCATTTGCAAATAGCATACACCATGGTATATCTTCTTGAATATATCTAGTTAGTTCATCCATAACTAAAGTAAATAGCTACGGGCTTAAAGCCGATCCTTGATGTAGTCCTATAGTAATGAGAAATTTTTTTGTAGCTCCTTCAAATGTCTTTATACTCGTTATTACTCCATCATATATATCCTTAATAGTGTCTATGTATCTAGCATGCACTCTTTTTCTTTTTAGAACCCACCAAAGAACATCTCTGAGGACCCTATCATATATTTTTTCTAAATCTACGAATATCATATGAAGATCTTTTTTCTTTTCTCTATATTTTTCTAACAATCATCTTACAAGAAAAATCGCCTCCATAGTTGAGCTCCCAGGCATAAAACCAAATTGGTTCTCTGATATTGGTGTTTCTATCCTTAGCCTATTGTCAATTATCCTCTCCCAACGTTTCATAGTGTGACTCATAAGTTTAATTCCTTAGTAGTTTTAGAAAATTTGAATGTCTCATTTGTTTTTGAAGATTGGCACAAACGTGCTTCTTCTCCAATCTATTGGCATCCATTTTGATTTTAAAATTTTATTGAAAAGTTTTGTTAACCAAGTCAATCCAATTTCTCCTAAGCATTTTCAGACCTTCACGGGTATTTCATCTGGGCTATACGCTTTTTCTATTTTCATTCTTTTCAATGCCTCTTTAACTTCTACAATTCATATTATGCCATCGTCTTAGTTTAATTTCAAGTATTACTTACTTATGTTGGGTAGTAAGTACTTCACCAGGCATTACTTTGCAGTCTCTACATATTTTTCTATCTATTTTTCTTGTTAAAAAAAAATCTATTTAACTCTTGTTATGACCACTACTAAAAGTAATTATATGCGACTCCCACTTCCGAAAACTAGTATTTGCTAACAAAAGATCGTATGTTAAAGCAAATTCTAAGATTAATTCACCTTCTTCATTTCTATTATCGTAACCAAAACCTCCATGAACTCTCTCAAACCCATCGTTACTTGCCCCGACATGCCCATTTAAACCTCCTCGAATAAAAACTTTTTCATCTAATGGTATACTTTGCATAAATCCATCCATATTGCCCCAAAAATTGCGCTTGATGCTTTCGCTTAATCTTACTTATGGTGCATAGGCGCTAAGTATGTTAATTTTTTCGTCTCCAATAATTAATTTAACTAGAATCAATCTATCCTTCATTCTTTTAACCTCTACAACCTTATCCTTATAATCATTATCCACCACGATTCCCACTACATTGCATTTTCTATCTATACCAGTGTTTCACAATTTAAACCCTGTACTTCCTATTTCTCTACTCTTTTCTCCTACCCATTTTGTCTCTTAGAGGCAAGCAATATTGACTCTCCTTCTAATCATGGCATCTACTAGTTCTATTGACTTTCCCGTAAGTGTTCCTTTGTTCCATGTTCCTAAACAAATTTTTTCTCTCCTTTGTATTTGTTTTCATTTTCTATTTATATTTTGTCTAAAAGATCTAGTATCCATATCTATGATATTTTTTTTCGTGTTTGGTTTGAACTAGCTTCTTTACCCACACCCGTCCTTTGTGTTAGAACCTTTGCACATTTTTCTTCACATCCAAGCAACGATGAGAAGGGTCTAGCTTTTTTACCCACACACATCCTATGTATGGGAACCCTTTCTCATTTTTTTCACGCCCAGGCGGCGATGTGAAACACACCCTTGCTCATTTCTCACTACACCCGGGCTTCGATGCTGCGTTTCACTAGGTGGGAACGCCCCAACGTTTATATGTGTTTAATCCATTTCATGAAAAGTGACAAAAGTTTTACGTTGGCTGTCAACCTATCGCAACCCTCCTCCATTTTTCAAGAATGAAAAATGAGCTTGAGGCCTCCATCCCCCACTTTTCGGATATGAAAAGAGTTTGGGACCTCCCTTACCCTATTTTCGGTATGAAAAAATGGGCGTCAGAGTCCTTCTCTTTTATCCGAACTTGGGATTGACTATGTTGCGCGCATAGTTTACAACATAGGTGGAGTTCGCCGAACGCGTCAATAAAATATAAAATTCCTAAACCAACTATTTTGTAGAATAGTGGCAAAAAGGTTGATCCCACAGAGATTGGTGGTCTTTATAAGGTTAAAAAAACAAAAAGGAAAAATCAAGGGTTTTGAAATAAAAAAATTAACTAAACTAACTAAACTAACTAAATAAAATAATAAAAATAACTCTCAAAACAATTAATGGGCACCTAAGTAACACCTAAGTCTACTGTTCCATAAATCAGGATCAAGATTTAGTGGCAATCATGGTCTTCAATCTTTCTTATTAATTTAAGTTCTCCTAGATTAGCTAGTGAAAATCGACATCAGCCAAAAATTTCTCGTTCCCCTAATCTCGATAGCCAATACGTACGCCATTAACTACTTCCCTAATAAATGTATAACCTTAGACATCCGCCGATCAAGTTTAACACACTAACTATAGTAATATGAATCTGTGGGAACATTAATCCTAAATAACTGTTCCTCATCCACTTCTGGATCGCATCCCTTTCTGATTTAACCTAGATTCAATTGTTGAACACTCAAGAACCGAAAGGGTTTTGCGGCAAACGAGTGAGTGTTCGTCACTTTATTGGTCCAAAAGCAAAATTACACGGATACTAATAGTCCAAATAACTATAGGTTGTCCACCTAAAAGTATGCACTAGCCACAAACATACCGTAGATTGAAACCATATTCATTAAAATCAATAAAAATGAAATACGAGAATTTAAACTGAATTAAATAATAAAATAAAAAGATCTCACATAATATGCCATGAATCCGTAATCCTGACTTGTTTCCCCCACCGACCTTTATTGCATGCATGACGTGCTTGGAGAGGGTGGGCTGCTGATGCTTTATAGCTGGAAAAGAGAAGAATTAGGAGATTGACGTGGTTATCGAATGGTAGAGTAATATGTGGCGATCTACTTGGTCTGTTGTCTCCTTTTCTACCCATCGATCAACATGTAACTCGAGGCAAATTGCCCGACATCCGATCACTACGACTAAATACTATATTTTGAGTATTTTCTGCCAAAAATTCAACCGCGAACTTCGCTTTACTTGAAAATGACCAAAATATATAATTAAATATATATTTTAGTGATTTTTCACATTAAATATATTGAAATAAAGTGCTAAAAACCTATAAATAACGACTTATCAGGTTTAATAACATGTAAGTTTAAATTTTGAGGATAAATTTTAATTAATTGAGAATAATTGTGAAATTCAAGAAGTTCATAAACTTGATTAGGCGACTAATTAAGTATTTTTGAATTTTACTTGGAGTTTAAGCATCCAAGGTAGGACCCACGTATTATTGACCAAAGATCATAAGGTGTATTTTATTTTTATGTGTTGTTTGCTTAGTATGTGTATTATATGGTATTTCATTGCGAAGTTGGGGTATGTTGAAGTGTATCCTCAGTTTTCAATACTCAGGGTGCATGTCTGAAGGGCACGAGTGAAAATAAATTATTAGTTGCTTGAAAACTAATTAAACAAGTGTTAGTCCTCACATAAGTATTTTGCCTTGGTTTACGCACAAGTTGGGATCGGTGGCAGTGTTAGATGAGAAAAAATGTTGGTGCAAGACCTTACCTTGAGGTTTATGTCGATTGGTTATGGTCGAGGTTAAGATTGAGTCCAAATTAGTGTAAGTTTGGTATAGTATGACAAGTGAATTGGTCCATAATGGTTTAGTATGTCATGGAAAAAATCAAGATTTTTAAGGTTTTGGTGTGACCAAAATCACTATTATGGGTGTTTTATGAAGATGGACTATTATTTTTTAGATTTTGGCCCAATTTGGTTGAAAATTGGATCAAAAATGAGTGTCGAAAGTTAAAGCACGTCAAAATAGAGATTTTTAGAATTAATAAATAAAAAGAAATTAAACTACTGACAAGCGGCTGAGAGATAATATATATACATAGAAAAAAAGAAAAGCACAACATGTTTTTACTTTCATTCCCTAACCCTCTTAATTCGGTCTTTCGCTCTATGATCTCCTGACATCTAATTTTTGCCTGGTTTTGTACAAAATTGTAGAGCATCAGAAGATGGTCAGTTCGAGCTAAGTTCGTGTGGTGGAAACAAGATATTCCGCTCAAATTTTGGTCACTTATCAATTCAAGACATTTTCTATTATTCATTTTTAATTCTCACAACTTCTCTATTTCTCTCACTGCGTTTCAATGGTAATTGGTAGAAGTCATTATGAATTGATGTATTGAGTTTATTTGGATCAATTTTGGATAGCTTCCACTGGTAAGGTTTAGGATTTTGATGAATTGAACTAATGTGATTTAATCGATAACTACTTTGGAGATGATTTTATAGTTGATATTGATTTACATTGGGTTTCTAAATAAATTGATTATTGGATTTGATCCAATTTGACTTCGCAGGTTGTAAAAATATTTCGATGTTAGTATTGAGTGATTTTGTGGTATTTGTTGTCGCGTTTTAAGGATTTAATTGCTCAAATATTGATTTGAGAAAGCTTTTCAGTTCAAAATAAATAAAGTTTGCTTAGTTGATAGGTCATATTGGAAAATTCATAACTTCTCCATCGGTGATCCGATTTGAGTGTTATTAGAGTCTATGGAAAGTAGGCCATGAGTACTACAAGTTCCTTTTAGATCATCATGAAAAAAATGAGGTTTTCAAAGTTAAAAAGTTACCCAAGTTGGCTAGTTAAAATGCAGTTGAAACAGTTATTTAAATTAATATTTTTGGAAACTATTCTCAAGTGACTTTGGCCATAACTTTCATTGGGTTTCGTGATTTGAGTTCACTTGAAGGCTAACCTATAATATAATTGGGTATGCATGAAAGCTATTGGAATCATTTTCAAGGTGATTCGACATTCCGAGAACCATAAAAATTAAGATCAAAGTTGGTTGGTTGTAAGTAAATCCTAAAGTGATCTTTACTATTTGTTGAATATCTTTGTACCCATAAGTGCATCATAGTCTGCATTGCATTTCATCATTCTTGGTCAAGCATGTACGAAGGGAGCGAGGGGGAAAAGCTTGTTTCAAAGTCTAGTTTGCTTGAAATTAGATTTCAATCCTACCTCAAACGCCAACTAGTGAGACTAGTTTCTTAGTCAAACGCAACAACTTATCTCTGCATTTCATGATCTCTCAGTGATGTCTTTGCATTATTTTTGGAAGTCAATATCAAATTAGAGTTGGGAGACAAAAACAAAGTGTATTGCTTGACATGTTGATGCATATATCTTATTGACTATTTGGAAATGCAAATACATGTCTCTATGTATCAGACTAACAATTGGTGGAGTATAAAGAAGTGTAGAAGTTTACTAACTAGACATCTTCGAGTTATTTTTGATGATGTCATATTCTATATGAAGACAAGGGAAGAATAGACAAAAATCTAAGATTGTGATGATCGTCTTAAAAATTTAAAGTAAATTCTTGTTTTAAATTATTTATATATATTGTTTTGGGATTCTTCGGATGCGTATAGGATGTGAATTTTTGTTGAATAGCTATGAAAGACTCCTAAGTTAGTTTAAAGTCGTTGAGAGATTTTATGTTTCAATTTCAGTCTATTTGGGATTGTAAAGTTATAATTAAGCTATCATATCATCTAAGTTATTTTATGAATTTGAATTTGACACATATTATGAACTACGCAGAGTTGTGAGTCCTTCTAGGCTTCTCCCCATTCTGTCGTCTATTATGTTGGGTTATGTTTCGTAAGTTAATATACAAACATTTTTTATTTTATAATTTTAGTTAATAAAATAAAGGTTTTCATTTTTTGTTTTATTACAAGTAATTGCATGTTTACCTTATATTAAGATATAAGAGTAATGTTGAAATATCATAAATGTCCCTAGTTGGTCATTATATTGGAAACTATAATGAGTTAAGGATTGTGTGAATCTTGATTGATAGTCATGTGATAGGGATACGAATCGAAATCATGAGTACTATTTAAGGAACAAGGTATTGGATCAACCTACTATGAAAACACTACGTGGATTGAGTCATAGGTGTTACTCATGATAGGTATAACATTTAGTCCTTCAACTTGTGATTACCATAGACTTCAATATTAGGAGCATGGTAATTTGACACAATTATATGTTGTTGTTAACCAGATGATTATAAAGTTTGTGATTTGTTACAATGTGAATAATGTTTGAAGGTGTGTAATCAAGATATAATTTGTTCCTCTCGTATAGAGAGAGATATTCGTGGATCCCTCGATATATTAGACTATTGCATGGCCAAGTTTAAGTAAATTAATATGATCAATGTCACTTAAATCTGCCTAAATATCAAGACTAGTATGATTGAACATTGAAGGTGACTTTCCATGCCTTATATTCAATCAAAGGATATTACACGATTGAAGGATATGATATATGTTACCCATTAGGTTGTATCGATTTTGATATTCATGACGCTTGGGTAGTCACAATGCCTAGTTGGAGACTGCTTATGACTTGTGTACCAATATGGTTTTAGTTCACTATCAATGTCGCTTGAACCTATTGGGTCGCATACAAAGAATAACTTTGTGCAATTTCAATTGGTCTAGAGTAGTAAATTTTATATGATAAAATTCATGATATAAAAACCCTTAGGATTCGTTATATGATAACTTATTAATAAGGGTGTTTGTGTAATTTGCTTGAATTGCCTAAATATAATAATTGTATATTGAATAGGTTTTCTAAAAGAGAAATTATTTAAACATGTAAATAGAGGTTGAAACCCAAAAAATGAATAAGATTTCCATTTTTGTTATTTTTTAGTACTCTGGATTTTGGGAGAGAAAGATAAACATTTTTTATCTTTCTTAAGGCTAACACTACAAATTATAGTCAATGTTCGTTTGTGGATTTTCAATAGTGGATGCACAATTGAACGTCTTGAAAATCAAACAAGCAGATAAGGAAATCACAGATTAAGGTATGATTTAATTTTGTAGATCTAGTTTAATGGGACTTATTCTCGATCTTGTTGGTGTTTTTCAAAAATTGTTTCGAGTTTTTCGCTACGTATGAACCCCAAATTCAATAATTATGTATGTTTCCATGATAGAATTCATGTTTAGAATATTTCAACTAACATATATTTTTTTTCATTAGTTTAATATGATTCTCATGTTGAATGCATGTTTAATATTTTGGTTCTTGATTCAATTGCTTGTTTTGTAGTGATAATAATCAAAATTGGTTTTTGATCATATCTCTCATTGTGGTTTTGTGCTAGTATATTTCTATTAGATAAAAGATAAACTTTTAACTAGATAAGAATTATAAAACTCCTATAAGATGGGTGAGATATATAATAAATTCATAATGGATAAGGATTCAATTTATATTAAATTTTAATTGGATTAGGATAAGAGGTTAAGTTAGAGGTAGGCCAGAATTAATTAAAAATGTTTTAATTAACATTTTTTGGAATTAAAATAAGGGGCAGTTTTAATTAATTGGATTGACTAAAATAATGAGAAATTCTAGGTGATTTCCAATTTTTAAAACTGGAATTCATTGTCTAGGTGCTCCCCATGCACCCTTGTCCGTTGACCGGTCAGCAGAACCACCAATAATTGTTCGTAGCATAAGGAAATTCATATGATAGTTAATACTAGTAAAATTTTCAAACTTGTTTAGTGATTGTACATGCATTGTAATATATGATATTTATCTCATTTAAATTATGATCAATAAAATAAATAAATAAAACCCTCTTCCAAATTTTAAGTAAGGTGTCATCCATTCTCAAACACTTATTAAGGCTTCAATCCCATCAATATAGGTCTGGCTCCATAGAGTGTATAGTGTTGTCTAGATTAGGCAAGTTGAGTAACGGTTACTCTATTGTTTGAAATGGTTAGACTTAATAAAGCTATCAAAATGATTTTGGGCTTTTGGCACAAGATGAGATATAACATGCTAAGACATAAGATGTCGTAATCTAATAAAAAAGTAACTAAAAGTTAAATATGATGTAATTGGCAATAGGTATCTACCTCAATAACCCAATTCAAAGTGTAACGCCTTAACTATCTTGGGACTTTTGCATAATCTTTGTTGTAGATCTATGACCTCTTTAAATCACAACAATCCCTTGTCAATGCGATCTATCATTGAGATAGATAAGTTGTCTAGGACAAACTTTCTTGACTAGTTTAGAAACATGAGAATTGTTCTTAAGCATGAATGCAAGTTGTATGTACTGGATGATCTTGTTCTTGAAGAAACATCAGACAATGATTTAAGAGCCGTAAAGGATGCACAAAATATGCATGTATACGACTCAACTGATGTTACATGCATTATGTTGGCAACCATAGTTCCCGAACTTCAGAAGGACATAGAACACATGGAAGCTTATGACATGGTTACGTTGCTGAAGAAAATGTTCCAATAGCAGGCTAGGCAAGAAAGGTTTGAGATAGTCAAGAACCTTCATTCTTGCAGAATGGCTGAGGGTGCGTCAGTTAGTCCTCAAGTCCTTAAAAAAAGGGCTATATTGACCACCTTAACAGACTTAGACTTCCTATAAGATAATAGTTGGCTACGAATTTAATACTAAATTCATTGCCTAATAGTTATCCATAACTTGTGATCAACCATAACATGAATAACATGAAGAAATTTATCTCGGAGTTGCATTTGATGCTTAAAATTGATGAGCAAAATGTCAAGAAACCCTCAGCTAATGTGTTGATGGTTCATAAAGGAAATGATCTAAAGAATAAGGGAAAAGGCAAAACTAAAGTTGTCAAGGTTGTTGTTACTATCACAAAGCCTTGGAACAAGTGAAGCCTAAGGGTGCTTCTACTTCATAGTCCTACAAGGAAAAGGAAAAAGATGGAAATTATCATTTCTACCTTACACCAGGGCATTAGTTTAGAAGTTGCAAACTATATCTTGAATATATAAAGAAAAATAAGAGTAGTGTGACTACTGCTTCGGGTATTTACGTTATTGAAGTTAACTTGTCGGCTAGAGATTCATGGGTATTAGATGTTGGATAAGGATCTCACATTTGTATTAATGTGCAAGGTCTCACTAAAAGTACAAAGCTAAAGAAATGAGAAGTCATCCTACGAGCTGAAAATGGTGCAAAGGTGCTACGTTGGCTATAGGATGCTATAAGTTAATTTTACCTAGTGGACTTGTTTTAGTATTAAATAATTGTTATTATGTCCCTACCTTGAGCATGAACGTAATTTCAGTTTCATGTTTGGATTTGAATGGTTTTAATTTCATTATTGCGAATAATAAATGCTTCATTTCTCGTAAAGACGTTTTCTATATGAATGTTGATTTGTGTAATGATTTTTATATTCTAAACATGAAAATGTCCGCAAATACTTCTATTCTTAACGTAAATACAAAAAAAAAAAATTCAAATGATTTGAATCAAACCTACTTTTAGCATTGTCATCTTAGCCACCTAAATGAGAAACGCATTTCTAAACTTCATAAAGATGGACTTTCATTCCTTTGATTTTGAATTATATGAAACATGTGTATCTTGTTTACCAGAAAAGATGATAAAGAGTCCATTTATTGAACATAGAGAAAAGGAAAGCGATTTAATGGGTCTAATACATACTGATGTATGCGGTCGTATAAACAAAATAGCTGGAAGTGGTTATCAGTACTTCATTACTTTCACCAATGATTTCAGCAGATATGGTTACGTGTATCTTATGAAATATAAAGGTGAATCTTTTGAGATGTTCCGAACGTTTCAGGATGAAATGCAAAATCAACTTGGTAGCACTTTAATAAGATTGAGGTGGTGAATATTTGAGCCAAGAGTTTGATGATCGTCTTAGAAACTATAGGATTGTGTCACAATTAACTCCTCCCGCAACTCCACAATGGAATGGTATTTTTAATAGAAGAAATCAAACTTTATTGGATATGGTTTGGTATATAATGAGTCATATAGATTTTTCTATTTCCTTTTGGGGCTATGCCTTAGAAACTATTGCATTTACGTTTACTCGTGTTCATTCTAAAGTGGTCAATAAGTCACCAAATGAGATGTGGTTTTGGAAAAGTCCAAGTTTGTCTTTCCTTAAGATTTGAGGCCATGAAGTTTTCGTACATTGATAAATCTCAAGAAAATAATCAGCCAAATCTACCAAGTGTGTATTTGTAGGTTATCTGAAAGAAACTAGAGGATACTACTTTTACAATCCTATTAAAAATAAAATGTTTGTTCCTCGGAATTGAGTCTTTATGAAAACAAAATTTTATTTTAAAAGATAATAATGGGAATAAAGTAAACATTAAAGTTCAAGAACCACAAATAAACACTCAACCACCAGCAGGAGATCAACTATAAGGGCCAGTTTTATTAACGTCATTATTTATTTTGTAATTTTAGACTCATACGCTAACCCATGGACGCCTCAGGTAGGTTAGGACACACGTCGACCTAGGTACACTAGTAAATTGAGTGTTGAATTGATTATTTGCGATGCATTTTATGAATTTATTTACTAATACATCGTATGTTTGTATGTTGTATGGCTATATCGTGTGAGGTTGCGTGATGGGGAGTCGCCTCGAAATGAATGCCAACGTGGTTATTGAAGAGGAGAATTATGTGTAAACTAGAAAACTCCATAAATTCATAATAAGATGACTAAGTAATCAAATAAAGTAGTAATGTTACCATAAGCTAAGTCAATTGAGTTAGAATAATAGTTTATGACGTGCCTCAGAATGCGTATCGAGACGTAAAGTACTAGGTACCGAGTAGCCAAAGGTTAGTAGTACCATAAGTTGGTTAATTTTGGTCAGTAGAAACATTAACCATATGTTAATGAGGCTTAATGTAATAATAAATCAAATAATAATAAGCCTATAGTTTGATCTAAATAATGTGGACCTTAGATAGGCATTATGATGATCCCAGTGAGTGAATCTATGATAGTGAGTGCGTTATTGAAGTCATTAAGTGGTGTGTGATAGCGTGAATAGAGAACACAAGATAATCCTCGAGATGCGCATAACACACTTGATAAAAACAAAACATATAAATAGCATTGTTAGTAGGTTTTCATTCAAACCACTCAACTAAAATCCATGCAAATATGAGAATTTACATAGAAAAGGAAAGAAATCAAAGCTGAAAATCAACACTTTGGAGATCAAATATATGGATCAAACCTACGTAATTTTCATCTTCATCTTCTATTATATCAAATGAACCTAATTCGAAGTGGTTCTTGTGAAATTCGGATTTGAGGGTTAGATCCCAAGTTTTTGATAAAAACTTATTGAAATATATGTGCCATGATCATTTTTATCGAGGATTTATCACTGGTTTCACATGAATTCGAATTTTTTATGAATTTGGAAAAAGTAGTGAATGCGTAGGATTAAATAAATTCGATCAAATTGTTGTTTTGATATGGGTTTAAATAACATTTTAGAGTCACCATTGTGTGGAGAGTGTGAAAACTACGTTAGTTAGCTAATTGGGATGGGAAAGACATAATTCTCAACATTTTTCTTTAACATAGGGCAATTAGCACGCTAACTAGGCTGGTTAGCGCTCTAATCATTATGGGCTCTCAACTATTTATCAAAATGAAGAACAGTAGAACGCTAGATCGATTCCCTAGCGCTCTAACTCCACCTAGTACGCTAGGTAGACCTATTGGCGTGCTAACGACAGTTGAAACTTGAACATTAAGAGTTGTTTCGGTGATTTCCAACTTAATACAATTCTAAACACTTGTAGAAAACCAAAACTTATAAAATTGGACTTCAGGGACTTAATGGACCGTAGCTCGGTGTCGGAGAGCTTGTTGGGTTGGATACGGAAATCCGGGGAGGTCAGAGAGCGGTTTGAGGTTAGTAATACCTAATTGAAAAACTCCGAGTATTTGATTCTATTTTAAATTTCATTTTTTTTTCAATTCTTGTTGTTTCTACTATTTCATTCTGCTACTTGGACATGGGTTGAGTTTACTGTTAGGGCATGTGCCCTAGGTCAATCCATTAACTGTCTTTATAAATACTTTTAGTTAATAAAATAGAAGATTTCATTTGTTGTTTATTATAATAAATTTGCATGTTTACATTATAATAAGATCCATGGGTATTTACAGAAATATCCTAAATGTCCCTAGTCGATCATTATTCTGGGAACTATAATGAATTAAGACTAGTGTGAGTCTTGATTGATGATCATATGATGATTATACGTATAGGGATACGAATCAAGATCACGAGTACTTGTTAGGGAACAAAGTACTGGATCGACCCGCTATGATGACATCACATGGATTAAGTCATAGTTGTTTCTCATGATAGGTATATTTTTTCAGTCCTCTGACTTGAGATTACCAAAGACTTCAACATTAGGAATACACTGATTTGACACAATCAAACGTTGTCTTTAACCGGACGATTATAAAGGTTGTGATTGGTTACTGTGTGAGCAATGTGATGAAGTTGTGTAATCAAGATAGAATTTTTCCCCCTCATATAAAGAGAGATATCCAGTGGATCCCTCGATGTGTTAGACTGTTAAAAGGCTTAGTCAAAGTGAATTGATATTAATCAATGTCACTTGGATGTTTTTAGTCTACCTAGATATCGAGACTAGTACGATTGAATATGTTGGATGACAATTTAATGCCTTATATTTGATCAAAGGGATATCGTGTAACAAAAGGATGTTATATACACTATTGATTAGGTTGTATCGATTTGATATTCATACAACTTGGGTAGTCATAATGTCTTGCTAGAGGCCGCTTATGACTTGTATACCAAAATGTGTTTAGGTACACCGCCAACGTTGTATGAGCGTATTAGGTCGCAGACTAAGAATGGTTTTGCGAGATTTTAAGATGGTTCAAAAAAATGAATTTTATATGATAAAATTCATGGCAGAAATACACTTATACTTCTTTAAGTAGGGGTATATGTGTAATTTACGTAACTGTCTATATACAAGGGTTGTATAAATAGACGCTTTAAGTTAGAATACACGTATGAAAGAAATAAAGCCGAAACTCTATTTTCGTTTTAGAAATGACTTAGGGTTTTTTGTTATGCTCTGGATCATTTTGGAGAGAAACAAAAAGGTTTGGTATTCTCTCGAAGCTAGCACTTCGAATATCGGCCGTTGTTCGTGTGTGGACTGCTGAAAAAGGGCATTCGTCATTGGCGGCGCCTTAAAGATCGGTCAACCTTCAGAAAGGTATTTTGTTACTGAGGTATGATTAAGTTTTCTTGGTTTAAACGGTTTTAATGGAATTAGATTCGGATCATGTTGGGGTTTTTGTCAAAATTGTTTTGTAATCTCCTCTGCGTATGAACCCCAAAACCCAACAGTGGTATCAGAGCCTTCGAGTTCGATTCCATTAAATTCATTGCATGTTTTCTTTTGATATATACATGATATATGATTGAAAGCGTGTTAATAGTTGATGTATATGTGATATACATAAGTTTTCTGTGAGATTTATTATCATGTTTTGTGTATATGATACATATATTCGTGATTTAATTGAAATTAGTTTCGTACATGCTACTAACCATGTTAGGTTAATTCGAATAATTTTAATGAATTGTGATCCATGAAGCCATTAGGTTCGATTCGGATACTAGTTCATGATTCAATTACATGTTTGCGATTATTTGGATGAGGACCGAAATTGTAAATAATTAATTTTCAAAATTATTTATTTATCTTGTTATATCTATTTTGTTATGAAGTTTCTATTTGATAAAGATAGATAACAAATTAGTTTCTTGCAAGATGACTAAGGGTGCATCAGTTAGTCCTCATGTTTTGAAGATGAAAGGTTATGTTGACCAGCTTGATAGACTCGAATTTCCCATAAGCCAAGAGTTGGCTACGGATTTGATCCTAAATTCATTACCAGAGAGTTACTCACAATTTGTGATGAACTATAATACGAATAATATGGAGAAATCAATTTCAGAGTTGCATTTGATGCTCAAAACTACCGAACAAAATATCAAGAAACCCTCTAGTAATGTGTTGATGGTCCAAAAGGGAAAGGGAATGAAGAAGAAAGGCAAAGGCAAGGCTAGAGTTGCCAAGGCTGTTGTCGCACCTGTCGCGAAGCCTGTGGAACAAGTCAAGCCTCTGCCTGTTCCTGCTTCAAAACACCCAAAAGAAAAGGAAGGAAATTTTCATTTATGTCATGCACCCGGACATTGGTTCAGAAATTGCAAACTCTATTTGGAAGATCTAAATAAGAAAAAGGGTAGTGCGACTACCACTACAAGTATTTATGTTATTGAAATTAATTTATCTACTAGTGATTCCTGGGTATTAGATACCAGATGTGGATCTCACATTTGTATAAATGTGCAGGGACTCACCAGAAGTAGAAAGTCGAAGAAATGAGAAGTCATCCTCTGCGTAGGGAATGGAGCAAGAGTTGCTTCCCTGGTTGTTGCATCATTTGACTTAGTCTTACCTAGTGGACTTATGTTAACTTTAAATAATTGTTATTTTGTGCCTGCCTTGAGCAGAAACATCATTTATGTTTCATGCTTGGATTTGGATGGTTTTGATTTTATTATTGCGAATAATAGATGTTCCATTTCTCGTAAAGATATATTTTATGCAAATGTTGATTTGTGTGATGGTCTTTATATTCGTTGCATGAAAAGGTCCACTGATACTCTAGTCTTTAACATAAATACAAAGAGATTCAAGTCAAATGATTTGAATCAAACCTATCTTTGGCATTGTCGTCTCGGGCACATAAACGAGAAATGTAGAACGAAGTTCCATAAAGAAGGGCTTTTAGATTCATTTGATTTAGAAACATAGGAAACGTGTGTATCTTGTTTACTAGGCAAGATGACTAAAAGTCCCTTTACTGGACACAGTGAAAGGGCAAGTGATTTATTGGGTATAATACATATTGATGTATGCGGTCCTATAAACACAATGGCTAGAGGAGGTTATCAGTACTTCATTACATTTACTGATGATTTCAGCAGATACGGTTATGTATATCTAATGAAACATAAAGCTGAATCATTTGAGATGTTTCGAACGTTTCAAAATGAAGTGCAGAATCAACTTGGTAAAACTATCAAAACATTTCGATCAGATCGAGGTGGTGAATATTTAAGCCAAAAATTTGATGATCATCTTAGATATTGTGGGATTGTCTCTCAATTGACTCCACCAACAACTCCACAATGGAATGGAGTTTTTGAAATGAGAAATCGAACCTTATTAGATATGGTTGAGTCAAGCAGATCTTCCATTATCCTTTTGGGGTTATGCATTACAAACTGCAGCTTTCACTATAAATCAAGTTCCTTCTAAAATGGTTGATCAAACACCATATGAGATATGGTACGGGAAGAGACCTAGTTTGTCTTTTCTTAAGATTTGCGGTTGCGAGGCTTACGTAAAGCGACAAGTCTCAGAAAAACTAGCACCTAAATCTGATAAGTGTTTATTTGTGGGGTATCCTAATGAAACAAAAGGATATTACTTTTATAATCCCGCTGAAAACAAAGTGTTTGTTGCTCGGTATAGTGCCTTTATGGAAAAGTTGTTTATTTCAAAAGACACTAGTGGGAGAGAAATAAATCTCGAAGAAGTTCAAGAATCACAAATAAATATTGAACCGCTACTGGAAGTTCAATAACGTTCTGAACCAGTCGAACCTCCACCAGTGACACAAGGCCCACGTAAATCTGGTAAGGTAAGACAGAGCCAGAGAGATTCGGATTTCTCATTACTGATAGTCGTGATATGTTTCTTATGGACTAAAAATGAGCCCACCACTCATCAGGAGGCTATGTCTGGACCAGACTCAGATAAATGGCTAAGTGCCATGAACTCAGAGATGCAATCCATGTATGATAACCAAGTTTGGAACTTGGTTGATTTACCTGAAGGTGGTAAGACCATTAGATGTAAATGGGTTTTCAAGAAGAAAACTGACATGGATGGCAAAGTGCATACTTTTAAAGCAAGACTTGTAGCAAAAGGTTTCAGGCAGACTCAAGGTGTTGATTATGATGGAACTTTTTCGCCAGTAGCCATGCTTAAATCCATAAGAATTTTAATTGCCATTGCTGCATATTATGACTATGAGATATGGCAAATGGATGTAAAAACAGCATTTCTTAATAGAAAGCTGCTTGAGGACGTGTATATGAAACAACCTGGAGGTTTTGTACATCTTGAGAATTCTAAGAAGGTATGCAAGCTTCAAAGATTCATTTATGGATTAAAGCAAGCTTCTCAGAGTTGGAATCTTCGTTTTGATGAAGCAATCAAGGATTTTGGTTTTATGAAGAATGAAGATAAGCCTTGTGTATACAAGAAGGTCAGTGGGAGTGTAGTTGTTTTTTTGGTACCGTATATTGATGATATATTACTCATTGGAAACGACATCCCAACATTGAAGAATGTCAAGTCTTGGTTAGGGAAGTGTTTCTCAATGAAAGACTTAGGAGATGCAGCCTATATCCTAGGGATAAGGATCTATAGGGATAGATCTAATAGGCTAATCGGTCTAAGTCAGAGTGCTTATATAGACAAGGTGTTGAATAGGTTCAGTTTGCAAGACTCTAAAAGAGGATTGTTGCCAATGTCTCGTGGCATAAGTCTCAGCAAGATTCAATGTCCTAAAACAAATGATAAGTGAGACCGTTTGAGTAAGATCCATATGCATCGGCTAGTGGATCTATCATGTATGTCATGTTATGCACTCGACCTGATGTATCATATGCTTTGAGCATTACAATCAGATATCAGTCAGATCCCGGTGAGAGTCACTGGATAGCAGTAAAGAACATTCTTAAATACTTAAGAAGGATTAAGGAAGTGTTCTTAGTCTATGGAGGTTTTGAAAATGATCTAGTTGTAAATGGTTACACAGATGCAAGTTTTTAAACTGATATAGATGATTTTAGATCGCAGTATGAATATGTGTTTACTTTGAATAGGGGTGCAATAAGCTGGAAAAGTTCGAAGTAAGAGACTGTGACAGATTCTACAACATAAGCTGAGTATATTGCAGCGTCCGATGCGGCAAAGGAGGCAGTTTGGATCAAAAAGTTCATTTCTGAACTAGGTGTGGTTCCAAGTATTGCTAACCCTGTTTGTTTGTATTAACGGGGCAATAGCACAGGCCAAGGAACCTAGATCACACCATAAATCCAAACATATACTCAAGCGTTTTCATCTCATCAGAGAAATTATTGAGAGGGGAGACGTAAAGATTTGCAGAGTACCTACAGAAGACAACGTTGTGGATCCATTGACAAAAGCTCTTCCACAAGCAAAACATGATGGTCATGTTAGATCATTAGGCATTAGATGCATGTATGATTGGCCCTAGTGCAAGTAGGAGATGTTGGGGCATGTGCCTTAGGTCAATCCATTAACTGTCTTTATGAATACTTTTAGTTAATAAAATAGAGAATTTCATTTGTTGTTTATTATAATAAATTTGCATGTTTACATTATAATAAGATCCATGGGTATTTACAGAAATATCCTAAATGTCCCTAGTCGATCATTATACTGGGAACTATAATGAATTAAGACTAGTGTGAGTCTTGATAGATGATCATTTGATGATTATACGTATATGGATACGAATCAAAATCACGAGTACTTGTTAGGGAACAAAGTACTAGACCGACCCGCTATGAGGACATCACATGGATTAAGTCATAGTTGTTTCTCATGATATGTATATTTTTTCAGTCATCTGACTTGAGATTACCAGAGACTTCAACATTAGGAATACAGTGATTTGACACAATCAAATGTTGTCTTTAACCGGACGATTATAAAGGTCGTGATTGTTTACTGTGTGAGCAATGTGATGAAGTTGTGTAATCAAGATAGAATTTGTCCCTTTCATATAAAGAGAGCTATCCAGTGGATCTCTCGATGTGTTAGACTGTTAAAAGGCCTAATCAAAGTGAATTGATATTGATCAATGTCACTGGGATGTTTTCAGTCTACCTAGAGATCGAGACTAGTATGATTGAACATGTTGGATGACAATTCCATGCCTTATGTTTGATCAAAAGGATATCGTGTGACAATAGGATGTCATATACACTATTGATTAGGTTGTATCGATTTGATATTCGTAAAACTTGGGTAGTCATAATGTCTTACTAGAGGCCCCTTATGACTTGTATACCAAAATGTGTTTTGGTACACTGCCAACGTTGTATGAGCCTTTTGGGTCACACGCTAAGAATGGTTTTGCGAGATTTTAAGATGGTTCAGAAAAATAAATTTTATATGATAAAATTCTTGATAGAAACGTCCTTATGGTGTATTACACTTATACTTCTTTAAGTAGGGGTATATGTGTAATTTACTTAACCGTCTATATATAAGGGTTGTATAAATAGACGCTTTAAGTTAGAATACACGTACCAAAGAAAAAAGGCCGAAACTATATTTTTGTTTTAGAAACGACTTAGGGTTTTTCTGTATGCTCTGGATCGTTTTGGAGAGAAACAAAAAGGTTTGGTATTCTCTCGAAGCTATCACTTCGAATCTCGGCCGCCGTTCGTGTGTGGACTACTGATAGAGGGCGTTCGTCATTGGCGGCGCCTTAGAGATCGATCAACCTTCAGAAAGGTATTTTGTGATCGAGGTATGATTAAGTTTTCTTGGTTTAAACGATTTTAATGGAATTAGATTCGGATCTTGTCGGGGTTTTTGTCAAAATTGTTTTATAATCTCCGCTGCCTATGAACCCCAAAACCCAACATTTTCTCCCTTCGATTCTCTATTGTATGTTCATGATGCATTAGATTTTAGCATGTGTGTCTCGACCCTTGGCGAATGGGAACCCTAGCTTGCCCTTTGTGCACGTGTCGGTGACTTAGCGGGTTTGGCCAGCACTGCGAGGGAAGAGTTGTTGGGTTAGTTGGTCGTGTCCACTTGTGGGAACCTAGTGACCCAAAGTAGAGTCGATCTCATCTTGAGTGAACACACATATTTGTTTAGCTTATATGTTAAATATTTATGCGATTAGCCAATTACAGTTGCTTGTCTTTACATTCCGCATATTTATTTAATAGTATTTCTTGCGTTTCCTTTCTTTATTATGCGAATGCTCAGAGGGGTTCTTTGGGATTTTATTTATTGGATCCGTCATTTGTCTTTTGTGATGATTAAGTGCAGATTCTAGTACCTATAGGGGCAAGGGGGTCCTAGGCAACTACATCTGATTGCCTACCGTTGAGGATCTACTAGTACGTGCTTATTTTCCTATTTTGTATTATTTTAGGTATTGGGAGACTGGAGAAACACTGTAAATGTATATATACACTGTTTTATGGTATTGTTGCCTATATATAGAATATTTTTTAGGTTTTCAACTGTTGGACATGCTCGTATGATTAATGCTTATCATGCTAATTTAATACTTTTTCTATCTATTAAGACTTCCGCTGACTTAATATTAACTTGTAAAACACAAACTACTAGCATGGCTATAACTCGAATAAACTTTAAATAGTTGAACTCAAGTAAATCTAACTACCTATGGAGATAACTCAAGAAAGTATGGATATTCAACTAACCACATTGATAGTACACACGTGGACTTAGTGGGTATCAGAGCGAGTTCTAGGAACTTGAGAATTTAAATAAAAAGGGCAAAAATTTTAAATAAACAAATTTTAGATATGGAAACTTGATGTTATTGTCTTATAACTTTAGTGAGGAGTGATGTTCGTTGGGTAAAGTTAGAGGTTATATACATGTTACATATTGTTATATATATGATATACGTATTTACCGAGGCTGATTCAGAACACGCTTCTTGGCGCAGATCATGAATGGATAGTGGACTATGCCTCATGTGATTGGATAGACTAGCAATGCAGCTAGGGATCCCTTGGTACCACAAGTATGGATGATCAACTCTCGGCCTAGGAAACCCAGATGGTTGAGGTACCGCGGTTATAATAGGATTAAGCCATCGTACTTACGACACTAGCTATAGTCACATTCGCAACACCCCAAGACTTAGAGGTAGTTACAGAACCCACGAGGAAAACCATCGCCACGGTGGTTCCCTAGACAAGAATTGAGAGTAGCTACTACGACATAAGTAGAGAGAGCTATAACGGTTGTCGTTCCACTAGAGACGTCGACTTCTGCTCCCCCTCCTTCAACTACGGAGCAGTTGACCACTACCACTTCTACTGCTACTACATTAGAATTTCTTTTGGACCCAGAGGGGAAGAGGTTAAGAGAGTTCCCAAAGTTCCAGCTAGGCTTCTTCTACGGGAGTGGTGACCATGAGGCGGCAGGGAAATGGATAGTGTCCCATCAGTGTTTTAATAAGCTGATAAGGAATGATGAGAGCATTCAGGCGCGATTATCTAGAGCATGTTTAAGAAGCCTCACAATAGTTTGGTGGACTACATATCAAGATACCCACCCAAAGCCGACGACATGGGCTGAGTTTATAGACTTGTTCTATGATCAGTACATACCCATGGAGGCGAGGTTGCAATCGAGGAAGGAGTTTCTGATTGAGACAGGGTAACTAGACACTGATATAGTATATGGAGCGATTGTGGTACCTACTTCAGTTTTCTATGGATGTAGTAGGGACGAAACAACTACATACATTTTACTTTACCCGGTGAGTTAAGGATAGGATTGTTACGTCTGTGGTATCATCTAGGGCACCCACTCTGCAGGATATATTTGACCGAGTTTGGCATATGAGAACTACTTGATGTAAAGATATGGCAGATGTGTGACTAGGACTGTGGTACAGATCGGGCGGATTTTTCAGCCGAATCGAAGGCCAAGGACATGGATGGATCATTTGGAAAGAGGTCGAGGGATGACAAACGAGATAAGGAATGCGGGGATGATCATTAGGACAATTAGTTCCAGTATAAGGAGAGATGGTCGGTTCATGCCATCGCACTAGCACCCATCGATCAGCTTAAGGCATAGCCGCAAATCGCTGTTAAGGTAGAGATCAAGGGGGACATGACAAGGGTCGGAGAAATTGGTGTCAGGGTCAACATCTGGTGACGGCCAAGATGATAGGCAAGATAGACGCAGGTGTCGTAGGTGTGTTAAATGAGGACACTTAAGGATACACTACAAAGCACCATCGTCGCCACGACGAGAGCTTGAACAAGCAAAAAAGAGTGCCCATGTGGTAGTGCAGTCGAATGGCAGAGCGGCGAGATAGCTCATCGATGGTACGTTACATAGTTTTGGTAGACCTATGCATGTTATGTTTCATTATGGTAGTAATTTTTCATTTATTAATGGGCAGATTGTTAGAGAGTTAGGGTTAGTTGCATAAACAGTGGACACACACCTTGTTCTCAGTACAACCGCTGGGGATAAGATATACCCTAACAGGATATGTAGAGACATGATGATAGAGGTTGAGGGACATCAGTTACCAACAGATCTTTGGGTGTTAGAGTATTTAGAGTTTGACGCTCTTCTCGGGATGGATGACTTACCGATCACAAGAGGCAGACTAACTACGACAAAGGAGATGGAGAAGTTTGCAGCGATAGTTAAGCCGAAGATTGGGGCTGAGGTCGGGATTGAGAATGTTCCATTAGTTAGAGATTTTATCGATGTATTTCCAGATGATCTACCAGAATTGCCACTACCACGAACGATTGAGTTTATCATTGAGCTAATACCAGAGACTCGGCAGATCGCTAGCAGACCTTATATGATGTCACCATTTAAGTAGGATGAGGTTAGGTGATAGCTAGATGATTTATTAGAGAAAGGTTTCATCCACCCTAGTATGTCACCCTGGGGAGCTCTTATGTTGTTTGTGAAGAAGAAAGATGGTTTGATGAGGATGTGCATCGACTACAAGAAGCTAAATCGGTCGACAATTAGGAATCGTTACCTATTTCCGAAAATAGACAATATGTTCGATAAGTTGGCACGCGTTAGATTCTTCTCAAAGATTGACCTTCGTTCAGGTTATCATCAGTTGAGGATTCGCAAGCACAAAATCCAGAAGATCGCTTTTAGCATGAGATATGGGTTGTTCGAGTTCATAGTCATGCCATTTGGGCTGACTAACACCCAATCGATCTTCGTGGATTTGATGCAAGGGTCTTAAGACCATATTTAGATAGATTTGTTATAGTATTTATCAACAACATTGTGATTAACAGTAAGACTCGTAAGGATCATGAGAGACATCTAAGGGTAGTTTTAACGACACTGAAAGAGCACATATTGTACGCCAAGTTCAGTAAGTGTTTCTAGCTGAGTGTAGTGTGATTTTTGGGACACTTCATCAGCGAGTAAGGTATCTCTATTGATATAGAGAAGATTCAAGCTATTATTTACTAAAGGATGCATGAGTCTATTATCGATATTATGAGTTTTATGAGACTAGCAAGATACTATCGATGGTTAGTACAAGACTTTTCTTCAATTGCAGCACCGATGACGAGACTAACTAAGAAGAATGTTATATTTAATTGGTTAGAGGAGTGTGAGCAGGCTTTTTGTGAGCTGAAGAGGAAATTAACTTCCACATCAGTGTTGACATTGCTAGAGCTGAGACCCCATGATGGGAACTATCTAGTGCACGACTTGGAGCTTGCAGTAGTCGTCTTTGCATTTAAAGCCTGTAGGCATTATCTTTATGGAAAGAGGTTCATCTTGTACACTGATCACCAGAGTCTACGCTATATTTTCTATCAAAGAGACCTAAATATGCGTTAGAGAAAATGGCTTGAGCTACTGAAGAACTATGACTTCACTATTGAGTATCATTCGAGGAAAGCGAACGTCATAGCTGATGCATTGAGCAAGAGCAGGATTGACAGTCATACCATTTTGCAATGTATTACACACAAGCATGGCTTATTATAGGCGATATCTGTTATATGCATGATATAGGTATTTACTATGGCTAAGCATTGTGTAACAACCCGAAAAAATTCAAAATCTTAATTAGACGCTAATTTGAATATTTTGATCTTCGACCTAGTCCCACGTGGAGCACGCAGTCAAAAATTGGACACCGACACCGAATAATAGTAGTGTGGCACATTAAATTAGCTATATGGTTGGGATAATTTATAAAAGAATTAAATTAATGTGCTCTACAATTATAAGTTATAGTTTTTATTAAATTTAAATGTGTTATATAATTTTGGATAAAGTGAGGAATTGAATAATTTGAGGGTTAAAGTAGTAAGGTGTGATGATTTAAATGGGGTAGATACAATGTAATTAGGTGTTGGTTAAGTGAATGAGTGGACCAATAAACGAACGACACCTCATTAAAAGAAATAAAAAAATAAAAACGAATACACAAACTACTCATTTGGTGACACCTAACCCAACCTACCCTATCCCATCACCTCAGTTACTCTCTCTCCCCTCCCAAACAAAACAAGAAAATATCTCACCCTCTTTTTTCTATCTCTCTCTACCCGAGTTTTCCCCATCCTCTCTCATTCGATTCTTCTTCATCTCTCTCTTTCACTCACCACCATCCTTTCAGCCTTCACTCTGCTCCGGTGGCCACCGTCGCCGACGACTTTCCTCCACCATCAATGTAAGTGGTTGTGGTATTAAGATCAGGTATTATACACCACTATCCACAAATAAAGTATTTGGGGTCGTTACATATGATCTGAAAAGTTCGGTCCAATTCTGACATCATTTGATGCCATAATGTGTTTAAATGCATTTTAGCTCAATTGGAAACCTGTATTTTTCTAATTTCAAAACTATTTTTGAAAACCATTCAAAACATGTTGGAATTGCTTGAAAATTTTGGGGACTCAAATTTATAGTAAGTTGATATTCTTCGTAGATTTTGGTGGTTTTTGGACTAGTGGAGACCCTTCATGAAAAACTTCCAAAAGTCTTGGCCAAAAGAAGAGATTTTAGGCAAAATTGGGTTTGGTTTTGTTAAATATATTTTATATATTTTATCGTCTCGAAAGTATAAATGTAGATAGATTATTATATGTTAGATTTTGTGTATATATTGGGACCATTGATAATGAGAAAGGCAGGAAGACATTCTTTCAATTCTTTCATGGTATCGAGAAAATAGGGTTTCTTCCCTCTCCGATCCGCCTCTTCCTGCTTCCTCGCGCTCGCCTCGCCGATCCACGTTTTCTTCCGCCTCTTCCTGCTTCCTCGCGCTCACCACCGACGCCGGCGCCTTGTTCTTCTTCGGCGGGGCCACTTGCTCTTCTTCTTCGGATCCGCTCGCCCGGATCCGCGCCACCTCGTCGTAGGCCATCGCGGCCTCCTCTGCGCCGCGAACCGCCCCCACGACGCGCTTCCGGACGCCTCGGTAGATCCGCCACCAGCCGCCTCTAGCCTCTCTCCCGCCGCCTTTCGCCTCTGCTCTCTCGCCGCCTCTCTCTCGGCCCCCGCCAAGCGCGCGACCACCGCGACACACCATCCTCGGCGCCGGCCTCCCCGCGGACTCGTGCGTCGGAGCCTTCTCCGCCATCGTCTTCTTCTCCTCGGTTGGCTTTCCCGCGCAGCCGCGCCTCCCGCGTCGTCTACCTCCGTCCACCTCTCGCCGCCGCCACCGCGCGCCACGGCGCTCGCCGCCACCGCGCCCGGCGGCTCGCCCCGGATCGCCACGCTACGGATCCGAATCGCATCCCGAGCCCGCCGCCGACGCTCGCCAAGGTCCGCGCCGCACCGCCTCCTCGGCCGTGCTTCTTCTCGGACAAGGATGTCTCCATCCAAACATTTTCACCCAGCTCTTCTTGTCTCTAACATTAGGAATCACATTCCTATTATTCTTGAGATGGAAAACGTACAATACTCGAACTTGGGCGGAGTTGTTTAAGGTTCATGCACGTGCGAACAGGTCTTACATCACATCATCCCCTCTGATCAAAGCAAGGAGACGGCTACTGAGGGAGATGACGATATGTGGTCTACCCTTGATGCCACGGTCTTATCATGGATCTATGCCACAATTTCTAACGACCTTTTGCACACCATTCTTGAACCAGATGCTACAGCAATGGAAGCTTGGAATCGTTTGCGGGACATATTCCAAGACAATAAACATTCCCGTGCAGTCTCTCTTGAACATGATTTCTCCACCACTAAGATGGAACACTTTCCCAATGTCTCGGCGTATTGTCAACGGCTTAAGTCCCTGGCCGATCAATTGAAGAATGTTGGGGCTCCGGTGTCCGACAATCGTCTTGTCCTCCAACTTGTCTCAGGTCTTACTCTCCAAATCCGTACCGTGGTGTGGGTACGATGATCCGACAAAGTAATCCCCTTCCTCCATTTTATCAAGCCCGTTCAATGCTGACTCTTGAAGAGTCCGGGTTAGCCAAGGAGGCAACTATGGCTTCTGACTCCGTCAAGATAGCTGCATCAAATGAGGACGATTCTTCCTTCGTTCAGTCTCATACGGGACAAGGGAAGGGGCAGCAACATTCTGGCCGAAAGCAGAACAATCCGGGTCGGAAACATTATGGTGGCCGCGGAAATGGTGGAGGCAAACACAACAAGGGTGGCTCTGGTGGTCGGTTCGGCAAGGGTGGCTCGCAACGCCATCACCAGCAGGCTTCGAATTGGGGGTGGTCTCCATCTCCTCATTGGGGTTGGCCTCATTGGGGGGCTCCCCCTTGCCCCATGCCAACTCAAGGTTGGGCTCGCCCACCTACTCCAAACCGTAGGCCTGGGGTATTGGGCTCTCGCCCCCACCAGGAAGCCTACCAGGTTTCTATAGCTCCATCTTTCAATGGGCAGTCTAGCTCTTATGCTCCTACGGACATTGCATCCGCTATGCACACCATGTCTCTAAATCCACCCGATTCATCTTGGTATATGGACACCGGTGCGACATCACATATGACCTCCTCGAACGGTAATCTCTCGTCTTATTTTAATTTGAGCAATCATCATACTGGTATTATTGTCGGAAATGGTCATTCAATTCCTATTCGTGGTTATGGTCATACATGTTTGCCCAACCCTAATCCTCCTTTGTCCTTGAATAATGTCCTTCATGTTCCCAAAATAATCAAAAATCTTATTTCTGTTCGGAAATTCACTACGATAATTACAGTATCATTGAATTTGATCCTTTTGGGTTTTCCGTGAAGGATTTTCAGACGGGGACGCCTATCCTGAGGTGTGATAGCCAGGGTGACCTTTATCCTCTCACCTCTATTTACAATCAAACTACTCCGTCCACCTTTGCAGCCATCTCTTCCTCGCTTTGGCATGATCGTTTGGGTCATCCGGGTGCTTCGATTTTCGATGCTCTTCGGGCCACGAAAAGCATTGATTGTGCTCGAAACTCTACTTCTACTATTTGTCGTTCTTGTGTGTTCGGAAAACATATTAAGTTGCCTTTTGTGTCGTCTCGTTCCAGTCCGTCTTTACCTTTTGATATAATTTATAGTGATCTTTGGACCTCTCCAATTCTGAGTTCTGCAGGGCATAAATATTACGTGCTATTTCTGGATGATTTTTCGAATTATTTATGGACTTTTCCTTTGGGTCAAAAGTCGGAAGTTTATGACAAATTTATGATTTTTCGAACTCATATTTTTACCCAATTTGAACGTAATATTAAAACTATGCAATGTGATAATGGGAGGGAATTTGATAATGGACCATTTTTGAATTTCTGTAAGACAAATGGAATGTCTTTTCGTCTATCTTGTCCTCACACCTCTTCTCAAAATGGGAAGGCCGAACGGAAAATTCGGTCTATCAATAATATCACTCGTACTCTACTTTCTCATGCATCACTTCCTCCTTCATTTTGGCATCATGCATTACAAATGGCAACATACCTCCTTAATATTCTTCCGAGCAAGCTTTTGGGTAATATATCTCCCCTTCAAATACTATATCAACGGGTTCCTACATATTCTCATCTTCGGGTCTTTGGGTGTCTCTGTTATCCTCTTATTCCTTCCACCAAAATCAATAAATTACAAACTCGGTCCACTCCTTGTGTTTTTTTGGGTTTTCCACCTAATCACCGTGGCTATAAATGTTATGATTTATCATCCCGACAAATCATCATTTGTCGTCATGTCCGTTTTGATGAGAATGTATTTCCCTTTGCGTCATTACATACCCCATCATCCCATACATATGATTATTTGGATAATGGTTTATCTCCTTATGTGCACAATCATCTTCAAGAGTCTACTACTCCTCTTTCCCATACGCCAGCCCAGGCCTACACACATGCCCAACCGGATCCAGATCCAGTTTCACCTGGCCCAGCAGAGCCACCATTTTCAATTATTAACCAAGCCCACTCCCCACATGCCCAGTCCGTAGCTCCTACTACCAATATTCCTCTTCCTAAACCCACTATGGTCACTAGAAGCCAACATGGTATTGTTAAACCCAATCCAAAATACCAAGCTTTACATGCCACGGTTTCAAGGTCTCCTTTGCCTCGTAATCCGGTGGCAGCTCTTCGTGACCAGAATTGGAAAATGGCCATGGATGATGAATATAATGCTCTTATTACAAATAAGACGTGGGAATTGGTGCCCCGTCCACCTGATGTTAATGTTATTCGATCTATGTGGATTTTTACTCATAAAGTTCATTCTAACGGTGATTTAGAGAGGCATAAAGCCCGTCTTGTATGTGATGGAAAAACTCAACAGGTTGGCATTGATTGTGGTGACACGTTTAGTCCGGTTGTGAGCGCGGCAACTATTCGTACCGTTCTTAGCATTTCTCTGTCTAAAGCATGGCCAATTCATCGGTTGGATGTCAAAAATGCATTCCTTCATGGTACGCTTCGAGACGGTTTATATGCATCAACCATTGGGGTACAGGGGATCATACCCGTCCAGTTATGTGTGCCTATTGCGTAAGTCCTTGTATGGACTTAAGCAAGCTCCCGAGCTTGGTATAAGCGCTTTGCTGATTTTGTTACATCTATTGGTTTCACCAATAGTAGATGTGACAACTCTTTGTTCATTTACGACAAGGGATCGAGATATGGCTTACATTTTATTATATGTTGATGATATCGTTCTTCTTATCGCTTCTTCTCATGCTCTCCTCGTGCTCCATTATGGACCTTCTTAGTTCGAATTTGCTATGAAGGATCTTGGTCAATTGAATTATTTTTTGGGTATTGCGGTGACTCGACATAAGGGTGGTATGTTTCTTTCACAGCGCAAATATGCCGAAGAAATAATTGAGCGTGCAGGAATGTCATCATGTAAACCGTCTGCTACACCGGTTAACACTAAGCCTAAAGTTAGTGCTACTGCTAGTACTGTTTTTGATGATCCAACTCTGTATCGGAGTCTTGCAGGGGCTCTACAATATCTCACTTTCACCAGGCCGGATATCTCTTATGCCGTCCAACAAGTTTGCCTCCATATGCATGATCCTAGGATTGATCATATGTCGGCTCTCAAACGGATTATTCGATATGTTCAGGGTACTTTGGATCATGGTCTTCATTTGTACCCATCTTCTTCTTCTACTCTGGTATCTTACACTGATGCAGATTGGGGTGGGTGCCCTGATACGAGAAGATCTACATCCGGGTATTGTGTGTTTCTGGGAGACAATTTGGTCTCATGGTCTTCTAAACGTCAACCCACATTATCTCGTTCTAGTGCCGAGGCCGAATATCGTGGGGTGGCCAATGTGGTTTCCGAATCATGTTGGCTCCGGAATCTTCTCTTAGAGTTACATTGTCCAATTAAGAAGGCCACTTTAGTATACTGTGACAATGTAAGTACTATCTATTTGTCGGGTAATCCAGTTCAACATCAATGTACAAAGCATATCGAAATGGATATCCATTTTGTTCGAGAGAAGGTTGCACGCGGACAAGTCCGAGTTCTTCATGTGCTTGAATCCCGTTATCAAATTGCAGATATTTTTACCAAAGGTCTACCGCAAGTTTTGTTTGAAGATTTTCGTGACAGTCTCCACATTTGTAAACCTCCAGTTTCGACTGCGGGGGTGTGTTAAATATATTTTATATATTTTATCGTCTCGAAAGTATAAATGTAGATAGATTATTATATGTTAGATTTTGTGTATATATTGGGACCATTGATAATGAGAAAGGCAGGAAGACATTCTTTCAATTCTTTCAGGTTTCATGGGTGGTGTCGAGGGCGTGGATCCCACGACACCACTAGCGGCATAATTCACAACAATAATTAAATGGATTTTTTACCCCCATTTTGCACGTCGATTTTCGAGCCTAAATCCACTCATATTTGGCTTCAAAATCTATTATAGGGTGTCCTCAAATAGGGTCTTATCTCGATTCTAAACATCCAACATCATCATTCACTCATGCATCAACAACTCATCAATTTAGACATCATGAACATAGCAACCAAGTTTGAACTCAATTCTTGAAAACCATTTAAGGACTCAATTACCACTAGAAAACTTATACTAAAGGCACCAATTTGTAAAGAAAAACAAGCGTTATATATCCAGAGTTGTTTGAGAAGCCAAATAGTCACATAAAACCCAATTAGTCATTAAAATAGAAGAGGAAAACAAGGTAAATTTTTACCCTAATTAAGGCTGGATTTTTAGTATAGCTCTTCGTTGTTAAGTTCTTGGCTACAAATTGATAAGATTTCAACAAATCCTTCTTCTCTAACTTGCCTATTTAGTACATGACTCTTCTCTTTTGTAAGGGTGTGTACAGATTATGGGTGGATTTGGATCAAATGTTCTTTATTTAGGTGGGTTGTATTCATTTTCATCCATTTGATTCACCTAGATTGTGCATCATTAGGAGAATCTAAGGTAGTGAATTCTTCGACTGGGTCACCATTGGTCTCCACTAACCCTCATGAGGCTTTCACATTTAGGATCTCTGGGAACATCAAAGCTTCACAATATTTAACTCATACATTAATATATGTTAACATAGGTTATGTATTAATCTGCACGCTCTAAGCTTTGGGATTTATAACTTCACAAGTTTGTATGAGTAGCCTAAATCATTTAGTGAGATAAATTATTTAATAACCTAAGTCTTTCATGTAATGGCCTGAATATAATTCACCGTTATTTATAAAGTGTTTCCAGACGTGGCGGACAGCTCAGACGCTCATGGGACCCGCAGTTAGGCTTGTGCACGATTGGAGCTAAGTAAATAGTACTTTGTGTGTTGAATTGATTAATTTGCAATGTTTATATTGAACTAGTGTAATTGGCATCGCAATGTGTGTCAGGATAGGCCATTTGATGAGGGATGTTGTTTGTTAAGTAGTCGCCTCGATACGCATGTCGACGCGGGTACCGGGTAGTTTAACTGATTTACACTAGGCCGGGAAAAATAATACACACAAGATGAGTAAAATTTTGTTAAACAATTAATATGGAATGTATATTTGGTGGTTGGGAACATGGTAGTACGCGTAAGTCGCTGTTCGGGACGAAAAATCGGGCGTCGGAACACCCGAAAATGAACTTTTTGAGGTGAAAACAAGGATGAGTGTCCTAGCTGAGTCACAATTGGAGTCATTAGAGTGTAGAAAATGAGTAAATGGAGTGTTTTGGATGGCCTTAGGATGCACATGTGAGTTGAGATGATAAATGAACTATATAAGTCAAATTTTGACTTCAAACCACCATCTTTTCTCTCTCCTCTCCATTTCATCCGAAAATTGTAGTGAGGAAGCAAGGGTTTGGAGTCACAAACTTGGTGATTTGTGGAGCTTAGAGGGGTGAAAACATCAAAACTAATGTGAGAATAAAAAACACCACAACTTCCTCTATCTTTTTATCTTAATATTAGATGTTTTGGTGAGGATTTGGAGATGGTTGGGTTGTTGTTGAACTAAGTTTAAAGTGTTTTGAGGTGTTATTGTTGGTGTTGTAGTTGTTGTTGGGTTGTTGGGTGAGAGGAAAACCCATAAATTTCAACAGTTTTGTTGTCCAAAACGCGATTAGCGCGCTAATTGCAGGATCTAGCGTACTAATGATAATTATCATGCTAGGCCAAAAAATTAGCACGCTAATGTTCGTCTGGGCTAAGAACGTATAACTGTCTAGGCATCTAGCGAGCTAATAAACCCCTGTTTTGACATGATTTGTGTAAAATGACTTAAAACATATACATATGCCTTATTAACATTTATACATGGAAATAAGTCAGTACGGCCTGTAATTTGGGATATCTGGGACTAGGCGGAGCCGGACCGGGGGTTAGTAACGGTACACGGAGTGTGGCGTGAGGTGTGTAGTACCCAACTGAAACTACTCGAGCAGTATTTATTTTTGTTATTACATTCATTTCCTGCCTTTCCATACTCTATTCCTGGTGTGTGTATGTGTGTGTGTGTGTATAATAGACGGACGTTGAGGCTTTCCCTCCTTGCCATTTTTGTGTGTACGTCCACTAGGCCATAGCACGTGTGCCATCTCGGTGAATAGGGCTACCCTAGAGAGTGATGGGCACGTGTGGGTGCGTCGTAGGTTCCACGTCGACCGCCTAACGGATTCAAATACTGGCGTTGTTTGAGTGCTACTCGCCGGCAGTAGTCTATGGAAGAGTCTGAAGTATGGCGCTAGTCTGACCCTAGGGACTAGAAACACACACTTTGAGCTTTCACTATTACATTTGCATGCGATGATTACAGTTGCCTGTATTTTATTTTCGCATGTTTATTTAATAGTTTTGTTGCAATTCCAGTACTTTCTTTCTGTATTGCTCAATTAATTTCCTTGGGAATACTCACTCTAGACTTGTCATCTGTCTTTTTATGATGGCTTGAGTGCAGATCCTAGTACGAGCATAGGCAAGAGCAAGCTACCAAAATACAGAGACATTTAGCCAGGCTTATATGTTTGTAAATACATAATTTGTTTTCTTTTAGGCTTTGGGATTGTGTGAGACACTAGGACTGTATATGGTAATACTTTGATACATTGAGGTTAAATTTTAATCTATGATATATGGGTTTTCCACACTAGGTATCAGAGTTAAATGCATGATTTAATTGCTTAGTAGATGAATTGACATGATAAAAGACTTCTGTTGTGTTTCAAATTGGGATTAATATGATCTTGAGACAGATGATTTAAGGTCATTAACAATGTAATCAATAACTTGTTGTAAAATAATGACTAAATGGTGGATGAGATGGCATATGGGACACAGCTTGCGCTGGTAGGTCAAGTTGTAAGCCCGCATCGGCCCCCATAGCGGTCCATTTGGAAAATGGGTCGTTACGTTTCCCAACTCACTAATCTATCCAATCATTTCACTTACCTATACTTGGGTACCCATAGTGCATGCATCCCCAGGAACTCTCGCCCATAAATTGAACAAATATAAATGAATAACTAGCTAAAAATTAATGTATTTGGGTATTTATAGGTAATACACACATCATAAAAAAAATAATATACCTCGGTGTTGACTTCCAAGGATTGACCGAGTACACCACGTTACTCTAAGTCTAGGTCACGGTTCTGAAATCCCACATGACGCAGGTTATACTTTTTTAGGGACATTACAATCGTTATGTTTTGTGAATTCTCATTCATTATAGGTATTCAGAGCATGTGTTTAGAAATCCATCTTTCATATTCTATTTCAATCAAAGATATATTTTAATAAGATTCATTCATATATAGCTGAGACGTTCGCTCTGTGGTTACGGGACACTGGAAGAGCTGAAACAAGACAAATTAATCAATCTCTCAATTAAGTTATAGTGTTACGACTTGTTTGACGTCCAAATCAAATTATTTGTTGAGTACATTATCACATCAACCTTATAATGCTCCAACTAGCACCTTAAATAATGCATTTCTTTTCATCACTAAAATTGACATAATAGAATTTAAACAAGAAGGCATATGTGATTTACATCAAATTTGAAGTTGTCATATAAGAAGTCTCATACAGCAGGATTGGCCTATTAGGGTCTTTCCCATTCATTGTGAAGGGAATCGGGGCAACGCGCTAGATGACAGCTTTTGCACTGCAACATTTGATTGGAGCATGCACATACTTGGTGCAATGTTCTTTTGGGATTCAGGACATTTTGAAAGATGATGCAATGGGCATTTTCTTTCTTAGACTTTGTCATTTGTAACTAGGCTTTTTTTTTGGATTAAAAGGGGGAGTAACTAGGCATTTTAAGCCTCTTCAGAATATTTTGAAAAAAAACAAAAAAAGTACCACTTGTGTGGCGACGACAACTGAATCGAATGCTTTTATCTACTTGATAAAACAAATGTGTATCATATCCATGATTTAATACATTAAATGCAATATTAAATGCAATATGAATATCATTTCCTTAAAACACGTGATACAATGGAGTAGCTAGCCACTCCCGTACGCAAGCGACCCTGTTTTCTTCTTGACTTTACAAGGCGGTGTACGTGGAATTGATGATTTTTTCGAAAAGAATAAATGAATGTCACGTCGTCCTACACAACAAGAAAGAAAAATAAATAGGATGTAGGGCCCTTGTCCCTTGTTAATTAAGCCATGACCTCCATTGTCATTGCTATAAATTAAAACCAATAGAACTCAGTGCCTCCCATCTTTTTAACTCGGAGAAACCTCTCATATCAGCTCTCAAGTTCATCAATTAATTAAGGTACCTACTCTGAACTTTGATAATATCTTTTTTTTTTATTTCTATAGGTGTTTAGGCGAGCTTGACTATTTTCACGAGGCCTTAGTGTTATCAGCCCGAGCATACCCTAATAACCCGAGCGATCTTGCTACACTGTGGAATCGAAATCGAGGTCATGTGTTTAACTCACACAACCCCGCTTTTGCCTTTACTGTTCTTACAACCCGACCGGATTAACTTTGATAATATCTTAATTAAATGTACTTATCCTGCAGCTTAATTAACCTTTCCTTTCATTAATTATTGCTTCTAGTACTTTTTATTAGTCAAAACATATTTTTTTGTCTTTGAACTTTGAATTTTTTATGCTTTTGATCTCTAAACTTTTATTAGTGCACATTCGATCTCTTAACTTTGTTGTACATTTTATCTTTGAACTTTTGAGTTTTTTACGTTTTTGGTTCCTAAACTTCTAATTTTTTTATATTTTAGATAAAAACAAAATTTACTTTTATTGATCGATGTGAATCGTTTCTGTTCAATAATATATATATATATATATATATATGATGATTAATGGAGGCCAAACTCTAGTAACTATAAGTAAAATAAATGTTATTACATATGTATAGGGGTCATCTTTATGTATATAAGACAATATACAAAAATTCAAAAGCATGACCAACCAAAAAAAAAAAAAAAAGTAAATGATATTACACATGTATAGGGGTCCTCTCTATGTATACAAGACACTATACAAAAATTCAAAAGCATGACCAACCAACATATATGGCCCATACAAAGAACGCCACTTCTTGGCAAGCCAAAATAGCCCTATATATATATATATGTAACCAACGACCACCGCCAGGGGTGTCAATTCGTGTCGGTGAGTCGTAAACGTATTGTGTTATAAACAAGTTATGACTCATATAATGCAAACTCATTACATAACATGTTTATTAATCGTGTTAATCCTTTTCGTGTCTAAGTGAGTCGTGTTAATTAACATGTCGTGTATTCGTGTCACCCATTTATTAAATATTATATTTAAAAATTTTATTTTATTTAAACTTTTATAATTTGGTTACTATTTTTTTAAATATATCTAAATGATTAAATTCGAACAAACATACTAAAATAGTCAATAAAATATAATGTGATTATATATAGTTGTTAGTTTTACTTTACTTTTTCATTTAAGTTTTTATTACTTTTAATAATAAAGTAAAAATAACTCGTAATAATAACATAAACAAAATTATAAAAATCATCTAAAAAAAATCTAAATTTTACTTTGGTGAAAAATTTTATTTTTTCTTAATAAATAATTATTAATAAAATCTAAAACATAAATAAAATATTAAAAGTAAAATGAACATTTCTTCTCAAATATAAAATAAAATATGATAAAAGATGTTCATAAATGCATCATGCTATCAACATGCATTCAAATAGGTGAATTTTTTGTCAATCTATTTATTATACCATATTTATTATTTATACATTATTTTTTAGTCGTGTTAAGCGAGTCATAAACGAGTTAAACAGGTTGACATATTAATGACTCGTTTATTAACAGTGTATAAACGTGTTAACATGTTTACGACCCAGACCCACTTAAGTCAAACATACAACATGTTTATTACATAACGTGTCGTGTTAATCGTTTCGTGACTCAAATTGTCAGCCCTAACCACCACAAAACAAGCTGATCAACACACGCCAAAAACAAGCTGCTCCATCGAGTGTAAGTATCCAAACAGCCATAAATGAGTACCTCAAGGGCGTTGGTGCTTGAGTGAAGGCTCAGCAGACCCCATTATAACCCCATTAATGCATGCCTACCACTCTTCTAGCACCACATATGTGCATTGCCCTCTACACTCACACTTTTCAAACAAAACTGACGATTCCTGCAGCATCCCACCCCACCAGAGACACCCCAGAGCTACCCGAGCTCCTCCAGCCCGCTCTCTCACACCTGGAGACCTCCAGCAGTAACGTCTCCCATCACTACGTAGAGTTCGCAACTGTGAGTGGAGCACCTGCCATCCTTCTCGTAAGGTACGCCAGGTACATTTCTTTACAAACAGATAAGCGTGCTTCCTATGGGATTTAGTCACTAGTGTACCAGTGGCAAACGCATCGAGTGGAGGGAATTGAGGTTGGGCGCACTACCTTGCCAGCAAGATCACTGGCAAGGTAACGCCCAGTTGGGGCTCAACCTCTCAAGATCCACCGACTTGTCACCCAAACAAATGTCATCCCACGGGAGAGAATATACTATAAAATGCAGCATTCATTCATTATGAAAATCAGACCCGAAAATTTGACTTTGCCACGTGTCAAATCAAGGTCGTATGTGGGACCCACTATTCGAAATACGTATATCCAAATCCAATTTGGGATGATAATACTAACTATGCGAGGAATTCGGTGAGCCGTCACACGAACGGGGACGCGCCTCGAGTCGCGTGCCGACGTGGGATATGCATCGTGATGCGTGTAGCGCGAGTATTGAGATTTGAAATGAGGCAGGTTGGTGCCTCGAGATGCGCACTGCCTGATTGTTGAATTGCCTCGAGATTCGTGTTACACGAATATCGATGACACTTTTGATTTGAAATCAAAAGTAAAATAAAAAGAAAATGTATATAAAGAAAACAAAATTGATTTGGATAAGAATGAGGAAGAGAGAGAAAATGAGACAGGAAAAAAATGGCGGAGAGGGAGAAATCGAGTGATCGGGAGGAGGAGATCGACGGAGGGATAGCGACGGCGCTCCCGACGCGGCAATGGCGAGGAGAAAGGCAGTTGCGTCGCATCAGCTCCGGCAAGATCGGCGTGGTCGCGGAAAGATCGGAGGCCGCGGGAGGTGAGCGGGGGTGGCCAGATCTGGCACGAGCTAGCCTTGGTGGCCGGACAATGGGATTCGGCGGCGCCAATGAGCAACGCCGGTGAGCAAAGGCATGGACGATTGTAGCCCGGATGACCAGTGAAATGAGCGATGGCGAGCGCGGCCATGGCTCGCGGGAAGAAACGGCTCGCGGGGAGCTGCGACCAGCGGCGCGCGAGGTGGACGGTGGCGCGGCGCGCGCTCAGCAGCGCCAGCAGCAGCAATGGCGAGACAGCACGACTCCGGCACGACAATGGTCGGATCGGCTGCGATGGCACGCGAGCGCGGCGACGCGACGCAACGCGGTGAGACGGTTTGAAGGTTAGCGACGCGCGTGGCGCGAGGACAGCGGTTTTAAGCGGCGCCGGCGAGCAATGCCACGCCGCGAGGCAACAAGAGCGGCCGACAGCATGCCGCAAACAATGCGATGGCGCGTTGTCGACCAGTCGGATGCGCGATTTCGACGAAATCGCGACGACGCGATGGAGGTGAGATCTATTTCACCAAGTTTTGTTGTGATGTGAAAGATTTTAATAAATTAGACCTAAAATGTCTAAATGGACACTAGGGACTTAGGAGTCGGGTGTCGGGTGCGCAAATCGAGACGCGAGCGACGTTTTGAGGTTCGCGATTTCTCGAGGTAAGTAAACAAGCTAGGGACCTATACAGTATTTCATGTTTATCCATTGACTGTTGGTATTTACTGTTTTGTGATAACTTATTGTTGTTCACTACAAAATTATGCACATATGTGTAGTTCGCTGGGGTTAACTCGCTCGCACGCAAATATGGGGGGAACTAGAAGATGTATATGTCTTTCAAAGTAATTGGGGAGTCATATACATATTTGGGGGAACATAGAAGATGTATATGTCTTTCAAAGTAATTGGGGAAGCATATACATCTACCTTGGGAGTATCGTTCATCGATGGATTGGTTACAGTCTTTTATATTCATGCGTTCTTGATTCTTTTCGTTCTATTTGCATGAATTCGACTGCTTTGGATATTGTGAACTGTTGTTTTGGATATTGTGAAATATTGTATATCTGCCCTACTAGATTTACTTACCTGGGCTCGTCATTCTTATGTTTGACTGAGTGCAGCGCCGCAGACGAGTAGCGAAGGGAAGGCTTCATAGCTAGGTGATTTTTGTATATTTTGTATTTACTCTCCTCTGATAAGAATTACTGGGTTCCACAATTAAGTTGCCTAACTCCCTGATTTTTTTATTGAGTTATTTAATGTATTAGTCGCTTCCGCTAAATTGTTAAATCTTGCAAAATATTAATAATTCAACTTAAAAATGGTGAATGTACGTATAATGAAGGATTTGAAAGCTGACTAGGCTCTCGTTGACCTTGCGAGACTGGCTCGGGGGTCCACGTGAGCTTAGGTCGGGCGGTGCCCAACTTGTGGAAAGTGGGGCCGTCACACAGCCCCTCAAAAAAACCACCAGAACATTTCACAAAAGCTATTGAACCACCACCTCATCCCATCCTCATACATGATTATATTGGAACCAATAGAACCTCCTACTTGCCAACCTTGAAAACCGACCCCCATAAATCCAGACCAGATATTGAATGTGGTGGACGTGCCTAGACGTTCATGTGACCTCGTCCCCTAGACCAACAAAAGGGACCAATGCCCATTTAATTGATACCACCACACTTTAAACTCTTTGTGATCACTAATGATGGTTGCAACGTGCCTCTTTGTGGGCTCCCACACCTCCCAATTCCTTTCCACCTCCATGAAAATGCATGAGTTTCTAACCATAAGGACCACATGAGAGCAAGGGATCCCGGCCTGCAAAGTATATTCCTCCGATTTCCGTTTGCTAAATTTGTCGCCCCCTCCAGCCACGACGCCGCCAAAACAGGTTGATGCCACACTAAGCCCAATTCGCCGAACATCACAACCCAAATTCTGCGAGCAAAAGAGCAAAACATGAGAACATGATCAATAGATTCATTAGCAAAGAAACAAAAGCTACACCGTGAATGTAGGAGTGTGTGACTGGCGCACCATCTCTGCAGGACTTCAATAGTATTAATCCTGCCTAGCCAAGTCAACCACACAAACATTCTCACCTTCATAGGGGCACAGGATTTCCACATAAGATTATAAACTGGACAAACATTTAAAGGAGAAGCATCTAAACACATCCCAAAAAAGGCAAATTTTACAGTAAAAGATTTAGAAGCTTCTCATTCTCATGCCCACTCGTCATCAATACGGGGAGATAAGATGGTGTCTCTAAGGCGCTCCGAAATGGCTGCAAATTCCGCTATCTCCTCATCCTCGAATCTCCTGCTAAAGTCCTGTCGCAGCATAGGAGACCAAACACCATTCGCATCAAATGCTGCTGCCTCCACCACACATGCGTTAAGGTTGCGTGCTATCAAGAATAGGTTCGGGAAGTCCTCCGCGAAGCACCTAGTGCCAATCCAGGTATCATGCCAAAATTGGATTCTCCTACCATTACCTAGCGCGAAAGAGATGCATTTCATGAATTCCCTTCTACATTGGGAGATGAACCGCCATGGAGCTTTTGTCGATGAGTTAAGCGCGTTGCTTGGCTCCCAGCCATTCAAGGTCATACCATATGTACTTCTTATGACGCTAACCCAAGAGCTTGATTGCGGATAACCAAGTAGCCAATCCAAGCCCTCCGAGTTCCCGTGGGCGAGACACTTGGTTCCAAGCCACAAGCGTCCATGAGGTATCGCTGCTCATCCTTTTCCATAGGAAATCACGCATCATCTTCTCAGCTCTATTAGCCACACAAACAGGTAATTGGAAGAGCGACATGAATTATATCGGGATTGAATCGAGCACTGATGAAATCATAGTGACTCTAACCACCTTTCGATAAAAAACCTCCCATCCGTTGAGCCTCCGTGCGATTTTCTTCAGGACTGCCTCCCAAAAATTAGCCTTACGTGGGGAGCTCTGTCAAATCCCGAAATTTTTAAATTGGTAATTACAACTAATCAGGGATTAAGAGAGACTAATTATAGTTTTAGCCGCGAGTTGGGAGTTAAACACTAGTGAAAATTGAGATTTTTAATTAATTTTATTATTGTGTGATGTGCGCCTAGTGTTGTGTATTATACATTATATTATTTTGCGAAATTCAAGTCGGATAAGTGAATTCGATGTTTCACGAGGTTTTATCTTGAGATACGTGTCAAGGCGAGTGCCGAAATAATTAAAATATTCACATGAATTTTCATTTCGAGTTTCGTGATAAATAATTGATTTTAAGTTTAAATATTCGAGTTTTGGACTTTTAAATGGATTTAAAGAGTCGATGTGGGTCCCACACCTCGATTTGCGTGCAAAAGAAGTTTTTTGGGAGTTTTGGAACACTTTGATAAATTCTCAAATTTTTCGTCAAAATTGGGGCATTTTTTGGGGTTTAATTTGAACTCAAAATTTAAGTGATAATTATGAAATAAATATAAAAATGGAAAATGACCAAAAAGGGCAGTACAGATGAATTAGAAGGGATATACACTGAGCGGTCAACAAGGTCATTTGTCACCCTCCTTTGATCATAAAATCGACATGGACAAGAGCGAACCCACTGTTTATCTTCTTCAACATCGCCTTCATCTTTTCTTCATTGCCTCACTGGTTTCTCTCCTCTCTTTGTGTCTCGTATTCTCACTGTCTCTCTGTCTTTCTCTTAAACTGATCTCTTGTCTCTCTGTAAGGTAGAGCTGTGACAGTTGGTGACGTTGTTGGAGTGACTATAATGTTGAAGGTGAGGTGAGTTTTCAATCAATTTTCAATTTGAAGGACTGTTTTATAATTCTAATTGAAGAGTGGAGTTGTTATTGTTAGTTGTTGATTTTAATCGGATTGAGGGACGGAGAGGAGCTGTGATTTAAAAAAAAAAACAGTAAGAAAGAGTAGAGGCGTTAATGGAGGAGGAAAAAGGTGAGGGAGAAAAGACCAGAAGAAGAAAGAGGAGGGCAGAGGGGGATACGGTAAAAGGGCGGGGGGAAGAGTTGTGAGCTCTCTTGCCCACCACTAACGACGAAAAAAAAAAAAATTGTTTGGTTGGGACGAACGAGGAAGAGGGGGGGTTTAAACCCCCCACATCAGACCGGACCAGGTCCGGTTTGAGAGGGGGGGTTTAAAAATGAGAAAAAATTGGGATCCAAACATCCGAGGAGTTAATTTGGAGGGATTCCGAGGGTTTTTGAGTCGAGACAGGCCTAATTAAAATATAATAAATTGAAAACATTACATTTAAGCCTAGACAATGTAGTTTTCGATGCCGAACAATAATTTTGAATCAAAAATGAAATCCGAGCGTTGGAGAATATATTTTAAAAGTATTTTAAGGGTTTTGGGAAGCGAATCGGTCAATGCAAATGCAATTAATTTGAAAATAATTGTGAAATTGTTATGGAATCTTATAGGACCTACAAAATAATTGTAGGACCGCAATTGGAACCCTAAGTGGACTAGTTGACCGACTCGAATCGCAAGGGAATGTTGTTATCGCGTTTGTAAGGTTAAGTAAATCTTATAGTAACTTTTACATCGTATGAGTATTTCTCGAATATAATTGCATGCACAGTTTATCGTTGCATATTTGTTGATCATGCATTCACGGACACGAGAGGAAGGAGGCCTTTGGGGGTCCCATTGTGTTCATTGGTTATATATGTGGTAGGATGAACACCGTGGTGCTCTGTGATTGGGGTCACTAATCGTTATAGAAGTCGATAATTTCCTTTCTAATACAGGTAGGGTCCTGAGAATTCTTCCCCTTAAACCTGAATCCTATCGATGACATTTTTACCCTTCCGGGTGCTAAGAAGACGGTGAAAGAAATTTGTGTTCGCATCACCGTCTTTTGCCCACTTGACCCTAAGCTTTTGACTTGCCATTCAATTCTCCGTGATTAGAATCTGTGACAGGTCAAGCTTGGCCGCTTTCCTCTCCTCTACCCTTTGGGGGTTCTAGAGTAGGCCACCTTCTAGGGCATCTAGCTGGCTAATGATAGACCAACACGAGTCATTTTTTGTGTGAGTCAATCCATAGGTCGTTTTGTTACACCCTTTGAGTTCGTGCTGAACATTCCAAAGTTTTCGCATTAGCGTGAAACCGACCCCTCCCCGGCCCTCGACTTACGCCCACCACATTACCAGCGACTCCTGAAAACCTTGATGCTCAAGCCACACATTCACGAATCTAAATGGCGCAGGTCCCCATTGGATCAACCCAGTCTCTAGGGTAATCGGTGAGTGATCCAAGGTAACACGGTTCCCCAACGTCTATCTACTGTTCGGGAAGATCTCACCCCACTCATTAAGGAAAATGAATAGATCAAGCCTTACGCATATCGGGTTACTATGGAAGTTAGACAGAGTAAACTCTCCCCGTAGGAAAGGAGGATCAATGAGTTCCATCTCCCTGATGAGTTCGTCAAAATTCCGCATACTTGAGGTGATCCTTGCTCCACGAGAAATCTAGGAACATTGAAATCCCCTGCAAGGCACCACCACGGTCCACACATCCCAAAGAGCGCGCCAAGCTCTTCCCAAAACTCGTTTCTACCCCTAATAGATGGCGACCTGTAAACTCCCGATAGCCACCACGATAGTCCATGCTCGCCCTCAACCTCAATTGACACGGAGAACTGGCCGACTAAACTAGACAAGACCTTAATCCTACGAGTATCCCAAATAATCGTTATCCCACCTCTAGCCCCGATTGAGTCGAGTGAGACCCGTTCTTTGAACCTACCACTCCAAACCCCAGCTACTTCCCCGGCTAAACACATCCCTTTTAGTTTCTTGTAAAATTAAAAATCCGGATTATATAGGGTAACTTCTTCCTTAATCGACGTCTTCTTGCTGGCGTCCCCCAAATCCCGCACATTCCACGTCATCATTCTCATAGAGCACCGTTTGTACCCCTCTTATCCGGCTTACTATAATCTATCCTAGAATCAAGTCGTAGTCTCTCCCTGCGTAATCTAGCCCCATTTGGATCCTCATCATCTAACTCTCGAGGATGGCTTGAAATTCGAACCCCACACAGAGAGAAATTGAGTTGGGGGGTCGAGTTCACACTAGTCGAGCATTCCTCATTGAGCCTTACGTCCTGGCTCCCGATATGCAATGCCTCAAGATCCGACGAGGCAGTGGGGATTACCACACTGATCCTTTTACGTATCGTCCTCCACCATGAAGCTGAGGGGGGATAAGCCTAGTTCATCTCTGGACTGCATTAACAGGTGGATAGTATCAGCCTCAATTTCCATGATTTCGATCGTGTTCCTCTCCCTAAGGGTGAGTGCCTCTAGTTAGGTATCGAGGAGTCTATCCTCGATCATCTCAGCCACCAACTCCTTCGAATCGAACCCCAAGCTATAAATATTGACCCCGCTAGAGTCACTACCTTGCGAAAAGGCATCCTCATTTGGCACCTCAACCTCGGGGTACACCTCCCTTTCCCGAGAGGGTTCGCCTGCGCAAGTCGTCCCAGTGTTATCCGGGAGAAGGACGCTGCCCTTCCATTCGACATTCGCGTCCTTCATGACTGACCGAGTCCTTCCATGTGAGAAGTCGTGAAGTCTAAGTAAGATAGGTGTGCACCCATGGGGGGAGGTGTCAGACACCCCTCCAATGTCTTTTATCATCCCAATCTTGCTTTAGGCTCTAGGGATGCAAGTAGGAATTGAGAACGAATCTAACCGCCGAAGACCTAATGAGCCTTAATATGTGCCTCTCTGTTCATCACAAGCGACGTGGGGCGTTTTTAAGGAATAGGCACTAGATGTGTTGGATTCAAGTCCGAGCCCTTTTGTTGTTGTATGGGCTATTAGTGAGGAAGAAAGAAGTAATAATGGATTGTACTAAGTGGGTTGGGCCTTGCTTGACATTTTAGCACCACCTTATCCAAAAATGATTGAATAGTCGGTTGATTGAGTTTAGATTTGATGTTATGCGTTGGGAACACGTGGTTCCTATCAACCGTACCCTCCATTGAAACCACCGCCAGCACCTCTCCTCTCGTACCTTGCGCACCTCAGTCGTACCGCCTACATCGTTTGCTCAGCAACCTCCAGGAGATCTCTGAACCGATCGTCGATCATATTGAATGTGAATATATTCCAAAGGGTAAACGGAAGTCCTTCGACGGCAATCCAAAAATTTTGACCCCTAATTTAGGGGTTCTTTCAGTGCAAATCCAGCCTCTATTTAACCACATCGTGAATCATGCCCCCTTCATTCTTTAAAACTCTGGCAGCAACCCGTTCTCTATTGTTGTAGCCAGTGCATAATAACAGGTCTCAGTCCTCCCCGAACTCGGCTAAGGTTATTGGCCTTTGCAGCCGTGCCTGTAGATCAGCATCAATGATTCCAATCCCACACAATAGACGTTCGGAAAACGACCAACGCCACGTCCTAATCCCTAAGCTCCTGAATCTTTTGATTGACCATTTCAAGCTCTAACAATACCCTATTGTTCTTCGAAGCTTGCACGGGTCGAGGCAGTGGCGTGGTAGTTTTCTGCGATGGTCAAACAACGTCGGACCCCCTCGCATCCATGATAGCAGAATAAGCTTGAGTATTCATTTCGGTAAATACAACTTCAAGGATTGGTTAGAGTTGTAATCTAAATTACATTAGTGTTTGAGTTTGATTAGGATTTTGAGTTAGAGTATGAGTCTATTTAGGGTCTCCTAGTTGGATTAGGAGTATGCTTATGTGAGTCTATAAATTAGAGTTAAGCCCCCGCATTGTAATAAACGAGTTTATTAGAGAGATTAATAAAGTGTGTCATTGGGGCGTCTCTAAACCTAACATGGTATTAGAGCAATAGTGAGATCCTAAGATCTGTGAGAGTGAGACCGAGATTTTAGATTTACGGTGTGAGACTTTGTTAAAGATCGAACAAAGAATTTGGGCTTCGCATCTATTGATAGATCGAAGCGTGCCCGTTTCTTGTTTTGGAGAATAAACGAAGATTTGAACAATTTGTTCAAAATGTGTGCGGCAGAGAGTTAAAATCAAAATTGAGATTTTTGATTTTCTTATTTGGTGTGAATTATGGCGACATCAGGGAACGTTCAAGTTCAACCAACTCTTCCGGCATTCTATGGGAAGAAGTTTGATAGATGGAGCACTCAGATGAGAGTCTTGTTCAGTTTTCAAGACTTGCTCGCAGTAGTTGAAGATGGGTTCGAAGACCCAGGGGCCACCGCTACCTCGACACAAAAGGAGCTTCGGAAGAAAGATTAGAAAACATTTTATTTTATTTTGCAAACGCTTGATGATGTGGCGTTTGAGAAAGTGCAACTGGCGAAGACATCAAAGGAAGCGTGGGACACTTCAGAGACGTCCTACAAGGGTGAACAGAAAGCCAAGAAAGTTCGGTTGCAAACTTTGAGGCGACAATTCGAGTTCATCGAGATGGATGACTCAGAAGATATAGAGAAGTACATCAATCGTGTTCAGACAATCGTTAATCAATTAAAGATGAATGACGGAGAAGTCGCCGATCTTGATGTGAACGAGAAGATTTTGCGCACCTTGACCGCGAAGTTCGACCATGTAGTAGCTGCTATTATGGAATCCGGGACAGATTATGAGATCAAGTCAGTTGAAGAAATCATTGGTTCATTACGAGCACATGAGCAACGAATCAATGAAAAAAGTGAAAAAGTCAAGCCTACTGAGCAGGCATTGAAGACTGTAGTTGTCCCGAAGCTAAAGAAGAATTATGGGTTCAAAGGCCGTGATAAAGTCAGCTACAATGGCAGAGGTCAGAATAATAATCAACAATGGTGGGATAAAAATAAAGGTCGTAGACGAGACAAAGGTCGCGATCAACAAAGAAATTGGATTCAGTGTTACAACTATCGCAAATTTGGGCATATAGCTAGACAATGCAGGATAAAGCAATCATTGGAGTTAGAGTCCGAGGAGCAAACAGATCAAGATGAGGAGTGTCATCAGACACTAATGATGGTTTCATTAGCCCAGGAGAATGCTCAAAGTAACATGCGGTATCTCGACGGTGCATGCTCTAATCACATGTGTGGCAATAGAGAGTTTTTTGATGAGTTGGATGAGTCAATATTGACAGAGGTCAAGTTTGCTGATGATAGGAAACTTCCAGTTAAGGGAAAAGGAAGAATTCTGATCCAGTTGGAGAATGGTGATCATCAGTATATTTCATATGTGTTATATGTACCGACATTGACATGCAATTTGCTAAGTTTGGGGCAGTTGCTAGAGAATGGTACAAAGTGAATTTCAAAGATAGCCATCTCACTGTATTTGACTCTAAATGTATGATCATTCTTAAGTCTCCTTTGAAAAATATGTTATTTCAAATTAAGATTAAAATGGGATCTTATCCATGTTTTAAATCCATTGTTTCTGATGAGTCATGGTTATGGCATCTAAGATATGGTCATTTAAACTTCAAAAGTCTGAAGTTGTTGACTCATAAGAATTTAGTGAAAGGATTGTCTGGGATTCAACATCCAGAGCAATTTTGTGGGTGTGTATTTTGGGGGAGCAACATAAACGAACTTTTGCTTCCAACACTCCAAGGCGTACCAAATCTCTAGTACAGTTGGTTCACTCAGATGTTTATGGTCTAATGCAGTCTGCTTCACTAGGAGGAAGCAAATATTTTATGACTTTTATTGATGACTGCAGCAGGATGATTTGGGTGTATACTTTAAAGAATAAGTATGATGCCTTTAGTTGCTTTCAGAAGTTCAAGGCAACTGTGGAGAAACATAATGGACGTTACATCAAGACTTTGAGGACAGATGGTGGCGGTGAGTACACGTCCTCGACATTTTCAGAGTTTTGTGATCGTCATGGAATTAAACGTGATATCATGTCACCACAGACAACGCAGCAAAATGGTGTTGCAAAGAGAAAGAATAAGACGATTATAGACATGGCTCATAGTATGTTGAAAGCCAAATGTCTACCTGATTCTTTTTGGGCTGAAGCAGTTGCATGTTCAGTTTATTTACTGAATAGGTCTCCCACAAAAAGTGTCCTATATAACCCCAGAAGAGGCTTGGAGTGGTTACAAGCCAAGTGTCAAACACTTGAAGGTGTTTGGATCCACTGCATATGTACATGTTCTTGATGCTAACAGGAAGAAGCTAGATGACAAAGGCGTGAAGGTCATATTTATTGGCGATATTTCAGGAAAGATTGGAACGTACAAATTGTACAATCCAATTACCAATGCAGTCATTGTTAGCAGAGATGTCAAGTTTGATGAGAAGAGTGCGTGGGTTTAGGACATAAAAGGAAAAAGTATTGCTCAACCATCAACAATTAGATGTGAGGATGAAGTTTCCACTTCGGTTGGTATTGACGCTAGACCCCAGCGTACCAGTTGCAGACCACAACGAAGTGTGGAACAACCAGCTCGACTTCAGGATTGTAAGATCACCATGATAATGTCGTTGATGACAACGGGAATCAAGTGCATTGTGCACTGTTCAACATTAAGGAAGTTGTGCGAAATAGATGGCAGGTGAATGATAAAGGATGTCGTCGATGGAGGTCGAGATCTGCATTTCGAGAAAATATCAAGTGGAAGATCACGACAATCTGAATTACGGGGGGACGTTTTGTTTTTTTAATTCAGATAGGTAATTTAGATTATGGGGGGATGTTAATCTAAATTACATTAGTGTTTGAGTTTTATTAGGATTTTGAGTTAGAGTATGAGTCTATTTAGAGTCTCCTAGTTGGATTAGGAGTATGCTTATGTGAGTCTATAAATTAGAGTTAAGCCCCCGCATTGTAATAAACGAGTTTATTAGAGAGATTAATAAAGTGTGTCATTGCGGTGTTTCTAAACCTAACAGAGAACCACTCGCTTCAAGGTTTCCCATTCTCGCCGACAGGAAGTATCAATGAGCGCCCTGAATTGTGTCCTGACTTCCAACTTTTAAGGGCTCTGCTTCTATTGTTTTTTATCAAATCCACAACAGTGAAGCACCATTCTTACGTAAAACCCTTCGCTCAGCCCCCTCGACCGCCTCCGCAACCTGATTGCCCGATGCTTTCTCAATACTTTAAAGAACTTTCTCTCCGCGCGGAAGGAGAGTGAGAGTTCTTTGAGGTTGAATGACCCCCGTGTTTTGGACATCGTGTCCCCCTTGGCCTTTCCATACCACCTCCACCCATTCCTATTCCACCTCCTTCCATATATTTGTCGTGCTCACCAGCTTTCCATCCCCGTAGCCCAGAGGAAATTAGCCTTGGGATGAGGATGAGACAGACGCGCCGAGCTTTCACCGGCACTGCCTTACACTAGGTGGTCACGTTAACACGGTTGAGATGCGCATATTTACTAGTTGTGGGTTATTCAACGTTTCACATGTTCGATTCAATAATATAAACCATTTTACTCTTCTTGACTAGTCACACGACACTTTTGTTACCCATGTTGGTGGAATTTAACAATTTAAATGGTGGAAGGAATAAATGTAGAATCATTGTAAAAGTTCAAATACCGAATGTGTAGTAATAAAAGTTCAAGGACCAAAAACATAAAAAACACAAAGTTGAAGGACCAAATCATTAGTTTTGCCTTTTTATTACTTAAATTGTATAAGATCTAAATATGTTTGGGGGACTTTTTATTTGATCTTGTGTTTAGTAGTATATAGTTTTTTTAGGCCAAGTAGTATATAGTTAATTGAAGTGTCATTAATGTAGCTATCAAATTGACCATTGAATTTAAATCTAATGGTCAAGAATAAAAATCACCATAAATGGTGATTTAAAAAGATCACCATTGTAAAATTTTCTTATATATATACACTAGCTGTCAAATTGACCATTGAATCAATTTCTAACAATTTACAAATAAAAGTCAAAATTATAATTTAAATGTATTTTTTTTCAAAAAAATGATTAAGTTATAAATGAATGCAAGTGTAATAGGTATATATTTGTAAATATCTTAAGTTGTCGAGTACAAGTTAAAGTGGGAGTGAGCGTTGGCCGAGCAAGTTTAGGAGAGAGCGCACATGTATTGACATTAACGGATCTTGAAAGACCAAGAAATTAATCTACTTGATACCATTAATGTAAGATGAAACTCTCAAGTCTTTGTTAAATAGTGGGCCTATCTAAGTTTGTTTAAGAGAGAGCACACAAGCATTGACATTAATGAATCTTGAAAGATCGTGAAATTAACAGTTAATTATTTTTTAGTTTGCATATAGTGTCAATAGGGCAAGTTCAATTAATATGAATAATCTTATTCACGCAATATCAATTTAACTACTCCAAAAGCTTGTGCACATGTTGTGAAATTAACAGTTAATTATTTTTTAGTTTGCATATAGTGTCAATAGGGAAAGTTCAATTAATATGAATAATCTTATTCGCGCAAAATCAATTGAACTACTCCAAAAGCTTGTGCACATGTTGTGAAATTAACAGTTAATTATTTTTTAGTTTGCATATAGTGTCAATAGGGCAAGTTCAATTAATATGAATAATCTTATTCACGCAAAATCAATTGAACTACTCCAAAAGCTTGTGCACATGTTGCACTGACATTTTCCTATGTTGAATATTCCAAAAAGCTAAATAACTGAAATCCAAGATTCAAAAAAAAAATAAACTAGCCTCTAAATGATACTATCAATCCTAAGTTCCTAACCACTATATAGAAAGGTAACATCATACCCAAATGTTCCTTTGTCCATTAACTTCATACTCAAATGTTACTTTGTCCATTTTACAAAGGAATGACAATGAAGATGAACTTGTCCATGTAGCTAAACCAAAAAGAAAGAAATACACCATCAAACCCACCAAACATTAAAAACCAATGTACTAAATGATATAGTTGGAACTCAATTCAAATAGGTCATGAAAATCAAAAAGAAATAAGGAGTAATAGAAAAAAGCATCGTCTGCTTCACCTTTGGTTATTGCCTAGAAAAGAGAAGAATGTTAGAAGGATTTATGTCGGTATGAAGATATACATGCAACTTCCTCTGCGATCCGAATTACGACTTTCTATCTAACCAAAAACGTTAGTCTTGATTAAGCCCTTGTTTCTTTGTCCCACTCTGCAAGAATTACATTTCAAGAAATTACTCAACCACTTGTCAAAACATTATGTTTCACAATTTTAGACAACCAAATTGAAAATAACTGCCCAATTGATATAAAACATGAAACAAACTAAGTAGAAGATACTCTAGGCTTCCTAAAGAAGAGGTACTCCAAGAACAAAAGCCTCATGTTGCATCATACAAAATCCAAAAAAGAGAAACAATATTTATATGACGTAGAAAGATCGCAATAATCAATTATCTACAAAATTATTTTGCAAACTCCTCGTCTTCCTTGATTGCAATAAGAGTTCTTTTAAACCTAACTCACCCTCTAAAAACATAGCTCATAGTCCTTTTCTATTACTGTATCTACTAAAAAGAACATAAAAAAACTCACATAAAAAAAAAGATAATCCTCAAAACGTATATAAGATTAAAACACGCTACATCAACTATAAAAGAAGTACATATTTAGCATTCCAAAGGGCTTTCTATATAATGAATAACAATTACATAAAATGAACGTAGCAGAAATGATGATGCTTAGGTAGATGTGTGGTAAAACTCGTAAAGATAGAATAAAAAATATAAAAATTCAAAGACAAGTAGGAGTAGCACCAATTAATACAAAGATTAGGGAAGGGCGGTTGCGGTGGTTTGGTCACTTGCAAAGACGGCCTACAAATGCCCCCACTAAAAAACTTGACTCAATAGAAACTGTAGAAATTCGACGAGGTAGGGGTAAACCAAAGTTAACATGGGATGCATTAATTAGGAGGGATTTGAATGGTTTGGAAAGCTCACCATCAATTGCACTTAATTGAACACAATGGAAAAGCTTGATCCATGTGGCCGACCCCAATTAATTTGGGACTGAAGCTATGTGTTGTTGTTGCTGTTTGTGCTTGTCTGGATCGGAGAAGAAGACATTTCCAATGGATTTAATTTTTAGGGACAAAAAACAACTAACTACTTTAAGCTTTATGCTTTTAAAACATTTCACATTGATATCTCATAAAAATTAGTAAAATACGATTTAATTTATAGTTTTAAATCAGTCCATAAAATTCTTAAGGTGAAGAGTTCCAAAAGGCTTCTATATCTAGAGTATGACCTTGGACCATTGTGACAATTTCTTTAGTGTACGTAAACCTAAATGACAAAGACAACAAATAAGTCAATTCTTCAAGCTTTGGTTAATCTTGCGAAAAATCTACTTTTCTAGTGTCCCGAAAGGCCATAAAATCACTCACAACGCAATCATCTCAACGAAATGCTAAATTTAACTCAAATACCTCCATGAAATATTACATTAAACCATGATGATTTACCTTTTCTAGATTGACTATTTCATGACGCAATCAAATTCCTCCACCTTCTTAGCAAGCCACATTTAACTCAAAATGAAACAAACAACTGAATAAATGGAAGCTCATGATGGAAAATATATCGTCCAATCTTTTATCTATACAATACGAAACAACAAACAAAAAATGAGAGCATCTTAATCTAAGGAAGGTCAAGGAGTTCACCTAAACACTAACATCAATCTCAACCACTTCTAGAAGGCTAAAACAACCTAAAATTCACAAACTCGATAAATCAACAAATTCCTAAAAATCAAGCACACAATTCAAATACTTCAATGTCATTGAAAAGGGCAATGACACCTCCCTCCCTGTAATCAAAAAATAATTTATGGATATTCAATTATTAAGCATAATATTCTTCAAAAGATGATACAACTCTTACTAATTATATTGCTGCAGAAGGATGCTTGCTGAACCACTGGATATGAAAAGTAAGGTGGATACTCTCATGCTATGGTCATCTTCCTGATGTTTATGACATAGTTTTGTTGAAATAAGATAAAAATACATGTAATATGTAAAAATCACAAAAAAACTTGAAAGTCGCAGAGATTAAAAGCACAATATTTTTCAATTTAAGGATTTTTACCAATTGAAGATTGATGAAAGACTACAAACCAAAGTGCGCACATTGAGGAATTCAAACCAAACTCCCGAATTCTAGTAAACATTAAGGGGCTCGAAAAATCAAAACTTATACTAAACTCCACCAACCCAAACTTCAAACTCAAAATCATGATCAGAAACCAAAATTCTTCACCTAATCAAACAAAATCTGAAAACCTCACATTAACTTCCATTCAAAACTATGAACATACATCAATCTATCCATCCACGTCTAATCTATAAATTACAACGAAAGTCTAAAAGCATTCTCTAACTGCTGCTTAATTTGGTATGGTTAAAAATAATACAAATCAAATGAGATCATGTACCATATATTCTTATGGGCATTCTATCAGACAACTTCAGAGCACTCTTAATCAAACTATCTCAATGTAAGAATTAAGAAGTAGCAATCTCTCTATATATAGGTCAAATCTAATTGCAAAAACAAGCACTAATAAAGACAAATGCAATACAGAACGAATGAAGTAAATATTTATCTATAGAAAATAATTGTTATGTGGTCCATTCCACACCTACCTTTTGATTGCAAAGATTTCTAAAAGGGGAGCTTGTCATATGATATCATTAGCATTTTGATTAGCTTCTTTTTTGAACAAAAGGCATGAACAGATTGATGAGAGGTTCTCATGGCAGAGAACATGGAAAAACAAATACAAAAACAGCAAATTAATGAAAAACAAACAAAGAAAACCAAAACCCCCAATAATCAAATTCATCCAAATCGAGAAACAACCAAAGAAAACCTAAGATACGAACTGTGAAAGAGGATCAAATAGTGAAAAAGTGGAGCACATGGCCTGAATCAATTTTCTTTACCTCTCTTGAAAAATTTCTAAAATTTATATTACACCACGCACTCTTATTGTCTGTAAATCTAAATGGCTTCCTGAATCTTTGTTTCTGACTGGCGCTTCTGCAGATTTATGGCCTTCTTCTTGGTCTTTCATCGAATGGAGTATTCAATGTAGCAAGTCAAAACTATAAAAGGCCCATTTTTATTCTTCAATAAGGAAACAATCCCTATCTAACAAGGATTTATAAGCAAGATGAGACAGATCCCCCAAACCCATCATTTCTTTTTGTTTGAACAATCTCTATAAACCTTCAAAAGAGATCAGATGGTCGTCTCAGCTTCATATAAAGGAAAATGATAGGGGGAATACATACATTTGCTACACAGTTGCTTGAAAATCATTGATTTCTTAAACACTAGTTTCCATACTTGTACCCTACTCAAAAACTTTCTTTCTTTCCTTCCACTTAATCGAGCACAATGGAAGAGTTTGGCCCTAATTAATATGGGACCGAGGCTATCTTATTATTGTTGATTATCCATCAAGCTTTCTAGGGCTTGCATTCTAATGCTCATACGATGAAATACAAGAACCCGAAAAAAAACAAAGAATGAAATAAAAATGCCAACCTTTTTAAAGAGAGGCTCAGTACATGATCTTGAAGCATTTCACCTACCAACAATGGCTGCAGCTACAGTTGCCCAAGGAGAAGATTTTCAACCCTAAAACACCCAAATCTCTTTCTTTCTTATTGACAAGACCCACTGAGTTGCCTCCTCAAGTGAACAGATGAGATGAGTTGATCATCTCGACCCATCAATTGATCGTCTTCTTCAACCCAATGCAAAGAATAGGGAGACTGAAAGAAGCGCCCGACCAGATGGAACGAAGAGGCGAAGCGAGATACTCTGCGAAAGAAAGCTCGATAAAGAGATGAGAAAGAGAGCGTGAGAGAGGAGAGACCAGAGCATAGAGGAGAGCGAGAGATTTCGTGTGGGAGTCGTGAAGAACGCGTGGGAATAGTGAGAGTTGGGAACAAAAACGAGTTGTTGAGGAAGACGAAAATACCTTATGGTCTTTTTTGCTTAATTCTACATTCCGTCTCTCTTAGTATTTTTTATTTGTAGCTTATTTTAAAAATAATTTAGAGAAAAAGCTCTCAATTGAAACATTAATTTTAATAGTATTTTAACCCAAATAGAGTTAGCAAATGCGAAACCAGCATTTCAAACTCTTTTAGAATAGACCAACATTTATATAATACGTTATTAAAACTTATCAAATTTAAAATTAACATATAGCTTAATATTGTTAATAAAAAAATGAACAAATACAGAACAATAACAGCAGATCAATGATCAACAAAGATCATTGATCAATGTAACAGTGCTCATTGAACACGATGAAACAGTGTAATCTGATCTTATTTCATCAAAAATCAATCATGTATATTACATTGTACTGCTTATATATAAAACTTACATGGTGTACATTGTACCCCTAGTTACAACTGCCTAGAACAAACTAACATGAACCTGTAGTACATTACACTAAAATACATGATTCAATACATAGTCATCAGCTAACATAAACAACACCACAGCTCTGTACCAGCACCAACTCTCTGTAGCACAGCAACAGCTCTGTACATCTCTATATAATTCTACAAAAAATAGTGATTAATAATTAACTAAATATTATAAAAAAAAAAAAAGAATTTCACTAAAATTAAAAATCATTACACATTAATTTCTTAATTATAGATAATTTTGTTAGATATTTATTACGTATTAAATAAGTTTTAACAACGTCGAGTACAAAAATATTTTTAGATGTTATAAAAATATTTTTTAATGTAGTTTTCGAGTGGTGGGCTATCCTACGTATTTTTTTTTTTTTTTTTACTAATCTACTATTTTTTTAAGTTATAGAGATACTTCTATAGAAATGAAGAATATTCGCACTAACATTGCTTCTCAGTTATTGATGATGCGTTAGGTATATGTATAGTTATTCAAGTCGTTTATTGTATTTTATTTACATGTGTTTATTTTTTACGAATTCTTATAAATTAATATAGAGTTATTTTCATGTAAGCATTTATGGACACACATAGTTTAGTTTTCTAAATAATATAAATTATTTTATGGTATTAATTTATATTTTGTAAATAAAATACATTAATTATATGATTATATAATTAATATACTTAATTGTGTCATATGTCCTTTATTGTCATTTTGCATTTATCAGCTAATCAATCAGCTATCATTCGAAACAGTTTTTAGTTGATCAACTAGATTATCCGCTTTCCGCTACCAGCTAGTAGATTATCAGCTATCCGCTAGATTATCAGCTATCCGCTAGATTATCAGCTAGCTTTGCCAAATAGAGTCTACCTCTTTTATATATTTGTATTTGTATGTGTATATGTATATGTATACTAGTTTTCGTAAGCTGCTTCGCACACATTACATAAATTACTAAAAGTAAGGTTAACGTAATTGGTGTGAAAAAAGCAGGTAATTAATGGTTGAATAACATTGTCAATTATTTATGTGAAGGCCCAGGGCACTCCGGAGAACAACGTATCGACCCAGCAGAGCCCCTAGCACCCCCAAGGCAGTGGAGAGTCCACTCCCCACCATCTACGTCCCCCTCCCCCCCCACTGTGCTTTCTAAGGCCACAGTGGGCGTAGTCTTTCACCCCCTCGGTTATAACACGCGCCCTATGGGGTAAGTACGTGTGTTTTGCAAACCTAGTACCATTGGGCTATTAAGACTCTGCTAGGTCGATACGTCGTTCTTCGGAGTGCCCTGTGTCTTCACAATTTCCGTGTCAATGCGAAGGAGAGATTGCTCGTATTCATATAGTTAGGGACAACAAGCCGCTGTGAATTTGAGAATTTGAAGTTTTGTTAGTACAGGAGAAGTAAATATTATTTATATATCAGTATTGTATGCTATAGAAAGAGTTGGCTTTTGTATTTGTTTTTTTATTTTCATTAATAAATGTTTTCCCATAGTTTTGAAGTATAGATGATCCTTCAATTTATGCTCAACTTCCAAATTGAAGATTAAGATTGCAAAGAGTGTATATTTGAATTATGCTGAAATTTTATTAAAATTAGCTGACGAAGGTAATATACATGATCAATTACAAGTTGTGAGGCTATTCATTGACAAAAAAGATGACAAGTGTTTCTTATAAATGGAGATTTAGTTACATTCATATTGTAGACAACATATTTCATAGAATAGCCCGAGGTCTGCAATAACCAAATATGTCTTTGTTGTCTTTATTGTATAAGCATTTTCTTAGATACCTTAACAATTGTTAATTATTTTTTTTTTTTATCTTTTCTTCAGCATATTGAGGAAGTTAGAAACATAAGAGTACCTTATTTATATTTTAAGAGCTTCTACATATTTTCTTACACAAATATCTTTGTTTTTAAATCTTTTCCCCAACATATCTACCTCGTTCGTTGGTTTGTTTCTTTGTTTTTTTTAATGACAATGCAGCAGACTTCGTAACTTCCCTTAAAAACATATTATACTATTGCATTACACGGTTGATTCAATAATTTTAATGAGAAATCAAATCAAAAGGCAAAAATAAGTCATATTAGAAACACACTTTTCATATTTAATAAAAAAAAAAACATTCAAAAAATAGGAGGGGTAGTTTTGAAAGTACGAGGTTTAATTATAGTTTGAGATAAGCAAAGAAACCAAACTTGCAAATTATGAGATAAACTTGAAATTTTCAACTTAAATTGAAAAGAACTTCAATTAAACCATAACAAATTAAGAAACAAAACCAACAACAGATAGAAACAAATTCACTAAAATTGATCGAGTTTATATCTCTACACATCAAAAGTTTACGTACTCGAGAGTCAAGACATATTTAAAGTCCAATTCACATTAGATCACTCCTTTAAGGACTTAATTTCGATTGAAAACGTAAAATACATTATTATTAACATATACAAGTCAATCTATGAATTTACTCAAAAAAACGCATCTATGAATTTTAATCTAACATAGGCATCATTATCTTTTAAGTATTAATTAACAAGACTGCAACTTGACAACATGAACTTCAATAATTTTGACAACATGAACTTCAATAATTTTGTGCAACTCTTGTATGCTTGTTTCTATTTATCTAGAATTATATGATAATCATGTCATGCCAGCTAATTAGACATTGCTTTTATTTTATTTTATAAACAACTATATTATATAATAATATATATTTTTTGGTACATATGATAATATTTTTAAAATTACTTAATTAAAAAAATATTTAATAATATTTGTCACGATTAAACCACATGGTTTTTCAATACATAATTACAACTAACGAACCTAGTTCTGGTATGACACACTAAATAAATTATTCATACACTTAGGTAGTGTATGTGTAAAATTACATATATAAATAAATAATATTTTTAAACAACCATATTATATGATACTATGTGAAAATCATAAACAACCATCTTACATGATAATGTTATAAACAACTTATCTAAAAATAAAAATTTATTATTTTTAATTTATTTTTAATTATTATGCATAATACAAATAAAAAAATATTATAATTTAATTATGGAATGAAAAATAATTATTTTATTTTTTATACCGTTTCAAATTAAGTTCTTATTTTAAAAATGAAACTTTTATGTTAATATTCATAAAAAATAATTTTTAATTCAAAAAACTACATATTTAATGTATAGTATTATTTTATTTAAGAAGCAAACTAAAGATACGTGGCATTTTCTTGCCAAGTCACATAAATTTGTTCTTTTATGATATGCTTTTGAAAATACATGCAACATTCGATCGTTTCGATAAAGTTATTAATCATAGAAATAATTTAATTATTTAAATATTTAATTAACTTATTAATAAATTAATTTAATAAATTAATTTGAAACAATATAAAAATGAATATTTCTATTATATATTGTATGATGGCCTAATGGAAAAAAAATTAGAAAGAAAATGAAGGCAACGCCGTCAAGGTCACTATGTTTTACTTTGTTCAATTAGACTAGGTCAATTAAAACCAATAAAGCTACACACTAAGGCAACTTTAGTCACCTCGAGCATGATATCATTTCAGTTACACGTAAGTCGCATATGATCATATCATATAAAAATTGGTCTCTATTTTTGATACGCTATTTAAAGATAATTTATTTTTTATTATTTTTTGATTTAGTTATGTGAAATTTGAACTCAAGACCTCTCTTAAACCATGTCTTTTGACAAGTGATGTCTCTATTATCTTACTGGAAATGCTTTGGCATTTATTTTTTATTTTTAATTATAGACAAGCTATATTCTTTTTGTTTGATTTTGTTATGTTTTTATTACATGGATGATTACAAGATTTTATTTGTACTATGCATGATATCTAAAAATAAATTAAAATTAAATAAATCATGTTAATAATTTATTTATTTCAAATATTATTCTTGAATACAATCAATGTAATTTTCACCCATTGTCATATAATAAGTTTATTTAGAAATATTATTTTTTTTAAGTCAAAAGAAAAAAAAAATATTTTTATGATATAATTCTCAAACATATACCACGTAACTAGATGCACGACTTTAAAGTGTCCTACTAAAACTTAGTTTATGACTTAAAGTGTGTCGTCTAGCACTTCATTTTTTTAAAGAAATATAGTAAATATTCTATGCAAAAAAAAGAGTAAATATTAGCATTTAAAGAGAGAACCACATTTTTTTATGGAGAGAGAAAGTCAAAAGTGGATAAATTATTGCTTCAACCCTTTCTCATATCGTGCATGATACCCTTTTAAGAACCATGCAATACTCGATCATCATAAACAAATTGTGCATTATAAATTTAAAATTGTTTTAATAGTCAACAAAGCCCCTCTCGTCATGAGATGGATGAGAATCATTTGACGAAAGATAAGGTTTAGAGAGATCGTGGGTTCGACTCCCGCTAAATTCTTATTTTTTTTAAAGAAAATATGATTCAAATATCACTATCTAGCTCCGCAAAATAAGTAAAAACACCTCATAATGAGGATAAATAAGGGTACCCAATAAATAGTATGCAAAAATAATTAATTTATTTAATTATTAAATTAACTTATTAATTATTAATAAAATAATTTGATAAAATAATAATTTAATTTGATATAATATAAAAATAAGTATTTTCCACTATAAATTGTATGATGACCTATACAAAACAAAGACCATGCCATCAAGGCCACCATGTCTTGTATTCATTGATCTACTATTTAAAAATCAATATAAGGTTGCACACAAACCAACTTTGGCCAACTTAGCTTTAATCGAGCACGAGTTCATTAATTTCAATTATATTCTTTTACTACATGAATTACAGTATTTTTTATTTGTATTATACATGATATCGAAAAATAAATTAACGCTAAATAATTTTGTTTTTAATTAAGTAATTTTTTAAAAAATGATCATATGTACCAAAAACATATATTGTCTTATAATATAGTTGTGTATAATGTAATTTTTGCACATTATTTTCGTATTATTTAATTGTTTAAAAATAATTTTTTAGAGAGAGAGAAAGTCTTTGTGTGATTTAAGTGTGTCAATATTATCATTTCTTTTAAGAGAGAGAGAAAGCTACTTCTTTATAGAGAGGGAGAAAGTCAAAAGTGGGTACATTAATGCTTTAAATACTTCAATAATTTATCTCTCTCTTGATCTTTTGATCTAACGGTTCAAATCAAATACCCATGTCATGGGTATCTTTTTGATACCCATGGTAGAAGCACCTATATATATATTAAGCACATTCTTAGAAAATTGCAACTTAAATATTTATATGGCAAGTTATTGGACTTGATGTTTAAGCATTAACATTGTTGTAGTCTTGTAGAATTATAGTTGAATTATATAGTTTATATTTGAAGCATTTAATTGTGTGATTAGTATAGTAATTCAATGTAAATTCAAATGAAACAAAATATTTTATGTTGCTATTGTTGGAGCAATTAATTATATTATTTAATTGTTTAATTTGAATGGAAATCATGTGGAAAGGTGTGTAATCCTGTGGAGGGACATAACTTACTAAACGGTGTCTATTCAATAAGAGACGTGTTTTTCCTAATAGACACATGAAAGTCCATATATATTTACTAGATGGATTGTTTTTATAAATGAGTTAATTAATAGAGTTTAGAAGTTAAGAAAATGAGTCAAATTAAAATCTCATTCTCTTTTTCATGGTTTGAGTCCGAGAGAGTGTTGAGTCATTCAATTGATTCGTAGACTAATGATTTGAAGTGCTACAATCTTTGGTATGATCGTCGTATCATGGGAGACTATTGCCATTAGACCGTAAGCACCGTAGCGAAGCGAAATAGTCTCAAAGACATTGAGTATAACTCAAGCTAAGCATTGATTGATTGTAATATGTTTTTCTTCTATTTCTCATCAAGCTAGTTTTCTAAAATTAACCAATAGCTATATATATATATATATATATATGTTTGTATATATAGATATTCATGTATGTGGGACGGATGTCATAGATCAATATTAATAAAGTACAATATATATGAAAGAGTTTGATTGAAGAATCATTCAATAGTTTTGATTTGTTTTGTACTTATAACATGTCTTTGATCACTTGCGCACCATCATCATATTACATGTAGAAGAATGGAAGGAATAGAGCACAGGACAGTTGCTGTAAATGGCATAAACATGCACATAGCAGAGAAAGGGGAGGGCCCTGTTGTGCTCTTCCTTCATGGCTTTCCCGAGCTTTGGTACTCATGGCGCCACCAAATTGTCTCCCTCGCTGCGAGTGGCTATCATGCTGTGGCCCCTGATTTGCGTGGCTATGGCGACACTGATGCTCCATCTCCAATTAGTAGCTATACATGTTTTCACATCGTCGGGGACCTCATCGCTTTAATTGACACCCTTGGTGTACAACAGGTGTGCTAGCCGGATAACAGTTGAATGAATAATTAGTATGAAATTCCAATATTGCAGGTTCGTTAATACTACTGTTGTGTGCAGGTTTTTCTTGTAGGACATGACTGGGGTGCCATAATTGCTTGGTTTCTTGCCATGTTTAGGCCGGACAAAGTTAAAGCTCTGGTGACTTTTAGTGTACCCTTTTTTGCTAGGAACCCTAACGTTGAGCTCTTTCACTCCGTGTATGGCGACGATTACTACATAAGCAGATTTCAGGTTATGTCTTAACCCTATCAATCAACACTTTCGAATCATTCTGTTTCTTACATGTCTCAATTTATGATGACCCTTGTAGGAAGTTTCATTTTTCATTGTGGTTATCAAGTAATGTATATGAGTATTATTGTGTTGAGTGGCAGAACAAAAAAATCTTGTTAGGGGGGCGAACTTTAACCTTAACTATTTTTTTTCCAAACAAAAAAAAATATTAATATGAAAAACTAAGTATAACGAAAAATTTTGATCCATGTAGCCGACCCCAGTTAATTTGGAAAAGTTTGATCCATGTAGCCGACCTCAGTTAATTTGGGACTGAGGCTATGTTGTTGTTGTTGTTGTTGTTGTAAGTATAACGAAGATTTTTTATGACAATGCTACACTCAAGACACTTCAAATACATTAGTTTTTTTTTTTTTTTTTTTTTTTTTTTTTTTTTTTTTTTTTTACAATGTTACGCTTATTACATAGAGAGTGTGTGTCGACCATAAGGGAAACGGGAAGGACAAATACGTAGGGGATACTATAGGGGGTCTCAGGGATTAGTCCCCCCTAGACGTTTGTCAAGAGAATAATCACTGATTGCTAAATTATTTGATTGTTACAATCTTAGTTCTTGAAAATCAACTTTATGACAGTTGAATGTTTTTTTTAGACAATTATGATAAGTGAATCAATTTGCTACGGTGATTGATTATATGTCACATCTTTTTCCATATATTAAATGTATTGAGAGCCATTAATACAACAACAACATAGCCTCAGTCCCAAATTAACTGGGGTCGGCTACATGGATCAAACTTTTTCATTGTGCTCGATTAAGTGCAATTGATAGTGAGCTTTGCAAACCATTCAAGTCACTATTAATTAATGCATCCCATGTTAACTTTGGTCTGCCCCTACCTCATCAAATTTCTACAGTTTCTATTGAGTCAAGTTTTCAGTTGGAGCATTTGTAGGCCGTCTTTGCAAGTAACCAAACCATCGCAACCGCCATTCCCTAATCTTTGTATCAATTGGTGCTACTTCTACTTATCTTTGAATTTCTATATTTCTTATTCTATCTTTACGAGTTTTACCACATATCCACCTAAGCATCATCATTTCTACTGCGTTCATTTTATGTAATTGTTGTTGCTTTACCGTTCACTTCCATAGAGCATAGCTGGCCTAATTGCGGTCTTATAAAATTTTCCTTTTAACTTAGTAGGAACATTTCGATCACAAATCACCCTTGTTGCACTTCGCAATTTCTTCAATCCAGGTTGAATTTTATGTGTGACATCATTCTCAATGTTACCATCATTTTGTATGATTGATCGTAAGTATCTAAAATGTTTTACTTTAAGAACTTCTATTTTCCCTAATTTTACAACTCCGTCATCTCGATGTCTAGTATTTCTAAACTCACAGTGCATGTATTCGGTTTTCGTCATACTCAACTTAAAACCTTTAGATTCTAATGTATTCTTCCAGAGTTCTAATTTCCTATTCACTCCATCGTTAGTTGCTTCCACTAAGACAATATCATTTGTAAATAGCATACACCATGATATATCCCCTTGAATATGTCTAGTTAGTTCATCCATAACTAAAGTAAATAGATATGGGCTTAAAATCGATCATTGATGTAGTCCTATTGTAATGAAAAATTCTTTTGTAGCTCCTTCAAATGTCTTTATACTCGTTACTACTCCATCATACATATCCTTAATAGTGTCTATGTATCTAGCATGCACTTTTTTTCTTTCTAGAACCCACCAAAGAACATCTCTAGGGACCCTATCATATGCTTTTTCTAAATCTACGAATACCATATGAAGATTTTTTTTCTTTTCTCTATATTTTTCTAACAATCGTCTTACAAGGAAAATCGCCTCCATGGTTGACCTCCCAAGCATGAAACCAAATTGGTTCTCTGATATTGTTGTTTCTCTCCTTAGCCTATTGTCAATTATCCTCTCCCAAAGTTTAATAATGTGACTCATAAGTTTAATTCCTCGGTAATTTGAGCAACTTTGAATGTCTCCTTTGTTTTTGAAGATTGACATAAGCGTGCTTCTTCTCCATCCATTGGCATCCATTTTGATTTTAAAATTTTATTGAAAAGTTTTGTTAACCAAGTCAATCCAATTTTTCCTAAGCATTTCCAAACCTCTATGGGTATTTCATCTGAACCACATGCTTTCCCTATTTTCATTCTTTTCAATGCCTCTTTAACTTCTACAATTCTAATATTGCGTATATAGTTTACATTTCTTTCTTGGTGTGAGTTTTCATCTATTATAGTATCAACTTGGTCATCATTAAATAAACTATCAAAGTAACTTCTCTATGTCTCCTTAATATCCTCCTCGCGCGTTAAAACATTTTGATTTTTGTCCTTAATACATCTTACATGACTTATATCTTGTTTCTTTTTATCTCTTAATGTGGCTAGCCTATATATATATTTTCCATCTCTATTACCTAACCTTGTATATAGATCTTCCATGAGATTTGTTTTAGCTTAACTAACTACTTTTTTAGCTTGTTTTGTAGTTTCTCTATATTGATTGTACACATCTTCATCTTGACACTTATGTATTTTCCTATACATATCTCTTTTAGTCTTAATTGCTCGTTGGACATCCTCGTTCTCAAACCTTTAGATATACCTAATACGTTTGATCTCACATTTTTTATGCAACTACTTATTTCTAGCCACATTGTATTAGCATCTAAGTCAAGATTCCAAACATTTTCCTTTAGTAGTTTTTCTCTAAACTCGACGCTAACTCTTTTATTCATATTATGTCATCGTGTTAGCTTAATATCAAGTATTACTAACTTATGTTGGGTAGTAAGTGTTTCACCAGGTATTACTTTGCAGTCTCTACATATTTTTCTATCTATTTTTCTTGTTAAAAGAAAATTTATTTGACTCTTGTTATGACCACTACTAGAAGTAATTGTTTGCGTCTCCCTCTTCCTAAAATTAGTATTTGCTAAGACGAGATCGTATGCTGAAGCAAATTCTAAGACTGATTCTCCTTCTTCATTATTATGACCGTAACCAAAACCTTCATAAACTCTCTCAAACACATCGTTACTTGCCCCGACATGTCCATTTAAATCTCCTCCAATAAAAACTTTTTCATCCAATGATATACTTTGCATAAATCCATCCATATCGCCTCAAAATTTGCGTTTGATGCTCTCGTTTAATCTTACTTGTGGTGCGTAGGCGCTAAGTATGTTAATTTTTTCATCTCCAATAATTAATTTAACTAGAATCAACCTATCCCCCATTCTTTTAACCTCTACGACCTTATCCTTATAATCATTATCCAGTACCACAATTCCTATTCCATTGCATTTTCTGTCTATACCAGTGTACCACAATTTAAACCCTGTGCTTCCTATTTCTCTACTTTTTTCTCCTACCCATTTTGTCTCTTGGAGGCAAGCAATATTGACTCTCCTTCTAATCATGGTATATACTACTTCTATTGACTTCCCCGTAAGTGTTTCTATGTTCCATGTTCCTAAACAAATTTTTTCTCCCCTTCGTATTTGTTTTCCTTTTCTATTTTTATTTTGTCTATAAGATCTAGTGTCCGTATCTATGATTTTGTTTTTGTTTTTGTTTTCGTGTTTGTTTTGAACTAGCTTCTTTACCCACACTCATCCTTTGTGTGAGAACCCTTGCTCATTTTTCTTCACATCCGGGCGATGATGTGAAAGGACTAGTTTCTTTACCCGCACACGTCCTATGTGTGGGAACCCTTGCTCATTTTTCTTCACACCCAGGCGGCGATGTGAAACACACCCTTGCTTATTTCTCACTACACCTGAGCTCCGATGCAGCGCGTCGCTAGGTGGGAACGCCCTAACGTTTATATATGTTTGATCCATTTCATGAAAAGTGACAAAAGTTTTACGCTGGCTGTTAACCTATCGCAACCCTCCTCCATTTTTCAAGAATGGAAAATGAGCTTGGAGCCTCTCTCCCCCACTTTTCAGGTATGAAAAGTGAGTTTAGGACCTCCCTTACCCATTTTTCGGTATGAAAAAATGGGCGTCAGAGTCATTTGTTATCCGGACTTGGGTTCGGTTATGTAGCGCACATAGTATACAACATAGGTGGAGTTATTGAGAGCCATTAATAATTAATGAAATTTCTATTCTTAAAAAAAAATTAATGTTCTTAATATATACTTTAAAATTTTAATCCATGAAATGAATTTCACACATGCTTGATTACAAGTCAATTTCCAATATTCCTCTTTCAGGAACCCGGTGTCATTGAAGCAGAGATGGCAGCCTCCGGCACGGCAAGGGTAATGACAAAATTCTTTACATCAATAGACCCAGGTCCCCTCCTCATTCCTAAAGGCTGGTTTAGTGACTCCAATGGCCCTCCTATTGCATTGCCCTCATGGTTGTCCCAAGAAGACGTCGATTATTTCGCAAGCAAGTTCGAGAAGAAAGGCTTCACCGGACCGTTGAACTACTATCGAAACATGGATCTGTATGTCAAATAATACAAATTACTGTTTGTTAAATTATTGGACTCCAAAGGCATACTTAAATCATATGTATCATATCATATGTACACTTTTTTTCACAGGAATTGGGAGCTTATGGCACCATGGGCTGCGGCGCAAGTGAAAGTTCCTGCGAAGTTTGTGATAGGAGAGCGTGATCTAGTCTATAATATTCAATTCATAAAGGAATATATACATAGCGATGCCTTCAAGAAGAATGTGCCGCTCCTAGAGGAAGTAGTTGTGGTGGCGGGAGTCGGCCATTTCATCAACCAAGAAATTCCCAGTGAAATTAATGCTCACCTTTTCAAGTTCTTTCAGAAGTTTTAGAATATATCACTTCAATTAATGAAATATATGTGTATGAATATGATCAACTTATTCCATAGTGGCATAAATTGTTTATTAGGAGAACTTTAACCTATGTATGTTATATGAAATAAATTAGTGATTGTCATATATTATTAGCAGAGCAATAAAATCAGATCATTATAATTGTTTGATGAATTTCTTCATATTTGTTGCTAATTATAAGTGGAAGCCTGTACTTGAAAAAAAAAAAAAGCCGCGCACTACTCTTTGGCAAAAATTGTTTTGAAGGAAGGTTATATATGGAGTAGAGAGATCGTTGTGTTGGATTTATTTCTATGAATGTAAATGTTGGTGCAAGAAATTAATGAATGAAAAGTTACTTTTCCTAATTCAGAAGGCCAAAGAAAAGAAAAAAAACATATCGGAATTGTAAATGAGAAATGTTAAATAAGTAATATTAACCCGCTTTTGACACCTAGATTTGATTGAGGCACCCAAACAGTGTGATGTAGTGGTAGTTAGCAACTCAAGTTTAAGACGATGACTGAGACAAACGATCCCGAGTTTGAGTTGCAACAATCAGGGCCGACCCTAATATATTTTAGGCCTAAGGCGACATGAGAAATGATGGCCTTTCATATTCGACTTGTTTTCTAGCAAAAAAAAAAAAAAAATATTTGACTTAATCAAGTTACTTTTCACATGCTTCTTTAGAGTTATATAATTTTATAAACGGCACTTCTTTTTTTTTTTGGTAGAAATAGTATCTAACTAGGCCATATCACATTTCTTTCTCTATGTACATATCTAGAGTGTGAGTTTTTTTCTTAAAAAAAAAGTTAAAATCGGTTATCAAGAAATAAAATAAAATAAAAAATTTATAAAAAGTAATACATGTTTTTAAAGATAATATACTCAATCCGGATAGTAGAAAAAGTTTTTTTTTTAGATACAGATAATAGAAGCAAAAAGTTAATTAATTTTTTTTTGTAATAGACATTTATGTATTGATTAAGTTGTTTTTATATATAATGAGGGTTCAGACGCCATGGTTAAAAAAATGTTATATCTATACTATTATAATAGCAATCCTAAAACGGTTAACCGTGAAGCTTTTTTGGCTAAAACTTCCAACAATGCCCCTAAGTGTTTTGATACAAATATTTAAATTCGGGATAAAGTAGTAATTTAATTGATGACTATAAATTAATAGGCGGTTTTGATTTTAAATGTGCCGATGAAAACTCAATTAGTTTTCAAAATTTTTAAATTAGTAGTAAGTTTCCTAACAAAGTGAGATTTTGATGATTTTTTTTCTCTCTCCTCCACGTTTCTCTACTCTCTCTCTTTTCCCTCCACGTTTCTCTACTCTCTCTTTCCCCTCTACGTTTCTCTCTCTCCCCTCCACAATTCTCTCTCTCTTTCCCCTCTACGTTTCTCTCTCTCCCTCCACAATTCTCTCTCTCCACTCTATTCACGTTTTCTTCCTCCATGTGTTTATTTTATTGAAAACTACTTTCTTCTTCAAAATCACGCGCATATATGCGCGTGCCCATTGACAAGTATATATAATGCTAATCTGTTTTTGATTAATCGTTAACTACTTTTTAATCAAAACATCAATTAAATTTGAGAAAATTTTGTAAGTTTTATTAATTTATTACAATTGACTAAATAATCGTATTGTTTTTTATGACTTAATCCAAAATGTCGTATTGTTACTAATTAATATTTCTTAATTAATCAAAACAGTAGTTAATTTCTAGAAGAAAAAAAGGTTTTATTGATTTATTAGATGTATAGAGAGAAGCCGGGTAATTAAATTAAGAGGAGAGAGGGGTGCTTTTTAAAAAGAGATTCATGTAAGTAGGCCCACAGACCCTACACAATGAGCCAATGTACAGCCACGTACGTACATGGGGAGATTCATAAGTGAGGCCCTCCACAACTCCATGAACTGGATGAAGAGGCCTATATTGCGGTGGGGGCACTGAAATAATTTTAATATTTAATAAAAATTTTAAACTTTTATTAAAGAGAATGTTATTAAATGACATCTAATTGATATGAGTTTTAAAAATTTCTATGTAATACATGTATTAAAAATTAAAACATAACACATTTTCACATGACATTTAATAACATTTTATTTAATAAAGATTTTAAAACCCCTATTAAAAGCCAAAAATGTTTAAGTGGATATGGGGCGATTGCCTCGCCCGCCCCACCCACCCTCAAAACCAGGCCTGGTAGCAACAATATTATGCTTTTCAACTATTTAATTTGGGTTGTTGTGCTCTTTTGATCATCCTGGTAGGGCTACATAATCACTTCAATTGAAAAGGAGTTGAAGCTGTATTAACACCTAGGGATCTTAAATAAAAAGCATGCTGGTCTCTAAATATGTTAACCAGTTTATATCACTAAGAAAAATTCTATTTCTAGAAAGAAAAAATCTTATTTAATAGGCTTTAAAACCTCTGAAAATGTTAGTTAATGAAATATGTTAACCAATTTATATCGCTAAGAAAAATTCTATTTCTAGAAAGAAAAAACTTAAGGCTTTGCCTTGAAGTCCACATGGTACCTAATTTTTATGAGAAGTGCTAAAATGACAATAGTATGTCCCACCTCAAGATACTTAACTCACAAGTTTTGCAATAGGACATTTTTTTTGTCATTATAATATTTTCTAATTTTTATTTTTCAATTTGACACCGCATTCAATTTGTTGACCTAGAACCACAGATATCTCGAGTGGTAAACCGCATCTCTCCTCCCCACTAGTGGTGCTCTTCAATCTCCTCTCCTCACCTCTCCATGCCTCCTTAAAACAACCCTACAAAACCACCCTCCAAATAATTCTCAAACCAAACAAAATAATGACTCCCTCACCACCACCACCACCTCTCTTCCTCCTCACCTTAACCCTAATAACCATAATCACCACCACAGCCACATCTGCTACTCCAAATCCAAACTATCACCAAACCAACCCAAACCCTGCCCATCACCGAGCCTACAATAAAAAAAACCCTAATAATTCACCAACCCCTCGCCAAACCTCCAAAGACAACACCAAGAAAAGCCTCATCACCAAAGCTTGCGCTCACTCCACCTACAAGGACCTCTGCGAGAGAGTCCTCCATGCAGACCCGGCGAGCAAGAACGCGGACATCAAGGGCCTGACCTCGATCACGGTTCGTCACACGACGGATATCGGAAAGAGGAACGTGCAGACCATCGACGGCATGGTCAAGAACACGAAGGACCGTACGTTGGTTGAGTACTTGAAGGGTTGCTATGCATTCTATAATGATGCTGTGACGCAGATGAATGCAGCGCAGGTGGCGGTGGACGGTGCAAAATATAACGATGCGAGCGTGAAGCTGCAGGCGGCGATGTACGACGTCGAGGCCTGCAAGGAAGGGTTTGGAAATGGGATGAAGCAGCCTATGCTGGATGATGCTAATACTGACTTCAAGAGGATGTGCAGCAATGCTTTGGCGTTCGTTAACCTGGCAGTTGAGAATTTCGTTTAATCGTGTGTCTTGCGTGATTCGAGGTGTATCTGACGAATTTGTTTATATATATAGTTGATTTGATTTAACTGTTATAATGTAAGTACTCACAAAATTTTTGTTCAACTACATTTAAGTTTGTAGATTAATTTTGTTTGTGGATATATAAGTTACGGTAGTATATATAGATAATATATTTTTGGATTGTGTGAGTTAAGCGCCCGAACTCGATGTGGCAAGATTGCTCGGGTAACTGGGGTAAGTTTAGGCCGACTGCACCAAAGCCTCGTGGGAATGGTCAGGCTCATCTACACACCCACGAATATCAAAAAATAAGAAAATGCTAGAATGACACCCCTAATGACACCCTAAGTGACACCTATGACGTGGCGGGCGGGTCCCGTAAAAATGAGTGTGTCCAAAATAATTTTAATGCATAACACGCGTCTCATGAATGTGGGCCTACATGCTCACGTCACATTTTTACATGAGACCCCCTTGCTACGTCATGAAGTGTCACTTGGGTGCCATTCTAACATTTTCCCAAATATATATATATATATATATATTCTTGGTTGTGTATTTGTGTAGGATGTTTGGATTAATAAATATCAACTTAAATGAAGTCTGTTTAATAATTATAGCAGATCGATCTTAAAGAAATATTATACATATATATATATATATATACTAATTTCAGGACGTGCTACACATTAATTTCTAAGAATTTATTAATTTAAATTCAAAATTGTAATTAAAATTTAAAAATTAGAAATACAAGTACCCTTTTTAGCTTATCAATATTCTCTAATGTGATTGAGATAAGATGTGAATGAAAAAACAAGCTAGTCATGCTAGGCCATTACTTCCTCAAAAAAAAAAAAAGAAAAAAAAAAAAACACAAGTGGTTTGACCCATTAATTTGTGAACACTTGCTTGTGGAGATTTCGTATAATTGTACATAAAATTCAATCTTTACCTCAAACTCTATAGATAGAAATGATAACTTTGAAATTATGAATGTAAATAATTGAATTAGTTGGGATTAAAGCTTTAGACACCCTGACCAAGAAAAAAGAAAGAAAGATTATAACAGAGGTTGTATTGCCTTATCTCATGTACCATGTGGAACTTTGTAGTCCTTTAACCACATCTTCCACATAAACGACCTTGCCTTAGTTGATCTCTTTCCATTATTTTCTTATTTTTGGTGCATAGCCCCGAAATATCACAAAATGCAATTTAAAAAAGAGAGGGAGGGAAAGAATTTAATGCCCAACCGAACAGAGGAGGGACCAAGGTGGTGATCTATGAAGGAACACCAAACAAAACCTATATCCATCACATGGAATCGCGAGGCTTCTGAATGGACAATACATCGACTTTTGGAGATGGTAAAAATGCATGAAAGCACCAAGAGAACAATGTGCATGGGTAATTCGAGCACTTGCAATTTTATTAGCTCAAAACTATAAATCTTATTAGCTATTTTGGGTAATTTGTTGATAATTTTATTAGGTACAAAACAAAGATTAATGAACAATGCGTAGAAGCAAAATTCCTCTCTGTACACTTTTTGATAATTTCGATATATACATATACCTCTTTCTTATAAAAAAATGATTGAAAGATAAGATAGATTTATTGTAACACTGTTTATGGACTTGGGTATCCATTGATATTGATTTGACTTTAATTAAACACCTTATAAAATAGTGCTAATTAACTACTCATCAATTGCATATATAAAATCAGAGGTTCAATTTGTTGGCAATGGAACAATACATTCAATATTCTCATAGGCATCTCACGAAACATTGACTTTATGGTTTATACAATTCATCAAACACATAAAATGCATAAACACTGAAATTCAAAACAACCAAACGTTGACTTTATGGTTTGGATAATTCATCAAACACATAGAATGCATAGAACAAAGAATTACAGAGTTCTATAAAAAGTCTCGATCATAGGTATCTAAGAATTTTCAATACCAAATCTAATCAACACAACAAAAAAAAATGGAGAAGAAAGGTGGATTACCTCACATTTGAGTCGAAGAGCAAAGGAAAGCAACGAATGAATCGATGAAGGAAAACATGGAATGAATGATTTGAAGAGGAAGGAGAGTGGTTGATCAGTGAGTTGTTGATCGATTTGAAGAGGCAGTGTTCAAGACATTGAAGAGGTAGCGTTCTCTCAAGTCGTTGAGTTGTTGATCTTTAATTTAAGTCGGAGTCCTCTATCATCATCCAATTTGGATTAAGTTGAATTAATTTATTAATTTTAAGGGAAAGCATGAGAAGTATGGGCAAAGAGGTAAATTTTATTAACACTCAAATAAAGTATGAGCAAAAAGGTAAATTTCATTACCATTCAAAAATTTATGCAATTTGGATTATGTTAAATTAATTTATTAATTTTAAGGGAAGACACGAGAAGTATGGGCAAAGAGGTAAATTTTATTAGCACTCAAATAAAGTATGGGCAAAAAGGTAAATTTCATTACTACTCAAAAATTTGTGATTCGTGCTTTTATATATAATATATATATATATATTCTTGGTCGTGTATTTGTGTACGATGTTTGGATTAATAAATATCAAATTAAATGAAGTTTGTTTAATAATTATATATAAAGAAAAAAAAAAAACGCGTGGTGGATTGATAAGATCTTAAAGAAATGGTATACATTAAAAAAAAAAAGTAAGGGCGCATTATGATTCGTGCAGATATATGAAATCTTTTTTTGGTAATGTTTGGATTAATAAATATCAAATTAAATGAAGATAATTATCATCTCTTAGATAGATGTAAACATCTAGTATAAACGTATACGATCGATTATATCTCTTAACCACAAAGCACAACTTGCCAAAGCATCTCAGGTGAGATGGTAAAGGCATCACTTGTCAAATACTATTTGATTTGGGGATACAAGTCGTGAGTTCAACTCCCGTAAAAAAAAATCACAAATTAAGTACAACTTGTCATTTGCTCAAACTATATATATATAAAAGCACGAATACCAAATTTTTTGAGTGGTAATGAAATTTACTTCTTTGCCCATATATATCTATCATATTTACTTTTTTACCCATATATATCTATGATATGTATAAAAGCAACTATATATATATATATATATATATATATATATATATATATATATATCATATATATCTATCTATATACGCTACCTCTTCAACATCTTGAACACTGCATCTTCAAATCGATCAACAACTCAGCGACTCTCATACCTCTTCAAATTGATCAACAACTCAACTAATTAACGACTTTCCTTCCTCTTCAAATCCTTCATTCCCTGCTTTCCTTCATCGACTCATTCATTGCTTTCCTTTGCTCTTCGATTCAAATGTGAGTTAATCCACCTTTCTTCTCCAATTCTTTTTTTTTCGAGAGGTTCGATTCAAATGTGAGTTAATCATTTGGTCTATATGGTTCAATTTGATTCATGATTTTTGAAAGAAATTTGGTCTAATTCACCATTGATTCAATGTTGAATTTAACACCAAAAGCCCTTTTTCATCTGGTCTATATGGTTCAATTTTATAAATAATTTACTTCATGACAAGGAGCATCCATCTTTTTTGCAACTGTACTTTTATGATACTGATCATGAAGTGCAAAATCGAATGCATTGCTCTGATGGGATGAAAGAAACAATTTTGGTAAAGTTAATTAGTATGCTTACGAAAAATCTATATGCAAGTTTTTTCCGCACTTTACAAAATGAGGAAGATTTAGAAGATCGTGTTGTTCATTTAGTTTCAAGTGTTAGTCGCCTTCTACTTATTGTTTTTCATGTTTTCTATTAATTGTAGTGGTTCTTTTCAATTTTGGTTAATTAACTAAAATTAATTCCCGTGAGCGAAACGAGCGGGTTAATCGTGCGTAGCACGTCTTGAAACTAGTATATATATATATATTACATTTCATGCCCCCTAAAGAGAATTCCCAATCCAATAGCCATACGATTCACAAGCAATCTTTCAAGAGAGATGTATTACAACAAGAATTGAACCAATCTTTACATATCTAAACAAATTTGTATATAGTTTATTAAATCAACTATGAAAAGATAGTGATTGAAACCACCACCAATAAAAAAAAAGATCGATGAGCCTCAAGATCTATAATTACAAAAAAAGTAAAATCAAAGAAATGATTAAGGATTAATTGACACATTATGCATGTTATATATATAAATACAAAAATACTTCAACACGATACTGCATTTTAAATATAAAATATATGCATGTTTAAAAAAGTCAACAGTGTAGAATTTTCATGTGACTTTTTTAAATCGCCATAGATGGTGATTTAGAATTTTCACCATAGAATTTAGATTTAATGATAAATGTAAAAGCTACATTTATGACTATTATACTTAATATGCACGAATAATCAATCCTTCAACCATGACTTGAATTTACTTTTCTACATTTAATTAAATCTTTCAACCATCACTTAAATTTATTATCATACCTTTAATTAAAGGCATAATCAATCTTTCAACTAAAAAATTACTATTTATTTATTTTTAAATTCTTATAATACAACATATTTACTTACAATTCACGCAAAGTCCTAAGCTAATCTGGCCTCCTGACACCATGCAACTCGCCAATGACTCCTTGAGACTCTCCTCTAAGTCCTTGAGGTTAATTAGGGTACCTTAGAACTTGTATAAAATTACTAAGGGTGATTTGAAGTTGATTAGAAAAGCCTAGGATTTTATGTAAAATTAATTTAATATATTTTCAGGTTCTGACGCTGTGTTGGAGCTGTGTGTACAATGTTACGGTGCTATCACGACACCAACCTTTTACTAGGGCAGGGGACACGGGGGCTGTGGTGGTGTCGTGCGTTCAAATGCACCGGCCATGACGACGCCATGTCATCTGCATGTCCATCTTTTCCCAGTTAACCTAACACCATGCCTAGCGCGGTGCATGCAATGCCAGAGCACCGCCACGGCGTCAAGCTCGGGTTTCACATCAGTGGCTTTTGTTTTGGTGTCGTGGTTCATCTCCATCACCTTAAACCCTCGCTCCCCTTCGCCAAGGGTTTGATACACTCTCCATTGTATCAACAACAGCATGCATTTCAACTAAATCATCAAAATCGCAAAATTAATTTACATGCATTAATCAACATGATTAAGCATGGAATGAGATATATAACTTAAAAGAACATAGATATTTTGCTAAAAATTAGTATAGAACTAAGTTCGCAACAAATTTTAGAGTTGTAATCAAACTATTTTGATTAAAATTAGTGGCATTGACTAAACTTTCCAATACATTTTCATTTTTGAAAAACAAAAGCCCAAATTTGACAAGCATAAACCCCATTTTTCATGTTTTGAACTTAAATAATGAGGAGGAATTCATAACTAGCTTTGAGTTGTTCTTGATTTACTCTTCCAAGTAAGATTTTTCACCTAATTTGCCTCCAATTTCTCCAATTTCTCCTTAAATTTCAGCTTCACCAAGCTCTCTCACAACTCTAATTTTTCGTTTGAATGACATAGCATTGCATGCTTATTATTCCCACTAAGTAGTTCTTTTATACTTTGGACAATTAGATCTGGCCATTCATCTTTGTGTTCCCTCTCATCTCTAAGCCATCTTGTGGTCAATAACTTAAATTGTCCATCTCGAAGTGGCACATAATAAACACACACACCATACCTAGATACTCTCAATCTAATTTTCTAGTTATCCCAATGTCCATCATTTCCACTAATTCAACCCAAATGACACACAAATCTTGCTTGACGGGTTGTATCGCCAATCTCGAAGTTTATCAATATGTATATAATTTTTGTTTGAAAGCATAAGCCTAAATCACTCTCTAGCCGGTCCCACATTGACACGCAGCTCGAGGCGTATCCTTGCTTGTGCGTCGAGTGACGAATAAACGGCCTAAGTAATGGTTCGAGTATATGATACACACATACATCGTACTAGACATCCATCACACAAGAATAATATATTACTCGGTTTTGCACCGAGTGTTGGACGACGTACCCACTTTCGGGTGGACAATGACCCTGATTAGGGATAAATTTACTATTAGTAAATTTTGGGTAGTTACACATTCAGTCAATGCATCATTCTTGCAATATAGCGAATGCCCCATCCTTGCAATGCCAATTTTATATATAATTTATATAATATAATATTATATATAGTATATTATATATAAAAATATTATATAATATATATAATTTATATAAATATACATTATAATTTTATAAATATTATATAATTTATATATATGTACATCGCTACAACAAATTATGAATTTAGCAACAAACTTATAGCAACGAAAGGAAATTTTATTGCTGAACTTTGCTTTTTAGGAACAAAATAGTAATATTGCATCTATTCATTATAGCAACAAATTTATTTGTTGCTAAATGGCACATTTAACAACAAAAAAAATGATTGACATGAGTCTCGCATACACAGTCTCACTCTCATATACGGTGGCACGTTTTACGCTCGAGCTCTACACATGCTCTCTCTCTCTCTCTCTCTCTCTCTCTCTATCTCTCGCTCTCCACGAGAAACCCTAGCATTCGCTCTCTCAATCGATCTGCGACTCACACTCTCGGCGACGGCTATGGCGACGATGACTTCAGATCCATCTTCGACTCTCCGATCTCTCTGTGAATCGCGATGACTTATCTCTCACGTTTGCTCTCTCAATCGATGAAGAAAAATAGCTTCAAAAGTGTTCGGCATCTCAATCGCATCTCCTTCGAACCTTCCGAATCCACGCACCCGTCGCTCCTCATAGCATACTCTCATCACGAACCCGTTCTTCTTCGTGTTCAGTGGTAATGATGGCGCAGAGAGAGGAGGAATTGAAGGAGATTAGAGCGATGGGACGGAGCAGATCAATGAGGAGGTCGTCGATCTTAAAGGCGAGCTTTTAAAGCTTAGTTCGCAGAAATCAGCTCGCGCGGATTTCAAATCTGGCGAGTTTGGCCGAATGTGGAGAAGGGTATGTTGTGCGTTTGTTGAATTTGCTCGATTTGGTTGTTGCGAATTGAAATTTAGGTATTCATGTTGTTGAATTCAAGCTAGTGAAAGATTCAAAATTGATTAGCTGCGAAATTGGGGGTTCAAATGGTGTGAATTTACTTGGAAGAATTAGTATTTGATGATTTGGAGTTGATTACTACTTTCGGACTGTATTTATTTTTAAATTATATTGTAGTTGCTTTTTAGCTGAAAAAATTAATAATTATTTTTTATTGTAGGAAAAATGTAGCAAATATTGATAATTTATTATTTCTTCGCCATTAGAATAAAAAATGAAATGACATGATTCTATATGATATTCTCTTTTGTCAAGTCAACTTATTACTTAATTTATAATTAGTTCCTTTGCCCTCCCATTACTTAATTTATAATTAGCTGCTTTCCTAATGTAGCACCTTGAGATCGAATCATACTTGACCATAGGTAACTCAATAATGTAGTAAGCACTAATTCCTTACTTCACAGTGTAGTCAAACGTCATTAGCAATTCAGGAAGTCTTAACTATATAAGAACTTCTTTTAATTAGATTCACATAGTGAGGATCCATGAATTTACTATCTACTCACTTCTAAGTATTCGCTAAACAAATGTAATTCTTTACATGTCATAGTGGAGCATCTCTTAATAAGAGTGTATGCATTTCTCTAAATACACTGTGCATATCTTAGTTCATTCACTCCTAAAGCGTCAAACCCGAAATCTGTGTAGCTCGCCATAATGAGGCGCCAATTACTAGATCTCGCATCTGGGTTTTTTTTTTTATTCACAGGCTTAATAGATAGTGGGAAATCTATTACGATCTTACAAAAAAAAAATCTCATCTTGACTCCTATCAAGGTGACATCTTTCAAATAAGTTTTAATGTCTCATTTTTGTTCACTACTATTAGCGCCAAAGGCGATTGCTTGTATGAGAGCCAATCAGTGCCTGTTGCATACTTTAAGTCAATAATGACTTATATCAAAGCATGAAATAACAAATTCCAATAAAGCTCATTTATTGAATTGAAATAAAAAGTTATTACATATAAATAACATTCTTCGCAATCTCAAGGAACTACTTTTAACCTTTGCACATGTATATGTTATCTCAAGAAATAACTTATTTTCTTGTTTTGAAATCATTCACAAAGTTTTACTTTGTGTTAATATGTTTTGTCTTTCCATTATACTTCAGATCATTCATATAGGCAATGGTTGTTTGTCTGTCACTAAATATAGTCACTAGTTTCGATGCACTTTTGATTACTTGCAAGTGCATAACGAAACGTCTAAACCTTATTGCCTCTCAAACTAAACCAACACAAGCGACAAATCCTGCCTCCATGGTTGAGAAAGCAATGCATGTTTGCTTTTTACTACTCATGAGATTGCACCATTATTTAATAGGAAAATATCCTAAAGTTGATTTGCGTTCATCTAGATCACCGCTCCAATCGGCATCCAAGTACTCAAGTAACTACAATTCATTACTTTGGTAACACAAAACACAAATCCATAGTGCCTTTTAAACACCTCAAGATCCTTTTCACCACTCTCCAATGAGCTTGACCAGGATTTGATTGATATTTGCTTACTAAACCAACGACATAACATATATCGGGACATGTACACATAATTGCGTACACTAAGCTTCCAATTGCACTTGCATATAGGACATTTGACTTGTTGTCTTTCTCAATTGGGTTCTTTGGGCATATTTCTATGTTTAGGATTTCACGTTTAGCAATTAGAGCATTAATGGGGTTACAATTTGTCATTTTGAATCGTTCAAGAATATTCTTAATATATTGTTCTTGCGATAAAGCAAGAATTCTTTTAGAACGATTCCTATGAATCTTCACAACCAGTATGAAGTTTGCTTCACCTATGTCCTTCATATCAAAATTAGAGGATAACCATTCTTTAATGGCGACAACATAATCAATGTTATTTCCAGTTAAAAGTATATCGTCCACATATAGGGATAATATCACAAACTGTTGATTTGAATGTTTAATATATGCACAATGATCTTCATCAATCATATTAAATCTAAAAGAAGTTATGACTTGATGAAATCTTAAATTCCATTGTCGTGAAGATTGTTTAAGACCATATATTGACTTTTTGAGCTTGCACACTTTGCGCTTGTCTTTTACAACAAAATCTATTGGCTATATATATGTCTTCATTCAACTCTCCATTCAAAAAAACAATTTTTACATCTATTTGATGTAATTCTAAATCTATGTGTGCAACGATAGCAAGTAATATACGAATAGAGGCAAGCATTACAACTGGTGAAAAAGTTTCCTCATAATCTATTCCTTCTTGTTGTGTACATCCCTTAGCCACTAAACGTGCTTTAAATCTTTTAATTGATCGATTTGCGTGATGTTTGATCTTGAGAACCCATTTGTTCCCAATTGGTCTACGCCCAGAGGTAGATCAACCAAATCCCAAACATGGTTAGATTTCATAGACTCTATTTCTTCATCCATCGCTTTTAGCCATTATTCCTTAGTTGATGATGATAAAGCCTCACTAACATTAATGGCTCATATTCATCATGCAGAGCAATCATAAAATCATGACCCTCAATTTCAAAATGTCTTCGAGGCACACTTTGACGATTGGTTCTATGCAATTCTTCTGTATTTGAAGCATCTATTGGAATGTCACTCCTATTAGAATCAAGAATATGAGCCAAATTTGGATTAGTCTCAATCGCATTTGAATCTAGTTATGGGATTACATTATCTTAAGAATCATCAACTTCATAAAAAGCGAGATCTCTTATTGCTTCATTTTTGCTAGGAAACTCATTTTCTAAAAATGTGGCATCTCTTGATTCAAATTTAATAAAACTACCAGCTGATTGTTCAACAATGAACAAAAACCCTTTTGAATGTTCAAAATATCTAACAAAAAAAAATATATATATATATTTTTCCTTTGGTCCCAATTTTTCATATTTATTGGATGGAGAGTGAACATATGCTGCGCAACTCCAACGACACAAATTTGTGAGGTTGGGATTTCTCCCGTTCAAATTGTGGAAGTTATTGATGTTGATTTCTCCCGATTTAGTACATGAACTGCGGTGAGCAATATATGAAATTGGAAGGCTTGCTTGTGCCATCATGATTGAATCATATCTAATAAAGTTCGATTACGCCTTTCTGTAACACCATTTTGTTGCGGAGTGCCAAGGATGGTACAACAATCCCTTTTAATCACAATATTCTTTAAATTGATATGATAAGTACTCACGTCTTCGGTCAGTTCTCAACATTTTTCGTTTCTCTAATTGATTTTCAACCATTGTTACATATCTTTTGAAGCAATCAAATGTTTCATTTTTATGTGAGATCAAAAAATATGACCAAAACGAGTAAAATCATCAATAAATGTGATGAAATTTGATGCACCATGTTGTGCTCTAACATTCATTGGACCCCATATGTTTGAATGTATTAATTGCAATGGATTATCAGCCCTTACGGCTGTTCCGAACGGTTTTGTAGTTGTTTTTCCAGCTATAAAATGTGTACAAATAGGCAAGTCAATTTTTGTGAGTGAGCCTAAAAGGCCTTCTCTAGCAAGTCTATTCATTCGATTTTGTCATATGTGACCTAATCTAACATGCCATATATGCATCTAAATTATCAAAAACTAAAGATGCAAGAATGGAAAACGACTATTATTATCACCAATTTTAACATCGTTTTCGATGTCCAAAATAATAAAACCATTAGACTAATATCCAAAATCATAAAGTACGGTGTCCAAAAACATAGTGACACCATTGTTATTAAAGTTTAGACTAAAACCTATACTCAGAAAGATGACTTCTGAAATAAAGTTTCGCCTTATTTCAGGGGCGTAGAAGACATCATGTAGAAGTAGTGTGCGTTCATTGCGTAGCTTTAATTGACAGGTGCCAATTCCTTAAACAGCTACACGCCTGTTATTTCCAACATATATCCATTGTGCTCCCACTGGAATGCGATGATACTGCACCAAAGCCCCGTAGTCTTTTGCTATACTTGGTTTGTTGCTTCTGATTCAATAATCCATGAAGGATTAGTGTCAACAAATAAAACATTGCTACTAATAAAGCAATTGTGAGATGCATTAAAAGAAAATACTTGATATTTTTTTGGTTCAAGACATTTTCAGGATATTCCCTTGCAAAATTCATTTTTGTCTACAGTTGTGACATGCCATCTCTTTCTTGTCCTTTTTTTTTTCCACCTCACTTACCTCGCTTATGATTGGCATTTCTTGGTTTCAAATAGTGATCACCCAAGTGATTGCCCTTTTTAGCAGCTTTTCTCATCGTATGCCAATAACCCATAGGTTTGGAGGAAGAGTTTTGAGAACTTGATAGGTCAATCATTTGCCTGATTGGAAGTTTTAGCTGCTACCAAGCGCTTTCCATCCAATTTCACATGACGAGATATTTTGAGATTATCAAACATCATAATTAGTTCACGCAACCCTATTACGGATGTTAACCCAAATCTATTCTTTAAGGCAATCCACATTTCCCGAGTTGTATCATACTGCTCAAACTCACTTTTTAGATCATTTTGTAGATATCTTAGCGACGTTATGCGAGCAATGCAATTCTTGCAATTCCACATTCAAAATGCTTCACAATCCTTCTTATGTTTAGCAGTCGTATGACTTAGGCTTCATGGTCACTTGATCAAGAGGCTATGAGACATCTTGCTCTTTAAGGATGCATTACATCTTTCGATGCCAAATGCCATAATTTTCCTCATTGAGTTCTTCGTCATTGTTTAGTTTAGCAACTATACTTTTAGTGGTTGAAGCCATGGATTCTAATGACAAAAACCATTCATTAGTTAGATTACTTCAAAAAAAAATAATCTTATACTTATTTGCCATTAAATTTATTTAAAATAATTAATAACTATTTAGGGGTGTAAGATCGAGAGTTCGCTATGCTTACAATCATTACTAATAAGCTCAAAAACATATTATTAATATTTCAAATAATTCACGCAATTAGTTTTTCCACTTAAAATGCATTTTTTAAAATGATTAATAAAAAAAATAATTAATAAAAGGTAGCATAATATAACCATAACAAAAAAGAAAAAGAAATGCATACCTCGTGCACTCCTTTTTAGTGAGAAATAGGATAAGACAGTGCTCCGCTGAATCCTTTGCGAATTTGATGTTGCTCTGCCTTTATCAGTTCATAAGAAGTTTTTCAAAAATTATTAAGAGAAATTTCCTTCTTGTTGAACTCCACCATGGGTTTTTAAGAAATATCGAGGGAGCCAAGAAGCTTCAAACTTCTATTCTCGTGGCTCACGTAAAACCCATTGTTCTTGACTAAGTTGTACATTTTATCAAATGTACTTCTATGTTGAATGATTGAGTGATTATAATATTTTTTGTAATTTTGAAACCCTTGTATGGATTGTTGTTTCCATGATCTCGTCACTCACATTCACGAGCCAAGCTCTGATAAAAAAATGATTTTGGTTATATTATGTACTTCTATTCATTTCTTTTGAAAAAATGTGATGTAAAAAAAAAAAAAAGATTTTATTCTTAGTTTTTCTTTATTTTTTTTTTAACAGCCTTCTATTACATTAGAAGTATACATGTGCATGCATATTTTCAAAACGTTGTAAAGGGTATACGCCCCCAATGCATAATAACGTATATTATGTACATTAAAAAAAACACATATTACTAAAAAAAAACCGACCAAAGGATTACAACAGTTGACCCCAATGCATAATAACGTATATTATGTGCATTTGTTTTTTTTTTTTTAAACCAAATATTACTAAAAAAAAACTGACCAAAGTATTACAACAGTTGACCATTTGTTTGAGGGCAGCTAAGGGCACCCCACCGTTTCATGAAGGCACTTAGTTAATGTGAGCACTAACCAATTTACCTGGGGCACCAAAAAATTAGACCTGAAATACCCAAAATACCCCTCGAACAAACCTCTCTCACCCCACCACCACCACCACCACCACCACCACCACCACCACCACCACCACCACCACCACCGAACTCCTTGCGAGGATACCTTGAAATTGTCGTTTCCGTCCGTCTCCGTGTGTTTTTTCGTCGTTGTAGGAGGTTTTTGTAGTTTGTAGGCTCGGGGTGTTTGCCGATTTCGTCTTCGAATTAGGGCTCGGTTCTAGTTTTTCATTCACACACTCAAGTCGAGAAAATCGATCGTTCGAATGTACATTGGTAGTCTAATTAAGTTGCATTTGATAGAGTAGTTGTTATGTTTGTGTGGCGGTGCATTCAATGGTTCATTTATTGGGCGTTCGTGGTTCTCGGCCACACAGCCGGAGATTTTGTTTACTGATCTCGGCCCCATTTGTTTTTGTAAAGCTTTTAAACGGTCAGCAGTCAATTGTGAAACGTAACAAAAAAAAAAAGATCGACTGACAAATGTCACTTCGGTTTTTTTTTTTTTTTTTTTAAATTGTTGACTGAGTCAAAATAGTTTTACCATCAATATGACTCAAAGTCCCACAACTTCATTTTCCTTGACCATAGTCAACCAATGGTTGACCAGATTTGAACAATTAAGAAACGCAGTCAACGACTTCATAATTTTATTTTTGACCAATGAGACCCAAAGCAACGGCCAGAGGTATCCATGCGATCGGCTTACTTCGGCGAGCACCCCAATGAATGAGTATGTCGATGTGGATCGTCACCAGATTTCAGCGAAAAATCTACAAAATTGCCACTTTGCGTAGTGATTTTTTGATTTTTCTTGGCCTTTTAACAACTAAAGTCACCAACTTTTGACTTCATTGCGATCGGACCACAAGAGCAAACACCCCAGTAGGTGCGCCAATTTTGATCGCGACCGGATTTGGATGACATCATCGAAATCCATGAAACCATAATTTCTTTTTAATGAAAAATAGAATTAAAATAAATAACTCTTAAAAAAAGATTTAGAAAGTATTCCAAACCAACTCGGGGAAAAACTCCAAAATCATCTAGGTATGCAAGATACTAATCACTTAGTTGCTCTGATACCAATGAAGGTTTTGATCTATAGGAATTACCTTTGTCCTATTTCTTCTTGTATGGTCAAATTTTTTTTAGAAAAACACTCCGGGAGAACTCTTTTTACACAATTGCCAAAAGCCTTAAAATTTTAAATCACACCACGTGATTTATTATCCTATCAATTTTGGGACTTCCCAAAAGATTAAGATCGATGGGATTTAGAGATATGTATTAGTTATTAAAAACATTATCTCTTCATCTATGTTAAACATAACCCACGTGGCCAACAATCTAGGTTCACCCGCCGACGCCATGCCACCGCAGTTGTCTATAGTATATACTGGGCAATGGCCAATGGGCATGGTCGAAGAAGAATAATACAAAAATAACATAGAGCATATTTATAGAATAGGGAGATGAAGAAGACAATTGATGGAATTGTTGTCCATAAAGAACTCCAGATTATGGTGAGTCCCGTATTATTGAAGTGATTGTGATGATTCTCAATTTGATGAAAAAGAATGTAGTTGGAGTTGGATTTGATGACTGAATGCAGAGATGAGAACGAAATTGGGGAGAATCGAATTTGCTTGGAATCGGACTTGACAAAGACAAAAACATAAAATCATCACGGTTGAAATGTTTGAGCATGCTACGCACGCACGTTTGAGCCAATATGTGAAATTATTTTTTCCCTTAATTTTAGCGAGACAATTTGATTATTAGACTTCCTAACATGTAAATTTGTAATTAATTTCGTGCAATTAAAAAAAATAGGTATCCAAATTAAATTGTTGAATGAGTGTTATAATATGTTGACTAAACTCTATATACAAACAAGTGTATAGTTTAGTTCAAATGCAACACATAAGCAACTTCGCAATTAAAGTATAACATGATATGTTTTCAAAAAAGTATAACACGATATTGATGATTAAACGAAAATATAAGGGACTTCGCATAAATAGGTATTAGGCGTAGAAAATATAAGCGACTTTGCATAAATAGGTGGTGAAAGGGTATAATGTGGACCGTGAGGAAAGTACCATTTTATCCTTTGTTTTCTATTTTTGGCTTGAATTTCTCGGTTTGTGGCTTTAGTTGCTGTTTTAGTTTTATTTTTATTTTTTTATCAATTTTTTTAGTTAGTCCGATTGTATAAATGTGGACATCGTAATTCGATTTGGATAATGAGTTGAGTCCTACGTCCCTATCTTAAAATCGTGTTAAATATACAAGTATACAAGATTTAAGTGTTCCATTTAAACTTAAACACAACTGATAACTATAATATGGCAAAAAAACAACTAATAACTATAGTCTATATGTTAAAAAAAAAAAAAAAAAAAAAAAACTATAGAACTATACGTTAAATTTTTTTGAACTATGTGTTAATTAAATGTCTTTAAGTCAAAAAAAGAGCATGGCTATATACATTCCACGTTTCCATAAAGGGACCAAAATTGAGTGCAACCGAAATTCAAATTTTAATTTATGAGGACATCCAACATTTTTACAAAACACCTCTTCATCCTAATCGAACACCCAACTTCAAAACCTTAGTTGAGACATCTATTTCAGGTTCGGTGATATGTGGCCAGGACTTATCTTATAGGTTCGGTGTTGTTCAACCAAACTTATTTGGCATGAAATCTGGTTGATAACTGCCGACCTAAAGATTCGGTGGGTACCAATCGACTCTCCAATTAAAGTTCGACAGGCTTTGTCCGACTTTCCAATTAGATGTTCGGTGGGCTCTGACCGACTCTCCAACTAGAGATTCGGACCTGCGAGGTCGAACCACTTAATGATGCCCTATAAATCACAAGAGGAGAGTGTGTTGAGGGATGCTGGTGGGATGAACAAAATGAGAAGAAAATGGAGGCGGGTGCACTAATCGCAATGGGGGCATAAGTGTCAATTTGTATCGAAATTGACTTTTTTTAAGTTTCATTTTTCGTTGGGGTGCCCTAAGTAAAAAGTGAGGTGCGTATAATTGGGCTAAAAAATAGATAATTGTATTGGTTTTTGTTGTAAATTGAATTGGAACTTGCTAAGAACTAGAGAAGGAAAATAAAAGACTAAGAACTTCTACTACTACAAAGAAAATGAGAAGAAATGAGATAGTTGGAATGAGAAGTTTTCATTCAACTTGGTGTGTTCTTACAATGAGGTTAGCCCCTTTATATAGGCCATTTGGTGATGATGATAAATGTATCTTTACAATGTGGGACAATTAACATATACACCCCATGTCATACAACACATTACAAGTAATCAATGTGGGACAATTAACACATACCCCCATGTCATACAACACATTACAAGTAATTTGACAATACATGGAATAGTTGGTGTACATTGGAAATGTCAATACAAGTTACATGACTAAACAATATGTTGGTGTACATGCATGGTCATCCACACTTCACAACACTCCCCTTGGATGACACTTGCTTAGAGATTGTGCCTCGTTAAAACTTTTACTAAGAAAAACCTATGGGAAGAAATATAGTAAAAGAAAAAGAGTACACTATTCTCATAAATATTAAGACGGGCATAATATTGTTAAGATTGTCTCATTAAAAACCTTGCTAGGAAAACCCAATGGGATAAAATCATAGCTAAGGGAAAAAAAGCGCAATACACTAATCAATTACTCCCCTCATGTGAACATGGGTGAAACTTGTTCGGTTTCTTTACTTGCAATGTCTTTAAGTTTACACAAGCCAATACCATATATAAGCCTTTTAAATGTCGTAGTTGGTAAGGCTTTTGCGAACAAATCAGCAAGATTATCACTCGATCGATTTGCTTGACATCAATTTCACCATTCTTCCTCAAGCTCATGCGCATAAAAGAATTTTGGTGAAATATGTTTTGTTCCGTCCCCCCTTTTATGAATCTTCACTTAATTGTGCAATACATGCTGCGTTATCTTCATATAATATGGTTGGAGAATCTTTTATTGAAGGCAATCCACATGATTCTTGAATATGTTCAATCATGTTTCTCAACCATACACATTCACGACTTGCTTCATGAATTGCAAGTACTTCAGAATGGTTGGAAGAAGTAGCAACCATAGTTTGCTTTACTGACTTCCATGATACAATAGTATTACCACATGTGAATACATATCCCGTTTGAGAACGAGCCTTGTGGGGATCGATAAAAATCCAAAGATCGGCATAACCTTGAGATTCAATTTTACCCTCTCGAGTAGAATAAACCCATGTCACTTGTTCCTCGAAGATATCGGAAAATATGTTTAACACCATTCCAATGTCTTCGAGTTGGTGAAGAGTTGTATCTTGCAAGTAGGTTGACAACAAAAGCAATGTCAGGTCTTGTACAATTTGCAAGATACATAAGTGCACCAATTGCACTTAAATATGGTGCCTCTTGACCAATTAGCTCTTCATCACTTTCATGAGGTCGAAATGGGTCCTTATCCACTTCAAGTGATCTGACAACCATTAGAGAGCTCAATGGATGTGCTTTGTCCATATAAAATCTTTTTAATATTTTTTCAATATAATTTGATTGATGAACAAATACTCCACTTGAAAAATGTTCAATTTGCAAACCAAGACAAAGTCTTGTTTTTCCAAGTTCTTTCATCTCGAATTCCTTTTTCAAGTATTCGGATGTTCTAACGATGTCGTCGTGGTTTCCCGCTATATTTAAATCATCAACATATACAACAATAATCACAAATCCTATTGATGATCTTTTAATAAAGACACATGGGCAAAGTGGATTATTTACATATCCTTCTTTCAGTAAATAATTACTAAGATGTTTGTACCACATTCGTCCAGATTGTTTCAACCCGTACAAAGACCTTTGTAATTTTATAGAATGCATGTTATGAGGTTTTGATTTTATTTCATCGGATATTACAAATCCATCAGGGATTTTCATATATATATATATATATATATAATCTCACTCGTATAGGGATCCGTGACGATATGTTGTTAACGACATCCATTAAATGCATATCAAGCACTTTAGAGACTGCTAGGCTTATCAAGAATCGAAATGTGATTGCATCTATAACAGGAGAATATGTTTCCTCATAATCGATGCTAGGTCTTTGTGAGAAACCTTGAGCTACAAGTCTTGCTTTGTACCTTGTAACTTCATTTTTTTCGTTTCTCTTTCGTACAAATACCCATTTATATCCAACATGTTTTTACGCCATCTGGCGTTTGGACAATCGGTCCAAAAACCTCTCGTTTCCTTAACGAGTTTAGCTCTGCTTGGATAGCATCTTGCCATTTTTGCCAATCATGTCTTTTTTGACATTCGTCCACTGATCGTGGTTCTGGATCATCATCATTTTCACATATTTCAAAGGACACATTGAAAGCAAATATATCATCATGAACAATTTTATTTCGATCCCAAATCTTACCAGAGTTTAAATAATTTATTGAGATCTCATTATTTTCATCTTTTTCCTCTTTTTCTAGAGGAAGTTGTTCCTCATCAGAATCAACTTGTTTTGACAAACCCTTATCAAAGGATTTTTGTGCTTTCTCGGAGTATTTTGATTTGTATTTATTTTTACTCTCATTTTCCTCTTTCGAGGAATTGTATCATTTGAACCAACCGGTCTTCCACGCTTTAAGCGTTTCGTTGGTTCTTGTGCATTTTGTTGCACAGAGACATCAATTCTTGCAGGAGCATTTACAGCTGGAATATGTGATTTTGTCACTTGTTTTGCATCATTAAATGCATCTGGTAATTGATTTGTGATTTGTTGCAAATGAATGATCTTTTGAACTTCAAGTTCACACTAATTTATGCGTGGATCATAATGTGATATAGTTGATGCATTCCAAGCAATTTCGCGCCATTCCTTTTGAATTGACTTCTTATCTCCCCATAATGGTGGGAAAATTGCTTCATCAAAGTGACAATCAGCAAAACGTGCAGTAAATAAATCCCCTCTTAAGGGCTCAAGGTATCTTATAATGGACGATGAGTTAAATCCAACATAAATCCCTAGTTTTTTGTTGTGGACCCATCTTAGTTCTATTGGGAGGTGGTATAGGAACATACACTGCATAATAAAAAATTCTCAAGTGTGAAATATTTGGTTATTGACCTAAAATGAGTTGCATGGGGGAATGTTCATGGTATGCGGTAGGCCTATAACGAATGATAGATGCTGCATGAATGACTACATGTCCCCAAACTGAAGTTGATAACTTAGTTATCATGATTAAAGGTCTGGCAATTAATTGAATGCGTTTGATCAGAAATTTTGCCAAACCATTCTGGGTATACACATGTGGAACAAAATGTTCAATGGTAATTCCTATAGACATGCAATAATTTTTAAATGCTTGAGATTGAAATTTTTCGGCATTATCAAGACGGATGGTCTTGATTGGGTTGTCAGGGAATTGTGCTCTTAACTTAATGATTTGTGCTAAAAGTCTAGCAAATGCAACATTGCGGGTTGAAAGCAAACAAACATGTGACCACCTAGTTGATGCATCTATCAAAACCATGAAATATATAAATGGTCCACAGTGAGGATGAATAGGACCACATATGTCTCCATGAATGCGTTCTAAGAAAACTGGGGATTCCACAACAATTTTAGTTGGGGATGGTTTAACTATCAATTTACCTTGAGAACAACTAGCAGAATTATAATCACCAGCTGAAAATATTTTGTGACTTCTTAAAGGATGTCCATGCGAATTATTAATTATTCTTTGCATCATTGATGATCCTGGATGACCAAGCTGGTCATGCCATAAAATGAATTTCTTTGGATCATTAATTTTCTTATTCAAGACGACATTCGTTTCGACATGCCTTATATGAGTAAAATATAATCCAGAGGATAAAGCTGAGAATTTTTCTAACACTTCTTTTTTCCCATTTGAAACCAATGTGACATAGAGAAATTCTCTATTATTCTCGTTCACGGTTTCAATGTGATATCCATTTTGTCGAATATCTTTAAAGCTCAGTAAATTTCTTATGGATTTTTCAGAGTATAAGGCATTGTCAACATGAATTGTTGTTCCCCCAAGCAACATAATATTTGCTCTTCCAGAGCCATTAATCAAATTGGAGATGCCATATATTGTTTGAACATTAGCCTCAACTAAGTTCAAACTAGAGAAATATTCTCTGTTTTTAAGGATTGTGTGCGTTGTAGCACAATCAACAAGACATATATCGCTCTTATTTGATTCATGATTTGAACACATGATTTGTTGATCCATCTGGACAAATAATATTTGGCAAATTAGAAAAGAGTCATATTTCATTGATAAAAATTCATAATATTTTACCTTTGATTTTGAAGGCATGGTAAAGGTCACAAAAATTTTCGGGTATATATATGACAATATTTAGGCAAAATAGCTTTCATATATGACCAAAAAAAAAATGTCACAATTATGAGCGCTCATTGTCAATAATTATTTACCTTTTGTAGTGGTGCACCACTTTTGTTCCACTTTTTGTTGGAATTGTCAATCGACCTTTACCTAATATTTTCACATTTTTCACGTCCATAAACTTATTATTGCGATTATGATCATTATATGCAACATATGCTTCTTAATTTGAAGCTAACTAATTGGACGTGATCGATATTATATTTATAATATCTCATTATTTTACTCAGCTACCATGAGACAAGAAATCAATCCTTAATATTTATTAGATTGACGTGCGCACTCGATATTTGTTGCAGCAATAAATCGAGGCGGGCCACGTGACCTTCTTTTTATTGTCTCATCAGTCATATTTCCACATAGCCTCAACATGGAGGTAATTAAAATTGCGAAATTATAATTAATATTTGACCGATTAAATTTTGTAGCTTGAGACTCAACCGCTCATTTTGAGCTTTTGGAGCATTACCTTTTTTTTGGTATTTATATATTTATAACTCCATAGGGTGAAAATATATATGAAATATTCACTTTTCAAATCTCTAAAGAGATATTGACAAATGATTGTGTACAACATACAAACTTGCATAAATGTAAGCTGTATTCATAATTTGTAATATCTAATTATCATGACAAGGATTATAATAAGGTAACAAATTCAACTATGGTCGATTAATATTTTGAAAGTAAATATAATATAAAATAATTTTCTCTTTTCTTTTATGTAAAAAAAACATAACATATGATTAAGTATATGTTCACAACTTGATTCATTAATAATCAAATGTACTATTCGTATGAGTTGGTGGGACAACCTCCAGGTTGGGTGGCGAGACAAAGTCTGCTTAATGCCATGCCTCCTCGAACGGGATAACCCGTCTCCCTTTCAATGTTTAGCTTTACCGGGGACAAGGCTTACCCACTATCAACTCAAACTTATAGCATTATTTGTATTATAAAATCAAGAATAGAACGATAATTAATCGTTTGTAGTTTTAAGAGAAAACTAGTTATGTCACATATTGACTTTTGATTTCTGATGTAGAAGATCGTTCAAGACGTAACTACAAAGCATACTTTCTCAATCGGTGACGTTATAATGTATAGTATATGAATAAAGTATGCATATAGAAGTGATGCATGTAATAAAAGGAAGCAACCATGATAATATATAAATAAATTGAACTTATTTAAATAACAAAAGTTATACCTTCCTAGCTTTGTCTCGTTAACAAGCCTTCTTGAACTTCAAGATCTCCTTAATGCTAGAGCAAGCTCGTGCCGATAACGTGTTGTAAATTGAATTGGAACTTGCTAAGAACTAGAGAAGGAAAATAAAAGACTAAGAACTTCTACTACTACAAAGAAGAGGAGAAGAAATGAGATAGTTGGAATGAGAAGTTTTCATTCAACTTGGTGTGTTCTTACAATGAGGTTAGCACCCTTTATATATGCCATTTGGTGATGATGATAAATGTATCTTTACAATGTGGGACAATTAACATATACACCCCATGTCATACAACACATTACAAGTAATCAATGTGGGACAATTAACACATACACCCCATGCCATACAACACATTACAAGTAATTTGACAATATATGGAATAGTTGGTGTACATTGAAATGACAATACAAGTTACATGACTACACAATATGTTGGTGTACATGCATGGTCATCCACACTTCACAACAATTTTGCTTTTTTTGTTCATTTTTAATTATATAGTTTTATATTACAACAATTACAACACAAAAAACAATTACAAAGCTAGGTTTCTACCAATTACAAAATTGAGTGTCCATAAAAAATATCTTTTGTCAAGATTCATTATTTGTGAAGGGTGTTGCTATTTCTATCTTCATAAAATGTATACATTATATGGAAACCACCTATTTTTATTAATCTTGTACTCCCTCTATACTACACAACTTTGTTCTTTTCTTTTGTGCCTTTCCATGATTATTGGCTTGCCAAAAGGTTCAGTAGTGAATGCTTACTCAATTGTAGTTGAACTCTACCACACCCAAATTTCTAATTCTAGTTTAATTCCTTAATCGGGATCATTGACCCATGAGGTGGACCCGCATCGAGATATGTGCATTAACTGAGGCAAGGTGGCCGAGGTATATGTTAGATTTGTTGTGATGTATTCCTAGTTCATTGTATATGTGTAGACTACTAAGTCACTCCTATTTGTGTATAGAAATTGAAATGTGAGCAGGGACGTGCCTCGATATGTGTGTCAGCGTAGGTTCAGGATAATGAATGATGTGGTAAGTTTAATTTAAGTTAATATGACTTCAATAGTTAATTTGATGTGGCTATAGTTTAATTTGTATAAATGAAGCTAAGTTAGAAAAATAAAACATTAGTTATTGATGTTCCTCGTGATACGTGTGAACACATCATTAGATCAATTGTATTACATTATGTGTTATTAAGGAATAGTTAGTGGAGAGTTAACGGATTGTGGGATCACAATTAATGTCATTAGATTTATCTGGAGATAGGTGAAGTACATAAGATAAGGGTTAAAAATCTAACTTAACTTAATATATATAAGATTGAATGGTGTAAACATGCAAACATTTCATTTGATCTAAAGGGGGAGAGAAGAAGATCTGAAGAAGGAAATCAAATAATTGTGAGGAGATTTTGGTGAATTTGAGAGGGATTGATCAAGTTGATGATGTTCTACAACTAGGTAACCTAGTGTACACTATTATTTTGTAAAAGTTTGTTAAAAAACTCAGAGTTTTATTTCAATTCTGATTTTTGCATAATTTCAGAGGCTAAAAATCATTTTCAAAATTGGTTTATAAATTTAGATTCCTCGTAAAAAACCAACAAATTTGCAATTAAGAAAATTTGAATTTCGATTTGAATTGACAAAATTATGACATTTTAAAGTTGTAGGTGTTCTTGGTAGATTTTCTAGCAAAAACTATGAGTTTGAAATTTTTCTAATTGATTTAATCCAACTTAGATAGTTTGTATAAGTCATAAAACACCCTAATTAACCTCATGAACCTAAGGAAGAGTCTCGAGAGGTTGTTAGAGAGATACGAGGTGTCGATAGGCCGAATTAGCCTAGGAACTTTGCGTGGATTGTAAGTAAACTGATTAAGATATTTATTTACATTTCATTCCTATTATGCTATTCATTTACTGTCATTTGGACTGATTTATCTGAAGTACTCTAGATGTAATGACTTGTTGTTCCATCTCATTTCATGAGGTTGCTATCATGACATTATTTGTTAATTAAGTGGTTCATTGATTCTAAATCATGTGCTATGTCATTCTTAATTGTTGAGGAATTTAGTCAATTGAAATAACATGCTATTAGGTAGGTTACTGCAAATCCATTTTCTTTTGTGCATTAGTTCTGCAATCACATTGTTGGATTCCTAAACTGTGTCATTCCTTGAATTATAAAAGCAGTTCTTTAGTGTAAGACCATGATATGATAGAGATAAGCGCAACACATGAGGTCACTAGAATTTCGGGGTTGTTTGGATCTCACCACTAGCTTGTGCAACACACGGGGTATGGGACTTGGGGTTGTTAACAAGTATACTACATATTTGAAGGGCATTTATGAGTATTCATACAAGTGTAATGAGCATTTGTGATGATGTGAAGACATCTATAAGATATATTACGCCTTAAATAGTGGAATAAGATTGACGTGATGTAACTAACAGCTGACAGGCCCTAGATCATTAGTGTCTAGCCGAGTGTAGCCGAGTGTCAGTTTCATATTGTTTAACTAAAGTATCTTATAGCATGATTCCTTTTTAGCATAGTTGTTATTGTTATGCTTTCATATACTTGTTGTATGTTTAGAAATGTGGATAAACTTCTCTCAGTGTTACTTTCTATTTTCCTATACTCACCGTCATTTTTATGACGATGGTTGCAGATCCATAAAGAAACAGACTGGGAAAAGAGAAAATCAACGACTACCTTTGAACCATTAGAGTGCTGTTACATATGATATTGTAGGTTTTTTTGTTTTGTTGTATGACTTTTATATAAGTCTTTTATATACTTTTGGGGTTGCATATATGGGTTGAGAGATAGTTTTCCCGACCTAACATAGTTAATATATTATTATCACCGTTCGGTTATATACATGCATGTGATCTTTGTTTATTAGTTTTTTACATATTTAGGATTTCTTAATGACTTCCGCTAATTTATTAAGATTTTTGCCGAAATAAATTAAGTTATAAAAACTTTAATTAACTTTGAATTATTAAATGACAAGAGAATAATAGATTGCTTATTTTTATAGTTAGTTTGTAGAAAAGTTTGAAAATGCTGACTAATATATTGTTAAGCCTTATGTGCCTAATGATTTAAGTTTAATGACAAGATTAGGCCGGGTGGTGCCCTATTTTGAGAAAGGGTCATCATAGTTGGTATCAGAGTTAAAAAAATAATCAACCTATGAATTTTCATAAAACACAAATTTTAGTTGTGGAAACTAGACGATCTTTGCCTAGAAACCATTAGTTGAGAAGTGAGTGAAAGTGAGATGGGGAGTTTTTATATGTACATGTTAGTTTCTATATATACGTGTGTTATCCACGTAGCAGCTGGTGTCACGAATGTCGTCAACTTGTATAACACGATGGCATATCGATGCAAGATCAGAGACTACAGCACTTTTGGTCGTACAGACTATTCTAGTTGTGATAATACTAGCCACAGAGACAGTTGATACTGTTGGGGCATGTGCCCTAGGTCAATCCATTAACTATCTTTATGAATACTTTTAGTTAATAAAATAGAGGATTTCATTTGCTGTTTATTATAATTAATTTGCATGTTTACATTATAATAAGATCCATGGGTATTTACAGAAATATCCTAAATGTCCTTAGTCGATCATTATACTGAGAACTATAATGAATTAAGACTAGTGTGAGTCTTGATTGATTATCATATGATGATTATACGTATAGGGATACGAATTAAGATCACGAGTACTTGTTAAGGAACAAAGTTTTGGATCGACTCGCTATAAGAACATCACATGAATTAAGTCATAGTTGTTTCTCATGATAGGTATATTTTTCAGTCCTTTGACTTGAGATTACCAGAGACTTCAACATTAGGAACACAATGATTTGACACAATCAAACGTTGTTTTAACCGGACGATTATAAAGGTTGTGATTGGTTACTGTGTGAGCAATTTGATGAAGTTGTGTAATCAAAATAGAATTTGTCCCTCTCATATAAAAAGAGATATCCAGTGGATCCCTAGATGTGTTAGACTGTTAAAAGGCCTAGTCTAAGTGAATTGATATTGATCAATGTCACTTAGATGTTTTTAGTCTACCTAGAGATCGAGACTAGTACGATTGAACATGTTGGATGACAATTCCATGCCTTATGTTTGATCAAAAGGATATCATGTGACAAAAGGATGTTATATACACTATTGATTAGGTTGTATCGATTTGATATTCGTACAACTTGGGTAGTCATAATGTCTTGCTAGAGGCCGCTTATGACTTGTATATCAAAATGTGTTTTGGTACACTGCCAACATTGTATGAGCCTATTGGGTCGCACACTAAGAATGGTTTTGCGAGATTTTAAGATGGTTCAGAAAAAATGAATTTTATATGATAAAATTCATGACAGAAACGTCCTTGTGGTGTATTACACTTATACTTCTTTAGGTAGGAGTATATGTGTAATTTACTTAACCGTCTATATACAAGGGTTGTATAAATAGACGTTTAAGTTAGAACACATGTACGAAAGATTAAGGGCCGAACCTTTATTTTCGTTTTGGAAATGACTTAGGGTTTTTTGGTACGCTCTGGATCATTTTGGAGAGAAACAAAAATGTTTGGTATTCTCTTGAAGCTAGCACTTCGAATCTCGGCCGCCGTTCGTGTGTGGACTGCTGGTAGAGGGCGTTTGTCGTTGGCATCGCCTTATAGATCGATCAACCTTCAGAAATGTATTTTGTGACCGAGGTATGATTAATTTTTCTTGGTTTAAACGTTTTTAATGGAATTAGATTCGGATCCTGTTGGGTTTTTTTTCAAAATTGTTTTGTAATCTCCGATGCGTATGAACCCCATAACCCAACAGTGGTATCAAAGCCTTCGAGTTCGATTCCATTAAAAATATTGCATGTTTTCTTCTGATATATACATGATATATGATTGAAAGCATGTTAATAGTTGATGTATATGTGATATACAAAGGTTTTCTATGAGATTTATTATCATGTTTGTGTATATGATACACATATTTGTGATTTAATTGAAATCAGTTTCATACCTGCTAATAACCACGTTAGGTAAATTCGAATAACTTTAATGAATTGAATTTTGTGTTCTTTGATCCATGACAACATTAGGTATAATCTTTATTTTTCGTGTATTGATGTATGGATGAAATCTCTGTAATTTAGTATGCATATTTAGGTTACATTGATTTAAGTTTCTTAAATTGTATAAGTTTGAATATTAATTCGAAATTAATATGATTAGGTTCGATTGGGATAGTAGTTCATGATTAAATGACATGTTTGTGATTATTTGGATGAGGACCAAAATTGAAAATAATTAATCTTTGAAATTGTTTATTTATCTCTTTATATCTATTTTGTTATGAAATTTCTATTTGATAAGAGATAGATAACAAATTAGATTAATAGATATTAGCAAAATCGGTTTCGTTATCCCTATTGGATAGGAGATAAATATGGAGAATTTTGTTATTGGTGATATGATAGGATTCAAATATCTTAATTCCTAATTAGATTAGGATAAGATGATTAGTTAGATGCCTTTTGGCTAAATCTCCCAAGTAGTTAATTAAAAATATTTTAATTTACCTAATTTTGGATAAATTTATGGGTAAATTTAGCGCGAAGAATACATCGCAACGGCGCCACACCACACCGAACCGCCTCCTCTCTCTCACAACCCCAACACCGCAAAAAAACCGCTTTGTCGGGTCATTTCTCGGCCATTTCGGCCTTACAAGCCTGTTTTTGGTGATTTCCGAGGTGGGTTTTTGCAGATTTTGTGTTTTTCAATCTTTTCGTTAATGGGTATTGTCTGGTTTTGCTTTGAATCCTTGATGTTTTTGATGAGTAGGGGTTTGCCCATTTTTGTGTTTTGGTTGAGGAATGTTTAGGGAGGGCTTGAGGTATGCATCTTTGTGGTTTTTTGGGGATTGTTTTGGATGATCCGATTCTCGTTATTGTCTCTCTTGGTTGTGGATTTGGGGGTTTTGGTTGTTTTGTTGTTGATGTTTCTTTGGTGGGTGTTTTTGGTGTTGTATGTGATTTGCATTGGTTGGTGATGTGGGTGTTGTGATTTGTTCTTCTCAATCGAGTTGGGTCTGTGTGATTTGGATTTCTCATTTGTAATTTGTGATTTTGGTTGTAATTTGATGTGTTAGTCTCCTATTGATTGGTTGGTCGGTTGCATTTGTTAATGCACGAGCGAGAAGACGGTGCTTTCTATGAAAATTGTTTTTCTTCGGGTATGTTCAAGACTTGAATATTTATATGTTATATTGATCTCATGCGAGACACCTATATTTATCTACCTGTGAGCACAATCGAAAAGATTGAGTTTGAGGAGGAGAAGAGATGATCTGCTTTGGCATATGAAATTCAATCCAAGGTTGTTGCTTTTGTTTTTCTTTTTTCATTTGGTTATAGAAACCTCTTTTTATTTGATAGAGATAGAGATGTTCCACACACTAATATTTTTTTTCGTATAGTTCTATTAATTTAGTGGCTATGTTTTACACATATATTGATCTCATGTAGACACCTATATTTATCTACCTAGAGCACAATCGAATAGATTGAGTTTGAGGAGGAGAAGAGATGATCTGCTTTGGCATATGGAATTCAATCCAAGGTTGTTGCTTTTGTTTTTATTTTTTCATTTTTGTTTTTTGTTGCTATTAGGTACTACCACAGGAAGATTATTTCACATCAAGCATTAGCTATGAGTTTCTCCCCGCAAAGAGGCCATCTCATCACCGAAATGGTTTTATGTTAGTATATAATTTTCCACTATCGTTGATAGTATATTATTGTTTTGACCTTGAGTTCACATTGCTAAAAGATTTCCATACAACATAATTGAATTGGAGCTTTATTAATTGTAGGGATCGGCAAAAATGCTCCAAAGAGAGATTACTCCCTTAACCATTCAGAATCAGTACGAGTATTCGATGCATTTTCTTCCATCTCCATTTTAGCTACAATTTTTGGGAACGGGATACTTGCCGAAAATTCAAGTACTACTCCGGATCGAGCTCTTACTTTATTATACTAATTATAATTTAACCATATAAGATTTAAATTTCTTAACTACAACATGCATGTGTTCATTCAGGCCACTCTTGATAATAAAATCATGTCGAAAAAATATGATTTTCTATAGCACATAAGTTTGGTTGAATTTTAATTTTCTACACGAATTGAAATTTAAACTTTAATTTTTTCTATTGTGTCCTAAAAAAAAGTGCTCAAGTGTTATCAGAACATCTCTATTTGCTTCACGTGCAACGCACGTGCCCGTTGACTAGTTTAGGATAATAAAATCAGCGAAAAATATGATTTTCTATAGCGAATTTTAATTTTCGGAATTGAAATTCGTGTTCTACAAAAAAAAAAAAAAAAGGGCGTCTGTATCCCCGTCCGCGACAGGTTAAGCGGAACTATAACCATCGCCATTAACCAGGTCAATGGGACCGCCATCTAACTAATCCTAGCACACGGAAAATTCTTTTATTAGTGAACATTATAAAAATATCCAAATTGTTTAGTGATTTAACAAATCAATAAATAATATGATATTTAATTGTTTACATAAAATCACTAAAACTGAATAAAATCCCTCTATTAAATTTTAAGTTTCATGCCATCTATTTTTAACACTTGTCAAGGCCTCGATCAAACTAATACAGTTTTAGCCATAGCTGGGTGTATTGTGTTATCTTGGTGAGACAAGTTGGATAAGAGTTACCTAAATGTTTAAAATGGTTCGACTTAATATAGCTATCAAAATAGTTTTGAGCTTTAGGCACATGATGAGATAAAAACATGCTAAGACATAAGATGACCCGTATCTCATAAAAGTATCTAAAATTACATAAGATGTAATTGGTAACTATTACCTACCTAAATAATCTAGTTTTGTGTTTCATGCCATAGCTGTCATAGAATTAGGTGAAATATGAATTTCAGTCCCATAAATAAACAGTATGTTTTAGGAGGGTTGTTAATTTAGTGTGAGTCTATTCCTCTATACTAAAATAAACTTTGCATAATCTTTATTGTAGATCAATGGCCTCTTCAAGTAACAATAATCATCTATCACTGCGATCCATCATTGAGAAGGATAAGCTATCCGAGACTAATTTTATTGACTGGTTCAAAAACTTGAGAATCGTTCTCAAGCATGAATGCAAGTTGTATGTCATGGATGCTCCAATCTCTAAGGACCCACCAGCCAATGCTACGAAAGATATGAAGGATGCGTATAATAAGCATGTCAATGATTCTACTGATGTTGCATGTATTATGGTGGCAACTATGGTTCCTGAACTTCAGAAGGACATGGAACTAATAGAAGCCTACAACATGGCCGTAACGCTAAAGGAAATGTTCCAACAACAAGCTAGGTAAGAAAGGTTCGAGATAGTCAAGAACCTACATTCTTGCAAGATGACTGAGGGTGTGTCAGTTAGTCCTCATGTTCTAAAGATGAAGGGCTATGTTTACCAGCTTGATAGACTCGGATATCCCATAAGCCTAGAGTTGGCTACGGATTTGATCCTGAACTCATTACCATAAAGTTACTCACAATTTGTGATGAACTACAATATGAATAATATGGAGAATTCAATTTCAGAGTTGCGTTTGATGCTATAAACTGTTGAACAAAATATCAAGCCCTCTAGTAATGTGTCGATGGTCCAAAAGGGAAAGGGAATGAAGAAGAAAGGCAAAAGCAAGACTAAAGTTGTCAAGGCTGTTGCTGCGCCTGTCGCAAAGCTGTGGAACAAGTCAAGCCCCAACATGTTCCTGCTTCAAAACACCCAAAAGAAAAGGAAGGAAATTGTCATTTTTGCCATGCACCTAGACATTGGTTCAGAAATTGCAAACTCTATCTAGAAGATCTAAAGAAGAAAAAGGGTAGTGCGACTACTACTATAGGTATTTATGTTATTGAAATTAATTTATCTACTAGTGATTCCTGGGTATTAGATAACGGATATGGATCTCACATTTGTATTAATGTGCAGGGACTCACCAGAAGTAGAAAGTTGAAGAAAGGAGAAGTCATCCGCCGCATAGGGAATAGAGCAAGAGTTGCTGCCCTGGCTGTTGGATCATATGACTTAGTCTTACCTAGTAGACTTATTTTAACTTTAAATAATCGTTATTTTGTGCTTGCCTTGTGCAAAAACATCATTTATGTTTCATGTTTGGATATGGATGGTTTTGATTTTACTATTGCGAATAATAGATGTTCCATTTCTCGTAAAGGCATATTTTATGCAAATGCTGATTTGTGTGATGGTCTTTATATTCTAAGCATGAAAAGGTCCACTGATACTCCAGTCTTTAACATAAATACAAAGAGATTTAAGTCAAATGATTTGAATCGAACCTATCTTTGGCATTGTCGTCTCGAGCACATAAATGAGAAACGCATAACGAAGCTCCATAAAGATGGACTTCTAGATTCATTTGATTTAGAAACATATGAAACAAGCGTATCTTGTTTACGAGGCAAGATGACTAAAAGTCCCTTTACTGGACACAGTGAAAGGGAAAGTGATTTATTGGGTCTAATACATTCTGATATATGCGGTCCTATAAACACAATGGCTAGAGGAGGTTATCAATACTTCATTACATTTACTGATGATTTCAGCATATATGGTTATGTATATCTTATGAAACATAAACCTGAATCATTTGAGATGTTTCGAACGTTTCAAAATGAAGTGCATAATCAACTTAGTAAAACTATCAAATCACTTCGGTCAGATCGAGGTGGTGAATATTTAAGCCAAGAATATGATGATCATCTTAGAAATTATGGGATTGTCTCCCAATTGACTCCACCAGCAACTCCACAATGGAATGGAGTTTCTTAAAGGAGAAATTGAACCTTATTAGATATGGTTCGATCTATGATGAGTCATGCAGATATTCCATTATCCTTTTGGGGTTATGCATTACAAACTGCAGCTTTCACTCTAAATCGAGTTCATTTTAAAACGGTTGATAAAACACCATATGAGATATGGTATGGGAAGAGACCTAGTTTGTCTTTCCTTAAGATTTGGGGTTGTGAGGCTTACGTAAAACGATAAGTCTCAGAAAAACTAGCACTTAAATCTGACAAGTTTTTATTTGTGGGGTATCCTAATGAAACAAATGGATATTACTTTTATAATCCCGCTGAGAACAAAATGTTTGTTGCTCGGTATGGTGCCTTTATGAAAAAATAGTTTATTTCAAAAGACACTAGTGGGAGAGAAATAAATCTTGAAGAAGTTCAAGAATCACAGATAAACCCTAAACCGCTACTGAAAGTTCAACAACGTTCTGAACCAGTTGAACCTCCACAAGTGACACAATGCCCACGTAAATGTGGTAGGGTAAGACATGAGCCAGAGAGATTTGGGTTTCTCATTACTGATAGTCGTGATGTGTTGCTTATGGATCAAAATGAGCCTACCACTTATCAGGAGGCTATGTCTGGACCAGACTCAGATAAATGGCTAAGTGCCATGAACTTTGAGATGCAATCCATGTATGATAACCAAGTTTGGAACTTGGTTGATTTACCTGAATGTGGTAAGACCATTGGATGCAAATGGGTTTTCAAGAAGAAAACTGACATGAATGGCAAAGTGCATACTTTTAAAGCAAGACTTGTAGTAAAAGGTTTCAAGCAGACTCAAGGTGTTGATTATGATGAAACTTTTTTGCCAATAGCCATGCTTAAATCCATAAGAATTTTAATTGACAGTGCTGCATATTATGACTATGAGATATGACAAATGGATGTAAAAATAACATTTCTTAACGGAAAGCTGCTTGAGGACGTGTATATGACACAACCTCAAGGTTTTGTACATCCTTAGAATTCTAGGAAGGTATGCAAGCTTCAAAGATCCATTTATGGATTAAAGCAAGCTTCTCGAAGTTGGAATCTTCGTTTTGATGAAGCAATCAAGGATTTTGGTTTTATTAAGAACGAAGATGAGCCTTGTGCGTACAAGAAGGTCAGTGGGAGTGTAGTTGTTTTTCTGGTACTGTATGTTGATGATATATTACTCATTGGAAATGACATCCCAACATTGTAGAATGTCAAGTCTTGGTTATGGAAGTGTTTCTCAATGAAGGACTTAGGAGATGCATCCTATATCCTAAGGATAAGGTCTATAGGGATAGATCTAAAAGGCTAATCGGTCTAAGTCAGAGTGCTTACATAGACAAGGTGCTGAATAGATTCAGTTTGCGAGGCTCTAAAAGAGGATTGTTGTCGATGTCTCATGGCATAAGTCTCGGCAAGATTCAATGTCCTAAGACAAATGACAAGAGAGACCATATGAAAAAGATTCCATATGCATCAGCAATTGGATCTATCATGTATGCCATGCTATGCACTCGACCTGATGTATCATATTCTTTGAGCATTACAAGCAGATATTAGTTAGATCATGGTGAGAGTCACTGGATAGCAGTAAAGAACATTCTTAAATACTTAAGAAGGACTAAGGAAGTGTTCTTAGTCTATGAAGGTTTTGAAAATGATATAGTTGTAAATGGTTACACAGATGCAAGTTTTCAAACTGGTATAGATGATTTTAGATCGCAGTCTGGATAAGTACTTACTTTGAATGGGGTGCGAAAATTCGAAAGTTTGAAGCAAGAGATCAAAGCGATTTTACAACATAAGCTGGGTATATTACAACATCCGATGCAACAAAAAAGGCAGTTTGGATCAAAAAGTTCATTTCTTAACTAGGTGTGGTTCCAAGTATTGCTAACCCTGTTTGTTTGTATTGTGACAATAACGGGGCAATAGCACAGGCCAAGGAACCTATATCACACCACAGATCCAAACATATACTCAGATGTTTTCATCTCATTGGAGAAATTATTGAGAGAGGAGACGTGAAGATTTGCAGAGTACCTACTGAAGACAACGTTGCAGATCCTTTGACAAAAGCTCTTCCATAAGCAAAACTTGATGGTCATGTTAGATCATTAGGCATTAGATGCATGTATGATTGGCCCTAATGTACGTGGGAGATGTTGGGGCATGTGCCCTAGGTCAATCCATTAACCGTCTTTATGAATACTTTTAGTTAATAAAATAGAGGATTTCATTTGCTGTTTATTATAATTAATTTACATGTTTACATTATAATAAGATCCATGGGTATTTGCGAAATATCCTAAATATCCCTAGTTGATCATTATACTTGGGAACTATAATGAATTAAGACTAGTGTGAGTCTTGATTGATGATCGTATGATGATTATACATATAGGGATACAAATCAAGATCATGAGTACTTGTTAGAGAACAAAGTACTGGAATGACCCGCTATGAGAACATCACATGGATTTAGTCATAGTTGTTTCTAATGATAGGTATATTTTTCAGTCCTCTGAATTGAGATAACCAGAGACTTCAACATTAGGAACACAATGATTTGACACAATCAAACGTTGTCTTTAACCGAACGATTATAAAGGTTGTGATTGGTTACTGTGTGAGCAATGTGATGAAGTTGTGTAATCAAGATAGAATTTGTTCCTCTCATATAAAGAGAGATATCCAGTGGATCACTCGATGTATTAAACTGTTAAAAGGCCTAGTCTAAGGGAATTGATATTGATCAATGTCACTTGGATGTTTTCAGTCTACCTAGAGATCGAGACTAGTACGATTGAACATGTTGGATGACAATTCCATGCCTTATGTTTGATCAAAAGGATATCGTGTGACAAAAGGATGTTATATACACTATTGATTAGGTTGTATCGATTTGATATTCTTACAAATTGGGTAGTCATAATGTCTTGCTAGAGGCCGCTTATGACTTGTATACCAAAATGCGTTTTGGTACACTGCCAACGTTGGATGAGCCTATTGGGCCACACACTAAGAGTGGTTTTGCGAGATTTTGAGATGGTTTAGAGAAAATGAATTTTATATGATAAAATTCATGACAGAAACGTCCTTGTGGTGTATTACACTTATACTTCTTTAAGTAGGGGTATATGTGTAATTTTCTTAATTGTCTATATACAAGGGTTGTATAAATAGACGCTTTAAGTTAGAACACATGTACGAAAGATTAAGGGTCGAAACTTTATTTTCATTTTAGAAACGACTTAGGGTTTTTTGGTACGCTCTGGATCGTTTTGGAGAGAAACAAAAAGTTTGGTATTCTCTTGAAGCTAGCAGTTCGAATCTCGACCGTCGTTCGTGTTTGGACTGTTGGTAGAGGGCGTTCATCGTTGGCAGTGCTTTAGAGATCGATCAACCTTCGGAAAGGTATTTCGCGATCGAGGTATGATTAAGTTTTCTTAGTTTAAACGTTTTTAATGGAATTAGATTCGGATCCTTTGGGTTTTTTTTTCAAAATTGCTTTGTAATCTCCGCTGTGTATGAACCCCAAAACCCAATAGATACAGTGACGTCTCCAACTCCTACATCTTCTAGTTCATCAGTTGAGGTTCAATCGGTGATAGATTTCATCAAACTGAAGTCATTTTACATTGATTAACATCGAGGGTTTGAGAAGGTATAGAAGTGGATATTTTCTCAGGAGAAGCTGCATAGAGTTTTAAGGATTGAGGATAGACTTCGGGCTAAGATTTTGTCGTATACAATACATAGAGATGCCGATATTTAGTGGCATGCGATGATAGCTTTGAATGGAGGTTTTGAGTCTTGGGATGCATTGAAGAAAAAGTTCTATCAATAGTACTTTCCACCTATAATGATGAAGAGTTTGAGTAAGGAATTCATGAATTTGAGACAGAGAGCTAACGAGTTAGTGATGAGCTACAAAGACATATATGACTATATGATTCGATTTGTTGGGGATCCATTGAGAGATGTCTTTGAGGATGTATATCATTTCGAAGATGGACTAAGGCCAAATATTAAGTTTTATGTTATTATTTCAGGTGCCAGGACCTTAGGTGAGATATATGAGCGTGCACTTTCTTATGAGACTTATTATTTGAGTAGAGTTGCAGATGCGACACCGTTGGAACCAACGTTATCATCTGATCAGGTCATAAAGTTTGAGAGGAGGAGACAAAGGGGCAAGTGATGGATGAGATGGGATAGAGGTTCTTAGGGATCGGTGGCAGCCACATCAATTGTACCTTACGTATCATATCCTACACCACTATAGAGTATAGTTGGTAGCCCCCTTTCCACATCCAATCAGACCAGTTTGCCAGCTTTTACTACTTTACCAGCTCTTCCAACACCACCAGTGCCACGTCATCAGTAGGGTAGTAGAGGCCAAGCCAGAGGTGGAACTAGTTCCTGACGGGGGTATAAATAGGTACAAACCCAAGATTAGGCATAGGGTAAGCACATGCCAATTACTTGATATAGATACGGGCAAGTTAAGCATATGTTAAGAGATTGTCGACAGCCGACAAAAGTATTTCCATAGCAGAGTTGAGATGGAGTACACATGATAGCATAGCCAAATGCCGATGCCACACAAGGAATTATTGAGGGTACGATTTCTATTTATGGTAGAGATTTATATGTCTTGTTTGATTCGGGTTCTACAGTTCTTGCATTTCTAGTCGCATGATAGGCATCCTAGAATTGACATCGGTTAGAGTCAGTGTACATTTGAGTTTGAGTACTGTAGCCGGGGATATTTTACCCTAATTTTCATATTGAGGGATGTCCAATAGAGATAGGAGGAGTAAAATTACCTGTAGACTTCGAGTGCTCAAGTTTTTAGATTTTGACATGTTGTTAGGGATAAATTGTTTAGCAGAGTATCACATTCATGTCGACTGTTTTAGTAAGACAATGATGTTTGAGATCTCAGGATGTTCGATGTTCACATACAATAGTAGTACATTGAGAGTTGAGGGCACAAAGGTCGACTTGCAACTAGTGAAGAGATGGAGACTCTATTATTATTATAAATAGTAGTAGAGAGTCAGGGACACAGACTTGAGGAGATTTCGGTAATGTGCGAGTTTTTAGATGTGTTTCCGAAAGACTTACCTGGTATACCACCACTAAGAAAGATAATTTCATAATTGAGTCGGTACTAGGCACCCGACCTATTTCTATATCGCCATAACATATGGCTCTGAGAGAGTTGGAGGATTCAATGAGTCAGCTCAATGATTTGGGACGGTAGGGATTCATTACATCTTTCGGTCGCCATTGGGATCACCTGTCCTATTTATGAATAAAAGGATGACGCTTTGAAACTATGTATCGATTATAGATAGTTGAAGAAGGTCATAGTCAGGAACAAGTATCCACTGCCATAGATTGATGAGTTATTTAATCAACCGAGATTAGCACAATTTTTCTCCAAAATAGACATGAGATTAGGGTATCATTAGCTTAGGATCAAGGATGAGGATAGATCCAAGACAGTTTTCACTCGAGATATAGACAATATCAGTTCACGGTCATGCCGTTTGGATTGACTAACACCCTCGCCATGTTTATAGATTTGATGCATAAGGTGATGAGACCATTTCTTGACCACTTCATGATAGTTTTCATCGACGATATATTAATATATTGAGAACTCGAGAAGATCACGAAGCAACATCTCAGGGAGACGTTGCAGATTTTGAGGGAGCATAAAATCTACGCCAAGTTTAGCAAGTGTGAATCTTGACTGTCAAAGGTCAAGGTTTTGGGGCATGTTGTTAGAGCAACAAGGATTGCAGTGGATCCAACCAAGATTCATGCTATTATGGATTGGCTGATACTTACGTCAATCACTGATATTATGAGTTTTTAGAATAGTAAGGCATTACAATAGGTTCCCGAAGGATTTTTTGAAGACCACTTCACTAATTACTAGATTAACTAAGAATGATATCAAATTCGATTCGTTTGAGGAGTGCGAGCCGCATTTGCTAAACCAAAGTGGTTGATGACCACTACACCAGTATTAGTGTTGCCAAAGGCTGGACATGGGTTCTTGATTTATACGAATACTTCTCATATGGGTTTAGGCTGTGTATTAATGCAGGACATAGGTACAGTGGCTTATGCCTCCAGACAATAGAAGATACATAAGAAGAAATACCCCACTTATTATTTAGAGTTGGCGACGGTGGTGTTTGCACTTAAGATATAGAGACATCATATGTATGGAGAGAGATTCACACTCTACTCTAATCACAAGAGTCCGAAGTATCTTTTCATACAGAAGGAGCTGAACATTAGACAATGCAGATGGTTGGAATTTTTGAAGGACTACGACTTTTCTCTGGAATATCACCTAAGAAAAGCGAACGCAGTTGCTAATGCGTGATAAGTGATTATTTGGACTTATATATATGTTTAGTTTAATAGTATATTTAGTGTAAATATCCTTAAATGAGCTCTAATTAATAGTTTTTATGCATTTTTAGGTAGTTAAGGTGTTAAATAAGGAAATGAGCAAAAAAGAGAATAAATAGGCAAAAAACTCGTGAAAGTGTGGTTGAGTCGTAGCTACACCTGGTGGTGCTATGGGTGCATAAGGCATAACATGGAGTACTTAGGCACGACGTGGGAGAGAAGGCAAAGTGAAAAAATCAAGGCTGTTGGGTTGGCGTATTAGCGGCCCTATGGAAAGTAAGGGATGGCACTGGAGGTCATAGGGACAATGCCGAGGTCATAAGAGGTGAAACAATTGCACACAATAGACATCATAGTGGCGACACCGTGACTCAATATACACGACACTGAGGGATAAGTGACAGCCCCAGATTCTAAGAAATTAGAAAGTTAGAGTTTTATTTCAAGTTAAATTGTAAAGTAGGGTTTCTAATTGTTATTAGGAAGTATAAATAAATGTTAGGATGTGGTAAACTCACAATATATCAATCATTAGCCACCGTTAGAGTATTTTAGCATATATTTACTTTGATTTTGTATATTAAGAAGATTCGTATGGAGAAAACATTGAAGACTCCAATTTTGCAATTAAAGTTTGATTTCATTGGTTTAATTGAAGGTAATATATTTATATTCATATATTATTTTCAATGATGAATTGTAATATGTGTGCTTTAATGAAGTGTGAGTAGTCTACTAATCTTAGGGATCAATGAATCATATTGTATGAATGCTATGAAAATGATTAGAAAGTGAATGTAAAAGTGCAATGGTTAGAATTTGTATTGATTCTGAGCATAATGCTATAGACATCTTGATCATGTGTTTACTGTTATTAGGTTTTAGGAGTTATCATAGCTATTGATGCTTTTAAGCTGGACATGAATGATACAACCGTAAAATACACAAAATCGATAGATGTTATTGATTAGGGAGGCACAAATATTAAACTTAATTGGTTATGAATCTAAAGATTTGGAGCATTAAAGCAATGTGAAGCTTACGTTTTTCATACTGACAGGTTGAGTTCTAGTTTACACATTAGAATCTTTTCTATCACGATAGTGGGTTAAAGTGAATTTGAAAGAAATCTATCTATTCTAATTAGGCATTACACATAACATATTAAGATGTAAAAGTGGTTGAAAAGAATAATGTTTTATTACTTAGGTGAAGTTGTGAACTAAGATATTCTTGATATAAGAGTTAAAGTAAAGTTTATATTGTTTTGTTAGATAGAGTAGTTTAGTATAAAACTATTTAAAAAAGGGATTTCAACAACAATAGTTCTAAGTCAAATAGGTATTCAACTAGTGCAAAAGCCTTTCTTTAAGGACGATATCCATAGTTAACGTAAGTTGATTACACTATTACTACAAGCGAGTTGTTATATTTGCAGCACGCACATCAAGTTTTTGGCATCGTTGCGGGGATAGGTAGCCACTTATATTTACTTTGTTAGTTTGAAAAGTTGCTAAGTCTTATTTTAATTACTTTTCTTTTAGTTTATAAAGAAACTAAAAACAAAAAATTAAAAGGCTTAAGTCTCAAGTTTGACTTTCCGCACTTGATCTTTTGTGTTTTCTTTACAGGAAAAATAAGTACATGCGTAGCAAGGGAGAGAAGGAACTAGTGCCTTATGATCCTGAGATTGACAACCAATAAAGGAAAGAAAAAAAAAATCAAGATGGCCGACGATCAAGCAAAAAACTAACAACAGGGTCGATGGGAATAACCAACCTATAAGTGATCCGGTAGTGCAAGGTAGAGTGCAAGGACATAGATGCCTTCGTAACTACTTCAAGCCAGAAGTTAAAGAGACTTACAACGGAGTGATGAGGCTTCTAGCCAACACCACTGAGTTCAAACTAGACCATCTCTGATAAACATAGTGCTAAATAGCCTATTCAACGACTATTTAACGAAGATCCAGTTGCATACAATTAGAATTTCTTGGAGAAGTGTGACACTGTGCACATCACTAGTGTTATAAAGGAGGCAATCATGATAAGACTTTCCTTATTCTCACTGGGTGGAAAAGCCAAATCTTGGTTCCAAGGGCTGAATGCAGGGAGTATGACCTCATAGGTAGAAATCAATAAAAAATTTCTTGACTAGTTTTTTCCCCCCACTAAAGGTCAGCGAAAGGAAACTAGAATTCAATTAGTACAAGCAAGAGGCCACTGTGACGTCCAAGAATTTCATATATTTGATTTGGATGCTAATTAAGTATTTTCAGATTTAATTTGCGATTTAAGTATCCGAGGTGTGACTCACGCATTTCGGACCAGAGATCATAAGTCAAAATATTATTTTTATTTGATGTATTATACTATATTTGGCGTGAACTAGAGTCAAGTTGAGGTGTAAACATTATGTCAGCGTGTTTCGGACGCGTTGGAGATTTTTTTCAATTTTGGCAAAATTGGGGTATTGTCCGAGGTTTGATTTCGATTTAAAACTAAAGATAAACATGAGTAATAAAAAGAAAAATGCTAAATGACTAAGAGGGGCATTTATTTTCAAAAGAAGAAAAGATAAACTTGAGGGCAAAATAGTAAATTTCATAACTAAACCTATTCAATTCAAGTGAGAAAATAAAATGGGGTTTCACCATCTCGGTTCTTTCAAACTCATCTCCTACCTCTATCAAATCTTAATGTCTCTTCCCCTTTCAGTTCTTTAGCTTACAACCTTTATTTCTCCATTTCTCTGAGATATCTCTTTCTTCTCTCTCTCTCTCTGACGATGATAATACGGACTATGATAAGCAAAGGTGGACAACTCACATCTCAAGGTAAGATCAATTCAGATTTCACATTTATTAATGAAATTCATGATTAATTTCTATGAGATTTTTTATTGTGATGGGAGAGTTGAGGAATCATGAATTGATGAGCTTATATGCTCGGTAGGGGAGGGGGTTTGGAAATAAATGGACATGAGGCAGAGCAGTAGAGGTTGATGCTGTTAGAATTGTTATCTGGTTATGTTTTGTTATTATTTGAGATTCAATTGGGGAAGAATAAATGGGGCACTATTGTTAAGAGGTTATTTTGATTGATAATTTGAATCAATGTTTGTATATCAATTTTAATATGTTAATTACTATTTGGAACCTTAGAAAAAAACTTTAGAGGGATTTGGGAAGGTTTAGAAAAACCAGTTCATTTGTTTGATATTATACATGGAAGCTATTGGGACCATCTTCATGGTGATCCGATGTTCCAGGAACCCCAAATATTATGTTCAAAGTTGATTGGTTGTAAGTAAACCCTTATAGTGATCTTTACTATTTATGGAGATTATTTATGTACTTGTAATTATATCATATTCTACATTGCATTTTATCATTCTTGGTCATGCATACATAGAGTGGGTGGGGGGATAAGCTTGTTTCGAGTCTAGTTTGATTGAAACTAGGTTTCAGTCTTGCCTCTATGCCGTCTAGTGAGACTAGCGGTGTCTAATGTCGATAATTTATCTCTGCATTTCATGATCTCTTAATATTGTCTCTGTACTATTTTTGGAAACCGACATCTGATTATAGTTAGGAAACGCGACAGAGTTGATTGCATGTCATGTTAATGCATATATCTTATTAATTATTTGGAAATGCAATTACATGTCTCCATGTATCAGACTAACAATTGTAGGAGAACAAAATTGTAGTAATTTACTTACCTGACATCTTCGAGTTGTTTTTGATGATGTCAATTTTATATGAAGACAAGGGAAGAATGGACAAGACTCGAAGATTGTGGTAATTGTTTTCAAAAGTTAAACTAAATTTTTTTTGTAAATTGTTTATATATATTATTTTGGGACTCTTAGGGTGAGTGTAAGACGTGAAGTTTCATTAAATGGTTATGAAGTCTCCTAAATTAGTTTATGATAAACCGAGAGGTTTAAATTCAATTTAGGTCTATTTGGGATTATCAAGTTCAAATTAAGTTATCAGAGACTATAAGTTAGTTTATTAATTTGAATTTGATACATATTGTAAACTACAGGGAGTTATGAGTCCTTCTAGGCATCTCCCTAATTTTGTTGTCTATTAGGTGAGTTTTCTGGTAGGCCACTTTTAGGGAAGGTGCTGTCGAGTTTTTTATAAAATACGGATACTATTTCTGAGTTTGCTCTAATTGAATAAATCATGAAATGAGTTTCATTGAGGATATAAATTTAGTTTTGGAGCTTATTTAAGGATCTTAATGAAAAGTGTTTGAGGTTCAAGTGAAAAGAATAGATAGGCTGACTATATTATCAAGTGAGTAAAGTAATCTAGGTTGGTTTATCGTCTTAATGATGAGGGGGTAGCCTCTCTATTCTTTTAACTTGAACCTCAGTTCTTGATTTTCTACTATGTGATGAACCACGACATGAGAACACTAATAGATGGTGCAGCAGGTGGTTCTCTATTGACCAAGGACGAGGATGGAGCTTTAGGTTTCCTTGATTTTATGTCTCAAAATTCTACAGTTGGTACTCGTTCCACAACAGGGAAACCAGCAGGCGTATATGTATTGATTCGCAACAAACAATTATGGCACAACTATCAAATATGAGCAATCAAATGGCGAAATTTCAAATGGGACACCAAGGTCCACAAGTAGCATAACAACCAAAAAATAACCAAGGCACGATGGTTAACCAAATGGACATATGGAAGGGAAAGGAGTATGAGGACATCAACTTCATGAACAACCAAGGCTACTAGAACAACTTTAGGCCGGAAGAATGGCTCCTCAAAGATTTTATAAAGGATACAACAACAACAACCTGAACTTTTCTTATGAAAATCCTAATAATGCATTGAAGTTACCTCAAGGTTTCGATCAACAAGTCCAATAGGGGAAGCTGGGCCAGAGCGAAGAGATGACTTCATTGAAGTCAATAGAGAAATACTTGCAAGCCATGAACATGGCAATAGGGAACACTATGAGAAACACGAGAAAGAGATGAAAGAAGTGAAGCAAGCCATGAAAATAATGGATGATGAGAGATCATAATCCATCAAGAACTTAGATAGACAAATTGGTCAACTTGATATTGCCTTAAACTCAAGGAAATAATGATAGTTTCCTAGCAATACCTTCACCAATCCCAATGAATGTGAGTGTCATTCACATGATGAGCACTATGGAAATAAATGAGCCAATATAAGAGCAAGTAATGTACAAGCTAGAGAAGATCAACACAATGGCAATCAAAAAGCCATAGAAATCAAAAGAAGTGCAAAAAGTTGAGGATTAGAAAAAAGACTTCATGGTTTGTTTACTATGTTAACTACTTGGCAGTTTCTTCCAGATTAAATAAATGCAATAAGAAAGAAATTCCTAAGTGATGTGAAATCATACTTTTGGGATGCATATTATTTGTTTAAGAGATGCAATAATGGACTAATTCGACTATGTGTAGCATAAGAGGAATTTGCAGACGTTCTGGAAGGATGTCGTTCATCACCATGTAAGGGACAATTTAAAGCACAAAGAATGTCAGCTAAAGTGTTACAATGCAAATTCTATTGGCCAAATCTATTCAAGAACTCATATATTTTTATGAAAACTTACAATGAATGTCAACAAATAAGAAATCTTTGTAGAAATTAAAAGTTTCCACGAACCACTTTTTACGAAGTTGAGCTCTTTGTCGTATGTGAAATAGATTTTATGGGACCAGTACCTACTTCAAATGGGAAACAATATATACTGTTAGCAGTGGTTTATGTATCCAAATGGGTAGAAGTCATAGCAATCGCAATCAATGACACAAAATGGTCATAAAATTTATAATGAAAAACATTTTTTGTCGATTCGAAACACCTAGAGCACTAGTCATCGACGAGGGGTCACATTTCTGCAATAGAGCCTTAGACACGTTGTTAAAGAAATATGGAGTTAGGCATTAGACTTCACTTGCATATGATCCTCAAACAAGCGGACAAGCTGAAGTACATAACAAAGAAGTGAAACAGATCTTGAAAAAAGCTATAAATACCAATAGAAAAGATTGTGCATTCCACCTTAAAGAAGCATTGTAGGCATACATGACGACATTCAAAACACCAATTGGCACGTCTTTATATCAGTTGGTGTATGGAAAAGCATGTCACTTACCGAGGTAGAGTTAGTGTATAAAGATACTAGGCGATTAAAAGCTCAACATGAATCTTCAAGCTACAGTGAAAGCCATATTACTTCAACTGATGGAACTAGACGAGTTTAGACTAGATTTGTATGAAAATGCTAAGTTATACAAAGAGAAATCAAGACAATGGTATGACAAAAGGATTGAATATCGATCCTTTAAGCCAAGACAACTAGTATTGTTATTTAATTCAAGATTGAAATTATTTTTGGGCAAATTGAGATCACGATGGTCAGAGCCATTCAAGGTATTTGCTACTTGGCCTTATAAAGTGGTAAAGTTAATAACCAATAGTGGTAAGAAATTTAAAGTAAATGCTCTAAGAGTTAAGCTATTTTACGGAATTGAAGTGAGGCAAGATGAACTTGATGGTTTCAAGAAACAAAGAATCAATGCCTTGAAGAAAAAGAAGGGGAAACAACGATAGAAGGATAAGAAAAAAGATAAATGACCTTTTGAACAAGCCCCACAAAGAAATGACATCGAGTGGTTTCGAAGAAACCATAACCAAATTTTAAGTTCATCTTGAGACTTCAACCTATCAAAATGAGAAACTTGGGAGAGATATGCATACCGATAAACATCAATGGGCATCAGTTTAGAAATATCTTGTGCGTATGGAAGCCTTAGTCAATGTCATGCCATTAATAGACAAGTTGCACGCTAATATGAAGATCAATTGTCCCGATAAAAAGAATTTGCAAGTAGTAAATTACAACTTGATACCAACTCTAAGTAAAGTCTTGAATGTACATGTGAAAGTAGATATATTCACATTCATTGCGAATTTTGAGCTTATGAATGACGCGCACCAAACACGTCAATAAAGTAAAGTTTCATAAACCAACTATTTTGTAATTGCAAAGGGTCAATCCCACATAGATTGGTAGTTTTCTTTGGTTAAAAACAACAAAAAAGGAAAATCGGGGGTTTTAAAATAAATTAATTTAACTAACTAATCTAACTAAACTAAATAAATAAAACAACTAAACTAATTTTCAAAATAATTAATTAATACCTAAGTAACACCTAAGTCTATAGTTCCGCAAATCAGGATCAAGATTCAATGAAAATCTTGGTATTCAATCTTTCCAAAAAGTCATTAATTTATATTCTCCTAGATTAGCTATAGCAAATTGACATCCGCCAGAAATTCCTCGTTCCCTTAATCTCGATAGTCAGGACGTCCGCCACTAACTACTTCCCTAATTAATGTATAACCCTAGACATCCGCCAATCGGGTTTAACACACTAACTGCAGTAATATGGGTATGTGGGAACACTAATCCTAAATAATCGGATCGCATCCACTCTCGATTTAACCTAGATTCAATTGTTGCACACTCAAGAATCGAAAGGGTTTGACGGCAAATAGATGAGTGTTTGTCACTTTATTGGTCCAAAAGCACAATTACGCGGATACTAAAGGTCCAAATAACTATAGATTGTCAACCTAAAAGCATGCACTAGCCATGTACACATCCTAGATCTAAACCATAATCATTAAAAGTAACAACAATGAAATAGGAGAATTTAAACTAAATTAAATAATAAAATAAAAGATCTCACATAATATTCCATGAATCTATGATCCCGACTTGCTTCCCCTTTGACCTAGGAAAGAAGTTGATTAGCCGAACATCGTCGTCAAAGAAAGTCGATAACCAAATAATAATAGTCGGTGTCTCCAATAATAAAACTCAAGTTCTAATATATAAAACTACTAAAACTTGGTCTTGGGAGGTGAGAGAAACTAATTTTAGGGGTCGGGGAGGTGACTCATGTGCGCTAGGAGCATCATATGACTATTTTTGGCTTAAAAATAGGTGTCCTTTACGTGTCGCAGCGCGATTGGTCCATTTATTGTCGTCGCGCTTGAGGTTGCAACGGCTGATTGGCTGAGAGGAGATGCGATGACGCGCAATACGTGGGTTAGCGAGCCATTTGATGTCCAAGAGGCAAGGGAGAGTCGCACGAATCTGTATAAAAATCTGGGAGCTTGTGCAGATGCACATACCGAGGCGAATCGATGAAGGCTGAAGCGAGAAGAAATGTTGGTGTGTGACGTGTACTATGATGGTGACACGTGATGGCTTTTGATTGGTGGAGTTGGTACCTTGCTTGCAAGCTGGCGGTGTCTGATTGGTGGAATTAAATCGAGCCGCTGGCATGGCGAGACATGATTGGAGGAGAGAAAATGAGTGACGTGCGTGGCGTAACACTTGGCATGCGAATCGTTGACGTGGCGTCGTCTAATTGGTCGAAAGAATATATGTTGTCTCCTATTCTACCCACCGCGCAATGCGTAACTATAGGTAAACTATCCGACATTCGATCACTACATGTAAATACTCAATTTTGAGTATTTTCCACCACGAATTCATCCGCGCATTCCATTTCACCTAAAAATGACCAAAAATATAATTAATATATATTTTAGAGACTTTTCCTTATTTAAATATACTAAAACAAAGTACTAAATAACTATAAATACTCACTTATCAATGAATCACAATATGAATAATGATGTGTCTATCATACTTAGGCGGCCATTCTTGTACACTTTTAATGTAAATTTGTGCATAAGAGAGAAAGGTCTCAATTAGTATCGATAAGGATAATGATGCTGAGAAGGTTGTCTTTATAGATGGTGAATAAGTACATTCGAATAGGAATGACATCATAATCTCTGACTTGCAAATGGAGCTTCTCGATTTAGATTCCGACTAAATGAGTGGAAAATGAGTCATGCTAATGACGTTAAATTAAGTGCTACTGGGAGGCAACCCATAAGTTTTAAATTTCAAGTTTTTAAATTTCAGTTAATAGCTAGTTATTTAGTTCAATAAGTACAATTAACTCATTTTAGTTCTAATTATTGAAAAAATTGTGTCAAATGTGGAGGAAAGACCATTTGTTGGGTGGTCATTCATCGGAATAGAAATGTTTTGTTCACTCATTAAATAGCGTAAAAAAGCAAAGGAGTTCAATGCGATGAAGGTAAGGTGCATGAAAAATTAAAGGTAAAATTTATTAATTTTTATATTTACATGGATTTCATGTGGTCACAACATCTTGTGTAAGTGATACATAAAGTCGGAGGAGTGCCAAAAAGGAATTAACGAAAATTATTTGCGAAGTACATGGACAGACAACTCGACGCTGTGGCCATAAGCCATGGTGCCTGTAACGGCCCGAAAATTTGACTTGTGCCACGTGTCAAGTCAAGGTCGTATGTGGGACCCACTCGTCGAAATACGTATGTCCGAATCCAATTTAAGATGATATGCTAACTATGCGAGGAATTTGGTGAGCCGAAACACGAACGGGGATGCGCCTCGAGTCGCGTGCCAACGTTGGACCGAAATGATACGTCTCGTGTTGCGTGTCGTGCGAGTATCAAGAGTTCAAAATGAGGCGGGTTGGTGCATCGAGATGCGCGCTATCTCGGTTGTAGAGTTTGCCTCGAGATTCATGTTGCACGAATATCGATGACACATTTGATTTGAAATCAGATAAGATTGAAAGAATAATGAGAAGAGAAGAGAGAAAATGAGACTGAGGAAAAAATGGCGGAGAAGGAGAAATCGAGTGATCGGGAGGAGGAGGAGATCGACGGAGGGACGGCGAAGGCGCTCCCGACGCGGCAACGGCGTGAAGGAAGGCAGCAGCGTCACATCAGCTCCGGCAAGATTGACGAGGAGAAAGGCCGCGGGAGGTGAGCAGGGGCAGCTAGATTTGGCGCGAGCTAGCGCGGCTGGCCGAACAGCGACGACGGCGCGGAGGTGGCGGCAGAAGACAGCCGCAACGCCGGCGAAGGCGGCGACTCCGACGCGCGGCGAGGGTCGGATCGGGCTGCGATGGCGCGCGAGCGTGGCTACGCGACGCAACGCGCGCGAAACGGCTTGAAGGTCGGCGGCTGCGCGACGCGAATGACGGCGGTTTGGCGACGCAGGTGAGCGCCGCCGATCGCCGATCGCCGGCGCCGTGCGAGGCAGCGCAGTGACGCGGTTGCGGCGACGACGCGGTGAACGGCGCGGTGGCGCGTTATCGACCGGTCGGATGCGCGATTTCGACGAAATCGCGACGACGCGATGAAGGTGAGATTTATTCACCTTATTTGGCTGTGATTTGTATGATTTGAAGTAAATTAGCCCTCAAATGTTTAAATGGACACCAAGGACTTATGAGTCGGGTGTCGGGTGCGCAAATCGAGACGCGAGCGAGACATTTTGAGATTCGCAATTTCTCGAGGTAAGTAAACCAGTTAGGGACTTATACAGTATTTCATTTCTCTCCATAGGCTGTTGTTGTTTACTGTTATGTGATAGCTTTATTGTTGTTCACTGCTTTGTGATGATAGCTATCGTATTTGTTGTCGATTGAGGGGGTCCATTGGCAAGTGAGTCATGGTTACTGTGTATCTGCGATATGAGAGGGTTAGGACTGGAGGCAGGGGTCTCCTCCTAATTATGGTCGTCCGTTGATTTATCCGGGTCCATGTGTGTTTCATAGTCGTACGGGATAGGGCTGAGAGGCAAGGGTCTCGTCCTAGAGCCGGGTCTATGGATGGCTCATAGTCGCAAGGGATAGGGCTGGGAGGTTGGGTCTCGTCCTAAACCCGAGTCTGCTAGGCTTTTGCCGCGACTCAACGACCTTTTGGCTGAGACTCCTTGTTATTTGGCATCACTCATCGATGGATTGGTTACAGTCTTTTATATTCATGCGTTATTGATTCGTTTCGTTCTATTTGCATGAATTTGACTGTTTTGGATATCGTGAACTGTTGTTTTGGATAATGTGAAATGTTGTGTATATGTCGTACTGGATTTACTTACCTAGGCTCGTCATTTTTATTTTGACCGAGTGCGAGCCATGCAGATAAAGTAGCGTAGAGGAAATGCTTCATGGCTAGGTGAAAATTTTGTATAATTGTATTTACTCTCCTCTGATGATATTTACTGGGTTCCACAATTACGTTGCCTAACTTCTTGAAATTATGGTTGAGTTATTTTATTCATAGTAATTGCTTCCGCTAAATTTTAAATCTTGAAACATATTAATAACTCAACTGTAAATTGTTGAATGTACTGATAAATGATGGATTGGAAGGCTGACTAGGCTCTCGTTGACCTTGCGAGACTGGCTCGGGGGTCCACGTGAGCTTAGGCCGGGCGGAGCCCAATTCGTGAAAAATTGAGGCCGTCATAGTTGGTATCAGAGCCGACGTTTTATAGAACTCGACTCTTGATTAGCACAATAAATTAAGACACAAAACAAGCGGAAGTGAGGAATGGTTGAACTTAGAGTGGAACCCTATGATCCTGACTTGAGTCTTTGTTGGGAAGGGAGGAGAGTTGGAAAATGGAAAATGGTAGAACACCTGGCGGATATGGAAAATGGAAAATGAGAAATGGCAAATGGAAAATGGAAAATGTTTATAACATTTTTTTTCCTTATATGCGTTTCGAGGTGGGCTTGTACCCCTGGCGTATATATATAATATATGGTATGTTATATACTATATACGATGTCGATAATGATTCGAGGAATCGTGACTATGGTAATGATAATTGGTAAATGGAATCGGTGAGTGATTGATGTTTCATTGGCATACTTGATTTCATTTTGTGGTAAATCAACAATTTTTTTTCGGTTGTTTACAACATTGTGGACAAATGGGTGCCTCGAGATTCGTGTTGCACGTATCTCGATGACACATTTGATTTTTTTCTCTAGGAAAACACCCTGCACGTATTTCTAGAGGATCCGCTCGAAATAATTTGTGGAAATTGGGGTCGTCACAGTCAGTAAGGCAATTGGGTAAGAAGAACAAAAATCCCACTACGTCCTCGATGCAGTGTTGGCACTGTCACGGTGTCGTGCCTATTAAGGCATGGCATCAATGTCGTTATAAGGGTTTTAAACCCTTGTTCACCACATTCTTCATACTTGCAACCAAAACCCCAACACAACCACCAAGAATACATCCCTCTAGAGTCAAAGCTTGATCCTTTCTAAATGAGATAAGAGAATTCCTGGTGATTGAGAGTAAAAAGAGGTAAGTGCATTGTGGATTTATGCAAGTTGGAAAGCTAGAGCTTAATTTTTGGATTTTGATTTCAAAGAGAGCTATGGTTCATTAATGTGAGAAACATAAGCATGATTGGATTGATAAAGACTTGTAAGAGTGTTCTACATTGGAAATTAATCCGACATTGAGGTAAAATTCACAATTTCATGAAGTTATACTTGAAATCTTAGAAAATTATTGATGAAATTGTTTGAATTATGGATTTGAGGTTGTAAGACATGGTTTTGCATGATTGGATGAATGTTGAGCATTAATATTACCCATGAAGAATTAGTTTATGTCTTTGCATGATTTGGCATATGAATGATCCATGTGATATATATATAGGTGATTTTAAGATCTAGATTGCTAGGTCCATTGTTGTTTTCTTTTGTGAAATTTGAAGGAATATCAAGAACAAGGAAACAAGTTAGCCAAGCTAAAGTAAATGACTTTGAGGCCTACCTCAAGAGATCCCAGAGAAGCCTTGACCATTTAAATCTAAATTTCTCATTAGTAGAGAGGCCAAAGAACAATATGAGGATATCTAACATAGGAAGTTCATTTGTGAGAGAGGAATAAATTTGTCAGCCAAGAATGAGTGAATAATTTCATTAGGCAAGAAAATTGGGAGCAACTCACTCAAGATTATACAAAGAATGAAGTTATAGAAGTGAGTGAGATTGTTTATGAATTTTATACTAATGCAAAGTTCATTATGAAGGATGTGCTAGTGAAGGTGAGAGAGGTTTTTGCTCCCTTTAATGGGCATGAAATAAATATTTGCTATGGATTTGATCACTTAAGTTTGTTTGGAGCCGAACTGAGTTTCTCGAAAAAATATATGAGATACCCTATAACTTATGCTCTTTTAAAGCCATAGAGAGTACATTGGTTGTCCAATGATAACAAGGCTGGGTCGTGGGAGCTGAGAATGTGCCTAAGCACATAAAGAAGGGGACTATTAGGAAAGTTTACCGAATGTGGCAACATTTACTTATCGCTTTATTATACCCCACCTCTCAGTAGGGTGAGATCAACAAGCAGAAAACAACTTGTTTTTATGAGATTATAAAGAATGGGGATATCAACATCAGTGAGATCATCTACAAAAATCTAAGAGAGTCTATCACGTCAAAAATAGACCACAAATTATTGTTTCCTATCTTGATCACTCTGATGTGCATGAAGGCCGAAATGCGATCGAGAAATGAAGAAAAATTCGATATTAAGGTCCAAGCAACAATGGATGCTCAAACTGAAATCACCACCCGGTTATCAAGACTTTGAGGAGGAGGAGGAGAGAAAAAGAGGGAGAGAGAAAGAAAGAGAGAAATAACAAAAGGAATGAGACTCGAGGTCAAGTTATTGGTCAAACAACAAGAGGATCAAACAGTAACATCGGAGTTAGCCCATGAATTGCAAGATGAAGGATATGGACAAGAGAATGAACGACACCAGCAGGGATTCGCTGAGGGCTACAAGTTCAATGACCCACTAATTAGAGAGCAGGACTTAGATGGTCTTAAGGTCTTTACACCACCTCCTCCACCACAAGCACCGGTACCACCGCTAAAGGAATTGGCCCCACAGGATGTAGATGCTATGGATACCCGAGATGAGGAGACAATACTGAGAGGGCAGGGCGCAGTATCTGGCAGCATTATTACTATATGAGCAAGATATGCAGATAAGAGAGCAAGACTGATGAAATGGACAACGTAATTTCATGTTATTTGTCGATCATCAGATGGACATAGCTAGATATGAAAGGAGCATAAGTATGAAACCTACTGATAACTCATTTGGCTTTCTAGCAACATTGGGCTATGTGTTTGATCAGGATTTGGTGCAGAGCAGGAGGGTGGAGTGTCCTTTGACACCATCTTATGTTGGAGCTGATGATGTAGATGATGATAATGATGCACAATCTGATGTTAGTGTATTCGAAGTCATTTAGGCCTGGAAAGATGAGAGTTACATTGACACCATTTCATTTTTAAAATTTGGGATATTTTGTTAATTATTTAATTGTTTAAATTCTATGTTTAGTTTATTTTATGTTTATATATTTGTGTTATTATATATGTTTGTGTGTTATATTGTTTTCATTTTTCAGGCTTATTTTTAAACCTTAAGGATAAAGTCTGATTTAAGTTTGGGGGCATCGATGCTACACTACATTATGAGAAGTGGTAAGATAGGATAAGAAATAAGGATAAATACTGCAGGTATGATCGTTTAAAATTTTTAAGTTGAAGGAGTTAAGAAGAAAAATATGGTAGTATATCAATTTTTCATTTTATTTACTTTATGAATGTTTAAGTAGTATAGATTATGTTATATATATTTATATATAATGAATGAGTAGTTTATTTACATGTTCATGCCTTTAATTATGGATGAGTAGATTACAAGTATCTTGTTGATATGAAATCTAAGAGAATATTTTGAATTTTTGAAAAAGAAAGAATGAAATGTAGCAAACAACAATGCGATTTCATGATTAGAAACCTATAGTTAGGGAATACCTTTAACTTGAAACAAAAGCAAGAAACTAGAACACTTCTTGTGGAAAAGTTAGATATCTAAGGATTCTATAATAAGTATGAATCTTACTTGATAATATAAAGTAAATAAAGACTTAGGCAAAGAGGGAAATAAATATGCATTGTAAATGAAAATTTGGAGTTAACTTACTTGATAAGTGAAAGTGAAAAGTGCTAACAAGAGTTTTAAAATAGAAAAAATAGAGAGTCTCACAAGTTCTACATGAGATGGAGTAGAGAACTTCATGGTTGGAAAAAGTGAAGAAAAATAGAGTCCATAAGAAAAGGATCAGGGACCGTAAAATAAAAAATGATAAAAAGGAGAAGAAGAAATGAAATGAGAAAAAAGAAAAATAAAGAAAAAAAGGCAAGAGTAAAATAAAACTCTTCAAATAAAAAAATTAGCTCAAGTACGAGTGGCTAGTTGAGTTAAGTTCTCTTTCCAATTATATGAAATCCTATAAACTCTTGAAGTGCTACAATATAGCAAAAATGAATATGATCTATATTTATTTGTGAATTCTTGAGCTTAATAAATAATCATGAGATTACATACCTGCTACTTGAGTGTCGAGTGAAACAAACTTGTAAGTAGTGATAGTTTTAGATGTGATCTACTTTGGTGTTTCGAAAATGAAGTTATATATTTTGTTAAAACTACATGTCTTAAAATATAAGTTTTTTGCAAAAAAAAAAAAAACTTGTGAGTGGATTATTAAGTTGAAACTTAGTGAATTAAAGGATACTCCATGGAAAATGTAAAATGAACGAGAATTATCTATTATAAGACTTAGTAAAATACATTTTTTTGCCCAAGACACTTAAAATCCTAAGTTTGAGGGTATTTGATAAATGATTATCTAGAATTATATATAGGTTTAGTTTATTGGTATATTTAGTATAAATATCCCAAAATGGGCTCTAATTATTGGTATTTATGTATTTTCAGGTAATTAAGGTGTTAAGGAAAGGAAATGAGCAAAAAGTGTGGTTGGACCATCGTTACACATGGTACATGATGGCGCAGTGGGTGCATAAGGAACAACGTGATGGACTTAGGCACTCTGTGGGAGAGAAGGCAAAGTGAAGAAATTAAGGCTGTAGGCTTGGCCTAGCGACGACACTATGGGGAGTAAGGGACAATGCCGTAGTTTATAAGACAACGTCGATGGTCATAGGGATAGCATCGAGGTCACAAGTGGTGAAACAATTGTACACAAGAGATGGCATCGTTGCTCAACACATACGGAGCCGGGGGGATAAGTGACAGTGCCAGATTCGAAGAACTTGAAAAGCTAGAGTTTTATTTCAAGTTGAATTGTAAAGTAAGGTTTTATGATTATTATTTGGAAGTATAAATTGATGTTAAGACGTGGTAAACTCACAATATATCAACCATTAGCCTACATTAAAGTATTTTAGCATAGATTTACTTTGATTTTGAGTATTAAGAAGATTTGTGTGGAGAAAACATCGAAGACTCCAATTTTGCAATTTAAGTTTGGTTTCATTGGTTTAATTGAAGGTAATATATTTATATTCATATATGATTTTCATTGATTTCAATTATGAATTGGAATATGTGTGTTTCAATGAAGTTTGAGTAGTCAAGTAATCTTAGGGATCAATGGATCATATGGTATGAATGCTATGCTATGAATATGATTCGAAAGTGAATATAAAAAGTGCAATACTTAGAATTTGTATTGATTCTGAGCGTAACGTTATAGGCATCTTGATCACGTGTTTATTGATATTAGGTTTTAGGAGTTAGCTTGACCATTGAAGCTTTTAAGCTGGAAATTAACGTATAATTGTAAAATACACAACATCGATATATAGTTGTTGATTAGGGAGGCACGGATAGTAAACTTAATTATTTATAAATCTAAAGATTTGAAGCATTAAAGCAATATGGAGCTTACATTATTCACACTATAGGTGGAGTTCTAGTTTGCACATTAGAATTTTTTCATCATGATAGAGGGTTAAATTGGATTTGAAGGAAATTTGTCTATTCTAATTAAGCATTGCACACAACATATTAAGATGTAAAAGTGGTTGAAAAACATAGTACTTCATTACTTAGGTGAAGTTGTGAATTAAGATATTCTTAATATAAGAGTTAAAGTAAAGTTTATATTATTTTGTGAGATAAAGTATTTTAATATAAAACCATTTTAAAAAGGGATTTCCTTAGCAATAGTTCAAAGTTAAATATGCATTCAACTAGTGCAAAAACCTTTGTCTGAGGATGATATTTGTAGTTAACGTAAGTCGATTACATTATTACTACAAATGAGCTGTTATACTTGTAGCACACACATCAATGTGCTAAGTAGGATACTGATTGGAAATACCGAGGTTGTTAGATGTAATATGACGCATGAGTATGGATTACTCAAGGCAGCGACAATGATTAGTCAGTCAGTTATTCTTACAAACACTCGGGTGATGATAAGTGTACACGTGATGCTACGAATATTGTCTACACAGAGAGTGTTAGAGGGTCAGAGAGCCGACACTCTTTACTCGAGGTTCAGTGAGTTAGCCTAGAGTACTGATGGTACTAATTGTATAGAGACGACGAATCAGTATCTAGGATTCAAAGGCTAATTGTGGATAATGTTAGTGGCTAAGATAAGAGATGAGATTCTTCAAGATTCACACTATTCCTGGTTCACCGTTCATCCAAGCATGACCAATGTTTTCATGATATGAGGAGACATTTCTGGTGGCCTGGAATGAAGGCAGACGTATCAGAGTTCATCAGGAACTATGAGATTTGCTAGCAGGTGAAGGCTGAGCATCGTAGACCTAGAGGGTTACTACAGCCGCTTCTGTTCCACGATGGATGTGGGAAGGCATAGCCACGGTGACACGTATCGAACGTACACAATAGTTTTTCGTGTTTTTCTATTATTTTTAAAAGTGGTAAATAAGATATCATCTCCACAAGGATTTTGCAAACTTCAAAGGAAAATGTTTTTCTTTCTTATTTTTTTTTAATTTAGTTATTCTAATTAAACATGAATTAAAATACAAAATAACTAAAATTTATAACTACTCATTTAATTAACCAAATTAACTAACTTAATTCAAACAATTCAATGCAAAATAAATTAAAGAATATTCAAATTTAATATAATATAAATATATAAACAAACATCTAAACAAATCCCTTCTAAACAATGTAATATACTTGGATTGCATTCAAACATAATACATATCATCACTTCATAATATAGTCATAATCATAACACATGAAATCTATAATCATTAAATTCTAATTCATAATAGGTTAATAGCCTTTAGCCAGCCACCAATTTTCTTAAATTTAATGAAAAAACTATATTCTTATCATTGTAAATCTACTCATTGGATAAAATGCAACACCATAGAAATACTATAGCATTAACACTCAATGAAAATCATACCTAATATATGTTGGGTTTTGGGGTTCAAATCAAAACAATTTTGACAAAAACTCCGAATCTAATTCCATTAAAAACGTTTAAACCATGAAAAACTTAAACATACCTCAATAAATAATTTAAATCCGTGATTGATGTGCATGAATAGATTTAAAGCATTAAGTACGTGATTCCTTAATTATAACTACATAGCAATCCAAACTATATACATGTCTAGAGTTTGTTTAGATTGATTAACTACTCACTAATGCTGGAAATAAATAACATAATAATATAATTAAAAAGCATAATGATTAAATAAATAAATACATCTTAAAATAAATCAAAGCTCTAATGTAGCTTCAAACATCAACTAAAACTAATAAAAACTTATTGAATATGTAAAATAGGTTGGAGAGAGAGTTATTTTGAAGCTCTTTGGTCCTATTTATAGTCTCTTAACTTATACAAATTATAGATAAACTCAAATTCTTCATATTAATCTAAAAAAAACTGTAATCGACCTTAGCAATTTGTCAGTGATTCCTAAGTTGTACAAAAATCGTTGAGTCAATCATTGGAATTTGCTATATGTGCTCCACCGATTCAGCTGACGATTTCTAGTATAATTTTCAATTTGCTAAGAGTTTGCTGACACTTCTCTACTATCGATTTAGGTGGTGATTCCTAGTATAAATGTAAACAACTAGCTAATCGCTCGACTTCTTCTCCAGTTGACTATTTTGCTTTTCTTCTTTTTTTTCTTCTATTTCTTCATTTTCCTATTTAAATCCGAAAATCACTAAAACAAGAGAATACATAGTGTAATATCATCATTTATATATAGAATCAGCCTAAATCACACTATAAAATATGTTTAATTATTGACTTGTTAAATACCCCCAAACTCAACACTTTGATGTCCTGAGCAAAAGAATACTATAAATCATATTCTCTTTTCATTCTTTATAAATTGACTTCAATCTAATTCATCTTAACTTTGAATAATATAAATTTTAAAATAGAAATGCTTTTCAAATGGAAACATATTACCCACAAGTAAATGAAATTTATGATAGAAAAGAATGATTTAGACAAAACAAAACATCCCTTAATGATAACTTAACCATTTAATGCAACACCCTTTAGAACTTAAAGTTCATTACCAAGGCCAGTACACAATATAGATTTTCTCAATTTCCATTGACAAGCATCAAACTTAAGATGACTAGTATATTATCTCAAAACACAAAAACCACTAGATTGATCTTAATTTTTGAAAATACTTTACAATAGCACCAGAATCAAAATCAATATGAGTTTTGCCAAAATATTTCCTATGAAATTTATATATATATATATATATATATATATATATATATATATATATATATATATATATGTAAACTCTTGAAAATACTTCTCACCGTCCAAAACACATATCCTTTGTATCACATGATTCTTAGAAATCTATCTTGTTCATCTTGCGGTATTATTTTAATCTTCTACCTTTTATCATGACTAACACAAGGCATTAAGTTTGGTGTATACATCAACTAGTAAAGTTACTAAAAAGGGTATAAAATTGATTCTTTCTAACATATAATTCACTTAGATAATAAAAATATCATTTCTATCTAAAATATATTCATTATATTCATTTTCAAGTTATCATTTTTTCCTAACTTAAAATAAAGTAAAATGAAATTCATACTTACTTGAATTCGGAAGAAATTTGAAAAATCTTGTCAACTTAATTAAATATCAGGTCTTTTTGAACTTATCTTCTACCTTTCTTTCCTTTCCTTGCTTTCTTTGTTAGCATTGTCATACTTCACCTAAAACACCCCAAACTCATTTCAAACCTCATCCTCAAGGTTTAAAAATGAAGTCGGATTTCCAACAAAACAAATATACAACGTGAAGTATAAAGGAATTGGAATAAACATAAATTGGACAATCAATATTAAAATAAACTCAATATACAATTTTTCATCAAACAGAGTGCACAAAAGTAGAATAAACATCGCCATTGTATATCAAATGTATTTAATTATTACTAATCACGGAGCAAAAATATAGCACCACCATAAATACAAAGTATTATTACATATTACAAATTATATCATAATCACTGGAGTTACATAGAAGACCTCACATAATATTACTCAAAAACAAAGAAGATAAATATAATAAAGAAATCAATGTCTTCATATGGAAGTCACATCATCATTTTCCTCCAATGGATCAATTTTTAGAACTGCTAACTCGCAACAAGGTCGTAGAGGTGGTATTCCTTATTTGACAGTCATAAAACATTAAGACTACTAGTAAGTGGTAGCCTCATATGTGTAGATGATTTAGGAACCTCTGCGCCTCTTTATCATCTATTTCTTCTAGACATTATTCTCTCATCCTGTGGATGCTCCTTGTTAAGGCTTTTTGGTTTTGAACACCAGTTCTTGGTTTCTCAAGGTTGAAATTTGATTGCGTAGAATTGTACCCATGAAGGCCAACTTTGTCTTTTCCATGTATAGTCTGCCATAATCCTTAGCAGGCTGCTCCAAATTCAAATCATGTCTAGCTTCCGACATTTCCTCTAAAATTCTCCTCTTGTCATCTCTGATTTTCCTTCTATATTTTGTCTCTCTTCTGGCTATTTCAGCCTTCTCTCGTTCATCCTTGGGGTCTTCATAACCATTTACTCTTCCATATCTCTCTATAACCTCGTCCGCGATGGTTTTCATTGATTGAACATCCATATTAAACTCTACCATATTCATTTGATCTGCCCGATAGAAAAGCCATGTTCATCAAAGGGAAAGGTAGTTTGTCGTTCTTCTTTGTGGTGATGACACTCCTTATCGACTCGTAGATAATTTTCCAACATTTAAATATACTAATCCCATTACAATGTGGCAAAGTAGGGTGACTTTTTAGTTCACTTTCTCATAATACTATAGTCTCGGCTTTACGCTTGCATCGATGAAATAACACAAGCTTTCATGATTTTTTTTAAAAAAAAATTGGTGGTAATGTGTTTTGGGTACCCTTCCATATAAAAAATGAATACAACACCATGGATTGCCTTTAAACCTCCCCTAACTATCTCAGCGAGGTAATCATACTTAATGGCGTCTTCGATTTTTTACTCGTCATTTTGTTTTGGTGAAAATGCGGTAAACCAAAATGTCAGTTTATTCTTGTAGTGGAATAATCCAACGTTCTTCCTTGAGCTCGTGACTCAATTTTACTCTCATTTCGTATGCATTGGCATAAAAATCTCTTTTCAAAATATTACAACCCCTCCCACTTAAAACACCCTCTAGGTATGAGTGGTTATAGTCCCTAGCCAACAATCTCCGGTTCCTTGCCTCAATGATATCTTGGACCTTAGGCCCATATTTCAATTCGTTTTTCATATTAAATCCCCTTTATAAGATCAACTTCCTATCCTTCACTAAATCATTCTTAAATTTTCCATAGGCCTTCATTGATAAAAATCTTTTTCCTAAGTACATAATTTTTCGCCCCCTTTGGTATCTCTTATTCTAATTCATCCACTTCCTCCCCCTCTTCTACATAATCATCCTCAGTATTATAGTTAAATGATGAAGGTAGAGTAGGTTCTCTTTATGGTCTAATCCTATATGTGTTAAAAGAGATTGACGTTGGTCGGATTTGAGAAACTTTGGATTTAGTATTAGTTTTCTCAACTAACTTCCCCTTTCCTTTCTCCTCTCTTGAACCTCTACCATTTCTACCTCTGGCCATTTGGATAAGTAAACGTATAAGAATGAACCTGTCAGATCATTTAAAACCAAGTTTATCGGAAAAGCATTCGGTAAAATTCAACTTATCTATCTAATAAGGAGAATTCATCAAAAAGTTGTTTATAACTCGAGAGTTGAAACTCATATAAATTTTATCGATAAAACGTCGTTGAGGAAAACAATCATTCTTGAGTAATTCAAATCATGCAATAGGAAAACATAAAAAACCCTAAACTCATTTGAAATTTAGTTTCAAATTAGCTTGCGTATAAAATTTAATTCATTCGCCATATACGAAAAAATGTTCGAAAACTCGATAGCAATAAAAATATCGTCACACACTCTCATACTAGTATTGCAATTGAGAATATTCGATAGCAAAACAATTTAGAGTAGAAATTTCAAAATTTAGCTTTTAACCTAATAAATTTCCCAAAATCGATGAAAAACAAAAAATGTAATCAATAAAAGGTTAGGGTTTTCATTGATTTCCTTCTTGAAAATGATTCATTCAAGGTTTAAGTTCTAAGGCTTCTCTAGAACACTCATCCAAGCTCCAATTTGAATTCCTCTTACTTAAGCCCTAGGTACCTCTACACTCTAAAAACTCACCAAGTTTTGGTTCGAATGTGTGAAGATTGAGGTGAGAATCACTTAAACATACTAGAATTAAGCAATGGATGGTTGAATCTAATAAAAAATCGGTCTCTTTGTCTAAAGGTTGCAATAGTTTGTGAGTGTGAAACTTATAAATGTAATTTGGGTTTCTATTTTTAAAAAAAAAAATTGAATTCGTTCTCAACAAATCAAGGTTTTAGTGGATTTATTGAGAAATCATTGACAAAATCGTTGAAAATGAGCCTCAATGCCTCAGCGATTTGTCCAACGAATTCTAGTCATAAATTCAAATCGGTGACCAATCGCTGACTTGAATTTACATTGAAAATCTTGCACACTACTGTCGATTTTCTCAGCGAATTCCAGTATAAACTGGAATCGCTAGGAAATCACTAGCTTATTTTATCTATTTCTTTGAATCAAATTGATTTTCTTACATATTTATCACATATATATCTAATAAAGAGGTATAATTAATCAAAATTATCTGAACTTAGCTATAATATGTACTAAATAATAATTTTATTACTATAAATAGCTAACTAATATAAAACTAATATATAAAAATAATATAATACGAAAATAAATTACCTCGATCAACCCCCTTAAATGAAATTATTTTGGAATTAAATTCCTAAAATATCTCCCATTATAAGAGCCAAAAGTCAAGAGTATAAAAACAACTAATTAATCCTAATATTAAAACTAAAAATAAAGATAGAGTATAGGTTACCTCCCATAAAACACTTTTTGTTATTTTCATTGGCTCAACTGAAGAACACAGTTCTAAACTGGTTTTATAAACTTAAGTTTAGGATTATCCACTCTAATGCCATTCTAGAAGGCAATTGCTCGGTCATGCACTCTAAAAGTGATTATCTTGTTCACAGTATCCATAACAGCTAGCCAAGTGACTAAGAAAGGTCGTCCTAAGATTAATGAAGGATCTTCATTGACATAGTGTGACATAACAAAAAAGCTTTGGGAATAATGTATTTGTCAATTTAGACTAGTACATTAGTAACCATATCGATTAGTTTAACTGAAAAACCATTTGCTATAGTAACTTTTTAATAAGCAAGTACTTTCAATTTCAGTTGAGTATGAAGAAAGAAGTGAATTGACATGTAGTTTGCTTTAGAATCTATATCATAAATAGCTTTAAAATACCAAGCTCATTTGAATTTTATGTTTATGTATATATCTTTTGGATCATCGAGCTTGACAATTGCTAGATTCTTCTTTTTCTTTTTCTTATTCTATGTAGCTTTAAATTCCTCCATTTTAAGATCATTATTGTTCGATTTCTTAACCTTCATTCTTGGGTTATTTTCTTTTGATTTGAAGTGTCTTCAGCTTGCTTATTCTTGGTCATAGCATTTTTGTCTTCTGATGTTACAACATTAATAACATATACTTTAGCTTCATGACGATTTTATTTTAAAGATTCTTTATCATTAGTTTGTTCATTATTATATTTATTATAATTATCATATACATCTTCGAAAAGTGAGGGAGGGAGGCCCCAAGCTCATTTTTCATCCTTGTGAAATGGAGGAGGGTTGCGATAGGTTGACAGCCAGCGTAAAACTTTTGTCACTTTTCATGAAATGGATCAAACATATATAAACGTTGGGGCGTTCCCACCTAGCGACGCTCTGCATCGGAGCCCGGGTGTAGTGAGAAATGAGCAAGGGTGTGTTTCACATCGCCGCCTAGGTGTGAAGAAAAATAAGCAAGGGTTCCCACACATAGGACGTGTGTGGGTAAAGAAGCCAGTCCCTTCACATCGTCGGCCGGATGTGAAGAAAAATGAGCAAGGGTTCCCACACAAAGGAAGGGTGTGGGTAAAGAAGCTAGTTCAAAACAAAAACAAAAACGAAAACAAAAACAAAATCATAGATACGAACACTAGATCTTTTAGACAAAATAGAAATAGAAAAGAAAAACAAATACAAAGGGGAGAAAAAATTCGTTTGGGAACATGGAACATAGGAACACTTATGGGGCAGTCAATAGAACTAGTAGATACCATGATTAGAAGGACAGTCAATATTGCTTGCCTCCAAGAGATAAAATGGGTAGGAGAAAAGAGTAGAGAAATAAGAAGCATATGGTTTAAATTGTGGTACACTGGTATAGATAGAAAATGCAATGGAGTAGAAAAAATGGTGGATAATGATTATAAGGATAAGGTCGTAGAGGTTAAAAGAATGGGGGATAAATTGATTCTAGTTAAATTAATTATTGGAGACGAAAAACTGAACATACTTAGCGCATATGCACCACAAGTAGGATTAAGCGAGAGCATCAAACGCAAGTTTTGGGATGATATGGATGGATTTATGCAGAGTATACCATTAGATGAAAAGGTTTTTATTGGAGGAGATTTAAATGGGCATGTCGGGGTAAGTAACGATGGGTTTGAGAGAGTTCATGGAGGTTTTGGTTACGGTAATAGAAATGAAGAAGGAGAATCAATTTTAGAATTTGCTTCAAGATATGATCTGTCTCAACAAATACTAGTTTTAGGAAGAGGGAGTCGCATATAATTACTTTTAGTAGTGGTCATAACAAGAGTCAAATAGATTTTCTTTTAACAAGAAAAATAAATAGAAAACTATGTAGAAACTGCAAAGTAATACCTGGTGAAGCACTTACTGCCCAACATAAGTTAGTAGTACTTGATATTAAGCTAACACAACGGAATAATATGAATAAAAGAGTTAGCGACCCTAGAATAAAGTGGTGGAACCTAAAACACAGTAAACAAGTAGAGTTTAGAGAAAAACTACTAAAGGAAAATGTTTGGAATCTTGACTTAGATGCTAATACAATGTGGCTAGAAATGAGTAGTTGCATAAGGAGGGTGGGATCAAACTTATTAGGTATATCTAAGGGCTTGGGACCTCCAAAGAAGGAAACATAGTGGTGGAACGAGGATGTCCAACGAGCAATTAAGACTAAAAGAGGGATGTATAGGAAAATACCTAAGTGTCAAGATGAAGATGCGTACAATCAATATAGAGAAGCTAGAAAACAAGCTAAAAAAGTAGTTAGTCAAGCTAAAACAAATTTCATGGAAGATCTATATACAAGGTTAGGTAATAGAGATGGCGAAATATATATATATATATATATATATATATATAGGCTAGCCAAATTAAGAGATAAAAAGAAACAAGACCTAAGTCATATAAGATGTATTAAGGACGAAAATCAAAATGTTTTAACGCGCGATGAGGATATTAAGGAGAGATGGAGAAGTTACTTCGATAGTTTATTTAATGATGGCCAAGTTGATACTATAATACATGAAAACCCACACCAAGAAAGAAATGTAAACTATACATGCAATATTAGAATTGTAGAAGTTAAAGAGGCATTGAAAAGAATGAAAATAGGGAAAGCATGTGGCCCAGATGAAATACCCATAGAGGTTTGGAAATGCTTAGGAGAAATCGGATTGACTTGGTTAACAAAACTTTTCAATAAAATTTTAAAATCAAAACGGATGCCAATAGATTGGAGAAGAAGCACGCTTGTGCCAATCTTCAAAAACAAATGAGACATTCAAAGTTGCTCAAACTACCGGGGAATTAAACTTATGAGTCACACTATAAAACTGTGGGAGAGAATAATTGACAATAGGCTAAGGAGAGAAACAACAATATCAGAGAACCAATTTGGTTTCATGCCTAGGAGGTCAACTATAGAGGCGATTTTCCTTGTAAGACGATTGTTAGAAAAATATAGAGAAAAGAAAGAAGTTCTTCATATGATATTCGTAGATTTAGAAAAAGCATATGATAGGGTCCCTAGAGATGTTCTTTGGTGGGTTCTAGAAAGAAAAAGAGTGCATGCTAGATACATAGACACTATTAAGGATATGTATGATGGAGTAGTAACGAGTATAAAGACATTTGGAGGAGCTACAAATGAATTTCCCATTACGATAGGACTACATCAAGGATCGGCTTTAAGCCCATATCTAGTTACTTTAGTTATGGATGAACTAACTAGACATATTCAAGAGGATATACCATGGTGTATGCTATTTGCAGATGATATTGTCTTAGTGGATGAAACTAAAGATGGAGTGAATAGGAAATTAGAACTCTAGAGGAATACATTAGAATCTAAAGGCTTTAAGTTTAGTAGGACGAAAACTGAATACATGCACTGTGAGTTTGGAAACACTAGACATTGAGATGACGAGTGGTAAAATTAGGGAAGTAGAAGTTCCTAAGGTAAACCACTTTAGATACCTAAGATCAATCATACAAAATGATGGTAACATTGAAAATGATGTCACACATAGAATTCAAGTGGATGGAAGAAATGGCGGAGTGCAACAGGGGTTATTTGTGATCGACATGTTCCTACTAAGTTAAAAGGAAAATTTTGTAGGACCGCAATTAGGCCAGCTATGCTCTATGGAAGTGAATGTTGGGCAAAAAACAACAACAATTACATAAAGTGAACGTAGCGTAAATGAGGATGCTTAGGTGGATGTGTGGTAAAACTCGTAAAGATAGAATAAGAAATATAGAAATTCAAAGACAAGTAGGAGTAGCACCAATTGATACAAAGATTAGGGAAGGGCGGTTGCGATGGTTTGTTCACCTGCAAAAACGGCCTACAAATGCCCCAACTAGAAAACTTGACTCAATAGAAACTATATAAATTCGATGAGGTAGGGGCAGACCAAAGTTAACATGGGATGCTTTAATTAAAAGGGACTTGAATGGTTTGCAAAGCTCACGATCAATTGCACTTAATCGAGCACAATGGAAAAGTTTGGTCCATGTAGCCTACCCCAGTTAATTTGGGACTGAGGCTATGTTGTTGTTGTTGTTGTTGTATAATAGACATCTTCTTCATTAAAATGAAAAATGTTAATTTTGTTTACAAATTCCATAGACATTGTCCATTCAAAGATATTTAACTTTATTTTAACTATTTTAAGAAACAGTCTTCCTAAAAGTATAGGCAGAGATTTAGATGATAATGAATATCCCATTTCCATGACATAGAAATCAACTAAAAATACTAAGTCATTTACTTTTACTAAGATATCTTCTAGTAAATTATAAGGTTTAATTGTTTTGTTATCAGCTAAGGTAAGATTAATAAATGTATTAATCAACAAACCTATTTTTCATGACTCATATAGTTTAAGTGACAACATTTATTGATGCTCCAAGATCACAAATAGTAAAATCCATTAAAGAAGTCCATAATGTAGTAGGAATTTCAAACATTCCTAGGGTCTAAACATTTCTCATGTATTTTCTTTTTAATTAAAGTAGACACCTTTTGTCCTAAGTTTTTCTTATATTCTTCTAAAAATCTATCCTTTAATTCAGAGAATTCTTTCAAAACTTTAGCATAATTAGAAAATCGCATTATTGATTCCATCAATGGTTTATTAATTTCTATTTTTCTAAACGCTTCAAGAATGTCTTCATCATTTTCTTCCTCCATATTATCGACTAATCATTGTGGAATGGTAGAATATAAGCACATAACTTCATTCAAATTATTAGAAACTTTATCATTTTTATCCTCATTAATTATTTCAGACTTTTGTAAAGATTTTTCATATGTTTCAACACTGGCTAAATACTATGGGTATAGCTTTCTAGGAAAAGATGCACATTTCAATTGTTCAGCCATCCATTTCTAGTAGGAACGACATTAGCCATCATTTCTTCTTCAATAGCTTTATATGCTTTCTTTTTATTACCTTGTTAAAGTGTCTTTCCAGTCATAGGTGTGTTTTTCTTATCATTGAATAAAGCATTAACTTGTGCTTGATTATTTGGGGCAGTAGTAGCTTGAGTAAGTATGTTGAGTACTTAACCTATATATTTGTAAATTCATTTGACTTTACTGATTTTTCAATTCATTAATGGCAACATCAATTTTAATTTGATTTTAAGAAATCTATGTAAAGTTTTGATGACTTTGGTTTTAGAATTATGTAAGATTTGCTTCTAAATTTGGATTCGTAGGCTAAGCATTTTGTTGAGGTTGTTGATTAGGTGCAGATTGCATCTGAGCACTAAGTCTATAAGTATTATAATTTTGACTTTGAGGACTATAACAGAGAATTAGATTTGGTCTTCCAGGATAATAAGCGTTGTTATTGTTTTGATTTCTTGGGGACCAAAAATCGATTTATCATTGCATTAACTTCTTTAGTATCTTCTTCATGTAGAGTAGGACATGCATCCGTATAATGTGATTTGCTTGGCCATCTTAGATAATTCATCAATTTTATTATCAAACACATTATTTCTTCTATTATCAACTTCATAGAGTTTCTTTCTTGAGTATTCAACTTTTTCACCATATTGGTTAGATTGTATTGTCATCTTATTAATTGCTTCTTTTGTTAAAGTAGATGTTATTTCAAATAAAGATATACCACATACAATGTCTAATAACCTCTATTTAAAGTGATTGAGTCCTTAAAAATATTCTAATGAAACTCTTTGAGTATATCCATGTTGTGGACAAGAAGAAATTAGTCTTTAGAATCTATCCTAAAATTCATTGAAGTTTTCATCATTTTTCATCTTTGCAACCGTGATTTACTTTCTATAGGAACTAATTTTACTAGCAGACATATATTAATATAGAAAAGCTTCTAACATTTGAGTCCATGTAGTTATTGACTCTTGTGGGAGATAGAACAATCAATCTTGTGCTTGATCTTTCAATGCAAAAGGGAAAGCCTTAAGTTTGACTTGTTCTTAGGTACCTTCTTTCGGTTTCATCCCATGAACTTTATGTTGATACTCCCTTATGAGTTTTTGTGGGTCTTCATTATCTTTTCCATATTAGTTAGGTAAGGCACTAATAAATCCAGATTTAAGTTCAAATTCAAGAAATCCATATTTATGTTGTAACATTTTAATTTGCTTGTCTAAAAGTGAGCTCTCCATTATTGTTATTATTATTGATAACTTTATTATCATTATTATTATTAATGACATTTCATAAATATTATTATTGTTATCTTCCATCCTATTAGCTAAATCTTCCTTAAGTTGTTATTGCCTTAAACTCCGATTAAAAGTTCTATCCATTTCAAGATCAAATGGATGTAAAAATCCTCTAGAGTTAACATGACAAAGTGTGTAAGTCATACAACGTCTAAAAACCCTAAGAAATTATTTGAGAATCTCTAGCAACGGCGCCAAAAATTGACATGTGTCGAGCGTGAACAATAGTTTCCATATTTTCCTATTATTTGTAGTAATGATAAATGTGATATCATCTCCATAGATATTTTGCAAACTTTAAAGGTAAGTATTTTTTCTTGTTTTTCTTAATTTAGTTAATATAATCAAACGCGAACTTAAATACCAAATAACTAAAATTTATAATTACTAACTTAATTAACCAAATTAACTAATTTAATTGAAACAATTCAATGCAAAATAAATTAAACAATATTCAAATTCAATATAATATAAATATCTAAACAAAATCCACTTTAAGCAATGTAATATACTTGGATTGCCTTCAAACACCAAAACATATCATCAATTAATAATGTAATCATGATCATAACAAATAGAATCTTAGAACCATTAAATCCTTCTTCATAATAGGTTGATTTTCGCTAGCCACCGGTTTTTTAAAATTCAATGGAAAGCCATATTCTTATTATTATAAATCTACCCATTGGATAAAATGCAACACCATAAAAATACAATAACATAAATATTCAATGAAAATCATGTCAAATCTAAGCCAATAAAAACTAGAATATGCTAGTCAATAAATAACTTAGAATAAAATCACCTATAACATCCACTCAGAAAAAGCCTTATAGATTAATCATAGTTACTACTTTTATAATTGTTGTCAATAATCATAGACATAAATTTTAGTCAAAATACCACAATACACATTTGCAACTATGCATGCAATATTAATCTTCAATAGTTGTAATATGCAAAACAACTTGTTTAATCCATGATTGACGTGTATGAATAGATTTAAAGCATTAAGTATATGATTCCTTAATTATAACTACATAGCAACTCAAAGTATGTATATGTCTAGGGTTTGTTTAAATAGATTAACTACTTACTTATGCTATAAATAAATAACACAATAATATAATTAAAAGACATAATGAGTAAATAAATACCTCTTAAAATAAATCAAAGCTTCAATGTAGCTTCAAACATCAACTAAAACTAATAAAAACTTATTGAATATGTAAAGTAGGTTGGAGAGATAGTTATTTTGAAGCTCTCTGGTCCTATTTATAGTCTCCTAAGTTATACATATCCTAGACGAACTCAAATTTCTCATATTAATCTAAAGAAATGTAACTGACCTCGACGATTTGTCAGGGATTACTAAGTTATACACAAATCGCTAGGTCAATCACTGGAATTGGCTCTCTGTGCTTCACCGATTTAGTTGGCGATTTTTAGAATAATCTCCAATTCGCTAAGGATTCGTAGACACATTTTTTCTGTTGATTTAGGCAGCGATTTGTAATGTAAATGGAAATTGCTGGCTAATCACTGGACTTCTTCTCTAGTTGACTATTTTGCTTTTCTTCCTTTTTTCTTCCATTTCTTCATTTTTCTATTTAAATCTTAAAATCACAAAAATAAGAGAATATTGATAAGTGATTATTTATACATACACATAGGGTTGGTTCAGTGTATATTTAGTATAAATATCCTGTTTAGTATAAATATCCTCAAATGAGTGCTAATTCATGATATTATTACTTTTGTAGGGAATTAAGGTGTATTGAATGAAATCAAGGAAAAACAAGAAGAAACATAGAAAAAACCCACAAAATCAAAATTAGCACCATGGGAGCATGTATTGACATTGTGGGAAGACAAGGCACGGCGTGGGGATGAAAGGCACATCGTGGGAGAGAAAAAGAAATGAAGAAAACTAACTCTGGAGGTCTGGCGTAGTAGCAAAACCGTGGCTAACAAGGGACAACGCCGGGACACAAAAGGGATGGCGCCAAGGCTCTAGGAGCTAAAAATCACATTATGAAGTTGTGATGCAATGGTAGTGTTGTGACTTAACACGCATAGCGTCAGGGCATTAGCGATAGCGCCAAATTTGTAGAAATTAGAAAGTGAAGTTCTAATTCGAGTTAAAATTATAATTTAGGGTTTTTAATTGTTATTAGTGAGTATAAATAGGCATTAGGACATGGTAAACAATGGAAGCCAACCATACAGAAGGAGGTCTAAAGGAGTTTTTGTTTGAGAAACGCCGAAGACTCCACATTTGCAATCAATATTTGGTTTCATAGATTAATTCCAAGTAATATTTATATTCATCTCTATTTTGCAATGATTTCTATATTGAATTATGATATGTGTATGTTTCAATGATGTGCGAGTAGTCTATTTATCATAGGGATCAATAAATCCTAAGGTATGAATTTTATGCTTTAAAATAGAAATAAAAAGTGATAATAAAAAGTGCAATGGTTAGAATTTATATTGATTTTGAGCGTAATGCTTTAAACATCTCGATCACTTGTTTAATGAACTTAGGATTTATGAGTTATCATGGCCATTGAAGCTTCTAACTCGGATATGAATGGTACAACCGCAAAATACACAAATCGAGAGATAGCTATTGATTAGGGAGGCACGGATAGTAAAATTAGTTGGTTATGATACCAATGATTTGAGACTTAAAACAATGTGGAACTTACGTTATTCACACCGATAGGTGGAGTTCTAGTTTACAAATTAGAATATTTTCCGTCACGACAGTGGGTTGAAGCGGATTTGAGGAAAATCCATCTATTCTAATTAGGCATTACATAAAATATATTGAGATATACACATGAATACGAAGCATAATATTAAATTACCTCGGTGAAGTTGTGAACTAAGATATCCTTAATATAAAAGTTCAATTAAAGTTTAAAGTGATTTGTTAGAATAGTTTAGTTTAGATATAAAATCAATTAAAATATAATCCTTTATCAATAACTCAAGTTAAGTAGGCAATATACGACTAGTGCAAAAACTTTTCCCTTAGGACAAAATTTGTGATCAATGTAAGTTGATTGCACTATTACTAAAAGCTAGCCATTATACTTGTGATACACATCAAATACCTAGTGTAATATCATCATTTGTATTTAAAATCAACCTAAATCACACTATAAAATGTCTAATTATTAACTTGTCACATGAACTTTATCAGGGATTACCGAGGACTGCTAGACGACACGATTCTATTTGCGTGATTGTGGGCATATTGACAAAATATGCCCATTTCTTACCAGTCACGGCTCATTACACATTTGACCAGTTGAGTGTATTGTTCGAGAGAGACATTATCAGGCTGCATAGGGTACCATTGACTATCATGTCAGATAGAGATGTTATGTATGTTGGGGCCTATACCCTAGGTCAATCCACAAAACATTATTTATCTTATAATTTTAGTTAATAAAATTGAGCTTTTCATTTGTTGTTTTATTATAATTGTATGTCTACCTTATATCAAGATCCATGAGTATTTGTTGTAATATCATAATTGTCTCTAGTCAATCATTCTATCGGGAACTATGATGAATTAAGGCTAGTGTGAATCTTGATTGATGGTCATGTATGATCATGCATATAGGGATATGAATCGAGATCATCAATACTTGTTATGGAAATAAGGTACTAGATTGACCCGTTATGAGAACAATACATAGATTAAGCCATAGGTGTTACTCATGATAGGTATATCATTAGTCATTCGACTTGAGATTACCATAGACTTTAATATTAAGAGCATGGTAGTTTGACATAATCAAACGTTAACTTTAACCAGACGATTATAAAAATTGTAATTGGTTACCATGTGAATAATATGTGAAGGAATGTAATTAAGATATATTTTTTCCTTCTCTTATAGAGAGAGATATCAGTGTGTCATTTGATATGTTAGACTGTTAAATGACCAAGTCCAAGTGAATTGATATAATCATTGTCATTTGGATGTTTTTAGTACATCTGAAGATCGAGACTAGTACGATTGAACATTAAAGGTGACTTTCCATGCCTTGTGTATTATCAAAGGATATCGTATGACAAAAATGATATGAAATATGTTATTCATTAGGTTGTATTGGTTTTGATATTCATCTTGGTTACTCATAATGCCTTGCTAGAGACCGCTTCTGACTTGTGTGCCAAAATGATTTTGGTTCACTACCAACATCGCATGAACCTATTAGGTCGCACATAAAGAATGACTTTATGCAATTTCAATTGGTCTAGAGTAATTAATTTTTATATGGTAAAATTCAAGACATAAAAGCCCTTAAAATTTGTTATATGAGTAATTTGCTTAAACTGCCTAAATACAATAGTTGTATTATGAATAAGATTTTAAATTAGGGTTTATCTACACATATAAATAGAGGTTGAAACCCTAAAATGAAATAAAATTCTCATTTTTGATATTTTTGAGTTATCTAGATTTTGGGAGAGAAAGAAAAATGTTTTCTATTTCTCTCGGGGCTAGCACTACAAATTGTGGTCACTATTTGTGTGTGAATTTTTTTTTATAGAGAACGGGCGCTTGAACGTATTGGAGATCGAATAATCAGAGAAGGAAAACACATATTAAAATATGGTTTTACTTTTGAGATATAGTTTAATAGAACTTATTTTCGATCTTATTAGGATTTTTCAAAATTGTTTTGAATTTTCCGTGCGTTTGAGCCCTAAAATTCCAACAGTGATATATGTGTGAAAACATGATCCTAATTAATGTATATATGATGTACATATAGGTTCTGTGATAATTATTATCAAGAATTGATTTTAAAGCTTGTTGTTAATTCATGTATATTGATACATATGCATGGTTTAATTCAATGATAGAATTAATGTTTAGAATATTTTGATTAACATATGTTTTAATATTGAACGATGCAAATTTGTATGTTCATATGGTAAAAGTCATGTTTAGGTTAATGTAATTATGGTGTTAAATAAATATTTCATTTTTGTTTAATAATTATATATGTCTCCATGATAGAAATCATGATTATGTTAATATGAATAATTTAATATGATTCTAGTGTTGAATGCATGATTAATATTCCATTTCTTGATTGAATTACTTGTTTCGTATGAATAAGAATCAAAATTAATTTTGATCATATATCTCATTATGGTTATCTGTTAATTTATTTCTATTATATATGAGATAAACTTGTAATCTGATGAAAATTATAAATCTTATATGATATGTGAGATATATAACAAATTCTAATTGGATAAGGATTCAAATTATTTTAAATTCTAATTGGATTATGATAAGATATTAAGTTAAAGGTGGGCTCGAGTTAACTATGTCATTTGGTCTATTATCTCCTATTTTATCCACCACGCTTCACGTAACTCGAGACAAATCGTATGGCGTCTAATCACTGCACGTAAATACTCCATTTTGAGTATTTGTTTGCCACGGACTCAACCGTGCACTCCGTTCCACCTGAAAACTGACCAATAAATATAATTAAATATATATTTTGAGAGACTTTTATATATTAAACACATTAAAATAAACTAATAAAAGCCTATAAATACCATCTTATCAAATACCTTCAAACTTAAGATTTGCACGTCCCGAGCAAAAGTGTAAATAACTACACAAACTAAACTAATCTCCTATACCTGATTCGAGATTCATGGAGTCCCTTTGATTTACATAGCCACCAAGTTTATTATATGTTAAGACTCGCAACCCAAACACAATTAAGATTACACTTTAAAGACATAGATTCGGTCAAGACAAAGGACATCAACTACTCACAAGTTTTCTTGGTCTATACATTCAAGCACGCAAGTTTAAAATCTCACTTAATCAAGTGAAAGCACTCAAGCTAAATCTTTTATTTGAGGAGTTTTCATAACTTCCACCTTTATTCATCTTATTTTATCTATTTTTTCACAATTTTTCTTTCAAGTAATACGATCCCTGCTACATTTATGTGGACCATTTTTCCACTTTTCCACTACAAGATTCCCTGCTCCATTTTCTTTGAAAACTTGTGGGACTCTCTATATTAGAAAACTCATGTTAGCTCTTCTCACTTCCATTGTGATCAAGCAAATCCCCCAATGTGGGTTAAAATATTATGACTTGTACAAGTTTGACCATCTACTCCCTTTTGTATCTAGCACAAAGCTTAACGATCAACTAAGTCCCTAATCATGAAATCATAAAAATGCCGAGCTACAGACTTGATTAAGTGTTTCTAATAATTTCTCATAAGTTTCAAGTCAAAAAGGCAACTAGAATGTACTCATCCCAATCAAAGGCATGAAACAAAGTCTCGGTGACTCTAAATGCAACATATGCAACATGTGACATTATGTAAGGTCTAAATGCAAGAACAATCATAGATAGACACATGTCTACTACTAATAAGAAAAAAACTATACTAAATACATGCATGAAAATGTATCATATCTTTGTGAAATGGAGGATAAAAATATCAATGATAAGGAAAAAGAAATGGAAAGATACGAGAATAAGAATAACACCACCATTACCATCCGATAACCGCATAATTTCAAAAAATTAACGATCATACATGTAGTGTTTAGCAATATAATCCATCCAACATAACCCATAATCCTTAAAATACCCCCAAACTTATTCTAAACCTTGTGCTCATGGTTTAAAACAAGTCAAGAGATCTACACATAGAAAATAAAGAAGGGGGGTGAAAGAACACGATAGATATAAGAAAAAGGAAATGATATGAGTTCATGCATAATGATAAAAAAAATATTAAAATGAATAAACAAAATAATACTTATCAAAATTTGGGCGCCTCCCAATAGCTCTTTTATTTAAAGTAGTTGGCTCGACTTGGTCCGAGTCTGTCAATCAGTGTAGACCATTGCTACAAGTGACATGTCCTCCACATTATGGTTCAAGAAGTCTTCATAGAAGATCTTCAATTTGTAGCTGTTCACTTTAAAAGTATTACCAGTCTCTAAACTCTAAATATGTACTGCACCATGATCATACACTGCAATCATAATATACGGTCTTGTCCACCTCGATCTCAGCTTACCTGCAAAAATCTTAAGACGTGATTGAAATGAAATCACTTTCTAACCAACACAAAAATATTTGCTAAAGAAATTGCGATCATGGAACGTTTTCATTTTTTCTTTATAAATCCATGCATTTTCATACACATCAGTCTTGATTTCCTCCAATTCTTGGAGATTGAGCTTTCTCTATTTTCTTGCTTTATTGAGCTTCATATTAAGCTATTTCATAGCCGTATGATTTATGCTCGAGCTCGACTGGCAGGTGACAAACTTTACCAAACTAAGGAGATATGGGGACATTCCAACTGGTGTTTTAAAAGTTGTTCGGTAAGCCCAAACCGCATCATCAAGATGTGTACTCCAATCTTTACGAGTAGGGTTCACCGTCTTTTCCAAGATGGATTAGATTTCCCTATTAATGACCTCTGCCTAGCCACTCGTTTGGGATGATACGTTGTAGACGTTTTATGAGCAAAATCTTACCTCCTCAAAAGACTTTCAACCATACGGTTGCGGAAGTGAGTGCCTCTATTACTTATCAGGGCAAGCGGGGTACCAAATGTTGTGAAAATCCTCGATTTGAGGAATTCCCATACCACTTTTGATTTGTTAGTGCGTATAGCCTTAGCTTCCACCCACTTAGACGTGTAGTTCACTGCCAAGAGTATATAAACATTACCAAATGACACTAGAAATGGTCCCATGGAGTCTATTCCTCATACATCAAATATCTCACAAATATGAATCGGGGTAAGTGGCATTTGGTCCGACGACAAAGGTTACCTATTTTTTGATAGATAAAACAAGTCTTGCTAAACATGTATGAATCATGGAAAATAGTGGGCCAGTAAAACCCACTCTCGAGGACTTTCCTAGTTGTCCTACGAGGACAGAAGTGGCCACCGCAGCATAAGTATGACAAAAAGCTAAGATGGAGTGACTCTTAAGCCAAGAAACATAACGTTTGATAAACTGGTCGAGCAAAACTTATATAAGTATGGTTCTTCCCACTCATAGTATTTAGCATCGCTCCTAACTTTATTATTCTGAGCTTTCAAAGATGAGGAGATAGCTCACTAAAGATGATATAGTTCACCAAATCGGCGTGTCGGGGAAGATCTTCCATAACAGCATAGATGTACTCGTCAGGGAAATCATATTTAAGAGGGGTAGGACGCTCACCATTCTCAATCCTGCTGAGATGGTATGCGACTAGATTCTCTGTACCACTTTTATCTTTAATTGTGATGTCAAACTCATGTAGTAGGAGTATCCATCTAATGAGCCTAGGTTTGGCATCCTTTTTACTCATCAGATACTTCAAGGCAGCGTAATCAGAGTAAATGAATAACCTTGGTTCCCAAAAGATAAGGTCGAAACTTCTCAAGTGCGAAGATAATGATAAGGAGCTCCTTTTCAATAGTGGTGTAGTTCATCTGAGCCGCGTCTAGAGTATGAGAAACATAGTAAATAACATGTGAAGCTCTCCCGACTCTTTGTCTTAAGACTACACCCACTGCATGATTACTAGTATCACACATAATTTCAAATGGAAACTCCCAATCAGGGGCCTGAATCGCGGGTGTGCTAGTAAGTGAACCTTTCAGTGCATCAAATGCACTCTTACATGCCTTATCAAACTCAAAAGGTATGTCCTTTTAGAGTAAATGGCATAGGGTTGTGCAATCTTCGAAAAGTCTTTGATGAAATGACGGTAAAAATTGACGTGTCCAAGGAACAATCTGATCTCTCGCACATTCGTAGAGTAAGAAGTTTCTTGATAACATCAATTTTAGCTTGGTCTACCTCTACACCCCTGGCTGAGATAATGTGTCCCACAATAAAACCTTAGTCCACCATAAAATGATACTTTTCGTAGTTCAAAACCAGGTTCTTCTCGATACACCTGTTAAGTACCATTGTCAGATTGATGAGACAGTTATCGAATGAATCGCCATAAGTAGTAAAGTCATCCATGAAGACCTTTATGAAATGTTCAACTAAATCTGAAAAGATGCTCATCATGCACCTTTAAAAGGTGGCAGGTGCATTGCATAACCCAACGAGCATGTACCGATAGGCAAAAAGGAAAAACGGATAAGTGAAGGTCGAATTTTCTTTGTCTTCAAGTGCTACTGGTATCTAGTGAAAATCGGAATAACCGTCAAGAGAACAATAATGAGAACGACCAGCTAGTCTCTCCAACATCTAACAATGAATGGAAAAGGGAAGTGATCCTTCCTAGTATAAGCATTTAACTTCTTGTAATCAATGCATACCCGCCATCCATTTTGAATGCGGGTTGGAACCAACTCACCATGTGAATTGGTGACTACTGTGACTCCCATTTTCTTAGGAACCACCTAAATAAGGCTTACACATTTACTATCAGAGATAGGACAAATCATGCCAACATCAAGGAGCTTCAAATTTTCTTCTTCAAGACATCCATCATAGGCGAATCGAGCCTCCTTTTAGCTTCTCTCGAAGGTTTTGACCCCTCATCCATATATATATATATATATAATGCATGCAAGTGGAAGGGCTCAAACCTTTGATATCCGTTATGGTCCACCTAATAGCCTGTTTAAACTCTGGAGTACTTGCAGGAGTCTCTCCTCCTCCAAATGCGTAAGTTTAGTTGAGATGATCACAAGGAGTGTGTCATTCTCACCCAAAAACATGTACTTTAAGTGCTCAGGTAATAACTTTAGCTCAAATGTGTGAGCTTTAACCAAGGAGGGAGAAAGTTCGAAGTCAGTAGTAGGCAACTCTAAATAACAAACACTTGGGGGCAAAGGTACGAATGAATCCAACTCTAAAACAACATCCTCGGCATCAGTATCGAGGGTCAAAATACTCTGGTGGATATGAGTAGTGTTGAAATGATTTACTAACACTACTTTAATTTCATCATCGCCACTCGTAAGCAATGTATGCTCAATGAATGGATCCACACAGTCCATGGTACACACCACAGAAAACACATCATTTGGGTATCTCATCGCATCATAGATGTTAAATTTGATGACTTCACCATCAAACTTCATGGTAAGAGATCCATCATCAACATTTATATTTGTCTTCGCCATTTTCAAGAACATATGTCCAATAAGCACTAATGAAGCATTGGGGAATGGCTCCTCCTTCGTATCTACAACGTAGAAGTCAGCAAGAAACACAAATTCATTCACTCGGACTAGAAAGTCCTTAAGAACACCAATGGGTCTGACAACGGAACGGTCTGCCAACTGAATGACAATACTAGTCTCCTCTAATGGGCCTGCATGCAATGTCTCATAAATGGACAATGGCATGATATTAATGGAAGTGCAAAGTCGCACATAGCCCCCTGAATGCTTACATCATATATAACACGAAGGCACTGAAAACATCCGAGATCCTTGCATTTAAGAGGCAACTTCTTCTATAGGATAGCCGTGACGATTTCTCCCATTTGGGCTTTTTTGTTGCCTTTTAGTTTCCCTTTGTTAGTGCATAGTTACTTAAGAAACTTTGCATACCGAGGGGACTTGTTTCAGAGCGTCGATGAGTGAATATTGATTTCCACTCACCAAAAGGTCTCGAGAATTTCTTTCTTTTCCTTTTTTTTCTTATCTAGGATTAGTTGTTATGAAAATTGAGGTTGACCTTGAATGTGGGCGATCCTCCCTTTTAAGTAGTCACCATCTATTTAGGGACAAACGAAGTTACTACTAACTCGTGCTCTTCCTCATTTACCTAGTCTTTGGCATTGATGACCCATCGTTCCTTTTGGATCCCTCTAGCTCTTTGTCGTTTCTGAGTGTAACTGCGTTAGCACTCGTGTTAGGTTTGGGTAAGGTTGCTAGAGGCAATTTTCCTTATCCTCGAGACGTCCCAATTGTTGTGTCATTTGGTCCATTTGAACCTGAAGGGTCCGGACCGTCGATTTGGTTTCACTTAGAGATTTCTCAGTGCTAGCCTTGAATTGGACAATCTCACTCATAAATTGGCTCTGTTAAGCTACTAGAGTTTTGACCATATCCTTAAGTAAAGAGGAATTATTGGAGAGTCAGGCAACAGTTGACCACTTGGGACGAAGGTTTGGTAGTTCTATTTTAAGAGGCCCGTAACTGAAGTTTGGGTTATTCCTCACTTTTGCGTGATTGTGTATTCCCAAATGGGACTCTAGGTGGTCCTTAAAACTGATTACCCGTGGCATTGGCCTATTGATTGTCCTCAAAGAGAGTAGGACATTCATCAATTGCACGATTTGTGGCAATACAAATGCTACAAGCTTTGACTTGCACTTTGTCAATGGAGAGGGGACGGTTCATCAAGGAAGTTAGATGGTCAATATTTTGGTCAATAGAACTCGAGACACTCCCTGCAGTCAGACTTTGGTATGCAGTAGCATCAAGATCACCATAAAGGCGTGACTCTTGTGTGATGTCCTCATATAGTCGTTTCAGTTGGGTCGAAGTTTTATCTCGAATGTGACGCCCATACGCATTATCAATCATGCGTCGTTCTATGGGCGACCTGCCAACATAGAAGAAATGGGCTATGACCTTTTAAGACTGGCCATGTTGTGGGCAACTAGTAATTAATCGCTTATAGCGATCCCAATATGCATCAAATGATTCACCTGACTTCATTTTAATGCAGCATATATCCTTGACGAGCTAAACAACTCTATCCTAAAAAATGTATTCATTTAAAAACACAGTTTTCATCTCATTCAAAGAGTTACAGCAGCCAAGCGGAAGGTAGAAAAGTCATTCCTTTGTTTTGTCCTTAAGGCAAAGTGAAAAAGATCTAAGCTTAACCATGTCCTTATCCATATTGAAGGGTTTCATTGACTTGCAATTAGTCTAAAACTCCTTCAGGAAAGTAATGGGGTCTTAATTCTCGCCACCATGAAAGGATGGTAGGAGATGAATAAACCCAGTCCTCAACTCAAAATCTTTGGCATTATCCCGATTGTTAATGCAGAGAGGTTGTTGTACCAAAAGAGCTGAAGCTCTTAATTGGCGTGCCTCATAGTGATTTGGCGATTTTCAGCCATGCTCAGAGGATTTTTGCCTTGTTGTTGCCTAAGTTGGGTCTCTCTAATCCACCTATGAAATGTTCTCTCCGATTCAGGATCGAAAGGTAATAGTGAACCATCCGATTTTGACCGAGTAAGGTGTAGTAGCATAAAACTAAAAAAAAAAAAAACTCAGAGTAAGGACTAAGTCCCCGACAACGACATTAAAGTTTGGCCACATGTTGTGCATGCCAAATATAACCCGTAATCGAGTTACCAACCACAAGGGTGTAGTAGTGGTAAATACAAGCTCGAATTTACTATAAGTTAACTAAAAATGAGGGGTTTAGAAAGTTTGAAGAAGCACTTAATTAAACTAGCAAAAATGAAAAACTCACGAGATGATATCGATGAGAGAAAATACCTAAGTCTACAGTTCCACAAGCAAGAATCAAGATTCAATGACATATCATGATCCTTAATCGTTCCAAAAAATCTAGATTAGCTATAGAAAATCGACGTCCACCATAAATTCATAATTCCCCTAATCTCGATAGCTAGGACGTTCGCCATTAACTACTTCCTTAATTAATGTATAACCCTAAACATCCGCTAATAAGGTTTAACTGTCTAACCGCAATAATAAGGATCCGTGAGAATACTAATCATAAATAACTGAACAGTGTCTACTTCCGGTTTAATCTAGATTTAATTGTTGTACTCTCAAGAACCGAAAGGTGTTTAATGCAAATAGATGAGTGTTCATCACTTTATTGGTCCAAAAGTACAATTACGAATATAATCAGTCCAAATAACTATAGATTGTCCACCTAAAGCATGCAATGGCCATATACATACCCTAGATTTAAACCTTATTCCCTAAAATCAACAACAATGAAATAAAAGAAATTAAATTAAATTAAATTAAAATCATAGATCTCACAAGTTATGTCATGAATCAAGAATCTCACTCGTTTCCCCTCTGACCTAGGCGAAGATTGGTTTAGCAGACATGGTCTTCACAATCACCAAAGAAGAAAAGATGTGTGGCGGCTCCAAAACCATGCAAGTCGACTCCTCTGATGAATACCCTCATTCCTAATATAAAAAAAACCACTAAAATTGCTCTCTTAGGGTGAGAGAAACTAATTTTGGGGGTTGGTCTCGTAACACATGCGTCGAGGAGCATATATGGCTGATTTTTTTGCTCAAAAATGGGTTTTGGACACTTGGTAGCATGTGATAAGTCCACCTGATGAAGAAACACCGCGTGGCAGCGCGTGATAGGCCATGGAAGATGTTGTGACGTGAGAAGCTGCTGGTGAGCTGTACTATTGACGACATGTGGACGAGTGACCTAAAGACGTATGGCAAGCTGGTACGAGTTGGACAAATGGAAGGCTGACAAGTGGTGAGTTGGGCGAATGAGCGACTGCCACGTAGCAGCAGATTGGGGAATCACACACATTGTGCATCATTCTAGGGATTGTGACAGCACGTAATTCGAGAAGATCCAACGCATGCTGAAGCGAGTCACTTAACTGTGTCATTTGGTCTACTATCTCCTATTTTATCCACGGCGCTGCACGTAACTCAAGATAAATCGTCTAGCGTTCGATCAGTGCACGTAAATATAATTAAATATATATATTTTAGAGACTTTTATATATTAAATACATTAAAATAAACTAATAAAAGCCTATAAATACCAACTTATCAAGCGACGTGATGTAACTCATAGCCGACGGACCCTATATCATTACTGCTTAGTCAAGTGTCGGTTTCATATCGTTTAATTAAAATACCTTATAACATGATTCATTTTCAACATAGTTGCTATTATTATGCTTTCAGATATTTGTTGTATATTTGAAAATATGGATAAATGTCTCTCAGTGTTACTTTCTATTTTCTCGTACTCAACGTCTTTTTTATGACGGTAGGTGCAGATTCATCGATAGCATACCAAGCAAAGAGAATATCGACAACTACCTCCGAGACACTGGAGTGTTGCTACATCTAATGTTGTAGGTTTTTTTTTTAGTTTTTTTATGACTTTTATATGTGTCTTTTATGGGAGTTTTTGCTTGATTAGCATAATTAGGAAAAAATTTTATCAATCAAACACATCTACAAAACTTTTTCCCTAACTAACACATTTTTTACCACATCAGCGCCACCTCACCCAGTGAAGTGGGAGAAAATGGCCTTGATGGCAAAACGTGACCTGAGGTCACGTTTTGCACAAAAGCACAAAACGTGATACCAGGTCACGTTTTGGGTGGCACCCCCGTCTCTCTCCCCCACCCACCCCCGCACAACCCCCTCGTCTCTCCCCCACCACCCCCGCACAAACGTTAGTCCCCGCCTGCTGCTCGCGCTGCCTGCTTGCCCGCTCCGCTCCCGCTCCGCCTTCGCTTCCTTGCTAGCTGCACTTTGTCGGCCACGCCCGCCATCGCCGCCGCCACACCGCCGCTTGCCTGCTCCCGCTCAGCCGGCCCGCCGCTGCCTCATGCGAAAAGGGTCTAACAAGCAAGTGGTGAAGTTGGGCGACAGCGGCAATGGCGGGCGGCGAAAGCGGGCGGCGGTTGGAGGTGGGCGACGGTGGCGGCTTGCCGGCAGCAGCGATCGCGGTGGCACCGGCGGCTAGAGGAGCGGGAGCAGCGGCGGCAAGGGCGGCAGCGCGCAGGGCGGGGACTAACGTTTGTGCGGGGGGGGGTGGTGGGGGAGACGGGGGGGGGGTTTGTGCAGGGGGGGTGGGTGGGGAGAGAGACGGGGGGGGTTGTCCGGGGGTGGGTGAGGGAGAGAAGGGGGTGCCACCCAAAACGTGACTTGGTATCACGTTTTGTGCTTTTGTGCAAAACGTGACCTCCAAATCACGTTTTGCCTGGGTGAGGTGGCGCTGATGTGGTTAAAAATGTGTTAGTTAGGGAAAAAGTTTTATAGATGTATTTGGTTGATAAATTTTTTTCCTAATTATGCTAATCAAGCAAAAGCTCCGTCTTTTATGTAATTTTGAGATTGTATATGTGGGTTGAGAGATAATTTCCCCGGTCAGACTCATGTTAATATATTATTATCGTTGTTCTGGTTTGTACCCGCATGTTATCGTTATTTCTTGGTTTTTCGCACATTTAGGATTTTTTTAATTGCTTCGCTAATTTATTATCACTTATGTTGGATAATGTTTAAGTTATAAAAGTTTTAATTAACTCGAATGATTAAAGGATAAGAGAACAATTATGAACAATTCTTCGATAATCATATCGGCTGGCAAAGGCCGACTATAGAATTGTTTACGAAATGGCGTAAAAGGGGATTTATACTTAGAGGTAGATCTTTTTATTTGCTGAATATGAAAAGAGGTTATAGAATTGTCACTGTCACTAGTATTATCGATATAAGAAGTATCCTTTTCGATTACAGAAGATGCTTGTATGGAAATAGGACTAGAGATGTTATCGTTTTTTAGAGTGGCGATAACGGGGCTTTATCCTTTTTCTTTGCAGATGTATCTAGATTTTGTAATTGCTGGCTAATACATTCTAATAATTCAGAGGATAACTTAGATTTAATTTTAAAAGGAGGAGATGAAGAAAGATATGAAGTGGATATGGTTGAGTAGTAATTGGTTCAGGAATGATGGGGGGTATATTGATACGCTGTAAAGTATGAGATGTAGAAAATGAGGTAGAAGGAGCATTGGATTTTATTGACGGTGAATTTTTATTTTTTAAAGTAGATATATAAATATTAGTAAAATTATTTTGTTCAATAATATGATTTAAATCCTTTTTTGTTATAGGTAAATCATCGTCAAAAGTAGTTTTGAAAGGTATGGCTTAATATTATCATTTACTTTTAAGGGTGCTAAAGGAGGATGAGGTTGATTATATTTTTCACCCTGGGATCCTTCCCATATAGTATTAATTTTTGTCATAATGGTTGGATTAAAAGTTGCTAAATAGTTGAAACAAGCCATATTTTCTTTAATTTGATTTAGATGTGAAAAATATTTTTCACGAATAACAGCTTGATGAGAATGAGAACATAATTTACAAAATAAGGGTTTTAAAGGATGTTGTAAAAATTGTTGTTTTAATTTATAATAATCAAGTTGAAAAGTAGTTGATTCCTCAATATGTACCATATTAATTTGATATTCACTAAAATCATTAACACTAACATGATCATCAGTAGAAGTGGAATAAACAGGATATGCTACATGTGATTGAAAAGAATCAGGGTTGTGAGATGAAACAGATTTGCTAAAACTTTCTTGATTATGATGATGTAGATGGTCGTGCAGCAAAAGTGATATTGAACAATAGTATGCATTCTTTAAATCAAGCTCACACTCCCAGGCTTTTGCCTGCCATCAGGCCCATGCCATATGACATTTCAAGCCCACGCTTCCAGGTCTACAATCCTGCCATCTAGCATGTCATCCAGAAGATTATCTTGATAAACTTCATGTCACTTCATCTACAAGATGCCAGATAAAAAGCAAACAAGTGGACTACAAGAAATCGATAAAGCAAACAAAGGGACTACAAGATTATAAAGTATTAATGCTTTTTATCTTGAATAATTATATTTGTAAATTATTGTGTCTTATGTCAGTATGTCTTTATAGTATGTTAGTCTTATCCGTAAATTATTGCATCTTTATGTCATGTCAGTATGTCTTTAAGTCGTTTCACATTATTGATCGTTCTCAACAAAGCATTTGCACTCATTATAAATAGCAAGGCTATCAATTGAGGAGATCATCGAGAAATAAGTGAAGCTTGAAAGTTGGTTTGAAAGATCGTTCTTGTGATCAGCTTGTTCTAGTGTTCAGTCTTGTATTCAGCTTAGCGATCTTGTATGTCTGTCCATGATTTGTGGCAATACAAATGCCACAAGCTTTAACTTGCACTTTGTCAATGGAGAGCGGACGGTTCATCAAGGAAGTTAGATGGTCAATATTCTGGTCAATAGAACTCGAGACACTCCCTGCAGTCAGACTTTGGTAAGCAGTAGCATCAAGATCACCGTAAAGGCGTGACTCTTGTGTGATGTCCTCATATAGGCGTTTCATTTGGGCCGAAGTTTTATCTCGAATGTGACGCCCATACGCATTATCAATCATGCGTCGTTCTATGGGCGACCTGCCAACATAGAAGAAATGGGCTATGACCTTTTAAGACTGGCCATGTTGTGGGCAACTAGTAATTAATCGCTTATAGCGATCCCAATATGCACCAAATGATTCACCTGACTTCATTTTAATGCATCATATATCCTTGACGAGCTAAACAACTCTATCCTAAAAAATGTATTCATTTAAAAATGCAGTTTTCATCTCATTCAAAGAGTTACTGCAGCCAAGTGGAAGGTAGAAAAGTCATTCATTTGCTTTGTCCTTAAGGCAAAACGAAAAAGATCTAAGCTTAACCATGTCCTCATCCATCTTGAAGGGTTTCATTGACTTGCAATTAGTCTAAAACTCCTTCAGGAAAGTAATGGTGTCTTAATTCTCGCCACATGAAAGGATGGTAGGAGATGAATAAACCTAGTCCTCAACTCAAAATCTTCTGCATTATCCGGATTGTTAATGCAGAGAGGTTGTTGTACCAAAAGAGCTGAAGCTCTTAATTGGTGTGCCCCATAGTGATTTGGCGATTTTCAACCATACTCAGAGGATTTCTGCCTTGTTGTTGCCTAAGTTGGGTCTCTCTAATCCACCTATGAAATGTTCTCTCCGATTTAGGATCGAAAGGTAATAGTGAACCAGCCGATTTTGACCGAGTACGGTGTAGTAGCATAAAACTAAAAAAAAAAACTCAGAGTAAGGACTAAGTCCTCGGTAACGACACCAAAGTTTGGCCACATGTTGTGCATGCCAAATATAACCCGTAATCGAGTTACTAACCACAAGGGTGTAGTAGTGGTAAATACAGGCTCGAATCCACAGACTTGAGTTTTACTCTAAGTTAACTAAAAATGAGGGGTTTAGAAAGTTTGAAGAAGCACTTAATTAAACTAGCAAAAATGAAAAACTCACAAAAGATGATATCAATGAGAGAAAATACCTAAGTCTATAGTTCCACAAGTAAGAATCAAGATTCAATGACATATCATGGTCCTTAATCTTTCCAAAAAATCTAGATTAGCTATAGAAAATCGACGTCCACCATAAATTCATAATTCCCCTAATCTCGATAGCTAGGACATTCGTCATTAACTACTTCCTTAATTAATGTATAACCCTAAACATCCACCAATAAGGTTTAACACACTAACCGCAATAATATGGATCCGTGGGAATACTAATAAAAAATAACCGAATAGTGTCTACTTCCGATTTAATCTAGATTTAATTGTTGTACTCTCAAGAACCGTAAGGTGTTTAATGCAAACGGGTGAGTGTTCGTCACTTTATTGGTCCAAAAGTACAATTACGAATATAATCGGTCCAAATAACTATAGATTGTCCACCTAAAGCATGCAATGGCCATATGCATGCCCTAGATTTAAACCTTATTCCCTAAAATCAACAACAATGAAATAAAAAAAATTAAATTAAATTAAATTAAAATCATGGATCTCACAAGTTATGTCATGAATCAAGAATCTCACTCGTTTCCCCTCTGACCTAGGCGAAGATTGGTTTAGCCGGACATGGTCTTCACAATCACCAAAGAAGAAAAGATGTGTGGCGGCTCCAAAACCATGCAAGTCGACTCCTCTGATGAATACTCTAATTCCTAATATAAAAAACCACTAAAAATTGCTCTCTTAGGATGAGAGAAACTAATTTTGGGGGTTGGTCTCGTAACACATGCGTCGAGGAGCACATATGGCTGAATTTTTGCTCAAAAATGGGTTTTGGACACTTGGTAACATGTGATTGGTCCACCTGATGAAGAAACACCACGTGACAGCTCGTGATAGGCCATGGAAGTTGTTGTGACGTGAGAAGCTGCTGGTGAGCTGTACTATTGACGACATGTAGACGAGTGACCTAAAGACGTGTGGCAAGCTGGTACGAGTTGGACAAATGGAAGGCTGACAAGTGGTGAGTTGGACGAATGAGCGACTGCCACGTAGCAGCAGATTGGGAAATCACACACATTGTGCATCATTCTAGGGATTGTGACACCGCGTAATTCGAAAAGATCCAACGCATGCTGAAGCGAGTCACTTAACTGTGTCATTTGGTCTACTATCTCCTATTTTATCCACTACGCTGCACGTAACTCAAGACAAATCGTCTAGCGTCCGATTAGTGCACGTAAATATAATTAAATATATATTTTATAGACTTTTATATATTAAATACATTAAAATAAACTAATAAAAGCCTATAAATACCAACTTATCGGGCGACGTGATGTAACTCATAGCCGACGGACCCTATATCATTACTACTTAGTCAAGTGTCAGTTTCATATCGTTTAACTAAAGTACCTTATAACATGATTCATTTTCAACATAGTTGATATTATTATGCTTTCAGATATTTGTTGTATATTTGAAAATATGGATAAATGTCTCTCAGTGTTACTTTCTATTTTCTCGTATTCACCGTCTTTTTTATGACGGTAGGTGCAGATTCATCGATAGCATACCAAGCAAAGAGAATATCGATAACTACCTTTGAGACACTGGAGTGTTGCTACATCTAATGTTGTAGGTTTTTTTTTTTGTTTTTTTTATGACTTTTATATGTGTCTTTTATGTAATTTTGAGATTGTATATATGGGTTGAGAGATAATTTCCCCGGTCATACTCATGTTAATATATTATTATCGTTGTTCTGGTTTGTACACGCATGTGATCGTTATTTCTTGGTTTTTCGCACATTTAGGATTTTTTTAATTGCTTCTGCTAATTTATTATCACTTATGTTGGATAATGTTTAAGTTATAAAAGTTTTAATTAACTCTGAATGATTAAAGGATAAGAGAACAATTATGGACAGACAGACAAGATCACTAAGCTGAACACGAGACTGAACACTAGAATATGTCGATCACAAGAACGATCTTACAAACCAACTTTCAAGCTTCACTTATTTCTCGATGATCTTCTCAATTGATAGCCTTGCTATTTATAATGAGTGCAAATGCTTTGTTGAGAACAATCAATAATGTGAAACGACTTAAAGACATACTGACATGACATAAAGATGCAATAATTTACAGATAAGACTGGCATACCGTAAAGACATACTGACATAAGACACAATAATCTACAAATATAATTATTCAAGATAAAAAGCATTAATACTTTATACTGTAGTCCACTGTTTGCTTTATCTACTTTACTGTAGTCCACTGTTTGCTTTATCTGTTGTACTGTAGCTGAAGTGACATGAAGTTTTTCAAGAGAATCTTCTGGATTGTTGGGGCATGTGCCCTAGGTCAATCCATTAACTGTCTTTATGAATACTTTTAGTTAATAAAATAGAGGATTTCATTTGCTGTTTATTATAATTAATTTGCATGTTTACATTATAATAAGATCCATGGGTATTTACAGAAATACACTAAATGTCCCTAATCGATCATTATACTTGGAACTATAATGAATTAAGACTAGTATGAGTCTTGATTGATGATCATATGATGATTATACGTATAAGGATACGAATCAAGATCACGAATACTTGTTAGGGAACAAAGTACTGGACCGACCCGCTATGAGAACATCACATGGATTAAGTCATAGTTGTTTCACATGATAGATATATTTTTCAGTCCTCTGACTTGAGATTACCAGAGACTTCAACATTAGGAACATAGTGATTTAACATTATCAAACGTTGTCTTTAACCGGACGATTATAAAGGTTGTGATTCGTTACCGTGTGAGCAATGTGATGAAGTTGTGTAATCGAGATATAATTTGTCCCTCTCATATAAAGAGAGATATCTAGTGGATCCATCGATGTGTTAGACTGTTAAAAGGCCTAGTCTAAATGAGTTGATATTGATCAATGTCACTTGGATGTTTTCAGTCTACCTAGAGATCGAGACTAGTACGATTGAACATGTTGGATGACAATTCCATGCCTTATGTTTGATCAAAAGGATATCTTGTGACAAAAGGATGTTATATACACTATTGATTAGGTTGTATCGATTTGATATTCGTACAACATGGGTAGTAATAATGTCTTGCTAGAGGTCGCTTATGACTTGTATACCAAAATGCGTTTTGGTACACTGCCAACGTTGTATGAGCCTATTGGGTCGCACACTAAGAATGGTTTTGCGAGATTTTAAGATGGTTCAGAAAAATGAATTTTATATGATAAAATTCATGACAGAAACGTCCTTGTGGTGTATTACACTATACTTCTTTAAGTAGGGGTATATGTGTAATTTACTTAACCGTTTATATACAAGGGTTGTATAAATATATGCTTTAAGTTGGAATACACGTACGAAAGATTAAAAGGCCGAAACTCTATTTTCGTTTTAGAAACGACTTAGGGTTTTTTGGTATGTTCTAGATCGTTTTGGAGAGAAACAAAAGGTTTGGTATTCTCTCGAAACTAGCACTTCGAATCTCGACCGCCGTTCGTGTATGGACGACTGGTAGAGGGCCTTCGTCGTTGGCAGCGCCTTAGAGATCGATCAACCTTCAGAAAGGTATATTGCGACTGAGGTATGATTAAGTTTTTCATGGTTTAAACGTTTTTAATGGAATTAGATTCGGATCCTGTTGGGGTTTTTGTCAAAATTGTTTTGTATTCTCCGCTACGCATGAACCCCAAAACCCAATAGTGGTATCAGAGCCTTCGAGTTTGATTCCATTAAATTCATCGCATGTTTTTTTCTAATATATATACATGATATATGATTGAAAGCATGTTAATAGTTGATGTATATGTGATATACATAAGTTTCTATAAGATTTATAATCATGTTTTGTGTATATGATACATACATTCGTGATTTAATTGAAATTAGTTTCGTACATGCTAGTAACCATGTTAGGTTAATTCGAATAATTTTAATGAATTGAGTTTCGTGTTCTGTGATCCGTGACACCATTAGGTTCGATTGGGATAGTAGTTCATGATTCAATTACATGTTTGTGATTATTTGGATGAGGACCGAAATCGCAAATAATTAATTTTCGAAATTATTTATTTATCTTGTTATATTTATTCTATTATGAAGTTTCTATTTGATAAAGATAGATAACAAATTAGATTAAGAGATATAAGCAAAATCGGTTTCATTATCCCTATTGGATAGGAGATAAATATGGAGAAGTTTGTTATTGGTGATATGCTAGGATTCAAATATCTTAAGTCCTAATTGGATTAGGATAAGATGATTAGTTAGATGTGGGTCCGGGTTAATTAAAAATGTTTTAATTGACTTAATTTTGGATAAATTATGGGGTAAATTTAGGATAATAAAATCAGCAAAAAATATGATTTTCTATAGCGAATTTCAATTTTCGGAATTGAGATTCGTCTTCTAAAAAAAAAAAACCGCTGACCGGCCAGTGGGACCGTCGTCTAACTAATCCTAGCGTACGGAAATTCTTTTATTAGTGAACAGAATAAAAATCTCCAAATTGTTTAGTGATTTAAGAAATCAATAAAAATATATGATATTTCATTGTTTACATAAAATCACTAAAACTGAATAAAATCCCTCTATTAAATTTTAAGTCTCACGCCATCCATTTTAAACACTCGTCAAGGCGTCGATCACACTAATACAGTTTCAGCCATAGCTGGGTGTATTGTGTTATCTTGGTGAGACAAGTTAGATAAGAGTTACCTAAATATTTAAAATGGTCCGACTTAATAAAGCTATCAAAATAGTTTTGAGCTTTAGGCACATGATGAGATAAAAACATGATAAGACATAAGATGTCCCGTATCTCAAAAAAGTATCTAAAAATTAAATAAGATGTAATTGGTAATTGTTAACTAACTAAATAATCTAGTTCTGTGTTTCATACCATAGCTGTCATAGAATTAGGTGAAATATGGATTTTAGTCCCCTAAATAACAGTGTGTTTTAAGAGGGTTGTTAATTTAGTGGGAGTCTATTCCTCTATACTAAAATAAACTTTGCATAATATTTATTGTAGATCAATGGCCTCTTCAACTAACAATAATCTCCTGTCACTGCGATCCATTCTTGAAAAAGATAAGCTATATGGGACTAACTTTCTTGACTGGTTCAGAAACTTGAGAATTGTTCTTAAGCATGAACGCAAGTTGTATGTCCTGGATGCTCCAATTCCTGAGGACCCACCAGCCAATGCTACGAAAGTTGTGAAGGATGCGCATAATAAGATGTCAACGATTCTACGATGTTGCATGTATTATGTCGGCAACTATGGTTCCCGAACTTCGTAAGGACATGGAACTAATGGAAGCCAACGACATGGCTATAACGCTCAAGGAAATGTTCCAACAAAGAAGCTAGGCAAGAAAGGTTCGAGACAATCAAAAGCCTACATTCTTGCAAGATGAATGAGGGTGCGTCGCTTAGTCCTCATGTTCTCAAGATGAAGGGCTATGTTGACCAGCTTGATAGACTCGGATTTCCCATAAGCCAAGAGTTGGCTACGGACTCCTGAATTCATTACCAGAAAGTTACTCACAATTTGTGATGAACTACAATATGAATAATATGGAGAAATCAATTTCAGAGTTGCATTTGATGCTCAAAACTGCTGAAAAAAATATCAAGAAACCCTCTAGTAATGTGTTGATGGTCCAAAAGGGAAAGGGAATGAAGAAGAAAGGCAAAGGCAAGGCTAAAGTTGTCAAGGCTGCTGTTTCAAAATGAAGTGCATAATCAACTTAGTAAAACTATCAAAACACTTCAGTCAGATCGAGGTGGTGAATATTTGAGCCAAAAATTTGATGATCATCTTAGAAATTGTGGGATTGTCTCCCAATTGACTCCACTAGCAACTCCACAGTGGAATGGAGTTTCTTAAATGAGAAATCGAACCTTATTAGATATGGTTCGATCTATGATGAGTCATGCAGATCTTCCATTATCCTTTTGGGGTTATGCATTACAAACTGCAGCTTTCACTCTAAATCGAGTTCCTTCTAAAGCGGTTGATAAAACACAATATGAGATATGGTACGGGAAAAGACCTAGTTTGTCTTTCCTTATGATTTGGGGTTGTGAGGCTTACGTAAAACGACAAGTCACAAAAAAACTAGCACCTAAATCTGACAAGTGTTTATTTATGGGGTATCCTAAGGAAACAAAAGGACATTACTTTTATAATCCCGCTGAGAACAAAGTGTTTGTTGCTCGGTATGGTGCCTTTATGAAAAAATAGTTTATTTCAAAAGACACTAGTGGGAGAGAAATAAATCTTGAAGAAGTTCAAGAATTACAAATAAACCCCGAACCGCTACAGGAAGTTCAATAACGTTCTGAACCAGTTGAACCTCCGCAAGTGTCACAAGGCCCACGTAAATCTGGTAGGGTAAGACATGAGCCAGAGAGATTCGGATTTCTCATTACTGATAGTCATGATGTGTTGCTTATGGATCAAAATGAGCCCACCACTTATCAAGAAGCTATGTCTGGACCAGACTCAGATAAATGGCTAAGTGCCATGAACTCTGAGATGCAATCCATGTATGATAACCAAGTTTGGAACTTGGTTGATTTACCTGAAGGTGGTAATACCATTGGATGTAAATGGGTTTTTAAGAAGAAAACTGACATGTATGGTAATGTGCATACTTTTAAAGCAAGACTTGTAGCAAAAGGTTTCAGGCAGACTCAAGGTGTTGATTATGATGAAACTTCTTCGCCAGTAGCCATGCTTAAATCCATAAGAATTTTAATTGTCTTTGCTGCATATTATGACTATGAGATATGGCAAATGAATGTAAAAACAACATTTCTTAATAGAAAGCTGCTTGAGGACGTGTGTATGACACAACCTGAAGGTTTTGTACATCCTGAGAATTCTAGGAAGGTATGCAGGCTTCAAATATCCATTTATGGATTAAAGCAAGCTTCTTGGAGTTGGAATCTTCGTTTTGATGAAGCTATCAAGGATTTTGGTTTTATTAAGAACGCAGATGAGCCTTGTGTATACAAGAAGGTCAGTGGGAGTGTAGTTGTTTTTCTGGTACTGTATGTTGATGATATATTACTCATTGAAAATGACATCCTAACATTGCAGAATGTCAAGTCTTGGTTAGGAAAGTGTTTCTCAATGAAAGACTTAGGAGATGCAGCCTATATCCTAGGGATAAGAATCTATAGGGATAGCTCTAAGAGGCTAATCGGTCTAAGTCAGAGTGCTTACATAGACAAGGTGCTGAATAGGTTCAGTTTGCAAGACTCTAAAAGAGGATTGTTGCCAATGTCTCATGGCATAAGTCTCAGCAAGAATCAATGTCCTAGGACAAATGATGAGCGAGACCGTATGAATAAGATTCCATATGCATCGGCTATTGGATCTATCATGTATGCCATGTTATGCACTCGACCTGATGTATCAAATGCTTTGAGCACTACAAGCAGATATCGCGATCCTGGTGAGAGTCACTGGATAGCAGTAAAGAACATCCTTAAATACTTAATAAGGACTAAGGAAATATTCTTGGTCTATGGAGGTTTTGAAAATGATCTAGTTGTAAATAGTTACACAGATGCAAGTTTTCAAACTGATATAGATGATTTTAGATCGCAACTGGATATGCGTTTACTTTGAATGGGGTGCAAAAGTGGAAAAGGTCGAAGCAATAGATCAGGCGTGGCGATTCTACAACAGAAGATGAGTATATTGCAAAATCCTATGCAAAGAAAGGAGGCGCTTTGGATCAAAAAGTTCATTTCGAACTAGGTATGGTTCCAAGTATTGCTAACCCCGTTTGTTTGTATTGTGACAATAACGGGGCAATAGCACGAAAGCCAAGGAACCTAGATCACACCACAGATCCAAACATATACTCAGGCGTTTTCATCTCATCAGAGAAATTATTGAGAGGGGAGACGTAAAGATTTGTTGAGTACCTATTGAAGACAACGTTGCGGATCCATTGAAAAAAACTCTTCCACAAGCAAAACATGATGGTCATGTTAGATCATTAGGCATTAGATGCATGTATGATTGGCCCTAGTGCAAGTGGGAGATGTTAGGGCATGTGCCCTAGGTCAATCCATTAACTGTCTTTATGAATACTTTTAGTTAATAAAATAGAGGATTTCATTTGATGTTTATTATAATTAATTTGCATGTTTACATTATAATAAGACCCATGGGTATTTATAGAAATATCCTAAATGTCCCTAATCGATCATTATATTGGGAACTATAATGAATAAAGACTAGTGTGGGTCTTGATTGATGATCATATGATGATTATACGTATAGGGATACGAATCAAGATCATGAGTACTTGTTAGGGAACAAAGTACTGGACCGACCCGCTATAAGAACATCACATGGATTAAGTCATAGTTGTTTCACTTGATAGGTATATTTTTCAGTCCTTTGACTTGAGATTACCAGAGACTTCTACATTAGGAACATAGTGATTTGACACTATCAAACGTTGTCTTTAACCGGACGATTATAAAGGTTGTGATTGGTTACTGTGTGAGCAATGTGATGAAGTTGTGTAATCGAGATAGAATTTGTCCCTTTCATATAAAGAGAGATATCTAGTGGATCCCTCGATGTGTTGGACTGTTAAAAGGCCTAGTCTAAGTGAATTGATATTGATCAATGTCACTTGGATGTTTTCAGTCTACCTAGAGATCGAGACTAGTACGATTGAACATGTTGGATGACAATTTCATGCCTTATGTTTGATCAAAAGGATATCGTGTGACAAAAGGATGTTATATACACTATTGATTAGGTTGTACCGATTTGATATTCGTACAACTTGGGTAGTCATAATGTCTTGCTAGAGGCCGCTTATGACTTGTATACCAAAATGCATTTTGGTACACTGCCAACGTTGTATGAGCCTATTAGGTCGCACACTAAGAATGGTTTTGCGAGATTTTAAAATGGTTCAGAAAAATGAATTTTATATGATAAAATTCATGACAGAAACGTCCTTGTGGTGTATTACACTTATACTTCTTTAAGTAGGGGTATATGCGTAATTTACTTAACCGTCTATATACAAGGGTTGTATAAATAGACGCTTTAAGTTAGAATACACGTACAAAAGATTAAAAGGCCGAAACTCTATTTTTGTTTTAGAAATGACTTAGGGTTTTTTGGTATACTCTGGATCATTTTGGAGAGAAACAAAAGGTTTTGTATTCTCTCGAAGCTAGCACTTCGAATCTCGGCTGCCATTCGTGTAGCCCTAGAGATTGATCAAATTTCAGAAAGGTATATTACGACTGAGGTATGATTAAATTTTTCATGGTTTAAACATTTTTGATGGAATTAGATTCGGATCCTGTTGGGGTTTTTGTCAAAATTGTTTTGTAATCTCCGCTGCGCATGAACCCCAAACCCAACATAGATGACATGCTAGATGGCAGGCTTGTAGACCTAGAAGCGTGGGCTTGAAATGTCATATGGCATGGGCCTGATGGCAGGCAAAAGCCTAGGAGCGTGAGCTTGATTTAAAGGATGGCATAGGCCAGACTTTTTTTATAACATATAGAAAATACAATAATCACGCAATGGAGGATTGCGAAAAGTGTGCCATAATGGAAAATGCACAATTTCGGCATAATGGAATGGTTCAGGATAATTGATATAAATCTTGATTTGAGGAGATTGCATTAGATACCAAGCGGTGACAAGCAGATTGCTTTCATCTTGAGACCAACCATAAGTTTCTGCGGCAAAGATAGCGAGGTGAATGGTTGGATCAGTTGGCATGAAGTAGTGATAATGTTGCCTTGAGGTGTAGACTCCAAAACTAGAAAGGTTTTCCAGAATTGTTGATAATAATGGATGCTGAATTGTTGGATGATTCAGGGCTTGAGAGAAATCCATGATTATAAGGCAATGATATCTGGACAAGAATCATCATCGGAATTAGACTTATTTGAGGCAGAATATTTATCTTCTAACTGTTTGAGACGATCATCCAATTGTTGATGCATTTGTTGCTGCATTTATTGAAAACCTTGTTGAAAATTGTCTTGAAGTTGTTGAAGAAGTGTATTGGTAAGGTCGAGAGATGCAGTTGTGGAGCTGGATTCTCCTGTAGGTTTTTGCTTGGGGGTTGGTGTAGTAAGAGTTACCTTTTCATAGGTTTGAGAGAGAGAAGGAAATGCATAGAACTTAGCAGGGGTAACAATTGGTGTTACCGATGAACTAATATCAATTAAAGTAATATTACATTTATCCTAGAATTTGATCAATATATCCTGTGACAAGTAAGTATAAGAAGTATTGTGAACTGTAGTAACTCTATGAGTGTTATACTGCCACTTGAGAATCCATGGAATAGAATGCTTGTGCAGGAACTGAAATAAAGATAGCTTTTCCTTTTCATACAATAAATATACTGCAGGAGGGAAAAACCCTATTGTTGGTCCAAATTTCGGCCACCATTCTGCCATAAACCAAGAAGGAAGGTTGACATGCAGAGACTTTTTGAGAGTTAAATACCATGAATGTCCTTAAGAGGGATCTTTATAAAACAAGATGTAGCGCCAGGCATCAATGTAATCTTTATAATTGACTTGCATAGGTTGACGATCAGCGACAAGTGTCATATATTGGTAAACATAAGGGCTCTGTCGAATAGAGCATTGTTGTGACCACTCAGAACTTGATAATACCCATTGAATTTTTAGTTTAGAATAAGCTATATCTTGAGAATTGGGTTTTTTGAAGTGTTCAATAACAACTGATTGGGTATTGATTAAGAGAGACTCATAAAATTTGATAGTGATATTGGGGCGATTAGGAATAAAATGCAATGATGGAGGCAAAATAAGTTTGGTTTGGATTTCAATGGGTTGATCTAATATATCATAATCAAGAATGGCAACTAAATGACGAGCGCTAAATTTATAAACAGATTTGTTGACTTTGGCTAAAGGGGAGAATCTATTGATTTAAGGGGAAGCAGCAGGGGATTTACCTTTATCAGCCATTATCTGTAGGCAATGAATTTGAGGGGCAGTAAGAAATTCACGAGATAAAAAGTCAGGAAGACAATTATTTTCTCATTTTATATACTCAATATCAAAATCAAAAATACTTAATAATGCTAGCCACCGAGCAAAAATCTGTTTGGAAACCAAATTTTTAACATCTTGGAAAAGAATTTCTTTTGCAGCTTTACAATCGACACGAATTAAAAACTTTTGATTTAAAATATCAGATAGAATTTTTGAACACTTAAAACAATTGCCAAAACTTCTTTTTTAATTGTGGCGTAATTATGTTGAGATTTATTCCATAATTTTGACGTATAACAAACTAATTGTTCAGATCCGTTAGGAGGTTTTTGAAGAAGAATACCACCATAACCTATATCAGAAGCATCAGTTTGAATAATTTTGAAATAAGTTGGATTAGCAACATGTAGGCAGGAAAGTGATTTGACCTTTTGTTTGATAAGCTGTATAGCTTGTGTATGAGACTCAATCCATTTGAATAGTATATTTTTTTTAAGAAGAGATTGGAGAGGTTGTCGATCAATAGCAGATAATTTGTAAAAATCAGAAAGATAATTTAAACAGCCAAGAAATCGTTGTAATTGATTTTTATCGATGAGACGATCAGGAAATTTATCAGCAAAATCAATTACGCGATTGACTGGGGTTATTGTTTGATTTGAAATTTTAAAATCAAGAAAAGTAATAGAGGTTTGAAAAAGCTTAATTTTCTTTTGAGATAAAACAAGACCATTAGTTATAATAATTTTTTGAAATTGAAATAAATGTTTCCAATGTTGATCAATTGAGGATGAAAAAACAAGAATATCATCAATATAAACAAGTATAAAAGTGCGATAAGGGTTGAAAATATCATTCATAATTTTTTGAAATTCAGAAGGAGCATTTTTTAATCCAAATGGCATAACGTTCCATTGGTATTGACCAAAAGGGGTATTAAAAGCAGTTTTATATCGATCGTTTGGAGAAATCTGAATTTGCCAAAAATTGGATTTTAAATCAAATTTAGAGAAAATTATGACAGATGTAATACGTTTAATAAGATCATATTTATTATGAAGAGGATATCGAATAGTTTTTAGAACTTTGTTTAATGGTTTATAATTAATAACTAATCTAGGTGCACCTCGTTCAAGTTCGTAATTTTTTCTGTAGTAAATCATGTATTTCATTTTCACATAAAGTTAATAGGCGAGAGTTCATTTGTGAAGGATTAGCTTTAATGGGAATCTGGGTTTCAATAAATGTCTCAATATAAGGAAGAGATACTTGATGATGTTTACGATTCCAGAAAGCAGAAGGTATGTCAGAACAACATTGTTGATAAAGTTTATTTTGAAATATTACTAATTTTTCTTTAAAAATAGAACTATTCAGAATTTGATCAGTTTTCAAATAATTAATTTTTTGCTTACAAAATTTTATTTGATTTTGTTTGTGCTTAATTTAACTGATTAATTGATTTAAATACTTCGTTTTTGGTGGATTGGAGAATGGAAAAAAGATGGAAGTATTATTTATTTTTGTAGAAATACCAGAAGAAGAAACAAAAAATGGTTGTATATTTTGAAGAAAATGAGTTCCTAATAAAATGTCATGTTGCAAATCTTTAACAATGATAAAAGATGTAGGAATACAAACAAAAGAATGACAAATATGGGCAGAAGAGATTTTATATTTAATGGTTGATTGATTTCCTTCAACAGTAGAAGTACTACTAAGAGTGGGTTCGCAAAAGCGAAGAGGAATTATACCTTCACGAATACAATTGAGATCAGCTCCAGAATCTATTAGGGCAGGGCCATGTAATTTAAAATCTTTAATGACTAAAGTAATAGGAGTAAACCATCTCTGATGCACATATTGAGTAAGAGTTTCAATAAAAACATTGTCTGAACTAGAATCATTGAATGTCTCATTTTCTAATTTAATAATTCGTTGTTTTAAAAGTTGTATTTCGATTTTGAGAGAATTTATTTCTTGTTGTAGATTTTGTATATTACCACTCGAGGGTTGGCATTTATTAACTTCAGCTAATAAGGAAGCCATAGAATATTTATCGGGATCAAATTCAATTTGTTTTTTAAATTTAGTATGTTTGCTAGATCCTATATCAACATCTGGTTTTTCAGCCTGTTGTTGAACAATTTCAGTAAAATATTTATATTTTAAAGAGGGGTCAGTTATTTGTTCGCCAATTTCAAGAATCAATTCCTCATGAGCAGTTAATACATTAATTTCTGTATCGGATGAAGAAGAAGTATTGGTTAAATTGTCAGGGCAATGACAGGAAGAAGAATTAGAATCGTCGTCAGCTATATTATGAACCTTCTTGGATTTAGTTTTAAAATGAGATTTGTTTGCATAATGACCTGGTTTACCACATGTATAACAAGTCTTAGTGGTTTGATTCTGTTGCTTTCGAGATTTATAAGATCGGAATGGTTTGCGTTTAGTAGATGGAAAAGATGATGAGGTTTTGCGATTTTGATAATATTTGGGTAATCTACTTGATCTATTTGGTCGAGATCTAGATCTTGATGTGAATGGTTTAGAGATATCTAAATCATGAGCAAAATCATAACAAAATGTACCTAATTCATTAGAGTTGGATTTCTTTTCCTTTGCTAATTGTCGTTTTAACTTCATATCATTACAAATGGCGAGTCCTGTTTGTTCTATAGCTACAATTATATCACCAAATGTAAGATTCGTCCAGTTAATAATACCATTATTTTTGTCCTTGAGAAAGGTTTTTTGCTTTTTCAGAAAAGGATGAAGGTAGGCCAGCAATAAATCTTTCTTTCCAAAATAGAAAATCATGGGATGAAGTTAATTCATATACTTTAGACATAAAAATATCTTTATACCAACATAAATCATTTAGGGTCCGACATCTAATACTTTGTAATTGATCTCGTAACTTCTCATCATGAAGACCTAGACTTCCGATAAAATGAAAAATAATATTAGTAAGGAAAATATTAACTGCATTATGTTGTTGTCTTCCCAGATTATCAATGAGGGGTTGACCTTGATCATCCTTTTTTACGGAATTATATATGTCATTTCGTTGTTGAAGGGTAAACACAGTATTCCACCATCCATATAATTGACCAGTAAATCCTGCTGTTATAGCTTTAGCAATGGCTATTTCAGTATGATCAGCTATTTCACAGGCTTTAGCATAAATTTGCATGTGTAAAATTACTTCCATTATACTATAATGAGAAAGTCCATCTATATTCCATTCATATAACGTATTACCATCAAATTTAATGCGAGTATGTTTAGGTTCTTCTAAAATCAAATCGGCGGGCGATGGCCGAGAATAGAATTGTTTACGGAGGGGCAAAAAAAAGGATTTATACCTAGAGGTAGAGCGTTTGATACGCTGAATTTGCACAGAGGCCATAGAATTGTCACTATCACTAGTAGTCTTATATGGCGAAGATGCATCTTGTTCGGTTGCAGAAGATTGTTGTGAAATAGGACGGGAGATGTTATCAATTTTTAGAGTAGCGATAATAGGGGCTTTATCTTTCGTCTTTATAGTTGTTTCTAGATTTTGTAATTGCTAACTAATACGTTCCAATAATTCAGAGGATAACTTAGATTTAATTTTAAAAGGAGGGGATGAAGAAAGATGTAGGGCACTTGATGGTTGAGTAGTAAAAGGTTCTGGAATGATGGGGGGTATATTAATTCGTTGTAAAGTATGCGATGTAGAAGGAACATTGGAGTGAGTTGACGATTTATTTTTTAAAGTAGATATATAAATATTAGTAAAATTATTTTGTTCAATAATATGATTTAAATCCTTTTTTGTTATAGGTAAATCATCTACAAAAGTTGTTTTAAAAGGTATGGCCTGAATATGATCATTAACTTTTAAAGGTGCTAAAGGAGGATGGGGTTGATTATATGTAGTACTATGTGATCCTTCCCAAATAGTATTAATTTTTGTCATAAGATGTGGATTGAAAGTAGCTAAATAGTCAAAAAACGCCATATTTTCTTTAATTTGGTTTAAATAAGAAAAATATTTGTCACGAATAACAACTTGACGAGAATGAGGACATAGTTTACAAAATAAGGGTTTTAAAGGATGTTGTAAAAATTGTAGTTTTAATGTATAATAATTAAGTTGAAAAGGAGTAGATTCCTCTATCTGTACCATATTAATTTGATATTCACTAAAATCATTAATACTAACATGATCATCTGTGGAATAAATAGGATATGCTACATGTGATTGAAAAGAATCTGGTTTTCGTGATGAAACAGATTTACGAAAACTTTCAGGATTAGGTAGAGAAGAGGATGTAGATGGTCTTGCAGCAAAGAAAAGTGTGTTGGGTTTTGGGGTTCATACGCAGCCGAAATTACAAAACAATTTTGACAAAAACCCCAACAGATCCGAATCTAATTCCATTAAAAACGTTTAAACCATGAAAAACTTAATCATACCTCAATCGCAATATACCTTTCGTAAGGTTGATCGATCTCTAAGGCGCGCTAACGACGAACGCCTCTATCGAGAATGTCAAACCTTTTGAATCTCTCCAAAACGATCCAGAGCATACCAAAAACCCTAAGTCGTTTCTTAAACGAAAAAGGAGTTTTGGCCTTTTGATCTTTTTGTTAGTGTATTCTAACTTAAAGCGTCTATTTATACAACTCTTGTATATAGACGTTTAAGTAAATTACACATATACCCTTACTTAAAGAAGTATAAGTGTAATACACCACAAGGACGTTTATGTCATGAATTTTATCACATAAAATTTGTTTTTCTGAATCGTCTTAAAATCTCGCAAAACCATTCTTAGTGTGCGACCCAATAGGCTCATACAACGTTGCCAGTGTACCAAAACATATTTTGGTATACAAGTCATAAGCGGCCTCTAGCAAGACATTATGACTACCCAAGTCGTACGAATATCAAATCGATACAACCTAATCAATAGTGTATATAACATCCTTTTGTCACACGATATCCTTTTGATCAAACATAAGGCATGGAATTGTCATCCAACATGTTCAATCGTACTAGTCTCGATCTATAGGTAGATCGAAAACATCCAAGTGACATTGATCAATATCAATTCACTTAGACTAGGCCTTTTAACAACAGCTCTAACACATCGAGGATCCACTAGATATCTCTCTTTATATGAGAGGGACAAATTCTATCTCGATCACACAACTTCATCACATTGCTCACACAAGAACCAATCACAACCTTTATAATCGTCTGGTTAAAGACAACGTTTGATTGTGTCAAATCACCGTGTTCCTAATGTTGAAGTCTCTGGTAATCTCAAGTCGAGGACTGGAATATATACCTATCATGAGAAACAACTATGACTTAATCCATGTGATGTTCTCATAGCGAATGTCGGTCAAAGATTTGTTCCCTAACAAGTACTCGTGATCTTGATTCGTATCCCTATACGTATAATCATCATATGATCATCAATCAAGACTCACACTAGTCTTAATTCATTATAGTTCCCAAGATAATGATCGACTAGGGACATTTAGGATATTTATGTAAATACTCATGGATCTTATTATAATGTAAACATGCAAATTAATTATAATAAACAAAGAAATGAAATCCTCTATTCTATTAACTAAAAGTATTCATAAAGACAGCTTAATGGATTGACCTAGGGCACATGCCCCATCATCTCCCACTTGCACTAGGGCCAATCATACATGCATCTAATGCCTAATGATCTAACATGACCATCATGTTTTGCTTGTGGAAGAGTTTTGTCAATGGATCCACAACGTTGTCTTTAGTAGGTACTCGCAAATCATTACGTCTCCCATCTCAATAATTTCGATGAGATGAAAACGCTGAGTATATGTTTGGATCTGTGGTGTGATCTAGGTTCCTTGGCTCGTGCTATTGCCCCGTTATTGTCACAATACAAACAAACAGGGTTAGCAATACTTGGAACCATACCTAGTTCGAAATGAACTTTTTGATCCAAATCGCCTCCTTCTTTGCATCGGACGCCGCAATATACTCGCCTGCGTTGTAGAATCTACCACGCTCTTTTGCTTCGAACTTTTCACTTACATCGCACCTCCATTCAAAATAAACACATATCCAGATTGCGATCTAAAATCATCTATGTCGCTTGAAAACTTGCATCCGTGTAACCATTTACAACTAGATCATTTTCAAAACCTCCATAGACCAAGAACACTTCCTTAGTCCTTCTTAAGTACTTAAGAATGTTCTTTATCGCTATCCAAAGTGACTCTCACCTGGATCTCGACGATATCTCGCTTGTAGTGCTCAAAGCATATGATACATCAGTCGAGTGCATAACATCAGGTCGAGTGCATAACATGGCATACATGATAGATCCAATAGCTGATGCATATGGAATCTTATTCATACGGTCTCGCTCATCATTTGTCTTAAGACATTGAGTCTTGCTGAGACTTATGCTATGAGACATTGGCAACAATCCTCTTTTAGAGTCTTGCAACCGAACCTATTCAAGACCTTGTCTATGTAAGCACTCGACTTAGACCGATTAGCCTCTTAGATCTATCCCTATAGATCTTTATCCCTAGGATATAGGCGCATCTCCTAAGTCTTTCATTGAGAAACACTTCCCTAACCAAGACTTGACATTCTCGCAATGTTGGGATGTCATTTCCAATGAGTAATATATCATCAACATACAAGCACTTAAAAACAACTACACTCCCACCGACCTTCTTGTATACACAAGGCTCATCTTCGTTCTTAATAAAACCAAAATCCTTGATTGCTTCATCAAAACGAAGATTCCAACTTCGAGAAGCTTGCTTTAATCCATAAATGGATCTTTGAAGCTTGCATACCTTCCTAGAATTCTCGGATGTATAAAACCTTCAGTTGTGTCATATACATGTCCTCAAGCAAATTTCCATTAAGAAATGCTATTTTTACATCCATTTGCCATATTTCATAGTCATAATATGCAAAGAATGACAATTAAAATTCTTATAGATTTAAGCATGGCTATCGGCGAAAAAAAGTTTCATCATAATCAACACCTTGAGTCCGCTCGAAACCTTTTGCTACAAGTCTTGCTTTAAAAGTATGCACTTTGCCATCCATGTCGCTTTTCTTCTTGAAAACCAATTTACATCCAATGGTCTTACCGCCTTCAGTAAATCAACCAAGTTCCAAACTTGGTTATCATACATGGATTGCATCTCGAGTTCATGGCACTTAGCCATTTATCCGAGTCCGGTCCGACATAGCCTCATGATAAGTGGTGGGCTCATTTTGGTCTATAAGCAACACATCACGACTATCGCAATGAGAAATCCGAATCTCTCTCGCTCATGTCTTACCCTACTAGATTTACGTGGGCCTTGTGTCACTTGTGGAGGTTCAACTGGTTCGAACGTTGTTGAACTTCCGAAGCGGTTCGTTGTTTACCCGTGATTCTTGAACTTCTTCAAGATTTATTTCTTTCCCACTAGTGTCTTTTGAAATAAACTGTTTTTCCATAAAGGCACCATACCGAGCAACAAACACTTTGTTCTCACGGGATTATAAAAGTAATATCCTTTTGTTTCCTTAGGATACCCCACAAATAAACACTTGTCGATTTAGGTGCTAGTTTTTCGAGACTTGTCGCTTTACGTAAGCCTCACAACCCCAAATCTTAAGAAAAGACAAACTAGGTCTCTTCCCGTACCATATCTCATATGGTGTTTTATCAACCGCTTTAGAAGGAACTCGATTTAGAGTGAAAGTTGCAGCTTGTAATGCATAACCCCAAAAGGATAATGGAAGATCTGCTCGACTCATCATAGATCGAACCATATCTAATAAGGTTCGATTTCTCCTTTCGTAAACTCCATTCCATTGTGGAGTTGCTTTGGTGGAGTCAATTGGGAGACAATCCCACAATTTCTAAGATGATCATCAAATTCTTGGCTTAAATACTCACCACCTCGATCTGATCGAAGTGTTTTGATAGTTTTACCAAGTTGATTCTCGCACTTCATTTTGAAACGTTCGAAACATCTCAAATGATTCACTTTATGTTTCATAAGATATACATAACCATATCTCGTTGAAATCATCAAGAAATGTAATGAAGTACGATAACCTTTTCTAGCCATTGTGTTTATACGACCGCATACATCGCATGTATTAGACCCAATAAATCACTTGCCCTTCCACCGTATCCAAGAAAGGGACTTTCAGTCATCTTGCCTAGTAAACAAGATACGCACGTTTCATATGTTTCTAAATCAAATGAATCAATAAGCCCATCTTTATGGAGCTTCGTTATGCGTTTCGTTTATGTGCCCGAGACGACAATGCCAAAGATAGGTTTGATTACGTAAATGACAATTTTCTTCCTTTTTCTTTTGGGTGTTTTGAAGCGAGAACAGTCGGGGCTTGACTTGTTTCATAGGCTTTGCTACAAGTAGCAAAGAAGAATGACCTTGGCAACTCTAGCCTTGCCTTTGCTTTTCTTCTTCATTCCCTTTCCCTTTTAGACCATCAATATATTGCTATAGGGTTTCTTGATATTTTGTTCAGCTAGCTTTGAGCATCAAATGCAACTCGATATTGATTTCTCCATATTATTCATATTGTAGTTCATCACAAATTGTGAGTAACTCTCCGGTAATGAATTTAGGATCAAATCCGTAGCCAACTCTTGGCTTATGGGAAATCCGAGTCTATCAAGTCGGTCAACATAACCCTTCATCTTCAAAACATGAGGACTAAGTAACGCACCCTCAATCATCTTGCAAGAATGTAGGTTCTTGACTGTCTCGAACCTTTCTTGCCTAACTTGTCGTTGGAACATTTTCTTCAAATGCTATAGCCATGTCGTAGGCTTCCATTAGTTCCATGTCCTTCTAAAGTTCAGAACCATAGTTGCCAAAGATAATACATGCAACATCAATAGAATCGTTGACATGCTTACTATGCGCATCCTTCACAGCTTTTCGTAGCATTGGCCGGTGGGTCCTCGTGGATTAGAGCATCCAGACATACAACTTGCGTTCATGCTTAAGAACAATTCTCAAGTTTCAACCAATCAAGAAAGTTAGTCCCAGATAGCTTATCCTTCTCAAGGATGGATCGCATGACAGGGGATTATTGTTACTTGAAGAGGCCATTGATCTACAATAAAGATTATGCAAAGTTTATTTTAGTATAGAGGAATAGACTCCCACTAAATTAACAAACCTCCTAAAACGTCATCGTTTATTTAGGGGACTAAAATCCATATTTCACCTAATTCTATGACAAATATGGCATGAAACACAGAACTAGATTATTTAGGTAGGTAATGCTTACCAATTACATCTTATGTAATTTTTAGATCCTTTTATGAGATACGGACATCTTATGTCTTAGCATGTTTTATCTCATCATTTGCCTAAAGCTCAAAACTATTTTGATGGCTTTATTAAGTCTGACCATTTTAAACATTTAGGTAACTTTACCCAACTTGTCTCACCAAGATAACACAATACACCCAGCCTATGGCCGAAACTCGTATTAGTGTGATCGAGGCCTTGACAAGTGTTTAAAAATGGATGACATGAGACTTAAAATTTAATAGAGGGATTTTATTCTGTTTTAGTGAATTTTATGTAAACAATAAAATATCATATATTCTATTGATTTGTTCAATCACTAAACAATTTGGAAATTTCTATATTATTCACCAATAAAAGAATTTCCTTGCGCTAGGATTAGTTAGATTTAATCCCATTGGCCGGCCGGTCAATGCCAAGTGATGAGTTCACTTTGACCGGTCAATGGACGGGTACAGGGGGCAAAATCTGAGCCGCCCGCTTTTTTTTTTTTTTTTTTTTTTTTTTTTTTAGAAGACGGATCTCAATTCCGAAAATTGAAATTCGCTATAGAAAATCATATTTTTCGCTGATTTTACTATACTAAATTAACCCCTTAATTTATCCAAAATTAAGTCAATTAAAACATTTTTAATTAACCCGGGCCCACATCTAACTAATCATCTTATCCTAATCCAATTAGGACTAATCTTATCCTAATCCAATTAGGACTTATCTTATCCTAATCTAATTAGGACTAATCTTATCATAATCCTATTAGGACTAATCTTATCCTAATCCAATTAGGACTTATCTTATCCTAATCCAATTAGGACTAATCTTATCCTAATCCTATTAGGACTAATCTTATCCTAATCTAATTAGGACTTGAGATATTTGAATCCTAGCATATCACCAATAACAAGATTCTTGATATTTATCTCATATTCTAATTTGTTATCTATCTTTATAAAATAGAAACTTCATAACAAAATAGATATAACAATATAAATAATTAATTTCGAAAATTAATTAATTATAAATAAATAATTTCGAAAATTAGTTATTTGCAATTTCGGTCCTCATCTAGATAATCACAAATATGTCATTGAATCATGAACTACTATCCCAATCGAATCTAATCATATTAGTTTCGAATTAATATTCAACCTTATACAATTCAAGAAACGTAAAACAATGTAACCTAAATATGCATATTGAATTACAGAGATTTCATCCATGCATCAATGCACAAAGAATAACGATTATACCTAATGATTTCAATTAAATCACAAATATGTGTATCATATACACAAACGTGATAATAAATCTCAAAGAAAACTTATGTATATCACATATACATCAATTATCAACATGCTTTCGATCATATATCATGTATATATCGAAGAAAACATGCAATGAATTTAATGGAATCGAACTCGATGGCTCGATACCACCGTTGGGTTTTGGGGTTCATACGCAATGGAAATTACAAAACAATTTTGACAAAAACCCCAACAGATCCGAATCTAATTCCATTAAAAACGTTTAAACCATGAAAAACTTAATCATACCTCAATCGCAATATACCTTTCGAAGGTTGATCGATCTCTAAGGCGCCGCTAACGACGAACGCCTCTATCAGCAGTCCACACACGAACGGCGGCCGAGATTCGAAGTGCTAGCGTCGAGAGAATGTCAAACCTTTTGAATCTCTCCAAAACGATCCAGAGCATACCAAAAACCCTAAGTCGTTTCTTAAACGAAAAAGGAGTTTTGGCCTTTTGATCTTTTTGTTAGTGTATTCTAACTTAAAGCGTCTATTTATACAACTCTTGTATATAGACGTTTAAGTAAATTACACATATACCCTTACTTAAAGAAGTATAAGTGTAATACACCACAAGGACGTTTATGTCATGAATTTTATCACATAAAATTTGTTTTTCTGAATCGTCTTAAAATCTCGCAAAACCATTCTTAGTGTGCGACCCAATAGGCTCATACAACGTTGGCAGTGTACCAAAACATATTTTGGTATACAAGTCATAAGCGCCTCTAGCAAGACATTATGACTACCCAAGTCGTACGAATATCAAATCGATACAACCTAATCAATAGTGTATATAACATCCTTTTGTCACACGATATCCTTTTGATCAAACATAAGGCATGGAATTGTCATCCAACATGTTCAATCGTACTAGTCTCGATCTATAGGTAGATCGAAAACATCCAAGTGACATTGATCAATATCAATTCACTTAGACTAGGCCTTTTAACAAACCTAACACATCGAGGGATCCACTAGATATCTCTCTTTATATGAGAGGGACAAATTCTATCTCGATCACACAACTTCATCACATTGCTCACACAAGAACCAATCACAACCTTTATAATCGTCTGGTTAAAGACAACGTTTGATTGTGTCAAATCACCGTGTTCCTAATGTTGAAGTCTCTGTAATCTCAAGTCGTAGGACTGGAATATATACCTATCATGAGAAACAACTATGACTTAATCCATGTGATGTTCTCATAGCGGCTCGGTCCAAGACTTTGTTCCCTAACAAGTACTCGTGATCTTGATTCGTATCCCTATACGTATAATCATCATATGATCATCAATCAAGACTCACACTAGTCTTAATTCATTATAGTTCCCAGTATAATGATCGACTAGGGACATTTAGGATATTTATGTAAATACTCATGGATCTTATTATAATGTAAACATGCAAATTAATTATAATAAACAGCAAATGAAATCCTCTATTCTATTAACTAAAAGTATTCATAAAGACAGTTAATGGATTGACCTAGGGCACATGCCCCATCAAAGTGATATTGAACAATAGTATGCATTCTTTAAATCAAGCTCACACTCCCAGGCTTTTGCCTGCCATCATGCCCATGCCATATGACATTTCAAGCCCACGCTTCCAGGTCTACAAGCCTACCATCTAGCATGTCATCCAGAAGATTCTCTTGATAAACTTCATGTCACTTCATCTACAATACAGCAGATAAAGCAAACAGTGGACTACAGTAAATCAGATAAAGCAAACAATGGACTACAGTATAAAGTATTAATGCTTTTTATCTTGAATAATTATATTTGTAAATTATTGTGTCTTATGTCAGTATGTCTTTATAGTATGTTAGTCTTATCCGTAAATTATTGCATCTTTATGTCATGTCAGTATGTCTTTAAGTCGTTTCACATTATTGATCGTTCTCAACAAAGCATTTGCACTCATTATAAATAGCAAGGCTATCAATTGAGGAGATCATCGAGAAATAAGTGAAGCTTGAAAGTTGGTTTGAAAGATCGTTCTTGTGATCAGCTTGTTCTAGTGTTCAGTCTTGTATTCAGCTTAGTGATCTTGTATGTCTGTCCATGATTTGTGGCAATACAAATGCCACAAGATTTAACTTGCACTTTGTCAATGGAGAGGGGACGGTTCATCAAGGAAGTTAGATGGTCAATATTCTGGTCAATAGAACTCGAGACACTCCCTGCAGTCAGACTTTGGTAAGCAGTAGCATCAAGATCACCGTAAAGGCGTGACTCTTGTGTGATGTCCTCATATAGTCGTTTCATTTGGGCCGAAGTTTTATCTCGAATGTGACGCCCATACGCATTATCAATCATGCGTCGTTCTATGGGCGACCTGCCAACATAGAAGAAATGGGCTATGACCTTTTAAGACTGGCCGTGTTGTGGGCAACTAGTAATTAATCGCTTATAGCGATCCCAATATGCACCAAATGATTCACCTGACTTCATTTTAATGCATCATATATCCTTGACGAGCTAAACAACTCTATCCTAAAAAATGTATTCATTTAAAAATGCAGTTTTCATCTCATTCAAAGAGTTACTGCAGCCAAGCGGAAGGTAGAAAAGTCATTCATTTGCTTTGTCCTTAAGGCAAAACGAAAAAGATCTAAGCTTAACCATGTCCTCATCCATGTTGAAGGGTTTCATTGACTTGCAATTAGTCTAAAACTCCTTCAGGAAAGTAACGGGGTCTTAATTCTCGCCACCATGAAAGGATGGTAGGAGATGAATAAACCTAGTCCTCAACTCGAAATCTTCTGCATTATCCGGATTGTTAATGCAGAGAGGTTGTTGTACCAAAAGAGCTGAAGCTCTTAATTGGTGTGCCCCATAGTGATTTGGCAATTTTCAGCCATACTCAGAGGATTTCTGCCTTGTTGTTGCCTAAGTTGGGTCTATCTAATCCACCTATGAAATGTTCTCTCCGATTTAGGATCGAAAGGTAATAGTGAACCAGTCGATTTTGACCGAGTACGGTGTAGTAGCATAAAACTAAAAAAAAAAACTCAAAGTAAGGACTAAGTCCTCGGCAACGACACCAAAGTTTGGCCACATGTTGTGCATGCCAAATATAACCCGTAATCGAGTTACCAACCACAAGGGTGTAGTAGTGGTAAATACAGGCTCGAATCCACAGGACTTGAGTTTTACTCTAAGTTAACTAAAAATGAGGGGTTTAGAAAGTTTGAAGAAGCACTTAATTAAACTAGCAAAAATGAAAAACTCACAAAAGATGATATCAATGAGAGAAAATACCTAAGTCTATAGTTCCACAAGTAAGAATCAAGATTCAATGACATATCATGGTCCTTAATCTTTCCAAACAATCTAGATTAGCTATAGAAAATCGACGTCCACCATAAATTCATAATTCCCCTAATCTCGATAGCTAGGACATTCGTCATTAACTACTTCCTTAATTAATGTATAACCCTAAACATCCGCCAATAAGGTTTAACACACTAACCGCAATAATATGGATCTGTGGGAATACTAATAAAAAATAACCGAATAGTGTCTACTTCCGATTTAATCTAGATTTAATTGTTGTACTCTCAAGAACCGAAAGGTGTTTAATGCAAACGGGTGAGTGTTCGTCACTTTATTGGTCCAAAAGTACAATTACGAATATAATCGGTCCAAATAACTATAGATTGTCCACCTAAAGCATGCAATGGCCATATGCATACCCTAGATTTAAACCTTATTCCCTAAAATCAACAACAATGAAATAAAAAAAATTAAATTAAATTAAAATCATGGATCTCACAAGTTATGTCATGAATCAAGAATCTCACTCGTTTCCCCTCTGACCTAAGCGAAGATTGGTTTAGCCGGACATGGTCTTCACAATCACCAAAGAAGAAAAGATGTGTGGCGGCTCCAAAATCATGCAAGTCGACTCCTCTGATGAATACTCTCATTCCTAATATAAAAAACCACTAAAAATTGCTCTCTTAGGATGAGAGAAACTAATTTTGGGGGTTGGTCTCGTAACACATGCGTCGAGGAGCACATATGGCTGATTTTTTGCTCAAAAAGGGTTTTGGACACTTGGTAACATGTGATTGGTCCACCTGATGAAGAAACACCAACGTGACAGCGCGTGATAGGCCATGGAAGTTGTTGTGACGTGAGAAGCTGCTGGTGAGCTGTACTATTGACGACATGTAGACGAGTGACCTAAAGACGTGTGGCAAGCTGGTACGAGTTGGACAAATGGAAGGCTGACAAGTGGTGAGTTGGACGAATGAGCGACTGCCACGTAGCAGCAGATTGGGAAATCACACACATTGTGCATCATTCTAGGGATTGTGACAGCACGTAATTCGAGAAGATCGAACGCATGCGAAGCGAGTCACTTAATCGTGTCATTTGGTCTACTATCTCCTATTTTATCCATCAAGCACGCACGTAACTCAAGACAAATCGTCTAGCGTCCGATCAGTGCACGTAAATATAATTTAATATATATTTTAGAGACTTTTATATATTAAATACATTAAAATAAACTAATAAAAGCCTATAAATACCAACTTATCAGGCGACGTGATGTAACTCATAGCCGACGGACCCTATATCATTACTGTTTAGTCATGTGTCAGTTTCATATCGTTTAATTAAAGTACCTTATAACATGATTCATTTTCAACATAGTTGTTATTATTATGTTTTCAGATATTTGTTGTATATTTGAAAATATGGATAAATGTCTCTCAGTGTTACTTTCTATTTTCTCGTACTCAACGTCTTTTTTATGACGGTAGGTGCAGATTCATCGATAGCATACCAAGCAAAGAGAATATCGACAACTACCTCTGAGACACTGGAGTGTTGCTACATCTAATGTTGTAGGTTTTTTTTTTAGTTTTTTTTATGACTTTTATATGTGTCTTTTATGTAATTTTGAGATTGTATATGTGGGTTGAGAGATAATTTCCCCGGTCAGACTCATCTTAATATATTATTATCGTTGTTCTGGTTTGTACCCGCATGTTATCGTTGTTTTTTGGTTTTTCGCACATTTAGGATTTTTTTAATTGTTTCTGCTAATTTATTATCACTTATGTTGGATAATGTTTAAGTTATAAAAGTTTTAATTAACTCTGAATTATTAAAGGATAAGAGAACAATATGTTGCTTATTTTTAAAGTTTGCTAGTTTGGAGAAAAGTTTGAAAAGGCTGACTAATACGTTGTTAAGTCTTATATGGCTTATGATTTAGGCTTAATGATGGGATTAGGCCGCGCGATACCCTTATTTGAAAAAAGGGTCATCACAAACTCCTCATAAGGTGAAATTGTGCTTAAAGACAAGCATAAACATCACAGTGGCATCTACATGGAAACATATTTCATGGAAGTATCAGACAAAACTGAAGTTTACTCTTTTAGAATCTTGTCAAAGTTTGGCAAGATGTTTTAAGGCTGAGCAACAATCATATATGTTCAATCCAAGGAACAATTGTATCATATATATATTGTAAAGGTTATATTTCTTGATTATAGGAGTCATGAGTTTTTTCTATCTTTTTTTGTCTATTATCAGTTGTCTATCTTTTTAGTAATGTGTATGATATAGTTCAATAGTGTCCTTTTCTTTCATCTTACTTAGTGCTTAGCCTTGTATATTTCTTCATCCGATCATATATGTAAGTCGTTTAAGGATAATGCACGAGATTTAAGAAGTCCTTTAATTACATCTTAATATTACTATATCACTCCTCATACTACATTAATTATAGTAGTAAGTTATAAGACAAGTGCATCAATTCCCTATTTATTGCAAGGGCAAAATAGACAAAATGAATAAAAAAAAGTGAACCACTTACATTTTTTTTACAAGATAACTTTGCTAGAACGACTTATATATAAGACCGGAGGGAGTATGTCGTATGTGTCTCTAATTAACAAAACCAAGGTCTTCACTTAAATATAATTTTCTAACTCTGTAAGTAATATGGTGATAGATGAAATACTTACAAATTCAAGTTGTCAAATTTCTTTTATCATTACACTTTTTTAGATAATAATAAATCTTTTTTATTTCATTTTAAGTTTTTTTAAAAGGCTTTTTTTTTAAAGTTAGATTGACCTTATACAAAAATATATATTGATAGATGAAATATTTTATTTTAGTGAAAATAGATGAAATATTAATATTTAATATGTTCATCATCACCACTAATTTGTTTATCATTATATTTTTACATTTATAATGTCCTTAGATTATATCTTATATTTATAAATTGTTCAATTTAATAAACATATATTATTACTTTAATTTAATTTATGTACATAGGGTGTGTAGCACGTATATATATATACATTATTATTGTACTATCATTACAAGAGATACATGCGTGGATGAGAAAATTACAGTCGTACAACACATATTTTTTAAAATTAGTAAAATAGGATATGTTTTCTTTTTTATTCATTAAATAGGGTATTCTGGGTTATGAGAAAACGTTAATTGTTGGGAAAAATTGCACCATTTTACTTTACACAAATATGGTATTCTGGGTATTTGTGGCTTTGATTATCTGACCATCGATATTATGTTGACGAATTTTTCCTTTTTCATTATTAAGTCATAACTAAAAACTATTTTCTATCAAGTTTGTTGAAATACTAGTATTTATATATGTAGCCTAAATTGATCATGAGAGTTTTGGATTACTACAATAATAGTGATTTTAGTTTTCATTGTTCCTCTCATCGGTCTCTCTATCTCTATCTTGGTATTCACAATTTGGATAGTTTGCATGGGTTAGGGGTAGGGGTAGGGGTAGGGATAGAGGTTGTATAGTTTACAATTGCATGAATTGCATTTTTTCAAAAGGAGTTAACAATGTACCTTATGATTTAAACAAATTACTCCTTTTCAAAATGAGTAATTCATACAATTTATGTTTTGGATAAATTACTCATTTTCAAAATGAGTAATTTATGCAATCGACACAATTTTAGTTTTCCAAAAGGCGATTTTCATAGGGAACGAAAATTGAGCCTACCGATTGATGTCTTCCCATAACATAGAATACACTATTTTTGTCATTTAAAAGAACCTTACCTATTTGTTGAATTAAGTAAAACCACATTACTTTTTTATTTACTCCCTTTCAACCATCCATTGAATTTACTATTTTACTCTCGAATTAAGTCATTTAACATTCACTTAAATTTACTATTCTACCTTTAATTAAAGGTTTTCTTGCTTTTAAATTCAAATAGTTATAATTAGTTACAAAAAATCAGAATAAAAATAAAGTAATATATTTTTTAGAATATAAAAATAGATTATTAGATTAATTAATTTTCTATGAGCGTGCGTAGTACGCTCCATAAACTATATGTATATATACACTAGTTTCAAATTAATTTAAATTTGAAAATAAAAATAAAATAATTTAAAAAACTCAATAAATTCTCAAAATATAATGTAGTTCTCAATGTTTATTTATTATTATAAGAATATAATCATAAATAAATGGAAGCTCATATTTTTAATATAGATTCAATCTATTTATAGAATATGATACAATTGAGTGATTGCTACAATTGAGTGATTGCTACCTTTTTTGTAACAATTTCTAGCAGCAAGTCGAAATAGGCTTCATGGTATTCTTGAATACAAGTATTTGATTTTTAAGTTTTTTAGTTTTCTTATATATAGAAGTATTTAGCTTAGCTTCTCAAATGAATACATTTTGTTAAAGTATACAATATAATTTGACCTTGAACTTCGTTGATCTCAATGGTGATATTAGACACAATTGAAGTTATGATACTGCTTAAGAAAGCTCTATAAGACTAAACTAATTAGGAAAGAAAAGCTCTCAAGCTCTACATGCTTTTGAGGTTCTTGATTAGAGAAGAACTCTATTTTGCCTATGTGACGGCCCTAGTTTCACAATTCTAAACTGGGCCCCACCCGATCTAGACTTACGTGGACCCCCGAGCCCACTCTCTGAGTCATGCAAGCCTAATTAGCCTTCATTTATTATTTACCATTTATCAAGCAATTAAAGTTGAGTTCATCAATTTGTGAGTTATCATAGTTATAGCGGAAGCAATTTAAACCTCAAACTAAATGAAAACATGAAAGACACAAGTTAAAACAACTTAAAGTATGGGAAATCCGAATATGTATATCATCATCAATGAACAGTCAGATGAGAGTAAACACAAAATAAACATGCTCAAAATATGTCAAAAACTCAAGTCCCAGTGTTGTAAAATAAGTATATCTAGTAATACAAAAAAATCATCTATGTCAGACAAATGGAAAGAACTGCTCCGGTATCCTCAAATAATATCTCTAGCTGTGGAGCCTTCCCCTTGCTGGACTGTGGATCTGCATTCCATCAAACACAAAAATGACAAGCCCAGGTAAGTAACGCCAAGCAGGACATGTATACAACATTTTGAAATAAATAAATCAGTCTAATTCATGCAGATAGAAAGAAAAGAACATGGAACATATAAATATAAAAGACAATAAATAATTCAATCGATATGTGAGGATCCGGAATACGAAAAATGAATAGCAAGGAGTCTCGACCAAAAGGTCGTTGAGTCACGACAAAACCCAGCTGACTCGGGTTAGATATGAGACACACCCTACCGACCCTAACCATTGCGACTATGAGATATCCACAAACCCAGATAAGTGCCCCCAACGTACACTCAATTGGAAGATATCAACGGCGTACATATAAGAGCTTATATCACATATAATTAATAATAATGACTTACTTGCCAATGAACCACTCAACCAATAGAAATTTCAAAAGAAATGATGAACATAGCAATAACAACAAATTTAAAGCTCAAGAAATAACTGTAAAATTTCCTAGCTGGTTTACTTACCTGTATCCAAGCTAAGACGCACTCAAATCGGCTAGACATACTTCCAAATCCATACCCAATACCCGACACAAGTAAACTATGCCCCTTATAATCATAAGGGCAAAGTTATATTGTGTTAGAGCCTATTTGAGATATTTGAGACTTTTAAATCCCAAAAATTGCGCAACTTAGAAAAATCTTAGTGGTGGCACACTTTTCGAGGAAATATTTGTTGGTGTAAAAACTTTCGACAACGTCCACAAATGTTTTTCCCAATTTTCTTAACTTTTTCTAATTTTTTCCATTTTTTCCATTTTTTCCTGATTTTCTTGAATTTTCCTGATTTTTATTAATTTTTTTGTTATTTATTAATTATTTTCCTTTTTTTTTAATATATTTGGGGCCCTTTTGGGCTTATTCCCATTTTCCTGAACCGGCTCGGTTCAGTTACTGGGACGGGCTTGCCCAGCTCGGCCCAGGGCCTCCCCCTCATAAATTCCTCCTCTTTTTTAAACGAAAGAGAGGAGAGGAAACAAACAGAGGCGTAACGCCTCTGTGTTTCCTTTTTTTTTTTTTTCTTCTTCTTCAACTTCAAAGCACACCAATAAGATGTATAATCAAACTTTACACCCAATATTAACTCACCCAAAATCAACAACAACAACATCAAATTCAAGAATTCACAAAATTGCTCAAATGATATTAATGGCGATGGAGAGGTACCTAGCTTGATGTTTTTGCAAGTGTGATCACCACCATTTCTCCACCCTCACTGGTTGCTCTTCTCTTTGCTCCAACACCCCATAAATCTCTCTCCTTTCTCTCCTCGTTCCTTGCCCAAAACGTTGTGAGTGAGTGAGGGAGTGAAATGTTGAGTTTTTATTATTGGATAAATATTGAAACATAGCCACACATTAATTTGGGACTGAGGCTATGTTATTGTTGTTGTTGTAGAGCCACACATCCATTTTGCACACGTGTCTCGAGGCATGTCTAAGGAACCATCTTCACTCAATTATTAACCAAGTTATACACAAATGACTCACAAGTTAACTCTGCTGGCCTCTTGATTTGTCAATGCGCGTCTCGAGATACATCATGTGACCAATTTAATTTTTCACTAACTATAGACACATTAATGTTTACATTTAATGTGACCACATTAGCCACCAACATAAATTCAACATTTGTCCAAAATAATTTTGCTTACCTTATATGTTGCTACTTCGGTCCCACATCGATACGCGACTCGAGGTACGCTCCGCTCGTCTCGACATCGTTATGCCCCGCGTGTACCTTACCCGCACATTACCAAATTTCATTAATTTAACTTGTTCAACCTTTGGTATAATAATTAATACAAGCATCAAACAAAAATAACATACCTCGGTGTTGACTCCCAAGAGTTGAACATGTGTATCACGACAAGTGGGTCCCACATACGACTCTGAAATGACACGTGACATGATGTAGATTTTTAGGATCGTTACAGCCTCCCTTAAACTGAATTAGTATTTCATCTCGTGCGCCTCCCTTTATCTTCCCACATGCAGTCACCTTCGATCCTTGCTCAAACAAATTAGTTTCAACATTAAAAAAATTATTTAGCATTGCAAGGGAGAAGCTAAATGAATTTTTAAACTTTTCGCTTCCTTACCTTATCTTAATGTTATCAAGAACATGTTCCAATTCACTCCAAGCACACCATACTGATTTATTCTTGTAGAGAAACATATATGTCGCTTCATGATTTTTGGTATTTAATTAATCTGTCTAATGTTCTTTAAGGCTCGAGCATCAAAGAAGTTTCACCTTCTTTTCCAAATGAAGGAAATTACTATGAAAACTAATTCTCAAAGGTTATTCTCACTATTCATAATTATTATAGAGCTAACTAAAGTTGTTTATCGATTCGCATTCCTTATATTTATTAAGAAAAAAAAAACAAAGAAAAAAATCAAATAGTTATTTCCTTAAATCAAACTATGTTTTCGTTCAGCTAGCGGTGATGATAAAGATGGTTTAATAACCTAAAACAATCTATGGTAGATTGAGCTAATTAGGAAGGAATAAAGACTCCATGACTACACCTAACCATGGTGAAGGCGTAGTTACAAATCATAGAATTTATTGAAATTTTAGGAAGAAATGCAAATGTAAGAGAAAACTTCAAGTGCATCTTCACACTTCTTTTCCAAAGATGATTGCACAATGTAGGATACTTGATTACGGGTATAATCTTGAACCTCATACTAATTTAGAGTTAAGAAACAACTTAACCAAACTTGACTCAAATATCTGAGCCTCTTCCAATTGCCAAGGGACTACTATAGTCTCTTCAAAATAAACATAAATTCTATCAACTTAACAATAATGATCCATGTTATTAAGTGTATCTATCATCTATTCTTTCTTCTATTATAGACAGATAAATGTAATAGTTGCCCAACAGGTACCTTCGCTTTTTCAACTTTACTAATCACACATAAGATAAAGCATCAAATTTTAATATGTATTGTTTAATAGTAGTCTAAATGTCCTTCACTTTTGGCTTAGCATTTATTCAAACAGTTGGTGGCCATTGCTATTTTGTACTTTAAAGTTGGAATTTGGATAGTTGTAACATCTGAAAAAACTTGTAGATTCCAAATTAACATCAACAATCACACAAACATTATTGAAACTCAAAGAGATTTTATTTTTTTGATAAGACTCAGAGAGATTTTATGAAGATTCCAATTTGCCATAAAAATGACACCAAACATTAATAGTTGAAAATCAGAGTTGCGCATTAAAAAATGAATACCTGCGACATGATGATAACAATTTCGACGAACATGATAAAGAAGGTAGACTGTGACTTACTTTGAGGGATTGAAGATAAAGAGAGCTTTGAGAGAACACCAACATCAGATGTACATAGCACATTAATTTATAACGACAAAGTTGTTGAGGAAGAGGGATTGTTGACGAAATAGAAGTTCAAATTGTTCGAAAAGTAGATAGGGAGATGATGTTTGCAGAAGAATAAAGAAGTTCAAATTAAAGGAGACAAATCGAACTTGTTATTGAAGAATGACTATGCATAGAAAAGACAAAATCGAAGATAAGAAGGACACGAACATGCCTAAGAATAATGGCACATGAATCCTAGAAGGGCAAAACTGTGAGTTGTTGGGATATAACATTGTCTCATGAATCAAAGAAAGCGAAAGAGATGGTTGGATTACTAGAGTTGTTGTGGAAGAGGAGAAAACTCAAAAGGAGGAGAAGAGAAGATGGAAAACTCAAAAATATGACTTGAAGATTGATAAGGTAAAATGTGTTGTAAATTAGATGACCCTTTAACCAAGTTTATGAATGATCACATTGTCAAGCATGACTCTCACATTAAATTGTAACATCAAGCATGACTTCTATATTGAATGTAACTTGTACACTCTACATAACTTGTATTCAACTCTAATGTATAATCACTTATTCAAGTATTGTCATGTAACTTGTAATCCTCTCCAATGTACACCAAGTTGAATGAAAACTTCTCATTCCAACTATCTCATTTCTTCTCTTCTCCTTTGTAGTAGTAGTTTGTAGTAGTAGAAGTTCTTAGTCTTCTATTTTCCTTCTCTAGTTCTTAGCAAATCTCAAATCAATTCACAACACGTTATCAGCACGAGTTTGCTCTAGCATTAAGGAGATCTTGAAGTTCAAGAAGGCTTGTAAAGGAGACAAAGTTAGGAAGGTATAACTTTTGTTATTTAAATAAGTTCAATTTATTTATTATCATGGTTGCTTCCTTTTATTCATGCATCACTTCTATATGCATAATTTATTCATATACTATATATTATAACGTCACCGATTGCAAAAGTATGCTTTGTAGTTGCGTTTGTATGATCTTCTACATCATAAATCAAAAGTCAATGTGTGACATGTAGTTGTTCTCTTAAAACTACAAACGATTAGTTATTGTTCTATTCTTGATTTTATAATACAAATAATGTTATAAGTTTGAGTTGACAATGAGTAAGCCTTGTCCCCGGTAAAGCTAAACATTGAAAGGGAGACGGGTTATCCCGTTCGAGGAGGTATGGTATTAAGTAGACTATGTCTCGCCACCCAACCTGGAGGTTGTCCCACCAACTCATACGAATAGTACATTTGATTATTAATGAATCAAGTTGTGAACATATACTTAATCACATGTTATGTTTTTTACATAAAAGAAAAGAGAAAATTGTTTTATATTACATTTACTTTCAAAATATTAATCAACCATAGTTGAATTTGTTACCTTATTATAATTCTTGTCATGATAATTAGATATTACAAATTATGAATAAAGCTAGCATCTATGCAAGACTGTATGTTATACATAATCATTTGCCAATATCTCTTTAGAGGTTTGAAAAGTGAGTATTTCATATATATTTTCACCCTATAGAGTTATATATATACATACCAAAAGGGTAATGCTTCAAAAGCTCAAAATGAGCGGCTGAGTCTCATGCTACAAAATTTAATCAGTCAAATATTAATTATAATTCCACAATTTTAATTACCTCTATGTTGAGGCTATGTGGAAATATGACTAATGAGACAATAAAAATAAGGTCACGTGATCCGTCTCGATTTATTGCTGCAACAAATATCTAGTGCGCACGTCAATCTAATAAATATTAAGGATTGATTTCTTGTCTCATGGTAGCTGAGTAAAATAATGAGATATTATAAATATAATATCGCTCACGTCCAATTAGTTCGGCTTCAAATTAAGAAGCATATGTTGCATATAATGATCATGATCGCAATAATAAATTTATGGACGTGGAAAAGGTGAAAATATAAGGTAAATGTCGTATTGACAATTCCTCCAAAATTGGAACAAAAGTGGTGCATCACTACAAAGGGCAAATAATTATTGACAATGAGCGCTCATAATTGTGACATTTTTTGGTCATATATGAAAGGCTATTTTGTCTAAATATTGTCATATATATACCTGAATATTTTTGTGACATTTACCATGCCTTCAAAATCAAAGGCAAAATATTATGAATTTTATCATTGAAAATGGCTCGATAAAACAAGCACATCGAGATGTGTTTTAATCGTGACCTAACTATGGGCGATGAGTTTATGTCTTATGTATCATGCTAAATGCATGTACATTATAATATAAAAGTGAATATTTTTCGAATTCGAACTTAGCGTAGGCTAATGTTCAGACAATATCTAATATAACAATTTTATGTCTTATTCAGAAGAAGTCTACTCAGAATAATAGAAAATTTATCTATATTATTTAATCTGAGTATAATATTTACGGCTTTAACTTCTGAAATATATAAGACACATTAAAATGAATGTCGTTATAAATCAAATGACATTCATAATGTGGAAATATCTATTTGATTATCCATAATCATCAATAATGCGAAAATATCATAAATTTGCACGGACATCCTTTATCGAACTGGATTTTTTTCAGCTGGAGATTATCTCAAGGCAAATCAATAGGAGACGTATATTGATTTACTCTCCATTAATCATATTGTAAGATGCCTTGAATCCCTAATAGGAAAATTATTTATAGCAAGTTTTGCTAATCGTCACTTTGATGAAGCAGTTTTCCCACCATTATGGGGAGATATAAGCCAATTATGACGTGAAATTGATTGAAACGCATCAAATTACATTAAATTTGTTATATTATGATCCATGTATAAATTAATATGAACTCGAAGTTCAAAGGATCATTCAGTAGTAACAAAGTTATGAATCAATTACTTGATGCAAGTACTATATACAAAAAGTGACAATCATATGCTTCAACATTAAATGGTTCATATAGAAAACGATGTCCATGTGCAACAAAATGCACAAAATGTCTCACCCATGTGAACATGAGGGGGAGAATCAAAATGAGTTATTGGTTAATGTATTGCACTATTTTTTCCCTTTGCTATGATTTTATCTCAATGGGTTTTCTTTGCAAAGGTTTTTAATGAGGCAATTCTAACAATATTCAAACTCTTTATCAAGGTTGATTAGTGTATTGCACCATTTTCCTTTCGCTATTGGTTTGATCCCATTGGATTTGCCTAGCAAGATTTTTAAAGAGGCAATCCTAACATTATTATACTCCGTATAAAAAATTTATGAGAGCAATGTACTCTTTTTCTATACTAGATTTTTTTCCCACAGGGTTTTTCTAGTAAAGGTTTTAATGAGGCATATATATTCTCTCAAAGTGTATCAATGTGTTGCACTCTTTTCCTTAGCTTTGGTTTTGTCCCACTGGTTTTCCTAACAAGGTTTTTAATGAGGCAATCAATAATATTATTGTAACGGCCCACTTTAATTAATCCCGATTAACCGGCTAATTACAAATTAATATCATAAGCTCAGACCCACGTGGACGTCGTGGGAAAAGTTTATGACACGCCTAATCGGGAAATATGTTATTTTTGTATGGCAAGTACTTAATTATTTTACTATTATTTAATAATTCGTGCCGCGTTAATTGAGAGTTATGTTTGGTCGCGTTGTACGTGTGTAGTGACGAGAGTGTGTGACATCGCGGAGTGCGCGTAACTCGAGTATACGGGGTAGTATGGGTTTGAGTTGTCACATCAATCACACATCACATCACACATCAAATCAATCCATCCCTCATCATGCTATTATGTCTTTTTCCCTAAAATTTTTAAAAAACATTTCCTTTTCTTTTAAACTGGAAGAGATAGAAAGAAAAGAGGGGAGACAGAAAGAGAGAGAGAGAGAAAGAAACAAAGAAGAGAGAGAGGATGGAGGGAACTCCCATGAGAGCGATCAGAGCGCGCGCGGGCAAGCGAGGAGTGGTGGAGACGATCTGCAGGCGGCAAGAACAGGAGAGATGACGGACAGGGATGGCGGCATGCGACACGACGACACGAAGGCGCGGGGAGGTGGCGCGGCGTGGAACGAAAACGACGCGACTGCGAGCGGCCGGTTCAAGCGCGCGGACGATCCAGCAAGAAGGCGCGGTGAGTCGGCGAGGGCAACGCGCGCGCGGCCAAGGCGCAAGGCGGCAGCTCTCCAATGGCTCCGATCGCAAGCACGGACGTGACGCCGGCAAGCGCACGTCGCGAGAGGCGATGGATGGCGAGAGACCGTGGCGCGGGAAAAAGAAGAAGAGAGGAGGGAAGAAGAAAGAGGCGCGACGCCAGGCAGCAGCACGCAGCGAGATGGCGCGACGCGACGAGCAGCGCAATGCAGCGGCGCCAGGCAGCGGCGAGCAATGCGGAATGATGCGATGAAGCGACAGCCGCCAAGGCGGTGTGTCTGCGATCGCGGTGTCTCGCGTGATTTCGACAGCGGCGTCGGCGCGGTGGCACGTTGTCGAACCGATCGAACCTTGACGAGAGATGCGATTCGACGAAGTTCGACGACGAGATAAAGGTGATGTTTATTTCAACTAGTTTAGTTGTGATTGAAATGACTTAAGTAAATTAATTGTTATGAATGGACACCAAGGACTTAGGCTACCGTAGTCGAGTGTCGGACGCATATCTCGAGACGTGAGCGGGACGTTTTTGAGAGATATTTGCGATCTATTGAGGTAAAACGAGAAAGTCAGTTCAGAATTTACTTATTTTTCCTGTAAATTATTTTTTTCACATTACTTTGCGCCAGTTCAGTTTGCATGATTACTCTATTCCCGCGTGTGTCTGTATGGTCGAAGGGACGGTGTGACCCTTTCCGCTTTTTCGATCCGATTGTTGCTACGGTGTTGGTCATACCCTAGACTACGCGTGAGATTTCTCGGCGAGTCGATGATCTCGAGAGCGAGTTGACGTGAGGCCCACCTCCGTCACGATTTCCTCTCTTTTGAGGCGTTGGGCGAAGTCTACCTTCCGACCAACGAGTTCCTCATTTCGACCGTGAAGAGGGGGTGCGATTTCCTCACCTCCAGGGCCTTCTCGGTTTAGTATTTATGTCCCAGGGGCTCGACAACTGTACACCACACTCGCGTTCGTATTCTTGATTATCTCACGACTTATATTCATGCTTTACATTTCTGTTCATTTATTTTATATGCATGAATTGTAGCCGTTTTCTTGGATTTCTTGTGAATACTAACTGAATTTCTTGGGATTTACTCACCCGAAACTTGTCATTGCCTTTTTGGTGGCGAGTTGCAGGTCCTACGACGAGCCGGGGAAAGACGGTGATTGGCGACTACCTCTGATTTGGAGCGCCTCCACTAGCTTACTCGTAGGTGTTTGTATTTACGTATATATATTTTCTTGGGATCTTTTTGAGAGACTTTTACCTGATACATGTATATCGACACTTATTATACATCTTGTCGCCTTAAATGATATACATGGTATCATTTTGCTGGGTTTCCACTCCATAGGTTGTTAATTAATGCATAACTTATTTACATTAATTATATGCATATCATTAAGACTTCCGCTATTAAAAATAACATGAAGAGAATCAAAATAATTAAATTAAGTTATAAAACTTTATAACTTGGTATATTTTGCTAAAATAATCATTTAAGCATCAAAATTTACTAAGTTGGAGTATTAGGTGGTAAGTTCGCGGGCCGTCATAGACAGGCGTGCAGGTGACTTGGCATGGTTGGTGACGTGTCCGGCAACATGGCGGTCCCCGGTTTGTCTCGGAATTTGGGGCCGTCACAGTTGGTATCAGAGCAAGAGTTCGAGGAACCTCGGAAAATTAACTGAAAGAGCATAAGACTTAAAAAAAAATATTTATATGTGAAAACCCGATGTACTTGCCTTAGAACTTTAGTTGGGAAGCGAACATGGGACGGGAAGTGCCAAGGCTTATACGTTATATATTTTGATGTGTAATAGTATATATGCGTATACGAGGCTGATACGACGTTCGCGATTTGCAAATTCAACATGGATGGACGACCAGTTCTTCATACGGACGATAGAGGCCACGGAGCGGCTCGACACTGTCAACTCGGATCAGATATTGTGCGACACGCTCGCACTCCATAGTTTGCAGCTCGAGGAGATGTTCGATTGCTTCGAGCGCATGCAGCAGCAATACCGACCTCTGCCACACTCGTCACCGCCACTACTATAGAGCAGACACTTGTCGCTCCGACTGTTCCGGTGACCCCGCCCACGACCACTACTATCGAGACACTACCGGCAATCACTACACCATTGACTACGCCGACCATGGCACCGACACTGATTCCATCACAAGAGATCACATTCGAGACCTCCTTACTAGCTGAGGCGAAGTTGATTAAGGAGTTCGTTCATTTTCAGCTAGGCTACTATTATGGAGGCGGTGACCTAGAGGTAACTGGGAAGTGGATCATTTCACACGAGGAACTTCAAGGACTTTTGAGGATTCACGATGGCATACGAGCTAGGATTTCCCCTATGCATCGGGAGATATGTTGCGTATATGGTGGACCGCCCATATGCCTAGCTCACGGAGAGCCGAGTACTTGGCGAGTTCAAGAAATTCTTTTATGATCGATATCCCGACCAGAGAGATTGGGGGCGGGAAACCACGCGCGACTGGGGAGGGGAGGAGTTCTTGGCCGATGGTCTTGACCCACTGTCGCAATACATTGGAGATTCACATACCCGCTTACTTTTGCGATGGATGACTGCGAGGTGAGCAACTTCAGACCCACGTTTTATTCGATGACTCCGACCAGAGAGTGGATTGGGCGGAAAAATTTACGCGCGTTCAAATAAGAAATGGATGTAGTGGGTGGTCTTGACCCACTCTACCTGGGGGTTCAAGCGACCTGCAAGGTCGGAGTGAGACCTGCGAGGTGGGGTTAGACCCACGAGGTAGGAGACCGGCGAGGTAGGACTGGCCCTTCACAAAATTAAATTATTAGTTCAAATAATAAATGGATGGAGTAGGTGGTATTGACCCACTCTACCTGGGGGTTCAAGCGACATGTGAGGTCGTTGTGAGACCTGCGAGGTGGGATTAGACCCACGAGGTAGGAAACCGGCGAGGTAGGACTGGGCCTTCACAAAATTTAATTATTAGTTCAAATAATAAATGTTTGGAGAGGGTGACGTTATATCATTTTAAACCTAGCCACATGATAGGTGAGTTGAGCCAACACATACGTTATTCTCGACATGGCTACCGAAGGTAAGATGTTACCATAACCAAATCGGCATAGGATGCCTATTTTAGATTGGCAAACGATAATTGCCGAGAATGTTTATGTAAGCCATGACTTTCCAGCTCAGTGCGCCACCAGTTTGAATACTGCAACAAGTAAGGAAGGGCAGACTAATGCGAAGTTAAATTATTAGTAGAAACAAATATTATCACACCTATTGGTGTCTTGTCGAGATTAAGATTTTAAGGATTACTTCATGCATACTGCCGGTTATGAGTCAAGACATCCTATTAGTTTGTACACTTTAGGGAAATGATATATGCAAGATAGGAATGACCTCTTTCTGAGTTGACACATATAAGGTGTGTAGTACGATAGTTGACATTGTTAGTGAGGTATAGCTTATAGAAAATCATTCATGATGGCAAAAAAAAATGTCTAGCTTATGCTACACAATCCACTTTAGTGATCGTCAGATCGACGATTAGGAACATGTGAAAGACATGGGACAAATAGGTTTTTAGTAGACTCTATGGAAGCATATAGTGTTGAGATGACTCTGAACTACATGAAAGCAAGTACGGACTCATTTAGCTTCGGCCAGAGCGCTGGAGTAGTCTTACAGAAATAGCAGTTCGAGTAACTCCACTATAGTGCCATGATTTGTTTGCGGTCCGTGAGGTCAGTGGGGCCACACTGCCACTTATTGGATTGGGAACAAGTCAAATACGAGCCGAAATAGAGTTTGCAAATATATTTAAGGTCGAAATGACCTCAAGCCAACCTAAGGAACAAGCTGTTCCGAAGTTTTCACGAATCCAAAATTGACTCAATCGTAATAGATTTTGCACTTGTGATTAGTCCGACCCAATCCGCAGAACGTTAGGGATAATGCCCTAAAGGGACATGGAAAGCCTTGAAAGCTCAGTGATTTAAATCGAACTAAGCGCGTGCGAGTCATTAGTTTCGAGAAAAAAATAGTTGTGTGGCGAAACAAGAAAGATTTAGGTGATGTATTATGACTAGATTCTTAAACAGTGAAATAGAAGATTCTAGGTACGCGTTAAAGATGGAGAGTTAAGTTTTAACTCTGGAAGTCCAAGAGACGAAGTTGGAGTTAGTAGATTAACTATTGTTGTAAATATTAGCTCTGACATCCTGGTAGGAAACAGAAGAAGCGGAGTGTCTACAGATCTAAAATCTATCCATGCACGACTCTTTAGAGAATCAATAGAAGCAAAGGTCGACCTTACCATTCGAGTTATTGCACTTTTAGACCCTTGTATACGAGAGGTATGACCTAGTTAGGCATACGCTACAACTAAGGCATGAGGACGTACGTTTCAACTACATTCGAGAATCTAAAACACGGCTTTATATGAAGTTAAATATATGGAGTTTAGAGCGTAGTTCAATTGGAAAATCGTGCTTGTTTAGCATCGAAGAAAAGCTTTGAACACCTTAAGTATGATAATAAAGCAAAATGACGAAGAAGTGCCTAAAAATATTTTCACTATGATCGAGTAACTTGACATGTTTTCGGGTAGGACATAATCGGAGGTGGTGGGTTGCATGGTTGCCAACATAAATGACAGAAGAGCGGAGATATCGCCCTGAAAGCTTTATTTTTGTGTCAGATTGGCAAGTACCTTTATCTCAATAAAACACGATAACCTCCAGATTTGGATACAAAGGTTAGCATATAAGTCTAGGGCGCCCAATTGTAGTCAAGCGACATGTGAAAAGAACATGATTTGTGTGAGCACTTAAAATGATATTTAATAGTCGCTCATTGGTTAAAGATTTGAAATTAAGTTAAGGCTTTCAAGTAAATACCAGATTGATGTCTTATACGATATTAGATTATACCGACAAGTTGAGTCGGGATGGTGCCTCGAGATGCACGGGGTCACACAAGTGGATGATTTGATTTATTTGAAGGTTTCTCCCTTGAAGGACCTCATTGAGGAAAGAAAGTCTATTGTGCGAAAACGATACTCCACTTGTTCCAAGGTAGAGATCGAATTAAATCTAAATTTCGGGACGAAATTCTTTTTAGTTGGGAAGATTGTAACGGCCCGCTTTAATTAATCCCAATTAATTGATAAATTACAGATTAAGATCCTAAGCTCGGACCCACGTGGACGTCGTGGGAAAAGTTTATGACAAGCCTAATGGGTGAAATATGTTATTTTTGTGTGGCTAGTGTATAATTATTTTACTATTATTTAATAGTTCGCGCCGCGTTAATTGAGAGTTTCGCTTAGTCGTGTTGTGCGCATGTAGTGACGAGAGTGTGCGACGTCGCGGATTGCGCGTAACACGGGTGTACAGGGTAGTATGAGTTTGAGTTGTCACATCAATCACACATCACATCACATATCAAATCAACCCATCCCTCATCATGCTATTTTGTCTTTTTCTCAAAATTAAATAAAAAAAATTTCTTTCCTTTTAAACTGGAAGAGAGAGAAAGAGAAGAGGGGAGAGAGGAAAGAGATGAGAGAGAGAGAAGACAACAAGAGAGAGACGTGAGAGAACTCGGTCGAGAGAAAGAGAGAGCCCGACGGAGCGGCGGAGCGACAGACGCGGCCGCGGCGGAGATGGCGGACGGCCATCGACGCGACGGCGCCAGCCGCGAGGGCGGCGACGACCGTGGCGAATAACGGCTCGTGCGGCGACACAAACGGCCCAGACGTGGAGAGGCGGCGCGCGGACGGACGGACGAAGCGGTGAGCCTGGCAGGCGCGCGCGCGCGCAGGCGCGCGCGGCGGCGCTCAGCGACGGACGACGGACGTGGCTCGCGGCGAAGACCAAGGCAAGGCGAGGACCGGATGGCGAGGAGAAAGGAAGAGAGGAAGGAAGAAGAAGAGGCGCGCGCGCGCAACAACGTGCGAGGAGACGCTCTGCGACGGCGCGCGACGATGGCAGCAGCACGCAAGCGATGTCAGCAGCAGCAATGGCGGCCGCATAAGCGAGCGCAGCGGTACGCGCGCGACAGCATTGCCGCATGCATGGCGGCTGCGATCATGGATGATGAGCGATTTCTGCGCTTCGGCTGCAATGGCGTCAGTGCGCGTGCGCGTTGTCGACCGATCGAACCTTGACGAGAGATGCGATTCGACAAAGTTCGACGACGAGATGAAGGTGATTTTTATTTCAACTAGTTTAGTTGTGATTGAAATGACTTAAGTAAATTAATTGTTATGAATGGACACCACGGACTTAGGCTACCGTAATCGGGTGTCGGACGCGTATCTCGAGGCGCGAGCGGGACGTTTTTTAGAGATATTTGCGATCTATTGAGGTAAGTAAACCCACGAGAAAGTCAGTTCAGAATTTACTTATTTTTCCTGTAAATTATTTATTTCACATTACTTTTCGCTAGTTCAGTTTGCATGTTTACTCTATTCCCGCGTATGTCTGTGTATGGTCGAAGGGACGGTGTGACCTCGATCCGATTGTTGCTACGGTGTTGGTCATACCCTAGACTACGCGTGAGATTTCTCTCAGCGAGTCGATGATCTCGAGAGCGAGTTGACGTGAGGCCCACCTCCGTCACAAATTTCCTCTCTTTTGAGGCGTTGGGCGGAAGTCTACCTTCCGACCAACAGAGTTCCTCATTTCGACCGTGAAGAGGGGGTGCAGATTTCCTCACCTCCAGGGCCTTCTAGGTTTGGTATTTATGTCCCAGGGCTCGACAGTTGTACACCACACTCGCGTTCCGTATTCTTGATTATCTCACGACTTATATTCATGCTTTACATTTCTGTTCATTTATTTTATATGCATGAATTGTAGCCGTTTTCTTGGATTTCTTGTGAATACTAACTGAATTTCTCGGGGATTTACTCACCTGGAACTTTTCATTGCTTATTGGTGGCGAGTTACAGATCCTACGACGAGCCGGGAAAAGACGGTGATTAACGACTACCTTTGATTTGGAGCGCCTCCACTAGCTTACTCGTAGGTGTTTGTATTTACGTATATATATTTTCTTGGGATCTTTTTGAGAGACTTTTACCTGATACATGTATATCGACACTTATTATACATCTTGTCGCCTTAAATGATATACATGGTATCATTTTGCTGGGTTTCCACTCCATATGTTGTTAATTAATGCATAACTTATTTACATTAATTATATGCATATCATTAAGACTTCCGCTATTAAAAATAACATGAAGAGAATCAAAATAATTAAATTAAGTTATAAAACTTTATAACTTGGTATATTTTGCTAAAATAATCATTTAAGCATCAAAATTTACTAAGTTGGAGTATTAGGTGGTAAGTTCACGGGCCGTCATAAACAGGCGTGCATGCGACGTGGCATGGCTTGGTGACGTGTCTGGCAACATGGCGGTGCCCGGTTTGTCTCGGAATTTGGGGCCGTCACAATTATACTGCAAATCAAGATTGACGAGAACATTGTACTCTTTTTCATGTACTAGATTTTTTCCCACTTGATTTTCTAGTACAGGTTTTAACGAGACATATTCTCTCAACAAGTGTCATCCGAGGGGGAGTCTTGTAACTTTAACCAAGTTTATGAATGATCACATTGTCAAGCATGTCTCTCACATTAAATTGTAACATCAAGCATGACTTCTACATTAATGTAACTTGTACACTCTACATAACTTGTATTCAACTCTAATGTATAATCACTTATCAATGTATTGTCATGTAACTTGTAATCCTCTCCAATGTACACAAAGTTGAATGAAAACTTCTCATTCCAACTATCTCATTTCTTTTCTTCTCCTTTGTAGTAGTAGTTTATAGTAGTAAAAGTTCTTAGTGTTATATTTTCCTTCTCTAGTTCTTAGCAAATCTCAATTCAATTCACAACAAAATGGACTATTCTTCACTATCCATATTCCCTTTTTTTTTGTTTGCGAATGAATTAAATTGTTCCCAACGGTCATCAAAATATATATGATAATTTGATACTACAGTAGTCGTTGCGCGTTCGCACGTGCCACAATTTGAACCTCTCAAAGCAAGTTACCAAGCCCAATCCACCCACACCTGTGCCGTCCGTTTTCGAACTAGTACATGCATCCGAAAAGAGCCCCTAACAAAACCACCAGGTGATCCACCAGGAGTTCTGCAGTGTGTTTGTTTGTGGGCTCTTTCAATTTTGAATCTGCTCTCTGCTCTCTCGCTTTCGCTCTCCTCCTCCTTCTTCGTCGTCCTCGCCTCTGCGGCGTTTCCGCCATTACAGAGTCAGTGATTGAGAGAGCTTTCTCTCTTTCTCTCTCTCGCTGTCATGGAAACCCTAATGGTCGACTGCGTCCAATCCAGTCTCCGCCACTTCATGCACCGGAACGCCATCTTCGTCTGCGAGCGTCTCTGCGCCGAGTTCCCCTCTGAGGTCTGCCCAGGCCACCAATGTTGATTTCTGGTTCTGTTTTTTAGGGTTTTGTGACTCGTGACTTGTGATTTGTGATTTTCTCCACTTGTTTGGGGTTTTCAGGTCTCATGTTCGTCTTGCTAATCACATTTGGTTTGTTAGGGATTCTTGTTTGATCTTATTTGTTTGAGTTCTTGCGGTAGAGCTAGGGTTTGGTTTTCTTGCAGTAGGCGTTGTTGATTCCTTGAAAGCTAGAATAATCGAGAGCTGATGTGGGTTTTGGTGGATTAGGTGATGAAAATGTGTGAAATTCGATGCAGTTCATTATAATGTTGAAGTGTGTGTCTTGTTGTTTGTTGTTAAAGTTGGTGTTGTAGCTGAACTTGAATTGAATTACATTCTTGTTAAGACTTGTGGTGTGTTTGAATCGAGTTTTTCTTATTTTCTTTCTCTCTTTCTGTCATGTTACATGATTCTATCCTCGGCCGGAGTTCATTCGGTAATTAAAATTGAAATTAGGTCTCTTGGGAGTAATACTACTGATTGTGTTATTACAGTTGAGTACAATTGTAAAATGTTATATTATTCAAATTAGCTGGTGTTGTTCAAACTTCTTGCAATTATTGCAAACCAATTACCAATAATTTGTGTTTGTCTTCTGATCCAATAAATTTGGTTTTTTAGCATTTTTTTCGGCCTAGAAATTCTACAATATGTATGTTTGAGGCCCAATAGAGTTCATTGTTACAACTTACAGCAAATTACCTAGTAAAGCTGACCTGTGTCTGTAAAAAATATAAGCTAGCTATTGATTTTCTAGCTACAAAGTTACCAGCTGATCCTGAAAGCAAGAAATCTGTGATGACTTGATTGAAGGGTGAATATGCCCTCTGAACTGATCCACACTTCGTCTGTTCTTTTTCTTTATGTTTTGAAAAATGCTCTATGTGAGTAAAAATCGAAACTCAAGTACTTGAGGCACGCTATATTTATGTTGAGATGAGCATGAGACACATGTTAATGTGCATACAACAACAATATAACCTCAATCCCAAATGTGTATACATTATACCCTTTTTTTGTCAAATGTGTATATATATTATTATATTATACTTCAAACACTTGAGTTGGTATATGTGCTTGTTTGGGTATTGGAGCTTCGGTTCCATAATGTCTTCAGAATTATTTCCTGTAATTTAACTTGACTATTTTGTTATTACCCAAAATGCAGTTGAATTTGCAATTGTTGGCAAGCTGCTACTTGCAGAACAATCAAGCTTACTGCGCTTACCATATTTTAAAAGGTATTCGTTTTTCCTCTATGATTTTCGTATTTGATCATTATCTGGTTTATCCATCCATCTTATATATTTTTTTCCTTTCACGTTTTCCTGAAAATGTAAAGGAACACAAATGCCTCAATCCAGATATTTGTTTGCCAAAGCATGCTTTAAGATGGATCTTCTTCCTGAAGCAGAAGCTGCATTATGCCCCACCAATGAAGCTAGTTCTGAGGTATCGTATGAATCTTATGGTACATGGAAAACATTACAATGCATATCATGGTTGTCTCTCTTAAAGATTTTTTGAATATATTAAAATTTATTAGTTTATTAAGTATGCTAATAATTCTCTAGTCCTTAATTATTCAGAACTGTGTGTGTTATACACTTTTACTAGTTTTCTTTCTCCAAAAGAAGTGGATGTGACATCTGTTTCTAATATTAATTACATGCCTTTTTTTGGGCTTCATAACAATGGAAGAGGATTATTTCTTATCTTGAATCTCAACTTCCCAATGCTTTTGGATAAAGTAAATTCTTATCAGTTAAAAGAGGATTTTTTTCATGATTGAAATCTTAAAGATCTTAACGAAGTTCTATAATTCATGTAATTTTAATGGAAATTGTAAAAATACTCTATTTTATACATATCAATCGTGCACAATGAAAGCGTTTGATCCATGTAGCTGACCCAACTAATTTGGGATTGAGGCTACGTTGTTGTTGCTGTATTGTATATATATCAAATGTATGGGCCACAACCACAATATGCCTTATTATTGTGTAGAACCTATTAGCCATTGCTTGTGACTATATTCGTGACAAGAAATTTTGAGGAAACTTACTTTTACGAGGATGCGTTTTTCAACAAAAACCATTTTCACAAATTCTTTTGATAGCCTAAAAGAGATAACACCAGTAAATTATTCACTTATTCCTTTGAAAAATAACTTCTTTTGGTTGTCATTTTAGAGTGGATTAATCTTTGTAGCCTTAGGCAAAAAAAAAAAAAAAATCTAAATTTTGTTACTTTCTAAAACTGGATGATTGGCGTTGGCCCATAGTTCGTTTGTGCAATTTGCATACAACAACATTCACCACAACAACAACAAGAACAACAAATCCTGTAAGCTTTTTCTAGCATGCCTATGATTCAAGACTTAAGCAGTATGTGTTAGATGTAAGTCAGTATGTGTCTATGATGTGGTTCACTGTATCTATCTCTCCCCCATGTGCAGGTCCCAAATGGTGCAGCTGGTCATTATCTTCTTGGGCTTATTTATAGGTTTCGCTCTCTTTTATTTGTCATGTTCATCATGGACTTAAAACATTGCTTGCAACCATTAATTTATGAGATATTTATTTATTTTGTTTGCACATACTTTCCAATATATTTTGTTCGTGGTTTTCCTTTCCTGAATTAGCCGACCCCAACTAATTTGGGATTGTTTTCCTTTACTGAATTTGAATCATCACTAACATTATTCATTTGCCTAACATGTCTAGTGTTTTTTGCCAATCATCTTAAATTACATCTCTTTTGACATGTTTAAGTGTGATTTGATACTTCTTTTGACGCGATGCACATTCTTATCATGATGTTATTTTGCTCACATGCTTCTATGACACACTTTTTTTTTCCTTTTTCGTAACCATAAATTAGGATGATTGACACCAGAATGAACGATCGAATCGAGAATGCTTAATATCTTTATCAATAAATCTAAGATTCAAGAATTATACAAATAATGTAGCATTTTTGTCAGGACATGAGCATTGACTAAGTGAGTGAACCACATGTGAGGATATGCCTTGATTTCATGCATATAAAATCCCATGCATCATTACACACATGACGAAATAGACAGAAAGGAGTTCGTGACCAAATGAAAAAATGACTAAAAGTACTTGGAGCGTAAGGAGATTGACATCTGGAAAGAACAAATAGTGGATGCAAGAGTCTTGGTGTTAAACATTTTTTTTAGCTTCTAGAACTATGATTTGAATTTTTATGAGATAAGGGAGCGGGTTGAGACATATTATTCTGTCTCAAGGTGTATTTTTGCGAGGAATAAAGTGAAGTTGGTTTCCTATCGAAGCAAAAAATTCTATGCGATATTTAGTCAAATGAGCCATTACTGAAGCACTAAAGGACTTGACACGCTAGTGATTATTCGGATTTAAAAAAAAAAAAAACTCATTATTGTAAAGCAGTCTCTTTGACAAGTCTAAGTTTTGTTTTTATCATGCTTGCAAAGCAGATTCGTAGGTATTCAAGAAATCAAGCCCCTATTTATATTTACTGGCTAGAACCTGTATAAGATCAAACTTTTCTCAATCCTTAGGCTTTCACCAAGAAAATGTCAAAAATTAGGGTGGGCACGTAAGGTGAGTTTTCAACAGAAAAGGTATAGATAGGGTATGATGGTCACGATGATTACCAGGACTGAAAATGCTTATCTTAAGATATGTTTCTAGACTTCTTGCTGCTCACTGTTATTTGGAATAAATTAGAGACAACAGGTCGGCAGCTCGACGCGCTTATCTACTGTATATAGTCATAGGTGACTATTGATTTTTTCGTATGGACATAAGAATGCTTTATTTGGTGGCGATATGTTTTTATTTTTTGTTTTTTAGTTTTAATACTGTAAATGTCATGTTGCAAATCTATGAATTTCCCAGTAGGTAATGGTTCTCGCTGCGTGAAGTGCGCTTTTTTGCCACCGGTTGTTTTTCATGTCATAAGTTCATTGATGAGGCCTTGTTAATTAATTATTATATCATTTTAGCTTCTCATTGACTTTTAATATTTTTTTTTAGGTACACAGATAGAAGAAAAAGTGCTGTTGACCATTTTAAGCAAGCATTGTCTATAGATCCCTTGCTGTGGACGGCATATGAGGAATTGTGTATACTAGGTCGGTAGAGAAGCATATCTAGCCATGTAATTTTGCTGTTAGATTTTCATTACTGGTTATTATGACTTACTAGAAACATTCTATTTTAAAATTTCTTGTGGAAATGTGCTGCATAAGTAAACTTAAATTTCACATGAAGAAATCAAGGATTTGATTTGGAATCTCTAGTTTATTGGTTGCTCATTAGCGATTAATCTGTTAACCTAATTTTGAATCGCTTAATGTAATTGTTGGGCCAACCATGAAACCAATACTTTTTTCTTTCTTTCGATAAGGCTAGATGTGTTCGTGGTTTGTTACCATTAAGAATATCTACCTAAATCCGTGAAGATATTCATGATATGCCCCTACATTTTGTTAAAAACTATGGTTGTTGGCACTAGAAATGAAAAGCATTTGTTCTTTTGATTTTGAAGAGTATATCTAATACTTTCTCTCTTGTATCTATGTGACCTTTGGTTTGACCTTTGGTTATGAAATTTCATGGATTAATAATAATCTGGCAAAGCCATTTTGAAAAATGCGAAATATTTTGCATATTTCATGATTGGTTTTAATATACTCTGTTAATTTCTTGAAATTATATGCAAATATTTCTAGGGTTCATTGTATAATGATGATACATATTTACGATTTAACGGAAAACTACTGGGACGAAATGAAAAAATGATCTTTCTCAATTCTATCTCATTTCTTAACGGAACTGTTTTTCTTTTAGTTGCTGGGGCTGGTTATTGAATTAAACCTGCTGATCCTATCGTGACTTCTGGCATTATTAAATTAATTGTTGATACATCCTTCTTCATTTTTATTTTTTTATTTTCAATTATCCCAGTTGACTGTTAGACTCTCGTTTTTCCTTTGATTATTGTAGTAACCTGTTCAATGTTTTGATAACCATGTACATCTTAGGATCAATGTAACTTCTTCTGTTTAGTAATGAATATACTTCATTATATACATTATTCAATAGATTTTAACTTGATAATTTCAAATTGTATTTCTTTTTGCTTTTTTTTTTTTTTTAAAAACTTCTATGTAATCAATCTTTGTTGTTGCTAAGGATTTTACATATGCATTTTAGGTGCTGCGGATGAAGCAAATACCGTTTATGGTGATGTTGCTGCTCTTTGTATTCAACAACGATATTTACATCAGGCATCAAATTCACATTTCTCAGAGAGTTCTTGTGAAGATCATGCTGCAGCTTCTAGTAGAACCTTGCTTTCTGAAGATTTGAACTCAAGGCAATTGAAGCATGCACAGGGCAACAATTTTAAAGATGCAAATAGTAATCATGGAGTTGTACTTGGAGGGACTGCTACTAGTCACTCTCATAATATTGTGCCCCCAACTGCATCTGTATACAGCACTCCATCACCAATGCCGGCTCAGGTAATTTATAGGTACTATCTCATTAATCGTTTTCTTATTCAAAAAAGTTAGTTTATGATTATAGCATTTCAGTTTGTTTCATTTAACGCAAAATTCAAGGGAATGGGTCTCGTTCTTATTTAGCCAGTCGGCGAAATATCTTGCTTGGCCGGATGTATTGATTTTTCTATTTTTATGGAAAATTTGTTGGTGCTCTTAATTGACAAGTGAAGTCTACTACAACAGAGTGACCTGATGAGGAAAAGGTAGTATTTACATCCTCAAAAGATTAAACACTAAATCAACTTATTAGGAGTAATGATTCTCATAAATTTAGTTGTATGATGTATGTTGCTGTGTCAGACATAGAACACAAATCTGGCCCTTTCAATTCACTTTAAGCTTGCCAGATAATTTTATAGTGTTATTTTAAATTTGATTTTGTTTCTTTTCTCCATTTCAGTTAGCTTGGGGGAATTTCTTGGTCTTATTATCTTCGATTACTTCCTCCCTACTATTTGTCATGTTTTGGAGCTAGTAACCAAAGAAACCAACCAAAGATTTCGGAAAAAGAAGGAAAAGGATAGCCATCCAATAGATATAATAGGAGCTAGACTTCATTCATCATAGGGAATAATGTGAACAGGGAAGGCAATTTTATTTCTAAAGGGAGCAATGATGTATAATGCACAGCTGACTTGACCTATGAACTTGGTTATGTTTTCTTTTCCTTTTATTGGGTCCATATTCTGATTGTTATCTTAAGTTTGTTACAATTTGACTGAACGAAGGTCCATGTAGTGAGCTGGCTAAGGTAATACATAGTGCCCCTGTCCAAATTATGTTGTCTTTGGTTAACTTGGGTGGGTTTTATAGACTTTTTGTAATCTAATTTGTGAAGTTGGTCTCCAAAAATTAATTATTTGGAGATGTTCAGGGAAGTTTTGAGAATTCTCTTATCAAGATGTAAATTGCTTAAATATCTTAATTGGTTCCAACAAGATGAACTAAAAAATATTTATGCACTTATGTATTTTTTAATGTAAGTTATGTAATTTCTTGCATAGACGCTGTCTTAATTCTTTTAGAGCAGTAACTACATCATCGTCGTCATCATCTACACCCTCGCACATAATTGAACTTGAAAATGTGAACCACAGAGCTTTTGATGTGCAGCATGTGCTTATGACGCTAACTTATTTTATGAATTTGGAAATTGAATTTGTAGTTCAAAGTTCAAACTAAACCATGGAGTTGAACAATTTTTGTAATATTTCAATTTTTTGTCCTTGAATATTCTCGTGATTCATTTATTGCTTTGATTCGTTAGTTTGATAATCATATGAATGCTTTCCTCCCTTGCTTTCCACACTCCATGTTTTCATCATTGTTGTAAAAACAATATTTGTCCAACGGATTCTGCTGTGGCCACAGACAGTAGCCTTGCTTTTATATAGGTGTTGTGGGCACATATACGGGCTGCCTGTCTTTGGGGTACATGAAAAATAGCAAGTACAAATAAATTGCAGTAAACAAAAGACACAAGATTGTTTACGCAGTTCGGACCTCTCGTCCTACGTCTACGGGGCCACACCTAGGTGTAAATGCACTAAGAAAGATGATTACAGATTTACATAGAACTTCTAACTAGTGATCCCTCACCAAGTTCTATTACACTAATCACTCCCTCTTACATTTTGCACTTACATGAAATCCCAAGTCCCCTTGGTGCTCGAGATCTCCTTGGTTTTTCGGCGAAGTCCCCTTAGCCTTGTGTGTGTATAACTAAAGAGAATGTCTTCTCTTATCTCACTGTGAATGTAAAGAACATTTAATGTCTCAAAAGTTACTTTGCATCTGTGATGACTCTACTATTTATAAAGAAAGCCTAGAATCTCTGAATACATTTGTTTCGATCTTCACAACCTTGAAAGTATCTTGCACATATTCATGTTTCCATTTAGATCAAGATTTGCTAGCTTTAGGAAAGAATTGAGTGTCAAATTTCCAGTTTCCTTTTTCCGCATCTTCGTTCGAGATATGCAAACTTAGCACAGGCAATCTTTCCTTGTGTTTTGAAAGCTTGCCAATCTTTGGAAGATACACGGGATATTGCAAGAATATTTTTGTGATCTTCGAAGATCTAATGAGTTGTACATATATTCCTTGGGCCTACATAAAGATATCTTGGCAAAGCTATTCAAAATAATAACTAAATAGACTGTTAGTGACATAATATATTTCACTTAAAAAAACGATGCGCAAGGTGTGACACACAATGACAACTTTAGGGAATTTGTCTAAAAAATCTCCCCCTTTGTTATTTGTGTGTCACAACTTAGTAAATAGATTAGATATGCAACAAGTAAATGTGCACATGTTATGTTAAACAAAAACAGTCATGCAATATGAATGAGAAGCATGAGTTTAAAGACTAACATAAATCCTGCAGTTAGAGATAGTAGCAGTTGGAGTTCAACATGAATTATAATGAATTAAAAATATAAAGCAACCGTGTATGAGATGAATCAAGTGTTGCTCCCCCCTATATCTAGGCCTAGTCTCCCCCTTTGTGGACACAAAAAAACAAATGGTGCTATGGGGAGATATCATCTAACAATTGAGCAAACACGGTCGGGGCAAGTCCCAAATTAATTGAGGAAACATAGCCTTAGTCCCAAATTAATTGAGATCGACTATATGGATCAAACTTTTCTATTGTGCTGGATTAAGTGTAATTGATGTTGAGCTTTTCAGACCATTCAAATCCCTCCTAATTAATGCATCCCATGTTAACTTTGGTCTACCCTACCTTATCAAATTTCTACAGTTTTTATTGAGTCAAGTTTTCTAGTGGGGCATTTGTAGGTCGCCTTTGCATGTGACTAAACCACTGCAACTGCCCTTACCTAATTTTTGTATCAATTGGTGCTACTTCTACTTGTCTTTGAATTTCTATATTTCTTATTTTATCTTTACAAGTTTTACCACACATCCACCTAAGCATCCTTATTTCTGCTACGTTCATCTTATGTAATTGTTGTTGCTTTACCGGCCAACATTCACTTCCATAGAGCATAGCTGGCCTAATTGCGGTCTTATAAAATTTTCCTTTTAACTTAGCATGAGCATTTCGATCACAAATCACCCCTATTGCACTCCGTCATTTCTTCCATCCAGCTTGAATTCTATGTGTGACATCATTCTCAATATTACCATTATTTTGTATGATTGGTCCTAGGTATCTAAAGTGGTTCACCTTACGAACTTCTACTTCCCCTAATTTTACCACCCCATCTCGATGTCTAGTATTTCTAAACTCACAGTGCATGTATTCGGTCTTTGTCCTACTCAACTTAAAGCCTTAGATTCTAATGTATTCCCCCAGAGTTTTAATTTCCTATTCATTAACTCTTTTGTTTCCTCTACTAAGACAATATCATCTGCAAATGACATAAACTATGGTAGAACGAACAAAAACAATTGACTCAGTAATCGGTACATCTTGACATGCAAAAGACAACCTATATGTTGGACAACTATCATATCAAAAGCTACAAACTTCACATCAGTAGTAAGAGCAGCGGAAATATGAATGCTATAAAATAGTTGTAGCATGAGGTAGTTTCGAAGCAATAAGGGAAGATGCATATGAAACCTTATACTTATAGTAACTCCCCTTAAGTTCATTATGACATCCAATGAAATTAATTGTGGGCACAGACAGTGGCTCTGCAGTTGACAAATATAGACATAAATCTGTGGACACAGATGCAGACATAAGTCTGTTCATATGTGGGCTTACTGTCAGTGGACACAGAGGCTGTAGCATTCTAAGGAGGTTTATCTTCCTTTTCAACCTGTTCCCTATTACAAAACAAAACAAAACAAAGGAAATATCCGAGTTTTAACGTTATACCTTTCCATAGTGCATATGGTGCCGCCCTAAGATGTGAAACAAGAATTCAATGGAGGATTTGTGCCATTGCATTGATGTCGTGCCTTAGGAACCCACTTTTTCTAATAATACGATCTTTTGTCATCAGCTTTCTTTGAAGCATCACTTCTTTCAATGATTGAACGTTGTCGTTTTGTTAGATCACAGTGCATTTTGAAGCATCGTGGTCGAATGTGCCCCTTTATTCCACAATAGTAGCAGATTGGTCAGAACCGACGTGGATGATCTTCATCACTTTTATGGGGGTGAAATTCCTTTTGGGAAAATGAGTTGTTTCTCTCTTTTGTGTGGAGGTAGATGCTTCATTTTTGAATTTGAGACCTCTGTGGTCACATGAGCCTTTCCCTATATTGAGTATATCATCTAGTTTGGCTTTTCCCTGATTTTGTTGCTTCATTGTGTCATTGGACTTCTCAAGTGCCTTTCAAACAATGATCAACTCATTTTCTGCATATTCAAGCTATTGTTAGAGATTTATAACTTCTTTTGATAGAAGAATGTTTTGTCTACAGCTACGACCAAGGTTTGAAACTTCGACTTTGCTTATGACTTCACTCACTTAAAATTCGGAATTAATTCGAGGAAGTTAACTTCGACGATGAAAGTTTGACAAAAACTCGCCGGTGTACGGAAGTTTATGAAATCTCACTTTAAATGCTAGAAAACTCAAGTTTCTTCGTAGAGATGCTAGAACTATGTTTTATTCGAATTTAGCCGAAGTTTAAGTATATTTCTAGCATAGTTGAAGTTTAAGTCGAAGTTTGCTCAACTTCCACGAAACATAACAATTTTACTTCATGTTTTATTAACTTCCATCAATGTTTTTGAAGTTCGGTCGAAGTTAGCCGAAGTTGAGTTGAAGGTTTGTAATTTTTCTACTGCCTTTATAAACTTTGCTTTGCTCACCTCAAAATCGCCAATTTCGCTCGAACTTCGTTGAAGTTTGTTGATTTTTTAAACCTTGCTTCTGGCCACTTCTCGTAGATTTCCTTGTAAGCTTATTTTATATCTGTAATACTAGCATAGTTAGTTGAATCTAAATCAGACTCATAGTTAGGAGATATCACCTTTTCTGATAGTTCAGAAACTGTGGGCACATACAGTGGTTGGCTGATTGCAGGGTCTATGGGCACAGGTACTGGACATGATCTGAGCAGTATGTGCAGAAGATTCAGCAGCTGTGGGCACATCAGAAGGCTCATTCAACTCTTCATAGACGGAGATGAATGTGACGTGATTACTATTTTGTCCATTCTCGAATTCATCATTGGACTCGGAGTCACTCAGTGTTGTGTTAGGTGACTTTCCTTTCTTTTTTTGAAGTTTGGACACTCAGATTGATAATACCTAACTCCTCCACACTCTCGACACTGAATGACTTTGTTCTTTCTTTCATCAGCCATGTTTTGCTTAGAACCATGGTACTTGATGCCGTGCACCTTTTTGTACAACTTATTGTACCTTTTGGTGAGTAAAGCGAAGTTGCTTTCTTGGGTTTGATCTTCTTTAATGTACTGAGCAGCAACTTTGAGAGCAATCTCACGATGTTTCTTACATTGGTTCAAGTGCATCTCGTACGTTGTGAGAGATCTCGTTAACTCGTCAAACTGCGAGTTTTGTCTCTTGAATGGCTGCTACTTTCTCGTCAAATTTGGATGGTAGCGATTTGATGATTTTTATACCATCTTGCGATTCGAGTGTCTTGCCGAGCTGCTGGGCTTGATTTGCTATGTCCTTTAGCTTTGTTGTATACTTTGCAACATATTCATCGTCATCCATTCTTAAAGCTTCAAATTGAGATGCGAGAAGTACCTTTTTCGAATCCCTAACATCTTCATTTTCTTCGAAGACATTTTGAGAAATTTTCCATGCTTCCTTAGCTATCTTGCACGATGAAATCAGTTTCAAATGCTCTTGGTTCACGCCACTAAAAATCGCATTCAAGGCTTTGGCATTTGCAAGTAAGAGTCGTTCTTCTGCCTCGGTACAAGAGTCTGTATCTTTGAGTTTTCAATCGACTTCAAGGAATTCGTAGCCTTTCTCTATTGCTCTTCATGCCTTTACATCGATTGATAATATGAACCCCTCCATTCGTGACCTTCAATAAGTGTAGTTTTGTGCTAGTGAGCAGTGGAGTTCTTGTGGTTGACACTCCTTCAAGTTGATCTGATTGGAGAGGTTGAGATATTGTTGCCATCAGGATCTGCCTTTTTCGACACAACAAAGGGTATAGGTGTTTGGCTCTGATACCAAATGTAAAAACAATATCTCTATTCAATAGATTCTTTTGTGGCCACAAACAGTAGCCTTGTATATATAGGTGTTGTGGGCACAATTATGTGCTGCCTATCTTGGCGTAAATGAAAAACAACAAATAAAAATAAATTGCACTAAACAAAAGATGCACGAGATTGTTTATGCAGTTCAGACTTTTCATCCTACGTTTGCGGGGCCACGCCCAGGTGCAAATGCACTAAGAAAGATGATTACAGATTTACATATAACTCCTAACTAGTGATCCCTCACCAAGTTCTATTACACTAATCACTCCCTCTTACATTTTGCACTTACATGAAATCCCAAGTCCCCTTGGTGCTCGAGATCTCCTTGGTTTTTCGGCGAAGTCCCCTTAGCCTTGTGTGTGTATAACTAAAGAGAATGTCTTCTCTTATCTCACTGTGAATGTAAAGAACATTTAATGTCTCAAAAGTTACTTTGCATCCGTGATGACTCTACTAGTTATAAAGAAAGCCTAGAATATCTAAATACATTTGTTTCGATCTTCACAACCTTCAAAGTATCTTGCACATATTCATATTACCATTTAGAACGAGATTTGCTAGCTTTAGGAAAGAATTGAGTGTCAAATTTCTAGTTTCATTTTTTCCGCATCTTCGTTTGAGATATGCAAACAAAGCACTGACAATCTTTCCTTGTGTTTTGAATGCTTGCCAATCTGTGGAAGATACACGGGATATTGTAAGAATATTTTTGTGATCTTTGAAAATCCAACGAGTTGTGCATATATTCCCCGGGCCTACGTAAAGATATCCTGGCAAGGCTATTCAAAATAATAACTAAGCAGACCGTTAGTGACATAATATATTTCACTTAAATAAACGATGCACAAGGTGTTATACACAATGGCATTTTTAGGGAATTTACGTCTCAACAATTATGATACTACGCAAGATAATCATCTTCAAGTCTTTCTTTGTATCTAATGATTTCTTTATGTTTAGTGCTACTGCTATAACTAAGACATTGACAATTTCCTTTAAGCGTGAATGTCTTTTCTCATTTATATTGATTCAACAAATATCTGTAAACATGCACAATCTGATATATGAAATCAAAGACAAATACATTCATTGTTATGAGTCTACTTATCGTAGATTTTTTTCCTTCTGTTGCTTCGATATATAATTGAAGTGAGAAGTCTCAAGTCTCCAATTTGTTAATGTAAGCTCTACATTTATATTCTTTTTTTTTTAAGTAAATGCGATATTTTTTCATTATTTTTTTTTATTCTGACTTCATGGAACCTTGTAGCTCCTACTTATAATTTATTAACTCCTATATATTATTTTGGATCACTTGTGCCTTGGGTACTATGAGGGAATCTTAGTACTTGCAAGATTTCATGCAACGTTTTTCACTATGGGTAGATTTTTTCTGATAGTCTTTATAGATGGTGTAGCGATGACTCTTAGTTGCTGCTACGATCTACTTTTTGCTAAAATCAAAGGGAAACTTGAAATGGTTTCCTACTTCGTCATACTTATTCTGTTTTTTTTTTTTTTTATTGTGATCTTGCTTCCTTGCGTCTTTGACACTTTGTAGCTATGTTTCATGTTTTCTGGGTAGTAGTGGTGTGGAAGAATGTAGATTTTTTTAAGCTTACCTCCTTTGTTTGATTGTAGTTATCAGGTCTTGCCCCGCCACCTTTATGTAGAAATGGACAAACAAATATAAACCTAGTGGGCGGTGAAAGCTCTCCTAGGTCAATTGTGAATTCTAATCTACAAGCCCCTCGAAGAAAGTTCATGGATGAAGGGAAATTACGCAAGGTAATTTTAATTTATATATTTATATCTACATAATCAAAATAATTGTTAGCAAATTATAAAATATTTGTCAAGTCCAAGGTGTTGGTGGTTGATCAAATGCTCACTTTAGCAATTTCAAAATAAAATAATTTTATTTTATATTTAAGGGGCCAATTGATAAATCTGCTTTCCCTTTCTTCTCCAATCTTGAAATCATATGCCATGCATGTGTTCCCTCTAGAATTAATTATCAGCATTGATCGTGGCACATTAAAAAGGTGCTGGAAGCAATGCTGTTTATGATGGTATCATTGCGTTGTTGCATGTTGTGTAATAAGCTATGTTACCCAGACTTGGTTACGGGTGTTAAGTTTGGGTATGTATCTAGATGTTGGACTTGGCCATTTTCTAATTTTAAGGATTCAGGAGCTCGGCTAAAAAAAAGTGTCCAAATTTGTTCATTGATAATTCTCACTAGAAGCTTGAAAACATGAGGAGAAATGTAGAAATACAAGACCCATAACAGATCAACAGTTGTTATTTCAAACACAAAAATAGATCCGAACAACAACTCAGAAACCATAAGGCAAGATTCATGTCTCTCTTCCCAAACCACAAGGGTCTCCTATACAAAACAACCAAGTTCGTACATACCTTACTCACTCTTTCTACTTCCTATTTAAACATCTACTGACTGAGCTGAATTAATTTAACAGACTCAAACGCATTCGTAACTAACCACCCTCCACTTGTGCTTTTGTAATAGCTTCTGTAGTGGTCCTTTTGATAGTCTCCAAGGGCTTTGATCCCCTGTTCCCTTTGTTCGTTCTAGTTACAGCGTTACTCCCAATGGCTATCGTACTTAGACACGGCTATACATTCTATTCTTTCCTTGATATAAAATATGATGAAATACATACATGAAACTACACATTTAGAAAATTTATTTATTTTTAATATAATACAAGTGCATCGAGTATATCTTAAAAACGTTATCAAATTTATTAATAGAAATAATATAAAATGTTTTCAAAATCATTGGAGTGTATGCATGAGTGTGCTAATGTATTATGACGAGTTGATGTACCTTGATGTAGCAGTTTCCCTTTCTTCTTTTTGTGAGAATATGTTATGAAGCTATATTCATTAGAGGAATGAATCGTGACATGAGTTGGTGAGTATTAATATAGAAATCCGTGGGCCTGGAGAGTGTTGGGTCACACATGCATATGTGGGCATATAAATGCGATTGGAGCCCATCTTGCACAAAACCTATTGGCTTGTGCTAGTATCTAATCTACTCCACTCATATACCACACTAACTCTTATTATATTTTCGATGTGGGATTATATACTCCAACAGTCATCCCCTTCAAGTGCAACTGTGCTTGGACCAGTTGTCACATGCGAAACACTAACTTACTCTTAGAGGTTCGTACATACATGCCTAGGCCTACCCTTGGAGGCTCTTAAGTCCACAAACGGGTCTAGATTCCACTACTAGCCCAACCAAGTCTTCAAACACGAGCCCATGATCATTCCACTTTGATACCATCTAGAAATCCATGGGCTATGAGAGTGTTGGGCTTCGCACACTGATAGGATTCCACAAAGAGTGTTCTAGAATTAGTTAGAGAGGAACATTATAAATAGGAGTGGAGAGTTCTTGTAAGGGCATTCAATACTTTCTCCTAGTTTAGAAACTCATTTGAGTTCTTGGAGAGTCCAGCCTCTTGAATGTTGTGGGATTGCTTCTACTGTGGTTTAGTTCAGCATTAGATCTTCTCTCTCAATTCTCTTGTTTTTTTATCATTTCTTTGTTAGTTCAATTCAAGTGAAGTTCAAGATTCTATCAATGGTATCAGAGCATATTTCTAAGATGGAAGCTCCATTAGATATGATGGAAGCTCAAATGGATCGAATTCAAGAGGAGGTGAAGAAGATTTCAGCGATTGATGCGTCGATTGAGGAGCTCAAATATGAAGTAAAGACGATGATAGAGGTGTGATGAACTCTTCCTTCAACATCAAGGGATCGCTTCAGCAGTCATGGTAGAACACTAGATCGGGGCATTTCATAGCACAAAAGTTGCATATGCGTCAGATCCGAGATTATGTGATGAGTTGTTGACCGCCGGTGAACCAAAACCACCAAATCTGAACGTTACACACGCCCCAAAGCAGTTCCGATATGATATGAGCGATTTGCAAGAATTAGTGTTTTTTGTGGCAGTGAAGAAAGTTTAAATGCAGCATAAATCTTCATTGTTGATTCCGATACCAAATGCTTGGATGATCAATTCTATAGTGCAAAATTTGGCCTCTAATCCACCAATTCGTCCCTTCACCAAAAGTGAGATCCTCATCCTAAATCTTTGAGTCCATATACCACGTTTTGGTGTTTGTTTCGCCACTGCTAGCCTCGGCCCCAATGCCTAAACCACCAGATCCAGGCAACACCAGTGTTGCCCAGACATGTGCGCTCCATGCGACGGCTCTCTTCTGTCCTTGATCTGCCTCCTTGGCTACCCTTACAACATTCTCAGCTAATGGGTGTTTATGGAGCTTCAAATATTTTCAACACAACCACAGATCCATCAGATCTGACTGTTCTCATGGAGGGTTTGAGTGATGATGCCTTCGATCCACCACCTTGGCCGCCACCATCTTCACCAAAACGAACAATTGTTGTCTCTGAGTTCACATTCGATTTCGACATTCTTGATCTTCCCTTCTTTCTTGTTGTTCCTGGATTGTGAATTTGAGAAAAACGACGTTTTGCGATCGACACGTTCGAGGAGATCGGATGATGGGAGGGACGACAACTCATCGTGGAATCTGTCACACCTTACATGCGTACGTTTGCTCAGAATTTTTTGTGCTTGTCTCTAGCCATTTGATGATCATCGACTTGTGTACTGCTTATTTCATTTAAATGTGTCTTCTACTCTTCTATGCATTGCGGTTACTCTTCTTGGTCTCTTACCACTAACCTCTCCTTTCGGGAAATTTTCTATGGACGCGGTTCCTACACTATTTCATGAGATTTTGGGCATGCGATGGTGGGGGTTGTGCAAAGATTTCTATCTGCCTCCTCTTATGTGAAGATTTTGGTTGTTGGTATATGGAGTTGGTGTTTTCTACAAGGTGCCTTTGCTTCATTTGACAAGTTGGGCATGGTCTATGTTTCGTGTTGGACGCCAATTGTCTTCAAACCTGACCATGGACTTCCGTTCTTGCTCTAATAAGTGATGTAATCGTTGTAGTACCGTGCATCTTTGCGACACATTGCTATTTGGGCATGTTTGGTTTCCATCACAATGTGATTTTTATCTCCCTCGTGGTTGGTGGGGTTTTCGCTGAAGCCCAGGATAGCCCACTCATCAAACAACCCTTGAGCAGTGTCCCTCATTCCTTTACTTCGAGGCTCTCATGGATCCTAGCGTGGTCTTTATATGTTTCTTTTTCTTTCCATCTCGAGGATAAGATGGATGTTCGAGGGGGGAGTAATGATAGGATCTCATAAAGAGTGTTCTAGAATTTGTTAGAGGGGAACATTATAAATATGAGTGGAGAGTTCTTTTAAGGGCATTCAGTACATTTGTCTTGGTTTAGAAACTCATTTGAGTTCTTGGAGAGTCTAGCCTCTTGAATGTTATGGGATTGCTTGTAGTGTGGTTCAGTTCAACAATAGATCTTCTCTCTCAATTCTTTTGTTTTTTTATCATTTCTTTGTTAGTTCAATTCAAGTGAAGTTCAAGGTTCTATCACACGCATGCACACGTGGCCATATAAATGGGGTTGGAGCCCATCTTGCACAAAACCAATTGGCTTGTGCTAGTATTCAATTTACTCCACTCATATACCACACTAACTCTTATTATATTTTCGATGTGGGATTATATTCTTCAACAATTAGTGACTAATAAGAGGCAGCGGGCACTTGTCCATCAATCTTTGTCAAAAACATCAAAGGCCAAGAAGATTGATGCCTTCCCTTACAGCTTCTCCAACATGCTGCTCATCTCACCTCTATAACAAGTAACAACCCTTCCTTTCTCTTTGTCAAACTCGTCTTTGATCAAACTTAGTTTGCTTTTCTCTCTCGTACCAGCTTCACTCGCTCTAACTTCCCACTTGCTCTTTTTGATCTCTCTCTAGATCTCACTTTGGGTCAAACTCTTAGTTTTCCCTTTCTCAAGATTAAACTCACTTTGAGACTTGGTGATAGGTTCTGAAGAGGACAAAGAATGATCGCGATGTTAAGAGTCAAAACTCAGAATTCATCGTGTCGCCAACCAAGTGGTAGCTCCACTAGTTTGGTATGTGGTCACCCATAGATGAGGTTGAGGGTTAAAGTCTACTGTGTGTAAGTTTGGGGTCTAAGTAAGTTTCTCAAATTGTACTCTAGCTTACTTAATTGCATCCTTGTATTGCAGTGGTTGGAAACTTGGGAGTTTGGTCATGGACTCGAGTACTTTGTTTGTACTGTTTTTTGTTTGTTTAGGAATTGCATTTTATTGTTAATTGTTATCTTCTATATATGTTTCTTTGTTGGTTGACTATTCAAATCTAATACTGCAATTTTGCTATTTAATGCTTTTATTTCATTTAACTTGCTTTAAATATCATTTTCAGATGACATAATAATTTAAAATAACATGCTATTGTTTATTAATTTGAAGATTTATCCTAACATGCATGTCAATCGCAGGTTTCAGGAAGATTATTTCCTGATTCAGGGCCTCGAAGAAGTACAAGACTTGCTGCCGAAGCAGCTGCAAATTCAATTTCTAACTTAAATTCAAATTCAAATGCTGGTCAATCTAGTGGAAATGGTATGAATCATGCTTCTTCCAAGTATCTTGGAGGGCTCTCGTCATCTAGGTTAAGCTCAGCAACATTTCGTTCTGTGACAGTTCGTAAAGGACACTCCTGGACTTCTGAAAGTTTTGATGAAGGTTTTTTTACTATCCCGCATTTTCTGTTATATTTAATTTTAGTTTATTTTTATTCGGTCATCCACTGATTAGCTTTCAGGTATTCAGGCGACTATTTTTCCTAGAACATACATTTGCTATTGTCAAATAAAGGCTAGAGGTCATAAATTGACACCTATGAAGTCCTTGATCTGTGGATCTAACATTTTCCTTTTAGATAAAAGCAATTTATTTGATCTGCTGCTTCATTATTGCTTAAAATAGCTTGATGTGGGATTCATACTCAAATTGGTTGGGCTCGACTTCATGAATCAATTCTTCCACTTCACTTGATTTAATGCAATTGATGCCGCACTTTAAAAATTCCTTTAAATCCTAATCTATTTCTATTACCGTTAATTTCTTCAATTTCTATTGTGCTAACGAGTCACTTTATAATTAGTTGAAAAGGAATAGAGCAAATGCAATATTTATCACCCCCTTCACCCATTGATAATTTAATGATGAGTAATGGCATGTAGTGGACAATTCGTCATCCAAGCAATAGAATAAATTTGTTTTGTTTTGGAAGTAATAGGTTGGTTTTGGTTTCCGAGAATCTTGTTTTTGTAAAAAAGGGGATTGAAATTTGGAGGATAAAATGATAGCAGGAAGGCCAAAATCACGAGTTGAGAACAGGAACAAATAATGTGAGTACTACCTAATACAATAAGAATTTTAGAATTGTTTGAAGCGCGACAAGCGTTATCAACCCAGTCAGTTGAACTTGAATCTTTTTTTAAGAAAAAGTCGGTGGCTGCGATGTTGTGGAACACTTATGAAAGGGAGTATCTCACTGAGCAAAATGCATTTAAGAGGAATGACTCATTGGCTATATGACCTTTCCTCGCATTCAATGCATCCAAAGGTGTAGTGCAAATTCTCATTTGTGACTTGGTGGGAATAAAATGAGCTAGGGTTCCCACACAAAGGACAGGTGTGGGTATAGAAGCTAGTTCAAAACAAACACGAAAACAAAAACAAAAACAAAATGATAGATACAGATACTAGGTTCTTTTAGAAAAAATAGAAATGGAAAAGGAAAACAAACACAAAGGGGAGAAAAAAAATCGTTTAGGAACATGGAACATAGGAATGCTTACAGGGAAGTCAATAAAACTAGTAGATACTATGATTAGAAGGAGAGTCAGGCAAGAGACAAAATGGTAGGATAAAAGAGTAGAGAAATAGGAAGCACAGGGTTTAAACTGTGGTACACTGGTATAGATAGAAAATACAATGGAGTAGGAATTGTGGTGAATAATGATTATAAGGATAATGTCGTAGAGGTTAAGAGAATGAGGGATAAATTGATTCTAGTTAAATTAATTATTGGAGACGAAAAAATTAATATACTTAGCGCCTATGCACCACAAGTAGGATTAAGCGAGAGCATCAAACGCAAGTTTTGGGACGATATGGATGGATTTATGCAAAGCATACCATTAGATGAAACAGTTTTTATTGGAGGAGATTTAAATGAGCATGTCGGGGCAAGTAACGATGAGTTTGAAAGAGTTCATGGAGGTTTTGGTTATGGTAATAGAAATGAAGAAGGAGAATCAATCTTAGAATTTGCTTCAGCATACGATCTTGTCTTAGCAAATACTAGTTTTGGGAAGAGGGAGTCGCATATAATTACTTTTAGTAGTGGCCATAATAATAGTCAAATATATTTTCTCTTAACAAAAAAATAGATAGCAAAAATATGTAGAGACCACAAAGTAATACCTGGTGAAGCGCTTACTACCCAACATAAGTTAGTAGTACTTGATATTAAGCTAAAACGACGACGTAATATGAATAAAAGAGTTAGCGACCCTAGAATAAAGTGGTGGAACCTAAAAAATAGTAAACAAGTAGAGTTTAGAGAAAAATTACTAAAGGGAAATGTTTGGAATCTTGACTTAGATGCTAATACAATGTGGCTAGAAATGAGTGGTTGCATAAGGAGATTGAGATCAAACGTATTAAGAATATCTAAAGGCTTAGGACCACCAAAGAAGAAAACATGGCGGTGGAACGAGGATGTCCAACGAGCAATTAAGACTAAAAGAGAGATGTATAGGAAAATACCTAAGTGTCAAGATGAAGATGCGTACAATCAATATAGAGAAGCTAAAAAACAAGCTGAAAAGGTAGTTAGTCAAAAACAAATTTCATGGAAGATCCATATACAAGGTTAGGTAATAGAGATGGCGAAAAATATATATATAGGCTAGCCAAATTAAGAGATAAAGAGAAACAAGACCTAAGTCATGTAATATGTATTAAGGACAAAAATCAAAATGTTTTAACGCGCGATGATGATATTAAGGAGACATGGAGAAGTTACTTTGATAGTTTATTTAATGATGACCAAGTTGATACTATAATAGATGAAAACCCACACCAATAAAGAAATGTAAACTACACACGCGATATTAGAATTATAGAAGTTAAAGAGGCATTGAAAAGAATGAAAATAGGGAAAGCATGTGGCCCAGATGAAATACTCATAGAGGTTTGGAAATGCTTAGGAGAAATTGGATTGACTTGGTTAACAAAACTTTTCAATAAAATTTTAAAATCAAAACGGATGCCAATGGATTGGAGAAGAAGTGTCAATCTTCAAAAACAAAGGAGACATTCAAAGTTGCTCAAACTACCGGGGAATTAAACTTATGAGTCACACTATGAAACTTTGGGAGAGGATAATTGACAATAGGCTTAGGAGAGAAACAACAATATCAGAGAACCAATTTGGCTTCATGCCTGGGAGGTCAACTATGGAGGCGATTTTCCTTGTAAGACGATTGTTAGAAAAATATAGAGGAAAGAAAAGATTTTTATATGGTATTCGTAGATTTAGAAAAAACATATGATATGGTCCCTAGAGATGTTCTTTGGTGGGTTCTAGAAAGAAAACGAGTGCATGCTAGATACATAAACACGATTAAGGATATGTATGATGAAGTAGTAACGAGTATAAAGACATTTGGAGGAACTACAAAATAATTCCCCATTACGATAGGACTACATCAAGGATCGACATTAAGTCCATATCTATTCACTTTAGTTATGGATGAACTAACTAGGCATATTCAAGAGGATATACCAAGGTGTATGCTATTTGCAGATGATATTGTCTTAGTGGATGAAACAAAAGATGGAGTGAAAAGGAAATTAGAACTTTGGAGGAATACATTAGAATCTAAAGGCTTTACGTTGAGTAGGACAAAAACCGAATATATGCACTGTGAGTTTGGAAACACTAGACGTCGAGATGACGGTGTGGTAAAATTGGGGGAAGTAGAAGTTCCTAAGGTAAATCACTTTAGATACTCAGGATCAATCATACAAAATGATGCTAACATTGAAAATGATGTCACACATAGAATTCAAGCTGGATGGAAGAAATGACGGAGTGCAACAAGGGTGATTTGTGATCGACATGTTCCTACTAGTTAAAAGGAAAATTTTATAGGACCGCAATTAGGCCAGCTATGCTCTATGGAAGTGAATGTTGGGCGGTAAAGCAACAACAATTACATAAAGTGAACATAGTAGAAATGAAGATGCTTAGGTGGATGTGTGGTAAAACTCGTAAAGATAGAATAAGAAATATAGAAATTTAAAGACAAGTAGGAGTAGCACCAATCGATACAAAGATTAGGGAAGGGCGGTTGCGGTGTTTTAGTAACTTGCAAAGACGGCCTACAAATGCCCACTAGAAAACTTGACTCAATCAAAACTGTAAAAATTCGACGAGGTAAGGGTAGACCAAAGATAACTTGGGATGCATTGGTTAGGTGGGATTTGAATGGTTTGGAAAGCTCACCATCAATTGCAATATAAGCGAACACAATGGAAAAGTTTGATCCATGCAGTCGACCTCAATTAATTTGGGATTGAGGCTATGTTGTTGTTGTCATTGTTGTTGACTTGCTGGGAATACGAATAACCTTAAAAATCTGAGCCACATGGTTTATCCCGTGAGGGCTCTATCTTTTATTGTCATGATTGAATAGCAAGGAGTTGGGAGTCCTGCTTTTCACACCTTGTTATAGATCGTCACTAATGCTATTCATTGGAGCTGTGTATGGCATATGCTACTTGCAATGCCAATGATCATAAATGACCTGAAGGTGTGGGTTACATAGGGCTTTAACCTGTATCCCTGTTTGTCACCATTCTTGTCGACTTGGACATGGTTGAGGTTTATTGTGGTTGCACGTACCAAGTTGAAGAGAAACCTAATTACAATTTACATGTTGTTTGGAAAACTACCATCAAACATGTTTTAATGTTTGCACTGGTCTGACTTCATTGTTCAATTAATTTTCTTCATCCCGTTCTTGTCGCTTCTGAAAACTGATGTTTTCAATTTTTTATTGTTCACAACTTTCATCTTATTACTCAGGGAGGCGGCATGAGGTTTTTGATGATTCTCGTTCTGATAATACAGCAACAACTTCTTCTAGTGCATCTCCCTTAGTTGATGATAGATCCCTGGAACGGGAAAGATCTAGCATGCACATTAGTGCAATTACCACAAATGGCTCCAGAAATTTAACTGGTGTCTCAGAGTTCTTGTGCCTCTTGAGGACTCTGGGAGAAGGCTTTAGGCTTTCCTGCATGTATAGGTGCCAGGTACTGCACAATTATCAAAATGGAAGTGAATGTTGCTTTATTCCTCTCTAACTTTATTTGCAATTCTTTTTACTTATCAATAATTGTTGAAGCAGGAAGCATTGGATGCTTATAGGAAGCTCTCACAGAAGCAATATAATACTGGATGGGTTCTTTCCCAGGTAAGTTTGTTTCTTCAATATGACTGAAAGACATTATATGCTTATCTTGAGGTTCCCTTTTGTAAACGGCTCTCAGAAAATTCAATGAAACTCAAGCTACAATGCTTCTCCTGGTTTACACACCCACTCACACATTAGAAATGTTGCCCAGGATGGATTTTTGGTCTTTTTCATCCTTCTAAGGAGTAAGGATGTAGCATGTCTTTTCCATCCCTCCACGCCCCCCTTTACCTAATGAAATTTGACATATTACTTCTTATAATAAAATTTTGATGTAATCAGAAAATGAATTAACGCTCTTCAATTATATGCAATGTACGTATTTATAACGGTATTACATGTTATTTTCTGCTGTCGCTTCTAATGATTATAACGATTAACTTGTGAAAAGGGAAAAACAGATAAAGTTAGTTGTAAATTGGGAATTTAAGTCTGTGAGAAGATTGAGAATTCATGGTCAACAAGGTTCAAGATCGGTACTATTAAAACTGAATATGTGAAATTCCATTTTAGTTGATGTGTTTGAATAAAGTTGAGTGGTAAGGAACATTGAAAACCTGGAGATAACAAGGGTGGTAGGAATGCAGGATTATTGAGGGTAAAATGAAAGATGATAAGTACCACATAATCGTTGAAGTTAAAAGAAAGAAATTTATAAGACTAATTATGTCGGCCTCATATTTTATGGAATACAACATTGGAGTCCAACTAGGAATACTCCAATGGAATATATATTAAGCTGGATGTGGGTAAAATGTTAAAAAGGTGAAGTTAGAAATTAATGCATTTATATGAGACTTAGAGAACCAACCAGAGAGAAAATGCTACGAGACTAGATGAGGGAGTATTGATGATACTCAAAGAGCCAATATTCTAAAAAAAAAATGGGAGCAAGTCTATCCACAAGGTTGGAAGAGTGTCGTACGATTAAATGGTAGCGACAAAGAAGAGAGGACTTTATTTATATTTATGGAGAGATTAAGGCTTACCACTTGTGGGATGATAGAAGGTTGGATCCAAGGAATGAAAATTTGATAAAATTAGCCAAAGTTTAGGCAAAGTTTATCGAAGTTGAAGGGATTGAAATGAACTTCACGATTACTTTAAAAATTACAAAACTTCTCCAAAGTTTATGTTCAAAATCGACAACATTGATATAAATTGATATGGATTACTAAAAACAAGGAGAAATTGCAAACATTCGGTAAAAAAATCAAATAAGTGCGTAGGAGACGAAATGGTTGAGGGTAGTAATTGATGGTGGCATTTAGGGGTTATTGAGAATTTGAGAGTGGCTCACTTTTGTACACACATCTCTACACCAATCATGTGATCCCTTGACGTTGCATTAGGATTCAATGTATGCATTGAGATTCACTTTTGCACACACATCTCTACTACGCTTTGTAGTTTTTTCAAACGATGCATAATGTCAAAAAGTGGATATTTTCTTTTGCTTTAAATACTGACCCATATAAAAAAAGCATGTTTTATAATTTTAATTTTACTTATGAGAATGTGCAATTAATAAATGGTTAGATAATCAAATTAGGTGTAATTATTATCACTAAAAAGTGATCTAACATGCACAGTATGCATGACTAGTGCCAATAAAAATGACCAGAAGCCATTAAATTGTAAATTTTTTAAGTATAAATGCATAATTATGCTTGTTTTGACATCCGATAAAATGAGTTTTAGTTTATTGACCATTTAATAAAAAATTCTTAAACTTCTCTAAGTTAGCGAATTTTTACCAAAATTCGCCACGTCGAATTAAACTTCTCTGAATTAATTCCGATTATCAAGAGGGCGAATTATAAGGCGAAATCGAAGTTTTGATCCTTGGTTGTATCCTTAATAGAGAGAAGGAGATCAATGTAGTCAACCCGATATAGTTGAAATTGGCTTTGTTTGATTCTATCCAATTGATCTTTATACTTTCTATTCTCTTCCATATTTCTCTTTCAATTCTTAGTTGTGAATACTTCCATGAAATTTGAAAATCATCCAAGTTCTTTTATTGTTTTTTTTTTTTTTTTCATATGAGTTTTTAGAAAGCTTTAAACAAGTAGTGAGATGGACCTAAAAAAAAATAGTAGTTAGAGAAGCTAAAACGAACTTCATGGAAGATTAATATACAAAATTAGGTAATAAAGATGGCGAAAAATATATCTACAGGCTAGCGAAATTAAGAGATTTAAATCATGTAAGATATATTATGGTTGAAAATCAAAATGTTTAATGCGAGAAGACAACATTAAGGAAAGATAGGGAATATCTTGATAGTTTATTTAACGATAATCAAGTTGATATCATAATAAACGAAACCCACATCAAAAAGGAATTTAACACTACACATAATATTATGAGTCTTGAAGAGAAAGAGGTCTTAAAAAGATGAAAATTAGAAATGCATGTGGTCCAGATGGAATACCCGTAGAGGTTTGGAAATGCCTAGGGAAAATTGGATTGACTTGGTTGATAGAACCGTTTAACAAAATTTTAAGATCAAAACAAATGCCAATGGCACTTTTGCACCAATCTTCAAAAACAAAAGAGGCATTAAGAGTTTTTCTAACTATTGAGGAATTAAACTTACGAGTCATACCATTAAACTTTGAGAGAGAATAATTCACAATAGGGTAAGAAGTGAAACGACAATATCAGAAAATCAATTTCACTTTATGTATGGAAGATCCAGTATGAGGTTATTTTCCTTGTAAGGAGATTAATTGAAAAATATAGAGAAAAAAGGCTCTTTATATGATATTTGTAAATTTAGAAAAAAACATATGATAGACTCGTAGAGATGTTCTTAGGTGGGTTATATAAAGAAAACGAGGCATGCTTGATTCATAGACACTATTAAAGATATGTACAAAGGAGTAATAACAGTATACAAACATTTGGAGGAGCCATAAGAATTTTCCATTACAATAGTACTAAATCAAGGATCGACCTTAAGCATATATCTCTCTACTTTAGTTATAGATGTACTAACTATGCATATTCAAGAGGATGGTGTATGTTATTTGTTGAGGATAATGTTTTGGTCAACGAAATAAGAGACGAAGTGAATAGGAAATTAGAACTTTGGAGCAATACGTTAGAATCTAAATACTTTTAAGTTGAGCAGAACTAAGACCGAATGGATGCATTGTGAGCTTACAAATATTATACATCAAGATAGTGTAGTAAAATTAGGGAAGTAGAAGTTTCTTAGGTGAAACACTTAATATATATAGGATCAATCATACAGAATGATGGTAATATTGAGGACGACATTACACACAATCAAGTTGGATGGAAAAGGTGTAGTGCAACGTGTGTGATATGTGGTAGAAATATTCCTACTAAGCTCAAAGAAAAATTTTATAAGACTGCAATTAGGCCAACTTGCTTTGGAGAAGTAAATGTTGGGTGATAAAGAAACAACACATACATAACATAAATGTAGTGGAATGAGGATGTTAAGTGGATGTGTGATAAAACTTGTAAAGATAAAATAAGAACTGCTTAAATTCAAAGAAACGTAGTAGCACCAATTGATAAGGGCAGTTGTGGTGATTTGGACACCTCCAAAGACGGCTTGCAAATGCACTAGTTAGAAAACTCAACTCAATAGAAATTAAAGAAATTTGACAATGTAGGGGTTAACGTAAGCTCACTTAGGATGCATTGATTAGAAAGGATGCATTGATTAGAAAAGATTTAAATGATTCAGAAAGTATGCCAAAGGGCCTGGATGTGTTTTTATATAGTAGTTTTTCTCCAAGTTGTTGTTTTCATATGGTAGTTTTTCTCTTCAGCAATTATCAAAGTTGGTGTATATTTCGGGAAAATCATCTTTGTATATCGTTACAATATTTTACTTTTCAATGCTAATTAGATTAAAAGAGAAGAGCATTGAAGGTTTTTCGTATATTTCAGTTTGATCCTTAAAGGGCCTGGATGTGTTTCTAATGCCTAGAATTTCCAGAATTCTTCCTGCATATCGAAGTTATAATAAACTGTTTGATGCAGGTTGGAAAAGCATATTTTGAACTGGTAGACCACTTGGAAGCTGATCATGCATTTGCTCTTGCACGTCGGGCCTCACCTTATAGTTTAGAAGGCATGGATGTGTACTCCACTGTTCTCTATGTAGGTTGCTTTATCCCATGGAGTTTGCTTAAGGGGTTCAACTGTTTATTTGTTGCGGGCTATTGAGATGCCACATTACTATTACTGTTTGATATTTCCAAAATTGCTTGCATAATTACCACTAATATAGTGATACCTCTTTATCTTCTGGTTTTAATTTAGTGAACTTTGGCATGCCATTGTATAAAATCTGAACTTAAAATACCTATTTTAACCCATCAATATTTAGAACTTTTCCCAATTATTCAGCATTGCTGCACTAGCATACAGTGGTGGACTTTAAATGCATATTTCAATTCATCCATTGCGTTGACCTTTATCTACCAAATCACCTTCAAAAGAGATGTTCTAGCTCTTTTTGTTTTTTAGTTTTTAGTTTTTTTGTTGGTTTGTTTATTTTTGTTTTTGTTTTTTGTTTTACATTTCAAGGAGGTTGGCTGCCTGTCATAATGCCTACCCATATTTTGTTTTACATTTCAAGGAGGTTGGCTGCCTGCCATAATGCCTACCCATATGCATACATGCATCCTACACTTTGGTCAGTCTTGTATAGAAGGGAGTGATTTCAATCTTACATACATTTTAAGTAGGTTGGTCTTAAATAGAAGGGAGTGATTTTAATCTTACACTACACTAATTTTGCTGACCAACCAAATAGTAGCTCAATGGGTTGGTATGTGGTCAATATAGATGAGATCGAGAATTCAAGTCTCCTCAAGTACAAGTTTGAGGGGATAATAAGTTGGTTTCTTATAAAAAAAGAAAACACAATAATTTTGCCGCAAAACTATAATTTCATGAACAAATAGCAGTTAACTCAATTTTGTGACGTCGTTCGAATAGGATATTATATTATTGTAAGTCTTGTAATGATGGTTATTATAATAGAAGAAGCAAAACTAAATAAAATAAATCAGTTATTAAACCTTCAAGCATTTAATTAAATTTAGACGAACTCTTTGGAAAATCATCCAACTCTTTGGTTTGGATTATTTCACTAGTTTCTCCTCAAGTGCTTTGCGCCTTGTATTGATTTACGTTTCTGCTGGTGTCCTATTATAAAGAGTACTTTTATTTTACAGCATTTAAAGGAAGAGATGAAATTAAGTTATCTTGCGCAGGAGTTAATATCAACTGATCGCTTAGCTTCTCAGTCCTGGTAAATTCCTTTATTCTCCACTGTAGTGCATAGAGATACCTACTATATTTTTCCTTCCTTTTGTTCTTTTGAGATTCTCGAGTGAATGAGACTTTGTGTTACTTTTGAGTCTTCTGCCAATGCTTCCGTATCCTTGAATAATTGATTCTGATATTTTTGGACTGAGTTGGTGGCGAGATAACATAAGCAACTTATCTCATTCTTTTTCTTGAAGAATGTTGTTGTCGGTCATTGTATAATTCTTCAATAAGAGCATTGAGATAACTTGCTTCTGTTATCTCAACAAATTCTTGGTCCTAATATATCAGACTCAAAACTGTTCAGGATAAGAAAGTTTAGGTTGTAGCAATCAACCAATGCATGATTCTGTTAAGTATTAACTAGTTAAGCCTCTAGCTTTTATTCTGAAGGTTATTGATTTTGTTTGATAGGAATCCTGAAGCTTATTGATCTAGCTTGCACGTTATTGCCGCTCGATTTTAATGCACTGCACATTTACAAATAATTTTGATTTATCCTGTATGGAACTTATGGTTGGGACAGGAGATTGATACGATCCAGGGTAGACCACCCATTCATCAGGTGTACAGGCGTAAGCGCGGCGGGAATAAACGATCCAAGTCTTCGGTAGGCCTGGTTGGGCCCAACTACTATGTCATGTAGGCCTTAACGGGCCGGTCACTGTGAAGTCCAGTTTTGTGGGTTATAGGATGTTCATAGAAGCCCATATGGGGTGTACTTAGCACAGATAGTAAAGAAAGAAATACAAGTATATAAGGAAGCTACAGTAAATCGGGTAGGATATAAAAGTGGTCATTTTAGGGTTTTGGTTTCCGGAGCTCGAGAGAGACTCTCGGTGGTCACGGGAGGGCTTCGGCTCCTCTCCGTTTTGTTGGTTCGTTGTACTCGTTTTTCTCTTCGTTGAGACTATCAATCTATCTCCCGAGGCGACCCCCTCGTTCTATAGTCGGTGATTGCTATCATTGGTATCAGAGCGAGTCGAAGATGCCGTCAAAGGTCGACGCTAGGATGGATACCCTAGAGGCTGAGATGCAAAAGTTACCGGCGCAGCTTGATAAGATCCCGGATCTGGAGTCCACGGTGGCTGGGTTGTCGTCGAAAGTGGGTGTTCTGCAATCAGAGGTTAGATCGGAGATCTCTGATGTGAAAATGGAGATCCGGGGGTTAACGCAGAAGATGGAGGTCTTCCTCCTTCAGGCGAGATCTCTGTTGGCTCCGAGGATGGGAGATCCGGTGAGCTTCCAACGAGGTTCCCAGATCGAGTCAGATCTGGGCGGATCGGGACCAGATCTGGATTCACGCTTACGTGATCCGCGAGATCCAGTCGGCGACGCTGAGATCCGCGAGCCAACGCCGCCGATCTACCCCCTTATCGTGGGGGACCGGAGGTGAGGAAGATCAAGATGCCAATGTGCGATGGAGAGGATCTGATCGTTTGGCTCAACCAGGCGGAGCACTACTTCGCCCTTCACGAGATGTCGGAGGCGTCCAAGCTTCGCGCCGCTCGGATCTGTTTGGTGGGGGGGGCTCAAATTTGGCTCCAGGCGGAGGAGCAAGATCGCACGTTTACTTCTTGGGCAGAGTTGAAGATCGAGCTCTCCCGAAGGTTCAAAGGTGCTCACCCTCTCGAGTTGTGCCGGCGATTTTCGCGGTCCGTCGAAAACCACGGTAGGCCGCTACCGAGAGAGATTCGAGTTGCTTTCGTTTCATCTCGAACGCAGATCGTCCGAGCATCACAAGATGGCGGTTTTCATTAATGGGTTGCGGGAAAGGATCGGATTGGAGTTATTGCGGACCCCGCCGGAGACGATGAGGGCGGCGATGGATCGAGCAAAGTGTGGATTGAAGCCAAACTTCGGGCTTGAAGTCCCTTGGGCTTTTACCCAAAGGAGGTCCACGAGAGCGGCCAACAACAGATGGGATCTTCTACCGGGACCGATCCAAGGCCCAAGAGGGATGGGTCACTCACTCTCTTACGGCTCCAAAAAAGACAGCTCGTCGGGCCAGCCCAAGAACCAGTCCAGTTTGGGCCCGGCCCATACGAAAAGCACCCCAGGGACATCTGTGTCCTCGTCCAGCCCAACTTCATTCTCTGCGGTTTCTTCCAACTCTCCTTCTCCTAAGTTCAAACGACTTACAGAAGCCGAAGCGCAGGCGAGGCGGAGCAAGGGGCTGTGCTACCGATGCGACGAGAAGTATTTCCATGGCCACCGCTGCAAGGTGCGAGAGCTCCAGGTTATGCTCGTGGACGACGAACCCATTGAGCAGGTGGCCTCACCTGAGTCAGTGGAGATGGAGGACTGCGTCGATTTGGGCGTGATTGAGCTGTCAACCCAGGCTGTTGAAGGCTATCCCGGCCCGCGTACCATTAAGGTGAAAGGGCAGGTGCAAGGGGTGGAGGTGGTCATCCTAATCGACTGTGGAGCTTCGCATAACTTCATCTCGGATGACTTGGTGCACCTTCTTGGGTTGCCGGTCTCTCCCACTTCCAATTACGGAGTTCTCGTCGGCGACGGGTACCAGGTTCGACGTTCCGGGGTCTGCAAACAGTTGGCTCTCAGATTCCAGGGAATCGAGGTGATGGACGATTTTTTTCCTATGTCGCTCCCCAATTCTGATGTGTTGCTGGGCATGCAATGGTTGTATTCGTTGGGGGTCACCACCACCGACTGGCCTAACCTTACTCTCACATTTATGTCGGGCGGCAAAGAGTTTTCGGTCATCGGAGACCCCAACCTTCATCGAGCTCCGATCTCTTGTCGCTCCCTCCAACGCTCCTACGAGAACGCTATGGGCTGTTTCCTGATTGAACTGTATCAAGTGTCTACTGGCTCGGATGACTCAGGTTTGCCGGAGGTACCTTTGTGTAAACGATCTGCTTTACAAATCCTTTTACGCCTTATTTCAGCCACCGACGGGGCTCCCACCCGCCCGTGCTTCCGATCACGCCATTGTCTTGACGGACGGCTCGGACCCGGTCAGGGTACGGCCTTATCGGTACCCCCACATACAGAAGGAAGAAATCGAGCGGATGGTCTCGGAAATGCTCAATGCGGGCCTCATTCAACCTAGCTGCAGTCCATTTTCCAGTCCGGTCCTCTTGGTGAAAAAGAAGGATGGGAGCTGGCGTTTTTGTGTGGACTACCGAGCGCTCAACAAAGTCACGGTGCCGGACCGGTTTCCTATCCCTAACATTGACGAGTTGCTGGACGAACTACACGGTGCTACTGTGTTTTCAAAGTTGGATCTCCGCTCTGGCTATCATCAAATTCGGGTGAGACCTCAAGATGTCCATAAAACAGCGTTCCGCACTCATGAGGGTCACTATGAATTTCTAGTGATGCCTTTCGGCCTTTCAAATGCTCCAGCCACCTTTCGGGCACTGATGAATTCCATCTTTAAGGGTCTCCTCCGTCGTTGTGTTCTGGTGTTCTTTGATGATATCTTGGTCTTCAGCCGCTCCCTGGACGACCATGTGCACCACCTCACGCAGGTCCTTTCAATTCTCTCTTCTAATTCTCTCTTTGTCAATTTAAAGAAATGCTGTTTTGCTCAATCTCAACTTGATTATTTGGGCCACATCATCTCCGGCAATGGAGTGATGGCCGATCCAGGAAAGGTACAGGCGATGGTGGACTGGCCTACACCCTCGAATCCCAAGGAGTTACGCGGGTTCTTGGGTCTCACAGGTTATTATAGAAGATTTGTGCGAGATTATGGGAAACTGGCAGCTCCCTTGACCCGATTACTTCGGAAGGACAGTTTTTCCTGGTCGGCAGAAGCCTCAGCTGCTTGTGGACGCCCTGAAGCAAGCCATGGTGGCTGTTCCAATTTTGGGTTTGCCAGACTTTGACGCCTTGTTTATCATTGAAACTGATGCATCCGGCATCGGGGTGGGTGTTGTCCTCTCCCAATTTGACCGACCGATCGCTTTTTCCAGCCAAGCCCTCTCCCCCCGCGCTCGTCAGAAGTCCGCATACGAGCGTGAATTGATGGCCATTGTGTTGGCTGTCCATAAGTGGAGACACTACTTACTGGGGCGGAAGTTTGTGGTTCGCAGTGATCAGCGTAGCCTGAAGTACCTACTTGAGCGGCGTGTAATTGCCCCAGTACCAACGGTGGATCTTGAAGTTACTAGGCTTCCAGTTTGAAATACAATACAAGCGGGATCTTCCAACGCAGCAGCTGACGCCCTCTCCCGTTACCCTTGCATGGAGCTCCAATCTTTCACCACGTCATCTTTTTTGGATATGGAGGTCATCCACTCCGAAGTTCTTCAGGATTCATTGTTGGCCCCTATCTTCTCCGCTCTCCAACAGGACAAGGAGGTCCCACCTGGCTGGTCTCTTTACAGAGGACATCTCAGATTTGATGATAGGGTGGTCCTCTCAGCGGCGTCGGCCCTTAAGGAGCGTATCCTGGCTGAGTTTCATGCCAGCCCGGTTGGGGGTCATGGCGGTTTTCTCAAGACTTACAAGAGGATTATGGCTGAATTATTTTGGGTCGGGATGAAGAACGATATCAAGTCGTTCGTGGCTTCCTGTGACATCTGCCAACGACACAAATATGAGACATTGGCTTCTGCGGGTCTACTCCAGCCGCTTCCAGTTCCGACAGCCATTTGGGAGCATATCTCCATGGACTTCATTGAGGGCCTTCCACCATCCTTAGGTTGGAATTCCATCCTGGTCGTCGTGGACCGATTTAGTAAGTACAGTCACTTCCTCCCATTGAAGCACCCATTCTCCGCCAAGACAGTAGCTGCTGCCTTTATCCATGGAGTTGTCCGCCTTCATGGTTTCCCTCTCAGCATTGTCTCGGATCGCGACAAGATTTTTCTCAGCCATTTTTGGAGTGAGCTGTTCCGCTTCCAGGGTACTAAACTGAATAGGAGCTCTGCCTACCACCCGCAATCTGATGGGCAGAGTGAAGTAGTGAACCGATGTTTGGAGACGTATCTCCGCTGTTTTATTAGTCAGAGGCCGAAGGAGTGGTCGAAATGGCTGAGTTGGGCAGAGTACTGGTACAACACATCCTTCCATTCTTCTTTGAAGTGTACCCCGTTCCGTGTGGTTTATGGGCGTGATCCACCCCTTTAGTCCCAGGTGCGGCTCGGTCTCTCCCTCCTCCAATCCCGACTTGGAGGTTTTACTGGCAGCGCGTGATGCTGCCTTGGCGGCGCTGCGGGAACAGCTCTTGCTGGAGCAAAATCGGATGAAGCAGCAAGCTGACGACAGCCGACGTGAACTCTCTTTCGCTGTGGGTGATTGGGTCTATGTGAAACTCCGACCTTACCGACAACAATCGGTGGCGCCGCTCCAACTCAAAGCTCACGGCCCAAAATTCTATGGCCCATTCGAGATTATTGCTACTGTTGGGTCCGTGGCTTATAAGTTGTCCCTTCCACCCTCTGCCACCATCCACCCCGTCTTCCATGTCTCTCAACTGCGTCGGGTCATCGGTAATCACTCTGCTGCCCCTTCTCTACCACCTTTTTCTGCGGATGCTCTCCTCCTTCCCTCCGAGCCTGACGAGATTTTGGCCTACCGTTCTGACCCAGCGGGTCCAATGGTGCTGATTCGTTGGCTCGGCCTACCTGCGACTGATGCCACTTGGGAGCTGGTGAAACATGTCCAGCGTTCCTTCCCTTCTTTCCACCTTGAGGACAAGGTGGCTCTCTTGGGAGGGAGTATTGATACGATCCAGGGTAGACCACCCATTCATCAGGTGTACAGGCGTAAGCGCGGCGGGAATAAACGATCCAAGTCTTCGGTAGGCCTGGTTGGGCCCAACTAGTATGTCATGTAGGCCTTAACGGGCCGGTCACTGTGAAGTCCAGTTTTGTGGGTTATAGGATGTTCATAGAAGCCCATATGGGGTGTACTTAGCACAGATAGTAAAGAAAGAAATACAAGTATATAAGGAAGCTACAGTAAATCGGGTAGGATATAAAAGTGGTCATTTTAGGGTTTTGGTTTCCGGAGCTCGAGAGAGACTCTCGGTGGTCACGGGAGGGCTTCGGCTCCTCTCCGTTTTGTTGGTTCGTTGTACTCGTTTTTCTCTTCGTTGAGACTATCAATCTATCTCCCGAGGCGACCCCCTCGTTCTATAGTCGGTGATTGCTATCATAGATCTTTATTTTGTTGTTTTTTTTTAGTTGGTATTCTCAACATTATTTTCTGTATTACTATTTATAATTATGGTATACTATGGAAAAGTGTTCTTTCAACTGCTTTTATGTCAATGATATTGTTTCTTGCTAGATGCCGAACTTCTTGTTCTCATGGATGCAACTAAATTATTGAAATGCATTAGCATTTTGAGTCTGGCGTTAGGTCTATTTTTCCTTTTTTTTTTCCTTACATTTCCTTTGCCATTGACATGCAGGTGTGCAATAGGAAACTGCTACAGTTTGCAAAAAGACCATGAAACTGCTCTGAAAAATTTTCAGCGTGCTGTGCAACTGAATGCAAGATTTGCATATGGGCATACTCTTTGTGGTCACGAGTAAGAATTATATCTTCATTTCCGTTAAATGAGAAAAGAATTATGTCGGTTTTTGTGCATATTATTTATCTTAAAATTCCTTCTATTTCAGATATGTTGCCTTGGAAGATTACGAGAATGGTATAAAATGCTACCAGAATGCTCTTCAAATAGATGCAAGACATTACAATGCCTGGTATGGTCTTGGCATGGTATTCCTTCGCCAAGAGAAGTTTGAATTTGCCGAACATCACTTCCGAAGGGCTTTCCAAATAAATCCACGTTCATCTGTTATTATGTGTTATCTTGGAACAGCTTTGCATACTTTGAAGGTTTGGTTCTTGTCCACGAAAAATGTTCTTATAATACTATTCTTGCCCTTATAGTTAGTACCTCTTCTGTTATGGTTCTATTTAGTTAGTACCTTTAAAATGATTGCTGGAGTTATGTAGCGTTAGAATTCTGAATACTGGAAGATAAATCTTTCACTAAGGATTACCAATTTGCATAACTGACAGAGAAGTGATGAAGCTTTACAAATAATGGAGAGAGCCATTTTGGCGGATAGAAAGAACCCGCTCCCCATGTATCAGAAGGCTAACATATTATTGAGTCTAGAAAGATTTGATGAAGCTTTGCAAAATCTAGAGGAGCTTAAAGAGTATGCGCCTCGTGAAAGTAGTGTTTATGCCTTGATGGGTAGGATTTACAAGCGACGAAATGAGCACGAGAAAGCTATGCTTCATTTTGGTCTTGCTTTGGACTTCAAACCTTCTACTGCAGATGTTGCAGCAATCAAGGTATGGAGATCTTATGATAAGTTCGCTATGAAACCGTTACTCTTTATACTTAATCATATGAAACTCATGATGTGTTTTACAGTCTGCGATTGAAAAGCTGCATGTACCAGATGAGATTGAGGACAACTTATAAACTAATGCGACACAGAGATACCAGCAGCAAAAGGAACGAGTAATCTATCCTGCATGAGGAAGCCTCATGCCGCGGCAACCATGCCTGCTTGTGCTTTCGGCAGATCTTGAGCAAAGTGGGTCAAATCAAGAGCCAATTAGATCTGGGTCTGGGTATATGACCCTCAACAAGTGAATCTTTTAACGACAGTCTTTTGTAATTTTTCGACAGTTTTGTACCATTATCTGATGCAGAGAGAGTGAAGCTGGCTACCGATTGAAGCTACCATACTTGTACCGTTGACAGAAAGTTGTATCATCTGTAAGAGTTTCCAACCAACTCATTTTGTGTCTCTTAATAATCCAATGGAAAGTTTGTTCATGTGTTATAAAAATAGATTTCATTCATCCCTTAGTCGCTGTCTCTGTCATTTTGTATTTTTCTTTGGTAACTTTGAAGGAGACAATTCATGAACAGAAGAGCGTGGTTGAACCACAAATTCTAGATTAAGCCATGGGGCTTGTAGATCTAGATTTCAATAGTAATTGGCATCGAGTCCTGCGCACTATAGTATCAAAATTGATTCAGACCTTGTTTGCCAATCACTTGTCAAGGACAAAAGTTGGGGGAGATTTTGGGTCAGACTTGTTGTAAGCAAAGTAGTGGTTTTTTATAAATAAAAATAAGAAAAATTATATTTATTCTGAAACGAAGTAAAAATCATAGTTGATTTGATTATTGCAAGTTTTATAATTCTTAAAAGGAAAAACATACTTTTAGGTCCATGAGCTTTGAGACTTTTATGTTTTTAGTCCTTAAAATTTCTTTAGTGTATATTTGGTCCTTGAATTTTTATTGTTGTACATTTGATTTTTCAACTTTCGAGATTTTTATGTTTTTAATTTCTGAACTTTGAGTCTTTTATGTTTTTGGGGAAAATTAATTTGTTTTTGACTTTTATTGATCGATGCGAGTCGTTCGGTAAATCAATATAAATCACTTTACTCTTCTTGACTAGTCACGCGACACTTTTATCACTCACATTGTTGGATTTTAACACTTTAAAATAATGAAAGGATTAAATGTAGATTTTTAAGAAAGTTTAAGGATTAAATGTGTAGTGATAAAAGTCAAGAGATCAAAAGCATAAAAAACATAAAGTTTTAGGGATTAAATTATGAGTTTTGCCATTCTAAAATTAGAAATTGTAACAATGTTTAATCCCATAAATTATTCGTATTGTCTGATAAGGCCGTCGAGACCATATCAATTTAGTGACCTGGTAAATAGGGAACCTCATTCTGGTTTAATGCCTTGATTTGTGCATACATCTCCACCACTTCCACGATTTTCTCGTCATGTCTGTCTCAGATGTTACCTTTAATAATAAATAAATAATAAAAATGTTAGAATGACACTTCGAATATCACTTTTAATGACATCTCTATGACTTGACATCCGAGTTTTACGTCAAAGTGTGATGTAGCATGTTGTTGGCCCATATTCATGAGAGCTGTCGTGCGTAATCTTGAGATACACACCATGCGTATTATACATCAAAAATTATTTTGTGCATACTTATTTTTACGTGAGACCCGCACGTCATGAAATGCCATTAAAGATGTTATTTAAGGTGTCATTATAGCATTTTTCAATAAATAAATTGATGTTACCCTTTGAATCCTAATGAAAGTAGTTAAGTGAGTGATCAACTTTTGACACCAAGAAATAACACCAAGCTGTGTGCACGCGTACAATACATTCACGCATAGATATCTATATCGAGGTGTATGCACAACTAGGTGTCATTCATTGTGTCAAAAGACGGTCACTAACATCGTCCAAATCTTATAAAGTCAAAGTTCAATTAAATGATCGCCACGTGGAGACTGTCACCCTGAATTCTATTCACTATTCGATTGTCCTCGTGATTAAGAATCTAATTCTGTGATTCTGTGGTAGGCCTTGTTTTTCTTGGTCAGGAACTTTTAAGTCAACATGGCGGTGCGATCAACACCTTCCATCCAAATGCTTGGCTTTAAGTCAACGGCCAAACGTATCTGATACGTTACAACGTGGTGCGCGAATGGTTCTAGACAACATGCATGTCTTCGTCCAAGTGTGATAAGAAGCCATATGCACGCATGGGTTGGAGAAAATATGACGAGGACACGTGGAGGAATTGGAGTGGTGCCAATTGGGAGAACCAATTTGTGGGTCCGCTTCTCGTGTCAGTGTCCTCGCTCGAGAAGACGCTGAAGAAGATCTCTCTATTAACGCCCTATCTCCCCCACATATTTTTTTGTAGTTGTGGTTGTAGTTAGTTTCTTGCTCCATAATGGGATCCTTGCTTTTTCTTTTTCTTTTTTTTTTTGGGAAAGAGAAGTGATTGGATGGACACTTTTTTTCTTCCATAATTCGTGTGTCTATTGTCGCCTTCGATTATTCTCATAATAATTAATTGAGACTGCAATCATTCAAACAGGATGAAATAAACTTATTTAAAGTTGAATATCATAATTTGACGCAAAAACTAGCATGTTGGTCTCCAAAAACTTGTCAACAACGTTGGTATTATATCAATTTGATTAATCTCTTAAGAATTAGATGAATTGTTACATTCACAAAATAAAAAGAGATGTCCCTCCAGAGAACTTGTTACTTTTCTTTGTTTGGTTGGCCTCATTTGCTGACTTTTTGTAAAATGGAGGTGTCAACTTCCCTAACACTTACAGATAGAATGCAACTTTTCAGGAAAAAAAGTGCACAGATTTAAGTATCACACACACACACACAAATATATAATCTATCTTCAGAAGAAAAAAAAGATATATATACATATAAATATATATATCAATCAAATATATAGAAAAGCGAATCACAAATTTTTTAGTCGTAAGCAAAAAGTTGTTTTGCCCTTATCAAACGAATCTATCATATTTTCGTTCTCAACTCTGCGTCGCCTTCTTTCTTCTTTCACATCAACTCGCCCTTCATCTTCTCCGACAACAACTTCAACTCCTTTCGTCTTCTTCAACAACAACTCCAATTGAGTGCATGAATTTGATTGTGAATCTGGTATTAATTTCATCACATTTACCCCTTGTCACCCAGGCTTTGTTTGGCAAGGCTAACTGATAATCTAGCTGATAGCTGATAAACTAGCTGATAGCTGATAATCTAGCTGATAGCTGATAATCTACTAGCTAGTAGCGGAAAGCTGATAATCTAGCTGATCAACTAAAAATTGTTTGGAATGATAGCTGATTGATTAGCTGATAAATGCAAAATGACAATAAAGGACATATGACACAATTAAGTATATTAATTATATAATCATATAATTAATTGTTATAAATAACTCTGTATTTTATTTACAAAATACAAATTAATACCATAAAATAATTTATATTATTTAGAAAACTAAATTATGTGTGTCCATAAATGCTTACATGAAAATAACTCCACATTAATTTATAAGAATTCGTAAAAAATAAACACATGTAAATAAAATACAATAAACGACTTGGATAACTATACATATATCTAACGCATCATCCATAATTGAGAAGCAATATTATTGCGAATGTTCTTCATTTTTATAGAATAATATTTTTAAAAAATATGTAGGATAGCCTACTACTGGAACACTACATTAAAAAATATTTTTATAACATCTAAAAATATTTTTATACTCAGCGTTGTTAAAACTTTTAATATGTAATAAATATCTAACAAGATTATATATCTATAATTAAGAAATTTATGTGTAATGATTTTTAATTTTAGTGAAATTCTTTGTTTTATAATATTTAATTAATTATTAATCGCTATTTTTTTCATTAACAAAGAAAAAAAAAGCAACCCCGAACGATTGAGAGATATCCAACTCTCAAAGAAAAAAAAAGCAACCCCGAAAATCCCTAACGTGATATAGCAAATTTGTTTGTATTTATCCCTTATTTGGTTTCTAATTTCGCGGGCTATTAATGTTCGCGGGGTTTGTTTAAGTATTTGCATCTTTTGTTTTCACTAATTTGCAAGGGCATTAATTTATTAATACGATAAAAAATAAGGGTATAATCGCGAGAAAAAATCCAAACGACGTATTTTTGGTTCAAACGCTACTCAGAGTAGCGTTTCAATTGAGAGCTTATCATCTAGATTATTTTTAAAATAAGCTACAAATCAAACACAGTTTAACAAATAAACTAGCTTATCAGCTAGCTGATAAGCTAGTTTGTGCTTACCAAACGAAGCCCCAATAACCTTAATTTTCTCTCCCTATGAAATCAATCTTCCCAAAATCGCTTACACATTGCTCTCTTTTGTCCTCATGCCTCTCTTTCTTCTCGGTCACTACTTCTGTAAGGAAAACCTAGAATCAACAATTCACAGACGAACGAATGAATCGAAAATAGACAGAAAATAAACACGAATCACGACACGCAATCGCTCTCAACGACATTAGTCGCAAGGGTTTGTAACACGAACGTCAAAGTGAGAGCATGAATAAGATCGAAATCGAAGAAGAGCAATGGGAGATCAATCTAGGGTTTAGTTTGAGACTTGAATAAATATTTTGAATTTGTGGAGAAGCGAAGCGTACCAATGTGAGAGGGGCTCGGTGTCGCGACGTTAGTGGAACGAAAAAGAGCTGAGGAGGTGTGCAGGTTAGCGTGTTTATACTTGTAGTTTGATCGGTTGGGTTGAGCAGTTTTGACACATATTGGCTGACATAAGCAAGTAAATAGATCCTTGAAAGGCTTGCACTTTGCGTCTTCATGTAACTGTAGGGGGCCAGGGTACGTCTTTAATTTGTTAAAATATGAATATGTATTATCAAGTGATAATTTCAATGAAAAAAACCACTTTACATGTGTTTCACTCGTATAACACATTGTTGCAAGAATTAATCTCCTTGAATCTAGGTTGCTTCTAGCTATTCAAGCCGACAGTCTCATATGCTTCAAGAATTATAACATCTGGGGCAAATTTATACTGCAAGTTAAGAATAAGTTCTCCTGAGGACACATGTAAATCCCATTGATTGAACAATCATCATTTAATTGATCTCAAACCAATCACTGAAAATAATTTAGAAGCTCATGCTGCTCAGCTAATGCTATCATGTGACGACCCCTTCTCCAAATAAGGGCACCGCTCGGCCTAATCCATTAATTAAGCCATAATCTCCCATATAGGACCTAACAAAGAACTATTCAGCCTTAGTTAAACACCTAAACACCTAAACACCTAAACACCTAAACACCTACCATTTATGATATCACTTACAATTAATTAGATAGTTCAACTACCTAACAAATCATAGTTAATTTAAATTTTCTTATCTAACCAATTATTCAGCGAAAGTCTTCTTAAGTTACTAGAGGACATAAAGCCTAACATATTGTGGAAAAATCAGGAAATAGAGATCACATGCATATATAAACAAAAGTGGTGATATATATAACATGTATCTGGTCAGATGTTCCTATCGCTCAACCCAAAAGTAAAATATCATGTATATAGAAAATGTAATACAAAATAATGCAAAATGTACAAGAATTTGCCGTAGCAGTTCTTCCCTGGCTCAAAGGTAGTCACCAATCTTCTCTTTGCCTGGTCTGCCACTCGGCTGATCTGCACCCACCGTCACAAAGTAGATGGTGAGTATATGAAATTATTTATGTAATACTGAGAGACATTGATCCACATTCCCAAACATGCAACAAGTATCAAATGGTATAATTTAAATAGCAACTAAGCTGAAAGAAACATCATGCAAATAGATACTTGAGTTAAACAAATATGAAACTAACTCGAGGCTAAGCAGTAATGGATTATGGTCGGTCGACCGTGATCTTCATCACATAAGCCTTTCCACTACAATTTGAGCTCTGCTCTATAGCATTACATTACAACAAATTAAGCTCTATATCATAATTTCAAAAGGTCGTACTTACGATTACACCTTTTCTATTCCAAGTGAATTAGTCGATGCACGTTACCCCGTGTGTCATGCAAGGTAGTGGAGAAATTCCCTAACATCCTGGAAAGTCTAGTGACCCCATATGAAAGCTGAATTTCTATCATCGAATGAACCTAACCACAAGAACCACTTTCACTTTTAAGAATGACTCGATAATAGAATCCAAGAAATGTAACTACATACTAATGCACAAAGGATAAGAGTCAAAATAAACAACTAACCTAATAACATGCTATATCACTAACTTCCACACACAACAATCAACATGACAAAGTATAGGAATTTGAATCAATGATATACACAACAGAGTATGCTATGAACATCATAAAATGAGAACTCAACAAGTCATAGCATATGGGTTTCAAAGGCAATTCAGTCCGAATAACTGAGAATAAATAAAGAAATGAAATGAAATGTAAATAAATGTCTCAAATCAATTTACTTACATACACAACGATTCCTAATCTATCCGGCTTCTCGCCATGGCGATGTACGCACCAAAAACCCCGTAATATCTCCTTTACGGTCCTAACATTTGAAAATTTATCAATTTAGAGTCAAGCTTAATTATTTTAATTTCTTACATTGGTCGAAATCGGTCGAAATCGACTTCGAGACCAATTTGTCAATTTCACATTATTCGAGGTAAAAACCCCGTAAAAGTCGCATTCGGCAGTTCAAATATTTTATTTTTCATAGAAATTTATCAATTTCTAGTTATTTTATCGAAATATAATTTTTCGGAATTTTTCCTATTTTTTCTGAGATTTTCTTGAATTGTTTTCTATTTTCTGAAATTTCTTTTATTAAAAATCAGTTTAATTTAATTAAATAATTAAATATATATTATTTTTTGGGGTGGGTACGGGTTAACCCGACCCGGTCCAGCTTGACTTGGGTCGGTCTGACCCGCTCCCCATCGGGTCAGGGTCGGCCCGATCCGACGCACATCGGTAGTCCGACCCGGGCTACCCATCTTTTTCCTCACCAGACCACCCTTAGGAAGGAGATGACCTCACAGTTATCTCCTTCCTCAGAGAAGCCGAGCCATGGTAGCTCACCATGACCGACCAACAACATCACCGAACAGCAACAACAACAACAACAAGTCACACCAACGCACCTTGCGTTCCATTTTGAGCTTGGTCTCTCTCTCTCTCTCTCTCTCTCTCCCTCTCGTCGGGTTCTCTTCCTCTCTTTGTTTCATTTTTCTTCCACCGACTTTGGAGAGTAAACGGGATAAGGTTGGACTTAAGATTTAAATGTTTGATGTCCTCGAGATTAGTGCAACATGAATCTCGAGGAATCAGTTACTCAGATTTCCACCGCCTTATATGTTTGATCCAACTTTCTCGAGTCGTGCAAAATGCGTATTTCGAGGCAAATCCAAGCATATTATTTTCTTTTACTAACCATAAGCCCTTATATATATTAAGTGATGTGGCCATTTATGGAACACTAGTTACATGTCAATTTTTTTCATTCTTTTTTTTAATGGAATATAATTTAACTAGTTACGCTTACCCCATGAGCTGCTACCTCAGGCCCACGTCGGCACGCGACTCAAGGTGCGTCCCCACTCGTCTTGATATCTGCATACCCGTAAATGACTTAGTAGTCTACACATATACATTAAACTAGGCAAACAACATAAAAACATAACATTTACCTCGGCCACCGTGCCTCGGTAGTGACACGTATCTCGCTGCGGGTCCCACGTCACGGGTCATTTTGTCCTGATTAACGAATTAAACGTGTATTAATTATTTGGGCCGTGAAAATACTTCCCAACTAATAGGAAGTTCGTCCTGGAACTTAAACTAAACGAAGTTTGAAATACCTGAGTCGAAGAGGTACGAAAATCTATCTCGCATATAGTTTTCCCATTCCCAAGTGAGTTCTGAATCTCCATGAAATTGCCACATGACTAATACCTTTGGGATAGACTTGTTTCTTAATTGTTGTACCCTTCGGTCAAGAATCTGAAATGGTTTCTCTTCATATGAGATATATTCACTCAAATCAATCTGACTCAAATCCACTGTCCGTCTTTCGCCTACCTTTGACTTAGCTAGTCCAAGCATCGAAATATGAAACACCAGATGAATTCCCGACATCTGTGGAGGTAATTCTAGTTCATATGCAACCTTTCCAACCCATTTCTTAATCTTGAAAGGCTCGATGAATCTCGGTGCTAATTTGCCTTTCAAACCAAATCGAGGATGACCCCTTACGAGGAGAAATCTTTAAATACACTAAAGTTCCCTCATCGTACATGAGATCACCGCGATACATGTCTGCATACTTCTTTTGCCTTTCCTAGGCTCCCTTCAGCTTTCGGCGAATATGTCTTACCTTTTTTGTGTGATCGACACCAATCTCAGGCCCTAACAAATCTCGGTCTTTTGGCTTAGCCCAACGAGATGGTGAGCGACACGGTCCGCCATATAACGCATCAAAGGGCACCATTTCAATGCTCTCTTGATAACTATTGTTGTATGCAAATTCACACAACGGTAAATACTCTTCCCACGATCCGCCAAACTCAAGTACACACGCCCTAAGCATATATTTGAGAGTTTGAATCAAGCTCTCAGTTTGCCCATTAGTCTGAGGGTGAAAGGCTATGTTAAACTGTAAGCGCGTACCGTACTATTCCTGTATACTCCGCCACATCCTGGACGTACACATAACATTTCTATATGACGTAATAGTCAAAGGTATTCTATGCAGCCTGATAATCTATCTCTCGAACAATACACTCAGCTGGTCGATTGTGTAATGAGCTGCCACTGGTATGAAATAGGAAGATTTCGTCAATCTGCCCATAATCACCCATATGGTATCATGTCGATGAATAGTCATCGACAGTCCCTGAATGAAATCCATGGCTATGTCTTCCCACTTCCATCGTGGAATGGGAAGCGGCTGTAGTGACCCTCCAGGTCTACGATGCTTTGCCTTCACTCGCTGGCAGATCCCACAGTTCTTGACAAACTCTGATATGTCTGCTTTCATCCTAGGCCACCAAAAATGTCTTTTCATATCATGGTACATTTTGGTCCTTCTGGATGAACAGTGAACCGGGAACGATGTGAATCCTGAAGCATCTCATCTCTTAGCTCTGCTGCTGTTGGTATCCATAATCTACCTTGAAATCTGAGACACCGATCTGCTGTCTCAGTCCAGTCAGTACACTCGGATCTCTAGGCTAACGCACTGAATCTTAGATATAGTATGTCAGTTTTCTACTCCTCTGACACTTTCTGAGTTGACATTGTCTGAAGTCATACCTGAGCAAAATTAGTACCTCCGTGTCGTTAAAAATATCTGACCGACTCATCATCGTCGCTGCCTCGAGTAACCCATACTCGTGCGTCATATGACAACTAAACATATCTGTATCTCTAGCCGGGATCCTACTCAACGCATCGGCAACAACATTGGCTTTTCCTAGATGATATTCCAGAGAAAATTCATAGTATTTTAAAAATTCTAACCACCAGCGCTGTCTCATATTCAACTCTTTCTGTGTGAAGAGATATTTCAAACTCTTATGGTCAGTATAGAGCGTGAACTTCTCTCCATACAGATAATGTCTCCATATCTTCAGAGCAAACACTGCTGCCTCCAACTCTAAGTCATGAGTTGAGTGGTTCTTTTTATGTATCTTCAGCTGTCTTGATGCATAGGCCACCGTACCCTTCTCTTGTATCAACACACAACCTAAACCCATATGAGAAGCATCTGTGTATACCATGAAACCTTTCCTAGCCTATGGCAATATCAATACTGGTGTGGTAGTCAACAATTTCTTCAGTTGAGTAAATGCCTCCTCGTATTCCTCAGACAACTGAAACTTCACGTCTTTCTGGGTCAACTTGGTCATTGGTGAAATGATCTTCAAAATATCCTTCACGAGACTTTAGTAATAGCCCGCTAACCTTAGAAAACTTTGAATCTCAGTCACTGACGTCGACGCTGGCCAATCTGACCAATCTAAAATTGCTTGAATCTTTGCTGGATTTACAGCAATACCTTCAGCTCCAATAACATGACCCAAAAATGTGACCTCAGACAACCAAAAGTCACACTTACTGAATTTGACATATAGTTAGTGCTCCCTCAAAGTCTACAATGTCTCCCTGAGGTGCTGCTTCTGATCTTTTCGAGTCTTCGAGTACACCAATATATCATCAATAAACACTGTAACGGCTCGAAAATTTGATTTATGCCACGTGCCAGATCAGGGAATGTGGGATCCACTCGTCGGAATACGTATGTCCGAATCTCGGGTGGAGACACCGATAATATCCAATTCGAGATGAGTCGAAACACGAATGGGGACGCGCCTCGAGTTGCGTGCTAACATGGGACCGAGGTAGCTGCTTAATGTGGCTATAGTGGCTATAGTGGTTTTAATGTGGTCACATTAAAAAATATACATTAGATACTCCTCGTGATGCGTGTGGCTCGAATGTCGAGATTGTGAAATGAGGTGGTAGTGGTGTGAATATTTGTGGTGCCTCGAGATGTGCGCTGCCTAGTTTTGAAGGAAAACATTTGAATAAATATGTTTTTGATGTGCCTCGAGTTTCGCTCCGCATGAATCTCAATGACACATTTGTTTTATTCCTCAAGAAGAATCGAAGTGAGAGATATCGGATGAGGGAGAGAAAGAGAGAAAAAGAGCAGGGAGAGAGAGAGAGAGAGAGAGAGAGAGAGAGAGAGAGAGAGAGAGAGAGAGAGAGAGAGAGAGACGACGACGGTTGGATCAACGCAGGGGAGCAGCGCGGCGGCTCGTAGCGATGGGGTGCGGACGACAACTGCCGATGCAGCGACGATGAGACCGACGTGCAGGGGAGCTCGCAGACAAGCGTACCAGCGGCGCGGCGCGCGGCTGCAACGGCGGACCAGTCGCGCGGCTGTGGGGGATGATGACGAGCGGCAGTGCAACAGAGAGCTACGGAGGACGCCGATAGCGGCGGCGACGCGATAGTGGTAACGGCCGGCAGCGGTGGCAGTGACGGCCGACACCTGCGAGGCAGCGGTGGTAGTGACGGCGGAGTCGACGACGTGGCAGTGGCAGCGACGACGGTGCGGTGAATGGCGTGGAGCAACTGTACGGTGGTATGTCGTCGGACCGATCGATCCTCGACGAGAGGCGCGACTTCGACGAAGCTCGACAATGCGATGGATTCAAATGGATTTTTGAAGGCCATGAGACTTAATAGGCTATAGTCGGGTGTCGGGTGCGCATATTAAGGCATGAGCGGGTCGTTCTCGAGGTAAGTAAACTAGCTAAGAAATTGTACAGTCATCTCATTTTACTCTATTGGATATTGTTGTTCATTGCTTTGATATCTATCCTTGAAAGTGATATTGTGCGGAGTGGTCCATTGGCAAGTGAGTCATGGTACTATTTATCTGTGATATGAGCTCTTATCTGGACGCCGTCAATATCTTCCAATTAAGTGTACGTGTTGGGGCATGTGCCCTAGGTCAATCCATTAACTGTCTTTATGAATACTTTTAGTTAACAAGATAGAGGATTTCATTTGCTGTTTATTATAATTAATTTACATGTTTACATTATAATAAGATCCATGGGTATTTGCAGAAATATCCTAAATGTCCCTAGTCGATCATTATACTGGGAACTATAATGAATTAAGATTAGTGTGAGTCTTGATTGATGATCATATGATGATTATACGTATAAGGATACAAATCAAGATCACGAGTACTTGTTAGGGAACAAAATACTGGAATGACCTGCTATGAGAACATCACATGGATTAAGTCATAGTTGTTTCTCACGATAGGTATATTTTCTAGTCATCTGACTTGAGATTACCAGATACTTCAATATTGGAAACACGGTGATTTGACACAATCAAACGTTGTCTTTAACCGAACGATTATAAAGGTCGTGATTGGTTATTGTGTGAGCAATGTGATGAAGTTGTGTAATTGAGATAGAACTTGTCCCTCTCATATAAAGAGAGATATCCAGTGGATCCCTCGATGTGTTAGACAGTTAAAAGGCCTAGTCTAAGTGAATATATATTGATCAATGTCACTTAGATGTTTTCAGTCTACTTAGACATCGAGACTAGTACGATTGAACATGTTGGATGACAATTTCATGCCTTATGTTTGATCAAAAGGATATCGTGTGACAAAAGGATGTTGTATACACTATTGATTAGGTTGTATCGATTTGATATTCGTACAACTTGGGTAGTCATAATGTCTTGCTGGAGGCCGCTTATGACTTGTATACCAAAATGTGTTTTGGTACACTGCCAACATTGTATGAGCCTATTGGGTTGCACACTAAGAATGGCTTTGCGAGATTTTAAGATGGTTCAGAAAAATGAATTTTATATGATAAAATTCTTGACAAAAACGTCATTGTGGTGTATTATACCTATACTTCTTTAAGTAGGGGTATATATGTAATTTACTTAACCGTCTATATACAAGGGTTGTATAAATATACGCTTTAAGTTAGAACACACATATGAAATTTAAGGGTCGAAACTCTATTTTCGTTGAGGAACGAATTAGGGTTTTCTGGTACGTTTTGCATCGTTTTGGAGAGAAACAAAAATGTTTGGTATTCTCTTGAAACTAGCACTTCTAATCTCTACCGCCGTTCATGTGTGGACTGTTGGTAGATGGCGTTCGTCGTTGGCAACACCTTAGAATCGATCAACCTTCAGAAAGGTATTTTGCGACCAAGGTATGATTAAGTTTTCTTGTTTTAAACGTTTTAATGGAATTAGATTCAGATCTTGTTAGGGTTTTTGTCAAAATTGTTTTGTAATCTCCGCTGTGTATGAACCCTAAAACCCAACACGTTGGGGGAACTTATCCGGGTTAGTGGATATCTCATAGTCGCAAGGGTTAGGGCTGGGAGGCAGGTGTCTCGTCCTGAACCCGAATCTACTGGGTTTTTGCCGCTACTCAACGACCTTTTGGTCGGGACTCCTTGTTGTTTGTTTTTTTTGTATTACGGACCCTCACTTATCGATTGATTATTTACAGTCTTTTATATTCATGTGTTCCAAGTTCATTTCTTTCTATATGCATGAACTCGATTGCTTTAGTTATTTCGAAATGTTGTATATATGTCCTACTAGCGTTACTTACCTGGGCTCATCATTCTCGTGTTTGACTGAGTGCAGATCTATGGTCTAGCAAGGGGAAGACTCCATTGTTAGGTGAATCTTTTATATATCTTATATTAACTCTCATCTGGTGATGGTATATTTATGTAGGGTTCCAAATTAGGTTGTCCAACTCTTTTAACATTCTTGTTGAGTTATTTAATGTAGTATTGCTTCCGCTAGATTGTAAAACTTGAAAAATATTAATAACTCAACATAAAACTCTTGAATTCACTGATAATGATGGATTGGAAAGCCGACTAGGCCTGCGTTGACCTTGCAAGACTGTCTCGGGGGTCCACGTGGGCTTAGGCCGAACGGTGCATAGTTTGTGGGAAATGGGGCGGTCATAGTTGGTATCAGAGCCTAGGTCGAGAGACCTGATGGTCTAAGGCAATATGATAACAACACAGTTGGTATCAGAGACTAGTGCTGAGATTATAACATTGTGATACCAACGTTAGTTTTGAAAATCTCATGGCTTAAGACATTGTGATACCAACGTTACAGTTGGTATCAGAGCCTAAGTTTTTACTTATAGCTCTTGATTAATCCACAACCAATATAAGACACAAATTAAAAATATAGTTAGGACACGGTTGGAACTTAGCGTGGAACCCTATGATCCTAACTTGAGTCTTCGTTGGGAAGTGAGGAGAGTTGGGGAGAAAAATTGATCCTAGATGGTATATTTGTTGTGTTGTAATATACTATATATGATATCGGTAATTATATACTGATTCGAGGAATCTTGGCTATGGAAAATGCGACGACGTTTCAGACCAGGTCTAGGAATGATCGTGGGGCTGCAGGTTCGCGGTTTGCGAGTGATGATGATCTGCATACTCTGTCCGACAGAATTGTATCGCGTGACCAGCAACCGCAGGAGATTCTTCAACTGCTAAGGGCACAGCTTACACCGTCATCGTCTATGTCGGCAGCGCTAGTTATTTAGGCCGAGTGTGTTTTTACAATTCACAACCCACCTGAAACATCTCCGGTTCAGGTAGGGCCTACAGTGGTCGAGGAGGCATAGGTTCAGGCTGAGCTCGTACTTCCTACATCTGAGACACTACGTGAGGATACGTTGAACACACCAACTGATACTTGTGTTAGCGCTACAACTAAGGCGAGGCAGACTCGCGAGTTTCAGAGGATCATCCGGAGAAGTTGCACGGGGGTACTAACCTTGAGGCGACAGATAGATCGCCACGTGAAGATACATGATGTACTGGTCATATCAGCGCAAATGCAGCTGAGTATATCATAAGCTCCAATGGTCGGCGAGGTCAATATCTGGTGGCGCACTACGGAGATGTCGATGGGGAACAATCTGTAACCCGAAAAGGACAGAGTTTCAGACCATTCGACAGAGGATCGGGGAGTCAGTTGCAGTATATGGATCGGTATATACGCGTGATGAAGTTTGCTGGGGGTGCGGCTGACATTGACACTTACCAAGCTTACTACGTCATACACGGTTTCCTGGAGTTTATTGGTTCTGTTGGATGACGACGGCTCCGAGCAAAGTACATGAGGCTTAGGCGAGGGCGATGACTGGCGAGAGCTTTGGGAACACATGCATCGAAGTACCAGTTGCATTATCGACATCGTCATAGTCAGTGCGATGGTCTGGAGATGATCGGAGGAAAAAGAGTGTGAGACGGTCGTGGCTAAGAGATCGAGCTTAGAGCGTAGGAGCTATTGCATTTTCACCATATGCAGCGTATACTGCGCCAATGTTAGTTGGTCCAGCGTAGAGTTACGCTAGTGCACTACAGTAGCCAACACCGTCAGATCCTCAGCATCAGTACCATTAGATGGCTGATGGCAGAGGTAATGGCCAGAGACAGAGTTAGAGTTCCAGTCAAGTGCAGGGACAGGGACATAAGTCTTGTCAGGCACAGGGACAGGGAAAATATGTTCTATATGAATCAAGATTTCGATGTACTTGTTTTGGAATGTGGACAGCCATGTCACTTCACTAATACGTGTTTACGAAAGCGGGTAGGCACAGTAGAGCCAGGAGCAGATTCATGCTGAGACCCACTCGATCAGAGAGACTAACGGACAGTCAGAGAGTTTGATTTACATTCCCGCGGACATACTGCGAATATGAATATGTTAATAACGGTGGATCATGTGACTAATAGTTCTGTTGTATTTCTATGTAGTATTGCTTCCGCTAAATTGTAAAACTTGAAAAATGTTAATAACTCAACTTAGAACATTTGAATTTACTGATAACAATGGGTTGGAAGACTAACTAGGCCTGCGTTGACTTTGCTAGACTGGCTCGGGGGTCCACGTGGGCTTAGGCCGGGCGGTGCCCCAGTTTGTTGGAAATGGGGCCATCACAAACACAATCACAAAGCGGTCAAGAAATAGCCTCATCACTCGATGCATCAAATCCACAAACATGGTAGGAGCATTAGTCAAACCAAATGGCATGACTGTGAACTGATAGTGTCCATACCTTGTACTAAACGCTATTATGTATCTATCATCCTCCTTGATTCTCAGCTGATGATACCCTGACCGTAGATCTATCTTGGAGAAAAATTACGCTCCTTTCAACTAATCAAATAAATCATCAATACGCGGTAATGGATACTTTTCTTGACTGTGACCTTATTCAATTGTCTTTAATCAACACACACTCTCAAAGTACAATCCTTATTCTTCACAAACAGAATCGATGCCCTCCATGGTGATATCGAAGGTGCGATGACTCCCTTCTTGCTCAATTCTTGCGACTATTTCCTCAATTCTTCCAGTTCTCATGGAGCCATGCGGTATGGTGGTATGTATATCGGTTTCGTACCTAGCACCAACTCAATAATGAAATCTATCTCCCTCAGTGGTGGTAATCCAGGTAACTCTTCCGGAAACACATCCAGAAACTTGCACACAACTGGAATCTCTTCAAGTCTCGATCCATGACTCTCTGTAACGATATATACCGATAACAGAGTCTCCATCTCCCCACTAGTCGCAAACCGACCTCGAGTGCCCTCGGCTCTCGGTGTACTACCGCTGTACACGAACACTGGATGCCCATGGAATCTCAAATATCACTGTTTTTGTAAAATAGTCAATATGAACATGATATGCTGCTAGCCAATCCATTCCTAGCAACGCATCAAGTTCCAGGAATTCTAGCACCCAGAAGTCTATAGGTAACTCAATCCTGTCGATCTCTACTGGACATTTCTCCACCAGAGAATTCGGGTACACTCTATCTCCGGCTGCAGTACTAAAAATCAAATTAACTCTGACACTAACCGATTTCAACCCTAACATGCTTACCATACGACCAGAAATGAAAGAAACGGTAGAACTCGAATCAAACAAAAAATAAGCTCGATGACCACAAATGGAAACCATACCCTCAATGAGTTTTCGTGTAACGTTTGCGTCTGACAGTGTAATCGTATGGACGACCTCTCGATGCTGTGGTGGAATCACTTCACTGGCTGCGGACACTCTCGACTGATATGTCCCGTCTGAACACATCGATAACAAGTGACTACTCTAGGCTGACCCTGCGCTCGATCCCGAGCTTGTGCAGATGCCTGTCTCTGCCTTGGTCTGGAACTATCTCGTCCTCTTCCTCTACCTCTACATCTGCCTATACCACCATACTGCTGACGTGAAGCTGGTGGTGCTAGTAAAGCTGGTAAAGTAGACGTAGCGGGAGCTGGCAATTGCCCCCTGAACACCTCTATCCCAAGCACAATTGCCCCCTGAACACTTCTATCCCATCTCCTCGGTCTTTTGCCTTTCTGTTTTCTCCATTCATACTCCATTATCTGATCAAGTGTCATTGCGGGTATTAAGGGTGTCCCGTCAATCACTCGGCTCATATAATATGTATCGTGAGCAAGTGCACACTCGAGAATCTCTCCAGGTGTCTTGGCACCTGAACTAACCACATAAAAACCAATATCCGGCCTCAATCCGTCGCCAAAATGATATACATCATCTGCATCCTCCTTCACAAGATCTCCGGCAAACTGCCTTAGATAACCGTATATGTCTCGGAAGCTTATCATTTTCTTGTTGGCTCCCTATATGATATTCATGAATTCCTTCCTCAACCTCTTCATCACCATAGGTAGGAAGTACTGCTGATAAAACTTAGTCTTGATGGCATCCCAATACTCAAACTCTCCCTTAGCAGCTATCGTCGCATGCCACCACACATCAGCGTCTCGCTGCAATGTGTACGATGATATCTCAGCTCTAAGTCTATCCTCAATCTGCAAAACTATATGTAGCTTCTCCAGCGATAGGACCCACTTCTCGATCTTTTCAGAATCTCTATGACCGTCGAAGTATACCGGTTTTAGTCTGATGAAATCTTTCACCAACTGAACTACTACTGTGGAACTAGTTGATGGAGGTGTAGACATTGGTGTAGGCACAGTCTCTACCGCTGGAGTTGCTGTCATCGGTGTTGCAGGTACGACCGACACTACGGTCGGTATTGTAGTCGCAGTAGGACCAGATATCTGGCTGGCTGTGCTTTGGTGGAGCAAATTGAGAAGTCATCAATACGATGAGCTCCGCCAATTGCTGACCCTAAGCAGCGACACGATCAGAAAGTCCCTAGAAATCCTCCACTGTGGGTATCGAAGGCTAGCTACCGCTCGCATCGACATCATCGCTATCGTGTGCATCCGCCATCACTGGCCGCAAATGGATAACGAACGCGAATAAACTACTATTTGCATAAAGCATATATACACATCACATAAGTAACATGTAGATAAAGATATCAAATCCCCAACTCATTGTCACTCACTTCCCAACTAATAGTTTCTAGGTGAGGATCATCTGGTTTTCCACATCTAACTAAGGTTTTCTAGCTTCTATTTCTGGCTAAACAAGGGAGGCCGTTCACTACATTTAGTAGTTGTGGTATCATATTGTAGAAACTCCATATTCTATATGTTGGGTTTTGGGGTTCATACGCAACAGAGATTACAAAATAATTTTGACAAAAACCCCAACAGGATCCGAATTTAATTCCATTAAAACGTTTAAACCAAAAAAATTTAATCATACCTCGGTCGCAAAATACCTTTCTGAAGGTTGATGGATCTCTAAGGTGTTGCCAACGACGAACGCCCTATACCAGCAGTCCACACACGAACGGCGGACGAGATTCAAAATGCTAGCTTCAAGAGAATACCAAACCTTTTTGTTTCTCTCCAAAACGATCCGAGCGTACCAGAAAACCCTAAGTCATTTATAAAACGAAAATAGAGTTTCGACCCTTAATCTTTCGTACGTGTGTTCTAACTTAAAGCGTCTGTTTATATAACCCTTATATATAGACGGTTAAATAAATTACACATATACCCCTACTTAAAGAAGTATAAGTGTAATACACCACAAAGACGTTTCTGTCATGAATTTTATCATATAAAATTCATTTTACTGAACCATCTTAAAATCTCGCAAAATCATTCTTAGTGTGCGACCCAATAGGCTCATACAACGTTGGTAGTATACCAAAACACATTTTGGTATACAAGTCATAAGCGGCCTCTAACAAGACATTATGACTACCCAAGTTGTACGAATATCAAATCAATACAACCTAATCAATAGTGTATATAACATCCTTTTGTCACACGATATCCTTTTGATCAAACATAAGAAATGGAATTGTCATCCAACATGTTCAATCGTACTAGTTTCGATCTTTAGGTAGACTGAAAACATCCAAGTGACATTGATCAATATCATTTCACTTAGACTAGGCCTTTTAACAGTCTAACACATCGAGGGATCCACTAGAGATCTCTCTTTATATGAGAGGGACAAATTCTATCTCGATTACACAACTTCATCACATTGCTCACAAAGTAACCAATCACAACCTTTATAATCGTCTGGTTAAAGACAACGTTTGATAGTGTCAAATCACTATGTTCCTAATGTTGAAGTCTCTGGTAATCTCAAGTCGGATGACTGAAAAATATACCTATCATGAGAAACAACTATGATTTAATCCATGTGATGTTCTGATAGCGGGTCAGTACAGTACTTTGTTCCCTAACAAGTACTTGGGATCTTGATTCGTATCCCTATACGTATAATCATCATATGATCATCAATCAAGACTCACACTAGTCTTAATTCATTATAGTTCACAGTATAATGATAGACTAGGGACATTTAAGATATTTCTCTAAATACCCATGGATCTTATTATAATGTAAACATACAAATTAATTATAATAAACAACAAATGAAATCCTCTATTTTATTAACTAAAAGTATTCATAAAGACAGTTAATGGATTGACCTAGGGCACATGCCCCAACATCTCCCACTTGCACTAGGGCCAATCATACATGCATCTAATGCCTAATGATTTAACATGACCATCATGTTATGCTTGTGGAAGAGCTTTTGTAAATGAATCCGCAACGTTGTCTTCACTAGGTACTCTGCAAATCTTCACGTCTTCCCTCTCAATAATTTCTCTTAAGAGATGAAAACGCCTGAGTATATGTTTGGATCTGTGGTGTGATCTAGGTTCCTTGGCCTGTGTTATTGCCCCGCTATTGTCACAATAGAAACAAACATGGTTAGCAATACTTGGAACCACACCTAGTTCAGAAATGAACATTTTGATCCAAACTGCCTCCTTTGCTGCATCGGACGCTGCAATATACTAAGCTTCTGTTGTAAAATCTGCCACAGTCTCTTGCTTCAAACTTTTCCAGCTTTCTGCACCCCCATTCAAAATAAACACATATCTAGATTGCGATCTAAAATAATCTATATCAGTTTGAAAACTTGCATACAACTAGATTATTTTCAAAACCTCCATAGACCAACAACACTTTATTAGTCCTTCTTAAGTATTTAAGGATGTTCTTTAGTGCTATCCAGTGACTCTCACCAAGATCTGACTGATATCTGCTTGTAGTGCTCAAAGCATATGATACATCAGGTCGAGTGCATAGCATGGCATACATGATAGATCTAGTAGCTGATGCATATGGAATCTTATTCATACGGTCTCGCTCATCATTTATCTTAGGAAATTGAATCTTATAGAGATTTATGCCATGAGACATTGGCAACAATCCTCTTTTAGCGTCTTGTAAAACTGAACCTATTCAGCACCTTATCTATGTAAGCACTCTGACTTAGACCGATTAGCCTCTTAGATCTATCCCTATAGATCCTTATCCCTAGGAAATAGGCTGCATCTCCTAAGTTTTGCATTGAGAAACACTTCCCTAACTAAGACTTGACATTCTTCAATGTTGGGATGTCATTTTCAATGAGTAATATATCATCAACATACAGTACAAGAAAAACAACTACACTCCCACTGACCTTCTTGTATACATAAGGCTCATCTTCATTCTTAATAAAACTAAAATCCTTAATTGCTTCATCAAAACGAAGATTCCAACTCCGAGAAGCTTGCTTTAACCCATAAATGGATCTTTGAAACTTGCATACCTTCCTAGAATTCTCAGGATGTACAAAACCTTCAGGTTGTGTCATATACACATCCTCAAGCAGCTTTCCATTATGAAATGCTATTTTTACATCCATGATGCAACAATGACAATTAAAATTCTTATGGATTTAAGCATGGCTACTGGCGAAAAAGTTTTATCATAATCAACACCTTGAGTCTGCCTGAAACCTTTTGGTACAAGTCCTGCTTTAAAAGTATGCACTTTGCCATCCATGTCAGTTTTCTTCTTGAAAACCCATTTACATCTAATGGTCTTACTACCTTCAGGTAAATCAACCAAGTTCCAAACTTGGTTATCATATATGGATTGCATCTAAGAATTCATGGCACTTAGCCATTTATCTGAGTCTGGTCCAGACATAGCTTCTTGATAAGTGGTGGGCTCATTTTGATCCATAAGCAACACATCAAGACTATCAGTAATGAGAAATCCGAATCTTTCTGGCTCATGTCTTACCCTACCGGATTTGCGTGAGCCTTGTGTCACTTGTGGAGGTTCAACTGGTTCAGGGTTTATCTGTGATTCTTGAACTTCTTCAAGATTTATTTCTCTCCCACTAGTATCTTTTGAAATAAACTATTTTTCCATAAAGGCACCATACCGAGCAACAAACACTTTGTTCTCAGCGGGATTATAAAAGTAATATCCTTTTGTTTCCTTAGGATACCCCATAAATAAACGCTTGTCAGATTTAGGTGCTAGTTTTTCTGAGACTTGTCTTTTTACGTAAGCCTCACAACCCCAAATCTTAAGGAAAGACAAACTAGGTCTTTTCTCGTACCATATCTCATATGGTGTTTTATCAACCGCTTTAGAAGGAACTCGATTTAGAGTGAAAGCTGTAGTTTGTAATGCATAACCCCAAACGGATAATGGAAGATCTGCATGACTCATCATAGATTGAACCATATCTAATAAGATTCGATTTCTCCTTTCAGAAACTCCATTCCACTGTGAAGTCGCTGATGGAGTCAACTGGGAGACAATCCCACAATTTTTAAGATGATCATCAAATTCTTGGCTCAAATATTCACCACCTCGATCTGACCGAAGTATTTTGATAGTTTTACCAAGTTGATTTTGCACTTCATTTTGAAACGTCTGAAACATCTCAAATGATTCAGCTTTATGTCTCATTAGATATACATAAACATATCTGCTGAAATCATCAGTAAATGTAATGAAGTACTGATAACCTCTTCTAGCCATTGTGTTTATAGGACCACATACATCAGTATGTATTAGACCTAATAAATCACTTGCCCTTTCACTGTGTCTAGTAAAGGGACTTTTAGTCATCTTGCCTAGTAAACAAGATACGCATGTTTCATATGTTTCTAAATCAAATGAATCTAGAAGTCCATCTTCATGGAGTTTCGTTATGTGTTTCTCGTTTATGGCCCGAGACGACAATGCCAAAGATAGGTTTGATTCAAATCATTTGACTTCGATCTCTTTGTATTTATGTTAAAGACTGGAGTATCAGTGGACCTTTTCATGCTTAGAATATAAAGACCATCACACAAATCGACATTTGCATAAAATATACCTTTACGAGAAATGGAACATCTATTATTCGCAATAATAAAATCAAAACCATCCAGATCCAAGCATGAAACAGAATTAATGTTTCTGCTCAAGGCAGACACAAAATAACAATTATTTAAAGTTAAAATAAGTCCACTAGGTAAGACTAAGTCATATGATCTAACAGCCAGGGCCGCAATTCTTGCTCCATTGCCTACGCGGAGGATGACTTCTCCTTTCTTCAACTTTCTACTTCTGGTGAGTCCCTTCACATTTATACAAATGCGAGATCCACATCCGGTATCTAATACCCAGGAATCACTAGTAGATAAATTAATTTCAATAACATAAATACCTGTAGTAGTAGTCGCACTACCCTTTTTCTTCTTTAGATCTTTCAGATAAAGTTTGCAATTTCTGAACCAATGTCCAGGTGCATGACAAAAATGACAATTTCCTTCCTTTTCTTTTGGGTGTTTTGAAGCAGGAACAGACTGGGGCTTGACTTGTTCCACAGGCTTTGCGATAGGTGCAGCAGCAGCCTTGACAACTTTAACCTTGCCTTTACCCTTCTTCTTCATTCCCTTTCCCTTTTGGACCATCTACACATTACTGAAGGGTTTCTTGATATTTTGTTCAGCAGTTTTGAGCATCAAATGCAACTCTGAAATTGATTTCTCCATGTTAATCATATTGTAGTTCATCACAAATTGTGAGTAATTTTTTGGTAATGAATTCAGGATCCTATCCCTAGCCAACTCTTGGCTTTTGGGAAATCCGAGTCTATCAAGCTGGTCAACATAGCCATTCATTTTCAGAACATGAGGACTAAATGACGCACCCTCATTCATCTTGCAAGAATGTAGGTTTTTGAGTGTCTCGAACCTTTCTTGCCCAGCTTGATGTCGGAACATTTCCTTCAGCGTTATAGCAATGTCGTAGGCTTCCGTTAGTTCCATGTCCTTCTGAAGTTCAGGAACCATATTTACCAGCATAATACATGCAACATCAGTAGAATCGTTGACATGCTTTTTATGTGCATCCTTCACAGCTTTCGTAGCATTGGCTGGTGGGTCCTCAGGGATTGGAGCATCCAGGACATACAACTTGCGTTCATGCTTAAGAACAATTCTCGAGTGTCTGAACCAGTCATGAAAGTTAGTCCCATATAGCTTATCCTTCTCAAGGATGGATCGCAGTGACATGGGATTATTGTTACTTGAAGAGGCCATTGATCTACAATAAAGATTATGCGAAGTTTATTTTAGTATAGAGGAAAAGACTCCCACTAAATTAACAACCGTCCTTAAACACACTGTTTATTTAGGGGACTAAAATCCATATTTCACCTAATTCTATGACTGCTATGGCATGAAACACATAACTAGATTATTTAGGTAGATAACAGTTACCAATTACATCTTATGTAATTTTAGATACTTTTATGAGATACAGGACATCTTATGTCTTAGCATGTTTTTATCTCATCATGTGCCCAAAGCTTAAAACTGTTTTGATAGCTTTATTAAGTCGGACCATTTTAAACATTTAGGTAACTCTTATCCTACTTGTCTCACTAAGATAACACAATACACCCAGCTATGGCTGAAACTGTATTAGTGTGATGGAGGCCTTGACAAGTGTTTAAAAAGGACGGCATGCGACTTAAAATTTAATAGAGGGATTTTATTCAGTTTTAGTGATTTTATGTTAACAATGAAATATCATATATTTTTATTGATTTGTTAAATCACTTAACAATTTGGAGACTTTTATACTGTTCACTAATAAAAGAATTTTCGTGCACTTGGATTAGTTAGATGGTGGTCCCGCTGGCCGGTCGGACTGGGGTACAGGGGGCAGCGCCCCTGTTTTTTTTTAGAAGACGAATTTCAATTTCGAAAATTAAAATTCGCTACAGAAAATCATATTTTTCGCTGATTTTATTTTCCTAAATCTACATCTTAATTTATCCAAAATTAAGTCAATTAAAATATTTTTAATTAACCCGAGCCCACATCTAACTAATCATCTTATCCTAATCCAATTAGGACTTAAGATATTTGAATCATAGCATATCACCAATAACAAAATTCTCCATATTTATCTCCTATCCAATAGGGATAACGAAACCAATTTTGCTTATATCTCCTAATCTAATTTGTTATCTATCTTTATCAAATAGAAACTTCATAACAGAATAGATATAACAAGATAAATAAATAATTTCAAAAATTAGTTATTTGCAATTTCGGTCCTCATCCAAATAATCACAAACATGTAATTGAATCATGTACTACTATCCCAATCGAACCTAATGGTGTCATGGATCACATAACACGAAACTAGATTCATTAAAATTATTTGAATTAACCTAACATGGTTACTAGGATGTACGAAACTGATTTCAATTAAATCATGAATATATGTATCACATACACAAAACATGATAATAAATCTCACAGAAAACTTATGTATATCACATATACATCAACTATTAATATGCTTTCAATCATATATCATGTATATCTCAGAAGAAAACATGCAATGTTTTTAATGAAATCGAGCTCAAAGGCTCTGATACCACTGTTGGGTTTTGGGGTTCATATGCAGCGAAGATTACAAAACAATTTTGACAAAAACCCCAACAGGATCCGAATCTAATTCCATTAAAACGTTTAAACCAAGAAAATTTAATCATACCTCGGTCGCAAAATACTTTCTGAAGGTTGATCGATCTCTAAGGCGCTGCCAACGACAAACACCCTATACCAACAAGCCACACACGAACGGCGGCCGCGATTCGAAGTGCTAGCTTCAAGAGAATACCAAACCTTTTTGTTTCTCTCCATAACGATCCAGAGCCTACCAAAAAACCCTAAGTCGTTTCTAAAACGAAAATAGAGTTTCAGCCCTTAATCTTTCGTACGCGTGTTCTAACTTAAAGCGTCTATTTGTACAACCCTTGTATATAGACGGTTAAGTAAATTACAAATATACCCCTACTTAAAGAAGTATAAGTGTAATACACCACAATGACGTTTCTGTCATGAATTTTATCATATAAAATTCATTTTTCTGAACTATCTTAAAATCTCGCAAAACCATTCTTAGTGTGCGACCCAATAGGCTCATACAACGTTGGCAATATACCAAAACACATTTTGGTATACAAGTTATAAGCGGCCTCTAGCAAGACATTATGACTACCCAAGTTGTACGAGTATCAAATCGATACAACCTAATCAATAGTGTATATAACATCCTTTTGTCACACGATATCCTTTTGATCAAACATAAGGCATGAAATTGTCATCCAACATGTTCAATCGTACTAGTATCTATCTTTAGATAGACTGAAAACATCCAAGTGACATTGATCAATATCAACTCACTTAGACTAGGCCTTTTAACAGTCTAACACATCGGGGATCCACTAGATATATCTCTTTATATGAGATGGACAAATTCTATCTCGATTACACAAGTTCATCACATTGCTCACACAATAACCAATACAACCTTTATAATCGTCCGGTTAAAGACAACGTTTGATAGTGTCAAATCACTATGTTCTTAATGTTAAAGTCTCTGGTAATCTTAAGTCAGAGGACTGAAAATACACGTATCATGAGAAACAACTATGACTTAATCCATGTGATGTTCTCATAGCGGGTCGGTCCAGTACTTTGCTCCCTAACAAGTACTCTTGATCTTGATTCGTATCCCTATGCGTATAATCATCATCCAATCATCAATCAAGACTCACACTAGTCTTAATTCATTATAGTTCCCAGTATAATGATCGACTAGGGACATTTAGGATATTTCTGTAAATACCCATGGATCTTATTATAATGTAAACATGCAAATTAATTATAATAAACATTAAATGAAATCCTTTATTTTATTAACTAAAAGTATTTATAAAGACAGTTAATGGATTGACCTAGGGCACATGCCCTAACACTATAATCTTCGACTTATCAAGCTTCGGAAAGCCATATTTTCTCAAAACCATGACTCTGATACAACTATGTTGGTATCATATAGTTCGACGCCATATAAATCTCTAAATCTGGCTCTGATACCACCTGTGATGAGCCCTTTTCCAAATATGGGCACCACCCGGCCTAATCCCTTAATTAAGTTCTAATCTCCCCTATAGGACCGAACAAGGAACTAGTTAGCCTGAGTTAAATACCTAAACACCTAAACATCTACCATTTATGATACCACATACAATTAATTAGATAGTTCAACTACCTAACAAATCAGAGTTAATTTAAACTTTCTTATCTAACCAATTATTCAGCGGAAGTCTTCTTAAGTTACAAGTGGACATAAAGCCTAACCTATTGTGGAAAAACCAGGAAATAGAGATCACATGCATATATAAACAAAAGTGGTGATATATATAAGATGTATCTGGTCAGATGTTCCTATCACTCAACTCAAAAGTAAAATATCATGTATATAGAAAATGTAATACAAAAGAATGCAAAACATACAAAAACTTATCGTAGCAGTTCTCCTCTGGCTCGGAGGTAGTCACCAATCTTCTCTTTGTCTGGTCTGCTACTCGACTGATCTGCACCCATCAAAAACTAGAAGGTGAGTACATGAAATTATTTAAGTAATACTGAGAGACATTGATCCACATTCCCAAATAGGAAACAAGTATTAAATGGCATAATTTAAATAGCAACTAAGCTGAAAGAAACATCATGCAAAGAGATACTTGAGTTAAACAAATATGAAACTGACTCAAGGCTAAGTAGTAATGGATTAAGGTCGATCAGCCATGATCTTCATCACATACGCCTTTCCACTACAATTTGAGCGCTACTTTATAGCATTACATTACAACAAATTGAGCTCTATATCATAATTTCAAAAAGTTGTACTTACGATTACGCCTTTTCTATTTCAAGTGAATTAGTCATCACCGGAATGTATACTTGCTAGCATACCCGAGTTTTTAAAACTCGTCATGGTCACCCAAGTTATTCTTGTGCCAATAAACCCTGAGGTCTGGTTACCCCGTTTGAGGCACGTTACCCCGTGTGTCATGTAAGGTAGTGGAGAAATTCCCTAACATCCTAGCAAGTCTAGTGACCCCGTATGAAAGCTGAATTTCTATCATCAAATGACCCTAACCACAAGAACCACTTTCACTTTCAAGAATGACTCGGTAATGGAATCCAAGAAATGTAACCGCATACTAATGCACAAAAGATAAGAGTCAAGATAAACAACTAACCTAATAGCATGCTATATCACTGACTTCCGCACATAACAATCAACACGACAAAGTATAGGAATTAGAATCAATGATATACACAACAGAGTATGCTATGAACAACATCATAAAATGAGAACTGAATAATTCATAGCATATGGGTTTCAAAGGCAATTCAGTTCGAATAATTGAGAATAAATAAAGAAATGGAATGAAATGTAAATAAATGTTTGAAATTTGTTTACTTACATACATAATGATTCCTAAGCTATATGGCTTCTCGTCACGGCGATGTACACACCTAAAACCCCTTAATAACTCATTTACGGCCCTAACATTTGAAAATTTATCAATTTAGAGTCGAGATTAATTATTTTAAATACTTACATTGGTCGAAATCGGTCAAAATCAACTTCAAGACCAATTTGCCAATTTTGCAATTTTTCGAGGTAAAATCCTCGTAAAAGTCGCGTCCGACAGTTCAAATATCTTTTATAGAAATTTATCAATATCTAGTTATTTTATCGAAATATAATTTTTCAGATTTTTCCTAATTTTTTTTTTTTTTTTGGAATTTTCCTGAATTGTTTTGTCTATTTTCTGAAATTTCTTTTATTAAAAATCAGTTTAATTTAATTAAATAATTAAAATATATATTATTTTATTGGGGTGGGTCTGGGTTAGCCCGACCCTGTCTAGCTGGACCTGGGTCGGTCTAACCCACTCTCGACCCAGCCCACCCGGCCAGGGTCGGTCTGACCTACTTGACGACGCACATGGGTAGCCCGACCCAGGCTACGCTTCTTCTTTCTCACGTGCCTCGGTAGTGACACGTATCTCGCTTCGAATCTCACGTCACGAGTCATTTTGTCCTGATTAACGAATTAAACGTGTATTAATTATTTGGGTTGTAACATATCAAGGGCGGGTATTATGCACTTATTATGCTTTTTTCTCCCATTCTTTGTAACTATTACTTAAAAAGAACTCGACTCCTTAACTTATGCCTTGTAATTTTATATATCATCTACCAATATTTTGATATATTTTTAATTAATTGTCGCGTTCTTTCCAGATGAGGATATGATCTCTTATCAATAATTACCAATAGATATATTAATTTATAGCTCATTGCACTTACCAATAGATCCAACGCACAGTGTGAAAGCCTTCCATTTTCCTTTGGATTAGGGTTTTGTTCATCTTAATTATGCATTTTTCTTTGCTCACCCATATTCTCTATTAATACCAAAACACCAAACCAGGGAGCTTTCTATTACTGAATATTATTTTTTTTTATGAATTAGTTTTGTGTTATTCTTCAAACTATAAATTTAATTTAAATATCGTTGAAGAGAAGGTTTTGATTTAATTACATTGAGATACGTCTATGTTTATAATTTCATAGAGTAATTTTGAGGTGTTTGAGTAAATGACCATGAGACATTGAAAGTGTTGATGGTTTCATAGAGTTTTCTTGTTTTGAAAATTTACTTGAAGTAGTTTTATGGTAAAGTTTCATGAAAAAGAAAATTAAGAAGCCAATGGAATCCTTTTATGTATATCACAATTGTAGTTTATTAACAAGATTCTTACTTCTCAGCTTCAGTTAAATGTTGCTAAGAATTTATGTGGTCTCATTGGTGGACTTTGCTTTTTGAATTGATATATTTAGGGATGCAGGTGGGTTGGGAAATCCCTATTCCACACGGAGATTCACCCTGATAGGGCGGGCATTCCCTTCAACTCGACCCCACGGGGCCAATGCTGAGGGCAATTTCATTCCCACCACCGTGAGAGGGGCGGGGGCAGTATTACCCCTCCCCAATATGGGGAATCCCCATGGAAATCTTCCATAGGGATCTTTAATATTTCATGTAGGAATTGCATTAAAATCATTAAATTTTATATTTCCTTTTTTTGTATGGTGAATGTTTCACATAAAGTTTGAAAATCGACCTATAATTGCAAAGAAAGAACTTTTAATGATTTTAATTTCGCATCTATGATGTATATGATATTTTTCTTAGATATTATGTAAATAGTGATAGGGGTTGGGAATCCCCGCTGAGGTGGGGATCCCCACCGGGTAGGGAATGAGGGTCGAATTTTTTTTTAGTGGGGAATTTCAAGCGGGGAATCATCGCCCCGCCATAAGCGGGGATGGGGATGAGGATTGCATTCCTGTAACGATTTGCCCTAATTAATCCCAATTAATTGATTAATTATAAATTATGACCTTAAGCTCGGACCCACGTGGATGGCGTGAAAAAATTTAGAGCACGCTTGATGAGGTAATTTTGTGTAATGCGTGTTAATTTATTGTAATATTATTAAATATTTGCATTGCACTAATGTTGAGATATTTTCCTCGTGTTGTGCGTGAGTTGTACTAGAGTATGAGATACATCGTGATGTACGTAACATGGGTGTATGGGTAGTCTGGGTTTAGTGGTCACATCACCATCACGTTACGCATCACATTACATCACCATCACATCACCATCCCCACTTTTCTCTCTCTCACATACATTTTTCTCTCTCCTCTCCAAATCAAACACCCATTTTAATCCCTCTCTACCCGAACTCTCTCCTCTCCCTTTCATGTTCTTCATTCTCACTTTCATCTCACCTCTCGGTCTCACTCACCTCTCCCCTACGGTCTCAAGACCTCGGCCTTTTCTCCATTCGCGTTTATCTCGACAGTGGGACCTCCTTCATCAGCGACTTCTTTGTTGACCGAGGGGAGTGGTTGTTGGTGTTGTGGATTTTTGGAGAAATTGAGAACTTTTATAATGATGTTGATGTTGTTGATGTTGTTGTTGTTAGAAAGAAAAGAAAAAAATCAATAGAAAAAAAATGAGTGATGAAAAGTCTCGTCTCTCCAGAGACAATAAATAAAATTGGGGTGTTGGGTTGAGCCGGCCTATGCCTGACCCAGGTACAATCTAGTTAGGTTATGTTGCCCGGTTGGGTTGGTTCGACCCAATTGGGTTGGACCAGACCCGACTCGGGACCTACCCCATATTAAATAAAAAATTAAATACAATTTTAAATGTAATAAATTATAGGAAAGTAAGATAAATAAGTAGAAAATCATGAAAAACCCAAAAAAATCAGTGAAAATATAAAAAGGGAAAAGATAGAAAAGTAGTTTTCGAGACATTTTCGGGCGTTTGGCATCCCGTTGTTACTCGAAAAATGTGTCACAACTAAAATTTGGAATAATATTCTAACTTTTAGTTTTATATTATTAAATCATTAAATGTGACACTAAAACATTTTAAAATGATAAAATCGGACACCAATTAGGAAACTAGTTGGGTGTCGGCGTGCAGTTCGAGGCGCGAGAGCGAGTATTTTCGAAGCGATTTTACGAGCGTCGAAGTAAGTGAACCTATGAAAAAGTCGACTTAGGATTTACTTATTTATCTTAAAATTAACTTATTTCACTCTTACTTTTCATCAATTCCATTTGCATATTTACTATATTCCCGCATGTGTCTGTGTATGGTCGAAGGAACGGTATGAGCCCTTTCTGGCTCTCTCGTAGATGACGATCTGGTTATTGTTACAGTGTTGGTCACACTTCCGACTATGCATGAGATTTCTCTCTGCGAGTCGATGATCTCGAAAGTGGGTTGACGTTAGGCTCGCGTTCGTCACAGAGTTCCTTTCATTTGCGTTGGAAGTCTACCTTCCAACCGGTAGAGTTCCTCATTTCGACCGTGAAGAGGGGGCGGGGATTACCTTGCCTCCAGGGCTTTCTCGATTTAGTATTTGCATCATAGGGCTCGATAGCGATACATCACACTCGCGTTCCATATTCTTGATTATCTCAGCGATTTATATTCATACGTTACATTTTCATTTATTTACTTTATCTTCATGAGTTGTAGCATTTTTTCTTGGATTTCCTGTGAATATTATCTAAATCTCTCTGGGATTTACTCACTAGAACTTTTCATTGTTTTTTGTGGTAAGTTGTAGATTATATGATGAGTCGGATCTAAAGAACCACAATAGCCTCACTTGTATATAATTGTATTTATGTATATTATACTTTTTAGGATCATTTTGTGAGACTTATTACCTGATACATGTAATTCGGTATTTATTATACCTTTTGTCACCTTTATTGATATACATGGTTTCTTTTTTTGGGTTTCCACCCCATAGGTTTATTAAGCAATGCAAAACTCGTTTACAGTACTTATCTGCATATCATTAAGACTTCCACTACTAAACTAATTTAAATGAATCAAAACTATTAAGTTAAGTTGTGAAATTTTATAACTAAGTAGATTTCGACAAAATAATAATTTAAATGTCAAAATTAGCTAAGTCAGGGTATTAGATGGTTAGTTCGTGGGCCGTCACGAACAGTGTGCAGGTGTTGTGGCATAACTTGATAACGTGTATAGCGACATGGCAGTGCCTAGTTTTCCTCGAAATTCGGAGCCTTCACAGTTGGTATCAGAGCCCAGGTTCAAGTAAACCTAAGAAATTTTAAATATAATCGAATAAAACTTAATAAACAAACATTAGATGTGGAAACTTGAAGATCCTGACTTAGAACCTTTATTTGGGAAGTGTAGTCTCAAGGAATATATATGTGTTATGTCTTGATTGTATTATATATACACGTGTTATGAGTTTGATCAGACATGTGAATACCGTTGCATACACCAATGGATGGCAACCGATTGCAGTTGGTGTTGGAGGCACGACGAATGATACTACGTCATAATTGTTTTTTTTTATCTGACTCTTCGTGAGATGATTATCATACATTATCAACAATTGGCAGATATACGCTCTCTTCAAGGCTCAGGTGACTAGTTTATGAGGCTAGGATATGTACGGTGATTGACATAAATGCGACAAAGTAGAAGACTCGTACAATGACACCCATACCTCTACCAGAGATACTATTGACTGAGCAGATTACTAAAGTAGTGAATAGGGGTAAGTGGAGACGAGATTAAAGTTTAAGGAATCGAACGCTATTATTAGGACAAACGCTCAATAGTTTCCAATGCAACCATGAGGGACACAAGAAGAAAAAAATGTTAGTATAGGCCAACAACTTTGACTTCAACACCACCACTGAGTAGTCAGGCGATATCACTTAGGAAGAAATAACCGATTATTTTCTTCATGTGCGGACAACTGAGACATTACAAGAATAAATGTTTGTAGAAGCTCAATTTATGTCAGCTGCAACAATATTGATACTAGCATTGTCGTTATATGCTAAAGCCCCCAGTTTGGGAAGCGTCTGAATAGTATGCTAAGGAGAAGATTTAACTGTTAGTTTAGTTCATAAATATCTAAAGATAGCGACGTTATATCATTTTATACCTAGCTACATGATAGGTGAGTTAGGACTCGACCATATTTAGAGTTGCCACATATTCTCAATAGGAAAACCAAAGGTAAGGTGTTTTCTTAACAAAACTTAAGTGGGATGCCTATTTTAGGTTCACAAATGATAATTGTTAAGAAGGTTTTCGTAAGATAGGACTTTCTAGCAATATGTCACCAAGTTGGTTACTGCAACGAGTAAAAAAGGATGGTCTAAAAAATGAAGTTCAAAGTATCAATGGAAACAAATATCATCACACCTCGAGATCTCGTCTAGACTAAGATGTAGGATGATTTTCTCATGCATACCGTGGGTTGTGAGTCAAAAAAAATTATAGGCTTGAACATCTTTTAGGGAAATGACATATCCAAGACATGAATGACCGTTGTCTAAGTTGACAAGTATAGGGTATGTAGTACGATAACTAAAACTTATAAGCATGATCTACCTATTAGAAAATCATAGAGCAAAATAAAAAAATGTCTAGTTTGGACAACATTATAGACTCCTGAGATTGTTATCTCGACGATCAAGAACATGTTAAAGACGGGAAACAAACAGGTTTTCAGTATTCTCTATGGAAGCAGATAGTGTCGAGATGACTTGAATTCGTAGGAAAGCAAGTATGGACTCCTTTAGCTTCGGCTAGATTACTGGATTAGTCTTGTAGGAATAGTTGCTCGAGTAACTCCACTGTTATGCCACGATTTATTTGTGGTTAGTGAGGTGAGTGGGGGCCCCACTGCCTCCTCTTGGACAAAGAACAAATCAGGAGTGCGAGCCTAGATAGAGTTTGCGAAAATATATGAGGTCAAAAATGACCTCAAGCTACCTAAGGGGAACATGATGTTTTGAATTTCTCACGAATCTATAATTGACTTATTCACAAGAAATTTCGCATTTGAGATCCGTCTGACCCAAACGAGAACTTATATAAAGTTTAAGACAATGTCTCAAATGGGACGTGAAAATGCTTAATACCTTATAGATTAGGGTTGAACTAAGCCATGCAAGTCACTAGTTCTGATAGTCAAAAGGTTTGAGTTACGTGACAAAGCAAGAAAAGTTACAGGGGATGTATTATGATTTGGGCATTGAACAGTAATTTTAGACTCGCACAACGATAAATGATTATATAGGTTTTTAGCCGATCATGTTTTTTCGACTAGTCCATAGGTGAAGCTTAGAAGATCTGAGCAAGACCTATTGAGCCAACTCAAAAAGAGTTAGACTTTGTTAAGCCTAATCTGATATAGTGATTCTCACTCAAATGGAATAACGCAAAACCTAACTCCAAGACAACGTTTTATCCAGATTAAAAATAAAGATTCAACCATTTCTTCAACAAGTTAAATATTATAGGTGCATGTTAAGGATGGAAGGTAGGGTTTTAACTCAGGAAGTCCAGGAGATGACGTATAGAGGCGAAATCAGGATTAGTAGGATAATCTTACTTTAAGTATTAGGTATAACATCCTAATAAGAAACGAAAAAGGCGTGTTGTCAATAGGTCGGTAATCTATACATGTAAGACTCTTCAGACAATTAAGGGAAGCCATGGTCAACCTTATCGCATGTTACTCTTTTTAAATCTTAGTACATGCGGGGTACGACCTAGTTAACTATACGTTGCAGAGAGGTATGGTGAAAAAAATATGACTTATACATGAGAGTGTGTTACTTGTGACAGACGTAGTGGCATACTACAATATTGTTACTATCTAAGCGTTCTCATCTGCCCAGGGAATAACACAATTTTTTTTCAATCCAATGTATAAAATGGAGTCGGGGACAGACACTTGATAGTGATATAGTTAATGACTCAGATTCACATCACCAGGTTTTAAGTATCCAAACAAGTTTGATTCAACATCAATTATTATTCTCATTTGAGATTACGTATGCGATGAAACATTTTCAGGAACAATATGATCATATTGTGATATACACTTCTAACCAAATCTTAAAAGTAAGACTAGAGGAGTTGACGCTACAACTAAGGCATAAAGACACACATTTCAACTATATTCAAGAATCTAGAACTTGGCTTCGTATAAGGTTAAATATATGGATTTTCAAGCGTAGTTCGATAGTAAATTGTGCTTTTTACCACCGCAGAAGAGCTTTGAATACCTTAAAAGTGATAATAAAGCAAAGTGACAAAGAAATGTCTGATAATATTTTCACGACAATCAAATAACTTGACAATTTTTGAGTAGGACATGATCTGTAATGGGAGGTTACAGGTTGCCAATAGAGATGAAAAAAGAGAGAATGTATCACCGTGGAAGTTTTATTCCCGTGTCAGTTTGGAAAACACCTTTATCTCGATAAAATACGATTACCTCTAAATTTGGATAGAAGGGATTACATATATGTTTAGGGCACTCAATTGTTGTCAACTAACATGTGAGAAAAACATGGTTTGTAGGAGCACTTAAAATGAGATTTACCAGTCGCGGATTGGTCAAAAAATGTATTAAAAGGCTTTATACTAATGACCCGATTAAGGTCTCATACGATATCAGATAATGCCGACTAGTTAGTTAAGAATAAAGCATCGAGATGCACAGGGTCACACAAGTAGGATCAGGGCACATTTTTCGGCGTTCTAGACTATTGACCAAACATGAAAGAAATGCGTGAATAGTACCACGATAAGCTAAGCTATGAGGTATACCACTGGTCTATTTGAAGGTTCCTTTTTTGAAGGGTCACAACAGATTTAAGATCAATGGCGCGCTCACAATATTCACAAGGTCGTTTTGGATAGTCCATTGAGTTAGGAATGTCACTTTCCAGTTAAGATTGTTGTGGCGGCCCCAAACACCAAGGCAAACTGGGTACCATCACGTCGCCAGACACGTCAGCAAGCATGCCATGTCACCGCACACTTAATTTTGACTGCTTGCGACCTACACCTTTATACGTACCCTATTCGCCTTAACTTAGTATTTATGAAAGATTTTATGGATATTCACATTAAATTGACTAAATTAAGTTGCTCACGATTTATCAAATTATTATAAATTAACATTTAAGCGGAAATCTTTGAAGCATGCAAACACGGTAGAAATAAAAAAGTTTTATAGTGTGGAAACCCGACATTTGATACCATGTATATCAAGAGCAACAAAAGTACAAAAGGTGAGCATATACATGTATCAGGTGTACAGGTCCTTCCCAAAGATTTCATAAAACATTAAATAGATACATACAACCACCTACGCAAAAAGTGACGACTCTCCTAACTTAGACGTAGTCGCCTAAGACGCCCTTGCCTCGCCTCGTCGCAGGATCTGCGATTTGTCACAAAAAATAATGACAAATCCTAGGTGAGTAAGTCCCAGAGAACGTTAGCTAATATTCATGAATTCCAGTGAAACGGCTACAATTCATGCAATTTAAATAAAGGACAAAAATAAAGAAAATCGCATGAAAATAAGTCGTTGAGAAGTCAAATTTGGACACGAGTGTAGCGTTACAGAGAACCCCGGTCGACATCTGGGAATCGTCGTAGCTAAACCGATAGGAGCCATTGACGACCACCTCGCCAAACATCTCACGGTCAAATGAGAGGAACCATTGAACGGAAGAAACCCTATCCAAACATCTCTCGAGAGGAACCATTGACGTAGACTTAGGTCTTCGTCAAACATCTCTCAACCTACGGGTTTCGCAGAGAATAATCACCGCGTAGCCCTAACATGGATAATTACTTGAACAACGTGGGGTAGCTAGCCCCGGGGTGTGAGTCCGTGCCATGCCAACCCCGTCGACAAAAACACATACACACGTGAGAGTGGATGAACAGTAATTGGACAGCAATAAATAGCACAATGAAACAATTGAATTGCGAAATAAAGTAATTGTCATAAATTGAGTTTTAACTAATTTTCTCGTGGGATTACTTACCTCAAACAAATAGCAAAACGCCTTCTAAACGTCCCGCACACGCTTCGAGATATGTACCTGACACCCGACTATGTTAGCCAAAGTCCCTGGTGTCCAATTATATGATTTTTATTATTTTAGAGTCACATTAAATAAATTTATAATGTGAGGCCAAAATTAGATATAATAATTCTTATTCCAAAAGTTTAATTTTTAGCACGTTTTTCGAATCATACCGGGGGATTGTTCCGGCAATATGCCACCGCGTCGTTCACCGCGCCGTTGCCGCTGTCGCACCGACACGGCTGCTGTGGCGACACTGTCGTTGTCCCGCCATCGCCCTCGCCGTCGCGCCGCGCGCCGCCAGTCGATGTTGTTGCCTCGCCGCGCTGCCACCGCGTCTTCGCGCCACCATCGCCGTGGCGCGCGCGCGCTTTTGGAGCGCCGCCGCTTTTTCTTTCACCGCGTCGCCGCTGTCGAGCCACCTCGCCGTCCACCATCCTCGGCTTGCTCACCGCGTCGCCACTACCAAGCCGCCGCTCCCGACCACAACGCTAAGCCGACGATCGAACTCACCGCCACCCCATCCCGAATAGCGCTGCAACCCTCGCCACCGTCGTCCGCCGCTGGTGCTTAGCCGTCCGCACCGCTGCCGGCGCTGCTGGTGCTCCTCGCCGGAGCTCCCTCCACCTCTCTCTCTCCCTCTCTTGGTTGTCTCTCACTCTCTCTCTTTCTTCTCTCTCTCTTTCTTTTCTCTCTCTCCCTCTTTTCCTCTCTCTGTCCGTTTTTTTTCAAAGGAAAACAATTTTTTTTTAAATGGAATGATGAGGGATGGGTTGGTGATGTGATGTATGACGTGATGGGATAGGTGATGTGATAGCGATGTCGTACACTCTCGTCACTACATGCGCACAACGCGACCAAGTGTAATTCTCAATTAACGCGGTGCGAACTATTATATAATAGTAAAATAGATAAACATGCGCCACACAAAAATAACATATTTCACCTATTAAACGTGCCCTAAACTTTTTCCGCGGCGTCCATGTGGGTCAGAGCTTATGATTTCAACTTGTAATTTGTTAGTTAATCGGGATCGATTAAAATGGGTCCTTACAATCTTCCCAACTAAAAGGAATTTCATCTCAAAATTCAAATATAATCAAATTTCTACCTTGGAACAAGTGGAGTATCGCCTTCGCACGGTAGACTAAATCATCCACTTCATAACTCAGCCCGTCGGGGTATTTGTTCGCGTACTCCTTTTGTCTGTCCTGAACGGCATGTAACCTCTTGACGAATCAACATAATTTTCTCTGTGTAATCTGCATAGTTTCCCATATAGCGCCTCGAATGGTGGCATATCAATACTAGCCAGATAGCTATTTTTGTAGGCAAACGCATAAAGTGGCAATGCTCATCCCATGATCCTCCAAACTGTAGCACACAGGCTCTGAGCATGTCCTCAAGGATTTGAATTAGTCTCTCAGACTGCCCATCAGTCTGCGGATGAAAAGCCGCGCCGAACCGCAATCTAGTACCATACTGTTTCTGCATGGCCTGCTAAAGTTGCGAAGTAAGTCAATTGTCTTTTTCTGACACGATAGATATTGGCACTCCGTGCAGTCTGATGATTTCCCACTCGAAGAGCATGCTATGCTGTGGAAAATGATATTTCATGGAGATTAGGATAAAATACGTTGATTCCGTCAGTCGATCCGCGATTACCCAAATGGCATCGTGCTTGCGCAAAGTTGTCGGCAACCCATTGACGAAGTCCGTGATGATGTGTTCCCATTTCCACTGTGGGATAGGCAGTGACTGCGATAATCCTCCAGGCTTCCTGTGCTCATCCTTAACCTACTGACACACCTCACAACTGTCGCATATCATGGTACATTTTGGTCATGCTGGGATGCACTGTGTACCTGGAGTTGTGAGCCTCCTGAAGAATACCGTCGTATAAATCTGCCACTGCAGGAACCCACAATCTACCTGGGTGTATCAACCACTCATCAACGGACTCGCGCCAATCCGGGTAACCTAGACTCTGTGTCATGTCCCTGAACCTCTGATACATCACATCTAGAGTCGGGAGAGGAAGAACAGGAGCGTAAATGAGAGGGACCAAGAACTTCAAAGGCGCTCCTTTGTTGTGTCTCCTCAAAGACAGCTTCACTTCAATCAACAGATAGAGACAAGTAAAAATAAAATTCGATAGCCGGGCGAGATCCGAGAGGGCAGAGCAGTGGGCGAGAGCCGAGAGGCGAGCAGCCGTGAGGCGAGAGGCGAGCACTGTGTGCGAGATCCGAGAGGCGAGCAGCGTAGCCGGGCCGTGACCCGTGAGGCGAAGGGGGGGCAGGCAGAGAGGCGCGAGGCGCGAGGCGCGAGAGGGGGAGGCGAGAGAGCGAGAGCGCGAGAGGGGGGGAGGCGAGAGAGAGCGAGAGGCGCGAGAGGAGCGAGAGCGCGAGAGGGGGAGGCGAGAGAGAGCGAGAGGCGCGAGAGGGGGAGGCAGAGAGAGAAAGCGAGAGCGCGAGAGAAGCGGGAGGCGCGAGAGGGGGAGGCGAGAGAGAGCGAGAGGCGCGAGAGGGGGAGGCCCCTAATCACATCAGCTCTCTGACATTCCAAGTTGCTTGGAATAAATACTGTCGATCCTCGCATCTGCCCGCAGATATGTACCTTTGCGGTATCTGGAACCTCTGACAGACTCATGGCTGCTGCGAGCTCTAGGTTTTGCATTGGACAACTCCTCACATAAGTCCCTGACTAACGTGATAAATGAGTTATTACTTGTCTCCCTGCATCAGTACGCATACCAGTCTGGAGCGACAAGCATCGTAAGAATAGTCAAGTGTTTGGCCGGCTCGGGCAACATCAACAATGGTGCGGAAGTCAACTTCTTCTTCGACTCGGTGAAGGCCGCTTCGCATTCACTGGACTAATGGGAAATCACCACTTTCTTGGCCAATCTAATCATCGACACTGCAATTTTAGAGAAGTCCTGCACAAAGCGTCAATGATATCCTGTCAATCATAACAGCTCCTGATGTCTATCACGCACTTCGGTGTAGGCCAGTCGATGACAACGTGAATCTTACTCGGGTCCACTGAAGTACCTTTGTCGCTGATCACGTGTCTCAAGGGCTTCACCTCAAAATGCCAAAACTCGCACTTACTGGACTTGGCGTACAATTTGTGCTCCCTCGATTTCTAGTCGAAGTCCTCGAATAAAATCTTAGACCCGAAGTCACTCGGTTCCAAATACATCTATCGCAAGGTAAGCAGGTGCGTGAATCTCTCCATGCTTTATGCCACCGTCCGGCCATCATGCCTCTGCGTCAAGAACTTATCTCTCGGTCTCGGCTGAACCTCGATCCGGATATACAAATCATAGAAGAATTTCTCAAACTTTGCCCAAGTACTCGGCTCTTCGTGGGCGGTTGTGTGAGCGATTTACCATACTGCAACATCTCTTTTGAGCATGAATCCGAAAATCTTATCTCGCATGCTGTTGCGAATCATTAAAAGTCCGTGACGTTTCTCGTGTGAACGGATCCACTTCCCAGCCACCTCTGGGTCTCTGCCTCTATGATAGTAGCTTGATTGAACACGAACGAACTCCTTGATCAACTTCATATTAACTGATAAGAAGGTCTCGAATGTGATATTCAAGGGTGGAATCAGCGTCGGTGCCACGATCACCGTAGTCAATTGTGTAGTGACTGATGGCAGTATCTAGGTAGTAGTGGTCGTGAGCGAGGTCGCCGGAATAGTCGAATGCGACAACTATCTGCTCTACAGTAGTGGTGGTGGCGAGTGTGGCAGGGGCCGGTATTATCGATGCCTGCGCTCGAAGCAACCGAAGAATCTCCCTGAGCTGCAAACTCTGGAGTGCGACCGTGTCACACAATATCCTATCCGAGATGACAGGTGTCGAGCCGCTCGGCTGGCCTCCATCGTCTGTATGAAGAACTGGTCGTCCATCCATGTCGAATTTGAAAATCGCGAACGTCCGTATCTGCCTCGTATATGTATATACGCATATATACTATTACAAATCAAAATATATAACGTATAAGCTTTGAAACTACCCGTCCCATGTTCACTTCCCAACTAAAGTTCTAAGTCAGGATCTTCGGGTTTCACATCTAATGTTTGTTGTTAAGTTTTATTCGGTTGTATTACATTTTCCCCTAGGTTTACCTGAACCTAGGCTCTGATACCAACTGTTGACGTTGGTATCACAATGTCTTAAGCCATAAGATTCTTAAAACTTTCCCCTAGGTTCGCCCGAACCTATGCTCTGACACCAACTGTGACATTGGTATTACAATGTCTTAAGCCATGAGATTTTCAAGACTTTCCCCTAGGTTCGCCTGAACCTAAGCTCTGATACTAACTATGGAGGCCCCAAACTCCATGGCAAACCGGGTACAACCACATCGCCAGACACATCACCAAGCATGCCACGTCACCGTACAATTAATTTTGATTGCCTGCGACCGACACCTTTATACATACCCTATTCGCCTTAACTTAGTATTTATGAAAGGTTTTAAGGATATTCACATTAAATTGACTAAGTTAAGTTGTTCACGATTTATCAAATTATTACAAGTTAACATTTAAGCGAAAGTTTTTGAAGCATGCAAACACGATAGAAATAAAAAGTTTGCATGGTATGATTAACCTTATAGTGTGGAAACCCGGCATTTGATACCATGTATATCAAGCGCAATAAAAGTACAAAAGATGAGCATATACATGTATCAGGTGTAAAAGTCCTTCCAAAAAATTTCATACTCGTCGCAGGATCCGCGATTTGTCACAAAAAACAATGACAAATCCCAAGTGAGTAAGTCCTAGATAACATTAGCTAATATTCACGAATTCCAATGAAATGGCTACAGTTCATATAATTTAAATAAAGGACAAAAATAAAGAAAATCGCATGAAAATAAGTCCTTGAGAAGTCAAATTTGGATACGAGTGTAGCGTGACAAAGAACCCTGGTCCACATCTGAAAATCGTCGTAGCTAAACCAAGAGGAACTATTGACGACCACCTCGCCAAACATCTCACGGTCGAATGAGAGAAACCATTGAACGAAAGAAACCCCATCCAAACATCTCTCGAGAGGAACCATTGACGTAGACTTAGGTCTTCGTCAAACATCTCTCAACCTACGGGTTTCGCGGAGAATAATCACCGCATAACCCTAACATGGCCAATTACTCGAATAACGCAGGGTAGCTAGCCCCAGGGTGTGAGTCCCTGCCATGCCAACCCCGTCGACAAACACGCATACACACGTGAGGGTGGGATTACTGAACAGTAAGTGTCATAAATTGAATTTTAACTAATTTGCTTGTGGGATTACGTACCTCAAACAAATCGAGAAACACCTTCTAAACATCTCGCACACGCCTCGAGATACATACCCGACACCAAACTACGGTAGCCTAAGTCCTTGGTGTCAAATTATATAATTTTATTATTTTAGAGTCACATTAAATAAATTTATAATGTGAGACTAAAATTTGAGATAATAATTTTTATTCCAAAAGTTTGATTTTTAGCACGTTTTTCGAATCATACCGGGGGATTATTCCGGCAATGCGCCACCGTGTCGTTCACCTCGCTGTCGCCGTTGTCGCGCCGACGCTGCCGTCGTCACGCCATTGCCACCGTCGTCGCTACTGCGTCGCCGCTGCCGACCATCGCTGCCGGGCAGCCGCTGCCGACCGTCGCTGCCGGCGCCACTACAGCCGACCGTCGACGTCGCGTTAGCGGAGGCGCTGCCGCTGCTCGTTCACCGCGTCGCCGTTGTTGAGCCTCCTCGCTGTTCACCATCCTCGGCTTGCTCACCGCATCGCCGCTGCCAAGCCGCCTCACCGTCACCGCCCGTGGCCTTCCGCCGCTACCGCTCTCGACCACAACGCTAGGCCGACGATCAAACTCACCGCCACCCCGTCTCGAACAGCGCCGCCACCCTTGCCACCGTCATCTGCCGCTGGTGCTTAATCGTCCGCGCTGCTGCCAATGCCATTGGTGCTCCTAGCCGGAGCTCCGTCCACCTCTCTCTCTCTCATTCTTTTTGATGTCTCTTACTCTTTCTCTATTTCTTCTCTCTCTCTTTTCTCTCTCTCCCTCTTTTCCTCTATCTGTCCATTTTTTGAAGGAAAACAATTTTTTTTATTTGGAGAAAAGACAAAATGGAATGATGAGGGATGGGTTAGTGATTTGATGTATGACGTGATGGGATAGGTGATGTGACAACTCAATCCCATACTACTCCGTACACCCACATTATGCGCACACCGCGACGTCATACACTCTCGTCACTACACGCTCACAACACGACCAAGCGTAATTCTCAATTAACGTGACGCGAACTATTAAATAATAGTAAAATAAATAAACACGCGCCACCCAAAATAACATATTTCACCCATTAAACATGCCCTAAACTTTTTTCACGACTTCCGCGTAGGTCAGAGCTTATGATTTTAACTTGAAATTTGTCACTCAATCATGATCGATTAAAACGAGGCGTTACAATTGCTCAGCTAGTTGGCAGGGATATATGATATTTTTCCATATTTCTGATTTAAGGTTGGCCAGATCAATACCAAAATTAATGATTGATATGACTTAGATCAACGTCATACCAGATGTGCGTACAAAAAACACTTCATTGAGATAGCGAATCATAAGGTACAAACTTGGAGAAAAAAATAATACCTGTTTGGTGGCAGTACCATAAGAAATATGGTGTCACCTTGAGAGATAATGTACCACGCTGGAGTGATACCCCTAGCTAGTTATTATAAGGTAAAAGCTTAACTTAAGTTCGAATTTTGAGATGAAATTTCGATTAGTTGGGAAGATTGTAACGACCCCCCTAATTAATCCAAATTAATTGATTAATTACAAATTATGACCCTAAGCTCAGACCCACATAGACGTTGTAAAAAAATATAGGGCACGCTTGACGAGGTAATTTCGATTATTTTATTTTGACGCATGTTAATTTATTGTAATATTATTAAATATTTTGTGTCGCACTAGTGTTAGGATTTTTATCATCGCGTTGTGCGTGAGTTGTACTAGGAGTGTGAGATACATCGTGATGCACGTATTGTGGGTGTATGGGCAATCGAGGTTTTGTGGTCACATCATCCATCACATCAAATCACCATTGCATCACCATCCCCTATTTTCTCTCTCTCACAAAGATTTTCTCTCTCCAATCCAAAAATTAATTAAACTAAGATTAGCGTTAATCGTGGAGATTAACGTTCCTAATTCGGGTGTTAAGTCGACAACTCAATTGGCTTAGACACGAGAACTAAGTAAATATGTTATTTATGGATGATGGTTGTGTATATATAATGTTTACAATTATTATTATTATATTGCACCGCATGTGTGTATGTTGTTATCGAGTGAGTTTGTGTGATTGGTGTTCGCCTCGAAAAGCGTATCAACGCAGATAGTGAGTAGGTGAACTACGGATATACTGGGAAACTAGACTAATCCATGTCAAGATGACTAGTTAAACAATTAAAATGGGTAATGTGACCATATGCCAAGTAAATTTTAATTGAAATAATAAGCTATGACGTACCTCAAATTGCATGTGGAGACGCAGGGCATCGAGTACCGAGTACCGAGTAGTCGAGGGTAAGTGGGATCACAAAATTTGTCAATTTGGTGAATAAAAATACTAACCATATATATTATAATGGGCTAAAGCTAATGTAATTGAATCAAATAAATCAATGCCTATAGTTTGGTTATTTAGATTAGAAACCATGAGATTGTTCTAGAGATATGTGTTGACACATCTAGGAACCATGTGAGTAGCAAATTAGTGTTGCATTGATTGGGTTAGTGGGATACATGTCATGATGTGAATCATTAGATGAGCTTCGAGATATGTAAATACATAGAGATCAATGGCTAGGAATCAATATTACCTTAATATGTAAGATCAACACATGCAAGGAACCATTTTCATTTTCGACTTATGAATCAAGAGAGCTTTATGGAGAAGAAGAAGGTTGATGGAGAGAAAGAATCCATGGAAGATTGGCGAGAATTTCTCAAGCTAGATGGTACATTAACTAAGTACACATCTATTTATGTCAGATTGAAATCATTTTTTATTTTTGGCTAATTCCAGAGGGTAGATGATTGAATATATGTAATTGGTTTATATATTTGGATTCCTCATTTGAAGCTAATAATACAACTATATTAAGTTCTTAATATGGATTTGAAATCATGAAGATATGAATTTTTGAAGTTGCAAGACCAAATCTAGAATTCTGCATGTTATATTAGGAATTAGCCTATGTAATTTGGTCATAACTTGCCCATTTTAGAACTAAATCGACCAAAAAAGTGGCATTTGAAAGCTTACTCAAAGGGTAACAACTATGCTTAATTGGAGATATTATAATTCAATTATTTTCATGTCTAAAAATGCTATACAAGTAGGTGCTAGAATTCAGAAGAAAAGTTTTGAAACTAAACTTATTAAAGGCATAACTCCCTAACTACTTATCCAAATGGGTTGATCTTTTAGTATGTTGTATTTGGATCAGTTTAATGCCTTGTGACCAAAAACCACCATTTTTGAAAATATAAATTGGGAGGAATAGATTTTCTAAATCTGCTGGTTAAATTTTATAAGTCCGCTGGTTGGATTAGGTTCCAATTAGAGCTATGTTTAGTAGAATCATGCCATCTTTTTCTTTTTAAATTGGATTATTTTGACCTAAACCTTTTTGAAAAGCTAAGATAGGGCTGAAGGTCTTTGTATTGGTGGAAGATTTCGAGATTTAGACCATTTCATGCCTAAAAATGCGTTGTAACATAAGCCTGAAATTGAGACTTAATTTAGTCTTTAGGGCTGATTTGGGAAGATCACTTTGAAACATATTCATCTAATTTGAATACACAATAAACACACTTAAATGACTTCAGGGACTTATGGGACTATAGCTTGACTATCGGGGAGCTAGTAGGGTCGGATACTGGAGTCCGAGGAAGTCAAAGTGCAGATTGAGGTGCGTAAACCCATTGGAATACTTACAAAATTCATGATTTATTTTATTAGTATTGAATTACATGTGTGACTGCTGGTAAGCACACATAGGATTTTCACTCTTATTTCGGTTTGCATATATATTGGTTGTGGCTAAATCACTTGTATGGTTACTTGTGATAGCACTCAATTTGATGGTAGTAGAATATATCTACGACTGTTGGGAGGGATTAGGGTGGTCCTTATGTTTAACCACATCAAGAAGGGACCATACCGTTTACTAAAGTTGGGGTTTAGTCATTGTAAGCCTGTAAGTATATACATGGTTTCTAATAGATTTATCGATTATTGGCTGGTGTAGGTCAAAGTTTTCTCGTGATTATACAAATTTTTACTAATTAATGCTTTATTTCAAAACTGGTGTAATTGGTATATGTTGTTTATTTATTTCACGCTACTGCTTTTGCTTGTTGTGTGCCACTTACATTCATGGAAATATGACGTACTATTGCCCGGTGTTACATTCGCATGTCTCATAGTTTATTAGTTTTATTTCGTAGACTTCTCTTGGGATTTTACTCACTGGACTCATCATTATATTTGTTGGGTAACTGAGTGTAGATCTTTCGACGAACAAGGGTAAGAGCAAGGAGGTACTGAGCGACTACCTCTGAGATTGTGGAGCCAGCTCATGTGTAATATCAATATGTATTTATTTTACTTTTGTTAGGTTTTGGGGACCATAGAACACTGATTACATGTATATGAGACTTTTGTTATATTTAACTCACCTTAATATATACATTGTATCTTTTGCTGGGTTTTCCACTACTTAGGATTGTTGAATACTGTATAACTTACTTAAATTAAGAATTCCGCTGTAAAATTTCATTATAACTTGATAATTTTATTAATGTGTTAATGAAGTCATTAATAATTATATGGAAGTTAATTAGCTAAGTTAAGATTTAATGGAAAAGTGTAAGTAGCCAAGAAGGTCGGGGAACGTCAAGGATAAGGGGCCATGACTTGGCAAGGCTTGGTGACGTAGGTTGCGGAGTAGCGGGTAGTAAGGCTACTTCGAATTTGGGGTTGTCACAGCTTGGAAGCCTCGAGAGTAGTTTAAAGGAAAGAGAATAAAACTGAAACAAATAAACCTTAGGTGTGGAAGCCTGATGATCTTGACTTATAACCTTAGTTGGGAAACAGACTTGAGATGCATAGTGATAAGTTTATATACATGTTATATTTTGCTATAGATATGATATATGTATATATATAGAGGTTGATATGGAGCACGCTTCACGATGCAGATCATGGATGAACAGTTTATTACGCTTCGTGAGATTGGACAGACTAGCGATGTGGCTATGGATTTCCTTGTTATGGCGAGTGTAGAAGATTGACTGTCGAATCAGGAGACTCAAATGGCTGAGGTATTACAATTGTTACGGGATCAGACATCTACACTGATGTGTAATGGCCCAAAATCTCTAATCGTGTTTTCTTCCTTAAACAGGATCAACGATCCATACTGTGGGACCCACACCATGATATGTCCATTGACTGAGTCAAGGGCCAAGATATATTTTATATTTTTTGTGATGTATGCCTAGTGTATTGTATATGTGTAGACTATTAAGTCAATTTTATACATGTGTATAGGTATGGAGACGAGTGGGGACATACCTCGAGTCGCTTGTCGACGTGGGACCGAGGTAGCGGTTTATGGGGTAAGTTTAATTTATTTGAGTTAAATGTGAATTTATGTTGGTTTATAAGTGGCTAATGTGGTCACATGCAAATATAAACATTAATGTGCCTATAGTGAGTGAAATAAAATAATAGGCCTTAGATGTGCATCGAGACACGTATACACCCATCATGAGATAATGTGTCAACATGTTGAGTCACTTAATGGTGACTTGAGGGACAAGTGGGACAACGTGGTCCATAAGATGAGCCTCGAGACACGTGTGCATGCCATGAATTAATGGCCATCATTTAAACATATCAACTATAGTCAAATGAACATATAATTCAAGATTTTTAGTTTATTATCTCATCCAAATCAGTTTGTCAGGAGAAAAGAAGGAAGAAAGTGAGTTTTGGAGTGATTTGGATGAAGAAGTGTGAATCATTGCAAGCTTTGGTGAGGAAGAAGAAGAACAACAAGTGAGGTAACTTCTTCACACCATGAACTTGTGATTTTATAAAAATTGATGTTGTTGTTGTTGTTGTTGTTTGTTGGGATGGGTGTTAGGGACCTCACGTAACGTGTATGAGGGTCCCTACGGTGAAAACATGGCCTATGTGTGGCAAAAACCTAGAATTCGAAATGCAGAATTTTGGGTTCGACTATACATTGCGCGCTATATATATGACTTAGTGCGCTAATGTTAAAATTAGTGCGCTAATGTCAAAAGTCAGCGTGCTAATACTTATTAGCGCGCTAGATAGCCGAGGTACCGCACTAATGTGGCAATTAGCGCGCTACAGTTCACAATTAGCTTGCTAATTTCTGGGCTAGTACTAAAATTTAGCCAAGTCCAAAAATGGTCTAAACATGATAAATGGGTCCAAACACACTCTAACACCTCTCGAACAACTCCAGGGGAGTAAACGGAGATCCCGTGAGTTTGGGAATGCATTTTGAAGTGCCGAAAGGTCAGATAGGCTAGGAAAAGCTTGTGAATGGTAAGTACTACTATGAGAATTCTATATTTCATTTCATTCTCTTATTGATTTATTGGTCTATTTGTAAATATTGATATTGAAATCTCACATCATGTTGTTCTTGTATCTATTCATGATCGAATATTGTGACATGATACCTTGTGAAGTGTTTCATTGATTCCAATTCCCACTCTTGATGTTGTTATTAATAGATAAATGATGAAAAACATGCTATTAGAATAATTTGGGTTCAATTGGACTCGTATTCGATTTCCTTTCGGCTTTGTAGCCAAACTTGTTTTGGAATACTAGATATTTGGAATTATGTGTCTTTGAAAATTAAAGTAGGGATTATCTAGTGTCCATTACACGAGAGATGCGCGATTCACGAGGACATGGGTCTACCGGGGTTCCGGCACTCACCACTAACCTTGCATGGCACACGAGGTATGGGACTCGGGATGGGCGTCAAGATTAAGATTAATGATGTATATGCGTAAAGCGCAGCTTCGCTTTTGGGTATGAGATTTTTTGAACGAAACTCCATATAGTAGTGGAAAAGGTTTGGTGATAGGTTCTCACCACTGATCGAGCGTAGATCATCCCGACTTACCCTATGTCAGTCTCTACATTTTTAACTGTGGTATTTACTTGCATTTGATTCAACAATTCTTTCGCTTTTTATGCTTTTTAATACATGTCTTATATTTTGAAAATATGGCATATAAATCTCCAGTTATTACTTAAATATTACTATACTCACCGTCTAGTTTGTAATGGTGGGTGTCGGTCCGTCGAGTAGCAACAGGCCAGGGAAAGAGAAGATTGACGACTTTCTCTGAGCATTTCGGTGATTCTCCTATCTCATCATGTATAACTCGACTTTTATTGTATTATTACTATACATTTTAGGTTGTACATTAGGTTGAGTGTATAGTTCCCCGTTTTTGAGACTCATATATATGCATATGATGCTTTGTATTTCTGGTTTCCCACACTTAGGAAATTCTTGAATAATAATAACTTCCTTAAAATCTTTAAGTGACAAGATAATATTAAAATGACAAAAAGTTTTAATTAACTATGAAATCTAATAGTATCTGCACATTTGTATTGAAAAAATAGGGATAAAAGGCTAACTACTACGTAATTAAGTTTTTCGTGGTTAGGGTTAAGGCTTGACTACGGGATTAGGTCGGGCGATGCCTTGTTTAGAAGAAAGAGTCATCACATGATGACACTTGCTACGACGGTTGCAGCACCTTGAGACTCGGGAGAAGTTATAGCACATACTGGGACAACCGCACCCCGGTTATTCCCCAGACACCAGTGGAGAGAGTAGCTACGGAGACATAAGGAGAGAAAGCTACAAATATTGTTGTTCCACTAAAGACACCCACTCCTATGCCTCTACACACGACTACAGAGCAGACGACTGCTACAATGTCAAGATTTGTTTTGGCCCTAAAGGCAAAGATGTTGAGGGAGTTCTTGAAGTTCCAGCTAGGTTTCTTTTATGGAGGAGGTAACCCTGAGGCAATAGGGGAGCGGATAGTGTCTCATTAGCGTTTCCATAAGCCGACGAGGAACAATGAGAGCGTTCAAGTGTGTCTTTCTATAACATGCTTGAGAGGTCATGCAGCAGTCTGGTGGACTACGTATACGGATTCTCATCCAAAGCTAATGACGTGGGCAGAGTTTAGAGAGTTGTTTTGCGACTAGTATATACCCAAAGAGGTGAGGTTGAGATTGAGGGAGGCGTTTCTGACCCTGAGACATGGTAGTCGGATGTTAATACAATATATGGAGCGATTTTCATATTTACTTCAGTTTGTTATGGATGTGGTCGGAACTGAGCGACTATATATATACTACTTCACATGAGGAACTGATGACAGGATTGCTGAGGTAGTGGTGTCATTTTGAGCTTACACTTTATAGGAGATATTTGATCAGCTTTGGAACACGAGACCTTATTGATGCAGATAGAGGATAGACATTACGGTGGATATCAAAGGGATGATGATCGACAGCTAGAGCTTATGTGTACCCGCTTTACCAGCGTCGCCGCTGAGACATGTACATGACTAGGGAGGCAGGGACTGGAGATCGCAGAGTCAGGGTCGAAGGTTAGGATATGGTTATACGACTACATGTTGGCAATGTGGACAAGATGGGCACATCAAGAGAGATTGTCCCAAGAGATCAGTGACTACAACAATAGTGACACTGGTGCAGACTCGAGAGCCGGTGCACGTGGTGACCGAGCCAGGCCAGGAAATGTCTTAGCAGAGGGTTTAGGGTATGTGAATTTTTAAAATCTTAATCATTACAGCTTAATTTTATGTATGCATGATAGATTATAGCATTATGGCATGTGATTGTCATAGGTCATAGCATGGCATGGAATTGTCATGGTGTGTAATAATATGTCGTAGCATGACATGGGATTGTCATGTTGAGTAAGAGTAAGTCATGGCATGACTTGAGACGGTCATGATGAGTAAGGGAGGATATAGCATGGCATGGGATTGCCATGGTATGTGATGGTTGGTTATGACTATTATTTTGGGATACATGATAGGGGAGGTTTACAGTTCCTGATGGTAGGTAACTGGCTTAAGGAAACTTGAACACGGAAATCAAATTGAGAATAGGTTACTAGGATGTTGGGAAGAGAGTGACTGATTTTGACCACCTCAAAAACACGTGTCTGTCTTAGGGTAACACTACGATCCTTGTGATGGAGTAGTGGACGTGTTCAAGGGATTGTAGAGAGGGACTATCAAGGTGTGAGGTGTGGTCACACGGGGATAGGATATTTACATCAAAGTCTACTCAAGATTCAAATTTAAAGGATGAAACTCTCCTAGTTGGGAAGAAGTGTAACGACTCAAACTAATTAAACTAGGATTAACGTTAATCTCAGAGAAACAGTCGTAATTCGGGTGTTAAGTGAATCGATTGGCTTAGACACAAGAACCGAAGAAATATGTTATTTATGGATGGTAGTTGTGTATATGTGGTGTTTGAAAATTATTATTATTATATTGCATCACATGTATGTATGTTCCTATTGGGCGAGTTTGTGAGGCGGGTGTTTAACTCGAAAGGTGTATCAACACGGGTGTCGGATAAGCGAACTACAAGTACACTGGGAATCTAGAGTTGTCCATGTCAGGATGACTAGTTAATCAATTAAAATGGGTAATGTGACCATAGGCCAAGTAAAATTCAATTAAAATAATAGGCTATGATGTACTTCTAATTGCAAGCCGAGATGCGATGCATCAAGTGTTGAGTAGTCGAGGGTAAGTGGGATTATAAAATTTATCAATTTGATGAATAAAAACACTAACCATATATATTATAATGGGCCTAAGCTAATGTAATTGAATCAAATAAACCAATGTCTATAGTTTGGTTATTTATATTAAAACTATGAGATTGTCCTAGAGATACGTGTTGACACATCTAGGAACCATGTAAGTAGCAAATTAGTGTCACATTGATTGGGTTAGTGGGATACATTTCAAGGTGTGGATCATTAGATGAGCTTTAAGATACATAAATACATGGAGCTCAATGGCTAGGAATCAATATGACCTTAATATATAAGATCAACACATGCAAGAAAACCATTATCATATTCAACTTATGAATTAAGAAAACTTGCTAAAGAAGAAGGAGGTTGATGGAGAGAACGAATCCATGGAATATTGGTGAGAGTTTCTCAAGTTAGGTGGTACATCAATTAGGTACACATCTATTTATGTTAGATTGAAATTATTTCTGATTTTTGGTTAATTCCAAAGGGTAAATAATTGAGTATTTGCAATTGGTTTATATATTTGGATTCCTCATTGGAAGCTGATAATCCAACTACATTAAAGTTCTTAATTTGGATTTGAAATCATAAAGATATGAGTTTTTGAAGTTGCAAGACCAAAACTAGAATTATGCATGTTATATTAGGATTTAGCCTATGTAATTTGGTTATAACTTGCTCATTTTAGATCCAAATTCACCCAAACTAGTGGCATTTGAATGCTTACTAAAAGGGTAACAACTTTGCTTATATGGAGATATTATAATTCAATTGTTTTCATGTCCAAAAGAAGTCTATAAATAGGTGCTAGAATTCAGAAAAAAAAATTTGAAACTAAATTTGTTACAGGCATAACTCCTTAACTACTTGTCCAAATGAGTTGATCTTTTAGTATGTTGTGTTTTGATATGTTTCTACCTTATGAAAAAAAATCAATTTTTTTAGAAATATATATTGGGAGGAATAGATTTTCTAAGTCCGCTGGTCAGATTAGGTTCCAATTAGAGCTATGTTTGGTAAAATCATGATATCTCTTTCGTTTTAAATCAAGATTTTGCAAACTAAACCTTTACGAATAGCTAATATAAGGGTCGATGATCTTTGTACTAGTGGAAGATTTCGAGATTTGGACCATTTCATGCCTAAAAAAGCATTGAACACAAGACTGAAATTGAGACTTAATTTAGTGTTTAGGTCTGATTTGGGAATATCTATTTGAAATATATTCAAACAATTTGAATACACAATAAACACACTTAATTGACTTCTGGGACTTAGGGGACCGTAGCTCGGGTATTGGGGAGCTAGTCAGGTCGAAAATGGGAGTCCGGGGAAGTCAAAGCACGGATTGAGGTGCATAAACCCATTGGAATGTCTCACAAAATTCATGGTTTGTTTTATTGGTATCGAATTACATGTGTGACTGTTGGTGGGCACACATGCGGCTTTCACTCCTATTTCGATTTGCGTGTATATTAGGTATGGCTAAATCGCTTGCACGAGTTACTTATGATAGTGGTCGTGTCGATGGTAGTAAAATATATCTAAGACTGTCGGGAGGGATTAGGGTGGTCCTGATATGTAATAGCATCGAGAAGGGACCATGTTGTTTACTGAAGTTTGGTTTTAGTCATTGTAAGCCTGTAAGTATATACATGGTTCCTAATCGATTTATTGATTACTGGCTGGTGTAGGTCAGGGTTTTCTCGTGATTATACAGATGTTTACTAATTAATGTTTTATTTCTGAATTGGTTTAATTGGTATATGTTGTTTATTTATTTCACGCTACTGCTTTTGCTTGTTGTGTGCTTCTTACATTCATGAGAATATGACTTACTATTGCCAGGTGTTATATTCGCACGGCTTGTAGTTTATCAGTTTTAGTTCATGAATATTGTGTGTACTTCTCTAGGGATTTCACTATGATAACCCCTTCTTTTAAATAGGACACTGCCCGGCCTAATCCCGTAATCAAGCCTTAATCCAACCACATAAGACTTAATTACATATTAGTCGGCCTTTCGTATTTTCTTCAATACACTTGTTCAGTTATTATTATATCTCAGAGTTAATTAAATTTTTTTATCATTTAATATTATTACATATTTTAAGGATTATGCAGAAGCTCTAACTACTCAAGATTCCTAAGTGTGGAAAACCAGGAAACACAACATCACATGCATGTATACATCATAAAGATAATAACAAAATATGATATATTAGTTTCAAAAATTGGAAACTATGCACTCAACCCACTATACAACCTAAAATGTACAGTAAAAAATAAACAATAATAATACAGCAAATTCCGAGTCATACCAAAATGAGATAGGAGAATCATCGAAATGCTCAAAGAAAGTCGTCAATCTTCTCCTTCCTCAGTCTGACGGACATACACCCACCGTCACAAACTAGACGGTGAGTATATTGATATTTAAGTAATAACTGGAGAATTCTATGCGAATGGTATTTCAAAGTATAAAGTAGCAAAAGAATTGTTGAATCAAGTAATGCAAATAAATACCACAATTAAAAATGTTTAGACTAACATAGGCTAAGTAGAGATGATCTACGTCCGGTCGGTAGTGAGAACTATCACCTAACCTTTCCCACTACTATATGGAGTTGCGCTCGACATATTCCATACAAATTGCGGAGCTGCGCTCTAAGCATATACGTCATCACTCTCATTCTTGTTGACCACCTCGAGTCTAATATCTCGTGTGTCGCGCAAATGTAGTGGTGAGTGTCGGAACCCCGGTCGACCCGTGTCCCCGTGAACTGCGCATCTCTCGTGCAATGGACACTAGATAATATTTACTTGAGTTTTCTAGGATCAATAGTTTCAAATTCTCTGGGATTCCAAAACTAGTTAAACTACCAAACTCAAAGAAATAGAATACAAGTGTTATCCAATCCAACTTATCCCCTTAGCATGCTTTTAATCGACTATCTATCAAGAATATTATTAAGAGTAGAAATTTGAATCAATGAAACACTTCACAAGGCATCATGTCAACAATATTCAAACATGAATAGAAACAAGAACGATATGATGTGAGATTACGAGTAGCAATGTCTACGAATAGACTATAAAATAATAAGATTGAATGAAATGAAATATAGAATTCTTATAGCTTTACTTACAAGTAACAAAGCTTATCCTAGCCTATCCAGCCTCTCGACATTCTAAAAGGTGTTCCCGAACTCCTGAGATCTCCTTTTAGTTCCCTTGTGTTGTTTGATGAGTTTTAGAGTAGGTTTGGACCTATACTTAGAGTTTTAAAACCATTTATAGTGTTTAAACCATTTTTGACAATTGCTTATTTTTGTACTGTCTAGGTAATTAGCGCGCTAATTCTGATATTAGCATGCTAATTGCTAACTTTAGCATGCTACCTTAAATATCTAGCGCGCTAATCAAGTTTAACGCTCTAGTTTTTGACATTAGCGCACCAATCTCAACATTAGCGCGCTACTTCTGATATCTAGCGTGCTAAATTATCCACATAATGCGTTATGTGCATCAGAACCTAGAATTCTGCATTTCGAATTCAGGGTTTTTGCCACACATTGGCCTTGTTAACACCTTAGGGACCCTCAGACACACTACAATAGATCCCTCACACCAAACGCAATACAAAACAACAACAACATCAAAATTCCATGAATTCATCAACTTAATGGAGTGAGAAGTTACCTAGCTTGAAGAACTTCTTCTTCAACAAAGCTTCAATGAATCTCTTCTCCTCCACCAAGTTAATCCAGAAATCTCTGTTCTTTCTCTCCTCTTCTTGCCAATGATTTTGATGAAGATAAGAAATGAGAAATTGTTTACTTACATGCTTTATTTGACTATATAGATATCTTTAAACCTTGGCCCTTGATTCATGCGTGCACACGTATCTCGAGGTTCAATTAGTGGACCACCTTGTCACACTTATCCCTCAAGTCATGCTTAAATGACTCAATAAGTTGACTCCTTGACCTCTTGATGGGTTAATACTTGTCTTGATGCACATTATGTGATTACTAAAATATTTCACTAATTTAGGCACTTAATTTTTATTCAAATGTGACCACATTAAAACCACTTACAAAACCAACATTAGTTCACATTAAACTTACCCCATAAGCCGCTACCTCGGTCCCACATTGACACACAACTTGAGGTACGTCCCCGCTCGTCTCGATACTTATATACCCGTATAAATTGACTTAATAGTCTACAAATATACCATACACTAGGCGTGCATCACAACAAATATAAAATATACCTCACCAATTGCCTCGATCAATGGACATATCACGATATGGGTCCCACAATGCGGGTGGTCGATCCTGTTTAAAGAATTAAACACAGTTAGAGAATTTTGGGTCGTTATGATTCTTCCCAACTAATGAGAATTTTGCCCTCGAAACTTAAAATTCGAACTAGGATTTATATTTGACTCGAATAGTTACGGAAACCTATCTCTTATATAGTCCTCCCATTCCTAAGTGAGTTCCGTATCATCGTGAAACCGCTATTTGACAAGCACTTTTAAGATAGACTTGCCTCTCAAGTTCTGTACCAATCGGTCCAAAATCTGCACAGACTGCTCCTCATATGAAATATCCTCACTCAAGTCATCTGACTCAAATCTATAGTCGGACGATCACTTGCTCTTGACTCAGCTAATCGAAGCATGGAGATATGAAAGACTGGATGAACTCCTGACATTTGTGGAGGTAAATCAAGCTCATATGCAACCTTTTTGACCCGTTTCTTAATCTTGAAAGGTCCGATAAACCTCGATGCAAGTTTACCTTCACTCCGAACCTCTGAAGACCTTTCCGAGGGGAAACCTTTGAATATACAAAGGATCCTTCGGTGTACATGAAATCACCACAATATCTGTCCGCATACTTCCATTTTCTATCCTGGGCTCCTTCGAGTTTCTGATGAATCAGTCGTACCTTATCCTCATGATCAACAACAATCTCAGGCCCCATGGTCTCCCAGTCCTCTAGCTCAGCCCAACACGATAGGGAGTGACATGGTCTACCATATAACGCCTCAAAAGGTGTCATCCCAATACTGGCCTGATAACTATTGTTATATGCAAACTCACACAATGGTAGGTGTTCCACCATGATCCACCAAACTTCAAAGCACAAGCCTGCAATATATCCTCGAGAACTTGAATCAATCTCTCAGTCTGCTCGTCAGTTTGAGGGTGAAAAGCCGTACTAAACTGTAGGCGCGTACCATATTGCTCCTGCATACTCCGCCATATCCTGGACGTATACATAGCATCTCTGTCTGACATAATAGTCACTGGTACCCCATGCAGCCTAATAATCTCTTGCTCGAATAGTATATTAAACTGATCAAACGTGTAATGTGTGGCCACTGGTAGAAAATGAGCAGACTTCATTAGTCTGTCTACAATAACCTAAATGGAATCATGTCTCTGGGTGGTTCTCGATAATCCCTTCACAAAATCCATAGCAATGTCCTCCCACTTCCATCGTGGAATGGGAAGGGGCTATAGTAATCCTTCAGGTCTGCGATGTTCAGCCTTCACTTGTTGACAAATCTCATAGTTCCTAATAAACTTAGATACATCCACCTTTATCCCAGGCCACCAAAAATGCCTCTTCATGTCGTGGTACATTTTGGTCTCGCCTAGATGAATAGTGTATCAAGAATGGTGTGACTCCTGAAGAATCTCCTCTTTCAACTCTGGTAATGATGGTATCCACAGTCTGCCTTTGAATCTCAAACACCGGTCATACGTTTCCATCTAATCAACACAATATACACTCTGTGCTAACTCAGTAAACTTTGACAACCTATCAGTCCTCTGACCCTCTGATACCTTTTGTGTAGACACGGTCGTACTCTCATTTGATCACAAATCTCAACCCAAGTTTTAGTAGGAACCTCCGTATCTCCAACATGTATCCTACTCAGCGCATCTACGATTACGTTCATTTTTCTCATATGATACTCCAAGAAAAGTCGCAATCCTTCAGAAAACCTAACCATCTGAGTTGTCTCATATTCAAATCCTTTTGTGTGAAGAGATACTTCAAACTCTTATGATTAGTAAAGAGTGTAAATTTCTCTTCATACAGATAATGTCTCCATATCTTTAATGCAAACACTACTGCTACTAGCTCCAAATCATGCGCCAAATAGTTCTTCTCATGTACCTTCAACTGCCTGGATACATAAGTTACTATACCAATACCCTGTATCAACACACATCCTAGCCCACTATGAGAAGCATCAGTATGTACTGAGAATCCTTATCCAACCTCTGGTAACACCAATATTGACGCGGTAGTCAATAATCTCTTCAAATGAGTGAATGCCTCCTAACATTCCTCAGGCCACTCAAATCTAACATTTTTTTAGGTCAATTTCATAAGTGGTAAAGTGATTTTCAAGAAATCTTTCACAAATTGGCGATAATATCCTTTCAAATCCTAAAAATTCATGATTTTAGTCACGGAAGTCGGTGCTGGCCAATCCATAATTGCCTAAATCTTGGCTGGATCTACTGTTATCCTTGCTGCTTCTACAACATGCCCTAGAGACTTGACCTTTGACAACCAAAATTCACATTTACTGAATTTTACGTAAAGTCTAGGCTCTCTTATGGTCTGCAACGTCTCTTTGAGATGCTACTCATGATCCTCCCTCGTCTTCCAGTATATCAATATATCATCGATGAAGACTATCACAAACCAATCAAGAAACGGTCTAAAAACCCGATGCATTAGATCCATAAACATTGCTGGAGCATTGGTCGGCTCAAATGGCATGACCATGAACTGAAAGTGTCCATATGTCATGCTTAAAGTTGTCATGGATCTATCCTTATCCCTGATCCTAAGTTGATGATACCCTGATTGCAGGTTTATCTTGGAGAAAAATAGTGCTCATCTCAATTGATCAAATAAATCATCAATCCTCGAGAGTGGATATTTGGTCCTAATTGTGACTTTATTCAACTATCTATAGTCGATACAAAGTCTCAAAGTACCATCATTATTCTTCACAGAAAGGATGGGGGCTCCCTATAGCGACTTAGAAGGTATGATGAATCCCTTTTGTCCCAAAGCCTGAAGCTGAGTCTTCAACTCCTCTAACTCTCGTGGTGTCATCCGGTGCGGTGGTATGGAAATCGGTTTAGTACCCGATACCAACTCAATAATACAATTAATCTCTCGCGACGGTGGTAAACTAGGTAAATCTTCCAAAAATACATCATGAAACTCTCTAACCATCGGTATTTCCTTCAGCCTAGGTCCCCAACTCTCTGGTATAGTGTATAGTGATATCAACGCTTCCATCTCCTTACTAGTTGCAGGTCGACCTCTTATACCCATTATCCTCACTAAACTACCTCTACAGGTGAACATCGGACACCCTGGGATCTCAAATATCACTGTCTTACTGAAATAATTGATATGAGCATGGTATGCAGCTAACCAGTCCATCCCAAAAATCGTGTCGAACTCTAAAAATTCGAGGACTCTAAAGTCACCAGGTAACTCTACCCCATCTATATCGACCAGACATCCCTCAACAAAACTATTAGGGTAAACCCTATCCCCAGCTACAATACTTAAAATCAAATGTACGCTAAGCCTAACAGGTTTTGATAAGTTGGTTTTTATATGCTTTTAGTATGTTATTTTAGTATATTTAATGTGGAAAGTTTCCAAAATATATATTTAATTATATTAATTGGTCATTTTCAGGTGAAATGGAGTGCGCGGTTGGATTCGTGGTGAAAAATACTCAAAATGAGGTATTTACATGCGGCAATCGGACACTTGACAGTTTGTCTCGAGTTACGCATTTTGTGGTGGGTAAAATAAGAGACAACAAACCAAATAACGTAGGAGTGACACAGTTTGGTCACTTGAGTTAAGCTACTGTTCAATTGCCTCGAGATCCGTGTTACACTCTCCCACACATTCGCATAATGTGTGCGATTTCCAGCTCGATGCCACGTGGTGGTAGTCGATTCGTCTAACTAGCCGCCACATCACAAACTAACAACATTCCATGCATTTTAGCTTCCATCCATTTTCCTCGGGATATGCATCAGCATTGTCTCCCAAAAACTCACATGAGTTAATGTGATTCTTTTCACCGATCCATCCGCTACATGTCGCACTCTCACCTCAAGCCAAACGCATCACTCATTGTTCTTAGCCAATCTCGTTTCGCCTTATGTCACGACTTCCACACACATCGTCACCAGCATCAAATCCAACCTATCAACTCATGCCACATCAGTGCATGGCAGGAAAATATACCAATCAGGCGCTGCCAAGTGTACAAAACCCATTTTCACCCTGAAAACAATCCCTATATGCTCTTCGGTGTACGTGTTACAAGACAAACTCCCAAAACTAGTTTCTCTCACATCCGGAGAGCAATGTTTAGTGGTTTTTCATATTAGGAACTAAGGTATTCATACGACGAGATCGCATTGGAGCCTCCACACAACTTTTCATTTTTAGAGATTGTAATGATGATGTCCGGCTAGACCAATTCTCGCTTAGGTAGAAAGGGAAACAAATGGGATTCATGATTCATGGCATATACTATGTGAGACCTATGATTTTTATTTAATTTGATTTAATTTCTCCTATTTCATTATTGTTGATTTTAAAGTATATGGTTTAAATCTAGGATATGTAAGCGGCCAATGCAAGCTTTTAAGTGGAAAACCTATAGTTATTTGGACCATTAATATCCGTGTAATTGTGCTTTTCGACCAATAAAGTGACAAACACTCACCTGTTTGCCATCAAACCATTTCAGTTTTTGAGTGTGCAACAACTGAATATAGGTTAAATCAGAAGTGGATACAATTGGATTTTTTAGAATTAGTGTTCCCACATACCCAAATTACTGTCGTTTGTGTATTAAACCCTATTGGCGGATGTCTATAGTTATACATTGATTAGGGAAATAGTTAGTGGTGGACGTCCTAGCTATCGAGATTAAGGGAACTAGGAATTTTTGGCGGACGTCGATTCTCTATAGCTAATCTATGAGAGTTTGAATTAATAACTTCTTGGAACGATTGAGGACCATTAAATGCCGTTGAATCTTGATTCTTGCTTGTGGAACCATATACTTAGGTGATTTATTCTCATTAATATCATTCTTGCAAATTTTTTATTTGTGCTAGTCTAGTTAATTATTTAAGCAGCAATCGGGCACCGGACAGTTTGCCCCGAGTTATGTATTGCGTGGTGGGTAGAATAAGAAACAACATACCAAATGACGTAGGGAATGACACAATTCGGTCACTTGAGTTGAGCTGCTATTGGATTGTCTCGAGATCCGCATTACATTCTCTCCCATACATTCGCACAATGCGTGCGGTTTCCAGCTCGCTGACACGTGGCAGCAGTCAACTTGTCCAGCTCACTTCCACGTTACAAACCAACAACATTCCATGCATTTTAGCCATCATTAATTTCCTCGGGATGTGCGCCAGCACTGTCTTCCAGAAATTCGAACGAGTTCATGTAATTCTCTTCATCAGTCCATTCGCCATGTGTCGCATTCTCACCCCACGCCAAGCGCATCACTCATTATTCTCGGGTAATCCCGTCCGGCCATGTGTCACGTCTTCCACACAAAGTGTCACCAACAGCAAATCCAGCCTATCAGCTCGAGCCACGTCAGCGCACGACATGAAAACGGACCAATCAGGCACTACTATGTGTACAAAACCCATTTTCACCCCAAAAATAGTCCCTGGACGCTCCTTGGCGCACGTGTTACGAGACCAACCCTTAAAATTAGTTTCTCTCACCTCCAAAGAGCAATTTTTAGTGGTTTTTCATATTAGGAACTAGGGTATTCATATGAGGAGACCGCATTAGAGCCGCCATACACAACTTTTCATATTTGGAGATTGTAAAGATGATGTCCGGCTAGACCAATCTTTGCCTAGGTCGAAGGAAAAACAAATGTGACTCATGATTCATGGCATATACTATGTGAGATCTATGATTTTTATTTAATTTGATTTAATTTCTCCTATTTCATTTTCGTTGATTTTAAAGTATATGGTTTAGATCTAAGGTATGTAAGTGGCCAGTGCATGCTTTTAGATGGACAACCTATAATTATTTGGACCATTAGTATCTATGTAATTGTGTTTTTAGACTAATAAAGTGACAAACACTCACCCGTTTGTTCTTGAGTGCGCAACAATTGAATCTAAGTTAAATCGGAAGTCGGTGCGATCTGGTTATTTAGGATTAGTCTTCCCATATACCCTAATTACTGCGGTTAGTGTGTTAAACTCGATTGGCAGATGTCTTGGATTATACATTGATTAGGGAAATAGTTAGTGGCGGACGTCCTAGCTATCGAGATTAAGGGAACTAGGAATTTTTGGCGGACGTCGATTCTCCATAACTAAGCTATGAGAGTTTGAATTAATAACTTCTTGGAATGATTGAGGGCCATTAAATGCCGTTGAATCTTGATTCTTGCTTGTGGAACCATAGACTTAGGTGATTTCTTCTCATTGATATTATTTTTGCGAGCTTTTTATTCGTGCTAGTCTGGTTAATTATTTCATTAAACTTTCTTAAAACCTCTCATTTTTAGTTAACTTGGAGTAAAACTCAAGTCCTGTGGATTCGACCCCATATTTATCACTACTACACCCTTGTGGTTGGTAACTCGATTACGAGTTATATTTGGCACGCACGACATGTGACCAGGTTTCAACCCTAGGATGTCTACCATGCAACCAACAATACAAGATACGGTAGATCCAGAATCAAATAACACATAAACACCTCTACCACAAATGGAAGTCATACCCTCAATGAGACCTCGCGTGGTGTCGGCGTCTGGCTGGACTACCATGTGAACCTCCTCTCGAGCCTACTGGGCGTGGACTCCTGCTGGATGCGGGCACTCTCTCATAATGTGTCTGACTTGTCTGCATATATAGCTTGTAAGTTTTTTGTGCTGACCCTGAGTCTGAGACTGGCCCTATGCCTGATACTGACCCTATCTCTCGCGACTGTCCGTATCCCTGTCTAGTATATCGGCCTTGGACTCTGCCACACTGCAGCTATTGTCGTGGAGCGTATGGGGAGGAAAATGCAGGAACGGTGGGAGCTGGTAATGCTGGCCTAATGGGAGGTGGCAATGCTGGCCTGACAGGAGGTGGTAAGGGAAGTTTGCCTACAGTGCTCTGTGCTGGAGCAATGGAAGATATATGAGGCACAGCTAGTGGGTGAGTGGCTTTCCCCTACCCCTAAGAACATCTGCTCCATCCTCTTGCACCCTTACCCCACCTTCTCCTCCTTTAATATTCCATGGACTGCCCTCCTAACAAAATTGGACCTGGTGCCCTGCCATTAGTGACTCTGCCAACATAATATGTCTCATGTGATAAGGCTCGCTCGTAAATCTCAGTGAGTGTCATAACGCCTAAACCGACTACGTAATACCTAATATCTGGCCTGAGTCCATCACTGAAATGATACACATCCTTAGAATCATCTCGCACAAAGTCCCCAATAAACTGTCGCAGATTATCATATATGTCCATGTACTGTATCACTGGCTCCTCTGGTCCCTGTCTCAAGTCCATGATTTCTCTTCTCAATCTCTTCATTATTGAAGGTGGAAAGTACTGCTGATAGATATTCTGCTTAAAAGCATCCCATGTCTCAAACTCTCCATGAGTAGCTACTGTCATATGCCACCACACATCGGCGTCTCTCTCTCTCTCTCTCTCTCTCTCGAGAGAGAGAGAGAGAGAGAGAGAAAGTGTGTGTGTATGTGTGTGTACGATGAGATCTCTACTCGAAGTCTATCATCAATCTTCGGTATCCTATGGAGTTTCTCTTGAGAAAGAATCCGCTTCTTAATCTTCTGGAAATCCCACACTCCATCAAAATAGGCTAGCTTGAGTCTGATGAAATCCTTCACCAACTGAACTTCCACTGATGTGCTAGAAGATGCAGGCGTGGGAGACGATACTGCCTCAGCTGTCTCCACTACTGGTGTGGTTACGGCTAGAATAGTCTGCATAATCGGCACTGCTAAATCCGTAGTAGGAAGTGTTGGCGCTTGTACACTCGGTGCAGTAGTCGTAGGAATCGATATCGATGCTGGTGGAGCAAAATAGGCTATCATCAAAGCGATGAAATCGGTCAACCCTGAGCTGTCACTCAGTCAGACAGCCTCTGTAAATCCTCCACAATAGTAGAAGGCTGTCTGTCGTTATGCTCTACATTTCTTCCCCTTCGCGTATCAGCCATCGGGGTCTACAATGGATAGCAAACGTGAATCAGCTTATACGTGACACAGTGGATAAATATATATATATATATATATGTATACATATAACAATTAACAAGTACATATAAAAAATCTCCATCTCACTTTCACTCACTTCTCAACTAAAGGTTTTCTAGGCAAAGGTCATCTGGTTTCCACAACTAAGGTTTGTGTTTTATTGCCTTAAATCGTATAGTTCTCTAAACCTATGCTCTGATACCAACTGTGATGGCCCCTTCTTCTAAATAAGACACCGCTCGCCTAATCCCGTAATCAAGCCTTAATCCAAACGTAAAACTTAATTACGTATTAGTCAACCTTTCATCCCTATTTTCTTTAATACACGTGTTCATATATTATTAGATTTCAGAGTTAATTAAAACTATTTATCATTTTAATATTATTACATATTTTAAAGATTATGCGGAAGCTCTTAGTACTCAAAATCCCTAAATATGGAAAACCAGGAAGCACAACATCACGTGCATGTATACATCATAAAGATAATAACACAATATGATATACAAGTCTCAAAAATGAGAAACTGTGCACTTAACCCATTATACAATCCAAAATGTACAGTAAAGATATAAACAACAATAATACAGCAAAAGTCGAGTCATACAAAAGAGAATCGCCAAAATACTTAAAGAAAGCCGTCGATCTTCTCCTTCTCCGGTTTGCTGTTGCTTGACAGACCTACACCCACCATCACAAACTAGATAGTGAGTATATTGATATGTAAGTACTAACTGGAGAATTATATGCCACATTTCCAAAATATAATAATGATATTTAAAAGCGTAAAGTAGCAAAAGAATTGCTAAATCAAGTAATGCAAATAAATACCATAGTTAAAAATGTTTAAACTGACACAGGCTAAGTATAGATGATCTACGTCCGGTAGGCGGTGAGAACTATCACTTAACCTTTCCCACTACTATATGGAGTTGCGCTCAACATATTCCATAGAAATTGCGGAGCTACGCTCTACGCATATACATCATCTCTTTCATTCTTTTCGACCACCCCGAGTTTCATATCTCGTGTGTCGCACAAGTGTAGTGGTGAATGTCGGAACCCCGATAGACCCATGTCCCCGTGAACTGCACATATCTCGTGCAATGGATACGAGATAATCCCTACTTTAGTTTTCAAAGATCAATAGTTTTAAATTCTCTAGGACTCCAAAACTAGTTAAGCTACAAAGCCCAAAGAAATAGAATACAAGTCTAATCCAATCCAACTTATCCTAATAGCATACTTTTAATTGACTATCTATCAAGAATATTATTAAGAGTAGAAATTTGAATCAATAAAACACTTCAAAAGGCATTATGTCAATAATATTCAAACATGAATAGAAATAAGAATGATATGATGTGAGATTACAAGTAGCAATGTCTACAAATAGACTATAAAACAATAAGAGTGAATGAAATGAAATATAGAATTCTTACAGCTTTACTTACAATTCCCAAAGCTTATCCTAGCCTATCCAGCCTCTCGACAGTCCAAAAGGTGTTCCCAAACTCCTGAGATCTCCTTTTAGTTCCTTGGTGTTGTTTGATGAGTTTTAGAGTAGGTTCGGACCTATACTTAGAGTTTTAAAACCATTTATAGTGTTTAAACAATTTTTGACCATTGCCGATTTTTGTACTGTCTGGGTAATTAGCGCGTAATTCTGATATTAGCGTGCTAATTCCTAACTTTAGCATACTACCTTAAATCTATAGCGCGTTAATCAAGTTTAGTGTGCTAATCAAGTTTAGCGCGCTGGTTTTTGACATTGGCGCGATAATCTCAACATTAACGCGTTACTTCTGATATCTAGCATGCTAATAAATATTAGGGCGCTAAATTATCTACCTAGCGCGCTATGTGTAGCAGAACCCAGAATTTTGCATTTTGAGTTCTAGGTTTTTGCCACACATAGGCCTTGTTAACGCCAAACCTAACATAAAACAACAACAACAACAACAACAACATCAAATTCCTTGAATTCATCAACTTAATGGAGTGGAGAAGTTACCTAGCTTGAAGAGCTTTTTCTTCTTTAACAAAGCTTCGAAGAATCTCTTCTCCTCCACCAAGTTACTCCAGAAATCTCTTTTTTTTTCTCCCTTCTTCCTTGCCAACAATCTCGATGTAGATAAGAAATGAGAAATTATTGATTTGTATGCTTCATTTGACTATATAGATATGTTTAAACCTTAGCCCTTGATTCATGTGTGCACATGTATCTCGAGGTTTAACTAGTAGACTACCCTGTCCCACTTATCCCTCAAGTCATGCTTAAGTCACTCAACAAGTTGACTCACTGACCACTTGATGGGTTAATACGTGTCTCGATGCACATCATGTGATTACTAATATATTTCACTAACTGAGGCACTTAATGTTTATTCAAATGTGACCACATTAAAGCCACTTACAAAACCAACATTAGTTCATATTAAACTTACCCCATAAGCCGCTACCTCGATCCCACGTCGACACACAACTCGAGGTACATCCTCGCTCGTCTCAATACCTATATACTCGTATAAATTGACTTAATAGTCTACACATATACAATACACTGGGCAACATCACAACAAATATAAAATATACCTTGGCCCTTGCCTCGTTCTATGGATATATCACGGTGTGGGTCCCACAGTACAGGTGGTTGATCCTATTTAAGGAATTAAGCGTAGTTAAAGAATTTTGGGTCGTTACATTTGCTCATTGAACTCGTTACTCTGTATTTCTTGGGTGATTTAGTATAGATCCTTCGACGAGCAAGGGCAAAGGCAATAAGGTATTGGGCGGCTACCTCTGACATTGTGGAACCAGCACGTTTGTGATATCAGTATGTATTTATTTTACTTTTGTTGGGTTTTGAAGACCATAGAACACTAATTACATGTATATGAAACTTTTATTATACTTAACTTGCCTTGATATATACATTGTATCTTTTGCTGAGTTTTTCACTACTTAGGATTGTTGAATATTATATAACTTACTTAAATTAACACTTTCGCTTTAAATTTTCATTATAACTTGATAAATTGATTAACGGGCTAATGAAATCATTAATAATTATATGAAAATTAATTAGCTAAGTTAAGATTAAATGGAAAAGTGTAAGTAGCCAGGTAGGTTGCGGAACGCCAAGGATAAGCGGGCCATGACAAGGCAAGGCTTAGTGATGTGGGATGCGATGTGGCGGGTAGCAAGGCGGCCTGAAATTATGAACCGTCACAATTTTAATCCCTCTCTCTACCCGAACTCTTTCCTTTCCCTCTCGCGTTCTTTATTTTCACATCTCGGTCTCACTCACCCCTCCCCCCATGACCTCAAGATCTCGGTCTCCTCTCGATTTTCATCTATCTCGAAAGTGGGACCCCTTGTTGGTGATTTCTTTGTTAACCAAGGTGAGTGGTTGTTGGTGTTGTGAATTATTTAGAGAAATTGATAACTTTAATGGTGTTGTTGGTGTTGATGTTGTAGTGTTGTTGTTGTTATTGTTGTTGTTGTTGTTGTTGTTGTTGTTGTTGTTGTTGTTGTTGTTGTTAGAAAGAAAAGAAAAAAATCAATTAAAAAAATGAATGATGAAGAGTCTCTGGAGATCTCCAAAAACAAAAAAATAAATAAATTTGGGGTGTTGGGTCGGGCCGGCCCATGCCCGACCAAGGTCCGACCCAGGGTTGACCCGGTTGGGTTGGGTCGACCCAGGTCCGACCAAATTGGTTCGGACCAGACTCGACCTGGGCCCAACCCCATATTAAATTATAATTTACTTTTTAAAATAATTTAAATGTAATTTTAAATATATTAAATTATAGGAAAATAGGATAAATATGTAGAAAATTATGAAAACCCCAAAAAAAAATCGGAGAAAATATAAAAAATGGAAAAAAGATAAAAAAAAATAGTTTTTGAGACATTTTCGGTTGTTTGGCACCCCGGTGTTACTCAAAAAGTGTACCACAACTAAAATTTAGAATAATTATCAGGGTTAATGAAGGCCTAATGTCGGGCGGTGACCAATTTGTAGGGTTGTCACAATTTTTTGCCTCAAACCTGCCCCGCCTGCGGCCCTAGAGATATTCTTATTGTATTTAGTTGTTGTTATACTCCCTTCCAACTTAATATTTATTCGTTAATTGTTCTTTTGATTGGAGAACATTCATCATATAATGGAACCAAGTTTTCATATTATAAAGGTTTAATATTGAAACCTTCATTATAAATATAGGTGCTTGTTTGAAGGAGGCATTCATCAAGGCTATAGGGACAGGACTAGGATACAACTTGGACATGTTAAAATATTGGTACTGCAACCTTCATTGTAATGATCTCTAATTCACAATTCCTTAAAATTAGTCAAATAAGAATTTTATTTACAATTAAAAATTTGCTTAAGTATTCTAGATAAAAGTAAAAATAAAAATAGAGAAGCCAATTCATACTCATCTCATTCTTATCAATAGGTAATCTGTGTTTCTCTCAAATCATATTGAGAAAGACAAATTTCAATTCAGTTTATAATATTATATACAACAACAACAACATTGCCTCAGTCCATATTAATTGGGGTTAGCTATATCGATTTGGTAATAATAGTGTTGCGCTTAATTTTCTGATGCTTTGTGGAATTATTCTATAATTTGTGCAATTAAATCAAGTCTTTGAAAGAATTAAGAAATCATATTTAAATTGGTGAACTACTTTTTCCATTTTTTTTTGGAGGTACTCAATCATATAGGACAACCCAATTTAATGGTCAATCTATCTTAATTCTAATTATTACTGTAAGAGCATTTTTCATATCACTTTCTTTTTTATTTGTTTGTTTTGGGGTTTTGGTTTGTGGTTTATGGGTTCTATCAATTTCTATTATAAGGTATGTACTCTCATTTTGAATTTCACTTGTTTAGAGTCTATCCTTTTTTTTATCCTACTTTAGTTTAGCTAATCAATTTAGTGAGATATGCTCAACCTCTACATGGGGACAATTCTCCTTCAAGGATAAAAGCTTAGAGCCCATGAATTATGCTTCAATATGTTTGGTCATTATGGATATCTAATTTGTAGCTATTGATGTTTTATTTTGAGTCAAGAGTAATCTAATACATGATAATTCACATTTTTTCTGTCTATGACACCCGTACCTAGATGAATTTGAGAACTTGTAGATGCAAATATATTTTTAGTAGTTTTGCTTTTTAGACATTAAATTGTCAATTGTTGAGTAATCTATATGACATCAGACACTTGATCTGTGAGAAGTTTTTTTGTTTTTTTTTTTTCAATGACAAATTTGTAGTTCAAACTCTTGCTTTTGGAAGTCGCATTTATTTATCTTGTTCTTAAAGTCTTATTTGTTTTCAAATTCTATTTTCATAGATATGCAAGAATGTTTTGAACTGATGGCACTCTAATTCTTAGCTTCATATATTTAATGTGTGCAAGTTAAGAGTGGAAAATAGTAGGTACTAGATAATTAAAGCCCATAAAGAAAATTGCAACTAAATAAATCTCATATTTCTTTGGCTCTAAATTGATCTGCTTTTAAGATTACCATAATCATGATTATTAAAATTATTAATTACCTTTACTTTGTAGTAGTTCTTGATTGAATTAGCTTTTGTAGAAGGATTAACAAGGGGAATTGCGGTGATTTGCTTCATAGAGGATACAAGGCACATGGTGCTAGAATTGTTTCCCCTATATGAAAAGATATTGACTTCAAAATTTATCTTTTTCTTTTTCATTTATTAGTTGAATGTTAAGGCATGTACAAGTTCAGTTGGATAATGTGAGATCTCATACATCTTATTTGCAAGCGTACTCATCTCTACTCAATTATGTAAAAATGTTACCTAAAATATTAGAGTTCAACTGTAAAAGCTGTTTTATTTTTTAAATTGTATATAATTAGCTTTTTTGCCCAATTGAATAAGTAATCAATTGCGAAGTTTTTTTGTGTTTGGATGGTTTTACTAATTAGATATCAAAGTTGGCATACTTAGGTATATTTCAAGAAAGAAAGAACTGCATATTTCGTAACTTAATTTCATGTGCAACTTTTAATTTTTTTTGTTGTCGTTGGAAGAAAACTTCTTGATTAACTTTATTTATTAATATTGATATAATTTTACTATGAGTTTATCATGTTCAATCAACATTTCTTTCAGTCATTGAATGTCTCAATTATTAATTATTGGTTATTGGTGGTGACTTTGGAACTTGTCTTTATTATTTTGATTATTCATATGAAGATTTATATTTTTAAGGATTGATGTATATTTTTTATGATAAAATTGATGTATATTTTTATGCATATTAAGAAATTGGAAGCATACTTTTATAAATAAAGATATATATTTTTGTAATTGGATTCACTCTCGCGAGCGTAGCGAGCATGCTCATTCGTGCGAAACACGTAATGAAACTAGTATATATATATATATATAACTTTGAATTTTTTAAAAGAATATTATAATCAAACATTGCAATTTATTATATTTTTAAATATCTCAATTTTGAGAAAGTATACAACTCAACCAAACATTTCTATCAATTCATAAGAAGGATACTTTTTAAGAATTCATCAAAATTCAAGAAATGAACTTTCAAGGTAGATGATCAAAATAAGGCCTATGAAAACTCCTATGTTGTACATGTGGGGAGTCACGGTAAAAAAAATGTTCTTTTTTTTTTTTTTTGCAGGAGTCGAACCTATGACCTCACTAAATCTTACCTTTTGACAACTGATGTCTTCAACTATCTCAGTAAATATGCTTTGGTGGTAAGTAAAACGCTATTAAAATGCTCCAACTACATAAATACCATTTTTTTCCTTTTTTAAGAAATTTAAATTATTAAAATGCCCCAATATGCATAAAATTATATTTTTACCCATATTATTTTATATTTTTAATATTTTATGTATAAGTTAAATTCCCATCAATTTTTTTTTTATGTTACTGGTGAGTTTAGAGAGAAAAAAAGAATTTATATATACAATCAAACATCAAACTCACGTAGGAAATTTTTTGTACATATATTTACACTGAAAAGCTTTTTAAGAAAATGTCGAAATATTTTATTTTTTAAAAACAAAATGTACCCCTTCTTGATGAAGCCTTTTGAATAAAAAAAGTTGAACAATGACACAAATCAGAGATCATTCTTCAACTTTCATTAATTGTTAAAGTATGAATTTAATCAGTAAAGCTCTATTCAATTAAAAGGTAAATATATACCTAAAAGTTCAAATTCATGAACAAGTTCTTGACACTCAATTGAAAGATGTTCATTCAACTTGTCCAATCTAATTAAGTAAATAAATAAGGAAAATCTATCCAAACTTGAAGGCCACTGACAAAATGAATGTGCTTCATTATTGAAAACTAAAATTCACCAGCAAATGTATCCAACAATGAATACAAGTAATCAATAAAATGATATTGAATTAGAAGTATCATAAGTCCAAGGATACACTTTGTTCAACGTTTTTCACTTTAAGGTTTTCAATGACCCATAAGTCACATTAGGGCATCTCCAATGCATTGCATCAACAGTACACAAAATATTATTCTCATCTCTAACCCAACTACATTATCTTTTACATTAAATACTAATCATTTCAAATCGAACAATGTTTTTAGCTATTATTTTTACATGTAGACCCCATTAATATTATTCTCATCCCCTAAAACTTACCCAAATAAAAAAAAATTGTATATGTGGGCTCCACCTACAACAATTTGATGCATTGTTTGGTGTTAGGTTAGAGTGCAATCTAACGCCAAAATTCCAATATGGTGTTATTATAGCGCTAGATTGGAGATGCTCTAGCCCGTTCGCAAATACAATAGTCCTAAGTTTGTAGGATTAACTTGTACATATGAATGTGGCTTAGATTAAGTGATTAGTCCTGAATAGATCGCTTGATATTGGGATTAAATTTTTTGGAGCTAGTGGAATGACCATTATGCCCCTTACTCTATGCCCTCATCAAAATCGTGACATTATTAGCCCTAATCAATTGAGATTGAGATTGGCTGCCTTTTTTTTAAGAAGAAGAAACTGAGATTGTAATTCATTCTAAACAAATGAATCCTAATCTCTTTTGTGATAAAGTTGCTTGTTGGCCATTTCCTTGCTGCCCATTTCTAAGCCGAAACAAAGATGAGATGTGCAAAAAGTTGATAAGCTCCAACAAGGTGGACGACGACGACAAAATTAGATGAGATGTGCAAAAAGTTGATAAGCTCCAACAAGGTGGACGGCGACGACAAAGTTTGCAACGTCGAGAAGCCAAAACAGGTTATACAAACCAAGGCTAGTTAAAGGGTTCTCAGGTATTTTATCACCAAATTCGAAAGTGTGGAGGAACAACCTTCATATTGTTAAAGTTCAATTGAACCAATTAACTAATTCCATGTTAGGAAAACTCAAGAAAAATTGCATAGCAACATTGAAGTTAATCCTAGAGAGCACTGCAATGCCATCACAATAAGAAGTTGAGAACTTTTGGGACTTAAGGAGAAGGAAGTCAATGAACTTCTCTTCCACCAGTGATGAACTTATCTCCTATATCGAAAACACCTTTGACTATTTTGTGTAAGAGGGAGGAGTACTTTGGTAATCTTTCAAGCCCAATCATTAGGAGTAATTAGCGACACCAAAAAAGATGATTATTTTAGTCACCTGTATTCGATATTAAATAGTACCGTGGACTAATTAATTCTCGAAGGGAACATCAAATTAGCTAGTGTAGCGTGGCTAATTCGACGTTAAGATCGTGAAGTGAATATGAAATTAGGAATTTATCCATTCATTGGCATCTAATTGAGAGGTTTTTTAGTTTGAAATTTTTACAAAAGTACAAAACTTTGTAGTTTTAAAGAGGGAAGCACGTGTGGGAATTTTTTATTTCCTCATAGTAGGCAATAGCGCCCAATGAATAGGCGCTATTGCTGATGTGGCGTGGCCACGTGGGTGAAAAGCACTAATAGCGCCTTCGAAGAAGGCGCAATTGGTGTCCACGTGGACATCAAAGGCCGACCAGTCCACGTGGAGTGCCAAATGCAATAGCGCCTTCGGAGAAAGCGTTATTGCATTTGGAACCTGTCCACGTGGATCCACGTGGACAGGTTTGGGGACGTGGTTTGGGGGGATGCGCTGATAGCGCCTTTTAAGAAGGCACTATCAGCGCATCCCCATCATCTCCTTCCCAAAACCGACGCAGATAATATTCTCTGCGTCGATTTCGGTAGGGATGCAGGGGTAGGGGCGGTAGGGATCACGGGATAGTAATCCCGTGACCAAAGAGGTAAGGAGGTTGGTGTATATAAGGAGGGGTGGGGGAGGAACTCGGTGGAGAGAGACTAGAACGGGAGGAAGGAGTGACCACACCCCAGCCAAGTAAGGAGCACCAACACCAAACGCGAGAACGCAGAGGAGGTAGCAGCGACGGAGGAAGGAGGACGAGCAGCTGAGCAGGGAGGAGAGCGGACCTGCGGCAGGGGAGCGCGGAGCAAAGCAGGGAGGTCCGCGGTAGGGGAGCACGGAGGAGTGACAACTGATCAGGGAGGAGGCGTTACTGTGGCAGGGGAACGCTGAGCAGCGGCGGGACGTCTCAACGGAGGAGAAGGAGGAGGTCCGGTGAAGGAGGAGGAGGTATTTCTAATTTCATTTAGGTATGTTTATTAATCGTTTTTAGGTAGTTTGTTTAGTTAGTTAAGTTAGTTTAGTTTTGTTAGTTCGTTTAGTTAGTTAAGTTAGGTTAGTTTAGTTAGTTTGTTTAGTTTAGGTATTTAGGTTAGTTACGGTTCGGTAATTTAGTTTGGTTAGTTTAGTTTAGTTTAGTTTGTTTGTTTAGTGAGTTAAGTCAATTAAGTTAGTTTATATTTGGTCTTTAGGTTAGTTAGTTAGTTAAAGTACTTTGTTTAGTTTATTAAGATGGTTAAGTTTGTTGAGGTTCGTTTGTTTATTAATTGTTTTTAGCTTAGTTTGTTTAGTTAGTTATGTTCGTTTAATTTAGTTAGTTTGTTTAGTTTAGGTATTTAGGTTAGTTAATGTTACTTAGGTAGTTGAGGTATTTAGGTTAGTTTAAGTTTATGTATTAGTTTGGTTAGTTTAGTTTAGGTAGTTGATGTATTTAGGTTAGTTTATTTAGTTAGTTTTGTTAATGTAGTTTGTTTAGTTATCACAATGTCGCAAGATATGTTTGCCAAATTTGTTTAGGTTAGTATAGTTTAGGTTGTTAATATATAGTGACATAGCTATGTCTAAGTTAGTTTAGTTACTTTGTTTAAGTTAGTTTAGTTAGTTTGTTTAGGTTAGTTTAAGTTTATGTATTAGTTTGGTTAGTTTAGTTTAGGTAGTCGAGGTATTTAGGTTTATTTAGGTAAGTTAGTTTAGTTAATGTAGTTTGTTCGGTTCAGTTAGTTTTTTTAAGTTAGTTTAGTTTGTTTGTTTAAGTTAGTTTAAGTTTATGTATTAGTTTGGTTAGCCTAGTTTAGGTAGTTGAGGTATTTACTTAATGTAGTTTGTTTAGTTATATGCGCACGTTTCAAGATATGTCGCAGAGAGTAGCCTAGTTTGGGTAGCCTAGTTTAGGTAGTCTCATGAAAATCTCGATCGAGTAGACCTACCTCCAATACACAAAACTGCACAAACATATATGTTATATTTTATGTTAACGAAAGCCTCAAAATTTATGAAACCATATATATAGTAGACTAAGCTCATTTAGACTTTGAATTCGTTGCGATCCACTAAACTTTCATGAACACATCTATAATTTTTTTTAGTTTTTTTTTTTTAATATGTTTACGTTTTATTAGGTTATTTTAGGTTGCGTTAGGTTCACATTATTTGGTCAATTTATTTTAGATTAGGTTACGTTAGTTAATTAACTTACTTGAGGTTAGTTTTCGTTTATTATTTGGGTACATGTTTACTTATAGTCGATTTATTATACTCTTTGTGTTCTAAGGAGACCTCAACCATCCAATGAGAACCTATAGTCGATTTTGTATAATGTGTTAAGTAACTTAAGTTCGTACATATGTTGCTTTTGAACATTTTCGTCGTGTGTTTTTGTGTGAACATTTACTAAATACTTATCGTTTGGTTTCGTACAACACTCATTTTCTTTTTCTAACTTTCTTTTTAGTTGTACTGCAATGGATCCAGGACCTTCAGATCCATCACTGTTGCAACTCCAATCTACACACAGATCAACGTGAACCTGGAGGGGCGAGGTAACATGTTTTTCCTCGATACGTCAAATTTACATCAATAATGTATCAAAACATACTTTAATACATTTTCAATGACAAGGTGTACGAAACAATGCGCGTACGTCAAAGACATGGGGTTGTTGATCGAACGATGCAGGATCATTCTAGGATGATTCCATATCTTCGTTCCAGTTGGTTCTATGTGATATCTCGTGTAGCATTTTTCAGCATTGATTGGGCTTTGATTACTGCGTTTGTAGAGAGATAGCGCCCTGAGACGCATACATTTCATATGCATTGTGGGGAGTGTACCATTACACTATAAAACATGCAGGTACAGCTTGGATTGCCTATCGAAGGTATGCATGTGACGGGAACGACGGACGCAGACTATGCTGATGTCTGCGAGAGGCTACTTGGACGAACTCCTGGTGGAGATAACGTCGTTGGTTGTAAACTTAAGGTCGATTGACTCGAGCGTCACGTAAAAGCAATAGATGATGATAGCGATGAGGAGTCGGTCCAACGTTACGTTCGATCGTACATACTACAACTCATCGGTGGTTGTCTTTTCGCCGACAAGTCCAATTGATTCGTACATTTGATGTTCCTACCATTGCTGGAGGATTTCCAACTAATTTGGACAATATAGTTGGGGGAGTACCTGTTTGGCTTATTTGTACAGGGAGTTGTGTCGCGGATCTCGCGCAGGGGCACATGAGGTTGCTGGCGCGTCAATTCTTTTACAACTTTGGGCATGGGACATATTTCATTCATAGCACCGCGTCGCCTGCGTGTTTCTAGAGCTCAGCAGCGAACTATGGATGGCCGAAATATGCTTATGGACGTTCCACTCGGACACATGTTTTAAAGTCGTTTTCTCATTAATTTGCATAAAAATCTTGTCCAATTTCATTTATCTTAACTTATTGTCTTCTACACAGATGGCTCGATGCATTTTTGGTTTCACAAAGTGCGGCGCACGTCGTATCGGCTTACCGTGATGCGCTCGACTCACAAAGGCATGAGGATGATGTGGTCTGGCAACCTTATACAGAACTCATGGGGTCTCTTCCCGATTACTGTACAAATGGTCACGGGAGTTGGCTTTCGACGTGCCCCTTATTTGTTTCCACATTGTGGAGTGGCATCGACCAGAAAGGGTTATGAGACAATTCGGCATGGTACAAGTGGTGCCACCTAATTGTGCTTACGATGCCCAACTGCACCGCCTCGAATTGCGTGGACATCATCATGAAAATTGGGTGACCTTCCACGCAAGCTACATACACATGTGGGAGAATCGTGGGGACACCATTGCCACAGCGGCACTTAATGAAGGCCACGATCACCAAGACTACATGACGTGGTATCGCTCGATCACTAGGAGATTCATTGGACACAACGGGGCGTTACGTGACTACTCGATAATATTTTAACTCTTTCTTTTCCTCGAACATCCAATATCTTATATTGCGTGATCTGACCTCTTATATTTTGTATATCAGCGTAACTTGGTGCATCGACTGAGGCGAGTGTTAATCGAGGATGAGTACGAGCAAGGTCTTGTTGCGCTTGATGAAGGGATTAAAATTTTGGACGAAGATGAAAGGCAAAGGTCTAATCTTTCGCATGACGGAATTGACATCGAACAAGACATAGATGAGGAACAGGAAGATGAAGAAGACGATCAGGGTGAACCAAACATTGAGGTGAGAAGACGACGAACACGCCCAGAGACTGTGCGGGAACGCACCAGACTTCCTCGTCCACCACGTCCATCTACTCAAACTGAGATTGCTGCAGAGAGTAGCAGACGTTCTCCTCCAGCACGTTCATCTCGTTCGAGAGTGAGTAGAATAAAGACTGTTGGCGAGAGTAGCCATTCTTCTCATGGGTACATTCCTGCATTGTCCACACCCCAATCATAACCTTAAATGTTTGTACCCAGGCCGCCGAGCGTGAATCTTCCTCCTTACTATTTTGATCCATACGCACCTGGACCGTCGTCTTCATATGTGGACCATGGAATGCCTCATCCTCAAATGTATCCGTCACTGCCTCAGTACATGCCTAGTCCATATACTCCTACTCCTCATAATTACAATATGCCATATAGTGGAGATCCCTCATTCATGAACTTGTTGACCATGCCGCAGCCTCATATTCCTTTTCCCCAACCCTATACAGGGAGCCAATATTTTGGGATGGTTCCACCTCCTATTTTTGGGAGCATCAGTAGCAGAGGTGAGTCGAGTGAAGCACCAGAGGAAACACATGAATCTACTCGACGTGATTCAATGCAAGACCAGCTACCTCAACAACCTCAACCGGATGTACAAACACATCGTCCAACTAGACAAAGAGTACGTCCGGTTTGCATCACCGAGCAACAACGTCAACGTAACCGCAGGAATAAACCTGCATGATGACTTTTCTTCATGTCATGGTGATTTGTAGATAGCTACTGATTTGGGTGAATGAAGTACGTGTATACAACCTTCTCATTGAATAAACTTATTTCTCATGTTTTCCATATTATTATAATGTCGTATCTGTGATTACTCTTCAATAGTTAGATTAGTTTGTTAAGTTAGTTTAGTTGATATGTTTAATTTAACCTAAGTGGTTAGCTTAGTTGGTTAGGTGTAGGTGGTTAGATTATATTAGTTTAGTTTGGTTAGGTTCATTAGCTTAGTTAGTTAAGTTAGTTTAGTTTAGGTGTTGAGGTTATTTTAGTTTAGTGTAGTTGAGTTAGTTAGTTCGGTTAGTTAGTTAGTTTAGTTTGGTTAGGTTAGTTAAAGTTAGTTAGTTTAGTTTAGTTTGGTTAGTTACTTACTTACTTAAGTTAACATAGTTAGTTAGTTAGTACGTTAGTTTAGTTAATGTTGGTTAGTTAGTTACTTTAGTTTGGTATGGTTAGGGTAGTTAAGGTTAGGGTAGTTAACGTTAGTTAGTTAGTTAGTTAGTTAGTTAGTTGGTAGTTAGTTTAGTTAGTTAGTTAGTTTAGATTGGTTAGGTTAGTTAAGGTTAGTAATATTAGTTTAGTTTGTTTAGGTAGTTACTTAGTTAAGTTAAGTTAGTTAGTTAGTTAGTTAGTTAGTTTAGTTAACGTTGGTTAGTTATTTACTTTAGTTTGGTATGGTTAGGGTAGTTAAGGTTAGTTAGTTAGTTAGTTAGTTAGTTAGTTGGGTAGTTAGTTTAGTTACTTAGTTAGTTTAGATTGGTTAGATTAGTTAAGATTAGTAATTTTAGTTTAGTTTGTTTAGGTAGTTACTTAGTTAAGTTAAGTTAGTTAGTTAGTTAGTTAGTTAGTTAGTTTAGTTAATGTTGGTTAGTTAGTTAGTTTAGTTTGGTATGGTTAGGTTAGTTAAGGTTAGTTAGTTTAATTTAGTTTGGTTAGTTAATGTGAGTTAAGGTTAGTTAGTTTAGAAAAAAGAGTTGAAGGTTGGAACGAATGTATATATATATATATATTTTTTTTTTTTTTTTTCATAATTGGTTTTTTTTTTATTACAAAAATAAACTCCTATGCGTATTCAAAATTGGTTGTTTAAAAAAATAAACTCCTCCATTTAGTTAGTATGTTTAGTTTGCAATTAAGTTAGTTTATTTTTTGTTGTCTGTGTGAGAATCTTCACGGTTTTCATTGAACTTCGACACAAAAAACACCACAATGTCATGCACAAAGTTAGGTGTTAGTTTAATTGATGTTAGTTAGTTACTTAGTTTAGTTTGGTTTGATTTGGTTAGTTAAGGTTAGTTAGTTTAGTTTAGTTAGTTAACTTAAGTTAGTTATTTAGTTATTTAGTTTAGTTAACGTTAGTTAGTTATTTAGTTTAGTTTGGTTAGTTAGTTTAGTTAGTTAGTTAGTTAGTTAGTTAGTTAGTTATTTAGTTAGTTTAGTTAAGTTAGGTTAGTTAGTTTAGAAAAGAGAGTTGAAGGTTGAAACCAATGTATATATATTTTCAAAATTGGTTTCTTTTTTATACAAATATAAACTCCTTTAGTTTACTTGTCGAGAACGCTTCACGATTTACGACGACAACAACAACAACAGCCAGGCTTAGCCGGAAAGCTTGGCCAAAGACGAACTTGATCCAGCGGCTTCATGATGACGCCAATAGCATGCAAGCAGCTAAGAAGAACGCCGCGCAGGACGACGCGAACCAGCGGCAGCGGCGGTTGCTGACAGATCGACGAGTCCAGTTGGTGACGTGGCGGTGAGGTGGCGGTGACATGGCGGCGGGATTGAATAAATAGCGCATTTTCAAAAGGCGCTATCTATATTTGGCCTGCCACGTCACCGCCACCTCACTAACTGGACTTTTAACCAATAACGCATTTTCAAAAGGCGTTATTAGATGTTTGTGAGGTGGCGGTGACATGGCGGCCAAATGTACAGATAGCGCATTTTCAAAAGGCGCTATCTGTACAAATCGCTGCCACGTCAGTTGCCACGTCACCGCTAACCCAACCAACCACACCAATAACGCCTTTTGAAAATGCGTTATTGCCTACTTTGATAATAAAAAAAACCTCCCTATTTTATGAAATAAATTGTAAATCAACCCTACTTTTGGAAAAATCCCTTTTAGTTCTATATGCCCTGTCCAACCCAGTTGTCATAGTCAAGCTCCTATGTCTACCTATAGGTTCTACACAACGGCTTAAACCCACATCATTTTTCCACCACTACCAAACCCTCGTTAGATATTCCTCGAGTTGGTCACCCATCATTTTACACAAACGCGTGTATGTATTAAATCCAACTTTGTATCTGTCCAAGTCTCTCCTCTCTCTTTTCTTGGAAACACAGAAGAAGTTCGGTTATAGAGAGAAGAAAACAAAAAACAGAGCAAAAACAGAGAAAATTCAGGGGCCTCTGTTTTGGGCTATGGAAGGCGTTCCAATGGAGGAGCTGACCTCCGGAGCGAGCGGCCGCATAATCCCAGTATTCAGGGACCTCCGGAGGTCCTTCCTCTCATGGCGATCGCTCCGCCGCGTCTTCATCTTCATCCAATCTCTCTTCCTCTGGTTCCTTCTCGTCCTACCCAGAAACCGATTCTCATCTTCTCCCCCATCTTCGCCTTCCTCCTCCTCTCCGTCGCGGCGGAAACTCGCGTCGAGGAGGAGGGACGAGGAGGACGCGCTGCGGCGGAGAGCGCTGGCCGAGGGGCTGGACATGGGGAATGGGTGCGTCTGCGGGACGTCCCTGTCCTTTGGGACCCGGAGGAATGCTCTATTCTGCCGGAATTGGATGCCAATTTCTGGGGAATTGAAGTAAGGTCTCTCTTAAGGGTTGGAATTTGAAAATTGGGTTTTCAATTTGATTTTATTTTCTCACTCTGTGAACAAATTGATCTTTTTGGGGGGGTTTTGAGGGTTTTCCTGATTTCAATTTGTGGGTTTAGGGTCGAATCGAGCTGAAATTCTTAGTAGCAGTTTAATTTTGCTGCACTTTTCTTGGGGTTTGGGAATTTTTTTTTGGTCTAAACCACTGGAATCCAGACAATTCGACTACTCCAGGTTCACCTTGAGTCGCCCTCTGTATAGGTGGGGGGAGCTCCCAATTTATTTGCCTTCAAATAATTCGGGGTTTGGGAAGTTTTTTGTGTAGTTTTATTTGCCTTGAAATAATTTTGGGTTTTTATTTTTTATTTATTTTTATTTTTGGTTTTTTCATTCCTAACTTTTTTTAATTAAATTGTTACTTGTGTTATGAATTATTGATGATTAACAATCAAATTCCATGGTGGAATTGAATTAATCGGTCAATTTTGAAGTTTTTTTTTTATCCTCATTTCTCAGTGAAATTTATTTGTTTGTATTCTATGTAACAATCTTCATTGAATTAATCGTATTCATTTGAGTCTTTTGACTCAGTTATAAAAACTAATTATTTCTTTCTGGTACGTGTTGGTGTTGTGAGTTGTAACTGCCACTGCTGTCTTTAATAGTTTCATGGAATTTGTTATTGACACTGACAAAAGCTAGATATGGGAAAGTGGTAGTATAGATTAACATGTAAATATTTAATCCTCTTAGAAGATCATCAATTTGTTAAAATATTGATCGTGGGAGACAGGTTTCAGTTTGATTTTCTTGCATAAAAAAACATAAGTCAGTTTATCAATTCCAACTATTGTTGTGATTGACAACCTAACAATTGATATTGTTTTCCACAGAGTGCCAGTTGAGCACCAGCACAATTCTTTCAAGTTCTTTTTTCTAGATATGCACGCTACGTAAAGCCTTTTTTCAGTTGAATGAATATAAATTTTGAAATTTCATTGATCACTTTTGGGATGCTTAGACTGTATATAACATGTTTTGTTCCTACTGTAGCGAGACTCAACGATTTGTGATGTTATGAAATTCCATCTCAGTGAAAGGACTCATACAAGGATTATACCTTGAGTTTGAGTGCAAAGTTCTGGTTTAGTTTGGTACAGGATTTGATTAGTTTAGAATATAATTCCGCTAATTGAGGTTTAAGCATGAGGGTGTAAACTGTTAAGTATATTTTCCTCCCAAATCCCCAGTTCCATTATCAGGATTCCCACTTCATAGCGCTAGTGACTTTAATTGCCAATGGGCATTTGATTGACAGTAAATAGCTAAATGGCGTATGTGTATTATTGCCTCCACAATCCTCCATTCTTATATCTCAACAGCCTATTCCTCAAGATTAATTATATTCCGTGCTTATGACTCAAGAGCTTTAATTTGAATCTTATGAAGTTTGTTACCATTCAGAGTAAGTCGATGAGGTTCATACGCTCAATGGCGCAGCACAAAATTTGGACTCTAAGATTGAGTTGGCTGAAATTTTACTTTTGGACTTCTTTTCACGTTCCTTTTATGCTTCTTTTCGTAAAAAATGAATCAGATTTCGCACTAGTGAACCCAGTGTTATCTTGAAAAGTGCTCATGCAATACTGCAATCTGATCTGATGCTATTAGTTCATTGGACTAATGATCCACTGTGGTATTCCTTGGTCATCTTCCCTTCCCTCCTTTGCATCAAAATGAAGTTATCTCAGCTGAGTGGAAGTTCAGTGACTGTAACCTTTGGTAAAGAGAGGCCAACTCCCCCATTGACTGACTCGTGCAATTGTTCTAGCGTGTGCTTTACTCAAGTGGAAGATCAGTCATTGGTAAAGGACGTCCAAGTCCTCTATTGACTGGCTCGCGGCAATTGTTCCAGTCAATAAGTCAGCGTCAGTGGTTTTGAATTTCCAGCCACTCAGGGTTTCCATATTATTTGACTAATCTAATTGATCATGATGGACGGTTCTACCGCTCTAGAATTGTTTTGGTTATTTTGTATGTCCTTTACTTTTGTGGTTTAGAATTTCCAGCCACCCCATGTTGAAGACTTGGGGAGTTTCTTATTCTTAACACAGACTCTTATTCTTCCACTTTTAATCCATTGTTCATGGACCATTGCTTCAATTTCTAATCAGATTCCTTTCCATGTATATAACTTGTTCTAATCAGTTATTGGTAAAGCTGTTAGTTTCTTTCTTTTTCTCCTCCTCCAGGATCTTCCTGGTTATTGTTTCGCAAGCCATGTCAACTTCCAGTATAAAGAGTAAGTGTGGTAGGCAAACAGCTAGCGATAACTGCTCTTAGTGTTGTTTAAGCTGATAAGACATAAGTTACTGATGCCCATTCTTTGCTCTTTGATTGATGCAGTGGATTGTTCTTATGTTCTAATTATTATTGTGTTGTGTCCTTGAGGCTTTTTTTTTTTTGGTTTTGTATCCAGGGCCAACAGCACGGACTAATCCACACTCGGGCACTGTTAGATTAACTATCTTCTTTAAAAATTTGTGATTTGATAATTTTTTAGTTTTATAATGGCTTAGAAGAATTTTTGACTACTTGCAGCACTGATCTTCATTTCATTTTTTTTTTTTTGCGTGAAGTAGAATTGTTTTAGGAAGATGCTACAATGACATCCCAAAGTCACACCCATGGTGACGTGGCGTGCCGCTCCACATGAAAATGGGTGTGCGAACATAGTTCCAGGTGCATAACACTCGGGGTGTATATCCCGATGCGTGCACGGATGGCTCGGGTGTGACTTTGGGGGGTATCATTGTAGCATTTTCTATTTTTTATTTATTTAGTCTTACTATTATGGTTTGTGGTAACACGGGGTTGTGCTTGCAGGGGGATTTTAATCATTATACATGGTCTCAATGAACACGGGTAATCCTAAAATACTTATCTCCATTGTTTATACGTATTGTCATGTTTTGGAAGAGCAGTGACTTGGCTCAGTCAATTCTATCTGATTTTAGTGCTTTATCTGTTTCAGTGGCAGGTATGCTCAATTTGCCAGGCAACTTACGTACCAGAACTTTGGAGTCTATGCAATGGATTGGGTTGGTGAGTGCTCCTTTTAAGTTATTTGAATATTCATTATCTTTCTAATGGAATGATCCAAAACAACTATGCTTGGTATGGCACCTGCTAGCCTAGGTGACCAACGTATTCTTCTGTTTCAAAGATAGCCAAAAGCTTAACCTTTTTTGTTTAATTAATGAGAGATGTATCTCGGAGACAACTCTCTCTATCGTGTTATTAAATGTATGAATTCAAGCATGCAAGGAACAGTGGTTTTGCATTCATTTATTCTGATAGATTCTTATAAATAGATTTTAAATGTCAACTGTATTTCTTATACCAACTGCAAATATGTTTTCTCGGCAGCCTCCACTCCATTATTCTTGAGATTTATTTTTTCCTATCTTATCGATCAGTTTGGATTCTTGTTAATTTTGATGAAGATTATCTTTTTTTTTGGCTTATTTGGCTTCCCAACTTTCTATATCAATTGTTTCCTTCCATGCGCTCGTGGATTAAGCATCATTTCCCCCTTACTAACTACATTTTTCGTTGTCACTGAAACTTTTTGTAGGTCACGGTGGAAGTGATGGATTGCATGGATACGTACCTTCACTTGATCATGTTGTTGCCGACACTGTAAGTCATTATGCCATTCTTATTTCTCACTTCATTTGCCAATTCATTAGCCTGATAATGGAGGCTCAATGAGTTTGATTTAAAGGAGTTTTGTCTTGGTTCTGGAAATATATCTAGACCCTGTGGTATGAAAACCTATCAATTTGGTAGTCCTTTTTTGTCTACATTGAATGCTGTGTTGTTTCTCAAAATTCGACCACTGAAGAGCTGTATACTCCACTTGGACAGCGTGCATTCTTGGAGAAAATAAAAACTGAAAATCCTGAAGTACCTTGCTTTCTGTATGGTCACTCGACGGGAGGAGCTGTGGTTTTGAAGGTACAATGAATGAATGCTGACTTTGTATCATGCTTTTAGTCTAGCCCAATTAGGGTTTAGCTTTGGAAAGCAAATTTCTTACTGAAATTATGCCTCACAGGCTGCTTCACATCCTCTTATTGAAAGCATGCTAGAGGGAGTTATACTTACTTCGCCAGCTTTGCGTGTTAAGCCAGCTCATCCTATTGTAGGGGTAATTCTCTTCGCTCTTCTCCAATTTGTTTTAAGGAAAAAATCTTTAATGATCTTAACTGAAAGCCTAAATATTATCAATAGTTTTCTAGTAGGAATCGACGCATGCGGTGTTTGTGCGATTCTTGTCACTGTTTATCTGTGAACTCTAGTGATACCACAATTCTCACACATGATTTGGCAGGTTGTGGCTCCTTTGTTTTCAGTTGTTGTGCCGAGGTTTCAGTTCAAAGGCGCCAATAAAAAGGGGATTCCGGTAACAAGGGACCCGGTGGCTCTGGCAGCCAAGTACTCTGATCCCCTGGTCTACACTGGACCTATAAGAGTCCGAACTGGCCACGAGATCCTTCGTATCTGTTCCTATTTGATGCAGAACATGAAGTCGGTCACTGTTCCATTTTTAGTACTCCATGGAACGGCCGACAGGGTGACCGATCCGCTGGCCTCGCAGGATCTGTACAATTTCGCTTCTTCAAAATTCAAGGACATAAAGCTCTACGAAGGCTTCTTGCACGATCTCCTCTTCGAGCCTGAACGTGAGGAAGTCGGCAGAGACATCATTAACTGGATGGAGAAGAAACTGCAGTTTGGAGAAACCTTGGCAAATGGTGATCTCTGGTAATAACATTTATTTATATACAACAAATAGTCATTGTTGTTAGTCAATTAATGAAGAAACCCGTATAAAGTATATATGTATGTAGTGTTTGCAATAAACATAATACTGTAGAGATCTCACAGCCAGTACTGGAAGTCACAATGATCTGTTGTTGTCTTACACCTCAAGTTGTGGACAGTCACAAAGTCTCCAACCAAATTTTACTGGCTTGAGCAGTGAAGTGCATTTCAGGTTGTAGGTTTCTTCTGATCTGAAAAAGCTGTGATAGTCTGATAGGTATGGCCATCACTGCCACTAGGCAACAGTAATTGTTTTCTGTCTACACAATGTATGGTGGGGGAGTTACCATGAAATTGTTAATTACCCTTGCCATGTTCAAGATCCAATGTCTTTGTATCTGTAGACGCTGCGGTCTAGGATTATCCTTGACTGTTCCACAAGATCATCCTTGAGTACTATAAGATTTAAACTTGACTACGAGGCTAACAAGTAAGTTTCAACAACGGTTGGTTTGATTATCAGGATATTGAACGAGTGAGTATTGGTAGTTTCGTTTTCTTTATTTTCCGGCTCATGTTACAACTGTAGTAATTGACACCTTAGACAACATCGCATAATTTCTCGACTACAAACTCGAATCGGCAACTCTAAGTGTGTCTTTACTCAACAGCAATGGAGCAAATCTGCCAATAAAAACCAAATTCCTCCATTTTCAAAAGCACTTTAAAGGTTAATTACACTAAAGCATTCCCTTTTAGTTTCCTGAAGTAGTTCTTATATCAACAAAAGCTGACACAAAACTTTGTTTAGAGCATTCATGGATGGACACGTATCTTATTTTGTGTGGTTAGCACGTCACTTCCCTTAATCTCTTCAGCAATCATATCAGGTCATATAAAATCACTTTTGTATTCTTGGCACATATATCATTCACCATCACCTGCAGATCACAAGAATCTCTATGTTGTCGTCCACCTAAAAATTAAATAAGATCGAAAAGGCTAAAGTAAATCAGGACAATCTCTAGCACACCTCATATAGTTATTTTTTTTTTAGATATCCTTGGTATCCGTTACTTGTATGACTAGTCAGGCTGAATAGACATACCAATCTCCCAGTTCAATTAGTTCTTAAGAAATTTTGCACTCGTCAAACAAGAACTCTGTCTTAATCAGGGCCTAAGGTCTCATGTAGTTGTATATAAAGAGAGAGTCCCAGCTTAATCTTCACCACTCTCTCTTTACTATGGAGGCAGAGGAGGTGTCAAAGAAGTGGGAAGGAAGGGTGAGTGCAAAGGTGAGAGGCCCAAGAGCAGAACAAGTATGGACTCTACTCCAAGACTTCTTCAACTTCCACAACTATTTTCCCTCCCTTGCCACCTGCCATGGCATCCAAGGCATATCCGGCGAGCCGGGCTGCGTGCGCTACTGCTCCGGCTCCAGCATCCGTTCTTCGGACGGACACAGCGGTAGTTGGTCGCAGGAGAGACTAGTGGCTGTTGATGCTAAGCAGAGGAGCTTCAGCTATGAAATTTCGGAGTCTAACATTGGGTTCAAGTCCTATGTCGCAACAATGAAGGTGGTGGACATTGATGAAGAGGAGGAAGGGGAATTGAAGGGGTTGTGTGTGATTGAGTGGTCTTTTGAAGTTGAGGCAGTGGAGGGTTGGGAGTTGGATGATTTGGTGTCAATGTACCAAGCTGGTTTGGTTTGCATGGCAAGAAGGATTGAAGATTTGTTGGGTAGTTAATGAATGTTTATGTATGTGTTCTTATAAAAAAAATATTTATATATGTGTTTAGATTATCTTAACTATTGATCAGTGAGGATGTACCCTGATGCTATGATAATCAAAAGTTGCGAGACTTCTAAAAGAAAGGATGGAAAAGGTTAAAAATTTAAATTTTGATTTGTTTTTTGTTTTTTGTTTTTTTTTTTTTTGAATGGTCTGGTGATTAAAATATATATCCTAACCTTTTACAAGTTGCGTTGGGATTTATCAATTATTCTTTTTTTCTGATAAGAAAGAAACGACTTGCCACCTAATTGGTTGGTCGGGATTTATCAATTATATCCTAACTTTTTTTATTAATTTAATTTCAGTTCTATCCTAAATTAATTTGAGGCATTTGTCAAAGCATCTATGGTGAGATGCTAGAAACATTACTTACCAAAAGGAAAAGTTTGAGAAGGTCATCAATTCAACTCCTATTTAAATAAAAAAAAGAAAAAACCTTGAGGCATTTTGTGATGGCATGAACCTCTAATCAACACATCGCCCAGCCTAATCGTGAAATCTATAAGTTTGTAGTAGATTGTGACAACCCAAATCTCTAATCAACACACCGCCCAGCCTAATCGTGATATTAAGACCTAATCCAAGTCACGTATGATTTAACAACGTATTATGAAGCCTTTTTGTCTTATTTTTCTCGTAATTCGTGTTTAGGATAAGTATCATTTGTTTCTCATTATTCGTGATTTTCAGACTTAATAAGAATTTTTATATATTTTAGCAAATTAGCAAAAGTCTTAATAATATTGCAGAAGCAATTATAAAGCACTTATATGTGGAAACCAGGAAATATATCACATATATGTATATCAAAAGTGGCGAGCATCAGTGTAACATCCTGCATCAGTCGGAGAGTCTAGTCTTTCAACCCCAATATACAACCCAAAACATATATAAAAGACAATAAATATAAACATGTAAAACCAACAAAAGATGGTACCAGTAGCCGCCGAAGGCCCAAAGGTAGTCGCCGATCTTCTCCTTCCCCGGTCTGCTACTCGAAGGATCTGCAATTGTCACCAAAGATGACAATTCCAGTGAGTAAATCATGTGCCCATTCATTTACATTTTCAAATAAACAAGAAACGGTGACTGAAAGCATACGATAGCTACAAAAGAAAAGTTGAAGGGAATGTACGCAAACATATACCAAGTACGCTAAAAGAATAAACAAGGTAGTCACACAAATCGAGGTTCAGTCAGCTGTGAGCTACGCCACATCAGCTTATATATTTGGCCGTGAACTATGTCACATCAACCACTCAAAAGCGCCGAAATCCCCAGGGACTCTAACCCCGTGTGCCGCACTCACTCGTAAAAATCGGAATCAGGGAACCGAAACGCATGGAATACTTTACAACCACTATAAACTAACCTACCTCATAAACCCAAATAATACCAATATATGAAATATGAAGGTAAACAACACTAGATGATAATACAATAGCATGTTATGACACAACACACAAGCTCAGGTATCAACAACATTTAAGAGTCCAAATCAAGATAAGAAATCAAGTAGAGCAAACTGTCATGAATCAAACCAAACACGGATTTTAATTACTTAAACTAAACATATGCAACGCCCATAAAAGCATAATGTCGTTGAGAACTTAAGAACAACAAAAATCAGTCCAGTTGATTTTACTTCCAATATAAAACTGTAATCGAAATAGAAATGAATGCTCAACGGGTTTACTTACTTCAAATGCACGCAACTCCTAATCTAAATCGGCTATCGACACTCCAAAACTTGGCGTTCCACACCCTGTAAGTCTTCTCTAAGCTCCTGAGGTGTCCTAATAAATTAGATTTAACTTATTTTAAGTTGGTTAAGTAGTGTTCAATTCTAATATTTAAAATCGACCTCATTAATAATTTTTTTTATGTTCAAATCTACTTTATTAAAATAGAGACAATTTTGGTGCAACAACTTGTGAGTTGATTTTAATTATTAAAACGTTAAAATTATGTATTATAGTCCAAAGAGAAGTTTTAGAGTTGTATCTTAGTTTTCCAAAATATAAGGTTTGCACGATTTTTATAAGAAACAAGGGAGATATGAAAATTTTACCACAACAACTCAAATTAGTTTTATATTTCTACCAACAACCTTTTTTCAAAAAAAATCATTTCTACTAAATCATAGCTCCAAATATCATGATTTTTGTATTAAAGACTACAAACATATCCCTAAATATCATACTACAAAATGAGCTCAATCCAATAAGAAATGAGGGAGTTATGTTCAAAATATCAATACATTATCGAAATTGTGAAACTCTAAAACTTCAGATTCATCATCAGAGTTGTGGAGAATTTTTAAATCGAAATGAGCCCAAATCTTCAAATGGTGCGTGAGATCAAAGTTTTAACACTATGGCTAAGCTTTTCAATGCCACCAAAATGTGTCAATTTGGATTTAAAATGAGAAAGTTGTGGCCAAATTACATAGACTGGTTTAGAATGAAAACATGCAAATTACAGCTTTTGTTTTCAAGAACCTCATTAATTTTAAAAATTCACAAAAAATTCATTCCTTATCCAAAAATAGAAATTCAATATAGTATATTGTGTGAAATTTCATGAAGAACTTAAATTTAAAATTAGCTTACAAATTCAATTTCAGTTACCCTATGAATGTCAAGAATTACAAAATAGTAGAAACTTAAACTTTTTACCTAAGTTGTGTGTGATGATCCCAAGCTCTCGATTCTTCCTCTTAGATGCTTAGTTGGTCTTCCTCTTCCTCATATTCTCATGAATCCCGACAAATCTACCTCAGAACATCTCCTTTGATTCGCATGTAAATGATGAACCAAGTCTTATATATGAATCAATGACTCATTTATAACCCTTCGTCTATTTCTAGTAGCTCATCTAGATGCAAGTCAATGGATCTAATTCACCTCAACAACTCCACTTACATTTTTACACTAACACTAAATTTAAATCCCAATCTCATGGGTTTCAGTCCAACTTGTATCTCGAGGTGCATCCATGACCTACGTTTTATTTTTACAACTTAAGTGTTTGGTTTGATTTAATTTATCAAGTATAGTCCAAATAATTTAATTCACATAACTTATTCTCATTAATGTGTGTACACCTTAATAAAAACTTATTAAATAACTCTCTACTGGGTTCCTACACCTCTACGCATATCGAGGAGTGTCCTCGCTCGCATCTCGACGCGTATAAATAGTAACCAAGATTGTGATTTAATAGTCTACACATATACACATACACACACTACGAATACATCAATCAATTATAAAATGTACCTCAGTCCTCTACTAAAGCCATATATCTTATCGATTAGCGAGTCCCATGTTACAGGTAGGTGATCCCGATTAAGGATAAAACAGAAATTTAGGTCGTTACACAAATAGTCACTGAGGGCTCAAAGCTAGTTGTCGAACTTCACTTTCTTTGATTTGCTACTTGATGAATCTACAATTTTCACCAAAGATGACAATTCTAGTAAGTAAATAATGCAGCCATTCATTCACATTTCTTAGTATACTAAGAACGGTATCTGAAAGCATACGATAGCTACAAAAGAAAAGCTGAAAGAAATGTATGCAAACAGGTGCCAAGTATAACAAAAGGAATAGACCAAATAGTTACACAAATTTAGATTCGGTTAGCCGTGAGCTTCATCACATCAGCTTATATACTTAGCCGTGAGCTACATCACATCTATAACATCATCTATTCTGATTAGGGCGATACCCGACCTAAAACCTTAATGAATCGTTGGTACAACCTCTCCTTCCGTATCTGATAAATTCAACTTGTATATTGATATCGAAATGTAAAGCAAAGTATACGCAACGAAAAATTATAACTTTTTGATAATATAAATGGTATATGAAAATTCAGAGTTTATCAAAATCAAAAAATAATTCCACAACCTCCCAAACCCATTATATTACAATAATGTAATTCAAAAAATATATATACAAACATACGCACACACACACAAAAAAGGTAGACTCATTGCAACGTAGAGAAGACAATAAAACTCATAAGCCTTCTCTTTCCTTTTTGCATAATCACTAACTTGCGAACCTAAAATGTTAAAGGAAGTGAGCGCTCCAACTTGTTCAGTAAGTGATGCTCGCAAACATATCAGTCATCAACTGATATCAATAAATCAATTAATAGCAATATCAATCCAAAACATATCTATTCAAGCATTAAAATTAATATAAATAATAATTAACTCAATGCAAATCAAATAGGTAACATGCAACCATAATTGTGATTTGTAATTTGAGTTTAATTATAGAACCGTACTCTCACATCACTCAAGAATAAAAGTACAAAATCCACATGTTGGCCGACAATAGATTCTGTTGGTTTATTTAAACATGACCGAGCTATCAACTCTAACTAGATAATGGCGACTAATATAAAAATTTGACTGATTGAGGATAAATTGGCCACCATCCATCATTGTCCAGAGGTTTTAGTGAACCTTTCAACCTACCTTATCACCTCCTTACTACCAGTCACAATCCTAACAACACACACACATCCCACGACCCTTAAGCTCCATTCAACTTAAAAGAAATAGAGGAATTGTGTGAGCTTAAAGGGTTGTTACAATCTCCTCAATTTAAAGAAATTACGTCCTCGAAATTAAAGTAAACATAAAATTACTTGTAGTTTCAAAGAGAAGAAAAATGCTCCTTCATATTATATTCCCACTTCAAGATTAGCTCCTCGTCTTTGTGAAATTGCCATTTCACCTTAACCAATAAAATCTTTTTGGTTCTCAGCTTTTCAATCTTATGATCGAGGATCTAAATCGGCTGCTCATAGTAAGATAAGTTTTCTCGAAGATCAAACTCATTTCTATTAATCCTTAGAGTGAACTGAGTCTCTATTTTACGAAGCGTTAACACGTGGAAGACGTTATAAACTCTAGCTAGCTGAGGAGGTAACTTTAACCTGTAAGCAATAGGACCAACTTTTTCTTTCACTTTGAGCGACCCAATATACCTTGGAGCTAGCTTATCTCGCAATATAGACCGGTATAGTTCTTTCATAGATGAGACTTTCAATAGAACATAATCGTTCTTTGAAAACTCCAAAAACCTATGATTCTTATTAGCGTATCTTTTTTGCTTTAGTTGTGCTATAGTCAAAACCTAATGAATATGCAAAATTCTCTCTGTGTAATCCAAAATCAACTTAGGCCCCAGCAAAATTGTGACTACAACCTCTTCTCAACACGCAAGAAAATGACAAGGCCGGCCATACAGAGCATTAAAAGAAAAAGCCATTCCGATGTTAGCCTAATAGCTATTGTAGTATCCTCTATCTCGATTAGGGTGATACTCGGCCTAAAACAATAATTAAGCCCTGGTACACCAACCAGACTTAAGTAGAGCCAATAGCCTCATCATCAACACCTGATAAATACAATTGTATACTGAATATCGACATAAAAAAAAATAATAAATGCAATGGAAACTAAAAAACTTTCCTTCATACTATACACGATATATTAAACCAAATTAAACCAGAATAAACATTGGCTATACAAAAGCTCCCATCCTTTGTGATATTACAAAACTATAATTCAATACACATATATAAAATAAAGAAGAATCATTACATCGAAGAGAAGATCAAAACTCTGAAACCTTCTCCATTTCATAGTTTTAACGTTTGTCGACATTAACATTTCAATAATGAAATGTAAGAGCACTATGAGCAATCTTAGCTAGCAGGGTATAAGAAATCATATAATCCAATAGATAAATGGATGCAAACCATACAGTCAGTGGCTAATACACTATGATTTGTCTCATTTTATAAAGTTAGGGTCGATTACCTAACAGCTACAGTGACACCATAACCCGACCAACACATTGTGCATACGTGCTATCTGATCACTTATCTCTATCCAAATTGTAGCTGCCCATTTTTCAAATGAACATCCACGAGGGCCAATGCGAGGCCACAACTTGGCCTACCAGTGCCAGGTATGTCCCACATGCAATCTCATCTACTATTTAATCATTATTAACCTCAATGAACAACAATTTATTGTTTAAATTGTTAATGAACTCAAGTTATCCGTTAAAATGTTGTTTCAATCCTTAATAAATCACATCGGAAGTCATTAAACATGACAAAATAAAATATTAAACATCAAATTCATGTTAATAACTCGGATACCTAGTGTGGAAAACCCATATGTCGTCATATATCAAGAATACACCTCAAAGGTCTCAAAATATAAAAAATATAAGGTCCTGAAATGTCTCACAACCCCAAATCCCCAAGATAAAAATAAAATACATATAATACAAACGAACAAGTTTGACTCAATAGCGCTGAATCGCAAGTACTCTACACACTTGCCCTTGCCACGAATCATACTCGGATCAGCACTCAAGCCATCACAAAAGGCAGATGACGATCTATAGTGAGTATTCCCAAGGAGATTGAGTGAGCAATATCGAAAGTAAATACTGAAATTTAAACATAACTATTAAATAAACATGCATAAACAAATACAGACAACTGTGATCATAGCATTGATAATTAATAGTAAAAGCTCAAAGTGTGTTCCAAGAGTCTAAAGTCAGATTAGTGTCATACTTCAGACTCTCTACAGAATATTGTCGGCGAGTACCACTCAAACAAGGCCAGCATCTGATCTGCTAGGTGGTCGGCGTAGAACCTACAACACATTTACACGTGCCCCGACGTGAATCTCGGGTCTAACTATTCACCGAGGTCCCTGACACACGTGTTATGGCCTAGTGGACATACACACAAGAATGGTACTGAAGGAGAGCCTTAACGTCCATCTATTTCAACCAAAACCAAGAATAGAGGTATTGAAAGACAAAATTTGAATTCAAAAGCCAAAGTAAGTAAATGCTCAAGAAATTTCAGTTGGGATACTGCACACCTCAAACCGCGCTTCACAAATATAAAAGCAAATCTCCACGCCTCCAAATGCATGGCCTAACACCCGTTGATCAAATCCAAGTACCTAATATTCGTTAATTTATCAATTTCCCAAACTTTGAGATTTCCTAAATTCACATTAGAGTATCAAATCCATCATATTAATTCGTATTATGCTCGGTATCGATCCCCGAGATTGGCCCCCAATTGGCTGAATCGAAACCTAAACCCCTACAAAACTTGGCGAAACCCCGTTAAAACTTGGCAAAACTCCGATAAAACTCCACAACTTCAACAACAACCTATATTACTCAAGTTTCATGACATCAAACTCACTAAAACAACCACCAAAACAACCCTATAACTATCCATATTGGATTCACTCAAACACCCCAAAAAATGGTACCAAAAGATAAAGAAAATTGACGCGATAGTGAATCGTACCTTGCTTTGATGAATTAACCACTCCAAGGTCATAAAATCATAAAATTTTTAGCTCAAACCCTTATTTTTTCTTCTCGATTTTCGGATTTCTTATGAGAGAGAGAGAATGAAAGAAAAGGTGGTGAAAAGAAAGTCAATGTGTCTTTTTATGCTCTCATGTGATCTCTCCTCACATACGCGTCTCAATGCCATCTAATGGGAGATTTTTGCTCCATTTTCCAACCCTTAATGACTCCTAAAGTGACTCCAATGGCACACTCTCCTTTGTACTTAACCCAATAAGTTGCCTCTCGGGTGTTCCGACACCCGATTTTGCATCCCAAATCGCGACATTCGCGTACTACTATGACCCTAATCATCAAATAGGCATTACATATTAATTATTTAACCCATTTTATTCATTTCACGTGTGTATTATTTCCCCCGACCTAGTATTTAGTTTTTTAGCCTACCCGGTACCTACATCAAAACGCATATTGAGGTGAATATTTATCACATAGTTTTGCACGTCAAACGTAACATAAGTACACACATCGCAATGTCGTTTAATCTATTTCAACATAAACATTGCAAATTAGACAAATCATTACGCAAAATAACTATTTACCTAACTCCAGGCGTGCCTTAACCTAACTGCATGTCCCACTAGCGTCTGAGCTGTTAGCCACTTCTGCAACCACGTCATTAATAATGGTGAGTTAAATTCGGGTCGTTACAGTTCTTCCCAACTAGGTGAAATCTCGTCCCAAAACCCAAATTAAACTTAAAGACTTACCAGCAAATAAGTGAGGCTACCGTCGTCACATAGTAGACTCAAGCTCCCAGGTGAGTCCTTCGGTCCTATGATGCTGCCAACATACCAAAACCTTCGGAATCTCCCTATTTCTTAAAGTTTGAGTCATCCTATCCATGATTTCCATAGGTTCTTCCTCATATGACACGTCAGGTCCCACCACAATCTGACGTATATCAAGCATAGGCCTCGGTCCCGACCTAGCCAGCCTCAACATGGAAATGTGAAACATTGGATGTACCCCTGCTAATTGCAGTGACAACTCCAGACGGTATGCCACTCTGTCGACCCGTTACTTAACTTTGAATGGCCCAATGAACCTTTGTGCCAGCTTCCCCTTAATGTCAAAACTCTGATGACCCTTCCATAGCGAAACCTTCAAATACACCAAGTCTCCAACCTTATAGCTCATACCCTCAAGGTACTTGTCCGTATATTTTTTCCGCCTATCTTGCGCCACTTGAAGCCTATGCCTAATATGTCTCACCTTCTCAGTATGGTCAACAACAACCTAAGGTCCTATAGCTGATGTATCCTCCGGTGTCGCCCAACATGCTGGTGATTTGCAGGGCCTACCATAAAGTGCCTCAAATGGTGACATCCCAATACTTACCTGATAGTTGTTGTTGTAAGCAAACTCATATAAAGCTAAGTAATCTTCCCACAATCCACCAAAAGGTAATATACACGTCCTAAGCATATCCTCAAGAATTTGAATCAAACGCTCTAACTGCCCATCAGTCTAAAGATGGTACGTGGTGCTAAACTGTAAACGAGTGCCAAACTACTCCTGCATACTCTCCCAAAGCCTCAAAGTAAATCTTAGATCTCTGTCGAAAATAATGGAGATCGATACACTACTACACCATGCAATCTGACTATCTTTCTCTCAAATATAGTACTCAACTATGTAATTGAATATCTCATGACGATCGGTATGAAATGTGTTGACTTCGTCAACCTATCGATAACTATCCAAACTGCATCATTTCTCCTCGTAGTCTGTGGCTAGCCACTAACAAATTCCATGGTCACGTGTTCCACTTTCATTGAGGAATGGGCAGTGGCTGTATCAACCTAGCTGGTCTTATGCGCTTAGCCTTCACCGGCTTGCAAATATTACAACTCTGGACGTATCTACCCACGTCAACATTCATACCTAGCCACCAAAACAATATATGCAAATCGTGATACATCTTGGTTTGACCAGGATGAACTATATATCGCGACCAGTGTGTGTCCTCGAGAATGGTGTTCTTGAGCTTCAATACCGGCGGTATCCACAAGCGACCCATGTGTCTCAAGCACCCGTCTGAACCCTCAGACCACTCCGTGCACCCCGGATCCTGAGCCAGGTTACTAATTTGCAAATACCGGCCCTCAGCTTTTGTAACTCAACAACCCGCTCAAGAGACACCATGGGAGCTCGCATCTGGCGGCAAATCTGTAGCTAACAATAGCCTATGTTAAACATAACACCGACGCTGCCTCAAACAACCCATGCTCATGTGTCATATACCACAATACCGTCTTGTTTTCGATGTTGTTCTTGCTCAGCGCATCAGCTACGACATTTGCCTTACCCGGATGATATTCAATGGCGAAGTCATAGTCCTTTAGTAACTCAAGCCATATCCGCTATCGCATGTTCAACTCCATCTGAGTGAACAGGTACCTCAAACTCTAGTGATTTGAGAATAACACGAACCTTTCGCCATACAAGTAGTGCCTCCAGGCCTTCAGTTCAAACACGACTAATGCAAGCTCCAAGTCATGCAATAGATAGTTCTCTTCGTGAGGTCTCAATCGTCGAGATAAATAGGCCACTGGGTGTCCGTCCTGTATCAATAGGCAACCTAACCCAGTGACTGATGCATCAGTATAAACTGAAAAACCTCTACCTGCTACAGGTAATGCCAAAGTTGGTGCCGAAGTCAACTTCCTCTTCAGCTCCCAAAAAGCATCCTCCCACTCCTGTGACCAATCAAATCTAACATCCTTCTTGGTCAACCTCGTCATTAGCGCCGCAATCATAGAGAAATCCTGCACGAAACGCTTGTAATGTCATGCCAAACCCGGTAAACTTCGGATGTCAAATACAGACTCAGGTGTCCTCTAGTCGATAATCGCTCGAATCTTGTCATCCTCAACTTATATGCCCAATCATTGATGACATGGCTAAAGAACTTCACATCATTCAGCCAGAACGCGCACTTGCTGAACTTGGCATAAAGTATGTGCTTTCTTAGTGTTGCCAACACATATCTAAGATGTCTCTCGTGCTCCACACAGTCTTACTAAAAACCAGGATGTCATCGATAAAAACTATGACATGTCGATCCAAAAATGGCCTAAACACCATGTGCATCAAATCCATGAAAATCGTTTGTGCATTAATCAGTCCAAATGGCATGAATGTAAACTCGAATAGTCCGTATCGCATACTAAAAATGATTTTCTCTATATCCTCATCTCGAATCCTCAACTGATGATATCATGAACGTAAGTCGATCTTCGAGAAGAACTTGGCCCCAGCCAACTGATTGAATAAGTCATCAATCCTCGGAAGTGGATAACAATTTTGAATCGTCACCCGATTTAGCTTCTGGAAGTCCACACACATTCGCATCGAACCATCTTTCTTATTTATAAAAAGAACTAGAGCTCCCCAAGGTGACATGCTAGGGTGAATAAAACCCTTTTGTAATAAATCCTCTAATTGGGTCCTTAACTTCTCGTGCTCCGATGCTAACATCCTATACGACTTGCTGTATATTAGTTGACTTTCTAGAATCAACTCAATGATAAACTCAATAGCTCTCGATGGTGGCAATCCTAGCAAATCATTAGGAAATAAGTCTGAAAACTCACAAACAACGGGGATATCCTCAACCCTAATCATTTTCCTAAGCTCCGACTCAACCATAGTCATGTACGCTTCCATCTCCAGTAGCGTATCTAATCTGCCTTGAGTGATAGGTAATGTAGTCGCAACTCCGACAAATGAAAAATCTGGAATCCCCTCGATATCAAACGTCATAGTCTTGCTGAAATAATTGATCAATGCGTGATATGCCGACAACCAATCCATGTCCAGCATCGCATCAAACTCCAGATACTATAAAACTCGTAAATCAGTCGGTAACTGATGCCCCTATCTCAATAATACAATCTCAAAATATTCGGTTAGGGTATATCTTATTCCCATAGCCGTATTAAGAACAAGATATGTATCTAAGGTCTATGTAGGTAACCCTAACTCTCCTACCATGCATCCAGAAATAAAATACAATGTGCTACCAGAATCCATCATAACATGCATGGGAGTGCCACAAATGGATAACGTACCTTTGATAAGATTTCTGGTCACCTCCCTGTCCGGCTGCGCCACCCCAAAAGCTGTAATCCGGCCCCTATCTCAGGCCTACTCAGTCTATGTTGGTAACGGTGTTGGTCTGATACAATTTGCCATAATATGTCTAACTTGACTGCATCGGTAACACGCATGAGTCTTTGATCTGTCAGAACTCCTCTAACTCTGTGTTTGACCCTGCCCTCGACTCTGGCCTCTCTGACCTCTATCATGCCTATAGCTGTCTAGGCTGATCAACTGGTGCAGAAGCCATAGAATATGCCGCCTGGCAATCATCACTTTTATATCGGTCGTGAGGATTATCTTTGTCACCTCTGCGACCCTGATATGACTGTCAATCAGATCGGCAAGGTCTCGACCCTGTCCCTATCGGTCTTCATCTCTCCTCTGTCTCTTCAGTCTCTGATCAAATCGAGAACTCAAAGCTGGTTGACTCTACTGTCTCTACTGACTATGCAACGCAGTCAGGACCGCTAATTGACTGTCCCTCTGAACCAGGTATGTCTCATGTGCGAGGGACATGTCGTAAATCTCTGTTAATGTACGAGCTCCACTAGATACAACCATGCTCGCAATCCTCTCGTTCAAACCTCAGACAAAATAATATATTTGTAACCAATCAGTACCTGCCATGTCCATGTAGTACGCAAATAGATATCTATACCTCTCCATATACACAGTCATAGACATCTTGCCCTGAACCAATGATAAAAGCTCCTCCCTCAATCTAACCCTGACCTCTATGGGTGTATACTTATCCATAAATAACACTCGGAACTCTGCCTAAGTAACTATAACAGGATGAGTCGCTATGTAGGTAGTCTACTATATCACAGCATCAACTCTCAAGCAAAAACTCGATAATCTCAGTAGATCAGTCTCCTCGACCCAGAGTAACTCATGCAGCCATTCATGAGATAACAACCATCTCCTAGTTATCTCTAGGTCCCTGACTCCATAGAAGTATCGTGGCGAGGACCTAATAAAATCCTTCATCTTCTTGGCCTCAACTGTCATCAAGTTCCCCAAAGTAAACGATATTGCAGGTAGCTTAGTAGTCATAGGTGTAAAGACTACTGTAGTATCCGCCGGTACTATAATTGGCATAGCTCCCTTGGTTAGTGTCTCAGATACTGCTGTCTACACCTGAGTCTCAGCGGTAGTAGGAGTCGTAGTAGCTTCCCAACCATCGCGAGCTCTCATCATGTCTATCGGTAACGCGAATCTATCATCCATAGTCCGCGCCAATGACTCTAACGTCAAAGTCTACCTAGTCAGACCATTGGTATCCTCAACCTCATATTGAATAGTATCGGAAGGCTTCCCATCCATCGGTATCCGCATCGAAGAATGTGCGTCTAGTCAGCCTTACTATAAATATATGTGTATTGTATGTAATATACAACAAAAACATAACATGTATATCCCTGATTTCTACCCATCTTGCATCACTTCAAAATTAGGTCTCTAAGCAATTCCTTTGGGTTTCCACATCTAAAGTTTCTTTATCAGGCTTATCCTCAAATTATATTGCAAATGTAATCGTATCAGAGTTAAACTTCAATTCCCTGAGGTTCACCAACCTTGCTCTAATACCAAAATGTAGCGACCTATTTTCCAAATAAACCGTCACGGAGGCCAATGCAGGCCCATAACCTAGCCTACCAGCACCAGGTGTGTCCCACATGCAATCTGATTCACTATTTACTCATTATTAACCTTAATGAACAACAATTTACCATTTAAATTGTTAATGAACTCAAGTCATCTATTAAGATTTTGTTTCAATCCTTAATAAACCACATCGGAATTCTTTAAACATGACAAAATAAAATATTAAACATCAAAGTCATGCTTTTAACTCAGGTACCTAGTGTGAAAAACCTATATGTCATCATATATCAATAATACACCTCAAAGGTCTAAAAATATCAAAAATATAGGGTCTCGAAGTGTCTCACAATCCCAAGTCTCCAATATATATAATACAAACGTACAAGTCTAGCTCAATATCTTTGAATCACAGGTACTCTGTACACTTGCCCTTGCCACGACTCGTACTCTGATTTGCACTCAAGCCATCACAAAAGGCAGATGACGAGTCTAACGTGAGTATTCCCAAGGAGATTAAGTGAGCAATACTGAAAGTAAATACTAGAATTTTAAAAAAACAATTGAATAAACATGAGGAAATAAATACAAAAAACTGTGATCATCGCATGGATAAGTAATAGTAAAATCTCAAAGTGTGTTCTTAGAGCCTAGGGTTAGACTAGTGCCATACTTCAGACTCTTCACAGAATATTGCCACGCGAATACCACTCAAGCAAGGCCAATATCAGGATCTGCTAGATGTCAGTGTAGAACCAATGACGCACCTAAACGTGCCACAATGGGAGTCTCGGGTCGAACTATTCACCGAGATCCCTGACATACGTGTTATGGTCTAATGGACATACATATAGGAATAGTACAGAGGGAGAGCCTCAACGTCCATCCATTTAAACCAAAACCAAGAATAGAGTATTGAAAGACAAAATTTGAATTTAAAAGCCAAAGTAAGTAAATGCTTAAGAAATTTCAGTTGGGATACTATACACCTCAAACCGTGCTCCACAAATACAAAAGGAAATCTCCACGCCTCCAAATGCGCCAACAACCATCGATTAGATCCAAGTACATAATATTCATTAATTTATCAATTTCCCAAAATTTAGAATTTCCCAAATTCACATTAAAGTATCAAATCCATCATATTAATTCATATTATGCCCGGTATCAATCCCGAGATAGCCCCCAATTGGCCGAGTCGAAACCTTAACCTCGATAAAACTTGGCGAAACCCCGATAAAACTACACAACTTCACCAACAACCTATATTACTCAAGTTTCATGGCATCAAGAACTCACTAAAACAGCCACCGAAACAACCCCATAACCATCCATATTGGATTCACTCAAACACCCCAAAAAAATGGTACCAAAAGATAAAGAAAGTTGAGGTGATAATGAATATTACCTTGCTTTGATGAATTAACCACTCCAAGGTCTTCAAATCATCAAATTTGTAGCTCCAAACCCTTGTTTTTGGTTCTCAATTTTCGGATTTCTCGTGTAAGAGAGAGAAAAGGTGGTGAAAAGAAAGTCAATGTGACTTTTTATACTCTCACATGATCTCTCCTCACATGTGCATCTTAATGCCATCTAATGGGCACTTTTTGCTCCATTTTCCAACCCCTAATGACTCATAAAGTGACTCCAATGGCACATTGCCCCTTGTACTTAACCCAATAAGTTGCATCTCGGGTGTTTTGACACTCGATTTCGCATCCCAAATTGTGACATAGGCATACTACCATGACCCTAACCATCGAAAGGCATTACATATTTTATTCATTTCATGTGTGTATTATTTCCCCAGCCTAGTGTTTATTCTTTTAGTCTACCCGGTACCTGCATCGACACACATATCGAGGGAAATATTTATCACACAGTCTCGCACGTCAAACTTAATATAAGTACACATAGCACGATGTTGTTTACTCTATTTCAACATAAACATTGCAAATTAGACAAATTAGCACACAAAATAACTATTTACCTAACTCCAGACGTGCCTTAGCCTAACTGCGGGACCTACGCGCGTTTAAGTTATCAGCTACATCTGCAACCACATCATTAATAATGGTGAATCAAATTCGGGCCATTACACAAATGGTTCTATTGTAAACCCCCTAGTGAATATGGAACTCACGCAACCTATTTAGCTGAGTAGGATTTAACATATAAGTTGGGAACTAAACTCATGTCTTATACAAACTATTTTGAACTCTAGGGTATACTTTTGCCAATCACATCATACATTGTTTTCCATTTTATTAAAACTTATTACAGTGTACGTAGACCCTATTTAAGTCCATAAACTATATGAACTAAATATACTACATAGCAATGCATTCATACTTACCTCGGTTAAGTTTCATTTCCAATCTCTTAACTTTCTAAGTCACTTGAACTTTCTCGGTGTTCGAGAACTTATCACAAACCATTTGAGGTCAATACCGTTCTAATACCATACATTTAGAACCTCTAAAACAATCTTAAAGTTCTTAGAAAATTCTAAGTAAAAATCAGTAGAATTGATGTTTTAAGTGGGAGTGTCATTTAGTGGGGCGTGCTCCACCATCTAGGCTCCTCACAGTACTTGATGGGAGCACACTTCCTTGCTATAAGGAATGCACTCCATCATCGATCATCTAAACAGAGAACAAGGCAACAATCCCTGTTCGATCCCCAACTCTCAATAACAACATCCAAACCTCCCCAAATCATCAGGGAGGGCCTCTAATGATGTCTTAACCCATTTCCAATCAACAACAACTACAATTAACAGAGAATTTATCACCAATTCACAAATTTAAATATAAACTAAACTTGAACTTACCAATTATATGAATCATGAATCAACCGTGGTTTATGTTAGGTTTTGGGGTTCAAAAATGCAGCAAAACCTTAAATTTTATTTTCAAAACCCCAATAGAATTAAACAAAATCCATTGATATGTTTATCATAATTGAAACAATACCTTGAATGTTGGTTTCCTATTTGTGTTAATCGATCTTCAAGACGTTTAGAAGAATGTCCTCTATCAACAATCCACACATGAACTGTGACCACGAGTTGAAGTGCTAGCTCCGAGAGATGTAGTAAATGTTTTTCTTTTCTCCCTAAAGTCTAGAAAGCTAAGAAAAAAGCCAAAAATGAAAAAAACTAATTCATTTTTGGGTTTCAACCATTTTTTGTATGTATATTATGCTTTAACTTACATTTATTTATACAACTATTATATTTAGGGTTTTTCAAGTGAATGACATATATGCCCCTACTTAAATAAGGAGTAATATAGTAAAACATAAAATCTTCTCTAATATAAATTTTATCCTATAAAATTCATTAATCTAGATCACTTGAAATCATGCAAAGTTATTCTTTATGTGCGACCCAATAGGTTCATGCAATGTTAACAATGAACAAAACCCATTTTGGTACACCATTCATAAGTAGTTTCTAGCAAGACATTATGAATACCCAAGTTACACGAAGACCAAAATCAATACAACCTAATCAATAGTGTATAGCCCATGTTTTTGACGTATGATATCCTTTGGTTAAACATAAGGCACAGAAGTGTCATCCTTAATGTTTAATCATACGTGTCTCCATCTCAAGGTAGATGAAAAACATCCAAGTAATATTGATCTTATCAACTCATTTGCTTTTATCCATTTATCAGTTTATCATATCAAGGGATCTCCCGATATCTATCTTTATACGACGTGAAAATTTTTATCTTGACTACATATATTTACCATTTATTCACATAATAGCTAATCACGACTTTTATACCAGTCTGATTAAATATAACGTTTGATTGCGTCAAACCATTATGTTCCTAATGTTGAAGACTAAAATAATCTCAACTTAAATGATTAAATGATATACCTATTGTAACAACCTATTACCCTAAGCTGGTGATTTGTATTAATCCAAATTCTAATTAACCTGAGTTAGACTCATGGTTAAGTCTGATGTACTTCGATTAGCATGTGCATGGGTTTATATGATGGTTTGTATTTATTTGAAATGTTTGTGAGTTTTATAGGTTGTAGTAGGAAATGAATGTGCACACTCGAGAATACTCGTAGGCATGTCCAGTGAATTTATTGGTGAAAAAATACACGAGGTATATATATTTATATATATTTGATATATAAATATATATATATTAAAAAACTATAAGTTTGGTTTGAATTATATGAATCATCAGATTGCCTCGAGATGAGCGAGAGTTTTGATGTTGTGAACATGTGTGTCATTTTAAGGGTGTCATGTTAGCACATCCGCAATGTGTATCTCGAGGAAAATCTATATATTTAAATCAAAAGTATCATGTTTATCCTCATTTAATCGATTGATCGAATGAAAGAGATAGCAACTGAGGGTTTGGTGTTTGATCTTTAGGAATCAATCAGAGAGTTATTTCAAAGTGAATCGATGAGCTTAAATAACTAGAATTCCAAATATCATCATTGTGGTAAGTTTTGTTTTGATATTTTTGATGTCTAATTTGATAGTGGATGAGGGTTTCTCTGCGAATTGTAGTGTTTGATTACTGGAAATGGTTTGTTACTTCACTAAAGGTATTCTTTGATGAATTTTAGGAGTGTTTGTTGTTTTTGTAAAGATTTATGGATGGAACAATGGTTGTTGCCCTGTGACTGTCGAGATAGTACAGGGTGGAGTGTGCTCCACCTAGTAGAGGAGCACGTTCCCTTCATTAATTGGGATGAACTCAGTTGGTGGAACGCACCCTACCAATTTAGGGAGTGCGCTCCACCTAACAGTAATTATGTTGAGTTTTAGTTAAAATTTATTAAGGTATTAGGGATTGACTTAGGGGTTCTAAATATATGGTTTTAAACCTATATTGATTACAAATGGTTTGTGATATGTGTTGGATCACCAGTAAAGCTCGAGCGCATGGAAAGTTATGAAATTGTTAAAGGAAACCTAAACCAAGGTAAGTATGTATTCACTGATTTATTAATGTTGCATGACTATCTTAGTATATGTAGTTCATGTAGTTTATAGACTGATTGGGGGACTTCGTACACTATGATGGTTTTAATAAATAAAAACGGTGTTTAATGTGATTCACGATAGTAAGTTCTTGGAACTGAGACCAAGTTATATAGGAGATGGGTTACCTTCCCGGCCTATATGTAACTTCCTACTCGGTTTGATAGGATGCGTGGATTACATACTTACTAGAGGGCTTCGGATAGAACCATTGGACCTTAATGGATTGACTAGACAACACTTCAGCCAACGTGTTGGTCTAGCAATCGCATTAATGGTGTCGGTGGGTAATCGACCCTAGTTTGTAAATAAAATGGGAATCATAATGTAATAGTCATCGACAATTTGACTTGCATCCGTTATTTATTGGATTCTATGTTTTCCATAGTCATGTTAGTTAGCATTGGTGCATATCGTTATTAAATAATGTTTTTGATTATTATATGGAATGTTGATGGCTTTGTGAATCCTTATGTACTGAGCAAGTTGGAGCGCTCACCTCAAATCTAATATTTTAGGTTCACAATAAGCGCTTCAACAAAGGGAAGTGAGAAGATTTAGGAGTTTTGTTATCTTCTCTTGATGTAATAAGCCTTCTTGTATACTTATACATTGTTTGAGTCATTTTGTTGTATATAAACAAGGTCGAGAGGTTTATAAACGAAGTTTTCGGGTTTTTGATAAACTTTGTATTTATGTATATTGTTAATTATCAAAAAGAATTTAGTCTTCCGTTGTGTATATTTTAAATTGTTTATTCGATATCGATATACAGGTTGAGTTTATCAGATACTGACGGAGAGGGTGCTGGCTCTAGTTAAGTCTTGCTGGGTTACTAGGACTTAATTAGGGTTTCTGACCGAGTATCGCCTTAATCTGGATAAGGATGCTACACCTGTCATGAGTGAGACCTATGACTTAATCCATGTGTTCTCATAGCGGTTCGATCTAGTACATTATTCCATAACAATTACTCATGATCTTAATTTGTATCCTTATACACATGATCATCACATGACCATCAATTAAGACTCACACTAGTCTTAATTTATTATGTTCCCAGTATAATGACCAACAAGGGACATTTAAGATATTTCAGTAAACATCTAATGATTTTATTATAATGTAAACTTGCGAATCAATTATAATAAATATGAAATGAATCCTCCATCTCACTAATCAAAATAATAATAGAAATAACGTTTGACATAGTGCACATGCCCCCATAGTTTTATCCCCCTTTTATCACTTTGAGTCACTTAAAACTCCTTTCCTGAATCTCTTAGATCCAACTCAAACCATCAGTTGCTTTGTTGTGGCCCCAAATTCTAAGGTAGACTGGATATCACCATATCGTCAGACATGTTATCAGGTCATGCCACGTCACCTACATGCCTATCCACATCTAATTAACCTTCTCTTATAGTTCTAACTAATCCACTTTACTTTAGTGTTCATGATGATTCAAACTTAATTGTTTCAGTTAGGCTATTCATAACTCACTTAGTCGCTCGATAAGTAATTTAGTCCATATACTTAACCAATAGACTAAGTATTAGTGTTTTACAACATATATCTGTGAGTTATTATCATATAAATTGTAGTTTTAGCGGAAGTCTTTCAATTTTCATGAAATAAGAAAATATAGGTTAATTGCATTATTTAAGAAATCGTAAGTAGTGAAAAACATAGCAAAAGAATACTATATATATCAAAAGAATACTATATATATCAAAGGCGACAAAAAATACAATATCAGGTTGATATACATGTATCAAGTACAAAAGTCTCCCCAAAATGTCCCAAAAGCATCAATATAATATATATTAACACATACGAGATCGGTTGGTCGAGGATCTCGAGAATCAAATGTAGTCGCCAAACTTAGCCTTCCCTAGGCTCGTCGTAGGATCTACACTTGGTCATCCATGCAAAAAGTTGATGACGAGTCCAATAAGTAAAACCCCAAAGAAACGTAAATTACATTTAATAAGAATTTAAATAAAAAGTCTACAAATCTTGCAAGGCAATACAAAATACACTTAAATGGGTAAATAACATGAAGATAAGTCGCTAGACAACAAAAATATGTCGAACATGAGTGTAGTATTTGTCTGCCAAACTCTGGGACAAGTAAGTAGGACTGAGAGACTTTGGTGATGAGGTAGTCCCTGCCACTGCCCAAGGTCGATGAAGGTCTCTATTGGTTGGGAGTTAGACTCCCAACCAATCACCTTAAAAGGAAAGGATATCTGTGTCGGAAGCAAACCTTACGACAAATCACTCTCGAATCATCGATTTACAGAGAAAGATCTCCTGTGCAGTCTAAGGTATGACCAACACTATAGAAACAATCCGATCGTCATCTACGAGAGTGCCAGAAAGTGGTCATACCGTCTTGTCGATCATATACTAACACACGCGGGAATGGAATAGCCAAATAAGCCTTAATAGGCGTAATTAAACAATGTAAATAAATTCGAAATAAATAAATGCAAAGTGTTTTCTAGTGGGGTTTATTTACATCAAACAATCGTGAATAACTCCAAAACGTCATGCTCATGCTTCGAACTACGTACCCGACATTCGACTATACACTCCTAAGTCCCTAGTGTCCGAATAGACCATAAATAATTTAGAGTCACACTAATTGATTTTATATTACAATAGTTGTGGCACCTTTTTCGGGTTACACCAGGGTGCCAAACGCTCGAATAAGTCTTGAAAACCTAATTTTCTATAATTCTTCCACCTCTTCATATAGTTTTTATCTAGTTTTCTATATTTTTATAATTTATTTATTTTTTTGTATTTAATTTTATTTATTATTATTTAATGGGGTTGGCCCCACCTAAACTGGATCTGGTTCGTTGGGCCCTATTTGGCCTGACTAGGCTAGGCCTAGGTGTAAAGTTTGAGAATTTCATGAACCTGATTAGGATGCTAATTAAGTATTCGAGTTGGGACCCACGTATTACAGATCAGAGATCATAAATTAAATATTATTTTCGCTTGTTGCGTGCCTATTTGATGTATTATACACTATTTCATTGTGAAATTGACTTAAGCTAGGACCGAGACGCAGTGTATGAATATTTCAGAGCGCGTTAGACTTTTTCCCAATTTTCAATGAAATTAGGTATTTTGTGAGGCTTAATTTGCGGGGGTTTTCATAAAGTAAGGTGACCTTACTTTTTAATTTATGAAATAAGGATGAGTACTTTTTATTTACAAAACTAATGTATGTCTCCTTTCGAAAAAGAATCATTGATAATGATGTGGCTCCATGTGGCGATGTGTGTTGATGAGGTTGAGTGAATGACTCTTTTTGAAAACGAGTCATCTATACGAATAATGAGGTGGAATGAATGACACCTTTTCAAAAGGAGTCATTTATACAAAATACAAAAACTCTTATTTACTCCTCAAAAGGAGTAATTTGTTCAACTCAAAGTGGTGAACCCATACAAACGTCATGTGTGTATCGAGATGGACAAGCCACATCACGTACATATCTCGAGATGGACAACCCGCATCACACGCATATCTCGAGGTAGATAACTATTGTAAAGGACACGCACGTATATGGACATAGACAACTCATGCAAACACCACGCATGTATCTCGCGATGGAGAAGTTATGCAAACGACACGCGTGTATGTCGAGGTGGCCAACCCAGCAACCTCGTGCAATTCATGCAAACATGACACACGTATCATAGGGTGTGCAACTCATGCAACCTCGTGCAATCCATGCAAACGTCGCATACGTATCTCGAGGTGGACAACTCATCCAATCAATGCAAATCGTGCAAAGATCATGCACATATGTCAAGGTGGGCAACCCATGCAAATGACACGCACATAGTTAGCGGGGGACAAGCCATGCAAACAACATGCACGTGTCTTGAGGTGGATAATTCATGCAAATGTTAGTCACGTATCTCGAGGGGACAACTCATGCATATCTACTAAAAACCATGCAACACAATCGTGATCATAAGAAGAGATATGCAATGAAAAACTGTAAAGGCGAAAACCACGTTATATCTTTGTCTAGAATTTAAGATTAAAACAATAAGAAAGTTTTAAAAGTATGATTTCATTCTATCAAAAAACTTTATCATACAGGTCTATCGACGGTTACGTTGACGTTAAGCTCCGTGATGCAAACTGGACGTACTCTATGTCGAGTTGGACGTTATGTTTGTACATCCGGTTAGGTTTGTCGAGGTTGCTGATCTTGCATTGAGTTTTGTTGAGTCGCATGATAGTCTTCCTCCGGTTCACTCGACTCACCTCTAGTATTGATGCTTCCAAAAATCGGAGGTTAAATCGTCCCAAAAAACTGACTCCCTGTATGTGGTTGGCCGAAAGGAACATTAGGCGGCGACGGCATGCTTAACATTTTCACGAATGAGCCATCTCCACTATATGACATATTGTAATTATAATATGGCCGGGTAAATGGACCCGGCATGTATTGAGGCAATGAGGGATACATTGGATGTCTAGGCATTGCATGATACATATATGAAGACGACGACGCGAGTTCATAAGGATCGAAATGGTAAGGAGGAAAATTCATGATCGGGGCGCTAGGTACAAACATTTGAGGTTCTGGTTGCATTGGGGACAATGTAGGAATGTTCACATGAGAAAAATGATGTGGTGGGGATGAGCGTTGGCTATTGTCACCAACAGTCTCTATTCTTCTCGCTCTCAGACGAGATGAACGTGGTGTAGGAGAATGTCTGCTACTCTCAGCAGTAGTCTCTGTCTAACGAGAAGGACGTGGTAGACGAGGGCGTCTAGTACTCCCACCCACAGTCTGTATTTATGTTTTTCTTCTTCTCACCTCTCTATTTGATTCGCTTTGATCATCTTCTTCATTCTCCTTATCTATGGCCAGTTCGACATCAATTTCACTATTCCATAGAGTAGACCTTTGTCTTTCATCTTCATCTAAAATTTTGATGCCTTCATCAGGCACAGCAAGACCTTGCTCATACCCATCCTCAATGAACACTTGTCAGGTCGACACATCAAGTTACACTTATATAAAAACAGGAAGTTAGTACACACAATTTAAGATTTAAATCGTGAGGAAAGAAGAATAATAGTTTAAAGGTTACCAAATAGTCACGTAAAGTCCCATCATGTCTAATGAGTCTTATAGTGACTAATCGATACCACGTCATGTAGTCTTGTTGATCGTATCCTTCTTCTTGTTTCGTTGTGACTATGTTGTCACGACGATTTTCTCACATTTTTATATGTTTTGTGTGAAAAGCCATCCAATTTTCTTGAACGCGTCCTCGCATCTCGATGCGGTGCAATCAGGTGTCGTAATCACAATTTTGTGGCACGGTCTGTATCATTTTGAATTGTCTCAAATGTCTTTCTAGTCGATGCCACTCGACTATGTGGAAACAGATTAGGGGACACGTCGATAGCCAACTACCGTGACCATCGGTACAGTATTCGAGAAGAGACCCGATTATTTCAACATAAAGTTGCCACACCACGTCATCCGCCTTCTGCAAATCGAGTGCATCACGGTAAGTTGATAAAACGTGTGTCACACTATGAGTAACTAAAAATGCATCTATCCATCTGTATAGAAAACTATAAATTAGTAAAATGAAAATGTAATTAATATTATAGAAATTGTGATATAACATTTGTATCACCTGTGTCCTAAAGGGACGTCATTAAGCATCTCTTCTCCATCCATTGTTCGAGGTTGAATTCTAGGAACACCCAGCCGCCTTGGTGTTATGAATGGAAATATGTCCCATGCCCACAGTTGTACTAGAATTGATTCCTCTGCAATCTCATGTGCACCCGCGCGAGACCCGTGGTACAACTCCTTGTACAAAAAAGCCAAATAGGCACTCCCCCAACTATATTGTCCAGCAATGTCAAAATCCTCGTGCAACGGTAGAAACATCAAATGTACATATCAATTTGACTTATCGGCGAATAGACAACCACCGATTAGTTGGAGAATGTACGATCGAACATACCGTCGCACCGACTCCTCATCGCTGTCGTCATGTATAGCTGGTACATTACGTTCAAGCCATTCGACTTTCAGTTTATTTCCATGAAAGTCATCTCCAACAAAAATTCGATCAAGTAGCCTCTCACACACCTCAACATAGTTTGTATCGGTGGTTCCTGTCACATGCATACCTTTGATAGGTAAGCTGAGTTGTACCTGTACGTCTTGGAGTGTAATAGTGTACTCCTCACATTGCATGTTAAATGTATATGTTTATGGGCGCCATCTCTCAACGAATGCAGTAATCAAAGCCCAATCAGGCTAAAAAATGATACACGCAAAATCATGTAAAACCCACTGGAACGTAGATATGGGACCATTCGAGAATGATACTCCACCGTTCGATCAATGACAGCTCGCCGTCGATGCACGCGCAATGTTTCGTACACCTTATAATTGAAAATAGGCTGTCATATATATGTATATTATACGTTTATTCCTGAACATTAGATGTATTTATCTTAAAAAGTTTACCTGACCGGCCCACGCTCGCGAGGATCTGTGTGTAGATTGGAGATGTAATAATGAAGGATCTTATGGACCTGATCCATTTTTGTACAGACTACGACTTATGGAGTTTTAAAAGTTAGTCGTGTTGTTCGAAAAGTCACCACAATTCATTATTAAAGGTTTAAACAATAACGAATACCTAAATATTTAATGACGTAAACTATCTGGATACTTCAAAAGGTTCAATATAATCTAATTAAATACTTAAGTCATGACCAAACAATATACAAAATAGATTGGGACACGTTGTTCAAAAAGTCCCTCTGCATGACAAATGTCGAAGTCCCTCTGCATGACAAATGTCGAAGTCCATCTGCATGACAAATGTCGAAGTCCCTACTAGGGAGTTTTAAAAGTTAGTCGTGTTGTTCGAAAAGTCCCTCTGCATGACAAATGCCGCATCGGTTCTTCCTAGTAAGGACTCGATCATGATCTTTATTAGGACACGTTGTTCTTTTATGTCCTTCTTGATGACATATGCCTCGTCGCAAGGCTCTTGAAACATTGGGAAGATCCATTTCGTTTTGCCTTCGCATTCCCTTTGGTCTCCCTCGACTACGTCTTCACCTTGGGTCTGGTATAACATTGCGCGTACACATCTATCCGATAGTATAGTTCAATAAATTGCGAGTAGCTCACTCGAATAAAGGAACATGCAGCTAACACGTGTGAACAAGGAAAACCAAACGATTGCCATTTATTGCAACTGCACATGCGGTCCTTTAAGATAACGACTTGTGTATTGTTGCCTTTATGCATGCGATCTCCATGTCGTCCAGTAAGCACTTCAAACTCACCTATGTCACGATTTATCAAATTGACTTGATGCATCCTTGCAGCTTGTTCGTAATGTGTGAGTTTATCCGTGACATATTTCGTGTACGATTGCCCATTTTAGATTGCTTTATTGATTTCATGTTTATGTCGATCGTCGTATGTCACCAATCTATAGTAAATCATATGAGTCATTGTTGTTATTGGCAAGAATCGAGTCATTTTCAATACACCGTTAAAACACTCTACAAGTGACGATAAAAATCGTGTACGTAATATTACTTCAGCGATAACTATATAGTTGAGTGCAAAATATAAATTGCATTTCATACATACCAACACCATTAGAATTCATCCATCCGTACCGCATGCCTTTGTCGTGCGATTGAGTTCATAGTTCTTTGGGGATGACATTGACATATTGCAAACATTGAGGGGTTCGCGATGATAAATATGCAAGACGCTTCATGCACGCATTAAGTTTTCGAACTTGATGTTGACCAGCTGCTCGAGAAAGTAGGTTTTTCAATGGCTCATTTTTGAATTGAGTGTTGAAATTACTGACTAATTGTCACGCAGACAATAACGGTAGTATCTTTTCGGAGGACAAAAATCATTGGTCGGTGTGTTGACCACCTCCAGAATGTCAGGGTGACGATCAAAAATAATGCAAAAACCATCTCTACCCGTCACGTGTTTGCGCAACATCCTCAAAAACCATCCCCACCAATCCATAGACTCGGTTTCTGCAACAGCAAATGTTATCGGTAGTATGTGTCAATTACCATCAATAGATATGGCAATCATTAGCTTACCACTATATTTTCCATATAAGAAAGTCGCGTCAATTTGAAGTAGAGGCCTACAAAACCTAAAAGCTTGTATTGATGCTTCGAATGCGAAAAATGCACAACGAAATTGAGGACACTCAGTCCTTATCTCATCTGAAGCCCATTGTCTATATGACCACTCAATTGCGGTCCCCAGACTCTTAATCTTCACGGCTGCCAACCAGCTTGGCAATCTAGCGTATGACTCATCCCAATCTCCAAATGCATTTGCAACCGCCTTCCTTTTGGCATCCCACATTCGCTTGTAGTTTACTTTGTGTCCATATTTTCCCTTAATTATTTGTATTAATGTCTTGATAGTTATTGCCTAATCTATCTGGACAATGCTTTGGACTTCTCTCGCAAGCATGTTGGCATCGAGTTGGGCATGACCGCATTCTAAGTCGGGATTTATATCGTTGTGCGCGCGTCTAATCGTGTGATCTCCCATAATTATGTTCTCTTTTGCAAATAAGCATGAAGACGCCACATGCACTTGTCTTGCGCACTTCTGCATTTGATCGCCCAAAAAACTGTAGTCAATTCCATCACATGATATTGACAATGTCTGTTAACATGCCACACTTTGACGGCATGTTGTAAGTCTTTTTGTGTTGTCAAAGCACATCCCTAATTTCAAATCAGAATTAGAGAGGTCCCCCTAGTCTGTTGATAAAAATGTTGGGTCGTAGTGGAGTTAGCCACCTCCCAATCGATTTCATTGTACACCGGCAATGGTTGGTGAACTTCATCATTGATTGCTTCCTCCATGAAATTCTCTTCATCGATAGCAAACTGCTCATCATCTTGTACGTATTCTGCCCTTGGAGGTTCATACATTGGGTCATCCGCCATAATATTTAGGTTTTCCCGATCAATGGTTGGTGCAACATCCTTGGGGGGACGCACATCTTCGTCCGCGCCATTAATGTCATTATCGTCGTTGGGTTCATTATCACCATGTGGTAATTGCATATGCAATCTTTCCATCATCGATGTAGTGTCCGACGTGCTGATATCTTCATCTACTAGTTGTGAATGAATTGTACGATTTTGAAAATAGCCAATTGGCTCAAATGTTAAATAAATATCTACCCTTGAAGTTAATGGTAGATTAGCCACTATCGCTCACATCAAGTCGAAGTGCGTCGCGTCTTCCAACAATACGGGAACAAAATACTGTGAACCCTCGGGGAAGGTTGTAGCGTGACGATAAGTCATTCTCACCATAGTTTCCGTACATGAGATATTGAATACGTTACACACGTGATCCATCAATTGTTGTTTATTTGTCCCAAACCTAAACGTCAACACTGCTGATAGGGGGTGCGTTGTACCTAACGTTATTCCTACCGTTTATAATTTCACCGTTCACATAAAATAGAAATGGGATGTTCCTATTTTCCATGACCTACAACAATGATGACGTAAAAATATGACATATATATAAAACATCATTATTTCATCAAATTGAGGATTTAAATCGCACGCAAACTTTCTGATGTAGAGGATCGCTTTTATAGCGCAACTACAGAGCATACCCATTCGTCTACGCGACATCAATTAATAAATCATATTTAAATCACAACCAAATTAGGGCATTTAAAAAAAAAAAAAAAAAAAAAAAAAACTCAGCATAATATTTTTCGATTTTAACAAAAAACTCCACATATTATTTTTTTCAACAAACAAACTCAACATAAATTTAAAATTTTTAACTAAAACACCAAATTAAACATAACAAAACTTGAATAAAAATATATTTTGTACTTACTTATTTCCCTATTTTCTTTCTTCTTCTTCAATTTGATAATCCTTGAAAATAAAAATCACCTTTTATTTATATAAATATTAACTTCAACGAAATGACGTAAAAAATAAAAAAAGTTAGAATCTTTTCACAACCTTCAACCAGAAAAAATCCACTGATATTTATCTTCTATTTGATATTCCCTGAAAAAAACAATTAGACTTTACCCAACCCACAACTCACCCAAGTCTATCACACCAAAAAAAAAAATGACCCACCCCACTCTCTCTCTCTCACTCACCCAACCGTCTCTCGGTCTCTCGGTCCCCCAACTCTCTTTCTCTCTCGAGGTACTCCCGCCTCCCTCTCTTCTCTCGCCGCGGCCCACTCTCTATATCCATTTCCCTCTCTCTCGCACCCCACCCCACTCTCTCTACTCTTTCCATCTCTTATTTGTCGCACCCCACTCTCTCTCGTCCATCTCCCTCTCTCTCGCCGCACCCCACTCTCCATTTCCCGGCCTCCTCTCTCTCCCCCCGGCCTCCCTCTCTCTCTCTCTCCTTCTCTCTCGCCGCACCCCACTCTCTTTCTCCCGATCTCCCTCTCTCTATCCCTCTCCCTCTATCTAGCGTACCCCACTCTCCCTCTCTTCTCTCGGCGCACCCCACTCTCTCTATCCCTCTCCCTCTCTATGTCGCACCCCACACTCTCTATCCCGGCTTCCCTCTCTTCTCTCTCTCTTTCTCTCTCTCGCTGCACCCCACTCTCTCTCTCCCGACCTCCCTCTCTGCCTCGATCGCACCCCACACTCTCTCTCCCGACCTCCCTCTCTCTACCGCGACCGCACCCCACTCTCTCTCTCTCTCCCAGCCTCCCTCTCTCTGCCACACCGTACCCCACTTTCTCTGTCCCTCTCCATCTCTCTGCTGCACCATAAATAAGCCCCGCCCCTACCTAGCCTCTACTATGCACACCTCGAGAACGCAGGGAATATATTCCATGCGTTCCGAGGAAGAGGACGGTCACGGGTGTAGGGTGTACATTACTCGAATGCGCCATTCGTGTAATATGGAAAAACCAACGTGGCGCCCACGTGGAGCCCATGTGGCCGCCATCTTCGTGGACGCCACGTGGATTGTTCCCAACACCATTGGCGTATTCGCCGAATGCGCTCATAGTTTGAAGGACAGATCCACGTGGACGCCACATGGATCGGTCCCTAAAACACGAATGGCGCATTCGGAGAATGCGCCATTAGTGTATAAATTTTGCCCAACTAAAAAGCATTTGCAAAACGCGACTTACCTTACTTTTGTAATAAAAATAAAACCTAACTTATTTTATTAATTTATTTTAATTTTAACAGTACGTTTGTAATTTTTTCTAATTTGCGCTAAAAATAGGAGATAAACATGAAAATTAATAGAAAATGGCAAATTACGATTAGGGGCAGTTGGCTTATTTAGAAGAGGACAATCAGGAAAGGGTCTTTTGGTCATTTGACCAACCCAAATCCATTTCACGCACATGGGAACAGAGTGGATCGATCAGATCCCATCCCCTTCATCTTCTTCCTCACGACCGAGCCTCTTCCTACCTCGTATCTCTCTTCTCTTTCAATTTCACCTCCCTCACAACTCTCCTTTTCGATGAGATGCTCTGTTCTCTCACCTCTCTCATCTCTCGAGTTCACTCACTGGAATCACTCTCTCTCCTTCTCGATCCTCCCTGTTCTCGGCTATCTCTCCAAATCTCTCCCATCTCCCTCTTCTTCATCTCGTGGCTTCCTTCTTGTAGAACACTCCCTCACAATCAATCTCTCTCGGGGATAGCTCTCTCTTTCTTACTTACAATAGAGAACGATGAAGAGAAGTAAAGTTAAAGGATGATGGGTGGCGGCTGTGGTGGTGAGTTTTTTTTTTTATTATTGAATGGGTTAAATTAAGGGTTCTTAGGATGAAGATGACGATGAAACTGTAACTGCTTTGTTGTTGTTGTGAAATTGTGGCTGTCGTCATTGTTATCATTGATGGAAACAAAGATGAAGGAGCATCAAGGCTGCTAATGTGATGAGGGTGGATATCCCTACCATGGCAAGGCAAGGTCCTGCCATGGCAGGGCTCGTCATGCTTGGTGAGGGTAGGGCGTGCCCTACCCAGCAGGGCACAATCCTGCCAAACCCAAGGAATGCATGGTCACTGCCCTAGGCCGATACCTGGAGTGATCTAACCCAGGGCAGTACACCGAGTGTTAGGCTCGGTTGAGCCTCGGCTCGACTGATGGCAAAGAACTCGAAGAAAGAAAATTCGTAAAAGAAGGGAGAAAGTTTTGAGAAAGTAGGGAAGTTGGCTATATAGCCTAAATTGGAGGTATGGAAATGAACCAAATTGAGACTTTAACGGAAGTTCAAAACATTGTGCGGTGGTTTCGCGATTTAATTGATTTGAAATGATGTTTTTCAAATGAATCAAGTTCAAAATTGGTTTGCTAAATTTTGATACTTGTGAATTAATAATTTCTAACCGACAGTCGGAATAACTACGGCCTAGACTTGTCAATTTGGCAACAAAACTCAATTTCAGAATCAATAAATCTACTTGAACTCATAAGTCCGGACTCATAGGGAGGTTGTTAAAATTTTTGTAAATATTTAAGGGGTATAATAATAATTTTACAAGTAATTATGGTTGTTTCATTAATTGCTCGAGGATGTATTTGAAATTAAAAAAAAATTTGAGTCCGGACTCACGAGTCCAAATAGCACTACCCTTTGAGAATACGTTATAAGTTTACGTAAATAAATTAATTACATGGTTAAATTGAATTCTATGTTTAATTTGTGAAGTTTACGTCGTCTTGTGATCTAATTAAGTTGAATGACCTCGTATTTTGTTGAGATAAGTCAAATTAAGACTCATTAAGGTTTCTAAATCGAAAATTTATAAATGATATAACCTACACTTGCAAATTGAGTTTAAATGCTAATTTGAGAATTCATAGGCAAGTTGTAGGTTATTATGAAATTAAAAAGATGATTAAGACCCTATTTGGAATATAATAAATGGTTAAGGACTTATTGGAAGTTCATAAACATGAAAAAGAGTTGTGAAAGGTATTTGGGATTTTTAATAAGAAATGGTGAAGTTTAGAGTGGTTTGGACTCTGTTGTAACTTTAAAATGGTTTTAAATTATTAAAATGAGTAACTGTAAAACATAAAATTCTATGTTTAATATGACTTGTAGGTTTTATGGAAGACACGAAAAACTTGGGGGTCGGGAACATTGTGTGAGGCTTCGCAACCAACTTTGTATTGATTTGACTGTAAGTAAACCCTACAGTGGTCTTTACTAGTTATGGAGAATACACATTAAAAGGGATATGGTTGGAGAATACTGCATTGCATTTCGCGTCATTCTTGGTCATGCATACACATTAAAAGGGATATGGTTGGAGTGTGGTCAACTATTTCACTAAGCTAGTAGTATCCATGCTTGACATCTATTTCCCTAAGTTAGTAGTAGATGCGGACGACTGAGCTGATGTGTCTGGCTCAGAAACCCACTCCGACACATTGCCTTTGCATTTCATGAACTCTTAGTACCGTTTATGTACTATATTTGGAAGTCGACGTCCGAGTATAGTTACGAAACAAGAACATAGGGATTCATGTTGTTATATAAATTTCTTGTTATTTGAAAATGCAATTACATGTCTCCATGTATTCAAACTAACATTTGCAGGAGTACAAAGCAGTGTAGGAGTTTACTTACTTAACATATTCGAGTTGTTTTTGATGATTTCAGGTTCTCTGTGAAGATAAGGAAGAATGGAAAAGCTCGAAGATCTTGGTGAATGCTTTTTAAATTTAAAGTTTAATTTTCTTGTTGTAAATTGTTTATATATATATTGTTTTGGGCTTTGGGGCGAGTGTAGGACGTGAAATACTCTCTCTAGAGATTATGAAAATCCCCAAAGTTAGTTTTAAATAAGTTGAGAGGTTTGTGTTTCGATTTTGATCTATTTTGAGATTGAGATTGAAGACCTTAAGTTAGTTTAAATGATTTAAATTGATATATATTGTGAACTATGGGAAGTTGTGAGTCCTTTTAGGCTTCTCCCCATTCTATCGTCTATTAGGTGGGTTTTTCCGACATGCCACTTTTAGGGGAGGTGCTACCGAGATTCTTACAAAATACGGAGAATAACCCATATGATTTCCAAATTTGCTCTAATTAAACGATTCATAAATCGAGTTTGATTAAGGATATAAATTTAGTTTTGTAGTATTGTCAAGGATTGAAATAAAATATTATTTTGAGGTTGAAGTTAATTGAATGGATTAGATGCCTAGTTAGAGGAATTAAACTAACTTGGGACTTAGTGAGACGGGCTCTGACACTGGGTCGACCCGGCCCAGGCTAGTAGGCACGCGCAAAAGCGTGCATGCGAGCAAACCTCGTCGTCTCTGCCTTCATCAATTGATTTTTCTTTTCTTTTCTTTTTCTTCAACAATTACAACAGCATCAAAACAACTATAACAACAACAACAACACCAACACCAACAAAAAATTAACTACATCTGGATCAAAATTAAGAGATTTTCATGAGATTTTTTGGGTAACTCAAAAACCTAAATTATTTTTTCAAAAACAAATTTGATAGCTCAATCCATTAAAAAACCAATGACCAATTTTATCATTTTGAGTTCAAAAATAGTGGAGATCATCATTTTAATCCTTCGGATTTCGTTTTACTCGTAAACCTCGATTTTAAGCATGCATCAAACCCAATATTCATGGGCAAATTGAAGAAGAATGTGAGGGTGTGATTTACCTTAGCTTCTAACTAGATTTCTTGGCTCTCAATTGCTTCAAAGCTCCTCCAATAGATCAAATCAAGCAATTGCTCTCTTAAAATTTTTGTGCTTGAGAAATGCATGAGTGAGCAAGAATTGCTTAAGTTTTCTTTTTACACTCATTAGAACTGTAAATCTGGGCCAACTTCTCATCTCAAGGCATAGTTCTGATCACATCTGATTAAAATGCATAGTTATGATCACATCTAATTTATTTTAATCAAAATTTAGATCATTGCTGCATTAATTTATTTTTATCACCCTAGTCTTATGGAATATTAATAAGTCATTCTCTCCACTAGACTAAGTCTCGCCTACTTGGGTACCAAACGTTGGCATGCATCCCGAATTGCTACCTATCGCACTAGTAACTTACGCAAATTGCGGCAAAAATAGAAATAAGTATAATGTTTTGATCAATTAAAATACATGCAATTCATGAATCACACAAAAATAATAATATTATTGTACATAAATAGGTGTGCTTTAGACTAATCAGCGACGTCCACGTGTGTCTGAGTTGGGTCCTACTCTGAAATCATACAATTAAATTATTATTAATTTAGACGGGTCGTCACATGTTTCTCCTCTCCTTTCGATCGATGAATTAGTGATAAGCTTGAGTTTATATTTGGTTCGTATATATGGATTTTTCTTATATGCATATCGTGCTATCTCGAGGCTGATCAAATGGAAATTATGTTAAAGTGACACAACACTAAAAGGACACACATCTTAACACAATCCTTTATTCTCGAGGAGATCTAATCATCAATATTAATAAAATCAAATTTATAGTTTTATTTATATATTTACATATCCATTGATCATTATCTTGATCAACCCGCACGGATCTCGGAAATCATCTAAAAGTGAGTTTCCTTAAAGTGACACTCATGCTATTGTGACACCAATAGAGGCATGCAATGTATCTCAAGGTACATCCAATGAATTAAACAATTCATTTCCAACTTTAGGTTTATATATATATATATATACACCTATGTATTTTACTACTTATCCATTAGTCATGTACGCAAACGAATACACCCGAGTGCACACATTACCTCCATTTCTCCCCGTGTGATTCTCTACAATTCACATGTGTCACTCTAGGCGTACCGTCAATTTAGTTATCATTTACTTTCCAACTATAGGTTTTACATTAATTCACATTAGTAACTTATAGTTCAATTAATTACTTCCCACCAGTGGCGGAAACAAAAAAATGAATTAGAGGGGCAGACTTCACCTAAACCTATTCCTAAATCTGGATACTTGCTTGACATACGCACCCGACACCGTAGATCTCACTTGAGTTGTAAAAAAAGAAAATATAGAACTGATTCTACCCAAGAACACTTAATGCAATAATTTAATGCGTAAGTCGCCTAAGTTAATTTGCATTTACTAGCTCGGGCCGCCCTCATGAAATTTACAAGATATTTTGGTATTTTTACTTAAAAATGAGTTGTTGACTTAAAAAATAAAATATTGAACACAAGATTTGATTTAAGCCTCCTTAGACCCGGCTAAGCTCGACTTGTATCGGGCTTAAGTGGACCACATAAAATAAGATTTGCATCAAATAAAAATAAATTATATTAAAAATTCTAAATATGATAATAAACTAATAATTATAAGATTTACAATATAAATTAAGTTGCCATAAGTTAATAAGATATTGTAAAGTTTCATGAAAATAGAGTTGAATTATACATTTTCTGTAAAAACAAGAAAAAAAATATTAAATTGACTTTTAACAATTTCTTGTCCTCTCAAATTTTTTCTTAATTATTTAAGGCTTAAATCAATAAAAATGAGGCAAAGAGCTTTAAAAATTTTATTTTCACATGGCGTTTCGTAATTACATATAATTTTTGCCCTAAAATAATTGAGTCTTTTTTTCATATCATTCTAACCATAACTCAAAATTGACTTCATAATCAATATTTCTCAATTATAAAGAAATTAACTTAGTTTTTTTGTTTGAACAATGTTTACCTTATTTTGAATGATAAATTATCCACCCAATGCACAGTATGCACTCTAACTCATTCGTATGAGCACCTATATTATTTAGACTACATTTATAGTCTATAGAAAGTGTATCGAGCATAAGCGAGCAGAAGAGGAGTCGAGAGGCAAGAGAAATGGTTAGGGGTGGGGGCGACCACACACCCTACCCCTACTTCCACCACTGCTTCCCACACCAACCAAATATAATAAATTATAACAATTGCACTCACACACTAATCTGGACAAGTTTGGCTTAACCACTAGTCTAACTTGAGTTAATTAATTTTCATATTAGCGTTAATCGTAAGGTTAAGGAAACGAGTTGTTACAACTATTATTATAAGAGAAATCACACAGAGAAATGTATTTCTCCCAATTACCCCCAAACTCTAAGACACAAGCTCGAAGCATATACTCAAGAACCAAGATCAGATGCTCAGTCTGCCCATCAATCTGAGGATGAAATGTCATGTTAAGGTCAAGAATAGTTCATAGTTGTTTATGCAATTCACCCTATAATTTGGACGTGAATCTCATATATGTATCCGAAGCAATCGACATTGGAACTCCATGAAATCTCAATAGTACTTCAAGTACTCACATAATCTGTCAAGACAATCTCACATTAAAACTAGCAAGAAATGCAATCCCAAGATTTTTAAACAGATAATTACACCTAATTCGATATTAACGAGTCCTAATTATGGTTTAGGCCACGAGTCGAGAGCTGAGGACCGGTAAAATGAGATTTATATGTAATTTTGCATAGTGTTGTGTATTATATATTATTTTATTTTACAAAATTCAAGTAAATTAAATAAACTCAAATTTCGCGGGATTTTGTCTCGAGATGCGTATCTAAATGAGTCTGAAAAAAGTTAAAATGTGAATCTGAACTTTAATTTCCAATTTCATGAAAAGTTAAATGCGGTTAAATAAAGATTTAAAAGTTAATTTAAATGGACTTAATTAGGCGACATGGGGTTTTGCCTCGATTTGTGTGCAAGTCATGATCGGGAGAAGTGTGAAATCAGAACGAAGTTGGTGCAAGACATTTTTTTTTGAGTTTCGTGTCAATTTATGGGGGTTTAGGTTGAGATTAGGTCTAAATTGGTGCAAGTTTGGTTTGAATTATTATGCATTTGATTATTACAGGTGTACTGGATGGTGTAAGATTTACTTATCTAATATTATCAAGTTTTTATAATTGGATAATGATAAGTTCTAGTGGGGACAAGGGAAAGAGAAAGTTTTCCTACTGTGTGTGACTTGCTCAGTTCCTTGCTCTCTATGTATGTATTATTATTTTTATATAATATACTGTATAAATGGATTTTTGGGTTTGTGTGTAGTTAGGATCTCTTCTGAAATGGTTGTAATGGTTTTGGGATGGGTTGGAATACTGTGGAGATAAGGTAATGATGATTTAAGGATTTCGAAAACCTGAAATAGGTTAGAATGAATAAATAATTTTGATTAATGCAATATATATTGTTATGGGTGGATTGGTAGTCATTTGGCATCCCTACCAAGTGGATAGATTTGGTTGAAGATTTTTGAAGGCAAAGTTTTCCGGTGTAGGCTTAAAAATAGAGGAGGTGCTGTCGAGAATTTTTTACAGAATTTTATAGATTATTTAATCAATCTTACGAAACTTTGAGGTTTAAGATTTACTTTAAAATCAATTATGGTTGATAAAATTTCATATGTGATGATTACGATATCTTAATTTTATTTAATCATTTATTGATATAGAGGTTAAGGTTGCTCGATTATCAGGGGATTAAGGTAATATAGGCCAGTCAGATGTCTTATTTAGATGGAGTCTAACATGTAAATCCAAGTTACCTAAATTTGTGCCTTAACAACTGAATTATAATAATTAAATAAAATGTTACTTATGTAGCCTACTTTAACTAATGCTTAATTGGTTAAAATATTATAACCTTTCACAACTTTTGTTATTATATTATAATCTTTATAGATTTTGTTGAAATTGTATCTTAACTCACTTTATAACTTTAAATTTGATGATGTCGCATCGAAATAATTGATATAGAGCAATTAAGATTAATTTTGTGTGTCGGCACAATGAGTTGACATGCGCACCAAACTTAAATGTAGATTTAAAAAGTTGAGTTTAATTAGAACTATCTTAGTATTTAATTAGGAATTTGGTTTTAATTATGATATGTTTTTTTTAGAAGTAAAAAGAAAGTCTTGGAATGAGCGACTAAGGAATTTTGGGGTTTCAAGAGCATGGATTTATTGGAAACAACGTGGTAATCAATACTTACAACATAGTTGTGAAAATGACGTTTTTTTGGCCAAATTCCTTAGTTTAAACTTCTGAAATTACGAATTTACTATTTTTAAGTTTTTTTAGTTCGGTTATATCTTTTAGTAGGAGTTTCAGTTTTTGGCATCGTTTGTGGTGTTGAGTTTCTTATTTTGTCCAGTTTGTATTTTTAGGAAATATTGGAATTTTATTATTTTTGGCAAAAAGTAGGGTTTTGCTACATAAAGCACCATTTTAACTGTAATTCGTTGATTTTTTATTTTTAATAAAAACTTAAGTTTTTCTTAAGATAATTGGAGTTATTCTCCTGTGCCTTAAGTTGTTTGTTCGTGATTTTTCGAGCAACTCAATTTGGAAGATCCTTATTGCGTTAGTTGGTATAAGAGTCTTCATCAACCATGAGTTGGAGATAATCATGGCGCCGAAGAAGTTCCATAACCAATAACAAGTCGACGATGTTTATCAACGAGATGACCAAGTCTGGACCATGCAGTTTTTCACTCAATATCTTGCATCATAGAAAAAAATATGTATGCAGCTTAATGAGTTATATAGGGATGATAGATTTGTTAAGGATTCATAGGATCACTATCCCAAACTGTCGAATAGACCCTATTATTTTTGAAGAAGCAAAAGGAAATTTCTCTTCTAATGGAGAAGGTGAATTTGAAGACGAGGAAAATTATGTCAACTTTGACAAGTCGCCAAAGTTTGACAATGACAACCAAGGCTTCATGGAAGACTCAGCGGTGGTCTTTGGAGATGAAGGTCGTGTTATCACGAATGTTCCACTGTCTACAAGTTCCCAATTGCAAGCGGTGGTTGACGATGCGACCGTCAATCAGTGTTCAGTTGAAGTTATTGCAACAACAGAAGTTAAGTTTGTAAAATATTTTTGTTCATTGACCGAGGTCGCGAACGACATCAACTTCAATGATTTTCCATAAGACTTTCTCGGTTACATTGATTCAGAGGGTCTTAAAAGTGAGGCTGACAAGTTTTTCTTATTTCCTATTGTCCTGCCAGTTAAGCTTAGTTTTAAAGAGAAGTTTATTTCGAATGGATGGTCACAAGAAGGTACAAAAATTTGAGGACGAATTTTTGTCAATGGGGGTGTATAATTCAGGGCAATGAAGATCAATTTCACGTGGATCGGTACGATGAGTTGGCATGTACACTAAACTCGACAAAAGTGGATTTAGAAAGTTGAGTTTAATTAAAACAATATTAGTATTTAATTAGGAAGTTGATTTTAATTAAGATATGCTTTATTTAGAAGTATGGTTAAATAGAAAGTCTTGAAAGGATCGACTAAGGAATTTTGGGGTTTCAGGAACATGAGTTTTTTGGAATCGACAAGGTAATAAATACTCACAACTTAGCTGTGAAAACAACGCCTTTTGGCCAAATTCCTTAGTTTAAGCCTTCGAAATTGCAGATTTACTATTTTTGAAAAGTTTTAGTTCGATTTGAACTTTTTGTAGGAGTTTCGGTTTTTTGGTACCGTTTGTGGCGTTGGGTTTCTTATTTCTTCTAGTTTATATTTTAAGGTGTATTAGACTTTTACTTTTTTAGCAAAAATAAGGTTTTGGTATATAAAATATATTTTTGGCTATAATTCATTCATTTTTTTTTTTATTTTTAATAAAAACTTAAGTTTTTCTTTAGAGAATTGGAGTTATTCTCTTGTGCCCTAAGTTGTTTGTTTGCGGTTTTTCGAGCAATTTAATTTAAAAGATCCTCGCAGCTTTAATAATAAATTTAAAAGGTCACCTCGTCATCTATAATTACCAAAACAATCACTAAATTTGTTAGTTAAATTCATTATTTAAATGTTAACTCATCAAATTTCGAGTTAAAATGTGACTTTGGATACAAATCAAGCAATCTAAAAAGTTTAAGATATAATAACAAATTCAAAAAGGTTAAGATATTATAAATAAAATGTATATAAGGTTGGAATATTTTAATCAATTTGGCCAATAAATAAATTGTGGGTTCACGCATGAGATAAGATCGATTAAATATTGAAGATGCATGTCAATAAGGAAAGAAAAGTTTGGAGAAATACATGATTGGGGAATGCAGTTATTGAGGGGCGGCAATGATATAATGGCGTGTTGAATCAACCACCTCCGTCTTAACAATGGTGGCGCCAAGAGCCTTGCATTATTAGAGAGAGAGAGAGAGAGAGAGAGGTGTGGTCCGGCTCTATAGACAAGTTCTTGGAAGTGTTGTTTTCTCAGCTCACGCAAGTCCCCGTCTACTTAACAAACCTTGCTCCTTAGTCCTATCTATCGACAATTAATAAGGAAAATGCTGTCACTTGTCATACACACTTTGTAAAGCAAGTACAATTGTGTTCTTCATCAAGATACGTATATTGTGGGTCTCGATGCATATGTCGCCATAGACACCTTGTAACACAATTGGTAGTACACTAGTACTTGTAGTCTTGTATGGTTTAGTACTTAAGCTTTGACGAGGGACAAAAACTAAAATCTAGCGGAGCTTTTTTTTTTTTTCCATAACTAGGAGAGCATCTTATCCCCTTATTGACTATTAGCATCTAATTGCCTTTTACCTTTGCCTTTTTTCTATGTGCCAAGTTTTACAAGTTTCAACACGGAGTTTTTCAAGAAATAAGATGAGTTTACTTTTTTATTCATCAAATATGGAGCTAGGTTTGATGAAGTCCAAGAATTAGCTTGTAAATTCTTGGAAAAATATGATGGAAAATATGAAAGGATGACATTTTAGTAATTTTCGCAAATGGCGAAGTTTGGGCGTTTGAGTTTTGGCGTTCCGGGGGTATGGGTTTATTGGAAACGGCGTGGAGATCACAACTCACATTCGCTGTGATTATGGTGTTTTTCGGCGAAATTCCATCGTTTCGACCTCCGAAACGGCAATTTTGCTATTTTAGGAAACTTTTGTTTTGCTTATAACTTTCATTAGGAATTTCCGTTTTTATTGCCGTTTGCGGTGTTTGTTTCTATTTTTCGTATAGTTTTCAGTTTAGGGCTTTTTAGACTTTTTACTATTTTTGGCAATTTTAGGGTTTCGCTATTTAAGCGATCTATTTGGTGTAATTCGTAGTTTTTGGATGAAATAAAAGAATTTTTGAACTTTGGCTTAAGTTCTGACCTAGATCGAATTGTTCGTGGATTCGTTCAACTGGTTTAGAAGATCTCCGCTGCGTCAAGGTTACTTTAAAATTACAAACGTAATATATAACTCATTTTCAAAAGGAGCTATTGATGATGAGGTGGATGTATGACGTGGTATGGTTGATAATGTGGAAGGAACTTGTATGAATAGCTCATTTTGAAAATAAGCTATCTATAAAAAATACTAAAGTGTATGAAGGACTTATTCTCAAAAGGAGTTATTTGTTCAACTCAAATATCACACGCATAAATCAGGTGGACAACTCATGCAAACAACACGTGCGTATCGAGATGGACAACGCGTGTCTCGAGATGAACAACCCACGTCATGCACGTATCTCGAGGTAGACATCCGTGCAAACGACACGCAAGTATATCGACGTGGACAACCCATACAAACGTCACGCACATGTCTCGAGGTGGACAACTCATGCAAACGTCACACACGTATCTCGAGGTTGACAACTCATGAAAATACCATGCACGTATGTCGAGGTGGGCGACACATGCAACCTCGTGCAAACCATTCAAACGTCAGACACATATCTTGAAGTGGACTGATCAATAGGATTTACATAGATAACGCTTTTTGAAAAACGCTATTCATGTGTCCACGTGGCCAGCAAATTTGCCTCCCATTGATATCACATTTTCAAAATGCGACAAATTAGATCACGAATAAAAAAATCACACTTATTTAACTCATTTAAACCGCTTTTTACAGTACTTTTGTAATTTTTTCGTTTCAACACTACACATTCTTTAGACACCATTAATTAAATGTTTATATAACCATTTTTACCAATTGCTCATCTAGACCCTAATTAGTAATACATCGAGGGAGATGGCGAGGTGCGTGTCCTTCGTTCGTTTTCGTCATGGGACACGCTAGCACTTTCTTTTTTTTTTTTTTTTTATAATTATCTGAACCATTTCAGCGTCTCTTGGTACATATATGAGGTTTGACTAATCTCAATGGTTAGAAGGACGCTCCTACCAAAAATCCGGAGGCCGAAAGAGAAATGGTACAGCTGTAGCAAATTGAACACATCACTTCTGCATACCTTTAATTAATTAGAGTACTAATTATAAGGTCATGCTCGTAGTCATCCCCCCCACATGCACCGTACCCCTCGAGGGCCTAACCCTAATATTTTTTTTTTGGTTTGTGGGCATGTATCTAGTTGTTGTGACTCGAATTTGATAGTCGAAGGACATGTATGTAGTTGTTGTGACTCGAACTTTGGACCATTACCTCGAACTTTGGACCATTACCTCAACCAATGTCTTACGCTTGAGTTGATACCACTACATTAAACCGCTCGGTGCATACCGTGGATAGTACTTCAAAGATTTGTAGCAAAAGTACGTTCAAGAGTGCGTTAGAAAATTAATGTCCTTTAATAACGTCTATATATGGACTTTTCATTTATGCGTCCAACTTGCTTGGAGCGACGTACAAAACTTCTTCATATATCTAATTAATTCATGAAACACAACTCCTCCAAGTCTTCCTTCCTATAGTATATCGCAAGTTAATTAGTATTTACAAATCTTAACCAGTCAGTCAACTATTGAAAAGCCTAACCTGTGTTTAATTTCTTGGATGATGATTTTATGACTGCGTGCCTCACCGTGCTGCTTCAACCATATGATGAGCGGTGAGTTTCGATTCATAATAAATACTGATTGATACTGATTGATGACTTTTCAAACTTCATCGATCATAGAGTTGTGCAATATATATCAACTAGTCATCCCGCTTCGCGGCAAGCAAGCCAAATAAAGAATCATAATATATTATGTTATATGCATTATTATAATGTATCACGTTAAATATTTTTATTCTAATATATTAAGTATAAATAGGTGTAATTGTACGTATTACAACTAACCAATAATAAGTTACTTCAAAAATAAAATAAAAAATAACCAACAATAAGAATCGACTATGAAAGTGCGTAAACAATTATCGAATAATATCGTTATTTTAAAATAAAAGGTAGAAATAGTATACACTTCAAAAGATGATTTTTTTAAGGACCAAAAGATGATTATTTGTAGATCTATTGAGCCCATGTTTGAAGAAATCTAATTTTTCTTTCAATTAGAACACATACACGGTTCACATAATTAGAACAAAAAGTCTTGATTTTCCAAAAAAAAGGCCTTGAGAGATACATATAAATACATATATTTTATCCTAATAAGTTACTAAAATAAAATAAAAAATAACCTACAACATAGCTTTCAAAAAAGAAAAACCAACAATAAGAATCGACGATAAAAGTATATATGCAACTATCGAATGATATCATTATTTTAAAATAAAAGGTAAAAACAATATACAACTCAAAGGATGATTTTTTTAAGGACCAAAAATGATTATCCGTGTACCTATTGAGCTCATGTTTGGAGAAATTTTATTTTATTTCAAAACCACAAAATTGCTTCAATCACCTTTAAAACCTTGAAAAACACACAAAAAAAAACAATTAAAACACAATTCACATTTCGCACAATTAGAACCAAAGATCTTGATTTTCAAAAATAAAATAAAATAAAATAAAAGGTCTTGGATACATAAAAATGTATAGATTTTATCCTAATATATCACGTTATTAATTGTATAACAGTATATATACATTGTGTTATATGCATTATTATAATAGATCACATTAAATATTTTTATATATTAGGTAAATATAAATACGTGTAATTGTACATGTTACAATTAAACAATAATATAGTTACTACAAAAATAAAATAAAAAATAACAGAAAATAGCTTTTGAAAGAAAAAAAAACAACGATAAAAATTGACTATGAAAGTGTGCATGTATATAATTATCGAATAATATCATTATTTTAAAATAAAAGGTAGAAAGAATATACAACTCAAAAACGAGTTTTTTTAGGAAAGATGATTATTTATATACTTATGAGCCAGTGTTTGGAGAAATCTAATTTTATTTCAAAACCACAAAATTGTTTCAATCACTTTTAAAACTTTGAAAAACACTAAAAAATAACAATTAATACACAATGCACAGTTCCCACAATTAGAACAAAAGGCCTTGATATTAAAAAAAAAAAAGAACAAAAGGGTCTTGGTAACATATAAATATATAGAATTTATCCTAATATATCATGGTATTAATTGTATAACATAATATATTGTGTGTTATATGCATTATCATAATATATTAGGTTAGTATAAATAAGTGTAATTTTATGTGTTACAACTAAAGAATAATAAGTTCAAAAATAAAATAAAAAATAACCAACAATAAGAATCGATTTAGTGCGTGTAGAATTCTCGAGTAACTACATTATTTAAAACTAACAGGATAGAAATAAACGCATACAATCATAGAAAAGGAGAGTGAAAGTGAGAGACACTTTACCACATTCGTGCTAGATCGTTATAAAATTAGATACTGAAAGAGAGTTTCGATAAGTGAGTGAGTTCTTGAGATAGTTTGACTTATATATTAGAGAGAATGATTAGGGCATTAATGCTATATTACATATCTAAATGGGGAGATCAAGAGACCAAAAATAACTAAGATATAATCAAAAAATGTTTAGGGCACGAATGCTACTTTACATATTTAAATGAGGAGATCAAGAGACCAAAAATAAATAATTAAAGTTATAATCAGAAAAATATTGGTGTAAAACGTTTAATTAATTAATTCAAATTGGGTAGTTCAAAATTTGTAATGTTTGCAATCATGTTACGTGTTTTTTTGTCACATTAATTCATGCAAATTTAATAGTTAGGGGGAGTATAGAGTTGAAAATCGTTACATCAATTTATGTACATAATATAATTCATGCCATATATAGGAACTTCCTTTTTCCCATTAATTGCGCATACCTTGATTCCAGCTCGCAGCATGTTTAAAATGGAACTTCCTTAAAAAAAATAGTCTTATTATTTATTTAAGTTTAAGTTCTAATTTAGTAACGTTTTCAACTTATATGCCACGTGGCACATAGGTACATCTCGGGTTTGAATGTAGCGCGTTGAGAAGGCTCCAAAACGCTGCGTGTCACATATCATATATAGATTAAACGCTAGGTGGCACATATCATATATATGGTATGTGTCATATAAAAGCATCTCCAATAGGACCATGGATTGGGGTGGAAATGGATCCACTTAGGATACAATCCACATCCAATCCAAAAACTGCTCTCAAATGGGACCATGGATTTATAATGTCCATTCTATGTGAAATGAAATTAAAGTGGAGTCACGTCAGCATTATTAATTCTTTTAAAGTTTTTTATTTTTTTCAAGCCTTTATTAATATTATGAAAATTGAAAATAAAAGTGACAATTCACCACTCCATGGTCTAATCCACATTATCATTGAAGATCATTTTAGGAAGTAAATGGTTATCTAGTGCCACATAGGATAGACATCTTCTCCACATCTATGATGTGACACTAATTCATGGCCTAAATCTACGTTACCATTGGAGATGCTCTAATAAGCCTACATCTTAAGCATGCCACGCGGTGCTACGAGAAGGCTCAAATCACCACGTGGAACACTCAAGTAGGCTTATTGTAGATATAGATTAACAAACCAATTATCAAACCATTCTTGACTAAAAAAATTATCGAAGAGAAGATTCATGCCTTTTTAAAAGGCAATGCGCCAAAAGCATATCTTAGCTAGTGAGATGGATGAGGCAACATTTTTTTAAAAGGCAAGGTTTAGGAAGATCTTGGGTTCGACTCTATCAGCCAAAAAATTATTATATACACCTTATTTTTTAATTTGAGCTCATATATGGAACATTATTAGCGCTACATAGCCAGTCTCAATTCTGGATAAATGAGGAATACTCTGACATTCATTTTCCATGTTGAAAAATAGGTAAAGGATACTCGAAAAATGGGAGAGGACACCAAGCCCATTTTTCATGTTAAACTCACATTTCACATGCGCATAATGGTCACGGGGTGCATGCAGATTGCACTAATCTGTGGATCTGGTCCACTAATTTTTTGATCCCTTGGACTAGACTAGACTGAAAAATCATTAATCCAGTTGGATTAGATATGATCACGGATCCTACATTAAAAAGTGCGGATCCAATCTGACCCAGTTCGTTTATCACATTAACGCATATACATATCTCATCATATGTACTATAGTATTTCAAAGAGCATCAACCCAAACTATCAACTCTAAACTATAGTATCTCAAAGACTATGTTTGTTCTTAACTTTTTTTTTATTACGCTTCATACCTTTTTTGTAGGTTTTATGTTGCAATGTGCTTCTTTTTTATGCTTTTATGAGGGTGTATGATGCGGATTTATGGATGACATATTTATTTACATCGGATCTTGCATTTTAAAGGTTATTGTGATGACAAGTTTATGGGAAATATGCTATATATAGATTTATGGGATGTATGATGTATTTGTCATTCATGAAATGCATGATTTTTGTTATTTATTTGATTAAGTTTAATTTCATGAATCTTTGGATAAGAAAACGCCAATCAGTGGAACTTGATTCAATTTGTTTCGCATTTCACAAATTGGATTGGGTTGGATTGATGATGTATTTGGATTGGATTTGATTGTGATTTTTCAATTAGCAATAATTGGATCGAATTGCGGATTAACCCTAATTGGACTTGATCCAATCCGTGTGCATCCCTAATTGTCATTATTTGTATCTATCTCAAAGTTTGTGTTGTGAAGCATTTGGATAATTATCACATGGGGATAATGTTGTTGAAGATGTTAAATCTGGGAAGTTAGAGCTACAATCATTACCTAAAAATTGGTTAGTTAAAGTTGTTAAAGAGTGTTCGATAATAGAAATTAAATCACAACAACTGCATCTTTGATAATAGAAATTAAATCACATTTATTGCAACAAAGTATATCAAAAGACAATTAATTAAATTAGAGCATCGTGATAACTAAATTACAACTATGTTTGTTACAACATAAGGTAAATCTTGTTAAGACATAAAGTCCCTAGATGTTGCCATTGTGTGTCACACCTTATATGACTTTTTCAAGGACATACATTGTATCACTAATGGTCTATTCAGTTATTTAATTGTATAGCTTTGCCTAATATATCGCCATGTAGGCACGGATAATATATGCACAACTCACCAAGATCTTTATATATAACAAAAATACTCTCCCAGTATCTCGTGAATCTACATAGAATGACAAGCATCTATGAGACAAAGAAAGTAGGTTGATGCTTTGATTGCGTATTTCAAATGGGATAAAAGATAAGGAAACTCGAGATTCAAGCAATCAATTCTTTCCTAAGTGAAAAAAATGAAAGAAAGATATTGGGCAAATTCATTGAAGGCAATGAAGATAGAAATGAATGTATCTTAAGCCTTCTTTATAAATAGGAGTGTTATCACAAATGCAAAGCAACTTTTGAGAAATCAATTTTCATTGCATTCAATGTGAGATAAGAGAGAATATTCTCTTTAGTTATACACACACTAGGCTAAGGGCACTTAGCCGAAACACCAAGGGGATTTCGGACACCAAGGAGACTTGGGATTTCATGTAAGTGCAAAGTGTAAGGGGGAGTGATTAGTGTGATAAAATTTGGTGAAGGATCACTAGCAAGGTGAGGGATCACTAGTTAGGAGTTCTCTGTAAATCTATAACCATCTTTCTTACTTAATACATTTTACACCTAGGCATGGCCCCGCAGACGTAGGACAGGAGGTTCGAACGGCGTAAACAATTCTCGTGTGTCATTTATTTACTGCAATTTATCTTTATTTGTTGCATTTGTGTAATGGTCCAAATCAATTAAATTAGAATTAGTGTTAATCCCGTCGTAATTCGGGCGTTATGTGGATAACTCGGTTGACTAAGACACGAGAATCGAGGAAATATGTTATATATGGATGGTGGTTGTGTATATGTGGTGTTTTAAAAAATTATTATTATATTGCACCACATGTGTGTATGTTACTATCGGGCGAGTTTGTGTTTTGGGTGTTTTCCTTGAAAGGCATGTCAACGCGAGTGTCGGATAGGCGAACTACGAATACACTAAAAAACTAGACTAATCCTGGGTAATGAACCATAGGCCAAGTAAAATTCAATTAAAACAATAGGTTATGACATACCTCGAATTGGGTGCTGAGACGCGAGGCGTCGAGTGCCTAGTACTCGAGGGTTAGTGGGGATCACAAAATTTGTCAATTTGATGAATAAAAATACTAACTATATATATTATAATGGGCCTAAGCTAATGTAATTGAATCAAATAAATCAATGTCTATAGTTTGGTTATTTAAATTAGAAACTATGATATTGTCCTAGAGATACGTGTTGACACATCTAGGAACCATGTGAGTAGCAAATTAATGTCACTTTTATTGGGTTAGTAGGAGGTAGTGGGATACATGTCAAGGTTTGGATCATTAGATGAGCTTCGAAATACGTAAATACATGAAGATCAATTGCTATGAATCAATATTACCTTAATATATAAGATCAACACATGCAAGGAAACTATTTCATTTTTAACTTATTAATCAAGAGAACTTGCTAAAGAAGAAGAAGGTTGATGGAAAGAATGAATCCATAGAATATTGGTGAGAATTTCTCAAGCTAGGTGGTACATCAACTAGGTACATATCTATTTACGTCAAATTAAAATCATTTTTGGTTTCAGCTAATTCTAGATGGTAGATGAGTGAATATTTGCAATTGGCGTATATATTTGGATTCCTCATTTGAAGCTGATAATCCAACTATATTGAAGTTCTTAATTTGGATTTGAAATCATAAAGATATGAATTTTTGAAGTTGCAATACCAAAACTAGAATTTTGCATGTCATATTAGGAATTAGCCTATGTAATGTGGTCATAACTTGCTCATTTTAGATCCAAATCAATCCAAACTGGTGGCATTTGAAATCTTACTCAAAGGGTAACAACGTTTCTTAACTAAAGATGTTTTAATTCAATTGCTTTAATATCCAAAAGTGCTCTATTAATAGGTGCTGGAACTCAAAAGAAAAGTTTTGAAACTAAACTTGTTAAAGGCATAACTCCCTAACTACTTATCTAAATGAGCTGATATTTTAATATGTTGTTTCGGGGTATGTTTTCTACCTTGTGATCAGAAATCACCATTTTTGGAAATATAGATTGAGAGAAATAGATTTTCTAAGTCTGCAGGTTGGATTAGGTTCCAATTAGAGCTATGTTTAGTAGAGTCATGATATCTCTTTCGTTTTAAATCAGAATTTTGCTAACTAAACCTTTTCAAAAAGTTAAGATAAGGTTTAACGATCTTTTTATGGTGGAAGATTTCGAGATTTGGACCATTTAATGCCTAAAAGTGTGTTGTAACATAAGACTGAAATTGAGACTTAATTTAGTCTTTAAGGTTGATTTGGGAAGATCAATTTGAAACATATTCAACCAATTTGAATACATAATAAATACATTTAACTGACTTCAGGAACTTCGGGGATCATAGCTTGGGTATCGGGGAGCTAGTTAGGTTGAATAGAGGAGTCCGGGGAAGTCGGAGCGCGGATTGAGGTGCGTAAACCCATTGGAATGCCTCACATAATTCATGTTTTGATTTATCGATTTCGTTTTTCATGTATGACTATTGGTGGACACACATGGGGATTTCAATCCTATTTCGGTGTGTGTACATATTGGTTGTGGCTAAATCGCATGCACAAGTTACTTGTGATAATACTCGTGTCGATGGCAGTAGAATATATCTACGAATGGCAGGAGGGATTAGGGTGGTCATGATGTGTAATAGTGTCCTGAATGGACCATGTCGTTTATTAAAGTTGGGGTTTAGCCACTATAAGCTTGTAAGTATATACGTGTTTCCTATTCGATTTATCGATTATCAACTAGTGTAGGTTAGGGTTTTCTCGTGATTATACGGATGTTTACCGATTAATGCTTTATTTCAAAACTTGTTTAATTGGTATATGTTGTTTATTTATTTCACGCTACTAGTTTTGCTTGTCGTGTACTGCTTACATTTATGGGAATATAACGTACTGTTGTCAAGTGTTATATTTGCATGTCTCTTAGTTTATCAGTTTTATTTCATTAATATTGTTTGGGCTTTTCTTCGAATTTTACTCACTAGAGTCATCACTGTATTTATTGGGTGACTGAGTGCAGATCCTTCGACGAGCAAAGGTAAAAGTAAGGAGGTACTGGGCGACTACCTCTGAGATTATGGAGCCATGCTCGTGTGTGATATCAATATGTATTTATTTTACGTTTGTTGTGTTTTAGGAACCATAGAACATTGATTACATGTATATGGAACTTTTTTATACTTAACTCGCCTTGATATATACATGGTATCTTTTACCGGTTTTTCACTACTTATGATTGTTTAATATTGTATAACTTACTTAAATTAAAACTTTGGCTGTAAAGTTTTATTATAATTTGATAAATTGATTAACGGGCTAATGAAATCATTAATAATTATATGAAAATTAATTAGCTAAGTTAGGATTAAATGGAAAAGTGTAAGTAGCCAATGGAGAACAACGCGTGTCTAGCTTATTTTACTACATGAACATTATAATATAAAAGAGAATATTTCTTGAATTTAAGCTTAATGGAGGCTAACGTTCAGGAAATATCTGGTATAACTGTTATGTCTTATCCAGAAGAAATATACTCAGAATAATAGAGAATTTCTCTATATGATTATGATTTAATCTAAGAATGAAATTCTCAACTTTACCTTTTGGAATATAAAAGGCATATTAAAACGAATGTCGTCATAAATCAAATAATATAATGACATTCATAATGTGGCGTGATCGTTTTTGATTATCCATAATCTTCAATAATGTGAAAAATATTGTAAATTCGCATGGACATCCTTTATAAAACCTTATTTTTTATTAGCTGGTGATTATCTCATAGCAAATCAATATGAGACTTATATTTATTTAACTCTTCATTAATCACATTATAAGATGTCTTGAGCCCCTAATTGGCCTAATAGGGGATTTATTTATAACATATCTTGATAATTGTCACTTTATTCAAGCAACTTTCCCCCATTAGGGAGAGATATAAGCCAATTCAAAAAAATAATGACATGAGATTTCCTGAAACACATCAAATGTGTTGCATTGTGATCCATGTATAAATTTAATATGAACTTGAAGTTCAAAGGATCATTGATTAGTAACAAGATGCAATTGTTAATATAAAAGAGTGACAAAATCATATGTTCAATATATAGGTTCATATAGAAAATGATGTCCGCGTGCAATAAAATGTACAAGAATCACCAAATGCTTAAGGTGTAAACTACCGGATATTGTATTTTAAAATTATTTGCAATGATTTGTTGCAATGTAATATATGATGTCTCGCTCATGTGAACATGAGGTGAAGAATAAAAATGAGTTATTGATTAGTGCATTGCACACTTTTTCCTAAAGCAATGATTTTATCTCGTTGAAGCAAGGTAATGAAGCAATCCTAACAATATCAATACTCCATATCAAAAACGATAAGTCACTACAAAAAAAAGAAAATCGAAACAGAATTTTTCGTTTCGATTTCTGAAAATTCAAATCTCGATTGGAATCGAGAAACGCGAACAGAGTCTCTGAAACGTCGTCGCTGATACGATCGAAACGGAAAAGCGGATTCGTTTCTCGATTAGAGACGGAATAGAGATTTTGAAAATATCCGTTTTTGTAATTAGAGGCGGTTTTAGACTAAATTAGAAGCGATCGATTGAGACGTAACAGAAATGGAATTTATTTGAAATGGTACTTTTGTAATTGCATTCCGTGCTCGATTCGTTCTTCGATTAGCAACTAAATGAATTTGAATTAATAAATTTATGAATTCTCGTCTCGATTCCGTTTCTAATCGGCTAATCTTAATCGAGATCTAGATCGAGACGGAATGCAAATAAAGTAGTCTCGATTCGTCTCTAATTAGAAACGGAATCGAGACTGATTATTCCGCTTTACGATTGCCTCTGATCCGTTTGTGATTGATCGAGAAATATTTACGGAAAATTAGAGACGGAATAGCAACGGAAAATTTGAATTCGTTGCTAATAAATCTCTAATTTTCTGTTTTGTTTAAATATGGCACAGATATACACATAATCCAATTGATTCTCCAACCTAAAAAATCAAAATACAACCGATATGACATACTCCATCTTTGCACCCCCTCCAACAACTCAAAAGGGGGTGCTAACATCCCACAAAGAAGCCAAATTGCGCATCCATACATCGACAATATATATCAACAAAAATTCAAAAGAGAAAGAAAAAATGTGAAACTCAAAGTTAGCCAAAAAATTTATATATCCACGAAAAATTGTCATGTATTACAAAAGCTCCGAATTTGGAAGTATACACAAAAACCACCAATCCTATCGTTCAACAAGCAAAAAAAAAGAACACTCATAAAAGGTCCAAAATTTGGAAGTATACACAAAAAGTGACTTCATCTAATAACTAAAACGCAGCTTTGAAGCATTTCACGAATCTCCATGATCGAGGGAAACAACCGTATTATACTTTTTTTGTACATTGGAGCGAATGAGAAAAATGGTGGATTTGAAGAAACATAGAAATTACAAATAATCATACATAACAAGTCGGAAACAACCTAATTATAATTTCTTTACGATTGAGTTTGCTTTGGTCTTTTGTCAATTATGCACATATGTAGGTAGAGAGAGTACTTAGGTAGGTAATAAGGAACATGAAAGAGGATAATGGTGAAGTTTGCAAGAATGCTAAAAGGAAAAAACTAAAAGTTCAAGACAAACTTCCATCAATGCAACATTCACATGCATCAAATTTGATCCCCGAACTCAAATTTCATCCCATCTAAAAATGCTATGTGCTCCAAAACAAACCAGACCATGTGTTCCTACTTAAAAAAAAAATTCCGGTGACATTCAAGAAATGCGGTGAAGAAAAGAAATAAACCATACAATGAGGAATAAGAAAGCTTCCAAAAAATACATGAACATCAAGCAAATGCGTTCAAGGACTTGAAGTTTTGTTGTTGTTGTGAGTTTGGGGTCAATGTTGCTATTTTCCTACGCATAGGAGATGGCGAACAATGTATCTATAAGATGCACTTATCATGTAAGTTGAGTTGGATTATTTATCAAGCTTTGAAAGGCTTGCATTTCAACATGCATATGATAAGTAATGGTGAAGTGCAAGAATGGTAAAAGGGAAAAACTAAAAGGATGGCACAAACCTATCATGTAAGTATGATTGTAGAACTCATCCTCTCACCCCATCTAAAACTCAAATTGTTGTGTGCTCCAAAGGTGACCAATGTGTTCCTACTCAAAAAAAAAAAAAAAAAACCAGCTGGGATTCAAGAAAAGCGATGAAGAAACGAGAAAACCATACAATGTTGAATGAGAATGCTTCAAAAAAACATGAACATCAAGCAAATGCGGTGGACTGAAGTTTTAAGTGTCAATGTTGCTATTTTCCTACGCATAGGAGATGGCGAACAATGTTTCTATAAGATGGACCTATCATGTAAGTTGAGTTGGATTATTTATCAAGCTTTGAAAGGCTTGGAAGTCAACGTGCATATGATAAGTAATGGTGAAGTGCAAGAATGCTAAGAATTTAAAACGTAGTGTGAATAGAACAAGCAATGGTTTACTCATACAGTCCTCAAACATAGACCATTTCCACAATGAGCAAATCTCTCTCATTTTTGTGTTCAAATACCATGTTATTCATCTCTTTCCAAATCAAACCATATAGATCTATAACTTAAAAACAATCTACTTGTCCCAATCCATTTGGAAACATATAATTTGGAAACATACAATTTTGCATTTCTAAAAGCTTCCATACATAAAGGAGCTAATAACAATGACCTCCCTATTGTGTAAATCGACACTTGATTTTGGATATCATGGTTCTACGTAGAGAATTAACATATTGGCACCTTTGCTAAAGTGCCTTTAAGCGATCTTTAAGTGATTTCGAGCGAAGTGTGAGCAACCACAACTCATGGAATACTAGACACACATATTGAAGGTCACACTGATGCTCTAATTTAACAAGATATTCAAAGCTTGATCAAACATAAATCTAGCTAAGAATGCAATTTCACCAAAGAGCAAGAATCTCCTGGATGCATGTCATAGGCCATAAAAAATTCTACACATCGACCAATGAAAATTCTAATGCAAGAATGGACAAAAACCAAAATAGAGGAGTAACTCTTACAAGTACAAACTGTAAACACACGCTCCACTAGATGAATCGATCGGGAAAATGCAAATTGCGCACTCCCTATCACGACCACAAAGAGCATCCTGGTTTTGAAGCCAATGCGAAATGCGAGACATTGCATCGGAATGGTGTCTTGATTTCCTCGGGTAAATAAATCTCCTCAACATCCGTGCTTCAACCCCAGGTTCTTCAATCTCTCAAGTACCTTATAACCAAAGAAAGCTAAAACAAAACACCATCAGGGTGTGAAGACAATCAAGTGATAGGTTTGCACTGTGGCAACAACATAGGAAACAATATGAATCAGGTGAGAGCTGTAACCTTTTGTCCTACTTAAAAGCCCATGTAGGGAAATTAAACCGAAAACCAGAAACAACTATATCTTTACTTGCTCTCTTGTCCATGTCTTGCAAATGTTGCCCATGTATAGAGTATATGTTCCATCCTTCAAATCAATAGAAGGACCTTCCTTGCTTGCTCAGAGTAGCATACCTGATAAATGCAAATCCCTTGCTTTTCCGAGAGAGAAAAAGGCGAGGAAGAAAATATAGATATGTACATGATAATAGAAGAAAAGAACCAAGACATAAGAGCAATCTTCTCTTTTTTACTAAATGTTCGATTGTCTATCACTTTGTTTATTGATTAAATGACATACCCAGCTCAACTACTTGAATTATAATGTGCACTTATTTGAGCAATGAACATTTAGTAAGGTTATTACACCAACCAAATGGGTGTGCCCAATGGTTTGGTATGTGGCATTGTTGGAAGAGGGTGAAAGTTTGAGTCCCATAGAGGCAAGAAAAGTTAGTTTTTTCTTTTAAAATAAAAAGTAAGGTAATAGGTTGGTCCAAATTCTAGGCTCTCCAATATCTTGGAGTGTATCCATGTGCGGCTCCTAGTTTTTGATAGAATGGAACCTAGTGGTTGTTAACTAGAGATTGCAAGTTTAATCGAGTAAGAGTTGGCCCAAATTAGTACGGGTGGTTGGCACAAGATACCAAATCAACAGACGTCCTATAAGAAAAAAAATTTAAGTTTCAATTACTTCTATTGTGCTTGTCTATTCTATTTTATTAGTTCTTCTTAGCATTCAAGAAATGTATCAAACTTTACTCATCTTCTCTCAATGATGTGAGTAGACAGAGAATGCTATATTTATAGATGATAACAATCGAGTGATGTACCAAACAGACACGTGCCGTCTCATTGAACTTAGAGTCTAGAACATTCACTCCAACTGATCCTAACTAATCTCATTTACACAAAAGTACAACATACTCACAAAGACACTACATTGTACACTAACATTACACTATATCCTCAATGACTCATGCTTACAAGCTTCTGTTAAGACTTCCACACATGAACTGAAACAAAAATCGAGTTGAAACTTGAACACTCATGTGTTGCCTCAAGAAAAAGAATGGCAAGGCATCATTTGATCCTAGGCAAATTACCTAGGCGATGCCTATGCAACAAGAACAACATTTATAAGAGTCTTTAAACAATCAATATTATTCATTATAAGCGTGCTATAAGACAGATAATCGCATAATTACAACTTCAAATGATGGGTGGGTGCATGGATCAAACTCGACAACAACGAAGCAAACTTGATTCATTGTGCTTGATAGTGTTCTTTCAAAATCCTTAAAAATCTTTTTCTAAATAATGCATCCAAGCTATCTTAGGACTAATCGTATACCACCTAATTTCTTCAATAATGCAACTAGTTTAAACTTTTCTTCTAGAGGTTTGACCATGAAAAGACACTTTGCACTTCTCTAAGTAATGCACTTGGAACTCTAAGAAACCATGTATTGATTAGATAAAGAGAACAATCAGTGCCATCAATCATCACCTTCTTTTGGTCGATCCTCTTCACCCACATTTATCTATATCGCCATCTTTTCCTCAAATCATCTACTAAAGATTCTGATCATAATAAACTAATGTTTGAAACAAACTAAACCACCATTAATATGTAAATCAAGTAACTTAAAAGAGTCTACACGACAAACTATTGAAAGGAAGTGATTAAATCCGCTAAAATAGAATAGCCGAAGAGAAGATTCACCTCGATAAGCACCTAAGCCATCACACAAGGCTTAAAGCCTCCTGTAACCCCAATGAGTCAGCTCTTGGTTTAATATAAAAGAGTGACAAAATCATATGTTCCAGCGTTATAGGTTCATATAGAAAATGAAGTCCGCGTGCAATAAAATGTACAAGAATCACCAAATGCTTAAGGTGTAAACTATCGGATATTGTATTTTAAAATTATTTGCGATGATTTGTTGCAATGTAATATATGATGTCTCGCTCATGTGAACATAAGGTGAAGAATAAAAATGAGTTATTGATTAGTGCATTGCACACTTTTTCCCTAAGCAATGATTTTATCTCGTCGAGTTTTCCTAGCAAGGTTTTTAATGAAGCAATCCTAACAATATCAATACTCCATATCAAAATTGATAAGCGTATTATACTTTTTTTTTCCTTTGCTAAGGTTTTATTCCACTAGGTTTTCTTAGCAAGGTTTTTAATGAGCCAATTCTATCAATGTCATACTATATATCAACATTGATGAGAACGATGTAGTCTTTTTCATTTGCTGGATTTTTGGGGTTTTTCCTAGTAAATATTTTAATGAGGCATATTCTCTTAGCAAGTGCAATATAAGGGGAAGTGTTGTAAATGTAAAAGCTTCCTATCCATATTCCTTAAATTATATAACACTCAATTCATGTGTTGTAATTACATGTACTTAAGCTTATTAGTTCTTGTAGTTACAAGTAAAGTGTAACTTGTGACCTCCGACCTTCTAGTCATTATAATTAAAGGTCTATATAAAGAGGTCTATCTATGTAATATGACACACCATGTCAGAATGAAAAGTTCTCTCATTTCTCCCTATCTCTTTTGTTGTTATCTTTCTAGTTCATTATCTATACTTCCCTAGCTTTGTTTAAAGTTATTTTACAACACTAATTCATTTTTGAGCAGTATGTGGAATTAACTAATTTGGTTGCATCTATTTTACAAATCACAAAAAGTAGTTATTAGGTTACCAATATGTTTTTTTTTTGTAGATCTAGGGGTGGGCAACCACCAAACCGCGACCAAACCAAGAGTTTACGGTTTGGTCATTTTGCAAACCGTAACCAAATTGCGAACCACCAAAATCACAACCAAACCGAACCGCAGCTTACGCGGTTTGGTCGGTTTGGTTTCGCGGTTTTCATGCGACCCATTTTCAAAAAAAAAAAAAAAAAACAATCATACATATTACAACTATATATCATAAAGTCCATACATGTTTAATGTTCAATTCCATACATGTTTAATGCCAACTAAGGACTTCAAATTCAATATTTCCTCCACAAGATATGGACTTCACTAAGATGGACAAATCTAGAAACATCAATAAGACTTTTAATTAATACTTATATTAAGAATTGATTTGGAAAATCTAGTTCAATATTACGATTTCAATACTTTTTCATGCTAAGGAATTGTAACGGCCTCAAAATTTGACTTGTGTCACGTGTCAAGTCAAGGTCATATGTGGGACTCACTCGTCGAAATACGTATATCCGAATCCAATTTGGGATGATAATGCTAATTATGCGAAGAATTCGGTGAGTCGAAACACGAACGGGGACGCGCCTCGAGTCGCGTGGCGACGAGGGATACGCCTCGTGATGCGTGTAGCGCGAGTAGTGAGATTTTGAAATGAGGCGGGTTGGTGCCACGAGATGCGCGCTGCTCGGTTGTTGAGTTTGCCTCGAGATGCGCATTGCACGAATCTCGAGGACACTTTTGATTTGAAATTAAAAAAAAAAAATGTATATAATATATATATAATATACATATACATATATATATAATATACATATATATATATAAAAGGGAAACGAATAAGAATGGAAAAAGAAAAAGAGAGCGAAGAGAGAAGAGAAGGAAAGAAAAAAAAAAAGAGTGATCGGGAGAAGAGGAAGAGAGGGACAACAGAGAGGGGTGAAGGGCGGTGGCTCGGAAGCTCGCGAGGCGGCGATCGCGCAGAAACCCGGCTAAATCGGCGCCGAAGCCTCGGACAAAGACACGCGGAGGCGTGGAGCGGCGGCCAGCGCAGAAGCGCGGTCGCGGCACGACGCGAGAGAGAGCCAAAGACGGCGGATGGCGGACGGTGGCCGGCGTGCGAATGAAAGCGCGAAGCGAGTTCGAATCGGCGGCGGCGCGCCGGACCAGAAGGTGCGAAAGCGAACAAGCAAATGACTTCGGCCGGTGGCGAGTGCGGCTTGACTAGCAACTCGCGGCGACAGCCGGCAGACGGCACGAAACGCCGGCGAGGTGGCGATGACGCCCGCGCGCCTCGGCGAGCGAGCGCGGTGCGGATGACGAGCAGCGCGTGCGCGGCGGCAAGCTGCAGCAGCGACAATGCGAGCGAGGATGCGATGGCGCGTTGGAGGTGAGGTTTATTTCACATAATTTCAGTTTGATGTGAATAATTTGAAATAAAATAGGCTTAAACTGTCTAAATGGACACCAGGGACTTATGAGTCGGGTGTCGGGTGCGCAAATCGAGGCGTGAGCGGGGCGTCTTGATGGTGATTTACGAATTTCGAGGTAAGTAAAACCAGTTAGAAAATGTACGGTAGTTCATTGAGCTTGCATGTTTGATTGATGTTGAATCATGTCATTTTCTTGGAATTCTCACTCTTATGAGTGTCCGAGGGCCAAGTGAGTCATATTCGTATCTCTAATTGGAGTGGTTTTCGGCTCGCAACCGGGGCCATGACCTCGAGTCACAGTATTCGGAATGAGATGTGCTTTATCCGGGGCGCCGTTGATATCCCTCATTCGCGACATTCTAGGTACGGCGATGCCGCATCCCATGACCGAGTCTGTTTGGCGTTGCCGCGACTCTGCGACCCCGACCCTGTGGCACCCGCATTCGATGGTCTTAGACTACTTGGGCACCTCTCTATATTGTTTCCTTTGACACTCATTCTCGTGGTACTTTAATTGTTTTACAGTCTCATTATCATGCATTCCGTATAGTTTTCTTTTTATCTGCATGACTTTTAGATTGTTTCTTTTTATCTTGAATTACTGTTTATATTCTACTGGATTTTACTTACCTGGGCTCGTCAATCTCGTGTTTGACTGAGCGCAGAGCCGCAGACGAATAGCAGAGGGAAAACTTCATAGTTAGGTGAATATTTTTTGTATATCTTGTATTTACTCTCCTCTTATGATTACATTTTTACTGGGTTCCACAATTAGGTTGCCTAACTTTTTACATTATTGTTGAGTTATGTAATTCATTTAGAAATTGCTTCCGCTAAATTGTAAATCTTGAAAAATACTAATAACTCAACTTAAAACTTTTGAATTTACTTGTAATGATGGATTGGAAGGCTGACTAGGCCTGCGTTGACCTTGCGAGACTGGCTCGGGGGTCCACGTGGGTTTAGGTAGGGCGGTGCCCAATTCGTGAAAAAATTGGGGCCGTCACAGTTGGTATCAGAGCCTAAATTTTTAGGTTTAGCTCTTAATTAACCCACAACCAGCATAACACATAAACCAACGAAAGTTAGGAACCCTGAACTTAGAGTGGAGCCCTAAGATCCTGACTTAAGTCTTCGTTGGGAAGTGAGGAGAGTTGGGGAAATTAAAATTTGAACTATACTTGATATTTGATGTGTTGTATTATACTACTATCGATAGATATACGATATTCACTCTTGTGTATCACGTGAGGTTCGGCCCATTTTAGACAAGTTTTGTTTTTGGTTTTCCTAGGTTTTAAACTCTTGTGTATCACGTGAGGTTTTGCCCATTATTGATGTATGAGTCTCACTTGCTTAAGACATTTTGAACATTTGCGTGGATGATTCGATCTTGGAAGATAGTGTAGAAATTGAGGATTTCTACTTGATATATTTATTGGTGGATGGTGAACTAGATAGACATAATTTCTCCCTTGGTAAAAACACCCTATATGTTTGATTAAATGTTTAAAAGAAAGGTTGTTTTCATATCAATTAGAAATAGAAATGATGCGGTCAAGGAAGTTTAGTGGTTCTAGTGGGTTTGAGTTATTTTAAAAGTACTCGATGGAGTCTAATGAACTGAAAATGATAAAGTTCAAATTATAGTTCTTGATGTGGCAAGCATTGGTGAGGCTTGAACATGAGAATCTAGTTTATGGATCAACATATTGGGGTTGCACATTAAGTATTCGATGAAATGCCCGCAAGGAATTCTAACTTGTTTCATTGAAGTCTTCTAGTATAGATAAATGTCCATTCTTAGGGAGACATGTGTTATAAAAAGGTGAACACCCTTAAATTCGATTTAAGTGGACCGTTATGTGCATTATAAAGGCATTATGAGTAAGCTTGAGTTCAAGACTTGCTCGATCATTTAGCTACCTTATAAATAAATTTGGGTGCGTATTAACAACTCTTCACCTTTCTTACTAAACTTTTGTTTCCTCAAAGTTTAGCCTAATGCTAATGAGGGACAAATAGCATGGTTCTCATAGAATTTGAGTTACAAGGGAGGTTGACAAACTTGAACTTAGATTATTATGAGTGAATGTTGTAATTTATTCTCTAGAAATTTTTACAGTTATATTTTACTCATTTATGCCATTTTCTATTGAGGCTTTAAAAAAAATGACAACAAATGTAAAACTAGAATTTAGTTAGTTCAATTGATAAATTGAAATAAATAGCATTATTGGTTTGGTGAAGCCAATGGAAAATGAAACAATTCATTTCGAGTAAAATGAGATAATTAGGACTTTTAAGGTTTTCAATTCGAAACTTTGATATTACAAATGGTATGGTTTCCAATTGAAACATAAAATGTCATTTAGGACTCAAACAAACTTGTGAATTGGTTTTCAAGCCATTTAGAGGAATTTTGATTTTGTTTAGGACTTAAAAGTTTATTACTGAAATTGAGGATTTCCTATAGTATTAAGACTTGAAATGGAAGTTTGAGTCTCTAAATGATTTTAAATTGGTAATATGGAGACAATTGAATAACTTTGAGTCTACTTGGGACTTGAAATCAATGTTATGGAATTTATAGAGCTTTTGGAGTTTTAAAATGCTAGAACACCGATTGGATTTGAGGAAAATGGAAAATACTAGAATGACAACAATACTTTAAGTGACACACCTGTTCACTTAAATGAGGCTGCGATTATGATCTCGTCTTTGCTTGATAATCCTTTATTAGGACTTTGAGATTGTGCCGACAACAAAGAAAGAAAGTGTTTAGGAGTTATATCTCCATCTCCACTTGTGCACTTTGACGAGTGAAGTCAGAAAGTCTCTAAGAAGAGATATGGACATGTCTCTTACGATTTAAAAACTCTCTTGAAGAGCAACTGTTGTTGCAGCCATGATTGTTGAGTGGAGAGTTTGGTTTTGGTCATTTGATCATATCGAGCATATTGCCACAATGAGGTCAGCATCACAATCATAATGTAATTATGTCTTGGATAATAGTGCCTTGCTGGATAAACCTTTAACCCTAAATACTTGATTATTTCTTGTCTGAAAAATGAACAAGATGGGTTTGAACATCAATTTTTTTCATGTTAGAAGATCATTTTTCGACAATTATGTTTTGCAAAAAAAAGGGTGAAGTGACATGATAAAATTTGGGATGTGTAGAATAAAAAAATAAAAATAAAAATAAAAATTTAAGAGTGAGTTAATGCAGACTCTAAGGGAGCAGAGTGTTGAGATGACTTGAGAGCTAACGATTACATCATGAACGGACTCCTTTAGCTTTGACGAAAGCTTTGGAGTAGTACTGTTGGATCAGAAGCCCAAGTAACTCCACTTTAGTGACTCTATACATTTATAGTCTCAGGGTTGGTGAAGTCGACCACCACCTTTAGGGACTTATAAATGAATTAAGTGTTACGAACTGAGGTAGAGTCCGCGAATCATTCTAACATTTAGTGAGTACCTAAGTATAAATCCTACGAGATTATAAATCTTAAGATTCTTACATATTTAGAATTGATGGAGATATGCCAGTAAGCATACTTAAGGGAATTCCCGTGCGAGTAGTGCATGTTGAAAAGAACGAGCATATTTGAATAGAGTGAAAAAGTAATTGGACGTTGTAAAATTACTAAGATTTGCAATTCACCTATGAAGAGAAAAAAAAGGTGTGTTCAAAGTTGCTAAGAGAAGAGTAACACTTGATCTTATATGGTATATTTGTGGTGTTGTAATATACTATATACGATATCAGTTAACTATACCCTGATTCGAGGATTCGTTGTTATGGAAAATGCGATTACGTTTCAGATCGGGTCTAGGAATGATCGTGGGGCTGCAGGTTCGCGTTTTGCGAGTGCAGAGGAGCTGCATGCTCTGTCAGATAGAATTGTATCGCAAGGCCAATAACTGCAGGAGATTCTTCGACTGTTAAGGGCACAAACTACACCGTCTCCATTTACATCAGCAGCGCTAGTTATTCAGGTTAGGTATGTTTTTACAGTTCACAACCCACCCGAAACATCTCCAGTTCAGGCAGGGCCTATAGTGGCCGAGGAGGCACATGTTCAGGTTAATCTCGTATTTCATACATTTGAGACACTACTTGAGGATATGCTGAGCACGCCGACTTATACGGGTGTTAGGGCTACAGCTGAGGCGAGGTAGACTCGCACGTTTCGGATGCATTTTCCGGTGAAGTTGCATGGGGGTACGTTGAGGCGACATATATACGGTCAAGTAAAGATACAATACCAGCACAAATGCGGCGAGTATATCAACTCCACTGGTCGGCGAGGTCGATGTCTGGTGGTGTACTACGGAGGTGTCGATGGGAAACGGTCTGTACCTGAATAGTATTGAGTTTCAGACCATTTAACAGAGGATTGGGGAGTCGGTTGCAATACATGGATACCTATATGCGCGTGATGAGGTATAATGGGGGTGCGGCTGAGATGGACACTGACCAAGTGTACTACGTTATACAAGGTTTCCTAGAATTTATTAGTTATGTTAGGAGACGACGGCTTTGAGCACAGTACATGAGGCTTAAGCGAGGGCTATGGCTGGCGAGAGCTTCGGGAGCACACGCACCGGAGTACCGGTCGCATATCGACATCGTCAAACTCGGTGCGAGGGTCTGGAGATGATCATAGGAACACAAAGGTTAGACGGTCGTGGCAGATATATCAACCTCAGAGCGTATTGTGTTTCCACCATATGCGACGTATATGGCGCCAATGTTAAATGGTCCAGCGTAGAGTTACGCTAGTGCACTACAGTAGCCAGCACTGTCAGATCCTCAACATCAATACCATTAGAGGGTTGATGGCAGAGGTAATGGTCGAATACAGTGTCAGAATTTCGGTCGAGTGCAGAGATAGGGACAGAGGTTTAGTCAGGCTCGAGTACAGGGATAAGGACAACATGTTCCACACGGATCGAGATTTCAACGTATCTATATGGGCGTATGGACGCCAGGTATAGCAGAGCAAGAAACATATGCATGCTATTGTCACGTCAGGTCCGACTACTATCCATCGTAACCTGATAGAGTACGAGTTGGGTTGAAATTTCACTCGATGAGAGAGCTTGATTTACATTCTCGCGGACATACTGTGGATATGAATATGTTATTGACGGTGGATCATTGAACTAAAATGTTCATTTGTATTCCAATATATGTTGCGAAGATGTTGCCCTGGCATATATTGATGGGAAGAGACAGATGGTGTGTTCTTTGCTTGGAGGTCGCGGAGGAGCCCGGCTCGTCACGGGGAGCTCAGCTTGTCGAGGAGGAGCCCGCCCTACAGAGTAAGATGGCGGTATGGCCTTGGGTGAGTATGGCCTTGGCGTGTATGGCCTTGGGTCTTCATTCATAACACCATTGTCTTGTGCGATTTGTTTCAATTTTGAGGAAAAATTCTAATTCGTCGGGAAGACCGTAACGGCCTCAAAATTTGACTTGTGCCACGTGTCAAGTCAAGGTCATATGTGGGACTCACTCGTCGAAATACGTATATCCGAATCCAATTTGGGATGATAATGCTAATTATGCGAAGAATTCGGTGAGCCGAAACACGAACGGGGACGCGCCTCAAGTCGCGTGGCGACGAGGGATACGCCTCGTGATGCGTGTAGCGCGAGTAGTGAGATTTTGAAATGAGGCGGGTTGGTGCCACGAGATGCGCGCTGCTCGGTTTTTGAGTTTGCCTCGAGATGCGCATTGCACGAATCTCGATGACACTTTTGATTTGAAATTAAAAAAAATGTATATAATATATATATATAATATACATATATATATATATATATATAAAAGGAAACGAATAAGAATGGAAAAAGAAAAAGAGAACAGAAGAGAAGAGAAGGAAAGAAAAAAAAAAGAGTGATCGGGAGAAGAGGAAGAGAGGGACGGCAGAGAGAGGTGAAGGGCGGTGGCTTCGGGAAGCCTGAGATGCGGCGATCGTGCTGAAGCCCGGCGAGATCGGCGGCCAGCCTCGGACAAAGACGACGCGAGCAACCGCCCAAGCACGGGGGTCGCAAAGACGACTCGAGAGCGCGCTGCCACGGCGCGGTAACGTCGGCGAGGTGGCGGATGCTCGCGCGCGCGCCGCTCGGCGAGCGGCGCGCGGCGACGAGCGCGCGGTGCGCGACGCAGCTGCGCGGCAGCAATGCAATGACGGCGAGCGACGACGCGATGTCGCGCGATGTCGACCGGTCGGATGCGCGATTTCGACAAAATCGCGACGACGCGATGGAGGTGAGGTTTATTTCGCATAATTTCAGTTGATGTGAATAATTTGAAATAAAATAGGCTTAAATTGTCTAAATGGACACCAGGGACTTATAAGTCGGGTGTCGGGTGCGCAAATCGAGGCGTGAGCGGGGCGTCTTGATGGTGATTTACAAATTACGAGGTAAGTAAACCAATTAGAAAATGTACAGTAGTTCATTGAGCTTGCATGTTTGATTGATGTTGAATCATGTCATTTTCTTGGAATTCTCACTCTTATGAGTGTCCGAGGGTCAAGTGAGTCGTACTCGTGTCTCTGATTGGAGTGGTTGTCGGCTCGCAACCGGGGCCATGACCTCGAGTCACAGTATTCGGAATGAGATGTGCTTTATCCGGGGCGTTGTTGATATCCCTCATTCGCGACATTCTAGGTACGGCGATGTCGCATCCCATGACCGAGTCTGCTTGGCGTTGCCGCGACTCTGCGACCCCGACCCTGTGACACCCGCATTCGGTGGTCTTAGACTACTTGGGCACCTCTCTATATTGTTTTCTTTGACACTCATTCTCGTGGTACTTCCATTGTTTTACAGTCTCATTATCATGCATTCCGTATAGTTTTCTTTTTATCTGCATGACTTTTAGACTGTTTCTTTTTATCTTGAATTACTGTTTATATTCTACTGGATTTTACTTACTTGGGCTCGTCAATCTCGTGTTTGACTGAGTGCAGAGCTGCAGACGAATAGCAGAGGGAAAGTTTCATAGTTAGGTGAATATTTTTTGTATATCTTGTATTTACTCTCCTCTTATGATAACATTTTTACTGGGTTCCACAATTAGGTTGCCTAACTTTTTACATTATTATTGAGTTATGTAATTCATTTAGAAATTGCTTCCGCTAAATTGTAAATCTTGAAAAATACTAATAACTCAACTTAAAACTTTTGAATTTACTTGTAATGATGGATTGGAAGGCTGACTAGGCTTGCGTTGACCTTGCGAGACTGGCTCGGGGGTCAACGTGGGTTTAGGCCGGGCGGCGCCCAATTCGTGAAAAAATTGGGGCCGTCACAGGAATATTAATCTAAACGTTAGGGACATCATTAGATATGCTCAAAGCCTCAAAAAATTATGGTTTGACAAAAAGGGCATCCCTTTACCGCCTTATCTGCTTCAGCAGTTGAGGTACCGCAATCCCGACAATGGCGACGACGATAGGTGGTGCTCGGAGGCAACGGCGACGGGTGTTGGTCGCCCCCAAACCGCGACGGCGAGTCGGCGACAATGGAGGCGGGACTGGTGGGAGGAGGCGGCGGACGCAACAGTGGCAAGTTGGCGACAGTGGAAGCGGGGAAGGCGGGACCGATGAATGATGCGTCGCACCACGGCGGTGCGAGGCCGCGGTGTGAGGCGGCGGCGAGGCGGCGGTTCGCACGATGGATGGTGATGGCGGCGGCGGCGGCGGCGGTGAGACGGGGAGTGAAGAGGATGAAGGGCGGCGATGCGGCGGTGGTGAGACGGGCACTCCGCGACGGCAGTGAGACTATGAGAGTGTTCGAGAGAAGAGACAGGGAGTGATGAGTGAGAGAAGAGAGAGAGAGTGACGAGTGAGAGAAGAGAGAGGAGACGGCGAGCGACGAGCGAGCAGAAGAGAGAGGAGACGGCGAGTGACGAGTGAGAGAAGAGAGACGACTTCTTTTTTTTTGTTGTGTTTTAGGGTTTTGGACTTGTAAAGTTGTAACTTGTAAGTCTTATATATTAGTTATTTACCAAAATGTCATCGGTTTGGTGAAACCGCAGTTTTTCCCGATTATGCGGTTTTTACGTTTTTTAAATCGCGCCCAAATCGCGACTTTTAAAAATCAGATCAAACCATGCGGTTTACACGATTTGGACGGTTTTTTGAAAACCCCTGTCCACCCTAACTAATATGTATTTAAAATTAAAATGCAAAGCACGTGCCGCGAGTCACGGGCTTGCATATATGCCTAACGAACATGTAACCTTCAATGATGTGAGAGAAAATAAAGCGTGTGAGCCACGATTTGTCTCTCGGCGATATTAATATATTAATGATAGTAGACTACATATTTAAAAGCTTTATTATTCTTTGACTTTTTTTTTTTGTAATTTTCATGTTCATTTTTTAATGAGTGGTGGCTTCAATGATGTAGATGGTTTTCCTCTCATTAAATAAGACAGATCGATCGATCTGATTAGATTTGAGATTGATAAATAGTTCCTTTTGTGTAGGAGTTATTAGATTCGACATTAGTACAATAAGTTAAAAATTTAACTCTACATCTTCAGTTACGCTTGTGTGTAGACTTGCATCTGTGACTAATATTAGATCGATACTTTTATCGACTTTTTTATTGATTAAATAGTTTTTTCTCTTGCTGAAAGTTTTAAATTTTCTTCACTTGTTGAAAGTTTGATTTTTTTTTTTATAAGGTTAGCGCTTCTAAGCAAACGAATGAGGCTACTCATGTAATGACGTGATTTTTTCATACATATGCTATAGCTGGCCAAATGGTTCAATATATGAAGTCTATCTTGATAAGGTAGCATGTAATGACGTGATTTTTTCATACATATGCTATAGCTGACCAAATGGTTCAATATATGAAGTCAATATCTTGATAAGGTACCTATGATTGTACTAAATGACTTCAGTGTTAATGAAATATGAATACAATCTTTTCGTAAAAATTAGCAGACTACAATAATAACAATTATTATTATTTATGCACCTTTTTAATATATCTGTCAAATATATTAAAGGAGCGAATCTTGAATTTTGGAGTCGTAAACGAATTTACGTTTGCCCTTTCCCTTTTATTTTTCCGTTTCCTCCCATTTGGCAAGTCTCTCTTCCCGTTCTCTGCGTCCCCTCATCTCCCATTCTTCGATTCTTCGCCTTTTATTCTCCATTCTGTCAGTCCCCCTCTTCCCCCAATCTTCTCTCTGTACTCTTACTCACTGAAATCCTTGATTTTTCACCTTTTACTTTTTGGGAAAAACGTAAGTCTTCTTCCGAGAGGTCTGAAGCAAGTTCCCGCCACTGCTCCTGCTCCTAATCTATGCTCTCTGAGTTTTGTGGTTTGCGTTTCATCGGGCATATGCAATGCATTATCTATAGATCATTAGTGAGACTTCAATCGTGATCAAAGGAGAATCTTACTAATTTTTTCTCTTCATATGAAGATATTTCTGAGTAGTCAAGGGTAATTTATATATAGGTTATGGTTAATTGCAGTGTGTTTGGGAAGTTGATTAGAAAGCCACTTTTTTTTTTCGGTTTTTTGATGTGAAATGGGCCTTGCTTTTGCCCAACTTTTGGTCAGGGGTTTTTGTAAATTGAGTTTATAGGATAAAACTCATCCCCATTCTTTTCTATAGTTTCGTACTTTTGATAATGAAAATTAAAGCAACAACCTTTTAACCAAAAAAAAAAAAAAAAAAAGTGCAGTGAAAAACATAATTGCTAATATTGGAGAAAGAACTCTTGAAAATAGATGTAAGCAGTCAAAATGATTCTTCTAGAAGTTGCGAACTTGTATCATGCCTTTGCTGAATCCTTATTGATAATCATGGAAACCTTAGGTCTCCATTTGAATTTTGCTTGGTTTACTTGACATGAGATTTTCTTATTTCTAACATTGTAGGTCATTCAATGTTCTATTTGGAAACTGTCCTTACTGTTTTGGTTTAGTTGCTGTCAAAGTTAATGCTAAAGATTAGCATGTTCCTCAAAAACTCCATTCATAAGCAGCAAGAGTAATCTCTTCGACTTGCTATATTGTTAAATTTGTTGCTTAAATTTATGGTTCGATTTGCTATATATCATGTATAGTCTTTTTGGTTCTTGGTGTATGGTATGCAGTTGATTTAACAGTCCATGATCTTGCTTTAGTTAAAGTGTTCTAAAAAGGGTGGAGTCTCGTTGTGCGTGATTCCACTAACTGCACAAGGTTTAACTATGGCAGACTTCTGAGTTGTGGATAGATCTTAAACCGAACATTTTTCTAACCCTCGTGTTGCCTCTTTGAAGCAATGTTTTGAGTCTGTTGATAATGCCTTGTTCTTTTTAGATGGCGTGACTATTTTGTAACTATCTGCCGCGATGTCTTTATAGTTTATGTTCTCAAATCCGTTTCGTGCCCTCTAATGAAATTAATCCAACCATGTCATTATTTTCCTCATTTTTTCCTCTCATCTTGCAATTGGTACTTCTATAGACAGTCATTGTACAGATTATGTTGAATCTTATTACTACCAAAACTTGTTTTGATAATCGCTTTAATTTGATATTGATACAAACCCGAGTGGCTGAGAAAAGCGAAAATAGATTGATCCTCTCAAACGTAGCGTTTTCTCATAATTAATTCTTGTACAATGACATTTACTTGCCCTTCATAGATATCAATAATGCGTAAATTGCCACCTGGGTGTTCGGGACTTTACTCTAAGTATCCAATTAAGACCTGACTCAAGGAAAGGTTGGACCACGATGTCAATAACCTTCGGATAGAAGATTCCTTTGGCTTCCTTCCTCAAAATAGGTTCTTGTAAACACTTCAATAAATTGACGCTAAATTAAAAAGGGCAAGATTAGCAGTAGTCATTTGATATTTCTATTATCATCTTTTGAGTTTATTCAGCATTGTATATTCAAATTTACTATTTTTAGGTTTTATATTAGATAGTTTGTTCAATTATTTTAATTTCAAATTTATATTCAATTGCGTATTAAAGTTACATTAATGTAATTAATGAGTGGTTTTTATCCATTAAAAGCTATTTTTATAGTTATAAACCAATATATCTATCATTGATCGAATGCTTTAGTATAATATATTTATACTAAAATTTGTATTTATCTTGTCTTTTTTATAGTTTTTTTACGTAATTAGAATTATCCATTTTTTTTTATTAAATTCTCGCGAGCGAAGCGAACGGGCTTAATTGTGTGTAGCACGATCATGAAACTAGTATATATATATATATATATATATGTTTTGGACAAAAAGATGGACGCAATCTTGAATAATAAATAATTAATATATACATGGGGAAATCTTCAACTTTATTTAATTAACAAATTAAATCTCAAAAAAATTAAAACACCAAATTAGCATGTGCGTATACATACAAATATATACACATTGGGAGTCCCTTAAATACGTGTGAAATTTAGGTCACAAAATTAAGCTTCGGTCCTTGAAAGTATAAATATTTCTCACGTCATGGACATATAACTCACTTTTACAAAACCTCAAAAAAAAAAGACTCCCTGTTACAAAATCCATTGCAAGTGAAATATTTAATATTTTAAAATATTTATAAATTTTGTTATCTGTATAGTTAATAGAAACCATAAAAATAATGTTTCGTTCTATTAAATTAATGAATGTTGTTAAAGATAGATTCATAACAGTTAATGAATATGTAACATATATAAATACCAATAAAATATCATATGTAAACTTCAAAAAATTGTTTGAGTAAAAATCTTCGGACGGAGAATGCAAGATGAGAATGGAGGAATCAAACAAAGACTTGAAGCGCGTAATCGTTATCTTTTAGAAAATGTAATGGTCCCTACCGGATATAATCAAGTCTCTAATGGTTGTTGGATAATGTGTGTGTAACACAACTCCAACCAAGAACACTCTTTAAAGAACTTTTGAGAGAATAATGTTACGAACTCAAGAACAGAGTTTAATTGTAACGGCCCGAAAATTCGACTCGTGCCACGTGTCATTTTAGGGCCGTATGTGGGACCCACTTGCCGAAATACGTATCTCTACATCTTGGATGGAGATTTCGAGGAATTTTGTAATATCCAATTTGAGATTATAATGCAAATAGTTGAGAAACGTATACGCGGAGAATTCGGTGAGCCAAAACACGAACAGGGACGCGTCTCGAGTCGCGTGCCAACGTGGGACCGAGATAGTCGCGTTATGTGATTTTAATGTGTACATTGGATACGTCTCGTGATGCGTGTAGCGCGAGTATCGAAATTTTGAAAATGAGGCGGGTTGGTGCCTCGAGATGCGCGCTGCTCGGAAATTTCGAGACTCGAGATAAATTTTGGTCAAACATAGAGGCGGTTGACAAAGAGGTGAAATTATTGAGGTTGTCTCGATATTCGTGCAACACGAATCTCGAAGACACTTTTGATTTGAAAATCAAAAGTAGAAAATGTAAATATATATATGTATATATATATTAATATATATATATATATATATGAAGAGAGAGAAAAGAAAGAAAAGTAAAAGAGAGAAAGAGAAAAACATGGCAAGAGAGCAGAGAGAGATTGAAGAAGAGTGAGAGAGAGAGAGATCTGAGAAGAGAGTAGAGAATGGACGACAACTGCCGGTGCGCCGACGAGGAGGATCGGCGAGCAGTGACGGCGACGACATGAGCGGCAGCGGCGGCAGCGCCGCTATCCAGCAGCAGCATGGCATCACAAGAGCAACACCGCCGACGAGTGAGTGCGACAGGGGCGACCAGCGGTGACGACAGCAACAAGAACGAGTCTATGGACGAGAGCGCAGCCGTCGTGCGACGCGGACGGCGGCAAGAACCGGCAGCGCGCGCGATCTCAGCGATGCAACGACGCACCGAAGCGGCGTGGCTCGACATGGAACTGGCGGTCGGCACGCAGGAAGCAGGCGGCGGCGGCGCAAGAAGAACCCTAGCACCGGCCGGCCGCGCGCGGCGAGGCGTGCCGCGAGGCGAGCGGTGGCGCGCGCGGTGGCGCGCGGCAATGCGCGCGGGCGACGGTGGCGTCGGCGCGACATCGACGTCGGCTCGGGAGCGGCGACGGCGCGCTGAACGACGCGATGACGTTGTCGGACCGATCGGAGGCGTGAATCGACGAATGCCGGCGACGCGATTGAGGTGAGGTGCATTTCACATAATTTTATTTGCGACTTGCATGATTTAGTAACTGAAATGGTACAAATGGACACCAGGGACTTAGGATGCTATATTCAGGTGTCGGGTGAGCATATCGAGATGCGTGCGAGTGCATTTTGAGGTACGTAAGATTCCATCTAAAAGTGACTGAGGGTTTACTTTTCTATCATTGATTTCATGTTCGTGATTATTGGATATTATTCCCCTCTATTCCTTGTTATTGATTTCTTTGACGCATTTGGGTTGGGGGTCGAGACTTTTGATATTCGTGTTATACTTATGGCACACTAGGCTGTACGCGGGTTATCAGATGAAAGGAAGTGGGGGCTTCCACTGAAAGGATCCTGGGGTATGGAAACCAGGTGAAATGAAGTGGGGCACCCACCGAAAGGATCCTGGGGGTTCGACGTACAATTTAGTGTGACCGGGAGGAGTACACGGTTTGTTTCTCTCGTGTTATTTATTCATGTGATGATCTTAATACGGTTGCCTGTTTAGTTTCCACATGATTAATTGACATGGTTATTGATATCTGTTTATTTCTCTTATAAATGCTCGGTGTACTTTGTTGGAATCTTACTAACTGTACTTTCCATCCATACTTTTTGGTGATGGTCGAGTGCAGACCCTGCTAGTAGGGGCAAGGACATTTTTGGCGACTTTATCGCACTGCCCGCGGTCAAGGACCTACTAGTACGTGTGATTTCGATATTTTGCTTACTTTTGGGAAATGGCAAACTGAATAGATACTGTACTTGTATATATTACTGTTTAATATTGTCGCATATGTACAAAGTACTTTCCACGGGTTTTCCAGAATAGGAATTGCTCTATTAAATGATGTTTACATGAAAATAAATTTAATTGTTTACTTGCCTTAAATTTAAGACTTCCGCTGTTGTTTTAATGATTAAACTATCGAACTAAATTACTTAACGAATGGAGTTAACATGCGTATCGAGGAGACGTGTTGTGGAAAATGGCGTCAGTGGTGCGTGGGACCCAGTGGGTCAAAGATCAGACGGGACCGCTGGGCCAGCGCCTCTCCCCACGTAGCGACCTCGGGATTTGGGGCCGCCACAAGTGGTATCAGAGCTTAGATTCAAGCAAACCTCGGGGAAAGTTTAATGGCTTAAGACATTGTGATACCACGCCACAAGTGGTATCAGAGAATGGTCGACTCTGTTGGAGGAAGTGTAGGTGTCCTTAAACTGATACCACGTCACAAGTGGTATCAGAGCGAGAGTTTCGAGGAACCTCGAGAAATTAACTGAAAGAGTATAAGACTTAAATAAATGTAGATGTGGAAACCCAATGTACTTGCATCAGAACTTTTAGTTGGGAAGCATAGTGAGCGGGTAGTACTAGGATTTATATGTGTATATATTGATTGTACTACTTATATACACGTAGTACAACGCTGACATGCGGCACGTTCGCGGTTTACTCATTCAACATGGATGGACGATCAGTTCTTCATGCGGATAATGGAGCTAGAAGAGCAGTGCAGTATAGTGGACCACCCATACAGTTGCCCACGGAGAGCCAAGTACTTGGGCAAAATTCAAGGAAGTATACCCCGATCGAGATTCAATTGAGACTGAGAGATGAGTTTTTGACGCCGAGGCATGGTGGTCGGACGGTGGCGCAAAACTTGAAGAGATTCACACACTTGCGTACCTTGCGATGGACGTAGCTGGAATCGAGCAACTTGAGATCCATTGCTTTATTCGAGGATTTCGACCAGAGATTTAGGGAGCGCAGATTGTACGCCAAGTTCATTAAATACGAGTTTTGGCGTTCGGAAGTGAAGCCCATGGGATACGTGATCAGCGAAATATGTACTTCATTGGACCCGAGTAAGATTATCTATCATCGACTGGCCTACACCAGAGTGCGTGATAGACATCATGAGCTTTTTAGGATTGACAAGATATTATCGACGTTTTATACATGGCTTTTCTAAAATTGCAGCGCCGATAACAAAATTGACCGAGAAGAATATGATTTTTTTCATTTGGTCCAATGAATGCGAGGTGGTCTTCATAGAGTTGAAGAAGAAGTTGACTTCTGCACCGTTATTAGTGTTGTCCGAGTCGGACTAAGAGTTGACTGTTCTTACGGATGCTTGTGGCACCGGATTGGGATGCGTACTGATGCAGTGAGACAGTAGTTTGCCAGATGACATACGAGTTTTGTTTACTCGAAGCGGCAACAACTATGAGTTTGGCAAAGGTTCCAGATGCTGCAGAGGCACATATTTACAAACAAATGAGAGTACCGACAATATTCATTTCGCGCGTGCTGGAGTGTCGGAGAGCTGATGCGATGTATCAGAGGTTCAAGGACATGACACCGAGTTTAGATTTTTCAAATTGGCGCTGAGATACATAGGACCGTTCATAGTCGCAGTACGAGTTGGCAGTGTGGTTTACAGATTGGACTTGCCAGAAGAGTATGTTGTGGTTCATCCGACATTTCACATTTCAACGTTGACATTCGCTAGGTCAGAGCCGAGATCGACGATTGAGTTGGGACAGGTGAAGATACATTCCGACGTGACATATGAGGAGTGACCGATAGAGATTGTCGACGTCGGGTACGGATTCTTCGGAACAGGGAACTCGCAAAGGTCTTAGTTCGTTTGCAGCATCACAGGACGAAGGGACTCACCTGGGAGCTCGAGTCAACGAAAATGACACGTTACCCTCAGCTATTCTCTGGTATGAGATTTGGGTTATAGTTAAATTTCGGGACGAAATCTTCTTTTAGTTGGGAAGACTGTAACGGCCCGAAAATTCGACTCGTGCCACGTGCCATTTTAGGGCCGTATGTGGGACCCACTTGCCGAAATACGTATGTCTACATCTTGGATGGAGATTTCGAGGAATTTTGTAATATCCAATTTGAGATTATAATGCAAATAGTTGAGAAATGTATACGCGGAGAATTCGGTGAGCCGAAACACGAACGGGGACGCGTCTCGAGTCGCGTGCCAACGTGGGACCGAGATAGTCGCGTTTTGTGGTTTTAATGTATACATTGGATACGTCTCGTGATGCGTGTAGCGCGAGTATCGAAATTTTGAAAATGAGGCAGGTTGGAGCCTCTAGATGCGCGCTGCTCAAAAATTTTGAGACTCGAGACAAATTTTGGTCAAGCATAGAGGCGGTTGACAAAGAGGTGAAATTATTGAGGTTGCCTCGATATTCGTGCAACATGAATCTCGAAGACACTTTTGATTTGAAAATTAAAATTAGAAAATGTAAATATATATGTATATATATATATTAATATATATATATGAAGAGAGAGAAAAGAAAGAAAAATAAAAGAGAGAAAGAGAAAAACATGGCGAGAAAGAGCAGAGAGAGATCAAAGAAGAGTGAGAGATAGAGAGATTGGAGAAGAGAGTGGAGATCGGAAGACAGATCCGTCATCCGGCGCATGCCTACGAGAGGATCAGCCAGCAGCGCGCGACGACACGAGCAGCAGCAATAGCGCGGCAGCAGCATATCCAGCAGCAGCCCAGCTTCCGGCCACCACCGTAGCAACACCGGCCGGCAGAGAGCGGACAGGGGCTGGTCGGGCCACGGTGACGACAATGGTGACGAGAGCAGCAAGCAGCAACGTGATTGGCAGCGACAACGCGGACAACAGCCAGCAATACGCGATCTGCTGATGGAGCAAAAGGCGGCGCATTACGCGCTGACAATGAATGGCGAAGCGCGGCCTGCAGCAGGCAGAGCAGCAATGACGGCGCGATGGCGCAAAGAACGTCACTGGCGGCAGCAGCCGGCAGCAGCTTGATTTACAACAGCGCGTCAGCGCAAGGCATTGACGTCGGCTCGACAATGCGCAACAGACGGTGAACGACGTGATGACGTTGTCGGACCGATCGAAGGCGTGAATCGACGAATGCCGACGACGCGATTGAGGTGAGATGCATTTCACCTAATTTTATTTGCGACTTGCATGATTTAGTAACTGAAATGGTACAAATGGACACCAGGGACTTAGGATGCTATAGTCAGGTGTCGGGTGCGCATATCGAGATGCGTGCGAGTGCGTTTTGAGGTACGTAAGATTCCGTCTAAAAGTCGCTAAGGGTTTACTTTTCTATAATTTATTTCGTGTTCGTGATTATTGGATGTTATTCCCCCCTATTCCTTGATATTGATTTATGTGACGCATTTGGGTTGGGGGTCTAGACTTTTGATATTCGTGTTATACTTATGGCACACTAAGCTGTACGCGGATTATCAGGTGAAAGGAAGTGGGGGCTTCCACTGAAAGGATCCTGGAGGTATGGAAACCAGGTGAAAGGAAGTTGGGCACCCACCGAAAGGATCCTGGGGTTCGACGTACAGTTTAGTGTGACCGGGAGGAGTACACGGTTTGTTTCTCTCGTGTTATTTATTCATGTGATGATCTTAGTATAGTTGTCTGTTTAGTTTCCACATGATTAATTGACATGGTTATTGATATATGTTTATTTCTTTTATAAATGCTCGGTGTACTTTGTTGGAATCTTACTAACTGTACTCTCCATCCATACTTTTTGGTGATGGTCGAGTGCAGACCCTGCTAGTAGGGGCAAGGACATTTTGGGCGACTTTATCGCACTGCCCGCGGTCAAGGACCTACTAATACGTGCGATTTTGATATTTTGCTTACTTTTGGGAAATGGCAGACTGAATAGATACTGTACTTGTATATATTACTGTTTAATATTGTCGCATATGTACAAAGTACTTTCCACGGGTTTTCCAGAATAGGAATTGCTCTATTAAATGATGTTTATATGAAAATAAATTTAATTGTTTACTTGCCTTAAATTTAAGACTTCCGTTGTTGTTTTAATGATTAAACTATCGAACCAAATTGCTTAACGAAGGGAGTTAACACGCGTATCGAGGATACGTGTTGTGGAAAATGGCGTCAGTGGCGTTTGGTACCCAGTGGGTCAAGGATCAGACGGGACCGCTGGGCCATCGCCTCCCCACGTGGCGACCTCGGGATTTGGGGCCACCACATTAATTAAAAACCTTTTGTGTTTCACAATGTGTCTCAATATATTTTGTACGTACTATAACCCTTTCATTTATAGAAAACTAAGGGATTTTGTGTTTGTCCACAAAGGGGTGAGTTTTGGTGCGAATAGGTGCCAAAAAACGAACAAAAATGGACCAAATAACACCAAAAACTCGTACCTATTCGTTTTGGGCACTGAGGCACCGACCCAACACTTCAGTGCCATAAACGATGACGTCTTTGGTGTTGGTGCTGAGCTTGGCCCCACAACCCCAGACACAACCTATAAAAATGACATTAATTAATGATTGGTCAATCAATATAAAATTGAAAATTTTTGTAATTTGCTTAAATTATTTTTTATGCTAAACTTATCAGCTCAAATAATTCAATATCTAATAAAGCAATGCATATTCGCATTTTGTAACTACCCATTTTATCAAATGTACAGACGTGGACGCCAGCTTAGTTCTACGTAGATGTCGTGGTAGGCTATGACATACGGGGACCTAGGTATGCTAGTTATTGTGTGCTGGTTGCTTATTTGCGGTGCAATTTATTGAAATACATCGCATGTGTGTATGTTGCATAACAGTACGTGTAAGATTATGTGAACTGTGCTTGCCTCGATATGCATGTCGATGCGGGTATCGGGTAGTTAACGGAACCGAATATTAGGTAGAGGAAACTAAAACATACAAATTACATAAAAAATGGCCAAGTAACTAATATGGAATGAGTATTAGGTGGCTATTGACGCGGCGGCACGCGAATATCGCGGTTCGGACGCAAAACTGGGAGTCGAAACGCCCGAAAACACGGGCGAGTGTCCCAACTGTGTCACGCTTTGGTGTCAAGTAACAAAGTCAACAACACTTATCCATACAAGCCACCACCTTTCTCTCGCCACCCACCCACCCACCCACACACACACACACACACAAACACACACACACACACACACACACACACACACACACACACACAAAAACTAAAACGGATCGGTGAGATCGAGAAGGATAAGAAGAAAAGGAGAGGAGGAGAAAAAGGCGGGAAGGAGAGAATAGAAGGTGGAAACGTCACGATCTAGGTGAGTTTTAGTGGTTTTTGTTGGTTTTTGGTGGGGTGGCGAATAGTGGGGTTCGGCCATGGGGGCCGAACCGGGTCAAAGTGGTGATGGCGGGGGTGTTTCCCCTGCCATCCACTCCACTGGGCTTGGGGTGGAGAGCAACCCCAACCTAACCAACAACAAGAAATAAAAAAAAGGAAAGAAAAATGTGGAAAATTCTAGAAAATTGGAAAAATTCTGAAAAAAATATATTTTGATAAAATAAAAGAAATTGATAAATTTCTATGAAAACAAAATATGTGGGAATGTCGAATGCGACTTTTGCGAGGTTTTTGCCTCAAAAAACGCTAAATGGGCAATTTGGCCTAAAAATTTTAAAAATTGTCATACTAAATCGGAATTATTGATAAATGGACATAGGTGGACACGATTGATCAATTGGCGACCAAGGACCCAGTGGACTTGGACTCGGGAATTGATTACAGAGTATTGGAGTGCGTTGTCAGGTTTGTAAAACCCAATTGAAAAACTCTGAGTATTTATTTCACCTTATATTTTCATTCTATTTCAGCATTCCTCGTGGTTTTTCTTGCATCTGTATCCTGTCATTGTTTGGACGGGTGGTTGAGTTACTCCCAACGAATTTTCGTTGTGTGTCTATGCATTAATTCTACACCACAACATGTGTATCAGGAGTTCTCGGTGGATAACGACTCGAGCTAATAAATTGCTACATGTGTCGGTGCGTCTTAGGTCCACGTTGGCCACCGAGAGGGACCAGGTGATAGCTAGTTGGGTGCGCCCACTAGTGGAATCCTGGAAGGGTATTCCGAATTGTGGTTTAGTTTGACTGGAATAGACACACACATTTGCACTTTATTGTTATCTATGCAAGCGATTGCCTACTTAAAGTTGTATGTTTACATTCTGCATGTTTATTTAAAAGTATTTATTGACTTTCACTTATTTCTTTGAATGCTCGGAGGAGTTCCTTGGGATTTTACTGACTGGACTCGTCATCCATTTTGTTTTGTGATGATTGAGTGCAGATCCGAGTACAAGTAAGGGCAAGGGAATCTTAGGCGACTACCTCTGATTGCCTACCATCGAGGACTACTTGTATGTGTGTCTTATTTTGATATTTTGATTCTTTTGGGAACTGGGAAGTAACATAACATTGTACATAGATACCTTATATGATACATATTACTTTTTAGGGTTTTTCCACAATAAGATTTGTAAATTGCTTAGTAATATTTCTTGCATTTAAGTACAACTTCCACTACATATTGTTGCGGCATGTGCCCTAGGTCAATCCATTAACTGTCTTTATGAATACTTTTAGTTAATAAAATAGAGGATTTCATTAGCTGTTTATTATAATTAATTTACATGTTTACATTATAATAAGATCCATGGGTATTTGCAGAAATATCCTAAATGTCCCTAGTCGATCATTATACTGGGAACTATAATGAATTAAGACTAGTGTGAGTCTTGACTGATGATCATATGATGATTATACGTATATGGATACGAATCAAGATCACGAGTACTTGTTACAGAATAAAGTATTGGATTGACCTGCTATGAGAACATCACATGGATTAAGTCATAGTTGTTTCTCATGATAGGTATATTTTTCAGTCCTCTGACTTGATATTACCAGAGACTTCAACATTAGGAACATAGTGATTTGACGCTATCAAACGTTGTCTTGAACCAGACGATTATAAAGGTTGTGATTGGTTACTGTGTGAGCAATGTGATGAAGTTGTGTAATCAAGATATAATTTGTCCATCTCATATAAAGAGAGATATCCAGTGGATCCCTCGATGTGTTAGACTGTTAAAAGGCCTAGTCTAAGTGAATTGATATTGATCAATGTCACTTGGATGTTTTCAGTCTACCTAGAGATCGAGACTAGTACGATTGAACATGTTGGATGATAATTTCATACCTTATGTTTGATCAAAGAGATATCATGTGACAAAAAGATGTTATATACACTATTGATTAGGTTGTATCGATTTGATATTCGTACGAATTGGGTAGTCATAATGTCTTGATAGAGGCCGCTTATGACTTGTATACCAAAATGTGTTTTGGTTCACTGCCAACGTTGTATGAGCCTATTGGGTCGCACACTAAGAATGGTTTTGCGAGATTTTAAGATAGTTCATAAAAATGAATTTTATATGATAAGATTCATGACAGAAATGTCCTTGTGGTGTATTACACTTATACTTCTTTAAGTAGGGGTATATGTGTAATTTACTTAACCGTCTATATACAAGGGTTGTATAAATAGACGCTTTAAGTTAGAACACACGTACGAAAGATTAAGGAGCGAAACTCTATTTTCGTTTTCGAAAAAACATAGGGTTTTCTGGTACGCTTTGGATCATTTTGGAGAGAAACAAAAGGTTTAGTATTCTCCTGAAGCTAGCACTTCGAATCTCGGCCGGCGTTCGTGTGTGGACTACTGGTAGAGGGCGTTCGTCGTTGGCAGCGCCTTAGAGATCGATCAACCTTCATAAATGTATTTCACGACCGAGGTATGATTAAGTTTTCTTGGTTTAAACGTTTTTAATGGAATTAGATTCGGATCCTGTTGGGGTTTTTGTCAAAATTGTATTGTAGTCTCTGCTGCGTATAAACCCCAAAATCCAACACATATGTCATGTATACACTATACACATAAGTGGATACGAATTTCGAGACAAAAAAGGACGGGCAGGTGCCGTACATGTGCAGTAGGGCCAGCTGGCAAGGAGTACAGGGAGACACATCACCACGGGCCGGCGTTCGTGTGTGGACTACTGGTAGAGGGCGTTCGTCGTTGGCAGCGCCTTAGAGATCGATCAACCTTCAGAAATGTATTTCACGACCGAGGTATGATTAAGTTTTCTTGGTTTAAACGTTTTTAATGGAATTAGATTCGGATCCTGTTGGGGTTTTTGTCAAAATTGTGTTGTAGTCTCTGCTGCGTATAAACCCCAAAATCCAACACATATGTCATGTATACACTATACACATAAGTGGATACGAATTTCGAGACAAAAAAGGACGGGCAGGTGCCGTACATGTGCAGTAGGGCCAGCTGGCAAGGAGTACAGGGAGACACATCACCACGGGGCGGCGAGGGCCACCACAGTTGGTATCAAAGCATAAAAGGAACTCCTAAGACAATAAAACTTAATCAATGAACTTAGATGTGGAAACTCGAAGTTACTGCTTTAGAACTTTAGTTGGGAAGTGATAGGAGGCGGGTAGATATAGAACTTATATGTGTGTTATATTTGCATTTTAATATATGATATACGTATATACCTCGAGACTTATCCGGAGCACATTCTTAATGTAGATTATAGACGGACAACCTGGTATGCCTTTTGAGACTGGACAGACTAGCGATACGGCTGAGGATGTCCCAGTTATGGCGAGTATAGAGGATAGACTCTTAGCCCAGAAGACACGGATGACCGAGGTATTACAGCTATTACGATAGCAGATCGTGGTACTGGCAACACTCACTTCAGCTAGAGAGCCAGTAGCTGTGACCGTACCGACGGGACAACTATTGTTTAGGTGGTACCCCAAACACCAATTCCGGGAGTAGCGGCAAAGGCACCCACAAAGACAGCTACCGCAGTTGTCGTTCCTTTGGAGACGTTGACTCTTACGCCTCCACTCACGACGGACCACGCTACTGTCACCCCCACTGCTGATACGACTACTACACCGGTATTCGTCCTGGCAGCATAGGCGAAATTATTGAGGGAGTTTTTTGAAGATTCAGCCTGGATTGTTTTATGGAGGCGGTGACCCTGAGGCTACAGGGAGATGGATAGTGTCCCATCAGCGTTTTTATAAGCTGATGAGGAACGATGAGACTGTACAGGCACAACTTTCTGGAGCTGATAAGTCAGTATTTGTATATATTTAGTAGTTTATTTAAGTATATTTAAATATGAAAATTATTTAAAATATATATTTAATTATATTTTTTGGTTGTTTTTAGATGAAACGAAGTACGTGGTTAAATTCGTGGTGGAAAAATATTCAAAATGGAGTATTCACATGCAGTGATCATATGACAGACAGTTTGCCTCGAATTACGCGTTGCGCGTGGGTAGAATAGGAAACATCATATTTCAACCAATTGGGAGTTGCCACATCAGTGTTCAACCAATCAGGTGATGCCACGTCAGTGCCACGCGTCACCAGCATCACATCAACAACCACGTGGCGCATTCTCACCAACCACCACGTCACAAACAACCGGTTCAGCCAATGGGAGAGCGCCACGTTGCACAACACACCAGCTCCTCCAATCACAGCCCGCCACCTATCACCATTCCGTTACACGTCATGCTCGCATCCATTTTCCTCGCTTCAGCCTTCGTCGATCTGCCTCCGGATGCGCGGCCGCACAAACTCCCACTTCTTCGCATGAAAGCGCGATTCTTCACCGCTTCCATGCGCACCACGTGGCTCAAGCTTGACGTGCCAACATGACATCAGCAAGGGTCTCCGCTAATCAAAAGGCGACACGTGGCTCTCTCACAGCAACCAACGCGTCATCGCGAGCTCTCTCGGCCAATCAGAATGTGACACGTCATCTGTGCGACAGCAGGCGAGCCAATAGCATGCTAACACGTGGCGGTCACCTATTTTCAAGCCAAAACTGCCCTACGATGCTCCTTGGCGCACGAGTCACCTCCCCAAACCCAAAAACTAGTTTCTTTCACCTCCTGAGACCAATTTCGAGTAGTTTTATATATTAGGAACTTAGGTATTATTGATAAAAACACCGACTATTATATTTTAGTATCGACTTTCTTCGACGACGATGTTTGGCTAATCAACTCTTTGCTTAGGTTGAAGGGGAAGCAAGTCGGGATGATGGATTCATGACATATTATGTAAGATCTATTATTTTATTATTTAATTTAATTTAATTTCTCCTATTTCATTGTTGTTGATTTTAATGAAGATGGTTTAGATCTAGGGTATGTATATGGTCAGTACATGCTTTTAGGTGGACAATTTATAGTTATTTTGACTATTAGTATATGTGTAATTGCGATTTTGGACCAATAAAGTAACAAACACTCGCACGTTTTTCGTTAAATCCTTTCGATTCTTGAGTGTGCAACAATTGAATCTAGGTTAAATCGGTAACGGATGCGATCCGGTTATTTAGGATTAGTGTTTCCACATATCCATATTATGGCAGTTAGTGTGTTAAACCCGATTGGCGGATGTCTAGAGTTATACATTAATTAGGGAAGTAGCTAGTGGCGGACGTATTGACTATCGAGATTAGGGGAATAAGGAATTTTCGGTGGCTAATCTAGGGGAAATTAAATTAATAACTTTTTGGGAAAGATTGAAGAGCTCGATAGCCATTGAATTTTGATCCTGATTTGTGGAACTGAGACTTATGTGTTACTTAGGTATTTATTAATTGTTTTGTAAATTAGTTTAGTTATTTTATTTATTTAGTTTAGTTAGATTAGTTAGTTAAATTAATATTTATTTTAAAACCCTTGGTTTTTCTTTTTTGTTATTTTTAACCTAAGAAAGACTACAAATCTCCATGGGATCGACCTTTTGCCACTATTCTACAAAATAGTTGGTTTAGGAGACTTTACTTTATTGACATGTTCGGCGCCCGTCAATTTTTGGCGCCGTTGTCGGGGATTAGAATTTTTCTTTCTTTGGTTTTTTATTTTTATTTTGCATATCTAGTCCTTTGCTCTTAACATGTATGCAGGTAACCCCGTGATGGACTCCTCCTACCCTCATTATTATGGTCGATTCGAAGGCTATCATTATTATAATGTGAATGAGGTAGGTAGGTCACATAATGGATATCAATTTTTTAACTTGCAATCTTTTGTGCAACAGGTCGAGGTTTGCGAAAATTATGGGGATTATTCTCATTCCGCACATAATTGTCCATATTATCCATAGTATGAGAAGTATCACTATTCTAGATATGCATCACCACAACTCGACTTCTACAGGCTCATGTCCAACCCTCAGGTTCCTCAACATGAAGAAAATCAACAGTTTCATCAACGCACCTCCTTTGAAGATATGGTGAAGCAAATGATAGATAATTACCAACAGTTTCGAAAACTTTTTGACGAGACCCGACAAATTGATTTTAAGATTCCAGACTTGAAGGAATTGGACACTAAATTAATGCAATATAATGTCAGGTTTCAGAGTATGGCTGATGAGGAAGAGTTGTGTAGCACACAACCAATATTTAACCCAGAGGAGGATGTGAGTGTTGATACGTTGACAAATTTTGAGGTGAATGAGGTTACACAGGTGGAAGACTATTTGAGAGAAACATCAGAAGAACGTGAAGTCTTTCAAATTGAGCCAGAGTTTGTCATTGCAATAAATGAGGGGAAAATGAGATGAAAATTGATGTTATTTCAGACAAACTAGAAAAGCCGCAGATAGAAAGCGAGGAAGACCAACCTCTAGTGTTGGTCCAACCACCCACCTTCCCATGCACATTTGGTACACCTTATATGGGGGTTGAAGTAAGGGAGCGTTCGAAGATCTTCTACATTGCCGACACCTTTGTGTTGGACGATCCAAATGCGACAGATTCTTTCGTGTTGAAAGTCCCGAATGAGCTCCTAAATCTGAAAGAGGGTGTGCATGCTTCATTGCCCAAATACGTAGATGCGCCATTTGTTGTTGACATCTCTAAAGGAGAGCGCATCATGTGATCAATCACTCCAAGTCTAGCCAAAGACTTAAAAGAAATGCGGCTCGTTGGGAGGCAGCCCAACTTCATTTTTATTTTATTTTATTTATTGTTTGCATTTATTTTAGTTTTCGTTTTTATTTATATTTAATAAGGCTCTTATTTGGTCTCTTAATTTTTACAAGTGATATGTTACATTTGATGTTCATTAGAGGATTGAAGCGATGAGTTTTGTAGGTTTGACTTTGGATTATATTTTTTAGCATAATTTGAGTTCTTTTTTTCTAGGAATTAATATGTTTATAGGAATTTAGGTGTTTTGAGACTTGGTTGAGATATACCCAACTTAAGTCGCCGCATTAGTGGCGGGTTTTTAAGTAGACTCAAAACCCTAAACTTTATTTCATCATCTGGTTGATTTCACCCTTAGTTAAAACACTTCGGGCTCGCAAGATTTGATTGGAATCTTTTCAGTTAATTCTTATATTTACTAGTTCTTGCTCCTGTTATGGTTGTTCTTACATAGTTTCCTTAGTCACCTACACATGAGAGATTTTGCGCGTTCACCGATTTTTAGAGACTTTTTGCTATGCATGCATTTGTATCATCTTCTTACTCATGTTTTTCTTCACCACTGTCTTTTTCTTTTTGTTATATGGATGCCTTGACTTGTTTTGAATCTTGATGACAAGGTTCGGAATAAGTTTGGGGGTGTTTTAGGGATTGTGGATTGCTTCGGATAGATTCTTTTGCGAAAGACCGCATGTGAGATCGTTTATTTTTTATGTGGTTATATGCGGATATTGGATGGTAATGGTGGTGTTTTATATCATTTCTTATCCATTCATATTCATTTCTCACTTCATTAGGATTTGATAAACTTTCATGCATATATCTATTTAGTATTTTACTTTTTTTTTATTAGTTGTATAGAGTCACTTGAAACTTTATTCATGCCTTTGGTTATGGATGCGTAATTTATAGTTGCCTTTTTGACTTAAAACTTAGGGAAAATTAAGAGAAACACTCAGTCGAGTTCGTAGCTTAGTATTTTTATGACTTCATGATTAAAGACTTAGATGATGGTTGGACTTTGTGTTAAATAATGAAAATGAGTAGACGGTCAAATATGTACAAGTGATATTATTTTAACCCACATCGGGGGATTTGCTTGATTATAGTGAAAGCGAGAAATACTAACATGAGTTTTTCTATAAAAGAAAAGAAAAAAATAGAGTGTCCTACTGGTTTACACATGAAATTGAGCAAGGAAACTTGTGGTAGGAAAAAGTGAGCAAATCGGTCCACAGGAAATGAACAAGGACCGTATTTGTAAAAAAAAAAAAAAAAAAAAAAATTGAAAAAGAATGTGAAAAGAAAATATAAATAATGAATAAAGGCGGAAGTTGTGAAACTTCTCAAATAAAAGATTTAGTTCGAGTGCTTTCACTATATTAAGTGAGAAATTCGAACTTGCGTGCTTGAATGTATAGACCAAGAAAACTTATGAGTAGTTGATGACCTTTGTCTTGACCGAGTCTTTGTCTTGAAAGTGGTGTCTTAATTGTGTTTGGGTTGCGAATCTTGACATATCATAACTTTGAAATTTTCTAAGTTACTTGTTAACTTGGTAACTATGTAAACCAAATGAAATCCATGAATTTGGATCGGGTATAAGATTAGTTGAGTCAGCGCATTATTATATTAGGAGTCTAGTTTTGTTTGTGTTGTCATTTACACCTTTGCTCGGGACGTGCAAAGTCTTAAGTTTGGGGTTATTTGATAAATCAGTATTTATATATATTTAGTAGTTTATTTTAGTATATTTAAATATGAAAAATATTTAAAATATATACTTAAATATATTTTTTGGTTGTTTTTAGATGAAACGGCGTGAGAGGTTAAATTCGTGGTTGAAAAATACTCAAAGTGGAGTATTTACATGCAGTGTGATGCCGGACAGTCTGCCTCAAATTACGCGTTGCGTAGTGAGTAGAATAGGAGACAACATATTGGTTGATTTCAACCAATTGGGAGCTGCCACGTCAGCATTCAACAAATCAGGCGATGCCACGTCAGTGCCACAGTCACCAGCATCACATCGGCAGCCACGTGGCGCATTCTCACCCAACCACCACGTCACAAAAAAACCTGTTCAACCAATGGGAGAGCGCCACGTTGCGCAACACTCCAGCTCCTCCAATCACAGCCTGCCACCTGTCACCATCGGCTACATGTCATACCCGGGTCTCTTCTCCTCAATTCGGCCTTCGTCGATCTACCTCGGGATGCGCGTCTGCCCAAACTCCCACTTCTTCGCACGAAAGCGCGATTCTTTACCGCTTCCATGTGCGCCACGTGGCTTGCGCTTGACGCGCCAGCATGTCATTGTCTCCGCTAGTCAAAAGCCGAAATGTGGCTCGTTCACAGCAACCAACGCATCATCGCGAGCTCTCTCGGCCAATAAGAATCGGACACGTCGTCACGCGACAGCAGGCAAGCCAATAGCATGCTGACACGTGGTGGACCCTATTTTCAAGCCAATAAGAGCCCTACGATGTTTCTCAGCGCACGAGTCACCTCACCAACCCCAAAAATTAGTTTCTCTCACCTCCAGATATCAATTTTGAGTAGTTTTATATGTTAGGAACTTATGCATTATTGAAAAAAACACCGACTATTATATTTTAGTATTGACTTTCTTCGACGACGATATTTAGCTAATCAACTCTTTGCCTAGGTCGAAAGGGAAGCAAGTCAGGATGATGGATTCATAGAACATTATATGAGATCTATTATTTTATTATTTAATTTAATATAATTTATCCTATTTCATTGTTTTTGATTTTAATGAATATAGTTTAGATCTAGGGTATGTATATGGTCAGTACATGCTTTTAGGTGGACAATCTATAGTTATTTTGACTATTAGTATTCGTGTAATTGTGCTTTTGGACCAATAAAGTGACAAACACTCACCCGTTTGCCATCCCCTTTCGGTTCTTGAGTGTGCAACAATTGAATCTAGTTTAAATCGATAGCGGATGCGATCCGATTATTTAGGATTAGTGTTCCCACATACCCATATTATTACGGTTAGTGTGTTAAACCTGATTGACAGATGTCTAGAGTTATACATTAATTAGGGAAGTAGTTAGTGGCGGACGTCCTGACTATCAAGATTAGGGGAATGAGGAATTTTTTGCGGATGTCAATTTTCTATAACTAATCTAAGGGGAATTAAATTAATAACTTTTTGGGAAAGATTGAAGACCATGATTGCCATTGAATTTTGATCATGATTTGTGGAACCGAGACTTAGGTGTTACTTAGGTATTTATTAATTGTTTTAAAAATTAGTTTAGATATTTTATTTATTTAGTTTAATCAGATTAGTTAGTTAAATTATTATTTATTTTAAAACCCCTGATTTTCTTTTTTTTGTTGTTTTTAGTCTAAGAAAGACTACCAATCTCCGTGGGATCGACCCTTTGCCACTATTCTACAAAATAGTATGTTTAGGAAACTTTACTTTATTGACGTGTTCGGCGCGCATCAGGAGCTTGTTTGAGAGGGCATGTGCCGGTCTGGTGGACGACATATACGGATACTCATCCAAAACCAACGACATGGGCTGAGTTTAAAGAGCTATTCTACTATCAGTACATACCTATGGAGGTTAGGTTGAGACTAAGGGAGGAGTTCCTGGCTCTTAGACACGGTAGTCAGACTTTGATGCAGTATATAGAGTGGTTTCGACATTTGCTTCAGTTCTCCTTGGATGTCGCCGGGACAGAGCGCTTACAGATTTATTATTTCACCAGAGGGGTTGATGACAGGGTTGCGTCAACAGTTGTCTCGACCGGAGCCACGACCCTGCAGAAGATCTTTGACACGACATTGGATCATGAGACATACATATTGTAGAGAGCTGGCAGAAGTGTGACTGGTAGGGAAGTACAGGTAGGGCAGAGTTCTTGGTCGAACCAGAGGCAGAAGAGACCGATGGATCATATGGATAGGTGCCAAAGAGATGATAGACGGGAGGGGGGCCGCCGGGACGAGTTCTAGGGCAGTCAGTTCCGATAAGAGGAGCCATAGCCAGTGCATGCTATCACCTCAACACCGGTGGATCTGTAGTGGTTAGAGCCATATTAGTACTGTTTGGGTCGAGATCAGGGGAGCCGTGACATGGGTCAGGTAGACCGGGGTCAAGGTCCGAGATTTGGAGACAGACAGACGGGTAGACTAGAGAGTCGTAGATGTCACCGATGTAGTCAGAGGAGACACTTGAGGGCTCATTGTAGAACACCACCGTCGCCACAGCGAGGGTCAGACCAGGCCAGAGATAGAACGCATGCGTTAGCACAGCTAGATAGCGGGGCGACTATGCAGCTCGTTGAAGGTACATTACTTATATTTGGTCACCTTATGCATGCTATGTTTGATTTTGGTAGCACTTTATCATTTCTTGTTGGACGTATTGTTGGATTGTTAAGGTTAGTTACGCTGACACTAGACCCACATCTTATCCTCGGTACGGCTGTTGGGGATAAGATATACCATAACCGACTATGTGGAGACATGATGATAGAGGTGGAGGGACATCAGCTACCAGCCAATCTTCGAGTATTGGAGTTCTTAGAGTTTAACACACTATTCTGGATGGATTGGTTGACATCCTATCATGCACGGATAAACTGTTATGGTAAGAGGATAGAGTCTCGTATTCCTGGAATACCGGAGTTCGTATTACTCGGATCGACAATGGATTTACCCATAACGAGAGGCCGATTAGCTAACGCGCATGAGATGAAGGCATTTTCGGCGATAGTTGAGCCGGAGGTTCGGACAGAGGTCCAGATTGAGGACGTTCTGGTGGTTAGAGATTTTCTCGATGTATTTCCAAATGATTTACCTGGATTGCCACTGCCATGAGCTGTTGAGTTCATAATTGGCTGATACCAGGGACACAATCGATTGTCAGTCGACCTTATCGGATGACACCAGCAGAGCAGGAGGAGGTGAGATGAAAGTTGGATGAGCAGTTGGAGAAGGGTTTCATTCACCCTAGTATGTCACTTTGTGAAGCTCCGGTACTGTTTGTGAAGAAGAAAGATGGTATGATGAGGATGTGCATCGACTAGAGGAAGCTGAATCAGGTAACTGTGAGAAACCATTACCCACTTCCTAAGATTAACGATATGTTTGATCAGCTGACGGGAGCTAGATTTTTCTTGAAGATTGACCTTCACTCAGGTTATCACCAGTTGAGGATTCGAGAAGAAGACATCTAGAAAACCACTTTCAGCACGAGATATGAGTTATTTCAGTTCACAGTCATGTCGTTTGGGTTAACGAACGCTCCAACGATTTTCATGGACCTGATGCATGAGGGCGTATTTGGACAGATTCGTCATCGTGTTCATCGACGATATCTTTATCTTCAGCAAGACTCGTGAGGATCACAATGACATATCAGGACAGTTTTGACGACACTGAGAGAGCACTAACTGTACGCCAAGTTCAGCAACTATGACTTTTGGCTAAGTCCGGTGAGATTATTAGGCCATGTCATAAGTGAGTAGGGAATCTCAGTAGACTCAGAAAAGATTCAGGCGATCATTGATTGGAAGACGCCTGAGTCTGTGGCCGATATACGAAGTTTCCTTAGACTGGCCATATACTACCGGCGATTTGTGCAAGATTTTTCCTCGATCGCAGTGCCGATGACGAGACTGACTAAGAAAGCCGTCATATTTGATTGGTCAGATGAATGTGAAGAGACATTTTGTGAATTGAAGCGGAGATTGACATATGCACCAGTATTGACATTGCTATAGCTGGGTAAGATCTTGACAGTATATACAGATGTGTTGGGCATGGGTCTTGGATGTGTGTTGATGTAGGATGTAGACCAGTTGCCTATCTTTCCAAGCGGTTGAGACCCCACGAGGGGAATTATCCAATGCACGACCTAAAGCTTGCAATGATCGTCTTTGCACTAAAGGCTTGGAGGCACTATCTCTATGGAGAGCAATTCGTGTTGTATACAGATCACCAAAGTTTACGTTAAATCTTCAATCAAAGGGATCTGAATATGTGCCAATGGAGATCGCTGAAGTTGCTGAAGGACTAAAATCTCGCTATTGAGTATCACCCTAGCAAAGCGAACGTCGTAGCAGATGCATTGAGCAGGAGTGGACTCGACAGTCAGACTGTTTTGCAACAGATGACACATGAGCATGACTTATTACAAGCAACATCAATTATGTGCATGGCCGAGTTTTTGACTACGGCGGAACAACACATTTGTTGTCAGATGATGATACCGACTATATCTATTGAACAAGTTGTCGAGTGTCAAAGGGCTAATGGGCTCCAAGACCGGGTTAGTGGTCTGTCTTGAAATCTGAAATGCACTGATTGGACATAAATCACTGATCGGTGTTTGATATACTGAGGGAGATTGTGGATACATGTGGTTCAAGAGATACGGGACGAGATTTCTGAAGAGGCACACCAGTCTCGTTACATAGTTCATCTTAGTCAGATGAAGATGTACCATGATTTGAGGTGACTATTCTAATGGTCAAGGATGAAGGCTAACATAGGTGCATACATTAGGAGTTGTCACATTTGCCACCAGGTGAAGGATGAGCAAAAGAGACCCGGTGGATTATAACAGCCATTGCCCATTCCACGGTGGAAATGGGAACATGTTACTAAGGATTTTGTTAGTGGGCTACCGTAGACATCGAGGCATCACGATGACGAAGTCGGCTCACTTCATTCCAATCTCAATGAAATACACGTTTCCCCAGCTGAGCATATTGTTTGAGTGGGATATTATTCGACTTCGTCGGGTGCCAATTTCCATTGTATCAGACAAAGATCTCAAGTTGACCTCGAAACTATGAGAGGCAATGCAAGAACAGTTTGGCACCAGGTTGTAGTTTAGTACGACTTATCATCCTTAGACTGACAAACAGTCAAAGCGGCTGATCTAGATTTTAGAGGATATGCTTAGGGCTTATATATTATAGTTTGGGTTCGTGGGAGGATTATCTTCCTCTGCGTGAATTTGCATACAATAATAGCTTTTAGGCGAGCATTGACATGCCACCATTTGAGGCAGTGTATGGGAGGCCATGTAGATCACATGCGTGTTGGGCAGAGCCGGAAGATACAGTGACAGTAAGGCCTGAAATAGTTGATGATCACATAGAGAAAATTTGACAAACTCGTCAGAAGCTGCAAACTACATAAGATAAATAGAAGAAATACGCGGATAGGTATCGTGAAGGACTGAGTTATGACGAGGGCGATATGGAGTATCTGAAGGTTTCTCCTTGGAAAGGTCAATAGAGATTTGGCATTAAGGGGAAACTGGCGCCGATATACATTGGGCCATATCGGATTGCATAGAGAGTATGCACTGTTGCATATCGGATGGAGTTACCTGCCGAGTTAGCTCGGGTTCATCTGATATTTCACATTTCCATGTTGAGACTCGCTATATCAGGGCCGAGATGGATGATTGAGTTGGGAAAAGTGGAGATACAGCCTGACGTGACTAATGAGGATAGACCGATAGGGATCGTTGACCATCGAGTACAGATTCTCTGAAACAAGGAACTTTGGAAGGTCATAGTTTGTTGGCAGCATCATAAGACAGGGGGACTTTCTTGGGAGCTCGAGTAGACGATGAGGACACGATACCCTCAGCTATTCTCTGGTATGAGACTTTAGTTACAGTTAAATTTCGAGATGAAATCTTATTTAGTTAGGAAGAAATGTAATGACCCGTTTTATTAAATGTACAGACGTGGACGCCAGCTCAGATTTACGTGGATGCCGTTGTAGGCTATGACACACGAGGACCTACGTATGCTAGTTATTGTGTGTTGGTTGCTTATTTGCGGTGCAATTCATTGAAATACATTGCATGTGTGTATGATGCATAACAGTACGTGTAAGATTATGTGAACTGTACATGCCTCGATATGCGTGTTGACACGGGTATCAGGTAATTGACGAAACCGAATATTAGGTCGTAGAAACTAAAACAAGCAAATTACATAAAAAGTGACCAAGTAACTAATATGGAATGGGTATTAGGTGGCTATTGACGCGGCGGTACGCGAATATCGTTGTTCGGATGCGAAACCGGGAGTCAAAACGCCTGAAAACACGGGCGAGTGTCCTAACTATGTCACACTTTGGTGTCAAGTAACAAAGTCAGCAACACTTATCCATACAAGCCACCACCTTTTCTCTCACCACCCATACACACACACACGCGCGCGCACACACACACATAGACAAAACACCAAAACAGATCAGTGAGACCGAGAAGGAGAAGAAGAAAAGGAGAAGAGGAGGAGGAAAAACCGGGAAGGAGAGAAGAGAAGGTGGAAATGTCACGATTAAGGTGAGTTTTAGTGGTTTTTGTTGGGTTTCAGCGAGGTGGCCTAGAGTGGGGTTCGACCATAGGGGCCGAACCGGGTCATGGTGGTGATGACAGGGGTGTCTCCCCTGCCATCGACTCCACTGGGGTTGGGGTGGAGAGCAACCTCGACCCAACCAACAATAAGAAACAATAAAGAAAAAGAAAAAGAAGAAAAAGAAGAAAAATGGAAGAAAAATGTGGAAAATTCTGGAAAAATAGGAAAAATTCTGAAAATATATATATTTCGATAAAATAAATAGAAATTGATAAATCTCTATGAAAAGAAAATATGTGGGAATGTCGGATGTGACTTTTGCAGGGTTTTTGCCTCGAAATGTGTGAAATAGATAATTTGGCCTAAAATTTTAAAAATTTGTCATACTAAATCGGAATTATTGATAAATGGACATAGGTGGACATGGGTGATCAATTGGCGACCAAGGACCCAGTGGACTTGGACTCGGGGATTGATTACGGGGTATTGAAGTGCGTTGTGAGGTTTGTAAAACCTAATTGAAAAAGTATGAGTATTTATTTCACCTTGTATTTCCATTCTATTTCAATATTCCTTTTGGTTTTTCTTGCATATATATCTTGTCATTGTTTAGACGAGTGGTTGAGTTACTCCCACCAGATTTCCATTGTGTGTCTATGCATTCTAGACCGTAGCATGTGTATCATGAGTTCTCGATGGATAATGACCTGAGCTAATGAACTGCTACATGTGTCGGTGCGTCATAGGTCCATGCCGGCCACCGAGAAGGACCAGGTGATAGCTAGTTGGGTGCGCCCACTAGTGGGATCCTAGAAGGGTATTCCGAAGTATGGTCTAACTGCAACAGACACACACATATTTGCACTTTATTGTTATCAATGCATGCGATGCCCGACTTACAGCTGTCTATTTACATTCCGCATGTTTATCTAACTGTATTTATTGACTTCCACTTATTTCTTTGAATGCTCGGAGGAGTTCCTTGGGATTTTACTGACTGGACTCATCATCCATTTTGTTCTGTGATGAATGAGTGCAGATCCGAGTACAAGTAAGGGGAAGGGAATCTTAAGCGACTACCTCTGATTGCCTACCATTGAGGACTACTTGTATGTGTGTCTTATTTTGAGATTTTGATTCTTTTGGGAACTGGGGAGTAACGTAACATTGTACATAGATACCTTATATGGTACATATTACTTTTCAAGGTTTTTCCATAATAGGATTTGTAAATTGCTTAGTAATATTTCTTGCATTTAAGTACAACTTCCGCTACATATGTCATATATACGTTGTACACATAAGTATATACGAATTTCTAGACAAGAAAAGGACGAGCAAGTGTCGTACACGTGTAGTAGGGCCAGCTGGAAAGTAGCACACGGAAACATGTTACCCCGGGGCGGCGAAGGCCGCCACACATTTTGCATATAATTTATAGTACTTATTGTTTTTATTGAGTTATGAAATTAAAATCCTGAATAGAAACATCTTCTATGATTATCTCGACCCAAATAATTAATACGAATTTAATTTGTTAATAAGGAAGCTGAGGTTCTTTTGGTTAGGGCCATTTGATGATAGAAATTCAGCTTTTATACGGGGGTCACTAGACTTTCTGGGATGTTAGGGAATTTTTCCACTACCTTGCATGACACACGGGGTAACGTGCCTCGAACGGGGTAATCGAACCTCGGGGTTTGTTGGCGCAAGAATAACTTAGGTGAGCATGAAGAGTTTTAAAACTCGGGTATGTTAGCAAGTATGCATTCCGGTGACAACTAATTCGGAGAAGGGGCCGTCACAATGATAATAAGGTTTGGTTTTTTAAAATACTCCCTCATTCCACAAATATAGATCATTTTTGGCCAAATTTAGTTTCCAAATATATAAGTCGTTTAGCTATTTTATCACCTTAAATACATATTATACCCCTAAATACCAATTAAATATTTAATGCTCCATCAAGCCAACCTAAAGATAAAAAAAAAAAAAGTATCCAAACCGTAAGATTCACCATTTTCAAGGAAGAATGTGAAAGGTTTTTCTCTTCTCTTCTTCTTTAGAAGTACTTGAATATGAATGTTTTTGCTGCTAATGTTTGGAATCATGGAAGATTTGGGCATCAAAAAGTGAAACTGGATGAAGAAATCGAAACCTTAGCAGAAAATGAGTCAGATCTTATGGTTAATGCAGCAATCGAAAAAGTGCCGTTAGATTTCGACTTGAATGAGCCCGCTGGATTCGACTTGAACAAGTTTCTTGAAGAAGGATGAGAAGTGTTTGAAGATCCTAGACTTCAAAAGGTATATTGAACCATGTTGAAGATCCTCCTTCCTAATCTTTATTAATTGCATGATGTATTTGCTTTAACACTACTATATAATTTCAATGTTATTTATGTGAAAAAAAATGGTTATGCATGTTTTGATTAATGAATTAAGAAAATATTACTTGGTTCTGCACAATCTATTGTTGTTAAGATTTTTTTTGGAAGTTTTTTGATAATGACCTTAATTTTTGGGATCTATGATTGGCTTTTTGGCAAGCTCCAAATAAGAAAAGTATCTTTGAAGGTTAACTTATTAATTTGGCCATTCTGGATATGGCTTATGCTTATGAAAGTTCTATAAGACAAGTGTTTCATTTCTTATAAAAAAATGGAGCTCCAAAAAAGAAGTCAAATGGGTAAGTCCTACAAGAGGTTTTTTTTTTTTACAAAATATGAATTCATTGTGATTATCTAGAAGACTCTTGCAATCAAGAAAGATTTTCCCCAATTTTGCTCGTTTGAGTGTGAACTCTCGATGACTTGCCCAACCTCTATTTCTTCAAAATAAATATTCTGATCATTTTAAAATACCAAAATTTTAGTCTCTGAGATGTTTCTTTCTTAATTCAGACCAAGCCATCAACTAAAAAATGCTACCAGCCACCACCCTACTAGAGGTTAATTGAAGTTGAAATTATTTTTATTTTGGAGATTAAAAATAGGGTATTTGTGATCTATCACAACAACAAAAAACTCCTTTCATCTTACAAAATCTGGAAATTAATTTTTCAATCTATCTTCATCGATCAAAATTACTTGTATTCGCTCTTGCATTGTCTTTGCTTCCAATCAACAAGTTATTTTCTTCATAGATGTGTGTGCATCTCCATTCAAGCCTATTTAGAAGCTATGAAAATGAATTAATATATGCTTCAACCTCCAAGGGAATTTGCTTTATTTTTTTTATCAAACTAACAAGCTATTTGTATTCTCTCTTGCACTGTCTTCGCTTCCACTTCCATGATTGAGGATGGGTTGTTAATTTCTACAATAAGATTGACTATTAAACTGAAAACTTTCATTAGCAATGCCATATGAAGTTGAATAATATAGTGAAGAAAGTAATGTAGGAATACTGATCAAAACAAAATTGAGAATTGTCATTGTCAAGAATATGCATTAAGTGTGCATATTTTGGCTAAACTTGAGGAACAACTACAAGTCTACGACCTAATAGATTTCAACGACTCAATATGTCATGCTTCTATTTTGGGTAAACTTGAGGAGCAACTCTAAAAGTAAAATAATCTTATTAACGTAGTACACAAAATTGGTGGCAATAAGAGTTATGCAAGATATTGTAAGATGAAATAATAAATAAACGACACTACAAGATGAAAATAAAACAACATACAAACCATTTTAAGAGCTCTAGAAAATTCTCTAGCTATGGACAAACATGCAATTTTTCCCATTGAAAGAAATATGTATGATTAAAGTCTTTCATGTAGCATCCCCTAACCCAATTAAGTCGATACCCAGCCTGAAACCCTAATTAAGCCCAGTTAGTCCCGCTAAACTTAACTAAAGCCAACAACCTCTCCTCTTACACCTGCTAAACACCACTGTATATCGTATTTATAATCGAAAAAAGTTTTAAATTTCTGATGTGTTTATTATTTGTTTCACATCAATATTCGATTTACAGTGTTTATCAGGAGATAGTAGGAGTAGTTGCTGGCTTTTGTTAATTCTAGCGGATTATTGAGGCTTAATTAAGGTTTCAAGTGGGGTATCGCCCTAATCGGGTTAGGGAATGCTACAATTTGGTATCATAGCCCAAGGTTTATCACTCCTAAGATTTATCACTTTTGAATTAATTGTTAACTCTGATACAGTTTGGTATCAAAGACTGAGTTTAAGGGTTTTGTTAAATTTAATAACTATAATATAGTATGGTACCGGAGGCTGGTCAAAACCTACTCCAAATTTTAAGGTAATTAACTTTGATATAGTGTGGTATTAGAGTTTACTTTGGAATATAAGCATATTACTTGGAAACAAGTGATAACTCAGATATAATTTGATATCGAAGTTTAAGGTTATCGCTTCTGATATATCTTGGTATGATACCCTAAGTTTACAAACTCGTAGAGTTGTCTCAAGTTACGAAGAAACTTATGATGTAATAAATGATTTTATCATGATTTTAGGGGGGTAACCAAAAGATAAAAAACTGAGATATTTTATTTGTTGTGTTATATTATATCTACGCGGTAGATATAAGAGTTATGTCTTTCTTGAATGATAATAAGATAGTTCATGTCCATTAATTTCTCATGATACGAGAAAGCATTGAAGGTAAGAGTTCAAGAGAATCTTATCATCGAGAAAATTAAAAAGAAAGACATAAGGAAAACTTATAAAGATGAAATTAAACTTTTCTTCTATTAGCTGTTCTTAAAGGTCTTTACTCTTACAATATTATTAGACAAATAATAGTCAGTGAAGAAGTATCTATTGGATCTAGACCTTGAGATGTGTGTTAGGTGAATGAAAATTATGAAATAATGGAATAGTGAATGACTTTAAGTGGAACTCAAAAATGGTATACTAATTTAAGGTGTGATTTAATATTAGTATTGAGACTAGTTGAGAAATAATGAAAGTTTTCAATAAATAAATTAGTAGTTAATAATAAAAGCCTATTTGAGGTTTGGAACCAATAATGTATTTATACTTCATAAGTTGTTATAAAGTACAAATTTCAGTTATGGTGTTAATCCATATTTGAATGACAAACAAATTGTCGAGTAATGAAATGTGAAATTAAGAATATTAAACTGGTAAAGTTCGAAGACAATTTAATCTAAAACATGAGTTGGTAAGGTATTCTAGTATGATGTTTTAGACTGGTATAGTCTAAATTGAGGTGAATAAGTGGTTAATGAATCTGAGGATTTGAGGAATTCAAAGAATAATATGTGATAGTGAGAATGAATATTTATTGCCTAGGATTGACAACTCATTCTTGTAATTAGGTGAAATCACTTGTTCTCAAGAGTTAGTTGAGATGTGGTTGTCATAGTGATATAATTAGAACTAAGAATATATTTAAAGATGATTTCAGGCAGTTACTGAATCATTTTAAATGGATGGTGGAAACTATTAGAAATTACTATAACACATGCTTTGTTCATAAATCAAAGGTGCCAAGTATAGAAACCATATTTTAATCAAGTTTTTATTGTGTTATCAATAATAATATGGAATCTTTGAAGACTTAGAAGTTGTATGAGTATTACCATACATAATTATAAGTTGTGATTCTGACAAGATTTTGCAAGTGTTAATACTAAGTTTCAAAGGTAAATTACTTGTATGAGTGTTGAATATTAACAGTAATTTGACTGGGAGTAAGATAATATGAGATTGTCATATATTCAATACAAAGGTAAAAGGGAAAAGTAATATTGAAATAATTGAATATTACAAATGATTGATCCAGAGTTCTCTAGAGTCATTATGTAATTTATTTAGTTAACTCAAGTATGAGAATGTTGTAAGCTAAAATTAGATACAAGGATGTCTTAGAGAAAAGTTGAAGTATAGTTTGACTACAATGTTTGTTTGATTGTACCTGAACTATAGAATAAGTTAGAGGTTCATCCTAAGACTTCTTATTTAGGTAATGATAAGTTCGTACTTATAGATATTTATTAGTTTATTTTAATATATTTAATATAGAAAGTCTCTAATATATATATATATATTTAATTATATTTATTGGTTATTTTAAGGTGAAACGGAGTGCGCGGTTGAATCTGGGGCAAAAAAAATACTCAAAATGGAGTATTTACACGCAGTGATTAGATGCCGAGAAACTTACCTCAAGTTACTTGTTGCGCAGTGGGTAGAATAGGAGACAGCTACCACGTAACAACCTCACAGCACTCAAACACGTCTTCCAAAAGTACAATATATTTAACTTTAAAAGAGGGAAATAGGGGGGGTTTTTTTTTATTTCGCCACACTAAGCAATAACGCCTTCTCAGAAGGCGTTATTGCTGAGGTGGATTTTTGACAATTTTTTTTTTTTTTTTTTTTTTAAAAAAATTGCCGCGTGGCCAAGGATAGCGCCTTCGGAGAAGGCGCTATCCTTGGCCAAGTGGTTTCGGACGCCACGTGGCGACACGTGGCGTCACGTCTCGCCGCGTGGCTTCCTAAACCCGATAGCGCCTTCGGAGAAGGCGCTATCAAGGCAAAATATATCGAACTGTGTCCACGTGGCGTCCACGTGGACACAGTTGGTGCTTTTTTGGGTGCGCTGATAGCGCCTTTTGAGAAGGCGCTATCAGCGCACCTTCTTCTTCCCGAGAGTTTCGCTAGGGATGCAGGGGGAGGGGACAGGGGTAGGGGAAGTAGGGGTCACGGGATTACTAGTAATCCCGTGACCATCTTACCGTCTGTAGTATATAAGGAGGAGGGATGGGGGGAGCTCGGGAAAGAGAAAGCGAGGAGAGTGGGAAGCTGGTGTAGCAGAGGCGGAGGATTTAGCAGCGGTGGAGGACGTAGCAGCGGCGGAGGAAGGTCGACGGGAGCTGAGCAGGCCGGAGAACGGACAGACGCAGGGGAGCAGGGAGCGGCAGAGGTGAGGCGAGAAGAAGAGGCAGCTTGGAAGATCCACTCGCGGTCAGACGAGGGGAGCGCCTTGAGGCGCGAGCGCGCGGCGGTGGTGCACCAGTCGGTCATCGGAGGAGAAGGAGGAGGTCCAGTGAGTTTGGTATAATAAACTTATGTTTGTTTGTTTAAGTAATTATGATTGTGGAAGTGAGTTTGGTTTGTGTAGGTTGGTTTAAATTTGTTGAATAAGTTTAGTTAGTTTGGTTTAGTTTGTTAGTTATTTAAGTATGATTAAGTAAGTGTAGGTAGTTTGTTTGTTAAGTTTGTTATAAGTTTGGTTAAGTAAGTCAAGGTAATTTATTTGTTATAAGTTAATTTAAGTTTGTTAATAAGTTAATTACGTATGTTTAAGTTAGTTTACGTTATTATGTTTGTTTAAGTTAGTTTACTAAATTTATGTTAAAAAGTTGGTTTAGTTAATTACGTTTAGTTAATTAAGTTCGTTTGGCATATTTTAGTAATTTTAGTTCATTACATGTGTTCGCCATAAGTTCATTGAAGTTTGTTAATAAGTGTATTACGTACGTTTAACTTAATAAGTGAGTTTGGTTTAAGGGATTAAAGTAAGTTTAGTTAGTTTAGGTTTAGTTTGTTAGTTAATTAAGTTTGATTAAGTTACTTTGATTAAGTTAGCGTAAGTATGCATAAATGTAAATTATTACGTTTGTTTAAGTTGAGGTTGTTTGTTTGTTAAGTTTGTTATAAGTTTGGTTAAGTAAGTAGATGTAAATTATTTGTTATAAGTTCATTTAAGTTTGTTAATAAGTTAATTAACTAAACTGTTTAACTTAAACTGTTTAACTTAATTTTCGTTGTGATTTTTTGTGTTAAAAATTAGTAAATACTTATCGCTATGGTTTTGTACAATACTCATTTTGTTTTTCTAACATTCTATATAGTTGTACTGCAATGGATCCAGGTCCTTCAGATCCATCACTGTTGCAACTCCAATCTACTCACAGATCGACGCGAACCTGGAGAGGCGAGGTAAGGCCATTTTACATGAATGCGTCATTTTTACCACAATATTGTATCAAATACATACTTTAATACATTATTGTTTCGTAGGTTTACGAAACAATGCGCGTACGTCGAAGACGTGGGGTCGTTGATCGAACGATGCAGTTTCATTCGAGGATGATCCCATATCTCCGTTCCAGTGGGTTCTATGGGATATCCCGGTAGCATTTTTCAGCCTTGATTGGGCTCTAATTACTTGCGTTGGTAGAGAGATGGCGCCACGAGACGCATACTTTTCATATGCATTGTGGGGAGTGCACGATTACACTCCAAGACGTGCAGTGCGATTGGATTACCTATTGAAGGTATGCTGTGACTGAAACGACAGACGCACGACTATGCGACGTCTGCGAGAGGCTACTTGGGCGAACTCCGGTGGAGATGACATCGTAGGTTGTAAACTTAAGGTCGATTGGCTTGAGCGTAACGTTCCAAAGCAATAGATGATGAAAGCGATGAGGAGTCGGTCCAACGTTACGTTCGATCGTACATACCGCAACTCATCGGTGGTTGTCTTTTCGCCGACAAGTCCAATCGATTCGTACATTTGATGTTCCTACCTTTCTTTGGAGGATTTCCAAGTAGCGAGCCAATATAGTTGGGGGAGTGCATGTTTGGCTTATTTGTACAGGGGAGTTGTGTCGCGGATCTCGCGGGGCACATGAGGTTCTTTGGCGCCTCCATTCTTGTACAACTGCGGGCATGGGACGATTTCCATTCATAGCACCGCGACGTCTGCGTATAGCTAGAGCTCAACAGCGAACGGTGGATGGCCAAAATATGCTTATGGACGTTCCACTCGGACACAGGTATTTTCGTTGTGATTTCTCATTACTTTGCAAATAATTCTTGTCCATGTTCATTAATCATAACTTATTGTTTCCTACACAGATGGCTCGATGCATTTTCGGTTTCACATAATGCGACGCACGTCCTATCGGCATACCGTGATGCACTCGACTCTCAGAGGCATGAGGATGATGTGGTGTGGCAACCATATAATGAACTCATGGCGTCTCTTCCCGAGTACTGTACAAATGGTCAAGGAAGTTGGCTCTCGACGTGTCCCCTGATTTGTTTCCACATTGTGGAGTGGCATCGACCTGAAAGGGTTATGAGACAATTCGGCATGGTACAAGTAGTGCCACCTAATTGTGCCTACGACGCCCAACTGCACCGCATCGAATTGCGTGGACATCATCATCAAAATTGGGTGACTTTCCACGCAAGCTACATAAACATGTGGGAAAATCGTGGGGACACCATTGCGACAGCGGCACTGAATGAAGGGCATGACCATCAAGACTACATGACGTGGTATCGATCGGTCACTAGGAGATTTATAGGACACGACGGGGCGTTACGTGACTACACGGTAATCTGCTAACTATTAATTTTCCTCAAACATTAAATATTATATATTGCGTGATTTGAGAACTTATTTTTTATATTTCAGCGTAACTTGGTGCATCGACTTAGGCGTGTGTTGATTGAGGATGGGTACGAGCAAGGTCTTGCTGCCCTTGATGAAGGGATTAAAATTTTGGACGAAGACGAACGACAAAGGTCTAATCTTTCGCATGATGTAACGACGTCCAACAAGACGTAGATGAGGATATTGAACAAGAAGATGAAGAAGACGATCAAGGCGAACCAAACATAGAGGTGAGAAGAAGACGAACACGACCGAGATCGCGCGGAACGCACCGGACGTCCTCGTCCCCACGTCCATCTACTCGGGGCGAGGTTGCTTTGCGAGAGAGTAGTAGACATTCTCCTCCAAAGACGTTCATCTCGTTCGAGAGTGAGTAGAAGAGATAATGTTGGCGAGAGTATTCATTCTTCTCATGGGTATATACCAAATCTTCCACACCCCAACCAGAACCTCATATGTTTGTACCCAGGCCGCCGAGCGTGAATCTTCCTCCTTACCATTTTGATCCATACGCGCCTGGGCCTTCGTCTTCATACGTGGATCCACGCGGAATGCCTCATCATCAAACGTATCCATCACTCCCTCCATACATGCCTAGTCCATACACTCCTACTCCGTATAATTACAATATGGCGTATAGCGGAGACCCTTCATTCATGAACTTGTTGACCATGCCGCAGCCGCATGTTCCATTCCCCCAACCCCATGCAGGAAGCCAGTATTTCGGGATGGTTCCACCTCCAATTTTTGGTAGCATAAGTAGCAGAGGTGAGTCGAGTCAAGAACCAGAGGAAACGCAACAATCTAATCGACTTGATTCATCGCAAGACCAGCTACCTCAACCGGATGTACAACCACATCGTCCAACTAGACAAAGAGTACGTCCGGTTTGCTTCACTGAGGAACAACGTCAGCGGAACCGCTTGAAATAGACCTGCATAATGAGTTTACTTAATGTCATAGTGATTTGTAAATAACTTATATTTTGGGTTAACGAAGTACGTGTATTCAACCTTATCATTGAATTGCGTTCTATTTCTCATGTTTTTCATATTACGTGGAACTTCGTATATGTGATTACTCTTCAATAGTTAGTTTAGTTTGTAAACATAGTTTAGGTTTTATGTTTAATTTAACTTAAGTGGTTAGCTTAGTTTGGTTAGGTTTTATTTTTTAGTTTGGTTAGGTTAATTAGCTTAGTTAGTTTTGTTTAGGTGTTGAGGTTATGTTTGTTTAGTGTAGTTGAGTTAGGGTATGTTCGTTAGTGTAGTTTAGTTAATTTATGTTACGTACTTTGGTTAGGTTAGGTTAGTCGAGTTTAGTTCACAAGTAACTCTCGAGCTACTTGGATGTTTGTGTAGTTTCGTTTGGTGGTTAACGTGGATCGTTTTTGGTTGTTTGTTTAGTTAGTTAAGTTAGTTATTTTACTTTACTTAGTTTGTATTGTTTTGGTGGTTAGGTTAGTTAGGTTAGTTAAGGTTAGTTACGTTAGTTAATGTTAGTTAGTTTAGTTTGGTTAGTTCCATTTACTTAGGTGGTGTAGTTTGCAATTAAGCTAGTTAAATTTGTTATTTTAGTTTACTTAGTTTGTATTGTTAGGCGGTTTGGTTAGTTAAGGTTACTTAGTTTAGTTTGTTAGTTAGTTTAGTTTCGTTATGTTAGTTAGTTAGTTGCTTAGTTTAGTTGAGGTTAGTTAGTTACTTAGTTTAGCTCGATTTTGTTAAGTTAGTTTAGTTTGGTTAAGGTTAGTTACTTACTTATTTTAGTTTACTTTGGTTACTTACTTTGATTTTGTTAAGTTAGTTTAGTTAGTTTATTCAAGGTTACTTACTTATTTAGTTTAGTTTGGTTTGGTTAGGTTATGTTAGTTACGGTTAGTTTTGTTAGTTAGTTGGTTAGTTAGTTAGTTGGTTAGTTAGTTAGTTAGTTAGTTTAGTTTGGTTAGGTTATTTATGGTTAGTTAGTTTAGGTTTAGTTTGGTTACTTTAGTTTGGTTAGTTAAGGTTACTTAGTTTAGTTAGTTAGTTAGTTAGTTTGGTTAGGTTAGTTAAGGTTAGTTAGTTTATTTTACTTTGGTTACTTAGCTAGTTAGTTAGGTAGTTATTTACTTTAGTTTGCTTTGGTTGGATTAGTAAAGGTTTCTTACTTTACTTTAGTTAGTTAGTTAGTTAGGTAATGTTAGTTAGTTTAGAATAGAGAGTTGAAGGTTGAAACCAATATATTTAAAATTTGTTTTTTTTTTTTTTAATACAAATATATACTCCTTGTATGGTTATTCATATTTGGTTGTAATTGTCGAGATCGCTTTCGACGACGACAACAATTGGCCATGTGAGGGACGGAGCGATCGAGAATGTCGCGATCCAAATGCGAGGGGAGGACAGATCGGCGAGTCGGGTTGGTGATTTTTGGTGACGTGGCGCTGACGTGGCACAGATAGCGCCTTTTGAGAAGGCGCTATCTGTACATGTGTCCGCCACCTCAGCGCCACGTCAGCAACAACCGAAATCGCCCCAACTCAATAACGCCTTCTCAAAAGGCGTTATTGCCTATAACCTGAATAAAAAAAAAACCCTCTCTATTTTGTGAAAAAAATTGTAAATGTCCCCTACATGTGGAAATACCCCTCGCACACAGCTGTTCCTCCTATCAGATCACGCCACGTAGTGGGCATTCATAGCAGCAGTATGTTACAGTTGCTATTCCCCTCCTATCAAAATGTGCCACGTCACCCCACTCTCAGCACAACCAACAATTCACAACTTTTCTCGGCTGCTTTAGATGCTTCTCTAGATCTGTGCTAGCACATTCTCCCAGACTTTTACTCATGAACCGTGTGAATTCTCAAGCAACCAGACGCTTACCATGTGGCGCGTTCTCACCGATCAAACACTTCACAATCAGTTTTACCAACCAATCCATGAGCGCCATGTCAGCACCTCAAGCAAAAATACATCAATTAGCGAGTGACATGTGTCCTGACCTCCAAATTAAATGCCCAGCAGCCCCTGGATCCTCCTCGGCGCACGAGTCACTTCACCAACCACGAAAATTACATTCTCTTACCTTAGGGGACCAATTTTTAATAGTTTTAAATTAGGAACTTAGGATATTATTAGGATCAACTTTTATTTTTTGGGAATGCAAGAGGTGCTCGAAACCATGTTCGGCTAAAAAAATCATTGCCTAGGTTGAAGGGGAAACAAGTCGGGATTCTTGATTCATAACATAACTTGTGAGATTTATGATTTTTATTATTTAATTTAATTTAATCTCACTTATTTTATTGTTGTTGATTTTAATGAATATGGTTTAGATTTAGAGTATGTATATGGCTAGTACATGCTTTTAAGTGGACAATCTGTAGTGATTTGGATCGATTGTATTTGTAATTGTACTTTTTGACCAATAAAGTGAGAAACATTCACCCGTTTGCCGTAAAAACCATTCGGTTCTTGAGTGTGCAACAATTAAATCTAGGTTAATCCAGAAGCGGACGCGACTCGATTATCTAGGATTAGTATTCCCATGAATCTTATTATTGCGGTTAGTGTGTTAAACCAGATTGGCGGATGTTTAGGGTTATGCATTAATTAGGGAAGTAGTTAGTGGCGGAATCCTAACTATCGAGATTAGGGGAATTAGAAATTTCTGGTGGATGTCGATTTTCTATAGCTAATCTAGGAGAATTTAAATTAATAATTTAAGGAAAAGATTAAGGACCATAATATGTCATTAAACCTTGAATCTGAATTGTGGAACTGTAGACTTAGGTGTTTTCTTGAGACTATTAAAAGTTATTTTTATTATTTTATTTATTTAGTTTATTTAGATTAGTTAGTTAAATAATATTTATTTAAACCCCGATTTTCTTCTATTTAGTATTTTTAACCTTAGAAAGACAACCAAACTTTGTGGGATCGATCCTTTGCCACTATTCTACAAAATAGTTAGTTTATTAACTTTACTTTATTGACACGTTTGGCGCGCGTCAGGTAAAAATTGTGTTGACACAGTAAAGCAAAATTGTAACTTATACTTCTAAATACAATTCCAAAATTATGAGAAGAACTATTGTGATTGATAATCTCAAGATAACTATTTTGTAATTGTACTAAATATGAAAGGCATCACTTGTAAATAAGAGGAAATGTTTGTTGAGATTCTTTTTAATCATTCTTAGAGATTATTGAGAATCTTATTAGAATCATTAAAAGACAATCTGATGGTATAAAGACCAATGGATTATTATAAGCAATGAATTTCAAACTGTAAAAGTTTGAAAAGTGAAATTGTCAGAGTAATAGAAATAGAAGGTGAGATTGATACCTTGGATTTCTTAAATGTTAAGAATTCACTCTGAAACATTAGTCTTTAAGGTGATTTTATTGACAATACCTTCAAAAAAATATGCTCAATAATATTTCTTGAATAAGATATGCAATGATGAATAATTGAAGTTTTGGGCAGGCACATCATCAGCTTCGTTGTCTAGATTAATAATTACAAATCTATTCTTTAGAGCTCAGATTGGAGCTGAGCTAATGATGATTAATTGAGTGATGAATTATAAAGAAATTAATTGAGATTATCTCGTAGGTCAAGGTTTGATTACTAATTATTGATATTTGGTATAAATAATCTCATATCAGAATATTGAGCATGTAAAGAAAGTCCTTGGAACTCAAATAAAAAATGAGGCAAGAATGTTGTGAGAAACTCATGGACTTCTTTAAAATATTCATTCAGACAAAATCCAAAATCATTGTTATAAGAATGAGTTGTTGGTGACCTAGAATGAAAACTGACAGTGTCAATTTTGTAAAGAAATATGAGATGTATCAGCAAGTGGAAGTTGAGTGATATTAACCTGGAAGGTTATATTATTCTTGCCCTATATGAATGAAATTTCATGCTCGTAGATTTACGATGGATTAACCTAAGTTGTGATGATAACTGAAGGTTGTTGATGTTGTAATTTCAGGATTGATAGAGTCTGTGGATTTCTTTTCAGTATTGGGGTTTACTTCTTGTGGAAGAGTAAGCGAGATATTTATGTATAGAAAGAGTTGAGAGTTTATGGAGAACTAGTATGTTATTTCACTAAGGAACTGAAAGTCTACTTTCTAGTGGGGAAGAGATGTAAAATAACTGGAAGGGACTTTTCTCAATCTTAACACAATATATCTACAGCTAATCTAAGTTCCAAATAATATAATTTCCAAGCTTATGACTTGGAAGGTGATAATTACTGGAAGAAATATTTTCCTGTGTAAATTCTTTGGTTTTGATATTATCGGGCTAAATATGATGTTGAGATGTTTCCCTTAAAAAGTTGTATACTTTACTTTGTTGTCAACTGGTGTAGGATGAGAAGTAATGATACAAGTTTTGGATTTTGGGGTTCATACGCAACGGAGATTACAAAACAATTTTGACAAAAACCCTGATAAGATCCGAATCTAATTCCATTAAAACGTTTAAACCAAGAAAACTTAATCATACCTCGGTCGCAAAATACCTTTTTCTGAAGGTTGATCGATCTCTAAGGCACTGCCAACGACGAACTCCCTCTACCAGCAGTCCACACACGAACGACGACTAAGATTTGAAATGCTAGCTTCAAGAGAATACCAAACATTTTTTTTTCTCTCCAAAATGATCCAGAGCGTACTAGAAAACCCCTAATTCGTTTCTAAACGAAAATAGAGTTTCAGCCCTTAATCTTTCGTACGTATGTTCTAACTTAAAGCGTCTATTTATACAACCATTTTATATAGACAGTTAAGTAAATTACACATATACCCCTACTTAAACAAGTATAAGTGTAATACACCACAAGGACGTTTCTATCATGAATTTTATCATATAAAATTCATTTTTCTGAACCATCTTAAAATCTCGCAAAACCATTCTTAGTGTGCGACCCAATAGGCTCATACAACGTTGGCAGTGTACCAAAACACATTTTGGTATACAAGTCATAAGCGGCCTCTAGCAAGACATTATGACTACCCAAGTTGTACGAATATCAAATCGATACAACCTAATCAATAGTGTATACAACATCCTTTTGTCACATGATATCCTTTTGATCAAACATAAGGCATGGAATTGTCATCCAACTGTTGGGTTTTGGGGTTCATACGCAACGAAAATTACAAAACAATTTTGACAAAAACCCCAACAGGATACGAATCTAATTCCATTAAAAACGTTTAAACCATTAAAAACTTAATCATACCTCAGTTGCAATATACCTTTCTAAAGGTTGATCGATCTCTAAGGCGCTGCCAACGACGAACGCCCTCTACCAGTAGTCCACACACGAACGGCGGCCGAGATTTGAAGTGCTAGCTTCGAGAGAATACCAAATCTTTTTGTTTCTCTCCAAATCGATCCAGAGCACACCAAAAACCCTAAGTCGTTTCCGAAACGAAAATAGAGTTTTGGCCTTTTGATCTTTCATCCGTGTATTCTAACTTAAAGCGTCTATTTATACAACCCTTGTATATAGACGGTTAAGTAAATTACACATATACCCCTACTTAAAGAAGTATAAGTGTAATACACCACAAGGACGTTTCCGTCATGAATTTTATCATATAAAATTCATTTTTCTGAACCATCTTAAAATCTCGCAATACCATTCTTAGTGTGCGACCCAATAGGCTCATACAACGTTGGCAGTGTACCAAAACACATTTTGGTATACAAGTCATAAGCGACCTCTAGCAAGACATTATGACTACCCAAGTTGCACGAATATCAAATCGATACAACCTATTCAATAGTGTATATAACATCCTTTTGTCACACGATATCCTTTTGATCAAACATAAGGCATGGAATTGTCATTCAACATGTTCAATCGTACTAGTCTCGATCTCTAGGTAGACTGAAAACATCCAAGTGGCATTGATCAATATCAATTCACTTAGACTAGGCCTTTTAAGAGTCTAACACATCGAGGGATCCACTGGATATCTCTCTTTATATGAGAAGGACAAATTCTATCTTGATTACACAACTTCATCACATTGCTCACATAGTAACCAATCACAGCCTTTATAATCGTCCGGTTAAAGACAACGTTTGATAGTGTCAAATCACTATGTTCCTAATGTTGAAGTCTCTGATAATCTCAAGTGAGAAGACTGAAAAATATACTTATCATGAGAAACAACTATGACTTAATCCATGTGATGTTCTCATAGCGAATTCGGTCCAAGACTTTGTTCCCTAACAAGTACTCGTGATCTTGATTCGTATCCCTATACGTATAATCATCATATGATCATCAATCAAGACTCACACTAGTCTTAATTCATTATAGTTCCCAGTATAATGATCGACTAGGGACATTTAGGATATTTCTGTAAATACCCATGGATCTTATTATAATGTAAACATGCAAATTAATTATAATAAACAACAAATGAAATCCTCTATTTTATTAACTGAAAGTATTCATAAAGACAGTTAATGGATTGACCTAGGGCACATGCCCCAACATCTCCCACTTGCACTAGGGCCAATCATATATGCATCTAATGCCTAATGATCTAACATGACAATCATGTTTTGCTTGTGGAAAAGCTTTTGTCAATGGATCCACATCGTTGTCTTCAGTAGGTACTCTACAAATCTTTACGTCTCCCCTCTCAATAATTTCTCTAATTAGATGAAAACGCCTGAGTATATGTTTGGATCTGTGGTGTGATCTAGGTTCCTTGGCCTGTGCTATTGCCCCGTTATTGTCACAATACAAACAAACAAGGTTAGCAATACTTGGAACCACACCTAGTTCAAAAATGAAATTTTTGATCCAAACTACCTCCTTTGTTGCATCGGACGCTGCAATATACTCACTTTCTATTGTAGAATCTCCTTGATCTCTCTTGCTTCGAACTTTTCCAGCTTCTGCACCCCTTTCAAAATAAACACATATCCAGTTACGATCTAAAATCATCTATATCGGTTGAAAACTTGCATTTGTGTAACCATTTACAACTAGATCATTTTCAAAACCTCCATAGACCAAGAACATTTCCTTAGTTCTTCTTAAGTATTTAAGAATGTTCTTTACTGCTATCCAGTGACTCTCACCAGGATCTGACTGTTATCTGCTTGTAGTGCTTAAAGCATATGACACATCAGGTCGAGTGCATAGCATGGCATACATGATAGATCCAATAGCTGATGCATATGGAATCTTATTCATACGGTCTCGCTCATCATTTGTCTTAGGACATTGAGACTTGTTGAGACTTATGCCATGAGACATTGGCAACAATCTTCTTTTAGAGTCTTGCAAACTGAACCTATTCAAACCTTGTCTATGTAAGCACTCTGACTTAGACCGATTAGCCTCTTAGATCTATCCCTATAGATCCTTATCCCTAAGATATAGGCTGCATCTCCTAAGTCTTTCATTGAGAAACATTTCCCTAACCAAGACTTGACACTCTGCAATGTTGGGATGTCATTTCCAATGAGTAATATATCATCAACATACAGTACCAGAAAAACTACACTCCCAATGACCTTCTTGTATACACAAGGCTCATCTTTGTTCTTAATAAAACCAAAATCCTTGATTGCTTCATCAAAATGAAGATTCCAACTCCGAGAAGCTTGCTTTAATCCATAAATGGATCTTTGAAGCTTGCATACCTTCCTAGAATTCTCAGGATGTACAAAACCTTCAGGTTGTGTCATATACACGTCCTCAAGCAGCTTTCCATTAAGAAAAAATGTTTTTACATCCATTTGCCATATCTCCTAGTCATAATATGCAAAGAATGGCAATTAAAATTCTTTTGGATTTAAGCATGGCTACTTGTGAAAAAGTTTCATCATAATCAACACCTTGAGTCCGCTGAAACCTTTTGCTACAAGTCTTGCTTTAAAAGTATGCACATTGCCATCCATGTCAGTTTTCTTCTTGAAAACACATTTACATCCAATGGTCTTACCACCTCAGGTAAATCAACCAAGTTCCAAACTTGGTTATCGTACATGGATTGCATCTCAGAGTTCATGGCACTTAGCCATTTATCTGAGTCTGGTCCAGACATAGCATCCTGATAAGTGGTGGGCTCATTTTGATCCATAAGCAACACATCACGACTATCAGTAATGAGAAATCTGAATCTCTCTGGCTCTTGTCTTACCCTACCAAATTTATGTGGGCCTTGTGTCACTTGTGGAGGTTCAACTGGTTCCGAATGCTGTTGAACTTCGAGTAGCGGTTCAGTGTTTATCTGTGATTCTTGAACTTCTTCAAGATTTATTTCTTTCCCTCTAGTGTCTTTTGAAATAAACTGTTTTTCCATAAATGCACCATATTGAGCAATAAACACTTTGTTCTCAGTGGTATTATAAAAGTAATATCCTTTTATTTCCTTAGGATACCCCACAAATAAACACTTGTCAGATTTAGGTGCTAGTTTTTCTTAGACTTATCATTTTACGTAAGTCTCATAACCCCAAATCTTAAGGAGAGACAAACTAGGTCTCTTCCCGCACCATATCTCATATGGTGTTTTACCAACCGCTTTAGAAGGAACTCGATTTAGAGTGAAAGCTGCAGTTTGTAATGCATATCCCCAAAAGGATAATGGAAGATCTGCATGACTCATCATAGATCGAACCATATCTAATAAGGTTCGATCTTTCCTTTCAGAAATTTCATTCCATTGTGGAATTGTTGGTGGAGTCAATTGGGAGACGATCCCACAATTTCTAAGATGATCCTCAAATTCTAAGCTCAAATATTCACCACCTCGATCTGACCAAAGTGTTTTGATAGTTTTACCAAGTTGATTCTGCATTTCATTTTGAAACGTTCGAAACATCTCAAATGATTCAGCTTTATGTTTCATTAGATAAACATAACCATATCTGCTGAAATCATCAGTAAATGTAATGAAGTACTAATAACCTCCTCTAGCCTTTGTGTTTATAGGACCGTATACATCAGTATGTATTAGACCCAATAAATCACTTGCCATTTCACTGTGTCCAGTAAAGGGACTTTTAGTCATCTTGCCTCGTAAACAAGATACGCACATTTCATATGTTTCTAAATCAAATGAATCTAGAAGTTCATCTTTATGGAGTTTCGTTATACGTTTCTCATTTATGTGCCGGAGACGACAATGTCAAGGATAGGTTTGATTCAAGTCATTTGACTTAAATCTCTTTGTATTTATGTTAAAGACTGGAGTATCAGTGGACCTTTTCATGCTTAGAATATAAAGACCATCACACAAATTAGCATTTGCATAAAATATGCCTTTACGAGAAATGGAACATCTATTATTCGCAATAATAAAACCAAAACCATCTATATCCAAACATGAAACTGAATGATGTTTCTGCTCAAGGCAGGCACAAAATAACAATTATTTAACATTAAAATAAGTCCACTAGGTAAGACTAAGCCATATGATCCAACAACCAGGGCAGCAACTCTTGCTCCATTCCCTACGCGTAGGATGACTTCTCATTTCTTCAACTTTTTACTTCTAGTGAGTCCCTGCACATTTATACAAATGTGATATCCACATCCGGTATCTAATACCCAGGAATCACTAGTAGATAAACTAATTTCAATAACATAAATACATGTAGTGGTAGTCGCACTACCCTTTTTCTTATTTAGATTTTCCAGATAGAGTTTGCAATTTTTGAACCAATGTCCAGGTGCATGACAGAAAAATAATTTTCTTCCTTTTCTTTTGGGTGTTTTGAAGCAAGAACATGCTGGGGCTTGACTTGTTCCACAAGCTTTGCGACAGGTGCAGCAGCAGCCTTGATAACTTTAGCCTTGCCTTTGCCTTTCTTCTTCATTCCCTTTCCCTTTTGAACCATCAACACATTACTAGATGGTTTCTTGATATATTGTTCAGCAGTTTTGAGCATCAAATGCAACTCTGAAATTGATTTCTCCATATTATTCATATTGTAGTTCATCACAAATCGTGAGTAACTTTCTGGTAACGAATTCAGGACTAAATCCGTAGCCAACTCTTGGTTTATGGGAAATCCGAGTCTATCAAGCTGGTCAACATAGCCCTTCATCTTCAGAACTTGAGGACTAACTGACTCACCTTTAGTCATCTTGCAAGAATGCAGGTTTTTGATTGTCTCGAGCCTTTCTTACCTAGTTTGATGTTGGAACATTTCCTTCAGCGTTATAGCCATGTCGTAATCGTCCATTAGTTCCATGTCCTATTGAAGTTCAGGAACCATAGTTGCCAGCATAATACATGCAACATCAGTAGATTCATTGACATGCTTATTATGCGCATCCTTCACAGATTTCGTAGCATTGGCTGGTGGGTCATCAGGGATTGGAACATCCTAGACATACAGCTTGCGTTCATGCTTAAGAACAATTCTCAAGTTTCCGAACTAGTCAAGAAAGTTAGTCCCAGATAGCTTATCCTTCCTAAGGATGGATTGCAGTGACAGGGGATTATTGTTACTTGAAGAGGTCATTAATCTACAATAAAGATTATGCAAAGTTTATTTTAGTATAGAGGAATAGACTCCCACTAAATTAACAACCCTCTTAAAACTCACTGTTTATTTAGGGGACTAAAATCCATATTTCACCTAATTCTATGACAGCTATGGCATGAAACACAAAACTAGATTATTTAGGTAGGTAACAGTTACCAATGACATCTTATGTAATCTTAGATACTTTTATGAGATACGGGACATCTTATATCTTATCATGTTTTTATCTCATCATGTGCTTAAAGCTCAAAACTATTTTGATAGCTTTATTAAGTTGGACCATTTTAAATATTTTTCGCTAATTTTATTATCCTAAATTTACCCCTTAATTTATCCAAAATTTAGTCAATTAAAAAATCTTCAATTAACCCGGGCCCACATCTAACTAATCATCTTATCCTAATCCTAATAGGACTTAAGATATTTGAGTCCTAGCATATCACCAATAACAAAATTCTCCATATTTATCTCCTATCCAATAGGGATAACGAAACCGATTTTGCTAATATCTATTAATCTAATTTGTTATCTATCTCTTATCAAATAGAAATTGCATAACAAAATAGATATAAAGAGATAAATAAACAATTCCGAAGATTAATTATTTGCAATTTCGATCCACATCCAAATAATCACAAACATGTCATTGAATCATGAACTACTAACCCAATCAAACCTAATCATATTAGTTTCGAATTAATATTCAGACTTATACAATTTAAGAAATGTAAAACAATGTAACATAAATATGCAAACTGAATTGCAGAGATTTCATCTATGCATCAATACACGAAAAATAAAGATTATACCTAATGGTGTCATGGATAACATAACAAGAAATTCAATTCATTAAAATTATTCGAATTAACCTAACATGGTTACTAGAATGTACGAAACCGATTTCAATTAAATCACGAATATATGTATCATATACACAAAACATGATAATAAATCTCAAAAAAACTTATGTATATCACATATACGTCAACTATTAACATGCTTTCAATCATATATCATGTATATATTAGAATAAAACTTGCAATGTTTTTAATGGAATCGAACTCGAAGGCTCTTATACCACTGTTGGGTTTTGGGGTTCATACGCAGCTGAGATTACAAAACAATTTTGACAAAAACCCCAACAGGATCCGAATCTAATTCCATTAAAACGTTTAAACCAAGAAAACTTAATCATACCTCAGTCGCAAAATACCTTTCTGAAGGTTGATCGATCTCTAAGGCGCTGCCAACGAATGAACGCCTCTACTACCAAATGATCCTACACATGAACGGCAGCCAAGATTCGAAGTGCTTGCTTCAAGAGAATACTAAACCTTTTTGTTTCTCTCCAAAATGATCCAGAGCGTACCAAAAAACCCCTAATTCATTTCTAAATGAAAATAGAGTTTTGGCCCTTAATCTTTCGGACGTGTGTTCTAACTTAAAGCGTCTATTTATACAACCCTTGTATATAGACGGTTAAGTAAATTACACATATACCCTACTTAAAGAAGTATAAGTGTAATACACCATAAGGACATTTCTGTCATGAATTTTATCATATAAAAATCATTTTTCTGAACTATCTTAAAATCTCACAAAACCATTCTTAGTGTGCGACCCAATAGGCTCACACAACGTTGGCAATGTACCAAAACACATTTTGGTATACGAGTCATAAGCGACTTCTAGCAAGACATTATGACTACCCAAGTTGTACGAATATCAAATCGATACAACCTAATCAATAGTGTATACAACATCCTTTTGTCACACAATATCCTTTTGATCAAACATAAGGCATGGAATTGTCATCCAACATGTTCAATCGTACTAGTCTCGATGTCTAGGTAGACTGAAAACATCCAAGTGACATTGATCAACATCAATTCACTTAGACTAGGCCTTTTAATAGTCTAACACATCGAGGGATCCACTGGATATCTCTCTTTATATGAGAGGGACAAATTCTATCTCGATTGCACACCTTCATCACATTGCTCATACAATAACCAATCACAACCTTTATAATCGTCTGGTTAAATACAACGTTTGATTGTGTCAAATCACTGTGTTCCTAATGTTGAAGTCTCTGGTAATCTCAAGTCAGAGGACTGAAAAATATACCTATCATGAGAAACAATTATGACTTAATCCATGTGATGTTCTCATAGCGGGTCATTCCAGTACTTTGTTCCCTAACAAGTACTCGTGATCTTGATTCATATCCCTATACGTATAATCATCATATGATCATCAATCAAGACTCACACTAGTCTTAATTCATTATTGTTCCCAGTATAATGATCGACTAGGAACATTTAAGATATTTCTGCAAATACCCATAGATCTTATTATAATGTAAACATGTAAATTAATTATAATAAACAGCAAATGAAATCCTCTATTTTATTAATTAAAAGTATTCATAAAGACAGTTAATGGATTTACCTAGGGCACATGCCCCAACAATAATTTAATTTGAGCCTGAGTAATTCCGAACTATACGGAAAATGTTAACAGACTATCAGTATGCATTGACAACTTAGATAAATGGAAAGAATGTGTTAATAAAACAAATGGGGTTGCGAAAGCCTTGAGTATGAGAAAAACATGTATAGAAGATGCAACTATTGCTAGAGCTTCTCAGTTTAGACTTCTTGAGGAAGCATCTATGATGATGATTCGAGTAAACTTAGCTGACACATCAACTGAGATAGCTAGTTTTAGCGCTACAAATCTATTTTTCTGAGCTCAAATCTGGACTGAATCAGAGATGATTCAATAGGTGGTTGATTTTTTGAAAGCTTAGCGGGATTATATAGTGTGTTAAAGATTAGCGACTAGTGTAAATCATCTTGATTGGTTAGTTTTTGATAATGGTGATAATGGTGCGTTACAACTCAGAGATAGATTGTTGATTCCATCTTAGGATTTGTTGAGGCGGGAGTTACTACGTTAATCTTATAGATCTCTTTACTCTACTCATCCAGGTGACACTAAGATGTATCGTGATATGAGGAGTATCTATTAGTAGTGTAGGATGAAGACTGATATTATTGAGTTCATAAAGAGATGCAAGATATGTCAGCAAGATAAGGCTGACAATAGAAAAATTGAATGGTTATTACATTCACTGTCTATTCCTAAGTGGAAATGGGAACATATATCAATGGATTTTTATTTTCGGTCTACCTTTGAGTCGGCATAAGGACGATGTTATATGGGTTGCAGTTGACAGGTTGACGAAGTCCATGCATTTCTTGCCAGTTTCTATATGAGATCCTCTTAGTCAATTATGTGAGGTATACGTACGTGAGATGTTAAGACTTCATGGAGTTCCAATGTCGATTACTTCAATTAGAGATATGAAATTCACGTCTAAATTGAGGAGTAAATTACAGAGATAGTTGGGAACTGTTCTTAACCTCGGTATGGTATACCTACCACAGATTAATGAGCAGTCTAAGCGGTTGATTTTAGTGCTAGAGGATGTGCTTTAAGCTTGTGTCTTGAAGTTTGGTGGTAACTAGAAGAAACACTTTTCTTTGTGTGAGTTGATTTATAATTAAATAGAGAGAATTCAGCTGATTCACCTGCATTTGACTACGGCACAGCTAAGACAAAATAGATATGTTGATAGACATATTAGGTTATTGAAGTTTTCGAAGGATAATCTCATTATGTTGAAAGTCTCACCTATAAAAGGATTGTATAGGTTTGGATTGCGAGGTAAGCTAGCTCTAAGGTACATTAGGTTGTTCAGAGTATAGAAAATGATTGGTCATGTTGCTTACAGGTTAGATTTACCTCTTTAGCTAGTCGGAGATGATTGGTCATGTTGCTTACAGGTTAGAGTTACCTCTTCAGCTAGTCGGAGTTCATAATGTCTTCCATATGTCTACGCTTTGCAAAATGAAGACTTAGTTCACTCTAAGGATTAATTAGAATGAATTTGATCTTCGAGAAGACTTATCGATGACAGTCGATTTAGATACTTGATCGTAAGATTTAAAGGCTGAGAATCAAAGAGATTTCTTTGGTTAAGATGAAATGGTAATTTCATTGAAATGAGAAATTAACATGGGAGCAGGAATATTGTATAAATGAGCAGTTTTCATTTCTCTTCGAAACTATAGGTAATTATTTGCTTACTTTAATTTTGAAGAAGAAATTACTTTAAATTGGAGATACTGTAATGACTTGTTACCTTAAGCTAGTGATTAGTGTTAATCTAAATCCTAATTAACCAGAGTTAGTCTCGTACTTAAGTTCGACGTACCTCGATTAGCGTATGCGTATGTTTGTATCATGGATTTGTGTTTGTTTGGTATATTTATGAGTTTTATAGGTTGTAATATAAAGTGGAATTTATATACAAGTCTATAAATGAAAAATAAGTAATTAAACAATAAGTAGCCAACATACCAAGTATGAAAAGGGGGTCGTAAAATGAATGTGCACACCTAAAAACACTCGTAGGCATGTCCAGTTAATTTATTGGTGAGAAAATACACAAAGTATGTATATATATTTATATATATATATATTTAATATATATATATATATATATATTAAAAACTATAAGTTTGGTTTGAATTATATGAATCGTTTGAACAGTCTCGAGATGTGTGTGAGTGTTGATGTTGTTAAAACTTGTGTCACTTTAGGTAGTGTAATTTTAACACATTAACCAATTGATCATACTCAAGACAACGTGGTGCATATCTCGATAAAAACTCATATATATAAATAAAAAACCTTAAACTTATTCCCACAATTCATTTGATCATTTGAAAAAATGAGAGGGAGAACAACTGAGGGTTTGATTTGGAATAGATCAATCCATGAATTGATTTAACGTGAATTAAATAGCTTAAACAAATTGAAATATAGAGATTGTCACATTGGTAAGTTTAGTTTTTTGAGTTTTTGAAGTTCATTTCGATGGTAGTGATGATATCTCCGTGAATTGTGTTGTTTGATGACTGGAAATGGTTTGTTACAATATTATAGGTCCTCCGTGATGATTTGGGAGAGTATTTGATGATGTTATGATGGTTTGTGGATTGGACAGTAGTTGCTTCCCTATTTACTATCAAGGCAGTGTAGGTCCATTCATCAATTGGGACGAACCCAATTGATAGAGCGCACCCTACCCATTTAGGGAGCGTGTTCCCTCTGAAAACATCAACTATGTTGTGTTTCTCTTAGAGTTTCCTGAGGTCTTAGGGATTGACTTAGAGGTTCTAAACACTGGGAAATAGGTCTATATTAATCACAAATAGTTTGCGATAGGTTGAGGAACACAGGGAAAGCGTGAGTGACCTAGAAACCTATGAAGTTTGGAAACGGAGACTTAAACCAAGGTAAGTATGGATTCATTAGTTTAAAGATATTGCATGAATATGTTAGTATATGTAATTCACGTAGTTTATGGAGTGAATGAAGGGACTATATACACTGTGATGTTTTTATTAATCGAGAAAATGATGTCTAATGTGATCCACGAGAGTAACTCCTGAGACTAATACCAGGTTGTATAGGATGCAAGGTTGATCTCCCTATCTATACGTAATTCCTACTCAGTTAGATAGGTTGCGTAAGTTACATATTCACTAGAGGGTTTCGGATATAACCATTTCGCATTAATGGTTTGACTAGACATCACATGAGCCAATATGTTGATCTAGCAATCGCATTAATGGCGTCAATTGGTAATTGACCCTATTTTATAAATAAAATGAGAATCATAGTGTAATAGCCATTGGCAGTTTGACATGCATCCGTTATTTATTGGATTATATGTTGTTCATAATCTCGTTAGCTATTTAAGATGTATATTGTTATTGCATATCATTCTTGATTATTATATGGAATGTTGATGGCTATGTGAATCCCTACTTACTGAGCAAGTCAGAGCGCTCACTCCAAATTAATATTTCAGAAAAATCGATGAGCGCTACAGCTATGGGATATAGATGATTTAGGAGTCTCGATCTTCTCTTTCATGTAATGAATCTCCCTTGTCACATATATATATTTGTATTGAATTACAGTTTTGTAATATCATAAGGAATGAGAGGTTTTGTATAACCGAGGTTTATTCTAGTTTGATTTGGTAATATATATCATATTTATTATCGAAAAGTTTTTTTTAATTTCCACTGCGTTTATTATTTGTTTTACATCGATATTCGATATACGGTAGTGTCTATCAGGAGATAGAATGAGAGGTTGATGGCTCTAGTTAAGTCTAATGGACTAATGGGGCTTGATTATGGTTTCAGGCTGGGTATCGCCCTAATCAGGTTAGGGGATGCTACATTTCATATTATGGCTACTAATTAGAATTTAAAACTAATCAAGAAGCCCCCATTCAACAACTAGATGGATTTTGAAAAGAAAAACAAGATGGAATTTAACAAAAAGAAGAAGAATAAGAAGAAGAAGAAAAAGAATAAGAAGAAGAACAATAACAACAACAACAACAACAACAACAACAACAACAACAACAACAACAACAACAACAACAACAACAAATATAACCTAAACCTCAATTGGATGAAATTTAACAATATAGCCTCAATCTCAACTTTATGGAATTTAACAACATAGCCTCTATCCCAATGACAATTCATTTCTTCCTCTCCTTTGGTCTCCTCCCCAACCGATCAAAATGCCTCATTATTAATTTTCTTCAACAATTCATCTTTTCTCTCCTTTGCTTAACTCAACTATTAGGCTTAGCATTTGACTATGAAGTGCAACCTCTATTTCATCCAGCCTGCAGTAGGAAGATAATTTATTCAATAACATAACAAAACCAAAATAAAAATAAGTAGACATGAAGTAAAATAAATGAATAAAATATTTACCTCTTTTACTAAGTTAAGATCTCATTTTAACTGAATAAGAAGTATTTGCTCTCTCAGCATTCTTTTGTTAACATGAAGAATTTCGTATTTGTTGTTGCCTCTTACTTTCATAATTTCCATCACACAAAACTGCAATGTTAAAAAAACACGGTTGAATTTTGAAGTAGGATATTCCTCAAATGACTTCATAACCATGTTAACCAGTTCTTCAACACTATTAGGAGACTCTTTATATTGGAATGATTATTGAACTAAAAAAACTCAAGATCTAAAACATTCAAATCCAGAAAGTTCAGAGGTTGACACATCAATTGTATATTGAAACCACTTTTTTGAGTTGGCCGATGCATTTCAATGTCATTTACATCTATGTGTGTCTTTACATTGTCTTGTTGAATATATATTGGATAATCGATATCCCTGCTGACCATTTCTCCTTGATAGCTGGTATTAGTTTCTCAATCAGGTATGATTTCATTATTTCTTTTTTAATTATAGTGATTGGTTTTGTTTCCACTATGCATGCAGGCCTATTTGCACTAGACCGTTTAGCCACTTCTTGTATGACAAAAAGAAATATACCAATTCTTCTATAGAAGACTTCATTCTTTTTTGCATCAAATCTTGGATGAGCTATAACAGCTAAAAACATTACTTTTCTAATAAAATTTGTACCCTTACAAGTGTGTGTTGGTTCGTCTTCATTAGACAACAAATAGTAAGTTTCAAACTTTTTAGTCATATAAAACTATTTCTCATTTATATGAATAATGTTATACATATCCTTAAAGATTGGATCATGTGGTGTTGTACTATCTTGAAATATTGATAGGCAAAATTTCAGTCGAGATATCTTATTTTGTTCTCTCAAAAAAGGTTTTATGGCATTTGAATGTCTCCGTATAATTCCAGACTTGAGAAGATTAAATGTCGTGCTTCTGCTTACTTTCAAAGAATGAGCTAAAGACTCGAGAGTTGTTCTTTTACGTAAAGGAGTTTCAAGTAATTGGGCAAAGTCAATCTCTACTCTTTTACGACCACAACTCTTTGTCTTTCTATGACATCAATCCTTATTTTCAGAGCTTCTTGCTTTTTTCCAAATTCCGTGAATGACACGAAATTGAACTAAAAAACTTTGTTGCACTTCATGTGTCACTCCTATTTTTAATTTTCCATCAACATTTTTCTCTAAAAGCAAATCATATATGGCTTTTCGTTCGGCATTACTAAAAAATCTTCACCTTCAAGTGTGGTTTTTGTTCCTTCATTACCAATAATATCTTATGTTTCAAAAAAGAAATTAGAATAGTACCCATCAAATTAACAACTATTGAAATTAAATATACGCATGAAATTGCTTGGGTTCAAGAATGGCACAGTGAGGTATTTAATGGGCACCCTTTTTATAACCATATGTTGAAATTAAACACTAATGATGATCTACTAAAAACAAGCTTAGCAGTGGGTCACACTACAAGAAAATCGCTCTATAACAATAGGATATCCTGTCGTCAAATCTCATTTTCCTATTATTAAAAGTCATTAACTATAGGAAAATTATGTCATCTCTCTCTCTTGTTATTGATTTTCACGTTAAAGGTTATAACGACAAGATTCCTGTCACAAAAGTGATTAGTCGCACTAAAACTTAAAACTGAATAGTAAGAGGGAAATTCATGTCATTAAAGTGTGAACTTAATAGCAAGAGGACATCCTTATTGTTAAAGTACAAAATCAAATTATTTTTCTAAGCAAAATTAAACCTTATTAGTGAGAGGATGTCCATACGTTTTCCTCTTGTTAAAGTGTTTTCACATATACGAAAATTAAACCTTATTAGTGAGAGGAGGTCCCTACGTTTTCCTTTTATTAAAGTGTTTTCACACGCAAAAATAAACCTTATTAGTGAGAGGATGTCTCCCTCGTTAAATCGTTTACCTCTTGTTAAGGTGTTTTCAAAATTTAATCTTATTAGCGAAAGGATCCCCCTATTGCTTAAGAGTTTTCATTGTTTTTTTGTAATGCATTTTTGAAAATGTGTAAACAAAAATTATTATTCTAGTAAGAGAAGAAATAATTAAAATTTTAAAATTAACTTTTACTTCGTTCTAAAGTAATCAATATAATACATAAGACTTTATTCAAGTCTGATCAAGCTCAACTTACAAAGAATCAAATAAGATTTACAACAAATGTTCATGTTTAATAGCTAATAGACTTAATAGCTTTCTTATGGAGACAAAGGGAGTTTCCTTTTGCTATGATTTCAACAAAAAATCTTGTTTGAAGATATAGGTACATCTTGACTTGGTTTCTCAAACTTTTCCTTCAAGCCTACCATTTTATCAATCCGAGCGTTTCTGCCACGAAAACAACATTTTAATTACACATACATGTGGCAAAACATAAGTTTGTTACTAACAGATTATAGACTACATAAAAAAAATCATGTTGCTTAACTTTGTAACTTGTCAAACATGACTCTCAACTTCCTGAATAATCTTATCTCTAGACTCACTACAATAGAAGCGAGAATAATTAATTGAACACTCTTATAACTATAATAAAAGAGAAAAAAAGAAACATACCCAAATTAAAACTCCACATAACATGTTGTACAAATTAAGTCATAATAAAGACAAATTAAGTGGATAAAGGACATAATATGGGTGAAAAGATTAAAAAAAAACTCAACACTTCTCTCAAAAATCGAAATTCATTCGGAAAGTATATTATTCATAGCAGACATAGCAACACCCTGAAGATACAATGATCTATAATTCACTACTAAACTATTTGTGCAAGACATTTTGTAAATATTATCAAAAGTTTTTAGTCTAATTAATTAGATGAGGAGCACAAGCATATAGCATATCATGCAGTAGTAATTCACAAGAACAACCAAGTAGAACAAAATAAAAGTAGAGAGAAACTTGTATTATACTTCTATCAGCTAACAAAAGTATTGATAAATAATTGTGTGAACAATTTTCAAAGCTCATAGAAAAATTAATAAATAACTTGTATCATACTTCTAGTGGTTAGCAAATTTGCACACTGAAGGAACAACAACTATTTGTGACATTCAATAAAAAGTAGTGGCAAACATCAAAAGTAATAAGAAATTTCAAAATTTTCAAAAATAATAGTATTGTTCAAGAAATGTTCTTGTGTCATACCTGAGTTAGTAGGTAGCCTTAACAAAAGAAGACTGAATTAGATCACAACAGTTGCAAGACTCAAATTGAACTCTTCTAACATCAGGAGTATGACAGTGTTGATCATGTTCACCTGTATGAATTAATCAAGCTCATTACACAATGCTTCAATGGTTAAATAAATAGATTTGCATTTGTTTAAAAGAAACCAATTTATAAGATTATACAGTTTAACTGAAATAAATATAAAAGATATCTTAAGATATAAAACATAAAAACATAATAGTCATTCAATCAAATAATTTTTTAAAATACCTAAATATTGATAGAAAGATAAAAATGAGAATATATATATGAGGAAATAGCTTACATAGTCCATATGGAAGAGTAGAAATGAGGCAAAACATAGTAGTACAATAACCTAATGCTTTTGACATTGTTCCCACTACAAAAATAAGCTTTGGACATTGTTCCCACAACGAATATATTTTGGATACACCCATCAAATAAAAAGCTTTATTTGAAACTTTTGGTGGAATCACTTTTGGCATCGAAAATAATCCTGCACAATAAAGAAACAAGTCAATGATATTAAAGATAACTAAGCAAACTCCTCTATATTGTGATATTTCAAAATACATTTCTAACAAGTTCATGCACCTTGAAAGATCTATAAATATTATTAAACAAGTTTTAGTGGGCGTACCTGCCTTGTGAAATAGAGAATAAGTAATAATCCATCTCATTTCAATGCAGATCAGACATTTACCACAACTAGGATAAATCAAGAAATTCATAATAAAATTTTAAAAAAATTATAACTCCGCGACAATTCGAACTTCACTAAAAAAACAAAAAATAACATCCAAGATCATAAAAGCTAAACCAATGCCTTTGTAGGAGTTTCATCAAACTAACATTTATTCTACTTAATTCAATGAAAATAAAATAGCTCCTTGAATATGTTGCCAAAATATACACTTAGGAACAATGTATTCTAATTCGATCCAGCTCATTCTTATGTGCAGGTGTATGAAAACAACCTTTTAGATCCAATTTATCATGCTTTAACTATTCCAAGTCTTGATCTATCTGAATCAGTGTCAAGATTCAACTTAAAAGTAGTAATAGAAAGTGTTTCTTTAATTATCTAGGATACATAATAAAAATTATTCTAAACTCCTATTTGGTTTACAATTGAAAAAAAGGCTACAATCTAAGATCCATAATAAAAGTTATTCTAAACTCCTATTTGGTTTACAATTTAAAAAGAGGCTTCGAAGAATGAAAGAAGAAGAAGAAGAACCTAACAACAACAACGACTAGATATGGTTTGTTGATTGCCTAATTTCAGTGAAACCATGAAGATTTGTTCTACACTAACGCATAGCATATCAAGAACAAATTAATGAAAGATATATTTATCTCTAATCGATGCTTTGATTAGGGGAATTAAAAATTGCAATTTGAAAGGGCTTCTTATACACCTGTTGCCATTTTTACAATTTTGTTATTCATATGATGGAGAATGTACTCCAAATTTTTTAAACACCTTTGCCTTCTTTAATTGCATTCAAAATAAATGAATCAAAAGAACTAAATTAACAAGGATATCAAATTCAAAAAGGGAACCCTTTATTGACATGCTTCCTTGATGGGCAATTGAGTGCCTTTGTCTCCTATTTAATCAATTGAGTGCCTTTGTCACCTTTGCAACCATTACTACCACATTTTAATAACAAAGAAAAAGAATACAAAAATCGCTTTACATGTTTAACTGATGGGCAATGGAACTTTTTTGTCTCCTACATAATCAATGGACATAAAATTGGTTCAACTAAAACTAAGTTACTTAAGAATTGTTGTACAACAAATACATCATGTGCAAGCATACGAATTAAGTTGCATAAGAATTGTTGTGCTTGAATTTTAACAATTATATATTGCGCGGGTTTTCTAGATAAACAATTAAATTTACACAATACATTTCTCAAAGGCAAACAATCAAACATATACTGCACAATTCGCATGGATAGAACATGCACAACATTTTTGTTTCATATAACTTGCGATGAATTTAGATATTAGTGAATGGAGAGAAAATGAATCAAACCAATAATAAAATTAAGGTAAATTCAAGAGATAACAATTCCATTAAAGCTTTAGGACAAAAAGAATGTACCTAAATTACTTACAACTTTGGCGTAGGCGAAAGAGTGAAACTTTAAGATAAAAGTCTTAGTTAAGTACAGATAATGAATAGTTGCTTCAATGTTAATCCAAGAGAAAAGGAAAAAAAATCTCATTCCAGCCACAATTAGATAAACCCAATCCAACTGCTAATTATATAAAAAAACAAAGACATGAACAAAATGCAAAGCATAAAAACATAGGAGACCACTAAAATAGAATTAATAAATCTTCAATAGTCTTCTATTAAGAATTTTGAATTTTAGAAAATATACATATATAATTAGAAAAAAAATTGAGTATTAAAGTTATGTCAATCATAATAATATTAGATCTATAATTAAGAATCCAAGAAATATATTGTTTTCTTGTCAACACTTTGATTGGTTGTTTGAAGCACCAATACTTTTCTTCACTCTTTTTTCCAATAATTTAATTGTCTTGCTACCACTATTTGATTCATGACGGACGCTTAAACTAGGCCTCAAAAGTTTTTATAACATTTTCGTCCTTAAAATAATAGTAGAAAGTCTATATTAATTTGTGCAGGCATATAAGTATCACTTCATATAAAATTAACCAAACGAACATTTTTTTATCTGTTAATAAAATGCATATATAAAGACTTCTTATAAGTCAAGTCAAGAAACAAATCAATTACAATGTTTAAAAATTAACATTAGAGCAATGAAGACATCAACTTGAAAAACAAAAATGATGTAAGAAGTCAAAAAGTTAAGTCATGAAGTGCCAAACCAACATGTTTTTTTACTCAAATGGTCTGCATTTTACAGGCTGTCTCATGAGTAATTTACTTGAAACAGTCATTCTAGTATAAAATGTATCACTCATTATTGCTAAAGGGACTCTTTAGTGGATCAAATCAAACTAAAGTGCTGAAAATATTTTGTAATTACACGTGTGATAGAAATCTCAAATATTGATTAACCCAAACTATTCAACTTCAAATATATATGTTGGCTAGCTTATTTTGAGTCATAGGGTTAGCAAGCCCAACTGACTCTCGTGAGAATATTCAAGTCAAGTAAGAAAGGGTTGAATGAAAGACTTAGACACTTGATTATAGTACTATCATAATCACTATTAATCAACCTATTCAACATCTCAGTTTCTTACTATTAATTTGAACATTATTGTTTGTATATAGTATGAATAAATGCCCCACACTGCAACTAAGGCATGATTATTTTTTACTAACATGTCAACTCTTAAGGCTGCAATAACTTGAAACTCTTGCAAAGAAAATAATGACTCTTTAAGCATATTGGTCTCTTTAAGTAATTCTTGAGATCATAAGAGCTTCAGTCATTGTTATAGCAAACACTTTAATGCATGTTGACTTTACCTACTTTAGGAAACTGAAGAAACCATATAGTTTTCTATTTTATGCAACCAAAAATTAAATGTGGTTGAATTTTAACCTGTTATACTTGGCGCATCAAATTTGATTCTTTAAAGCAAATATATTCAGTGATACAAAAAGTTTAAGATATGTTCAAATTAAAGGACAAGAATTATATTTCTTTTAAGGCATTGATAATAGAAGTAAACTTTTAAGTGTATGTTCATTGCTTATAACAATTTCAAAAATCAAGTATCTTAATTTCATAGTTAATTTTATTAGTTATTTTTTAAGTGTTTGATCTTCATGTTCTATTTAAAATCGCGAAAAGGAATAAAATGTTTCATTGTCTACCTAATAATTCATCGATGTCAATAATAGATAATCATTTTTCTCTAAAAAAAATAGTTAATTCTTTTTATAGAAAATTAATGGTATCATCTATTCTTTCAATATGTACGTCGTTCATACTTTAAGAGAAGAAATTAACTATAAATTCTTTTGTGTATGTGTGCTAGAAAAATGAATTGTTATAAGAATTTTAAATGATGAAAGATGCATGCACAATATAAGTTAGGTCATTTTCCACATAAAAAGGGCGTAATCAATTAATTGGGACCTATATTGCCTATGTATATACATATGATTTATTAATAATTAAAGCATGGATTCATTAGGAACTTTAGATGGTTTTTATCCCTCATGAGATAACATCCAAAATTAGAACTAAAGCCTGGATTATTGAGAATTTTAGATGTATTGGCTTGAGTATTTCAAGAAAAACAATTCCCACTTATTGTCAATTTGTCACTGCATTTAAGCTAATCAATAGGTAATCCTTTTTCTATGACAAAAAATAGGTAATCCTTTTATAGCGAAGTCTCAATTAGAAGTCTCAAGTTTCAGCTCTAAGTAGATGAAAAAAACTTTACAAAGTGTTAATGACAAAGAAAAATGTGATGAAACAGAAAGGGTATCTAAAAATTAATATAATTTTTTTGGATAATTAGATCTTAAGTCTTTCAATCAATAAGGCCTCCGTAATTTTGGCCCACAATGAAAAGGTAAACAACCGAAGATAGTCTTACTTTCATAATCCTCTTAACTATATTCATAAGGAGCACTAGTTTTAAAAGATACTCACTTAAAATCCTCTACAGCATAAGGTTTTAACTAGTCAAATAGGACATCAACACTAACATTAGCCAAGTTCAGACAAGTAATAGAAACATCTTTCATTTATTCACTGCTAACTTAGTAACTCATTATATATTAAAATATGTAAACTTGTAATTGCCTTGTAAGACCATTATGTGTCACTCTGGTGGTACTCATTTATTCACTATATATATAATGAATCCATCCAACTATAATTCTTTCTTTCAAGAATCTGAAATCCATTTGATATGATTTATAAAGAAAGGATAAATTAAAATTCATGTGAATCACAGATTCCATTAAAAAAATGAAAACTTCATCTCCTACAATCACTTCAAAACCTCCAAATCATAAATCCAATCAAATCAATCCTCACCAAAATAAAATCATCAAACTTTCTTTTCTGAATTCCACCAAATCAATTGAATATAATCGTACCTCCCAATGTCCATAAAATTTGGGTTTTAGGGATTGAAATATGAAGTGTTGTTGGGGCGATCGAGGAAGGGAGAGGACCAAAGCAGAGCCACTCGATCGAACGATTTCGTTCTTCGTTTCTCACCTCCCTCACTCGCTTACTTCGTAATGTTTGTGCATTTTTTTGGCACTTCGAAGAGATGAAACACGGTGAGTGATATAATTTAAATTTCAAACTTCCTTAACATATCCTTATTTCATGAATGGTTTTACTCAAGAAAAAGAATGTTAGAGCAAAAATAGAACATGAACCATTCCTTCTCAACAACGACCAAGAATCTTCGCAACTCCTCCCAATTGATAGCGAAAAATTCCTAACAATGACTCATAACAACATGCAACGAAGCAATGATGGAGGCGATAGAGTAGTTCGATTAGGGTTTCAATCGAGACTATAGATTCGTGGGCAATAATTGAGAGAAAAAATTAGGGTATAGATTGGGAGGAGAGCCGATTTTATTCTAACGATTACGGGTGAAAAATGTTTTATGTATTTGTGTTTTACTTTGCTAATACGAGATCAATAGTAAGAGGATTTAGATAACAATTGTGATGAATGCACCTCTTTTTTAATCAATTTGAGATTTGTTTTTTAATTTGGTTAATATTTTTTGAAGGAACAACAGTGAAAGGATTTTGTATAAATAGTGACTAAGGTTTCCTCTCTTTAATCGATTTAGATATTTTCTCGAGCCAAACTTAGAACAATAATGAGAGAAAATAATTACTCTCACTAGTAGTATACAATATGTATTTTTAGTGAGAGAAAAGTCGGGTAACGTAAAAAAATAGTTAGGCACCAAAAAATATACCCCAAATTATTAGAGGATTGAAGAATGAATAGCTACAAATATCAATCTCCTCGTTAATAGCTTAGTTTTAAATGAGGAAAACTCAATATCAGCACTAATAAATTATTTTTAGCTAGAGAAACTCATTACTCTCACTAATTTTAGTCACTATTGAGCCTTTTTCTTGCAGCGTCATAGTTAAGAAGTTTGTTGAGGTTAAGGATGACATCAAAGACTTAACAGCTCTTTGGCTTATGTGCAACCATCAACTCAAAGCTTGTGATTGGAACTTTCTCCGGTAAGCATTTTGCTTAAAGATAGGCAAGTTTCAATGCTTGTAAGACTTAGTAATGGGTCATAGTTATATGTTTGTTTCTTTTTTTTTTTGTGAATGGCAAGTGGTGTAAAGGGCACCAAATTGCAGTCAAATCGCAATTTTTCTCTCTATTTTTCAATGCTTGTAAGGTTTATTTTTTATCATACAATTTTTTTTATTTAAAAAGACTTACCAAAATTATAAAGGAAGACTTGTTTCTACACAAAGAGTTAGGATGGAAGGAAATTATTGGTCGAATATGATTAACTACAAGCTAGAGTACAACAAATTAATGGCACCAATTAAGGTTGCCACTCTTTGGCAAGTTTAGCAAAACATACCAAAATTGATTCATAAAAATCATATTCAAGTAAATGTAAATTATAAGTAAAACTTACCAAAACTTGAATCATGGACCAGATTCTCTTCTATGTCATTGTTGACTTCCTCTATTTCCCCTTCCATGTCTGTCAAGAATTGATTCTCTTCTTCAACAAATGGTTCAATGTTTAAATCAAACATTACATTGTTAGAAGAAGAGCATTCAATTGATGAGCTTGGTCGTACATTAATATCAAAAACTCCATTTTTTAGTTCTGGATACTCAGCATCAACATTTACATCAATTACAATGGGAAACATAGTAATATGTATGTTCTAATTGTATTATTTCAACCTTTCCAATATCTTATGAGTTTATCCGATTATAATGGTATTTAGATTATACTAAAGAATTCAAATGAGTTTTTTTCTTTACTAATGCAAATAGAGCATTCAAATTTGGCGGAAATTTTTTTTCGTATCCCAATTTGAATTTGATGAAAATATTGACGAACGTAGATTCCTTCAAATTTTGGGTTTTTTTGTACAACTAATTAAAAGGCTGGGTTAATTAATAAGAGAATGAGTAATTAATTGAAATTAAAGTCATTCCTTATTTGTATGGAAGGGTAAAAGTGAAAGTTAAACCATATACTTATACCACCTTAATTTGTGTGCCCAAGGCCAAAATGATCTATTGTATATTTGTGGAAGGAGGGAGTAGTTAAAGAATAAAAAACGATTTCAATTGATTTGCGTGCCTTTGTATTTCACCTTGATTCAAACAAAATACTAAAAAACTAATCACTAAAAAAAAGTAATAACAAAAATAATAAGTATTAAGAAATAACAAATAAATTCTTGCAAAAAAATAGATATAATTATTACTCAATTGCAGCATAAAAAAGTAGCATATATTGTTTGTGTATTAGAAAGCTCTGGAGGTGGTGGATGTGAGGTGGAGATGACGATTTATGATTTTCACAATTAATGACTACTTATAATATATTGATTATATGCCAATTAACTTTCAACAACATAGTTTTTAACATGTATTAATGTTTTAAAAAAACAATTTCATGTAATGAGGGAGGCAATATAAAAAAAGAAAATACTAGCATATTACATAAGAAGTGAGATCCAAAGTATTTCATCTTGTATATACAAAAAATCAAAAAGTGATTATGAGGCCATAATTGTGACGGCCAAAAATTCTGAGGCAAACCGAGCACCGCCACGTCGCCAGACACGTCACCAAGCCACGCCACATCACCTGCACACCAGTCTGTGACAGCCCGCGACCTTACTATCTAATACTCCAACTTAGTAAATTTTGATATTTAAATGATTATTTTAGCAAAATATACTAAGTTATAAAGTTTTATAACTTAATTAATTTGTTTTGATTTATTTAAGTTATTTTAGTAGCGGAAGTCTTAATAACATGCATATAATTAATGTAAACAAGTTATGCAATATTTAACAACCTATGGGGTGGAAACCCAACAAAAAGGATACCATGTATATTAGTTAAGGCGACAAAAATGTATAATAGGCGTCAATATACATGTATCAGGTGAAAGGTCTCCCAAAATGATCCCAAAAATATGTATACGTAAATACAATCACCTGCGAGTAAGCTAGTGGAGGCGCCCCAAATCAGAGGTAGTTGCCAATCACCGCCTTCCCCCGACTCATCGCAATATCTGCAACTTGCCACCAACAAACAATGACAAGTTCCAGGTGAGTAAATCCCAGAGAATTTTAGCTAATATTCACGAATTCCAATGAAATTGCTCCAGTTCATGCAATTTAAATAAATGACAAGAATAAAGAAAATCACATGAAAATAAGTCTTTGAGAAGTCAAATTTGGACATAAGTGTAGCGCGACAGAGAACCCTGGTCGACATCCGGGAATCGTCGTAGATAAACCGAGAGGAACCATTGATGACCACCTCGCCAAACATCTCACGGTCGAATGAGAGGAACCATTGAACTGAAAAAACCTTATCCAAACATCTCTCGAGAGGAACCATTGATGTAGACTTAGGTCTTCGTCAAAAATTTCTCAACCTACGGGTTTCGCGGAGAATAATCACCGTATAGCCCTAACATGGCCAATTACTCGAACAGCGTGGGGTAGCTAGCCCCATGCCATGCCCGCCCCATCTACAAACACACATACACACGCGGGAGTGGATTAACAGTAAATGAACTGCAATAAATATCGTAATGGAATAATTGAGATGCAAAATAAAGTAAGTGTCATAAAATAATTTTAACTAATTTTCTCGTGGGATTGCTTACCTCAAATAATCGCAAATATCTCTTCAAAATGTCTCGCTCACACCTCGAGATACGCACCCGACACCCTACTCCTACGTCCCTGGTATCCATTTAAACCTTTTAAGCCTAATTTACTTAAATCGTTCAAATCACAACAGGTGGAGTAAACCTCACCTCCATCGCGTCGTCGAACTTCGTCAAATCGTACCCCTCGTCGAGGATCGATCGGTTCGACAACGCGCCATCGCGTAGTTCACCGCGCTGAAGCCGCTGCCTAGCCGACGCCGCCGTCGCAACTGCTGCCGACGTCTTCACCGCCGACCACCATCGCCACCGGCCTTCGCCACCTTCACCGTGCGGCCATTGCCGCTCGCTTGAGTCTTTGCGAGCGCCGCCATCGCAGTTTGCGTCCAACTCCCGAAGTCGCGCCACTGCTGTTCTGCGTTGCTGTCGGCCGTCACCGCTACAGCATCCCGCTGATGTCGTCACCGCTGGACCATCCGCGAGCCGCCGCCGCTTCTGGTTGGTACCGCTGGACCGTCCACGCCTCTACTCCTCACGGCTGCTAACGTCGGCTATCTGCGCCGCTGCTGCACCGGGAGCCACCGTCGCCGTCGCCCTTCACCGGAGCCTCCTTATCTCTCTCCGTCACCCTAACGTCTTCTCTTTCTCGTTCCTTCCTCCTTATTCCTCTTTCTTTCTCTCTCTCTCTCTCTCTCCTCTTTCTCTCTCTCCTTTCTGTGTTGCTGTCTTATTTTTTTTAAAGGATTTTTTTTATTATTTGGAGAAAAGAGAAATAATTATGAGGGATGAGTTTGATGTGATGTGTGATGTGATGGGATGTGTGATGTGATAACTCAATCCCATACTACCCCGTACACCCGCGTTACGCGCACACCGCGACGTCGTACACTCTCGTCACTACACGCGCACAACGCGACCAAGAGTAATTCTCAATTAACGTGGCGCGAACTATTAAATAATAGTAGAATAAATAAACACTCACACACCAAAATAACATTTTTCACCCATTAGGCGTGTCATAGACTTTTTTGCGACTTCCACTGTAACGACCCGAAAATTTGACTTGTGTCATGTGTCAAGTCAAGGTTGTTTGTGGGACCCACTCGTCGAAATATGTATATCTGAATCCAATTTAAGATGATATGCTAACTATGCGAGGAATTTGAGAAGCCGAAACACGAACGAGGACGCGCCTCGAGTCGCGTGCCGACGTGGGATACGCATCGTGATGCGTGTAGCGCGAGTATCGAGATTTTGAAATGAGGGGGTTGGTGCATCGATATGGTCGTTGCGCCGTTGTTGAGTTTGCCTCGAGACTCGTGTTGCACGAATCACGAGGACACTCTTGATTTGAAATAATAAAAAAAGAGAACATGTATATAATATATATGTATATATATATATATATATATATATTATATATATAAAGTGAAGATAAGGATGAAAAAAAAAGAAAAAAAAAAAGTGATCGAAAGAAAACGTGACGAGAGAGGAGGAAAATAGGGGAGAAAGAGAGGAAGAAGGAGATCGAAGATGGTGGAGAGAGGGACGGCGCCGGTGCTCCCGACGCGGCAACGGCGAGGAGAAAGGCAGTTGTGTCACATCAGCTCCGGCAAGATCGGCGTGGTCGCGAAAAGATCGGAAGCCGCGGGAGGTGAGCAGGCGCGACCGAGATCCGGCGCGAGCTAGCGTGGTCGCGCGGTGGGGCGAGGACCGGCGGTGGTCGGCCAGGGTGGCGGCAATGGCGATCGACAATGATCTTGGCGAGCAGCACTCTTGGCGAAGCGATGACGCGCAAGGGGAAAAGGCCGGATCGCGGCACGGCGACGCGGATGAACTCACCAGCGATGGCGGCGGTGGTGGCCGGCGGCGGCGGCGCAGCGCGCCGATGAGCGGACGGCGGCGGCGCTCCGGCGAGGCAATTGACAAACGATACGCGAGCGGCGTCGGCAATATGATGGCGCGTTATCGATCACCGATCGAATGCGCGATTTCGACGAAATCGCGACGACGCAGTGGAGGTGAGATTTATTTCACTAAATTTCAGTTTGATGTGAATAATTTGAAATAAAATAAGCGATCAAATGTTTAAATGGACACCAGGGACTAGGAGTCGGGTGTCGGTGCGCAAATCGAGACGCGAATGAGACATTTTAAGGTTCGCGTTTTTCGAGGTAAGTAAACCAGCTAGGGACGTATACAGTATTTCATTTTTTTCCATTGACTGTTGTTATTTACTGTTTTGTGATAACTTATTGTTGTTCACTGCAAAATTATGCCCAACTATGCCCATATGTGTAGTTCGCTGGGGTTAACTCGCTCGCACGCACATATGGGAGAAACAAGAAGATGTATATGTCTTTCAGAGTAATTGGGGAGGCATATACATCTACTTTGGGAGTGAAAGTACTATGCCCATATGTGTAGTTCGCTGGGGTTAACTCGCTCGCACGCACATATGGGGGAAACATAGAAGATGTCTATGTCTTTCAGTGTAATTGGGGAGGCATATACATCTACATTGGGAGTGAAAATACTATGCCCATATGTGTAGTTTGCTGGGGTTAACTCGCTCGCACGCACATATGGGGGAAACATAGAAGATGTATATGTCTTTCAGAGTAATTGGGGAGACATATACATCTACCTTGGGAGTATCACTCATTGATGGATTGTTTACAGTCTTGTATATTCATGCGTGTTTATTTCTTTCGTTTTGCATGAATTTGACTGCTTTGGATATCATGAACTGTTGCTTTGGATATCATGAACTGTTGCTTTGGATGTCATGAACTGTTGCTTTGGATATCATGAACTGTTGCTTTGGATATTGGGAAATGTCGTATATATGTCCTACTGGATTTACTTACAGGGCTCGTCATTCTTATGTTTGATGAGTGCGTGCATGAACAGTAGCGAGAGAAATGCTCCATGGCTAGGTGAAACTTTTGTATATTCCTCTCCTCTGATGATATTTACTGGGTTCCACAATTAGGTTGCCTAACTCCCTGATATTTTTGTTGAGTTATTGAATGTATTAGTTGCTTCCGCTATAATTTTAAAAATTGTAACTCTCAAAAAATATTAATAACTCAACTGTAAAAAATGTGAATTTACGTATAATGATGGATAGGAAGGCTGACTAAGCTCTCGTTGACCTTGCGAGACTGGCTCGGGGGTCCACGTGGGCTTAGGCCGGGCGGGGCCCAATTCGTGAAAAATTGGGGCCGTCACAGTTGGTATCAGAGCCGACGTTACTGTGACGACCCCTATTTTTCCCGAATTCGGCCCCGCCCGGCCTAAACCTACGTGGACCCCCGAGCTAGTCTCGCAAGGTCAACGCAGGCCTAGTCAGCCTTCCAATCCATCATTATTAGTACATTCACCATTTACAGTTGAGTTATTAATATTTTTCGAGTTTTACAATTTTAGCGGAAGCAACTAATACATTTAATAACTCAACAAACAAATCAGGGAGTTAGGCAACCTAATTGTGGAACCCAATAAATATCATCAAAGGAGAGTAAATACAAAATATACAAAATGTCACCTAGCTATGAAGTCTTCCCTCTGTTACGCGTCTGCGGCTCTGCACTCAGTCAAAATAAAAATGACGAGCCCAGGTAAGTAAAAACAGTAGGACATATATACGACATTTCACAATATCCAAAGCAACAGTTCATGATATCCAAAGCAACAGTTCATGATATCCAAAGCAGTCAAATTCATGCAAGGTAGATGTATATGTCTCCCCAATTACTCTGAAAGACATATACATATTCTATGTTTCCCCCATATGTGCGTGCGAGCGAGTTAACCCCAGCGAACTACACATATGGGCATAGTATTTTCACTCCCAATATAGATGTATATGCCTCCCCAATTACTCTGAAAGACATATACATCTTCTATGTTTTCCCCATATGTGGGTGCGAGCGAGTTAACCCCAGCGAACTACACATATGGGCATAGTTGGGCATAGTTTTGCAGTGAACAACAATAAGTTATCACAAAACAGTAAATAACAACAGTCAATGGATAAACATGCAATACTGTATAGATCCCTAGCTGGTTTACTTACCTCAAAAAACGCGAACCTCAAAATGTCTCGTTCGCGTCTCGATTTGCGCACCAACACCCGACTCCTAGTCCCTGGTGTCCATTTAAACATTTGATGGCTTATTTTATTTCAAATTATTCACATCAAACTGAAATTTAGTGAAATAAATCTCACCTCCACCGCGTCGTCGCGATTTCGTCGAAATCGCGCATCCGACCGGTCGATAACGCGCCACCGCGTTGTCGACGCCGCTATCGCTCATCGTCGCTTCTGCCGCCTCGTCGATGCGCTGCGCCGCCATCGCTCACCAGCGCGCCGCCGCCGCCGCTCGCCAAACCACCACCGCCGCCACCATCGGTGAGTTCATCCGCGTCGCGTCACGCTCGCGAGCCGTCGCTGCCGATCCGGCCTTTTTCCAGCGCGCGTCATCGCCTCGCCGCACAGTTGCTCGCCGACGTCCATCGTCAATCGCCGCCGCCACCCTGGCCGACCGCCGCGGCCCTCGCCCCATCCCACCGCGCGCCACGCTAGCTCGCGCCGAGATCTGGCCCCCGCTCACCTCCCGCGGCTTCCGATCTTGCCGCGACCACGCCGATCTTGCCGGAGCTGATGTGACGCAACTGCCTTTCTCCTCGCCGTTGCCGCGTCGGGAGCGTCGGCGCCGTCCCTCTCTCCACCATCTTCGATCTCCTTCTTCCTCTCTTTCTCCCCAATTTTCCTCCTCTCTGTCACGTTTTCTTTCTGATCACTTTTTTTTCTTTTTTTTTTTTTTTTCATCCTTATCTTCACTTTATATATAATATGTATATATATATATACATATATATTATATACATGTTCTCTTTTTTTTATTATTTCAAATCAAGAGTGTCCTCGAGATTCGTGCAACACGAGTCTCGAGGCAAACTCAACAACCGCGCAACGCGCATCTCGATGCACCAACCCGCCTCATTTCAAAATCTCGATACTCGCGCTACACGCATCACGATGCGTATCCCACGTCAGCACGCGACTTGAGGCGCGTCCTCGTTCAAGTTTCGGCTTCTCAAATTCCTCGCATAGTTAGCATATCATCTTAAATTGGATTCGGATATACATATTTCGACGAGTGGGTCCCACAAACGACCTTGACTTGACACATGACACAAGTCAAATTTTCGGGTCGTTACAATCTTCCTAACAAATTGGAATTTCGTCCTCGAAATTGAAACAAATCGCAAATGACAATGGTGTATGAAGACCCAAGGCCATACCCGCCCAAGGCCATACTCGCCCAAGGCCATACCCCCATCTTACTCTGTAGGGTTGGGCTCCTCCGCGACAAGCTGGGCTCCTCCGTGACGAGCTGGGCTCCTCCGCGACCTCCAAGCAAAGAATGCACCATCTGTCTCCTCCAATCAATATATGCCAGGGCAACCCTCGCAACATATATTGGAATACCAACGAACATTTTAATTTCACGATCCACCGTCACTAACATACGTATATCTGCTGTATGCCTGCGAGAAACGAGTAATTGGGGAGGCATATACATCTACTTTGGGAGTGAAAGTACTATGCCCATATGTGTAGTTCGCTGGGGTTAACTCGCTCGCACGCACATATGGGGGAAACATAGAAGATGTATATGTCTTTCAGAGTAATTGGGGAGGCATATACATCTACATTGGGAGTGAAAATACTATGCCCATATGTGTAGTTCGCTTGGGGTTAACTCGCTCGCACACACATATGGGGGAAACATAGAAGATGTATATGTCTTTCAGAGTAATTGGGGAGACATATACATCTACCTTGGGAGTATCACTCATTGATGGATTGTCTACAGTCTTGTATATTCATGCGTGTTTATTTCTTTCGTTTTGCATGAATTTGACTGCTTTGGATATCATGAATTGTTGCTTTGGATGTCATGAACTGTTGCTTTGGATGTCATGAACTGTTGCTTTGGATGTCATGAACTGTTGCTTTGGATATCATGAACTGTTGCTTTGGATATTGGGAAATGTCGTATATATGTCCTACTGGATTTACTTACCTGGGCTCGTCATTCTTATGTTTGACTGAGTGCGGCGCCGACGACAGTAGCGAGAGGAAATGCTCCATGGCTAGGTGAAACTTTTGTATATTCCTCTCCTCTGATGATATTTACTGGGTTCCACAATTAGGTTGCCTAACTCCCTGATATTTTTGTTGAGTTATTGAATGTATTAGTTGCTTCCGCTATAATTTTAAAAATTGTAACTCTCGAAAAAATATTAATAACTCAACTGTAAAAAATGTGAATTTACGTATAATGATGGATTGGAAGGCTGACTAAGCTCTCGTTGACCTTGCGAGACTGGTTCGAGGGTCCACGTGGGCTTAGGCCGGGCGGGGCCCAATTCGTGAAAAATTGGGGTCGTCACATCCACGTGGGTCTGAGCTTATTTTCTTAATTTGTAAGTAGCCAGTTACTCGGGATCGATTAAAACGGGTCGTTACAATCTTCCCAACTAAAAGGAATTTCGTCCCGAAATTCAAATTTAATTTAATATTTACTTTGGAACAAGTGGAGTATCGCCTTCGCACAGTAGACTCTCTCTCCCCAATAGGGCCCTTCAAGGGAGAAACCTTTAAGTAGAACAAATCATCCACTTCATAACTCAGCCCGTCACGGTATTTGTTCGTGTACTCCTTTTGTCTGTCTTGAGCAACCTATAACCTCTTGATGAATTAGCATAATTTTCTCTGTGTGATCTACAACAATCTTAGGCCCAACGGCTGCTACGTCCTCGGGCTCTATCTAGCAAGCTGGTGATCTGCATGGTCTCCCGTATAGTGCCTCGAATGGTGGCATCCCAATACTAGCCTGATAGCTATTGCTGTAGGTAAACTCACCAAGTGACAAAAACTCCTCCCATGACCCTCCAAACTGTAGCATACAAGCTCTGAGCATGTCCTCAAGGATTTGAATAAGCTTTTCAAACTGCCCGTCAGTCTGCAGATGAAAAGCTGCATCGAACCACAATCTGGTACCATACTGCTCCTGCAAGGCCTGCCAAAGTTGCGAAGCAAGTTGACTGTCTATGTCTGACACTATAGATAATGGCGCTCCGTGCAGTTTGATGATTGCTCGCCCGAAGAGCATGCTCAGCTCTGGAAAACTACATTTCATGGAGGTTGAGATAAAATGCGCTGATTTCGTCAGTCGATCCACGTCTACCCAAATGGCATCGTGTTTGCGCAAAGTCGTCGGCAACCCACTGAAGAAGTCCGTAGTGATGTATTCTTATTTCCACTGTGAGATAGGCAATGAATGCGATAGTCCTCCAGGCTTCCTATGTTCAGCCTTAACCTGCTGACGAACCTCACAACTCCTTACATACTGGCTGACATCTGCCCCTATCCCTGACCACCAAAATAATCGTCGCATATCATGGTACATTTTGGTCATGCCGGGATGCATTGTGTACTTGGAGTTGTGAGCCTCCTGAAGAATACAATCGTATAACTCTGCCACTGCAGGAACCCACAATTTACCTGGGTGTATCAACCACTCACCAACGGACTCGCGCCAATCTGGGTAACCTAGACTCTGCGTCATGTCCCTGAATCTCTGATACATCACATCAACTCTCTGACACTCCAAGATGTCAGGAATAAATATTGTTGGTCCTCGCATCTAGCCGCAATTATGTGCCTTTGCAGTATCTGGAACCTCTGACAGACTCATGGCTGCTGCGAGCTCTAGGTTGTGCGTTGGACAGCTCATCATACGAGTCCCCAACTAACGCGATAAATAAGATATTACTTGTCTCCTTGTATCAGTACGCATACCAGTCCGGTGCCACAAGCATTGTAAGAATAGTCAAGTCTTTGGCCGACTCAGGCAACATCAACAACGGTGCAGAAGTCAACTTCTTCTTCGACTCGGTGAAGGCCGCTCCGCATTCACTGAACTAATGGGATATCACCACCTTCTTGGTCAATCTAATCATCGGCGTTGCAATTTTGGAGAAATCCTGCATAAAGCGTCGATGATATCCTGCCAATCCTAACAGCTCCTGATGTCTATCGCGCACTCTGGTGTAGGCCAGCCGATGACAACGTGAATCTTACTCGGGTCTACTTAACTACCTTTGTTGCTGATCACGTGTCTCATTGGCTTCACCTCCGAACGCCAAAACTCGCACTTACTGGACTTTGCGTACAATTTGCGCTCCCTCAATCTCTAGTCGGAGTCTTCGAATAAAATCATGGACCTGAAGTCGCTCGGTTCCAGCTACGTCCATCGCAAGGTAAGCAGGTGTGTGAATCTCTCCATGTTTTACGCTACCGTCCGGCCATCATGCCTCAGCGTCAAGAACTTATCTCTCAGTCTAAGCTGAACCTCAATCGGGATATACAGATCATAGAAGAATTTTTCAAACTTTGCCCGAGTACTCGGCTCTCCGTAGGCGGCTGTGTGGGCGATTTACCATACTGCAACATCTCCTCTGAGCATGAATCAGAAAATCCTATCTTGCATGTTGTTGTGAATCCTCAAAAGTCCGTGACGTTTCTCGTGTGAATGAATCCACTTCCCAGCCACCTCTTGGTCTCTGCCTCTATAATAGTAGCCTGACTGAACACGAACGAACTCTTTTATCAACTTCATCTCAGCTGATAAGAAGGTGTCGAATGTGATCTTCAAGGGTGGAATCAGCGTCGGTGCCGCAGTTGGAGAAGTCAATTGTGTAGTGACCGCTGGCAGTATCTAGGTAGTAGTGGTCGTGAGCGAGGTTGCCGGAATAGTCGGATGCGACAACTGTCTGCTCTACAGTAGTGGTGGCGGCCAGTGTGGCAGGGGCCAGTATTGCCGCTGCATACACTCGAAGCAATCGAAGAATCTTCTCGAGCAGTAAACTATGGAGTGCGACTGTGTCGCGTAAGGTCTAATCCGAATCGGAAAGTGTCGAGCCGCTCTTCTTGCCTCCATCGTAAGTATGAAGTATTAGTCGTCCATCCATGTCGAATTTGCAAATCGCGAACGTCTGTATCATCCTCGTATACGCATATATACGGATATATACTATTACACATCAAAATATATAACGTATAAGCCCTGGCACTTCCCGTCCCACGTTTGCTTCCTAACTAAAGTTATAAGTTAGGATCTTCGGGTTTCCACATATAATGTTTGTTGTTAAGTTTTATTCGGTTGTATTAAAGTTTCCCCTAGGTTCGCCTGAACCTAGGCTTTGATACCAACCGTAATGTTGGTATCACAATGTCTTAAGCCATTAAACTTTCCCCTAGGTTCGCATGAACCTAAGCTCTGATACCAGCTGTGACGGTCCCAAATTTCGAGGCAAACCGGGCACCGTCACGTCACTGGACACGTCACTAAGCCATGCCACATCACCTGCACACCTGTCTGTGACGGCCCGCGACCTTACCATTTAATACTCCAACTTAGTAAATTTTGATATTTAAATGATTGTTTCAGCAAAATATACTAAGTTATAAAGTTTTATAACTTAATTCATTTGTTTTGATTTATTTTAGTTATTTTAGTAGCGGAAGTCTTAAAAACATGCATATAATTAATGTAAACAAGTTATGCAATACTTAACAACCTATGGGGTGGAAACCCAGCAAAAAGGATACCATGTATATCAGTTAAAGCGACAAAAATGTATAATAGGCGTCAATATACATGTATCAGGTGAAAGGTCTCCCAAAATTATCCCAAAAATATGTATACGTAAATACAATCACCTACGAGTAAGCTAGCGGAGGCGCTCCAAATCAGAGGTAGTCGCCAGTCACTGCCTTCCCCAGGTTCGTCGCAATATTTGCAACTTGCCACCAACAAACAATGATAAGTTCCAAGTGAGTAAATATCAGAGAACTTTAGCTAATATTCACGAATTCCAATGAAACGACTACAGTTCATGCAATTTAAATAAATGACAAGAATAAAGAAAATCGCATGAAAACAAGTCGTTGAGAAGTCAAATTTGGACACGAGTATAGCGTGACAGAGAACCCTGGTCAACATCCGAGAATCGTCGTAGATAAACCGAGAGGAACCATTGTCGACCCCCTCGCCAAACATCTCACGGTCAAATGAGATGAACCATTAAACAGAAGAAACCTCATCCAAACATCTCTTGAGAGGAACCATTGACGTAGACTTAGGTATTTGTCAAACATCTCTCAACTTACGGGTTTCGCAGAGAGCAATCACCGCGTAGCCCTAACATGGCCGATTACTCGAACAGCGCGGGGTAGCTAGCCCCGGGGTGTGTGTCCGTGCCATGCCCGACCCCGTCGACAAACACACATACACACGTGGGAGTGGATGAACAGTAAAGGAACAACAATAAATAACACAATGGAATAATTGAAATGCAAAATAAAGCAAGTGTCATAAAAGAATTTTAACTAATTTTCTCGTGGGATTACTTATCTTAAATAATCGTAACTATCTCTCCAAAATGTCACGTTCACGCCTCGAGATACGCGCCTGACACCCGACTCCTACGTCCCTGGTGTCCATTTATATCTTTTAGGCCTAATTTACTTAAATCCTTCAAATCACAACATGTGGCGTAAACCTCACCTCCATCGCGTCGTCGAACTTCGTCAAATCGCACCACTCGTCGAGGATCGAACGGTTCGACAACGCGCCACCGCGTCGTTCACTGATCCGTTGTCGCTGCCGCTTCGACGCCGCCGTCGCAACCGTTGCCACCGTAGTCGCTGTCGCGCCACCGCTGTCGACGTCTTCACTACCGACCACCGCTCCCAGCCAGGCCACTGCGGCACCGCGCAGCCGCTGCCGATCTCTACCGCAGCCTCGCCAGTGCTGCATCGCCACCACTGGTCCGCGTCTAGCTCATGAAGTTGCGCCACTGTCGTTTCTCGTCGCTGCCGGCCGTCACCGCTGCAGCGTCCTACTGGTGTCGTCGCCGCTGGACCGTCCGCGTGGCGCCGTTGGACCGTCCGCGCCTTTACTCCTCGCGACTGCTAAATCGGCTATCCGCTCCGCTGCTGCACCGGGAGCCACCGTCGTCGTCGCCCTTTGTCGAAGCCTCCTTATCTCTCTCCGCCACCCCAACATCTTCTCTTTCTCGTTCCTCTCCTCCTTCCTCCTCTTTGTTTCTCTCTCTCTCCTCTTTCTCTCTCTTCTTTCTCTCTTTCCTTTCTCTCTTGTTGTCTTGTTTTTTAATAGGATTTTTTTTATTATTTGGAGAAAAGAGAAATAATAATGAAGGATGAGTTTGATGTGATGTGTGATGTGATGGGGATGGGTGATGTGACAACTCAATCCCATACTAACCCCTACACCTGCGTTACGCACACACCGCGATTTCGTACACTCTTGTCACTACACGCGCACAACGCGACCAAGCGTAATTCTCAATTAACGCGGCGCGAACTATTAAATAATAGTAGAATAAATAAACACTCACACACCAAAATAATATATTTCACCCATTAGGTGTGTCATAGACTTTTCCGCGATGTCCACGCGGGTCTGAGCTTATTTTCTTAATTTGTAATTTGCCAGTTACTCGGGATCGATTAAAACGAGCTGTTACAATAATAAAGATGAAATTAAACTATGAAGTTTGTAAAATGAGAGGTCATTTACTTTCTTAATTTCCAGTTTAGTAATCTTATCATTTATGCATGACATTTTTTTATATTAATTGACCTTTATATTTTTCTATCAAAATTGAGCAATTAGTAGTTTTAATGAAGGTATAACTCATATAAGATATTTTTTGAAAAAGAAAATGTGTGATAGCAACAAATTCTTAAAAAATTATATTTCTATATCACTAGATTTTTTGTCAAATATCACTAGTTCAGGTGCTAAACACACTACAAAAATGTACCAGAATAGGTCGCTATTCTGGTACGATCCGTCACAATACAGATATAGCAACAGGAAGACGCGTTGCTATTTTCTTTTGCGATGGGTGTCAGAAATAGTGACGGGGACCCGTCACCAAGGCCTGTCACCAATTCTGACATGTGGAAGACGTCAACTATCTTTTTTGCCACGTCAACACAATTAGCGACGACCGCGTCGTTGAACCCGTCGCAATTTACTGCCACGTGGTTAAGCTGACTGCCATATGGACAGAAATAGCAACAGGAAGTTGTCGCTACACCTATCGCTATTCGATAAAAATTAGTTTTTTAAAAAATTAATTTTTTTTTTTTTGAAAACAGATTTCAAAATATATTTTGTTTTAAATTAAAAAGTAATTTTTTATATAAAACATTTTTATTATTAAAAAAATTTATAAAACATTTTTTAATTTATTTTCTATTTTTTAATTTTTTTTTAATTTTTTTAAAATAGATTTCAAAATATATTTTGTTTTAAATTAAAAATGTAATTTATTATATAAAACATTTTATTATTAAAACATAATTTTTATAAAACGGTTTTTTATTTTTTATTTTTTTAATCTTTTTTAATTTTTTTAATTTTTTTTTAAAAATAGATTTCATAAATTATTATATATAACATTTTTATTAATAAAGAATTTCTTAAAAAATAATATTGAAATTAATTTTTTTATTTTAAAACAATATAAAATATTTTAGTTATTAAGCAATTTCTTTGATAAAAATAGTTTTAATTACAAATAAAAAAAATTTATGTGGTGAAAACAATAACTTTCATAGAATAAATAAATATAAACAAATTAAATGTGCATAATTGAAATAAATAAAGAAAAAAAATTAAATAAATATAACAAAAGAAAGTTTACAAATATAAATATGTAAATGTAAGACTACAAAAAAGCCTAAAGTCTAAATACATCAGAAGACTAGCTCAATCATTGAGATCCTGGTTGATCACCGAGTCATTATCAGGGTCTGTTGGAGGGCGCGAATGAAATTACAAGTCTATCCATCAAACCTGCTCCATACGACCTAATCGTCCCTGCATCTCATGCAAATGGTCACGATCGAGGGTTCTATCATTGATAACCCTTAAAAACTTCTCTCCATCTCCTTAATGTCTCCTCTTAGTTGCTCAATGGGCTTATGACTAGCAGACATATGCCGAGAAAATCCTGCTCTAGCATGTCCATGCCTCGACCCCGATGGTGTCCACCCAAGTCCATATGTATGTCTTTTGTTTTCACGCTCCACGATGGATAAATACAGTTCAGTCTCATCACTCGACGTGTCATGCTGCGGCTGTGTCAGCTCGTTGTGTCTGTTGCATATCGTCATCTGAATTAAGAATTTAAACATTCATAATTCATATAAATAAGTCATTGAAACCTATAATTAACTAAACAAACAATCACTACAAAACTATTTTCTTACGACAATTGTCTCTACTATCTTATCCAGGAAGGTAACACCGTCATGGTCTTTGGTGTGGAAGTATAAGCATAACTCCAAAGCAGTCGGGGGTCGACCTAATTTCTTCTCCTACAAAACATATGTTCAAATAGGATTAAGTTTGAGACAATTATATAATATTTTATTTATATATGAACATATTATAGAATAACTTACCAGCCTCTTGACGTGTTGATACATGGTTATGGAACCACCTGTATGCACAACTGCACCCGTATCGGGTCCCCCTATTTCTGCTCTCCGATTCTTGCTTGCTTGCTCTATTTTCTTTTTGAATTCAGAAGTGGACTACATTTTCTTTTAGTGCTTGAAGATCTCGGTAGATACATGACCCAACTTTTTATTTTTGAAACACATTTTGCTAATGAAGTCAGCATATCAAGTGGAAATCTGCTAATCGTACGCCTCTCTAATAGCCTCGTCATCTAATGGATCCCAAACAAAAGAAAGCAATGAACAAAAATATTGTAATTTATTCTATATATCCTACGTAAAAGAAACAACTTTGAGCTTAAATTTTTTTTACTTTCCACTGATTCCAGTAAACATCTCGCATGTGGCGGGGAACATGTTCTCAGGAATAGCCATCCTTGTGTAAGGAGTAATTGTGTACCCTAGTAATTTCCCGTGCAGCTCTGTCAGACGAGTGCAACTTTTGTCCACTAAATTAAATGTTAATTTCAGACCTTACTTTTGGTCAATTAAAAAAATGTAGATATGCGTAACTAAATCACGTATACTTACTAACTTTCATTATTGAAAATCAAGAATATTCGTCTCCCGGTTTGGGTAGCAGTGTTGCCTCTAGGGGCTCTAGCAACCTGAATGCCTCATCGTTATCCATGTGAGGTTGTGCCAATGGACGGGTCGCTAGAACAGTGTGCCGAAAAACTTGATGACTTTAAGGCATGTAAATTAGATGGGCCTGGCCGTGCAGCCTTTTGATGGTCGGGCTAATGCGATGAAGATGTCGATTACCCTGATGAAAAAGTAGGCCTATAGTATGGCTGCGTGGTAACGTGATCAGCAACGGGTGGTGTGGGTAGCAAAAAAAATGAGTGTAGAATACATCTGCATAGAGGTCGGGTCATCGACAAATACAGATGGCAAAAGACATGATGTATGTTGAAGGAGGAGTTGGTGGATGTAAATAAGAAGGGTGTATGATGGAAGAAGGGGGTCTGCTGAGATGGTGTAAATGGGTGCGAATGATATAAGGGTGCCTACTGAGGGTGATGCTGCTGAGGATGTTGATACTGAGGGTGCTACCCTTGACTAGACTCTAGAGTAACATCGTCAGAAGATCGTAAGTATGAACGATTTGAATGGCGAGATTGGTTATCTTTGCTGCCAACGGACTTTGTCCATCGAATCTCTCACCCCGTGATGGACTGTATCGTCTGCCTGATATGACTTTATTAAAAAAAATTAAAACTAAGTTTGACACAGCTACATATAAATGTTCTATATTTTAGATATTATGTAACAAGACAACAAATGCAAGACTAAGTTACATATTATTTTACCTACAGGATGGTCATATCATGGTTTATTGTCACCGTTCCCATCATCCGATGAAAACTCAAGATTATCGATTTCAACGTCTTCCTCATCAATGTCTAACATATGTGTGCCATTAGGATCAGCTATCGAAATTACAATATTATTGCCAATATGAACCTCAGTATCATGCTCAAGTAGCTGCTCTTAAAAAGTGTATTCTTGGATAGGCGCACTATCAATGTTTTTGACTAAGTTGTGTTTATCAATGAACTTTGACTAAAGTCTGCACATTGTTTGCCAATTATTCGATGCATTTCTCACACTTTGGTAAGAAAGAAAGTAGTCTTGACTATCTTGCATGGCTAGTATAAAAGGCTCGTACTTATTTAGTCGCAGATTTCGATGTACATCGACAAGTTTTAAGGAGCAGTGAACTCTTGTCCCGACGCTTGATATGGGATCGAGCCATTCACACTTGAACAACACAGTACGAAAAAACCCACCATATTCAATTTTTACCACTTCTTGCAATTGACGGTAGAAGTCGTTATCACATCTGCGTAATCTGTGCCTCTAATGCACACCCGCTACTACGTATATCAAGGTTTGCGCTATGTGACATTGTGTGAGACTTGTACCCATTAACAAGATACGCGTGATATACAATGTAAAGTTGACTTGGGTCATACGAAAGCATTATAAGTGTTGGATCTTGAATATACAATGGCGCATACAATTAAAACAATTTTGTATGAGAAACTTCATTTTTAATTAAATAACAAAAAATAAGAATTATGTTAATATGCACTTATTAATGACTTACAAAATATTGAAACCAAGTTGAGAATTATTTATCAAGATGTTCATCGATTCCACTTTGTGTGATATTCGGTTATTTGGTACACAACTTCGATACATACATTCTTATAGGAGATGAAAGAAATTAGAGAATACGATCGAATTGAATAAGGTTATTACACAATTGACATGAAAAATGTGTATTATACATATTTATGTATACATCATGAAAGGAGCGATTTCTGGACAATTTAACAACACGTAAATGTGTGCGACATTGCACTCATCATCATTGAGATAACGCTTATTTGATCTCCCAAAGGCCCGACCTGGATGGGTGAAAATTGAGAATTTGCCATCAAGAATTTGAGTTAGGCCGATTCTACCATCATAATTGCGGGGAGGGCGGTCGTGCAAAACGTGTCCCTCAAAATAATAGGAACAAAATGTTATTGCTTCTTCTACTAAATAAGCATTGAATATCGAGCCCTCAACCCTTGCCTTCTTAACCCTTGCTTTATTCTTAACATTATTTTCAAATGTTTCAAATACCTACATTTATAGAGGTAAATTAGTTAGACGCACATTTCAATTGATTGTAATTGTGTACGATTAAAGTAGATGGACGACAAGTATAATTTACTACCACTCAAAAGCATACTTCCACCAAATTTGTATTTGTGAAGGCCCCAACTACTAAACAGGGCACCGCACGGCCTAATCCCGTAATCAAGCCTTAATTCAAATCACCTAAGACTTAATTACGCAATAGTCAGCCTTTCGTCCCTATATTCCTCGAAATCCACGTATTTATATATTATCAAATTTAAAGGTAATTCAAACATTAAGCGGAAATATCCATTCTCCAAAAAATTCTTGAGTGTGGAAAACCAAGAAAAGACAGCATCACATGCACGTGTATATATAGGATACTATTCACTCAACCCAATGTACAACCCAAAATGATACAAACAATAATAATACAACAAAGGTCGAGACATACAAAATGAGTAAGGAGAGTCGCCGAACTGCTCAGAGAAAATCGCTGATCTTCTCCTTCCCCAGTCTGTTGCTGCTCAACGGACCTACACCCACCGTAACAAACTAGACGATGAGTATAGTGATACAGTACTAACTAGAGAATTCTATGTCATATTTCCAAAATAAACGAATGGTATTTAAAAGCATAAAGTAGCGAAATAAATTGCTGAAACAAGTATTGCAAGTAAATACCACAGTTAAAGATGTAGAGACAGACATATGCTAAGTCGAGATGATCTACGTCCGATCGGTGGCAAGAACTATCACCTAACCTTTCCCACTACTATATGGAGTTGCGCTCAATATATCTCACACAAGTAGTGGAGCTACGCTCTACGCTTTACAACATCAATCTCATGCTTGCCGACCACCCCGAGTCACATAACTCGTGTGTCGCGCAAGTGTAGTGGTGAGTGCTGGAAACCCGGTAGACCCATGTCCCTGTAAACCGCGCATCTCTCGTGCAATGGACACTAGATAACCCCTACTTTAATTTCAAAAATAAATAATTCTAAAATTCTAGTATACCAAGAAAAGTTAGGCTACAAAGCCCAAAGAAAATCGAATACAAGTCTATTTAAATCCAAATTATTCCATTAGCATGCTTTTCATCAATTTTGTTCCAGAATGACATCGAGTGTAGGAATCAGAGGCAATGAAACAATTCACAAGGCATCATGTCACAATATTCATCCATAAATAGATACAAGAACAACATGATGTGCAATTTCAAGTAGTACCGTCTACCAATAGACCAATAAAGCAATAAAGATGAATGAAATGAAATATGAAGTTCTCACAATTGTACTTACAATTCACACGCTTGTCCTAGTCTATCCGATCTCTCGACAACTAATGTGTGCTCAAACCCCTAAGTTCTCCCCTTAGTTCCCTAATATTTGATAATATATCACTTTAGGCTAAATCGAAGTCGAGAAAAATTTCTAACATTTTTTATTTTCGGCCAATCGGCCCATTTCGCGCTTTTCGAGGTAAACCCCCCGCAAAATATGCGTTCGAAATTTTAAATATTTTATTTTTCATAGAAATTCATTACTTTCTATTTATTTTGTAAAATATAATTTTTTAGAATTTTTCCCAAATTTTTTGGGTTTTTTTCCATTTTTTTTCTCCTTTTTCTTTTTTTTCTCCTTTTCTTTTTTTTTTGTTTGGGGTTTGGTTTCAAACAGTTTCAAAAATGTGTTGAAAATCAATTTTCCACTACTATTACATGTGTTCAATAAGATTGAGGTGCAGAATATCGACCTTTTAAATCTTGTATATGTGAATTTAAATTTTAGCCTTAGATCTTGTTGTGCACACGTATCCCGAGGCTCATCACATGGAGCACATTGCCCCACTTGTCCTCCAAGTCACTTGTGAGTGACTCAAAAATGTGACACCTTGCCTCATGATGGGTTAACGCGTGTCTTAATGCGTATCCTATGGCTCATACTTTATTTTCCTAACTATAGGCCCATTTATTCATTAAAGTTTTATGTGGCCACATTGCAACCACACATTACCAAATAAAGTCACATTTTATTCAAATAAATTAAACTTACCCCAATATGTCGCTACCTCAGTCCCACGTCGACACGCGACTCAGCGTACGTCCCCGCTTGTCTCGATACCTACACACCCGTAGAAAATTAACTTACTAGTCTATACAAATACAATACACTAGGCATACATCACAACAAAAGTAAAATGTATATCGGTCATTACCTCGGTAAACGAACACATCACGGTGTGGGTACCACAGTACGGGTCGTTAAGCCTATGTAAAGACATAAACACAGTTAAAACTTTTTTGGTCGTTACAACTCTTCCCAACTAATGAAAATTTCATCCTCGAAATTTAAAAGTCGAACCAACAGGTATACCTTACTCGAATAGGTACGGAAATCTATCTCGCATGTAGTCTTCCCTTTCCCGAGTGAATTTTGTATCATCGTTAAATTGCCACTTGATAAGTACTTTTGGGATAAACTTGTTCCTCAACTGTTGTACCCTTCGATCTAGGATCTGAACAGTCTGCTCCTCATATGACATATCCCCAGTCAAGTCAATCTGACCCAAATCTACAGTCGGACGATCACCTGCTCTCGACTCAGCTAATCAAAGCATGGATATATGAAAAGTTGGATGAACTCCAGACATTTGTGGAGGTGGCTCAAGCTCATACGCAACCTTTTCGACCCATTTCTTAATTCTGAAAGGTCCGCTAAATCTCGATGCAAGTTTACCTTTCGTGCCAAATCTCTGAAGACCCTTCCGAGGGGAAACCTTTAAATAGATAAAGAATCCCTTGGTGTACCTGAGATCACCGCGATATCTGTTCACATATTTCTTCTGTCGATCTTAGGCTCCCTTGAGTCTGTGAAGAATCACTCGTACCTTCTTCGTGTGATCGACACCAATCTCAGGCCCCGTGGTCTCTCAGTCATCTGGCTTAGCCCAACACGATGGCGAGCAACACGGTCTACCATACAAAGCCTCAAAAGGCGCCATCTCAATATTGGCCTTATAATTGTTGTATATGCAAACTCACATAACGGTAATTACTCCTCCCATGATCTGCCAAACTCCAACACACACGCCCGTAACATATCTTCGAGAACCTGTATCAATCTTTGAGTCTGTCCGTCAATTTGAGGATGAAAAGCCGTACTAAACTGTACGCGCGTACCATACTGCTCCTACATACTCCACCCCATACTGGAAGTATACATAGCATCTATGTCTGACGTAATAGTCATTGGTACCCCATGCGGTCTAATAATCTCCAGTTCAAACAGTATACTCAACTGACCAAATGTATAATGTACTGCCAATGGTAGAAAATGAGCAGACTTTGTCAGTCGATCAAAAATAACCCAGATGGAATCATGTCTTCGGGCGGTTCTCGGTAATCCTTTCACAAAATCCATAGTAATGTTTTCCCACTTCCACCGTGGGATGAGAAGTGGCTGTAGCAATCCTCTAAGTCTGCGATGTTCAGCCTTCACTTGCTGACAGATCTCATAGTTCCTAATAAACGTTGACACATCCGCTTTCATCCTAGGCCACCAAAAATGTCTCTTCATGTTGTAGTACATCTTGATCTTGCCTAGATGAATAGTGAATCAAAAATAGTGTGACTCCGGAAGAATCTCCTCTCTCAGCTCTAGTATTAACGGTATCTACAGTATGCCTCTGAAGCGTAAACACTGGTTAGACGTTTTCGTCCAATCAACACAATCTGCACTCTGTGCTAACTCACTAAACCTGGAGTACAACCTATTGGTCCTTTGACCCTCTGACACTCTCTGTGTAGATACGGTATGTACTATCATTTATGCGTAAATCTCAACTCGAGTTTCAGTGGGAACCTTCGCATCTTCAACATGTATCCTACTCAGTGTATCAGCGACTACATTCGCTTTTCTTGGATGATATTCTAAGGAAAAATCGTAATCTTTCAGAAATTCTAACAATCTGCGCTGCCGCATATTCAGATCCTTCTATGTGAATAGATACTTCAAACTCTTATTATCAGTAAAGAGTGTAAACGTCTCTCCATGTAGATAGTATCTTCATATCTTCAACGCAAACGCTACTACTGCCAACTCTAAGTCATTAGTTAGATAATTCTTCTCATGTACCTTCAACTATCTGGATGCATATGCTACTGTACCAGTACCCTGCATCAACACACATCCCAGACCTCTATGAGAAACATCAGTATAGATGGAGAATCCCTGTCCAACTTCTGGTAACGCTAATACTGGCACATTAGTCAATAACCTATTCAACTGAGTGAATGCCTCCTCACATTCCTTAGACCAATGAAACCTCACGTCTTTCTGAGTCAATTTAGTAATCGGTGAAGCGATTTTCAAAAAATCGATGATAATACCCTGAAAAACCCAAAAACTTCAGATCCAGTCACTGAAGTCGGTGCTGGCCAATCGATAATCGCCTTGAATCTTGCCTGGATCTACTGATATCGCTACTGCTCTGACAATATGCCCCAGAGAGTTGACCTCTGACATCCATAATTCACATTTACTGAATTTGGCGTATAGTCTATGCTCCTTTAAAGTCTGCAACATCTCTTTGAGGTGATGTTCGTGATCCTCCCTTGTCTTTGAGTATACCAGTATATCATCGATGAAAACTATCACGAAACGGTGAAGAAATGGTCCGAAAACATGATGCATCAGATCCATAAACACTGATTGAGCATTGGTCAGCCTAAACGGCATGACTGTGAACTGAAAATGTCCATACCTCGTGTTGAAAGCTATAATAGACCTATCCTTGTCCCTGATCCTAAGCTGATGATACCCTGATCGCAAGTCTATCTTGGAGAAATTAAATAAATCATCTATCATCGGGAGTTGATATTTGATCCTAATTGTGACTTTGTTCAATTGTCGATACAAAGTCTCAACGTACCATCATTTTTCTTTACAAAAGGACGGGTGCTCCCCATGGCAACATAAAAGGTGTGGTGAGTCTCTTTTGTACCAAATTCTGGAGCTGAGTCTTCAAATTTTCTAGCTCCCATGGTGTCATCTGGTATGGTGGAATGGAAGTTTGTTTCGTACTTGGTACCAATTCAATAATGAAATCGATCTCTCGCAGCGGCAGTAAATAAGGTAAATCCTCCAGAAAAACATTAGGAAACTCTCTGACAACCGATATATCTTCCAACCTAAGTCCCTGACTCTCTGGTACAGTGTAAAGCAAAATCAACGCTTTCATCTCCTCACTAGTCGTAGGTCGACTTCTCGTACCCACAGTCCTCGCTGCACTACCTCTATAAGTAAATGGCGGACGACCTGGGAGCTCAAATATTACTTTCTTACCGAAGTAGTCGATATGAGCGTGGTATGCAGCTAACCAGTCCATCCCTAAAATAGCATTCAACTCCAAACAGTCGAGGACTCTAAAGTTAGTAGGTAGCTCTACTCCATCTATCGCGACGAGACAATTCTTAACAATACTATGAGGGTAAACTATATCCCCGACTGTAGTACTCAAGATCAAATGTATTCTAAGCCTAATAGGTTTCAACCCTAGGATGTCTATCATGCGACCAACAATAAAAGATACGGTAGAGCAAGAATCAAATAAAACATATAAATAGCGATCGCAAATAGAAACTGTACCCTCAACAAGACCTCGTGTAGCATCGGCGTTTGGCTGGACTACCAACTGAACCTCCTCTCGGGCTGTTGTGGGTACACTACTGCAGGATATGGGCACTCTCTCATGATGTGTCAAACCTGTCCACATATATAGCATGTTAACTTTCTACGCTGACCCAGAGTCTGAGACTGGCCTTGTGCTTGATACTGACCCTGTCTCTACACCTATTCTGATCTCTGCCTCATATCTCGGCCTCTGCCTCTGCCTTAACCTCTGCCACCCTGCGACTGCTGCTGTGTAGCCTGTGGGGCGAGAAGTGTAGGAACAACAAGAGTTAGTAAGGTTGTTCTGATGGGAGGTGGCAAGGGAAGTCAGTTCACAGTGCTCTGTGTTGGAGCAATGGATGATACCAGAGGCACAGCTAGTAGGTGCGTAGCTGTCCCCGAACCCTGAGATCCTCAATTCCATCCCCTTGCTCCCTTACCTTTATGTCTCCTCCTCTCATTCCTTAAGGCCCGCTCTGCAGACAAGACTAGACCCGGTGCTCTGCCATCAGCAACTCGGCCCAGATAGTATGTCTCATGCACTAGGGCTCGCTCATAGATCTTGGTGAGTGCCCTCGCGCCTGAGCTGACGACGTAATACCCAATATCAAACTTAAGTCCATCACCGAAGTGATATACATCATCGGACTCATCTCTCACTAAGTCCCCAACAAATTAACGCAGATAATCGTATCGGTCCATTAACTGCATCACAGGCTCCTCTGGCCACTGTCTCAAATCTATAGACTCTATCCTCAATCTCTTCAAGACTGAAGGTAGAAAATACTGCTGATAGAACTTCTGCTTGAAAGCATCTCATGTCTCAAACTCTCCGTGAGTGGCCGTTGTTATACGCCGCCACACGTTAGCGTCTCGCTCGAGTGTATATGATGAGATCTCTGCCCGAAGTCTATTCTCAATCCTTAGTACCCGATGAAGTTTCTCCAGAGACATGATCCATATCTCAATCTTCTAAAAATCCCTTACTCCATCGAAAGAAGCTGGTTTGAGTTTGATGCAATCCTTTACTAGTTGAACTTCCACTGAAGTGATGGAAGATGCGGGCGTGGGAGACGGTACTGCCTCAGCTGTCTCCACCACTGGTTCGGTCATGGCTATCGGCGCTGCTAAGGCTGTAGTAGGAAGTGTTGTCGCCTGAACAGTTGGTATAGCAGTCGTATGAGTTAATGTCGATATCGGTGGAGCAAAACGAGCGTCCATCATAGCAATAAAATCAGTCAACTGATGGCCCTAATCTATCACTCGATTAGACAGTCGCTGTAAATCCTCCGCTATAGTAAGAGGCGAACTACCGCTAGGCTTTCGATCTCCTCCCCCGCGTGTATCTGTCATCGGGGTCTGTAATAGAGAGTGAACGCGAATCAACTTCGACGTGACACAGCGTACAAGCAGAAATATACATTTAGCAATTAACAACTGTATATAAGAAATCCCCCATTTCACTGACACTCACTTCCCAACTAATGGTTTCTAGGCAATGATCATTTGGTTTCCACAACTAAGGTTTATATTTTATGCATTTTGGTCTTTAAACATATGTCTCTGATACCAACTGTGTTGGTGTCATATTTTCTTAAGCCATATAATTCTCTAAATCTGGCTCTGATACCAACTATGACAGCCCCAACTACTAAACAGGGAACCTCCCGGCCTAATCCCGTAATTAAGTTTTAATCCAAATCACCTAAGACTTAATTACGTAATAGTCAGCCTTTCGTCCCTATATTCCTCATAATCCATGTATTAATATATTATCAAATTTAAAGGTAGTTCAAACATTAAGCGGAAGCATTCATTCTCCAAAAAATTCTTAAGTGTGGAAAACCAAGAAAAGACAGCATCACATGTACGTATATATAGGACGCTATTCACTTAACCCAATGTACAACCCAAAATGACATAAACAATAATAATACACAAAATTCGAGACATACAAAATAAGAGAGGAGTGTCGTCAAACTGCTCAGAGGAAGTCGTTGATCTTCTCTTTCCCCGGTCTGCTGCTGCTCGACGGACCTACACCCACCGTCACAAACTAAACGGTGAGTATAGTGATATTTAAGTACTAACTAGAAAATTCTATGTTACATTTCCAAAATAAACGAATGTTATTTAAAGCATAAAGTAGCGAAATAAATTGTTGAAACAAGTAATGCAAGAAAATACCACAGTTAAAGATGTAGAGACAAACATAGGCTAAGTCGAGATTATCTACGTCCGGTCAGTGGTGAGAACTATCACTTAACCTTTCCCATTACTATATGGAGTTGTGCTCAACATATCTCACACAAGTAGCGGAGCTGCGCTCTACGCTTTACAACATCAATCTCATGCTTGCTGACCACCCCGAGTCTCATAACTTGTGTGCCGCGCAAGTGTAGTGGTGAGTGCCGAAACCCCGATAGACCCATGTCTCTGTGAACTGCGCATCTCTCGTGCAATGGACACTAGATAATCCTTATTTTAATTTCAAAAATAAATAATTCCAAAATTCTAGGATACCAAGACAAATTAGGCTACAAAGCCTAAAAAAATCGAATACTAGTCTATTTAAATCCAAATTGTTCCATTAGCATGTTTTTCATTAATTTTGTTCAAGAATGACATCGAGTGTGGGAATCATAGGCAATGAAACAATTCACAAGGAATCATGTCACAATATTCATCCACGAATAGATACAAGAACATGACGTGCGAGTTCAAGTAGTAATGTCTACCAATACACAAATAAAGCAATAAAGATGAATGAAATGAAATGTAAAATTCTCACAGTTGTACTTACAATTCACACGCTTGTCCTAGTCTATTAGATCTCTCGACAATTCGAAATGCGTGCTCAAACGCCTAAGTTCTCCCCTTAGTTCCCTAACATTTAATAATATATCACTTTAGGCTAAATCGAAGTTGAGAAAAATTTCTAACATTTTTATTTTCGGCCAATCGGCCCATTTTGTACTTTTCGAGGTAAAACCCCCGTAAAATGCGCGTCCAAAATTCCAAATATTTTATTTTTCATAGAAATTCATTACTTTCTATTTATTTTGTAAAATATTTTTTTTTTGGAAGTTTTCCCAAATTTTATGGATTTTTTTCCATTTTTGTCTCCTTTTCTTTTTTTTCTCTTATTTTCTTATTTTCTTTTTTTTTTTTTTTTTAAGGTCGGGTCCTCTCCTTATCCTTCTCCTCCACCTCCATAGCAAATCTTCTTTCTCTTCTCCTCTCCCGATTGTCTCTGTTTTCTTTCTATCTTTTTTTTGTTTTGGAGGATAAGAGATAAGCCCCTTGACTTAAGTATTTATATATGTGAATTTAAAATTTAGCCTTAGATCTTAGTGTGCATACGTATCTCGAGGCTCATCACATGGAGCACATTGCCACCATTTATCCCCTAAGTCACTTGTGAGTGACTAAAAATATGACACATTACCTCATGATGGGTTAATGCGTGTCTCGATGCACATCTTATGCCTCATAATTTATTTTCCTAACTATAGGCCCATTTATTCATTGAAGTTTCATGTGACCACATTGCAACCACACACTACCAAATAAATTAAATTGACCCCAATATGCCGCTACCTCGGTCCCACGTCGACATTCGACTCAAGGTATGTCCCCGCTCGTCTCGATACCTACACACCTATAGAAAACTAACTTACTAGTTTACACAAATACAACACACTAGACATACATCACAACAAAAACAAAATGTACCTCGACCATTGCCTCAATAAACAGACACATCACGGTGTGAATCCTACAGTACGGGTCATTGAGCCTGTGTAAAGACATAAACATAGTTACAGTTTTTTGGGCCGTTATAGTATTAGGTCAATAAGGATAGTCTCGTGTATTGGATGGATAAAGAAATGCTCCATTGAGTCGAAAAAATTGGGTGAAAAGATTTTTTCTAGTATACACAATATCTTTGGAATGTTTTGATGCAAAAGTCATAGATTCTCAACATTTAAATTTATATTTGTTAAATCTCGAAAGAAAATGCTCAACTCGCTAATTGTTATCCATTTTCATCCTCTAAGAGTTCCTGAAATGTATTCAGCAAAAGTCGTTGCATGAATACATGGCAATCGTGGCTTTTCATTCCAAATATCTTCAACTTCTTAGAGTGTATGCAACGGCCAAAGTTAGATGCATAACCATCAGGGAAACGCAATTCCTTTATCTACTTACATAACATTTTTTTTCTCTGCTTTGCTAGCGAGTATCGTGCCTTTTTATATTTTTTAAATACTGGATCATAATGAAGCTCTAGCCGATGACAAATCTCCTTTAAGTCCTCCCTAAACTTTGAGTTATTTTCATCTTCCTTAGCACACTCATAATTGTGCTGAAAATGTTGTCAAAGACATTTTTTTCAATGTTCATTATGTGTAGGTTGTGTTTGACAAGATTCATCTTCCAATACGGTAAGTCCCACAATATGCTTCATTTTCTCCACCCACTAATCTTCTAGACTTCTTTGTATATAGCATTTAATCCCAATTCAGTAACCTTAATCAGCCTTAAAGCTTCGATTTCAAGCAATATATTTTCACCTGATTTGTTGGCTGGTGGTTTGTCTAATACAATTTTATCTTCATGGAAACTAAAATTTTCTTTCATCTCCTTTGAGTATTGCAACAAAAAACGTCGGTGACAATCAAACCAAGTTGTTTTCCCGTCGAACCTCAACTCAACCATACTATATAGGCAATATGTCCTTTTGCGCGTGCTTTATCCTGACAACATACTATAGGCTAGAAAGTCGCTCACAATCCACATAAGTGTGGCCCACATTTGAAATCTCATATTAGTCGATACATCATATGTAGGCACTCCTTCATACCACAGATCCTGTAGTTCGTTCACCAACGATTGGAGAAACACGTCAGTTTTTTGCGACGGATTGGTCAGCCCAAGTACGATTACTATTAAAAATATCACTTCTTTGTTCATACACATCGACAAAGGCATGTTGTATGAGGCTAAAATCATTAGCCACGAGGAGTACAATTTTTCAATCATTCTGAAAAGTTGGAACCCATTTGTGCATAACCCAAGTCGAACGTTATGAACCTCAGAGTTGAAGGTAAGGTTCACTTGATCGAAGTGGTTCCATGCAATGGAATCAGAGCAATGTTGCATATTTTTCTCATAGCTAACGTGTTATGTGTGCCATCACATGTGTTTCGCAATAACTTTCAATGCAAACAAACGTTGTAAACGAGGCGCCAAGGGAAAATAAAACTTTATATTGCGCGGCCATTTGTTGAAGTTAAACCTAAGTTCCCTACAAAACTTGCAATACGTAAGGTCGGAGTCAGGCCCCCAATAAAGCTTTGCATAATTGGGGACAACAATCAATTTTCTCATACGACAGACCCAACCAGTACAATAAACTTTTATATTTCTAAAAGCTATCTACCAAACATTTGTCTTTAGGCAACATATCTTTACAGACTTACATGATTTTATTGAATGCTTGCTTCGAGATATAGTGATTAGACTTTATTGTAACGGCTCATTTTATTTTAGTCATTAATTATCTTGAATTTACAGACGTGGACACCAGCTCAGATCTACTTGGACGCCTCGATAGGCTAGGACACATGGGGACTTAGGTATAATAGTTTATTGTGTGTTAAATGCTTATTTGTGGTGCAGTTTATTGAAATAAATCACATGTGTGTATGTTGCATAATAATACGTATAAGATTGTGTGAATTGTATTCGCCTCGATATGAATGTCGACGTGGGTACCGGGTAGTTGACGGGACCGAATATTAGGTCGGGGAAACTAAAACACACAAATTACATAAAATTGGTCAAGTAACTGATATGGAATGTGTATTAGGTGGCAGTGACGCATCGGTACGTGTATATCACGGTTCAGACGCGAAATAGGGCGTCGAAACGCCCGAAGCACTAGTGAGTGTCCCAAACATGTCGCATTTTTAGTCAAGAAACTAAGTCAACAACACTTATCTACAAGCCACCAACTTTTCTCTCACCTACACCTCACTCTCACCCATACACACATACTCGATCAGACTGAGAGGAGAAAAAGGAACGGAGAGAGGAGGAGGAGGAGAAGAAGCGGAAGGAAAGGAAGAGAGAGTGGAAACGACACGATCGAGGTGAGTCCTAGCGGTTTTTGGTTGTAGGTCTTAGTGAGTTGTCCGTGGTGGCCAAGACGGCCATGGAGGCCGAACTGGGTCGCGGTGGTGATGGTAGGGGTGTCTCCCTTGCCATCGATGCCACTAAGGTTGGGGTGGAAAGCAACCCAAACCCAACAGCGAGGGAATTAGAAAAATGTGGAAATTCTAGGAAAATTGGAAAAATTTTGAAAAAAAAACATATTTCGATAAAATAAATAGAAATTGATAAATTTCTATGAAAAAATAATATTTGGGAATGTCGGATGTGACTTTTGCAGGGTTTTGCCTCGAAAAACGCAAAATGGGCAATTTGGCCTAAAATTTTAGAAATTTGTCGTAAATTGTCACGCTAAATTGGAATTATTGATAAATGGACATAGGTTGATGCGGGTGATCAATTGGCGACCAAGGATCCAGTGGACTTTGACCTGGGGATTGATTATGGGGTATTGGAGTGTGTTATGAGGTTTGTAAAACCCAACTGAAAACCTCTGAGTATTTATTTTGCCTTGTATTTCCATTCAATTCAAGTATTCTTTGTGGTCTTTCCTATATATATATCTTGTTGTTGTTTGAACGGTTGGTTAAGTTACTCCCATCGAATTTTTCGTTGTGTGTTTATGCATTCTAGACCATAACATGTGTATCAGGAGTTCTCGGTGGATAACGACCTGAACTAATGAACTTCTACATGTGTTGGTGCGTTGTAGGTCTACGCCGACCACCGAGAGGGACCAGGGGTATTCCGAAGTATGGTTTAGTCTTAATGGAACAGGCACATACATTTGCACTTTATTGTTATCTATGCATGCGATGCCCTACTTACAGTTGTTTGTTTACATTCCGCAAGTTTATTTAACAGTATTTATTGAATTCCACTTATTTATTTGAATGCTCAGAGGAGTTCCTTAGGATTTACTGACTAGACTCGTCATCCATTTTCTTATGTGATGATTGAGTGCAGATCCGATTACAAGTAAGGGCAAGGGAATCTTAGGTGACTACCTATGATTGCCTACTACCGAGGACTACTTGTACGTGTGTTTTATTTTGATATTTTAATTCTTTTGGGAACTGGGGAGTATCATGACATTATACATAGTCGCCTACCTCTATATAGAATACTTTTAAGGGTTTTTCCATAATAGGATTTGTTAATTGCTTAGTGATATTTCTTGCATTTAAGTACAACTTTCCTGCATATGTCATATATACGTTGTACATATATGTGGATACGAATTTCAAGACAGGAAAAGGATGGGCAGGTGTCGTACACGTGTATTAGGGCTAGCTGGCAAGGAGTACATAGAGACACGCCACCCCAAGGCGACGAGGGCCGCCACAGTTGGTATCAGGGCGTAAGAGGAAGTCCTAATACAATAAAACTTAATCGATGAACTTAGATGTGGAAACCCGAAGTTATGGCCTTAGAACTTTAGTTGGGAAGTGATGTGAGGCAAGTAAAGTTAAAACTTTTATGTGTGTTATATTTTCATTTTAATATATGATATATGTATATACCTCGAGACTGATCCGGAGCACATTCTCGATGCAGATTATGGACGAACGTTTGGTATGCCTTTTGAGACCGGACAGACTAGCGGTCTGGCTAGGGATGTTATTATAGCGAGTATGGATGTAGACTCTCGGCCCAGGAGCACAGATGGCGAGGTATTACGGCTATTACGAGAGCAGACCGTGGTACTGGCGGCACTCACTTCAGCTAGAGAGCCAGCAGCTGTGACCGTACCGGCTAGGAAAATTGTTATTCGAGTGGTACCTCAGACACAAGTTCAAGGGGTAGCGGTAGAGGCACCCACAGAGACACCTACCGTAGTTGTCGTTCCTTTGGAGACGTCTACTCTTACGCATCCACTCACGACGACCGACCACGCTATTGCCACCCCCACTGCTTATACGACTACTACATCGGCATTCGTCCTAGCACTAGAGGCGAATTATTGAGGGAGGTTTTGAAGTTCCAGCCTGGATTCTTTTATGGAGGCGGTGATCCCGAGGCTGCAGGAGATGGGTTGTGTCCCATCAGCACTTCCATAAGTTGATGAGGAAATATGAGACTGTATAGGCACGACTTTCTTGAGCCTGTTTGAGAGGGCATGCGATAGTCCGGTGGATGACATATACGGATACTCATCCAGAACCGACGACATGGGCTGAGTTTATGGAACTATTATGTGATCAGTACATACCTATAGAGTTAGATTGAGACTGAGGGAGTTCCTAGCCTTGAGAAAGGGTAGTCGGACCTTGATGCAGTATATGGAGAAGTTCCAACATTTGCTTCAGTTCTCTCTAGATGTCGTCGTGACAGAGCGCGAGGAGTCCTTTTGTGAATTGAAGCGAATATTGACATCTACACCAGTATTGACATTGCCGAAGCATGGCTTGATCTTGACTGTATATATAGATGCATCGGACATTGGTCTTGGATGTGTGTTGATGCAGGATGGTAGAGCAGTTGCTTATCTTTTCAAATGGTTGAGACCCCACAGGGAATTATCTAGTGCACGACCTGGAGCTTGCAGCAGTCGTATTTGCACTGAAGCCTTGGAGGCAAGTCAGAGGCAGAAGAGACTGATGGATCATCGGATAGAGGCCAGAGAGATGATATATAAGAGAGGGGTCGTCGGGATGACTTTCAAAGCAGTCGGTTCCGATATGAGGAGCAACAGCCAGGTTCATGCTATCACCTCAGCACCAGTGGATCGACAGAGGTCACAACCAAAAAGTACCGTCAAGGTCGAGATCAGATAGGACATGATAAGGGTCAGGTAGACCGGGGTTAGGGTCCGAGATCTGGAGACGACAGACGGGTAGACTTGAGAGCCGTAGATGTCACCGGTGTGGGTAAAGGGGACACTTAAGGGTTGACTGTTGGACACCACCATCGCTATTGTGAGAGTCAGATCAGGCCAGAGATGGAGCGCATGCGTTAACACAGCCAGATAGCGGGGCGACTAGGCAGCTCGTTAAAGGTACATTACTTATATTTGGTTGCCCTATGCATGCTATGTTTGATTATGGTAGCACTTTATCGTTTCTTGCTGGAAGTATTGTTGGATTGTTAGGGTTAGTTACACAGACACTAAACCCATACCTAGTCCTCAGTACGGCTTATGGGGATAAGATATATTCTAACCGACTATGTCGAGACGTGATGATAGAGGTAATAGGACATCGGCTATAGTTGATCTTCAAGTACTGGAGTTCTTAGAGTTTGACACACTACTCGGGATGGATTGGTTAGCATCCCATTATGCACGAATAGATTGTTACGGTAAGATGATAGAGTTTCATATTCCTGGAATACCGAATTCCATATTACTTGGATCAGCAACTGACCTACCCATCACGAGAGGTCGACTAGCTATAGCGGAGGAGATGGAGGCGTTTACGGCGATAGTTGAGTCGGAGGTTCGGACGAAGGTCCGGATTGAGGACGTTCCGATGGTTAAGGATTTTGTCGATGTATTTCCAAATGATTTACCTGGATTGCCACCGCCATGAGCTATTGAGTTCATAATCGAGCTAATACTAGGGACGCAACTGATTCCTAGTCGACCTTATCAAATGGCACTAGCGGAGCAGAATAAGGTGAGATGACAGTTTGATGAGTTCTTGGAGAAGGGTTTCATTCACCCTAATATGTCACCTTGGGGAGCTCCAGTACAGTTTGTGAAAAAGAAAGATGGTACGATGAGGATGTGCATCGACAATAGGAAATCGAATCAAGTAACTGTGAGGAACTGTCACCCACTACCTAGGATTAACGATTTGTTTGATCTGATGACGGGTACCAGATTCTTCTTGAAGATTGACATTTGCTCCGGTTATCACCAGTTGAGGATTCGAGAAGCGGATATCCAGAAAATCATTTTCTGCATGAGATACGGGTTATTTGAGTTCACAGTCATGTCGTTTGGGCTGATGAACGCTCTAGCGATTTTCATGGACCTGATGCACAGGGTCACGAGGGCGTATTTGGACAAATTCTTCATTGTATTCATCGACGATATCTTGATCTACATCAGGACTCGTAAGGATTACGAGGGACATTTTAGGACAGTGTTGACTACATTGAGAGAGCGCCAATGTACACCAAGTTCGGCAAGTGTGACTTTTGGCTAAGTGCGGTGAGATTTTTAGGCCATGTCATCAAGCAGGGTATCTCAATGGATTCAGAAAAGATTCGGGCGATCATTGATTAGAACATGCCTAAGTCTATGGCCGATATATGGAGTTTCCTTGGGCTGACCGGATACTACCGGCGATTTGCTCAGGATTTTTCCTCGATCGTAGCGCTGATGACGAGGGTGACTAAGAAAGATGTCAGATTTGACTGGTCCGATGAATGTGATGAGGCCTTTTGTGAATTGAAGCGAAGATTGACATTTGCACCAATATTGACATTGCTGGAGTCGGGCAATATCTTAATAGTATATATAGATGCGTCAGACATTGGTCTCGAATATGTGTTGATGTAATCTTTTCAGACTGTTAAGACCCCACGAGGGGAATTATCCAGTGCACGACCTGGAGCTTGTAGCGGTCATCTTTGCACTGAAGGCTTGGAGGCACTATCTCTATAGAGAGCGATTCGTGTTGTATACAGATCACCAGAGTTTACGTTACATCTTCACTCAAATGGATATGAATATGCGATAGCGGAGATGGCTGGAGTTGCTGAAGGACTACAACTTCGCTATCGAGTATCACCCTGGCAAAGCGAACGTCGTAGCAGACGCATTGAGTAGGAGTGGACTCGATAGTCGAATGTTCTGTAGTAGATGACACATGAGCATGGCTTATTACAGGCAACATCAATTATGTGCATGGTCGGGTTGTCGACTACGATGAAACAACATATTTTTTATTAGATGAGGATACCGACCATATCGATTAAACGAGTTGTCGAGTGTAAGAGGGTTGATAGGCTTTATGAGTGGATCAGCGGTCTGTCTCGGAATCCAGAATACACTGATTGGACAGAAACCACAGATCGGTGTTTGAGATATCAAGGGAGATTGTGGATACTTGCAAATCAAGAGATACGGGATAAGATTTTGGAAAAGGCGCACCAGTCTCATTACACAGTTCATCCTGGTCGGACCAAGATGTACCATGATTTGAGATGACTATTTTGGTAGCTAGGGATGAAAGCTGGCGTAGGGGCATACGTTAGGAGTTGTCACATTTGCCAGCAGGTGAAGGGTGAGCACAGTAGACCCGGTGGATTATTACAACCGTTGCTCATTCCACGGTGGAAATGGGAACATGTCACTATAGATTTTGTTAGTGGGCTACGCAAACATCGAAGCGTCATGATGCAATTTGGGTAGTGATTGATAGACTAATGAAGTTGGCTCACTTCATTCCAATCTCGATGAAATACACGTTTCCCCAGTTGAGCATATTGTTTGAGCATGAGATTATTAGACTGCATGGGATGCCAGTTTCCATTGTGTTAAACAGAGATCCCAAATTGACCTCGAAACTATACGAGGCAATGCAGGAACAGTTTGGCACCAAGTTGCACTTTAGTACGGCTTATCATCATTAGATCGAAGGATAGTCAGAGCGACTGATCTAGATTTTAGAGGATATGTTTAGGGCTTGTATATTATAGTTTGGGGTTCGTGGGAGGATTGTCTGCCTCTGTGTGAGTTTGCATGCAACAACGGCTATCAGGCGAGCATTGGAATGCCACTATTTGAGGCATTGTATAGGAGGCCCTGTAGATCACCAACATGTTAGACAGAGCTAGAAGATACAGTGACAATAGGACCTGAGATAGTTGTTGATCACATAGAGAAAATCTAACAAATTTGTCAGAAGCCGCAAGCTGCACATGATAGATAGAAGAAATACGTGGATAGGTATCGTGAAGGTCTAAGCTATGACGAGGGCGATATAGTGTATCTAAAGGTTTCTCATTGGAAAGGTCAACAGAGATTTGGCATTAAGGAGAAACTGGAGCCGAGATACATTGGGCCATACAAATTTGCACACATAGTAGACACTGTTTCATATTGGTTGGAGTTACATGCCGAGCTAGCAGTGGTTCATCCGACATTTCACATTTTCATGTTGAGACTCGCTAGGTCAGGGCCGAGACCGACGATTGAGTTGGGACAGGTGGAGATACAGCCGGTCGTGCCCTATGAGGAGAAACCGATAGATATCGTTGACCGTCAAGTACAGATTCTCCGAACAGGGAATTTGCAAAGGTCCTAGTTCGTTGGCAACATCATAGGACGATGGGATTTACATGGGAGCTCGAGTCGACGATGAGGACACGATACCCTCAGCTATTCTCTGATATGAGATTTTAGTTACCGTTAAATTTTGGGACGAAATTTTATTTAGTTGGGAAGAAATGTAACGCCCCATTTTATTTATGTCGTTAATTATCTCGAATTTACAAACATGGACGCCAGCTCATATCTACATGGACGTCGTGGTAGGTTAGGACATACGGGGACTTAGGTATGATAGTTTATTGTGTATTGGATGCTTATTGCGGTGCGATTTATTGAAATATATTGCATGTGTGTATGTTGCATAATAATACGTGCGAGATTGTGTGAACTGTATTCTCCTCGATATGCGTGTCAACGCGGGTACCGAGTAGTTGGCGAGACCAAATATTAGGTCGGGAAAATTCAAACACACAAATTACATAAAATTGGCCAGTAACTAATATGGAATGCGTATTAGGTGGCTAGTGACGCAATGATACGCATATATCGCGGTTTGGACGCGAGACCAGGCGTCGAAACTCCCGAAACACGACCAAGTGTCCCAAATGTGTCACGTTTTTGAGTCAAGAAACTAAGTCAACAACAGTTATCTATAAGCCACCACCTTTTCTCTCACCTACACCTCACTCTCACCCACACACACACCCAATCGGACCAAGAGGAGAAGAAGGAACGGAGAGGATGAGGATGAGAAGAAGCCGAGAAGAGAGGAGAGAGAGTGGAAACGGCACGATCGAGGTGAGTCATAATGGTTTTTGGTTGTGGGTCTTGGTGAGTTGGTCGTTGTGGACAAAATTGAGGGGTTTGGCCATGGAGGCCGAACCGGGTCGCAGGTGTTGATGGCATGGGTGTCTCCCCTGCCATCAATGCCATGGGGGTTGGGGTGGAGAGCAACCCCAACCCAACAACAAGGGAATTACAAAAAAAATGTGGGAAATTCTGGAAAAATAGGGAAAATTTCGAAAAAATTATATTTCGAAAAATAAATAGAAACTGATAAATTTCTTTGAAAAAATAAAATATTTGGGAATGTCATATGCGACTTTTGCGGAGTTTTTGCCTCGAAAAGCTCGAAATTGGCAATTTGGCCTAAAATTTTAGAAATTTGTCGTAAATTGTCATGCTAAATTGGAATTATTAATAAATGGACATAGGTTGACGCGGGTGATTGGCAACCAAGGACTTAGTGGACTTGGACCCAGAGATTGATTACGGGGTATTGGAGTGTGTTGTGAGGTTTATAAAACTCAATTGAAAAACTCTGAGTATTTATTTTGCCTTGTATTTCCATTCAATTTCAATATTCTTTGTGGTCTTTCCTATATCTATATCTTGTCGTTGTTTGAATGGTTGGTTGAGTTACTCCCACCGGATTTTTCGATGTGTGTCTATGCATTCTAGATCATAGCATGTGTATCAAGAGTTCTCGGTGGATAACGACTCAAGCGAATGAACTGCTACATGCGTCAGTGTGTCGTAGGTCTACATCGGCCACCGAGAGGGACCAGGTGATAGCTAGTTGGGTGCGCCCACTAGTGGGATCCCTGGAAGGGTATTCCGATATATGGTTTAGTCTGACTAGAACAGACACATACATTTGCACTTTATTGTTATCTATCATGTGATGCCTTACTTAAAGTTGTTTGTTTACATTCCGCATGTTTAATTTTCGGGGCTTTTCTACAATAGAATTTGTTAATTGCTTAGTAGTATTTGTTGCATTTAAGTACAACTTCAGCTGCATATGTCATATATACGTTGTACACACAAGTGGATACGAATTTTGATATAGGAAAAGGACGTGCAGGTGTCGTGCACGTGTAGTAGGGCCAGCTGGCAAGGAGTACATGGAGACACGTCACCCCGGGGTAGCGAGGGTCGCCACATTTGTCGTCAACAAACGAGCCATTGCTAAGAGTTTTTTCATCTTCTCGCAACCCAGGCAAAGTGGTTGATTTGATGCTTCAATCATTTCGAATAAAGTTTTGGTTTCAGGGTTTGGCTCCTCCTCGCGGTTCTAATCAAAACTTAGCCTCACTTGATCGTGTATCATGTGATGATATAACGTCGCATATTCATCCATTGGATCCTTTGACGACCCCTTCTCCAAATAAGGGCACCGCCCGGCCTAATCCCCAATTAAGCCCTAATCTCTCATATAAGACCTAACAAAGAACTAGTTAGCCTAGTTAAACACCCGAACACTTAACAATTATGATATCACCTACAGTTAACTAGATAGTTCTACCGACTAACCTATGGTTGTCTATAAAATAGAGTTAACTTAGATTTTCTATCTAACAAATTATTCAACGGAAGTCTTATTTCGTTAATGGTGGAAATCTGATTCTAAGGCCTAACCTATTGCAGATAAATAAGGAAATAGTGATCACATGCATATATAAACAAAAGTGGTGATATACACAACATGTGTCTGGTCAGATGTTCCTATCACTCAACCCAAAAGTAAAAATATCATGTATATATAAAATGTAATATAAAAGAATATAAAACGTATAAAAATATGTCGTAGCAGTCCTTCACTAGCTTAGAGGTAGTCACCAATCTTCTTTTTGCCTGGTTTGCTACTCGTCCGATTTGCATTCACCGTCACAAACTAGACAGTGAGTACATAAAACTATTTAAGTAATACTGAGAAACATTGATCCACATTCCCAAACAGGCAATAAGTATCAAATGGCATAATTGAAATAACAACTAAGCTGAAAGAAACATCATGCAAATAGATATTTTAGTTAACCAAATATAAAACTGACTCAATGCTAAGTAGTAATGGAGTAGGGTTGGTCAACTGTGATCTTCATCAGATCAACATTTCCACTTCAATTTGAGATATGCTTTATAGCATTTCAGTACAAATAGAGCTCTATATCATAATTTAAAAAGGTTGTACTTACGATTACGCTTTTTCTATTCCAAATGAATTAGTCGTCATCGGAATGTATACTTGCTAACATACCCGAGTTTTAAAACTCTTCATGCTCACCCAACTTATTCTTACGCCAACCCCCGAGGCCCGATTATCCCGTTCGAGGCACGTTACCCCGTGTGTCATGCAAGGTAGTGGAGAAACTCCCTAACATCCTAGAAAGTATAGTGACCCATGTATGGAAGCTAAATTTCTATCATCAAATGACCCTAACCACAAGAACCACTTTCACTTTCAATAATGACTCGGTAATAGAATCCAAGAGATGTAACTGCATATTAATGCACAACGGATTAAAGTCTAAATAAACAAACTAACCTAATAGCATGCTATATTCCTGACTTCCAAACACAACAATCAACATGATAAAGTATAAGAATTGGAATGAATGATAGTATATAAACAACAGAGTATGCTATGAGCAATGTCATAAAATGAGAAATAAACAAGTCATAGCATATGAATTTCAAAGGTAAATTCAGTTCGAATAACTGAAAATGAATCAATAAATGGAATGAAATGTAAATAAATGTCTCACTCAGTTTACTTACAGTCCACAACAATTATTAAGCTATCCGGCTTCTCGTCGCGTCGATGTACGCACCCAACACCCCGTAATATCTCATTTATGGTCCTAACATTTGACAATTTATCAATTTAGATTCAATATTAATTATTTAATATTCTTAAATTGGTCGAAATCGAATTCGAGACCAATTTGCCAATTTCGCGCTTTTCGAGGTAAAAACTCTGTAAAAGTCTCGTCTAAAATTTCAAATATTTTATTTTTCTTAGTAGTTTATCAATTTCTATTTATTTTGTTGAACTTTAAATTTTTCGAGATTTTTCCCAATTTTCATCCCCTTTTCCCTTCTTTTTTTTTCTTGATGGGTTTGGGTTGAATCGAACCGAACCGGTTTCAAACCGACCCGGTTCACCCAACCCATCTTCTCCTTTTCTATTTTTTTCTTCTTGAGGCGTTGGGATGCGGGGAGACTACTCCCCTGCCTTCCTTGATCTCGGACGAACTACCATGGTAGTTCGTCTGAGGTCCCCAACTCGAACCAACAACAACGACCGAATTCAACAACAACAACAAACCACACAATAACAACGACAATCAAGTCACCTTGCATTCCTCTCTCTCTCTCTCTCTCTCTCTCTCTCTCTCTCTCTCTCTCTCTCTCTCTCTCTCTCTCTCTCTTTTTTCTTTTTCTTCTTCCACTCGTCGATTTCTTCTTCTTCTTCTCTCTTGTTGTTTTTTTTTCTCTCCACCGACTGTAATGAAATGAAGATGAGATAAACTTAGACTTTAGGGTTCTTTGACTCATATATATATATATATGATTTGGGTTGGCTTGAATGTGAGCCACACATTTCAAACCGCACACGTATCTCGAGTCACATCGGGTCGTCTTGCTTACACCACATGTCCCTTGTGTCACTCTCAAGTGACTCCCATATGTGACACTCTTCCTAGAGATGAATGTGTGTGTATTTCCATGCCTATCTAGTGGTATATATATTTTATTCTTTAACTTAGACCCATTTCATAAATAAGTAGATGTGGCTACACACCAACCATTAACATATATCATGTTTTTTATGCAAGATAATTGAACTATTTATGCTTACCCCACGAGCTGCTACCTCGGGCCCACGTCGACACGCAACAAGAGGCGCATCCCCTCTTGCCTCGGTATATGCATACCCGTAGAATTGACGTAGTAGTCTACACATATACACTACACTAGGCATACAACAAAACAAATATAACATATACCTCGGCCACCGTGCATCTGTAGTGACACGTATCTTGATGCAGATCCCACGTCACGAGTCATTTGGTCTTGATTAACGAATTAAACTCGTATTAATTATTTGGGCCGTGACAGATCGTCAACTTCATCGTCCGCATTGTTTAATAATTTTTCCTCCCCATGCTTGGTCTAACAATAATATTCGAGATTGAATCTTCAACTCACTAGATGAAGCTCTACTATGTTTACATCGTAGTGTTTCTCGTTCCGACATTTTTGGCAAGGACATCGACTTCTCGTTTCGTTTAGGAAAGTGGTGCAGTGTTGCATAGCAAATTTTACGAACTCCTTCACGCTAGCCACAAACTCTAATCGGGTGTAACCACCTTCAATGTGGTGGTACATCCAATCTCGAGACATAGACATCTCAAAAGACCTAAAGAACCTTAATAAACAGACCTACGCTCGAATCACTATATACATTTTAGTCGAATAATGTTAACCGTAGTTAGTCGAATTGGTTGCATTAATTTGCACATACTTTGCCTAATATATATTATACATTTTAGTCGAATGTTAACCGTAATTAGTCGAATTGGTTGCATTTGCACATACTTTGCATAATATATATTATACATTTTAGTAAAATGTTAACCGTAATTAGTCGATATACGATAAATACTATTTTTTGCTTCAAATTTAGTTTGTTTTGTTTCAATTAATTTGTTTTGCTTCAAATTTATTATGTTTAATTATGTTTTTCTTTTCAGTATATACACAGTAAATACTATTTTTTCATTAATTAAAATTTTGAAATGCATCGGAAAATTGTACATATAGTATAAATTATTATAATATTGCTTCAATATATATAGAGTATAATTTGCACATTCATATAGTATATATAAGTTTTTAGGTGCTTCAGTTTGTTTTAAGATATTTGTTGTTTTAATTAAGTTTTTTTTAATTATATAGTCTAAGTTATATATATAGTATAAAAGCGTTGTTATATATATTTTTTTCAATCAATTATATGTTTCCTAATTAATTTTAAAGTGCTTTAAACATATATACATATATAATATAATATATATTACTCCTTTATTTTTGTCTTGATTGAAATTTAATTTGTCTAATTAATTATTATCATTTAAATTAGATTTTATTACTAAAGTGTACATCATTAATATTTTCATTTTACTTTTTAAACAATAATTTTAATTCAACTCAACATGCATGCCATTATTTTATACTTTTTTGAAACTAAATTATAACACATTACAAAAAATGTGTATCAATATTAAAAACTAAATTACAATCACACGTGCATTGTTTCACTAATATAATTAAAAAATCATACAAAACATCACAACTACCTATTTCTTACCAAGAAAATTACACAATTATAATATTTAATTCAAACTATTTTATTCAAATAATTCATTTTTCAAGCAACTTAATTTGAACAATTTTATTATTCAAACCATTATAATTAATCATACAAAATTATTACAATATTTTATTCAAACAACTTTTTTCCAAATTTACGCATTTCTCACCAAAAAATTATACAATTACACTATTTTTTTATATAAATTTAAACAATTACACATTCCTACACAATAAAAACTAAATTACAATCATCACATGCACCTGCATTTTATTTTTCACAAAAATTAAATAATCTCATATCAATACAAATACACATAAAAAAGTTAATTTTCACAAAAATTTTGTTCAAACAATCTTATCAAAATTATACATCTATTGATTTTAATTAAAATAAATATATTCAAATCAATCCACAATTTAATCAAAATCACATTAATATATAAGGCACGCGGAATGCAGCACCTACTTGGGTGGCTTGGGGTGGTGAGCACGGGTTGGACGAAGGGAGGAGGGGAGGCGGCGAAGACGCCAGAGGAGATAACAAAGACGGTCGGGGAGGGGCTATTTTTCAAAGTCGAGGGAGAGACTAGGGTTTCGGGAGAGACGAGGGAGGGGCGGGGAGCAGTTGCCATAGGCGAGAGAGAGGGAGCATGGGAGGTGGCTAAGGTTTCGGGGGTGGAGGAGATAACAGAGAGAGGGAGAAAATAAGGATGGAGAGAGGGAGAGGGAGAGAGGTTTTGATCGAGTTGGGTCAAGGATTAGCGACGGGCACATGGCCCAAGACAAACCAGGCCACTTGGCCGAGCCAAAACCCACGCGACATGTTGAAGCAGGAATTTTCCTGCCCAAAGATTAGCGACGGGGCCATCGCTAATATGGTCAAAAAGTCGTTCTACACCCCATCGCAAATCCATCGCCATTTGACAACGGGTTTAGCCCTGTCGCTAATGCTCATCACTAATAGCATGTTCGTTTCACCGTCTTAGGTCGGATTAGCCACACTGGACTAGTTAATCCGTTGTTCGCTTGGAGGATTAACTAGGCCACAGGATTAGGCATGGTAGTGGATTAAATAATACCACCATTTTTTGTGGGATTAGCTAATCCATTGTAACTGTTAGTGGAGATTACCACTTTACCCCTCACATTAACCAAATCACAATTCTCCAACTCTCGCCAAGTCCCTATTTTTCATGGCTTCGGTGCTCGATTCGGTCCCTGCCTTCGCAGGGCTTTGATCTTCGTTAAACTCGTCGAACTCGTCACTTCACGCGCTTTAGTGCGATGGAGTGAGTGGCTTGAGTCGGATGAGAAGAGGCGGACCTTGCAGAGCGATGGTTCAGCAAGCCGTGCAAGGAGCATCGGCGAACTACGCGAAGGAGATGGAGATCAGCTCTCGGCCAAGGAGTCGCTCCTGCTCGCTGTGAGTCCGTTCGATCGGTTCGAAATTGATGTTTTTGGAGTTTTTTCAGTGTTGGTTTGTTTGAATTGGTACTGAGAATTGTTTGAACACCAGAGCGTTGTTGTTAGGGTTCTTGAGGATTGTAAAAATTGAATCTTAACAACTACATTTTGAACATTGATCAATTGACGTGTCTGTTCAATTCGATCTCGCCATGGTGAGGCAGAGCAGGGCATGGTTGTTGTTGTTGGGAGTTGATTTGGGATCGATGAAGAGGGAGGAACAACGAAGTGGTTCTTGTAGGTGTTGTGGTCACAACGAAGGGGATGAAGATGTGAAAATGAGTTAGAGACGGAATTAGAGACGGAATTTAATTCCGTCTCTAAAAAATGGCGCCAACATTCCCACCAAGAATTTCATTTTTTACAACCGTCCATTAATCTCGAGATTCGTGCGTATTCGATCTTGATGATTCAAAAATAGGGACCCAAGACTCACACACACACTCTCTCTCTCTCTCTCTCAACCCTAACGCTCTCGCGTTCTCTCGCTTTCTCTCGCTCAACCACTAACGATCTCTCGCGATCTTCGCTTTCGCTCTCGACCCTAAACGCACGCGCTCTCTGCCTTCTCTTTCGCCGGTCACACCGCTCACCCCCGCTCCCCGCTCACCGCTCACCGCTCACCCCGCTCACCGCTCATCGATGTCGCTCTCCCTCTCCTCTCTCTCCGATCCCCGCTCTCTGCTATCTCTCCGCTCACCGACCGATCCACCGCTCTCGCCTCTCTGCTCGATGTGTTGCTCACCGCTCCCATCACCGCCCTCGATCTCTCGCGTGCATAGGCGATCTCTGTTCGTTCTCTCTCTCTCTCCCCGACCTCTCTCTCACCGTCAAATTTACGTCAAGGGGAAGCGGTTTGTTTCTCGATAAAGATTTTGCGCTTGATACCGAGGGAGCAAGTATTCGATTCTTCTAGTATTCCCAAAGATGGCTTCTCCAGGACTTCCATTCCCAATCGCTCAAGAGATTGCATGTTGTGTTTTTTTTTGATGACAAGGTAATCTTTCTTTGAGCATTTTATTTGTTCATTAGATTCTGAAAAGTCTCTTAATTGATTTTAATTTCCATGCCTAACTAACTCGCCAAGTTCACAATCGAATGAAAATATCAATCAAGTATTCCATGATGTTTTGGTCCCCTATCACCCCTGAATTTGCATTGTTGTTTGAATAAGGATATGTCTTCTTTAAATTTAGGCAATAACAAGTCCATATCATTTTTTTTGGTGTGATCAATAGTTTGATACTCATTAAGTTCATACTTCACAACTTAAAAGGTATCAGTTCCTCATCAATCAAACTCAACCTTAAAATACCATAAAGGTAAAACAAGATCACACAAAATAAGGGGTGGGTTGCAGTTTGGTTCTTGAAAGTTAAAAAAGCTCAAACTATTGTGAAAGTGGATTGATTGAAAATAGTCTTAATCTACCAAACATTGCTATCTTCCTCCTACTGGATTGTAAGAATTTAATTTACTTAAATCGTATACGTCATCGTTTGTGGATTCTTAAATCTCAAATGAATTAATGTTAATCTTTTTGCTTGTTTGTAGACTTTGAATCGTCACTATAAGTTCGATGTGAGTCATTGCTCTTCTACCTTAGCTTATCTCCTATGATGCTTATGTCCCTGAAAAATTTAAGTTCAACTATTCAATTATTAAGTTGTTTCAAATGTCCCTTGGCACATGCAGGTGGTGTTGAAGAACATCTCAAGACTTTTCGATTGATAATTCTTTTTGTGCATATTTATAGGATTGTAAGTTTTTTTTTTTTTGTGGTTGTTGAACAATAGGTTGGTGGTTTTGTGAATACTTAGAAATTTGGAGCATTTGTAATACTATACAATTTTTTTTGGATATATATCTTTTTCAATTTTTGATTTTTACATTTTTGTTCTCTCAATTGATTTATATTGTCGATGTATGTGTCAAATTTTGTTTTTTGGGGGATGTTAGCACCCCCAGGAGTTGTTGGAGGGGTGCGGTCCGTCTCGATTAGCAACGGATCGAGACGGAAATAATCGAACGAATTTATTAAGTCTCTACAAACGGAATTAGAGACGGAATAAATTCCGTTCATATCCTCTATTCCGTTTTTTAGAGACGAATTTTAACAAATCGAGAGACGGAATTTCCGTTTAGTGCAAATTTATGTAAGGGTATTTTGGTAAATGTACATGTACAATCTCACTTAATCCCAACCTTAAAACTACCAATCAAACAAGATACAAAATGGGACTAAACTATCTAACATGGCCGTCGCGATATTTAAGTCAAGAAAAAGAAAATTTAATGGTAGCGATATTTCGATCAGATGAGTAAATACACGCCAATTTTATCACGTCTATTTATTTGACTGAAAATACATACTGCAATATGCACCAGTTGCGTTACCAATATAATTAACTTCTTGTCACGCCACCAAAGCTGTTAATTAATCATTCATGTATTTATTGATCTTCGACTCTCATATTTGTACAAATAGGAATTCTGAGTGCATATGTTCCATACATTCTTAGATCATGCGAGCCAGTACTGTAGCAGATCAGTTTTGTGTCAGACAATCTTCTCTGTAGAAATAAAAAGGAAAGGAAGTACTGAAGCAAACGCAATCACCAATGCATGATGAGGTTGAAGCGAGCTAGGGAGAGAGACTAGCTAGAGATGAGTAGGTAACGCTATTCATTTCTGCCGACCCAGTCAAGCTGGCTGGTGCCTGGCAAAGCCATTTGTCACCACCAAAAGTGGCATAGCTGGACAATGTTCAAATGACATTTTTAACCCTGGTTAAGTGGATATATTATGTACTCACTTCGTTTCATTATAGTTATATTTTGGATTTTTTTAATTAACAAATCAAGGTAGCATTAATTACTTTATTTTTAATTTTAACCTTAATTAAATTAGTCAATAATAATATTAATCATCTTTTTCACATAGAGGGGTTTTGCTAGTCTTTGTTGATAAGGTTTCTAAAGTTTGTACACATGGCAAATTCTGGTTGGTCCACATGAATATATATACATCATAAATAATGTTATTTATAAAAAAAAAATTTGGTTTCTTTATAACACTATCATTATTTTTTTAATTCTTAAGCGAAAGTTAAAATGTGAGAATTATTATTAGCAGGGAATCTAACAAAAAAACTAAAGATGAAGCCAGACATACATCTAGTAGAGAAGGGGCTAAACCTCCACATATATTATCAAAAAAAAATGTACATGATGGATATATATTGAAAAATTAAAAAAAATATAGTAAATTCACATAATTGTCATAAGTATTAATCCAATAATTTGGTATGTACATAAATTTAAGAGTTAGTCTAGTTGTGTACGAATAACAAATCTAAGAGATAAACTTTAATTTCTAGTAGACATACATGTCCTTTACAAATTCTAAGTTGGGTACACAAAGAAAACAGTTGGGAAAGGGGGAGGTGGACACACTAGTTAAAATTCAATAACCTTTAAGTAAAAAATGCATAACATATAGGGAATTGGGATGAGGTCGGGGGCCATGGCCCCCTCACATTAATTGTGGCTTCGTCCATGATTATGAGACGAATGAAGATAATTGAAATTTATATTGAAGCTTTAATCCTTCAACGACAAATGAATTTTAATGAATTTATCAACAAACTCAAAAAAAATTAACCAAACTAGAATAAGATGATATATGCAAAGTGTACGGGTTAATTATAAGTTTTCAACAGTTGGTTGAACTCTAGCCTTTATTTCAAACCAACAAGAGAGTAATCTAAATTTGTTTTGAAGCTTTAAATTCTTCAATGAGAAAACAATTTAATGAATTTCATTAACGTAACGTAACAAATAAAATGGTGGTCCCGGCCTTATAATCTTTCCAGCCTTCGGCCTTTTCACATTTATATCAGTTTGTCTTCTACGGTCCTATTAGTTTAATTTTATGTCTTTTTATTTTGTCAAATATTAGTTTTTGTGTTCCTTAATAAGTTGCAAATGGTTGTTTCGTTAAAAAAACAAAAAAAAAAATGGTCATAATAAAAATTGGAAATTAAAATATAAAACGTATGCATACTCGCATAAATAAATTAATAGTTGCTAAACTAAATATTAATACTAACACTACAACAATTTTCGTATTTAATAGAAGTTTTTAAACCCCTATTAAATGGGGGTATTATTAAATAACACCTAATTGATATGAGTTTTAAAAAACTTCTATGTAATACATGTATTAAAAATTAAAACATAACACATTTTCACATGACATTTAATAACACTCTATTTTAATAGGGGTTTTAAAACCTCTATTAAAGGCCAAAAATGTTCTAGCGTAATTACCTTGCAATTTTACTTAATATTCCTTTTTTTTCATTCTCACGTAAAAGCCTTGTACTATTTCTTGATTGAAAGATATACAAAAACAAAGATGATGAGAGGGCCTTGTTGAAACTACATTGGGGTATATAAACGAGTTTGCATTTTACTCTTTTATGATCTTTTATCTTTGAGAGATTTTGTGTAGTTATATGCAATTCAAGTGGGAATCGACAATCATATTCAAGTAAAGATAAAATTGAACATAATTTTTTGTTAGTATTAGATTAGATAAATGAGAAATGTGTAAAATTTAGGATCACGAGTTTGCATTTTACTCTTTTATGATCTTTTATCTTTGAGAGATTTTGTGTAGTTATATGCAATTCAAGTGGGAATCGACAATCATATTCAAGTAAAGATAAAATTGAACATAATTTTTTGTTAGTATTAGATTAGATAAATGAGAAATGTGTAAAATTTAGGATCATTTAAACTTTATTGAATTTTGTTTTTCCTCGTTAGAAGGAAAACTAAAATCGAATTAATGCTAATAAGAATTTCGTATGTTTCAACTATTAAATGATTAATGAACATATTTTTTATTTTTCACATATCTTTTTAAGGAATTAATTGGTATATCCTATTCCAATACAACTATTTAATGGTGCATAATTCCTTGCATTTAATTCAATAAATTTCTAATTAGTGCTTTTAAATTCATATTTAATTAAGTGGTTTAAAATTTTAAATTCACCAAGTTTGCCATATATTAATTATTATTTTTTTTAATAAAAAAGAAATTCAACTTTTGATTTATTGGTTATTGTCTATAAACAACTAAGTCGAATTATTAATGTAAGTGAGAAAAACAACAAGAACTAACCAATTAATCATTTTTAAAGAGTTTGAGGTATTTAATTTTATTTTTCTCAAGCGAGGTATCTAAGTAAATTGCCTTTAAGCTTGAGTCTTGCAATAATAATAATAATAATAATAATAATAATAATAATAACAACAACAAAAACAACAACAACAACAATAATAATAATAATAGTAATAATAATAATAATAATAATAATAATAATAATAATAATAATAATAATAATAATAATAATAATAATAATAATAATAATAATAATAATAATAATAATAATAATAATAACAATAATAACTATTAATATTTTAATTTTGGATTTTTTAGGAGTTAATATGAAATACAAGGTAATAAAGGAAGGCTTAATTAGCTAACACTAACTATCAAATGTTGATTTATTATTTAATGAATCTTATTTGTAATTTAATTAAGTTAATTTATTTTTCATCAGATTAAATAGTATTTTAAACTAAACTAATCTCTAAATTTTTTTGAGAAAATTTATATTGATAAAGTAAAAATAAGAATTGTATTAGATTGAATATTAGTTTTTTAAAGAGCTTAATTAAGTTTGATTCAAGAAAGTGAGAGCTTAAGTTTGAGAGTAATATTAAAACATTCACTATATATATTAAAAAAATATCTCGAAGACAATATATGCATAATTGAGTGCTACGTTGTTAAATCTGAATTAATACAATCAAGTTTTTACAATAAAATACATACACATAATCAGAGTCGAAAAGTTAACATGCATAAATTGTCGACTAAATATCATAACATTAACAAATTTGTTTGTTCAACTTATTATATGCACATTAAATACATTAGTTTTATGGTGTTTATAATAATTATATATAATTAATTTTAATGACGTAGGCTCAAACAACATTTATTAATTAAAATTTTGTTGGTAGTATTCATTCATCATATTGAGAAGTTTTTTTTTTTTTTTTAAAAAAAAAATCATATTGAGAAGTTGTTATTGTAATATGTATAGCATATATCTATATATGTAACCTATTATATATATACATGAAAGGGACTCTTTATTTTATAAAAAGAGACTCTATTTATTATAATATATAAGTCAAAAAAGAGCAGCACATATTTCAAAACCAAAAAAATATATTTTTTCTTAAAACAAAAATATTAATAACTCTTCTTACCACAAAGGGTAGAAACGACAATTCATAATAAGCTTCAAATATCTCTAATAATTGTAAAGGCGAAACAAATAATTGTAATTATATGTAGAGGACCTTCAAGTAAATTCTATAATAAATTTAATCCCAACATTAAACATGAAAAACAAAAACATAATACAACAAAAATTAGTTCAAAATTTCCCCACAATTTTTTCTCCTTTTTTTCTCAATTAGTCCCTCCCAAAAATAAAAATCATGGCCTCTTCTGCTCCTCCCTACCTCACTGCCCCTTTAAATACCTCCCACCCTCCTCTCCTCTTTTCTCACTCAAAAATAGAGACATAAAAAAACCCTCTTCCCCCTCTCTCTCTAAATTCTCGCTCTCTAAAAAGTGACTCTTTCTTTCTCTAGATCTCCAAAAAATGGAATCGAACACTATTTCTCCAGTGACGGCTAAGAGGCTATGGAACATAGTGAGGATAGCATTCTACATGATGAGAAAGGGCATCATGAAGCACAAACTAGTAGTCGATCTCCACCATCTGATGATGAAACGTGGCAAGATCGCAGGCAAGGCCATCGAGAATCTGATGTTCCATCAGACATCAATCATTTCCTCCCTCAGCTGCAGACCAAACGATGCCCACCTCTCCTACGTATCACCTGCTCCGCGGGAGTACGAATTCAGCTGCAGCAACAGCCCCGCCTTCCCCTTCCACGTCACCACAAAACGACGTCATCACCCCCGCAACCCCTACTACTACCATAGCTACCATAACCGCCACAACGGTCACTTTAATAACTACCTTTCTTGTAAGCATCCCACTGACACCATAGACGCTATAACGACCGTTAGTGCCGTACAGAAGGTCTTGGAGATGCTCAACAACAGCAATAACGATGGGATGGCGGCGGCTGCGGGGGCAGGGGAGGCGTCGCCGTTAGTTTTAACTGGGTTTGGACGGAGTACGCCGAGGGTGAGGCAGTTGAGGGTGACGGACTCGCCGTTTCCGTTGAAGAACCCTGATGACGACGACTGCCATGTCGATGAGGAGGCCGAGGCATTCATTAAGCGGTTTTACGAGCAGCTGAGGCTTCAAAAGAGATAATGAGATTTAAGATGATATACCATGATGTATGTTCTATGTATGCATGGACCTTCCTCCGCTTATGATGACGATGATGATGATTTGGGTTTGTGTTAGATTTTTGCTTTAATTATGGGGTCTCTTTTAATTTCTGATGTTCTTGTAGATCTGAATAAATGGTAACTTGTTTAATTTTAAGTTTTTTTTTGGGATGCATGGTATATAAAATAAGCTCCTATAATTTTGACATACATATATGTACCAATTAATTTAATTATCAAGATCCTTGATGTACATACTCTCATCTCGATCAGAGGGAGTATATAGTTGTCCAATCTATAGGTTTAAAAATCTGTCCGTTATTTAAATATTTTATTTTTCAAAATTTTTATCTTTTTATTAAGTTTTGTTACCTTGACCTCAAGGAACTCTTGAGTTGCGGATTGGGGTGTTTATTACCTTTAATTAGGTCAATTGCTTTATGCACCAAATGTTAGATGATAATCTAACATTCTATGAGAAATACATTTGCTACACAATGGTGTATATTTAATTAAGATGTGTGGACCCCACAAATTTTAAGGGAATCTACCATATTGTGTAGCAAATGTATGTAACAAAAGATTGTCAAAAAATCATTTTTCATGCTATATATGGCATGTATTTTTATATGTAATTTCTAATCTTTTTTTTATTTGGTCTTTTAAAATTACTAATATTTATGAATTCCTAATAATGTAATATAGACTAACAAACCCTTTTTTAAAAAAAGAGCATAAACAGGTTGGAGAGGGAAATAATGTTTGACATGTATAGCATAGGAGTATATATAGATGTAAAACTTCTACAATATTTCAATGTATGTAAAATTAGTTAATTACACCATTTAGATATCAAGAGTTTAATTAAGATGCCCTTAAATTATGTAGTGCATCATTGGTGCATCGGTCGATATTAAAAAAGGGAGGCTACTAATTACTAATTAAGTCACATATTAATTAATTAAATATTTGATGTTCCAATTGATGTTAATGTGGCATTTAATTTTTTTTTTTCTGAAAAGCATTAATTTAATCTGTTTGTTATATTTTTTTTTTAGCAAATTTTTTTATAAGAAAGAAACACCTTGTGCACATTGAGGTTTGAACCCATGACCTCCTACTCTCAAACTCCATACCAAACCATTAGACTTTATAATTAGTTGGTGTATACTTCAAATTAAAGTAAACCAATTACTTACGGATCACCAAAGAAACGTTTTGATCATGCCGTGAATAGGTATCAAAACACACATTTGTACATGATTCAAGGTATATTCAGAATATACACATCTATGGAAAATTAATGTTTCATTTTGATGTCCTCATCGTGTGAAAGCCAAGCATGCATCTACTATTAAGTTTTGAGGAGCGGTGTGACGTTGAGGTTTTCCGGAGCATTATTAGTGAAAACAATAGGTTGGTGGGTGATGAAGTTGCAGACTTATTGCGTTTTGCTGTAGTTGTTAACGTCAAGGTATACCTTTTCCAATGATTTTATGAGGTGGGTCTTATGTGCCGACGCCAGTACTAATATTGCCCTCAACATAACACACCTTCAACCCATAATTAGGTGTAAGATTTTAACTCAAAAAGCCTCGGTACTAATTAAAGAGATATCATCATGATTAATATACTTTATTATGAAGTTTTACTTAATCGATGTGAGATTATATATAATTTCAGTCCACATAACTCCATTAACATATTATTATGTAATTCCCTTACAGGTGCGACTTTTCCATATGTATATAGTACTACTGGGTGAAGATGAAATGAAACTAATTAACGTCTTAAGTTAAATTTAATTAAGGGATTGCTATCAAAATATATGTGGCATGACGTGTTAAGAATTATGAAACTTTACAATTAATTAGTATGACGATCAGACGTTATACGAAGCAAAGCCTACTATGAATTGCAAGCTAGCTACGAGTTTGGATCTCGAATGTTTAGACAAATTTATATAACCGACTGATCTATTTATCTGTTGTTGCTAACATCTCAAGGAGATGGAACACGACATGGACTCCGGGAGTTTGCAACCAGTGAGGGGGTGTAGCTGGCGGAGCCTATGGATCGAAAGGACAGTTCTTCATATCCTTTTTATCTCATGGTGGCATCCTCATTCAAGAAGCGTCTGGGCGACGAAGTTTCTCCTTGAAACTGGATTCGAGGGAGCTTATTTGGGTGTAGAGAGCTTTGGTAGAGGTGATTGGGAAGCAGCAATGGGTACAACGAAGCTTTAGGGGAGCTTCAGGGACTCTTATCTTCCAAACTCTAGAAAATCATGAGGGAAATATCCTATGCATATGGAAGGTGGGGAAAAATGGGCGGGTCACCATTCTCGTCCCCGATGACGCTGGTGAGGGATGGGGCATTTTCCTCAACGGACTAGTGGATGATGTAAGTCAAGTAAGTCCGAAGGGCGGTACTCAGGAAGGCCTGTATGTGGTGAAAAATGGGCGGGTCCCCAACAAGTTTATGTGCCTCAAATCCCTTTATGTGCACCGCCGAGTTGAGATACTAGATACTATAAGCGAGATGCAAGATCCTATGCAGATATGGTGGCTATTTGTAGGAAAAAGGTGATAAACTCTAATGGCACGAAGAGGCAGATGCCTCACATGAACTTGCATAAGGTGGCGGGAACGTCGTCCCATAAGACCATGCAAAGGGAAACAGTCCTGGTGGAAAAGCATACGTCATGTTATTTTGGGCAATCGTTCGGGGGAAAAAGATTCTGGGTGAAGAGATAAGGGATACTGTAAGTCAAGTAAGTCCGAAGGGCGGTACTCAGGAAGGCCTGTAGGCAGGAAGTAGGGATAATCCTGAGAGTGAATGGAATAGGGTAGTGGTGGTATATCGAGTCTCATGGTGCACCACTTGATATCTCATTGAGAAGAAGATCAATTCATACCTTGTTAGAGAAGTGCACTTGATTCCTTGGGAGACGACAGAGCACTTTTGGTGTGTGCATTTGAAGAGGAAAGAGGGAGGATACTTAAGGAGGAGGGTTTAGTTAGAGGGGACCTAGTTCATCGAACATCCACCTGGAACCCGGAGACCCATTGTAGTGAAGCTGAGTAGGGAGGTATCAATTGTTGGATTTCGATTCAGGGTCTCCTGATGAATATGTGGCACAAGAATGATTTTCGACTGATCGGTGGCAAGTTTGGGGGTTTTGTCGAAGTTAGTGCTGGAATGTTAAAGAGGGAATACTTAGGGAGGGCCATTATTAGAGTTAAGGGAAAATGGAAGGGATTCTTCCTAGCTGAAATTTCAGTCCCTTATGGCTCTAGCAGGGCTAGGTTATGAATTGGTCGACTTGTTGGAGAAGATGACTGAAATAGGCGGGGATCGAGGTGGAGATGCAAGCACAACGAAACATCGAAAGTGTGGGGAAAATCTCGAGGTAAACTCTGACAACTCACACTAGCCTTGCATATGGAGTACAGAAGGGGTGACGAAGGCAGCGCAGCAAAGCGTGGGAGTTCAGAGACAATTTCGTACAATTGAACTAGAGTCACCAACTGTAGCTGTTGATATTTCTAACCAGAGGGTGCCAAGTGGAAAAGCGGTGGACAGAGCATTAATTGAGAATCTGGGTGTTCGAATATTGGTTATACGGTCAAATACCGAGAAGGGGTGTGAGCCGTTGGATGCTACAATAGATAGAGAAGTGGGATAGAGTTCAAAGGGTGCATTTGATGAGGGTGGGACCAACTCATAACGTGTTCACTGTGCGTGGATGAAACGCAACATCGAGAGGGGATTTCAAAGACCCACATGGAGAATGGGGCGGTTGGGAGTCTGGTAGGTTGTCCTCAATGTATGGTGGAGAACAAGGCTCATGAGGAGAGTGCTCTCCAATACAATGAAAGCCCAACAGATGGTCCAAATCAAGCGAATCCAATACAAGTTGAACCGGAACCGGTATGCTCGTTATGCATGCGGGATGCTCCCACTTGACAAAGCCGAAACTGAGGAGGTGGGTTTAGTCGTTGAGGAAGCCCAGGGTGAAGGGAACATAGAGGTTGGCAACTTTGGGCCTCATTCTCCAAGACACATGATACCTATTTGCATGGGTATGACTACCTCATGCTATATGGACCGTACACTTGAATCCTTGGCTATGAAACATAAAATCTCAGGTGGTACTCCTCATCACCCCCAACTCTAAGACCAGATGTTCTTCAATTTTCGCAACATGAGGCAGTTCAGGCTCAACCATGTATCTCTCTACATAATAACGATAGGGCTTTAGGGGAGGATGTGACAATGGCGGACTACCATGAGGAACCAAATGGAGTGTTAACTGGGATAAGGCACGATGATGGACATGGTGATGCTAACGACATTGATTCAGGGAGTGATGACAGTTTAAATGAAGCAGGGTACATGGACGATGATGAGTGGGTGGACGAATGAGTCCTCGATACTCAATTGGCAGTATCGCAAGCCAAAAGAGAGTTGACCATAGCCGAAGAGGTCGAATCGGAGGTATAGGCGATCAGGCAGTTGTGCGAGGAGCGAATACGCCTAGGATTATCAGCTATGGGTTCATCTAATGATGGCTCGTTTCAGGATGCCCCAACCTCGAGCTCAATTTGGAGGTTTTGTACATACAGGATGTACCCCTACCCAATTTGTTCCTAAGGAGGGAGAGACAGAGTCAAGTAATGACGACTTAGTGTGTGCGTTTCTATCACAAAATGAGATCCAAGTGAGAGAGATACTTAAACAAAATATGCTGGTCGGGGACACAAGTGCACCAACTTTCTCAAGAGCATTACAAAAAGAGCTACAAAGGCTTGATTTCAAGATTGATTACAACATTCTAGATAAAAAAGGGCTTTTGGAGGAGAGCAATGATGATGCAAAGTTAGAATATCCGCGGCCTAGGAAATCCTAATAAACGCTAACATTAAGGAGGAGATGCGCAAAGTGAATCTAAATCTTTTAGTTTTACAAGTGACTAAGAAGACTTGTAGAAGTTGATGAACTCACCGAGACACCCAACACCCATTGCTAGGGTTTGGGAAAACAGTGGCTCAACAAACTCGTCGATTCCACTGTGTATTTCATTTATATATCAAAATCTCAAACACATCCTGTCCATCCAAATGGTATTATTACAGTCCTTGATTTCCTAACACACTAACAAACTTATACAACACTTACATGAAATGTAAACCATAGAACAGACCTCGAGATATACAAAGCATTACATCAATGATTTACTCTAACATCCCCCCTCAAACTAAGGGGAAGTGACACAAGACTTAGTTTGTTTCTCAAGTATAGAAATCTGCTACTGGAAAAAGGTTTGGTGAAGATGTCGAAGACTTGATCCAAAGAAGGAACATGATGAACAATAAAGAACCGACAATACCTTATCCCGAACATAATGAATATCCACTCATATGCTTTGTGCGAGAGTGATAAATCCGGATTCTTTGCAAGAGCCGCAAAGACTCGTGTTATCGCACCGATAGTAGGAGTAGCCGATACCGAAACCTCGCAACTCGAAAGAAGAGATTGTATCCAAATAATCTCAAGACCCACATGAGCCATAGCCCTATATTCAGATTTAGTACTTGACCTAGCCACCACCTGTTGTTTCTTAGACTCGTCAGAAATTAAATTTGAACCCAAAAATACAAAGAAAACCAAACCACGAGACTTACGATCATCAACAGACGCGCCCAATCAACATCGAAATAGCCATCAAATATAAGGCGAACTCGGTTGAAACCAAAGACCTACATCTGCATGTGCCTTTGAGATACCGCAACACTTTTTAAGAGCTTGCCAATGTACAACAAGAGGAGATCGTTGAAATTGGCTTAACTTGTTAACAATATAAGCAATGTCAGGCCTAGTATGAACAAGATATTGAAGACCCCAAGTAGACTCCTATAAAGAGTCTTATCGACAAAAGGAAGCATCGCCATCCTTGTACAATCGTTGCTTTTCTGAGAAAAGGGAGTCTCAATTGGTTTAGCATTGGACATTCCCCTTTCTCAACAACTGATTAATATAGGCGAGTTTGGGTTAAGTACGATCCGCTTGCCCCTATGAGCTTCCATACCCAAAAACAAACTGAGGTCTCCAATATCTTTCAAAGCAAACTTACCATTCAACCTATCAATAAAGGATTGAATGGAAGTAGGACTTGAGCCTGTAATTATGATATCATCCACATATACCAGCACATACAACACAACTTTGTCTTGACGAAAAATAAACAAAGAGTTGTCGGCTTTTGAATTAGAAAAACCCCAAGACAGTAAAGTGGACTTGAGCTGATCAAACCATGCTCGTGGAGCTTGACGAAGACCATACAAGGCTTTGTGCAATTTACAAACAGCATTGGGTTGAGAAGGATCCACAAATCCCATAGGTTGATTTGTGTAAACTTCTTCAACCAACTGACCATTCAAGAAAGCATTATTAATATCTATTTGTCTCAAAGACCAACCAAACTGCACTGCTAATGACAAAATGACTCTGATTGTAGAAGACTTCACAACTGGACTATATGTTTCATCAAAATCGATCCCGGGTACTTGTTTAAACCCTTTGGCCACTAGTCTAGCCTTATATCGATTGATCGAACCATCAGAATTCTTTTTAACAGAAAATATCCATTTATTTCCCATAATGTTCTGATTTGAAGAAGGAGGAACAAGAGACCAAGTGCCAGTTTGCATAAGAGCTTGATATTCCTTATCCATGGCTGCCTTCCAATGAGAAATTTGAAGAGCAGCAGCCACTGATTTAGGAATATCATACTCATGATCAGAAGTGCTAGTGAGAAACACTTTCTTTCGACTGATCCCATCTTTGGCTCTAGTTATCATTGGGTGTGTATTTACAGGAACTTGAACTTCATGTCGGACTCCCTGATCACCAGATGCATTACTAGCTGATGAAGGTGACACATTAGAGACATCATGAAAAGGAGGAGACCCAGATGGAGGCAGATGTAGAGAAGGTACACACTGATTTGGAACTAACAGAGGAAAATTTGTAGCAACAGAGAGGTGATGATAATGAGGACTGCTTGTCAGTTGAAAATAATGAGTCATAAGGAAACTCATTTTCATGAAAAATCACATTTCGAGTGATGTAAATACGACCAGATGGACTTAAGCATTTATAGCCTTTATGCTGACTGTTGTATCCCAGAAATACACACTTCTCAGAACGAAACTGAAACTTATGTTTATTGTAAGGCCTTAAGTAAGGGAAACAACAACACCCAAACACTTTTAATAGATCATGTCTGGAGACACTTGAAACAACTTTTCATAAGGAGTCACTGTAAAATCAGTAGTAGGAAGTCGATTGATGAGAAATACTCATTGTAGAAGCACATGCATCCCACCAATACTTCAAGTGGTAACTTGCTATGAGCTAATAAGGTAAGACTCATCTCTACAATATGTCTATGCTTACGTTCAGCCCTACCATTTTGTTCATGAATATAGGGACATGGATGCTGAAAAATAATGCCACTAGAATCAAGAACGGACTGGAAGGAACGATATTCACCTCCCCAGTCAGCTTGAACCCTTTTTATGGTGGTACCAAACATATTTTCAACCATGGACTTAAAATGTATGAATGCTTGCAATGCATCAGACTTCAGCTTTAAAGGATACAGCCATGTAAATCTTGTTGAATCATCAATAAAATGTATGTAATAGTTGAAACCACTCGGAGAAGTAATTGGTGCAGGACCTCACAAATCAGTATGAATTAAACCCAAAACAGTTTTTGACATTTTACTTGATGAATGAAACGGTAATGCATGACTCTTTCCCAGTGGACATGACTGACACATAGCAGTAATTGAACTCACAGGAAGATGAAGTTTATGATGCAAAACCTGTTGAAGAACCTTTTGTGCTGGGTGACCAAGTCTGGAGTGCCACAGTGAAGACACATCTTTATTAGACACAAACGAGGCTGCAGGAGACTTAGATAGTGTAGGTGGACCAGAAATTCGATATAGACCATTTTGCAGAGTTTCGTGAAGAAGAATCTCATTGGTTAGGATATCCTTCACGAAACAAACATGCGGATGAAATTCAATCAACACATTGTTGTCCCTGGCTAACTGTGAGACACTCAACAAGTTCTTCTTAATATTTGGTACACACAAAGTGTTGTGAAATGATAACCTAGAGCCAAATGATGGAATGCAAGCAGAACCAACACTATGAATTTTAAGTAATTGACCATTACCCACCATTAAAGATTGTGTACCTGAATAAGCTGAAGTATTCATCATTCGAGAGGAATCACCAGTGACATGTGAAGTAGCCCCACTGTCCATGTACCACGAACCATCCTGACTTGTATCTGATGTCGTGAGAAATGAAACTGGTGTATTGGATGTAGGAGTAGAAGGTCGCATATGTTGCTGTTGAGAAACTCCGGATTGAGTTCCCATGTACTTCATATCTGCTCGGTAATAGCACACAGCAGCTGAATGTCCAAATTTTCCACAAATTTGGCAGGTGGGTTTACTGTTGCTATTTGATGAACGAAAACTCCCTCTACCACGAAAACGTCCACCATTTCGACCTCTCAAACTTCCATTTCCTCTGTTCCCAGCACTATTATTGTTCCACTCAAAAATTCCCTTTGGAATTATTTCCTTTAACCTCAAAAGATTCACAGAGTGTGAATCTTGTATTATCAATGAATTTATACCTTGAGCTACATTATACTGATCCAAAGTCTCATCAAATCCTATGAGTGTAGAGTACAACTCCGCCATCGCAAATCGCTTTTACCTTGTAAAACAGATGTGATAGGTAAATAATCACGATCTAACCCAATCAACACACTTGAAATCAAGTCATCCAAACTCATCATCGATCCAGCGATTGCTAGATTATCCGATATCCCTTTCATTTTCGACAAATACTCACTCATCTTCATGTTCCCTTTTCGGGTGTATGTATTGCCTTTTTCAGTGTTTGAATGTGAATCCTATTACTAGATCCACAGTAAGCTTCAATTGCTTCCCACAAACATTAGCCGTCTGTTTTGGGGTATTACCGATGATTTGCATCGCTGTTTCAGGAGTCATCGCATTTATCAACAAACCCAAAAGAAATCTATCCCGACTAAACCACAGCTTATACTCTGGATTAGTTGAACCATTAGTCAATACTTTTTCTGGTGATGGAAGTGTTCCAAACAAATATCCATCTAAATCAAAACCCTGAATGGCTGGTATAACAATCGACTTCCACAACAGAAAATTTGAACTATCTAGCTTTACAGTAACAAATTGACTCAAAGAATTTCCGAATGGAAAACCAGAATGCAAACCTGATCCACCATCTGGAACTGAGACAGATGAAGAAGAACCAGAATCCATATTCACAGATCCTTTTGTTTCCTCACCAGATCTAGTCACTTAACTTGTAAAACTTCAAGATCTGTTAGATCTGAAGTTGTAACACCACGAACTCCTTCGATGTTTCTCAGATCTGGTGTTGTCTTGTCCAGATCTAGCCTTCTCTCTTCCAGATCCGGCTGTTTTTCTCCTTGATCTAGCCTCTCCTCGTCTAGATCTGATTGTTCGAACCAAGATCCAACTTCAAGACTGGATTTCTTGTACTCTCTGTCGAGCGAATCACTCCAGGTTTCTCTATCCCGATCTTGTCATCGCCGGCGCTAGCCTTCGTTGCTCTGATACCATGTAGAAGTTGATGAACTCACCGAGACACCCAACACCCATTGCTAGGGTTTGGGAAAACAGTGGCTCAACAAACTCGTCGATTCCACTGTGTATTTCATTTATATATCAAAATCTCAAACACATCCTGTCCATCCAAATGGTATTATTACAGCCCTTTATTTCCTAACACACTAACAAACTTATACAACACTTACATGAAATGTAAACCATAGAACAGACCTCGAGATATACAAAGCATTACATCAATGATTTACTCTAACAAGACTGATTTCAGTGGGGCTCAAGTAAGTTGATGAGGAAGTCGATTTAAAGAATTGGTTACACTTGATGCGGAAGGCACATGTGGAGGAGTCACAATAATATGGGACAGTAGAAGAGCTAAGGTGGTGAATAGTATAGTTGGAAATTTCTCAGCCTCCATACAAGTGGAGGAGGCATGTGAGTTCACATGGTGGTTGTCAGGGGTGTACAAACCTTCTTCTCTAGGCCGGAGAGGGGAATGGTAGGAGGAGTTGGGAGTTTAAACCAATAAAGTTTTAATCTGATATGGTCCCAAAATAACCTTTCACGGTCATGAGGTGTTGATTTTGGGGTCTCTACAAAATAATTTTGACAAAAACCCCAACAGCGAATCTAATTCCATTAAAACGTTTAAACCAATAAAGTTTAATCATACCTCTACCTTTCTCAAGGTTGATCGATCTCTAAGGCCCAACGACGAACGCACTCTACCGGCCATACGAGAGATTTAAAGTGCTAGCTTCAAGAGAATACCAAACCTTTTGTTTCTCTCCAAAACGATCCAAAGCGTACTAGAAAACCCTAAGTCGTTTCTAAAATGAAAATAGAGTTTCGTCCCTTAATCTTTCGTCCGTGTGTTCTAACTTAAAGCGTCCATTTATGCAACCCTTGTATATAGAAGGTTAAGTAAATTACACATATACCCATATTTAAAGAAGTATAAGTGTAATACACCACATGGACGTTTCTGTCATGAATTTTATCATATAAAATTCATTTTTCCGAACCATCTTAAAATCTCGCAAAACCATTCTTAGTGTGCGACCTAATAGGCTCATACAACATTGGCGGTGAACCAAAACACATTTTGATATACAAGTCATAAGCGACCTCTAGCAAGACATTATGACTACCCAAGTTGTACGAATATCAAATCGATACAACCTAATCAATAGTGTATATAAATTCTCCTTTTGTCACACGATATCCTTTTAATCAAACATAAGACATATAATTGTCATCCAATATGTTCAATCGTACTAGTCTCGATCTCCAGGTAAACTGAAAACATCCAAGTGACATTGATCAATATCAATTCACTTAGACTAGGCCTTTTAATAGTCTAACACATCGAGGATCCACTGGATATCTCTCTTTATATGAGAGGGACAAATTCTATCTCGATTACACAACTTCATCACATTGCTCACACAGTAACCAATCACAACTTTTATAATCGTCCGATTAAAGACAACGTTTGATTGTGTCAAATCACTGTGTTCCTAATATTGAAGTATCTTGTAATATCAAGTCAGAGGACTGAAAAATATACCTATCATGAGAAACAACTATGACTTAATCCATGTGATGTTCTCATAGCGGGTCAGTCCAGTACTTTGTTCCTTAACAAGTACTCGTGATCTTGATTTGTATCCCTATACGTATAATCATCTTATGATCATCAATCAAGACTCACACTAGTCTTAATTCATTATAGTTCTCAGTATAATGATCGACTATGGACATTTAAGATATTTCTGTAAATACCCATGAATCTTATTATAATGTAAACATACTAACTAATTATAATAAACAACAAATGAAATCCTCTATTTTATTAACTAAAAGTATTTATAAAGTCAATTAATGGATTGACCTAGGGCATATGCGGATATGCCCCAACATCTCCCACTTGCACTAGGGCTAATCATACATGCATCTAATGCCTAATGATCTAACATGACCATCATGTTTTGCTTGTGGAAGAGCTTTTGTCAATGGATTCGTAACGTTGTCTTCATTAGGTAATCTACAAATCTTTTCGTCTCCCCTCTCGATAATCTCTCTGATGAAATGAAAACGTCTGAGTATATGTTTGGATCTGTGGTGTGATCTAGGTTCCTTGGCCTGTGTTATTGCCCCGTTATTGTCACAATACAAACAAACAGGGTTAGCAATACTTGGAACCACACCTAGTTCAGAAATGAGCTTTATGATCCAAACTGTCTCCTTTGCTACATCGGACGCTGCAATATACTCAGCTTCTATTGTAGAATCGCCACGCCTCTCTTGCTTCTAACTTTTCCAGCTTCCTACACCCCCATTCAAAGTAAACACATATCCATATTGCGATCTAAAATCATCTATATCAGTTGAAAACTTGCATCTTGTGTAACCATTTACAACTAGATCATTTTCAAAACCTCCATAGACCAAAAACATTTCCTTAGTCCTTCTTAAGTATTTAAGAATGTTCTTTACTGCTATCCAGGTGACTCTCACCAGGATCTGACTGATATCTGCTTGTAGTGCTTAAAGCATATGACACATCATGTCGAGTGCATAACATGACATACATGATAAATCCAATAGCTGATGCAAATGGAATCTTATTCATACGGTCTTGCTCATCAATTGTCTTGGGACACTGAATCTTGCCGAGACTTATGCCATGAGATATTGGCAACAATCCTTTTTTAGAGTCTTGCAAACTGAACCTATTCAACACCTTGTCTATGTAGCACTTTGACTTAGACCGATTAGCCTCTTAGATCTATCCCTATAGATCTTTATCCTAGGATATAGGCTACATCTCCTAAGTCTTCCATTGAGAAACACTTCCCTAACCAACACTTGACATTCTGCATGTTGGGATGTCATTTCCAATGAGTAATATATCATCAACATACAATACCGAGAAAAAAACTACACTCCCACTGACATTCTTATATACACAAGGCTCATCTTCGTTCTTAATAAAACTAAAATCCTTGATTGCTTCATCAAAACGAAAATTCCAACTCCGAGAAGCTTGCTTTAATCCATAAATGGATCTTTGAAGCTTGCATATCTTCCTAAAATTCTCAAGATGTACAAAACCTTCGGGTTGTGTCATATACACATTCTCAAGCAGCTTTTCATTAAGAAATGCTATTTTTACATCCATTTGCCATATCTCATAGTCATAATATGCAACAATGGCAATTAAAATTTTTATGGATTTAAGCATGACTACTGGCGAAAAAGTTTCATGATAATCAACACCTTGAGTCTGCTTGAAACCTTTTGCTACAAGTCTTGCTTTAAAAGTATGCACTTTTCCATCCATGTTAGTTTTCTTCTTGAAAACCCATTTACATCCAATGATCTTACCACCTTCAGGTAAATCAACCAAGTTCCAAACTTGGTTATTATACATGGATTGCATCTTAAAGTCCATGACACTTAGGCATTTATCTGAGTCTGGTCTAGACATAGCCTCCTGATAAGTGGTGGGCTCATTTTGATCCATAAGCAACACATCACGATTATCGGTAGTGAGAAATCCAAATCTCTCTGGCTCATGTCTTACCCTACCAGATTTACGTGGGCCTTGTGTCACTTGTGGAGGTTCAACGGTTTAAACGTTGTTGAACTTTCAGTAGCGGTTCAGTGTTTATCTGTGATTCTTGAACTTCTTCAAGATTTATTTCTCCCACTAGTGTCTTTTGAAATAAACTATTTTTCCATAAAGGCACCATATCGAGCAACAAACACTTTGTTCTCAGCTGGATTATAAAAGTAATATCCTTTTGTTTCCTTAGGATACCCCACAAATAAATACTTGTCAGATTTAGGTGTTAGTTTTTTTGAGACTTGTCGTTTTACGTAAGCCTCACAACCCTAAATCTTAAGGAATGACAAACTAGGTCTCTTCCCGTACCATATCTCATATGGTGTTTTATCAACCACTTTAGAAGGAACTTGATTTAGAGTGAAAGCTGCAGTTTGTAATGCATAACCCCAAAAGGATAATGGAAGATTTGCATGACTCATCATAGATCGAACCATATCTAATAAGGTTCGATTTCTCCTTTCAAAAACTCCATTCCATTGTGGAGTTTCTGGTGGAGTCAATTGGAAGACAATCCCATAATTTATAAGATGATCATCAAATTCTTGGCTCAAATATTCACCACCTCGATCTGACCGAAGAGTTTTGATAGTTTTACCAAGTTGATTATGCACTTCATTTTGAAACGTTTGAAACATCTCAAATGATTCAACTTTATGTTTCATAAGATATACATAACCATATCTCGCTGAAATCATCGAAATGTAATGAAGTACTGATAACCTCATCTAGCCATTGTATTTATAGGACCGCATACATCAATATGTATTAAACCCAATAAATCACTTGCCATTTCACTGTGTCCAGTAAAGGGACTTTTAGTCATCTTGCCTAGTAAACAAGATACGAATGTTTCATATGTTCCTAAATCAAATGAATATAGAAGTCCATCTTTATGGAGCTTCGTTATGCGTTTCTCATTTATGTGCCCGAGACGACAATGCCAAAGATAGGTTTGATTCAAATCATTTGACTTGAATCTCTTTGTATTTATGTTAAAGACTGGAGTATCAGTGGACCTTTCCATGCTTAGAATATAAAGACCATCACACAAATCGGCATTTGCATAAAATATGCCTTTACGAGAAATGAAACATTTATTATTCGCAATAATAAAATAAAAACCATCCATATCCAAACATGAAATAGAGATGATGTTTCTGCTCAAGGCAGACACAAAATAATAGTTATTTAAAGTTAAAATAAGTCCACTAGGTAAGATTGAGTCATATGATCCAACAACCAGGGCATCAATTCTTGCTCCATTCCCTACACGGAGGATGACTTCTCCTTTCTTCAACTTTCTACTTCTGGTGAGTCCTTGCACATTTATACAAATGTGAGATCCACATCCGGTATCTAATACCCAGGAATCACTAGTAGATAAATTAATTTCAATAACATAAATACCTATAGTGGTAGTCGCACTACCCTTTTTCTTCTTTAGATCTTCTAGATGGAGTTTGCAATTTCTAAACCAATGTCCAGGTGCATGACAGAAATGACAATTTCATTCCTTTTCTTTTGGGTGTTTTGAAGCAGGAACAGGCTGAAGCTTGACTTGTTCCACGGGCTTTGCGACAGGTGCAACAACAACCTTGACAACTTTAGCCTTGCTTTTGCTTTCTTTATCATTCCCTTTCCCATTTGGACCATCAACAAATTACTAGAGGGTTTCTTGATATTTTGTTCAAGCAGTTTTAAGCATCAAATGCAACTCTGAAATATATTTCTATATATTATTCATATTGTAGTTCATCACAAATTGTGAGTAACTCTCCGACAATGAATTCAGGATCAAATTCGTAGCCAACTATTGACTTATGGGAAATCCGAGTTTATCAAGCTGGTCAACATAGCCCTTCATCTTCGAACATGAGGACTAACTGACGCACCCTCAGTCATCTTGCAAGAATGCATGTTCTTGACTGTTTCGAACCTTTCTTGCCTAGCTTGCTGTTGAAACATTTCCTTCAGCGTTATAGCCATGTCGTAGGCTTCCATTAGTTCTATGTCCTACTGAAGTTTAGGAACCATAGTTGCCAGCATAATACATGCAACATCGGTAGAATCGTTGACATGCTTATTATGTGCATCCTTCACAAACTTTTCGTAGCATTGGCATGGGTGGGTCCTCAGGGATTGGAGCATCCAGGACATACAACTTGCGCTCATGCTTGAGAACGATTCTCAAGTTTCTGAACCATTCAAGAAAGTTAGTCCCAGATAGTTTATCATTCTCAAGGATGGATCGCAGTGACAGGGGATTATTGTTACTTGAAGAGACCATTGATCTACAATAAAGATTATGCAAAGTTTATTTTAGTATAGAGGAATAGACTCCCACTAAATTAACAACCCTCTTAAAACATACTGTTTATTTAGGAGACTAAAATCCATATTTCACCTAATTCTATGATTGCTATGACATGAAACACATAACTAGATTATTTAGGTAGGTAACAGTTACCAATTACATCTTATGTAATTTTTAGATCCTTTTATGAGATACGAGACATCTTATGTCTTAGCATGTTTTTATCTCATCATGTGCCTAAAGTTCAAAACTATTTTGATAGCTTTATTAAGTCGGACCATTTTAAACATTTAGGTAACTCTTACCCAACTTGTCTCACCAAGATAACACAATACACCCAGCTATGGTTGAAACTATATTAGTGTGATCGAGGCCTTGACAAGTGTTTAAAATGGATGACACTAGACTTAAAATTTAATAGAGGGATTGTATTCAATTTTAGTGATTTTATGTAAACAATGAAATATTATATATTTTATTGATTTGTTCAATCACTAAACAATTTGAAAATTTTGTATACTTTTCACTAATAAAAGAATTTTCGTGCGCTAGGATTAGTTAGACGGCGTCTATTTTGATTAGTTAGACGGGGTACAGTGGTGCGCGTCCCCATTTTTTTTAGGAGACGAACTTCAATTTCGAAAATTAAAATTCGCTATAGAAAATCATATTTTTCGCTGATTTCATTATCCTAAATTTACCCCTTAATTTATCCGAAATTAAGTCAATTAAAATATTTTTAATTAACCCGAGCCCACATCTAACTAATCATCTTATCCTAATCCAATTAGGACTTAAGATATTTGAATCCTAGCATATCTCCAATAACAAAATTCTCGATATTCATCTTCTATCCAATAGGGATAACGAAATTGATTTTGCTAATATCTCTTAATCTAATTTGTTATCTATCTCTTATCAAATAGAAATTTCATAACATAATATATATAACGAGATAAATAAATAATTTTGAAAAATAATTATTTGCAATTTCGGTCCTTATCCAAATAATCACAAACGTGTAATTGAATCATGAACTACTATCACAATCGAACCTAATCATATTAGTTTCGAATTAATATTCAGACTTACACAATTTAAGAAACTTAAAACAATGTAACCTAAATATGCATACTGAATTACTGAGATTTCATCCATGCATCAATACACAAAAAATAAAGATTATACCTAATGGTGTCATGGATCACAAAATAAGAAATTCAATTCATTAAAATTATTCGAATTAACCTAACATGGTTACTAGCATGTACGAAACTAATTTCAATTAAATCACGAATATGTGTATCATATACACAAAACATGATAATAAATCTCAAAGAAAACTTATGTATATCACATATACATATAACTATTAACATGCTTTCAAGCATATATCATGTATATATCAGAAGAAAACATGCAATGAATTTAATCGAATCGAACTCGAAGGCTCTGATACCACTGTTGGGTTTTGGGGTTCATACGCAGCGAAAATTACAAAACAATTTTGACAAAAACCCCAACAGGATCCTAATCTAATTCCATTAAAAATGTTTAAACTATGAAAACTTAATCATACCTCAGTCGCAATATAATTTTCTGAAGGTTGATCGATCTCTAAGGCGCTACCAACGACGAACGCCCCTCTACCACAGTCCACACACGAAAAGCGGTCGAGATTTGAAGTGCTAGCTTCGAGAGAATACCAAACCTTTTTGTTTCTCTCCAAAACAATCCAGAACATACCATAAAACCATAATTCATTTCTAAAATGAAAATAGAGTTTCGGCCCTTAATATTTCATCCATGTGTTCTAACTTAAAACGTCTATTTATACAACCCTTATATATAGACGATTAAGTAAATTACACATATACCCTTTCTTAAAGAAGTATAAGTGTAATACACCACAAGAACGTTTCTATCATGAGTTTTATCATATAAAATTCATTTTTCTGAACCATCTTAAAATCTCGCAAAACCATTCTCAGTGTGCGACCCAATAGGCTCGTATAAAGTTGGTAGTGTACCAAAATATATTTTGGTATACAGGTCATAAGCTGCCTCTAGCATGACATTATGACTACCCAAGGTGTACGAATATCAAATTGATACAACCTAATCAATAGTGTATATAACATCCTTTTGTCACATGATATCCTTTTGATCAAACATAAGGCATGGAATTGTCATCCAACATGTTCAATCATACTAGTCTCGATCTCCAGGTAAACTAAAAACATCCAAGTGACATTGATCAATATCAATTCACTTATACTAGGCCTTTTAACAGTCTAACACATCAAGGGATCCACTGGATATCTCTCTTTATATGAGAGGGACAAATTTTATCTCGATTACACAACTTCATCACATTGCTCACACAGTAACCAATCACAACTTTTATAATCGTCCGATTAAAGATAACGTTTGATTGTGTCAAATCACTATGTTCCTAATGTTGAAGTCTCTGGTAATCTCAAGTCAGAGGACTAAAAAATATACCTACCATAAGAAACAACTATGACTTAATCCATGTGATGTTCTCATAGCGGGTCGGTCCAGATACTTTGTTCCCTAACAAGTACTCGTGATCTTGATTCGTATCCCTATACGTATAATCATCTTATGATCATCAATCAAGACTCACACTAGTCCTAATTCATTATCGTTCCCAGTATAATGATCGACTAGGGAAATTTAAGATATTTCTGTAAATACCCATGGATCTTATTATAATGTAAACATGCAAACTAATTATAATAAACAACAAATGAAATCCTCTATTTTATTAACTAAGTATTCATAAAGACAGTTAATGGATTGACCTAGGGCATATGCCCCACATGAGGGAGTTCGATGACTTGATGCATGAGATGGAACTTATTGATCTCCCCCTTCATAATGGGAGATTCATTTGGTCTAATGGAAGGGCATACCCTAAATGGCGAGGTTGGATCAGTTCTTGTTTACTAGAGAATGGGGGGAACACTTTAAAAATGGGAGACAATTCCTCAGTAGCAAGGTCACTTCAGATCATTTCCCTATGATTTTGGAAACAGGACAAGTTAAGTGGAGGCCCACCCCATTTAGATTTGAGAACGTGTAATCAACATACCCGCAATTTGGGGATAAGTGTAAGGGTTGCTAGAGACGTGTAGAGGATAGAGGTGGACCAGGGTACATGCTTATAGGAAAATTAGGGAGCATGCAAGGGAAGATGGTGAATTAGAATAAAGAAGTGCTTTGGTCATGTGGCTCTACAAGTCACCAACCTGAGGAAGATTATTAAAGAGATTGATGAAAGGGAAAGAGATGCAGATGGAATAGTCAATTTGTGCATCAGAGAAGAGTATCCAAGCAAGAATTAGAACAACTTCTTTTACTTGAAAATCGAATTGCGAGTCAAAAGTCGCGGGTTAAATGGGTGAAGGAGGGAGATGAAAATACGATTTCATCAAATTTTATGGGAAAAAAAGCAAAAACATGATTGGGAGATTTCAACTGGATAACGGGGAGTTTACGGAGGATGAGAAAGAAATCAAGAGTGCGATCCTATCCTTCTATTAAAAGCTTTATACCAGCAATAGGGTGAGCACATAGGAAGTAGATAGGATTGAATGGAACGCGGTGTGCAGCTGTGACACCGATAAGGCTTTAGGGTCGGATGGATACAACTTTGCGTTCATTAAGGAGTGTTGGGGAATCATCAAATGCGAAGTCCTTGCGTTCTTTGCTAACTTTCATCGGAACGAGATAGTGAATCCGAAAATGATGAGACGTATATTTGTCTCACCCCGAAAGGCTCAAATGTGGGAAAGATCAATGGCTACAAGCCTATTAGCCTCATCACTTCAATGTACAAACTATTAGCTAAGGTGTTGCCTGCTCGGATGGTAGGTGTCCTCGCATCTACCATTGTGAAGGAACATAATGCCTTTATCCTTAGTAGAGAGATGCTTGACTCGGTTCTTATCGCAAACAAGGTTGTTGAGTATGCTACGAAGACATATATTCATGGTTATGTGATGAAGCTCGACTTTGTGAAGGCATATGATAAGGTGGATCATGAATTTTTTGATTACAACTTAATGAGAAAAGGTTTTGGGCTCAAATGGAGGAAGTGGTTCAAGGATGCCTTAAAATGGTAAATTACTTGATCCTACTTAATGGAACCCCTATGGGAGCATTGAAGGTCAACGAGGACTACGCCAAGGGGATCAATTATCCCTGTTACTATTTATCATTGTGGTAGATGTATTAGGATGCATGATAGATGTCGCGAAAGGTAGTGGTTCCGAAACATGATGATTCTTTGCTTTTCATGGATGGAATATTCATGGCGATCCAAAACATGATATGGTTGGTCCAGTCATTCTATAAGATTTTAGGATTATGTAACAACCTATTTTATTAATGTCTCTTAAATTTACAGACGTGGACGCCAGCTCGGATCTACGTTGATGTCGCGGTAGGCTAGGACACACGAGACTTAGGTATGCTAGTTATTGTGTGTTGGATGCTTATTTGCGATGAAATTTATTGAAATACATCGCATGTGTGTATGTTGCATAAAAACATGTGCGAGATTGTGAGAACTGTATTCGCATCGATATGCGTGTCGATGCGGGTACCGGGTAGTTAACGGGACCGAATATTAGGTTGGGAAAACTAAAACACACAAATGATATAAAAATTGGCCAAGTTATTAATATGGAATGGGTATTAGGTGGCTAGTGACGCGGTGGTACGCGTATATCGTGGTTCGGACTCGAAACTAGGCGTCGAAACGCCCGAAAAATGGGTAAGTGTCCCAGCTGTGTCACATTGTGGTGTCAAGGACACAAAGTCAACATCACTTATCCTTATCTAAATCACACTCCACCATCTTTTCTCTCACCTCTCACACATACACACCCCACTCACACACACACACCCCACAAAAATTGGGAGGCCGAAAGGGAAGAAAGAGCGCAGAGAGGAGGAGGGGAAGAAGAAGTCGGGAAAGAGATAGGAGAAGGTGGAGACGTCACGATCGAGGTGAGTCCTCGTTGTTGTTGTGGGTTTCGGGTTGGCTGTGGTGGCGAGACAGGGGTTCGGCTATGAAGGCCGAACCGGGTCGCGATGGTGATGGCAGGGGTGTCTCCCCTGTCATCGAGTCCACCTGGGTCGGGGTGGATAGCAACCCCAACCCAAACCATGGAGGAAAAGAAAGAAAAAAAGTGTTTTGATCCCGATTGAGCCCCTGCATAGGCCGAGCCTAGAACGGGTCGGGTCGGGTTCGACCCATTTGGGTCGACCCGACCCAAACAAATTTTTTTTATAAAAAAAAGAAGAGAAAAAGAGAAGAAAAATGAAAGAAGAATTTGGAAAAGTTCTGGAAAAAATTGAGAAAATATATTTCCATAAAATAAATAGAAATTTATGAATTTCTATGACAAATAAAATATTTGGATAATCCGAACACGACTTTTTGCGTGGTTTTGCCTTGAAAAGCGCGAAATAGGCAATTTGGCCTAAAATTTTTAGAGACTTGTTGTAAATTATCATGCTAAGTTAAATTATTGATAAATGGACATATGTTGACACATGTGATCAATTGGCGACCAAGGACTCAGTAGACTTAGACTCGGGGATTGATTACGGGGCAGTGGAGCGCGTTGTGAGGTTTGTAAAACTCAATGGAAAAACTCTTTGAGTATTTATTTTGCTTTGTGATTCCATTCAATTCCATTATTTCCTTATGATTTTTCCTATATATATATATATCTTGTCATTGTTTGTACGGTTGGTTGAGTTACTCCCATTGGATTTTTCGTTGCGTGTCTATGCATTCTAGACCATAGCATGTGTATCAGGAGTTCTCGGTGGATAACTACTCGAGCTATTGAACTGCTACATGTGTCGGTGCGTCGTAGGTCTACGGCGGCCACCGAGAGGGATCAGGTGATAGCTAATTGGGTGTGCCCACTAGTAGGATCCTGAAGGAAATCCCGAAGTATGATTTAGTCTGAATGGAATAGGCACACACATTTGCACTTTATTGTTATCTATACATGCGATGCCCTACTTACAGTTGTCTGTTTACATTCCGCAAGTTTATTTAACAATATTTGTTGACTTCCATTTATTTATATGAATGCTCGAAGGAGTTCCTTGGGATTTTACTGACTGGACTCGACATCTATTTTCTTCCATGATGATTGAGTGCAAATTTGAGTACATGTAAAGGCAAAAGGATCTTAGGCGACTAGCTCTGACTGCCTACCTCTGAGGATTACTTGTACGTGTGAGTATTTTGGTATTTTGATTCTTTTGGGAATTGAGGAGAGACATGACCTTGTAGATGCTTAGTTTTATATGGTATAGTTTTTAACACGATACTTTTTAGGGTTTTCCCACATTAAGTTTTGTTAAATTGTTTCTTAATAATTCTTGCATTTACGTACGTCTTCCGCTGAATAAGTTATTTATACACTATACACACACAAATAGATATATTTCGAGACAGAGAAAGTACGGGCAGGTGCCGTACACGTGTAGTTGGGCTAGTTGGCAAGGAGTACATGGAGACACGTCACCCGAGGTGGCGAGGGCCGCCACAATTGCCACTGGACCGTAACAAGTGCAACGTGCTAGGCATTAATGTCTCGAATCATGAGGTAACCAATCTTGCGCATACATTCAAGTGTCAGGTGTGGTTGTAGCCATTGAAATATTTGGGCATGCCATTGGGTGGCTCCCCATTAAGTCCATAGCATTCTGGGAGCCGGTGCTAAAAAAGATTATGCGGAGACTAGATGGGTGGAAGCGTGGATTTTTGTTGAAAGGAGGAAGAGTCATGCTGATGTCGGTACTTGACGCCCTCCTCAGATACTTCATGTCACTGTACTGCACGCCTGTACCTGTTGCGGATAAAGCCGAGAAGTTGATGCGGGACTTCCTTTGGAAACGAATGAGCTCAGAAAAAATCATGGGCATTGGTTGCCTAGGACCAAGTGACAAGCCAAAGGAGCTAGGTGGCCTTAGCCTCGGGAATTTGGTACGGAAGAACAAAGCTTTGGCGTATAAGTGGCTGTGGCGATTTCAACATGAGCTAGAGGCTAAATGGGTGAAGGTGGTTAAAAGTATATATGATACTGACCCAAATGGCTGAGACTCAAGATGCCGATTTAGAGCATCATATAAGGCCCCATGGAAGTTCATATTCAATTATAGAAATGAATTTCAAAGAGCTTTGAGGTTAAAGGTGGGAAGTGGGAATCAGTTTAAGTTCTAGAGAGACTGGAAGTGTGGGGATTCGAGCTTTGATGAGGACTTCTCGAATATATTTGCTCTAGTATCTAACCTCAAAGCCACTGTGGCCGAGGTAGCGCGACAGGATAATTTGGATACCGGTGAACCTTCATGGTGTTTTTATTTACAAAGGATGCTTCAGGATATGAAAATGGTGTCATTTGATGCCTTTTACAGCGTTTGGAGGGATACACACTGATTTGGGGCGAGGACTGGAGGTCCTAGCGATTGAAAAGATCGGACGAGTTTTCGATAAAATCTAAGTTTCATAATTTGTGTGCTGATGGTTCTATGATGATTGGACAAGCTTATAAAACCCTTTGGAAAAACCCAGCGACAATGAAGATCCGAGTGTTCGGATGGTTGGTGTGGTTGGGAAATCTTAATACTTGTGATGTTCTTCAGAGGAGGTGTCTGCCTGTTAGAGTGAACCATTGATTGTGTAATTGGTGTGTATCTCGAGGTATATCTTATGTTGTAATAAGTAGTAAGTGAATTCTGTGTGTGTGTTGTGTGTTGTAATCCAACGGTGAGATGTATTTACATCAACAAATTTGAGATGTAAAGTTGGTTTTGATTATAAATAAAGTGTGCAAAGCATTCAATGGTGTGGTTGGAGCTTTGTTTTTCTTCTTTGTCGTTTGTTCTCTTGTCTCTTCTTCATGAAGCTCTCCTTGAGCTTCAACATGGTATCAGAGCGTTGAGTGGCTAGCGCCGAGGATCGAGAGGGAAAACGAGATCTCTCAGGTGTATTTCTGATTTTTTTTTGACGACGGCGGCGCTCGGCTTCTTCAGATCTGCGACGGCGGGGCTCGGCCTCTTCAGATCTGCGACGGCGGGGGTCTCCTGATCGGCTCCTTCGGAGCCGGCGCTCGACCTCCTCAGATCTGCGACGTAGGCGGGGGTCTCCTGATCGGCTCCTTCGAAGCCGGCGCTCGACCTCCTCAGATCTGCGACGACTCTCTCACGCGCGCGCTGTGGCTCGTCCGAGCCGGGTGGTGCGTTGGGATTGGGGGCGTTCGACACCGGCGCCGCCTCCTGCTTCGGCATCCTCCTCCGCTCTCCGCTGATCTGGTGAGTTACTTACTCTCTGGACATGGATCGGGTGATGGCATAGCTAGATCTAGCCAAGAACGTGCAAGATCTAGTAGTCAAACGACTGGATCTGGTGAAAAATGAGTCGGATCTGAAGAATCTGACGAAGAACAAGCTAGATCGGGTCGGATCTGAAGAATCTGAACCCACACAAGCTAGATCTGGTGGAGCAGTTACAAGATCTGGTTGTGCAACAACTAGATCCGGTGAAGAAAGAGTCAGATCTAGTGAGAAAGTTCATAAGATCGTGCAGCTGGTGTGAATGACGAACAGGTCAGGAGTCATGGAACAGGGATCTCCATCCTCAGGTTCGGTATCAGGAGGTACCTCAGGTTTGACTTCTGGTACTCCATTTGGTAGTTCTTTGAGTCAATTTGTCACTATAAAGCTTGATGGAACAAATTTTCTATTGTGGAAATCGATTGTTGTTCCGGCTATTCAAGGTTTTGATCTTGATGGTCATTTGTTTGGGTCTCTGGAAATACCAGAAAAATTCTTGACTGATGGATTACCAAATCCAGAGTACAAGATCTGGTTCGGTAGAGATCGATTTTTGTTGGGTTGGTTGATAAATGCGATGATGCCCGATACTGCAATGCAGATTATAGGGAATACACCGAAACAAACAGCACATGAATTGTGGAAAGAAATCGAAACATATTTTGGCTCTAATAATAGAGTTCATGTTCAGTCTCTCAAGAAAGCACTCCATACAACTCGTAAGGGGGCGATGAAAATGAAAGAGTATTTGTCCAAGATGAAATGTATTTCGACAATGGCTATTGCGGATCGGGGTGAACACGAGATGATTTGATTTCCAAGTGTATTGATTGGTTTAGACAGGGAATACCTACCTATTACTACCTTCTTGCAGGGGAAGATGTGATTTACAATGGCAGAACTACACTCTACACTTGACCGGGTTTGAAGAAACCCCTGGATCGAAGTATAATGAAAATACTTTGGTGTTGCAGATTCTCCATCTCATTAATGCTTTGCAGAAATTAAAACCAAGAACACTAAGTCGAATATTCGAACTGGAATTCCAATGGGAATAGAGCAAATACTTTGGCTTCGAGAGGTCGTGGTAATGGAAGGTTCCGAGGCGAGAGGGGTTTCAAGTCATCAACCAAGAACAATGAAACCCACATGTCAAATTTGTGGGAAGTTTGGACATTCAAGCACTGTATGTTACTATAGGGCGTACATGAAGTACATGGGCACTCAAACAGGAGTTCTCCTCTCCACGAGATGAAGCCTTTCACTCCTCAATCTCATACACCTTCGTCTTTCTTTCCGCATCGGCCGGCCATGATGGATCGTGGTACATGGACAAGGTGGTGCTACATCTCATGTTACTTGGATCCTTCTCGGATGCATAACACCTCCACATACTCGGGTAATCAATCTTTAATGGTAGGTAATGGTCGGTTGCTAAAAATTACGGCACTGGGTCCTTTGCATTCCATCTGTTGGTTCTGCATTATCATTTCATAACACTTTATGTGTACCTAACATTAAAAGAATTTGTTGAGTGTCTCCCGATTAGCCGAGAGATAACGATGTGTTGATTGAGTTTCATCCTCATGTATGTTTCGTGAAGGACCTTCAAACCAATGAGATTCTTCTTCACGGAACAATACAAAACGGTCTATATCGCATCTCGGTCCACATGCACGCTACACCTTCTTCGCATGCTTGCTTTGTTTGTGTCCAATAAAAGTTTGTCTTCACCGTGGCATTCCGACTTGGTCATCCCAAGACAAAAGACACTCCAACAAAGTTATGCATCAAAAACTTCATCTTCCATTCGGTTCCATCACATCGATCTTTGTCGGTCTTGTCCATTGGGCAAGAGTCATGCATTACCATTTCATTCATCCAGTCGAATGTCGAATAATGTTTTGGATTTGATACATACTGATTTGTGGGGTCCTGCACCGATTACTTCTCCGAGTGGTTTCAACTATTACATTCATTTTATTGATGATTCCACTAGATTTACATGGTTATATCCTTTGAAATTGAAATCAGATGCTTTGAATGCTTTTATGCACTTTAAGAAAATGGTGGAGAATCAGTTTAAGTCTACTATCAAGAAAGTTCAATCTGACTGGGGTGGTGAGTATAGATCTTTTAAATCAGTCCTTGATGAATGTGGCATTATTTTTCAGCATCCATGTCCTCATACACATGCACAGAATGGTCGAGCTGAACGTAAGCATCGCCATATAGTTGAAATGAGTCTTGCACTGCTTGCACATAGCAAAGTACCTCTACAATACTGGTGGGATGCTTGTTCTACTGCTGCATTTTTTATTAATCGTCTTCCTACTAAAGTACTGCATGGTGTGTCACCTTTTGAGAAATTATTTCATGAATCCCCTAATTACACTTTACTTCGAGTTTTTGGATGTGCATGCTTTCCATATTTGCGTCCTTATAATGCTCATAAGTACCAGTTTAGATCTGAAAAGTGCATATTTTTGGGGTATAGCAGTCAGCATAAGGGCTACAAGTGTTTGAGTCCATCTGGGAAGATTTACATCACTAGGAATGTTGTGTTCCATGAGAATGAATTTCCTTATCCTTCTTTATTTTCTGCTAAGTCTCATACAACAACTTCTACATCGCCTGAGTTGCCTATAAGTTTTCCTTTGTTGGTTCCACATCAGCCATTGCTTCCATCAGGGTCTTCATCTTCTTCATCTGAAGTGAATGGTGTCCTCGCTAACTCAGATTGAGGTTACACCTCATGTTGCTGAGGATTCAAGGACTGATGTGGATCCTCAAAACATCCATCCAATGATTACTCGGGCCAAGGATGGAATCAGTTTAAGAAAAGTGTTTTTGTCTACTACATCCACTCATGAACATGATATTCCTGCATCTGCTGCCGTGCTTGCTCTTGATTCCTCGTTGGAAGGCGGAATGGATCGGAGTATCATGCTCTCATGAAAAATGGTACTTGGTCTCTAGTTCCATCTACTCCTAGTCAAAATGTTGTTGGCAATAAGTGGATTTTTTCTCATTAAGAGGAATTACGATGGGTCTATAAATCGATACAAGGCTAGATTAGTGGCCAAAGGGTTTAAACAAGTACCGGAATTGATTTTGATGAGACATATAGTCCCGTTGTTAAGGCTTCTACTATTCGAGTTATTTTGTCGTTGGTCGTTCATTTTGGTTGGTCGTTGCGTCGATTGATATCAATAATGCATTTTTAAATGGTCGAGTTAGTTGAGGAGGTCTACACACCTCAACCTATGGGGTTTGTGGATCTTTCTCGCCCTATCGCTAGTGTGTCGCTTACATAAAGCGTTGTATGGTCTGCGTCAAGCTCCTCGTGCATGGTTTGATCAGTTGAAATTCAATTTTGTTGTCTTGGGGCTTCCATAATTCCAAAGTGACAGCTCTTTGTTCATCTATCATCATGAGCAAGTTGTGTTGTATGTGCTGGTTTATGTGGATGACATTATAATTACTGGTTCTAATCAAGCTTCCATTCAATCTTTCATTAATAAGTTGAATGGTAAGTTTGACTTAAAAGATATTGGAGATTTGAATTTGTTCTTGGGAATGGAAGTTCATAGGTCTCGAAAGGATCAGTACTTAACTCAAACAAACTTATATTCATCGACTTTTAAAAAAGGGAGGTATGTCTCATGCAAAACCAATTGCTACTCCCTTTCTTGTTGGTAAGTCATTGTACAAGGATAAGCGGGCAAAGTGCTTTGTTTCATGATAAAACTCTTTATAGGAGTTTGCTTGGTGGTCTCCAATACCTTGTTAATACTAGGCCGACATTGCTTATATTGTCAATACTTTAAGTCAATTCCAATGAGTCTCTACGGTATTGCATTGGCAAGCTCTTAAGAGAGTGTTGCGCTATCTCGAGGTACTATTGATTTGGGTTTGTTTTTTAAACCGAGTCTTGATTTATTTCTCACTTTGGTATTCTCGATGCTTGATTGGCCGCACTCGGTGGATGATAGGAAATCTGTGGCGAGGTTATTCTATTTTTGGGATCTAATTTGATTTCTTGCGATCTAAGAAACAAGCAGTCGTTGCTCGGTCTAGTACGGAATCGGAATATCGTGCTCTTGCGCAGGTAACAGCTGAATTAAGTTGGATTCAGTCCCTATTTTCGGAATTGAAAATTTCTCTTGGTACTAGTCCTACTGTTTGGTGTGATAATATGAGTGCTGCTGCATTAGCCAAGAATCCAGTTTATCACTCTCGCACTAAACATATTGAGCTAGATATTCATTATGTCAGAGATAAAGTGTTGGCAGGTTGTCTTCAGATTCATCATGTTCCTTCTGTTGATAATGTTGCTGATATTTTCACTAAATCATTCACTGTCTCTAGGTTTTTGTTTTTGAGGGACAAACTAAGTCTCACTTCTCTTCCCCTTAGTTTGAGGGGGGATGTTAGAGTGAACCATTGATTGTGTAATTGGTGTGTATCTCGAGGTATATCTTATGTTGTAATAAGTAGTAAGTGAATTACGTGTGTGTGTTGTGTGTTGTAATCCAACGGTGAGATGTATTTACATCAACAAATGAGATGTAAAGTTGGTTTTGATTATAAATAAAGTGTGCAAAGCATTCAACGGTGTGGTTGGAGCTTTGTTTTTCTTCTTTGCTGTTCTACTGTCTCTTCTTCATTGAAGCTCTCCTTGAGCTTCAACACTGCCCTATATGTTATGTCCTACACGACGTGAATTATGTAAGGCGGCCAAGGAGTCTATCAATCATATGCTATTGCGATGCCCGTACGCCGAGGGCAGCTTGGCGTGCTTTTTATTCGGAACTCAAAGTCAACTGGAACTCAGCGCAATCCTTGAAGGAATGCATTGAAGGTTCGCGACCACAGCTTATGGCTGGAAAGAAGAAAGCGCTGTGGCATTCGAGGAATCTTCATCTTACTTGGGGCTTATGGGCAGAGCAAAATAATATGATATTTCATGAGTGGGAGAGAGAGTGAATGGAGGTTTGCGAAGACTTCAAGGGGATACAATGGTCGACACTAGTGGGAATGTTTTAATTGTCTAGCCAATCTTTAGCCTTTAGTGTTTGAATATTGATGCGATCTATCTAGTGTGATTGTGTTTGGATTCATCTCTTTGCTTAAATTGTCTTAGCTTAATGTAGGTGTATGCTGGTGGAATAATTTGTGCAGGGATGGAAGACTTATCGTGTAGGGATGGATCAAGTTTTTGATGGCTCGATACATCGATCTTGGATAGGATATCTTGGTTGTAATGTTACCTTTCTTTTTATGAGTGTAGCTATTTTCTAATTCTTGAGGCTGATGGAAAGATGCTGCACTAACAAGCAATTGTAGTTCCATATTGTTTTGTGTTTTTCCTGGTTTTTTAACAGTTTGCGGGTGTCGGAGAATGAGAAGGAAGGTGTAGCAGACTCAACAACATTACTTGTGTCTTACTCACATTATGGAAGGATTATTAAATGCATTTCAATAATCTGCATGCTGGGATAAGTTCTCATGCATACTCATGTGTTTGTCATGTTTATAGCTCCACTTTTAAGTGCTTGTTTTGGGGCATCGAGTAGGAGCTCGAGGGTCTTTGACCTCTTCTTTTTAGCCTTTCTTTAAAGAAGTTTTGGACTCGAGACCGAGTTTGTGATACGGCGGGGAAAGCTAGAAAGTTAGAAGCTTTGGCTTCGTGTTGGCTATGGCCTTTTTGCCGTACATATGGATGAGTGGTATGTGGGTCTTACGATTTATGTTTGGGAAGCTGGAGGAAAGACGCTCCCGTTGACGTACATAGCATTCTTTACCATTCTTTTGTAATTATTAGTAGGAGGGTACACACTCCCTCGCTTGTATATACTTTTGTCAATAATGCAACTTTCGGGAGCATGTCTCTTTTTCATAAAAAAATTATATAACAGTTAGGGTTATTTTTTCTTAATGTATGGTACATTAATTACATGTAAATGCACTTTGTTTCAATTATTTCAAAACTAGTCGAAATCCTGCGCTTCCCACACGAGTAAGACTAAATGTCATTATATTAGTTAAAAAGTAATTAATTTAATGAGAAAAATTTAAAAAAAACTAAAAAAATAATCTTACTACATAATCTCGGATAAATTTTAAGTGAAAAATAATATCATCTAATTTCTTTGTTGCAAAAATAGGGAATATGAACATTTCAAATCAAACAAAAGTTCACACTTTCCAAATCTCGCTCCGAAATTTGTGGAGGTGGTGAAAGTATTGCCCTATTTGTAGGGTTAGGTTTACGATGATATATTCTACGAATCTTGATTAATCGTTTTCTTCAGGTTCAAAAGTGTACTCAAACACAAGATGGAATCATTTGATTTGGCATGTCTTATTGCCGCTCTTGACGAAGTGAAGGCACAAGAGATATTGTTGAAGAGAGAACTATACTTAGAGGAGAGAGAACTATACATAGAGGGGAAAGCGAAGACTGATATGTGTCCGATTGGTAAGATCTATGCACGGAACAAGACCAGTTAACAGAGAGGGCTTTATCAGTACCATTAAAAGGACTTAGGTTACAACTGATGTCTTTGATGTTTAACAAATAGCAAGGGAAAAGGCTTCGCTTTTTTACTTTCGCAATAATGTAGATAGAGATAGAATAATGAAAGGCGGTCCATGGTCTTTTGACAATCAACTGTTGGTCCTATTGAAGCCCAAAGGAGTTAGAGGACTGAAGACTCTTGATTTTACTTTCTCACCCATAAAAATATAAACCCACAGAGTTTCGTTGGTGTGTATGACTCAAAAAGTAGAAGCCTATATGGGGAATAAGATCGGGAAAATCGAAGAAGTGGATCTTAGAGCGTTGGGAGATTTTGAAGGCAAATTTTTGAGGGTCCAGGTAAAAATCAACCTCTCCGAACCATTGCAAGTGGGCTTTAAAGTTGATTTTGAGGAAGTTGGTCATAAGGTCCTCTTGGTGATCGATACGAGAGGCTCCCAACTTTTGTTTCTACTAAAGTAGAATAGGTCATAGATATGGGGACCATGTACTTCTTGCGGGGAAAGAGTTTGATTCCTCAAAATTTCTATATGGTAACTGGATGAGGGCTAAACCTTTACCTTTACGGAGACAACGAACTGAATGGATGGAAGACTTACCTCGTCCCTTCCCCAAGGGCGTGCAAGGAGAGACGAGCATATGACGTAACATGGGAGGGGCATTGTCAAGGGGACGAACCCCACCAATCCACCAACCCCGCTTAGGAATGGATTTCCAGGGAGTCGAGGCGAATTTTCTGGAATATAACATTATCCCATCCGAAATTCCGTGTGGATGAGCAAGTTAAGGGGAGTGGATATTGGTGAGAACAACCACGCGTCGATCTTTTGGAAGATAGGGATGGGAGTGTATCAACCCCAAGTCACTAACAACTATGAGTAGACCAGAGGATGTCCCAAATGGGGGACGAGGCATAATGGACCTTACTATTCTTCCTAACCATACAAAGACTATTATTACAGACCCTTCTAATATAGTTGAGATGACAAAAGCTGCCTTTGATAGAGTGCAGATGAACGAAGCTATCATTGGCCTAATGTTAATCGATAACCCTTCCCAGGCACAACTAACCCAAGAGGCTGATTATGCAGCTTTGGGCAGTACTGATGTTATGCAACCATAATCCAACAACTACTTGAGAGGTACCAGCTGAGGAAGACCACCCCACGGACCCTATGGAACAAGATGAAGATACAAGTGCCTGCGATGGGGAAAAGGAACCAACCATCCCTACAACTGGAGAAATCAAATGTAAATGGAAACATATTGCCAGAAATCCCAGTGGACTAGGATAAGATATCCTAGCCCAGGAAAGAATTGAAAACATTCTCCATCGAAACTTGCAAAGTTGAAAAAAAGTAAGAAAAAATTATAAATGGGTGAGGATGCTCAAGAACCCCATCAGAAAAACTAAAGAATTTAGCTACAAATAATTATGACAATAACAGTAAAAGCGAGAACCCAACGATAGTCTACAACAATGAGCACCAAATGCTGGAATGTGCAGGGATTAGGGAATACTTGCACATAAAATTCCCTACGAATTTTGATTCATAAACATTCCTTGAGTCTATTTTTTCTATTAGAAACTAGACTCTATGGCAAGAGAGCAAATGATCTTAAAAAAAAAATTTGGTTTCTCGAATGGATTTCACGTGGACAATTTTAGGAGGAATGATAGATTAATGATTCTTTGGGTGGATAGCTGGCAAGTAGAAGTGAAGTCTTACTCTACAAGAACATAGACACTATCTTTACCATAGGAGATGGTTTCAAGTGGAGGTTCACGGGCTTCTACGACAACCTCGGGAAAGAGGATAGGCATCATTCATGGGTTCTGTTACAAAAATTGGCCACTAGTTTCTCCCTCCCATAAGTGTTTGGAGGGGATTTTAGTGAAATAACTAGCATGTAAGATAAGATCTGAGGTCTTGACAAGTCTATCTCAGCAGTTATGGATTTCCAAAATGCCCTCAATCAATGCATGCTTACTAATTTAGGTTTCAAAGGTCCGCATATGACCTGACAACAAAAAGGATGAGATTGATAATATCTAGCAACACTACAAAAAAACAGCAAATCAGAAACGGAAATAAGTTCCGTTTCTAAATCAGAAACGGAATTAGAAACGGAATAAGTTCCGTTTCTAAATTAAAACGTTAGCGACGGAATTGAGACGGAAACATTCAGAGACGGATTTGAGACGGATCAGAGACGGAATTAGAGACGGAATCAGAGACGGAATTAAATTCCGTCTCTAAAAAATGGCGCCAACATTCCCACCAAAAATTTCATTTTTTATGACCGTTCATCAAATCTTGGGATTTGTGCATCACATCTCGATGTAAATCCCTCCCCCCCCCCAAAACCAAAAGCCCTAAATCGCTCTCCCTCTCTCTCTCTCTCTCTCTGTCCGTCTTAGTCTCTCTCTCTCTCTCGTCTGTCCGTGCCCTCTCTCTCTCTCGTCTCGTCGATCGTCTCGTCTCTCCGTCTCTCTCTCGTGGTCTCTCCGTCACGGCTCTCCTTCTCTCTCCGGTCCACCGCTCTTAGTGCGTTCTCTCTCTGCTTCTTCGTTCGAGCCCTAACCCTCGCGTCCCTCTCGCCTCGTCAACGCTTGTCCCCTCTCGCCTCCGTCAACGCCGCTGTCCCCTCTCGCCTCCGTCAACGCCGCTGTCCTTGCCGACGCCGGAGCCCTCGCATCTGCCGCTGTAAGTCATCACTCTCTTCGCTTAGGGCTTGAGAAAAAAGGTGTTTACTACTTCATCCAATTGAGGCTATGTTGTTGTTGTTGTTGTTGTTGTGTAATTATTTTAAAATTTTCTCTGCCGTTTGTGGATTCATAAGCAGAAATCGGGCTGTTTTATAGTTTCCAATTGTTTTATTTTGTTTATGGATGTGGTTTGCAAATATGAAACTAAGGCTGCTGAAATTTCCTATTTCAGTTACATTCAAGTTAGAAAATACCTTGATTCTGTGGCCTATATTTTTGTTAGTGTTTCAACTTGCCCCAATTGGAAAAGTTTAGCAACTAAATGAAGAATCAAAATCGTCAAGGTTTTGCGATGGCGGACTTCATAGATTTATGACATAATTAGCTAATGAGTAGTAATTAGAAACTATTTATTCGGATTTTATCTTTTATAGTTTCAGCTCAATGTGCCAAACAATTTATTAGAATTTTATTAGAAATTTGCTACTTGCTTACAATGTATTCTTTTTTGGAACTTTGTAGGAAACTGATAGGCTTAGACAAGTGATTGAGAAGGAAATGCTAAAAGTCGAGGTAAGTTTGTTCTTCCCAAAATAACAACTAAAGAGAGAGATCCTTTGCTAGACATGTTATTTCAAAGAAAAATTGGAGTTGAAGCCCTCTATTGAAGGCATGGTGAGAATCTAACTCCCTCAATTAGTTTATTAAAACATGGACTTGTCGATAAGGGCCAGTTGGCTCATCAAGTTTTTTTAATGATCCTTAGTTTAACTTTAAAAACGGATTTTTATTGGTCGATTCAAATATAATGAGTTTTATGGACAAGTATATGAGGTTGTTATGGTTAGTTGCATTCAATGAAAAAATTTATATGATATTGATGATTTGGGCTAGTATTCAAAAGCGATCATGCCTTGTAAAAGGTATTGGTGGATAATGTGCTCTTTTGTTTGATGAAATTGTCAAAAGAGACCTTAACTTGTTCTTTTAACGAAGTGCATGGAAAAGCATGATTCTAAAGTCTCATGGATTCTTTATTGAGCTTTGTTTCTATGATATGATTTAATCGAGCAATCATTAGTATGATTTTTCATGTCTCGAAAGGATTGTAGCTAATTTGCATTGATTTGGGTAAAATCCTTTTAAAACGCTTCAAGGAGAGCTCATTCATTTTTTTCCCAAGTCTTGAAATATGTTCAATCCAACTTTATTGAATGTAGTTAGTAATCATCATTTTGGGTGAGACTTGAAGCTAAGTTGAGATGCGGAAGAGACTTTGTTTTATCCATTGAAAAAAGACTTCGATTAAATCATGGATTTTCGACTAAATGCTATGATTTGAGAATTTTAAGTCGAACTTGACTCTAATGAGTTGATTTGAATCTTTTTAGTTGTGATTAGTCGATCGCATTCAATTTATATTGGATAACTAAGTTTATGAGATTTTTCTTGTTTTGCTTCACCGCATACTTGTTTTACTCGAATCGTCGATTTTGATTTGAAAGAATAGTTTAAAAGTCAGGAATGACTTAAGTCAGATAACTAGGAATGAGGTTTGAGTCCTTAAATGATTTAAGTTAGTCTAAATAAATTCAAGAAATACTACTTTAAGAATCCATGAAAAACATATTTAAAATTGGTTTTGGTTCATTCATTTTTTGATTGAAATATTCGATTAAGTGGTTTAATGCATAAATTTTACTTGAATATGATCTATAATTTGCATTGTTGTTTGAATAAGGATATGTCTTCTTTAAATTTAGGCAATAACAAGTCCATATCATTTTTTTTGGTGTGATCAATAGTTTGATACTCATTAAGTTCATACTTCACAACTTAAAAGGTATCCTAGTTCCTCATCAAGTTGATATTGTCAAACTCAACCTATGTAGAATATTGTGTGATCTAGATAAAGGTAAAGGAGTCACCGTCACGCTTGAAAAATAAGGGGTGGGTTGCAATAGGTGAAAGCCAATGTAAATCGATCTTTATGAAATGGATTAAACAGGTTTATTGTTTGGTTCTTGAAAGTTAAAAAAGCTCGGTTTGAAATGAGATGAGTGAGCTTATGATAAATTTTGTAGCTTGTGAGAAAGTGGATTGATTGAAAATAGTCTTATGAGTTTTTTGGTCTATCTATGAGGTAGCATATTTTTGTTTTCTTATATGTTTTTAGAAAATGAAGATAAAAGTGAAAATGACAAACATTGCTATCTTCCTCCTACTTTTGGATTGGTAAGAATTTAATTTACTTAAATCAAGGTATATGCAAGTGTTTATCATCGTTTGTGGATTCTTAAATCTCAAATGAATTAATGTTAATCTTTTTGCTTGTTTGTAGACTTTGATGGTCGAGTGCGGGGATCGTCACTATAAGTTCGATGTGAGTCATTGCTCTTCTCCCTTAGCTCTATCTCCTATGATGCTTATGTCCCCTGAAAAATTTAAGTTCAACTATTCAATTATTAAGTTGTTTCAAATGTCCCTTGGGTCAATGCGGTGTGTTGAAGAACATCTCAAGACTTTTCGATTGATAATTCTTTTTGTGCATATTTATAGGATTGTAAGTTTTTTTTTTTTTTGGTTGTTGAACAATAGGATTGGTGGTTTTGTGAATACTTAGAAATTTGGAGCATTTGTAATACTATACAATTTTTTTGGATATATATCTTTTTCAATTTTTGATTTTTACATTTTTGTTCTCTCAATTGAATATTTGTTGATATATATTGTCGATGTATGAATGTCAATTTATTATATATTGGCGGAGTTAAATGTGCTTGGATTGAGACCTATATATGTAAGACTTTAAAAACTAAACAAAAAAAAAAAAAAAAATTAGAGACGGAAATAGCAACGGAATCTTTGGATTCCGTTGCTATTTCCGTCTCTAATTTTTTTTTTTAGATATGAATCGAAACGGATCAAATTCGTCTCGATCCGTCTACGATTAGCAACGGATCGAGACGGAAAAAATCGAAACGGAATTTATTCCGTCTCTAATCGAAACGGAATTAGAGACGGAATAAATTCGTTTCTAATCAAACGGAATTTATTCCGTTTCGATCCGTCTCTAAATCGAAACGGAATCCATGCAACAAATTGACATATACATTGCAAATGAGACTTGGAGAGAACATTTTCGTAAGGCAATTGCCTACAATATGGGATTTTACAGGTCAGACCATAGACTAATCCAACTATCTCTTCGACATCCTCAGACTAGCAGGTTCATAAATAGAGATGGGAAGGGTTTTAGATTCGAACCATATTGGACTAAGCATGTAAAGTGTTCACAAATAATAAGGGATACGTAGCCATCTTCCGGGACTACCAGAGACCCTATAGAAAGACTGCAACTCAAATTAGGACAATATGGATCCTCCCTGAAAGTTTGGAGTAGCAGAACCTTTGGGAACATTCTGTCCAAGATAGAAAAGCTAAAGAAAGAGTTGGAACTATTGTATGCGAAGAGTGGAGAGCCTGGAGTGATGACTAAAATTAAAGAAGGAGATAAACAACGTGAAAGATTACTCAACGTAGAAAAGGAACATTAGAAGCAAAGATCAAAAGCAGATTGGCTTAAGGAGGGGGAGCGAAATACAAAATATTTTCATCATAAAGCTAAACATAGGAAGGCTAAGAATCACATTAGTCAACTCAAAAACACAAGGACAGTGGGTAACAAAGAATGAAGACATTGGGGAAGTAATAGAAAAGTACTTTAAGGAGTTGTTTACATCCACTAACCCTTCCGAGAAGGCTTTGAATAAGGCAACTGAAGGGGGTCCAAGCTTGATTGATAGAGGTAGATATTGAAACACTATACGCTCCTTTCATTAGGAAGGACATCGACTTCACTGTATTTAGCATGGGACCTCACAAAGCTCTGAGACCGAATGGACTTCATGCGATCTTTTACTAAAAAAAATTGGGAAATAATAGGAAATGAAATATCCAGTAATTGCTTAAAAATTTTGAATGATGGTCCATCTATTAAAGCATCAAAACTACACCAATGTTTTTCTAATCCCCAAAAAGAAAATAGTGAAGGGGTAAGAGATTTTAGACCGAGAAAAAATAGCGAAACCCTAAAATTTGCCAAAAATAGTAAAAAGTCCAAAAAGCCCTTAACCGAAAACTAGACGAAAAATAGAAACAAACGCCGCAAACGGCAATAAAAACGAAATTCCTAATGAAAGTTATAACCGAAACAAAAGTTTCCTAAAATTGCAAAATTGCCGTTTCGGAGGGCGAAACGATGGAATTTCGCCGAAAAACGTCGTAGTCACAGCATAGCTGTGAGTCACGTCTCTACGCCGTTTCCAATAAACCCATGCCCCCGGAACGCTTGCGAGTCATATCTTTTCCTATTTTTCCAAGAATTTGCAACTAATTCTTGGACTTCATCATTATCCTATCAAGAATTTGCAAACTAATTATTGGGCTTCATTATCCTATCAAGAATTTGCAAGCTAATTCTTGGACTTCATCATTCTCCCTAGGGTGGACAGAATTAGCCCTCGAATTGTCATCATCAGACGTATCCCCATAATTGGCAACTTCAATCTGTAAGCATTAGGATTAATTTTCTCAAGAACCTCCACATGACCAATCTTCCGAACTAACAATTTGTTGTAATCACCCGCACATAACAGATCTTTAGTGAGAACTGTCCACATAAAGTCACCCGCTTCAAACTCCACGTGACGCTTCTTCCGATCTGCATATTGTTTGTACTTGTCTTCAACCTGTCTGCGCAACTCCTCATGCTCACTGAGACTCATTCGGTAGTGTGGTCTATTATGTAGTGACGCACACTAGAACAAATTTAACTTTTAATAACACTTAATAGATAGAGGTTTTAATAAACCCCTATGAATTAGATTTAATAACACTTAATAGATAGAAGTTTTAATTAACCCCTATGAATTAGATAATTAGGCTTTTAATAGCACTAATTCATAGAGGTTAAAAAACCCCTATGGAAACTCTTGGTCAAGAACAACAAGTGCCTCAACACTCTCACTCAACACTCTCACTCGCTCACTGCGCGTCGCTCACTCTCTCCTCTCGTCGCTCGCTCTCTCGCTCACTCGCGCACTCTCGCGTCGCTCACTCTCGCCCAACAGCCCTCACTCTCACTCGCTCGTCGTCACTCGCCCGCACTCTCGCCCAACACTCTCTCGCCGCTCACTCTCGCCCAACACTCTCGCTCGCTCACTCTCGCCCAACAACACTCTCGCACTCGCGTCCGTCAACTCGAATCGACAATTTCGCACTCGCAATCGGACCTTGCCTCTTCATCTAGGGTTTGGTCCGCCTCCACCTTGCCTCTTCTTCACCGCTCTCGGACCTTCTTCGATTTCAAGACCAGGTTGTACGATCTGCAAGGTGAGACTCGATCGATCTCAAACCCTAACGAGTCGATTCGATGAATCTGTGAGTCTTCTCGATTGTTGGTTCTGTTGTTGTAGATTAGATAATCTGACTGATTTCGTTGTGTTGATTAGGTTGGTTGATATTGTTTTCTATGGTTCTATGACTAGAATTAGCTATTGATGTAGTTGATGTTCTTAGGTTGTGTGTTGGATTGGTCATGGCGATTGGTTATTGATTTACGATCTCTCTAAGTCTCTATGTTCATTAGGTTGATCAATTTTGTTTTTTTATGGTTCAGTGACTTGAATTAGCGATGAATGTATTTGGCGTTTATAGTTTCGTGTTGAATTGGCTTTGATGATTGATTTGCTCTAGGTCGGAAGTCCAAGCCGCTTTTTGCTCTATAGATTGAACTGTGATTGATTATTGACAAGTGAAGAGTCTCTAGTTGTTAATTTAGTCATTCGATGTGTTATCTACAATTTCGATTCTCGATGAAATTTTGTAATAGAAGAATCTGTAGTGTTAGTGACTTGTAGAGATTGATTCATAGGTTTAGAGGTCATGTGAGACTGTGTAAACATAAGGTTGAGTTTGAGTCGAGCGAAAAAGGAAGAAATGAAAGACTTTTAGTCGATCGGGTTTGAGGCAATTTGGCCGTAAATTGATTCAAGAGGTATTCTTGTTTCCAATTGCTTCTTTCTTTACCAAAAAATTTCTGTTTACATTATATTTCGTTTTTCAATTCATTCTTTTTTATTTTTAGAAATCAAGGTCAATACTTCTTTAAATTTTACTCTTTTTATTGATGTCTTCTTTGCTTGGTTTATGAACTAATGTGAGGTTAACGAACGACCTCATTCATGCTCACGAGCTTTGACATCCACAGATCGTCGACATTTTGGTTCGATTAAGTGGATTCAACTTCTTAGTGCTCGTTTTTGTGTGATTTTGATGGTTCTAGTATGTTGACTGAATTCGGTTCGTTGTGTGGATATTTTTTGTGAAATTTCTCATTTGAATGTAGGTTTTGTGGATTTGGAAATAACACCTTCATCTCTTTTATTGTTCTTTTGAAGAATGTTTACCCTTTTAAAATCATACGAATTACACTTTTATGTTTTCTAGTATGTGCGTAGTGAGTAAGCACTTGATACTGCATTCTTATAAAAAGTGCTTAATAATACAAATTTCCAATTTGTTATGTGACCTCTGACCATTTACGCATCTGAATAGAACCTGAATTGCGGCAAATTGAACTAATTAAAAGAAGATAATATGACCTTCATCATGTTAGTCTTCGATCTATAATTTTGTATTTGGTATTTCGATTTGAATGCATTAAGCCCCCATCATCTCCAGTGGACGCTTCACGCAAATTCTTTCCGTTGGGATTGGAGGCTCAGCTCTAGGTCCTCTAAAGGTGTGTCATGTCTGCTTTTGATCCTGAACTGTTCTTTGAACTGAGAAGTTGTTTCATATTCCTTTATTGACATTAAATAATTTATACTATTGTTCGAAGAGATGCTTAATAAATGTTCTTATATTAGGATAGCGATTTGGTGACATACTTATTTTCATGCAGTTGCTGCAAAGTTGTTGATTTTCTTTTGGATACACATTGAAATTTATTTTGTTACTTTCTGATTTCCATTGAATGACACAGACACTATGTGAAAGCATTACTAACTTGATAAATTTGTGAAACACTGAAGTTTATATTTATCGCCTTCCACTGTTATTTTTTACTCATCTCAGGAAGAAGACAGTATCTATGTTCTTCATAGGTAGTTTTCCCTTTCATCTGTGTTTCCTTTGTTTTCCTCTCTTTCATGTTTGTACTTTGAATTGCTTGCTGTAATTTTTGCGCTTATGCTTTTACCTTTTGTCAAATGATTACTGAAATTTATATTTACCTTTTCCATTTCATTTGAAGAACTAAAAAAATGTGTTTATAGGGAAACTGGTCTCACATGCAGTGCTGGAGTAGCTCCAAATCGCTTACTTGCAAAGGTTATTCCTGTTTCTCAAATGATTATCTGTCATGCACTAATTTTGTAAAGTTGGTTTGCTCCAATTTTGACGTACTAAAAACTGAATACTATATGATATAAGAAAGTAGGAGCAGTTTCTTTCTAATTTCATAGTCAGTACTTTAGACATCATCTTATTTGTAATGAGGCTTCTATATGTCCCTTTTAGCACAAATGTTCTCTCAAATTTCATCTTATCTACTTCATCTTGTCTATTCATCTTATGCAACTCGACAAGCTTCTATATGTCCCTTTTCATTATACAAGTACTAACTCATGTTTGAAGATTTTTTCTCTACCTGGCTTAACTGGTAATGAGGCTTCTCATTTGGAGAAATTTGCAAATGAGGTTTTCAGAGCGTAGCTTCCTGTTATTTTTAGTATCTTAAGACTCTCAACTGACTCATTACATGGAAAGGTCGTTGTTGATCCAAGTTATGTGGGATTGGAGCTAAAACGAGTTCCAAAAAAGAGAACGACTACTAATCAGGTAGGTGAGCCTGATTGTGCACCTCTATCATTGCCATAGCAAGCATTTGTGCCAATTAACTTTGGGAATTATATCCTTAAATGCTATCCTTTAAACCTTTTTTCTCGTTATTAGATTTGCCTCCTTTTAGTTTCTTACGAGACAATGAAATGATTCGTTCGTTTATGCATGGACACAAAAACCATGAGCTCATGGCTTTTCCGTCCTCTTACTTTGACCAGCCGACCCCGACTAATTTGGGATTGAGGCTTTGTTGTTCTTTGAGCCATTTTTGCATTTAGCTAGCGATGCTTGTGGAAGGTTATAGTTTCCTTCTTTTGATACTCTCTCTTTAATTCTGTTTAAGTTAGTTTTCCTCTATCGTTGATGCCTTGGTTTTGTCTCCTCTGAATTTCAAAAGATTAAAATGTAAAACATTCTGAAATTTATTTATTTATTTTTATCATTATTTGTTGAAGGAGGATTATGCAATCGAGATACAGGAGGCAAAAAGCCTTGATGCACCTGGTAAGATATATTTTCCTACTCCAGATTGATGTTTTAATTTAAGGACTTTTCGAAGGCTTACTCAGAGGAAATACATGGAAATGGTGGCACTAGAACATCAGTACACTAGCTACACAAATCACGAGTTTAAATGACTTGATGGCTGGCCTAACTCTTGCCAGTCTAAGCATTCCATAGGTTCAGACTAAAACAGATTGATATTTTCTTCATTAGTTATCCCATTGGGTTGCTTTTTTTCTAGTATCTTAGAAGTTTGTGTCTTTTTTCCATTGTAGACAAGTTAGATTGGCGCTTACTTTTTTCAACGTATCAACTTTGAGAGCAATGTAAAGTTATCTCGAATTGGGCTTTTCTCATTCTTTGTAGAGATTGCACATCATATCTTATTTTGCTTACTTCCTTTGTTTTCTAATTCAAATATTAAGGAATGCAATTATTTTACTTAATTCCTTTGGATAAAAAGCCGGCTCGCCTACCAGTAAGATCCCCTCCTTATTTGTTCAAGTTGAATTATTTTGAGTCATTATCAAATCATCTTAGGTTGTCATTCATTGAATTTTGAATTATTTGCTTTTGATTTTGTCTGTCTATTGAACTTGTTTTAGCTTACAAAGTTACAATCATCTTAGGCTATGTTGTTGTTGTTGTTATAAAGTTACAATAAACTCGCACCAAAAATCGAAGCTTTACCTTATTTGACTCACTTGGCTAACCATGCATTGTGCTTGAGATCAGTTTAATGTTCATAACCGATTTTCCCTAAACTGCTTCATACCAAATTTCTTTCATCGCTCATTTTGTTCGTCTCTTTTTTTATTTATTTTTTAATCTCATAACAGGGCTTCCACACTTGTGTCGGAACCGGTGGGGAGAAACAGACAACAGAATGGTACAAGGAGAAAGGAATAGAGGTACCCCTGAGTTATTTGTCTAGAATTTTTTTTACTTACATTATATGGTTGCATTGTTGCTTGTCTCACACTGTATGTTTATTTTATTTTACGCGTTCATAGTTGATTTCCACTTATTTTTACCCTAAATGTCTCCTCAGATATTTGATTTCATTCTTTGTAGGTTGATGTCACTCTTTCCTGCTATGGGTGTATGTGAGTACACATTTCTTATTCTCAATCATCAACATTGTGTGTATTGGCATAGTTTGACCTATTTTGATCCTCTAAAAAATTTAGGAGCTATTTTGATTGATGTTACTCTTTCTGATATGGGGTTTATGTTACTCCTTTGCAACTCGTTTGTGCTTTTTGTGTTATCAAGAGTTCGAATCGCTTTTTCGATCTTATAGGCAAACTTGATCTCATGCCATCGCGCAATCCTTCACAGCTTATGAAACAAAAGTAGACACGTAGATCAAACAAAAAACTAACCTCGGAGAATAGCTTAAATGCAACTTCTGCTTTTGGGTGACTATTCCTATCTAGATGAAGTTGTAGTGCCACAATAATTTTGGGTACAAATCAAATCATAAGAAATATTGGATTCAACAAATAGAAAAATCGGTGATGATTTCTACCCAGTAACTAAGAAATTGTTATCAAGCAATCATCATTTTCATCTATTTCATAGTGCATCTGACTTTTATGCATGTAGATACCTTCAAAATGCTGATTGCCTAGTTCTTTTTTCTCTTATAATGTGTATGCATGTAGATACCTTCAAAATTGGCAATTACTCGATCCTTTCCATGCTAGTAATCCATATGCAAGTGTTGAGAAGGCATGGCTTACACTTCACATTCAGGTCTGTTGTTGTTTGCACTCGCGGTAATTGGTTATGCTCAAACCAGAGTTGTACTTTGATGGATCGTAAATAATTTTGACTAGCAGGAAACAACTGTTAGGTACCTTTCTACCGCACTTGCATCGTAAAAATTTGAACCACCGGCTTCAAGTTCTAGTCTTTGTCAAACTAGAGGAAGGAAGTTTTGCAGATTGTAATCTTCTTTCATTTTCATCGAAAAAAGCCGCTCAAGAATCAGGATCTAAACCATCTCTTGCACCAAATCAAACCGTGGAGAACAATGACGACTTCAAAAATGAGGTATTCTTTTTCGGACTTGGACTCTTTATGTATAATTATTTTGCAAGTACCTCTAAATCAAACCATAGTTTCATTAACAATTTCAACGTCTTGATTTTTTTTATTTTTTATTTTTGGTAAACAATGTCTGGTATTCAGTTCTTTGATTCTTTTAAGTGTAATAATAATCATTTGCACCCTTAAATATCTCAATCACATAGCAGGTTGAGAAGGTGTCTTCACAATCCGCCCACCCAAATAAGTCGGAAACTGGTAACCTGCCAACTTCCTCGAGTGAAACAACAAGGCAGTCTTTTCCGAAAAATAAAGATGAATCTGAAGTCGAGCCTGGATCCTTACTCATAAATAAGGAAAAATCTGAAGTTGAGCCTGGATCTAAGGATCATGTACATGGATGCACGGATTTGCAGGAAAAGACCTCCTTGACCGATCATGGTTCAGGATTTGCCTCAAGAAGCATTCCAGAAATCGATAATGACATCAAAAAGGTTGCGGAGAGTAATAAAGATGATCAAATGGGTAGCTCATCGAACAATGACAAAATGAAATTTGCATATCTCGAATATCCGTTTACTCGACGGTAGAAATCTCCAGGAGAAATTTTCAGTGGCATCGATACTTTGAGATCGATCAAAGATTATGTGGATCGAAACCAATCAAGCGGCATTGGCTCGTATGATCTAGCCATTCCTTATCCTCGAAAAGTCTTCAATGAAGAAGGTATAATATTCAATTATTCGAGATTCTTCGATGACAAAGTGTTTATGAAAAATGCATTTCGAGTTCGGGGTTTAGGGTTTATAAATTATAACATTTTCTCGTTTCGATTGTATGCGATTTGAGCAAAACATTATCGGAATTAGCACTGTTTGAGGCAAGGATTGATAGTTGTTCCACATCAAGTAGGGCGAGTTTGGGTGCGCCTACGTAGACAAATGGTGAAACAAGTGTTGATCCGTCGAACGAGTAACGAAGGATATTTTGGATACATAAAGAGATTGCTCTCTTACATGAATCCTTTTGCCTATCTTGGTGGATCTAGTTCTGAAAGACCCAACATCATGTCACAATCCCGTAAGTTTTTCGAATTAATTACTTTAGCGCTTTAGCGTCAAAGCTTGATTTCATGGTGGTAGGCTATATATCAATATCAATAGCCCTTTCGCCCACGTCCATGCTTTTCGAATTAATTACTTTAGCGCTGAACATGATTAGTTTTATTACTTAATTTGTTGGTGAATGTCTAGTTGTTTGCTCTTATTGGATTTTCAAGAAGAAGATGTTGGCTTTTCTGATTGCTATCTGAATTAGAATGATACATTCACTTTCAGTGTTGGCGATTCTAAAACAAAAATCCTATTGTGGTTTCACTTGTTACATGTGCGCGAAAATGCTAGCTTATTTGTATGTTAATGAATATCGAAGTCCCTCTTGAAAGTTCATGAACCTTATGCAAATACAATGGAGAAATTCTGTTTGCTCTAACTTTAGACTTAATTCTTTATAGGTGCCTGCTTTAGAACATAACAACGTTGTGATAGGAGATAGCCTTCAACGTCACCATGAAACACCTTGGCGAAGCGATAAAGCACTCGAAGCTGATTAGCGATGTGGAGAAGGATCAGTACCAATCTTCTCTCTCAATTTGTAGTGAGGGAGCTCAATGAACAGCAAAAACAATATGCCTCATTTGAAGTTGTTGGATACTTGGCTGAGGAGCTTAGAGATGAGTCTACATACAAAACATTCTGCAAAGACCTTGAAGATGCAAATGTGTTTAGGAATTGGCTCAAAAAATCAAGTCTGCTGTGCAGAAAGAGAGGGACATACTTGAGGCGGTACTAGTTTTCCCTTCAAGGATCGAAGTTATGAGATTGAACAAGCTTGGTTCTTTTAGTATGTCACAGCTTGGGCAATCGAAAAGCCCTTTTTTTTTTCAGCTTTTTAAGAGGAAGAAACAGTCCTCAGCTGCGTTCGCCGATAGTATGTTGAAGCTTGTGAGGACGTTGCCGAAAGTGTTGAAGTACTTGCCTAGTGACAAGGCTCAATATGCAAGGTTGTATATATTGAGTTTGCGCTTTTGGCTATATTGAGTTTGCGCTTTGGCTTGGAGGGTTTCTTGAGAATTTGCGAGAATTTCTTGAAAATGATATTTGATTTTGGAATGGCAAGAATATTTGTTCAAACTTTACATTATTAATTGAATGAAATAATAATATTGCGAGTGGAATGTAGATTTGTATATTTTTAATTGAAAATGGAAATGAAAATTAATTTTGAGCATTTTCAGCTATTATTTTTTTTTAAATTACATTTGATAGGGGTTTGAAACCCCTATGTAATCCTTTGACGATAATATAGAGGTTTCAAACCCCTATGAAATCACTACAATTGATAGGGGTTTGAAACCCCTATGAAAGCCTTTGAAGATATTATAGAGGTTTCAAACCCCTATGAAATAATCAAGCTTTGATAGAGGTTTGAAACCCCTATGAAATAGTCAAGATTTGATAGAGGTTTCAAACCCCTATGAAAGCTTGGAAGATAAGATAACACCTTAAAAGATAACACTTTTCATAGAGGTCAAAAACCTCTATGAAAAGTCTTTCATAGAGGTTCAAAACCTCTATGAAAAGTAGAATTCGTTCTAGTGGCACCAGGTTCAAGGTCAATCTGATGTTGAATATTAAGCAATGGTGGCAGTCCTTCTGATACCTCATCAGGGAAAACATCGCAAAACTCATTCACAATAGGAATTGCAGCTTCAGGAACATCAACATCTCTATCTACCTCCTTTCCCGTCAAGATGTAAACTACCTCAGAATCCTGTAATGCATCTTCAAATCTTGCCAAAGACAAACAAGTCGCTAGATTCTTTAGTAGGCTTGACTTTCTCAGGATCCTTGGCGGGTACTAGCACAATCTTCACTCCCTTGAACATAAGGGTGTACTTATTGGTTCTGCCATCATGCACAACTCCCCTATCAAACTGCCAAGGACGTCCCAGTAACAAGAGGCAAGCATCCATAGTCACAACATCACACCAGACTGAATCCTTGTAGTTAGCACCAATAGAAAAAGTCACCAGCACCTCACCACCCTTCTTCAGCCAAGCTAGCTTGTAGGGCCTGAGGTGTTGTTCAGTTGCAAGGCCCAACTTCTGAACTGCTTCAACTGAGACGATATTCTCGCAACTGCCTGCATCAATCATGAACTTGCACACCTTGCCTAAGATGGTACACTTGGACTGAAAGATGTTATTTCGCAGCCACTCATCATCAGCGATAGCTCTAGGAGTCATATAAGAACACCCCACAATTAAGGCATTACCCACATCTCCAGTCACGATCTCCTCTTTTGTGTTGTCAGAAGTATCAAAGGTTGGTTCTGCAGTGATATTGGCCTCTTCCCCTGCGTCTTCCTCTTCGTTCTCAATAAAGAGAGTTTTCTTCCCTTTACATTCTGACTTCCTGTGACCAACTTCGCCACAATCGAAACATCTAATCCAAATAGTGCTAGGTCTGTTCGTGCGACTAGCAGGGTTAATTGCATTGGTATTACCTCCAGTATCGGTTGTCCCAACACTAACATTACTGGAAGCATTACTCATACCCCGACGCTGTTGTTTCTCCACCAACAATGCTCGCTGGTGCGCTGCAGATAAGGTAGCCGGATCAAACATATTGACGACATCTTGGATCTGCACCCTCACTCCACCAATATACCGCGCCACTAATTGATCGTTAGTTTCCTGCCGTTCATTTCTAGCGATTAACTAATAAAACTCAGTGGTGTAATCATCTACTTACTTTGCCCCTTGTCTCAGATTCTGCAACCTCTGATACATAAGGCGTTGGAAATTGTAAGGCAAGAACTCAGCCCGTAAGTGCTTTTTCATCTTCTCCCACGAGGTGATCTTCACCTTTCCATTCCTATTCCGCATCAACTTCAGTTGTCGCCACCAAGCCATGGCCCTGTTGCGGAATCTAGTCGCAACCAGTTGCACACGCTTGTCTTCGGGCACACCTTTGAATTCTAGGACTTCTTCAACTGACGCCAGCCAGTCTAAGAACTCTTCTGGTTGAAGGGTGCCATGGAATTCCGGACCTCCGTCTTCATCCCGCACTCCTATCGCCTGCGATCATCCTCAACTGCACGCGGCCTGTAGCGCCTCTTCGGTGCCTCAACATACTCATCATCCCCTTCGATAGAAGAATCTCTTATTGGTTCATCACCAACAAATTCCCTTCGATGGTTACGGATACGATCCATATTCCGACCCAACAACCGATCGATTCTGGCAGTTAATTGTTCCACCACCGCGTCCATGCGTTGGTCAATTATTTGGCCAATTTGTCGATTCAGATTGTCATGGTCATACGCCTCCTCGATACGCTTCTGGTTCCTCTTCGGCGGCATGATTTCTCCAATCACGCGCCGAGTGCTCGATACCAACTGACGCAGCGGAGATCGTCTAAACCAGTTGAACGAATCCACGAACAACTCGATCTAGGTCAGAACTTAAGCCAAAGTACAAAAATTCTTTTATTTCAACCAAAAAACTACGACTGCGAGTCATATCTTTTCCTATTTTTCCAAGAATTTGCAACTAATTCTTGGACTTCATCATTATCCTATCAAGAATTTGCAAACTAATTATTAGGCTTCATTATCCTATCAAGAATTTGCAAGCTAATTCTTGGACTTCATCAGAAACCTATGTAACATCCTCTACTAGATGGTGATTAATACCCTAGCAAATAGGTTGAAGAAGGTATTGCCTAGACTAATATCTAAAACACATGGAGCTTTTATCTCAAGTAGATAAATAGCGGATAACATTATTATGGCATTTGAAATGGTCCATTTATTTCATATTGGAAATAAAGGCTGGAAAGAACACCTAGCTCTAAAATTGGACATGAGCAAGCATATGATAGAGTGGAATGGAAATTCATCGAGGCAGTAATGAATGAGATAAGGTTCCCTATAAATGGCTTCAACTGATTAAAAATTGCATATCTACAACTAGATTTGGCTTTTGTGTGAATGGATTAGTGTTAGGGAGCTTAGCATATGAGAGAGGACTTAGGTAGGGGTGTTCACTACCACCTTATCTATTTCTGCTTTGTGCAGAAGCTTTCTTAGGGTTAGTTACACATGCAGATGAGAAGAAAACCATTTAGGGGATGCAAAGCTTAAGGATGGGGCCAAGGATTAACCATATGTTCTTCATTAATGATAGTCTAATTTTTTATAGTGCCAAATAAGCGGTGGGGAAAAAGTTTAAGAAAATCATTGAAATCTATGAGCACGCTTTAGGGCAAAAAGAGAATTTTGATAAATCAACAATCACTTACAGTGAAAATGTCCTTATATCCACAAGGAAAATGATAAAAGAACACCTAGAGATCAGAGTAGCCATCTCTCATGAATAATACTTGGACATGGCTACAGTTGTGGGGCGCAACAAAAGACAGACATTTACATATATCAGGGAGAATCTCTAAAAGAAAGTATAAGATTTGAAGATAAAACTATTTTCGACAGGGGGATAGAGGTGCTTATTAAGGTCGTCTTATAATAAATCCCAAACTATGTAATGAGTCCTTCAAGCTACCGGGGAAACTTCATCAGAAGATTAATTCCACTTTGAGCAAGTTCTAGTTGAGAGAAAATAATGACAAAAGGAAAACATCGTATATGAGTTAGCAAAAGATGTGCAGATGAAAACAAGATGGGGGCCTAGGGTTTAGAGACACGTCATATTTCTACCAAGCTTTGGTGGCTAAACAAGCATGGACGATAATTAGATACTTGAATAGCCAAGCAAGTAAAAGGGAAATACTTTCCGAATAATGAGTTTTTACACTCAGAGGTTAAAGACCCAGACTATCATATATCTAAAAAAGTATTGTTTGGGGAAGGGAGTTGCTAACTAAAAGCCTAGTATGGCGAATAGGAGATGGGGAGCATGTAAAGGTGTTTGGCACTAACTGGGTGTCTTGACGGACTTCCTACCGAATTATAACCCCCCAAACGACCTGACACGATTAATGCAGGTAAGTAACCTAATCACGGGGGACAATAATGGGAAAAAGTAAAGCTTAAGCACTTTTTATAGATTGAGGATTCAACAGTTGTAACCTCTATTCCATTAAGCTTCCAACCAAAAAAGGATGCCCTTAATTAGTCCCAAAGAAACATGGGAACAACTCATTACGTAATGGGTATAAAGTATTAAAAAGAGAAGTAAATGCTAATGAATAAGCTAGTACCTCCCACCCACGTCTTTAGTGGAATAAATTATGGAACCTAAGAATGCCAGCGAAGGTGAAAATTTTATTGTGGGGAGCTTTCCATAACGCCTTACTCTATCAGACGAATCTCACGATGTGTGGAGTCTCAAAGAGCCCTTGGTGCCGAATCTGCAAGGTAAAGCCAGAGACAGTTAATCCCATATTCTTCGACCGCCCAGATGTGAAAATATTCTAGAGGGAATTAGATACTTAGGGCCAAATTGAGGACGACATGCGCACCTTTTTAGCAACTACATCATCAACCTCTTCCATTCCCCCATAGTAATCTACTAAATATCTTGTGCATTACATGGTGGCATATATGAAGATGTAGGAAAGAAATGAGCTATGATCCTGAGAAGGCACCTGTCAAACTGGATTAGAGCTTGGTGGCAGGCTGGCTCCATGAGTTTCAAGTCCACAACTCCTTAGAACCTAAACACCTGAAAAATGGTAGGCCGAGGATACCTTCTTCCCTCCCAAATGGACCCCTCCAAAGCTACAACAGCTGAAAGTTAATGTTGATGCCTCAGTGTTAAAGGGATCTTCCCTTATAGGCCTTGGTGGAATGATTCGTGATCACGATGGAGTCATCCACGAAACTTTTGCCCGATTAGTTGAGGGTAAGATTCTAGCTATTAGGGAAGGCTTGGTTGTAGTAGAAAAATTGGGTTTATCGCCCTCGATTATTGAGTAAGACTCGAGAACGGCTATCTTGAACTTACCGAACCACTAAGTTGACAGCTTCACTAGTACTATACTTAAAGATATACATAAATTTCGGGAAGAAATTTACTTAAATTTCACGGTACTAGGATTTGTTTTACTTATATTTAGGGACTAAATTTTCATTAGTTTGGAAGAATTGTAACGACCTATTTTACTAACGTTGTTATTTATTTCGAGATTTCAGAATAAAACGCCAGCTCAGATCCATTTGGACGCTGTGAGTAGGCTAGGACACACATCGACCTAAGTACACTATCCATTTATCTATTGATTTACTTATTTACAATGCATATTTATGAATTTATTTGATAATACATCACATATGTGTATTTGTATCGTTATATCTTGCAAGATTGTGTGACGTGTATTCACTTTGTAAAGCGTGTCAACGCGGGTGTCGGGTAGGCGAACTACAGGTACACAAGAAAAATCAACTAGTTCACTTTAAGATGACTAATTGATCAAGTAAAATATGTAATATAACCATACGTTAAGTCATTTAATTTGAAACAATAGGCTATGGAGTGCCTCGGGATGCGTGTCAAGACGCGAAGCACCGGGTGGCAGGTAGTCGAGGGTTGGTGGGACCACAAATTTGTAAGACTTGATGAATAAAAACACTAACCATATGATTGAATATGCCTAAATAGATTTAGTTAAATCAAATAAATAAAAGCCTATAGTTTGATTAATTTAATGTGGACCCTAGATGTGTATCTAGATGATCCTACTTAAGTAAAACTAGGATAGATGGAGTCATATAATTGTGTCAACAAGGTGTGCGAAACTTGATTTGGAGCCAAAAGATTGTCCTCGAGATGCGCTAGCACACTTGATCATAACCAAACATATAAATATCATATGAGTGGGATTTCCTCATAGCCATTGACAATAAATACATGCAAATCTGAAAAACCAAAGGAGAGGAGATTGGTTTTGGGATGGAATTCAGCATTTGAAGTTCAAATTAGAAATCAAACACAAGGTAATCATCCTCTTCACCTCATACACATGAAAATAGGCTCAATTTGGACTGTTTGATGTTAATTCGAATTTGATGATAGATCACTATTCTTAGATGAATTCTTGATGAATCACAAGTATAAGTAACATTTCCATTGAGGATTATAAACTGGTTTTAAAGGAATTTGGGTTTTAGTGAATTTGAGAAAAACTAGTGAATGTATAAATTTGATGGTCTTGATCCAATTATTTTTGTTTCTATTGTTGTAAATGATGTTTTGGAGTCCCCATTAAGTTAAGAATGAGTTTACAAGGTTAGGTTAGCTAATTAGGGTATTTGAGATATAATCTCAAGAATTATGTCACGTAGAGCAGATAGTGCAGTAACCAGACTGGCTAGCGTGCTATCCTATCTGGGTGCTTAATTGTTTTCAAAATGAAGAACAATAGTGCACTAGACATGTTCCCTAGCACACTAATCGCACCTAGAGTGCTAAGCAAACCCATTAGTGTGTTAATGACAGATGAAAACTAAAATAAAGGATTGTTTTTGGTGATTTTCGACTTAATACATATTCAAACACTTGTAACAAACTTAAACTTATAAATTGGACTTCATGGACTTAGGGAACCGTAGCACGATATCGAGGAGCTAGTCGGGTTGGATTCGGGAGTCTGGGGAAGTCAGAGAGCATTTTGAGGTTTGTAAAACCTAACTAAAAAACTCTGAGTATTTGATTCTTTTTTGACTTCCATATTTATTGTTCATGCTTGTTTCCATTACTCTATTTAATTAGTTGGACGTGGGTTGAGTTTACTTCCCCGAATTTCCTCGTTGTATATTCATGATGCACTAGATTGTAGCACGTGTGACCTGACCCTCGATAAATGTCAACTAGAGCTTGCTTCTTGTGCACGTATTGGCGACTTAGCGAATTTGGCCAGCACTGCAAGGGACTAGGTGAAAGAGTATTAGGGGCACCTAATAAAGGGATCCTGAGACCTGAACTATAATCTACTCCATCTGGGACGAGCACACACACTTTGTTAGCATATATTCTATTTATTCATGTGATGAGCCAATTACAGTTGCTTGTCTTTTACATTATGCATGTCTATTTAAAAATATTTATTGAATTTTCCTTTACTTTATCATGTGAATGCTCAGAGGAGCTCCTTGGGATTTTATTCACTCGACTCGTCATCTGTCTTTTGTGATGTCGAGTGTAGATCCTAGTGCCAATAGGAGCATGGGGATCTTAGGCGATTACATCTGATTTCCCGCTATCAAAGACCAACTAGTACATGTTTATTTTGATATTTTGTTCCATTTTAGGTATAGGGAGACTGGAATGACACTTTACATGTACATATATACTGTTATATTGTATTATCACCTATATATAAAGTATTTTTTTAGGTTTTCCAAGAAGGACATGCTTATATGGATTATATTATATTATGATGAACTTTATCCTTTACTTGCTTAAATTAAGACTTACACTGATTTATTGTTAACTTGTAAGACGCAAAACACTAGCACGACTAAGATTTGAATAAGCTACAGACGGTTGAATCTAAGGAATTTATAGACTTAAGGAAATAATTTAAGAAAAATGTGAACAACCAATTAACTAAACTAATAAAACATACGTGGACATAAATAACAAGACATGAGATAGAAGGGCAAGTGCCAAACACATGTAGTTGGGCTCGTCAGGCTAGGAGCGTACGACACGACGACACCTCAGGGCAGCCTTGGGTGCGGGACCGCCACAATTGGTATCAGATCCAAAGTTCTAAAAACTTAGGAAACTTCAAACGAAAGAGCATAAAATTTAATAAACAAACTTTCGATATGGAAAACGAATAATATTGCCTTAAAACCTTAGTTGGGAAATTAAGTAAGGTAGGTAGAGTTAGGGTTTATATATGTGTTATATATAATATACGTATATATACCAAGGATGATCTTGTGCGTGCTTCTTGATGAAGGTCATGGATGGATAGTCGACTATTTTTTAGGAGGCTGGATAGACTAGCGATGTTGCTCTGGACTCCCCTATCATAGCGAGTGTGGAGGAACGATTCGTTGCCTAGGAGACTTAAATGGCCGAGGTACTCTGACTATTGCGGGATTAGGCGCCGCACTTACTGCACTCACTAGAGCTATGTCTACAATAGCCCGAAACTTAGTGGTCGTCACAACACTCGCAGGGATAGCCGTCCCTCGGTTGTTCCACGGACATCGATTGATGGAGTAGCTACGGAGACATGGACATAGGGAGCTATACCAGTTGTCATTCCATTGGAGACATCGACTCCTACGCCTCTACCCGTGACTAAATAGCAGTTGACTACTACTACTATTTTTGATACATCAAGGTTCGTTTTGGCCTTAAAGGCGAAGCTTTTGAGAGAGTTTATGAAGTTTGAGCCAAGTTTTTTACTAAGGTGGTGACCCTGAAGCAGCAGGGAAATGGATAATTTCCCATCAGCGGTTCCATAAAATGATGAGGAACGATGACAGTGTGTAGGCATGCCTATTGGGAGCATGTTTGAGAGGTCACGCAGAAGTCTGGTAGACCACATATAAGGATATACACCAGGAGCCGAAAACATGGGCAGAGTTCAGAGAGCTATTTTATGATCAGTATATGCCTACGAGGTGAGGTTCAGGTTGAGAGAGGAGTTTATGGCCTTGAGATAGGGTAAGTGCACTCTAATGTAGTCCATGGAGCGTTTCAATATTTGTTGCAGTTTTCGATGTACGTGACAGGGATAGAGTGACTACAAATATATTAATTCACTAGAGGAGTAGATAAGAGGATTGTTGCGATAGTGGTGTCATCTAGGGCTCCCAATCTGCAAGATATTTAAGACAAAGCATTCGCACATTAGACCTTTCTAATCCAGAGAGAGGGTAAGCATATTATTGGATTGAGGCATACACTAGACATAGTTCTCGGTCGGATCAAAGGCCGAAGAGACAAGGGGATCATCTAGATAGGGGCTAGATGGGTTATAGACGGGACAGGGACCACAGTGATTATCATCGAGATAGTTAGTTTTAGTATGAGGATAGACATCAGGTTCACGCTTATGACACCAACACAGACTGAATAGCATAGGCATCAGCCATAGCAGTACCATCAGGATAAAGATCATAAAGGAAAAGTAGTGGTCAAAGAGATCGGGGTCAGGGTCAGAGATCTGGAGATGGACATGCTGAGAATCATGAGAGATGTAGTTGTTAGAGGTGTGTTTGGAAGGGACATTCGAGGCCAGACTGCAGAGCACCACCATCATTGCGACGAGAGCCACATCAAGCCAGAGAGATGGCCCAAGTAGTAGCAAGCTAGACGACGGAACGTCCAGACAGCTCGTCAAGGGTATGTTACATATTCATGGTAGACCTATGCATATTATGTTTAATTATGGTATTACTTTATCATTTATTGCTGAATGGATTGTTGAAGAGTTAGGGTTGGTTGCACATACACTAAACATACAGCTTGTTCTCACTACGATAATTGGGGACAAGATATACCCTAATTAGATATGTAGAGACTTGATGATAGAGGTTGAGGGACATTAGTTACTGGCGGATCTTCTAGTGTTAGAGTACCTATAGTTTGATGTTCTTCTCGAGATGGATTGGTTATCGCCTTATCATGTATGGATATATTGTTTTAGTAAGAGACTATAGTTTTACATTCCTGGGATACATGAGTTTCCATTAGTTGGATCCATGATAGATTTAACTATCATTAAAGGTTGACTAGCTACAACACATGAGATTGAGGCATTTGCGGGAAAGTTGAGCCGGAGGTTAGGACCAATGTCAGGGTTGAGGATGTTCCGGTAATTAGAGACTTAATCGACGTATTTCCAGATGATTTACTGGGATTGCCACCACCATGAACAATTGAGTTTAACATTAAGATGATACTAGGGACTCACTCGATCGCTAGCAGACCTTACATGATTTCACCATTTAAGCAAGAGGAAGTTAGGAGAGAGCTGGATGTTTTCTTGGAGAAGGGTTTCATTTACCCTAGTATGCCATCTTGGGGAGTTGCAGTGTTATTCGTGAAGAAGAAGGATGGTTTGATGAGAAAATGCATAGACTATAGAAAGCTGAATCAGCTGAGATTTAGGAACCGCTATCCACTTTCCAAGATAGACTATCTATTCGACCAGTTAGTAGGCACCGGGTTCTTCTTGAAGAATGATATTCGCTCAAGTTATCATCAATCGAGGATTCGAGAACAGAACATCAAGAAGACCTCCTTCAACACGAGATATATGTTGTTCGAGTTTACAGTTATGTTGTTCGGGCTGACAGATGCCCTAGCAATCTTCATGGATTCGATGCATAGGGTATTGAGACCATATTTGGACAAATTCTTCATAGTCTTCATAGTCTTCATCGACGATATCTTGATCTACAGCAGGACTCGTGAGGAGTACGAGAGACATCTCAGGGTAGTCTTGACGGCACTAAGAGAGCATAGGTTGTATGCCAAGTTCAGCAAATGTTACTTCTGGCTGAGTGCAGTGAGATTTCTAGGACATTTCATTAGCAATCAAGGTATCTCTATAGATTCAGAGAAGATTCGAGCTATCATTGACTAGAGGACGCATAAGTCTGTTGCCTTTATTAGAAGTTTTATGGGTCTGGTAAGATACTACCATCAATTCATATAAGAGTTTTCTTCGATTGTAGTGCGATAATGAGATTGGATAAGAAAGATGTTAGATTTGATTAGTCAAAGGAGTGTGAGCATGCTTTCTGAAAGCTGAAGAGGAGATTGACTGCCATACTGGTGTTGACATTGCCAAAGTCGAGCAAAAGTTTGTTGGTTTACATGGATACATCAGGCATTGGTCTTGGATGTGTATTGGTACAGTATGGCAGACTAGTCATTTACCTTTATAGAAGGTTGTGACCTCTAAGAGGGCAATTACCCAGTGCACGACTTGGAGCTTGCAATAGTCATCTTCACATTTAAGGCTTGGAGGCATTATCTATTTGGAGAAAAGTTCACTTTGTACACCGATCACCAAAGTTTTCGCTATATCTTTACTCAAAAAGACCAGAACATGCGTAAGAAGAGATGGCTTGAGCTATTGAAGGACTACGACTTCACTATTGAGTATCACTCAGGGAAAGCAAATGTCATAGCTGATGCATTAGTAAGAACGAGATTAATAGTCAGACAATTTTGCAACATATAACACACGAGTATGGCTTACTACAAGCGACATCAGTGATGTGCATGACAAAGGTATTTACTACAGCTAAGCTGCAAATTCTTTATCAGATGAGAGTTCGGACTGTATTGATTGAGAGGGTTGCCAAGTGTCAAAGGGCTGATGGGCTCTACGAGTGGTTTGGTGGTCTGGTTTGAGATTCGGAGTATAATGATTGGGCAGAGTCAATGGATCCGTGTTTGAGACACCGAGGGAGGTCATGGATACTTGGGAACTAAGAGCTACTGGATGCGATTCTTAAGGATGCACACAGGTCGCGCTACACAATTCATCATGGTCGGACTAAGATGTATTAGGACTTGAGGCGATTATCCTGGTGGCCAAGGATAAAGGCTGATGTGGGAGCATATGTAAGGAGTTGTCATATATGCCAGTAGGTGAAAAGGCAGAGCACAAGATACCTGGTGGACTACTACAACCGCTACCCATTCCACAGTGTAGAGCACATCAATATGGATTTTGTCAATGAACTACCGTAGACATTGAGGCGACATGATGCCGTTTCGGTTGTGATTGACAGACTAAAGAAATTGGCTTAGTTTATTCCTATTTTGATGAGATACACATTCCAACAACTGAGCATATTGTTTGAGCAAGAGATTATTAGATTGCATGGGGTGTTAATCTTTATTATATCGGATAAAGATCCCAAGTCGACTTTGAGATTTTGGGAGGCTATGTAGGAGGACTTTGACACCAGGTTGCAATTTAGTATGGCTTAGCATCTTCAGAAAGACGGACAATCAAAGAGATTAATACAAATTATAGATGATATACTAAGGGCTTGTATATAGCAGTTTAGGGGTTTGTAGGAGGATTATCTACCTCTTTGTTAGTTTTCATATAATAATAACAATCAGGCGAGTATCAGTATGCCATCATTTAAGGCATTGTATAGGAGGTCCTATAGATCACCTGCGTGTTAGGCAAAGCCAAAAGATACAATGACAATTGGGTGAGAGATAATTGTCGTTCACAAAGAGAAAATTAGACAGATTCGGTAAAGACTATGAACCGTACATGATAAACACAAGAAATATACGGATAAGTATCATGAGGTTCTAGATATGAGGATGGTGACATGGTATATCTAGAGGCTTCCCCTTGAAAAGGAAAACAAAAACTTGGGATTAATGGGAAATTGATGCTAAGATTTATGGGACCGTTCAGAGTCGCAACACGAGTTGACATTGTTGCATACAATTAGAGTTACCTGCTGAGTTAGCTAGCGTCCATCTGACATTTCATATCTTTATGTTGAGACTGGCTAGGTCAGGTCGAGATCGATAGTTGACTTGAGACAGATTGAGGTTCAACTTAACTCAACTTACAAAGAGTGGTTGATAACAAACCTTGACCGCAGGGTTTAGGTTCTTAGGAGCATGGATTTCTCTAAGGTTCTAGTTCATTGGTAGTATTATGGGATAGAGGGACTCACATGGGTGAGTTGACTATGTGAGAGCGATACCCTCAGCTATTTCATGGTACGAAGATTAGTTTTAATTAAATCTTGGGACAAAATTTTGTTTAGTTAGGAAGAATTGTAACGACCCATTTTATTAACGTCATTATTTATTTTGGAATTTCATATTGGTACTCCATCTCAGATCCACGTGGACATCGTGGGTAGGCTAAAACACACATCGATCGAGGTATGCTCTCTATTTGTCTATTCATTTGCTTATTTGCGATGCATATTTATGAATTTATTTGATAATAAATCGCATCTGTATATTTGTATGGTTATCTCGTGCGAGATTGTGTCACGGGTATCTACTTCATAATGCGTGTCAATATGGGTATCGGGTAAGCAAACTAAGGGTACACTCGACTAGTTCACATTTAGATAACGAATTGATCAAGTAAAATAAGTAATATAACCATAGGCTAAGTTGATTAATTTGGAAAATAGGATATGGAGTGCCTCGGGATGCGTGTCCAGATGCGAGGCCCCGGGTGCCGGGTAGTCGAGGGTTGGTGAGACCATAAATTTGTAAAACTTGGTGAATAAAACACTAACCATATGATTGAATGTGCCTAAATAGATTTAGTTAAATCAAATAAATAAATGCCTATAGTTTGGTTAATTTAAAATGGACCCTAGATGTGAATGTAGATGATCCTAGTTAGAGTTAATAATTATGTCAACAAGGTGTGGACAACTTGATTTGAGCCATGAAATTGTCCTCAAGATACGCATAACACACTTGATCATAACCAAACATATAAATATCATATGAGTGTGATTTCCTCATCTCTCGCCAATAATAAATATATGCAAATCTGGAAGATCAGAGGAGATGAGATTGATTTTGGGCTGGAATTCAACATTAGAAGTTCAAATTAGAATATTAAACACAAGGTAGTCATCTTCTTCACCTCATACACATGAAAAAAAGCTCAATTTGGAGTGTTTGATGTTAATTCGAGTTTGATGAATGGATTCTATTTTCAGATGAGTTACATGTATAAGTAACATTTCCATTGAGGATTATAAACTTATTTTAAAGGAGTTTTGGTTTTGGTGAATTTGGGAAAAACTAGTGAATATATGAATTCGATGATTTTGATCCAATTTATTGTTGTTTCTGTTGTTGTGAATGATGTTTTGGAGTCCCTATTAAGTAGAGAATGAGTTTACAGTGTTAAGTTAGCTAATTAAGGTGTTAGGGACATAATTCTCAAATTGAGGATTTTGTCACCCAACACAGGTAGCTCTCTAACCAGACTAGCTAGCTCACTATGCAGTCTGAGTGCTCAACGATTTTTCAAAACGAAGAATAATAGCGTGCTAGACAGGTTCCCTAGAGCACTAATCATATCTAGCACGCTAGGCAGACCATTTAGTACGTTAATGATTGATGAAAATTGAAATTAGGGATTGTTTTTGGTGATTTTCAACTTAACACATGTTCAAACACTTGTAACCAACTTAAACTTATAAAACTTAACTTTAGGGACTTAGAGAACAGTAGCTCGATATCGGGGAGCTAGTCTGGTCGGATTCGGGAGTCCGGGGAAGTCGAAGAACGTTTTGAGGTTTGTAAAGCCCTATTAAAAACTTTGAGTATTTGATTCTATTTTAACTTCCATATTTATCGTTCATGCTTGTTTCTATTACTATATTTGGTTTGTTGGATGTAGGATGAGTTTACTCCCACGAGTTTCCTTGTTGTGTGTTCATGAAGCGCTAGATTGTAGCACGTGTGACCCGACCCTCGGTGAATGGCAACCCGAGCTTGCTTCTTGTGCACATGTCAGTGGCTCATCGGATTTGGCCAGCTCCACGAGGGACCAAGTGAAAAAGTATTGGGGGCGGCCAACGAAAGGATCCTGGGACCCTAAGTACAATCTAGTCCATCTAAAACAAGTACACATACTTTGTTAGCTTATGTGTTATTTCTTTATGCGATGAGCCAATTACAGTTGCTTATCTTTTATATTCCGCATGTCTATTTAACAATATTTACTGAATTTTCTTTACTTTATCATGCTAATGCTTAGAGGAATTCTTTGAGATTTTATTCATTGGAATCGTCATCTTTCTTTTATGATGTCGAGTTCTCTTCGCAATCTCGGTCGGAGTCGGCCGATACCTCTTTTCAGGTCTCGGCCCTATGCGGTCGAACCCCACAAGTGACAATTCTTCATTTCTAAGACACGAAATGACCTTATCTAACTTTGTTCAACAAAAAAACACTCCTATGACACTTGACGACCTAGCACAAGTGTTTTAAAATGACTAAAATCGAGAAATGAAGAGGATTGAGGGGTGTTTGGATGAGTGTAGGAGATTGGGGGTAAACATTTGTTAAGGGTGAGGGGTAGTTTCCAAATAATTTACAAAAAATGGGGTAAAAGCAGTATAAAAATTCAAAAAATGGGATACAATGAAGTAATGAGATAAAGAGAGCAAAAGTTGGGGTTTGAATAGCCGCTGCCTAGACTTATTGCCATACTCTTGTGTGAAAGGTATCAAGAGAAACGTCTCCTAATATAATTAGAGAGAAATAGTAAAAGAAAAAACTTTTCTATTTTTTTTTTTAAAAAAACATTTCACTTTTCATAAAAAGGATTAATGAGGGAAGACCTTGGAATGTGCCACGTGGCACATCGAGAGGGTTGAAAATTTCTGTGTGGCAACCCCAAGGCCTTGCCTTAATAGATATATAAATAGTACGTCTTCTTTGATTACTTGTTAGTTTTTTATTTATTTCTTATATATAGTTGTTAATGTAAATGAAATGGATTAACATCTTAATTAATTAGTATTTCTCGCACTAATAGTGCGGGCTTTAAATTTATAAAAAGGTGTCATATATATGGAACTTGATTCAGTAGAAACAATTGGCCTAATAGTTGTTTGCAAATCCATTATAGGAAATTAGGATTTTTCTCAACCTCTGATAGAGGACATAAAGAGCTGGAGTTGCAAGTCTGCAATGGATTTAGGAGGCACATATAGAGCATCTCTAATAGTAAATGTGGATTGTGGGCGTGGTTCTTTGCCACGTCATTAACATGAAGATGATGCCATCATATATGGCTCAAATAGACAGTGGACTTTATAATTGATCTACAATGGTAGATGCAGATTGAACGTCAATTGATGAGGTGGCATTTCTTTTAATAATTTTGTTAATTAAAATGTGAAAATAAAAATCTAAACAAAATAAGTAATAAATATATTGGTCTTATGTGGATGTCAATTTGAATGTCTAGAGTTCAATCCGAAATTGACAGTGTCAATTTTTTTATGCCACATCGGCATGACATTATAAATACACATTCCTATTAGAGATTTTATTTTCATCTCAATGTCAATTTAATCCTAAGTGGCGCATATTGACATTCAATGAACATTTCATTGGAGATGCTCTTAGAGACAAAAAGCTTGTGCATGTCACTGGCCAAAACAAGCTTTAATTTCCATAATGAAACAACTTTTAAAGTATTAAATGTTAATTCCGCCTAATAGTGTTGTGCATTACTAGCTAGTAGATATGATAGGATGCATATCCAAATGTAGTTCTTGTTGAGGACCTTGTTCCTTCCAAAAAAAATCAATTATTACATCAAAATTTAACATTCATATAATTTGAGCACCCAAAAGAATTTGGAGATCACATATATTAAGATAATTAATAGCTTCTGGGGTCCAAAAATAAAACAAGAGAAGAGAAACAAGCTTGTGAATAATCGTTTTTCTTATTCAAATTAGTTCATTGTTACACATACACACACACTTATATATAATTATACGATGTGTATTTTGCAGTTTGTTACAAGAGAAAATCACAAATAAACAATGATTTGAAATTTAAATAGACCAAGTTATGTAACATCCTTATTTGTAGAAGAATTACCTATGTAATCACTAACAAGCCCCTGCATGCAAGACTGTGCTCCTATTGGCGACACCGATCTCGGATCACAATTAAGTCGATCTTGGATCGTAATCGAGTGAACGGAATAGTGGATAAGGGTTTGGTTAAGCCATTCGCAAGCTACGCTCTTTGGATGAGATATGACAAACCTTAAATGAACCACTTGCCACGTGGTCACGGACAAAATGATAATCAATAGCAATGTGCTTCATGCGAGAGTGAAAAACAAGATAAGCTGAAAGATATGTAGCTCTAATGTTATCATAAAAATAGTTGGTGATGAATCATAAGAAACATGTATTTCACCGAGTAAATTCTTTATCCAAAGAATTTCTGCGGCACAAGAAGCTAATGCACAATATTCGACCTCAATAGATGAGCTGGCCATATAATTTTGTTTCTTGGAATACCAAGAAATTAAATTTCCACTAGATAAACCACATATGCAAATGTTGAAATTATGTCATCACGATTGCCCGCCCTATTCACGTATATGAAGGCGGCGAGACTAAGATGTTGACAACGTTTCAAAAAGAGAACATGATGAAAAGTGTGCTTCAGGTAGCGAATGAGTCGTTGCATTGTCGTCCAATGACTCATTGTAGGAGAATGCATGAATCGAGCCAATTTGTTAGCATCATAATAAATATTAGGACTTGTCAAGCATAAGTATTGAAGAGCACCAATAACTTGATGAAATTGCGTAGCATCTGGCAAAGGAGAGCCATCATTTAGCTTGAGAGGTGAAAAGATGACATAGGAGTTTCATGCATGCCTGTTTTATTGGGAAGATCTGTGATATACTTGTGTTGAGTAAGCAAAAGACCAAGAAAAGCCACTACACCAAGAAAAACATGAAGATCCTCCAAGTCTTTGATCAAAAATCTATCATCTAAGGCTTTTAAGAATTTAGTTAGTGAATTATTATTTTCCAAATGACAAGTAGATCATTAACACACACCAAAGAATAAATTAGAATAAAACCCTTATGATAAATAAACATAGAAGAATCATTATGTAAGCCATGAACCCATAATGTAACAAATTTTTTTTTGAACTCTATATTCTAAGCTCATTGTGCTTGCTAAAAATTATAGATTGCCTTTCGAAGCTTGCAAATGAAAGTTAGATGAGATGAATCAACAAATGCTTGTAGTTGTTCCATGTAAACATCTTTTGTGAGACTGCCTTGAAAAAAATCATTGTTGACACCACGGGAGAGCCAAAGACAAAATAAGTCGAATTGTAGTCGACTTTACAACTTGATTGGATGTGTCATTGAGTTAATGCTAGGTCGTTGATGAAAACCTTTAGCAACTAGAAGAGCCTTATATCTGGATATCGAACCATCATAACTTTTATTTATATAAAACACCCATTTGTAGCCAACAACATTATGAGAAGAGGATGTTGGAACAAGCTCCCATGTTCCATTACGTATAAGTACATTGAATTCTTCGAACATTGCTTGACGTTGTTCAACATGTTTAACAGCTTTTGAAACACCGGTAGATTCAACTGATTCATAAACAAGATGTTTGGTGGTGGTAAGATTGAGACTCTTAGGCTTGAAAATGTTTTTTTGGAATGAGTAATCATCGGGTGAGTTGAGAAAGTCAAAGCCGATAGATTAAGAGCCGATGGTTGAGAAGAAGAAAGTAAGGATAAGGAGGTAGAGCTCGATGCGATTGTGGAGCTCATCGTGATCTCTTGAGTGGGGCGCTTGCAAGTAATGTGGTAGGACGGATGCATTATGTGACTGTATCAGTTTTACTACAGGATATGGTGAGATCGCATACATGAGACGATGTGGATAGATCGGGATCATGAGAGGATATTGTGTGATTGGATATAGGTAGGACAAGTGAATATGGAGGCCAGGTGCAAGGTAGAGAAATAGGAAAAGTTGTTGAGTCATAGTAGGATGAGGAGTTTGGAAACATGTGCTCAACAAACTTCACATGCCTTGACACTTATACCTTTTTTGCTTAAATTTCAAAACAAAGATAAGTACTTTGAATTTTGAGTAACTAAGAAATATGCAAGGAGATGAGGTTTGTTCCAATTTTGTAGATGCACATGGTTTAAGCAATGAGTAACACAAACACCCAAAAACACGTAATTTGTTGAAGTTTGGCGATTGACCAAATAGACATTCATTAGGAGTGCAAAAATTGAGGAGTTGAGTGAGTCATCGATTTATTAAGTAAACTATAACACTGAAGGCATAACTCCAAAATTAAATAAGGAGGTTAGCATTGTGAAAAAGAGTAAGACCGATCCGAACAATATGCTTATGCATATTTCAGAAGCATAGTTGTGTTGCGGAGTATATGGAGGGGTTTTAAGTTGTTGTATGCCTTTAGAACTCAAATTTTTTTGAAGAGTAGTGTCCTCTCCACCTCCATCAGAATAAATTGTAAGAATTGGTCGATTGAAAAACTTTTCAACAAGAGATTTAAATTGGTGAAATACCAAATACACATCAAATTTTAATCGCAAAGGATACAACCATACATATTTAGTGATATGATCAACAAAAATAACATAATGATTGAATCATCAATCGACAATGTAGATGATGGACCTTACACATTAGAGTAGATTAAATTTAAAGGACCAGAACTGGTAAGGGTAGATTCACCAAATGGTAGACGTTGGTTTTTATTACAATTACATGCATTGCAGTAAAAACTTGAAGACAATGAAGGGGAAAATGACATGAAATGAAATTGAGCTATAGACATCATTATTTGAGAGAAGATGACCTAGCTGACCATGTCAGGTAGCTGGAGAAGCAAAATTGGAATGAATGGTAGACATGATGGTAGGACCATGTGGAGATACATCCCTTACAATATACCACTCATACAGATCATCTCAGTTCTTATCGCAGAGTAGTTAAGCTCCGTAGTCAATCCATAACAACAAAATAAAAATGAAAAAAACTCAATAGATGTGCTGTTAGAATGACAAAATTGAGAGAGAGAAAAGATTATTTTTAACTGAAAGAGCACATAACACATTAGATAAATGAAAAGTAGGTGAAAGATGCACAAAGCCTATGTGAGTATTTTGTAAACTTGTACCATCACAAATTTGAATGACATCTAGGTCTTCATATTATTGAGGAAGTGAACGATTAGCTTATTAATTGAGATATGACATGGTTATCAGTAACACCTAAATCAATAATCTAAGGAGTTGAAGTAGTAGATGTAAGTTGTACATTATTTACAATTGACTTTGAGGAGTGAAGATGAGGAAACAACTTAAAACATCGATGGGCATTGTGACCACGCTTCTTGTGAAATCAATGTATGGCTGAAGAACTTGAACCCACAAAAAGCGAGTCAGAGGATGACATGGATGAAGGCGACGTCAAAAGGAGTGCAGCAGCAGTTGACAACTTGATTTTTCGACCCTGATAAGGCATGTGTTTAGTGAAGTGAACAGTGGGAAATGTAACCTCAAATTGGTGTTTGTCTTGATGAAGTAGGAAAGTTTCATGATCTACAATGTTATCAAATAACTCTTCAAATGAAATAATCGAATCACGACCACGAAGAGAAGTGACAATTCTTTATACGTGGGTCCACGACAATGAGTAGTATAAATAAGCGAATCAATAACACTGGGTGGTGCACGTAAAGTAGTGACAGAGAGCCATCCCCTAGTCATAAATGAAAACTTATCTTTAAGATGAATGATATGAGTCGTGAATCGTTTGGCAAATAACCGAGAGAGCCGATCGATGCCATGCTTTTTGACTCGGTTGCAAAACTTGATAAAAGAGGCAAAATTGATTCATTAAGAGAAGAAATGATGGCGTGTAGCAACAAATAATTATGGTGACACCAAAAGTGATAGTTGAGATTTCTTAGATTCTTAACTAGCCACCATGATAGTAGGCAAAAGGCATGTAAAGGAACCATCAAGGTACCTAAGTAAATTCAAGCCAAAGAAGAGAGAATGGAATTATACTTTCCATGATAAGTAAGCTTCAACGATAATTGTGCAGCATTGATGGCAATTAGAGATTTAGTGGTACTCGAGGTTGTTAAGGCATGTGTCCTAGGTCGACTGAGACGACCCTCCCCCAACCTAAAGTCGGATCGCCTGGCCCAGACTGCCACCTAGGCTCAATAGCTGAACTAGGCCCAAATAACGGTTTGACATGCCTAAACAACTTGCAGAATAATCATAATGACAATATGGGAAATAAAAATACGGAATAAAATATAGAACAAATCCATATGTCTACCAAAGAACTATAAATGAGTTTTCAATTTGTACAACTATGTAAGGTCATCCAAAAGCTCCCAGATAATTCAACTACAAGGAAGATAGTGTTCAAACTATCCAAAAGACCTATTTAAAATTTAACCCAATTTTAGTAGTCTCAAAAAAGAATATATAGATAATACAATATAAATCTCACATTAAGAGAGAAGGCTTCAAGCTATCACCTCTCCCTTTTCTCGATCTAGCGTCGTCATGGATACTAAGGCGTAAGTGGGGTATGCTAAAAGAACCAACGAAGCCCAATAAGAGAAGAAAAACGCTCAAATATTAAACATGCAAGTATTACTTATAAAGTAAAATAAAGCTAGTATGCATTTAAAATCAAGATAACATTAATAATTTCTAGCACGACATCAATTTCCATAAAAAGTAAGCATTACAAATTTCATAAAGCAAATTTAAGCAATGATGGGAAATCTCAAGGGTTTTAAAGCATTGGAAAATTAAGTTTTGCATGCAAAGGGGTTACAAGATAGATACATAGAAAATAATAGCTATAAATGCAAGTCATCTGTCTCATTTGTCATTACTTTCCCTTGTTGACCAATCATCAAAGTATATAAATATCCATGGGTGACTTGATTCCACTGTGTGTCCACAGCTCCTCAAGAGGCCCAGTTGACTTGGTTCCATCGTGCATCCACGACTCCCTGAGAGGCCCTTGCATAAATGGGTGACTTGGTTCCACCTCATTACTACGGCTCCCTAAAAAGGCCCTTAAACATGTAATGTGATTTGGTTCCACCTCGTTACTATGGATCCCCAAAGAGGCATCTCATAAAGTCAAACGAGGTAGGTAAAAACCCCCATCCTAAGTCCTTTAGTTAAAAATTATGATTCTAAATGTACTTGTAACAAGCCACATTTAATAGATGAGTGAAGCTCCCTACTTACCTCGACTCGCCAAACTAAACTCTCTCGGTCAACCTTGCACGTTTGGGGCTCAATGTGAACCTCCTTGCGAATCTTGACAATTTAAACGACAATTGCATTACTCGACGATTTGAGATGCAAAATTAATTATTTATTCAATTATTTCAGGTGGGGACCACATTTGAGATGCAAAATTAATTATTTATTCAATTATTTCAGGTGGGGCCCACTAATGTGGTCCCCACGAGTCCCCCGTCACCTGTGAGAGGGTCGAGGGGTGGGGGCCGCCTCAACTTTCCTCGGGGCTCAAGTGTGTGGCCCATTTGAAAGCATATTATTTTTATTTGCTTATATATATATAAAAATATATAATATCTGCATATTTCTACTTTTACTTTATTTTTATTTTTTTAAGGGACATTTCAGTCCCTTAAGGCATAATTAGGGGATGAAATGTCCCTAGTCAGCCCCCTGCCAAGGAGTAGTGCGTCCCTGCCCTTAGAAGCATGAGCGTTCAGGAGGAGGGTGCTTCCACTGCCCGTACATTAGTGAGTGGAAATAGTAGTGTGGCCATGTGGCCACCCCCTTTTGTCCTATATTGTGCCTCCATTAGGAGGCCCCTTCCCCCTCCTAATTGCCCAAAATATTAGGCAGTGAGGCCGAGAGAGGGGTGGCCAAATAGTAGGTGGCTAAATGGCCACCCCTATCTCGGTTGTGGGGCCTTCTAGTGGAGGTCCTAACCCCTTTTTGGTTAGTGGCAGTGCCCCTTGTAGCGCCCTTTCGACTTTGGCATCGCTGGTGGTATGACTATTGTCGGCGACGCCGTTTAGTGTTGCCTCATTTAAAGGTGTTCACCATCTTTTTTGTATATCTCAAACCTAAAATAACTAGCAAGAGAAGAAAATGTTAGAGATAATGTTTGTACTTTCAATGAAGACAAACTTGACTTTGAGACACCTTAGATTCCCCCTTCAAGTTTTTCTCCCTTTCTCTCTCTCAAAGTAAGTGTTTAACAAGGTAAGGGCTAGGGTTTCTAAAATGTTAGAGATAATGTTTGTAAGTGAGCACCCTTACAATTTGTCAAAAATTCCTTTTGGGTCATAAGCCCTATTAGGCTTTATTATTTTTAATCAGACTTTATTAATCCCTAACTCATATTTAAATTGATAAGATTTGAAATGTATTTACATATCAAGCACCTGACACATATTTTATTATGAAATTATGAAAATATCCTTAAAGTAGGTCGTTGAGGATTTGGGTCATCACATCAACCTACAAACATTGTTTATCTTATACTTTTAGTTAGTAAAATATAGGTTTTCGTTAGATGTTTTATTATTAGTGATTGCATGTTTACCTTATATTAAGGTCTATGGGTATTTGTTTAAATGTCCTAAATGTCCATATTCAGTCATTATATTATGAACTATACTGAATTAAGACTAGTGTGAATCTTGATTGATAGTCATGTGATGATAATGCGTATAGGGACACAAATTGAGATCATGAGTACTTGTTAGGGAATAAGGTACCAGACCAACCCGCTATGAGAACACCACCCGAATTATGTCATAGGTATTACTCATGATAGATATATCATTTAGTTCATTCGATTTGAGATTACCATAGAATTCAATATTAAGAGAATAGTAATTTGACATAATTAAATGTTGTCTTTAACTAGACGGATATAAAGATTGTGATTGGTTACCATTTGAATAATATGCGAAGGTGCGTAATCAAGATATAATTTGTCTCTCTTATATAGAGAGAGATATCAGTGGATTTCTTGATATGTTAAACTATTAAATAGCCATGTCCAAGTGAATTGATATGATCAATGTCATATGGATGTTTTCGGTCTACCTAAAGATCGAGCCTAGTATGATTGAAAATTAAGGGTGACTTTCCATGCCTTATGTTTAATCAAAGGATATCGCTCAACAAAAGGATATTATGTACGTTATTCATTATTTTGTATCAATTTTGATATTCGTGCTACTTGGATAGTCATAATGTCTTGCTAGAGATTGCTTATGACTTGTGTACCCAAACACCTTTGGTTCACTGCCAACGTCGCATGAACCTATTGGGTCACACACAAAGAATGGATTTACGTAATTTCAATTGGTCTAGAGTAATAAATTTTATATAATAAAACTCATGGCATAAAAGCTTTTAGGATTTATTATATGATAACTTATTAATAGGGGGTTTGTGTAGTTTGCTTGAATTGCCTAAATGTAATAGCTGTATGACGAATAGTTTTTTAAGAGAGATTATCTACAAATATAAATAGAGGTTGAAACCCTAAAACAAATAAGATTTTCATTTTTGTTATTTTCGAATTCTTTGTATTTTGGGAGAGAAAGAAAAACGTTTTCAATCTCTTTTGGAGCAAGCACTCCAAATTGTGGTCACCGTTCATGTGTAGATGTTCAATAGAGGATGCGTACTTGAACGTCGTAGAAATTGAATAATTAGAGAAGAAAATCACTGATTAAGGTATGGTTTACTTTTGTAGATCTAGTTTAATGTAACTTATTTTCGATCTTGTTAGGGATTTTCAAAATTATTTTGAATTTTTTGTTGCGTATGAACCCCTAAAACCTAACAATGGTATCAGAGCCTTAGGCTCGGTTCTATTTAATGTTTCATGTTTTCTCTGATCTATATATGATTTATATGTGAAAACATAATTTTGATTAATATATATGATGTACATATTGGTTTTGCAATACTTGTTATCGAGAATTGGTTTTAAAGCATGTTGTTAATTCATGTATTTGATACATAAAAATGATTTGATTCAATGATAGATGTCATGTTTGGGTTAATATAATTTTGGTATTGAATACATAATTCATTTTTGTTCAATAATTATGTATGTCTCCATGATAGAAATCATGATTATGGTAATATCATTAGTTTAATATGATTTTGGTTTTGAATGCATGATTAATATTTGTTTCTTGATTCAATTGCTTTTTTTGTACTTATTAGAATTGAAATTGATTTTGATCATATATCTCATTGTGGTTATTTGTTAGTATATTCATATTAGATATGAGATAAACGTTTAATCGGATAAGACGGATAAGAATTACAAATCTTATAAGATAAGTGAGATATATAACAAATTTGCAATGTATAAGGACTCAATGTATCTTAAATTCTAATTGGGTTAGAATAAGATATGAAGTTTAAGGTGGGCCCAAATTAATTAAGAACATTTTAATTAACATTTTTTTGAATTAAATGAGGGCGGTTTTTGTCAATTAGATTTACTAAAATAATGAAAAACTTTAGGCAATTTTTAATTTTCAGAATTGGAACTCCTTGTCTAAAAAAACAGGGGCGCCACCCCTATACCCACTTCCGCTGACCAAAAACATTGTTCGTTGACTGGCCAGCGAGACTGCTTCGTAATGCAAATAAACTCGTATAATAGACAATATTAATATACTTTCATAACTTGTTTAATGATTGTACATGCGTTGTAATATATGATATTTATCTCGTTTAAATTATTATCACTAAAACATATAAAAATCTATTTTCCAAATTTTAAGTAAAGTGTTATCCATCTTCAAATACTTGTCAAGGATTCAATCACATCAATATGGATCTACCTCCGTAAAGTATATTGTGTTATCTTGGCGAGGCAAGTTGAGTAATGATTACTCTATTATTTGAAATGACTAGACTTAATAAAATATTAAAACATGTTATCAAAACAATTTTGGGCTTTAGATGCAAGATGAGATAAAACATGTTAAAACATAAGATGCCATAATCTCATAAAAATAACTAAAAGTTATATATGATGTAATTGGTAATAGGTACCTAAATAACCTAATTCAAAGTGTCATGCCTTAGCTGTCTCAGAATTAGGTGAAACAAGAATTTTAGTCACTTAAATTAACATAACGTTTTAGGAGGGTTGTTGATTTAGTGGGAGTCAATTCCTCTATACTAAAATGAACTTTTATGTAATCTTTGTTGTAGATCTATGGCCTCTTCAAATCACACTAATACCTTGTCACTGCGATCCATCTTTAAGAAGGATAAGTTATCTGGGACAAACTTTTTGACTAGTTTAGAAACTTGGGAATTGTTCTTAAGCATGAAAGCAAGTTGTATGTCCTGGATGATCTTATTCCTAAAGAACCACCAGCCAATGCTTTAAGAGTGGTGAAGGATGCTTATACTAAGCATGTCACCGACTCAACTGATGTTGCATGCATTTTATTGCCAACCATGGTTCCTGAAATTTAAAATGACATGGAACATATGGAAGCTTATGACATGGCTATAATCCCAAGGGAAATGTTCCAACACCAAGCTAGGGAAAAAAGTTCGAGACAATCAAGAACCTTCATTCTTGTAGAATGGCTAAGGGTGAGTCAATTAGTTTTTAGGTTCTAAAAAATGAAGGGATATATTAACCATCTTGACAGACTTGGATTTCCCGTAAGCCAAGAGTTGGCTACAGATTTGATCATGAATTCATTGTCTTATAGTTATTTACAATTTGTGATGAACTATAACATGAATAAGATGAAAAAACTTATCTCAGAGTTGCATTTAATGCTTAAAACTAGTGAGCTGAATGTCAAGAAACTTTCTACTAATATATTGTTGGTTCAGAAATGAAAGGCTCTTAAGAAAAATGGCATAGGCAAGGCTAAAGTTGCCAATGTTGTTGTGACTGTCACAAAGCCTATGGAACAAGTCAAGCCTAATGTTGTGTCACGGCCTGAACTTCTAATCACGTTTTAATCCTTAATAAGGATTATTGACCCGTGACATGGAAACCACATCGTGATATGCATACTGACCGAGGCATATGCCGAGGTATATTTTGTATTTATGCGATGATTTCTCAGTGTATCATATATGTGTAGAATACTAAATTACCTCTATTTGTTATTTATAGGTGTTAATACATGAGCAAGGACATGCCTCGAAATGCTCGCAATCATAGGACCAAGTAGAAAGTGATATGGTAAGCTAACATCAAGTTAATGTGGCTTAATTAGTTAAAGTTTGATGTGACTATAATTTAATTTACATTAATGAAGCCTAATTTAGTTAAATAAAACAATAACCATTTGATGGTTCTTGAGATACGTGTTGACACATTAAGAGGCCCATTTGAGTCGCAATTAGTGTTAGTAAGATAAAGCTAGTGGAGTTGAAATCAATGCGTAAACCATTAGATTAGTATCGGGATATGTTTATACATTAGGATCAATGGACATTAAACAACCTTATATATAAATGCATGGGATGAACATGCAATCCATTCTCATTTTCATAAACTTAGGAAAGAAATAAAATTGGAGAGGAAGGTTTGGAGAAGAAAATCAGCTAGTTGTTAAGAGATTTTGGTGGAATCGAAGGAGGAAAATCAAGCTATAGGTGTTCAACAACTAGGTAATTCAACTTACACTAGTAATTTAATATTTTGAATTTGATAAAATTATGAAGTGTACGCTGATGTTGTTGCTATGGAGGATGAATAAGGTCTCTGGTGGAGGGTAACAGAGGTCTAAAGCTATGGTGTTAGCCATTTGAAGAAGGAAACCCATAAATTAAAAATGCAAAATCTCAGGGATTTCCTATGTCTAGCGCTCTAATAGTGCTTGCTAGCGTGCTACCTATGTTTAGCATGCTAATGAGTATTGGATATCTCCTGAAGGGTCTCTAACGTGCTAGATAAACTACATAGCGTGCTTGGTGCTATGACAACACAAAAATCAGTACTTTTCAAAACAAACTTAACCTACATAACCAAGATTAAAACCCAAACTAAGGGTCTAAACACATTCTAATACATACTAAATGATACCAGGAACCTGGGAAGAGTTTTGAGAGCCTGGGTATGTGTTTTGGGGTGTTGGTTGCCGGTTAAGCTAGGGAATACATTGTGTGACTTGTAAGTAATCTTGTCGTGGTTCTTGTTTACATTTCATTCCAGTTATGTACTATTTTACAATCTATTTGACTATAGAATGCCTTGAAATATTATATCATGAACTTGTTTCATATTCTACTCATTATATGGGAGTTTTTATCATGCAATCAATTGCTTATGGATTCATTGACTTTATTCTTTTGTTCTATGTCTTTCTTACTATTTTAATGAACATGCGATCGAGAATAGCATGCTATTAGGATTAGAGTAATGAAAATGGGGTAAATATGGACTTGCATTCTATGGTTGTTAGCTTTGAAGCATATTGCTTGGTCTTAAAAAACTTAGTACATGTCTTTCTTAATATTACAAAGTAGTGGTAGAATCTAGGATCCATTGTACAATATGAGTTGCACGACACATGGGGTCACTAGACTACCAGGGTTGTCGGTACTCACCACTACACTTATGCGTCACACACGTCAATGACACTTAGGGTATTCAGCAAGAATCTATAAATGAGTGAATATGGAAGTGTGGAGCTCAACTTCGATCTTCGATAAGGTGTATAACACAACTCCACCCTGAAGTAGCAGAATAAAGGCCTATGTGATAGGGCTTACGACCGACCAGACCTAGATCATTACTACTAAGCCTTTGGTAGTCTCATTTTGTCTAACCGAGGTATTTTCTATTATATTTCCATTTCAGCACTTCTTCACTATATTTATGCTTTTAAAAACCAGTTGTTTATGTTTGGAAATGTGCATAATAATCTTTAAGAATTACTTTATTACATATTATACTCACCGTATTTTCTTATGACGGAGAGTGCAGATTTTTCAAGTAGTAGGTTGGGCAAGGAGAAGATCAACAACTATCTTTGAGCATTTGATGATTTTCTACTTCCTATCTTGTAGGTCTTGCCTTTTGTTGTATTATTTACTTTATGTATGTTCTATACATTTTGGGTTGTATTTTAGGTTGAGCGGTTAGTTCCTCGATTTGAAACTTGACTAGCTCACTGTGTTATTATACTTATGATATTTATATGTGTAACGAACCAAATAATCTAATCCTAGTTGTATGTCGTGTAGGATCGTGACCTTTCGGCCAACCCTACGTGACGATCTTGGTCAACACTTAGGTCTCGACACCAAGGTAAATAAAAAATTTAAGCTAATTTTACTTATATTTGATGTCGTGTATTATTTATAAATATCTATATACATGTGCACATGCGTGTAAGTTCATATTATGAATTCGAGCAAGTGGGAGAGCGACTTCATGGTGTGTGTGTCCGGACGACGGGTAGTTGGGGCTTATAGTTAGTTCGTAGCTTATGAGTTATTCATTCTAATTCAAGATGTACACCTAAGTCATAAAATTAGGTGTCTAAGTTACATAAGGAATTAATCGAGACTAGTCCAATTTTAAATAATTTCATTAGACTAAGATATTTAAATCATTTAATGTACCTATGGTATGAATTTTGGATAGATTCATATAAAAAAGAAGCCTAAAATAGTATAAGAAAATGTTAAATAATTTGGGCCCTAGATCAACCTTGAGATGAATCCTCTAGAGGCTTAAACTAACACACTCAATGGTCATCGATAGTTGGATGGATCAAACTCAAGCCCTTGATGGACTTAGAGATGAGAGCTTTATGCAAGATTAGGAGCTAGGAATATGAGGTGGCTGGTATAAATATATAACGTAGCCTTTCACTTTAATCTCATTCATGCTCATTCATGCAACCAACAAAAATAAATTCAAGATTTCTAGTTCATGAGAGCAAGAAGGGTTGGAAATCTTTTGATCTAGAAAAGTTTGTCTCAAATTGGTGGTGTTCTAGTAACAAAGGTAGAAAGTTTGCATTAAGACTCAAGTAAGGTATGAAATCCCTATTTTTTCATGTATTTCTATTCGAAAATTTGTTTGAACGGGTATTAAAATTTAGGTATCTCGACCTAAAAAGAGATTTTGATGTTTAATATATATTTCCCCCATATTTGTGAGGTATAAGATGTGATGATTTCATCTCTAAACTGATGGGGCATGTGCCCTAGGTCAATCCATTAAGTGTCTTTATGAATACTTTTAGTTAATAAAATAGAGGATTTCATTTGCTGTTTATTATAATTAATTTGCATGTTTACATTATAATAAGATCCATGGGTATTTACAAAAATATCATAAATGTCCCCAGTATATCATTATACTGGGAACTATAATGAATTAAGACTAGTGTGAGTCTTGATTGATGATCATATGATGATTATACGTATAGGGATACGAATCAAGATCACGAGTACTTGTTAGGGAACAAAGTACTAGACCGACCCTCTATGAGAACATCACATGGATTAAGTCACAGTTGTTTCTCATGATAGGTATATTTTTCAGTCCTCTGACTTGAGATTATCAGAGACTTCAACATTAGGAACATAGTGATTTGACACTATCAAACGTTGTCTTTAACCGGACGATTATAAAGGTTGTGATTGGTTACTATGTGAGCAATGTGATGAAGTTGTGTAATCAAGATATAATTTGTCCATCTCATATAAAGAGAGATATCCAAAGTGGATCCCTCCATGTGTTAGACTAAGGGAATTGATATTGATCAATGTCACTAGTCTAAGTGAATCGATATTGATCAATGTCATGTTGGATGTTTTCACACCTATGAGATGAAAGAGATATCTAGTGACAAAAAGATGATTGAACATGTTGAATGACAATTCCATGCCTTAAATCGACAGGTCGCTTATGACTTGTATACCAAAATGTGTTTTGGTTCACTACCACGTTGTATGAGCCTATTGGGTCGCACACTAAGAATGGTTTTGCGAGATTTTAAGATAGTTCGAAAAAATGAATTTTATATGATAAAATTCATGACGAAACATCCTTGTGGTGTATTACACTTATACTTCTTTAAGTAGGGGTATATGTGTAATTTACTTAACCGTCTATATACAAGGGTTGTATAAATAGACGCTTTAAGTTAGAATACACGGACGAAAGATCAAAAGGCTGAAACTCTATTTTCGTTTCAGAAACGACTTAGGGTTTTGGTATGCTCTGGATTGTTTTGGAGAGAAACAAAAGGATTTGGTATTCTCTCGAAGCTAGCACTTCGAATTTCGACCGCGTGTCAGTGTGTGGACTACCGGTAGAGGGCGTTCGTCATTGCGCGCCTTAGAGATCGATCAACCTTCGAAAGGTATATTGCGATGAGGTATGATTAAGTTTTTCATGGTTTAAACGTTTTTAATGGAATTAGATTCATTCTGTTGGGGTTTTTGTCAAAATTGTTTTGTAATTTTCGCTGCGTATGAACCTCAAAACCCAACAAAACTTTCAAAAATTCAGCCCTTAAAACCTTATTCTTATTCTTGAGGCTTTTCAACTAATGCATTTTAACTTACCTAATTTGAAGATTTAAAGCATGGGTTATTGTTGCCTTGGGTTAATTAGGAGTAATTGGGGACAAAATCATCCCATAATGAGCAAGAATCTCTTGCTTTGGGTAAATATTTGATGGTGAAGTTTAGGTCATTTTCGTGCGTATTGCTGTTGAAAACGATGAAGTATCTGTGGCCACAGAGAACGTTTGTGCCCATAAGAGATGTTTCTACCCACTGGGGGCACATGTGCCCACAATCGATGTTTGTGCCCACATGGTACATCTATGTAGAGGTAACCACAAAAGAATGTTTGTGCCCACAAGGGATGTCTGTGGTCCCAATGGTCTGAAAACAAGCCCTCTGGCCACAAAAGTTTTACAACAACGTTATGTCAACAATCCAATAGAAGGGAATTTAACACTTATCAAATGAACTCTAAATAGGTACCAGAGGCCTAGACCGTCAGTGTCGGGTATTTGGAGTGTAGTACGAACATGTGGGAGCCACATTTATCTCAGATATTATTTCATTTTGAGGTAAGTAAACCAGAAGAGCACCAACATGATTTTTTTCAACTTCTTATTGTTAATATCTTGAAAAGCATGCCATATTTATATTCCATTCTTGTTTCAAATGGCATAGGGTCTAGGTAGTCCACTCGTTGCGCCATCTCACGATTTAAGCATCCGGAGTCACCGTGGCTTCTTATTGAGGACTAATCAAGGGATAAAACATCTGAGATTACCGTGGCTTACCTTGATAGTTAAGGGGTTATTGGAAGTGACTCGATGAGTCTGCAATACCTAGAAAATGATGTAGGGGCAATTGAAAGTGGCATTGGGCTCGCTGTGTCGACTTCAAGCCTGTTATGGTCTAAAGACCCATAGTTTGGACCGGATTACCCATTCCCCTATCTTTTGCTTCCTTGCCACTTGATTTTCACTACTTACTTGATTACTCTGTTTATCATGAACTTTTTCATTTTATTTACAATTTTCTATAAATACCCGCATGATTTAGAGACTATTGTAATTTATTACTCAAAAATATCGTTAAATCTCTTTTAGCTTTACTCACTAGAATTATCTCCGTTGTTGTTGACAATTGTAGTTCCCTCGAGCAGTAAAGGGAAGGAGCTCGTACTTGGTGATTTCCTCTGAGCTACCCTCAAAGTCAGCTCCATTACTCTTACTTCGTAGGTTATTTTGTCATTTTGTTATATATGACTATGTATTCATAATGTTTTGATGTTTTTGGGTACATAGGAATGAGATACACTTGATAATAGACGTATGTGCATATGGTACTCTTTATCACCAGTTATATGCATGATATCACACCGTTTGCAGGATTTCCACTCCTAGGACTTGTCCCAAATTTAGTTAACTTTTATTAGTTGTTTTCAATTATTTTTCGCTACGTAATGAATATTGAGACTTGTTAAATTAATTAACAAAATTAATAAGCAACCAATAGATGAATAATTTGAAATAGAGAGTGACTAGGCATACATTGACTTGACAAGAGTTGACTGGGGGTTCAAGTAAGTCCAATACCGGGCATGGCCCAGTTCGTGGCGATTGGGGCCATCACAATTGGTATTAAAGCATCAGGGTTTTTAACTTAACTTTTGATAAGCCATAACTCATCTAAAAAGCTTACTTAGAGTTAGAATAAATGGAACTTAGTGTGAAAATCCTATGAACCTAACTTAGAGTATCGGTTGGGAAATTAGGTGAGTTGGGGAAGTATATATGGTTTATACATGCTAATTTTTATATGTATTATAATATATCGTTAACTATGATTGATCGAAACTCGCCATTTTCTATTGCAGATCGTGATGGCCGACCAACCAAATGTCGGTGACCAGGGTGGAGCCGGAGATCCATGTTATGTCATATCGATAGATTTTCAGGCTTGGACTCAGATGATAGAGTCTCAAGGGAGAGAGATGGAAGAGTTACTTGCTTTACTTCAGAGCCAGGTTACATCGACATCATCTCCATCTACGTCGATAGTGGCAACTACTACTGATACAAGTGCAGCCATACTTCCGGCTACTACATCGACTCATACTGTGAACGCAATACCTATACCTTTGATCACCACACTGATTCCAGTTAGGCCGCAATAGTGGCACCGACTTACGATGATAGTGATGTACAGTTGACTATAGAGGCTAGGTAGACTAGATCGTATGAGAAGTATAGGCCTAAAAAGTTCAGTGGTGGTCCAAATTTTGATGAGGCAGAGGCTTACATTCCAATTCATGAGAAGATCCAGAAGTTGCTGAGGATTGAGGATAGTAGGAAGCTCGCTTTGGTTGCATTCTCTTTGATTGGAGACGTTTACATGTGGTGGACTAATTTGACTGCCATGCATGACATCATGAATGGAGATCGAGAGACACTTCCTTCATAAGTATTACCAACCATCACTCATGATAGCTAAGATAGATGAGTTCATGCACATCATGTGGGGACTAAGAGAGTCAGACATGGATTACATGGGGAGATACCATAATCTACTAACTTTTACTGATGGTGTGGCCAATAGAGATATGTACCAGGTTCATTACTTTACTGAGGGCTTGACGCTAGCTATCGAAGGGACTGTGGTCACCACTCTACTACCCACATTATAAGACGCATATGATCGCAGCAGAATGAGATATGCATATCTTCAGACGCACCCTGAGGAGGGTTATGTTCAGCTAGGCGAGGAATGGGCTGATCTGGGTCGATCAGGGTAGAAGAGGAAAAGGAATCACCATTAGGGCCAACGATCTAGCAGATCGCAGAGCGTGGCCTCGGTTGTGTAGCCAGTCCTGCTAGTAACTAATTTTGCCACCACATTGACTCCAGAACTGAGCTACACCAATATACCTCCATAGGCACCTTAGGGACCGCATGCATTACAGGCTAGACAGCAGCAGAGAGACAACAAGGGCAAAGGTGGTGGTAGAAGCAGTGAGCATCAGAGGTAGATGACATGTTTGGGACAAGGCATACATGACCATTCAGGGGAAAGATATCGAGGGCATGTTTTAAGTGTGGATAGGGTGGGCATTTCATGAACGAGTGTCCGCAACAGGTCAGGGTACAACAAAGTAGGGCACCGCTTTAGCAGGATACTAGAAAGAGAGCTCATGTCGTAGCGGATCTAGATTCTCAAACGATGTGCCATCTGATTGAGGGTATGGTTTTAATTTGTAGTCATTTGATGCATTTGATGATTGACTCTGGTTTAAGTATTTCCTTTATTTTTAGCCGCATAGTTGATGAGTTAGAATTGAGATCCAGCTAGACTTAGCACCAACTTGATCCTTAGCACCGCTGCTGGGAACAAAATCTACCCTAACATGTTATATGAGTGTTGTATAGTCGAGATAAAGGGACACAAGCTACCGGTATACCTCAGAGTATTAGAGTTTCTTGAGTTTGATGCATTGTTGGGTATGGACTGGTTGGCCGCTTACCATGCACATATTGATTGTTTAATTAAAATGGTCACTTTTATGATCCCCGAACATTTAGAGTTTACCTTTCATGGTGATGCATCACAACGTTCGAGCACCACAGGTATAGTAGCTATGAACCAAGAAATGGAGGTCTTTATTAGCATTCTTAGCACTATGGAGATATCAGTGGCGAGTATTGAGGAGATTCCTATAGTTCGTGAGTTCTCATATGTGTTCTCTGTGGAACTACTAGGGATACCATCGTTGAGGGAGATTGATTTCATTATAGATTTAGTCTCGGGACTAGACCAATATCGATACCACCATATAGGATGCCTCCTAAAGAGTTAGAGGAGTTAAGGATCCAACTCGAGGAGTTATTACATCTAGGATTCATTCAGCCTAGTATGTCTCTATGGGGCACGCCAGTGCTACTTGTGAAGAAGGATGAGAGCTTGAGACTTTGCATCGACTATAAGAAGTTGAACTATGTTACAATCAATAGCAAGTATCCACTTCCTCGTATATATTATTTATTTGATCAGCTGAGAGGCGCAATATGGTTTTCCAAGATTGATTTGAGATCAGGATACCACCAACTCAGGATCAATGATCGGAACAGAGAGAAGACTGCCTTTAGTACACGATATGGTCACTTTGAGCACACCATCATGTCACTTGGATTGACCAATGTGCCAGTGATGTTCATGTACCTAATGCACCGAGTATTGAGATAACACTTGGATCAGTTTGTGATAGTATTCATACATGGCATCTTGATCTACTCCAAAACTCGCGAGGATCATAAGAGACATCTCAGAATGATTTTGTAGACAATAAGAAAGCACCGACTATATGATAAGTTTAGCGGATGTGAGTTCTAGGTATCAAAGGTCAGATTTCTAAGACACTTAGTCAGAGCTAGTGGAGTTAGAGTAGAACCTACAAAAACTGAGGTAATGATAGGTTAGCCCATACTAGAGACAATGACTAACATTCGTAGCGTTTTGGGCTTAACATGTTATTATCGCAGATTTGAGCAAGATTTCTCCAAAATCGTGGCACTAATAACGAAATTAACCCAGAAGAATGTCAACTTTGACAGGGATGACAAGTATGTGCAAGACTTTCAGACTTTAAAGGAGATGCTGACCTCAGCTCCAGTCTTAGTGTTACTAGAGGCGGGGAAAGATATGGTGGTGAACACCAATGTGTCACTACTTGGTTTGGGATGTGTTCTCGTGCAGGGGGATGGTATTATAGCTTATGCTTCTCGACAGCTTAAGACTCGTGAAAAGAACTACCTGGTACATAATTTAGAGTTAGCAGTAGTAGTTTTTGCTTTGAAGATTTAGCGACACTTTCTCTATGGAGAGAGAGTCACCATGTTCACTAACCACAAGAGTTTAAAGTACTTGTTCACTCAAAAAGACCAGAATATTAGGTAGAGGAGATGGTTGGAGTTCCTCAAGGATTATGACTTCACATTGGAATACCACCTAGGGAAGGCCAATGTAATGGCGTATCCATTGAGTAGGAAGAGGTTAGACGCATAGGTGGTAGTTTGTCGGATGACACATGCATATGCACTATTCGAGGTGGCAGATATGATTAGTTCAATTGATGTTCCATCTACTATGAGGCTCAGATTTGTGGATAGTTGAGGACTCCAATAGTCTCTATTCAGAGGGTTCAACAGCCAGATCATCAGTTTGAGAAGTTAAGAGAGTTAGATCAAAGTTCGAATCACCCGAAGTGGATTAGTTGACAGACTCATTGTAACGGCCCGAAAATTTGACTTGTGTCACGTGTCAAGTCAAGGCCGTATGTGGGACTCACTAGTCGAAATACGTATATCCGAATCTAATTTGAGATGAAAATGCTAACTATGCGAGGAATTCGGTGAGCCGAAACACGAATGGGGATGCGCCTCGAATCGCGTGGCGACGTGGGACCGAAATAGTGACTTTATGTGGTGTTAAAATGTACATTGGATATGCCTCGCGATGCTTGTAGCGCGAGTATCAAGATTGTGAAATGAGGTGGGTTGGTGCCTCGAGATGCGCGTTGCACGAATCTCGAGGACACCTTTGATTTGAAAATGAAAGAGATAAGGATAAGGAGAAAATAAATAATATATATATAAATATATATATATATATATATTATATAAAAGTGAAAAGAGGATAAGATGGAAAGAAAAAAAAAAAGAGATCGAGAGAAAGAAACAACGCGAGAGAGAGAAACAGAGAAAGAGAGGAGGAAGAAGACCACCGAGAGAGAGAGGGCGCGGGCCGGCTCCAACTGGCGAGCAGCCATGCGGATGGGAGCAAGAATGGATCAGCCGCAAAGCGCGGCGGACGGACAGCGGCTTGGCGACTTCGCGCGACGCGAGGTCGCGGACGACGACGCGCAGCCGTGCTCGCTGGACTCGCGGCGACGACTGCGCGCCAGCGAGGCGATCGGACGGCGGATGGTGTGGAGCAAAAGGTTCGCGCAACAACGCAGCGGCGTGCGCGCAGCGCGGTGGCGGCAATGGCGCGCGAAGGATCTGGCGGCTTGGCGACGCCGGCGTGAGCTGCGGCCGGCGAGTGGCGCTCCTGTGACCAGCCGAGCGGTGGCGCGTCGGCGAAAGCAGTGCGCAAGAAGCAATGCATACGGCGCGATCGCGACGTGGCGAACGAAGGCGCGATGACGCGTTATCGACCGGTCGGTTGCGCGATTTCGTCGAAATCGCGACGACGCCATGAAGGTGAGGTTTATTCACCTCATTTGAGTTTTGATCTGAATGATTTTCAATAAAATAGGCTTAAAAAGTTTAAATGGACACCAGGGACTAGGAATCGGGTGTCGGTGCGTAAATCGAGACGCGAGCGAGACATTTTGAGATTCGCGATTTCTCGAGGTAAGTAAACCAGTTAGGGACTTATACAGTATTTCATTTTTTTCCATTGACTGTTGTTGTTATTGTTATGAGATAGCTTTATTGTTGTTCACTGCTTTGTGATGATAACTATCGTTGAATCTGTTGTCGATTGAGGGGGTCCATTAGCAAGTGAGTCATGGTTACTGTTTATCTGCGATATGAGAGGGTTAGGACTGGAGGCAGGGGTTTCGTCCTGATCATGGTCGTCCGTTGATTTATCAGGGTCCATGTATGTTTCATAGTCGTACGGGCTAGGGCTGGAAGGTAGGGGTGTCGTCCTAGAGCCGGGTCTATGGATGCCTCATAGTCGCAAGGGTTAGGGCTGAGAGGCTGGGGTCTCGTCCTAAACCCAAGTCTGCAGGGCTTTTGCTGCGACTCAACGACCTTTTGGTCGGTACTCCTTGTTATTTGGCATCACTCATCGATGGATTGATTACAGTTTTTTATATTCATGCGTTCTTGATTCATTTCGTCCTAGTTGCATGAATTTTACTGCTTTGGATTTTGTGAACTGTTGTTTTGGATATTGTGAAATGTTGTATATATGTCCTACTGGATTTACTTACCTGGGCTCGTCATTTTTATTTTGACTGAGTGCAGAGTCCATGACAAGTAGCAGAGGAAATGCTTCATGGCTAGGTGAAACTTTTGTATATTTTATAATTACTCTCATCTGATGATCTTTACTGGGTTCCACAATTAGGTTGCCTAACTCCCTGATTTTTTTGTTGAGTTATGTATTAGTTACTTCCGCTAAATTTGTAAATCTTGAATAAAATACTAATAACTCGACTTAAAATTGTGAATTGACTGAATATGATGGATTGGAAGGCTGACTAAGCCTGCGTTGACCTTGCGAGACTGGCTCGGGGGTCCACGTAGGCTTAGGCCGGGCGGGGCCCAATTTGTGGAAAATTGGGGCCGTCGCAGTTGGTATCAGAGCCTAGGTTCAGGCGAACCTAGGGGAAATTTTAATGGGCGAAATAAGACACAAAGCAAGCGGAAGTTAGGAATGGTTGAACTTAGAGTGGAACCCTATGATCATGACTTGAGTCTTCGTTGGGAAGTGAGGAGAGTTGAAAAATGGAAAATGGCAAATGGAAAATGTTTTTGTCTCATATACGTTTCGAGGTGGGCTAGTACCCATGGCGTATATGTGGACCATAGATGGATTGATTCGAGGAATCGTGACTATGGAAATAATTAATTGGATATAAATTAAATGGAATCAGTTAGTAATCAATGTTTCATTGGCATACGTGATTTCATTTTTAGTAAATCAACAGTTTTTTCCAGTTGTTTACAACATTGTGGACAAATTGGTGCCTCGAGACTCGTGTTGCACGTATCTCGATGACACATTTGATATCTTCTTAAGGAAAACACCCCGCACGTATTTCTAGAGGATCCGCTCGAAATAATTAATGAAATTGGATTGTGATACGGGAATCAAATCCGTGGTAAAGGTGAGAGGATTTCATGTAAATTTGGTATAGTCCTTGTTTTCATTTGAGCCGAGTGGGGGATCAATTACGAGCGACCAAATGATTTTTTCTAGTCAGAATTTTTAATGGAATTCTTTGGTTATATGTTCAATTTGGTCCGTAATAATCAGCATGAGGATTGGCGGGGTAAATTGAAGGTACAAACCCAAAGAAGGAAAATATTTAAAAGTTATATTTCCATCTGATATGAGGTCGTGTGACATTGCCTTCATGCACAGATCAGATGTGACAATGTTGGTGATGGTGGCGTATTTGGGAATAGTGGAGCTGCATGAATAAGTACTCGTGCCTTGAAAATGCGGGAGTTGTTTAAATTTAATTCAGCTTCGCGGATTGGCTTAAGAATTAGCTAGTTCAATTGATCAATTGAGGTAAATAGCTTGGTTGGTTTGGTGAAGCCAATGGAAAATGAGAACTTTGGTATTACGAATAGTATGGTTTCAAATTGAAACTTAACAGGCCATGTATGACTCAAACAAACTTGTGAATTGATTTTCAAGCTATTTAGAGGAATTTTGATCTTATTTAGGACTCAAAAGAGTCCATTAAATTCATTTCACGTAGTTCAGTTAGTACTGAAATTGAGAATTTCCTATAAGTAGCGAGACTTGAAACGGAAGTTTGAGTCTCTAAATGGTGTGGAATTGATAAAGGAAATTGATGTTGTTGGATAATATACAACGAATGGAACAATTAAGGTAAGGAACATTCGAGAAAGGCTCATTCGTGAAATGAATGAATATTCGAATGTAAGGAACATTCGAGTAAGGAACATCGAATGTAGGGAACATTCGAGAACGTAAAGTTAAAAAGAAAAAAGAAACGAAAGAGCAAAGTGTTGAGATGACTTGAGAGCTAACGATTACATCATGTACGGACTCCTTTAGGTTTGACGAAAGCTTTGGAGTAGTACTGTTGGATCAGAAGCCCAAGTAACTCCACTTTAGTGACACTATACATTTATAGTCTCAGGGTTGGTGAAGTCGACCACCACCTTTAGGGACTTATAAATGAATTAAGTGTTACGAGCTGAGGTAGAGTCCGCGAATCGTTCTAACAATTAATGGTCATCTAAGTATAAATCTTACGAGATCGTACATCTTAAGACTGTTTTCCAATGCGTTAGTTTCGTGCAAGTAAACCCGTGCGTTTTTTTTAATGTGTCTCGAGTTTCGTGCCGCACGAATCTCGATGATACATTAGATTTGGATTAGGTCCAGCTCAGTGTTATAGGGTTCGAAACTTGGGAGGTGTCTCGAAATACGTAATTTGCGAGATTCAATACAATTGTGGTCACACATAGAGGTGGTGCCTCGAGATTCGTGTCGCACGAATCTCGAGGACACATTTACTTTGAAAGTCAAAAAGTGAACGCGTTGGAGTAAACGTGTTGAACTCGTGCTTACATGAGGAGATGCTGAGTGCGCCTACTGATACGGGAATTAGAGTGACGACTCAGGCAAGGTAGTTTCATGAGTTTTAGCGGCATCACTCTAAACGTTTCACGGTGGTACGAATCTCGGAGCAGCAAATATTTATGACATCTTGGCCACACCAAAGCTTATAAGGTCGAGCATCATATCAGTTTCGTTGTTCGACGAGGCCGATGTCTGGTTGAGCACTGCGGTGGCATCGATGTGGATGCTCTGAAGTGCAGTTGATGTTATGATGAGTGAGAGCGTGGGAGCACACGAGAGCAACCTCATTGCATTTCCGCCATATGAGGCGTATACGGCGCCAAAGTTAGTTGGTTCATCGTAGAGGTACGCTAGTGTAGCATAAGTACCATCAGAGGGTTGATGGCAGAGGCAATGGCCAGAGACAGGGTCAGAGATCCAGTCGAGTGCACAGATAGGGACATCGATCTAGTCGTGCACATAGGAAAGGAAATGGACATGTTCCAGCTTGGAGCGAGATTTCAACGTATCTCGTATGGGCGTATGGACACCGGTGTATAGCAGAGTAAGAAACATATGCATGCTATTGTCACGTCATGTCCGATTACTATCCATCGAAACCTGATAGAGGGTTGGGTTTAAACTCACTCGAGGAGTGAGACTGAGTTACATTTCTCGCGGGCATACAACAGATATACGTATGTTGGTGACGGTGGATCACGAACGTAAAATATTCATTTGTATTAAATTGTATATCAATATATGTTGCGAAGATGTTGCCCTGGCATATATTGATGGGAGGAGACAGATGGTGTGTTCTTTGCTTGGGGGTCATGGAGGAGCCCAGCTTGTCACGGAGGAGCCCAGCCCTACAGAGTAAGATGGGGGTATGGCCTTGGGCGAGTATGGCCTTGGGCGGGTATGGCCTCGTGTAATTATTCGTAAAACGCCATTGTCCTGTGAGATTTGTTTCAATTTCGAGGACGAAATTTTTAATTCGTTGGGAAGACTGTAACGGCCCGAAAATTTGACTTGTGTCACGTGTCAAGTCAAGGCCGTAGGTGGGACTCACTAGTCGAAATACGTATATCCGAATCTAATTTGAGATGAAAATGCTAACTATGCGAGGAATTCGGTGAGCCGAAACATGAACGGGGATGCGCCTCGAATCGCGTGCCGACGTGGGACCGAAATAATGACTTTATGTGGTGTTAAAATGTACATTGGATATGCCTCGTGATGCTTGTAGCGCGAGTATCAAGATTGTGAAATGAGGTGGGTTGGTGCCTCGAGATACGCGTTGCACGAATCTCGAGGATACCTTTGATTTGAAAATGAAAGAGATAAGGATAAGGAGAAAAGAAATAATATATATATATATATATATATATATATATATATATTATATATAAAGTGAAAAGAGGATAAGATGGAAAGAAAAAAAAAAAAAGATCGAGAGAAAGAAACAACGCGGAGAGAGAGAAACAGAGAAAGAGAGGAGGAAGAAGACCACCGAGAGAGAGAGGGGCGGCGGACCACGGCTCACGCACGGATGAGCGCGGTGGTGGTCGGCTCCAACAATCACGGCGGACCGGCTCAACGGCGGAGCGGAGTGGCATGGGATGGGAGCAATGACGGATCAGCCGCGCAGCGGCGGACGGACAGCGGCTTGGCGACTCGCGCACTACGCGAAGGTCGCGGGCGAGCGCTGCGCGCGCGTGGTTGCTGGATCGGCGGCGGACCCGACGCGGCCAATGCCGAGGCGATCGACGGCGGTTGGCGTGGAGTAGCGGCGGCTCACAAGCAGCCGCGCGTTAGGCGCGCGCGCGCTGGTGGCGAGTTAGCGGCGTGAAGGACGACGGTTTTGGCGACGCGGCGAGCGACCGGCGGCGGCGGCGAGTGGCGGCGCGGCGATCGGCGAGCCGCGGCGCTCCGGCGATGGGTGCGCAGCAGCGACAAATGCCGGCATCGCGACGCGGCGAGCGATGGCGCGATGACGCGTTATCGACCGGTCGGTTGTGCGATTCGTCGAAATCGCGACGACGCGATGAAGGTGAGGTTTATTCACCTAATTTGAGTTTTGATCTGAATGATTTTCAATAAAATAGGCTTAAAAAGTTTAAATGGACAACAGGGACTAGGAATCGGGTGTCGGTGCGTAAATCGAGACGCGAGCGAGACATTTTGAGATTCGCGATTTCTCGAGGTAAGTAAACCAGTTAGGGACTTATACAGTATTTCATTTTTTTTCGTTGACTGTTGTTGTTATTGTTATGAGATAGATTTATTGTTGTTCACTGCTTTGTGATGATAGCTATCGTTGAATCTGTTGTCGATTGAGGGGGTCCATTAGCAAGTGAGTCATGGTTACTGTTTATCTGCGATATGAGAGGGTTAGGACTAGAGGCAGGGGTCTCGTCCTGATCATGGTCGTCCGTTGATTTATCCGGGTCCATGTATGTTTCATAGTCACACGGGCTTGGGCTGGAAGGCAGGGGTCTCGTCCTAGAGCCGGGTCTATGGATGCCTCATAGTCGCAAGGGTTAGGGCTGGGAGGCTGGGGTCTCGTCCTAAACCCAAGTCTGCTGGGCTTTTGCTGCGACTCAACGACCTTTTGGTCGGGACTCCTTGTTATTTGGCATCACTCATCGATGGATTGATTACAGTCTTTTATATTCATGCATTCTTGATTCATTCCGTCCTAGTTGCATGAATTTGACTTCTTTGGATTTCTTGAACTGTTGTTTTGGATATTGTGAAATGTTGTATATATGTCCTACTGGATTTACTTACCTGGGCTCGTCATTTTTATTTTGACTGAGTGCAGAGCAGCAAACAAGTAGCAGAGGAAATGCTTCATGGCTAGGTGAAACTTTTGTATATTTTATAATTACTCTCCTCTGATGATCTTTACTGGGTTCCACAATTAGGTAGCCTAACTCCCTGATTTTTTTGTTGAGTTATGTATTAGTTGCTTCCGCTAAATTTGTAAATCTTGAATAAAATCCTAATAACTCGACTTAAAATTGTGAATTGACTGAATATGATGGATTGGAAGGCCGACTAAGCTTGCGTTGACCTTGCGAGACTGGCTCGGGGGTCCACGTAGGCTTAGGCCGGGCGGGCCCAATTTGTGGAAAATTGGGGCCGTCACACTCATGTTTGAGGTATAATGGACATTGTCGATTCCATTAGTGGCTGAGTTATGCACAGAGATACTCCAAAAGGCACATCACTTGCAATACTCCGTTCATCCGAGCAAGACCAAGATGTATCATGATGTGCAACGTCTCTTTTAGTGGTCAGGGATGAAGGCTGACGTAGGAGAGTACGTCAAGAGTTGTAGGATATGCCAACGGGTTAAAGCTGAGCATAAAAGGCTTTGAGGGTTGCTATAACCGCTTCTTATTTCTCAGTGGAAGTAGGTGCACATCGCTATGGACTTTGTTAGTGGTCTGCCTAATTCTTAGTTCAAGCATGATAGTATTTGGGTAATCGTGGATAAATTAACCAAGTCAGCACATTTCTTACTAGTTTCCACTAAGTATAAATTTAAGCAGCTAATAGTCTTTATGAGAGAGAGACAGTCAAATTAATGGAGTTTTGATCTCCATTGTATCAGGTTGAGGGTCTCAGTTTACTTTAAATTTGTTGGAGAATATGCATGAACAGTTTGACATGCAACTTCAGTTCAGTACGACATATCACCCGTAGACAGATGGCCAGTCATATTGACTAATTCAAGTGTTGGAAGATAGGCTTAGGTCTTGCATTTTGGAGTACAATAGGTTATGGGAAGAGTATCTACCTTTATGTGATTTTGCTTAAAATAATAGTTAGAAAGCTAGCATTGAAATGACATCGTTTAAAACACTTTACGATAGACCTTGTAGGTCTCCAACATGTTGGGTCGAGCTTGAGGATATTGTGGTAGTTGGGCTAGAGATAATAGTAGACCACATAGTGAAGATCAGACAGATACGTCAACGACTTCGAGGTGCTTTGGAGAGATAAAGAAGTACGCTAACAAGTATTGAGACGGATTGGAATATAAGGAGGGAGACTATGTCTATCTAAAGGTTTCGTCTTTTAAAGGTCACAAAAGGTTAAGAATCAAAAGACAACTTGTGCTAAGATTCATTGGTCCATTTAGGGTTACAGAGAGAGTCGTCAAGTTTGTTTACAAGCTCGAGTTACAACCATAGATGATAAGAGTCCACTAGTGTTTCATATATCGATGATGGTTGGATAGATCGAGGGAGGATGATAGGCCGAAGGTTGACTTGAGTCAAATTGACTTGGTAGAGAATATCACTTATGAGGTGCAACTCGCATAGATCTTTGGACGGTAAGGTGTAGAGTTTGCTTAACAAGGACATTCCATTGGTCTTCGTCAAGTGGCAACATCATGGCCACGAGGAGTTGACGTGGGAACGAGAGTCCTATATACGCGAGAGCTTCCCATATCTATTTGACTCTAATAAAGGTTTTGTTCTAGTTATTTTAAATCTTGAGGACGAAATTCTAATTATCTGGGAAAACTGTAATGCCCGAATAATCTAATCCTAGTTGCAAGCCATGTATGACCGTGACCTTTAAGCCAATCCTATGTGACGATCTCGGCAACACTCGGGTGTCAAGACCAAAATAAATAAAAAATTTAAATTAACTTTACTTGTGTTTGATGTCGTGTATTATTTATAACTAACTATATACGTATGCATGCGAGTGTAGATCCATATCACGAATTCGAGCGTGCGAGAGAACGACTTCATGGTGCGTAGGCGCGGACGAGATGTAGTTGGGGCTTATGGATAGTTCGTAGCTTATAAGTTATTCTTTCTAATTCAAGATATACACCTAAGTCATAAAATTAGGTGTATACTTTACATAAGGAATTAATCGAGACTAGTCCAAGTTTAAATAATTTAATTAGACTAAGCTAATTAAATCATCTAATGTACCTATGGTATGAATTTTTGATGGATTCATATAAAAAAGAGGTCTAAAATAGTATAAGAGAATATTAAATAATTTGGGCCCTAGATCAACCTTGAGATGAGTCTTTTAGAGGGCTAAACTAACACACTTAATGGGCATCCATAGTTGGATGGATAAAATTCAAGCCCTTGGTGGACTTAGAGATGGGAGCTTTATGCGAGATTAGGGGCTAAGAATATGAGGTGGCTAGTATAAATATATAACTTAGCCTTTCACTTTGATCTCATTCATGCAACCAACAAAAAGAAATTCAAGATTTCTAGTTCATGAGAGCAAGAAGAGTTGGACATCTTTTGATTTAAAAAAGTTTGTGTCAAATTGGTAGTATTCTAGCAACAAGGGTAGATAGTTTGCATCAAAACTCAAGCTAAGTATGAAATCCCTTATTTTCATGCATTTTTATTCCAAAATTCATTTGAATGGGTGTTAAAACTAAGGGTTCTTGACCCAAAACGAAATTTTAATGGCCAATCTCTATTTCCTTCATGTTTTTGAGGTATTAGATGTGATGATTACATCTATAAAATTTCAAAAAGTCATCCATTAAAACCTTGTTCTTATTCTTGAGGCTTTTCAACTAATGCATGTTAACTTACCTAATTTGAAGATTTAAAATGTGGGTTATTGTTCCTTTGGGTTAATTAGGAGTAATTGGGGACGAATCATCCCATAATGAGCAAGAACTTCTTGGTGTGGGTAAATACTTGATGTTGAAGTTCAGGCCATTTTCGTGCATGTTGGGTTGTTGAAGATAATGAATAGTGTTTGTGGCCACAGAGAATGTTAGTGTCTATGAGACATTTGTGCTCACAAGGGATGTCTGTGCCCACTACCGATGTTTATGCCTACCGGGGACATCTGTGTCTAGAAAGGTTTGTAACCACAAAGGAATGTTTGTGCCCATAAGGGATCTCTATGGTCTCAATGGTATGTAAACACAAGCCATGTGGTCACAAGAGTGTTACAACAAAGTTATATCAACAATCTAATAGAATGGGTGTCTAACACCTACCAAATGAACTATAAAAGGTACCAGAGGCCTAGAGCATCATTGTCGGGTGTCTGGGGTGTAGTACGAACATGTGGGAGCAACATTTATCGCAAATATTATTTCATTTTGAGGTAAGTAAACTAGTAAGAGCGTCAACATGATTTCTTTTCAACTTCTTATTGTTAATCTCTTGAAAAGTATGTCATACTTGTATTCCATTCTTATTTCAAGTGGCATAGGGTTTAGGTAACTCACTCGTTGGGTCATCTCGTGAGTTAAGCATCCGGAGTCACCGTGGCTTCTCATTGAGGACTATTTAAGAGATAAAGCATTTAGGGTCACCATGGCTTACCTTGATAGTTAAGGGGCTGTTGGAAGTGACTCGATGAGTTCGCAATGCCTAAACAATCATGTCAAGGCAGTTAGAAATGGCGTTGGGCCCGCTGTGTCAACATCAAGCTTGGACGGGATTAAATATTCACCAATATTTTACTTCCTTGCCACTTGATTTTCACTGCTTACTTGATTAGTTTGTTTATCATGCACTTTGTCATTTAATTTACAACTTTCTTTAAATACCCACATGAGTTAGAGACTATTGTAATTTATTACTCAAAAATACTGTTGAATCTCTTCTAGATTTACTCACTGGTATTACATACGTTCTTGACTTCTTGGTGATAATTGCAAGTCCCTCAACCTGTAAGGAGAATGAGCTTGTACTTAGTGATTTCCTTTTAGCTACCCTAAGAGTCAGCTCCATTAGTCTTACTTAGTAGGTTATTTTGTCATTTTGTTATATATGACTATGTATTCATGATGTTTTGATGCTTTTGGGTACTTAGGGATGTGAGATACACTTCCCGATACATGTATATGCATATTGTACTATTGATCACCAGTTATATGCATGATAGCACACCGTTTGCATGATTTTCACACCTAGGACTTGTCCCGAAATCAATTAACTTTTATTTGTTGCTTTAAATTACTTTTCACTGCGTAATGAATATAAATACTTGTTAAATTAATTAACGAACTTAATAAGCAATCAATGGATGAATAACTTGAAATAGAGGCTGACTAGGCATATGTTGACTTGACAAGAATTGATTGGAGGTCCACGTAGGTCTAGTGTCAGGCAGGGCCCAGTTTGTAGTGACTAGGACCATATCAATATGCGTGTGATGTTGTTTCCTAGTTTCCATACTTATGATTTTTTAATAATTGCTTCCGCATAATTGTTAAGACTTCTGCTAGATTTTTTAACCATAAAAGCTTTAACTAACTCTGGAATTCAATAATAATGTGATATGTGTATTACTTATCCTGAACGAGTTGAACGAGGAGAATACGATAAAAGGCTTACTAATACGTAGCTAAGCCATACGCGGCTGAGATTAGGGCTTAATTACGGGATTAGGCCACACGGTGCCCTGTTTTAAAGAAGGGTCGTCCAGGTTGCTTCTACTTCACATCCCATATGGAAATGGAAAAAGAAGGAAATTGTCGCTTCTGGGCATTAGTTCAGAAATTTCAAGCTCTATCTTAAAGATCTAAAAAAAGAGTAATGCAACTACTACTTCAGATATTTACGTTGTTGAAGTTAACTTATCTATTAGTGATTCCTAGGTATTTGATACCGAATGTGGATCTCACATTTGTATTAATGCGCAGTCTAAAGAAAAGTAGAAAACTAAAGAAAGGAGAAGTCATCCCACGAGTTGAAAATGGAGCAAAGGTTGTTGCGTTGGTTGTATGATGCTATGAGTTAATTTTACCTAATGGACTTCTTTTAGCTTTAAATAATTGTTATGATGTCCTTGCCTTGAACAAAAACATCGTTTCGGTTTCATGTTAGGGTTGGATGATTTTAATTTCATTATTGCGAATGATAAATGCTTTATTTCTCATAAAGACGTTTTCGATACAAAAACTGATTTGTGTGATGGTCTTTGTATTCTAAACATGAAAAGGTCCATAAATACTCTTATTCCTAATGTAAATACAAAAATATTCAAGTCAAATGATTTGAATCAAACATATATTTGGCATTGTTGTCTTGGCCACATAAATAAGAAACGCATTTCTAAACTCCATAAAGATGGACTTTTAGATTTATTTGATTTTGAATCGTATGAAATTTGTGTCTCTTATTTACTAGGCAATATGACAAAGAGTTCCTTTACTGGACACAATGAAAGGGCAAACGATTTATTGGGTCTAATACATACTGATGTATGCGGTCCTATAAATACAATGGCTAGAGGTGGTTATTAGTACTTCATTACTTTTATTGATGATTACAGTCGATGTGGTTACGTGTGTCTTATGAAGCATAAAGGTAAGTCTTTTGAGATGTTTCAAACATTTTAGAACGAAGTACAAAATCAACTTAGTAATTAAAACTATTAAAGCACTTCAATCAGATCGATGTGGTGAATATTTGAGACAAGAGTTTGATGGTCATCTTAAAAATTGTGGAGTTTCTCACAATTAACTCTTCTAACAAATCCACAATGGAATGATGTTTCTGAGATGAGAAATCGAGCATTATTAGATACGTTTCGATCTATGATGATTCATGCAGATCTTCCTATTTTATTTTGGGGTTATGCCATAGAAACTGTTGCATTTACACTAAATAGTGTTCATTCTAAAGCGATTGATAAAACACCATATGAGATGTGGTTTGGAAAAAATCAAGTTTGTCTTTCCTTAGGATTTAGGGCTAAGAGATTTTTTCGATGACGACAACTCTCAGCAAAATTATCAACTAAATCTATCAAGTGTGTATTTGTTGGTTATCTTAATGAAACTAGAGGATACTATTTTTATAATCCCATTGAGAACAAAATGTTTGTTGCTCAGAATCGTATCTTCATGAAAAAAGAGTTTATTTCAAAAAGACAACAATGAAAATAAAGTAAGTCTAGAAGAAGTTCAAGAACAACAAATACATACTCAACTGCTAGTAAGAGATCAACAAATCCTTGTACTAGTTGAATCTCACATGTATCACAAGGCCTGTATAGGTCTAATAGGGTAAGACATCGGCCTAATGATGGGGCATGTGCCCTAGGTCAATCCATTAACCGTCTTTATGAATAATTTTAGTTAATAAAAATAGAGGATTTCATTTGCTGTTTATTATAATTAATTTGCATGTTTACATTATAATAAGATCCATGGGTATTTACATAAATATCCTAAATGTCCATAGTTGATCATTATATTGGGAACTATAATGAATTAAGACTAGTGTGAGTCTTGATTGATGATCATATGATGATTATACGTATAGGGATACGAATCAAGATCACAAGTACTTGTTAGGGAACAAAGTACTGACCGACCACAGCTATGAGAACATAACATGGATTAAGTCATAGTTGTTTCTCATGATAGGTATATATTCCAGTCCTCCGACTTGAGATTACCAGAGACTTCAACATTAGGAACACAAGATTTGACACAATCAAACGTTGTCTTTAACCGGACGATTATAAAGGTTGTGATTGGTTACTTGTGTGAGCAATGTGATGAAGTTGTGTAATCGAGATAGAATTTGTCCCTCTCATATAAAGAGAGATATCTAGTGGATCCTCGATGTGTTAGACTGTTAAAAGGCCTAGTCTAAGTGAATTGATATTGATCAATGTCACTTGGATGTTTTCAATCTACCTAGAGATCGAGACTAGTACGATTGAACATGTTGGATGACAATTCCATGCCTTATGTTTGATCAAAAGGATATCGTGTGACAAAAGGATGTTATATACACTATTGATTAGGTTGTATCGATTTGATATTCGTACAACTTGGGTAGTCATAATGTCTTGCTAGAGGCCGCTTATGACTTGTATACCAAAATGTGTTTTGGTACACTCCAATGTTGTATGAGCCTATTGGGTCGCACACTAAGAATGGTTTTGCGAGATTTTAAGACGATTCGAAAAAACGAATTTTATGTGATAAAATTCATGACAAACGTCCTTGTGGTGTATTACACTTATACTTCTTTAAGTAAGGGTATATGTGTAATTTACTTAACCGTCTATATACAAGGGTTGTATAAATAGACGCTTTAAGTTAGAACACACATACGAAAGATCAAAAGGCCAAAAACTCTTTTTTTCGTTTAAGAAACAACTTAGGGTTTTTGGTATGCTCGATCGTTTTGGAGAGAAACAAAAAGGTTTGGCATTCTCTCGACGCTAGCACTTCGAATCTCGGCGCCGTTCGTGTGTGGACATTGCCGATAGAGGGCATTCGTCGTTGCGCGCCTTAGAGATCGATCAACCTTCCGAAAGGTATATTGCGATTGAGGTATGATTAAGTTTTTCATGGTTTAAACGTTTTTAATGGAATTAGATTCGGATCCTGTTGGGGTTTTTGTCAAAATTGTTTTGTAATCTCCATTGCGTATGAACCCCAAAACCCAACAAGTGGTATCGTGAGCCATCGAGTTCGATTCCATTAAATTCATTGCATGTTTTCTTCTCGATATATGCATGATATATGATCGAAAGCATGTTGATAATTGATGTATATGTGATATACATAAGTTTTCTTTGAGATTTATTATCACGTTTGTGTATATGATACACATATTTGTGATTTAATTGAAATCATTAGGTATAATCGTTATTCTTTGTGCATTGATGCATGGATGAAATCTCTGTAATTCAATATGCATATTTAGGTTACATTGTTTTACGTTTCTTGAATTGTATAAGGTTGAATATTAATTCAAACTAATATGATTAGATTCGATTGGGATAGTAGTTCATGATTCAATGACATATTTGTGATTATCTAGATGAGGACCGAAATTGCAAATAACTAATTTTCGAAATTATTTATTTATAATTAATTAATTTTCGAAATTAATTATTTATATTGTTATATCTATTTTGTTATGAAGTTTCTATTTTATAAAGATAGATAACAAATTAGAATATGAGATAAATATCAAGAATCTTGTTATTGGTGATATAATAGGATTAGGATAAGATTAGTCCTAATTGGATTAGGATAAGATAAGTCCTAATTGGATTTGGATAAGATTAGTCCTAATTGGATTAGGATAAGATAAGTCCTAATTGGATTAGGATTAGTCCTAATTGGATTAGATAAGATAAGTCCTAATTGGATTAGGATAAGATTAGTCCTAATTGGATTAGGATAAGATGATTAGTTAGATGTGGGCTCAAGTTAATTAAAAATGTTTTAATTGACTTAATTTGGATAAATTAAGGGGTAAATTTAGTATAGTAAAATCAACGAAAAATATGATTTTCTATAGCGAATTTCAATTTTCTAATTGAGATCCGTCTTCTAAAAAAAAAAAAAAAAAAAAAAAAAGCGCCGCGCGCCTCAGATTTCTCCCGTCCATTGATCGGCTAATGGAATTCACTGCCACTTATTGACGGCTAAATGGACCATAAAATGCCTAACTAATCCTAGCGCAAGGAAATTCTTTTATTGGAGAATAATATAGAAATTTCCAAATTGTTTAGTGATTGAACAAATCAATAGAATATATGATATTTTATTGTTTACATAAAAATCACTAAACACGAAATAAAATCCCTCTATTAAATTTTAAGTCTCATGTCATCCATTTTTAAACACTTGTCAAGGCCTCGATCACACTAATACAGCTTTCGACCATATACTGGGGTGTATTGTGTTATCTTGGTGAGACAAGTTGGGTAAGAGTTACCTAAATGTTTAAAATGGTCCGACTTAATAAAGCCATCAAAATAGTTTTGAGCTTTAGGCAAATGATGAGATAAAAACATGCTAAGACATAAGATGTCTCGTATCTCATAAAAAAGATCTAAAAATTACATAAGATGTAATTGGTAACTCATTACCTACCTAAATAATCTAGTTCTATGTTTCATGCCATAGTTGTCATAGAATTAGGTGAAATATGGATTTTAGTCCCCTAAATAAACAAGACGTTTAGGAGGGTTGTTAATTTAGTGGGAGTCTATTCCTCTATACTAAAATAAACTTTGCATAATCTTTATTGTAGATCAATGGCCTCTTCAAGTAACAATAATCCCCTCACATCGCGATCCATCCTTGAGAAGGACAAACTATCTGGGACTAACTTTCTTGACTCGGTTCGAAACTTGAGAATTGTTCTTAAGCATGAACGCAAGTTGTATGTCCTGGATGCTCCAATCCCCGAGGACCCACCACACCAATGCTACGAAAGTCATGAAGGATGCGCATAGTAAGCATGTCAACGATTCTACCGATGTTGCATGTATTATGCTTGCAACTATGGTTCCCGAACTTCGAAGGACATGGAACTAATGGAAGCCTACGACATGGCTATAACGCCAAGGAAATGTTCCAACAAAAGCTAGGCAAGAAAGGTTCGAGACGGTCAAAAACCTACATTCTTGCAAGATGACCGAGGGTGCGTCGCTTAGTCCTCATGTTCGAAGATGAAGGGCTATGTTGACCAGACTTGATAGACTCGGATTCCCATAAGCCAAGAGTTGGCTACGGATTTGATCTTGAATTCATTACCGAGAGTTACTCACAATTTGTGATGAACTACAATATGAATAATATGGAGAAATCAATTTCGAGTTGCATTTGATGCTCAAAATGCTGAACAAAATATCAAGAAACCCTCTAGTAATGTGTTGATGGTCCAAAAGGGAAAGGGAATGAAGAAGAAAGGTAAAGGCAAGGCTAAAGTTGCCAAGGCCGTTGCCGCACTGTCGCAAAGCCTATGGAACAAGTCAAGCCCCACTGCTTCTACTTCAAAACACCCAAAAGAAAAGGAAGGAAATTGCCATTTCACGTCATGCACTGGACATTGGTTCGAAATTGCAAACTCTATCTCGGAAGATCTAAGGAAGAAAAAGTGGTAGTGCGACTACCACTACGGTATTTATGTTATTGAAATTAATTTATCTACTAGTGATTCCTGGGTATTAGATACCGGATGTGGATCTCACATTTGTATAAATGTGCAGGGACTCACCGTAAGTAGAAAGTTGAAGAAAGGAGAAGTCATCCTCCGCGTAGGGAATGGAGCAAGAGTTCTTGCCGCCTGGTCATTGGATCATATGACTTAGTTTTATCTAGTGGACTTATTTTAACTTTAAATAATTGTTATTTTGTGCTCACCTTAAGCGAAACATCATTTCTGTTTCATGTTTGGATATGGATGGTTTTGATTTTATTATTGCTAATAATAGATGTTCCATTTCTCGTAAAGGCATATTTTATGCAAATGCTGATTTGTATGATGGTCTTTATATTCTAAGCATGAAAACGTCCAATCGATAATCCAGCTCTTTAACATAAATACAAAGAGGTTCAAGTCAAATGATTTGAATCAAACCTATCTTTGGCATTGTCGTCTCGGGCACATAAATGAGAAACGCATAACGAAGCTCCATAAAGATGGACTTCTAGATTCATTTGATTTAGAAACATATGAAACGTGCGTATCTTGTTTATGGGCAAGATGACTAAAAGTCCCTTTCTTGGACACAAGTGAAAGGGCAAGTGATTTATTGGGTCTAATACATACCGATGTATGCGGTCCTATAAACACAATGGCTAGAGGAGGTTATCGATTTCATTACATTTATCGATGATTTCAAAGAGATATGGTTATGTATATCTTATGAAACATAAAGTCAATCATTTGAGATGTTTCGAACGTTTCAAAATGAAGTGCGTAATCAACTTGGTAAAACTATCAAAACACTTCGATCGATCGAGGTGGTGAGTATTTAAGCCAAGAATTTGATGATCATCTTAGAAATTGTGGGATTGTCTCCCAATTGACTCCACCAAAGAACTCCACAATGGAATGGAGTTTCGAAAGGAGAAATCGAACCTTATTAGATATGGTTCGATCTATGATGAGTCGTGCAGATCTTCCATTATCCTTTTGGGGTTATGCATTACAAATCTGCAGCTTTCACTCTAAATCGAGTTCCTTCTAAAGCGGTTGATAAAACACCATATGAGATATGGTACGGAAGAGACCTAGTTTGTCTTTTCTTAAGATTTGGGGTTGTGAGGCTTACGTAAAGCGACAAGTCTCGTAAAAACTAGCACCTAAATCGACAAGTGTTTATTTGTGGGGTATCCTAAGGAAACAAAAGGATATTACTTTTATAATCCCGCCGAGAACAAAGTGTTTGTTGCTCGGTATGGTGCCTTTATGGAAAAACAGCTTATTTCAAAAGACACTAGTGGGAAAGAAATAAATCTTGAAGAAGTTCAAGAATCACAGTAAACATCGAACCATCGGAAGTTCAACAACGTTCCGAACCAGTTGAACCTCCACAAGTGACACAAGGCCCACGTAAATCTAGTAGGGTAAGACATGAGCCGAGAGATTCGGATTTCTCATTACGATAGTCGTGATGTGTTGCTTATAGACCAAAATGAGCCCACCACTTATCGGGAGGCTATGTCTGGACCAGACTCGATAAATGGCTAAGTGCCATGAACTCGAGATGCAATCCATGTATGATAACCAAGTTTGGAACTTGGTTAATTTACCCGAAGGTGGTAAGACCATTGGATGTAAATGGGTTTTCAAGAAGAAAACCGACATGGATGGCAAAGTGCATACTTTTAAAGCAAGACTTGTAGCAAAAGGTTTCAGCGACTCAAGGTGTTGATTATGATGAAACTTTTTCGCCAGAGCCATGCTTAAATCCATAAGAATTTTAATTGCCATTGCTTTGCATATTATGACTATGAAATATGGCAAATGGATGTAAAAACAAAGATTTCTTAATGGAAAGTCATTGAGGACGTGTATATGACACAACCTGAAGGTTTTGTACATCCCGAGAATTCTAGGAAGGTATGCAAGCTTCAAAGATCCATTTATGGATTAAAGCAAGCTTCTCGGAGTTGGAATCTTCGTTTTGATGAAGCAATCAAGGATTTTGGTTTTATTAAGAATGAAGATGAGCCTTGTGTATACAAGAAGGTCAATGGGAGTGTAGTTATTTTTCTCGCTTTCGTATGTAGATGATATATTACTCATTGGAAATGACATCCCAACATTGCGAATGTCAAGTCTTGGTTAGGGAAGTGTTTCTCAATGAAAGACTTAGGAGATGCAAATTATATCCTAGGGATAAAGATCTATAGGGATAGATCTAAAAGGCTAATCGGCCTAAGTCGAGTGCTTACATAGACAAGGTGTTGAATAGGTTCGGTTTGCAAGACTCTAAAAGAGGATTGTTGCCAATGTCTCATGGGATAAGTCTCAAAGAAGACTCAATGTCCTAAGACAAATGATGAGCGAGACCGTATGAATAAGATTCCATATGCATCACTATTGGATCTATCATGTATGCCATGTTATGCACTCGACTCGATGTATCATATGCTTTGAGCACTACAAGTAGATATCACTCGATCCAGGTGAGAGTCACTCGATAGCAAGAAAGAACATCCTTAAGTACTTAAGAAGGACTAAGGAAGTGTTCTTGGTCTATGGAGGTTTTGAAAATGATCTAGTTGTAAATGGTTACACGATGCAAGTTTTCAAACTGATATAGATGATTTTAGATCGCGATCTGATATGTGTTTACTTTGAATGGGGTGCGATAAGTAGTCGGAAAAGTTCGAAGCAAGAGATCGTGGGCGATTCTACAACAGTAAAGTGAGTATATTGCGCGTCCGATGCAAAGAAAGGAGGCGCTTTGGATCAAAAAGTTCATTTCTCAACTAGGTGTGGTTCCGAGTATTGCTAACCCTGTTTGTTTGTATTGTGACAATAACGGGGCAATAGCACAAAGCCAAGGAACCTAGATCACACCACAGATCCAAACATATACTCGTGCGTTTTCATCTCATCGAGAAATTATTGAGAGGGAGACGTAAAGATTTGCAGAGTACCTATCGAAGACAACGTTGCGGATCCATTGACAAAAGCTCTTCCACAAGCAAAACATGATGGTCATGTTAGATCATTAGGCATTAGATGCATGTATGATTGGCCCTAGTGCAAGTGGGAGATGATGGGGCATGTGCCCTAGGTCAATCCATTAACCGTCTTTATGAATAATTTTAGTTAATAAAAATAGAGGATTTCATTTGCTGTTTATTATAATTAATTTGCATGTTTACATTATAATAAGATCCATGGGTATTTACATAAATATCCTAAATGTCCATAGTTGATCATTATATTGGGAACTATAATGAATTAAGACTAGTGTGAGTCTTGATTGATGATCATATGATGATTATACGTATAGGGATACGAATCAAGATCACAAGTACTTGTTAGGGAACAAAGTACTGGACCGACCCGCTATGAGAACATAACATGGATTAAGTCATAGTTGTTTCTCATGATAGGTATATATTCCAGTCCTCTGACTTGAGATTACCAGAGACTTCAACATTAGGAACACAGTGATTTGACACAATCAAACGTTGTCTTTAACCGGACGATTATAAAGGTTGTGATTGGTTACTGTGTGAGCAATGTGATGAAGTTGTGTAATCGAGATAGAATTTGTCCCTCTCATATAAAGAGAGATATCTAGTGGACCCTCGATGTGTTAGGCATCGTTAAAAGGCCTAGTCTAAGTGAATTGATATTGATCAATGTCACTTGGATGTTTTCAGTCTACCTAGAGATCGAGACTAGTACGATTGAACATGTTGGATGACAATTCCATGCCTTATGTTTGATCAAAAGGATATCGTGTGACAAAAGGATGTTATATACACTATTGATTAGGTTGTATCGATTTGATATTCGTACAACTTGGGTAGTCATAATGTCTTGCTAGAGGCGCTTATGACTTGTATACCAAAATGTGTTTTGGTACACTTGCCAATGTTGTATGAGCCTATTGGGTCGCACACTAAGAATGGTTTTGCGAGATTTTAAGACGATTCGTAAAAAACGAATTTTATGTGATAAAATTCATGACAGAAACGTCCTTGTGGTGTATTACACTTATACTTCTTTAAGTAAGGGTATATGTGTAATTTACTTAACCGTCTATATACAAGGGTTGTATAAATAGACGCTTTAAGTTAGAACACACATACGAAAGATCAAAAGGCCAAAAACTCTTTTTTTCGTTTAAGAAACAACTTAGGGTTTTTGGTATGCTCTGATCGTTTTGGAGAGAAACAAAAAGGTTTGGCATTCTCTCGACGCTAGCACTTCGAATCTCGGCCGCCGTTCGTGTGTGGACTGCTGATAGAGGGCATTCGTCGTTGGCAGCGCCTTAGAGATCGATCAACCTTCTGAAAGGTATATTGCGATTGAGGTATGATTAAGTTTTTCATGGTTTAAACGTTTTTAATGGAATTAGATTCGGATCCTGTTGGGGTTTTTGTCAAAATTGTTTTGTAATCTCCGCTGCGTATGAACCCCAAAACCCAACACCTAAGAGATTTGGATTTCTTATTACTGATAGTAGTGAGGTGTTGTTTATGGGTAAAAATGAGCCTACTACTTATCAGGAGGCTGTGTCTAGCCCTGAAGCAGATAAATGGCTTATTGCCATAAATTTTGAGATGCGATCCATGTATGATGACCAAGTTTGGAACTTGGTTGATTTTCCTAAAGGTGGTAAGACCATTGGATGTAAATGAGTTTTCAAGAAGAAAACCGACATAGATGGCAATGTGTATACTTAAAAAGCACGGATAGTAGCCAAAGGTTTCAAGTAGACTTAAGGAGCTGATTATAAAGAGACTTTTTCTCCTAGAGTCATGCTTAAATCTATTAGAATTCTAATTTCTATAGCTGCATATTATGACTTAAGATATGTCAAATGGATCTCAAAATGACTTTTCTAAATGGAAAGTTACTTCAGGACGTGCATATGATACAATCCGAAGGGTTTGTTCATCCTAAAAATTCTAGGAAGGTGTGTAGGCCAAAAAATCTATTTATGAATTAAGACAAACTTCTTGGAGTTGGAATCTACATTTTGATGGAACAATTAAGGAATTTGGTTTCATTAAAGATGAAAATGAGCCTTGTGTATACAAGAAGATCAGTGGGAGCATGTTTGTTTTCATGGTATTATATTTTGATGATATATTAGTCATTGGAAATGACTTCCCAACCTTGCAGAGTTTCAAGTCTTGGTTAGGGAAGTGTTTCTCAATGAAGGATTTAGGAGATGCATCCTACATCTTTAGGATTAAGATTTATAGGGAATAGATTGAAAAACTTGATTGGTATAAGTTAAAGTGCTTATATTGAAAAAATACTGAATAAATTCAGTTTACAACTAAAAGAGGGTCGTTGCCAATGTCTCATGGTATAATACCTGCGATGACATGCATTTCGAGGGAATTACCTATCACACAATCTCACACGATATAACCATCCAACATACACATGCAATGTATTAGTAAATAAATTCATAAAATCCATCGTAAATAAATAGTACAACACATAATTAACTAGAATACTTAGGTCGACGTGTGTCCTAGCCTATCCGCGGCATCCGCTTGGATCTGAACTGGCGTCCAAGTCTGAAATCACGAAATAAATAATGACATTGATAAAATGATTCATTACAATTCTTCCCAACTAAGGGAGATTTTATCCCGAGATTTAAGTAAAACCAATCGTCATACTGTGAAATAACTTAGGGTATCGCTCTCGCATAGCCAACTCGGGCTCCCAGGTGAGTCCCTCTGTCCCATGATGCTACCAATGAACTAGGACCTTAGAGAACTCCATGTTCCTGAGAACCTGAACTTTGCGGTCACTGATAGCTATCAGACATTCCTCGTAAGTTGCATCAAGCTAAGCCTCAATTGTCCTAAGTCAACCATCGATCTCGGTCCTAACCTAGCCAATTTTAATATAGAGATATGAAATGTTGAATAAACTACAACTAACTTAGATGGTAACTCCAAGTGATATGCAATACTACCAACCCATGCCGCGATCCTGAATGGTCCAATAACATCAGCACCAGTTTCCCCTTAATCTCAAATCTCTACTGACATTTCCAAGGAGAAACCTTCAAGTATACCATATCGCCCTCCTCATAGCTCAGACCCTCGTGATACATATCTGCTTATTTCTTATGTCTATCCTTTACGGCTCGTAGTATTTGACGATTCTGCCTGATTTTGTCTATGTAATCAACAACTATCTCAAGCCCAACAATCATTGTATCTTCTGACTCTGCCTAACATGCAAGTGATCTACAGGGCCTTCCATACAGTGCCTTAAATGGTGGCATCCTGATATTCGCCTAATAGTTTTTATTGTTGTACGCAAACTCACACAAACGTACATAATCTTCCTACGGACCCCCAAACTGTAATATTCAAGCCCTTAGCATATCCTCAAGAATCTGTATCAATCGCTCTGATTGTCCGTCTGTTTGAGGATGGCAAGCCATACTAAACTGCAACCTGGTGCAAAACTGCTCCTGCATAACCTCCCAAAGTCTCGAAGTCAACTTGAGATCTTTGTCTGACATAACAGAGACTAACATCCCATGCAATCTAATAATCTCCCACTCAAACAATATGCTCAGCTATGTGAATGTGTATCTCATTAAAACTGGGATGAAGTGAGTCAATTTTATTAGCCTATCGATCACAACCAATACTACATCGTGACACCTCGAAGTTAGCGGTAGTCCACTAACAAAATCCATAGTAATGTGCTCCCATTTCCACTGTTGAATGGGCAACGGCTATAATAGTCCACCAGGTCTCATGTGCTCAGCCTTCATCTATCGGCAGATGCAACAACTTTTGACATATGACCCCACGGCAACCTCCATCCCTAACCACCAAAATAATCTCCTCAATTCATGATACATCGTGGTTCGACCAGGATGAACTATGTATTGAGACCGATGTGCATCCTCTAGAATCCCTTCCTGTATCTCTTTGTCTACAAGTATCCACAACCTCCCTCGTTTTCTCAAAAATTGATTTGTCGTCTTCGCCCAATCAGTACACTCCAGATCCCGAACCAGGCCACTGAACCACTGATAAAGCCCATCAGCCCACTTACACTTAGCAACCCGCTCAATAGATACAGTCAGAACTCTCATCTAATAACAAATGTGCTGCTCAACTATAATGAATACATATGTCGCGTACATAATTGATTCCGCCAATAGTAAGCCATGTTCTTGTGTCATATGTCGCAAAATGGTCTGACTATCAATTCCGTTCTTGCTCAATGCATCACCTATGATGTTCACTTTCCAAGGTTGATACTCAATAGCAAAGTCATAGTCCTTCACCAGCTCAAGCCATCTCCTCTAACGCATATTCAGATTTCTCTGAGTGAAGATATAACGTAGACTCTGGTGATCTATGTACAATATGAACTTCTCTCCATAGAGATAATACATTCAGACCTTTAGTGCAAAGACGACTGCTGCATGCTTCAAGTTGTGCACTAGATAATTCCCCTCATGGGGTCTCAACCGTCTAGAAAGATAAGCAACTGGTTTACACTCATGCATCAGCACACATAAAAAACCAATGTTTGACGCATCCATGTAAACTGACAAAGTTTTGCCCGGCTCTAGCAATGTCAACACTAGTGCAAAAATGAATATCCTCTTTAACTCACAGAAAGCCTACTCATACTCCTTTAACTAATCAGATCTAACATTTTTCATGGTCAGTCTCATCATCAGCATTGCAATCAAGAAAAAGTCATGTATGAACCACCGGTAGTATCTTACCAGGTCCTAAAAATTCCAAATATCGAAAACAGACTCAGGCATCCTCCAGTCAATCATAGCCGAAATCTTTGTTGAATCCACAGAGATACCCTGATAGCTAATGACATGTCCCAAAAATCTCACTAAACTCAGCTAGAAGTCATATTTGCCGAACTTAGCATACAACCTACACTCTCTTAGTATCATCAAAACTGCTTTGAGATGTCTATCATGATCCTCACGAGTCCTATTGTAGATCAAAAATACCATCGATGAATATTATGACAAATCTATCTAAATATAGTCTCAACACCCTATGCATCAAATCCATGAAGATCGTTAGGGCATTAGTTATCCTAAATGGCATGATTGTGAACTCAAACAACCGTATCTCGTGCTAAAATTTGTCTTCTGGATATCCTCCTCTCAAAATCTCAACTTATGATAACTCGAACGAAGGTTGATCTTTGAGAAGAATCTAACACCTGCCAAGTGGTCAAGCAGATCATTTATCCTAAGAAGTTATTAATAGTTCCTAACTATATCTTGATTTTGTTTCCTATAGTCTATGTGCATCATCATCGAACCATCCTTTTTCTTCACAAATAATACTAGAGCTCCCCAGGGTGACAAACTAGGGTGGATGAAACCCTTCTCCAACAAATCATTTAGGTGTCTCCTAACCTCCTCCAGCTTCGATTGTGACATCCTATAAGGTCTATTGGCGATCGGTTGAGTCCCTAATATAAGCTCGATGATAAACTCATTTGCCCATGGTGGTGGCAATCATATTAGATCATCTGGAAATACATCGATGAAGTCTTTAACTACCATAACATCCTCAATCATGACATCGGTCTTAACCTCCGGCTCAACTATCGTTGCAAATGCCTCTATCTCATGTGCCGTAGCTAGTCGACCCTTATTAATAGGTAAGTCAATCGCGAATCCAACTAGTGAGAACTCTGACATCCCAAAAATGTGAAACTTAACTCTCTTACCAAAGCAATCTATATGTGCATGGTAGGGTGACAACCAATCTATCTTAAGAAGAGCGTCAAACTCTAGGTACTCTAACACTCGGAGATCTATCAGTAACTGATATTCTTCAACCTATATCATCACATCTCTACATATCCGGTTAGGGTATATCTTGTCCCCATCAGCTGCATTGAGAACAAGTTGTGTGTCTAATGCCTATACAACTAACCCTAACTTCCCAACAATCCACCCAACAATAAATGATAAAGTACTACCAGAATCAAACACGACATGCATAGGTCTACTATATATATGTAACGTACCCTTGATGAGCTATCTGGTCACTCTGCCGTCTGACTATGATATCGCACAGGCCCTCTCTCTGGCCAGATTTGGCTTTTTCGTACCGATGGTGGTGTTCCACAGTCTACCCTCAAGTGTCCTTGTTGACCACACCTATGACATTTGAATTTGTCCTGCTTGTCAGCCTGATCATCACAAAATCTAGGACACCAGTCTCTCTGACCCCTGTCATGTCCCCCATGATCTCTACCTTGATGGTGCATCAATGGTCACGGCCTACGTGACGCGTGCTGAACGCGTCAATAAAATAAAATTTCTTAAACCAACTATTTTGTAGAATAGTGGCAAAAGGGTCGATCCTAAAGAGATTGGTGGTCTTTCTAAGGTTAAAAACAACGAAAAGGAAAAATCGGGGTTTTAAATAAATAATTTAACTAACTAATCTAACTAAACTAAATAACTAAAATAACTTTGAAAACAATTGATTAACACCTAAGTAAAACCTAGGTCTACAGTTCCACAAATTACGATCAAGATTCAATGGCAATCATGGTCTTCAATCTTTTCTAAAAAGTTACTAATTTAAATTCTCATAGATTAGCTATAGAAAATCGACATTTGCCAAAATTCTTCGTTCCCCTAATCTCGATAGCGAGGATGTCCGCCACTAGCTACTTCCCTAATTAATGCATAACCCTAGACATCCACCAATCAGGTTTAACACACTAACCGCGGTAATATGGATCTGTGGGAACACTAATCCTAAATAACCGGATCGCATTCGCTTCCAATTTGACCTAAATTCAATTTTGGCACACTCAATAACCGAAAGGGTTTGACGGCAAACGGGTAAGTGTTTGTCACTTTATTGGTCCAAAAGCACAATTACACGGATACTAATGGTCTAAATAACTATAGGTTGCCCTCTAAAAGCAAGCACTGGCCACATACATACCCTAGATCTAAACCATATACTTTAAAATCAACAACAATGAAATATAAGAATTTAAACTAAATTAAATAATAAAATAAAAGATATCACATAATATGACATGAATCCATAATCTCGACTTGTTTCCTCGCCGACCTAAACTATCGTCAAGAGAAGTCGATGCTAAAAATATAATTGTCGGTGTTCTTCAAAAATAATACCTAAGGTTTCTAATATATAAAACTACTAAAAATTAGTCTCGGGAGGTGAGAAAAACTAATTTTAGGGGTTGGGGAGGTGACTCATGCGCCGATGAGCATCGTATGATTATTTTTGGGTTGAAAATAGGTTTTGTACACGGAAGGAAGAAAATACGGTTGGACGCATCCCGATTGGTCGTTTTCCCTTCTCCCTTGCGGGACCTGACGTGAGCGCTCTCCTATTACACCGGATCGAGCTTGTGACGTGGTTGGCGTGGTGAGCGAGCGACATGTGATGGGCAAAGAGGCTTCGGGTGGGTAATCTTCTCGTGGTAAGACTCACGTGAATTCAAAGGAGTCTCATTTTGCCAAGATTACGCAGCTTTCGGGGTGATATCAGGCCGACGCATGAATCCCGAGGAAATCGAATAACAGTTGAACGAGGAGAAGAAATGGTTTGTGACGTTGTGTAATGCGATGGTGAGACGCCACGCAGCTGCTAGTGATTGGTGGAGAAAATGAGACGCTGATGTAGTGCGTTCGGATTGGTGGAAACTGGTTGTGAGTTGTGTTAGGTCCGCCACGTGTCATGCTCTAGTTGGACGACAGGTTGTGAATGACGTGCTATTGAAGAATTGACCGATGGGAAGCTTCCACGTGTCAGATGTCTCCTATTCTACCCATCGCGCAGCATGTAACTCGAGGCAAATTGTCCAGAATCCGATCACTACTAGTAAATACTCCATTTCGAATATCTTTCCACCACGAATTCAACTGCGTACTCCGTTTCACATGAAAATGACCAATAAATATAATTAAATATATATTTTAGAGAATTTACATAATTAAATATATTAAATATAAAGTACTAAATATGTATAAATACTGACTTATCAAATGCCCCCAAACTTAAGACTTTGCACGTCCCGAGCAAAGGTGTAGATGATAACACAAACTAAACTAGTAATGCAATGACTCAAATAATCCTATACCCGACTTAAATTCATGGAGTTCCTTTGATTTACATAGTCACCACGTTAACAAGCTACTCGAGAGATTTCAGAGTTATGATATGTCAAGACTCGCAATCCAAACACAATTAAGATCTCACTTTTAAGACATAGATTCGGTCAAAATAAAGGCCATCAACTACTCACGAGTTTTCTTGGTCTATACATTAAAGCACGCAAGTTTAAATCTCACTTAATATAGTGAAAGCACTCGAACTAAATCTTTTATTTGAGGAGTTTCACAACTTTCGCCTTTATTTATTTTTTATTCTCTATTTTTTTTTTTTTTTCTCCAAGTTTTTTTTTTTTCAATTAATACGGTCCTTGCTCCATTTCCAATAGACCGATTTTCTCACTTTTTCACACCACAAGTTTCCCTGCTCCATTTCCTGTGGAAACCTGTGGGACTTTTTATATTAACAAAAAACTCATGTTAGCACTTCTCACTTTTACTATAATCAAGCAAATTCCCCAATGTGGGTTAAAATAATATAACTTGCACAAATTTTGACCGTCTACTTATTTTTGTTATCTAGCACAAAGCTTAACCATCAACTAAGTCTCTAATCATGAAATCATAAAAATGTTGGGTACGGACTCGATTGAGTGTTTCTCCTTGTTTTCCTTAAGTCTCAAGTCAAAAAGGCAACTGTAATTTACTCATTCATAACCAAAGTGTAATGACCCATTTTAATAATGTCTATTAAATTTACAGACGTGGACGCCAGCTCGGATCTGCGTGGACGCCGCGGTAGGCTAGGACACACGGGGACTTAGGTATGGAAGTTTATGGTGTGTTGGTTGCTTATTTGCGGTGTAATTTGTTCAAATACATCGCATGTGTGTATGTTGCAAAATAATGCATGTGAGGGTGTGTGAATGGTATTTGCCTCGATATGCGTGTCGACGCGGGTACCGGGTAGTTGACGGGATCGAATATTAGGACGGGAAAACTAAAACACAATGAGATTATGTGAACTGTATTTGCCTCAATATACGTGTCGACGCGGGTATCAGGTAGTCGACGGGACCGAATATTAGGTCGGGGAAACGAAAACACACAAATTAAATAAAAATTTGCCAAGTAAATAATATGGAATAGATATTGGGTGGCTAACGACGCAGCGGTACATGTATATCACGATTCAAAAGCGAAACCGGATGTCCAAATGCCTAAAAACACGGGCGAGTGTCTTAGTTGTGTCACATTTAGGTGTCAAGACACTAACTCAACAACAACACTAGTACAAATTCAACAACACGTGTCCACTCACCTCACCTACACCTACACCTCACACACACACCCCATGCACACACACACAGCCGATTAGGAGACCTAAAGAAGAAGGAGGAACGGGGAGAGGAGAAGGAGAAGAAGAAGCCGGAAGGAGATAAGAGAAGGTGGAGACGTCACGATCGAGGTGAGTCTTAGTGGTATTTGGTTATGGGTTCGGTGGTTGGTTGTGGTGGCGAGACAAGGGTTCGGCTATGGAGGCCGAACCGGATCGCGGTGGTGGTGGCAGGGGTGTCTCCCCTGCCATCGAGTCCATCGAGGTTTGGGCGGAGAGCAACCCCAACCCAAACCAGAATTTGTTTTTTTTTTTTTTTTTTTAAAAAAAAAAGAAAAATGAAAGAAAAATTTGGAAAAATTCCGAGAAAATTGAAAAAATTTCGAAAAATATATTTCGATAAAATAAATAGAAATTGATAAAAGTTCTATGAAAAGAAAATATAAGGGAATGTCGGACGAGACTTTTTGCGGGGTTTTGTCTCAAAAGCGTGAAATGGGCAATTTGGCCTAAGATTTTTTAGAAATTTGTTGTAAAATGTCATGCTAACTTAAATTAGTGATAAATGGACATAGGTTGACACGGGTGATCAATTGGCGACCAAGGACTCATTGAACTTGGACTCAGGGATTGATTACGAGGTATTGGAGTGCATTGTGAGGTTTGTAAAACACAATGGAAAAACTCTTGAGTATTTATTTTGCTTTGTAATTCCATTCAGTTCCAGTATTTCCTTGTGATTTTTCCTATATCTATATCTTGTCGTTGTTTGCACGGTTGGTCGAGTTACTCCCACCGGATTTTACGTTGTGCGTCTATGCATTCTAGACCATAGCATGTGTATCAGGAGTTCTCGATGGATAATGACCCGAGCTATTGAACAGCTACATGTGTCGGTGTGTCGTAGGTCTACGCCGGCCACCTAGAGGGATCAGGTGATAGCTAGTTGGGTGCGCCCACTAGTGGGATCCTGGAAGGGAATCCCGAAGTATGGTTTAGTCTAACTGGAACAGGCACACACATTTGCACTTTATTGTTATCTATGCATGTGATGCCCTACTTACAATTGTTTGTTTACATTCTGCATGTTTATTTAACAGTATTTATTGACTTCCTCTTATTTATATGAATGCTCGGAGGAATTCTTTGGGATTTTACTGACTAGACTCGTCATCCATTTTTCTTTTGTGATGATTGAGTGCAAATCCGAGTACAAGTAAAGGCAAGGGGATCTTAAGCGACTACCTCTGACTACCTACCTCTGAGGATTACTTGTACGTGTGATTATTTTGATTCTTTTGGGATCTGGGAAGTGACATGACATTGTACATAGATATTTTACATGGTACAGTCGTCTACCTTTATACATAATACTTTTCAGGGTTTTTCCACAGTAGGATTTATTAAGTTGATTAATATTTCTTGCATTTAAGTACAACTTCCGCTGCATATGTCATTTATATGTCGTACATAGAAGTGGATGCGAATTTTGAGACAGGAAAAGGACGGGCATATGTCGTACACATGTAGTAGGGCCGGCTGGCAAGGAGTACACGGAGACACGTCACCCCGGGGCTACGAGGGCCGCCACACAAATGCATGAACAAAGTTTCGGGTGACTCTAAACGATAAAAAAATAATTAAAAAGCTATACTAAATACATGCATGAAAATGTATCAACTACTAATGGAATGAGAAAGAAATATGAAGGGACAAGAAATGAAAGAAATAGAAAAAATGATATAAAACACAACCATTACCATTCATCAATTGCATATAACCGCATATAAAAATAATAATAAAATAAAAGATCTCACCCGCGGTTTTTCGCAAAGAACCCATCCAAAGTTCAACCACAATCCCTAAACCAAACTTATTTCGAACCTTGTCCTCGAGGTTCAACATCCATATAACAAAAAGAAAAAGACAATAATGAAGAATAACATGGATCAGAAGATGATACAAAGGCATACATAACAAAAACTCTAAAAACTAGTGAATGCACAAAATCTCTCGTGTAGGTGACTAAGGAAACTATAAAAGAATAATCATAACAAGTGCAAGAACTAGTAAACATAGGAGTTAACCGAAAAGATTCCTATCAAATCTTGCGAGCCCAAAGTATTTCAACAAAAGGTAAAATCAATAAGATGATGGAATGAAGTCTAGGGTTTTAGGTCTACTCAAAAACCCGTCACTAATGCGACGACTTAACTTGGATGTGTCCAAACTAAATCTTAAAACACCTAAAATCCTATAAACATGTTAATTCCTAAAAAAATGCTCAAATTATGCTAAAAAAGTGTAATCCAAAGTCAAGCCTACAAAACTCTCGAGGTGCTCCGATTTATCAAAATAAATAATAATTATTATTATTATTATAAATAAATAAATAAAACACCAAAAAAAGAAAACCGATTCCCGGGAATGGCGCTAAAAATTGAAGCACCAAACGCGTCAATAAAATAAAATTTCCTAAACAAACTATTTTGTAGAATAATGGCAAATGGTCGATCCTACAAATATTGGTGGTCTTTCCAAGGTTAAAAACAATGAAAAGGAAAAATCGAGGGTTTTAAATAAATAATTTAACTAACTAATCTAACTAAACTAAATAAATAAAATAACTAAAATAACTTTGAAAATAATTAATTAATACCTAAGTAACACCTAGGTCTACATGTCCACAAATCATGATCAAGATTCAATGGCAATCATGGTCTTCAATCTTTCTTAAAAAGTTACTAATTTAAATTCTCGTAGATTAGCTATAGAAAATCGACATCCGCCAGAAATTCCTCGTTCCTCTAATCTCGATAGCAAGGACGTCCTCCACTAGCTACTTCCCTAATTAATGTATAACCCTAGATATCCGTCAATCAGGTTTAACACACTAACCGCAGTAATATGGATCTGTGGGAACACTAATCCTAAATAACCGGATCGCATCCGCTTCCAATTTAACCTAAATTCAATTTTTGCACACTTACGAACCGAAAGGGTTCGATGGAAAACGAGTGAGTGTTTGTCACTTTATTGGTCCAAAAGCACAATTACACGAATACTAATGGTTCAAATAACTATAGGTTGCCCCTAAAAGCATGCACTGGCCACATACATACCCTAGATCTAAACCATATACTTTAAAATCAACAACAATGAACTTGGAGAATCTAAACTAAATTAAATAATAAAATAAAAGATCTCACATAATATGCCATGAATCCATAATCCTGACTTGTTTCCCCGCAATCCTAAGCCATTATCAAGAGAAGTCGATGGTAAAAATATAATAGTCGTTGTTTTCCAAAAATAATTCATAAGGTTCCTAATGAGAAACTAATTTTAGGGGTTGGGGAGGTGACTCGTGCGCCGAAGAGCATCGTATGGTTGTTTTTGGGTTGAAAATAGGTTATGTCCACGTTGCGCATCCTGATTGGTCGTTTGCTGCCTTGTAGATGACATGACGTTCTCCTATTGGCTGGATCGTAGCTTTGTGTGATGTGGTTGGCATGGTGAGCGAGCGATACGTGGCGGGCTAGGAGGCGGTGGTGAGACTCGCATAAATTCATTGAAGATCTGGGAGACTACACACGCATGAACCCTGAGGAAATCGAAGAGCTACTGGACGAGGATAAGAAATGGTTTGTGACGTTGTGTAATGTGATGGTGAGACGCCACGTGGCTACTAGTGATTGGTAGAGAAAATGAGATGTTGACATGGCGTGTTCGGATTAGTGGAAGCCAGTTGTGAGTTGTGTTAGGTCCGACATGTGTCACGCTCTGGTTGGAGGGCAGGTTGTGAATGACGTGTTATTGAAGAATTGACCAATAGGAAGCTTCCACGTGTCAATTGTCTCCTATTCTTCCCACCATGCAGCATGTAACTCGATGCAAATTGTCCGACATCCGATCACTATGAGTAAATACTCATTTTGAGTATTTTTCCGCCACGGATTCAACCGCATACTCCGTTTCACCTGAAAATGACCAATAAATATAATTAAATATATATATTTTAAAACTTTACAGAATTAAATGTATTAAATATAAAATACTAAATATTTATAAATACTAACTTATCACTACGCAGATCGACCAGTGCTGGTGCTATGGCATGAATCAGTTGTCTATCCTCATACTAGAACTGATTGTCTCGGTGATCATCCCTACGGTCCATGTCCCGTCTATCATCCCTCCGACATCTATCCTGATAATCCCTTTGTCTCTTTAGCCTACGATCCGACTGAAAACTCTGTCTAGTTTGTACCTCAGTCCCATAAGCGTATGTCGTCCCTTTGCATCAAACAAGTCTAATGTGCCAAAGCCCGATCAAATATGTCTTGCAAAGTGGGAGCCCCAGATGATACCACTTCTGCAAAAATCCTATCATCAACTCCTCGGATGAAGTAGTATATATGTAATCGCTTTGTCCTAGCTACCGTACATAGAGAACTGGAGTAGGTATCGAAATCGCTCCATATACCGCATTAGTATCTAATTACCCCGTCTCAGGGTTAGAAACTCCTCCCTCAATCTCAACCTCACCTCCATGGGTATATACTGGTCGTAGAACAACTCTCTAAACTTCGCCTATGTTACCGGCTCTGGGTGGGTGTCTTGATACGTAGTACACCAAACTGTTGCGTGACCTCTCAAGCATACTCCGGATAATCGCACCTGAACACTCTCATCATTCCTCATCAGCTTATGGAAACACTAATGGGACACTATCCACTTCCTTGTCGCTTTAAGGGTCACCACCTCCATAGAAGAAGCCTAATTGGAACTTCATGAACTTTCTCAAAAACTTCGCCTCTGGAGCGAAAACCAATCCTGATGTAGCAGTAGCAGCAATGGTAGTGGTCATTTGCTCTGTAGTTGAGGGTGGTTGCGTAAAAGTTGGAGTCTCCAATGGAACAACAACTGTTGTAGCTCTTTCTGCCTATGTCTCCGCAACTATTCTCCCAACTAGTATATGGGGAACAACTGGGGTGACAACTATCCCCGTGGGTGCTATAACTACCACTGGATCTCGGGGTGTTGTAACTGCGGCTATCATAAGTGTCGTAAGAGAGGCGGCCCGATCCCGTAGTAATCGGAGTACCTCAACCATCTAAGTCTCCTGGGCTACAAGTCGATCCTCCATACTTGTCGTAATAGGGGATCCCTAGCTACATCACTAGTTTATTCAGTCTTATGAGGCGTAGTCGACTGTCCATCCATAATCTACATCGAGAAACGTGTTCCAGATCGGCCTCGGTATATATACGTATACCATATATTTAGAACAAAATGTAACATGTATATAAACTCTAACTTTACCCACCTCACATCACTTACCAACTAATTCTAATGCAATAACATCAAGTTTCCACATCTAAAGTTTATTTATTTAAATTTGATGCTCTTCCATTTAAATTTTCCAAGTTCTTAGAACTCTCTCTGATACCAACTGTGGCGGCCCTGGGCCCCGCGACCACCTCGATTTGTTGTTGTGTCGTGTGCTCCTCTCTCGGAGGGCACAACTATACGTGTCCAGCACCTACCCGTCCACCTCATGTCTTGATTATCATGTCTTTGTGTGTTGGGGTTTTGTCAAAATTGTTTTGTAATCTCCGATGCGTATGAACCCCAAAACCAGGATCCGAATCTAATTCCATTAAAGCGTTTAAACCAAGAAAATTTAATCATACCTCGGTCGCAAAATACCTTTCTGAAGGTTGATCAATCTCTAAGGCACTTCCAATGACGAACGCCCTCTACCAGCAGTCCATACACAAATGGCAGCCGAGATTCGAAGTGCTAGCTTCAAGAGAATACCAAACCTTTTTGTTTCTCCCCAAAATGATCCAGAGCGTACCATAAAACCCTAAGTCGTTTCTAAAACAAAAATAGAGTTTCGGCCCTTAATCTTTCGTCCGTGTGTTCTAACTTAAAGTGTCTATTAATACAACCTTTGTATATAGACGGTTAAGTAAATTACACATATACCCCTACTTAAAGAAGTATAAGTGTAATACACCACAATGACGTTTCAGTCATGAGTTTTATCATATAAAATTCATTTTTCTAAACCATCTTAAAATCTCGCAAAATCATTCTTAGTGTGCGACCCAATAGGCTCATACAACGTTGGTAGTGAACCACAACACATTTTGCTATACAAGTCATAAGCGGCCTTTAGCAAGACATTATTACTACCCAAGTCATACGAATATCAAATCGATACAACATAATCAATAGTGTATATAACATCTTTTTGTCACACGATATCCTTTTAATCATACGTAAGGTATGGAATTGTCATCCAACATGTTCAATCGTACTAGTCTCGATCTCTAGGTAGACTGAAAACATCCAAGTGACATTGATCAATATCAATTCACTTAGACTAGGCCTTTTAACAGTCTAACACATCGAGGATCCACTAGATATCTCTCTTTATATGAGAGGGACAAATTCTATCTCGATTACACAACTTCATCACATTGCTCACACAGTAACCAATCACAACCTTTATAATCGTCCGGTTAAAGACAACGTTTGATAGTGTCAAATCATTATGTTCCTAATGTTGAAGTCTCTGGTAATCTCAAGTCGAGATGACTAAAAAATATACCTATCATGAGAAACAACTATGACTTAATCCATATGATGTTCTCATAGCGGGTCGGTCCGGTACTTTATTCCCTAACAAGTACTCGTGATCTTGATTTGTATCCCTATACGTATAATCATCATATGATCATTAATCAAGACTTACACTAGTCTTAATTCATTATAGTTCCCAATATAATGATCAACTAGGGACATTTAGGATATTTCTGTAAATACCCATGGATCTTATTATAATGTAAACATGTAATTTAATTATAATAAACAGTAAATGAAATCCTCTATTTTATTAACTAAAAGTATTCATAAAGACAGTTAATGGATTGACCTAGGGCACATGCCCCAACATCTCCCACTTGCACTAGGGCCAATCATACATGCATCTAATGCCTAATGATCTAACATGACCATCATGTTTTGCTTGTGGAAGAGCTTTTGTCAATGGATCCGCAACGTTATCTTCATAGGTACTCTGCAAATCTTTACGTCTCCCCTCTCAATAATTTCTTTGATGAGATGAAAACGCCTGAGTATATGTTTGGATCTGTGGTGTGATCTAGGTTCCTTGGCATGTGCTATTGCCCCGTTATTGTCACAATACAAACAAACTGGGTTAGCGATACTTGGAACCACACCTAGTTCAGAAATGAACTTTTTGATCCTAAATCGCCTCCTTTCTTTGCATCGGACGCCGCAATATACTCGCTTATGTTGTAGAATCTGCCACGCCTCTTGTTTCAAACTTTTCCAAACTTCTTCGCACCCCATTCAAAGTAAACACATATCCAGATCGTGATCTAAAATCATCTATATCGCTTTGAAAACTTGCGTCTGTGTAACCATTTTCAACTAGATCATTTTGAAAACCTCCATAGACCAAGAACACTTCCTTAGTCCTTCTTAAGTATTTAAGGATGTTCTTTACTGCTATCTAGTGACTCTCACTAGGATCCGACTGATATCTGCTTGTAGTGCTCATAGCATATGATACATCAGGTCGAGTGCATAGCATGACATACATGATAGATCCAATATCTGATGCATATGGAATCTTATTCATACGGTCTCGCTCATCATTTGTCTTAGGACATTGAATCTTGCTGAGACTTACGCCATGAGACATTGGCAACAATCTTTTTTTAGAGTCTTGCAAACTGAACCTATTAAGCACCTTGTCTATGTAAGCACTTTGACTTAGACCGATTAGCCTCTTATATCTATCCCTATAGATACTTATCCCTAGGATATAGGTTGCATCTCCTAAGTCTTTCATTGAGAAACACTTCCCTAACCAAGATTTGACATTCTGCAATGTTGGGATGTCATTTCCAATGAGTAATATATCATCAACATACAGTACCGAAAAAACAACTACACTCCCACTGGCCTTCTTGTATACACAAGGCTTATCTTCGTTCTTAATAAAACCAAAATCCTTGATTGCCTCATCAAAACGAAGATTCCAACTCCGAGAAGCTTGCTTTAACCCATAAATGGATCTTCGAAGCTTGCATACCTTCCTAGAATTCTCAGATATACAAAACCTTCAAGTTGTGTCATATACACGTCCTCAAGCGACTTTCCATTAAGAAATGTTGTTTTTACATCCATTTGCCATATCTCATAGTCATAATATGCAAAGAATGGCAATTAAAATTCTTTTGGATTTAAGCATGGCTACTCTTGTGAAAAAGTTTCATCATAATCAACACCTTGAGTCCGCTGAAACCTTTTGCTACAAGTCTTGCTTTAAAAGTATGCACTTTGCCTTCCATGTCGCTTTTCTTCTTTAAAACCCATTTACATCCAATGGTTTTACCACCTTCAGGTAAATCAACCAAGTTCCAAACTTGGTTATCATACATGGATTACATCTCGAATTCATGGCACTTAGCCATTTATCTGAGTCTGGTCCAGACATAGCCTCCTGATAAGTGGTGGGCTCATTTTGATCCATTAGCAAAACATCACGACTATCAGTAATGAGAAATCTGAATCTCTCTAGCTCATGTCTTACCCTACCAGATTTGCGTGGGCTTTGTGTCACTTGTTGAGGTTCAACTGGTTCAGAACGTTGTTGAACTTCCAACAGCGGTTCAGTGTTTATCTGTGATTCTTGAACTTTTTCAAGATTTATTTCTCTCCCACTAGTGTCTTTTGAAATAAACTATTTTTGAATAAAGGCACCATACCGAGCAACAAACACTTTGTTCTCAGTGGGATTATAAAAGTAATATCCTTTTGTTTCCTTAGGATACCCCACAAATAAACACTTATCAGATTTAGGTGCTAGTTTTTCTGAGACTTGTCGTTTTACGTAAGCCTCACAACCCCAAATCTTAAGGAAAGACAAACTAGGTCTCTTCCCGTACCATATCTCATATGGTGTTTTATCAACCGCTTTAAAAGGAACTCGATTTAGAGTGAAAGCTACAGTTTGTAATGCATAACCCCAAAAGGATAATGGAAGATCTGCATGACTCATCATAGATCGAATCATATCTAATAAGGTTTGATTTCTCCTTTCAGAAACTCTATTCCACTGTGGAGTTGTTGGTGGAGTCAATTGGGAGACAATCCCACAATTTTCTAAGATGATCATCAAATTCTTGGCTCAAATATTCACCACCTCGATTTGACCGAAGTGTTTTGATAGTTTTACCAAGTTGATTTTGCACTTCATTTTGAAATGTTCGAAACATCTCAAATGATTCAACTTTATGTTTCATTAGATATACATAACCATGTCTACTGAAATCATCAGTAAATGTAATGAAGTATTGATACCTCCTCTAGCCATTGTGTTTATAGGACCGCATACATCAATATGTATTAGACCCAATAAATCACTTGCCCTTTCACTATGTCTAGTAAAGGGACTTTTAGTCATCTTGCCTAGTAAACAAGATATGCACCTTTCATATGTTTCTAAATCAAATGAATCTAGAAGTCCATCTTTATGGAGTTTCGTTATACGTTTCTCGTTTATGTGCCCGAGACGACAATGCCAAAGATAGGTTTGATTCAAATCATTTGACTTCAATCTCTTTATATTTATGTTAAAGACTGGAGTATCAGTGGACCTTTTCATGCTTAGAATATAAAGATCATCACACAAATCAACATTTGCATAAAATATACCTTTACGAGAAATGGAACATCTATTATTCACAATAATAAAATCAAAACCATCCATATCCAAGCATGAAATAGAATGATGTTTCTGCTCAAGGCAGACACAAAATAACAATTATTTAAAGTTAAAATAAGTTCACTAGGTAAGACTAAGTCATATGATCCAACAGTCAGGGCAGCAACTCTTGCTCCATTCCCCACGCAGAGGATGACTTCTCCTTTCTTCAACTTTCTACTTCTGGTGAGTCCCTGCACATTTATAAAAATGTGAGATCCACATCCGGTATCTAATACCCAGGAATCACTAGTAGATAAATTAATTTCAATAACATAAATACATGTAGTAGTAGTCGCACTACCCTTTTTCTTCTTTAGATCTTCCAGATAGAGTTTGCAATTTTTGAACCAATATCCAGGTGCATGACAGAAATGACAATTTCCTTCCTTTTCTTTTGGGTGTTTTGATGCAGGAACTGGCTGGGGCTTGACTTGTTCCACAGGCTTTGCGACATGTGCAGCAGTAGCCTTGACAACTTTAGCCTTGCCTTTGCCTTTCTTCTTCATTCACTTTCCCTTTTGGACCATCAACACATTACTAGAGGGTTTCTTGATATTTTGTTTAGCAGTTTTGAGCATCAAATGCAACTCTAAATTGATTTCTCCATATTATTTATATTGTAGTTCATCACAAATTGTGAGTAACTTTCTGGTAATGAATTTAGGATCAAATCCGTAGCCAACTCTTGGCTTATGGGAAATCAGAGTCTATCAAGCTGGTCAACATCTTCATCTTCAGAACATAAGGACTAACTGACGCACCCTCAGTCATCTTGCAAGAATGTAGATTTTTTACTGTCTCGAACCTTTCTTGCCTAGCTTGCTGTTGGAACATTTCCTTTAGCGTTATAGCCATGTCGTAGGCTTCCATTAGTTTCATGTCCTTCGAAGTTCGGGAACCATAGTTGCCAAAGATAATACATGCAACATCGGTAGAATCGTTGACATGCTTATTATGCGTATCCTTCACAGCTTTTGTAGCATTGGCTGGCGGGTCCTCAGGGATTGGAGCATCCAGGATATACAACTTGCGTTCATGCTTAAGAACAATTTTCAATTTTCTGAACCGGTCAAGAAAGTTAGTCCCATATAGCTTATCATTCTCAAGGATGGATCAGAGTGACAGGGGATTATTGTTACTTGAAGAGGCCATTGATCTACAATAAAGATTATGCAAAGTTTATTTTAGTATAGAGGAATAGACTCCCACTAAATTAACAACACTCCTAAAACACATTGTTTATTTAAGGGACTAAAATCCATATTTCACCTAATTCTATGACTGCTATGGCATGAAACACAGAACTAGATTATTTAGGTAGGTAATAGTTACCAATTACATCTTACGTAATTTTAGATACTTTTATGAGATACGAGACATCTTATGTCTTATCGTGTTTTTATCTCATCATGTGCCTAAAGCTCAAAACTATTTTGATAGCTTTATTAAGTCGGACCATTTTAAACATTTAGGTAACTCTTATCCAACTTGTCTCGCCAAGATAACACGATACACCCAGTTATGGCTGAAACTGTATTAGTGTGATCGAGGCCTTGACAAGTGTTTAAAATGGTTGGCATGATACTTAAAATTTAATGGAGGGATTTTAGTCAGTTTTAGTAATTTTATGTAAACAATGAATATCATATATTTTTATTGATTTGTTAAATCACTAAACAATTTGGAGATTTTTATACTGTTCACTAATAAAAGAATTTCCGTGCGCTAGGGATAACGAAATTGATTTTGCTTATATCTCCTAATTTAATTTGTTATCTATCTTTATCAAATAGAAACTTCATAACATAATAGATATAACAAGATAAATAAATAATTTCAAAATTAATTATTTGCAATTCCTGGTTCTCATCCAAATAATCACAAACATGTAATTTGATCATGAACTACTATCCCAATCGAACCTAATGGTGTCATGGACAACAGAACACGAAACTCAATTCATTAAAATTACTCGAATTAACCTAACATGTACGAAACTAATTTCAATTAAATCACGAATATATGTATCATATACACAAAACATGATAATAAATCTCACAAAAAACTTATATATATCACATATACATAAACTATTGACATGCTTTCAATCATATATCATGTATATATCAGAAGAAAACATGCAATGAATTTAATGGAATCGAACTCGAAAGGTCTGATACCACTGTTGGGTTTTGGGGTTCATATGCAGCGGAGATTACAAAATAATTTTGACAAAAACCCTAACAGGATCCGAATCTAATTCCATTAAAACGTTTAAACCAAGAAAATTTAATCATACCTCGGTCGCAAAATACCTTTATGAAGGTTGATGGATCTCTAAGGCGCTGCCAACGACGAACGCCCTCTACCAGCAGTCCACACACGAACGGCGCCGAGATTCGAAGTGCTAGCTTCAAGAGAATACCAAACCTTTTTGTTTCTCTCCAAAACGATCCAGAGCGTACCATAAAACCCTAAGTCGTTTCTAAAACGAAAATAGAGTTTCCGCCCTTAATCTTTCTTCTGTGTGTTCTAACTTAAGTGTCTATTTATACAACCCTTGTATATAGACGGTTAAGTAAATTACACATATACCCCTACTTAAAGAAGTATAAGTGTAATACACCACAAGGACGTTTCTGTCATGAGTTTTATTTTATAAAATTCATTTTTTGAACCATCTTAAAATCTCACAAAACCATTCTTAGCGTGCGACCCAATAGACTCATACAACGTTGGCAATGAACCAAAACACATTTTGGTATACAAGTCATAAGCAGCCTTTAGCAAGACATTATGACTACCCAAGTCGTATGAATATCAAATCGATACAACATAATCAATAGTGTATATAACATCATTTTGTCACACGATATCCTTTTAATCAAACGTAAAGTATGGAATTGGCATCCAACATGTTCAATCGTACTAGTCACGATCTCTAGGTAGACTGAAAACATCCAAGTGACATTGATCAATATCAATTCACTTAGACTAGGCCTTTTAACAGTCTAACACATCGAGGGATCCACTAGATATCTCTCTTTATATGAGAGGGACAAATTCTATCTCGATTACACAACTTCATCACATTGCTCACACAAGAACCAATCACAACCTTTATAATCGTCCTAAGTTAAAGACAACGTTTGATAGTGTCAAATCACTATGTTCCTAATGTTGAAGTCTTTGGTAATCTCAAGTCGAGGACCGAAAAATATACCTATCATGAGAAACAACTATGACTTAATCCATGTGACGTTCTCATAAGCGGTCGATCCAAAGACTTTATTCCCTAACAAGTACTCATGATCTTGATTCGTATCCCTATACGTATAATCATCATATGATCATCAATCAAGACTCACACTAGTCTTAATTCATTATAGTTCCAAGTATAATGATCGACTAGGGACATTTAGGATATTTCTGTAAATACCTATGGATCTTATTATAATGTAAACATGCAAATTAATTATAATAAACAACAAATGAAATCCTCTATTTTATTAACTAAAAGTATTCATAAAGACATTTAATGGATTACCTAGGGCACATGCCCCAACATTGTGTATGTTATAAATATAGTTAGTTGGTTATTCATGTTTTCTTGAGTTATTTCCTTGGGTAATTAAAGTTCTTTAAGTTTAACTATTTGTAGTTTATTCGAGTCCTAGCCATGTTAGTGGTTTGTATTTTACAAGTTAAATAATAAGTCGGCGGAAGCCTTAATTTAATCAAGTATCAAAATTAGCATGATAAGCATTATTCATAAGAGCATGTCCTACTGTGGAAAATTTTAAAAGTACTATGTATATAGGCGATAGTACTATACAGTGTATATATACATATACAGTGTCACTCTAGATCTAGTTTCCCAATACATAAAATAATAGAAAATATCAAAATAAGCATGTACTAGTAGGTCCTCAATGGCGGGCAATCATATGTAGTCGCGTAGGATCCCTTTACCCCTACTGGTACTAGGATCTACAATTAATCATCACAAAAGACAGATGAAGAGTCCAATGAGTAAAATCTCAAAGAATCCCTCTAAGAATTCGCATAATAAAGTAAGGAAATGCAAGAAATATTGTTAAGTAAACATGCGAAATGTAAAAGATAGGCAATTGTAATTGGCTCATTGCACAAATAATTAACATATAAGCTAAACAATGTGTGTTCGCTCTAGATGGACTAGATTATACTTCAAGTCACCAAGATCCTGCCAGTGGATGCACCCAACTAGCCCAATGTTGGTCCCTCGCGGTCCTGGCCAAATTCGTTGCATTACCGACACATGCAACAAGGGCAAGCTCGGGTTGTCATTCAACGAAGGCCAGGTCACATGTGCTACAATCTAGCACATCATGACACACAACAGAGAATCCGGGGAAGTAAACTCAACCCACGTCTAAGTAATGGAATGGAATAGTAGAAACAACAAGGAGAGAATAAATATGGAATGAAAAAAAAATCAAATACCCGAAGTTCTTCAATTGGGTTTTATAAACCTTAAACCACTCTTCGACTTCACCGGACTCTTGTATCCGACTTGACAAGCTCCCCAACATCGAGCTACAATCCACTAAGTCCACGAAGTCCATTTTTATAAGTTTAGGTTGTTTACAAGTGTTTAGAAATATATTAAGTTGAAAATCATCAAAACATACCTTAATGTTCAGGTTTCATATGTCATTAGCCCGCTAATGGGTCTATCTAGCGCACTAGGGAATCGATCTAGCGCGTCACTGCTCTTCATTTTGAAAAACAATTGAGAGCCTAAACAGGTTAGCGTGCTAACCAGCCTAGTTTGTGTGCTAATTGCCCTCTGTGATAAAAATCTCAAGTCGAGAATTCTGCTATTCCCATCCCAATTAGCTAACCAAACATAGTTTACGCATTCTCCATAAAATGGTGACTCCAAAACATTAGTTAAATCGATATCGGAACATCAAACAGATTAAAATCCTCAAATCCATGCATACCCTAGCCTTTCCTAAATCCATAAAAAACCCCCAATTCTTTCAAAACCAGTTGTAAATTCTCATTGGAAATTGTTATTATACCTATAATTCATCAAGTTTTCATGAAAAATAATGGATCTAACCCTCAAATTCGAATTACACCAAAAACACTAAAAATCGAGTTTATTTGCAAGTGTAGAAGATGGAAAGAAGAATACCTAGGTGTTGATCATTTGATTTGCTCTGCAAGTGTTGGATCTCAGCTCCAAATTTCTCCTCTCTTCTCTGGTTTTCTAGAATGCGCATGTAAATGGTTGAGTGGTTTGAAAAAAAAAACCTACTACTCATACTATTTATATGTTTGGTCTTGATCAAGTGTGTGATGCGTATCTCGAGGATTATATGTGGTCTTTACTCATGTTGTAACACATAGCTTGATGACTCCAATAGCCCACTATTATCCTAGATTTACTCATTAGGATTATCTAGATTCCCATCAAGGATCCGCATTATTTAGTTCAAACTATAGTCTTATCATTATTTGATTTAAATTACATTATATTAAACCTCATTAAACCACATGGTTAGTGTTTCTATTTACCAAAATTAGCCCACTTGTGATCCCATTAACCTTCGGCTATCTGATACCCGATGTCTCGTATTTGAACACGTATTTCAAGGCACGTCGTAGCCTATTGTTTTAATTCAATTGACTTAGCCTATGGTTACATTACCTATTTCATTTGATTACTTAGTCATCTTAATGTGAATTAGTCGATTGTCCTAATGTACTCATAATTCGTTTCTTCGATACCGACATTGACACGCATTTCAAGGTGATTATCTGCCACACAATTTTGCACGATATAACCAATAAATTCATAAAATGCATCACAAAATAAACAATACAACACACAATTAACTGGTGTACCTAGGTCGATGTGTGTCATAGCCTACCGGCGACATCTACGTAGATTTGAGTTGATGTATAAGTCTAAAATTATGAAATAAATAACGACGTTAATAAAATGGGCCATTACACGCCTCCCTCAACCAGTTGACCTCACCTCAACCTTGGCTTAGTTGTTCAGTCACTCTCTCTTTTTCTCTGGTTTTCGTTGATTTCGTGCTTCAATTCTCTTTTTCTCTGTTGATTTGGTTAGTTGAGTATGTGGATTCAGAATTCTCTCTCTTTATCGATGACGACATTTCTTTAATTTTCAAATATGGCGATGGTAAGGTTTTGATTAGGTTCAATTTATGAAATTTGTGAAATTTTATTTTTCTTTATTGTGATTCGTGGGTTTTAAGGCGTTTCTAAAGGTTTTGATGTTTGGTTGAGTTGGTGGATTATGATTTCTATCTCTATGATGACATTTCTTTAATTAACTTTCAAATTTGGCAATGGTTTCTTTGTTGGGATTCATAGATTTTGATGAGTTTTCGATGGATTTGGTTTTTGATCTATCAATCTGATGGTTTTGGTGGGTAAGCAAGTAAAAATACTCGACGCACCATTTGAGTAAAGGGTCGGGTAACAACTCCCTTCCACCAACAATCGGGTAATTTCCAGTAAACCTTTTTATTACCCAACCCATCTGGTCAGATAGCAAAATAGATCGAGTAAGGCTCGACCCGACCCATGTCCATCATTACCTGCAAGTTTAAAGTTGAACCAAGCATGAAAATATTAACTCCAAAGAGTTAGCTCCAATGAGATAACCCTAAACTAACATTGTAAGTTAGCAAAAACGAACCAAACAAGGCCTAAATTAATATATAAGTCACCGCAACATCAAAATTAGTTTTTAAAATCAAGAAAAAAAAATTAATGACTGTGGATGCAATCCCATGTAGTGACACAATAAGCAAACTCACAAGAGAAACTACCGAAAATTGGCTAAAGTGATTTTGTTGAAACCTTTTAAAGAGTGGAGCGATTTTATTGAAAATTTTCTAATAATAGTGATATTTTTTGTTAAAAATATTTTTTTTGATTGATATTTTTGTTACAAATATAAGTTAAAGAGTTGAACGATTTTATTGAAAATCTTCAAATAATAGTGATATTTTTGTTACAAATATAAGTTAAAGTCATCAAAGTGCTACAATTCAAAAAATTGATGACGATGAAGGTAATTAACCCTTACTTTTTGATTTACCCCTTATTTAAGCTGCTGACACCCTTAGCAAAGCCAAGGAGTTGGAAGATCTGAAAACTCCATTTCAACTACAACCCAACCAAAACAACATCCGATCTATCCCACAATTCAGAACTAACTGTTTCATATTTCAATGTCGATCGCTTCAAGCATTTGAAGCTTAGTGAGACCCAACACACACAACCCCTAAAACCGATCGAACGAACAAACGAACTTCCATCCAAGATCGAACGAACAAACGAACTTCCATCCAAGATTCTCAACTTCTTCAATGGCTTCGTGGCTCAAAGCTGCTGAAGGTACGATCTCGATCGTCTTCTCTGCATGCGATTCGGAAATTACAATCTTCTTGGTGTGGAATTTGTTCTTGATTTCGCTTAATGAGTAGGATAATTTCTAGGTAAATGATGCGTGACTGACTAGTATGTGATTTGTTGAAATCTGAGATGATTTTTGAATGAATCGATGCGCGATCGATTCATGTGCATATGTAATTGGTGAAATGTGTGGAAGAGATCTCTGCTAATACGCGCAAATTCACAAATTAGAAACCTTATTGCAAGTGACTGTTTGTGGAACTAGTGTATAATCATTAGAAAGTTGGTATCTAGAATGCGTGAATTCGCAAATTAGAAAAGCCGCAAAAAGATTTGGTAGGAAGCTTGATTCTTAGGTTAAGAAGAATCTGAACTAGGATTACAGATGTAGTTGAAAACTAAAGCGAGTAAGCTTGATAAGATCGTAAAAGAGGGCTAGAAAGCCCTTTAATTGAGATATAAAACCGACAGATTGTTGGCCCCTATCATAGAAGCTTGGGGTCCATTGAGCAAGGTCTTGAGTTTGAGTCTACAAATGAAGCAGGTAATGTTGCGAGAGATGTGCCCAATGCGAGTGTGATGTGGCGAACAGATTGTAGGGGTTCCATGATCAAAATAATAGAGATATAGAGAGAACTTGAGTCATTGTGTTGCTTTCGTAATTGTAAGTCGTAACTCACGTGCTCAAAGGCCTCTATAGGTTCAAAATCCTAAAACCACTTAGCACTATGATTGATTTAATGCTGTGTTTTATAGTTTTTAGATACATAATGGATTACAGAACAATGTCTCATAACCTTCTAAAATGAGTGAGAAACATGTGCAACTAGGTTTATCAACGTAAATGAATCAATCAAAACTTCTTAAAATAGAGGAGCGTAAAACTTTTAGTGTTGTGGCACTACCAGCGTAGCGCTGTAGTGCTCGCCTTGAGTTTCTGATGTATAGGACGCTTGGACGAATACCATAGCACACTGTTGTTGTGGTGAAATGGATCTGGTATGGCATTGATGCGCTAGTAACCTTGATGGCAGAGTAGCTGTTTCTACTGTTTCATCTATTTTTGGCCCCATTATTCCAATGTGTGGGAATAGCCCTTTGTCTTGTAAAATTGGTTTTTTCACCCAAAAAGATCTTCAAACTTTTTTCATTTTAATGCTAGAGAAATTTTGTTCAAGAATCCTTTTATATACTCCTATATTTTTCCCTCGAAGTTTGAAATTTGGTACCATCTTGGACTCTTGCCTTGTGGTCAGTTTGCGTTAATATTTTTTTAATGTTATTCAAAACTTTTACATCAATTAAGTTTCACATCTTATTCAGTGAAGTCGCTTATGTCATCATACACAAGACGTTTAATAGATCAAGCAGTTTCAGTAAAAGAAAATATGAGAATTTTATGGCCATCCATTTCTTTTTGATAGTTCAGGACTTCCTATTATTGTCTCTTTGACTTTAGGCTATTGTTTCTTTTATTGTTGATGAACATCTAATAATAAGTTTTTAGGAAAGGCAAAAGCTGAATTGCTAACAGAAGCTAAAATGGTTAGCTTTGAAGTAGAGCTTAAGACTTTAAGTCAAACAACTTCTTCCTCCTTGAAAAGTGCTACTTCTATTCACCTTTTAATCTAGAAATATTAAAACTTCACGGCTGTTCACCTTTGTGGCCAATCTTAGAGCAACCTCCAACTTTATTTTTTGCTCACTCGCTCCTAGAAAGGTAATCGTGCCCATGCATAATGTATATTCTCAAACTTGTTGCCATGAGTGCGATACGAGGGCCTTGCCCCTCCTTTATGAGACTGTGCTTTACCAAATACAATAGTCTTTTGTATCTAAGGTTATAAAAGAACTTCTTTGCTTCCTTGCAAATCGAACGTAATACTTTTTCATTCCATTTTATGAGTGATTGATACCAACTATTTGGATTGTAGAAGAAGTTTTCGTGGGAGCACTTTGCCATCTACGAAATTAGAGGTTATAAACCCCTTGTACTAAATAATATACAAAACTGAAATAACAAAAAAATTAGCAATCTGAGTTGACGAAAACACTCTCCTTGCAACTTTTCATTGGATGAGTTAGGCCCATGGAGCTTCTGTTTTTAAATTTTATGGCACGTCTCAGGATAACCATTTATTTTAATCTTTCAATTTGCCATGAACCGCCATTTTAAAACAATATTTTGTCCACTACTTTCCTATGTCAGCATCAATGGAGTTTATGTTCTATTCCCTTTTTCGCTCTCATTTTTACATTTGTTAGGTCCTAGGGGTGTCAATTTTTTGTCTAGCCTGTCGGCTTGGAAAAAAAGGGTTTGGACAATAATTTTTCCAATCCGAGCCGAGTCTGGACAAGGCTTTGGTGCCTAAACTTAAATCCGGGCCGGGTCTGGGCAAGACCCTCTAAGCTTGGGACCTGGCCCAGATTCCAAGAGATACCTATTTTATTTTGAAATTATAATTCCATACATTAGATAATTCACAAAAACAACAATAGAAATTAGGAAACTACACAACATATATAGAAATTTACACTTTCAGTTTTGAGACTTGGCTAAATTGCTTGAAACAACATTATGCGTTTGTCTTTTATTAAAAAACATTATTACGTCTTGTAATTTGAAAAGTATATTAAAATTATGTCAGAGAAAATTATATTACGAGGAATTTACAATGATTTTATTAATTAAAAAACTTTTAAACGTAAAATAATTTTTAAAAAACTCGAAGAATCCAGACATTTTGGACAGCCCGGATTTAAGGTAAATTAGGTCTGGGCAAGATACACTTATCCAAATTAAACCGGGTCGGTTCTGGACAACGCAAATGCTCATTTATATCAAGGGCGGCCCAGATATGGACCCGTCCGAACCCGAAAAAATGACACCATATTGTTCAGGCCCCACTCTTTGAGTTTACCAGTGGCACATACAAAATAGTATTTCTTTTTTGGATGCATGTTGCAGACTACTAAATCATTTAGAATCTTTCTGAGTTTTGATAAATTATTTAATGAAACTTGAAATCCCGACATAGTTGCTAAAATTAAGCTTCGAATTGGTGTCTTGTTATTCCGTTCATTTTAAAGGTGAAGCAATATGGACAACAACCATGTATCACTATATGTTCAAAACGTAAAAAGGATTGTTAGTAAGACGCTCCAATTATGGCAAGGTAATTCACTAGAATTCAAGGTAATTCCATCTTTTTTCTTTCAGTGACGTTTTAAGGGTCAGTTTCTCTTTCTTCCGTTTTAGAAGAAAAAAAAAAAACATAAAAATTGAGGGATCTTTAGTCTATTAACAATAGTGCAAACATCATCATGCACAAGTTAAACCTTTTAACTTAAATAATAATAAAATTTTAAGCACAACTTGCATCGAGGCATACATAATTATGCAAAATGGATGACCATTTTTTGCATGCTCATATGCAAGAAGCTTCCTGCAATCATTACCAATGGTAAATTAGCAAATGAATATTAAGAATGTTGTAGATAGCCAGTTTAGCATAACAGGTGATATAAATGTATATCATTATTAAATTATCAAATTGGGATGAGGTTCATTACTGTCTCCTGGATCTATTATTAAATTATCAAATTAGTATGAGGTTCATTATTGTCTCTAGAATCTCACGATTCACCAGCTAAATTTAAATTCAATTTGTAGAAACCCCATCGATTTGCTTCCAGTTTTTAATTATGAATATTCGGTCCTCAATCTAAAATTGTTAAGTTGATCACGTTTTATTCTGTTTCCTCTTTAAAAAATGTTAAATATTTGGTGAATCTGTCTCACCTTGGGTGCAAGCATGGTTTCTACATACTTTGGTCAATTAGTTACACAGTATTCCAATTAAAAGTGTGGCTTTCTTGTGTTGAAAAATGCGCTTTTGGAATCTCTGTGTTTCTCATCTTTGAGTAGTGGGCCATCTCATGGTGGAGGGTAGTAGCAAATTTTGTTTGTTGTCAAATCTGTTTCACTTTTATGTTCTTCATGATAAAAAAAAAAATTCAAAATAGATTATTTTCAACATTTTGTTTTCTTATGCTTTTATGCTGTATGGAAGTGAATGTTGGGCGGTAAAGCAACTACAATTACATAAAATGAACGTAGCAAAAATGAGGATGCTTAGGTGGATGTGTGGTAAAACTTGTAAAGATAGAATAAGAAATATAGAAATTCAAAGACAAGTAGGAGTAGTACCAATTGATACAAAGATTAGGGAAGGGCAATTGCGTTGGTTTGGTCACCTGCAAATACGGCCTACAAATGCTCCAACTAGAAAACTTGACTCAATAGAAACTGTAGAAATTCGACGAGGTAGGGGCAGACCAAAGCTAACATGGGTTGCATTAATTAGGAGGGATTTGAACGGATTGAAAAGCTCACCATCAATTGCACTTAATCGAGCACAATGGAAAAGTATGATCCATGTAGCCGGCTCCAGTTAATTTGGGACTGAGGCTATGTTATTGTTGTTGTTGATGCTTTTATGCTATACCGAAATTAAAGATCATGGCTTTTAATTACTTGGATATATCACTTTTCTTGAGGTTACTTATTTTAGTTGTTGAAACCTAATTGCTAAACCTTTTTTCCTTAACCAGATTTATTCGAAGTGGTAGATCGGAGAGCAAAACTGGTAGCTAGTGAGTTATCAGAAGAACAGCCCGGCTTAAAGCCTTCAGGTATAGTTTCCAATCACCCTATATAGCACAGTAGCACTATACTCTATACTGTATCATTTATTTGTGGCAGTTATGTATTTTTTTTCTTTTGTTACTTACCTTGTTTTTCTTGTACGTCTTTCGGAAAATCTTAAGCATCCAGTAGTCCAGAATTACAAGGCCGGAGAACAAAAACAAAGAAGGTCTTTTTTAACATACCTATTTATTTCTTCTTCATTCACTAGAAATAGACCATATCTATTGTCTTTTAATGGTGAAAATATGCTTCTGTCAGAACGTCTGAGTTTGTGTTTCATCTCACAAGTTTATCTAAACTTTGCCATTCAGCATCGTCCAAGACCTGCCTATAATGGATCTCCAAACTCAAGTAATATTGCAAAGGAGCATCCCAGCACCCAAGCATCTGCTGCAGAAAATATGGCATCCGACAAAGATAGGCTGGCTTTATCATCTGAAAATGCCGGAGATGAATCTAGTAATGATGCTATCCAAACAGGCAAAGAGTTGCAATTTGAAATGAAAAAAGAAGGCACTTCATCAGATAATCCTTCTGTTGAGAAACAGCCAAATGATTTTGGCGAACACAATGATTCTGACAAGATTTTAGTCACAGCAACCACTAATGCATTAGAAGCTGTTGAGCCATCAATAAATTCAGAGTCTACCGCTGAAACCACACTAAATGATCATGAGACGTCTGCTTCAGATTTTGTGGCAGTTCAGGATGAGGGAAACAACAGAGATATCCCTATTGACTCTGACCCAGATAAGATGTCCAGAGATGGTGGTGCTTCACTAAAGCTTGTGCAAGAGGGACTTGGACTTGAAAGCGCTGAGAAAATTATTAACGATGACAATGAAGTAAAAGACGATTCAGTAAAGGAAGAATCCATTTCTGATGCAAAAAAACAACAGGAAAAAATTGATCAAATAAGAGTGCAAGACCAACTCGATGAGGTATGTATTATGGTAACGGCTTACTAGTCCATTTCAACTTTGCATTTGTGATCTCCTGCATTCTCTTTTCTTAATGAGTCATTCACTAGTCCGTTTAGTTGGTTGACAGGCTCAAGGACTACTGAAGACTACAGTTTCTACTGGTCAGTCGAAGGAAGCCAGGTTAGCTAAGGTAAGACTTGTTTCCACTTCATGCTCCATTTTTCTTTGTCCTTCTAGCACTGCTCTACTATATTATATTTACTTGTCCTGTTGTTCACATAGTTTTTGTGCACTGTGATTTCCAGATTCATAAGTAAATTGTGAGGTTTCATTGCATCACTTTCTGTTTGATGATCTGTGGTGATCCCATAAATTTTGGTTCTTCTGATATTCTTTCTTTACGAATTACAGTTCATTTAAACTTAGTTTATAGACTTACTCGTCATCTAGTAGCTTGTATGGGACTGTTCTTTTCAGATAAGATTGTGAACCAGAAACATCCATGATTAGTACTGTCAATTATGTGAATCAAAACATTAGAGGTGCATGCAAAAGAAGGCAGGACTGAAAAAAAAAGTAACTGACATGAATCGAGATCTGGGAGTGGGGCTTTGTTGTTGTTGTTCTTACTCAAAATCTGTACTGATGGTTGCCCATTTTGGTGATGTTGATTTTGGAAGATGACACTCCTGGCTGCAATGGTCGCTATTGAAACATCAATGCAATATTTAGTCCTGACTTGTTGCGATGATTGCGATATAGTTATATTTCTGTCTAATTAGACCTATTTATTGTTCCTAGAGAGGGACAGGGAGAAGAATAGAATTTGTTTATGCGGTTGTTTTCTCATTTACAATGTGAAGTCATGAATAATGTTGCAAGGAAACCCTGTAGTTGTGTAAGAATTCCAAGGTGGACATTTGATTAGTTAGTACTTAATAGAGAAGGTGATTTATTCAACGGTCATCTCAACCTTCTATATTTTTTGGTCTTGTTTTGGCATTTTATGGAGAATTTTTTTTTGTTCAAATCCTTAGCAAGTCAAGTACTTGGATGATGCTCTATTTGGGTATCCTTAATCTCCAGACTTCTTAATGATTTTTTATTCTTTTGATACAGGTTTGCGCTGGACTTTCATCTCGCGTTCAAGAATATAAATCAGAAAATGCACAACTAGAAGAACTTATTAGTGTAGAGGTGAAATTCTAAACAGATTTGTGTTTGCTGCATGTGTACACACGAAGCAGCACGAAACTTCGCTTTTGTCAAATTTTGGAAATTGCTGCATTTATTATCAGTGCATTATTGTTGCAGCGAAAAAAAAGCGAGTCTTATGAGTCTGACATTAAGAAGCTTCGTCAAGATTTATCTGCATCTAAGGTTGAAGTTGCCAGAGTTGAAGCAAATATGGTTGAAGCTTTAGCCGCAAAAAACTCTGAAATTGCATCCCTTGTCAGTTCACTTGATGCTACGAAGAAACAATCCGCTGAATCTGAGGGAAAGCTAGGTTCTCTGCAGGTAAGCTGATGTTATTTATTGGACTTACTGATTATCAATCAACTTTTGACACTAAAAGGGTTACAATGGGCATAAAGAAGCTTTGCACCCTTTCTTGGACCTGTCTGCTCCTAGGGTCATCCTTTCTGCTTGAATCAGAATTCTAATTTTTGTTAACCAGATATGAAACAAGTTTTCTCGAGGTGCGAGTATTGAAAAGGCCTTGGACCACATATTAGGTTGATGTCAAACATTCTTATTCTTCCTAAATTGTGCTATGGAGAGTCTCTTCTCAGAAAAAAAAAATGTCAAGTGTTGTTTTATGACAGAAAACCTGTTTATTTTCCCTAATTTATGATAATGAGACTCAAACATGGATTGAGTTGTTATCAGCATCATAGTCATCACTTAAAGAAAGTCCCAAATATTTGTTCCTTTGTTTTTTTTCCCCCCAGATTCTGTTTCTTGATGCTAAAAGGAAGTAGTGTGTGTGCCCTTGTAACTTCTAATGTAGAGTTGTTAAGACTTGAAGTAGAGAAACTGAATTGAACATTTCTTATCTTGGATCTGCAACTTAATGATTAAAAAATAAAAAAGCGTTCTTGATATTGTGCTTTCTGGCTTAGGATCGAATTGCTAAGAAATAACAAGTATGATGATTCTTGCTTTTGGGTTTGGTTCATTTAGTTTGAGTTGTTTCCTTGTTTATGACCTCAAAGACAAGAAAAAGAAGATGAGGGAGTGGGGTTATTTAAAGAAGGTGCATGGTTTGGGGATCTATTACTTGGCACTGACTATTACATGTGGAAGAAGAATCTCGTTTCTTAAAATGGAAAGGCATTTAGCCTATGCTCTGATTAAGTTTAAGCATGGCATACTCAGACTAATAGGGAGTCTAGGGACAGAGTAAGTTTCTGCTCCCCAAATCTACAAACCAAATAATGTTAACCAAAAATGCTTTTTTAATGAGGCAGAACATGCAAATTGGTTTCGGCTGTATGCAATCGAGAAGCCTTGTCCGTACTTCTTAGTTCATAAATGGGTAGCATGATGGTGAACCATCCGGTAGCTCATTGGATTTACTTTAATCTGAAAGATGGTCAAGTCTGAAACCAATTTCCTGTTGGGCCAATATGATTCGTGCTTGCTGGTGATAAACAGGCTTTGCACATGGCACAAGTTCCCCCTTTTGCTTGCTTAAATGGTCTTCTTTCTATGGTATTATGAACCCTTGAATGCATTTCCTCTTTATGTGTATAGGTTACTAAAGGGAACCCTTGGTGGTTGATATCATTCTCTTAGAATTTTAGTGAGATCTTGATTCCAACTACAGTTTCATTAGATATCTTACAACTAGAATTCTTCTTTTTCCGATCCGGATCCTCCACCATGATGAGCCCCAATTAGATTCAAGCATGATACTTTTTTTAGTTATATGGAGAACTCATGTACTCTCTTCAGATCCATGAAACCATTATTATAGATTTTTTCTCTCTTTTGGAAGATGCATGAGCGAAACAATCATAGTCTTGATATTGAAAATTCAAAAGATTCTTCCAACATATCATTGTTGCTAAATACAAGCTCTCTCTTGTTGTAAGGCGAAAATAACTCTTGCTCTTTTATTCCCTAAATTAGTGGTACTAGTCAACCTTACCAGAATTTATATTTTGTTTTTCTTCTGTCAGAGCTTTGATCTTCTGTTATTTAAATGTGTGCTGATCCATGGTAGGCCCCAAGACTTTTGATTCACATTAAACAAAAACTGCGGATTTGATGTAATCTTTGTTTTTCCTTCACAGGCAAACATGGAGTCAATTATGAGAAATCGAGAATTAACTGAAACAAGAATGATGCAGGTATCTGATTCTTTTGTTTGGATTAGGTTTACATTTTTTTCACATGTTTGCCTTTGGTCAAAAGACAATAGAGAATCAAGATTGATAATTTGTATACTTGTTTTCTAGGCCCTTCGGGAGGAGTTGGCTTCTGCAGAACGTAGGGCGGAGGAAGAACGTGCGTCACACAACTCTACTAAGATGGTAATTATGTGTCACTGTTGGGTACTTATTTCATTTAAGCAATATTTTCCAAGTCAATTAAAATGTATTTCCATTATAGGCAGCGATGGAAAGGGAAGTTGAACTAGAACAGAGAGCAGTAGAGGCATCTACAGCGCTTGCTAGAATGCAGGTATCTATTTGATCATGCTACAACAACAACAACAACAACAACAACAACAACAACAACAACATAGCCTCAGTCCCAAATTAATTGGGGTTGACTACATGGATCAAACTTTTCCATTGTGCTCGATTAAGTGCAATTGATGGTGAGCTTTTCAAACCATTCAAATCCCTCCTAATTAATGCATCCCATGTTAACTTTGGTTTGCCCCTACCTCGTCGAACTTCTACAGTTTCTATTGAGTCAAGTTTTCTAGTTGAAGCATTTGTAGGCCGTCTTTGCAGGTGACCAAACCACTGCAACCGCCCATCCCTAATCTTTGTGTCAATTGGTGCTACTCCTACTTGTCTTTGAATTTCTACATTTCTTATTCTATCTTTGCGAGTTTTACCACACATCTACCTAAGCATCCTCATTTTTGCTACGTTCATTTTATGTAATTATTGTTGCTTTACCACCCAACATTCACTTCCATAGAGCATAGCTGGCCTAATTACGGTTCTATAAAATTTTCCTTTTAACTTAATAGGAACATTTCGATCACAAATCACCCCTGTTGCACTCCACCATTTCTTCCATCCAGCTTGAATTCTCTGTGTGACATCATTCTCAATGTTACCATCATTTTTGTATGATTGATCCTAGGTATCTAAAGTGGTTTACCTTAGGAACTTCTACTTCCCTTAATTTTACCACTCCGTCATCTCGATGTCTAGTGTTTCTAAACTCACAGTGCATGTATTCGGTTTTCATCCTACTCAACTTAAAGCCTTTAGATTTTAATGTATTACTCCAGAGTTCTAATTTCCTATTCACTCCATCTTTGTTTCATCCACTAAGACAATATCATATGCAAATAGCATACACCATGGTATTTCCTCTTTGATCGGGCTACTTATGATGAAATATAGTTTTAAAGTTTAAGTTTTTGGTTACACGGATCTTAGTTCACATAACGCTTTTCTTGAGAGGAGAACTTGGTTCACATGCTCATCATACTATTTTGAATTTGGTAGATGACCTGGTTCTTAACCTAGAATTAGATCCGATTTGCATATCTGGATGTAAAATTGAGATAAAAGAATAGCAAATTGATAGAGAAGAAGAGGGGGTTTTATGGAACAATCGAAAAAATACACAGACATCAAACTCAAAGAAATCAAACTCCTTCCTTTCTCTTACTTATAGTCTCAGTGTCCTTACCGGGCTTCTCACCGTGTTCCAATTGCCTCTCCTTCCTTTCTCTCATTTGTAGTCTCAGTGTCCTTACTGGGTTTCCCGCCGTGTTCCAATTGCTTGAAAATCATGAGCTGACTAAAGTGCCCTTAGAAAGCCACGTACCTCTGCTGTTTGCTGAGTGAGCTACTAACTCTTTTGGGTTTCTGAGCTGTTGGCCTGCACATGTGAGCTCGTCTTTCTTTGAACTAGCTGGTGTATTCCATTTTTGCCTTTGAGAAAGCACAAATCATATGAGGGGCATATCAGAATATTTTTCTCTATTTTCCTTTGTAAACATTGACAAATTTTTGTAAAAAAATTATGCCTGACTGCTGGAATCTTCCTTGTCTAGCATAGTTGTTATCTTAAATTTTCGCTGACGCATCATGCCTATTAACTTCCAGTGAAACATATTCCTTCTCGTGGCTTCTAGTGCTAAGCTCGCTTGAGTTCGTTGAAAGTTTGAATTGCTAGATCTTTGGTGCAGATTTTGGTAGACTGAGATGGGAGTTGAACTTAGAATCCAAAGGGAGAAACCACAAATTGGAATCTTGTGTCAAACATTTCAGAATCTTTCAAAATTTGCTGAATCTTCAATCAAATTGTCTTGCGGTTTCTAAATTGTACTTTATATGTTTTAAAATCACTAGAGTTGAGGTACCCAAGTTCTTCGGTTGCAAGTATGTGAGGCTTGCACTTACTGACGATGGTCACCAGTCGCTTCTTTCACCTTGAGATGATGTGAGGATGACGAGTACTCTTAACGATTAGTTTCAGTCTAAACTATCATTGTTGTCTTACTTTAGAAGCTTAAGTAACCACTTACTATTTGGAGTTTTAGCTGAAAACATGCTTTCTAGCATTGAATCTCCAAATTTGGTTACAAGCATGTTTTGATTATTAGGTAATTTGTTATTTTCTACCAAAGATGCGATGAAGATTATCATCGTATCTAGCAAAATATAGGTCATGATCTTGACTATCTCCTACGGTTGTGATTTTCAATATTCTCTTTCTGCAACACTGTAATTAGTGTTCAATGCTTCCTTGATTTATTATGCTCTTTTTGCAACTTGGTAACATTCAATATCTGCTAACTTCCACTACTTTTTGTTTTGATCATACTATAGATTTATCTGAGGTTCTCAGCCATTTGATTTTTAGGCTTGATCTTTTCTTTAATTTGTCAATGGGATTACACCTGATTATGGCAGTCTGCATTAAACATTCTCTTAATTGATAATTCCATTCAGCAGCATAAAACATTATCATCCTATGCACACGTTTATTGTATTATATTCTCTTAGTTTTAAGGGAAATAACGGCAAAGACAGCTTCTTCTTCTTTACAGTTCTAAATATGTTTTCCAGTTGCCAAAAGTAATGTCCTACTAAAATTATAGCCTATTTCAGTATGGTTTTGATTTTTTTTTCTTGGACAAAATCTTTCCATTTGTTTGATGGATAAGCATGGATTATGAAACTTGGAGGCCCCTTCTCTCTTCTTTGAGCAGAAAAGACTATTCCAGTTGGTTAGATCCTGTTTGAAGTCTCTAGTTATAGAATTAGAAAATCTAGTGATATACACCTTACAAATCATGGCAGTAAAAGTCAACGATGAGGTCAGATATGAAAGATTGAAACACTGGGGAAGTTTGGACAAAACTCCTAAACCCGAGCCTTAGTGGAATTGTAATTACAACCACGTGCTCTCTTTTTGTTGTTGTTGATGCATATTAACTTTTAATTTGTTAATTGCCGTCTTCTTTTTTTTTTATCATTTTTCATGGGTTTAACTGAACCTTGGCTATTAGAGAATGGTAGATGAGAGAACATCAAGGGCAGCAGATTTGGAACAAAAGCTCGCAGTGCTTGAGGTTGAGTTGATTTTTCTTCCCCAGTATTTTCTTTCTTTAGTTTTATGAATTTATCATCTTGGATTGTGTAATGGCTTATTTATGGACATTTTCAGGCTGAAAATGCATCTCTAAGTCGAGAGTTGCAAGACATGGAAGCCCGTGCCCGTCGAGGTCAAAAAAGATCCATTGAAGAAGCAAATCAAGCTCTTCAGGCAAGTAGCTTGATGTGACTTTAATTTGTAATCATGTTTTAATTGATGAGACAGCCCCAGTTCCCACAAAGTGGGCCCCGCCCGGCACTAGACCCACTTGGACCGCCGTTCAACCCCCACGAGGTCAACATAAGCCTAGTCAACCTTCTCTTCCATTATTACATTTAATTCGATATTTTAATGTTGAGTTATTAGGTTTCGCAATTTTTAAATTATAAAGCAGCGGAATTAAATTAGCAATTTAAATAACTCGTAAATACATCAAGTTGGGACAACCTATGGTGTGGAACCCAGTAAAAGAGATAACATGCATATATACGATGACCAAATGTGGGAAATATCAATATACATGAATCATGCCGCTCAAAACCCCAAAAAATCCAAAGTTTTACAAAACAACATGCATAAGATATATATATATATATATACAATCTAAAATATCAAAAGAAACCTACAAACTAACAAGAGGAGAACCGACTATGAGTGAAGCTCAGAGGAAGTTGCCGATCACTGGCTCAACAATTCCAGTGAGTGAAGCCAGGGGAGTCTCACCAATACTTCAGATATCAATAAAGAATAATCCATAAATCATGCGGATAATGAAATAAATAGAAGGACAGTAAGTGTATGATAGACATACTAAATAAAGAACGAGATCGAGTGACGGAATGCAAAGGATAAGTGTCTAAGTGGTCCTTACATTCTTCAAACTGTGGGCCCACGACCTCCTCCAGAATACCTTGAGGTAAATCTCGAATATTCTCTAACTGTGGGCCCAATGCCACTTCCAACAGCTTAAGAAATCGTCTTCAAACTGTGGGCACTTAGCCAGTTCCAGAACAGTTTGACTTCACATTGGTGGACTTCACTCCACCTTAATAGCTCATTACAAAACTTGACCACCTAGACTCTAGGACACTCGACAATGAAAATAGATCACAAGGATAGCGGATAAATCATGAAAATATTCAATAAAAAAAAAAAAAGAAGTCATGCTGAGCATCCCACTGGTTTATTTGCCTCTAACGTGCGAAAATCAACGTAAAAGCGATTCCCACATGCCTCGTAGTGCACACTCGGCTCCCAGTCAATAGTTTTTCAGTTCCTACCTAATTTTCATATTTTTGTACGTGTTAGAACACGTTGAAAATCAAAATCTCAATTTTTGGTGCAATCGATTTAGTGACATGCTTTACAGTATAAAAACCCTGTCCGAGAACCCTTGTAAAAGTCTCAATTTAAACAATAACTTATTCGATTCTATTTTTCTTCCCATTTACCGCAATTTAAAAAAAAAAAGTATGAGATTGTTCAGGCTGCAATCATATCGATCGCGTCTCAGGTCGGACCGCATTGACCAAGTCTCGTCTCGACCAATTTTTCTTAGATTTTTATTTTCCTTTTTTTATTATATAAATTCACATATTCAATTAGACATATATATACATATCATATATCATATATAGTGTATAGTATATATATTATATATACATTAGACGTGTATATCCAAATCAATGCAGTGCGTTCCCACTTCCTCATCTCCTATTGCTAACGCGCAACACGTTCCACACATTTTTTTTATTTTATTTTATTTTTTCTTTTTTAACCCATGCTTCAATATATTTGTCTCAGCATCAAATCAACCATACTCTCTTACACCAAAGCCCTATAAAAGTACTATCAAATTTCAAGGAATTTTGCACCCAAAACAACAAGGTTGGAAATCAATGCGTAAACAAACTACTCACCTTTGTTGCCTAACAAAAGAGAGAGTAAGTGTGAGGAGCTTGGGGCGCGAGAGAGACGTTTCGAATGCGAGAGAGATGCAAGACCGCATAGAATGGGGAGAACACATGAGAGGGTTGAAAAAAGGGAGAGGGGAAACGTTGAGAATGAGGAGATGTTAGAGAAAGTGGTGCTTATCCTCTCTTTTTATCTCCAAACAAAAGTGGTCGTTTTTTTTTTAACCTTCTAAACCACTAAAAACTTGACACCTCAAATTCTAAAATATAACTCATTTACTTCATTTAAGAGATTTCTAATTTTTCATAATACCCCTCATGCTCAACAATTAACACACAAGCCCCATTGACTTAGTCAAGTTAGCCAATTAATCATTTAGCCCCATTTGACTCAACAAGATTTAGTCATATTGAATATTTTTAAGGACTTATATCTTAAACCTCAGCATTTGCGCTCTTAAAATTCTCATTTTTCATACTCTCGCCCAATTTATGGTTTTAAGTTGTAGGCGCCCGCTCTCAATCTCTGGTGCACATCTCGAGATAGTTCTTGCTTGCAAAAATAGGCAATAAAATAAACCGAATTGGGCAACACAAAAATAAGTAGATAATACTTGTAATCATCCACAAGTTAAATACTTGGGTCATTACAATTGAACTGTCATAACTTTCATCACCCGGAAGATTGTTCAGCCTTCTTTTGAATTGTCTTTTGATCCAAAGTCAAAGAGTTGCATAAATCTGGTAGTTACCGGCTCTTCATTTTTTACATTGTGCAACTCTAGTATTTACTCGTTCAGTTCGTTCATTTATTGATTTGGTTGCTCGTCTTTTTGGTGTAATAACTTCTGGAAGTCATATGAAGGTGCAAGCATGGCAAGAAGAAGTTGAACGTGCAAGACAAGGTCAAAGAGATGCTGAGAGCAAGGTTTCTTCTCTGGAGGTGACTGCCTTTTCTTTTGTTTTCTTTAACATTATTGATGAGGGCCAATTGTCTTGTTAGCAATTTTGTAATAGAGTTTTTCGCTTACTTCTGTATAGTTTTATCATTGCCACTCTACCTTTTGGGTGTGTGTTATGTAGATTAGGATCTTGGGCAATTAGCTTTTGTTGAGACTGTCCTTGCTCGCTTTTCTTAGGCTGAAGTACAAAAGATGAGAGTGGAGATGGCAGGGATGAAAAGGGATGCCGAGCATTATTCACGACAGGTACTTGTCAGGTTCATATGTCTTTTACTTCTTCAGCTCTCTTTTGTTTATTGGCTCACTCCTTTTCAAATACTGAAAAGGCATTTTGTGTTCTCACTATCGAGTTCATTCTTTCTGTCTGTGAAACTATTTGACAGGAGCATATGGAATTGGAAAAACGATACCGTGAACTTACAGATTTGCTGGTATAAAAGACTTTTGAGATGCCTTTTTTTTCTCTTTTGATGTTATGACCGTACAATAACGACGATATTCTCAATTACATGCACAACCGGATCTAGTATCATAAGCAAACACAACTAGAAGCCATGGCCAGTGAAAAAGCTGCTGTAGAGTTCCAGTTGGAGAAAGAGGTCAAACGTCTTCAGGAGGCTCAGGTTTGTCAAATAATCAGTTGTATTCTTCAAGCCAATTTACTCAAATTAATTGGTCTCCTCTTGCTGTTCTCGTTTTCGCAAGAGGCAGCTTATGGTTTTGCCTGAAATTGATTCATTCTTTTAAAAGGGAAAAGAATACCTCCTCTCAATGCATCTTCTTTGCTTTGTTTTGATAAGTGCAATTTATTCTCATAACAATACACCTGAGTGTCTGGAGTAGAAAAAACGTGTAAAATATAACAGGGTTTCTCCATAGCTTCTTATGCCTACATAATCCCCATTTCAATTTTCACATGAAAGGAATATTTGCGAAACTTTCTCCTCTTGAATCAAAGCATTGAATGGCCTCTCGTCTTGGTTTAGTGTTTTTGATTACTCTGTTCTAATGTATTACCATGTTAAATCTTTTGGTGTTATTGGATGTATAATTGAACAGGTGGAAACAGATAGAAGTAGAGTTCCTCGCCGAGCATCGTCATCTTGGGACGTAGAGAATGATTTGAAAGCACTAGAGTATGTTAGATCTTCAATATATTTTTTCGGGCTTCGCATGGTCTCATATTCTATTTCACTTTTCTGGAGCATTTGGATTTGTTTTGGTCTTAATGCAGTGAGAATTGAGATCAGTTACATGCATCAAAAATTTGCATTTTAACCGAGTAACTCTTTTTCCTCCATATCATCATTTGTTTTGGAAACCAAGCATTTGATTGCCCATGGTTTATTTGTCTTATCACAGACAGGAAAAACATGATTTTTATGTTTTCATGAGGATATGTTTGGTGGTTTTTTTTTTCCTTCCTTTCCCTAAGCATTTATTATAATGTTTGTTCATGTAAATGTGCCACATTATTAGTACTAACTTATCCTATTACATTTTATAATATTTTTTTCCAAAATCCAACCTTTCTTTCCTTAAAGATGATGGCCTGGCTGTCTGCTGCTATAGATGTAATAAGGCAAGGACCATGCAACAAGATTAGGAGTGTTGGAGTATGTAAAATCCCACATCGGAAATATAATAAGAGTTAGTGTGGTATATAAGTGGAGTAGATTGGATTCTAGCACAAGCCAACTAATTTTGTACAAGATGAGTTCCAACCCCATTTATATGCCCACATATGCACGTATAGCCCAACACTCTCCGAGCCCATGGATTTTGACATGATATCACAGCGGGATGATCTTGGGCTCGTATTTGATGACTTGGTTGGGCTAGCAGTTGAGTCTAGACTCGTTTGTGGACCTAGAGTCTCTAAGGATAGACATGTCGCATGTTTGTACGGACTTCTAAAAGTAAGTCTGTGTTTGGCAAGTGACAACTGGTCCAGGCCCAGTTGCACTTGAGGGGGAGTGCTGAAGTATGTAAAATCCCTCATCGAAAATATAATAAGAGTTGGTGTGGTGTATAAGTGAAGTAGATTGGATCCTAGCACAAGCCAATTGATTTTGTACAAGATGGACTCCGACCCCATTTATATACCTACACGTGTGTGTATGGCCCAACACTTTCTAAGTCGATGGGTGGCCAAAATTAACATGGTATCAAAGCCAATGATTCGGCTGAGACCTGAAAGAAGACATCTTGGATGAATTTTGGTCCAAGGTGGAGTGTTGAAGATGTGTGGACCGAAAGTTAGTCCTCCATCGAATAAGTGAAACTTTAAAATGAAGTATATAAGTGATTGTCTTCCTTCTAATAGAACTGATGCCTTTCGAGTTAAAACCCCACACCTATGAGTTGAAGTGGTTAAGTTGGGGACAATATCGGTACTGGTGGAGATCCACAAGCTCGTGAAGAAGTGCCACAAACTGAATTAACATGGTATTAAAGCCGACAGTTCATAAAGAAATATTAAAGTGATTATCTCCCCTCCACTAGTAACGAGGCCTTTTAGTAAAACCCTACACCTACAGTTGTTATAGGTTGTTTATAGTTGGTTGATTGACCTTAAAAAATAAAAAAAATAAAAAATATAATATTTGGTCGGTTTATAGTTGGAGTTGTAGGTGGTTAAGTTAGGGATAATATCGGTGGTAACATCGATACCTTTTGAGTTAAAAGCCCACACCTTTGAGTTGAAAGTGGTTAAGTTAGGGACAATATCAGTACTGCCGGAGATCCACGAGTTGTGCCCGCTTGTGAGGGTGGGCCCACTATGGAAATTAACAATGAGATATGCTAAGGTATCATATCAAACTAAAATGATTGCAAGGAGCACTTGCACTATCTAAAACTTGGCATTTCGCCTATTGAAAGTGAAATGACTCCCTGGCCTTTGAAATGGAAGAAAGAACTTAAACCTGCAGACATCAACCAAAATTTCCAAGTTTCTTGTAAACTTTGTGTGCATGTTTTATTTTCTCAAGTTTTGTGCCAGTGTGCATTCTTATGATACAGTTATTATAGGCCTCTCCCTCTCCATCACCGGCATATGACTGGGGCAAGCTTACAGGTATTGTATCTATTAAAGTAACAATGCTATCCCCTTTACACCCAAGTCTATTTTCATAATGGATCATGTTTGATTCCGAGATCTGCCTCTTCAGTTGGAAAAAGCGGTAAAGCTTTTGGATTCAGGAGCTGTCAGGGCCACCAGATTTTTATGGAGGTATCCCATTGCTCGAGTAATCCTACTATTCTACCTGGTGAGAGATGCTGCTAGGTTCCACAACTTTAATGAATACATATTCTAAACGTAGTTGATTGGTTTTGGAAATTTCATTGACATCTAAATTTACAGGTATTTGTACATCTCTTCTTGATGTATCTAATGCATCGCCTGCAGGTATGATCATCTGTATGAACACGTTTTCTGTTTAATCTCATTTGGTCCATACTTGTTATCCTAAAAGCTATTCACGTATTAGCTGTTGATTAAGTTTATATTGTTCCAAGGTGCCTAAGCTGTTAAGCGATAAACAATAGTCGACTTTTAAATCTTAGCTACCAGCTACTTGAAAATTAGTCAACTGCTAAAATGGCACACTACTTGGGGCCTTCTGATACTTTACTTCATATTTTTTCTAGGCCCTGCTTGTAAGAATCTTAATAATAAAATGATCATCGATTCATCATGTATGTGATAGGAGAAGAAGGATGCAAACTAGCCTAGGTCAAGCTAATTTTATGTAATAGCAAGAGCATTAAGGAATTTAGTTACCAGACCAATATGATCTGACAGAAATGATGAAACGAACATGCTAATTATAAGAATATTGATTCCCGGGTGGGTTCCATGGAGGCAAGGGCTTGGGTTATTTTCTTTTGTCGTAGTCACCAAGTGTCTCAGTGCATTCAGCTAATGTTCCTATAAGATAGTGTGGCGGACCTTTTAAACACATCCAAACTACTAAAGTTTGATTATAACATGATCAATGACCAAACTTGGCGTTTGGACATTTGACTCATTCGACATGTAAATGTTTTATCCAAATACATGAAGAATACTTTATATGAGACAACAAAAAGAAAAAGTCTAAATTCGAATGTATTGCCTGAGTTAAATTGTTAATTCTATTAACAATTGCCGCAAACCAAGATATATGGGTGCAAATTCCAATAATGCATTTCAGGCCCAACTCAATTATCTCACTGATCCAGTAGAGCTTTAGGTCAGAGAGACTCGGGTCTTGTTGAGTTCAAATTACTGCTCGTGTGTGGTCACCATGATTTGTTTGGTGGTTCATGAATTATGGTCTATTCTCAGATAATTTTAGGCTTTCTTGGCTAGAAAAGCCCGCCAGTGGTTAGAGTTCTGATTAGGAATGTTGTTGATTAGAAGAGTCTCAACATTTTCTTTTAAGGACAGATAGTTCGAGTTAAATTGGAGTTCGTGGAGATACTGCTGAGCATAGAAGTCCTAGGTACAGTACTTGTTCAACAACTATACCTGCTGATAAGTATTGAGGGGAAGATGTCACTTTGTAATGTGATTGTGATATTTTGTTCATGGGATCTGGATCATGGAATCACATTATGATGCCTAACTCCTTATCTCAACACATTGTAGTTGTCATTTTCACTTCCTAAACTGCATTTTCAGTTAACCAAATTGAATTGGAATACATTATGATTGTGATATCGTCACTCAAATTGTATTTGATCATTATTGTCAATCATATTACATCTACCATGTCTGCTTCTGCACTTTCCATTAGTCATGTGTTGTACTTCGCCTATACATGCAGCATCTTCCAAGTACTGTTTCTTTGATAATGTATTGTAATTGTATCCTGCTTTTCGACTAAGGCTTAACTCTGAAACTTGTCAGATTAATATAGATCTCGTCTCTAGGATCCCAGAAAACTTCTTTCTGCAGTAGCAACACCTCTTATCAGATTGCATGAAATCATCTAGAATTTATTACCGCTTTATAATGCATGCATAATCGAATAAGAATTCATATTTATTGATGTTTTTGTCTGCACAATCACAGAGGCAAGTAGATGACTTTGCTGCTCAAGAAGTCGCAGCTTCAATGGGACTCTCAAATCCTAACTTGCCATAAGATGATTTCAAGCTGGTTCAGATCAGATTTCATATTCTCTTTTCTTCATGATGCGTCCTAACCCTAGATTTTGATAAGAGTTGCTGGAGTTGTTCATAGTTTGATTTTAAAACACAATTGGAAAACTCTTACAAAAGTTTGTGCTCTTTTTAAGTAAAATATATTCCCTTTGTGGCAAACAGTTTATTTATATTCTCTTGTAGAACAACTTGTGATAAACGAAAGTAGATGAAGAGAAATCAACAATGTATCTATGTTTGCAGTCACTTGATAATACACCTGTTACTTGTAATGTGCAGGGCTTTTAATTATCAGTGGGAATATGCATCAGCTATTATCATTACAACTTAAATATGATACCTGCTCATTGCCCTACTAATTGGATAATGAGAAAATGATGACTAATTCAATTATTTTTTTCAAAAAAAAAAAACTAATTTTTTTTTAAAAGAAAAAATGCATCGAATTAACTTGTACCACAGATTCACATGAAGCGATGTAAAAAACCTAGCTATAATTCAATATTCATATGATTTTATCGACTAGCACCAAGTCTAAGCTTAAGTAGTTAATCACTAATCAGCATGAGTTTCGATTCGATCTTGCTTTATAATTATATTCTACTTTGCAATTCAATTAACCCTGATCAGAATATATCACAAATATAATAATATCTCCTTTATTCAATTCTTTTATTGAATAATTAGCATGCTCACTCAACTATTGATATGAATATATATATATATATATATATATATATATATATATATATATATATATATATATATATTCTACGTTGTAATTCAATTAACCCTGATCAGAATATATCACAAATATAATAATATCTCCTGTTTTCAATTATTATATTGAATAATTAGCATGCGCACTCAACTATTGATGCGAATAAACACACACACACACACACACACACACACACACACACACACACACACATATATATATATAGAAACATACAAAGTACGTTGGTCAAAATTTAAATAAATTATCTGAAATCTAAGAGAAAAGAACAAATCAAGATATATTTGCATCCAAAAGCAACCCTAATTTAATACATTAGAAATGGTGAAATGATAAAGAGGGGAAAATAATTATAATCATAATGTGCAATAATACGAGTTCTACATACATTCATGGCCACTAAATTATAAATTACAGCAAATCAAATGGATAGATAGCCATTTCAAAATGAACTTGCATACATTAGTAGTGTGAGAATTCAGTGTTATATGTACTCCAATACATGGATAGATAGCCTTTTCAAAATGAACTTACAGACATTAGTAGTGCTAGAAATCAGTGTTATATGTACTCCAACCTAGTGCTAGAATGACAACAACAAAGTTGCACCACAAGACACATTGGCTCGCAAGAGCCATCCATATACCCTCGATGCAGGCATATACAGATCTCGATGCATAACATGCAAGTCGAGGCCACATGGAAGACTCTTGTGAGCCAATGTGTCTTGTGGAATGATTTTGTTGTCGTCATTCTAATATTTTCCTTCCTAATATATGCCTTCATCGTTTACAAATAGTGACAAAATGAACATTTAGATGTGCCCAATAACAAAATAGCAACAGTACCCCCAAAAAGTTATAGTATGTACATTCCATTTCACCATGCAAAGCTACGTTCACATCTGAGCATCCTCTTCATTTGGCCCATTTCTACATCCTCTGTAATTCCACAACACACATTTTTTAAGTTAGCATGTATGACATGGCGAGAAATAATCACCCCCATCCATATTAAACTTTCTCATAGTGGACTGAAAAGGTGAAATTGCCAAGAACATTACAGAGAACTGAAAATCAACTAACATTAAAAAAAAAAAAAGGTACTTAGAATGAGTTGGTGGGAAACTGTTTATCATAGCCTACACGTAATTGACCCTTACCAGAAATCGAACATAAAAAGAAACAAAGTTCCTATAAGAATAATTGATGGAACGGAAACTGAAATGAAAAAAGATAATTGCGAAATCAGAATGCCTATGAAGGGAGGAAGTCAGTACCTTAAAAAAGCAAGGCCAATCGCCAATTAGTAAATACTAGCTAGTTAGAAACACACATCATGGGTCTGTATTAAAAGAGCTACCATGAATAAAACTCTCTGTTCTTTCTTCTTGTTTTATAGACATTTGGTATAAGAGAGAGGACAACATCAATTAAAGAGATCGGTCGATGTGGGTTTCTTCTGCCTTTCTTTTTTACGAGAAAGATGAACAAGCGGTCACGAGAAAACAACCTAGTGGACTAAAAAGAAACTTAATTGTGGTGACTCAAAAGAAAAATAAACTGATCTTTAAATGAAAAAAGGAATTAATGCTCAATAATTGTTCCAAATCCCCAACTAAACTACTAAAAATGGTCTACTTCCCAAAACATTAATTCATTGAAGCAGTCACTTAACTGTTAACAATGACAATCCAATCTATCCCGCTTTTCTTTTTAAATTTTTTTTTTAAAGTAACCCAAAAACTACAATAGCAACATCCACTGTGAAATTCAACCCAACCTTGGCAGATTTATTTAAAAGCTAATTTGAGAAGAAAATTATTTATAGATTATAAAATGAATGATCCTTTGTTCTTCAAATGTAAGATTTAATCGCTTCACAAACACCTCTAGATGTACTGTCGATCGCCCAAAACAACACTCAAACAACAAACATGAAAAACTTAAAAACATTAACTCAAAAATAAAAAAATAAAAAATAAAAACTAAAAATAAATACAAATAAATACAGAGAATGGTTCTCAAAAAAAACAAAGAGCAGAAAATAGAGCATCCCTAAATGAGATGTAAGATTTACCCTAAAACCTAAATCACTCTAACACCCACACCCCCATGATCTTGCAGTAAAATCTAAAAAATGTAGAGATAAATGACAGAAAATGGATGAAAATGGTGTGAATCACCCCCCCCCCCCCCCCCAAAAGAAAAAAATATGGTTAACACAGAGAGAAAGGGAGAGAAGTTTTGCAAGTGGAGAGCAACTTGCATTGCAAGAAATGGAATGAAATTGTTTGCTATCCACTTGATCTGCTTTGAGATTCAATACAAGCCCATCTAACGAACTAAGACTAAGATAAGACGTGTACTAAATGTAACTTTAGGAAGGGTCAAATATGTCCAACATTCAAAAAATAACTGTTCTAGAAACAGTGCTTAACCCCATCACACTTTTAATATGTTTATAGAAACTTAGGTTTGCAACTGCATGCCATATTCAAAAAGTTTCCCCCCATGATGACTCCCATCGGTTTTTGGTGCTGTATTCGGCAAAACTGTTGGGGCGGCGCCTCAATGTCTGTATGGATAGCAGTCATTTTTTAGACATTCCTGTTGTTTTATGCTTTTCTTTTTGGATTAATAGGAGGCTAGTCACCTAGGGATTACCAGGTTTGTATTGAAAATTAGAAATTCATACCTTTAGCATTTCCTCCTCTTCACCGGTCCAAACGAGCTTCTTACGCTTCAAACTAGGAATTGCTGGGTTTGCACTGAAATTAGAATGAAAAAATGTTAAATTTACTAAAGATAAAAGTAATAAGACAACAAGACAACGTTCAAGATTTCAAGAGTCCAAGGGACAAAAATAACTTACGAACACATTGGTGGCTTGTTGGGTTTCACGTGTTTGCTATTGATAGCGTTCTCCAAATTCTCATCCTCAGCAGATTCAATTGAATCCGAAACTTGCTCTGAAGAAGATTTATCTTGTGGATCAATAGGTTTTGAGCATTCAGGTGTGCCTTCAGTCCCACAATTTTGAATTAATACATCAGTAGTTGCAGTTATGTTTTGTTGATCAACAATACTCCTATTTGAAGAACTGTCCCCATGCTTTGAGTGATTATCTGCACCACTTACGACGCCACATCTTTCATTTGCATGAGAATTAGACAGGATTTTAGCAGCAGATGCTGCTGCCTGCTGATCCTCCTCGCTTTTTTGTTTGGGTTTGCTAATTTCTTCTGCTTGTTCCCCACTAGTCCACATTGCACCAGCTCCCTTACTCAACAGAGATGTATCCGCCCTTAAAATCTCATTGATGCGTCCACGAGCATCAACTGCTTCTTCTTGTTGATCAATCACAGCTCTATATGGTTCTTTGCCTCCAACCTCCATCAATTTACAAAATTCTTTCATTTGAATCGTTTGCTTCTCGTAGCCCCCGTTAAGGAAAACACAAAGCAATTTCCTAGCCACACGAGCTTTTTCCTTAGCCGAAGCTAATTCTTTCTCCATTTCATCCAATTCAGAAACAGCCCGTTTATGCGAACAAAAGGGGCAGTAATACTTCCCCTCATCATCGAAACAAGGCGCATTACCCAAGCAACACTCATGAACTGACAATGGGCAATCGCCATTCCCACAAATCAGTACTTCACCGGCCTCATTGCATTTTACACAAAAGCCTTTCTCCGTCCACTCAAACATCTGCGGATCTTCCCAGTTCCCTAAGCCGCTCAAGGATTCTACTCCATTGAAACTCATCGCTGTCAGAGTCTGAAGAACAAAAATTCACAACAAAAACAATCAACAGATTATACTTCCAAATATCACTTTCATTCACCATCATAACAACTACCAACCATAACGATCATCAACTATAACAACCAGCATTGTCGAAATGAATTTCGACAACAAAATCGAAAAAAAACCGTGGGCATTAGAGATCCACGGCTTTGACGGCTAATAATCTCTACATGAATCGGGCGCATTCCCGACTTCATTCTCCTAATTTAAGCTTCTCCGGCAACAAAAACTCCGTCATTTATACTAACCCTAGCTAGCCCTCTTCGCCTCCCTAGATTGATCCAACCACTCACTCAGCACCATCATCTAGCACTCCATTGAATTTGAAACTCACACAACACACAAAAACACTCACTCTTAAACTAAGCATTCAAGCACACACAACAACACAAGCTATAGATTACTTTCAACCATCACTGACAAGGCATTGATTGATCACTGAAACAATTGTTCACCTCGCTATGAAGACGAGCGAGTGCGGAAGTGGATTTGGATGCGATCTTCGAAACCCTAGCTTTCGACGCGCGGTTTTTCCTTTTCATCAGCCGATACCATCCAAATTCCAACTTGGCAGACTCCCGCTTTTATTTATGGAAACTGACAAAACTATTTGGCCCCTTTCAAGCCCAACACATATGGAATGGAAAAAGTTTTGGTAACATACTTTCGACATCAGAGTTTAGGCATCGAGCTATTCGGTTGCCGCGCAATACATATCGAGATGCGCATGCACATCTCAAGATGTATTGCGCGGCAATCGAGTAGGCCAGTATCCAAACTTTATACTCAAAGTATGTTACTCTAGCAGCTTCTTACAACAATTTTTTTTAATTTCATTTTTGTAGTTGGTTTCGAGTCCCTTTAAGCAAAGTCTTGAATTTGAATAATGTGAATGACAAAAGTTGGGTTGACAAGGCCACCGCTCGTATGGGGTATGTCAGTGTCCAAGCGAGAATTAGTTGTTGCAAAAAAAAAAAGGTAAGGAATTTGATTTTCTCTTGGTCACGAATATGGTAAATGAAGCAACCACCTTGAATAAAGCGCATCAGTGCCCAAATATGAATTAGTTGACGAAGTTAATATAAGATATCATATGCCAACGTATGTTAAGTGGTAAGGAACTAGATGTCCCTTAAATGCAACTTAAGTTCTAATTCCAACATGCACATGGAAAAACGATTGTTGGAAAACTTGCACAGTATACTACTTTACGTGTGTAACAAATTGAGGTTATGTTGATGGTGTTCGTACTCCTTGCGTGTTGCCAATTTAAGACCAATTGATGTTAGCCTCCTAAAGCAAATGAAATTGAAATGCTATTCAATTTAAAGACCAATTGATGCAACTCCTCGCATCGACTATTAGGAATGACGCTAAACCACTCAGAATCTGGTCTATATATTGCATGTGCAGGGGTGGAACCAGCCCAATAGGAAGGGGGTCACTTCTTCACTACTTGGACACGACGCGACTACATTCGACCTTGCTCAACTAAAAAACACTCCTACAATACTTGGCGACCTAGTATAAGTACTATACAATGACTAAAACCGAGAAATGGAGAGGATCGATGAGTGTTGGGATGATGATATGAGATAAAGTAGACATTCGTTGAGAGTGAAGGGTAGTTTTGGAATAATTTACGAAAAAAGTAAAGTAAAAGTAGTAGTAAATATTCGAAATGGAGTACAGTGAAGTAATGGGGTGGAGCTAAACATGGGGTCCGAATAACCGTGGCAAAAAAAAAAAAAAAAAAAAAAAACATCTACACCAAGTGCCTTCAGATTTTTTTGAATGTTGCTATGCATTATTTATGTAAAACACAAATATATCAGTGTGTGCAGACATTAATAGTCTTTATAATAATGTTTCGAGCAATATATGAGCTATACATGGGAATTTTTCGGGTCCAAACGGACGCGAGTCCAGGTCGCCCTTGATATAAACAAGCATTTGCATTGTCCAAACCCGATGCAGTTGTAAATTTGAACAAATATGTCTTGCTCAGACCCGATTTACTTTTAATCCGGGTTGTTCAAATTTCTAGATTTTGTCGAGTTTTTTAAAAATTATTTGATGTTTAAAAGTTTTTTTAATTATTAAAATCATCGTAAATTCCTCATAATATAATGTACTCTAATATAATTTTAAAAAGTAATATTCAAGTTGTATTTGATATTTTAAATTACAAGACATAATAATGTTTTTTTGTTAAAAAACAAAATGCATAATGTTGTCTCAAGCAATTTAGCTAAGTCTCAAAAATAGAATAATACATTTCTATCAAGTTATGTAGTTTCTTTATTTCTATTGTTGTTTTTGTGAATTATATTATATGTAGAAGTATATTTTAAAATAAAATATGTATTTTTTGAAATCAGGGCCGGGTCCGAGCTTAGAGGATCTTGTCCAGACCCAGTCCAGACTTGGAGGGAAATCGTATACTCCATCCGGTAAAAAATATAAGTCTTTCTAGCAAAAAAAATTTGATCAAAATTATATAAGTCGTTTTCGGAATTCGAAAGTGTATTTATTTTTATTTTTACTAATTATACATTTATACGATTCAAATATTTATGATTCTTTAATTCATTTAATGTAGAATGACGTATATATAAGTTATACTTATAATTAAGGCTATCTTAACTCTTGTGTCTTACTTTAAACGATTTATATTTATGTCTGGATGGAATTGTAAACTAGCGAAATAGAGAATAGCAAATTCAATCTATGTGGACCATTACATGACGGATGAGAAAGTCTTTTAATATAAAAATAAGATTAGGCGGCATTGCTTAGCACAATGGTGTTTTTCCAAAAGTAGAGCACCTTTACAATTTATTTCACAAAATAGGGAGGTGTAGTTTGAAATAACAGAAATAGGCAATATCGCCTTTTGAAAAGGCGTCATTGCATTTGGTGTGTGTGACGTGGCGGTGAGGTGGCAGTGACGTGGCGTTGCAATTGTATGGATAGCGCATTTTGAAAAGACGCTATCCATACAATCGGTCCGCCACCTCACCGCGTCATCACCGCCACGTCACACGCATCCAATAACACCTTTTGAAATGGCGATATTGCCTAGTTGTGTAGTTGGCGGTGACGTGTCGGGCCAATTGTATAGATATCGCATTTTCAAAAGGCGCTATCTATACAATTGCGCCGCCATGTCACAAACACCTCACCGCCACCTCACAAACTGGACTCGCCAATCTGTCCGCCACCGCCGCTGCCGCTGGTCCGCGACCTCCACAGTGCGCTTTTCTTCTTGCTTTGCTGCGCCTATTCGCGGCCGTCACCGCGAGCTACTGGACCGCGTTGTCCTCGGCCGCTCCGTCCCTCGCCGTTGGCCGTCGTCGTCGTAGTTGAGCGATTTCGACAATGACAACCAATTTTGAATATGCATAGGAGGAGTTTAATTTTGTATAAAAAAGAAACCAACTTTTTTTTTTATTAACTCTGTGTATCTAGATTTAAATAGTTGTATTTACCCTAAGATTGCCGAAGTAGACCATCAGGCCCGACAATTGGCAGCCGTGGGGAATCGAACTTAAGATCGTGCACCTAACCCACATAGTCCTACCTTCACCTTACCACTAGATCAACTCGTCAGGGTTAGAAAGAAACGAACTTACCCACAATGACTCGAATTATTTGGATGTTACATAAGTGTTCATAGCAAATTAACCGATAAGTTAAACCAACTTTCGGGCGGCTCATGTTCACGCGTCATACATGGACTGTGTTTCACGGATAGCGCCCACGTCAACTGAAAAAATCTACGCAACTAATAGCACCTGTTGGAAAGATGAGATAGCCTAGTTTTAGAGAAAAAGAAAAAAAGAAAGAAAACCACACTTATTTTGTTGGGTTTAAACTAAAAGGTAAAATACTTTTGCAATTTGTTCTCATAAATTAGTGACAAAAATATCAAAAATTTGAAGTTGACACTTCCAAGCCACGGCAAGGAAATTTGCACACAAGTAGTTGCAGTACTTCCAAATTTTTACTGCTAAAATGTAAAATAAAACAACTAACCTAACTAAACTAACTAACCTTAACTAACCTAACTAAACTAACTAACCTTAACTAACCTAACCAAACTAAATGGAACTAAGCAACCATAACTAACCAACCAAACTAAACTAACTAACCTAACTAAACTAACTAACCTTAACTAACCTAACTAACCTAACTAAACTAACTAACCAAAATAACCTAACCAAACTAAACTAACTAACTTAACTAACCTAACTAAATGGAACTAACCAAACTAAACTAACTAACCGTAACTAACCTAACCACCTAAACAATACAAACTAACTAAACTAAAATAACTAACTTAACTAACTAAACAAACAACCAAAAAACGATTACCTAAACTACCAAATGAAACTAAACAAACAACAAAAAATACACTAACTTAATTGCAAACTAAACATACTAAGTAAATGGAACTAACCAAACTAAACTAACTAACCTAACCACCTAAACAATACAAACTAACTAAACAAGCATAACCTAATAAAGTAAAGAAACAACCAAAAAACGATTACGTAAACTACCTAACGAAACTAAACTAACAACCAAGTAGCTCGAGAGTTACTTGTTAACAACCTAACCTAACGTAACTATGTGAACTAAACTCGACTAACCTAACCTAACCCTAACCTAACCTAACCTAACCTAACCTAACTATGTAAACTAAATTTACTAAACTAAACTCTACTAAACTACACTAACGAACATACCCTAACTCAAATTCGTGAAGTCAAAACTAACCTCAACACCTAAACTAAACTAACTTAACCAACTAAGCTAATTAACCTAACCAAACTAAACTAATGTGAACAAACCTCCTACACCTAACTAACTAAGCTAACCACTTAAGTTAAATTAAACTTATAACATAAACTCACTTAACAAACAAAATAAATTACTTGGTAAAGCTCTGCCCTAGCCATACTCACATTGAAGTCCCTCAATTTATGTTCTTTCATATGATCCGGCTTAAGAGTTTTCTTCAATTAAATGATTATAATATCAAAAAGATTGATTAAATTTTTTGAATAAGCACCGAAATTGAAGTCAGTCACTTCAAGAACTCATATATCGTACCCTAGACTATTCGTGATGTGCAAGATACGTATCGTGAAGTACATCACACGCATATCAAACACGAATTATGCCAGTTACTGATATACGTGTAGGACTTCTCCTTGAATGTGAGCATAACAAAAACAACATAAAAATACACAAATCCTACCTATACGAAAGCACATGAGCGAAGCTAGACGCACCCCACCTTTTACTTAAGGCGCTCTAACGAAAAAGTCAATCTTTTAAAAAAATCAATTGTATTGGAAAATAACTCTTATACCTTTACTGCGATTAGTGCACCTCACAATCCGCATTTTTGTCATTTAATGCACCTCACCATCCTTTTTTCTACTACAAAATTACTCTTATAAGTTTGAATCTTCTAATGTTTCGAGATATATATATATATATATATATATATATATATATATATCTTTTATCACAGTGATGAGTTTCTGTTATGGAATATTGAAGAGTACTCACATGTATGACATTCTAATAATATGGAAAACATGCGAAATAAGTTTATTCAATAAGAAGGTTGTATACACGTACTTCGTGAACCCAAAATATAAGCTATCTATAAATCAACATGACATCAAGAAAACTCATCACGCAGGTCTATTCCGACGGTTACGTTGACGTTGTTGCTCGGTGATGCAAACCGAACGTACTATTTGTCTGGTTGGACGATGTGTTTGTACATTTGATTGAGGTTGTTGAGGTAGCTGGTCTTGCATTGAATCACGTCGAGTAAATTGATGCGTTTCTTCTGGTGCTTCACTCGACTCACCTCTGCTACTGATGCTCCAAAAAATAGGAGGTGGAACCATCCCAAAATACTGGCTTCTTGTATGGGATTGGGGGAAAGGAACATAAGGCTGCGACATGGTCAACGAGCTCATGAATGAGGCATCTCCAGTATATGGCATATTGAAATTATAAGGAGTAGGAGTATATGGACTAGGTACGTATTGAGGCAGTGACAGATACATCTGACGATGAGGCATTCCATGGTCTACAAATGGAGACGATGGCCCAGGTGCGTAAGGATCAAAATGGTACGGAGGAAGATTCACGATCGGCGGCCTGGCTACAGGAATGTACCCTTGAGAAGAATGGGTTGGTGGGGATGATCGTTGGGACGTCTCGCCAAAAGTCTATGATGTAGGCGCTCTCGAACGAGATGAACGTGCTGGAGGTGAACGTCTGCTACTCTCTGCAGCAATCTCGGGCTGAGTAGATGGACGTGGTGGACGAGGACGTCTGGTGCGTTCCCGCACAGTCTCTGGTCGTGTTCGTCTTCTTCTCACCTCTATGTTTGCTTCGCCCTGATCGTCTTCTTCATTTTCCTGTTCATTATCATCATTTATGTCTTGTTGGACGTCTATTCCGTCATGCGACAGAGTAGACCTTTGCCTTTCATCTTCGTCTAAAATTTTAATCCCTTCATCAAGCGCAGCAAGACCTTGCTCGTACCCATCCTCAATAAACACTTGCCTCAGTCGATGCACCAAGTTACGCTAATATACAAAAAATAAGAGCTCAAAGCACGCAATATAAGATATTAGATGTTCGAGGAAAAGTAAGAGTTAGAAGATTACTGAGTAGTCACGTAACGCCCCGTCATGTCCAATGAATCTCCTAGTGACCGATCGATACCACGTTATGTAGTCTTGATGATCGTGCTCTTCATTAAGTGTCGCTGTCGCAATGGTGTCCCCACGATTTTCCCACATGTGTATGTAGCTTGCTTGAAAAGTCACCCAATTTTCATGATGATGTCCACGCAATTCGAGGCGGTGAAGTCGTGCGTCGTAAGCACAATTTGGTGGCACCTCTTGTACCATACCGGATTGTCTCATAACCCTTTTCGGTTGATGCCACTCGACTATGTGGAAACAAATAAGGGGACACGTCGAGAGCCAACTACCGTGACCGTTAGACAGTGATCGGGAAGAGACCCATGAGTTTAGTATATGGTTGCCATACCACATCATCCTCATGCTTTTGCGAGTCGAGTGCATCACGGTAAGCCGATACGACGTGCGTCGCACTTCGTGAAATCGAAAATGCATCGAGCCATCTGTGTAGAAAACAATAAGTTAAGATAAATGAAATTGGACATGATTTTTTAGCAAATTAATGACAAATCGACTTTAATACCTGTGTCCCAGTGGAACGTCCATAAGCATATTTTGGCCATCCACCATTCGCGGTTGAGCTCTAGAAACACGCAGGCGCCGCGGTGATATGAATGGAAATCTGTCCCATGCCCGAAGTTGTACAAGAATTGACGCGCCAGCAACCTTATATGCCTTTGCGCGCGATCCGTGACACAACTCCCTGTACAAATAGGCCAAACATGCACTCCCCAACTATATTGTCCAGCTACATGGAAATCCTCCAGTAATGGTAGGAACATCAAATGTACGAATCGATTGGACTTATCGGCGAAAAGGCAACCACCGATAAGTTGTAGTATGTACGATCGAACGTACCGTTGGACGAACTCCTCATCGCTATCATCATCTATTGCTGGTAGGTTACGCTCAAGCCAATCGACCTTAAGTTTACACCCAACGACGTCATCTCCACCAGGAGTTCGTCCAAGTAGCCTATCGCAGACATCAGCATAGTATGCGTCCGTTGTTCCCATCACAGGCATACCTTCAATATGTAATACAAGTTGTACCTGCACGTCTTGGAGTGTAATTGTACACTCCCCACAATGCATGTGAAATGTATGCGTCTCAGGCCACCATCTCTCTACGAACGCAGTAATCAAAGCCTAATCAAGGCCGAAAAATGCTACCCGGGAAATCCCATAGAACCCACTGGAACGAAGATATGGGATCATCCTAGAATGATACTGCATCGTTCGATCAACGACCCCCGTCTTCGACGTACGCGCATTGTTTCGTACACCTTACAATTGATATGGTCGTAATGTATGAGTTTAACACTCTATCGATGTAAATTTGACATATGGCACATTAAAACAGGTTACCTCGCCCCTCCAGGTTCGCGATGATTTGTGTGTAGATTGGAGTTGCAATAGTGATGGATCTGAAGGACCTGGATCCATTGCTACACAACTACAAATGACTGTTAGAAAAACAAAACGAGTGTTGTACGAAACTAAACGATACGTATTGAATAAATGTTCACACAAAAACAATTGCGTACATGCTCAAAATCAACATATGTACGAATTTAAGTAACTTCACACATTATACAATTAAATAACTATAGGTTTTCATTTGATGGTTGAGGTCTGGTAGGACAATTTTTTTTGTTATGTCCCTCTGAATGACAAAGACCACACCGGTTCTTCCTAGTTGGGACTCGTTCACGGTCTCTATTTAGACATGTTGTTCTTCAATGTCCTTCTTGATGACATATCCCACATCGCAAAGGCCTTTGGACATTAGGCAGATCCATCTCGGTATGTCTTCACGATCCCTTAGGTCTCCCTCAGCCACGTCTGCACCTGGGGTCGGGTATGATCTTCGTCCCAAAAGTCGACCAATACTTCTCATCTGGGATGGCCTTGAACTTGTAGGAGTAGCATTGTGCATACACATCTATCCTATAGTATGGCTCGATGAACTGCGCGTAGCTCACTCGAATAAACGCACATGCTGTTAACACGTGTGAGCAAGGGAAACCAAACGACTGCCATTTATTACAACTGTGCACCCGGTCCTTTAAGATAACGACTTGTTTGTTGTTGCCTTTATGCATGCAATCTCCATGTCTCCCAGTCTGCACTTCGAACTCACCAATGTCTCGATTGATCAACGTGACTTGATGCCTCCTTGCGGATTTTTCATTTTTCGTGAGTTTGTCCATGACATATTTTGTGTACGCATGTCCGTTTGAGATTGCTTCATTGATGTTTTGGTTGCGTTCATCGTGATATGTCACCAATCTATAGTATATCATCTGAGTCGACGCCGTTATTGGCCGAAATCGAGCCCCCTTCAAGACCCCATTAAAACAATATGCAATTGCCAATGAAACTCGAGTCAGTAATAATGGTTCGTCCAATATTTACGCGAATCTGAGTGCAAAACATAAATTGTATTTCGTACATACCGACACCATTAGAATTCATCCATCTGTACCGCATGCCGCCGTCGTGCGATTGAGTCCAAAGTGCTTTGGGGATGGCATTGACATATTGCAGGCATTGAGGCGTTTGCGAAGATAAGTATGTGAAACGCTCCATGCACGCATTAAATTTTCGTTCTTGATGTTGAACAGCTACTCGACCAAGGATTTTTTTCAAGGGTTCATTTTTGAATTGGGTGCCGAAATTACTAAGCAAGTGTCGCAAGCAATAACGGTGGTACCTTTTGGGGGACAAAATTCGTTGGTTGGGGTGTTGACCGCCTCCAAAATGCCAGGGTGACAATCAGAAATAGCGCAAACTCCTTCTCGATCAGTCACGTGTTTACGCGACATTTGCAAAAACCACCCCCACGAATCAGTTGATTCGATTTCTGCAATGGCAAATGCAACTGGTAATATGTGGCCATTTCCATCTACAGAGATATAAGAATGTCGCGTCAATCTGAAGCAAGAGCCTACAAAACTTGAAAGCATGTATTGAAACTTCAAATGCAAAAAAACACGACGAAATTGAGGAGACGCAGTTCTTATTTCATTAGCATGCCATTGTCTATGTGACCACTCGATTCTTGTACCTAAACTCTTACTCCTCACAGCCGCCAACCATCTTGGTAATTGGGCGTACGATTCATCCCAATCTCCAAAAGCACTTGCAATTGCTTTCCTTTTTGCATCCCACATTCGTTTGTAGTTGACTTTGTGCCCGTATTTTCCCTTAATTATTTCAACTAGCGCTTTGATCGTGATACCTTGATTGCTCTTGACGACGCTTTGTATCTCTCGCGCAATCATGTTGGCGTCAAGTTGGGCATGACTACGTTCTACGTCGGGATTAATACACGTGTGCGGTATGTCTAACTGTGTTATCTCCCATAATAGTGTTTTCTTTCGCAAACAAGCGCGAAGACGCCACATACACCCTACTTGTGGAAATCTGCACTTAATCGCCCACGTAGTTGTAGTCGATTCCATCACATGGAATTGACAATGTCTATTAACATGCCACACTTTAACGACATGTTGTAAGTCTTTTTTATTGTCAAAACACATCCCTATCTCCAAATCGAAGTTAGACATGTCCCCCCCAGTTTGCTTATGGGAATGTTGGCTCGCAGTTGAATTAGTCACCTCCCAATCGATTTCGTTATATCCCGATATTGGTTGGTGAACTTCATCATCACTAGCTTCCTCCAACAATATCTCTTCATCGATAGCAAATTGCTCATCATCTTCAACATTCTCCGCACCCGGAGGTTCATATCTTGGATCATCCGTGCAAATATTAACGTCATCCCAAAAGGCAACTGATAGAGCTTCTTCGGTGGGACGTATTTCCTCATCAGTTTCATTATTTTCGTCGTCGTTATCGTCATCGTCATTAATATCTTCATGTAATGGAGCAACGAACCCCTCTTGCACAACCTCAGCCTGTGGGGAATGCATATGTAGCCTATCCAGCAGTAAGGCTGTGTTTGGCGTGCCGACACGTTCGTCAAGAACTTGCGAATGAAGGGTGCGATTTTGAATTGAGTCGACTGACTCAAATGCAAATATATATCAACCGTTGCAGTTATTGGTAAATTGGCCACCGTCTCCCACAGCAACTCGAAGTGTGTCGTATCATGCAACAACACAGGAACGAAATAATGTGAACCTCCGGGGAGGATTATCCTGTGGCGATAAGTCATCCGAACTATAGTTTCCATTGATAAGATAGTGAACGCGTTACACACGTCATCCATCATTTCACGGCCACTCGACCCAAACTTAACCATCAACACTGTTGATGGGGGTGAGCTGTACGCGATGCTATTTACCCCATTAACAATGGAGCCGTACGCATAGAATAGAAAAGGAATGTTTCTTTGCGACATGACCTACATGCGTTATTGAAAAATGATGTAAAAGGAATACACACAAATAAACTAATATATTAAGTGCAATATTTGTTTAATAATGGAGTTAACGCGAAGACAAACTTTCTGATGTAGAAGATCGCCATAACAGCGCAACTACAGAGCATACTCATTTCTTTGCACTCCCAATCACGAGCTAGGTCATACTTACATGTCAAACGATCAAACCTCCTGAACTAGTCCATAACGAGCACGGTTTTCGTTTACAAATTTATGCCAGAAATTATATTCTTCCATTCAACACTTTAAACACAAATGGAACTTTCTGATGTAGAAGATCACATCAATAGCGCAACTATAGAGCATACTCGTACATTCGAGTTTGAGTTACTGAATGTTTTAAGCAGACATACCATTAAATAAACATATCAACCATTTTGAAAAACCACAACACCTATGTCACTGCATATCATGCAAGTTATAACAAATCCAAATATGTAATGATGAATAACGTAAATTTGTATACTTCCCGTTTTCACTATATATCCTACTGAACTAGTCCGTAAGGAGCACGGTTTCGTTTACAAATTTATGCCAAAATTATATTCTTCCATTCAGCACTTTAAACACAAATGGAACTTTCTAATGTAGAAGATTGCATCAATAGCGCAACTACAGAGCATACTCGTACATTTGAGTTTGAGTTACTGAATGTTTTAAGAAGACATACCATTAAATAAACATATAAACCATTTTGAAAAACCACAACACCTATGTCACTGCATATCATGCAAGTTATAACAAATCCAAATATGTAATGATGAATAACGTAAATTTGTATACTTCCTGTTTTCACTACGTATCCTACTGAACTAGTCCATAAGGAGCACGATTTTCATTTACAAATTTATGCTAGAAATTATATTCTGCCATTCAGCACTTTAAACCCAAATGGAACTTTCTGATGTAGAAGATCGCATCAATAGCGTAATTACATAGCATACTTGTTCATTTGAGTTTGAGTTACTGAATGTTTTAAGCAGACATACCATTAAATAAACATATCAACCATTTTTTAACACCACAACACCTATGTCACTACATATCATGTAAATCAAAACAAACAATTATAAATAATTATGAAAAATACCAAATTCGTGAACTTACTATTTTCCTCCTCTTGTTGCTTGAACGTAACAATCCTGGAGTGACATTTTATTTTCGTTAGTTCCACGTCAACAAAACTAAAGTAAAGAAATCAAACATACCTAACCTAATTAACCTAAGTAAACCTTTACCCAAGTAATGAGTGTTAAACTAAACTCAAGGAACTTATCTAACTAACTAACTAACATAACCTAACCTAACCTAACCTAACCTAACCTAACTGCGTTATGAACACCAAACTAGCTAACTCATAATGTTTTTATATCTGGATTGCTTGAAGGGTATTCTCAATTTAAAATGTGGGCAGACAAAAGCTAATCCCTTTGGTCCCTCAAAAGTAGTGAAGCCACTATTTCCTTTTCTCTAAAGGGCTGCTCGGTGATGCAAACATGAAGGCATGCACATAAAAATGACAAGGCAATATAATAGGAGTCCAAGGTTCTTGGTCAATTTTTTACAAAAACAACCACAACATTTCACTTTAATTTTGTAAGTTAAATCTACATAGTCGAAGTGGTTCAACTAACTTTCTCATCAAATGATATTCTGATATAATAACATTTTAAGTACTATTACTAAAAATTATGCTAAAAAACATAAAAAGTAAACACTGCATTTCCCAAACAAAAGTGAGTGAAAACTGCATCCTCGAAACTGTCCCATTGTTACTTTCAACTGAAATGCTTAACTAACAAAATTAAAATTCTATAAATTACATAACTAACCAAATTAAATAACCTAACCTAACATAACCTAACTATGTCAACTAAACTAACGAACCCAACAAAACTAAATTATACTTGACCGCAAATTGTCAAACAAAAAAACTATAGTATAGTAATCAAACATTAATAACCTAACTAACACAATTAATGAACATACTAACTAAAGTAAACTAACTGACTAAATTAAACTAACTAAGCTTAACTAACCTAAATACCTATACTAAACTAAACTAAACTAAACAAACTTAACTAACTAAACAAACTACCTACAAACGATTAACTAAACTACTTAATGAAACTAAACTAACTTCACCGTCTTAATATACTAAACAATCAACTTTAACTAAACTAAATAACCTAAAGACCAAATACAAACTAACTTTATTGAATTAACTCACTAAACAAACGAACTAAACTAAACTAACCAAACTAAATTAACGAACCTTAACTAACCTAAATACGTAAACTAAACAACCTAACTCAACTACCCCAAAATAACTTAACTAACTAAACAAACTACCTAAAAATAATTAACTAAACTACTAACCAAAATTAGACATACCTCATCCTCCTTCACCGGACCTCCTCCTTCTCCTCCGCTGAGACGTCTGGTGCCCTGCCGCCGCTGCTCCGCGCTCCCCTGCAGCAGCTCCCGGTCCTCCCTGATCAGCTGCCACTCCTCCGTGCTCCCCTACCGTGGCCTTCCCTACTCACCAAAACTTCTTGCTCCCCTGCCGCAGGTACGCTCTCCTCCCTGCTCAGCTGCTCCTACTCCTTGCTCCACCGCTCCGTCAACTCCCTCTCTTCCTTCTCCACTGCTGGTCGACAACCCCACCTCTCTCTAGCCAATTCCCGAGCCGTCGCCTTCTCTCTCTCGCCAAAACCAATCAGCCGAGCTCCTTCAACCGACCCTCTGCCCCTCCCCTCCTTAAATATCCAACCCCCTACAACACACCCGTGACCTACCCTACTACCCTAAACTGCAGCCTATACCCCCTTCTTCTTCCCGAAGCAGGGACGCAGAGAATATATTATCTGCGTCCCTGCTTCGGGAAGAAGAAGGGGGTTACACAGATAGCGCCTTTTGAGAAGGCTATCTGTGTAACCCCCCGGGCCATTGTCCGCGTGGAGCTACGTAGACATGGCCCGAGCGAATAACTCCTTCTCAAATGGATGACGCCTTTTGAAAATGCGCTATCCATGTGTCCACGTCAGCAAAAAAATTTGATCCATAGTCATAATGCTTTTCCATTAGGCGTTATTGCCTAATCTGCGAAAACAAAAAACCCCAATTTCCTTTTTTAAAGTAAATACAATTGTACTTTTGTAAATTTTTCATTTGTTGAATGCATCATATAACTACATTGAGATACATTTTTTACCCCTCAAATGAATATCTAAAGCATTCTAATCACTTTGTAGATAATGATAGGGACAAAAGTGCCACTCGTGCTATTTTAGACCAAACAAAACACAATTGTCACTCTACAGGGTTCTGATCTTATTGTTAATTAATGTCCCTATTATATATATAGATATATATTTTCTTGGTACATAATTAAGGCCCCTGTTTGGATAGTTAAATTGATGCCTATTGACATCATCACCGAAAGAAGGGGAAACTAGTACATGATTTGTTGAAGTCCATGCGTGGTTTCTCTTATTCGCACTTAGCGTATTCATGTTCAACTAATTTAGAACTTAGGTTTTGTTGTTCATGCTGACATTATTGACAAATGATAATAAACCAAACAAAGCCTCAACTCGGATTCGATGCAGCGCGTCGCTAGGTGAGAATACCTCAACATTTATATACGTTTCATCCATTTTTATAAAGAATGATGAAATTTTACGTTGGCTGCTATCAACCTATCACAACCTTCCATTTTTTGGACGTGGAAAATTAGCACGTAACCTCCTTTCCTCATTTTTCGATATGAAAAATGGTCTTTAAAGTTCTCTTTTTGGACTTGCTAAAATAACTTACTTTAATACCAATATTTGAAACCTACATTTGACGCAATTATTGTGGTCTTTTAGACACACTTCAAAACAAGTAAGCACACATCTCATTAGAAAAAACCTAAAGGACAACAACAGTAAGATGTCAAAAGCATGACAAACTAATTACACATCCTATATAACAACAACATAGCCTCAGACCCATATCAACATCCTATACTATTAATAATAAGAAAATGTTTTGGTGACATACTTTTGCTGCAAAGTTGTTGAGGTGTTCCTCGAATCTTGCATCAACATGTGTGTGCAAGTCTTTTCACATATGTTTGAGGGGTCGTGTAGCAAAAGGATGTCACTATATTTATGATGCACTATATCATTAATCTCAACAAAAGTAGAAAATTGTAAACCACCAAAATACATTCTTATCATATCTCCATTTCTCCATCCATGAAAATGCTTTCCAAAATGTTAGAAAATGGTAACGTTGTAACTTCTAAGGCCTCGTTTAGTTTATTCCACAGCTAAGGGAACGGGCTTAGCAGAATCAGCGGGGAAAGAAGACCCTGTTGAGCTTGACACTATCCAGCGAAACCACAAAACAGTCCTCGAGATACACATACAACACTTACAGTTTAATGATTCACTATAATAATGAATTATTGTTGAAGATTGAGGTTCGAAGGTATATTTATGTTTGAGAGACCATATCTATTCCTAATCTTTGGCGATCTGTATTAAGGGCTGAGATCTTAAAATGGACAAGCTAGAACTGCTTTCAAGAAACTAGATTTGAATCTTGAAGCGGACAAAGATGTATTTGATTTCAAGAAAGTAAATCTGAGTCAGGAAACACTAGATCTAAACGAATAGAGGTTCGTTCTAGTATGGCTGAGCAAGGTTCGACATCGATTCAGTTGGAATCACAATCACCATTTGCTGGTGTGCATCAAAGTTCAAATGGTCCGTTCAGGAACTCAATGAGTTAGATTGTATCACTCAAGCTGGATGAGAAGAATCTCTTTCACTAGAAATCTACGTTCATTCTTATAATCAAAGGTTGGTATTTAGATGGTCATTTATCTGGTATGCTAAAGTATCCATTAAAGAATCTTGATAATGGTTCTACAACAGTAGTTAATCCAAAGCAACCGAAACGTAATGTACATGAGTTGTGGACGACGATAGAGGTGTATTATGGTGCCAACAGTAAGTGTCAAATTCGAGTTCTGAAAAAGCAAATTCAGTCGTTGCGTAAAGGTACATCCAAGATGAGTGTATATTTTGTTGAAAATGAAAGGATTAGCTGATTGGTTGGTTATTGTTGGAGCTCCGGTGAGCGTTGAGGATTTTATTTCAAGTTATTTACTTGGTTTGGATGCTGAATATCTACCAATCACAGTGGTAATGCAACGACAATCTGACGTATCTTGGTGAGAGTTTCTAGCGTATCTCATGAGCTTTGAGAGTACATTAGATCAAATGCATATCAGTCAAGGTATAAACTCGTTAAGTCTTCAAGATTCATCTCCCATAACCAATTTTGTTGAAACTAAGACTGGTGGAGGTAGATATGGTGGGAAAACATCATTTGGATCTTTACAAGGCTTTTCGGATGGTCGAGGAAATTCTGGCAACAAAATTTATAATAATGGTTCTGGTAATAGAGGTCGTGGTGGTCAGTTTAAAGGAAGATGAGGCTTTCGATTTAATAATACCAATAAGCCTACATGTTAGATTTGTGGCAAGTTTGGCCATTCAACAGTTGTTTGCTACTTTCATGCTGATATGAAATACATGGGTAATCAACCTAATCACAATCCTCAGCATTCGCAGATGAGGTTAACTCCAACAACATGTTAGTCTTTTCAATCCGAGACCTCATTTTATGGTACCTCTGAAACAATTCCAGACACTTCTTGGTATATGGATAGTGGTGCCTCTTCTCATATCATGGCTAATCAGTCTCAATTGAACAATTGCTTGCCATATGGAGGTAATCAATCATTAATGGTTGGTAATGGTCGATTTTTTCCTATTGCTAGTCTCGATTGAACAATTGCATGCCATATGGAGGTAATCAATCATTAATGGTTGGTAATGGTCAATTTCTTCCTATTGCTAGCACTAGTTCTGCATTAATCTCATCTTTAAACTCAAAACTATCATTTAATAATACGTTATGCATGCCTAGTATTAAGAAAATCTTTTAAGTGTTTCTCAATTGACTAGGGATAATAATGTGTTAATTGAATTTCATCATAATGTCTGTCTTGTGAAGGATATAAGAACCAATGAAGTCTTACTTCATGGATCTTTCCACAATGGCTTGTATCAGTTTTTTGGGCTTAAAGCTCATTTACATGGTTGTCGTACTGCATTTGTTGCTTCAAATAAAGGATTGTCCAATCTTTGGCATTCCATGTGAAATTTTAAATTTTTAAACTGGTAATTATGACTAATTAGGGATTAATAGAGACTAATTATGATTTTGGCCATGAGTCGAGAGTTAAACACTGGTGAAATTGAGATTTATAATTAATTTTATTATTCTGTGATGTGTGCCTAGTGTTGTGTACTACGGACTATGTTATTTTTTGAAATTAAAGTCGACTAAGTGAGTTCAATGTTTTATGGGTTTTGTCTCGAGATACGTGTCAAGACATGTGCCGAGATAGTTAAAATATTGACATGACTTGACGTTTTGAATTTCGCAACAAATAATGATTTTAAATTTAAAAACTCAAGTTTTGGACTTTAAATGTATTTAACGAGTCGACGTGGGCCACATGCCTCGATTTCATATGAAGATGGGTTGTTAGGGAGTTTTGGAATGCTATGGGAAATTTTCCAATTTTTGACGTAAATGGGGTATTTCTTGGAGTTTAATTTGGAAGAAAATCGAGGAGATAATTATGAAATAAATTATAAAGAGCAAAATGACCAATAAGGGTATTGTTTTATTAAGTTGAGGAAAGGATTAGAATGGCAAAACGATCAATATCCACCCTTTTTAATTGAAAAAGGAAATTGAACAGTTGGTGCATACCACTGTTCATCGTCTTCATCATTCTCACTCAAACTCTCACTGTTCTTCCTCATCTCTCACACACGAATCTCTTGTCTCTTGCCTCTCTTCCCTCTTTCTTTGTTTCTCTCTCTTTCTCTCTCTCTCTCTCTCTCTCTCTCTCTCTTGGTTGGAGATCAAATTTAAAGAGAGCTATGAATGATGGTGGCGTTGTTGAAGAATAGTTGAAGGTGAGATAATATTTCAATTTTTAATTTTAGTGACGGTGGGATTGGTTTTGTCTATGAATTCAAAATTGGAATTGGGAGAGTTTGTTGTCGTTAGTTGTTGGTTGTGTGATGAAGAAGAGGGAGGAGGTTCGGTTTTATAAGAAAAAAAACAAAACATACACAGAGGCGTTGAGTGAAGGAGAATGAAATGATTGAGAGAGGGAGATGACGGGACTAAGAGGGGATAACCAGGGGGTGGTTTGGGGAGACGATGATGAGGGGGCGAAACCTTGGGCATAGAGAAGAAAAAAAATGAACAGAGGAGTGCTCTGTTCTATTTCGGGAGGAAGGGGATGACCCCTGAACCATCAGGGATAAACCCCTTCTCCCTAAATTTTTAAAAAATGTTTAAAATAAAATAAAATCCTTGGAAAATTGAGAAAATTCAGAAAATAGGACTTTTAGACAAATTGATGAAAATTAAGGATTTTTTTATTTTCTCAAGGATTTATATCATGTATTTTTCTCATAATGCGTGTTATGATTGTCAAAAATTGAAAAGTTATTTTATGGCCTAGTCTAAGTTAATTTTCGATTTCAAATCACAATTTAAAGTCGAAATGGGATTCAGACATCGGAGGATATGATTTGGATAGATTTTGGGGTTTTCAAGGTTGAGGAATGACCCATAAATATATAATAAAAAAATATTTAAGCCTAGACAACGTAATTCTTGATGCCGAACAATAATTTTGAGTCAAAAATGAAGTCCGGGCATTAAATGATTTATTTTGGAAATATTTTAGGGGTTTCAGGACACTATTGGGTTAATTTTACTATAACTAATTAGAAAACAATCGTGGAGTGGTTGTAGAGTCTTATCTGATTTATAAATAAATTGTAGGACCACAATTGGAATCTCGTGTAGATTATATTACTGACTCGAAGTGCAAGGGAACGTTGGTATCGCATTTGTAAGGTTAAGTAAATCCCATAGTAACATTTACATTATATGATTATATTTTCATATAAATTGCATTCATCCTTGATGTTGCATTTTTGTTGTACATGCATACACTATTTAGGAGGATAATGCATTACGAGTCTTCTTATAGTGTAGACTATATCGGGGTTATAGAACACTTTATTATGCTTGAGGGGCTGGAGTCACTGATACTTTTCATAATGTGGTTATCATGAGATCACGTTGAAATCATACTCCCAAGTCTAGAGGAATGAGACTCGTTTGGTTATTTTCCCTATACATGAGTCCTTATTACTATTTACTTACCACTTTCGGAGGACGTCATCTGATTGTGGTCGAATAACAAAAACAGGATGGATTCACGGTTGTATTTAAATTCCTTGGATTATATTGTTTGTTTAAATTCCTTGAATTATTATGCATTAGATTACTACAGGTGTACTGGATAGTATGAGATTTACTTATTTGACATTATCGATTTTTTATAATCGGGTAATGACGTGTTCTAGTGGCGAAAAAGGAAAGAGAGCTTTTCGACTATTTGTGACTTGCTCAGTTTCTTTCTCTATATATATATATATTATTTTTTAATATAAAATATGGCATAATTGGATTTTTGGGTTCATGTGCGATTGGGATCTCCTTTGGAATTGTTATAAAGGTTTTAGAACATATCGGAATGCTGCGAAGCTAAGTTAATGATAGTTTAAGGATTTTGAAAGCCTGAGATAGATTAGAATAAATAAATGATTTTTGTGAATGCAATATGTATTGTTATGGGTGGATTGTGAGTCCTTGGACATTTCCACCAAGCTGAGAGGGTTTTGTTGAAGATATTTGAAGGCCGAGCTTTTCGGTGTAGGCTTAAAAATCGAGGAGATGCTGTCAATTTTTTTTATTACGAAATATTAAGGATAATGTAATCAATCCAATTGAACTTTGAGATTTAAAATTTACTTTTAGAAACCTTTGTGGTTGATTAAGAATTATATTTGTTAATTAAGACGACATATTTTCAATTATTTATTGATGGTGAGATTAAGGCTATTAGATTATTAGGGAATTAAGGTAATCTAGGTTGGTTAGATGCCCTAATTAGGTGGGGTATGACATTCTAGACTGGGACATCCAACATTCAAAGTGTTAAGACTGGTTGTTAGTAACCATCTTCACTTTCCTATTGATTCTGTAATGGATTTTTGTTCATATTGCCTCTTGGGAAAATTCATGCTTTACCTTACAGTAATTCTACATATATTTCTTCTCATGTGTTAGATTTAATACATAATGATGTATGGGGTCCTGCTCCAATTACTTCCCCTGCTGGATTCAACTATTATATACACTTTATGGATAACTGTACTAGATTTATCTAGTTATACCCTTTAAAATATAAGTATGATGCTATCAAGGCCTTTCTTCATTTTAAAAACATGGTTGAAAACCAATTTAATACAACTATCAAACGTATTCAGTCAGATTGGGGTGGGGAATATCGATCATTTAATCCAATTCTTGATTCCCACAATATCATTTTTCAACATTCTTGTCTCCATACACATGAACAAAATGGGGGGCTGAACGAAAACATAAACGTATAGTAGAAATGAGCTTAACTTTACGGGCTCAAGGGCATCTTCCCTTAAAACTTTGGTGGGATGCTTATGAGATAGCTACTTTCTTATCAATAGACTATCTACTAAGGTTTTAGATGGCCTCTCACCCTATGAAAAATGGTATTCCAAACTTCCTGATTACAAATTGTTTAAAGTATTTGGCTATGCCTGTTTTCCTTACCTTGGACCATATAATACTTTCAAACCAATTCAAATAAGCCAAATGTGTCTTTGTAGGTTACAATTCAGTCCATAAAAGGTGCAAATGTTTAAATGCATCAGGGAAAGTATTTGTTACTCGAAATGTATTGTTCAATGAGCTTGAGTTTCCATATGATTCTTTGTTTTTTATACAGTCTTCTTCTTCTTCTTCTTCTTCTCCTTTTAATAATTGTGATGTTCCTTTGTTTTCTGTAACTTTATCTATTATTATGCCTTATGTTTCTTCTTTACCTATTTCTGCTCCTGTTGTTTCTACATCTGATAATTCAGTTGCGTCTAAGTCTTATGAAGTCCCTGTCTCTATTGAAAACACTGAAATGCCTATAAATCATCCATCATCATTTTTCCTAGTACTAGTGTTCCACGTAATACTCATTCAATGATAACTAGAGCTAAAGATGGGATTAGTAAAAGAAAAACATTTTTAGCAAAGGCTGTGGAGGACTCCACTGATATTCCAGTAGCACTTGAAATAGCTCTTCATGATTCTAAGTGGAAGGAGGCTATGGATAAGGAATGTCAGGCATTGATGCACAATGGTACATGATTTTTAGTACTGTCCTCCAATCATCAGAATATTATGGGTAATAAGTGGTTTTTCATAATTAAAAGAAATTCTTATGGTTCCGTTAATCAATATAATGCTAGATTAGTGGCCAAAGGGTTCAAACAAGTCCCGGGTATTAATTTTGGAGAAACTTACAGTCTTGTTGTCAAAGCCTCTACAATAAGGGTCATCCTCTCTTTGACAGTTCAGTTTGGATGGTCCCTTAGGCAATTCGACATCAACAATGCATTTTTGAATGGTACACTATATGAAGAAGTGTTTACAAATTAGCCTACAGGCTTCATTGATCAGACTAATCCTTCTTATGTTTGTAAGCATCACAAAACACTATATGGTCTGAGACAAGCTCCTCGAGCAAGGTTTGATAAACTCAGATCCAATCTTATCTTTTTGGGCTTCTTCAATTCCAAGGCAAACAACTCTCTTTTTGTATTTTGAGAAGGTTCCTCTATTCCATATGTACTGGTTTATGTCGATGATATAATTGTTACTGGGTTAAATCAAGATACAATTCAATCTTTTATTTATTACAAAGTTAAACAATTGTTTTGCACTAAAAGACATTAGCGAAATGAATTTCTTCCTTGTAATGGAGGCTTGAAAGGATAAAAGTGGTATTTTTCTCACACTGTCTGCCTATATTAAACAACTCTTACAGCGAGGGGGGATAAATAATGCTAAGGTTATTGATACTCATTTCTTCACTGGAAAACCTTCTATGCAGATGGTAGTCATTCTTTCCATGACACCACTCTGTGTAGAAGTCTTTTAGGGGGTTTATAGTATTTGATCAATACTAGACAAAACATTACATATATTGTAAATAGACTTAGTCGGTTCCAATAGTCTCTAACTGTTGCTCACTGGCAAGCACTAAGTGGGTTCATAGATATCTGAAAAGTATAATAGACATGGGAATATGCTTCAAGCTAGTCTCTCAAATGTTTGTAACAAAATTCTTAGATTCAGACTGGGCTAATTCTCTTGATGATAAAAGATCGTGGCAGGATATGCTATTTTTTTGGAGCAGAACTTAATTTCTTGATAGTCCAAGAAGCAGTCAGTCGTATCTCGTTCCAGTTTGAATTGGAATACAAGGCCTTAGCCTAAGTAACTACCAAATTTTTTTGGCTTCATTCTTTGATGCGCGAACTTCATATCTCTATTTCTGCTCCTCCGACTGTATGGTGTGATAGTATGAGTGCAGCAGCACTTGCCAAGAACCCAGTCTATCATGCTAGAACCAAACACATTGAATTGGATATTCATTACGGGAGAGATAAAGTTCTATCGGGTCAACTTTCTGCTCATCATATTCTAACCACGTATCAGATTGCTGATATTTTACAAAAGGGTTCACTACTGTGCGGTTCAATTTCTTGCGAGGCAAACTTGGTGCCATTTCACTCTTCATTCGTTTGAAGGGGATATTAGACGTAAACATTAGTCTTGTGCAAGTGATGTAATATGATGTTTGTATATGTAAGAGTCACATGAGTAAGTGAAAGAATGGATGGCTAGGATGAACTTAAATGTGTATCCATATGATTGAGATCGGGTAGTTCTCATTGAATGTATTATCTTATATAAATACAAAATATCTCACACTTTGGTTCTCTATTGAGAGAATGAGAGTTTGTCTCCTTCATTGATTCTCAATCCTCTCATGAAACCTTAACATGAGTTCTTGGTTTGAGTTCTTATAAGGGGTAATTGTGTCCATAAACTTTTTGAGAGATAATTCTCATAGATGGATGTGAGTTGAGAGATAACTTCAAGGGAAGTTGAGCAACCAAACAAGATTAATTCCAACTCCCCTCCGAGTTATCTCCTAAGAGTTAACTCCAACCCTTACTAAATAAGGCCTAATAAAAAATGAGAGTTCAGAGTTGGAATACGTGGCCGAATTTTACTGTATGCTTACGGACATTTCAATAGGAGGCAAATGCATGCTATCAAAGCTCCTTGAGACCAGATGTATCACAATCACATAGAGATGCGATGCAAAAGCACACTAAAAAAGCAAGCTCTTTTTGGTTTTTTATAGGGAAGCCAAATAATATTGGATACTTGTTTTCTTAAACACACACACACACATGCACAAATAATATTATATACTCTAAAATGACACTTCAACTTACATACACATACCTATGTTACGTATATAGTGACCGTAGGATTTACCTAATAGACATTGACTCTTTTTTCAAATTGTGTTATGTATATGTTCTCTTGTTAGAGACGTGTGGACTCAAAGTTAGTCCTACATCGAATAAATGTGATTTCATAATGGAGAATGTAATTGTGGATCTCCTATCAATTAGTAGCGAAATATTTTAGGTAAGACTCAATATCTGTGAATTGAAGGTGGTTAAGTTGGTATATATGTAAATGTAGGTCTTCCTCAATTAGTATCGAGCGAGGCCTCTTGGAGTAAAACCTATCATCTATAATTTGAATAAGTCAGTTAAGTTAATGACAATATTGGTACTAGTGGAGATCAATATGCTTGCATAGAAGTGTTGTAGGTAGCTCGTATAGGATAATGTGCGTCAGCTAAGCCTTTCAGAGTAAAAATCCATATTGTAAGTTGAAACTGGTTAGTTAGGGACAACATATTGGTATTATCAGAATTCAACAAAGTTGAAACTGGTTAAGTTGAAGACAATATTAGTATTAGCAAAGATCTACTATTCGCATATAAGTGTCGCGAGCAGTCTGTACAGGAATAACTTGTGTATTCTCAGCCTTTTCTAGTAAAACCTCACACTTGTAAGTTGAATGTGGTTAAGTTTGAGACAGTATTAGTATTAATAGATATTAACAAAGTTGGAAGTGGTTAAGTTGAGGATAATATAAGCACTAGCAAAGATCATATTCCTGTATACAAGTGTCACTCATAAGCCGTTGAAGGATAACGTGTCGCAAGCAGACTTAACAACATCTCTAATCAGATGTAGATTATTATTGGGTATAAATAGGTGTTTTTTTGTAATATGTATATCGAAAGTATGTCACCTTAATATTTCTTTTTTATTTAATATACTAATATCTAATATTACTATGATAATCTTCACCTGACCTAGGGTTGGACTGCCTAGCCCAGATCGACCCGAATTGAGCCCGAGCAAACGACCTGACACACCTAACACAACATGCAAAATATCAAGCTAATGCATATGGATATATAGATATATATATAAGTGTGGAAAAAAGAAAAGGAAATCCATATGACCTGCTGTAAAACTATAAATAAGGTATCAATCCTACATTTAAGTAAAGACATTCAAAATATTTCCAATTAGTTCGACTAAAGGCAAGTTGTAACGACCCCTTCTCTAATTTAGGGCATCGCCTGACCTAATCTTGTCATTAAGCCTTAATCTCGGCCATGTAAGACTTAACAACGTATTAGTCAGCCTTTTGTCTCATTTACCTCGTTATACGTGCTCATGATAAGTATTATTCATTTCTCATTAGTTTTGATTTTCAAAGTTAATTAAAACTTTTAAAACATTCTAATATTATTAGCGAAAGAGTTAATAAAAACACATACTGTGGAAACTAGGAAACAATTACCACTTGTATATAAACAACGAAACGATGATGACAGTGTAATAAACATGTGTCTTGTCAGGAAACTATCGCTCAACCCAAATATATACAACCCAAGAGTATGTAAAAACACAAAGTAATTCATACAACAAAATATCAAAAACTTATAAATCTGAAGTAGCAGCATGTAAATGACTCAAAGGTAGTTGTAACGGCCTAAAAATATTTTATTTATGAGTGGTGACGTGTACTACCTATATAGAAACTCGTGTGCCAATTTTATAATTTTATAGTCAAGTGCGCGAGTGGAGTCACGCCTCAAGATGCGTACACACGTGAGACCCGAGTAGTAAATGATGTGGTAAGCCTAATCAATTCACAATGAATAAAACGAGAACCATATATCTTGTCTTGAGATTTGCATACCACTCGATCCTAGAAGATCAAATGTATTTTGTTATTGGTTAGAGAGAGTTAGTGAAAAATCATGAGGTGAGTAAGGGCATTTGATGTACCTCAAGATGGACATAATGAAACAAGATGTGGGTGTATGATTTGAATAGGGCAAGTAATATGAATACCAACCCTTAGTCATTTTCATGAACAAACAATTAGAGAAGAAAAAATAGGGTTGGACAATTCAAGAAAATTATGACATTTAGGGAAGATTAAATGTATGTTGGTAGTCAATAAACTAAGGAGATAATCCAATTCAAGAACCCTAGCTTGATTAACAAAAAATCTATCCTTTTGTTCATGTTTTATGTGGTGTAATTGAGGGTTTCGTAGTGCTAAGGAATTCTGGAATTTAGATTTGTTTTCCCTCTTAAAATAGTAGTATGTCTATTCTGATTTCTAATGGTGGATTTGGTTTTCAAATAAATTTCAAGTCATGTTTTTAAACTTCGATCTCAATTCATGTTTTAAGGGCTCATAAATGTAAATTTTGATCTTAATTTGATAAAGTGAAGTGTAAGTTGTTGTTTGGTTGCCTACAACGAAAACTTATCTATTTTTAGTGATTGGGTAAGACTTAGGAACATTTAAAATGACTTTTTGGTGATTTGCAAGTGAGAACTGCATTTCTATAGCTTTGCCCGACTCTGAAGCGCGTTCCACTAAAACGTGGAGAGCGCTCTACGTTCTGGGCATCCTCGAGACCATTTTGACTGACTTTTGTCAAATGGTCATAACTCAGATCATTTTAACTCAAGTTTTTGACGCTTGACATACCGTTGGAAAGCTTAGAGAGAGAACAACAACTTAGAGTCATTATATTTTAAAAACGAAGTCATTTAATTTGTCCAAATTGACCTAAAGTCGGGACTCATCTGCAGGGATAACATTTTGTAACTTTTGGGCTGATTTTGTTTAAAGATTGTTTGGGCCCTTCCACTCATCGAACTTAGCCTATTTTTTCAGATCAAGTTTTTTTTATGTGATTTCATTGCTTGTCGATTTTAGAATCATTTCGAGATTATTAACACATTTTTTGAGGCACGTTTTAGTTTGGAAATTATATTATTTCAAATAAGCCCATATATGGACTGAATTTCAAAAACTTGATTTTAAGCCATCCAAATGTGTTTTAATCGAGTTTTATCATTAGATTTCATGCAATAACTTCAAGGTAGAGACTCGAGCCTATACAGGGTTTTTCTTAGGTGTTTAGCATCATTTTCGTGTCATTTTTGTGAAGTAAAATTGGTAAAAAGGTAGCTATGAATCAATATAGGATTGAGATTTATATTAATAGATGTAAACCAAGTTAAATGGACTCTAAGACTCATAGAATTGATCTAAATGGATTCCAGGAGCCTAGTCGCATAGTTTCGAGTGTTGGAGATCGATTGGCCACCTGTGGGAGCCACGGAAGTTTGAATTTTGCATTAATGTAAGTAAACCTGCAGGGGCTCAATACTAATTCTCATCAATTGTTTGGTTATCATACTTTCTAATTCGTTCTAAGTGAACTTTCTTGTCATGTTATCGCTGATGTTAATGTTTTCTTTGTGATTCTCATTCCATATCTTGGTGATATGTTTTCCTTGTGAATTCATTATCTATGACTTATCAGTGTGACTCATTGTTGATCTTTGTGACATACGTTTTGAAATGCATGCATTATTTATGAACTAGACTCAATTTATTGTCTATGATAACCTATGCAGTTCATATTCACTAATTTCGTGATATACTCTCGTATCGAGCAGACTTGGGTTTAAGTGATCAAATGGTAGTCACGGGTGCAGTACACGTGCTGTGTGATCGTATGTACCATCGTGACTATACAAATACTAGATTGTGCTAAGTCCGTAGTTTAGGATTGAAAAATCAAGCTGGTAAGGGTAACTGTGCGTCTGCTACGGTTGATGGAGACAACCTAAACTGTTGGTGACTTAGTAAAGTCTACAGCCCGCCTTGAAAGTTAGGTTGTGTATTGTGTGTAGCAACTGGATGGAATTGGACCACTTGGATACCCATATCTGTGTGATATTGTCGCTCGATTCTCTTTGATCTCGATATAAGCTTATTTATCATGCATTTTCTATTTCATTTCTTTGTGATTACCTGCATGATCTATCGGCTAACTTTTTACTGGATTCTAGAATTAATGTTAAGACCCCTCTGGTTTTACTCACTGGAATTGTCTCATGTGTGGTAACAATTGCAGGTCTGTCGTCTAGCAAGGGAAAGGAGTTGGTACGTAGTAATTCCCAATGAGCTTTCCTCAGGGTCGGCTTCCATTTTAACTTATATGCATGAGATCATATTTTTTTGGGTTTCCACACCATAGGTTGTCCTGACTTGTCATTTATTGAGTTATTTAAATTACTTAAGTTTAGTTCCACTACTTTAATTGTAAAACTTGCGAAAGGAAATAACTAAACTTTAAAACACTGAATACTTAATAATAATGGAAACGAAGGCTGACTAGGCTTGCGTTGACCTTGCGAGGGCTGACTTGGAGGTCAACATAAGTTTAGGCTGGGCAGGGCCCACTTTGTGGGGAATGGGGTAGTCATAGTAGTCACCGATCATCTCCCTGTCCGGTTTGCTACACGATGGATCTGCACCCTTTCATCATAAAAGGGCAGTGAGTAGTAATGTAGAAAGTAACACTGAGAGACATTTATCCATATTTCCAAAACACAACAAGAACACATCTAAAAGCATATATTCATAACACAACAATATCGAAATACAAACATGTTACAAAACATCACAACTAAACAAAGTAAGATCAACACAACCATTAAGAATGAACTATTTCCAATCAACTATGTGTCCAACACGTTGGCCAGATTATTACCTTTTTGATCACATAGACCTCATGTAATTTCTTAACTAGCAGTGCACATAGGTACTTGTTGGTTTTGGGGGTTCATATGTAGAGAAGAATTCAAAATAATTTTTAAAAAATCCTAACAGGATTGAAAATAAATTCCATTAAACTAGATCTACAAAAGTAAATCATATTTTAATCCGTGATTTCCTTCTCTTCGTGATTTCCTTATCTGATTGTTTGATTTCCAAGACGTTCAAGTGCACATTCTCTATCAGAAATCTACACACGAACGGTGATCACAATTTAGAGTGCTAGCCCCAAGAGAGATTAAATTTTTTTTTCTCCCAAAATCCAAAGAACTCGAAAATAGTAAAAACGAAAAATCTTATTTCGTTTTAGGGTTTCAACCTCTATTTATATGTGCGGATAAGCGCTCTTAAAAAACCTATTCGTAATATAACTATTGTATTTAGGCAATTCAAGCAAATTACACATGCATCCCAATTAATACGTTATCATATAACAAATCGTAAAGACTTTTATGTCATGAATTTTATCATATAAAATTCATTACTTTGGACCAATTGAAATTGCGCAAAAGCCATTCTTTGTGTGCGACCAAATAGGTTCATGTGTGTTGGCGGTGAACCAAAATCATTTTGGTACACAAGTCATACGCGGTCTCTAGCTAGACATTATGACTACCCAAGTAGCATGAATGTCAAAATCGATATAACCGAATGAATAACATATATCATATCCTTCTGTCGTGCGATATCATTTGATTAAACATAAGGCATGGAAAGTCACCCTTAAGGTTCAATCGTACTAGTTTCCTATGACATCCAAGAATTTTATTAACTTGATTAGGTGGTTAGTTAAATATTTTCAGATTTAATTTGGGGATTTAGGTATCCAAGGTGGGACCCGCATGTTACGGATCAAAGATCATGAAATTTAATATTATTTTTGTGTGCTATGTACCTATTTGATATATTATACACTATTTTGATGCAAAATAGGTCAAAAGGAATGTATACGTGATGTCCGTGAGTTTCAGAGCTGATTGGAGAATTTTCTCCAATTTTGGTAATTTCAGAGATTTATTTGGACGTAAATTGAAAAGATAATCATGAAATTAAATAAAATAATAAATAAATTGGTGGGTGCATAGTGACACGCGAGGCCAAGGCCGACACGCGTGAGATGTACAATAATGTGCATGCCCGAGGTTGGTCATTGGCGTGTATGGTGAATTTATAGCCGCGAATATATGGTGTATATGTATTTATATATAACATAGTTTATATATATAAATATATATAAATCAATCCAATAGTTTGAATGAAATAAAAGTATACCTTGGATTTGCCTCAAGGTACGTGTAGCGTGAGTGTCGAGGAAGAAAATGGTTGAACATTGCTGTTGGTGAGATAATTTGTTCACGCCTCGAGATGCTTGCGACTCCATCTCGAGAGGAACCTATAAGTATGTAATATAAAAGTATCATTTTAATTTTTACCTTAAATCGGTCTCGAGATTCATACCGTACGAATCTCGAGAAAAGGTTTTTATTTTCATTGAATGTGTGTCGGTTAAAAATGGTGTTTATCTAGTTGATAGCCACTTGATTGACCTCGTGATATGCAACATATATCTCGAGGAAGATCAATATATACAATAATAAAATAACTGATTCATTAGATTTGTCTCGAGATTCGTAGGATGTGAATCTCGAGAAAATCTTAATATATATTTCCAACATCAACACCGCCTCATTCAATTTGTTTTAGGCCAAAATCTGACCTCGTCTCAAGGAAAACAAATTTATATTATGGAATGGAAATCATTATATTTTTCTCGAGACTCGCGTGATGTGAATCTCGAGAAAATCTAATATACAATCTAGAAACCAAACATAACGTCTTCCTCATCAAATTCTCGATTCGAACCAGAGGAGAGAGAGAGAGAGAGAGAGAGAGAGAGAGAGAGAGAGAGAGAGAGAGAGAGAGAGAGAGAGAGAGGTGATGAAGACTCGGGGTGAGTTCTTTACCGTCGTCATTGTGTATTATGAAGTTGGGGTATTAAGCTTGGACGAAATGCCATGACGGTTTGTCCGGGGAAGACAATGGCATGGGAAGGTCTCCCCTACCTAATCCCAACCTAGGGTTGGAGTTGGGAGCCCAACCCCAATGAAAAATCAATTAAAAAGAAAAAACAAAAAACAAAAAACAAAACAATGATGTAGGGCTATTTTAATGAGGAAGAAGAATATGAGGTTTGACCCCAGATCGGACTGAACTTGGTTCGTCAAACCCCAATTAAAAAGAAATAGGAGAAAATTCTAGAAATTCATAAAAATCCAGAAAAAACATGAGAAAAACTCAGAAAAATGTATTTGTGCCAAATAAATTGAAATTGTGGGTTTTTTTTATGAAAAATAAGAAATTTTAGATTTTATCGAGGATTTATACCATGTATTTTTCTTGTAGTGCGTGCTACGATACTCGAAAATGTCCAAAATTTAAAAAATTGTTTAAAAATTTAGTCGAGGGTAATTCTTGATTATGAATCCCAACTTGGAGTCAAAATTGGGATCCAGACATTTAAGGAGTTGATTTGGAGAGATTTAAGGGTTTTAAGGTCGCGTAGGACTAATAAATATATAAAAAAAATCAGAAAAACTATATTTAAGCGTAGATAATGTAATTTTTTATGCCAAACAATAATTTTGAGTAAAAAATGAGATTCGGGCATCAGATAATTTATTTTGAAAGTATTTTAGGGGTTTCAAGACGCGATTGGGTCAATTAAATTGAAAATAATTGGAAAAATAGTGAAGTTGTCGTGGAGGCTTACAGGACGTATTAATGAATTGTAGAATTGCGATTGAAGCCCCGTGTGAACTAGTTTGCCGACTCAGAGTACAAAGGAGTTGCAATATCACGTTTGTACGATTAAGTAAATCCCATAGTAACCATTACATTATATGATTATAATTTCTTATAAATTGTATTGATTCTTGATATTGCATTTTTGTTGTACATGCATATACGATTTGGGAGGATAAATAGTGAAGCCTCGTGTGAACTAGTTTACTGACTCAGAGCACAATGGAGTTGCGATATCACGTTTGTACGATTAAGTAAATCCCATAGTAACCATTACATTATATGATTATAATTTCTTATAAATTGTATTGATTCTTGATATTGCATTTTTGTTGTACATGCATATACGATTTGGGAGGATAAAACGATTCGATTCTCCTTATAGTGTAGACTATATGGTGGTTATATAACATTATATTATACTTGAGGGGCTGGAGTCACTGATACTTTGCATCACGCATTATCATGAAATCAAGTTAAACCAGATCATACTCTTATAGTCTAGAGGAACGAGACTCATTTGATTATTCTCCGCGCGCATGAGTCTTTATTATTGTTTACTTACCACTTTTAGAGAACGTTATCTGAATTGTGGTTGGATAACAAAAATGGGATGGATTCACGGTTGTATTTAATTTAAACTCTTTGGATTATTACGCATTTGATTATTACAGTGTAGTGGATAATGTGAGATTTACTCATCTAACATTATTGAATTTTTATAATTGGATAATGAAAGGTTCTAGCGGCGACAAAGGAAAAAAAACTTTTCGACTGTATATGACTTGCTTAGTTCTTTGCTCTACGTTTGTATTGGTTTTTGAATATATTATATTGTATAAATGGGTTTATGAGTTTGAGTGTTATTTGGATCTCCCTTGGAACGACGGGAACAGTTTCAGGATAAATTGAGATAACTATTAAATTAAGGTAATGATAGTTTAAAGTTTTTAATACTTCAGATCAATCTAGGATGAATATATAGTTTTGTTAATGCAATATATATTGTTATGAGTGGATTGTGAGTTTTTGACATTTCCACCAAAGCTGAGGAATTTTTGTTGAAGATTTCTTTAAAGACCGGGATTTCTGTTGTAAGGTGCTGTCGAGAAATTTTTGCAAAACTTTGAATATTATATAATTAATTTTTTGTAGAACTTTAAGGTTTAAGATTTAGTTTAGAATCCTTTATAGTTAATAAAGTTTTATAACTGAAGATTACAAAATCTTATTCGTAATTGTTTATTAATGGAGAGGTTAAGGCTGCTAGATTATCAAGGGATTAAGGTAATCTAGGCCGGTCGGTTTCCCTAATTAAGTGGAGTTTGTCATTTCCATCTTTAGGTAGATTGAAAATATCCAAGTGACATTGATCATATCAATTCAGATTGACTTGGCCATTTAATAGTCTAACATATCAGGGATCGACTGATATCTCTCTCTATGAAAAGGAAAAATTATATCTTGATTACACACCTTCACATATTATTCACATGATAACAAATAACAATCTTTATAATTCTTCGGTTAAAGACAATGTTTGATTGTGTTAAATTACCATGATCCTAATATTGAAGTCTATAGTAATCTCAAGTCGAATGACTAAATGATATAACTATCATGAGTAACAACTATGACTTAATTTATGTGGTGTTCGCATAGAAAGTCGGTCTAGTACTTTGTTCCCTAACAAGTACTCATGATCTCGATTCGTATCCCTATACGTATGCTGATCACATGACCATCAATTAAGATTCACACTAATTTTAATTCTTTATAGTTCCCAGTATAATGACCGACTAGGAACGTTTAGGATATTTCAACAAATACCCATAAATCTTATTATAAGGTAAACACGCGATCATTTATAATAAAACAACAACCAAAAAACTTTATTTTATTAACTAAAATAATAAGATAAACAATATTTGTAGATTGACCTAGGGCACATTCCCCAACATCTTCCACTTGCACTAGCGCCAATCATTCATGTATCTAATGCCAAATGACTTAACATGACTATCATGTTTTGCTTATAGAAGAGCCTTCGTCAAAGGATTTGCAATAAAGTTTTCTGTAGGAACTCTGTAAATTTTCACATCTCTCCTCTCAATGACTTCTTGAATGAGATGAATACGTCTAAGTATATGTTTGAATGGGTGGTGTGATCTTGGTTCCTTGATTTGTGCTATCGCCTCGTTGTTGTCATAATACAAGCAAATAAGTTTAGCTATACTAGGAACCACACCAAGTTCAGAGATGAACTTTTTGATCCAAAGTGCCTCCTTAACTGCATCGGATGCTGCGATATACTTAGCTTCTGTTGTAGAATCTACCACAGTTTCTTACTTTGAACTTTTCCAGCTCACTGCGCCTCCATTCAAAGTAGACATGTATCCAGACTGCGATTTAAAGTCATCTATATTAGTTTGAAAACTTGCATCTGTGTAACAATTTACAACAAGCACGTCTTCCAAACTTTCATAGACCAAGAACTCTTATTTAGTCCTTCTTAAGTACTTAAAAATGTTCTTTACTGCTATCGAGTGACTTTTACCGGGATCAGAACGATATCTGCTTATTGCGCTCAAAACGTATGATACATCAGGTCAGGTGCATAACATGGCATACATGATAGATCCAATAGCTTATGCATATGGAATCATATTAATGCACTCTTGCTCATCATTAGTCTTCGGATATTGAGCCTTGCTGATACTTATACCATGAGACATTAGCGACGGCCCCCTTTTAGAGTCTTGCATACTGAACCTATTCAGAACCTTGGCAATATAAGTACTCTGACTTAAGCTGATCGTCCTTTTAGATCTATCCCTATAGATCTTAATCCCAAGGAAGTAGGCTACATCTCATAGGTCCTTCATTGAGAAACACTTCCCTAACCAAGAATTGACACTCTACAAGGTTGGGATGTCATTTCCAATGAATAATATATCATCAACATACAGTACTAGAAAAATAACTATGCTCCCACTAACCTTCTGAAATACAGAAAGCTCATCTTCATTTTTGTCGGGGCCCATCTCACTAAGTCTTGACTTAGCCTAATTCCCCTAATTAGACATTTAATATAGCCAATTAACTACAACCTTAAAATAATTTTATTTCAATCCTTAATAATGTTCAAAAACTAAATTTATATCCTCAATCAAACTCAATTCATGACTTGTTTAATTGAAGCAAATATCCATATTTTGTGAAAATCTCGGCAACGCCTCCCTTAAAAGTGGCATACCAAAAAATTCACCTAATAGACGGTAAAATGGGAAGAAGCCTAGAAGGACTCACAACTTCCTGCAGTTTACAATATATATCAATTTAAAATAATTAAACTAACTTAAAGTATCTGATACCTTATTTACAACTTTACAAACCCAAAATAAACTGAAACTAAATTAAAAACTTCTCAACTTACTTCACACTAATTTAAGAGACTCACATAACTTTTTGAAAGTATTTTACGACCTACGCTCACCCTAAAACCCAAAAAAGTTATTTATAATATGATGACAACAAGAATTAAACTTTAAAAACTTAAAACATATCATTAAGATCTTTGAGTCTTATCCATTTTTTCATGTCTTCACTGAGAATCTGACATTATAAAAAACAACTCGAATATGTCAGGTAAGTAAACTCCTGCACTGTTCTGTACTCCTGCAAATGTTAGTATGAATACATGGAGACATTTAATTACATTTCCAAATAACAACCAATTTATATAACAACGTGGATCCCTAATTTCCTATTTTAAGCTCATAACAATCGGGCCCACTCACGATAAACCTAGAACAATCTTATGAGTCCAATGCATGCTACCTTGGAGTTGACATTACTCGCCCTAGATGCCTACAATATGTCTAGTCTAGAGTGGAGTACCTAATACTCTTACGACCGAAGTAGAGACAACTCTATCCGGATGTCATGTATGTATGACCAAGAATGATGTGGAATGCAATGCAAATTAAACACAAAATGCAGGTACAAAAATAATTCCATAAATAGTAAAGACCACTGTAGGGTTTACTTTTAGTCCAACCAATTTAAGGTTGGTTTCGAAGCCTCACACAACCTTCCCTGACTTTCTCGTACTTTCGTGAGTCTTATTAAATAACAAAATTCACATTTTAGAGTTGAAACTCTATCTTAGTACATAAATACCATATTTCAACTTTAGAACTTCAACAAATCCCAATCTACTCATTTATCAACTTTTGAAGTCTTTTTCTTTGCCAAAACACCTAAACAATGCATTGAGTCTCTCATTAATATTCCAAGTAAAAACTATCCTGAAATAAACCTTCAACACTTTGTCAAATTATAAGTAGTTCAGATTTTTCAATAGCGAGACTCTATGTTCAATGCCAAATTTTGACCTTTAAACTAATGAATTTCACTACAAACCTTATTGACCATTAAAATAAGATATACCAAGATTCAAATGAGCCTATTTGCAAGTATTTCGGACATCCATAACACCTTTGAATAATTCATCAAACATAACTACTCACAACTGTCAAAATTGTTCACAATTTTGATAATGGCTTACAGGGCTATCTTTTCACCACTTTTTTTATTGCCAACATAAATGATTCTAAGTTTGTACCTTTTCATTATGTAAAATATTATAGACAAGGGTTAAAATAAGCTTAACCCCATGTAATTTGAATAATGTTTGATACCTCAATTTATCGACCCAACTTGCTTGCTTACAAGAAGTTTTATGCTTAGCCAAAATTTGAGACTTTTGAACAATTCCAAACTAAGGTCGTTACCTCTGTTTGTGCCTTCGAAAATCCCACCAAACTATAGGAAAATTCAAAACCGAAATATTGAGGTAAAAAAGGATATATTAACTTCAAAACCCCTGATTTTCATATCAAAATACTAATAAACAAAAAAAATTAAGAGGGCCGCTAAGGGCACCCCACCATTTAATGAGGGCACCCAGTTAATGTGGGCACAAATCGATTTACCTGGGGCACCCAAAAATTAAACCCAAAATATCGAAAATGCCCCTCGTGCAAAAAACCCTCTCACCCACCCTCTTGCAAACCCCTGGGCACCCCACCACCACCACCACCACCACCCCTCGTTCACCGAATTCCCCGTGGAAGAATTCATTTGTTTTGAACCGAGCGAAGGAGAGGAATCCCCGAAATCGTGTTCTCCGTCCCTCGCCGTGTGTTTCTCCTTCGTTCTTCTAGGTTTCTGCATTTTGTAGGGTCCGTTGTGTGAGTCGATTTCGTCTCCAAATTAGGGCTCGGTTGAAGATCGACGAATTAAGTTACATTTGGTAGAGTAGATGTAATGTGTGGTAGAGTAGATGTAATGTGTGTGTGGCGGTTTGTTAAAATGTAAAAAAATTGGGAAATCGTGGTTCTCGGCCACACAGCCGAGATCGAAATAACCGTCTCGGCCTTGGCGAGACATAAGCTAATATTTTTCGAACTCGCGGTCTCGGCCACGTAGACCGAAGAGTTAACCACGTATCGGTTGTCCACTTCCGAGAGGGTCTCCGTAGGCTCGGTCGTCATAGGACGAGAGTCAAGCGAATTGAAATGGTCAATTCATCTCGGTGGTGTTCAACCGAGACATTTAAATGGGACTCGGTTATACATGATCGATATATTGAAATACTTGTCGGTCATGGGTGACCGAAAATATGGTTCGTTTCACGAACCAGACCGAGACATCGAAATGGATGAATTTGAACATTACGCTTTCAAAAAATCTCCGTAGTAGTCAAACTAACAATACAAGATTGAAAATCCAAACGACAATTTGCACCGAACCTTAATTAATTATAAATCTTCGTAACATTCAAACTGACTATAAAAAGGGTCCATCCATAAGTAAACAACAATTAAAACACAACACAACATTTGCATATACATAGACCATTCGGACGAATTGGCAAAATTTCTAAATGTTTAGCCGTCTAGGTACAAGCTTACACCTACGGTGTATCTAAGTCTACAACAGTATGGTGGCTTCATGATCGCGGCTTGCAATGGGCGCGATGTCTCGAAAAACGAATCCATCTCGCCAACCTTTGGCGCAGATCCTCAACGTACCGATCCCACGATGGATATAAGGATGGCAAATGGTGCATTCACACGCAACCGCACTGTCAAAGTGAACAGTAGAACATAGAAGATATTGTCACAAACCCGATTAAGGGGAAACAAACCAATTCACAAAAAAATCATAGAACTTACCCTAACCCAATGGATATTCCTTTCATTCGCCATTGCAATGATAAGTCTGTTGTGCAATGACGACGTTGGAGTACTACGTAGAGGTAGGAATGTGGAGGCACTCCCATGCGAGAGGTTGACGAGAATGACATTGAATGCGGTGGATACCAACAATCCCATGTCCGGAAGTGTCAACCATTCTTTGAAAGATGCCCCCTCTTGATTCTCCGGCAATGCACCGCATTCTTGACAGCTCGAAACTCGAGCCAAGCACTTCCCGCCATAGGTATTCATACCCGATAATCTCATCGTACATCCGTCTACGCACAATCCTCCACCCGTCCACGTCCGCGAGTCCAAGCCCGAGGCTATACACCTATATCCACAGTTCCCATCGGAAACCACATCGATAATGGCATCAACATGTGGCAACCAATCCGGTTCTAAGCAATGACTATAAGCCATGTTAGATCCACTTTGCGTGCGTCGACTGGCACGACGCATTTGTGGAACCTTGCATTTCTTCTGCCTAGAAGCTTTTGTGGAGTGGGAGGACTCAAATCCGATTGGAGATTGGGGTGCCTCCGACACTGGGGTGCCTTCGGTTGGAGACCCCGGTGTCCTCACACCCGCATCCTCAACTTCCCGCTCGCACTCCACAAAAGACGAAGGTGGATTAATCTCCCTGAGCTGCTCACTTTCACTCCTCCCCCCCGATCCTCAACTTCCTCCTCCCTCTTATCCAATCTTCCCGCGGTGTCGTGATTGTGCCTCCCACAAATCACAGTGACATACCATAAGGAGTCGGCATTCTCCTTGACGTTAATTTGGAAAGGGCATCCACATTTCTTCGTACTAGTGTGAGTCCTCGCCTTTTCATCATTCCTTGATTTCTTTAAAAATTTTGCCGCTTTCCCCTTCCCAACTCTCTGAGCCAGTCCCCTATATGTCCCAGACCTGTCACAGGCAATTTTCACCCTTCCCCTTCGCTTAATGCCCCCGGCATCCGAGCGCTTCGTTACTAACACAAACTTGTTCTCGCCACCAATCAGTTGAAGCCATGAAATTGCCGCTTCTCGAGAGGGGAATGGCTTAGAAGGTGTAAAAGTGTCCTTGTAGTCTGGAAAATTACAAGATAACGGCATTACCTGCAATACAAACAGTGTAACATTATAATCAACCAAAATGTACAGCACAATCACAAAAAAACCCAAAAAAATCGGTTCTCGGTTGTACAGTTCTGAAACTTTCTTCATAGTCTCGTTTACGTGAGACCGAGAGTTACCAGTACCCTCGGTCGTTCCAGACCGTGACCTACCCTAAACCTCTCGGTCATCTGAGACCGAGACGATACCATACATCTCGGTCCTGCGAGGCCGAAACAATCGCGCACCCGACAGATACTTCGGATAACCGCAAAAAAAACACAAAAACATTTGCAACATTACCTCAAGGACGACCTCCTCTGGCACCGAAGCATTACGATCCTCCATTATACAGTGGAAACAACTTCGGATTTGAAGAAATTACCAAACCCTACGTTGACAAACAAATCTTCATTTTCACTGTTATACGCAACTAAACAGTTCAAAAAAACCCGAAAATGGTTGTCAAACATTGTTACCTCGCTGTCGGACGAGCAAGAATCGATCAGCTCTTCGCCAAACGCAATGTGGTTGTGGCTTTGTGGTTGAAGCTTGCTGGTGGGGTGCCCTAACTCCTTGTCGAAATGGTTTGTGGGGTTTGAACCATTATATATATACAGGGGCAAAATGGTCTTTTCCATTTTTGCTGGAATTTTTACAAATAAGTTGGTGCCCTCATTAAATGGTGGGGCGCCTTTAGCGGCCCTCAAAATTAACATACTCGACTTTTCTTATCTCGATATAGTTGAAAAACATATTTTCATTGATTTAATTAATCAAAACTCATACCAACGGATCATAAACTGATCTTAACTAAATCTAACTAGCTAGAAACCATTTATATCAATTAAACACATCAAATTAGTCCAAAACCTTTTGATTCTAGCGCTCAACCTAAACAAAGCAAAATTTACAATTCATGGGCTATTTTTCCAAACACACTGTCAAATCCAATTAAAATGATTCTAAAACTACCCAAATTAACTTAATACAATAGAACACAATGAAACCTATTAAACCCAATCAATTTCTATCGATTTTCATGAAATATTCATTGAGATTTAAGGTTTAACACCTACCTCAACAACACACCAACTGTTTTTTCTCATTTCTTGGCTTCCAAAATGTAAATTTGTTGTTGAAGTGAGAGAGAAAAAAGAGATCCTAGTGAATAAGAAATAGGTAAGAATGTGAGGTATGAGAGATATTGTGTTTTTCTTGCAAGAGAAAGATAATAGAGAAGACATTTGTGTTGAAGGAGATGAAGCCGAACGAACATGTGGAGGGTTTTAATGAAACCCATTTTGATGCCTATTTTGTTAAAAGGGTTTTAGATGGAAATTGGCCATTTTGCATTTCAAAATTCATCCGCTCCTTCACAATCTCAATGTTCCTTTTGGTAAATTCGCATTTTCTTTTATTTTTCATGTTTATCTTAAAATTTATCCCTAAATCGAACCCCAAAAAATGCTCCAAATTCGTCAAAAATTGAGAAAAATCCGAATGCGCTCCGGTACAAGCGGACACCGTCTCAATTTCAACTTAACCCTATTTCGCGTCGAATATAATATAATAAGTCCACTAGGCACACAATGAATAAAAATAATATTTAACTTATGATCTCCGATCCATAACACATGGGTCCTTCCTCGGATATATAATTTTCAATTAAAATTTGAAAAATATTTAATTACTCTCCGAATCAAGTTTATGAAGTTTTCGAATTTCACAATTCTTCCCGACTAATTAAAAATCTCATTTTCAAAATTTAAACATAAAGGTTATTGAACCAAAAGAGATATGAGAATATGATTCTTCATACAACTCTTTTAATTCGAACTTGTAAAAATCATTTCCAAGATGAAATTGTTAAGTGAACCCAATCATTTTCGTTGTAATCAACAATCCAGTGATAGAGATAACAAATATTTCAACTTTTCATTTCTAAATCCTTGGTTTAATGAAAAGTTATCTTTGTTTCCTTGTCAATCTTGACAATTTGTCAATTTCTAATGAGTTAATTGATCGACTTTATGGAATATATGATAACCTTACTTCATTTCTCATATCATACCTTGAATTCTATTCAAGATTCATTTCCTAGCAAGATCTAGCCTATCTTTTTTTTCATAAAACAATTATCATTCTTAACTGAATATTAATTCCACAAACTGTTAATAATTTATTCCTTATCCACCAAACTCTAGTACACATATACTAGTTTGTTTTCTCATTACTGATCAACTTTTTATTTGAATTGTCGATCGATCAATTCATAGACTATCATCAGTCTAAAATTATATAGTGATGCAAATAATATTTGAGCCAAAATCATATACTAAGTAGAGTCACGTGTCTATCTGATCCATCACCTTCCAACATTTCTCAACAGAAACCCGGAATTACATAAGTCATCTTATGACTATAGATCTCAAATTACATCTATCGTCCTATGATAAGAGATCTCAAATTTCAATTCGATCAGAAAATGAAATCAAGCACATCGTGCAACTCTCACTTATTCTCTAAATGTCTATTCACAATATTATTTAGTTTGTGGATTAGAAAGCAAATACCAACTCTAACTCGTCAGCCAATTCACTTAACTTTCCTTTTGACTAGTTAGAAAGTAAATGACTTTTCTAATTTAGTCAAATCATTTTCTACTCATGAGTTCACAAAGAACCTCATTTGATTCACTTAACCATTAATCACTATCAGATTGGCTTCATAACTTCTCCAATTTTCACTATTTCTCCAATTTCTGAGATTTCACATTATCTCAATCATTATTGTTTACCAAACTTCTCTCATTACCTGAATATAGACAATTATACTTAAATTGAGTAGTCATGTTATCTCTTTTTCATCTCTATTCAATTATATCTGTGGCGGCCCCAAATTTCAGGTCACCTTGCTACCTGTCACGTCGCATCCCATGTCACCAAGCCTTGCCAAGTCGTGGCCCGCTTATCCTTGACGTTCCGCGAACTACCTGGCTACTTACATTTTTCATTTAATCCTAACTTAGATAATTAATTTCCATATAATTATTAATGATTTCATTAGCCCGTTAATCAATTTATCAAGTTATAATGAAATTTTATAGCGGAAGTCTTAATTTAAGTTATACGTTATTCAATAATACTAAGTAGTGGAAAACCCGGTAAAAGATACCATGCATATATCAAGACAAGTGAATTATAAAAGTCCCATATACATGGAATCAGTGTTTTGTGGTCCCTAAAACCTAACAAAAGTAAAATAAATACATACTGATATCACATACAAGCTAGCTCCATAATCTTATAGGTAGTTCCTTAGTACCTCCTTGCCCTTGCCTTTGCTCGTCGAAGGATTAACACTAAGTCACCCAACAAATACAGTGACGAGTCCAGTGTATAAAATCCCAAGAGAAGTCCACACAATATTCATGAAATAAAACTGATAAACTACGAGATATGCGAATATAACATATGGCAACAGTACGTCATATTCCCATGAATGTAAGCGGCACACTACAAGAAAAAATAGTAGCGTGAAATAAATAAATAACATAAACCAATTAAACCAGTTATGAAATAAAGCATTAATCAGTAAACATCCATATAATCATAAGAAAACCTGACCTACACCAGCCAGTAATCGATAAATCGAATATGAACCACGTATATACTTACAGGCTTACAATGACTAAACCCCAACTTCAGTAAACGGCATGGTCCTTTCCTGACGCTCTTACACATCAGGACCACCATAATCCCTTCTAACAGTTGTAGATATATTCTACTACAATCGACACGAACACTATCATAAGTAACCCATGCAAGCAATTTAGCCACAACAAATATATACGCAAATCAAATAGGAGTGAAAACCCCATGTGTGCTCACCAGCAGTCACATATGTAATTTGATATTGATAAAACAAACCATAAATTATGTGAGGCATTTCAGTGGGTTTACACACCTCAACACGCGCTTCGACTCACTTGGACACCCGAATCTGACCCGACACGCTCCTCGATACCCGAGCTATGGTCCCCTAAGTCCCTGAAGTCAGTTAAGTATGTTTATTGTGTATTCAAATTGGTTGAATATGCTTCAAATTGATCTTCCCAAATCAGCCATAAAGACTAAATTAAGTCTCAATTTCAGTCTTATGTTACAACGCATTTTTAGGCATGAAATGGTCTAAATCTTGAAATCTTCCACTAGTAAAAAGATCTTCGATCTCTATCTTAGCTTTCTGAAAAGGTTTAGTTTGCAAAACTTCGATTTAAAATGAAAGAGATATCATGATTCTACTAAACATAGCTCTAATTGGAACTTAATCCGACTGGGGGATTTAGAAAACCTACTCCTCCCTAAATATATTTCCAAAAAAGGCAAGTTTTGGTCATAAGGTAGAAAAACATGCCCAAATACAACATACTAAAAGATCAACTCATTTGGATAAGTAGTTAGGGAGTTATGCCTTTAACAAGTTTGGTTTCAAAACTTTTCTTTTGAATTCCAGCACCTAATTTTAGAGCACTTTTGGACAAGAAAAAATTGAATTAAAACATCTCCAATTTGGAAACATTGTTAGCCTTTGAGTAAGCTTTCAAATGCCTCCAGTTTGGATCGATTTGGATATAAAATGAGTAAGTTATAACCAAATTACATAGGCTAATTCATAATATAACAAGCATAATTCTAGTTTTCATCTTGCAATTTCAAAAATTCATGTCTTTATGATTTCAAATCCAAATTAAGGACTTTAATATAGTTAGATTATTAGCTTCAAATGAGGAATCCAAATATATATACCAATTGCAAATATTCAATCATCTACTATTTGGAATTAGCCAAAAATCAGAAATGATTTCAATCTAACATAAATAGATGTGTACCTAATTGATGTACTACCTAGCTTGAGAAATTCTCACCAATCTTCCGTGAATTCCTTCTCTCCATCAACCTCCTTCCTCTCCAGCAAGTTCTCTTAATTCATAAGTGAAAAACGAAAATGGCTTCCTTGCATGTGTCGATCTTATATATTAAAATAATATAAATTCTTAGCCATTGATCTTCATGTATTTACGTATCTCGAGGCTCATCTAATAATTCACACCATGTATCCCACTAACTCCCACTAAACCAATCAAAATGACACTAATTTGCTACTCAGATGGTTCCTAGATGCGTCAACATGTATCTCTGGACAATCTCATGGTTTCTAATTTAAATAACCAAAATATAAACATTGATTTATTTGATTCAATTACATTAGCTTAGGCCCATTATAATATATACGGTTAGTGTTTTTATTCACTAAATTGAAAAATTTTGTGATCCCACTAACCCTTGACTACTCGGACTCAATGTCCCGCATTTCAGCACGTAATTCGAGGTATGTCATAGCCTATTATTTTAATTGAATTTTACTTGGCCTATGGTCACATTACCCATTTTAATTGATTAACTAATCATCCTGACATGGATTAGTCTAGTGTCCTAGTGTACCTATAGTTCGCCTATCCAACACCCGTGTTGAAATGCCTTTCGAGGCGAACACCCATCACACAAACTCACTCGATAGCAACATACACACATGCGGTGCAATATGATAATAATAATTTTTTAAACACCATATATACACAACCATCATCCATAAATAACATATTTCTTCGATTCTCGTGTTCGAGTCAACCGAGTTGTCCACGTAACGCCCGAATTACAACAGTTAATCTCTAAGATTAATGCGAATCATAGTTTAATTAATTTAGGCTGTTATAATTCTTCCCAACTAGGAGGTTTTTGTCCTCGAGACTTGAATCTCGAGAAAACTTTGATGTAACTAACCTATCCCCGTGTGACCATGCCTCACACCTTGATAGTCCATTTCTGCAGTCCCTTAAACACCTCCACTACTCCATCACAGGGATCGTAGTGTTACCTTGAGACATAGGCACGTGCTGCCGAGGTGGTCAAAATCATTCACTCTCTTCCTAACATCCCTACAATCTATTCTCAGTTTGATTTATGTGTTCAGGTTTCCCTAACCCAGTGACCTAACAACAGTAACGGTAAACCTCTCATATCATGTATCCTAACAAAATAGTCATAACCAACCATTACATATCATGACAATCCCATGCCATGCCATATCCTCCCTTACTCACCACAAAAATCCCATGTCATGCCATGACTTACTCTTAGTCACCATGAAAATCTCATGCCGTGCTACGACCTATCCTTGCACACCATGACAATTTCATGCCATGTTACGACCTATGACAATCACATGCCATAATACAATAATCTATCATGCGTACATGAACTTAAGCTGTAATGATTAAAAAAATTAAAAATTCACATACTCTGAACCCACTGCTTGGACATCTCCTAGCCTGGCTCAGTCACCACGTGCATCGGCTCTCGCGTCTGCACCGATTTCACTACTGTTGGAATCACTAATATCTTAGGACAATCTCTCTTGATGTGCCCTTTTTATCCACATTGCCAACATGCAGTCGAATAACCATATCATGACTTTCGGCTTTGACTCTGCGATTTCCAGTCCATGCCTCCGTGTTCATGTACTTGTCTTAGTGGTGACACTGGTAATGCGAGTACAACATAAGCTCTAGCTGCCTGATCGTTGTCCCTACAGTCTCCATCGTACTGTCTATCATCTTTATCATCCCGATCCCTCTGTATCTTTGGTCCAGTCTGTACTTTAGACCCAATAATACGCCGACCCTCTCTCTGCATAAAGAAGGTCACTTGTGCCAAAGCTCGATCAAATATCTCCTGCAAAGTGTGAGCTCCAGATGATACCACTGCCTCAGTAATCTTGTCATCAGCCGTTCGTATGAAGTAATATATATGTAGTCGCTCAGTCCCAACCACATCCATAACGAACTGAAGTAAATACCAGAATCGCTCCATATACTATATTAACGTCCGACTACCCTTTTTTAGGGTCGGAAAGTCCTCCCTCAATCTCAACCTCACCTCCATGGGTATATAATGGTCATAGAACAACTCTCTAAACTCAGCCCACATCGTCGACTCTGGATGAGTATCCGTATACGTAGTCCACCAGACTATTGCATGACCTCTAAAGCATGCTCCTAAAAGATGTGCCCGAACACTCTTATCATTCCTTATCACCTTATGGAAACGCTGATAAGACACTATCCACTTCCCCGTTGCCTCGGGGTCACTGCCTCCATAAAAGAAACCTGGCCGGAACTTCAAGAACTCCCATACATTTTTGCTTATGAGCCCAAAGAAAATCCTGACGTAGTAGCAGTCATCTGCTTTATACTCGTGGGTGGAGGCGTAGGAGTCGGCGTTTCCAATGGAAGAACAACAACTGTAGCTCACTCTCTGCCTGTGTCTCTATAACTACTATCTCCATTGGTGTCGTTGGAACAGTCGGGGCAACAGTTGCCCCTATACGTGCTGTAACTACTCCTAAGTCTCGGGGCGCTGCAATCGTCTTAGGAAGTGTCGTCAGTTCGGAGGTATGATCCTGTAACGATCATAATACCTCGGCCATCTAAGTCTCCTGAGCCGATAGTCAATCCTTTACAGTAGCCATAACAAGGAAATCCCTAGCCGCATCACTAGTTTGTCCAGTCTCACAAGGCGTACCAGACTGTCCGTCCATGATCTGTATGATGAAGTGTACTTCGAATCAACCTTGATATATATAGACGTATATCATATATATAACGAAATATAACATGTACATAAAACTATCACTAACCATCTCAAATCTGCTTCCCAACTATGGTTCTAAGTCAGGATCATCGAGTTTCCACATCTAAAGTTTATTTGTTTCTTAAATTTTATTCAATTTCTTTAAACTACTCCCGAGGCTTCCTTGAAACCTTGCTCTGATACCAAACTGTGACTTTAGCATCAGGTTGAGTTACGCTTCATCCCTAGGCACCATTGACCTTGCTCTGATACCAAATTGTGGCGGCCCCAAATTTCACGCCGCCTTGCTACCCGCCACGTCGCATCCCACATCACCAAGCCTTGCCGCGTCATGACCCGCTTATCCTTAACGTTCTGCGACCTACCTGGCCACTTACACTTTTACATTTAATCCTAACTTAACTAATTAAGTTCCATATAATTATTAATGATTTCATTAGACTGTTAATTGATTTATCAAGTTATAAGGAAATCTTACAACATAAGTCTTAATTTAAGTAAGTTATACAGTATTCAATAATCCTAGGTAGTGAAAAACCTGGTAAAAGATACCTAATATATATCAAGGCAAGTTAAGTATAACTAAAGTTCCATATAAATGTAATCAGTGTTCTATGGTCCCAAAAACCCAACAAAAGTAAAATAAATACATACCGATATCACACACGAGTTGGCTCCACAATCTCAAAGGTAATCGCCCAGTACCTCCTTGCCCTTGCCCTTGCTCGCCGAAGAATCTACACTCAGTCACCCAATAAATACAGTGACGAGTCTAGTGAGTAAAACCCCAAGAGAAGTCCACACAATGTTCATGAAATAAAACTGATAAACTACGAGACATGCGAATATAACACCTGACAACGGTAAGTCATATTCCCATGAATGTAAGCGGCACACGACAAGCAAAAGCAGTAATGTGAAATAAATAAATAGCATATACAAATTAAACCAATTCTAAAATAAAGCATTAATCAGTAAACATCCAAATAATCACGAGAAAACCCTGACCTAAACCAGCTAGTAATCGATAAATCGAATAGGAACCACGTATATACTTATATGCTAAGAGTGACTAAATCCCAACTTCATTAAACGTCAAGGTCTTTTCTCGATGCTGTTACACATCAAGACCACCCTAATCCCTCCCAATAGTCATAGATATATTATACTACCATCGACACGAGCACTATCACAAGTAACTTGTGCAAGCGTTTTAGCCACAACCAATATATATGTAAAACGAAATAGGAGTAAAAACCTCATATGTGCCCACCAGCAGTCACACATGTAATTTGATATCGATAAAACAAACCACAAACTTTGTGAGGCATTGCAATGGGTTTACGCACCTCCACACACGTACTGACTCCCTCGGACACCCGAATCTAACCCAACAAGCTCCCTGATACTCGAGCTACGGTCCCTTAAGTCCTTGAAGTCAATTAAGTGTGTTTATTATGTATTCAAATTGATCTTCCCAAATTAGCCCTAAAGACTAAATTAAGTCTCAATTTCAATCTTATTTACAATGCATTTTTAGGCATGAAATGGTCTAAATCTTGAGATTTTCCACCAATTCAATGATCGCCAGTCTTTATCTTAGCTTTCTAAAAATGTTTAGTTTGCAAGATTCTGATTTAAAATGAAAGAGATATCATGATTCTATTAAACATAGCTCTAATTAGAACCTAATCCGACCAACAAAATTAGAAAACCTATTCCACCAAATCTATATTTCCAAAAAAGGTGATTTTTATAACAAGGTACCAAACATGCCCAAATACAACATACTAAAAGATATGCTCATTTGGATAAGTAGTTAGAGAGTTATGCCTTTAATAAATTTAGTTTCAGAACTTCTTTTTGAATTCCAACACCTATTTATAGAGCACTTTTGGACATGAAAACAATTGAATTACAATATCTCTATTCAAGAAAAGTTGTTACCCTTTGAGTAATCTTTCAAATTCTTACAGTTGGGGTTGATTTGGATCTAAAATGAGTAAGTCATAACCAAATTACATAGGCTAATTCCTAATATAACATTCAAAATTCTAGTTTTGGTCTTGCAAATTCAAAAATTCATATCTGTATGATTTCAAATCCAAATTAAGAACTTTAATATAGTTGGATTACCAGCTTCAAATGAGGAATCCAAATATATAAACTAAATTCAAATATTCAATCATCTACCCTCTGGAATTAGCGAAAAAACAGAAATAATTTTAATCTCACATAAATAGATATGTACCTAGTTGATGTACCACCTAGCTTGAGAAATTCTCTCCATCAACCTCCTCCCTCTCCAGTAAGTTCTCTTGATTCATAAGTTGAAAATAAAATGGTTTCCTTACATGTGTTGATCTTATATATTAAGGTAATATTGATTCCTAGACATTGATCTCCATGTATTTACATATCTCGAAGCTCATCTAATGATCCACACCTTGACATGTATCCCACTAACTCCTACTAACCCCATCAAAGTGACACTAGTTTGTTACTCACATGGTTCCTAGATGTGTCAACACATATCTCTAGGACAATCTCATGGTTTCTAATTTAAATAACCAAACTATAGGCATTGATTTATTGATTCAATTAAATTAGCTTAGGCCCATTATAATATATATGTTAAGTATTTTTATTCACCAAATTGATAAATCTTTGATCCCACTAATCCTCGACTACCCGGCATTCGATGCCCCGCATCTCGGCATGCAATTTGAGGTATGCCATAGCCTATTGTTTTAATTGAATTTTACTTGGCCTATGATCACATTACCCATTTTAATTGATTAACTAGTCATCCTGACATGGATTAGTGTAGTTTCCCAGTGTACCCATAGTTCGTCTATTCGACACCTGCATTCAAATGCTTTTCGAGGAGAACACATGTCACATAAACTCGCTCGATAGCAACATACACACATGCGGTGGAATATAATAATAATAATAATTTTTTAAACACCACAACATATTTCCTTGGTTCTCTTGTCTGAGTCAACCGAGTTGTCCCTGTGATGCCCAAATTACGACCGTTAATCTTCGAGATTAATGCTAATCCTAGTTTAATTGATTTGGGTCGTTACAATATCTCTGGATTTTCTAAAATTATAGCGGAAGAATATCCAATTCTTCAAACATATCAAGTTAGATATATTGTACTCTATTCAATATTTTCAACTAATAGGGTTACTACTATAAGTTATATATCTCTTTTTATTTCATTTGTATCTTCACTGTCAGGCAGTTATCTTACATCAACTCCAATTTAATATAACTGATGCTTCAAACTCCACAACTGATTAATCAAGTGGTGTAGAACTACCTTTGAACCAATATACAACGTAATCCTTAATATCTGTTGTATATTACTTTGGTTAAAAAATTTTAACTTTTGGAGTTTAATTCCTTATAAGATCCTTGTAAAGATACGTTAGGTTTCATCAAACTCATAGTTTGATATCTTAAGTCTTTTCCAGACTCGTTAAACATATATTTCCATTTTCAAGCTTATTTGAGGATTTATTGACCATTTATTTACCTATACTTAAGCTTCCAATTGACTTAAACAAAACTTCATAGACTTTTTTATTTCGATTATCATCAATTCATTCAATTATACAAAGATGGTGGGTGTCACACTGATTTTCTACTATGTGAATGATTCATGATTATGAAACGGAGTTACTTAGACTTTTGATCATGCACGACTACTCTAGTGCCTTACCTTGAATAAAGGAGTCCGTTTGTGTCACTTCCAACAGTCACAAGTCATCTCAACATCTCATTTTATTTTATACAAATAGTCTATTCTGTTCATTTTTTGTCAATTTTAGCTATTCTCACATTGATCTCAATCTTAGACCCTTTATAAACTTACCATGACTTTCAGTTAACAACCACGCCACTTACAACCCCTTAATCTTGACTTAGAAAGGCAATTATTTTCATCTATTTTCTCTTCGAAAATATAGCTAAGGACGATGTGTATTCTTTTAGTCATTTAATCAATTGAATTTCTTAGCTATTCTTAATTTAAAATAGAAAGTTTTGCGACTCAAACAATTGAACTGTTTGTTATTGCCTTAATTTGCTTCCATTTGTCTCAGATTTTTGGAACTTTTTTTTCTCAAAAAGAAATTTGGTACTTGCCAAGAGATAGTGTAAGATAACTTTTTATCTTATTATTCATTAATTTACTTTTAATGAATTTATTTGTCTATTGTTGTTTATCTGAAGTGATAGAAGAATTTGAATTTCCAACTATTGATTAACTTAACAACTAACCAAACTCTTAAAGGATGTTGTTTCAATCCTTTAAGACATATCAATGGAAACTCTCACGATATAGGAGTTTATACTTACGCCCTATATGTATCATTTATTGATTCTTAATCAGTACGTCTATCTTTTCTTTTGTTTTACTTTTTGAATTTGTAGTGATAGGTGTCATAACTTAATTTCGTTAGAAGTACTTATCGGGTACTTTGAATCTGAAAACACGATCACTTATGTTAATGTCTAATAGCTAATCCAAGCTGTTATTAGACCACTTCTCCAATATCTTAACTTCTTACATATTGATCTTATCAATACACCGTTCATTTTCAAGTTAAAAATCTCATTAATCTTTGTTCTATAACAACACCTAATTTGGTGTTAACAAAGATTACTTCTAACTCGTGTATTTCCATTTGTTTTATCATTTCTTTATTCGTCTCATAGAACCACTACACTCAACGTCACTTATAAATAAGTAACTTGAGTAATAAACAATATAAAACTTCAATACTTTTTTTTAGATGTTGTTTGATTATTTCAAACTGTGGTTCTATTCCACATTTCACTTTGTGTTTTACTTTGTAAAAGAGACAATACTTTGCTTCAAAGTATTTTATTTTACTAGAAACCAACTTAGAAAACTTAATTGGACTTATCACAATACCGTTGTGATTTTCAAGTTAAGATTCAATTTGTCTAATTAATTTCTAATTTTAAAACCGCGCGTCTCCTTTTATTGTCATTGAGGCTATTTCAAAAAATGGAGGAGTTTTGTGATAGGTTGATAGCCAGCGTAAAACTTTTGTCACTTTTCATGAAATGGATCAAATATAATGGAAAATTTGATAATGTAGCCGACCCCAGTTAATTTGGGACTGAGGTTATGTTGTTGTTGTTGTGGCTATTTCGGAAACAACTCTTAATTGGTTATGAACTTTAACAAATACTTTGCAAAATAGGTTTTCCCAAATTACAAATTTAACCAGTTCTAAGCTCATTCTAAAACTCAAGATATTACATATCTTGTGCTTCCCTCAAGTCTCAAATTTATTTTTTATGTTTTCCAAATAATTCTCAATTGTTTGAGACTTTAACATAAGTTTATCCGAAAATTTCCTGAGCATTTCAAAAATGTAAAAGTCTGATACTTTCGATTTCCAAGAAATCCATGTTCAGTACTTACATTCTTGAATCATTTGGACTTCTTGCTGAAATAATTTCCTATTGGTTTTATAACTAACTATTTCAGTTATATTAGTACCAAACTACTTACAATTGCCTTATGAATTTAGACTTCTCGAGTCTATTTCGCCTATAATTACGCTCAATCTCGTTTCACAAGTCTATTCTCTTTTTATTGCATGTTCCTAAACTCACTCATCATATCTTGCGAGTTAAGTATCAAAAGGACAAGAAGAAAAAACTTCTTATTGTATATCTACCAATAATACAATAATATACAACAAACATATAACAAGAACGAAGTACTCCTAACTCACAGTCATTTCCCAACTAATCGTGACCTCATTATTGAACCTTGTTCCTCAAGACTATTGCTTAAGTTAATGTAACTTAATGTAATCTACGAGCCTTAACTCAAATTTCTCGATTAGCTTAATCCTAAACTCATTGTCCTTATCATTTCTTTGATTGAGCTTAACCATAGCTTTGATACCAAGTTTGTCAAGGCTCATCTCACTAAGTCTTGACTTAGCCTAATTCCCCTAATTTGACACTTAATCTAACCAATTAACTTCAACCTCAAATAATTTTATTTCAATCCTTAATAATGCTCCAAAACTTAATTTATATCATCAATCACATAAAATTCATGATTTATTTAACTGGAGCAAATATCCATATTTCGTAAAAAACTTGGCAGCACCTTCCCTAAAAATGGCATGCCAAAAAATTCATCTAATAGATAACAGAATGAGGAGTAGCCTAGAAGGATGCCATGTATATATGACCAAGAATGACGTAGAATGCAATGAAGACTAAACACAAAATGCAGGTACAAAGTTAATTCTATAAATAGTAAAGACCAATGTAGGGTTTACGTTTAGTCCAACCAACTTGAGGTTGGTTTTGAAGCCTCACATAACCCTCCCTGACTTTTACGTACTTCCGTAAGTCCTATTAAATAACAAAATTCACATTTTAGAGTTAAAACTCTATTTTAGTACTTTAAAATCATATTTTAACTTTAGAACTTCAACAAATCTCAATCTACTCATTTTATCGACTTTTGAAGTCTTTTCCTTTGCCAAAACACGTAAAAAATGCATAAGTCTCTCATCAATATTCCAAGTAAAAACTATCTTGAAATAAACCTTCAACACTTTGTCAAACTATAAGTAGTGTAAATTCTTCAATAGCGAGACTATATGTTCAATGCCAAATTTTGACCTTTAAACCAATGAATTTCACTACAAACCTTATTACCATTGAAATAGGATATATCAAGATTCTAATGAGCCTAATCACAAGTATTTTGGACATCATGAGGCCTTTGAATCATTCGTCAAACATGACTACTCGCAGTGGCTTGGGGACTACTTTTTCGTTACTTTTTTTGTACCAAAACAAATGATTCTACGTTTGTACCTCTCCATTACGTAAAATATTATATACAAGGTTAAATAAGCTAACACCCATGTAATTTGGAGAATGTTTGATACCTTAACTTATCGACCCAACTTGCTTGGTTGCAAGCAATTTTTATACTTAGCCAAATTTTAGGACTTTTTAGCAGTTTGAAACTAAAGTCGTTACCTCTGTTTATGCCTTCAAAAATCCCACCAAACTATAGGAAAACACAAAATCGGAATATTGAGGTAAAAAAATGATATATTAACTTCAAAACCCCCAGTTTTCATATCAAGATTTCGAGAAATAAAAAAATTAACCATACTCAACTTTTCCTATCTCGATATCGTTGAAAAACTGATTTTCATTGATTTAATTCATCAAAACTCATACCAATGGATCGTAAATCGATCTTAGTTAAATCTAAACTGGTTAGAGACCTATTAAATCCAAACACTGCAAAATTCTCAATCCAAACACATCAAATTAATCGAAAATCTTTTGATTCAAGCGTTCAATCCAAACACTGCAAAATTCTCAATTCATGGGTAGTTTTTCCAAACACTATATAATATAATTAAACTGATTCTAAAACTACCCAAATTGACTTAAAATAATAGAACGTAATGAAACCTATTAAATCCAATCAATTTTCATCGATTTTCATGAAGTATTCATTGAGATTTATGGTTTAACACCTACCTTAACAACACACCAACTGTTCTTTCTCTTTTCCTGGTTTCTAAAATATAAATTTGTTGTTGAAGTGATAGAGAAAAGGGAGATTCCAAAGAGGAAGAAATAAGTAAGAATGTGATGTATGATAGATAATGTGTTTTTCGTGCAAGAGAAATAACAGAGAAGACGTTTGTATTGAAGGAGATGAAACCGAATGAACGTGGGGGGGGGGGGGGGGGGGGGTTAATGAAACCCATTTCGATTCCCATTTCGTTAAAAGGGTTTTGGATAGAAATTGACATTTTTGCCCTTCAAAACTTATCCACTCATTCATAATCTCAATGTATTTTTTGGTAGATTTGCAATTTCTTTTATTTTTCATGTTTATCTTAAATTTATCCCCAAATTAAACCCCAAGGCATGCCCTAATCTTGTAAAAAATCGACTAAATGCTTTGGTACAAGTGGGCACTGTTGGATTTTTAGGGTTCATACGCAACGAAAATCACAAAACAATTTTGACAAAAACCCCAACAGAATCCGAATCTAATTCCATTAAAAATGTTTAAACCATGAAAACTTAATCATACCTCGGTCGCAATATACCTTTCTAAAGGTTGACCGATCTCTAAGGCACTGCCAACGACGAACACCCTCTACCAGCATTCCACACACGAACGACGATCGAGATTCGAAGTGCTAGCTTCAAGAGAATACCAAACCTTTTTATTTATGTCTAAAACGATCCAGAGCGTACCAGAAAACTCTAATTCATTTCTGAAACGAAAATAGAGTTTCGGCCCTTAATCTTTTATACGTGTGTTCTAACTTAAAGCGTCTATTTATACAACCCTTGTATATGGATGACTAAGTAAATTACACATATACCCCTACTTAAAGAAGTATAAGTGTAATACACCACAAGGAAGTTTCTGTCATGAACTTTATCATATAAAACTCGTTTTGCTGAACCATCTTAAAATCTCGCAAAACCATTCTTAGTGTGCGACCCAATAGGCTCATACATGGTTGGCAGTGTACCAAAACACATTTTGGTATACAAGTCATAAGCGGCCTATGGCAAGACATTATGACTACCTAAGTTATATAAATATCAAATCGATACAACCTAATCAATAGTGTATATAACATCCTTTTGTCACACGATATCCTTTTGATCAAACATAAGGCATGGAATTGTCATCCAACATGTTCAATCGTTCTAGTCTCGATCTCTAAGTAGACTAAAAACATCCAAGTGACGTTGATCAATATCAATTCACTTAGACTAGGCCTTTTAACAGTCTAACACATCGAAGGATCCAATGGATATCTCTCTTTATATGAGAGGGACAAATTCTATCTCGATTACACAACTTCATAACATTGCTTACACACAGGAACCAATCACAACCTTTATAATCGTCCGGTTAAAGACAATGTTTGATTGTGTCAAATCACTGTGTTCCTAATGTTGAAGTCTCTGGTAATCTCAAGTCAGAGGACTAAAAAATATACCTATCACGAGAAACAACTATGACTTAATCCATGTGATGTTCTCATAGCGGGTCGGTCCAGTACTTTGTTCCCTAACATGTACTCGTGATCTTGATTCGTATCCCTATACATATAATCATCATATGATCATCAATCAAGACTCACACTAGTCTTAATTCATTATAGTTCCCAGTATAATGATCGACTAGGGACATTTAGGATATTTCTGTAAATACCCGTAGATCTTATTATAATGTAAACATGCAAATTAATTATAATAAACAACAAATGAAATCCTCAATTTTATTAACTAAAAGCATTCATAAAGACTGTTAATTGATTGACCTAGGGCACATGCCCCAACGGGCACTACGTCTCAACTTCAACTTAACCCTATTTCGCGTCGAATATAATATAATAAGTCTATTAGGCACGCAACAAACATAAATAATATTTAACTTACGATCTTCGATCCGTAACACGTGGATCCTACCTTGGATATCCAATTTTCAATTAAATTCGAAAAATACTTAATAAGTCTCCTAATCAAGTTTATGAAATTTTTGGATTTCACAATTTTAATGAAACCAAACTCCTTAATTGCTTCATTAAAACATAGATTCCAACTCCAAGAAGCTTGTTTTAGTCTATAAATAGGTTTTTGAAGCTTGTGCACCTTTCTAAAATTCTAAGGATGAACAAACCTGTGGTAGCCCTACGCCCTGAGGGTGCCGATGAGTTGCTATGTATTCTCGCAGCACTGTTGACGTTTATTGCAACATCGATGCTCCTCGATGTGCGTGTTAGTCATTGTATTCTTTCTATTATATGAAAATTACTCAAAATATTCATCAAGTTCCAAGTATGGCTTATGTTTTACAGATTTGTAAATAGGTAACCAGTAATTTACAATGGAAGTCTTATCATAGCATAACCATAGATTTTTAATAGCTTTCAAGTGATATACAACATCAATCATACTATGGAAAACCCAAAATAAAGTACATTATATATCATACGACATCATACTGTGATAAGTAAATATATATACGTGTACGGTGTCTATCAAGTCTCACATGCCCTAAAAGCAAAACAAAATATCAAAATGAATACGTACTAGTAAGTCCCGAAAAGTAGGCAATCAGAGATAGTCGCCTAAGACCTCATTTCCCTTACTGTTATTATGATCTGCACTGAGTCATCACAACAAAATAAATGACGAGTCCAGTGAGTAGGATCCCAAAAGAAAACCACCGAGCTTTCAATAATAGAGAGGCCAAGAATAATGTTAAATAAACAGGCAAAAACAAACAGTCAACTGTAAGATAATCACAAGCGTAACTAACACAAATAGAAACCAAATAATTGTGTCACGCGTGGAAAACTAGACCAAACTTTGTCAATTCGATGATTTCAATGGCTCGTACCACAATGGCTCATATTCGGACTACTAGCAGAGGATCGATCTGTATCACAACCCACCGAACACGCATCTCAATGAGGTCAACAGCTTAGGTTGCCATTCACCGAAGGTGCAAGTGACATGTGCTATGGTCTAGCGTACTAGAGTTCGTACAACACATTCGAAAAAACCCAGTGGTGAACAAAACTATCGACTGTTATCCCAAATTAAAGTAGTGATAGAATATCAACTTTGCAACAGCAAAGAATACTAGATAGCACAATTGAAACAATTAAATACTCAAGATGTGTTTCTTAAGGGACTTACGCACCTTAAATCGTACTCCAAAGCCTCGAAAACATTCGGTCCGACACCGCTACGCTCCCGACTACCGTACAATAGGCCCGAGTCCTCTACGATCCATTTCTAATGTGTTAAAGTGACTTAAGGTGTTTAAATTATGTTTAGAGTTCTATTTCCTAAAATAGTTCCTTAAAAACTAAATAAAGTTTCAACTCTCAATTTGAGATCACATGTTGCAGCGCAAATTAGACCATTATAAATTCCATATCATCAAAGTCGCTTAACAGGAAAGTTTTTGTTCTATCTTAGCTTTTTGAAAAATGTCGAATTTGCAAGATTATGGTTCAAAATGAAAGAGATATCGAACTTTTACAAAGACAACTCGAATTAGAATAAAATCTAACTAGCAAAATTGTAAAAATCATTTCACAAAATTTATTGCTCTAAAACTCATGATTTTTTGTCACAAGGCTGTTAACATTTCCAAAAACAACATAATAAAAGATGGGCCCATTCCAATAAGAATTGAGAGAGTTATCCCTTGTCAAAGTTCATTTTAAAAATCCCTTTATTAGCATTTCAATTGCCTAATTGTAAAGCATTTTTGAGCTAGAAGGAGTTAGAATTTCAAATTTTCTCTTGGGATAAAGGTTAAAAAGCTATGATTAAGCTTTCCAATAGTATACGACCTGCCCCATTTAGAGTTCATATGAGAACATTGTGCTCAATTTATAGAGGTTAGGTTAAGAAATTTAATATGCACGCATCAATAAACTTTAAGAACACAATCCATTTGAAAAACTAGTTTCAAATTCTTAAATTAGTGAACATAATGAACTCTCCATTCATAAAAGGACTCAAAAAATTAGTGAGTAGAGTTAGAAAGTCATTTTTGAATCAAAACCTGAATTTTGATGCTCATTTTCATGGAAAAGATATGGAGAGGATGATCACCTTGGTTTTGATCTTCCTAGCTTAATTCCTCTAGTAGATGACCTCTACTACTCATAATTCTTGCTGAATTTTCTAGCACTCCAGGCCAAGAACAAACTTTGTTACTGTTGCATGAAGAGATTTCCTGCTAACTTAGCTATATATAGGTTTTGTTAGAATCAATTATGTTCATATATCTCTAAGTTAATCTTATGGTCCTTGTTAACTCCTACTCCATTTACTTCCATCTTGTTGAAACCAATTCCCAACTCAAATATCATAGGATTCCATTCTAGTGCGAGCCTCAAGGCAAATCTATAACATCAATTTTTTTATCCAACTAACGACATTTGTAATCAATTGATTCAATTAATATAACTTAGGTGCTTTTATACATATGTAGTCTATTTATGGTCTTAAATTGGTGTACTACCACTTCCCCTAATACCTATCTACTCGACACACAGTGTCCCACGTCTCTGCATGCATTTCGAGGCATGCCAGTCCTTGATATATTCAATTATTATCACTTAGCCTAAAATTTGATTATCTATTTTATGTCATATTCACCTTTTTCTAGTCATTTTATTTAAGTTAGCATTATAAGACTTAATATACTCGTACTATGCCTACTCGGTAACCACGTCGACACGTTTTGTGAAGCATTTACCTGACACAATCTCACAGATATGACAATATAAATACACACGTTCGATGAGTTATGAAATACATAATAATTAATATTGCAATTATGCAACAACGGACAAAAATAATGATTTATGCCTAGTCAGGTGAAGCTTAGCCAATCTGAGGCGTTTATGTGGGCCTGAGCTGGCGCCCGAGTATGAAATTGAACAAAATAATGGCATCAATAAATATTGGTCCGTCACAATTCTTCCCAACTAAGAATAATTTTGTCCCAAAATTTAAGTTAAATCATATCTCGTATAATGAGGCTATTATGGTAACTTAACGGCTTAAATGAACTTAGTACTAGTTTTTCTTTTTCTTGAGTCTCAGATGGAACTATCTCATTTGTCTTGCAACTTAACGGTGACGTAACACCCGACGCCACCATTGCTAGTCTCTTTGTGGAAAGTACGCTGAGGTGGAACAACATACGACACCACTGCTTCTCATTTCACATGGAGGAAGATGTAAAGGAACAATCAATGATGCCATTGTATCACGTTCTTCCGTTCTTCTTTTCGTGTGAGGGTTAATTTGGGCGGAGTAACTGATGACGCCACTCGTTTTTATTCATGATCGACATTTTTGATGTGATTGTAGTGAGATAATTTGTGATTCTTTTACTATATATTCGAAAATGCATTGCGACGACCCCAATTTTCCACAAATTGAGCCTCGCCCGACTTAAGCCCACGTGGACCCCCGAGCCAGTCTCGCAAGGTCAACGCAGACCTAGTCATCTTTCCACTCCATCATTATAAGTACATTCAAAATTTTAAGTTGAGTTATTAGTATTTTCAAGTTTTACAATTTAGCGGAAGCAATTAATACAATAACTTAACAATAATTGTAAAAGAGTTGGACAACCTAATTGTGGAACCCTGCATAAATATATCACCTAGCTATGGAGCCTTCCCTTTGCTGGACCGCGGATCTGCACTTAGTCAAACACAAGAATGACGAGCCCAGGTAAGTAACCCCAGTAGGACATATATACAACATCTCAGAACAACTACATCAGTCGAATTCATGCAAATAGAAAGAAATGAATAGGGAACGCATGAATATAAAAGACTGTAAACAAATCAATTGAAAAGTGAAGGTTCAAAATACAAACAACAAACAACAAGGAGTCCTGACCAAAAGGTCGTTGAGTCGCGGCAATAGCCTAGCAAAAATGGGTTCAAGACGAGACACTGCCTACAAGCCCCAACCCTTGCGACTATGAGATATCTACAGACCCGGATAAGTCTAGATAAGAGCTCATATCACGGATAAACAATAACCTTGACTCACTTGCCAATGGACGACTCAACCAACAACAATTTCAAAGATAGTTATCAAAGCAATGAACAACAATATTCAATAGAGTAAAATGAAATGACTGTACAATTTCCTAGCTGGTTTACTTACACTACCGTCGCGGTCACCGCTCCGTTGCCGCTGTCGCGTCGCTACCGCCGCCGCTCCTTTCAGTCACCGCTTCTCCTCGCCGGCATCCATACTCCTCGTCGGCGTCCTGGTGGATCGTGTCGTTGCTTTTCATCGTCCCCACAGCCGTGCACCTCGTCCTGGTGGTCCGCCATTGTTGCTGCCGCCGCTGCTCGTCCTCGCTGCTCCCCTCTCTCCGCTGTCTCTCTTTCTCTCTCTCCTTCTCTTGGCGATTTCCCCCCTCTTCGTCGTCTCTCTCTCTCTTCTCTCCTCTCTTTCTCTTTTTTCTCTTTTTCTCTCCTTTCTCCTCTCTCTTCTTTTCCGATCTTTGTTTTTCATATCGCCTCATTTTTTATGTCCGAATTAAACCCCAAAAATATCCCATTTTTGTCAAAAATTGACGAAAATATCATCGCACTCCTAAACATGGGTGCACCGTGTCTAAACCTTAACTTAACCCTGTTTCATGTCGATTCAATTCGGATCACGACGAGTGGGTCTCACACACGACCCTGAAATGACACGTGGTACGAGTTAGATTTTTAGGGTCCTTACAGTCTTCCTAACTAAATGAGAATCTCGTCCTTAAAATTAAAACGATTCACAAAAGAAGACAATGTTTTGTGAAGCCCAAGACCATACCCGCCCAAGGCCATACCCTCATCTTACTCTATAGGAATGGGCTCCTCTTTGATGAGTTTGGCTCCTCCAAGACCTACAGGCTGTGTTATGCCCTTACACACGTTACACCATCTGTCTCGTCATCTCCAATATATGCCAGGGCAACATCCTTGAAAGATATGTGGGAAAAAACTCAAAGGAAAATCCTCCTCATCATATACCAAGGCAACATATATGGGAAACTCAAAGGAAAACACTTTTCCATGATCCACCATCTCCAACACACACACACACACACACACACACACATCCTCCGTATGTCCATGAGAATTTGAACCAGTCTATCGGACTGTTTGTCAGCCTCTCTAATCTAATGGGTCTCAAACCCAACTCATCGACCAAGCGACCGAAAATAAAACCTCAAGTTATGAGTAGCAGTCGGGTCTGGCTTGACAATAGCATGAATATGCTCTCGACTCTACTATGGCTGCCCTCTGCCCAATTTTAGACATATACTGGCGAAGTGACCTAGCTGTCCACACTCCCAACAAGTATGCAGAGATCTAGATCCAGATGGAACACTCTGTCCCTGTCCAAACCTCTGCCTCTAACCACTGCCTCTACCCCTTGCACCCTCAGTCCTCTGATAATGTTGTCTCTAAAAACCTTAGCGTGTTGGTAGCTGTGGTGTGTTAATATAACTCTGTACTGGAGCAGATGGTATTGGCGCAATACGGGTTGCAGGAGGTGGAGATACAACAAACACCACACTCCAAGCTCGATCCTTTGACTTCCACTGTCTAGGTCTCTTCTTCCTCCCGCCACCTTTGGATCTGACATCTGGCTATGCTTGTGGTGGAGCTACGTCTACTGTACCAGTGCGCGTGCTCGGAAAAGTCTCAATGGCTAAACTCTTCTCATATGCCTCCTGCAACGTTCCTGAAGCTGTGGTCACCATCATAGAATCGATCTCACCCAACAGGTCATTCATGAAGTAGTAGGCCCGTCCGACGTCCTCAGTTATGCCTCCGACATAGTCCATCAACCATAAATATAGGCCCATATACTGTATCACTATCTCGTCAGCCGCCTGTCGGATGTTCTGAAACTCGGTCATCTTCATATTCCTTACGGAGGGAGGGAAATACTTCTGATTGATTCTACGCCACCACACATCAACATCTCCGAACAACGAAGCTGATAAGATGTTCAGCCTCATAAGATCTGATGTGGCCAAGACATCATGGATCTTCTCGTGACTCCGCATCAATTTCTCCGCTGCTTCGAGATCCGTACAACCGTGAAACTTCTCTAGGTGATTTCGCCGAGATCACAAGACTGCCTCGCCTTAGCCGTCACTCGTGTGCTCCCATCAGTGGACGTGTTTGGTGTATCGTCTGCCGGTGTATCAATAGTATATGGTATTCTCTCAGCTTGGACCTGTTCTCCCTCAGGTCTAGTCGGCGTTGTAGGAGTCGTAACAACGGTATGTATTGTCGGTGCACTCCCGCCCTGAGTACCTAGTGCTGCTGCTGCTGCAGAAGTAGAAGGCCATTCTGTAGCCTATGCTCTCAAAAGTCGGAGAATTCCCTGCAGTTGCTGGCCATGTAAAATGACCAGCTGGGACATATCCTCTAATATCTCTTGAACGTCACTCGGACCGGTATCACCGATCTCGGGCTGATCGACTATCGCAATATGCAGAGAATGCGATTTCTCGATCATGATATAGCTATCGATAGTAATAATATACAATACATCAAATAGCTCATATAGTCCAAATTTTTATCTGCCCAACTCTCATCACTTCCCAACTAAGACTCTAAGTAAGGATTATAAGGTTCCACTCTAAGTTCAAACAGTGTCCTAACCCTATTTTTTAAAATCTTATTCTCTGATACCAAATGTGACGTTAGTATCACAATTTCTTAAGCCATGAGATTCTCAAAACCAGACTCTGATACCAACTGTGTTGGTATCATATTGCCTTAAACCATCTAGGTCTCTAAACCTAGGCTCTGCTACCAACTGTGAAGATTTTGATGCCACATGTGATGGCTCTAATACCAACTGTGACGACCCCAATTTCCCACAAATTGAGCCCCGCCCGGCTTAAGCCAACGTGGACCCCCGAGCCAGTCTCACAAGGTCAACATAAACCTAGTCAGCCTTCCACTCTATCATTTTTAGTACATTCAAAATCTTAAGTTGAGTTATTAGTATTTTTCAAGTTTTACAATTTAGCGAAAACAATTAATACAATAACTCAATAATAATTGTAAAAGAGTTGGACAACCCAATTGGGGAACCCTGCATAAATATATCACCTAGCTATGGAGCCTTCCCCTTGCTAGACCTTGATCTGCACTTCGTGAAACACAAGAATGACGAGCCCAGGTAAGTAACGCCAGTAGGACATATATACAACATTTTAGAACAACTACATCAGTCGAATTCATGAAAATAGAAAGAAATGAACAGGGAACGCTTGAATATAAAAGACTGTAAACAAATTAATCGAAAAATGAGGGTCCGGAATACAAACAACAAACAACAAGGAGTCCCGACCAAAAGGTCGTTGAGTCGCGGCAAAAGCCCAACAAACTTGGGTTCAAGACGAGACACTGTCTACCAGCCCTAACCCTTGCGACCATGAGATATCCACATACCCGGATAAGTCAAGATAAGAGCTCATATCACAGATAAACATTAACCATGACTTACTTGCCAATGGACCACTCAACCAACAACAATTTCAAAGATAGCTATCAAAGTAATGAACAACAATATTCAATAGAGTAAAATGAAATGATTGTTAAATCTCCTAGCTAGTTTACTTACATTGCTGTCACCGTCACCGCACCGTTGCCTCTATCGCGTCGCTACCGCCGCTGCCGCTGAGTCACCGCTTCTCTTCGCCGGTGTCCTTGTGGACCGCGCCGCTGCTCGTCATCGTCCCCACAGCCATGCACCTCATCCACCACTGCTGCTAGCCATCCGCGACTTTGCCTCAACCACCACCACGACTGCTCGCCAGGCCGGACTTCTGTCTTGCTAGAGCCGCCATCTGCGTGCTCCGCGCTGCCCGCGAATCTCTATCTGCCCTGCTAGTCCGCCACTACGCAGCCGCACTGCTTGTCCTCGCTGGTCCCTTCTTTCTGCCATCTCTCTCTCTCTCCCTCTCTTGGCAATTTCCCCCTATTCGCTGCCTCTCTCTCTCTCTTCTCATCTATCGTTCTTTTCTTTTTCTCTCATTCTCTCCTCTTTCTGCTATCTTCTTATCTGGATTTTTTTCATATCGCCTCGATTTTTCTGTTCGAATTAAACCTCGAAAAATACCCATTTTCGTAAAAAATTGATGAAAATATCATTGCTCTCCGAAACACAGGTACAATACGTTTAAACCTTAACTTAACCCTGTTTCATGTCGATTCGATCCAGATCACGATGAGCGGATCCCACATACGACCCTGAAATGACACGTGGTACGAGTTAGATTTTTAGGGTCGTTACGTGCATGATAAAACACCAACAAAATAACTTGTTAAGGCATAAAATAACATATGCTTAACGCGTTGTCTGGTTGATGCTCTAACCTTTTAAGCAATCACGTAGGCTCTCTCTCCGGCTTGAGCTGACTTTGGTGCTGGTGAAGCTCTCTGATAATCGATGATGTTGTGACCTTTTAGTCCACACTTGAAACATATGCGTCTATTTGGTTTTCCTGTCTATCTATCCCCAGATCTTTGACCCTGACTTCGGTCCCTCTGAACCTTATCACGACCTCCTTAATCCTGGTCCTACATACTTCTATCTTGGCTGCTCTATCGTCCGGGTACAATGGCATGTACTATAAGTCTCTCATCATATTTGTACTAATCAGACGGATAGTCATCCTTGCGGTTACGTTCATCCCTAGATCCCTTATCAAGCTGTCAATCATCACTACGATCCTTATCAAACTGATCTCTCTACCTCCGGTCTGACCTCGAACACTGTCCTGCCTACCTCTCCAAACCAATAGATGCATATCTGTAATTTCTTTACAGAAAGAGATTGAATGCTCGATCATATATCTCCTGTAGAGTATGATCCCCGATTGACACAATAGCACCGGTGATAATCTTCTCCAATCCTTTGATGAAGTATTAGATCAACATTTTCTCTATCCCTACAACGTCTATGATGAACTATAGTAAATATCGATACCTCTCCATATACTGAAGAATTGATCGGTTACCCAGTCTTACTGCAGAAAACTCCTATCTTAGCCTCAGCTTTATCTCCACCAGTACGTACTCATCATAGAACAATTGAGGAAACTTAGCTCAAGTCTTCAAATCTCGATGAGTGTCACAATACATCGTCCACCAACTGCTACGTTTCCTAAAAATAAGACCTTAAAACTCTTGCATGTTCTTCTCGACTCTCAGAATCTTGTGCATCTACTGGTGTGAAAGTAACCATCTCCCAACAAACTCCAGGTCACCGCCTCCATAGAAGAATCTAGGTTGTAATATGATAAACTCTAAAATCATCTTGGCCTCAAGCGATAAAGTGAACTCAAAATTGATAGCTTGCTGCTCTATAGCTTTCACTATAGGAGTGAGTGTCGGAGTATTAACTGGTACAATAACTGGCGTAGCAGTATAATAGCGATAGTAGCCTCAACAGGCATCTGCGAAATAATCGGAGCAATGACTATCGGTGTAGTAGTAGTTCGTAACTAAAGAATCTCGACCAATTGAATGTCATGTGTTGTCGATTGATCCTCAACACTCGGTGAAGCAGCGGTGGTAGTGGCCCTAGTTGGATTGCTAGTCTAAGCAATATCTGGCAGAGCAGTATGTCGTCCATCCAGTGTGATCTGCATCTAGAAATATAGGATGGATCATCCTCGGTACGTATATGCATATACTATATAACATACAGTAAAAATTAAAACATATATAACGCACTAACTCTAGTCGCCTCACGTCACTTCCCAACTAGGATTGTAAGGCATGTACATCGGGTTTCCTCATCTAGGGTTTTATTGATTAAGTTTTATGCTCTTTTGTCATTAATTCTCGAGGTTCCTTGAACCATGGTTTGATACCAACTGTGGTGGTCCTATGCCCCGAAGCCACCGGTGACAGTTACGTGGGTCTCTCAGCCTTACTAGCGTCAGTTGCCAAGTCAGTGCTCCTCGATGTGCGTACGAGTCATCATATTTTCTTTATTATATGCCAATTATTTTAGATATTCATTAACTTACAAGTATGGCTTGTGTTTTATAGAGTTTCAAATAGGTATCCAATAATTTACAGCGGAAGTCTAATCACAGCATAACCATAGATTTTTTCATAACTTTCAAGAAATATAAAGCATCAGTCCTACTGTGGAAAATCCATAATAAAGTACATTATATATCAGGCGACATCATACTATGATAAGTAAATCTATACATGTACAATGTCTATCAAGTCTCTCATGCCCCAAAAGTAAAATAAAATATCAAAATGAACACGTACTAGTAAGTCTCGGACTGTAGGCAATCAGAGATAGTCGCCTAGGACCTCTTTGCCTTTACTGTTACTAAGATTTGCACTCAACCATCACAACAAAATAGATGACGAATCCAATGAGTAAAATCGAAAAAGAAAACCACAGAGCATTCAATAATAGAAAGGTTAAGAATAATGTTAAATAAACATGCAAAAATAAACATACAATTGTAAGATAATCGCATGCATAACTAACAACAATAGAAACCAAATAATTGTGCCATGCATAGCAAACTTGACCATACTTCATCAATTTGGATGATCTCAGCGGCCCACACCACACTGACTCACATATGAACTACTAGTGGAGGATCGATCCATTTCATAACCCGCTAAACATGTGCATTGATGAGGTTAGCAGCTCGAGTTTCCATTCACCGAGGGCGCAAGTGACACATGCTATAGTCCAGCGTACTAGAGCCGTACAACACAACATCCAAATGAACCCCAATGGTGAACAAAATTATTGATTGTCATTCCAAATCAAAGCAGTAATAGAATATGGATAATGAAACAACAAAGAATACTAGATATCACAATTGAAATAATTAAATACTTTATGTATTTCTTAAGGGATTTACACACCTCAAATCGTACTCTGAAACCCCAAAAAACCCTGGTTCGACCCCGCTATGCTCCCAACTACCGTACCATACCCATCGAGTCCATTAGGACCTATTTCTAGTGTTTTAGAGTGACTTGATGTGTTTAAATTAGGTTTATAGTTCTATTTCCCAAAACAACCCCTTAAAGACTAAATGAAGTTTTAACTTTCAGTTTGGGATCATATGTTGCAGCGCAAATTAGACCATTATAAATTCCAAATCATCAAATACACTTAGTAAGAAAGTTTTTGCTCTATGTCTTAGCTTTTCGAAAAGGTCTGGTTTGCAAAATTTTGATTTAAAATAAAAGAGATATCAAACTTTAACAAAGACAACTTGAATTAGAATCAAAATCTGACCAGCAAGTTTGTAAGGATCATTTCTCCAAATTTATAGCTACAAAACTCATGATTTTTAGTCACAAGGGAGCTAATATACCCAACAACATACTAAAAGATAAGCTCATTCCGATAAGAATTGAGAGAGTTATTCCTTGACAAGTTTCATTTTAAAAATCCAATATTAGCATTTCAACTGCCTAATTGAAAAGTATTTTTGAGCTAGAAGGAATTCGAATTTCAAAATTTCTCTAAAAATAAAAGTTGTAGAGCTCTGAGTAAGCTCTCCAACAGTGTCTAATTCGCCCAATTTAAAGTTTGTATGAGAGAGTTATGCTCAATTTACAAAGGTTAGGTTAAGAAATTTAACATGCATGCATTAAGAAAAGAACACAATCCATTTGAAAAACCAATTTAAAATCCTTAAATTGCTAAACATGAAGAACTCTCCATTCATAAAGTGACTAAAAAGAATTAGTGAGCAAACTTAGAAGTTCATTTTTGAATCAAACCTAAATCTTGAAGCTCATTTTCATGGAAAAGAGATGGATAAGATCACCTTGATTTTGGTATTCCTAGCTTAATTCCTCTAGTGGATGGCCTTCATTACTCCTAATTCTTGCTAAATTTTCTAGCACTCCATCCTATGAACAAACTTTATTATTATTGCATGAAGAGATTTCCTGCTAACTTAGCTAAATATAAGTTATGTTAGAATCAATTGTGTTCACGTATTTCAAGGTCAATCTAATGGTATTCGTTAACCCCTACTCCATTAACTTCCATCTTGTTGACACCAATTCTCAACTCAAATCTCATAGGATTCTATTTTAGTGTGAATCTCGAGGCAAATCTATGACATTAATTTTCCATCCAACTAAAGGCATTTGTAATCAATTGATTCAATTATTTTAACTTGTGCACTTTTATACATATATAGGCTATTTAGAGTCTTAAATTGATGTACTACCACTTCTCTAGTACCCTATTACCTGGCACTCAGTGTCCTGCATCTCCGCATGCATTTCAAGGCGCACCAATCCTTGATATATCCGATTATTATGACTTAGCATAAAACTTGATTATCTATTTTATGCCATATTCACCTTTGTTCTAGTCATTTTATTTAAGTTAGCATTATAAGACTTAGTATACCCATACTATGCCTACACGATACCCGCATTGGCATGCTTTATGCAGCGTTTACCTATCACATAATCTTACACGGTATGATAATATAAATACACTCATTCGATGATTAATTAAATACATAATAATTAAAATCACAATTATGCAACCAACAGACGAAAATAATGATTTATGCTCAGTCAGTCGAGTCCTAGCTAATCTGAGGCGTGCATGTGGGCCTGAGCTGGCGTCCGAGTTTGAAATGAAAAAAATAAAGATGTCAATAAATATTAGGCCGTTGCAAAACCTTTCAAGCTGTATCATATACACGTTCTCAAGTAGCTTTCCATTTAGAAAAGTTGTTTTGACTTCCATTTGCCATATCTCATAGTCTTGATATGCTGTTATGACAATTAGAATTCTAATAGATTTAAGCATGGCTACAGGAGAAAAAGTCTCATTATAATCAACACCTTAAGTTTGTTTGAAACCTTTTGCTACTAGATGTGCTTTATAAGTATGCACATTGCCATCCATGTTAGTTTTCTTCTTAGAAACCTATTTACATCCAATGGTCTTACCACATTCAGGTAAATTAACCAGGTTCCAAATTTAGTTATCATACGTAAATTGCATCTCAGAATTCATGGCATTAAGCTATTTATCTGCCTCAAGGATAGACATAGCCTCCTGATAAGTAGTAGGTCCATTTTGATCGATAAGCAACACCTCACTATTATCAGTGATAAAGAATCCAAATCTCTCAGGCTGATGTCTTACCCTTTTAGACCTTTACGGGCCTTGAGATACCTGTGGAGGCTCAACTAGCTCAAGACTTTGTTGATCTTGTATTAGCGGTTGATTGTTTATTTATGGTTCTTGAACTTCTTCAAGACTTACTTTATTCCTATTGTTGTATTTGAAATAAACCCTTTTTTCCATAAAGACATCATTCCGAGCTACAAATACTTGTTCTCAGTAGGATTATAAAAGTAATATCCTCTAGGTTCTTTAAGATAACCAACAAATACATACTTGGTAGATTTGGCTGATAATTTTGTTGAGATTTGTGATCTTTCGAAAACCTAAGAACCCTAAATCTTAAGGAAAGACAAGCTTGGTCTTTTTCCAAATCATATCTCATGTGGTGTTTTATCAACGCGCTTAGAAGGAACATGATTTAGTGTAAACGGAGCATTTTCTAAGGCATAGCCCCAAAAGGAAATAGGAAGATCTGCATAACTCATCATAAACGAACCATATCTAATAAAGTTTGATTTATCCTATCAGAAACACCATTCCATTGTGAAGTTGCTGGAGAAGTTAATTGTGAGACAATCCAACAGTTTCCAAGTTGATTTTGCACTTAATTCCGAAATGTTTGAAACATCTCAAAAGATTCAGCTTTATATTTCATGAGATACATCTCAAAAGATCTCAAAAGATTCATCGGTGAAAGTAATGAAGTACTGATAACCACTTCTAGTCATTGTGTTTATAGGGCTGCATACATTAGTATGTATTAGACCTAATAAATCACTAGTGATAAGCTAGTATTTTTAGGTTTTTAGAAGTCTATTTTAGTATATTTAATTATTAAAAATATTTAAAATATATATTTAATTATATTTTTGGTCAATTTTAGGTGAAACGGAGTACGCGGTTGAATTCGTGGCTAAAAAATACTCGAAATGGAATATTTACTTGCAGTGATCGGATGCCGGATAGTTTGCCTCGATATACGCATTGCGTAGTGGGTTGAATAGCGGCAGAGTGTTCCAGCCAATCAAAGCATGCCACGTCAGCGAGAAATATCTCTAGACCAATAAGAAACTGCCACGTAGTGTCAGAAAGCCAGCGCCACAAATTAGAACGTGCCACGCGTTGCCACGTTAGCCAAGAAGACCACGTCACACACCGCCTTATTTTTTTTCTCGCGTTTCAGATACCGTTGATATGCCTCGGGATCCGTGCTCGCACGAACTTCCCATTTTTCGGTTGACTCTAGCAATTTTTGTCCGTGCCACTTCATGCTAGGTGGCAGGATCTCATTTTTCCAGCGCGTCATTAATACGTGGTTCGGCCAATCAAAAGCGTCCATGTGGCGATAACTCACTCAGACACAACGGAACACACAGTTCTCGGCGAATCAGGCGGCGACAACTAAGCGGCGGTGACATAGTGGTCCAATGAGATGCTGACACGTGGCGCGACAACAAAAAAATAGCGAATCACGCTGTGACACATGGCATAGTCCGGTTTTTGATGTAAAAACACCCAACGATGCTCCTCGACGCACGAGTCACCTCCCTAACTTCTAAAATTAGTATCCGAGTCCAATTTGGAGTACTTTTATATATTAGAAACCTATGTATTATTAAAAGAGGAATCAATAAATATTTTTAGAGATCTATTATTATTTTTTAGTATAGGTTTTTGAATATGATGTCCGGCTAATCAATTTCTTGCCTAAGTCGAAGGGGAAGCAAGTCGGGATCATGGATTCAAAACATATTATGTGAGATCTTTTATTTTATTATTTAATTAATTTAATTTCTCCTATTTCATTGTTGTTGATTTAATGATTATGATTTAGATCTAGGGTATGTATGTGGCCGATGCATGCTTTTAGATGGACAATCTACTGTTATTTGGAATATTAGTATCCGTGTCATTGTGCTTTTAGACCAATAAAGTAACAAACGTTCACCCATTTGCCGTAAATCCCTTTCGGTTCTTGAATGTACAACAATTGAATCTAGGTTAAATCGGTGGCAGTTGCGATCCAGTTATCTAGGATTAGTGTTCCCACAAATCTATATTACTGCAGTTAGTGTGTTAAACCTGATTGGCGGATGTCTAGGGTTATACATTAATTAGGGAAATAGTTAGTGGCGGATGTCCTGACTATCGGAATTAGGGGAATTAGGAATTTCTGGCGGATATTGATTTTCCATGGCTAATCTAGGAGAATTAAATTAATAATTTATTTGGGAAAGATTGAGGACCATTGAATGCTATTGAATCTTGATTCTGATTTGTGGAATTGGAGATTTAGGCGATTTTTCATTATCGATACTAATTTTCGCGAACTTTTTATTTTTGTTAGTTTAATTAATTATTTTATTGAATTTTCTGAAAATCCCCCATTTTTAGTTAATTTGGAGTAAACTCAAGTCCTGTAGATTCAACCCCGTATTTACCACTACTACACCCTTGTGGTTGGTAACTCGATTGCGGGTTATATTTGGCACGCACGACACTTGATCAAATTTTGGCGCCATTGCCGGGGACTTAGTCTTTACTCTGAGTTTAGACATTAGTTAGTTATATTAATTATTTTTAACATTAGTTTAGTTTATTTATTTATTTTGTTAGTTAGATTAGTAATTAATTGTTTTTCTTACTAGTTTAGTTTAGTTAATTTATTTACTTTGAGTTTAGGTTTCTTTTCTTTTTTTCTTTTTATTATTATTTTATTTATTTATTTATTTTAGTTTTATGCTACCACACCTCACAAGGTCAAAATCGGCCGGTTCATTATTACCTTTCGACCCTAAACCGGAGAGAACTTTTCAAAGGTGGATTAGAGAGACCCAACTTAGGCAAGCGGAAGGCCAAAATTCTTTGGACGTGGCTGCAAATCGCCAAATCACCATGGGTCCAATCATGAGCTTCAAGCTCTTTTGGCGCAACAACCCCTCCGCATCAACTATCCGGTTAATGCCGGAGACTTTGAGTTGAGGTCTGGGTTCATTCATCCCCTACCATCCTTCCATGGTGGCAAGAATGAAGACCCTATCACTTTCTTGAAGGAGTTTCATACTATCTGCAACTCAATGAAACCCTTCAATGCGGACGAGGAAACGGTTAAGCTCAGATATTTTCCGTTATGCCTTAAAGACAAAGCCAAGGAATGGATTTTCTACCTTCCGCATAGCTGCATTAATTCTTAGAATGATATGGCAACTGCGTTTTTGAATGAGTATTTCCCTGAGGATAGAGTTGCTTAGCTCATCGAGGAGATTTTCAGCATCAAAATGAGGCCGGCGAATCATTTTGCACATATTGGGATCGCTATAAGCGATTGATTGCTAGTTGCCCGCAACATGGCCAATCTGAGAAGGCCATAGCTTGATTCTTGTATGTTGGCATGTCACCCATGGAACGTCGCATGATCGATAATGCATGTGGGGGTCACATTCGAGACAAAACTCCAGCCCAAATGAAGCGACTGTATGAGGACATCGCACAATAGTCACGCCTTTATAGTGATCTTGATGCTACTGCTTACCGAAGTCTGACTACAGGCAATATCTCGAGTTCCACTGACCAGAAAACTGACCAAATAGCCTTTATGATGGAACGTCTCCTCTCATCTGGTAAAGTGGAGGCCAAAGCTTGTGGCTTCTGTGTTGCCACAAATCATGCAACTGATGAATGTCCTACACTCTTTGATGATGATCAACAGGCCAATGCCATGGGTAATCAGTTCCAAAGGCCATCTAGAGTCCCATTCGGGAATACCTATAATCATGCCACGCCTAGGAACAAACCAAACTTCAGTTACGGGCCTCAGAATCAGAATTATTAGACCTTCATCCCTAGAGGTCAACCGTTGCCTGCACCCTCTACTAATTCTTCTTCAATTGAGGATATGATTAAAGCCCTTTCGAGCCAACAAAGCCAAGTTATGAATGAAATGAACCAATTCAAGGCTACCACGGAGAAATCCTTCATCGAACTCAAATTGACGGTCCGAACTATTCAAGTTCAAGTGGACCAACAAGCACATCATATTGGACGTCTCGAGGATAAGGGAAAGTTGCCTTCGCAACCTTACTCGAATCCTAACGCGAGTGCTAACGCAGTTACACTCCGTAGTGGTACAGAGCTAGAGGTACCCAAAGGGACAATAAGTCATCTAATGCCTAAGACCAGGCAAATAAGGAAGAACACGAGGTAGTAGTGACTTCGTCTGCCCCTAAATAAATGGTAACTACTCAAAAGGAAGCACCACCCACATTTAAGGTCAAACCTCCTTTTCCACAACGACTCATCCTAGATAAGAAAAATGAGGAAGAGAAAGAAATTCTTGAGACCTTTCGGCGAGTGGAAATCAATATTCCACTCCTTGACGCTCTGAAGCAAGTCCCTAGGTACGCATAGTTTCTTAAGGAACTATGCACTAACAAAGGGAAACTGAAAGGCAACGAAAAAATCCAAATGGGAGAAACCGTCACGGCTATCCTACAAAAAATGTTGCCCCCTAAATGCAAGGATCCTAGGATGTTCTCAGTACCTTGTGTTATAGGTGATGTAAGCATTCAGAGAGCTATGTGCGACCTTGGCACTTCCATTAATGTTATGCCATTATCTATTTACGAGACCTTGCATGCAGGCCCATTGGAGGAGACTGATATTGTCGTTCAGTTAGCAGACCATTCCGTTGTCAGACCTATCGGTGTTCTCGAGGACGTTCCAATTCGAGTGAACAAGTTTGTATTTCCTGCTGACTTCTATGTGGTCGATACAAAAGAAGAGCCATTTCCCAATGCTTCATCAGTACTCCTTGGACGTCCATTTTTGAAAACGACGAAGACGAAGATAGATGTTGATAATGGATCTCTTACCATGGAGTTTGAGGGTGAAGTCATCAAGTTTAACATCTACGATGCGATGCGATACCGCAGCGATATGTCTTTTGCGGTGTGTACCATGGATGGCGTGGATCCACTCGTTGAGCAGACCTTGCTCACGAGTGGCGATGATGAAGTTAAAGTAGTGTTAGAGCATCATCTCGACACTACTCAAATCCACGAGAGTGATCTAACCTTCGATACTGATGTCGAAGATGTTGTTTTCGAGTTGGATTCAATCGAACCCCTGCCCCCAAATGTCCATTATTTGGAGTTACCTACTTCTAACTCCAGACTTTCTCCCTCATTGGTTAAAGATCTCACATTTGAGCTAAAACCATTACATGAGCACTTAAAGTACATGTTTTTGGGTGAGAATGACACACTCCCTATGATCATCTCAGCCAAACTTACATATTTGGAGGAAGAGAGGCTCATTCGAGTACTTCGGGAGTTTAAACAGGCTATTGGGTGGACCATAACGGATATCAATGGTTTGAGCCATTCCACTTGCATGCATCATATATCTATGGAAGAAGGGGTCGAAACCTACGAGAGAATCCAAGAAGAGGCTCATCTGCTAATGATGGATGTAGTGAAGAAAGAGATACTGAAGCTCCTTGATGTTGGTGTGATTTACCCCATCTCTGATAGCAAATGGGCAAGCCCTATCTAGGTGGTTCCTAAGAAAACGGGAGTCACAGTAGTCACGAATTCACATGGTGAGTTAGTTCCAAACCGTATTCAAAATGGATGGCGAGTATGCATTGACTACAGGAAATAAAACGCTTCCACCAGGAAGGATCACTTCCCCCTACTATTCATTGATCAGATGTTGGAGAGACTCGCAGGTTGTTCTCATTACTGCTGTTTTACGGTTATTCCGATTTTCATCAGATACCGGTAGCACCTGAAGACCAGGAAAAGACGACTTTCACCTGTCCGTTCGGTACTTTTGCCTATCGGCACAAGCCCTTTGGGTTGTGTAATGCCCCTGCCACCTTTCAAAGGTACATGGTGAGTATCTTTTCGGATTTTATTGAGCATTTCATTGAAGTCTTCATGGATGACTTTACCATTTATGGTGATTCATTTGATAGTTGTCTCTGCAATCTTACAAAAGTTCTCAACGGGTGTACCGAGAAGAACTTAGTTCTGAACTATGAAAAATGTCATTTTATGGTGGACCAAGGTCTTATTTTGGGACACATTGTCTCAGCCAGAGGCGTAGAGGTAGACCAAGCTAAAATTGATGTTATCAAGAAACTTCCCTATCCTACGAATGCGCGACAGATTAGATCTTTCCTTGGACACGCTGGTTTTTACCGTCGTTTCATCAAGGACTTTTCAAAAATCGCACAACCTCTATGTTGTCTACTTAAAAAGGACATACCTTTTGAGTTTGATAAGGCATGTAAGAGTGCATTTGATGCACTGAAAGACTTACTTACTAGCACACCAGTGATTCAAGCCCCTAATTGAGAACTTCCATTTGAAATTATGTGTGATGCTAGTGATTATGCAGTGGGTGCAGTCTTAGGACAGAGAGTCGGGAGACCTTCACATGTCATCTACTATGCTTCTCGTACTCTAGACGCAGCTCAGATGAACTATACCACTACTGAGAAGGAGCTCCTTGCTGTTATCTTCGCACTTGAGAAGTTTCGGTCTTACCTTTTGGGAACTAAGGTTATCATTTACTCTGACCACGCTGCCTTGAAGTACATGATGAGTAAAAAGGATGTCAAACCTAGGCTCATTAGATGGATACTCCTACTTCTAGAGTTTGACATCACGATCAAAGATAAAAGTGGTGCAGAGAATCTAGTCGCAGACCATCTCAATGGAATTAAAAATGGTGAGAGTCCTACCCCTCTTATGGATGATTTCCCTGATGAGCACATTTATGCTGTTATGGACGATCTCCCCTGGTACGCCGATTTGGTGAACTATATCACTTTGAGTGAGCTATCTCCTCACCTTTCGAAGGCTCAGAAAAATAAAGCAAAGAGTGATGCTAAGTACTAAAATTTTGCTCCGACCAGGTTATCAGGCGTTGTGTTCCTCAGACCGAGAGTCATTCCATATTGGCTTTTTGTTATACTTACGCCTGCAGAGCCACTTCGGTCCCCGTCGGACAGCTAGGAAAGTTCTCTAGAGTGGGTTTTACCGGCCCACCATTTTCCATGATTCATACATGTTTACCAAGACTTGTCCTAACTGTCAAAAATCTGGTAATCTTAGTCATCGAGACCAAATGCCACTTACCCCGATTCAAGTTTGCGAGATATTTGACATTTGGGGTATAGACTTTATGGGACCGTTTCCAGTGTCATTTGGTAATGTTTACATACTCTTAGTAGTGGACTACGTGTCTAAGTGGGTGGAAGCTAAGGCTACGCACACTAATGACTCCAAAGTGGTATGTGAATTCCTTAAATCGAGGGTTTTTACAACATTTGGTGCCCCACGAGCCCTGATCAGTGATAGAGGCACTTACTTTGAAACGTATGGTTGAAAGTCTTCTAAGGAGGTATAATGTCGCTCATCGAACATCTACAACATGTCATCCCCAAACGAGTGGCCAGGCAGAAGTCTCTAATAGAGAGATCAAATTCATCTTGGAAAAGACGATGAATCCTACTCGTAAAGATTGGAGTGCATGTCTTGATGACGCGGTTTAGGCTTACCGAACGGCGTTTAAAACGCCAATTGGGACGTCCCCATATCGCCTTGTGTTTGGTAAATCTTGCCACCTACCAGTCGAGCTTGAGCATAAATCCTACTGGGCTATGAAACAATTTAATATGAAGCTCGATGAAGTAGGAAAAGAGAGAAAGCTCAATCTCCAAAAGTTGGAGGAAATCAGGAATGACGCGTATGGAAATGCGCAGATTTATAAAGAAAAAACTAAAGCGTTCCATGATAGCAATCTTTTTAGGAAATCTTTCCGTGTTGGTCAGAAAGTGCTTTTATTTCAGTCACGTTTTAAGATTTTTGTAGGAAAGCAGATATCGAGGTGGACAGGACCATATATTATGACTGCGGTGTATGATCACGGAGCGGTGGAGATTCAGAGTATGGAGACTGGTAATGTATTTAAGGTGAACGACCACAAATTGAAGATCTTCTATGAAGACTTCCCGAGCCATGATGTGGAGGTCATTTCTCTTGCAACATATTAATTGACAGACTCTGACCAAGTCGAGCCAACGACTTTAACCAAAAGCGCTATTGGGAGGTAGCCCAAACTTTGATAAGTATTATTTAGTTGATTTATTTTCATATTTTTATTATGATTTTGCATGAATTTGTATCATTTCCTTCCTTTTATTTTTATCATATTCTTTCAATATCTTGTTTGTTTTATATGTGTGAACCTTTTGACTTGTTTTGAGCCTTGAGGACAAGGTTCGGAATAAGTTTGGGGGTGTTTTAGGGATTGTGGATTGTTTTGATGGATTTTTTTGCGAAAGACCGCAGGTGAGATCGTTTAATTTTTTTATACGGTTATATGCGGATATTGGATGGTAATGGTGGTGTTTTATATCATTTCTTTCATTTCTTGTCTATTCATATTCCTTTCTAATTTCATTAGAAATTGATACACTTTCATGTATATATTTAGTATGTTTTATTTATTTTAGAGTCACCCGAAACTTTGTTCATGCCTTTGGTTGTGGATGAGTAAACTATAGTTGCCTTTTTAACTTGAAACTTAGAGAAAATTAGGAGAAACACTTAATCAAGTTTGTAGCTCATCATTTTTATGATTTCATGACTAGAGACTTAGATGATAGTTAAAATTAGTGCTAGATAACGAAAATGAGTAGACGGTCAAATTTATGCAAGTTATATTATTTTAACCCACATCGGGGGATTTGCTTGATTATAGTGAAAGTGAGAAGTACTAACAAGAGTTTTTCTAATAAAAATAATAAAAAAGAGTCCCCACGGGTTTCCACAGGAAATGGAGCAGGGAATCTTGTGGTGGGTAAAAGTGAGAAAAGCGGTCCACATGAAATGGAGAAGGGATCGTACTACTTGAAAAAAGAAGAGGTTGATGAAAAATAATGAAAAAAAATAAGGTGGAAGTTGTAAAACTCCTCAAATAAAAGATTTAGTTTGAGTGTTTTCACTATATTAAGTAAGATTTCGAACTCGCGTGGTTTAATTGTATAAACCAATAAAACTTGTGATTAGTTGATGGCCTTTGTATTGATCGATTCTATGTTTTGAAAGTGAGATCTTAATTGTGTTTGACTTGCGAGACTTGACATATCATAACTCTGAGATTTTCCGAGTTACTTGTTAATTTGGTGACTGTGTAAACCAAAGGAACTCCATGAATTTAAATCGGGTATAAGATTAGTTGAGTTAGTAATATTATATTAGAAGTCTAGTTTAGTTTGTGTTGTAATTTACACCTTTACTCGGGACGTGCAAAGTCTTAAGTTTAGGGGTATTCAATAAGCCAGTATTTTTAAGTTTTTAGTAGTCTATTTTAGTATATTTAATTATTTAAAATATTTAAAATATTTATTTAATTAAATTTTTGGTCAATTTTAGGTGAAACGGAGTGCGGTTGAATTCGTGGCGAAAAATACTCAAAATGAAGTATTTACTTGCAGTGATCGGATGTCGGACAGTTTCCTCGAAATACGCGTTGCGCGGTGGGTCGTTTAGCGGACGGGTGTTCCAGCCAATCGAAGCATGCAACGTCAGTGAGAAATATCTCGTGGACCAATTAGAAACCGCCACGTAGCGTCAGAAAGCCAGTGCCACCAATTAGAACGCGCCACGCGTTGCCACGTCAGCCAGGAAGACCACGTCACACACCGCTTTATCTTTTTCTCGCGTTTCAGATACTGTCGATATGCCTCGGGATCCGTGCTCACACAAACTCTCAGTTTTTTGGTTGACTCCAGCGATTTTTGTCCGTGCCACATCATGCCAAGTGGCGGGATCTCATTTGTCCAGCGTGTCATTAATACGTGGTTCGGCCAATAAGTAGCGTCCACATGGCTATAACTCCCTCAGACACAATGGAACGCACAGATCTCGGCGAATCGGGCGGCGACAACTAAGCGGTAGTGACAAGGCGGTCCAATGAGACGTTGACACGTGGCGCGACAATAGAAAAATAGCGAATCACGCTGTGACACATGGCGGAGTCCGGTTTTTGATGTAAAAACACCCATATGATGCTCCTCGACGCACGAGTCACCTCCATAACTCCTAAAATTAGTATCCGAGTCTAATTTGGAGTATTTTTTATATATTAGAAACCTATGTATTATTAAAAGATGAATCAATTAATATTTTTAGAGATCTATTATTAGTTTTTAGTATAGATTTTTGAAGATGATGTCCGGCTAATCAATTTCTTGCCTAAGTCGAAGGGGAAGCAAGTCGGGATCATGGATTCAATGCATATTATGTGAGATCTTTTATTTTATTATTTAATTAATTTAATTTCTCCTATTTCATTGTTGTTGATTTAATGATTATGATTTAGATCTAGGGTATGTATGCGGCCGATGCATGCTTTTAGATGGACAATCTACTGTTATTTGGAATATTAGTATATGTGTCATTGTGCTTTTAGACCAATAAAGTAACAAACATTCACCCGTTTGCCGTAAAACCCTTTCGGTTCTTGAATGTACAACAATTGAATCTAGGTTAAATCGGTAGCGGTTGCGATCCGGTTATCTAGGATTAGTGTTCCCACATATCTATATTACTGCAGTTAGTGTGTTAAACCTGATTGGCGTATGTCTAGGGTTATACATTAATTAGGGAAATAGTTAATGGCGGACATCCTGACTATCGGAATTAGGGATTTCTGGCGGATGTCGATTTTCCATGGCTAATCTACGAGAATTAAATTAATAATTTGTTTGGGAAAGATTGAGGACCATTGAATGCTATTGAATCTTGATTCTGATTTGTGGAACTGGAGATTTAGGTGATTTTTCATTATTGATACTAATTTTTGCGAACTTTTTATTTTTGTTAGTTTAATTAATTATTTTATTGAATTTTCTAAAAACCCCCTATTTTTAGTTAACTTGGAGTAAACTTAAGTCTTGTGGATTCGACCCCGTATTTATCACTACTACACCCTTGTGGTTGGTAACTCGATTGCGGGTTATATTTGGCATGCACGACATGTGATCTACTAGCCTTTCACTGTGTCTAGTAAAGGGACTCTTTGTCATCTTGCTTAGTAAATAAGACACATATGTTTCATATGATTCAAAATCAAAGGAATATAAAAGTCCATTTTTATGGAGTTTAGAGATATGTTTCTAATTTATGTAGCTAAGAAGACAATGACAACGGTAGGTTTGACTTAAATCATTTGACTTGAATCTCTTTATATTTAAGTTAAAAATATGAGTATATACGAACATTTTCATGTTTAGAATATAAAGACCATTACACAAATCAACATTCGTATAGAAATGTCTTTACGAGAAATGGAGCATTTATTATTCGCAATAATAAAATTAAAACCATCCAAATCCAAACATGAAACTTAAATGACATTTCTACTCAAGGTAGGGACATAATAATAATTATTTAAAACTAAAACAAGCCCACTTGGTAAAATCAACTCATAGCATCTTAAAGCCAACGCAACAACCTTTGCTCCATTTCCAACACATCCAAAATGCGATCTAAAATCATCTATATCAGTTTGAAAACTTGCATTTGTGTAACCATTTACAACTAGATCATTTTCAAAACCTCCATAGACCAAGAACACTTCCTTAGTCCTACTTAAGTATTTAAGAATGTTCTTTACTGCTATCCAGTGACTCTCACCATGATCTGACTGATATCTGCTTATAGTGCTCAAAGCATATGATACATCAGGTCGAGTGCATAGCATGGCATACATGATAGATCCAATAGCTGATGCATAAGGAATCTTATTCATACGGTTTCGTTCATCATTTGTCTTAGGACATTGAATCTTGCTGAAACTTATGCCATGAGACATTGGTAACAATCCTCTTTTAGAGTCTTGCAAACTGAACCTATTCAACACCTTGTCTATGTAAGCACTCTGACTTAGACCGATTAGCCTCTTAGATCCATCCCTATAGATCCTTATCCCTAGGATATAGTCTGCATCTCCTAAGTCTTTCATTGAGAAACGCTTCCCTAACCAAGACTTGACATTCTGCAATGTTGGGATGTCATTTCCAATGAGTAATATATCATCGACATACAGTACCAAAAAAATAACTACACTCCCACTGACCTTCTTGTATACATAAGGCTCATCTTCGTTCTTAATAAAACCAAGATCTTTGATTGCTTCATCAAAATGAAGATTCCAACTCCGAGAAGCTTGTTTTAATCCATAAATGGATCTTTGAAGCTTGTATACCTTCCTAGAATTCTCAAGATGTACAAAACCTTCAGGTTATGTCATATACACGTCCTCAAGTAGCTTTCCGTTAAGAAATGCCATTTTTACATCCATTTTCCATATCTTATAGTCATAATATGCAGCAATGGCAATTAAAATTCTTATGGATTTAAGCATGGCTACTGGCGAAAAAATTTCATCATAATCGACACCTTGAGTCTGCCTAAAACCTTTTGCTACAAGTCTTGCTTTAAAAGTATGCACTTTGCCATCCATGTCAGTTTTCTTCTTGAAAACCCATTTACATCCAATGGTCTTACCACCTTCAGGTACATAAACCAAGTTCCAAACTTGGTTATCATATATGGATTGCATCTCAGAGTTCATGGCACTTAGCCATTTATCTGAGTCTGGTCCAAACATAGCCTCCTGATTAGTGGTGGGCTCATTTTTATCCATAAGCAACACATCACGACTATCAGTAATGAAAATCCGAATCTCTCTGGCTCATGTCTTACCCTACCAGATTTACGTAGGTCTTGTGTCACAGGTGGAGGTTCAACTGGTTTAGAACGTTGTTGAACTTCCAGTAGCGGTTCAGGGTTTATATGTAATTCTTGAACTTCTTCAAGATTTATTTCTCTCCCACTAGTGTCTTTTGAAATAAAATGTTAAAGACTGGAGTATCAGTGGACCTTTTCATGCTTAGAATATAAAGACCATCACACAAATCAAGATACATTTGCATAAAATATACCTTTTTACGAGAAATGGAACATCTATTATTTGCAATAATAAAATGAAAACCATCCATATCCAAGCATGAAATAGAAATGATGTTTTATTTGCAATAATAAAATGAAAACCATCCATATCCAAGCAAGCACAAAATAACAATTATTTAAAGTTAGAATAAGTCCACTAGGTAAGACTGAGTCATATGATCCAACAGCCAGGGCAGCAACTCTTGCTCCATTCCCTACGCGGAGGATGACTTCTCCTTTCTTCAACTTTCTACTTCTGGTGAGTCCCTGCACATTTATACAAATGTGGGACCCACATACAGTATCTAATACCCAAGAATCACTAGTAGATAAATTAATTTCAATAACATAACTACCTGTAGTAGTAGTCGCACTACCCTTTTTCTTCTTTAAATCTTCCAGATAGAGTTTGCAATTTCTGAACCAATGTCCAGGTGCATGACATAAATGACAATTTCCTTCCTTTTCTTTTGGGTGTTTTGAAGCAGGAACATGCCGGGGCTTGACTTGTTCCATAGGCTTTGCGACAGTGCAGCAGCAGCCTTGACAACTTTAGCCTTGCCTTTGCCTTTCTTCTTTATTCCCTTTCCCTTTTGGACCATCAACACATTACTAGAGGGTTTCTTGATATTTTGGTCAGCAGATTTGAGCATCAAACGCAACTCTGAAATTGGTTTCTCCACATTATTCATATTGTAGTTCATCACAAATTGTGAGTAACTTTTTGGTAATGAATTCAGGATCAAATCCGTAGCCAGCTCTTGGCTTATGGGAAATCGGAATCTATCAAGCTAGTCAACATAGCCGTTCATCTTCAGAACATGAGGACTAACTGACGCACCCACAGTCATCTTGCAAGAATGTAGGTTTTTGACTGTCTCGAACCTTTCTTACCTAGCTTGTTGTTGGAACATTTCCTTCAGTGTTATAGCCATGTCATAGGCTTCCGTTAGTTCCATATCCTTCTGAAGTTCAGGAACCATAATTGCCAGCATAATACATGCAACATCAGTAGAATCGTTGACATGCTTATTATGCGCATCCTTCACAGCTTTTGTAGCATTGGCTGGTGGGTCCTCAGGAATTGGAGCATCCAGGACATACAACTTGCGTTCATGTTTAAGAACAATTCTTAAGTTTCCGAACCAGTCAAGAAAGTTAGTCCTGGATAGCTTATCCTTCTCAAGGTTGGATCGCAGTGACATGGGATTATTGTTACTTGCAGAGGCCATTGATCTACAATAAAGATTATGCAAAGTTTATTTTAACATAGAGGAATAGACTCCCACTAAATTAACAACCCTCCTAAAACACACTGTTTATTTAGGGGACTAAAATCCATATTTCACCTGATTCTATGACAGTTATGGCATGAAACACAGAACTAGATTATTTAGGTAGGTAACAGTTACCTATTACATCTTATGTGATTTTAGATACTTATATGAGATACGAGACATCTTATGTCTTTTCATGTTTTTATCTCATCATGTGCCTAAAGCTCAAAACTATTTTGATAGCTTTATTAAGTCGGACCATTTTAAACAGTTAGGTAACTCTTATCCAACGTGTCTCATCAAGATAACACAATACACCCGGCTATGACTGAAACTGTATTAGTGTGATCGAGGCCTTGACAAGTGTTTAAAATGGATGGCATGAGACTTAAAATTTAATAGAGGGATTTTATTCAGTTTTAGTGATTTTATGTAAACAATGAAATATTATATATTTTATTGATTTGTTAAATCACAAAACAATTTGGAGATTTTTATACTGTTCACTAATAAAAGAATTTTCATGCGCTAGGATTAGTTAGATGGCGGTCCCGCTGGCCGGTCAGCGATTTTTTTTTTAGAAGACGAATTTCAATTCCAAATATTAAAATTCGCTATAGAAAATCATGTTTTTCTCTGATTTTATTATCCTAAATTTACCCCTTAATTTATCCAAAATTAAGTCAATTAAAACATTTTTAATTTACCCGGACCCACATCTTATCCTAATCCAATTAGGACTTAAGATATTTGAATCCTAGCATATCACCAATAACAAAATTCTCCATATTTATCTCCTATCCAATAGGGATAACGAAACCAATTTTGCTAATATCTATTAATCTAATTTGTTATCTATCTCTTATCAAATAGAAATTTCATAACAAAATAGATATAAAGAAATAAATAAACAATTTCGAAGATTAATTATTTGCAATTTCGGTCCTCATCCAAAAAAGTCACAAACATGTCATTGAATCATTAACTACTATCTCAATCGAACCTAATCATATTAGTTTCGAATTAATATTCAGACTTATACAATTTAAGAAATGTAAAACAATGTAACCTAAATATGCAAACTGAATTACAGAGATTTCATCCATGCATCAATACACGAAAAATAAAGAATATACCTAATGGTGTCATGGATCACAGAACATGAAATTCAATTCATTAAAATTACTCGAATTAACCTAACATGGTTACTAGGATTTACGAAACTGATTTCAATTAAATCACGAATATATGTACCATATACACAAAACGTGATAATAAATCTCACATAAAACTTACGTATATCACATATACGTCAACTATTAACATGTTTTCAATCATATATCATGTATATATCAGAAGAAAACATGCAATGTTTCTAATGGAATGGAACTCGAATGCTCTGATACCACTGTTGGGTTTTGGGTTCATATGTAGCGGAGATTACAAAAAAGTTTTGACAAAAACCCCAACAGGATCCGAGTATAATTCCATTAAAACGTTTAAACCAAGAGAACTTAATCATACCTCAGTCGCAAAATACCTTTCTGAAGGTTGATCGATCTCTAAGGCGCTACCAACGACGAACACCCCTGCCAGCAGTCCACACACGAATAGCGGACGAGATTCGAAGTGCTAGCTTCAAGAGAATACCAAACCTTTTTATTTCTCTTCAGAACGATCCAGAACGTAATTCATTTCTAAATGAAAATAGAGTTTCGGCCTTAAAAATTTGTCATCTGTGTGTTCTAACTTAAAGCATCTATTTATGCAACCCTTGTAGATAGACGGTTAAGTAAATTACACATATACCCCTACTTAAAGAAGTATAAGTGTAATACATGACAAGGATATTTCTGTCATGAATTTTATCATATAAAATTCATTTTTCTGAACCATCATAAAATCTCGCAACATCATTCTTAATGTGCGACCTAATAGGCTCATACAACGTTGGCAGTGTACCAAAACACATTTTGGTATACAAGTCATAAGCGGCCTCTAGCAAAACATTATGACTACCGAATTTGTACGAATATCAAATCGATAAAACCTAATCAATAGTGTATACAACATCCTTTTGTCACACGATATCCTTTTAATCAAACATAAGGCATGGAATTGTCATCCAACATGTTCAATCGTATTAGTCTCGATCTCTAGGTAGACTGAAAACATCCAAGTGACATTGATCAATATCAATTCACTTAGACTAGGCCTTTTAACAGTCTAACACATCGAGGGATCCACTAGATATCTCTCTTTATATGAGAGGGACAAATTATATCTCGATTACACAACTTCATCACATTGCTCACACAATAACCAATCACAACCTTTATAATCGTCCAGTTAAAGACAACGTTTGATTATGTCAAATCACTGTGTTCCTAATGTTGAAGTCTCTGGTAATCTCAAGTCAGAGGACTGAAAAATATACCTGTCATGGGAAATAACTATGACTTAATCCATGTGATGTTCTCATAGCAGGTCATTCCAGTACTTTGTTCCCTAACGAGTACTCGTGATCTTGATTTGTGTCCCTATACGTATAATCATAATATGATCATCAATCAAGACTCACACTAGTCTTAATTCATTATAGTTCCCAGTATAATGATCGACTATGAACATTTATGATATTTTTGCAATACCCATGGTTCTTATAATAATGTAAACATGTAAATTAATTATAATAAACAACAAATGAAATCCTCTATTTTATTAACTAAAAGTATTCATAAAGACAATTAATGGATTGACCTAGGGCACATGCCCCAACATATATAAATTTCAAGATGTGAGTAGAAACATGTCTCGGGATACGTACCAATGTGGGACCGTGGTAGAAAGTGATGTGGTAGGTAAGTTAATTTAAGTTAGTGTAGTCGAAATAGTGAGATTAATTTGGCTATAATTTGAATTTCATTAATGAAACCAAAGTTAGCAAGTTAAAACATTAGGCATTGATATTCTTCTAGATACGTGTTGAGACATCAAGAGACCAATTAAGTTACAATTAGTGTTACCAAGGATGAGTTAGTAGAGAGTTAATGGAATTGTATCAAGATATCGGCCATTAAATAAGCTTTAAGATACGCGTTTACATTAAGATCAACGGCTACAAATCAATCTTATTTATATATATGATTGAAAGTGATAAGCATGGAAACCATTTCATTTTCATATACTTATGAGTGAAGAAGAACTCTGGAGGAAGAATAATCAAGGGAAATCAGTAGATATGGAGAAATTTTAGGTGTGATTGAAGGAGACAATCAAGCTAGAGGTGTTCTACAAATAAGTAACTCAGTCTAGACCTTTAGTTTGTGTTAAATTTGATAATAATTATTGAGATTTTGTTGTTTTTATGCTTATGATGGATGTATTGGATCCTTGGTGGAAGGTAACAAGGGTTTAAGACATTAGTGAAGGTCATTTAAAAGAAGTGAAAACCCAAAATTCTGCATTAGAATTCTGGGATTTCCTGCGTTTATCTCGCTAGGCGTACTTTCTAGTGTGCTACTTGCGTATAGTGCGCTAGTAAGGTTGAGTAGCACGCCGGTCATGCTATACAGCGTGCTAGGTGATCTGGACAACACACTGACTTAAATTTCTAACTAAAACTTAAACACCTTAAATAAGCTTAACACCCTAATCATGTTATAAAACATGTTAAATGATACTAGGAGCCTCGGGAAGAGTCTTAGAGGTTTGGGCACGAGTTTTAAGGTGTCAAGAGGTTGGATTAGCATATGAGCTTGGCGTGGTTTGTAAGTAAATCGATTGAGATATTTATTTATATTTCTTTCCATTATGCTTCTTGTTTCTAGTCACTTGGACTGATGTGCTATTGTATTCTAAATGTCATGACTTTGTTTTCCTATCTCATTATAGGAGTTTGTTAACATGGCATTGATTGTTGTTTAAATGGTGTTCATTAACTCTAAATCATATGCTATGTCAATTCTTGGTTGTTCAGATTGTTAATAGAAATGCATGATATTAGGTGAATGATTTGTGGCCTTGTAAATCACATTCCTTTGTGTTCGTTTGAGCTATTCCGTTATTGTTTCCTTCATGTGTTATTTTTTTAAGTTGTGAAAGTAGTTCTTGTATTTAAGACCATTATCGAGATAGGCTGTGGCACAAGGGGTCACTATATTTTCGGGGACGTCAGGATCCCACCACTCCCTTGTGAGGTACACGAGATATGGTACCCGAGGTTGTCGACAAGTATGTGTATATATCTAAAAAGGGCTTTGTAATGATGTGAATGCATCTAAAATATTGATTACACCCTATATAATGGAACAGAGCTGATGTGATGTAATTTCATAATCAACTGGCCCAAGATCATTACTGCTTAACCGAGTGTCGGTTTCACATTGTTTAACTGAAGTATCTTATAGCATGATTCTTGTTCAACTTTAATTGTTATTGTTATGCTTTCAGATACTTGTTGTATATTTAGAAATGTAGATAAATGTCTATAAGTGTTACTTTCCACATTATTGTACTCACTATCCTTTTTACGACGATAGGTGCAGATACTTTGAGTTGTAGACCAAGGAAGGAGAGGATCAATGAGTAGTTATGAGCCTTCGACGATAGTTCTTGCTACTTTTGTTGGTGATCATTTTGTGTATCTATTACTTACGTCTTTTTATATAACTTTGGGTTGTTCGTTGGGTTGAGGAACTATACTTCCCTACTATTTCATGTTCTGCTTTGGTTGGTTTATATGATTGTCTGTTTATCTAGTTTCCACTATAGGTATTTTATAAATGCTTTCGCTAATTTTATTGAGTCTTCTGTTGATAATTAAAGTGAAGATAACGATATCTTAATTACCTCTGATAATATTGAAATAAATAGTAATTAGGTTGATTATGAGTAACAGGGTGAATGGGGTGAAAAGGTTTACTAATACATTTTTAAGTCCTACGTGGCATGGGTTATAGCTTAATGACGAGAATAGGCTGGGTGGTACCCAATTTGAAGAACCAAGCCGTCACAGATGGTGTCAAAGCCAAGGTTTATAGAACCTTAGGGACATATTATATAGTTGTCCGAAAATGTGATATTGATGTCTCGGTAATGGTTGATATGATAACCTAAGTTCTCGATAAGTACACAATGAAACTTGAATAAAACATAAATCTTAGATGCAGAAACCACACAGTCGTTGCCTAGAAACTATTAGTTCAGAAGTGAGTGAATGTGAGTTGGGGATTTCTATGTGTGGATGTTATGTTTATATGTATATATACGCAATATTTATGTAGTAACTGATGTCGCAATCGTTATCAACGTGCAACCTACGATGGCAGATCTACGAAAGGGTGGAGATGGTTATGACATCAGTAGCCAGTATACCATATTGACTGAGGATTTTTGGAGGCTATCCAATAGAGTTACGACTGGGTCAGTAGTTGGCTGACTTCATGTCAAATATGACGAGACGTATGTCCACACTTGCATAGTACGTTACCACTGCTACCATTTTTACTGCAGTACTACTAGCACCTGAGGCACACGTTGTTACGACTGATGCTATGCAATGTTGGACTGACAGTTACTATTCAGGGACAGTAGTTGACCGAGCTCTTCAAGATTATATAAGCACATTTCGTTTCACCAGTTGTTTTTGTCGAGCCTACTACGACAATGCTTTATACACATGAGATTTTGATTGTATCAAATACTACCACCACCGTACTATGAGCTCCCAAGCTACCTATAGTGCCAACAATACCTATTCCACCGAAAATGTTATCCATGGTAGTACCAACAAAATTTCGATTGACGCTATACATGCATTGAACAAGGATAATAAGAAGAGAAAGATAGGCAATAGGTTGCAGAAAATGTCTGTTGCGGCACATTTTTGGGCATGAAAATGTTCGAATCTTAAAACTTTTCATAGGTCAAAGTTGTTGATCTCTATCTTAGCTTTTCAAAACTATGAGGTTTGAGCATAACTCCCCCATATCTTATTAGATTTGAATCTTAAAATCTTCATGTTATTTTCATACTAAAACCTACAAACATATCCTAGATCATAATATTAAAAGATGAGCTCAATTAAATAAGAAATGAGGGAGTTATGCTCAAAACAGTAGGATATTACCAAAATTGTGAACCCAGAAATTCCAAATTCATCATCAAAGTTGGAGAGGGTCTTTAGACATGAAAACATTCAAATTTTAAAATCTTTCAGTAGGCAAAAGCTTTTTCCCTTAGAGTTACCTTTAAGATGCCACTAGAATGAGTCGATTTCGACTTCGAATAAGGAAATTATTGTAACGACCCATTATATTAATGCCATTAATTATCTTGAAATTGCAGACATGGATGATAGCTCAGATCCACATGGACGCCGCAGGTAAGCTAGGACACACATCGACCAAGGTACACTGGTTTAATTGTGTGTTGGATGGCTTAATTGCAGTGCAATTTATTAAATTATTGGTTAAATACATCGCATATGTGTATGTTAAATCACAAGAGCGTGCGAGGTTGTGTAACGGGTAGTTGCCTCGAAGTGCATGCTAACGCGGGAATCGAAAGGCAAGAAATGGGTACACTAGAGAAAACTCAATAAACTTACATAAACATGTCAAGGTTATCAATTTGGCATAATGAATGTAACCATAGGTTATCAAATTGAGTTGATTAGTGTAACCATAAGCTTATTAAATTAACTAGAATAATAGACTATAGCATACCTCAAAATGCGTGTCTAGATGAGGGGCACTGGGTAAGGGTAGCCGAGGGTTAGTGTGACTAAGAGTTGGTTTAATTTGCTAAATAAAATAGTGGCCTTATGGTTAGGCAAGGCTTAATGTAATAATGTGACACAAATAAAATAAATGAAAGCCTATAGTTTACATTGAATAAGTAGGGGCCATGAGATGGACATCTATATTAGCATTATGAGTGTTACTAGATGATGAGTGTGCTATTGGGGTCACCAAAAGGTATATGACAACATACTTGTGATCCACAAGATATGCCTCGAGATATGTATGCACACTGGATCCCAACCCAGCATATATATAAACCAAGTTAGTGGAAAGTTTGATTCATAACACTCACATACATTTCATGCAAAACCAGTTGATCAGAGGAAGAAGATAGGATTTGGAGCTGGGAATTCAACAACTTAGGCATCAAACCAAGTAATCTAACTTAGGTAATCATCTTCCTCATCTCCTACACTTTAAATTGAACTCATTTTCATATGCCTTTGTGGGATTTCAACTTTTCTTATGTATGCTCTGAATTGTGATGAAAAGTTGATCAATTTCATGTTATTAGATCATATTATTAGAGGATTGATCACTAGTCTAACTAGAATTTCTAGTTTTGATGAAATTGGAGATTGTGGTGAATACATGAATTGGTGGAAATTGATGTAATTTGAAGTTTCTGGAGTGTTCTAATTTATGGATTGAAGTTATTGTGATGATGAGAGGGTGAAAAACTAATTAGAATAGCTAATTGAGAGGGCTAGAATAGAATTCTCGAATTGAGAATTATGTCCCAAAAGGCAATTAAAGCACTAATTGGAGTTATTAGCGCGCTAACTGTCCTGAGTGTGCAGTTGTTCTTCGCAATGAAAAATAATAGTGCGCTAGTTAAATTCCTAGCACGTTAATTACATCTAGAGCGCTAGGTACACCCCTTAGCGCGCTAACTCAAAACTAGTGCGCTAGGTAGACAAATTAGCGCGCTAATAACAGATGAACTATGAAGTTCAGGGTTGTTTTGATTATTTTCAACTTAATACATGTTTAAACACTTATAAATAACCTAAACTTATAAAAATTAGACATCAGGGACTTAGTGGACTGTAGCTTGGTATTGGGGAGCTTGTCGGGTTGGATCTGAGAGTCCGGGGAGGTCAGAAAGTGATGTAAGGTTTGTAAAACCCAGCTGAAAGACTCTGAGTATTTGCTCTACTTACATGTTGTTTCTGTCATTCCTTGTTGTTCATTATTCTATTCAGTTATTTGGAAGTGGGTTAAGGTCACTCCCCCGGATTTCCTTGTTGTGTGTTCATAATGCACTAGACTGCAGCACGTGTGACCTGGCCCTCAATGAATGGTGACCTGGGCTTGCCTTGGTGCACGTGTCGGTGACTCAGCGGATTTGGCTAGCACTGGAGGGACCAAGTGTCAGGCTAGTTGGACGCGACTACTGGTGGGAACTTGGTAACCCGAAGTATAGTCTAGTCCATCTGGAGCAAACACACACATTTGTTAGCTTGTCTATTGTTTATTCATGCGATGAGCCATTTACAGTTGTTTGTTTTATATTTTGCATGTTAACTTGACAGCATTCCTTGTAGTTCTTTTACTTTATTATACGAATGCTCAGAGGAGTTCCTTGGGATTTTACTTACTGTACTCGTCATCTGTCTTTTTTGATGATATAGTGCAGATCCTAATACCAAAAGGGGCAAGGGGATCCTAGGTGACTACATCTGATTGCCCACTGTCGAAGACCTACTTGTACATGTTTATTTTTCATATTTTGTATATTTTAGGTATTGGTAGACTTAAGATAATACTGTAAATGAATATATACCTATTGTGGTGATGTCTCTTATATACAGAGTACTTTCCAGGGTTTTCCACGTAGGTTTTGTCTTTGAACAATGATTATCATGCTAAATTATCTTGTTTAAATGGTATTAAGTAAGACTTCTGCTTAATATGTTAACCTTTAAAATACAACCCATTAGTATGGTTATGATCTCAATAAATTGCCAACTAGGTAGCAGTTAAAGTAGTTAGATTCCCATCGGGAATGGACAAAGAATATAATGATCATTTACTAGTTTATCTAATATCACACTAGTGGACACGATTTATGAGACATAAAGAGGACGGGCAGGTGCTTGACACGTGTAGTTGGGCCAGCCAGCAAGGAGTACACGGAGACACGTCACTCGGGGCGGTTGTACTGCGACATTTATGACCAAATTACAAAGACTGGTTCATAACATCAACACGCAGAATTTTCGATTTTTGTTTAAGAACTTCATGAACTTCAAAAATTCATAACTTAATGAAAACAAATCTAATTCTTGTTTTACAACTTCATGAACTTCAAAGATTCAAAACTTAATGGAAACAAATCTAAATCCAAAACTTTTGTAGTAGAATTAGTGGAATTTCACAAGGAATCCAAATATGAAATTACATTTTGAAAACAAAGTCATTTGCCCACTAAAATTGCTGAAAAACTAGAACTAAACCAAAACTAACAATTTTTGGTTTGAATCTCACAAAGTGGTGATGTAGATTGGTTTACCTATATGTGGAGCTTCCTTAACTTGATCATCACCTTTTAAATCTCTGAATTTTCATGGTATGATGTTGCTAGATCACCATCTCCATTTGTATGTATAAAATGAGATGATTTGATTTGTTTCCACTAACTCTCATTTATATAATGGTATGACTAATTTGCGACCCTTGATCTTGTGAAAAACACTCATCTCTAGAATAATCTAATAGCCAAAAACTTGGTCCCACTACCCACTTATTCATTCATGTTAATACATATCTATAGCCAAGTTACCAAGTGATGGTGATGACATGTGTCCCAATGAATATCAATATAACGACCCAATATATATGTATTATTTGTGGTTGATGACATGAACTACCTATTTATACCATGTGTGCAAGTTTTAATAAAATTTGTTGTCGATTTTGCGAGTGAGATGTGTTCTCGTGAAGCGTTCTCTTTACTAGTATGTGTAGTTAGACATGTTGGTGAGATTTAAGCTAATTGGGAATTTAGTGAGACTTGAGTTACTATATAACCTAGTTGTATTAAGTAAATGGCCAAAACAAATAATTGCCCAAGCCTTTAAAATTAATTTTAAATGTACCTTAAAATTTAAGGGGTGAGTTAATTGATTTTTCAAGGAAAATTAGTTATTTCCTAAATAGAAAACTAAATAAATAAGATGTATGTGTCACTAGCTGGTGGAACTAGAAGCGATAAAAACAACATTTTGAAATAAAGAAAAAATAGTTAAAAATCATGTGGTAGTTGGAGCTTGCTTCCTAAGCTATTAAATGAGAGTCTAAATAATGAGAGATAATTTGCTCTTTTATTTCTTTTATATTATATGAACTCGGTTGGGAGAGAGAGTTATAGTTTCATAGACAAGAAATAGTTAGAGAGAGAGAGAGAGAGACAGAGAGACAGAGAGATCGGGGGCTTTGAGTCAAGGGAGTGGGAGAGTTTCGACTTCATGGAGAGACTTGGCAACAAATCCAATATGAAGAGAGGTAGCCAAGATAGTTGTTATTGAAGGCCGACAAGAAGGTGCAAAAGGACTTAAGTAAAACACCACATTTTAGAAATCATTCCCAATTGTCTCTAATTAAATCTCTAGCTAGCGTATAGGTTATTCTTAAGTTGAAGCACAATTACAATAACATCAACCATGTCTTTATTTTCGCTTGGCAATTTTTATAGATGCTAAATTCATGGTTGAGGTATTTAGTTTGAACAGTAGTGATGTCAAAGAGTTTCATGTGTGGTGGAAATTAGTAACTAAATCTATTGTCTTGCTCCTTGCATATGTCATGCTTGAACGTTAATGATGCAATCTGACAAATGATTTATAAATGTCTTCCTTTTATTCCATCAATACCTCATCATTAAAGTTAGGTCATATTTCTACTTTTATATGATCAGAATAACAAATTTAGGTGGTTCTAAGAGATTTTGCCCCATCTTCCTAATGATGTTCTTAGTGGTGATGCATTTATTCAATCGCTAGCCTAAAGTCATAACTTAATATGTTTAAACAGAAGTTTGGAAATAAATGTATTTGATTTTGGGTGTCACCCGATATCTCTATATTAGCATTAACTACATTTTTGGGTTAGGACTTCTAGCCTGATAGTTAAATTCTACTATCTAAGTCGGAGGTTGTGGAGCTTGGGTTTTACATCGTAAAACGCGTTACCTAATCGATTAGGCTAACAAAATGAGATTTTGATTTGGTTGCATTCTAACATGTGTATTAAAACATGAAATTGGGTACCAAGAGCTTAAGGAACAACAATTAGAAGTCGAGAGTTCATTACAAAGCATGTAAGACTCTCTCTGGGTGCATTTCAACGTGTTTTAAGGAAAGTAAACTAGTTGAGGCCTTAACATGATTTCATTTGTGCATTTATTGTTCAATTATCTCTTGTTGAGTTGTATCCCTTGTCATGAATCGATTGAATTGAATTTCTTTTCATGATATCTTTTGTAAATTAACATCGTTACATTATATTGTTGTCATTGTGATATCTTTATACTTGAGTTCTCTTATTTATTCGAATGATGATATCCTTGTTAAATCATTGGTTGTGCATTATTTGGATTTCGTAATGAGTGGCCTAGGGTGTAAGTGGGTGACATGGCAGTTACGGGTGCGATGGAAATGTTTTGTGATCTTTTCCTCCACGGTGACTATACGGACTATTGGACTTACCTAAGCCCATAGTTAAGGATTGAGGAAAGTCAAACTGGTAGAAGTGGCTACGGTCTACTACAATTGATGGACCCGATCTAAACTGTCAATCAAGTGACTTAGCTAAGCCACATATCTTCTTGAAAGTCAAGTTGTGGTACGTTATTGCCCTTGATGGAATTGGGGCACTTAGATGCCTTTGCTTTGTGTACTCGCACTCAATTATCCGTTGATATCTCTGTTAAATTGGAAATTATGCTTTATTCATTATTTTATGGTAATTCTCGTATGATTATTCTATTAACCATTTATTTAACATTTGGAATTCTACTAAAACTCCTCTAGCTTTACTTACTAGAATTGTCTCTATTTTGGTGACAATTGCAGGTCCCTCAAGTAGCAAATGCAAGGAACCGATACTTAGTGACTTCCTCTGAGCCTCTCTTAGAGACAGTTTCTACTTTTACAACTCGTAAGTATATTTTGTGTAGATATGTATGTATTGTTTTTGTTTAAAATTGGTTAACGGGTTGAGCAAACACCTGGATACATGTATATGTCATTTCCCTCATTTTTGTCACCTAATATCTATAAGATCTACATTGTAGGGTTTCCACACATAAGGTTGTCTCGACGAAGTGATAATTTAATTTATTGTTACTTTAATTATTTATTTTTACCACATAATTTATTAAAACTTGTAAAACTTAATAACACCTCTAATAAACAACCAAATGGTAAATGAAATAGTAAAATAGGTTGATTAGGCATGCATTGACTCTATGGGGTTTGACTGGGGGTCCACGTATGTCTAGGCCGAACGGGGCTTAGTTTGTGGGGATTAGGGTCGTCACAGTTGGTATCAGAGAGCAAGTTTCTACCTTAACTCTATGTAAGCCATTACCTAACTAATATACAAAAACGACTTATAAAGTTATAATAACTAGAATTATACACGTTATTTGTTGATATGTATTATATATCAGTAGCTACGGAAGCTGATTAAGACTTGTAATCCATATTTGCAGATCGCGATTGTCGATCATCCAGAGCCCAGTGATCACAATAGAGCCACGGGCCCTTAATATGTCAACGCGACAGAGTTTTAAACCTGGATACAGAGGATTGAGTCCCAAGATCGTCATTTGGATGAGATTTTGACCATTCTTAGAGGGTTGATGGCATTATTACCATCATCGCCTGCACTAGTAGTAGCCCCAAATTAAGATATGAATATGCCTACGCTTCAGGTTGCTCCCATAGTTTTTACAATTCACTTGGCACTACCTACCGATGTGGTTTCTATACTTCCAGCAATAGTAGCACCAACCCTGACAAACATTATCTTTCAGACGATAGTAGAGGGTAAATTGACTATTGAGTAAGAAAACTTTGGACCTAAGAGATTTTATGGCAAGCCGAACATGATCGAGGTAGAGGGATTCATCAAAAGTCATGAGAAAATACATAGGCTTCTGAGGATCAATGATAGTAGGAAGCCTAGTTTAGCATCATTCTCACTTCAAGGCGACACCGACACGTGGTGGACCAATCTAATAGCTACACATGGAGAGCCCGAGACCTGGATTGACTTTAAGAAACACTTAAATGAGAAGTATTATCCATCGTCAATACGGATCTCTAAGAGAATTGAGTTCATGAACATCAAGCAGGCGCGAGACGAGTTAGTCATACGGTACATGGGTAGATATCGGCACTTGTTGCAAATTGTAAAAGGCGTGGCAGATACTGATAGATATCAAGTTTAATTCTTCTGTGAGGGATTATTGCTGAGTATTGGAGGGACAATTATACATATTGAGTCAGGAACTTTAAAGATAGCCTAAGACCGTAGTCTTACTATAGAGGCGTACATTCGTACTCACCTCAGGGAAAGTTACATCTTGAAGGTCGAGACACAGTTCAAGCAATGATCGGGTTGAGACAATAAGAGAAAAAGGAAATAGTATCAGGATTATGATTTTTGAAAGAGTCAGGGCATAGAGTTAGTAAATCCACCAATGCAACCGACACTTACTATAGTAGTTCCACCTACTCTGATGCCAAGTTCTATCAACTAACCACCTCAAATGGTCCAGTCGGTATAGCATCAATCGCCACTATTGAAAGTAGAGGTGGAAATAGTAGCAGTAGAGTGTGATACCATTGCCGATAGTCGAGACATTACAAAGACAATTGTCCCTAGCCGATTGTTACACAACAAAATGTTCCTTAGCCACTACCAAGAAAGAGAGAGTTCTCGTTATTGCAGAGCCGGATCCAGTGGCAACATGGGACCATACTGCAAGTAAGCTTTGGTTTAGATGTTATAACAATAATGTAATCGGTAAATTGAGAATATTATAGGTACGAGAGGGCATTCGACTACAAGTGATCTCACTTCCGCGACTATAGTGAACTGTTAGTTAAGTGACCTAGTCAAGCCTACAGTTCATACTTTCAGTCAAGCAACTTACGAGTTCACATTATGAGACTATTATTCGAGTAACTTGACAAAGTCTACAGTGCAGTTGTAAGTTAAAACGGTTAGTTGAGCAACCTTGGAAGTCCACAGTTCATGCTATTAGTAAAGTGAATTCGTGATTCCATAGTAAGAAGCTGTAAGTTAAGTGACTTGCCAAAATATACAATTCAGATTAAAAAGATAAACTTTTAGTCGAACGACCTAGTTGAGTCCACAATGCATACTGTCAGTTAAATGTCTTTGTGATCCCATAATATGACATTGTCAGTCAAGCGACTTGACTAAGTCTACAATTTATAGAAGCATTTGAACAATCATTTAATGAGCTCTTAGTGAAACCACGATTCAAGGTTACAAATCGAGCGGTTTGGGGCATTTTTTATGAGTCCACAGCTTAGCGAGGTTACTGTAAATTGTTTTGAAATGACTGTGGCCCAAAATCTGGAGAGATATCCGAGTCCACTTAGTCACATTGGATGAGTCCATGTGAGCAGTACTGGTGGGACCGATTAGCCAGTCTCCCTTATTTTTTTACTCTAATAAGGATTTGCCAAAATTAAATGTTATTTCGAGGATGAAATTCTTATTATTTGGGGAGATTGTAACAATTCTATATATATATATACATATATATATAAATATTATTTGTGGTTGATGACTTGAAATACCTATTTATACCATGCGTACAAATTTTAATAAAATTTACTATCGATTTTATGAGTGAGATGCGTTCTCGTGATGCGTGTTCACTACGAGTATGTGTAGGTCGACATTTTGGTAAGATTTAAGCTAATTGGGGATTTAGTGAGACTTGAGTAACTACAAGACTTAGGTGTAATAAGTAAATGGCCAAAACAAATAATTGCCTAAGCCTTTAAAATTAATTTTAAATGCACCCTACTATTTAAGGGATGAGTTAATTGATTGATCAAGGAAAATTAGTTATTAGCTAAATAGAAAATTAAATAAATAAAATGTATATGTCGCTTCTTGGTGGAACTAGAAGAGATAAAAACAACATTTTAAAATAAAGAAAAAATAGTTGAAAATCATATGGTAGCTGGAGCTTCCTTCTTAAGAAAGTAAATGAGAGTCTAAATAAAAAGAGATAATTTATTCCCAAATGTCTCTAATTAAATCTCTAGCTAGTGTATAGGTTGTTCTTAAGTTGAAGCATATGTACGATAACATCAACCATGTCTTCATCTTCACTTAGACAATTTTTATAGATGTTAAATTCATGGTTAAGATCTTTAGCATGAACATTCGTTATGTAAAAGTGTGTCATGCGTAGTGAGAATTAGTAACTAAATCTATCGCCTTGCTCCTTGCACATGCCATGCTTGGACCTTAATGATGCAATTGGACTAATGATTTATAAATGTCTTACTTTTATTCCATCAATACCTCATCATTAAAGTTTAGGTCATGTTTCTACATATACATGATCAGAATCACACATTTAGGTGGTTCTAAGAGATTTTGCATCATCTTCCTAGTGATGTCCTTAGTGGTGATGCATTTATTCAATCACTAGCCTAAAGTCATAACTTAATATGTTTAAATAGAAGTTTGAAAATAAATGTATTTAATTTTGGGTGTCGTCTAATATCTTTATATTAGCATTAACTACTTTTTTGGGTTAGGATTTCTAGCTTGATAGTTAAGTTCTATTACCTAAGCTAGAGGTTGTGGAACTTGGGTTTTACACCATAAAGCGTGCTACCTAATTGATTGCGCCATGAAAATGAGATTTTGATTTGGTTGCATTCTAAGACATGTATTAAAGCACAAAATCGGGTACCAAGAGCTTAAGGACCAACAATTAGAAGTCGAGTGTTCATTACAAGGCATATGAGAGTCTTTTTAGGTGCATTTCAACGTGTTTTAAGGAAAGTGAATCAGTTGAGGCCTTAACATGATTTCATTTATAAATTTATTAGTTAATTATCTCTTGTTGAGTTGTATCCCTTGTCATGAATCGATTGAATTGAGTTTCCTTTCATGATATCTTTTTGTAAATTGATATATTTACGTTATATTGTTGTCCTTGTAATATTTTTATACATGAGTTCTCTTATTTATTCAAATTATGACATCCTTGTTAAATTATTGGTTGTGCATTCTTTGGATTTTATAATGAGTGGCCTAGGGTCTAAGTGGGCAACATGGCAGTTACGGGCGTGATGGAAATGCTTTGTGATCTTTTCCTCCACCTTGACTACACGGATTGTTAGACTTAACTAGCCCACAGTTTAGGATTGAGTCAAGCTGGTAGAAGTAGTTGTGGTGTGCTACAATTGATGGACCCGATCTAAACTGTCAGTCAAGTAGCTTAGCTAAGTCCATCGACCGTCTTGAAAGTCAAGTTGTGGTACTTTATTGCATTTGATGGACTTGGAGCACTTAGATGTCTTAGTTTTATGTACTCGACACTTAATTATTTGTTGATATCTTTGTTAAATAGGGAATTATGCTTTATTCATTATTTCATGGTAATTTTCGCAAGATTATTTGATTAACCATTTATTTGACATTTGAAATACTGTTGAGACTCCTCATGCTTTACTCAGTGGAATTGTCTCCACTTTGGTGACAATTGTAGGTCCTTCTAGTAGCAAATGCAAGGAACCGATACTTGGAGACTTCCTTTGAGCCTTCCTCAGATACGGTTTCTACTTTTACTACTCGTAGGTATATATTGTGTAGATATGTATGTATTGTTTTTGTTTAAAACTGGTTAACGGGTTGAGCGAACACCTGGATACATGTATATGCTATTTCCCTCATTTTTGTGACCTGAGATACATGGGACCTACATTGCAGGATTTTCACACATAGGGTTGTCCCGATGACATGATAATTGTAATTTATTGTCGCTTTAATTATTTATTTCCGCAACGTAATTTATTAAAACTCGTAAAACTTAATAACAACTCTGATAAGTGACCAAACGGTAAATGAAATAGTAAAAGAGGTTGACTAGGCATGCATTGGCTTTGCGAGGTTTGACTAGGGATCTGCATATGTCTAAGCCGGGCGAGGCCCAGTTTGTGGGGACTAGGTCGTCACAATCAATGCCATTTGTTTTATTTTTTCAACTTAGATCACATTTACATAAACTCAACTATAGGCACACTTAATTAATTATTATAATCACATTTAACTAAACTAGACTTACCATATCACTCACTATACCCCAGTCTCACACTGGTACGCATCTGGAGGCGCGTCCTACTCGTCTCGACATCTATACATAAATAGAAGTGATTTAATAATTCTACACATATACAATGCTTTAAGCATCCATCATACCAGAAATAATATATTACTCGATTTTCTTGCCATGTGTTAAGACCGTATACCCGCTCTCTGCCACATCACAGGTCAGCGACCTTTAATTATGAACTAATCCACTATTAAAAAGTTGGGTCGTTTAAAAAATAAGGTCAATATACTAAATAGACCTGTTTAAATACAACCCAGGTTCAATAGTTTCAAAATCGTAGAAATAGTTAATAGCAATACAAGGCTTACATTAGGAGAAGGCTGCAAATGGTCGTCTTTCCCTTATCTCAAACTAGTGCCGAAGTGAAAAGTCCTGAAATGTTAGTGGGGTGAGCTAAAAGGGAAAACGATACTCTGTAAATGGAAATCTCGTTCAACCATCAAATAAGCAAATAATACTTAATAAGCATGCAAAGACTAGCATGAATTGAAATCAAGTTAAGAAGCATCAAGTCGTAGCATGAAAGCAAAATTTATAAAGTATATGCAAATTAATTTTATCATGCAAAGGGTACTCTTGTTGGGGCATGTGCCCTAGGTCAATCAATTAATTGTCTTTATGAATACTTTTAGTTAATAAAATAGAAGATTTCATTTGTTGTTTATTATAATTAATTTACATGTTTACATTAAAATAAGATCTATGGGTATTTGCAGAAGTATCATAAATGTCCCTAGTCGATCATTATACTGGGAACTATAATGAATTAAGACTAGTGTGAGTCTCGATTGATAATCTTATGATGATTATACGTATAGGGATACGAATCAAGATCACGAGTACTTGTTAGGGAACAAAGTACTGGACCGACCCACTATGAGAACATCACATAAATTAAGTCATAATTGTTTCTCATGATAGGTATATTTTTCAGTCATCTGACTTGAGATTACCAGAGACTTCAACATTAGAAACATAGTGATTTGACACTATCAAACGTTGTCTTTAACCAGACGATTATAAAGGTTGTGATTGGTTACTGTGTAAGCAATGCGATGAAGTTGTGTAATCGAGATAGAATTTGTCCCTCTCATATAAAGAGAGATATCCAGTGGATCCCTCAATGTGTTAGACTGTTAAAAGGCCTAGTCTAAGTGAATTGATATTGATCAATGTCACTTGGATGTTTTCAGTCTACCTAGAGATCGAGACTAGTACGATCGAACATGTTGGATGACAATTCTATGCCTTATGTTTGATCAAAAGGATATCGTGTGACAAAAGGTTGTTATATACACTATTGATTAGGTTGTATCGATTTGATATTCGTACGACTTAGGTAGTCATAATGTCTTGCTAGAGGCCGCTTATGACTTGTATACCAAAATGTGTTTTGGTTCACTGCCAATGTTGTATGAGCCTATTGGGTCGCACACTAAGAATGGTTTTGCGAGATTTTAAGATGGTTCAGAAAAATGAATTTTATATGATAAAATTCATGACAGAAACGTCCTTGTGGTGTATTACACTTGTACTTCTTTAAGTAGGGGTATATGTGTAATTTACTTAACCGTCTATATACAATGGTTATATAAATAGACACTTTAAGTTAGAACACACGCACGAAAGATTAATGGCTGAAACTTTATTTTCATTTTAGAAACGACTTAGGGTTTTCTGGTACGCTCTGGATCGTTTTGGAGAGAAACAAAAGGTTTGGTATTCTCTTGAAGCTAGCACTTCGAATCTCGGCCGCTGTTCGTGTGTGGACTACTAGTAGAGGGCGTTCGTCGTTCGCAGTGCCTTAGAGATTGATCAACCTTCATAAAGGTATTTTGTGACCGAGGTATGATTAAGTTTTCTTGGTTTAAACATTTTTAATGGAATTAGATTCGGATCCTGTTGGGGTTTTTGTAAAAATTATTTTGTAGTCTCTGCTGCGTATAAACCCCAAAACCCAACAGTGGTATCAGAGCCAGGTTTGATTCCATTAAAAATATTGCATGTTTTCTTCTGATATATACATGATATATGATTGAAAGCATGTTAATAGTTGATGTATATGTGATATAAATAAGTTTTCTGTGAGATTTATTATCATGTTTTGTGTATATGATACATATATTCGTGATTTAATTGAAATCAGTTTCGTACATCCTACTAACCATGTTAGGTTAATCATCTTCGAAATTGTTTATTTATTTCTTTATATCTATTTTGTTATGAAATTTCTATTTGATAAGAGATAGATAACAAATTAGATTAATAGATATTAGCAAAATCGGTTTCGTTATCCCTATTGGATATGAGATAAATATGAAGAATTTTGTTATTGGTGATATGCTAGGATTCAAATATCTTAAGTCCTAATTGGATTAGGATAAGATGATTAGTTAGATGTGGGCCCAGGTAAATTAAAAATGTTTTAATTGACTTAATTTTGGATAAATTAAGGGGTAAATTTAGGATAATAAAATCAGAGAAAAACATGATTTTCTATAGCGAATTTTAATTTTTGGAATTGAAATTCGTCTTCTAAAAAAAACTGCTGACCGGCCAGCGGGACCGCCGTCTAACTAATCCTAGCGCACGAAAATTCTTTTATTAATGAACAGTATAAAAATCTCCTAATTGTTTAGTGATTTAACAAATCAATAAAATATATGACATTTCATTGTTTACAAAAAATCACTAAAACTAAATAAAATCCTCTATTAAATGTTAAGTCTCATGCCATCCATTTTAAACACTTGTCAAGGCCTCGATCACACTAATACAGTTTCAGCCATAGCTGGGTGTATTGTGTTATCTTGATGAGACAAGTTGGATAAGAGTTACCTAAATGTTTAAAATGATCCTACTTAATAAAGCTATCAAAATAGTTTTGAGCTTTAGGCACATGATGAGATAAAAACATGATAAGACATAAGATGTCTCGTATCTCATAAAAGTATCTAAAATCACATAAGATGTAATTGGTAACTGTTACCTACCTAAATAATCTAGTTCTGTGTTTCATGTCATAGCTGTCATAGAATTAGGTGAAATATGGATTTTAGTCCCCTAAATAAATAGTGTGTTTTATGAGGGTTGTTAATTTAGTGAGAGTCTATTCCTCTATGTTAAAATAAACTTTGCATAATCTTTATTGTAGATCAACGGCCTCTGCAAGTAACAATAATCCCCTGTCACTACGATCCAACCTTGAGAAGGATAAGCTATCTGGGACTAACTTTCTTGACTTGTTTAGAAACTTGAGAATTGTTCTTAAGCATGAACGCAAGTTGTATGTCCTGGATGCTTCAATTCCTGAGGACCCACCAGCCAATGCTACAAAAGTTGTGAAGGATGCGCATAATAAGCATGTCAACGATTCTACTGATGTTGCATGTATTATGCTGGCAATTATGGTTCCCGAACTTCAGAATGATATGGAACTAACGGAAGCCTATGACATGGCTATAACGCTGAAGGAAATGTTCCAACAACAAGCTAGGCAAGAAAGGTTCAAGACAGTCAAAAACCTACATTCTTGCAAGATGAATGTGGGTGTGTCAGTTAGTCCTCACGTTCTGAAGATGAACGGCTATGTTGACCGGCTCGATAGATTCAGATTTCCCATAAGCCAAGAGTTGGCTACTGATATGATCCTAAATTCATTACGAAAAAGGTACTCACAATTTGTGATGAACTACAATATGAATAATATGGAGAAACCAATTTCATGGTTGAATTTGATGTTCAAAACTGCTGAACAAAATATCAAGAAACCCTATAGTAATGTGTTGATGGTCCAAAAGGGAAAGGGAATAAAGAAGAAAGGCAAAGGCAAGGCTAAAGTTGTCAAGGCTGCTGCTGCACCCGTCGCAAAGCCTATGGAACAAGTTAAGCCCCAGCCTGTTCCTGCTTCAAAACACCCAAAAGAAAAGGAAGGAAATTTTCATTTATGTCATGCACCTGGACATTGGTTCAGAAATTGTAAACTATATCTAGAAGATTTAAAGAAGAAAAAGGGTAGTGCGACTACTACTACAGGTAGTTATGTTATTGAAATTAATTTATCTACTAGTGATTCCTGGGTATTAGATATTGGACATGTGTCCCACATTTGTATAAATGTGCAGGGACTCACCAGAAGTAGAAAGTTGAAGAAAGGAGAAGTCATCCTCTGCGTAGGGAATGAAGCAAGAGTTCTGACTGTTGGATCATATGACTTAGTCTTACCTAGTGGACTTATTTTAACTTTAAATAATTGTTATTTTGTGTATGCCTTGAGTAGAAACATCATTTCTATTTCATGCTTGGATATGGATGGTTTTGATTTTATTATTGCGAATAATAGATGTTCCATTTCTCGTAAAGGTATATTTTAATGCAAATGTTGATTTTTGTGATGGTCTTTATATTCTAAGCATGAAAAGGTCCACTGATACTCCAGTCTTTAACATAAATACAAAGAGATTCAAATCAAATGATTTGAATCAAACCTATCTTTGCCATTGTCGTCTCGAGCACATAAACGAGAAACGCATAACGAAGCTCCATAAAGATGGACTTCTAGATTCATTTGATTTAGAAACATATGAAAAGTGTGTATCTTGTTTACTAGGCAAGATGACTAAAAGTCCCTTTACTGGACACAGTGAAAGGGCAAGTGATTTATTGGGTCTAATACATACCGATGTATGAGGTCCTATAAACACAATGGCTATAGGAGGTTATCAGTATTTTATTACATTTACTGATGATTTCAGCAGATATGGTTATGTATATCTAATGAAACATAAAGCTGAGTCATTTGAGATGTTTCAAACGTTTCAAAATGAAGTGCAGAATCAACTTGGTAAAAATATCAAAACACTTCGGTCAGATCGAGGTGGTGAATATTTGAGCGAAGAATTTCATGATCATCTTAGAAATTGTGGGGTTGTCTCCCAATTGACTCCACCAGCAACTCCACAGTGGAATGGAGTTTCTAAAAGGAGAAATCGAACCTTATTAGATATGGCTCGATCTATGATGAGTCATGCAGATCTTCCATTATCATTTTGGGGTTATGCATTACAAACTGCAGCTTTCACTCTAAATCGAGTTCCTTATAAAGCAATTGATAAAACACCATATGAGATATGGTACGGGAAGAGACCTAGATTGTATTTCCACAAGATTCTGGGTTGTGAGGCTTACGTAAAACGACAAGTCTCAAAAAACTAGCACCTAAATCTGACAAGTGTTTATTTGTGGGGTATCCTAAGGAAACAAAAGGATATTACTTTTATAATCCCGCAGAGAACAAAGTGTTTGTTGCTCGGTATGGTGCCTTTATGGAAAAATAGTTTATTTCAAAAGACACTAGTGGGAGAGAAATAAATCTTGAAGAAGTTCAAGAATCACAGATAAACCCTGAACCGCTCCTGGAAGTTCAACAACGTTCTAAACCAGTTGAACCTCCACAACTTACACAAGGCCCACGCAAATCTGGTAGGGTAAGACATGAGCCAGAGAGATTCAATTTCTCATTATTGATAGTCGTGATGTGTTGCTTATGGATCAAAATGAGCCCACCACTTATCAGGAGGCTATGTCTGGACCAGACTCAAATAAATGGCTAAGTGCCATGAATTATGAGATGCAATCCATGTATGATAACCAAGTTTGGAACTTGGTTGATTTACCTGAATGTGGTAAGACCATTGGAAATAAATAGGTTTTCAAGAAGAAAACTGACATGGCTGGCAAAGTGCATACTTTTAAAGCAAGACTTGTAGCAAAAGATTTCAAGTAGACTCAAGGTTTGATTATGATGAAACTTTTTCGCCAGTAGCCGTGCTTAAATCCATAAGAATTTTAATTGTCATTGTTGCATATTATGACTATGAGATATGGCAAATGGATGTAAAAACAACATTTCTTAATGGAAAACTGCTTAAGGACGTGTATATGATACAACCTAAAGGTTTTGTACATCCTGAGAATTCTAGGAAGGTATGCGAGCTTCAAAGATCCATTTATGGATTAAAGCAAGCTTCTCGAAGTTGGAATCTTCGTTTTCACGAGGCAATCAAGGATTTTGGTTTTATTAAGAACGAAGATGAGCCTCGTGTATACAAGAAGGTCAGTGGGAGTGTAGTTATTTTTCTGGTATTGTATGTTGATGATATATTACTCATTGGAAATGACATCCCAACATTGCGGAATGTCAAGTCTTGGTTAAGGAAGTGTTTCTCAATGAAAGACTTAGGAGATGCAGCCTATATCCTAGGGATAAGGATCTATAGGGATAGATCTAAGAGGCTAATCGGTCTAAGTCAGAGTGCTTACATAGACAAGGTGTTGAATAGGATCAATTTGCAAGACTCTAAAAGAGGATTGTTGCCAATGTCTCATGGCATAAGTCTCGGCAAGATTCAATGTTCTAAGACAAATGATGAGCGAGACCGTATGAATAAAATTCCATATGCATCAGCTATTGGATCTATCATGCATGTCATGCTATGCACTCGACCTGATGTATCATATGCTTTGAACACTACAAGCAGATATCAGTCAGATCCTGGTGAGAGTCACTAGATAGCGGTAAAGAACATCCTTAAATACATAAGAAGGACTGAGGAAGTGCTCTTTGTCTATGGAGGTTTTGAGAATGATCTAGTTGTAAATGGTTACACGGATGCAAGTTTTCAAACTGATATAGATGATTTTAGATCACAGTTTGGATATGTGTTTACTTTGAATGGGGGCGCAGTAAGCTGGAAAAGTTTGAAAAAGGAGACTGTGGCAGATTCTACAACAGAAGCTAAGTATATTGCAGTGTCCGATGCAGCAAAGGAGGCAGTTTGGATCAAAAAGTTCATTTTTGAACTAGGTGTGGCTCCAAGTATTGCTAACCCTGTTTGTTTGTATTGTGACAATAACTGGGCAATAGCACAGGCCAAAGAACCTAGATCACACCACAGATCCAAACATATACTCAGGTGTTTTCATCTCATCAGAGAAATTATTGAGAGGGGAGACGTGAAGATTTGTAGAGTACCTACTGAAGACAACGTTGCGGATCCATTGACAAAAGCTCTTCCACAAGCAAAACATGATGGTCATGTTAGATCATTAGGCATTATATGCATGTATGATTGGCCCTAATGCAAGTGGGAGATGTTGGGGCATGTGCCGTAGGTAAATCCATTAACTGTCTTTATGAATACTTTTAGTTAATAAAATAGAGGATTTCATTTGATGTTTATTATAATTAATTTACATGTTTACATTATAATAAGATCCATGAGTATTTGCAGAAATATCCTAAATGTCCCTAGTCGATCATTATATTGGGAACTATAATGAATTAAAATTAGTGTAAGTCTTGATTGATGATCATATGATGATTATATGTATAAGGATACGAATCAAGATCACGAGTACTTGTTAGGGAACAAAGTACTGGACCGGCCCGCTATGAGAACATCACATGGATTAAGTCGTAGTTGTTTCTCATGATAGGTATATTTTTCAGTCCTCTGACTTGAGATTATCAGAGACTTCAACATTAGAAACATAGTGATTTGACACTATCAAACGTTGTCTTTAACCAGACGATTATAAAGGTTGTGATTGGTTACTGTGTGAGCAATGTGATGAAGTTGTCTAATCAAGATAGAATTTGTCCCTCACATATAAAGAGAGATATCCAGTGGATCCCTCGATGTGTTAGACTGTTAAAGGCCTAGTCTAAGTGAATTGATATTGATCAATGTCACTAGGATGTTTTCAGTCTACCTAGAGATCGAGACTAATACGATTGAACATGTTGGATGACAATTTCATGCCTTATATTTGATCAAAAGGATATCCTGTGACAAAAGGATGTTATATATACTATTCATTAGGTTGTATCGATTTGATATTCGTAGGACTTGGGTAGTCATAATGTCTTGCTAGAGGCCGCTTATGACTTGTATACCAAAATGTGTTTTGGTTCACTATCAACGTTGTATGAGCCTATTGGGTCGCAGACTAAGAATGGTTTTGTGAGATTTTAAGATGGTTTAGAAAAATAAATTTTATATGATAAAATTCATGACAGAAACGTCCTTGTGGTGTATTACACTTATACTTATTTAAGTAGGGATATATGTGTAATTTACTTAACCGTCTATATACAAGGGTTGTATAAATAGACACTTTAAGTTAGAACACACGCACGAAAGATTAATGGCCGAAACTTTATATTCGTTTTAGAAACAACTTAGGATTTTCTAGTACGTTCTGGATCGTTTTGGAGAGAAACAAAAGGTTTGGTATTCTCTTGAAGTTAGCACTTCGAATCTCGGCCGCTGTTTGTGTGTGGACTGCTGGTAGAGGGCGTTCGTCGTTGGCAGCGCCTTAAAGATCGATCAACTTTCAGAAAGGTATTTTGCGACCGAGGTATGATTAAGTTTTCTTGGTTTAAACGTTTTTAATGGAATTAGATTCGGATCCTATTGGGGTTTTTGTAAAAATTGTTTTGTAGTCTCCGCTGCGTATAAACCTTAAAACCCAACAACTCTAAAGATAAATACCATAAGAAATAGTAATAATATAAAGTCGTGCTCACATTTAATGCATACATGCCTTATGTGCCCTCTCGTTAGTCTTAAATCCATAGTAGGTTTGTTTAAATCCATCACCAATGTATGCACCAAAATCAACTAACATTAGAAGTTGGCTACTGCTCATGTATTTAGGAACTGGTCACAAAGATTTTTATAAGAATGTAGTCTCAGCTTCTTACTCATGAAAATGTAATCACAACATCTTACCCATTAGAAGGTAGTCTAATTCCTTACCTAGGAGTAGGTAATCTTTGTGACCACCTACGTGTTGATTATTTAAGTAGTACGACTCTTAATGTTAAATGTTACACTCGTTGCGCCTAAAACATCTCAAGTTTGGTACAATACACATACGTCCCCCATGTAAGTAGAATCAAGTCAATAACATGATGCAACCTATTTTCTAGTATTTAATTAAAAACATATGTCCTAATATAACTAATATCGAGCAATATTTGATAATTGAGCAAGCTCCCCACTTACCTCGACTCGCCGCGATATCCACTTCCAATTCCTACACGTTCGGAGCTCAATGTGAACTACCTTGCAAATCAAGAAAATTCAAGAAACATCACATAAATATACAAGTCACATTTTTAGTTAAATTTCTCATTTTGAAATTCCCTTTGGGGTCTAGTAGTGTAGGTATCGCGGGTCCTCTGTTGCCCAGTTGAAGGGTGGGACCCGCTCAATCTTTCCCTCGAGGCAAGAGAATGTGCCCCATTTTGAGGATAGGGCCGATTTTACCATTTGGGTGTTCGGGGGCCATTTTGGCCTCAAATTTTGGGTACGGGGGTCAAAGTTTGGTCCCTAATTTTGGGTCCAAGGTACAGGGGATAGTTTGGTCCAAGGGAGGGGGAGGAGCACATTGTGATGACCCATTTTTTAATCTAGGGCACCGCTTAGCCTAATCCCATCATTAAGCCCTAATCTCATTCAACAACGTATTAGTCAGCCTTTAGTCATATTCTCCTTAATCCACATGTTCAAGATAGACAACACAACTTCTAATATTATAAAATTTTCATAGAAAATTAAGACTTTCAAACAATTATTAGATTAGAGAAAGTTTTAATGCTTAAGCGGAAGCAATTAATTACAAATCCTAAGTGTGGAAAACTAGGAAAATACGATTACATGTATATATGTCAAAATGGTGACAATTAGTGTCATAGACATATGTCAGGTCGAGAAACTAACGCTCAACCTAAACAAATATTCAACCTGAATGTATCCGAAAGACATAAAGTATGTAATACAACAAAACAACAAAAACCTACAACGTTGGTAGTGAGCGCATGCCACCAGCTCAAAGATAGTCGCCAATTTTCTCCTTGTCGGGCCTACTACTTATCGGATCTACACCCACCATCATAAAAAGGACGATGAGTATAAATAGAATGTAACATTTGGAGATTTTCACCACATTTCCAAAGTATACAAAAAGTATTTAAAAGCATATGGATAGCAAAACATTGCCGAAACTAAAATTTGTCAATGATTACCGAAGCTAAACAAATGAAACTGATACTAGGTGAAGTAGTAATGATCAAGGTCCGATCAGCCGTGATCTATGTAATTTAAGCCTTAAAGCCACTTAAAAAGGACGTGTGTGTTATTGCACATTCTCATATCCGGTTGACTTCAACCTCGTGTGCCTTTTGCCAACAACCCCAATGATTGTAACCTCGTTTGTCGCGATTTAATAGTGGCGAGTGCCGACATCCCCAGGGACTCTAACTCTGTATGTCGCGCTATAATAGTGGCGAGTGCTGAAATCCCTAGAAACTCTAACCTTGTGTATCACTCATCTCAATATAGTGCAATGGACCCCTAGATACTAGGACTACTTTACATTCACAAAGAAACCTTATTAAGAGCTAGATAGTAAAGTCATTGCTTTCAAAAGCACTATAGGTAGAATACAAGTCCATATTTAATGCATCAATACAACTATCCTATTAGCATGCTATTCGACTCATAAATCAATTCGAAATCAACCAACAAATACAATGGATAAGAGTAGAGGCATTGAGTCATTTTAAGAAATGATATCATGATTAAACAACTCGCTGGGTGAGTAAAATCAACCAAAATTCATGATACTCGATTACAAAGCATATATATAGTCAAAATAGACTATTAAACAAAAATATGTAATGGAAATGAAATGTGTAAAAGAACCTCAACAAATTTACTTACAATCACATAAATTTCTAGCTAATTCGGCTTCCCAACACCTCAAAATGTGTACCCAAACCCTTGAGACTCATCTATGGGTTCCTGATATCATTACACATATTTTAGAGTGTGTTTAGACCTTTAATTATGATGTTAGGCTTGTTTAAAGTATTTAAGTTTAAGTTAGGAAATGCAGAATTTATGTTGTTAAAAGCACGTAGCGCTGGGTATTGTATCTAGCGCACTATAGACCCTTTCAGCATGCTACTCACACTTATTAGCTTGCTAGCAAGCACGCCTAGCGCGTTATGTGTAGGAAAACTCAGAATTCTGCACTTTGAATTCCGAGTTTTCTTCTACACATGGCCATCACTAAAGCCTTTAGACCTCTATTACCCTTCACCAGAAACCTAATACATCTACCATAACTAGTACAACAGTTTATATTTCATAATTATAATCAAATTCATCAATTTATGATAAGCTAATGATGTAACTCGACTTACCAAATTGTACACCACCTCTGGCTTGATCAAACACCTTCAAATTCATAAAGTTTCCTTCACAAACCACTGATGTTCTATGATCTTCTTCCTCAGCTTTACTTCTCTCTTAAGTTAAGTAAATGAGAATGATTTGCATGCTTTCTCATCCAATCTTTTATATATATTATAAGATTAATTAATAGCCATTCATCTTCAATGTATACACGCATATCGAGACTAATCTAATGGTTCACATCTTATTCTATATTCCAGTAACTCACCATTGATGACACCAATTCACAACTCAATTAATCATATGTGTGTTCACATGTATATCGAGAATCATCAATGACTAATGTTTAATCTTTTCTAACTTAGGCTTATTAATGTAAATCGAACTACAACCACGTCAAATCAACTATATAAGCCACATTAACTTAAGTTAAGCTTACCACATTACTCTCTACCCCAGTCCCACGTCGGCGCACATCTCGAGGCACGTCTTAGCTTGCATCTCGATATCTATATACAAGTAGAGATAACTTAGTAATCTACATAAGTACATTACACTAGGAATACATCACATCAAATCTAACATATACCACAACCACATATCTCGGTTAGTGCATGTATCTCGATGCGGGTCATATGTCATAGGTCAGTGATTCTAATTAAGATAATAACTAGGATTAGAAATTTGGGCCGTGACACACATGATCCCCTTTGAGACTCTGTTTGGAGGCACACTAGCCAAAAAGCCACCCCCATCTATTGGGTTTTCAGGGACCTCAAAGTGGATTCCCTCCACCTGTTGGCAGCAGCAGCTCACCGCCCCTCACCAGCGATGGCATACCATCATCCTTTTTGATTGTGTTGCGTCGACGTCATTTCCTTCTTTTTGATAGAGTTTGCAAGGAAGAAGAGACCGAAGTGCTCACCTAGGCTTGTGCCTTCCTCTTGATTTCGTGAGTCTCTCATCCTCTTAGACCACCATTAGAGCTCCCTTAGTGTCCTCACTAATCTCCCCCTCTTGTTTGTATTGGAAATTGAAGTATGAGGCTCACTAACTTATAATTTGTTTATATAGGTAAGGCTTTGGGGTAAGGTTTCCATGTAATCTCTCAATTTAGCAAAATACCCCCAAGCAAGTTTAAGCCCACTAAGTACTCTAATTAAGTTAGTCTCCATAACTTAGAGTTTAAATTCCTTATTATGTAATAGTCATAAGCTTGTAATTCATCACTTTAACTTTTGTATTTTCACCAATTTAATGTAAATACATATAATACAAGTAATTTACCATGCCAACCACATATAAAATTGTGAAATTACCAAATTACACCTAACGTTGGTATTTTGAATTTTTGGGTCATTACAATTACCCCTTATTATTTTACAAGAGATATATCCACCCTAAGTGAAATATACCTAAAGATTTTTTAAGATTCATATATATACCTAAAACCTTGAAAAGACCTCGACAATGATAAATAATTGAGAAGTCTTAGCTGTCATATTAAGGTAAAATAAAACATACAAATAATATTGCTATTAGTTGACACCTCATAGAACCTGTGCTTCTAAAAAATTTCATGTTTATACTCGCCCGCAACACTTCTTTGCAAGCCCGTGGCTATGGATCTGCGCTAGTACTAGTATTGATTGTCTCCAACGCAACCACCTTCAACTCACATATGTAGAGTTTTAACACAAAAAGTCTCGATACTACGTGGGGGAGATCCATGTTTCAACACTTCTTTATAAGTCAAATTTAATCGATGCGGGATTAAGTCTTTTGGTTCACACATATCCAAGGTTTCAATATTTATTTTTATATACAAAATATAAATGGTCGCACTATGTGCACCCCAGTCATCACTCAAGGCACACCATTTATTTCTAATTGTATGTGTAATGACTAATATGCCCTCTTAGACAACCCAACAACAAAAACCATATTTTTAGCACCCCACCCATTTTTGCTTGGAGATGAACGAACTCCAACTGATTTCGTTATATTCATCGGTGATCAAACACCACTTTCTTTGATCAAAGAGGGCATACAAGGTTTGTATCAACCTATTTTTTTGGTTTTTAGTGTTTATGGCATGAGTTTTTAGTGTGAGTTGGTGGGTTGACAATGGTGGTTTGATTCATTTTTTATCTTTTCTTACCGAGATCAAGGAATCCCCGAACTCATTTTGGTATGTGAGAGTGGTATGTGGCAAGCACAACCAAGACACTACGAAATACTTAGAATGTCACCTATTCGCAGGAAAATTAACTCTCGATGAGGCTGCTATTTTGGATCAGATGAGTAGGGGTAATGTTAAGCCATGATAGATCTTGAATACTTTGAGGCAAAGAGATGTGAACAATGCTTCAACATTGTGGACAACATATAATGCACGACAAATGAATTGGATTAAAGAAGCTGATGAAAGAAGTCAAATGCAATAACTTTTACACTTATTGGAGAACCATATGTATTTGTCGGGGCATAGGAAGGTCTCTGAAATGAATGTAGTGACAGACTTATTTTGTGCATATTCAGACTCCATCACCTTGTTGATGTGTTTCTCGTTCGTTATTCTCATGGATTGCACATATAAGACTAATAGGTATCGGATGCCTTTGTTGGAGATTGTTGGGGCAACTTCGATAGACATTACATTCACGGTTAGGTTTTGTTTCATATCATCCAATATTAAGGCCAACTACACTTGGTTATTAGAGATTTTAAGAGGTTTATTGGACGGGTAACCTGCATTTAACTCTTTTATCACTGATAGAGAATTAGGCCTTAATGTTTCTCCATAATCTTCTCACCTTCTCTGAACGCGACACATCGAAAAAATGGTGTTGACCGACACTAAAAAATGTTTGGACAAAATGAAGGCTTCAAACTCTTTAACAATAGGTGGACGGTTTTGATGTTTGCTAAAACCGAAGCATCATTCGTGCTTAGGTGGTGTACCGTGTGTGATGAGTACATAGATGTTAAAGGTTTGCTAACTTATTTAGAGAATACTTGGTTACTAGATTACAAGGAAATATTTATATGTGCATGGACCGAATCAATCTTTTATCTTAGAGAAACCAAGACGTAGAGGGCTGAGTCTGCTCATTCCATTCTCAAACAATATATCGGCACTTGTACTACAAACTTTGAGTCTCTTTAAGGTGTAATTCATGAAATGCTTGACATATAACATAACAAGATCAAAGCGTCATTTAAGGTTAGTTTGAATGTTGTCCAACATTGATATATGGATGGCTTGTATCGTCGTTTACAAGGTTATGTCTCTCAGAAAGCACTTAAGTTGATTCGCGATGAGGTTGCACATGTAAAGGAGGTAGGGATAGACCCAATCTTACGTAGTTGTGCGCTACATATCAATCATGGTCTTCCATGTGCATATGTTGCTCGGATCACCTATATCACTTGAAGACATTCATGTGTTCTGCCAGAAGTTGAGTATTATACTCGAGAAATCAGTTAATCAGACTAGTTATAACTTCAACGACAAGATTCGAAGAGTTATGGCTAAGTCGAATCATGCGTTGATGAGGATCCGTGTCTTAAGGTTATTCAACAAGTAAGAGAGATTAGTTGTCATTCATTGACAACAGGGGTTCCACCAAAGGCAAAGGTTAGGACAAGGGAGAGACCGACACTCGATAGTGTCGGTAGTCGTATTATAGGGACAAGAAATGGGAAAAAAAGGAAAAAAGAAAAGAAAGAGTCACAAAAGAGGAAAACTGAGGAAGATGACATATCTACAACGAGATATCTTAGTGGCTTTTAGTTTATACTCATGAGTGAGGAGGCGGTCAATGCGTGAAGGAAGGGAAAGGAAGTTCGACATAAAGTACATCAAACACATGGGGCATATATATGAACATCTGAGATTAGATTCGTTCATACTTTTCGGTCGGATTGGGTTTCACATATTGAATGTACTATTAATATGGATAGCGATGTCATTGTGGTTTCCGTTGTGTTGCCGCCGGTCTTAGATTCTCGGATGTAGACGGTTGGAGGAGGGTTCGAGAATGTATGGTTAAGGAATTGGAAGATCACAATGAGTTTTTGAAGGATTTGCTTGAAGGTTATTTCATAACGATTAGACAAGCCGTGGAATTTCGTGAAGGTATAGACGACAAATGGATTACCCTTTCGGATATGGGACTTATAATTGCAACGACATTTAATGTTGTGTTAGTGAATGTGTAAAATGGTAGTTGCATGTCATTTCTTCCTCTAAGTAGTGTCGCTCAGCCTACAAATGAGTGGGTAGTCATTGGCATTACAAATGTCAACAACACTCATTGGGTTATGGTAAGTTTCTAATAGTTTGTTCCAAATGGGGGTTACTCATTCTATATTCTTTTTTCATTTGCAATGTCGTGGGTTACTCATTCATTATTAACAATATTCCTTGTTGTACTTCGAATTGATAGATGTACAATAATGAAACCCTGAATAACTTGTAAATACACTATCTCGGCGAAGTGGGATCAAGATCAAGTGATAAGTCCCAGCTACTAGGAAACACGACTTACTTAAATGTCTCGATCATGCCTAACCATAAGTAAATAGTAACTTTGACATGTCGACACCCTTTATCTGAGAATATTATGTGGTGTGTTAATCATACATATGGGGTGCCTAGATCATGTCGGTATCCCACACCCGTTACAAGGGGCCATATTACACGATTGAGACAATTAACAAATGCACTATATGGTAAACAAGGTGACGAGTGACTGAAAGTGTGTATAACTTTCGATCATGCCCTACCAGAATCTGAGCAAAATGTTCGATTGTGCATCTTCGAGATTATATATTTATATAATAGTTTCAGCCAATTCGATATTACATAACCAAGACAATTTCCATGAAACGCGATACTGCATGACCGAGAGTCACGGTTGGGTCTCAGACATGCTTGACCGAGGCTCTATCTAGCCAATAATTTTACACATCTTTCTGTTAAAACTTCAACAATTTCAAAGAACAAAAAACATCCATACCACAATTCCAGGTTTCAACAAATCTAACACATTGAAACGACAACAACTTCTATTACTGGGCAATTCCAACACCATGAAACAACAACAAAATCCACTCTAAAATTCCAACACCATGAAATAACAACTTCCACTCCAAATTTCAACACATTGAACCGACAATCAAACAAATCAATTAATTTAATTAATCCTAATACAAATCGTTTAAAGAGCCATCTCAAACACATTGAATTAAACATGAACTATCCCAAACACATTCAAGTTTACTACACCATTCAAACAAATTTTGTATTTTTCATATCTTTGTCTCGAATGTATGTGCACTATAACTTAGGTGGCTGAGAAGAACTTGGGGTGGCAATACTGTCAAGCTGGGAATCCCAAGTAGCTGCGGTCGGTACCGTAGTGGTGGTACTAGTGCCAATACCCTTACCCATCAAAAAGTCTAGGATATCATTTGCCATGTTCTTCGTAGCCTCCATCTTGGCCATTCCCATCGACAAGTGTAGCCAAGCCAACGCGGTGTCCAATGCTCGCTGATTACGTTGTTTAAAACCAAACCCAAACTGTCAATAAATACATAAAGACTACGACAACTGCAACAAGTTCAACTTAAATGCTAGCATACTACCTCCAACAACTCATTGTCCGCAACAATATCATCATCTCCTCACGACTAGCTAGGTTCTCAATAATAGGATGCGAAACTTGCAGGAACCATGACAGATATTTTGGTGTAGCCATGAAGTCGAGCCTCACCTTCTCGCCTCGATCTTTAAGAGCGAGTGAATGGGTACGCCACCTTTCCTAATTCTTAGGTACAAACCCATACTTAATCGAGTATTTCAATGCAGTGCGACATCAGTTTGCTTCGAGAAGGTGGTATCCTTTGAACATGAAACAAATGGAACAAATTAAACACATACCTCACTCGATCATAACCTATCAAGGGTCTTACAAATGGAACATAGCTTGTCCAAATTTGTTACCGTTTAATGCTTCTGTATCCACCTCGGGACCCATGGTTGTAGGTGGTCCATGTATTTCGCTTTGGACGATGCGAGCTGGATAAGGAAGTGTTCGTATACCCATCCCTAAATAAGAATGAACAAACGTAAATAGAGTTAATTAAGTAGTGGAAATACAATTACAAAACCAAATCAAAACATAATAAAGTCACAAAGAGCACAAAATATGTACCTCAAGAAAAACTAGGTGTTTTGCAATCTATGAAACATGTACCCTACTAGCTGACTTGAGGTGACAGTAGAGGCAAGCTAGGCCGACAACACCCCATGCATAAGTCACGACCTCATCCAAGTTCTCTAGAACTTTCGGTAATGCAATTGAAACTCATAACCCACTTTTATCAGCTAATAGAGTGCACGCAAGCAAATACAATAAGTACGCTCGTGTAGTCACTCCACTCTAGGGTGTGTACAAGAACTGGAAGTACTTGTGGACTTGGGTGGGCAAAAATGACTCTTCAGCCAAGCTAATCATACTATCAGACCCCTCGTGTAGTTAACCTCTTCCTCTGCGTCATCAATACTAACCCCAAGCAAGTTGGAAACAATTTTGATCGCCTTCATGCCAGCCTCCTCTTTGTATCGGCCGAAATTCTTGACCGCCACCACCTTGCCAACAACAGGGATGTTCAAAAGAATGTTACGTCCTCAAGCGTGATGGAGATTTTTTAAAAAGGTAGGTGAAATGTATTAGTCTTTGGTTGTCACCACTCTATGAGTGGAGTCAAGCTCGACCTCCGAATGAATCTTGGTAGTGCATGGGTGTCGAGTTGGCAAGATTGCAAATCCTACTCAGCTATTTGGGCTTCATGGTTTGTGCACTTAAGCAACGAATGACAATGCAACAAAAAACAAGTCATTAGTAAATACATTATTGTATATGAATAGCGAGAATTGATTACAAAATCAAATGAAAGTAAACATTGAGAACATACATCACCATCTCAAATTGATGTCGCAACATGATCCTTATAGCTCTTCAGTAGAGACCCGTCAATGGGACCATCGGAATGGAGCAGATAGGTCATGCTAGGGCTCCACAGCATTCCGACCGCCACCACCACTCCGACCAGTACTACCACTAGTTTCCTTTTAGGATGTCGTGGTTTCTGCCTCGCTACTACTTTTACTCCCCACAGGGACATGAGATGCCTTGTCCTCCACATCATCCCTCGAAGATGAGCGTGCACGTACACTCGAGAATCTGAGTAGCCTGTTGCTTCTCCAATTGGTAAGATGCAGTTTATGCCCTCCTTTTGCCACAATTAGCAGGGGTAGAAAGACTAACAGGTGTCGTGGCCGCTTTAGACCGATGTTGTGCTCATGAATCTTAAGCGCATTTAATTGATATTCAAATAAAAAAACTTATAAAAACCAATAAAAAATAATGTTTAAGTCAAGCAGGTCTGAGAAGAAAGAAAATGTCTCGGTGAGAAAGCACCGAGACGTATGCCAAAATCTCGGTGTTAACCTAACGAGACGCAATTCATTGTCTCGACTTGTACTCTCAGAGATCAGACCAATATACATTAAATTAATAAGTTTAGGTAGTATTTGCATTAAGACCACATCAAGTGGTCTCGGTGTCAACAAACCGATACCTAACGAAAAGTTTCACGTTTCTAATTCATCCGTGACATCCTCTTTAGTCTCAGCAATACATTACTAAAACTATTTAGGCCCTGTGTGCCCGACAAATGCGGGTTTCCAATAAAACCCATTTATTTCTAAATTCTCATAGTAGACAACAACGAAAACAATTCAAATGAACGTAATAATCAATTAAAACGCATACAAACCTCAGTTTGCCTCTCGGTTACACACAATCCCCAATTCTGAACTCGCCCCACAAACCCTAGAACGCCAAGCACTTCCACTGCCCAATTAAATAGCCACACAACTCGCCAAATGCAAAAGCAAACAATCTGAAGGAGAGAACTTCGAAAATGCGAAACTTGGGAGTCGAAGTCACAATGAAACAATAGGAAACTATAGGGTTTTCGAAACTTTTGATGGTAATACGGGGTGTTCAATGGTTGGCTACAGGGGTATTTTTGTCAAATTTGGGAGTGCCATGACAAATTTGCTAGGTGACTTTGTAACTGAGTTGCCATAAGTAATGACTGGGTGGGCATTGCGCGACCCAAAATAAAAGGTTTAAAAATAATATAAGTTTTATTTTTTTTATTTTTTTTTTGTCTCTCTCTCTCTCTCTCTCTCTCTCTCTGAATGTGCTGGAAGGAGCTTTGGGGATCTCACGTTTTCCTTCGCACAAGAAAACCAAAAACCAAAACCAATAAAAAAAATCCCCAAAATCATTCATCGATCAATCAAACCCTAAGTCTATCTTCCCTCTTCAAATCTCTCTCCTTTACCAGTCAATCAATCCATCTCTCTCGGTAGAAACTCGCGATCCACTCACTCTTCATCGTTCGTTCGTTCGTTCGTCTGCTTGATTCGTCCATGGTGGAACCGATTGGGTCTTCAGGGATGAGACTTGATGGATGAACGATGCCGGAACTGCGTAGCGGAGCGCGCAGGGGCCGGGCAGCACCACAGCAACAACAACACCAACAACCAGCAGCAGAGGCGGCGGCAGCGGCGGCAAATCCGATCGGAGACAACGAGGGAGTGATCGCGACGAGGACGAGGAGGAGACGGACTGTGAAGAACAATAATCAGAACAAGCAGCCACAGCAGCAGCAGCAGCCGATCTATGAGAATATAGTGAGGGGTTTGGTTCCGGAGGCCAAGGCGGAGGAGGAGGAAGACAGGGGGTTGATTGGTGTCGTCGCCGCGGCGGCAGCGGCTGTTGGTGGTGAAGAGGAGGGGGTTGGCGAGAAGAAGATGGAGGATTACGACAGCGCGGGGAAGAGCGCCGATAAGGCGCCCGCGGCGGAGGATGAAGGAAGCACTGCGCCGCTTCCTGAAAAGGTTCGCTCTTTTGTGTTTGTTGTTATGGTCTGTGAATCGTTTGAATGGAAAAGATTGGATTTTTATCATATTTTGTTACATTTGTATGCTTTTGGGGTGAAAAAGGTTGGATTTTTTTTTTATCGTACTTTTGATACCTTTGTATGTTTTTTGGGAGAAAAGAATGGATTTTTAACAGTTTTTGTAACATTTGTGTGTTGTTTTGGTTGTGAAATGATGAAGATGAAGAACTCTCCGTGAAAGGTTGAATCTTTGATTTAGGTTGAGAGGGTAGGTTATGATTTTGGACTTTTTCTTAAGAGTATATGTAGCAAAAGTTGAGTCTTTTCCTTTGTTTATTTGTTACAGGTGCAAGTTGGTGGTTCCCCATTGTATAAGATTGAAAGAAAACTAGGAAAAGGAGGCTTTGGACAAGTGTATGTTGGTCGGCGGGTGTCGGGCATTAGTGGCGGTGATAGAACTACTGGACCTGGCGCAATTGAGGTAGGGTGTATGTGTTTCATTTGCCCTACATTAGCAAATTTATTCCTGCATTTCGACGTGGAGTCTTAAATGGATAAGTAGGCGAAACAGAGGAGTTGATTAAGTTTCTTGTGGGATGTAGGTGGCGTTAAAATTCGAGCACAGAACTAGCAAAGGATGTAACTATGGACCTCCTTATGAGTGGCAAGTCTACAAGTGAGTGTCTTTTTTACTGCTTTGATATGTTCTGGTTCATAGCGTGAAATTACACTTGTTCACTTTCCGCAGGAATGAAAGACCGCTCACTATTTTTTTCCTTTGTTGTTATTTTCCAGCACCCTTGGTGGCAGCCATGGTGTTCCAAGAGTCCACTATAAAGGTCGGCAAGGGGACTATTACGTGATGGTATGTCTTAGTTTTCTCTTTTTTGGGGTTAAGATAGTTTCTTCTCCATTCATAAAGCTTCATAGCAAAAGATTCTTCTGTATTGACTCTTGCTCCATTTTTTGTGGAGACATCCTTTTGATTTGTAATGATACAATTTTTGCTCAACTTTTTTTGTCTGCAGGTAATGGATATGTTAGGGCCAAGTCTCTGGGATGTTTGGAATAACAACTCTCATACGTGAGTTCCCATTACTTGTTGGTTCATGAGTTTGTTATGCTGCACTTGGTAGGGAATTGAAAAAGGATTTTCCTTGTCCTTGGTCCTTAAAAAACACAGCCCCAAAGTTTTGGAACTTGGAAAATAATGATAAGTTCTTTCACGAGTTCTCCGAATCCAATAGGAGGTCTCCCTAATTTCACCTTTTTGAATAAATATAAAAAATTATTTAGTTTTTGACGCGTATCATTGGATTTTGAACCCCGCGCAATCTTAGTTACCTCACACGCACTGTATATCTTTTTTGTTTGTATAAGAATTATTTCTTGATCAGTTCTTCTGTTCATTTTTTTTTTTCAATCCTAGGATGTCCACGGAAATGGTGGCGTGTATTGCCATAGAAGCAATCTCTATACTGGAGAAGATGCATTCGAGAGGGTTAGTAGATCATTTCCTGCTCTTACTGTTTGAGAATTTAGTTTCTGCAGTTGGGTTTTTTTTTTTCTTTTCCGCACACATATTCATTTTGATTCCACCAATGTTCAGGTATGTTCACGGGGATGTGAAGCCAGAGAACTTCTTGCTTGGTCCTCCAGGTACACCTGACGGGAAGAAGCTATTCCTGGTGGATCTCGGATTAGGTAAATGTTGTCATTTTCTTGATACGGTATTTATGAGCCTGAAGAGGCATGAATTTTGAAATATTTATCTTATGCTACATTATTTTTGTTAGCCACAAAATGGAGAGACACTTCAACTGGTCAGCATGTGGAGTACGACCAACGACCCGATGTTTTCAGGTTCAGATTGCTTGGTAGTCCAAACTCAGTTTCTTAGTCACAGGAACTCTTCTTGCTTCTTGGCTAATTTGAACGTCTCTTGTGCAGAGGAACTGTTCGATATGCCAGTGTCCATGCCCATCTCGGCAGGACTGGTAGCAGGAGAGATGATTTGGAATCACTAGCTTACACGCTCATATTTCTTCTACGCGGTCGTTTGCCCTGGCAAGGGTACCAGGTTAGCCTTTTCAACTTTGTTACACATGTATGATACTGCCTTAGTTTGTGTTGTCTCATTGTTCTCTTTTTCTTCCAGGGTGAGAATAAAGGATTCCTCGTCTGCAAGAAGAAGATGGCAACATCTCCTGAGACTCTCTGTTGCTTCTGCCCTCTACCTTTCAGACTGTTTGTTGAGTATGTTGTGAATTTGAAATTCGACGACGAGCCTAATTATGCAAAGTATATATCCCTATTTGATGGTATAATTGGTCCCAATCCGGATATTAGACCAATTAATACAGATGGTGCACAAAAGGTACTCTATTCATGTTCTTTGTGCTTACATTGTCCTTTGTAGAATATTATTATGGCCATTTCTTGAATCAACATGCTGACTAATCATTATTTGCATGTTACAGCTTATATACCAGGTTGGTCATAAGCGAGGTCGGTTAATGATGGAGGATGAGGAGGATGAACAGCCAAAGAAGAAGGTTCGGATGGGGATGCCCGCAACACAATGGATTAGTGTATACAATGCTAGGCGGCCTATGAAGCAGAGGTATGTATGCAGAAATTGACTACTTTTCTCCACTTCTCCATTAGACTCGGTGCGCATTATAAGAAAGGAAAACCTTCTTATTTGGCTCTTCTATTTTAGGTATCACTACAATGTGGCAGATGGGAGGCTTGGGCAGCATATCGAAAAAGGAAATGAAGATAGCCTATATATAAGCAGTGTCGCATCTTGTTCAAACCTGTGGGCTCTAATTATGGATGCTGGCACTGGTTTCACAGCTCAAGTTTATGAACTGTCACCCTATTTTCTCCACAAGGTGTGTCTTAAAACTTTCAAAATCTGAAGTTTTTATCATTTGTCATTTGCTATTTTTTCATGCTCTTTATCTGTTTGCAGTTTTCAGCCAATTTTGTGGTCAGACATGTATTGATCTCATGGCGATTGACATTTTATGTTTTAATTGAATAGTTGTCGACATTATTGGGAAAAGTAAAAGGTCATTGGTTCTAAATATAGTTATAGATGTTCATGGCGTTTTTTGCATCAATGCTTTCGGTGATCAAGATTGAAAATCTTTTGTTCACGCTTATTGTAAAGCTTTTAAACTCGTTCTGTTGTATTTGGGTTTCATGCATCTTCGACTGTTTTGAGTTCTTGCTCGTGGTCGTAATTAACAAAATGGTCTGGCATGCTGAAATATTTTTTTAAGTAGAAATTATTTGTTCTCATCATATTATTCATTGACTAACTGATTATCTTCTTTTCTTTTTACTTTCATTCGAAATTTAAATGGGGAGGGCGAGTTTCAATAGAATAAATGTTTGCATTTGTAATGAACTTCGGGAAGGTGTTTTTCATGAAGAAGGAGATAAACTATTGCTCGTTGGGTGAAGTCATTTCTGGTTCTTTTTTTTTTGGGTCTATTTCTGGTTCTTTTGCATGTGATTGTTTTGTCCATAAAGTTTTGGTAGTTGGTTTGATCTAAGTTAGGATTTATGTATAAGTTGTACTTACAAGCTGGAAAATTTGAACCCCATTTCTATAGCTATGAAATGAAAGTGGAACTGAAGGCAGTTGCTCTTTTCCTACATAAATATGAGCCTTGCAAGTAGTTCTGAAAATCTGAAAACGTTTTGTAATTTGCCAAATTGTTGAAGCTGTCGCTGTTGAAATAATTTTGAGATGCTTTCATCAATTGGTCTCAAACTTGTAAAATGTAAATCTAAAACATTTGGTTGCTGTGGGAAAAATCTTTGCATTTATGTTAGTGGTACAAAAACTCAGGCCAATACCAAAAACACTCTTAATATCTTGTTTCTCGTCATTTAAAACTTCAGAGCTTGATTTATCTGTTAGTCTATATCTGCGTGAGCTCTGAGAAGAACTTCCAGGTTATATCTGTACATACAGACATGTACCACTTTTGAATATCGGAACCCCCTTTTAATCTTCTGTCCAACTCCAGATGGGTTTTGTATAGTTGATTCTTTCTGGGGTTATCTTCCTCAAGCTGTCTGTCTATTGAGATTTTTTTTTATTTACGGCACTAATAATCTGATGTTGATTGTTTCTGACCCCAAGTAATTGCGAAATTAACCCTTTTGTGGTTATATTTGAAGGAATGGATTATGGAGCAGTGGGAAAAGAGCTACTATATTAGTGCCATAGCAGGAGCTAATAATGGAAGCTCTTTGGTAGTGATGTCTAAAGGTTAGTTAAAATTTGTCTTTTCTTTTTGATAAGTTAAAATTCTTGTCTTTGAATTTTGTGAGCAAGTAATTTACGTCTTGTTGGATTAATGCTGTTCTGCGTGTCCAGGTACACAATATGCTCAGCAGTCCTACAAGGTCAGTGATTCATTTCCATTCAAGTGGATCAACAAAAAGTGGAGGGAGGGGTTCTATGTTACCTCTATGGCTACAGCTGGAAGTAGATGGGCTGTTGTCATGTCTCGTGGTGCAGGATTTTCTGATCAGGTTTTTCTCTTCTTATGGTCTATTTGGTGCTCATATCTATGGTACTCAAAATTCATTTTACTGATCTGATTGTCTGCTTGCAGGTTGTTGAACTTGATTTTCTCTACCCTAGTGAGGGTATTCACCGCCGTTGGGATAATGGTTATCGGATTACTGCAACTGCAGCTACTTGGGATCAGGCAGCCTTTGTTCTGAGTGTGCCAAGACGAAAGCCTGCAGATGAAACCCAAGAGACGCTTCGCACTTCTGCATTCCCTAGTACCCACGTAAAGGTCGATCCTTCATGTTCATTTTTAAGTTTTACTAATTTTGTGAAAATTAGTATTGGCAGCTGAAGAGATTGTGACAATTGCTTGCAGGAAAAATGGGCCAAGAATCTTTATATTGCATCTGTTTGCTATGGTCGAACAGTTTCATGAGCCTTTGAATATATACCTGTGGGTGCCTTCCAATATCTAAAATTTACTGCTTACCCGCGTCAGGCTTACCGATAGCACCTCACTGCCTAGTTGCGTGGAAAGGCACCCATATCTGTCACAAGGAACAGCTGATTGCAGGAGCTGAGTTGGAGGAATTTTATTGTCTGGTACCTTCTCTCAATTGTCATTGAGGACCAGATATATGCCATTACTAACACCTTGTTCACTTCATTCACCAAGAATGTGAAAGTGTCGTTAGTGTTATCTCTGCAGTCAAGTGGGATGGATATCCCTACTTATTCTCGAGTTTGTATAGTTCTGAATAATGTTTACTTGATCTAAGGCATGTGCAAGGGCCATATTTTGATTGCTCTTAATGCTTGATGGCCACCTGAGTGTTTGACTGGTATTGCGTGGCAATGGACCACAGATCTTTCTCTTTTCCACTGGTTTTCTGTTAAGTTTTTTCGAGACTATTAACTAATGTTAGGTTCTGAATCTTCTGATGCTGGAGGCGAATGCGTCCATCATTGAAGGAAATGCATGTTTTATGTGTACTACACAATGTTGGAATTAACCTTAATTTGTGCAGGACTCCAGTTATGGATATCAATCTCCTTGATGTTCTCTTATTTATTGATTGCAAGTTTTGGCTACTTGGTTTATGCCTTTCACTACATTTTCTAACCTCTTTTTTCACAGGCATGCCTTGGCATGATCCAATGCTAATGGCCCTTTCACGAGATGCAGTCTACAGGGGGTGGGCGCTTTATGCTGCACTTCCATCTTCTGTAAGTGCATTTTCTGAAGTTGAGCTGCACATTTCAATTTCCTTTGACAGGATTGTACATGGGAGGTTGTCAACATCATCTGTGATACGAACTGTGTGACGATCATTCTGCATTTATTGCTCTTAATTACACATAATAGTTGAGATGCATGGTTTTTTTTTATATGGTTTCTTCAATCGCATATCATATAATGGTAGATGTTCATTTCATCAACTGCATGAATGAGCAGATTGGAAGAGTTGGATCTTGTGTTCCCAACTAATTTGGAATTGAAGCTTTGAAATGTTTTTGTTGTTAGATGTCCTTCATGGATTGCATGCGCCATTTTGCGCTGCCACAACTTTAAGAAGCAGATTACTTGTTTGTCCGTATGAGAGAACTTAATTTCCCATGATTCGATCTCATTCTTTTGCTGCTAGTATGCCAATCTTCTATTTCTAACATAACTCATTTCTACTAATCTTTTCCAGAGTTTTGAGGACCTAACCTTTTTTAGTATTATTTTTGCTCTAATACAGCTTGACTTTGGTTTAATATTTCTCTTGTTCTCTCAAGCGGTTATCTTATTTTAATTTTTCCATGTTTTCTTTAATGTGATCTTTGGTTCTCATTTTTTCGCCACTCTTTGCATGGTCGCACCGGCATCATTTTGTGAGCCCCATCCAGTTCATATTCTTGTGTTTCCCTGCTATGATCTTAATAATGTTTCTCTTTTCAATCATAACGTTCACTTAGATTCTCAGTTGCAGTTGTTTTCTACAAATATACATGTTTAGTTTATCTTGCTTGTGTTGTAAGTTGGCTGTCTCACTTGTCTCAACTCTTGTCAGCCACTTATTTGAAACCATTTCTTGATTTTGCATTAATACATAATAGTTTTCACCATTTTTTTTTGCCGGAAACTAGATTTGAGGATCATACTTTTGTATGTGCATTTCAGAGTTTCTGGTAATCTTCTGCAGGTATGAAGAAGGTGACAGCACGCTTTGAACCTCTTATATAGTTGCTAATCACAGATAGCTCAATTTCTGTTAGTTTTTAGTGCATTTGGTGGACATAGCATTAGTGTCGAATTACTGCGGAAACAGATAGCCAAAGCTTTGCCATCACAACTGGATTTTTTTTTTGTCCACATTACTTCATATTTAAGGGTTAAGGGGTTGTTTCATTTTGGGTTGAGACCAAAAGTTGATTTTGTATCTCTCAGAACTTGCATTGTAAGATCAAGGAAGATGATGCTAGGGAGGGAGACTTGGGATGGGACACCCATTAATGGCGTCCATCCAGTTGTTCATTGGGATATGTGCACACCAACATCGATGCACGATGGATAAATGGACACAGTCACCGGGTGTCCATCCAAATTCCCTGATGTCCCGTCACCCGGTCATCCCGGTATTTTCCAAGGTCAAATATCATAACCTCAAGCACATCCAAGTAAACACTCATCTTAACTAACAACTAATGAACGGATAATACCAAATAGTAATTACTTGTGAACTGATGATAGGTTGGATTAGCTAAAGCACAACTATAGTTGCAAGCAGATAGTGAAGGAATTCATAGAAAGATAACCGTGTGTTGACACCACAATGATTTTTATGAAGGAAAATGCTAGGTGACATCTTTTTGCTCCAACCATTCGCTACATCATGAAAAGATATCGACCTACGTTCAGTCTAATAAATTCTTAATTCTGTTCTAATTAGCTAATTTTGGGTTGGATTGAATTAATTCAGCCAGTAAAATGAGTTAGTGCAAGTGTTCAAATAAAAATTAGGTCAGCTATGTTTTATGATAGTGAATGTTGAGAAGTGGTAAGGAAAAAAACACATTCATAAAATGCAGGGTGACTCGGTGAGGGTACTTAGAAGTATGTATTAGGACTTGTAAAAGTAGAATATAAAAAAATATAAAATATTAGAAAAAAAAATCAATTGATGCAAAAATTAGGGAAGAGTGGTGAGCATGGTGGCAGTGATCTGAAGACCATTGAAAAGCTTTTGTTTTTTGGACGAAATTTGATGATTTAGGGTAGACCGTTAGAAAAAAAAAATTCGATTCAATAAAAAATGAAGAAATTCAATGATTTAGGGTAAACCATTGGAAAGCCTTTTTTGACAAAAAGGTTGTATCATATTTCATTCAATTTTGAGATCATGAGGTTAATTTCATTCATTTGGCTAGCTTATGTATGGAAATGCCACACCATTATAAAAGCAACCCCATTCGCTTGCTGATGAACTTAAATCCAAAAAACTTTCAATAATGGAAGAAAATCAAACTTTCAATAATGTAAGAAAATTTAAGACTTCCAACAAAAGAAGACAACTATTTATTTAATGAAAATGCAAATTCATGGTGACAAAACACCCCAAAAATAGAGCAATCACCACACAAATGACAAAAAAAAAAAACTTAAGATATATAATTCAAAAAGAATGAAAGCTAGAAAAGTCTCTGGAACTCGAGCCACTGCAGTGAGACACGTTCCTTAGGACGTTGTTAGCCACCTTAGAGGTCAAATGTCAACGTTCACAATTGTGGAACTTGATGGTCTGCAACTTATCTCGTTGTGTCACCTTCTTCCGATCCAAGAACTTATGCAAAAATAAGGCCATCAACATCATTGTGGAAATTGTATCAAAACTTTTCTCTTTCCCGTTCAAAGCAAAGGGGTGGACTACCCAGCAAAAGAAGGCTTGAAAGCCAGCCAACCACAAGCGAAGAAAACGTTGACCCTTTCTGAACTCACAAAAAATAGGATAATAAAGGGTGATAGAAAAGAAGAGAAACAAATAAGGAGAAAAGGGAATGAGATGTAGGGACCAACAACAAACGGCGAACGCGGCCGCTGGAGTAAGTTGCGACGTCGTCGGCCCCTGAACATATCTAGTGGAAACATCTACTCAAAAACCTTTGGAAAACGTTCATTAAATAAGATTTGAAGATTTTGTTGTAGGGGTGGCAAACTGGGTTAACGAGTCATATTCGTGTCAACCCGTTTATGGCATTAACCCACATAAGTTCAACCATAACACTAATATGTTAGTTTATGTGTTATCGTGTCAACCCACCAAACCCATTAATATATTATTTAATTTGAAGTCACTCTATGTGCACCCTGAATGTTGCTCAGGGCACCGCATTGATATGGGCACCTAATAATTTTCTCAAGGCACCCGAGAGTTTTTCAAAATGCCTTTTGTTTGAAACACGAGCACCCCACCTTGAAAACACATAAAACCAGTTGATACGAGCACCCCGAGAATTTCTCAGAGCATCTATCATAAGTATGAATAATGAGAAATCTAAAAAATACTTAAAAAGTGTCTCGATACTACAGGGTCAAAAATTGACATGCCGTATCGGTACCCATTGTCTAATACATATACCAAAAGGATTAAAAACATGAGTTTGCGGTCACCCCTATACCGATACTTATTCTAAAGTCTTGGCTATCTTCAACCGAGGCACTACAACGTATCTCGGTCATGTGTGACTGATAAGGTCACGTCCGTAGTTCACTTTTGGAAATGAAAAAAAAACCATAAAACCATGAAAACTAACCTTATCATGTTCAATGTATCGTGTTCAACGTCCGCCTCCCACTCGTTTTCTTCAGCCATCAAATCCTAAAAAAACTTTAAACTTATCGAATCTAACAAATCCTACAATACAAAATCAACACTATTATCACCTCAAAAAACACTAACAATTTGTAATTATGTGCCTAGGTGAATTAATTTGATTTAAGATAAAATAAAGTTATATTGTTGGATAGGAACTTATTGAGCCATTGATCAACCTAGTGATGATCCTAAAATACATATAACAAGGCAAAATGAGTGGCTTTCATGTGGGACAAGTGGTTTCATTTGGAGACAAGACAAATGGCATTGAGGGAGGACACATGTCCTAGTAATTAACTAATAGTAAATCAAGAATATGGCTAATTAATCTACTTACTAATATAAGTATATAAGACCTATACTTAGTGGAGGAGCTCAATATCTACATTTGAGCTGACAAGTCAGAGGAGTTGAGGAGGGTCTTGGTTGAAAAATTCAAGGAGATCAAGGAGAGTTGGAGCTTAAATCAAAGCACCATAAACCCTAGGTACATATCTCTCTATTTCAAGTTTGAAATCAATTCTGGGTTTTGGTCATTTTCATAGAATAAATGTTCGAGTCTTTAAAACTGGTTTATATATTTGGATTCCTCATTTCAAGCTAATAATACAGTTGTTATGGAGTTCTTAATTTGATTTTGAAATAAAAAAATATGAATTTTAGAAGTTGTAAAATCAAAATTGAAGATTTGCATGTTGCATAATGAACTAGCCTATGTAATTTGGTCATAACTTTTTCATTTTAAATCGAAATGGACCCAATCTAGTGGAATTTGTAAGCTAACTGAAAGGGAAACAACTTTGTCCTACTAGAAATTTTGTAATTCGAATGTCTTCATGTTCAAAAGTGCTCTACAAATAGGTGGTTGAATACATTACGGTATTTTCAAAGTAAAGTTTTAAAAAGCATAACTCCCTAATTACTTGTCCTAATGAGCTGATCTTTTAGTATGTCGTTTTTTGGTATGTTAACTGCCTTGTGACCAAAAATCACGGTTTTGAAACTATAGATTTGGAGAAATAAATTTTTTAAGTTTGTCGGTCGGATTAGGTTCCAATTTGAGCTATTTTTGGTAAAATTGAGATATCTCTTTCGTTTTAAATCGAGACTTCACAAACCGAACCTTTTCAAAAAGCTAAGATAGAGATCAATAACTTTGTACGAAGGGAAGATTTTGAGATTTGGATAATTTCATGCCTAAGAGTGTAATGCAATACATGACTAAAATTTGAATGTTGTTTAGTCTTAAGAGATTGTTTTGGGTTAAGGTTCCTAAACCCATTTGACCTGATCTAAGCCTAATTTATTTGGATTAATTTGATAGCCCATAGAATTGTAGGCATTAAGTATACTTTCACTTTCAGGGTCGATTTAAAGGCTTCGCGGGTGAAGATTCGATGTATTTGAGATGCGTAAACGCATTGGAATGCCTCACAGAATTAATGGTTTTGTTTCATCGATATCGGATTACATGTGTGACTGCTGGTGGGCACACATGGGGTTTCACTCCAATTCGGTTGCATATATATTGGATGTGGCTAAATCACTTGCACGAGTTTGTTTGTTTTTAGCGCTCATGTTGACGGCAGTAGAATGTATCTACGACCATCGCGAGGGATGTAAGAAGTTCACTTGACTTGTAATAATGTCTGGAGGGGTTCATCTGTTAACTGTAGTTGGGGTTTAGTCATTGTAAGCCTACGAGTATATACGTGGTTCCTGTCTTGTTTTATCGATTACCGACTGGTTTACGTCGGGGTGTTATCAGATTATTTGCTTGTTTATTTATTCATTATTGTTTTATTTTTGAGCTTGCTTTTTTGTTTGTATGTGTTGTTTTATTACTCACTGCTGTTTTTTCTTGCCGTGTACCGCTTACATTTGTGGGAGTATGACTTACTGTTTCCAGCTGTTGTATTCATATGTCCCATAGTTTATCAGTTTTATTTCATAAATATCGTGCGGACTTCTCTTGGGGTTTTACTCACTAAACTCGTCGATGTATTTGTTGGGTGACTACGTGCAGATCTTTCGACGAGCAAGGGCAAGGGCAAAGAGTTATTTGGCGACTATATATGAGATAGTGACGCCAGCTCGTGTTTGATTACACTATATATGTATTTACTTTTTGTTGGGTTTTGAGGACTGTAGAACACTGAATACATGTATATGGGTCTTTTGTTGTACTTATTTCGCCTTTGATATATACATGATAACTTTTTGCTGGGTTTTTCACTATTTAGAATTATTAAATATTGCATAATGTATTCACTTAAAGACTTTCGCTGTAAAATTATAATATAACTTGATAAATTGATTAACTGTCTAATTAAATTACTAAGACTTAAATGAAGATTAATTAGCTAAGCTATGATTTAATGGAAAACGTGTAAGCAACCAGTTAGGTCGCGAGGTGTCATAGATAGGAGGTCATTACATGGCAGAGCTAGGTGACGTGTGACGCGATGTGGCGGGTCCCACAACGGTATCGGGGTTTGGGGCCGCCAACACTTTTTACAAATATATTCTAACGTTTTAGTTTTTTACAAATTTATCCTAAAATCTTGTCATTTCCAAGTTTCCAACCTTCCATAACATGATAAATTAAGCGAAACTCTTCTCATTTGCAACAACAAGATTAAAAGTAATCTCAAATCTATTAATAAGATATAATTTACAAAATTTTAAAACGTTAGGATATATTTGTAAAAATTGAAACATTAAGATAAATTTGTAATAAACATCAAACGTTAAGATATATTATGTTATTTACCCTAATGTAAAATATAAAGTTCTTTTCAAAATAACTTTTTATTCTTAAGATCTAATTCAAATGACTATTGAAACTATGCAAATTATTTTTTTCTAAATAATAATAACGCTTTACTATGTTATTTAAACTTTTAAAATGGTAACTCAACCATTAATATAATAAAATAATAACACATACATTATATCATTGTTTCAAACTAGTTAAATGGGTCATAAATGGGTTGTCGTGTTTAGTTGTGCCAACCCGTTTAACACTCTGATATAAGCTCAACACTAACCCATTAATATCTAATGTTAACCGTGTCACTTTTTGTCATCCTTAGATTTTGGAAAGCACATCGTTAAGTGCACTAGAAGAAATCCATGTAACTAACTAATTAGGATTAATGAGCCCATTTTTCATGGTGAGTACCTTCTGAATCTTCATTTTTGAATAAGCTATTTCATCTGTTTTAGGTTTCTTGAAATGTTCAAGATCACATATTGGGTTTGATAAAGCAAAGCTTCATAGAACTTCATTGAAACTTGAGGTCGTTTTGGAATGAAATGGTAAGTATAAGGCATGATAATTTTGACTTGTTTTTCTAGGGATTGTTCGAGAAGATAATGTTCGAAAAGAATAATGATATTTTGTTTACTACGATGATAAAGAGAATGGTCATCAGGTTTATTATATTGATCGAAGAGAAGAGAAAATTTATTGGATAAAGAGGACTTTTGATAAGTAAGGGGGGTTTTTCCTTTATCAGCCATGATCTGTATAGAATGAGTTTGAGGGGTTATGAGGAATTCTCGGGATAAGAAATCTGGAAGAGAATTATTTTCTCCCTTAATATATTCAATTTCGAAATAAAAAATATTTAAAAGAGCTTGCCATCTTGCAAATATTTGTTTAAAAAATAGATTTTTGATATCTTTTAAAAGTATTTCTTTTGCAAATTTGCAATCAACTCGTATCAAAGATTTTTGATTTAAGACATCAAATTGAAACTTTTGAACACATAAAACTATTGCTAATATTTCCTTTTTGACTGTCGTATAGTTTTTCTGAATGTCATTCCATAATTTTAAGGTATACCATAGATGAAGAAGGACAAGAAATATTCTTAATTTCTCCTGAAAAAATTTGACTATATAAGGAAAAATACAAATATTTGCATATATGATTAATTCAAGTAGCCATCAAACCATTAACTACATTAGGCCTCAACACCTCTGTTTTAGCCTCAGTAAGAGATAATTGACAGAAGCTTGACTGAAGGTCCAATTTTCTTCAATTATTTTCTCAACTTCATATTAAGTCTCCACGATCAATTTGCCCGTGAAGCATCAATATTAAGTCTCTACACTCAAGGATTTAAAATGAAAGGAGTATGTTCAAATGTCGTTGTTGTTTATAAAATTTATTATAAATTAATGCACACTATAATTCTCGCAGTAGCATACACTAATTTGCAAAAAGGGACTTATACCTTATTTTTAATAAATATACAAAATAAAGTTATTACTAGAAAATAATTAAATTAGAAAGATATTAATATACCCAAAACGAGGTTAATTCAAGATAAAAATAAAGAAGAAAACCCTCCAGATAATACAAATGATCAATCAATACCATCATAACCCATGATGATGGATTAGTAGAAATAAATTTTGCCACTCGAAAATCTTGCTCTACAATACCAACAACAAATAACGATTATGTGTATGAAGCACAACCTACAAGAGCATCAACCTCTAGAATCCCCACTCATGTGGCGTATCCAGTTACACCTATAGAAGATAACGTTACTATATATGATTTTACTGATTATCGAATAAATATGGCTCACATAGAAAAGGAATAAACCTTTGAAATGGATTATAATTATTTAAAAGAAAATTTTCTTAAACATCCTTTTTAACTTTCATCTTCTGGAAATTATGTTCTAAATCTTAACAAACATCCATTACAGAAAAACATTTTGCCTATATCCGATCAACAAAACAGAATATTCAATGTTTTGATTATTTAGTACAACCTGTCCTAAAATAATAAATAAAATTAACACTATATGGGAAGGATCTACAGGAGAAAAATATATTCAGCCTCACCCTCCATTAGCTCCCATTAAAATAATAGAAAACATTAAAGCAGTTTCATTAAAAGGAAGTTTTGTTGAAGAAAAACCCATATCATGAAAAGACTTAAATCATGTTATCGAACAAAATAACTTTACTAATGTTTATCTGTCAACCTTGTCAAAACATTCTAGGACTAAAGCCTCTACCAATAAACAATCTAACAATGAACTTATTTTGAAAAAACCTATTATCAAGGATTCATTAGGTTCTTTACCTAGTATAAAGCCAAAATATTCTGATGAATTACTACAAACTATAGCATCTAAATTAGAAACATTACAATTACATTGCAAAAAATAGACTAAATAGATAAATCTCCAATAATAGCTAATTAAGAAACTCAATCTATTATATCAGAATCTCAATTAGAACACTTAAGTGAGCCTTTAAAATTAAACCCTATTGACACGGACAATAATGAAATAGTTCAATTATCTGATTTAGAAATTCAACGTATTCATAAGCCTAGATGACATCCAACCTATAATGTTAAAAAGACTAAGCATTATTATTCGAGACCATCCTCAGTTGATTTGTTATTAGAAGAAAATACAGCCAAGCGAATTAAATTTAACGAAAATGTTGTTTATGAATGGAATATAGATGGTTTATCTGAATATAGAATAATCGAAGTTATTCAACATATGTTAGTATATGCCAAAGCATGTAAAATGCATCATCATCCATAAAATCATATAACTGGTCTAATAGCAGTGGGTTTTACTAGTCAATTACATATGCTAGTATAGGCACTGAACTCTTACTGGGAGCACTTCATTTTTATAAATTAGTTTATATTTTCATTGGAAGTGACATATTTGCCCCTTTCAAACAATAGGGTGCATTTATGCAAAGCTGATATGCTTATAGCGCGACACTATCCTTCAAGCATAAGTTGTTGTGTCGGTTATTATTAACTTATACTATATTTCTAGTCTTGGTGGGAAATGACTGAACATATGGTCTTAGACATACATGACCGAAACATAGGTTGCTCATCGGTCGATGTCAATCGAGAAATATACACATGTCTTGGCACAAGGCCGCTGAGACCATTTGGATAGTCTCCGTAGTCACCCATCGAGTTAGGTGTCTGACCATTTTATTTGGGTGTCGATTGATATAGATTGACACTATAATAAGGGTCTCAAAAGACATGACCGAGACCACTTTATGACTCTCGAATACAAAAATCACAAAAAAAGCCATTCTATGATAGCTAAATTTCAATCAACAGGTACATGTGAGAAATTAGGGCTTGCTATACAAGAGAGAAGTAGAGCACAAAAAATGAGAATGAGGATTTTGAATTCTTTTTTAAGTGTTTGGGGCGATGGGGTGCGTTGGTTGACATCAGAGGCATTTTGGTAAAATGTTGGGGTGCCCTTACAAAATCGATGGGTGCCAAAAAAGGTGTCCTCAATAAGCGCGACTTTTTTTCTTGGATGGATACGAAATCTTCGAACAAAGTGTTTTTCATACCTATGGTTTAAAGTATGGGATATTGTTGATTCGGCCTATTTTGGTATAACTTTTCACTTTTCAGGTCTGTCTTGCAACTTGAGATGTTATATGTTTTATAGGAAATATTTCTACCTTCATAGTTCCATGTCATAAATCAAGGAGGATAAGCTTTTTCACCTCCAAAGATAAAAAATAAGGCTATTTTCTTTTTCAGGAAATGATATTAATCTTCATTATGAAAAATGCTTGTAGGTATAGGATCTTGCCACAACACAGTTACATGATATTTCAAAGCTCTTTTAGCTCAAATATGAGCTTTGTCATTTACATCCCTATTTATATGGTTAACTGAAGAATTGTTTACATTTGACAGCATAACCTTAATGTCATACAAGATAGGGTGAAGTTCAGCAGATGCTAATTCACCATTAAAGGCATCGATGACAACTTTGCAATCCGAGAAAATGAAGACAATGTCCGCCCGAGTAGTGCATTCTTCTAGAAAATGATTGGCAGCTCCCAGAATCGCCCATGCTTCAGCAACGTCAACAGATGGGGATGGTCCCAATTATATGGAATCAGCTTTTAAAATCTTAGTATTTGATAGCAGAATCCATACAATAGCGGTTTCCATAGTGATAGGATCTTTAGCAGCGTCAACATAAATTTTCAAAGCTGAGGATACTTGTGTTGAGATATTGAGAGATTCCCTTCCATATTTCTTCTAATCAATGAGGACGTTATCTGTCTCCTGCAAGGCCTTATTATCCTAATATTGTTTAGAAGTATACTTAATGCTAAGCAAAGGATTGCAAGAGCGATGCATGAATAGATAATCGTTCCTCGCCTTCCAAAGCCTCCACATACTGAAGACACTCAATTGAATAGCCTTTTGTGATGGATCCGCTTTACTTAATTTTAAGTAAAGATCCAGCCAGGATGACTAGAAACTGCTTCCTTGAAAAGATCGTGAATTGAGTCCCAAAGAAGAAGCAAACCAGAAGGTAGTGGCAAAAGGGCATTGGAAAATGATATGATTAATTGTTTCATTTTCATTCTGACATCTTGGGCAAAAAGGATCATCCACAATCCCTTTCTTATGGAGATTAGCTTTACAAGGAAGAATGTCCAACAAACATCTCCGAATCAAGAATCGAAGCTTCTCGGGAATCTTGAGTTCCAGACTATGTTCCAAATGCTTTTCTGAAGGGCATTGGAGCTTGGCTCACCACTTGGAGGATTATCTAACATACCTTGTATGTTCAAAGAATAAGCCAACCTGTAGGCAGATTTGACAGAGAACACTCCAGATTTTTCATAATTCCAAATAAGCTCATCTTCGCATCCAAATCCACTTAATGGAGTAGCAGTAAAATATTTGGATTCCCCATGTGAAAAGATAGAATTGATCAGTGCCAAATCCCATCCTTTTGTAGATTGATCAATCAAGTCCGCCACCTTGCAGATTGCATTCGTTCTCCCTGACCTTAATAAGGATTTGTGTTGGTTAGCCACCCAAAAATCATCCCATATATTAATCTTGCTTCCATCTCCAACTCTCCATCTTAACCCTTGTTTTAGTAGATATCTTGCTTTGATGATGCCTCTCCACAACCAAGATGGTTTTCTGCCTAAATCGGCGTCTAAAAATGAAAATTTAGGAAAATACTTTGCTTTCATGAATGACGCCATTAAAGAATTTTGATCTTTTAACATAAACCATCCTTGCTTTGCTAGAAGGCTGATATTAAAAAGATGAATATCCTTAAAGCCCAATCCTCCAAGTACCTTAGGTTGAGAAAGCTTAGCCCATCTAAGCCCATGAATGCCTCCGTCCTTTGAAGAAGACCAACAAAACTTAGCAATAAGTTGTTCCAAGGTGCGAGTAACTTTCTTAGGCATGAGAAAGGTAGATATACTAAAGATTGGAATAGCTTGAGCTATAGCCTCCACTAGTATTTCTTTCCCAGAAGGAGAGAGATATTTTTCTTTCCGCGATAGCACTCTGCTGGAGACTTTGTCAATTATGGGCTGAAAAGTTTGAGATTTTTTCAATGTCTTCTCCATTAGAATGCCCAAATACTTCCCAATATTGTCTCTGATCGGTATGCCTATCTTCCTTGATAGATGAAGCCTCGGGTGAGAGGATATATTGCTGCTAAATGTCAAAACATTTTTGCCTTTATTTATAAATTGTCCAAACATTCTTGAGAAACTCTTAAGGATATTGAGAATGATAAAGATATCACTATCCATCGCCCTGCAAAACAAGATAGAGTCATCTGCGAACAAGAGATGTGATATGGAGGGAGCAGAAGAATTAAGTTTGAAGCCTTGAAGAATACCCTCCTTTTCAGCTTTAGATATAAGGAAAGATAAAGCTTTCATAAAGATGATAAAGTGGTAAGGAGATAATGGATCGCCCTGCCTAATCCCTTTTCCTGGAATGATAGAGTTTGTTGTGTCTCCATTTAAAACCACTTTATAATATGGACTCGAAATACAGGTAAAAATCCGCTGACACCATTGCATGGGAAATGTGAAGGCCCGGGGCACTCCGGAGAACGACGTATCGACCCAGCAGAGCCCCTGACACCCCCAAGGCAGTGGGAGCTTTCTAAGGCCTCCCACCGTCCACGTTCCCCCCCCTCATTTTTGCTTTCTAAGGCCATAAATGGGCGTAATTTTTCGCCCCCCAACTTGAACCCGCGCCCCAGGGGTTAAGTACGCAGATTTGATGAGTTGGGTACCATTGGGCTACAATGGCCCAATGGTAGCCAACTCATCAAATCCACGTAGTTAACCCATGGGGCGCGGGTTCAAGTTGGGAGCCTTTTTTGTGAAGGCCTAGGGCACCCCGAAGAACGACGTATCGACCCAGCAGAGCCCCTGGCACCCCCAAGGCGGTAGGAGCTTTCTAAGGCCTCCCACCATCCACGCCCCCTCATTTATGCTTTCTAAGGCCATAAATGGGCCCCAAGTCTCGAATTGGCCTCATGCATGCTTAAGAGCACCAGTTTGACGAGGCTTGTACCATAGGGCTACTTTTTTATGAAGGCGCAGGGCACTCTGGAGATTGGCCCAATGGTACCCAACTCGTCAAATCCGCGTACTTAACCCCTAGGGCGCGGGCTCGAGTTGGGGGGCAAAAAACCACGCCCATTTATGGCCTTAGAAAGCATAAATGGGGGGCGTGGATGGTAGGAAGCCTTAGAAAGCTCCCACTACCTTAATGGTGTCAGGGCTCTGCTGAGTCGATTCGTCGTTCTCCGGAGTGCCCTCTGCCTTCGCAAAGAAAAAGTAGCCCAATGGTACAAGCCTTGTCAAACTGGTACTCTTAAGCCTCCAGGACGCCAATTCGAGACTTGTGGGGCGAAAAACCACACCCATTTATGGCCTTAGAAAGCATAAATGGGGGGATATGGATGGTGGGATGAATTAGAAAGCTCTCACTGCCTTGGGGGTGCCAGGGGCTCTGCTGGGTCGATACGTCGGTCTTTAGGGTGCCCTGGGCCTTCACAGGAAAATCCAATTTCATCATCATAAAAATTATGAATCTTCATTCTAGTATATGAAAGGCCTTAGACATATCAAGCTTAAAAGGCACATATTGAGATTTTCTGCTTTTATTTGCCATAGAGTGAATAATTACATATGCTACCATTATATTATCTTAAATTCTTCTTCAAGCCACAAAGGCATTCTAAGAAATACCAATCAATTTGTTCAGGAATTTCTTCATTCTGTTGGCCAGAACTTTAGCAATAAGTTTGTAAATGGTATTGCACAGACTAATAGGCATGTAGTCTGAAAGGCTTTAAGGTGATGAAGTTTTAGGAATCAATGTGATAATAGTATCTTTAATTCCCTCTTCAATAGCAGTATGATGGAAGAATCTCTGAAAAATCTGCATGATATCTATTTTTAAAAGAGGCCATTTTGCTTGGTAAAAAGCATTAGTCATACCATCTAGACCATATGTTTTATTAGGATTCATTTCTAATAATGCTCTTTCAACTTCATCTTTAGAGAAGTGCTTGACTAGATCCTCGGCTTCATCATCTAACAGTCTGGATTGAATACCTTCCAATTCTAAGAAGGACTCTTCAGGTGGCAGATCAGATTGGAAAAGATTGGAGAAGTGATCATAAACAACAGAGACCACTTGATTGTAAGTGCTTGTGAATGACCAATCTTCTTTCTTAAGAGATGTATTGATGTTAGTTCTTCTTCTCTCTTTAACAACAACATGAAAATAAGAAGTATTTCGATCTCCTAGTTGTAGCCAGTCTATGTGAGCTCTCGTTCTCCAATAGTCTTCTTCTTCTTTATAAGCTAGATTTAGCTGAGTCGCCATCTCTCTGATTTTAATTATATCCGTGGAGCCCCCTTGATGTAAGAGCTAAATTTTTTTATTAAGTTCCTCAATTCTCCTTTTTGATTTCAAATTTAAATTAGTTTTTCTCCATTTTTAAAGGTGATTCCTGATTTTATTAAGTTTATTAGAAAATGTCTGATTATGATTTGAGGAGAATCTCTGCCAGGTTTGATTTATAATTTCATTGCATTTATCTTCCTTTAACCACCTTTTATCAAATCTAAAGATAGGTTTAAAGTACTTAACAGTGGCTCTCTTGCATTCCAATAAGAGCGGAAGATGATCTGACCCCGGATTAGATAAGACTTTGAGGAAAACATATGAATAAATGTCAACCCATAATTGAGATAAAAGTGTTATGTCAAGCCTAGCACCAATTCTTTGTGAGAATTCTCTTCTATTCGTCCAAGTAAATTTAGGACCCTCAAATTAAGATCAATTAAATTTAGGGAGTTCATAAAATCAATAAGTTCATGATGGTCCTGGTACACCCATGGGATACCCCCGGATTTTTCATCTTGGGAAGTAAGGGAATTCCAATCCCCTATTAGAAGCAATGGTTCTGAACAATTATACAATCTCTGTTGAAAATTTGAATTGTTGATTTCTTATGAACCTGTGAGAATTCATGTACACGTCAACTAAACGCCATTGTTCATTAGATAAAGAGTCTTTTACAAGCATTTCTACAAAAAATGATCCATACTTAATAATTTGCATAGTAAATGGGTTGTTCCAGAAAACTGCTAGCCTACCTGAATGGCTTGTAGGATCAATATTCAACATGCATGAGTACTTAACTTAATTCTGAGCGATTCCAAGAAACCCTGTTTCTGCTAGGTTTCTTCCAAATAAGGATATCATGTGAATGAATCCTAACAAGACTCTTCAAAGATGGAATTGTTAGGGGACCACCCACCCCTTGACAATTCCAAACATATATCTTCATTCCTGCTGGTGAAGGAGGCTATGCTCCCCCGCCTCTTTATTCAAGTTATGATTGATTCTAAGCTTCTTATTAGAGTCCTTACCAGGGTCATCCGACGACTTGCCATCCCATTTCCTCATAAATGGGTAAGCTTGTTCCATCTCCACATCTTGCATTTCTTCCTCTGCTACCATAACTCATTCTCGAGCTCTTTGTTTCCAGTTTGGCTGTTTGGGGGGTACACGGACTAAACCAACAAAATCATCTGATATCACAACAAGATTTTGATTGATGGGACTGTTGACTGTCATTGATGGATAAAGCGATATCCATCATTGGCTCAACTAGCATTTGTTGGGCCTAGGTTAACAAGTTAGCAAATAATTTACCTAAGTTTATAATTTCTGGCCTGTTGGGGATGGTGTAAGGCCTAACGAGATCCAGACCCTATGAGATATTGTTATAGAAAGCGGCATTAATTTCTGGACTGATATGCATTGCCACCTGGAGAGCACTTCTAACACTTGTATCATTGGAAATATGGTTCGAGGAGCTTCCAGATAAAGTAATAGGAGATGGGGAATTATTACTAGCACCGACCATATCAACCGAGGGTATGGTTTTGTCAACTGAAAAGTTGTCAAAGTCTGAAAGAAACTGAACCTTGGATTTTTGTTCTTTTTCATTTGAGGATAGTCCTCGAGATGTGTATCATCTTCTTGATGACTCACCTCTCTACAATGGAGGCTGCTTTGGGAAATATTTAACCAGCATCCAATCTTCATAGGGGTAGGTTTGTCCTGCAGGATGATCCTGATCACAAAGATGTTTTAAATGGGTAATCTTTCCACAAATGTGACAGATAACCTTGATTCTTTCATATTTAAACTTAATGAACATGGGCTTAAAGCCACTATTAATCTTCTTTCTCCTCATCAAAGGTTTGTTAATGTCAACTTCTACTCAAACCTTGAGGAATTTCCTTAGTACCTGGCCATCTTATCTCCAGTCCATTTCGACTTTGCTCGGTGTGCCCAATTCTTTAGCAATGAGATCAGCAATGGCTTCACCTATACAGTTAATAGGGAGATTATGGAGTTGAACCCATAGCTTACATAGGTTAATATCATTTGGACCAAGAGAGGAATCAGGAGACCACTTCTTGACAAGAAAGATATGATCATTGAAAATTCAGGGACCAAAATAAAAAACATAGTTCATCGATTTAGGAGTTTTGAAACAAATCTAGAAAAGATTCTTAGAGGTTTCAATAAAGACAATGTCTTCATTAGGAATATCCCAAGCATATAGAAGAGCCTCCCTTAGGTCGTTCTTATTATATCGCTTATGGTGGCTAGACGACCTAACATGCTTAAATTACAAGCTTGAATAGATTCTAACTTAAGGTCATCAGAAATAAGAAGTTCATAATTCTCTTGTTGTTGTAATTGAAAGTGTTGGATAGAAAAGGAAAGATCCTCGGCCATGTGAACTGATTCACAGGTAACAAACGGAGAAAGAGAGACTGAAAAAGATTGGAGCAAAAAACAAGGAGTACTAAAGTGTGGATATTGACCAGAATGGGGATTTAGATGGAGACTTGGATGATTATCTTCCCAAAATCGACTAAATATATATAGGCCAAAAGAGGATATGTACAAATTTACCATAAATGGGAAATTTAAGATCATAATTAATGAGACTGCAACATTTAGATTTCCAGCAAAACACACATGAGGAAAGGAGAAATCCTCAGTCATAACTCCCTAAATCTTTCCTATCCCACATCCATTGAGGGTGGAGGGCAGTGAAATAGGGTGGCTAAGTATGCAATAGGTAGGGTGGCTAAGTATGTAATAGGTTGGGTGGAGTAATGATCTGTGGAAAGTATTAATGATAGCAAGCGAAAGGTAAGATTGATGGATGGCCATTGAGGGTAAGTTATATGTGGTGTTGGGGTAGATATGAGATTAATGAGATTAGATCGTGGGAGGGAGAGAAATGAAGCCAATAACTTAAGATCTTCTGACGCGAAAGGGATGATCTATAGGAGTTAAGACAGGTAGAACATAAAGAATGAAATAAATGCAGGAGGTATCTTGAAGACTTGAAGATCTTCTTAGGTTGTAATGAGAATCCAAGTAAGGAGTACAGGAAGGAAAATGATTTTCGGGGGCAAATCACCATTAAAAATGCACAACTACCTCTTAAGGAGGACATCAACTTCATAAGGAAGACAAACATGAAAAACAACGAACTAGGCTATTAGAATGATTGCTCATGCAACTCATGATTATTGCTAACATGAACTCATCTTCCGTTCATATAAAGCTTTTAACTTTTTATTTTTTGCTCTTGATTGATGTGACACCCAAAACTACTTAAAATTACCAAAAAAAGATTGTATCTCTTCAATTGCTTCTTGACTTTACCAGTACTTGATCGAGTCATTGATAATTAATAAAAAATATTTTACATGTAAAAAACACAATGCATGCCTTGTATGTAAATTTTCAACATTAGTACATTCATCGATTAAAAATGACGACAACAACATAGATATTATTTCCCAAAAAAAAACAGCAACATAAACATAGCGCTCAATTATTTCAACCATGCTAAACATTATTATTGCTGCATATAAGGAAATCTAAATATTGAATATAGATTCTTAATTAAGCTTTTCTTTCCCATAGACCAGTCCAGTTTTTTTTTTTCTTCAAGAATGCTTACAGACCCAAAAGACGCGTCAGAGAGTTTCCTTTTCATCCTTCAAGACTTTATTTCAGCTGCAGCAAAATGAAATAAGAATATAAGTATTTTTTTAATAAACTAAGGTGATACTCCTTTATTTATAATATACATACAAAAAATAGTTGTACAAAGTAACATGTTTACATGACAAAAAAAATGGGTGTATAACCCCCTTTCCTAGCCCTTCAATCCAATCCCACCTAACCACCCTTACAACTAAAAAAAAAAAGAAAAAAACATTGTATATAGAACAATAAGTATATATCTTACTACTGTAAAAAAAGTATATATCTTACATACATGACGTGATATATATATATATATATCAGTGAGTTGATCTGAGAATTTATCAAAAAATTCAATAACTCGATTTATAAGTGTTATGGTTTGATTTGCAATCTTAAAACCTAAAAAATTTATTGAAGTTTGAAAAAGCTTTATTTTTCTTTGAGATAACACTAAACCATTGGTTATGATAATTTGTTGAAATGTATGTAAATGTTTCCAATGTTGATCTAGAGATTTAGAAAAATAAGTATGTCATTAATATAGACTAGAATATATTCATGATAAGGATGAAAATTTCATTCATCATCTTTTGAGATTCAGATGGAGCATTTTTTAATCCAAATGGCATAACATTCCATTGATATTGGCCAAACGAAGTATTAAATGCAGTTTTATATCTGTCTTCTTTCTTAATCTGTATTTGCCAAAAACCAGATTTAAGATCAAATCTCGAAAAAGTAATTGAATTAGTTATTCATTTTATCAAATCATTTTATTTGGTAATGGATATCGAACGGTTTTTAATACTTTATTTATGGGCTTATAATTTATTACTAATCTAGGTGATCCGCGTTCTAATTATGTGACATTTTCAACATAAAAAGCGGTACAGCTCCAAGAAGATCTGGATGGAGTTATCAATTTCTTTTGCAAAAGATCTTTTATTTCTTGATCACATAGAGTGAATAGTCTTTTACTTATTTGTGACGGATTTGCTTTTGTAGGAATGTAATTTTCATGAAAATCATCTATATAAGGTAATGCTACTTGGTGTTTTTTCCGATCCTGAAAAGCATATAGGATATTAGAACGACATTTTGTAACTAAATGGTTCTGAAAAATAATTATTTTTAATTGAAAAGATGGAGTATTAATTATTTGGTTTGTTTTTAGATTTTTAATTTCTGATTTTAAAAATCCTATATAAGTTTGTTTATTTTCTATTTGGTTTATTATTTGATTTAAATATCTAGTTTTAGGTAGTTGAATGAAAAGAAAATCAATTTCTTTATTTTCTAGCAAAGTTTTTATTCCTTCTGTAGTGTCAGAAAATGGTTGGATGTTTTGTAAAAATGGAGTTCCTAATAACATATCATGCTTGAGATCTTTTACAACAATGAATGAAATGGGTATGCAAACTTTATTTCTGCAAATATGCGCTAGGGGGATTTTAAGTTTAATGATGGATTTATTTCTTCTTAAATTTGGTTAGTTTTTTCAATGAGAATATTTAAGTCTGCGTCTTGACCCGTTGTCATTGTTAGAAAATCGATAAAGTTGTGTTTTCTTCTTCTAATTTTGCCAATTTTTTTAGAATTCTTGTTGTAAAGAATTAATGGTGATGTTCTAACTTTGGCATCATTTGGTTTTAAAAATTGAATTTATATTTTGGTTTTTGAGACGTTTCTCATTGGTAGCTTTATTCAAATTTCGATAACAAAAAGGATTGCCTAAATCTTTATTTTTCAATTTATTCTCTTTATTAATCATTGACAAGTTTCCGAAGAACCGGTTTCTTCTTGGATATCATTTGCTAATGAAGTTTTATATCATTACAAATAGCTAATCTTATAGTAAGCGTCTTGATTGTCATTGTTCGAAAATCGATAAAGTTGTGTTCACATTTGAATTGTTTGGATTAAATCACCATAAGTGAAATTGTTATAGTTTATAGTTCCACCATCTTTTTGATGTAGTAATATTTTAACCTTTTCAGCAAAAAACGGTGGTAATCCTACAATGAATCGTTCTTTTCAAAATAAGGCTTTTGTTGTGGTTAACGTATATACTTTAGATAAGAAAGTATCTTTATACCATCTAAAATTTGTTAATGTTCTACATCTTAGACTTTGTAATTGGTCTCTAGTTTTTTCATCCATAGTGGATAACATTCCTAAAAATGTTAGATTATATTTGTGTTGAGACATAAAACACCATTTGGTTATTCTTATCCTTACGCATTTAGAATTGGATTGTTGTTATCATCACGTTGAACTGAATTTATAATTTCTTGTCGTTGTTCGTTAGATAAGGCATAATTCCACAGCCATGTAATTGACCAGTAAAATCCACTGCTGTTGCACCAGTTATATGATTTTCTAGATGATGATGCATTTTACATGCTTTGGCATATAGTGACATATGTTGAATAACTTCGATTATTCTATATACAGATAAGCCATCTATATCCCATTCATAAACAACATTTCCATCAAATTTAATTTGTTTGGCGTATTTTCTTCTAATATCAAATCAACTGGGGATGGTCTCGAATAATAATGCTTAGTCTTTTTGACATTATAGGTTGGATGTCATCTAGGATTTTGAATACGTTGAATTTCTAAATCAGATAATTCATCTGTTTCATTATTGTTTGTGTCGATAGGGTTTAATTTTAAGGACTCACTTAAGTGTTCTAATTAAGATTTTGATATAGTGGATTGAGTTTCTAAATTAACTATTATTAGAGATTTATCTTTTTTGTCTATTTTTTCAGAATATACTTGTAATGTTTCTAATTTAGATGCTATTGTTTGTAGTAATTTATCATAATATTTTGGTTTTATACTAGGTAAATGACCTAATGAATCCTTGATCATAGTATTTTTTCAAAATAAGTTCATTGTTAGATTATTTATTGATAGAGGATTCAGTCCTAGAATGTTTTGACAGGTTGACAGATAAATGTTAGTAAAATTATTTTGTTCGATAATATGATTTAAATCTTTCCGTGATATGGGTTTTTTTCATCAAAACCTCCTTTTAATGGAACTGCTTTAATATTTTATGTTATTTTAATGGGAGCTAATGGTGTGAGGCTGAATATATTTTTCTCCTTTAGATCATTCTCATATAGTACGTGTTAATTTTATTTATTATTTTAGGACAGGATTGCGCTAAATAATCAAAACATTGAATATTTTGTTTTGTTGATTGGATATAGGCAAAATATTTTTTTCTAATGGATGCTTGTTGAGCTTTAGAACATAATTTATAGAAGATGATAATTAAAGGATGTTTAAGAAATTGTTCTTTTAAATAATTATAATCCATTTCAAAGGTTTCTTCCTTTTCTATGTGAACCATATTTATTGTAAAATCATTTATAGTAACGTTATCTTCTGTAGGTGTAACTGGATACGCCACATGAGTGGGGATTCCAGAGGTTAATGCTCTTGCAGGTTGTGTTTCATACACATAATCTTTATTTGTTGTTGGTATTGTAGAGCAAGATTTTCGAAAGGCAAAATTTCTACTAACCCATCATCTTGAGTTATAATGGTATGGATTTGATCATTTGTATTATCTGAAGGGTTTTCTTCTTTATTTTTATCTTGAATTAACCATGTTTTGGGTATATTAATATCTTTCCAATTTAATTATTTTCTAGTAATAACTTTATTTTGTATATTTGTTAAAAATAAGGTAGAAGTCCCTCTTTTGCAAATTAGCGTATGCGACGCATACACAAGAATTATTTTGTGCATTGATTTATAATAAATTCTATAAATAACTGCGACTTTTGAGCATACTCCTTTCATTTTAAATCCTTGAGTATAGAGATTTAATGTTGATGCTTCATATGCAAATTGATAGTGGAGACTTAATGTGAAGTTGGAAAAACAATTGAAGAAAATTGGACCTTAAGTCAAGCTTCCTTCAATTATTCCTAAAAGAGATTCATTGAATTCTAAATGTCGTTTATCTCTTACTGAGGCTAAAACGGATGTATTGAGGCCTAATGTAGTTAATGGTTTGATGGCTACTTGAATTAATTCTATATGCAAATATTTATATTTTCCTTATATAGTCGAGTTTCTTCCGGAGAAATTAAGAGTATTTTTTGTCCTTCTTCATCTATGGATTTAGTATCTTCTTCAAGTTTTATTATAAAATCTTGATTCTTTGAAAAGAACCTTGAGTATAAATTTGTTTTGGATCGATAATAGGCATATCCCAATTTTGAAGATATTGTTCAACGTCGTTATAGAAAACTTCACTAATATTTCGTAAATCTATTTTTGTCTGTATTTTTTCAAGCATCAATTTATGGTCATATAGGGTTTTAGAAGAGGAGGATGAGTCGAACTTTACAATTAGATTTTTAAATGAAAGAGCACCTTTCATTTTCTTAATTAATTCATTCAAGTTTGTTCCTAGGACTTAAGTGGCAACTTGGTCAATGATTTACTACTAGACGTACTCGCTTCATGTCGCTAGACTCATAATGTGACTAGGAAAGTCTACACTAACTGTGGCGGCCCTCGCCACCCCGGGTGATATGTCTCCATGTACCCTTGCCTGATGGCCCAACTACACGTGTACGACACCTACCCGTCCTTACTCTGTCTCGAATTTCGTATTCATTTGAGTATGTTAATATATATTCAACTGAAGTCGTATTTTAAATGCAAAAATTTTCATGAAACAATTTAACAAAACCTAGTGTGGAAAAACCTTGAACATTTCAAAGTAAACAATTGTACCAAATAAAACTAAGCATGTACAAGGTCATGTCACTCCCCAGTTCCCAAAAGAATCAAAATATCAAAATAATTACACGTATAAGTACTCCTCAAAAGTAGGCAGTAAGAGGTAGTCGCCTAAGATCCCCTTGCCTTTACTTGTACTCGGATTTGCACTCAATCATCATGGAAGAAAATGGATGACGAGTCCAGTCAGTAAAATCCCAAGGAACTTCGAACATTCACATAAACAAGTGGAAGTCAATAAATACTGTTAAATAAACATGCGGAATGTAAACAGACAACTGTAAGTAGGGCATCGCATGCATAGATAACAATAAAGCGCAAATGTGTGTGCCTGTTCCAATCATCAGACTAAACCATACTTCGGGATTTCCTTCCAGGATCCCACTAGTGGGCGCACCCAACTAGCTATCACCTAATCCATCTCGGTGGCCGGCGTAGACCTACGACGCACCGACACGTGTATCAGTTCCATAGCTCGGGTCGTTATCCACCGAGAACTCCTGATATACATGTTATGGTCTAGAATGCATAGACACACAACAGAACATCCGGTGGGAGTAACTCAACCAACCGTTCAAAAGATGACAAGATATGAATGTAATTAAAAACACAAGGAATACTGGAAATGAATGGAAATACGAAACAAAATAAATACTCGAGAGTTTTCCCTTTAAGTTTTACAAACCTCACAACGCACTCCACTACCCCGTAATCAACCCCCGCTTCCAAGTCCACTGACTCCTTGGTCGCCAATTAATCACCGTGTCAACCTATGTCCATTTATTAATAATTTAAGTTAGCATGATAATTTACAATAATTTTTAAAAATTTTAGGCCAAATTGCCTATTTCACGTTTTTCAAGGCAAACCCCCGCAAAAAGTCGCGTCCGACATGCCCACATATTTTCATTTCATAGAACTTTAGCAATTTCTATTTATTTTGTCGAAATATATTTTTTCGGATTTTTTTCGATTTTTTCAAAATTTTTCCAAATTTTCTTTCATTTTTCTTTTCTTTTTCTATTTTTCTCTCTTCTTTTTTTCTGTTTGGGTTTGGGTCGGGTCGGACCCGACCCGACCCTGGACCAGGATAGTCCAAGCTTGGCCCATGAGCCGAGCCTGGTCCGTTATGGGCCCGGCCCAGTAGGGGGTGCACACGCGTGCCCGATCGACTGGTTCGATCGGGAGCAACAATTTTTTTTTCTCCTCTCCTCTTCTCCGGTGATGGGTTGGGGTGGCTATCCACCCCAACCTCGATGGAACCGATGGCCAGGGAAACTCCCCTGCCATCTCCACCTCAGCCATGGGGTTTGGCCATAAAGGTCGAACCCCCACTCTCGGCCACCCACTGCCAACACCCAAACAACAACAGTAACGACTCACCTCAACCGTGACGTCTCCACTCTCCTTCTCGGCACGTCACTTCTTCTCCTCCTCCTCTCCTCTTCTTCTTCCTCGTTCTCGGCCTCCCGGTTGTGTGTGTGTGTGTGTGTGTGAACAGTGTGTGCATGAGTGTATGTGTGTGTGATGTAAATGAAAGTAGGTGGACAGACACGTGGTGGGGGAAAATGGCCAAGTGTTGATGTAGCTTTGACAAATGGTGATGTTGTTAGGTATATTGACACCTACTGGTGACACAGCTAAGACACTCGCCCGTATTTTCGGGCGTTTCGACGCCCGATTTCGCATCCGAACAGTGATATCCGAGTATCGCCGCGTCGTTAGTAACCAAATATCTATTCCATATTCGTTACATGACAAATTTTTATTTAATTTGTGTGTTTTCGTTTTCCCGACCTAATAGTCGGTCTCGTCGACTACCCGATACCCGTGTCGACACATATATCGAGGCGAATACTATTCACACCCTCACACGTATTATTTTGCAACATACACACATGCGATGTATTTAAATAAATTACACCGCAAATAAGAAACCAACACACCATAAACATCCATACATAAGTTCATGTGTGTCCTAGCCTACCGCGCGTCCACGTAGATCCGAGTTGGCGTCCACGTCTCTAAATTTAATATATGTCATTACACTAACTTGCCTAAGAGTGAACAAAAGATGAACTAATTTGCGATGAAAGGAAAACTTTCAAATCAAAATCACAAACTTAAAGTCTTAATTCAAAATCCTTTTGAAGTCCCGCTGACAAATATAAAATATAGATATAAATACTTACAATTAGGAGTGATTGAGGAACTGAATGCGTATTTGATGAGGATGAAGGAATTTGGCTCTGATACCAAATTGGTGGTGGGTGGCGACGATATTGGCGAGAATGTATTGAGCAAGGGTTGCGACGATAAAAGCTAAAAAGATCAATGGTTTCAAGAAAGGCTAGGTGCAGTAGTTCGTATGAAGAAGTATGAAGCTTTAAGCTTTTGAATAATTTTCGAATGAGGAGTTCCTCATACGAAGTTCATATTTATAATCAAACAACTAAGAAACTTGTGGTCATTAACAAATATACTAAAGGAATGGCTCACAATTAACGATACCACACTCATGATGTACAGACAAAAGTAAAATAAAAATACGCACTATCGTGGAAAGATAGCCCAACAAATTGACATATACATTAATAAAAGCAAAAGAAAGAAAAAGATGCATCATCTAAAAAAGATGATTCTAGATAAACTTTACATAATAAGTGGAGTCCAACTTACCCTTGGCGTGAAAGATCATCCACAAAACACGACGCGTCTTCTTTAATAAAGTGGATTCGCAACATACTGCTTTACAAATTGAAAACCGAATTTGTCATAAGTCATAAGCATGAAGGGCAGGCTGATAGACTTGGAGGCATGGGCCTCATGAAGCAGATATGCCTGGAGGCATGGGCCTGAATTTGATGTATGACATGGCCTGAAGGTAGGCATAAGCCTGGAGGCATGGGCGTGAATATGATTTATGGATATGTCTGATTAAGTGATTAAGGCATGGGTCTGATTAGAGTTCAAAAAAAATCAGGAGTTAAGGAACTAGCCCCTTCTTCAGAGTTATTTCTTGATGTTACTGATTGAAGTTCTTCAACTCTTTTTATTCTTTCTTTCATTCGTTAAAGATGTTGAAGGATTGTTGTAGCGAGGTCTGGAGATAATTGATTAAATGAGGATTGCAAAAGGATTTTGAATTAAGATTTTAAGTTTGTGATTTTAATTTGAAAGTTTTCTTTTCATCGCAAACTAGTTCATCTTTTGTTCACTCTTAGGCAATTTAATGTAGACTTTCCTAGTCGCATTGTAAGTCTAGCAGCAGGAAGCGAGTAAGTGTAGCAGTAAATCGTTGATCAAGTTGCCACTTAAGTCCAAGGAACAAAACATGAGTGAATTAATTAAGAAAATGAAAGGTGTTCTTTCATTTAAAAATCCAACTGTAAAGTTTGACTTATCCTCCTCTTCTGAAACCCCACATGACCATAAATTGAAGCTTGAAAAAATAAAGAAAAAAACTAGATTTACGAAATATTAGCAAAATTTCCTATAACGATATTGAACAATCTCTTCAAAATTGGGATATGTCTATTATCGATCCAAAACAAATTTATACTCAAGGTTCTTTTTCAAAAAATCAAGATTTTATAATAAAACTTGAATAAGATACTACATCTATAGATGAAGATGGACAAGAAATACTCTTAATTTCTCCTGAAAAAATTTGACTACATAAGGAAAATATAAATATTTGAATATAAGATTAATTCAAGTAGCCATCGAACCATTAACTATATTAGGCCTCAACACGTCCATTTTAGCCTCAGTAAGAGATAAATGACATCTAGAATTCAATGAATCTATTTTAAGAATAATTGAAGAAAGTTTGACTGAAGGTCCAATTTTCTTCAATTGTTTTCCCAACTTCACATTAAGTCTCCACGATCAATTTGCCCATGAAGCATCAACACTAAGTCTCTATACTCAAGGATTTAAAATGAAAGGAATATGTTCAAATGTCGTTGTTGTTTATAGAATTTATTATAAATTAATGCACAAAATAATTCCCGCAGTCGCATACACTAATTTGCAAAAATGGACTTCTACCTTATTTTTAACAAATATACAAAATAAAGTTATTACTAGAAAACAATTAAATTGGAAAGATATTAATATACCCAAAACATGGTTAATTCAAGATAAAAATAAAGAAGAAAACCCTCCAGATAATACAAATGATCAAATTCATACCATCATAACTCATGATGATAGGTTAGTAGAAATAAATTTTGTCTCTCGAAAATATTGCTCTACAATACCAACAACAAATAACGATTATGTGTATGAAGCACAACCTACAAGAGCATCAACCTCTGGAACTCCCATTCATGTGGCGTATCCAGTTACACCTACAGAAGGTAATGCTACTATAAATGATTTTACTGATTATAGAATAAATATGGTTCACATAGAAAATGAAGAAACCTTTGAAATGGATTATAATTATTTGGTCTGTTTTTAGATCTATTTCAAAAGAAATTGGTAACTCCATCCAGGTCTCCTTGGAGCTGTAACGTTTTTTATGTTGAAAATGCCACATAATTAGAACGCGGATCACCTAGATTAGTAATAAATTAGAAGCCCTTAAATAAAGTATTAAAAATCATTCGCTATCCATTACCAAATTAAAATGATTTGATAAAACGAATAACTAATTCAATTATTTTTTCTAAATTTGATCTTAAATCTGATTTTCGGCAAACATAGATTAAAAAAGAAGATCGATATAAAATTGCATTTAATACTCCGCTTGGCCAATATCAATGGAATGTTATACCATTTGGATTAAAAAAATGTTCCATCTGAATTTCTAAAGATGATGAATGAAATATTTCATCCTTATCATGAATATATCCTAGTCTATATTGATGACATACTTATTTTTTCTAAATCTCTAGATCAGCATTGGAAACATCTACATACATTTCAACAAATTATCATAACCAATGGATTAGTGCTATCTAAAAGAAAAATAAAGCTTTTTCAAACTTCAATAATTTTTTTAGGTTTTAAGATTGCAAATCAAACCATAACACCTATAAATCGAGTTATTGAGTTTTTCGATAAATTCCCATATCAACTCACTGATAAAAAACAACTACAAAGATTTTTAGGATGCCTTAACTATTTGACAGATTTTTACAAAAATACCGGTAAAGATAGAAAAGTCTTACAAGATCTTCTAAAAAAAATGTCAAATTCCAATGGATGTCGGAATATACTAAAGTCATTTAACTCATCAAGTCTAAAGTTAAGTCACTCCCATGTCTTCATCTCACTAATACCGTTTATCCCAAAATTATTCAAACTGATGCCTCTAATTTAGGTTATGGTGGTATTTTATTACAAAAATCCCCACAAGGAAATGATCAATTAGTTTGTTATACTTCAAAATTATGAAATGACACCCAGAAAAACTATACGACAGTCAAAAAGGAAATATTAGCAATAATTTTATGTGTTCAAAAGTTTCAATCTGATGTTTTAAATCAAAAGTTTTTGATACGAGTTGATTGCAAATCTGCAAAAGAAATATTTTTGAAAGATATCAAAAATCTAGTTTCTAAACAAATATTAGCTAGATGACAAGCTCTTTTAAGTATTTTTTTATTTCAAAATTGAATATATTAAGGGGGAAATAATTCTCTTCCAGATTTCTATGAAGCTTGCTTGATCAAACCCAATATGTGATCTTTGAACATTTCAAGAAACCCTGAACAGATGAAATTACTTATTCAAAAATGAAGATTCAGAAGGTACTCACCATGGAAGAATTGTGCTCAACAAAGTCTAGTCAAGCAAGCACCGTTCACTCATCAATCAATGACAATTTTATCCACTCATCCTCCTATGCATGTCAGCTACGATGACTATATTGAAGCATGAAAAGTTATCCTCTTTTACAAAGATCCCGTAGAAGGTCAATCATGGTACATAACATTTTAAAAATCATTACGGATTACTTTTTCTGCTTGGTTTCTTCATGAATGGTGACCAAAATTTGGCCCAATCGAACAGATTCTACCCTCTAAAGTTAAAAGCTTATATGAAAAGGAAAGACTTTCATTTTTCCAATTTATCCATAAATATACCATCCCATACGTAAAATGAAGTGCTCTCAGTAAGAGCTGAGTGGCTGTAGCGCGATTCAAAAAAAAAAAAAAAGGATATAATAACTTCCTTTTTCGCGAGATTACATTATATCATTGTTCCAATATGAAATGATAGTAACTGAGAAATGAGTTGAAAAAAAAAATTAAAAAAACTGAGAACTACTAGAAAATTGAGATTCTTAGGTTGAGAACAGCAATCGATAGTAGCCTGGAGAAAGTTATGTGCCAACACCAATGATCTGTAATAACGTTAAGAACTAATCGTTGCACAAGAATCATATATGCGCAACACCCTGTTCACATAATATGAAGAATTGAGCCTAATAATCGCTAATCGTTTTCAGTTCATTTCTCCTTCAAGAAGAAATAAGATGGATTCTGAAACTCAAAGCTACATTAAACTAAATGCGTTCTATAGTAACAAAGGAACAGTACTAGAGCCATTGACTGATCACCATGAAAGGTGAAGAATTATCTGACAAGAGTGCTCATAGCTTGCAATGAGTTCTCTTCCAACTTCCTTGCTTGTATGTAATCGAAGACGAAGTGCTTTGTAGAGAGCTGCTGGAAATTTAGTCGAATGGTAACAATACAGCTACACTTCTCCATTTTGCTGGGAAACGCCAAAGAATAGAAAATTGACGCAACTCCATGAATACTTTAAAGGTTCTCTAATATGACGGACGCCTGCATAGCCTCCTCAAACGAACGGTTTCCTGCCAAAGAAGAGTAAGAAACATGAACATGAAATTAGTTGGCCATGCTCTCCTTCAACATTTAATATCTCATTCCAGAATGAAAATGCAAAAAGAAGATTGTTAAAAGCATGCTTTGAAAAATTGCACAATCATAGACCCAAAAATATGATATCTTCCCAAGCAAGGATTGAAACTTCGGTTTCACCTTATAATTCACCCTCTTGATAATCGGAATTAATTCAGAGAAGTTTGATTCGACGTGGAGAATCTTGGTAAAACTTCGCTAACTTTTAGAGAAGTTTAAAATTTTTTTATTAAATGGTCAACAAACTAAAACTCATTTTATGGGATGTCAAAACAAGCACAATTATGCATTTATACCTTAAAAATTTGCAATTTAATGGTTTCAAGTCAATTTTATTGGCACTAGTCATGCATACTGTGTATGGTAGATAACTTTTTAGTGATAATAATTACACTTAATTTGATTCTCTAACCATTTATTAATTGCACATTCTCATAAGTAAAATTAAAATTATGAAACATGCTTTTTTTTTATATGGGTCAGTATTTAAAGCAAAAGAAAATATCCGCTTTTTGACATTATGCATCGATTGAAAAAACTACAAAGCGTAGTAGAGATGTGTGTGCAAAAGTGAATCTCAATGCATACATTGAATCCTAATGCAAAGTCAAGGGATCACATGATTGGTGTAGAGATGTTTGTACAAAAGTGGGCCACTCTCAAATTCTCATTAACCCCTAAATGCCACCATCAATTACAACCCTCAACCCTTTCGTCTCTTACGCACTTATTTGATTTTTTTACCGAATGTTTGCAATTTCTCCTTGTTTTTAGCAATCTATATCAATTTATATCAATGTTGTCGATTTTGAACATAAACTTCGGAGAAGTTTTGTAATTTTTAAAGTACCCGTGAACTTTGTTTCAATCCCTTCAACTTCGATAAACTTTGCCTAAACTTCGGCTAATTTTATCGAATTTTCATTCCTTGTTCCCAAGTTCTTTCATTGTTGCAATGCATTCATTCCTGGCGGAGAAATTACTCACCTCATTGTTATCATGAACATAACGAACCATGAAAAGGCATCTGCAGCCCCTAATGTCATGCAGTCTCCGTTCGATACTTTCAACACGGGCATCAAAGTAGATTGCTTGATCTGTACTCTCCTGAAAGCTCAACCAAGATCAATAATTAGACAAGCAAGGATTTTGTACTTGAACTGGAGCATGTGCTAGCTACATAGACTTCATTCTGAAAAATTAGGAAGTACCTGGTAGCATAGGACAATATCCCCAACCTTGACACACTCACATTCTGAAGGCTCAAGCGGAATAGAACGCTCACGAATGGACCTTTTCACATTCACCCACTCATCCTCCTCGGCACCAAATCCAACAAATCTAACAAGTGCTTCCTTTAAGAAAATGAAATATGTTCAGGAAATGCAAACATTTGAGCCGACCGAAGCACTGTATTCAAGTGAAAAAAGAAGCGTTCTCTAACTATTTCAAGTGAAATGAAAGTTGAGCATTTGGTGATTAGTTGCTCATTGGTGATTAATTGCTCTCTCATCACCTTAACTTTTAACTCCAAGCAACCAACTATTGGCTTAAATCTTACTTCACCATTCAGAACACACACCATGTCACCAACATAGTCACTCCAGAGGAATCAGAACTTCAACAAACAATTCTAGGAAGATAATGCAATGAACCAGTTTTACAAGGCACTGACTTGTACAAGAAATTCACCTATAAAACATATGAATGTGTCATGTGTGCCTACTTTGGATATGAGTTTTTGAGGTGCAAGGTAACCACAGATTTTAGATAAAATCTAAGCTAGGAAACCAAAACATCTATCTTCCTCTGCACCTTAAATATGGAAAATAACATACTGTACATTGATATTTATTTGTTAATTTACCATTGGATATCTGAAGATTTTCACTTAGTCATAGCACAGGTGCAGACAGAAAAAATCAAGGTGAACTGAATGAATGCTTACTTTGTCCTGTTCTATTCGGATGGATGAATCAACCAAAATTTGAAATCGAATTGATGCTTTATTACTCAGGTTATATATCCTTCTGTTTGTATTGATATTGGACAATGATAAGGAAAGTGCACAGCTATTGGTTGTTGGAGAACAGATAAAGGAAGACACTGTTGCTACATGATTCTTTTGATTGTCAGTTTTTTCAACATCCTCAAGCAAGTTAAGTTTGGTTTATTCATTATCTAAATGGAAGTGTGATTTGATGGGTAGTGTAGTGTATAACATTTGGGGGACTTCTAATTGTACCCTTCATTTTCATACAAGGTTTATGGTTTTGTTTCCACTTTAAAAAAAAAAACTACATTTGAGAGCACTAATATATTCACTCGACCTTACTTATAAGCAATCCAAGGTGATCCGGAACACATTTTCCAGAACCCCGAAAATTGACGTAAGACTCTTTGGCACTAGAGTGAAATGATTCTAACAATTGCAGGTGCAAACCATTGAGACACAGAACAAGCTTAGAGTGACCTCAAAGATAAAGTTATTAATTCTTAGTCTGACCTTCAAACTTGAAGATTCAGCTTAACATCAACAAAAATATGCATCAAAACATCCAGCCGCCCCCACCCAAGTTGCTACGAGACTATAAAATGCAGGATTCATCAATGTTTGTGTAGGACAGCTAAAAGAGCATGGCTAACATGTTTGAAATTGAGTAAAATAGAGAACTTTTAGTGCTAAAGAAGAACAAAACCAAATATGTTTAGCGTCGAACAAAAAAAAGTACCACAAAGATCAATCTGACCAATAGAACAAAAAAAATCTAGATAGGACTCTTACAGGTTCACCTGACTTAAGAATCCTGTGGGTGAGAAAAAAAGCAACATCATACCTGCAAATGAGTGAAAAAGGTTTGAAAGTGTCGTTAACACTAAAGATACAAAATCAACAACATAAAGTAAAGGCAAGAATAATTAAATTTAAAACCATTTTTAACCATAAATTTATTTTCTATTTTCCATCAATTCAAAGACTGCACCAGTTTTATCATGTTTATCATAATGCTTTTACATAATCAAGTCCAAAATTAATGAATTTTATCCAGAACCTGCTGGCTGCTCGATGCTTGGCTTTCTCATTAACTTGATTAACTAACTCTCCACAACCACAGTTTCAACATCCTATCTGTTGCAAAATTTTAAATTTTATCGAATAGAATGAAAAGCAAGCAAGTCAACAAGGGCAATATCTGATTTTCGAAATTGACATAGAATAGAGCTACCAGCATCATAACGAAGTCAAAGATAACTAGAGAAAGAGGGAAAATGGACAAATGGAATCTAGAGAACCAAACAACACCTAATTCTAAGAGAAATAGAACTCCACTTAACAAAAGGTTATCTATAAACATGATACCTGCCCTTCAATATTTGTAGGAAACACGAAATTTCCTAAACAAAATTATAGGATCTATCAGAAGACCGAAATAATCAAGTATAAGCAACACACTTGTAATTCTAGTCGTGTAAAGAACCTTGCAAGTATAATCCATGATTCCAATGCGACAATATCAAAGTAGTGAGATTCATTTTTATCTAAAGTAGCAGTCTTTCATCGTTCAGTGAAATTAAAATGCCTAAGCCTGATTCCAGATCAACAACCTCTTTTTAACACTTTGAAGTAAGTTAAAATCAAAATGATATATCACTTAATGCAATGACTGTAAATTGTAAGCAAATGACGGCAGTTGAAAGCGAGAACTGAGGAGGTCAAAAAACCCATTTGTAAATTTCAGGTGCTGATAGGCTTGCATCTAAATCTATAACAATGATTACTAATGGCAAGAAAGAGTGTTTAAGAGATTCTAGGAGAAGCTAACGCGTAACATAATCTTTAAAATAACTTGAAAAAAAACTTTTATCACGAGAAGTTTTATCTCCATAAGTTGTATATTCAATTTTGGAATTGAGGCTTTGTTGTTGTTGTTAAGTTGGATATTCAATACTCAAATAAAATAGTATTGCCCTATATGGATATGTTAGACTGATAAATGGTCATGTTTATTGAATTGATGTGATCAATGTCATTAGATAACTTCAGTCTACCCTGAGATTGAGACTAGTAGATTGAACAATAAGGGTGACATTCAATGTCTTATGTTCGATCAAAGGATATCGCGTGACAAAAGGATATGTTATACACTATCTATTAGGTTGTATCAATTTATTGATCTTCATACAACTTGGGTAGTCATAATGTCTAGCTAGAGGCTGCTTATGACTTGTGTACCAAAACACTACAAATGTTGCATGAACCTATTGGGTCGTACACAAAGAACGTATTTTCGCGATTTAATATTTTCTAAGTCGATGAATTTTATGTGATAAAATTCATTTTGAAGTTTCTCACTAAGTGTCCTAGTTCGACTAGGATGCTAAGTTCTCCTAGAATTCTAGTGTGACTAGAATTTTATCTTTTGATAATCTTATTTCGAGTAGGACTCTAATTTGAATTATAGTGTATTTAATTCTTATTTGAGTTTTATATTAATTACAACTCTTGTTGGATTAGTAGTAGTAGATTGTCTATGACTTTATCCTTTTGGAACTTGGAATTTATCTAAGACTCTATTTGGATTGTGACTAAGAAATGAAGTTTTTCTACAACTCGATCTTTTGTACTATAAAATAGAGCATTATGGTTTTAATTGCGTGTGTGATTTTAGAGAATTTTGTGAGAACTCTAGTCCTAGATTTTTTTTGCGCTAGCACACCATATCGTGATCGTCCGTTCATGTGTGGATACCGATAGAGAACATTCGTTCTCTTTCGAAACCCTTTCGAACATCCCCGAACCAGGATCCAACAAGTTCCATTAAACTAAAGAATCAAAAGAAAAATCATACCTTATTACAATTAAACTCCATGTCTACCATTATTGGTGAAGATCGAGACATTGCACTATAGAACGAATGTCTCTATCGGTATCCACACACGAACGGACGATCATGATAAGGAGTGCTACTGCCGAAAAATTTAGGACTAGAGTACCCCGTTAGAATGGAAGTAACTAGATAACAAAAGCACCTAATATGTTTTATCTCCAACACTGAGGTTTGCTGCAAATAAGTAGCAAGGTCCATATCTAAAATGACTGCAACAAAATTTCACATAGAAGCTTTTAGTTTGCTCGCTCAAGGCACACTTACCATGCACCATCTTTTGATGATTTGGCTTCAAATTCCAAGTCTGACAGATCTAGTAGCTTGTCGCCTAAATTCAAACAACATTTCATATTCAGAAACGCTACAAGGAACGACAATTTAAATTAAAAAAAAACCTTAAAAGTAATCACTATTGGGCATTCACTCACACTCATCTAACAATCGGTATGGTGAAGAGACCAAAAATGTGGAATGTGTTTAGTTTACAAGAAAAGATAGAGGTTTGGGGCAAAGCCTTCCAGTATTCCCAGAATCTCATTACCATATCATTTCATTTATCATGGAAATTTTGACAATACATTCAAGCATAGTGCCAATATAAGAAAGGTTCGGTAGCTCTAACGTTCATTTCCACTAAGATAGAAAACTATTTGATCAAAAACATATTCATGCATTATGAGAAAGGCTTTGAAATATAAAATATATATTCATGCATTGTGCCCAATTAAAAAGGCTTGGAAGCTTTGGTACGATACATCTTTTGGCCGAAGATTTCTCAGTCGCGGGTCCTATTTGGAGCATTATGAGACATTTTAATAAATATTTGAAAGGTTGCTATTTTTTCCCATCCTTTTGTCTTTGTGCTAGGAATACAATCTTTATGAATTTAATGATCGATTTAGGGAAATTGCAAAGGTGCCGAAACATTCCTAATCAATTTGTCTCAATCTAAACTGTTCTAGCAAATCGAGCACAGGTGTCAAGGTGTGCAATATCTAAGTGAATGGAAGATTGTTCTAACTTCTAAATTGACAATGAATGGGCCTCTTTGGTTGCAGCCTTGCAGGTCTTCTTGTCCTACCAGGTTCTTTGATTTTACACAATTCCTTATCATAGAGAACAATGCAAAACACGCACAAGCCAAAGGTAAAACCCAACAATTACAAGAGGAAGAGATAAGAAGTATACACAATATAATAATGGTAAAGATAACCCCAGAGTGTCCAATGAGTTGAACAATATTGTAGAACACACTAAAAATGAGTCTATCTCAATCAGTGGAAATCTTAAATGAATTAGTCACCCTTTCACATCCTAATCACAAATGGAAACTGATACAAAACATCTTGAACGATTGTACCTGATAACTTTACGCTTCCGTTATGGTTTAACACATTAGGACACTAAAAAGAGAAAAAGAAAATAAAGGGAAGGATAAAACTGATCGTGCTCATACATTACACGAAAAAGAAAATAAAGGAAGGGATAAAATTAAAGGTGCCTAATGTGAAAGGGCCTTATGTTTTTAAACTCAATAGACAAAACATTCATAAGCTTGGAAGATTGGATCATAATTACCAAAAGGTGCATCAAGACCATGTTTCGCTCAGCTATATATACGTATATATATGCAGAAAACGAGACAAATAACATGATGGTTTCTTTGCAACAATCAACAGTAAGAGATATTGATCTGACGATTGTTACATCCTAAGAACCTAGTCAAAGATGCTAGACGGGAACAATATTCTAGCCAACTTGTTTAAGACGATCATGAATAAATATAAAGCTCAACTAAATTGCCAATGACGTTGACGCATTAGAAGTAACAGAGATTATGACGGGTGAAAATGTAACATACTGATACCATCAGAAGTAGCAAGTCTAATAGTGAGTGATTCGACCCTGAAAATGTCAGTCGAAATATTATTGTTGAACACAAGAATGGGTTGTAAAGAATCACTAATCCCGATCCAAGTTTTATGTCACTCACTTACCCATTATTGTTTCCTTATTTTGAGGACGGATATAGGATAGGCATCTCTTTAGAAAATATCTCAAACACACCTCGCATTCATAAAATGTTGTCCATGCAAGAACTCTACTGCTTTAGACTTCATTAAAGATTAAAGAAATATCCAACTGTTTTGCAACTAGGCAGAATTCTTCAGCAATTTATTCTTGATTGCTATATGGCTATTGAAGAAAGGTTTCGATGGATTTGGTACAATCAAAAGAATTTGAGAACATATCTTTATGGTGGCTTACTGGGTGTTGTTTATTGTAGTGATTATGACTGTAATCATGTGGGTAAACCTATTGACTATCTTCATCACGTACGGGTAGCCTAAGGTATAGAGTTGAGAATTATCAAGAGACTATGGCAATATGTAGATGGTTGCGACCCACGCCAGCCAAAAATAAATCATATGTTACAAATGATTCAACAAAAGGATGATGAAAATAGAGTTGAAATAATATGCAAATTATTTGAGATAAAAAAATGCATGAACTGATGCACGACCTTAAGCGCTAGAAGATTTTTGGTGAACTAATTGTATGTAAATGTATTATTCTTCCTCACAGCAAATCAACATATAATATTTTCATATCATCAAACTCCTGCTCTAAATATACTCATCTTCTTTAATTTTCCATCGCTTACATCTAAGTATTACCATCATGCCATACAAAAACGCTTGAAAGTTCAGTTCCTTTCATATATTGTTTGTATTTTCTTTTCCTCTTAAAATCTCTATGTCATGTATATCTTTCTTAGAAATTATTGCTACTTTTGTTTATGTTAAATTTATAATCATATCATATCTCTATATCATAATAAATACAAGATATGTTAAGAAATTAACCATTACAAATAAATATGTGTAAAGTAATCTTATTGTAAATTGTAGTGTTTTATATGATTCAATTTAAAAAATCGAGTCTCCCAGAAGCACATATTTGAACAAATATTTAATATTAAGAAACAAGTCATTAGACAATCCATATTCAGTCTTGTAGAACATGCATTTAATGAGCACATGACATAGGATGTGGATGGATTCCCAGTGTATGGAAAGAGTAACACTCCATTCAATATTAAGAAACAAGTCATTAGACAATCAATATGCAGTCTTGTATAACATGCATTTAGTGGTAAGGTTTGATGCTCAAATCAATATTGAGTCTAGCAATTATTCAAGATCTATCAAATATTTGTTCAAGCATGTGCATCTAGCAGACCTCACTTTTGAAATTCAATCATATAAGACACTGCAATACACGAAAAGATTAATTTGCACATATGTATTTTTAATGCTTAATTTTCTAATATATCTTCTATTTATTACCATGTAGAGATACGATATGATATGATTATAAACCTAACAAAAACAAAACTAGTAATCATTTTTAATAAGAAAATATATGACACGATTAGAAATTTTAAGGGGAAAAGAAATATAGGCAATATGCAAAAGGAAATAAACTTACAAACATATATTTTTATATGGAATGAAGGTACTACTTAGATGCAACCGATAGAAAATAAGGGAGGAGGATTGTATTTGTAGGAAGAGTTTGATTATAAGAAAATATTATATATTCATAAGTTGTAAGGAAGAATCATGCACTTACCTTCAATTGGTTCACCGAAAGTTTTCTTGCGTTTAAGGTCGTGCATCAGTTCACGCGATTTTATCTTAAATACTTTGCATACTATTTCAACTCTATTTTTCATTATCATTTTGTTTAATCATCTATAACATATAAGTTATTTCTAACTAGCGCAGGTTGCAAGTAAGGGTGATGAGTAGATCAGGGTAGCCAACGCATCTTTATACAATCAGAATCACCACAACAAACAGTATCCATCAAGCAACTATAAAGATCTATCCTCAAATTCTTTTGATTGCTCCTAATCTAGCATTATCTTCTTCAATAGTCATATAGCGATCAACAACAAATAGTTAAAGAAGTATGCTTAATTGCAAAAGAGTTCGAGATTCATTTAGTCTTTGTTGAAGTCTAAATCAATAGATTTCTTACAAATTTCTCACATGGTCAATATTTTACGAATGCAAGGGTGTTTGAGATGTTTCTCAAAGAGATGTTATCAAGCCACCATATGAAAACAATAATGGGTGAGAGAGTGACATAAAACTTGGATGGAAATTATTGATTCTTTGCAACCCATTCATCTAGTGCTCAATAATAATATATCCGCTAGCATTTTCAAGATCAAAATCACCATGATTAGACCTAATATTTTCGATCTTGATGGTATGCTATATTGTTGCACTCGCACATAATAATATTTGCTACTTCTAATTTGTAAATGTAATTGGTAATTTGGTTGAGTTTTATATCGATCTCAAACCATTTTTAATGATTTGGCTAGAATATTGTTCTCGTCTAGCACCTTTGATAAGTATGTAACAATCGTCAGATCAATATCATTTTCTAGTGATTGTTGCAAAGAAATCATCTTGCATTTTTCTTGTTTTCTATATCTTTTGCTTACAATTGAGTGAAACATGGTCTTGACCCACCTTTTGGTACACAACAAATTATGAGAAACAGTTGCATATTTTCCAATAACCCTAATTGTGTTAAAATCCTAATTATGTTTTTTACTAAATCTAACTAGGCTAATTATGTTAGAATCCTAATTGAGTTACAATTGTTAATTTTTAATGTTGAGCACGCTCGCACATGCGAACGCGAGCCCATAGATATCTGCCAATACCGATATTGTCCCCAACTTAACCACCTTCAACTCATAGGTGTGAGGTTTTAACTCAGAAGGCCTCGATACTAAAAGGAGAGATCCACACTTATGTACTTCATTATGAAATCTTATTTAATAGATGTGGACTATATTTCGATCCACACATCTCCAACAACAATTACAATACTAATTATATTGTGCGGTAATTGTTTTCCTAATTTTGTTGCAATTGTAATTAATATATTGAAGAAAACGGTCGCTAAAAAAATTGCTACTATGTATTTAAATTTCTAAGTCATTAAAAATTGAAAAACAAAATAATGAAAAATACCCACTATAATATTTTGGGTTTTTAGTCGAAATAAAAATATCAAAAAAATAGTTGATTTAGCTCTAGAAAAAATATTTAAAAATAGCCAATGGTAAGAAAAATTTAAAAATAGCTTAAAATAGTCTCTATTTATATTTTTTGGTTTTTCAATCCAAGAAAAATGCTAAAAATTACAAATTTTAGCCAAAAGAAATTCGAAAAAAGCGGATGGTAAAAAAAGTCAAAAATAATAGCTAAAAAAATATCTGCTATTTAGATCATTTGTTTTGTAACCAATTTTAGTTGAAAAGTTTATCAAAGAAAATAGTCGAAAGTAAAAAATACTTAGATATATTTTTTGTTTTTTAGTCCCAAAAAAAAAAAATAGAGATGGTGATGTGGTGTGTTTATATTTTGTATTTTTACCCAAAAAAAAAAAATAGTGATGGTGATGTGGCGAAATCCTCTCACGGGATAATGTCACATCAGAACCAGTAGATAATCTTCCCTTATTAGATATAGATGAGCATGAAGCCATGAACAATATAATAGACAACATCAACTATAATGAAACTAGCAAAAAAGAGGGAATAGATTAAGATGACAGAATAAAATGGATAAGGATATGGGTGTAAGAAGAAAATAAAAATCCTAACTAATTAAGGCATTGATTTACATATAACCCCTGAGGTTTACCATCAGGAAGATGATAATCTAACATTCTAGGAGACATACATTTGCTACACAATGGTGTAAATTTGATTGGGATGTGTGTCTCACGAATCACAAGGGAATCTACACAATTGTGTAGCAAATGTATGTACCAAAAGAATGTTAAAAAAATCATTTTCCTTACCATAATACGCATATTAGTCCATGTGTTTTCAAAAACATGTACTTTGGTCACTCCTACAAACTTTTGTCTAAATCATCATTGAGTTGGTGTGAAAAAAATAAAATGGCTCTACAAAAGACACACTCAAAAATCATAGCTTTTTTAGCGTAATTTTTTGATCAAATTTTTTTGTGCGGATTTAAACATATTCTTATAAATTAATACTGGTTTTAGTGTTGATCTACCTACTCTAATAATATTGTGTATTATTTCGACAAATTATAAAAGGGTGTAAATCGGGAACACAATGTGAGAAATTAATTAATGGCTTTTACTTTTTGGTAGAAGCATACACGAGATGCGTTTTTGCATATTTATGTATTTCAATGTGAAAATCAACATGCCTTTACTATTATGGTTGTCAAGCCCTATCGATAAACATGGATTGTTAATTTAAAATAATTATTAAATGATAATTAAAAAGGCATCGAAAAATATGAAAGTAGGAAAAAAAATGATCGGTGGACCCACTTTGGGCATCAACTTAAGCGCACCAACTTATGGGTGTCGTTCAATGCGAGTGCGACTCGCATCTCGAGGTGCATCGTGCGGTTCCCACCTGGTCGGTTAGCCTAACTCGGTGCCCAAAGTGGGTAAACGTACAACCTCCAATAGGAAAAACATGTGGCCCAGATGAAATAGCAATAGAGGTTTGGAAATGCTAGAGTGACTAGGTTAACAAAACTTTTTAACAAAATTAACAAAATTTAAGATCAAAATGAATGTAAATGGATTGAAGAAGAAGCAATCTTGTACAAGGTTCGAAACTTCGTCTCCGCCTATGACTTCGCTCACTTAAAATACAGAATTAATTCGAGAAAGTTAACTTTGACGATGGAAGTTTGGCAAAAATTCGTCAGTGTACGGAAGTTCATGGAATTTCACTTTAAATGCTAGAAAACTCAAGTTTTTTCGTAGAGATGCTAGAACTATACTTAATCATACAACAGTGCATAAAATTCATGTCACCGGAGGATATTCCGAATTTTAAATATATTTCTAGTTTAGGTGACGTTTTAGTCGAAGTTTGCTCAACTTCCACGAAATATAATAATTTTACTGCAAGTTTTATTAACTTCCATTGATGTTTTTGAAGTTCAATCGAAGTTAGCCGAAGTTGAGTTAAATTTTTGCAATTTTTCTACTGCCTCTTAACTTCGTTTCGCTCACTTCGAAATCGACAAATTTCGCCCGAACTTCGATTTTTTAAATCTAGCTCTTGTACCAATCTTCAAAAACAAAATAGACATACAAAGTTGTTCAAACTACCGATGAATTAAACTTATGAGTCATGCTATGAAACTTTGAGAGTGGATAATTAACAATAGGCTAAGAAGAGAAACAACAATATTAGAGAATTAATTAGACTTCATGCCAGGAAGGCCCACTATTTAGGCAATTTTCCTTGTCAGAAGATTGATGGAAAAATATAGAGAAAAGAAAAGGATCTTCAAATGATGTTCGTATATTTAGAAAAAAGCATATGATAAGATTCCTAAAGATATTCTTTGGTGGATTCTAGAAAGCAAAGAAGTGCATTCTAAATACATATACAATATTTAAGATATGTACCAAGGAGTACTAACGAATAGACTTGTTCATGGGTCGGGCTCGGGCTGGAGAACCTTAGCCCAAACCCGGCCCACTATATCTATGCGGGCCTACAAATAGGCCCAAGCCCGACCGGTGTAAAAAAAGCCCGACCCATCAAACCTATGAATAAATATTTTAATATTAAAAATCTAAAAAAATAAATTATTTATCCATTTAATAAATTTTTTATAGAATTTTTGGACATCATATGTGTTTATATATGTATATAATATATTCATAAATTTTGCAAAAAAGAGTAGCTCAAATGGTAAACATCACTTAATGTGTGCATTAGGTCCTAGGTTCAAACCTCTCATACAACACTTATTATTTTAGAATATATTAGTTATAAATTTATATTCGGGCCGAGCCCGAGCCGAGCTTGGGCTTTTTAAGATGGCCAAGCCCAACCCATTTTAAGCCTACTTGGGATCGAGCCCGAGCCGGGCTTTTCTTGAAAACAGTTACCCAAGCCCAATTATTTGTTCACGAGCAAGCGGGCCGGGCGGGTACCCGAGCCCATGATCAGGTCTACTAACGAGTATAAGCATTTAGAGGACCCACAAAAGAATTTCCCTTTACAATAGGACTACATCGATGATCGACTTTAAACTCGTATCTCTTTACTTTAGTTATGGATGAACTAACTAAGTATATTCAAGAGGATACACCATGATGTATGCTATTTGTAGATGATATTATCCTAATAGACGAAACAAGAGTAAATAGGAAATTAGAACTTTAGAGGAATACATTAGAATCTAAAGGCTTTAAATTGAGTTGGAGGAAGACCGAATACATGCATAGTGAGTTTATAAGGAAAGTATAAGTCCCTAAGGTGAACCACTTTAGATATCTAGGATCAATTATACAAACACGATGGTAATATTGAAAATGACACCACACATAGAATTCAAGCTGCATGGAAGAAGTGTAGGAGTGCCACAGGTGTAATTTGTGATCAAAATGTTTCTACCAAGTTAAAAGGAAAATTTTATAGGACCGCCATTAAGTCAACAATGCTTTTATGAAAGTGAATGTTGGGCGGTAAAGAAACGACAAATACATAAAATGAACGTAGTAAAAATGAGGATGTTTATGTAGATGTATGCTAAAATGCATAAAGATATAATTAGTAGCAGGGGTGGACATGGGTCGAGTCGGGCATTACCCGACGTGTTTTTCTATCCGACCCGACGGGTCAAATAACAAAAAATAATACTCATTCATCAACCCGCCAAATTCGGGTAAATCGGGTAATTACCCGATACTTACCCACCCACCACTCCTACCCAACTCGTTTTCAGTCGGGTAAGGCGGGTCAGATAATTTACCCATTTGCCTGACAAAAGAATGAAACTTTCTAAATTTTATTTAGCCAAACCAAAGTTTTTTAACCAAGCTAAACTTTAACCCACTTGATGCAAAGTGCGGAATTTCCAGTAGCAGGGGGCTCTTTCAAAGGCAATTCTGAAACTTTTCTATTTTGTTTAGTCAATGTAGGACTAAATGGGAGGGAAATTCAACTAATTCAAAACCAATTCTCAAGCTTCTCTCTTATATTTAATTGATGTAGGACTAAATGAGAAAGAAGTTAAAGGCTTAAAGCCCACAAGCAGTAACTTCTTTGTAGTAACTTCTTTGTTTGGGTTTGAAAGAATAATATTAACAAAATATTAATCCGTGCCTCTTTAATCCATTGGCCACAGGGTCAATTAACATCAAATTAGTCAATGCTAGAAACATGTTATACACTGGCTATGTAGTTTTCAAAAAAATTATAAATCTAGCTTCAGATGGCTAAGTAATAAGTTATTAGCCTTGCATGACATTCACATAAAACTTTGCCAATCGTACTAGTGTACCTTATGGAATTATCAACTTCATTATCTCTTTTTATATAAGGGAAAATTGTTCCCCACTAGTGACATAATCGATATGGGACTAAAAGTTGAAATGAAAACACCTCATTTGTCCTACATAGAAAGAGTAAGGTAAGAAACAAGTGTTGGGTGCTAGCTTTAACGAGAATCAAATTCCTATCTATTTATCCCACATTGCTTGTAGAGTAGGTATAATAAAATTTCTCCTATATAAGAGAAACTCTAGCTTTCTATCTAGACTTAAGTGTCCCATATAAGCACACTAAATTGGATGACAAGTACTTGTGTTTGTTGTCCTTTGCCAATTAAATATCATAGGTGGGTTGGGTCAAGTAGAAACTAAAAAAAATTTGTTACCCGTTACCCAACCAGGCTAGATTGAGTATGTCAGGTAATTACCTAACATCTACCCACCCACCTTGTGTAGCCGACCCCTTATTCGTCGGGTAGGGCGGGTAAAGCGAGTTGTGTCGGGTAGACGGGTATTTGTCCAGCCCTAAGTAGTAGCACCAATTGGCACAAAAATTATTGAAAGGCGGTTGCGGTGGTTTGCACATCTCCAAAGATGCCCTCGAAATGCCCCCACTAAAAAATTCGATTCAATAGAAACTTAAAAAACTTGAAGAGGTAGGGAATAGAGTGAAGATAGCTTGGGACACATTAATTAAAAGGGATTTAAATGATGCAGAAAGCACACCATCAATTGCACTAAATTGAACACAATGGAAGAGTTTGATCCATGTAGTCAACCCCAACTAATTTGGGATTGAGGCTATGTTCTTGTTGTATTATTAAATGATAAATATATTTGCATTTTGATTATTATTTGTTTCTCACAAATTGTGATTTTATTAATTTAAAATATAAGAATAATTTTCAATACAAATAAATAAAGGGTACTACTACCATGGGAACCATCAAAATACCCATGCCATGCGAACATCATTTACAACCATTGGATTTTAATCCAACATATTGATCAATGAGTCATACATGCACGAAACATTATATGCACAATACATTTTATGGAGATCCCATGGCATTAGTATGTATTTGGGATCCATCGTAAAATTTCCCATAAATAAATATACATATGAACACATAGTTAAGGGGACTAAAGTGGATATAATTTTTCCTAAACATGAGAGACTTCAGTGGTTAGGAAAAGGAGAATTTGTAAAACCTCAAGGGTATTACTGGTAAAACGAATATGCCACATCATCAAAAACTAAATATAATACTAATATCTTCACTTGACGGTTGACACTAACACGAGAATGCTTATGATTAACTAGGAGCAAACCTATAGGGAGCAAAGTGTGTATATCTAAAAACACGAGGACTAAAGTGCATATTATGGTAAACCTCGGGGGACAATTTGTATTTTACCCTACAATTAAATAAACGATGTTATCAAAATGAGAAAAATTCATTGTGATGTCATGCCCCTAACATGTTAATGTGATTGCCTTATTTCTCATCTTTCAAATACTTAGTCACACATATTAACTTTATCATGCCACACGATTCCCTCATTCATGTAGATTGGAAAACAAGATACCTCTTAGTAAGGAAAACAAGATACTTCTATTCAGAAGCAATTAGAGAACATAACAACATAACAAAATAATTACAATACAATACGATTAAGAACATTTCTATAGAAAACAATTTGTGCAATATCAAGACTTTAGACTTCTATGGTTCCGCAATGAAAATCATTAAGGGATCATGTGTAAAAACTTGCAATATTTAGCTCCATAAAAATTAAAATAACTCCAACAACAAAGCATAAATTCGCCCGCTACATGGATCAAACTCATCCACTATGCTCGATTAAACCAACAAGTGAAATGAAATAAATATGAAATTGGGAAATTTTATTAGTCATCCAAATAAAGATAGAAAATTTTATTTTAGAAAAAAATATATATACTTATACAAGCTCCGGGATTAGATTAGTATTTCACACTAAAGCCCTTCATTGGTCGTATGATAAAAATTTTCAAAATTTACTTTCCACGGCCAAAAAAAAGATACTTAGAAATGAAGGCAATTTATCATCCATAAAACCATGACAAAACAAGTATAATCAATTTCAGACTAAAAAACACCCTCCTATTCAAACTTCAAAGATCATTTTGTATTCAAAAGACAATATGTTCTTATAGCTTCTTTCGAAAACATCACAGAGCCTTTAGTTGGACATGTTATCGGTGATACTTTCTAAGAATGCAACTCATGTACCAGGAGACAACATGAGAGCATCAAGGGGAATTTGATAATTTTTTTGCAATAGGAAAAAGAATAAACCTTGGGGCAAAACGGTAGAATTTGGAAGACCATTGTTTAAAACAGAAGTATCAACAGGAGCAACTAATTCTTTTGGCGCGACAGGTAAAGAAATCGGAGGTGTTGCACATGCCTTCTTCCTCTTTTCAAACCAATCTTGTACCTGTAACAAGAAAAAGAAGGAAGACGAATGACACAACGCATTTCAAAAGAATCAAAACTCAGACAACAAAAAAGTTCAAAATGCAAGAAACACACTAGCTTCCATTGTATAGCAGGCTTTCCCGCACGACCCTCAGCACGACTGCAAAAGTAGACCAATCCAAAAGAAAGCAATTATTGTCCATTGATTACTAGCCAATATCGAAAAATCAGAGATCCATTGAACTATTATGTTACAATGGCTCACAAATTAGTTGAATAAGTCTAGAACTAGATATACCTGAATTTTCTTGCAAGTTTTCCACAGAAATCTGGATTGAAACATTTTTCTCCTTGTTCATGCAATATCTTATCCATTTCTAGAATCTGAAAGAATGAAATAATCATTGATAGGATACTTTGTGCATAGTTAAAACTATAGTAATCACGAAAATACAAACTGTAAAAGATAGAGCAACAACCAAATAAAACACCATATCTAGTAAATATTCATATGGTAGTAAATGAGACAAAGAAAACATCAAATAAAACTTCAAAATGAGCCTTAAGTGGTTTTAGATAACAAATTATCAAAAATTCTAACAGTGGAGTATTAAGACTATAATTCAGGTTGTCTCAAACAACAATTCTCCACGAACTTCATATTCAAAGACATGTATTGTAGGTCAATACATGCAAGGTTATGGTGAGGCCCATCAAACAACTGATCTTGATACATTCTATCAATAATAAGGATACTCCTCGTGAAATCAATTAGGTGAATTCCCACTCATTATTATGTTTTGTTTATCAACTTTGGCTGAACAAGAACAAAATAAAACCCAAAAAAATAGAAATAAGAAAATAAATTAGCGCTAGTGTCCCTGTAAACTACCTAACAACATTATCTACTTCTTGAACAACGTAGACCAATAGCATTAGAGGTTTTAATGAGTGGGATGAGTTGATGAAGTTTCTTATCCTTCTACTGAACAACCGTTCATTTATATCCTTCTAATTACGATTTCATTAGAGAAGAAAACCAAAATCCGAGAAGTCATATGCTATAAATAATATCAAACCCATACTCTTCCATTTTAAAAAGAGAAACAAAATGTCCCTTCAGAATGAAAAGAAAAAAAAAGAACATTCAGATATAGAACCAAGCAAAAGGAGATACCTTGTGAGAGGACATAGGAGGATAATCAAACTAAAGGGAGAAACATAAAGTAAAAATAAGGAAAAGAACAGGTGGTAAGGCAACAACAAAGTAGGAATTGGCAAATTGCAATAGATAAATATTGTGGCCAATGTAAGTGCACAAGTCACACTTGTCTTTACCAATAGCTGTGTTTTCATCATGGCCACCAGAAGATGACTATATTTTAAGGGAAACTAAATTGAAAAGTTGCTCAAACTTAACAACCCAATCAAAGAGCAAGGATATGCATCGCCAATAAATCATACAAAGTTGATTGGAAGTTTATGGAGCCACAATCAGGATGTTGTAAAGGTTAGAACCTATGACAGTGTTGTTGAAGAAAAATAGTCTTCTGCTCGAATGATTAGGGGGAACATGAGGACCAGTCTAGTTTTAGGTACAGCCAGTGATCACAAGGTTACCAATAATTATGTACAATATACAAATAGATCAAACCTCTTTTCCATCTAAACTTGGTGAAATCAACCACAATGTAAGTGAAAGTAAAGTCATGAGACAACTTCATTAATAAGAGTAACTAACTTGTTAAGAAAATCTTAGCTTCCCTTTAATCAGCTCTAGTTGTAGATGCTAAAAATGAAGCATGTGGCTATCAATCTCATAAGCAGCTAATTTGAACTCAAATGAGATACGAGAGTGGGTTTAGGGTTCATGTTTTCCTAAACAAAAAAGACATTTCCAGGGTCTCTTACAAGTACGTGCAAGGGAAATTGTGAATTTCAACATTGCCATGTTGCATTGCCGTAAAATGTTGTCTATCAAGTTGAAAAAGAATGTTCAACTTGAATCCATCAGCTGGATTCAACTACTTGAAGTTAAAGACTGCTTTATCGCATAATTATTCAATTTCAAAATATAAAATGTTGTGGGCACGTCGCACGAATGATGCTACAGCCTACAAGTGAGCACGAGAAATTAAAATGAACCTTAACTAAGATTGGAAAAAGTTCAATAAAGGAGTAAACATAAACAAAATGAAAAAAAGTTTGAAAAAGGCAATTGTTTAGGTTAAAAAAAAGCACAAAACCACACAATCTGGAAAGTCTGGATAAAACTTCTATCATAGAGAACGTGAAGTACACAAATATTTAAGCTCTGACGAGCATGAACTAAGCTGCAAAGTAGTAATGAGTCTAAGGAAGGACTTTTAAGGAAGTTGTCTCAGTATAGTGTGAAATGTGAATGTAACACGTGCACAAAATGTGTGTACCGGAAATTAAGATGCGTAAGTGGATGTGTGGCAAAACTTGTAAAGATATAATAAGAAACACATAGATTTGGAGAAAACCCGACTCAAGACACCAAACCACGCAAATATTAGGGAAGGGTGGTTGCGATAGTCAAGACACATCCAGAGACGACCTAGAAATAGACCGGATTGAAAACCCGACTCAATAGAAACTGAAGGGATTTGGCGATAAAAGGGTAGACCTAAGATAACTTGGAATGCATTAATTAGGAAGGATTTAAAGGATTTAGAAAGCACGCCATCAGGGGCGTCGAATCGAGCAGAGTGGAAAATTTTGATCCATGAAATCTAAACCCAACGTACCATACAGTGAGAGGTTTTAGTGGAGTAAACATATGGTGATTCTCCAGTAGAATGGTTGAGAAAATTCACGATTGTTGTCTAAATAGTTCAATATTTGTTTGTCCCAATTTTATTATGCAATGTGGTTGTTGATATGCCATAGTTGGATATACCTTTTAGGTTTCCTCCAAAACAAAGATTGATAATTTGATTAAAACAAAAATTGAGGAAACGAACTGCGATCATCCAATTAAGGAAACACATTGGCTGGACAAACCACCAGTATGTGATGTGCCTCCCCTCCAATGCGCAGTGCCTCGCCTAATATGAAGAAGAATGACCTAAAACAAGAACCGAAAGGAACTATCCATATAGTTGTTGAAGAGTTTCCATTCATCACCTAATTAGGGTTTCAAAAACCAGAGAACCGAATCTCCACACAAATATCCAACAAAACCCCAACTGTTGAACCAAAACCTCGCATTGCAAACCTCTCCAGACCAAATCGACGCAATAACAAGAATAGATTGCAACTTTTGAAGAAGAAAGAATGGCGGGGACGATCCGGCATTACCTCTGCCTTGGTGAACCGAGGAACTTCTCTCGGCCGAAGCCGAGCCATTGCAGAGATTCAAGAACTCTCTCTCGGTTCGTACTTCGATCAAACGATGAGTGTTCTCCAGAAATCGCACGTCCGATCGATCGACTTCACGGAATCGAAGAAAAACTTCGAGAGAGATTCAAAAACCAAAGAGATCACTCTCCGAGCGCAATGGGAAATTTGACAAAATAGCCAAAATAAGTGTCTACTAATAAACTGATTAGTGGCGAGAACAAGTTTGTGTTAGTAACGAAGCGCTCGGATGCGGGGCGTTAAGCGAAGGGGAAGGGTGAAAATTGCCTACTGACAGTCTCAATGCAGGACATATAGGGGACCGGCTCGAGAGTTGGGAAGGGAAAGCGGCAAAAATTTTAAAGAAATCAAGGAATGATGAAAAGGCGAGGACTCACACTAGTACGAAGAAATGTGGATGCCCTTTCCAAATTAACGTCAAGGAGAATGCCGACTCCTTATGGTATGTCACGAGTGATTTGTGGGAGGCACAATCACGACACCGCGGGAAGATTGGATAAGAGGGAGGAGGAAGTTGAGGATGCGGGGGGAGGAGTGAAAGTGAGCGGCCAGATTAGTCCACCATCGTCTTTTGTGGAGTGCGAGCGGGAAGTTGAGGATGCGGGTGTGAGGACACCGGGGTCTCCAACCGGAGGCACCCCAGTGTGGGAGGCACCCCAATCTCCAATCGGATTTGAGTCCTCCCACTCCACAAAAGCTTCTAGGGAGAAGAAATGCAAGGTTCCACAAATGCGTCGTGCCAGTCGACGCACGCAAAGTGGATCTAACATGGCTTATAGTCATTGCTTAGAACCATATTGGTTGCCACATGTTGATGCCATTATCGATGTGGTTTCCGATGGGAACTGTGGATATAGGTGTATAGCCTCTGGGCTTGGACTCGCGGACGTGGACGGGTGGAGGATTGTGCGTAGACGGATGTACGATGAGATTATCGGGTATGAATACCTATGGCGGGAAGTGCTTGGCTCGAGTTTCACCAAATGTAACTTAATTCGTCGATCTTCACCCGAGCCCTAATTTGGAGACGAAATCGACTCACACAACGAACCCTACAAAATGCGAAACCTACTGGCGAGGGACGGGAACACCCCATTTACGAGGGTACTTTTTTGCACGAGGGGCATTTTCGGTATTTTGGGTTTAAAAAATAGGTTTGTGAGGGCACCCCCCCATTTACGAGGGTACTCAAAAAATTTGTGAGGGCACCCCTAATTTGACCAAAATACCCCTGGATGTAACCGTCGAGCACCCCAGTTGGATTGAACAAAAAGCTTTGGAAACCCTAAGCATTTTCACATTTTCGTTTCTTCATATTCCAAATTTCTTAGTCTTGTAGCTCGTTCTCATTCGCGCGGTCCATCTAGCTAGTTGTGTGGGTGTTAACTAGGCAGTTTTTTGTGCTTGGTGTTGTTAGGCTCGTGGACGTGTTTGGATTCGGTGATTGCGTGTAATCAAGGGGAGATCTGAGGTATGTATATATTGTAGTTTATTTTTACCTAGATTAGGTTGGTTATTATTGTTGGATGCCATCGAAATTTGAGAAATAAGTGTTTTTTTCTCAAATCCAGTGGTCTTCGTCCACACATGACCGTTAGTTCATATGTAGTCTCGGCCACACGGTGTCGAGACTAAAACCCTTGTCACGGACATAAGGTAACCAAGACATATAAGTCCGTATCGTTTAGTATATACCGAGACCGCTTGAAGTGGTCTCGGTGAGCCTTTACCGAGATAATATTGTATTGAAATTAAGTTGTTATGGTCTCGAAACCTACAATCCGAGACTACCCAATAAGTCTAGGTTATGTCACACTGAGACCATAACAATGATCTCGGTTACGCTTAACCGTGAGTTAGTTTTTGTCTCGGACCTGCTTGATCGAGACATTGTGTTTTTTATTTTTAATTAATTTTTTTGAATATCGGTGAAATGTGCTTAACATTCATTTTCTAATCAAATATGGCCAGAGTGAAAGCAGCAGTATCGAGGCAGGACGTAAACGGTGGCCGACAAGAGCACAACGTCGGTTTAAGGAGGCGCAACATCTACTAGTCCTTCTGCCCCCACTAACCGTGGCAAGAGGAGGCCACAAATTGTTTCTTACCAGAAGGAGAAGCAACGGGCTACTCAAATTTCGAGTGTACGTGGACGCCCATCTTCGGGGGATGCGGTGGAGGCCGAGGCATCTAATGTTCCCGTGGGGAGCAAGAGTAGTAGTGGGGCAGAAACCACTACATCCCATAGGCAAGCTAGCGGTGGTGGTAGTCGGAATGATGTGGAGCCCGAGTACGACCGATGTGCTCCATTCCCCGATGGTCCCATTGATGGGTCTTTACTGAAGAGCTAACGATCATGTTGCGGAATCAATTTGGGATGGTGATGTATGTTCTCGGTGTTTACTTTTATTTGATTTTGCAACAATTCTCTCAATTCATAAATGATAATGTATTTACTAATGACTTGTTTTTGTTGCGGTATTGTCCGATACTTAAGTGCATAAACCATGGGGCCCAAATAGCTGAGTGGGATCTCCGGTCTTGCCTTACCGACACCCAGGCACTATAGAGATTCATTCAGAGGTCTAGTTTGGCTCCACTCATAGATTGTTCCTATAGGAAGGGAAATAAGGAGGTCATCTCAGCATTTGTGAAGCGGTAGCATCTAGAGACTAATACATTTCACCTACCCTTTAATGAAATGTCCATCACGCTTGAGGATGTTAGCATGCTTTTACACATCCCCATGGTTGGGAAGGTGGTAGCGGTCGAGAATTTCAGCCGATACACAGAGGAGTCTCACATGGAGGCGATCAAGATTGTTTCCAACTTGCTTGGAGTTGGAATTGACGAGGCTAAGGAAAAGGTTAACTACACGAGGGGTTTAACGGTTCGACTAGCATGGCTGAAGAGTCATTTTTGCCCGCCCAAGTCCAATAGTAGTTCCACTTCTCGTACGTACCTTAAAGTGGAGTGCACTGCACGGGCATACTTATTGTATTTGCTTGCGTGCATTTTATTCACTTATAAGAGTGGGTCAAGAGTCTCAATTTCATTTCTAAAGGTTCTAGAGAACTTGGATGAGGTCGAGACCTACGCTTGGGGTGCTACCACCCTAGCTTACCTCTATCGTCATCTCGGGTCAACCTGTAGAGCAGAGGCCTTACAGATTGCAGGATATCTAACTTTACTTTAGGTACATAGTTTGTGGTCCTTGTGGCTTTGTTGTGTTTTGATTTGGTCTTGTAATTGTGTTTTTACTACTTAATTAAGTTAACTTAAATTTGGGCATTCGTATTTAGGGATGGATATATGAGCATTTCCTTATCCAGCTCGCATCATCTAATGCAAAATATTTCGAACCCATACACCTACAGGTCTCGAGGTGGATACAGAAGCATGAGACGATAGCGAATGTAGACAAGGTCCTTGATATGTTGCGGCCGAGTGAGGTGTGTGATTGATTTGGTTATTTTTGGTATTCTAATTTATGACGAGTATGTTTTAATGTTGTTGTTGACTTCATTGGTTTAAGTGACTTGGGATCCATACTCTGATGTCAGGTCCGACGACGTCGTTTTACCCATCGTTTTCTACTGTGGTACGCTTAAGTACATGGATGTGGTGAAGTCGTACCATCCGGAGAGGATCCTTCGGCAGCTTGGGCATGTTCAAGGGATACCACCGGCTCCATATCGCCCTCTCGAAGCGAACTGAGACTGCACCGCATTGAAGTATTCGGTCTAGTATGGGTTTGTACCCGAGAATTGGGAAAGGTGGCGTTCCGATTCACTTGCAATTGAAGACCGAGACGGGAAAGCGAGGTTCTACTTCATGGCCACACCAGAGTATCTATCATGGTTCCTTCGAGTCTCGCATCCAATCGTTGAGAACCTGGAGATTGGTGATAGAGACGACGATATAGTAGCGGACCATGAGTTATTGGAGGTAAAATGCTCAGATTTAATATTAACTTGTGAGTCTTGTGTTATGTATTGTTTTTATTGACAATTTGGGTTTTCTATTGAACAGCGTAATCGGCGTGCCTTAGACACCGCGTTAGCATGGATACACTTGCCAACGGGAATGGCCAAGATGGAGGAGATAGAGAAAATGGCTAATGATGTAGTGGACTATCTGACGGGTATGGGTCTTGACATTGCTACCACCACCACCACTACCAACACCACCACCACGGCACTAACCGTGCCTACTAGGGATTCCCAGCATGACAGCACTACCGCACCAAGTTCCTCCTAGCCACCTAAGTCACAACGTATATACATTAGGGATAAAGATAGTAAAATACTTGTTGGATTTGCGAATTTGGTTAAGTACTTGATGGATTTGTGATTGAATGGGATGTTGTTTTGGTACAATTTGTTGTGAATTTTAATGTGTTTTTCTTTTTTTGGTTTATGCACTCGCGGATTTCTTATTGTTTGGCACATGTTTTGCTAATATTTTGGTGTTGGAATGGTGGCAGGCCCACTTTATTTGTTTAATTTGTTGAGAATTTGAAGTTTATTGTGTCAATCATTTTGCTGATAGTGTCTCGGCCAGGCAGGTCCGTGATTCATCACAACGTCTCGGTTAGGCATAGCCGAAAGAAGTGAATTTGTTTTGTTTGTAGCCCACCGAAACTTGTATTCGTATTGTACGTACTCAGGTTCTCAGATACGCACATCTGAGAATTGTGCCGAATTACGATACCTCATGGCTGAAACGTTGTACATTATTTCAAACATGTGGTACTGACATGATCTGGGCGCCCCAACTGCTTTGATTAAGGCACCATAGTTTATTCCGATTGTAAAGGGTCTCGACAACCTATGAACATTATTTTGCTACCGATCTCGGTATAGGGTGAGCTAGACTCAACTATTGATTTCGGTTGGGCGTATCCGAGACTAATGCATGCTTCTCGGACCTGCTTGGCGGAGACAATATTTTCACATGATTATTGGGATCTACCGAAGTGTGGGGACTTCCAACTATGATATTAAAAGAGTACACTGTTGTGTTACGTTTTTCGACTTCGTACACAATTGTATAAATTAAGTTGTGGTTTTGGACTTAGTACACAATGCAATAGAATCAAGAAATTGGCAACTTGATATATTTCACATGAAATGATAAGTCGTTACAACTTCATGGATTCGACAAGAAAACAACATGAAGTTGTTACAACTAAAGGGAGATAACTAATAATAATGTGCAGCGAATACTACAAAGGTTTTTCTCCAACAATAAACAATGAAGTGTTAATATGTTAAGGTTCCACTAAGTTTATAACTGTGGACGTGCCTAGCTGCGAAGATGTAATTGAAACCCATGGTTGGATGTCAATACTAATACCCCAGCCTTGAGCATCAACATCCACGAATGTCCTCCACACAACAAATACGGGGGGCGCCGGTGCATTAGGCTTCAATATTACATGTCAATTAAAAGTCCAAAACAAATAGTCTTGTCAATAATGAATTAGTAACCCACCACAATGCAAGTTAACAAATAATAAGAAATGAGTAACTTACCCTAACCCAATGAGTGTCATTCACATTTGTAACACCCATGACTACACGATCTTTCATTGGCGGAGGGGCACCACGTAAGGGAAGAAATGAGATGCAACTACCCTTTGACACGTTCACTAACACAACGTTAAATGTTGTTGCGATTACAAGTCCCATATCTAGAAGGGTCATCCACTTGTCCAAACTCATTTCCATACCTTCACGAAATTCCAAGGCCCGCTTCACCGTTATATAAATGTTGGGGCATGTGCCCTATGTCAATCCATTAACTATCTTTATGAATACTTTTAGTTAATAAAATAGAGGATTTCATTTGCCGTTTATTATAATTAATTTGCATGTTTACATTATAATAAGATCCATAGGTATTTACATTAATATACTAAATGTCCCTAGTCGATCATTATACTGGGAACTATAACGAATTAAGACTAGTGTGAGTCTTAATTGATGATCATATGATGATTATACGTATAGGGATACGAATCAAAATCATGAGTACTTGTTAGGGAACAAAGTACTGGACCACCACTATGAGAACATCACATAGATTAAGTCATAATTGTTTCTCATGATAGGTATATTTTTCAGTCCTCTGACTTGAGATTACCAGAGACTTCAACATTAGGAACAAAGTGATTTGACACAATCAAACATTGTCTTTAACTGGACGATTATAAAGGTTGTGATTGGTTACTATGTGAGCAATGTGATAAAGTTGTGTAATCGAGATATAATTTGTCTCTCTCATATAAAAAGAGATATCTAGTGGATCCTTCGATGTGTTAGACTGTTAAAAGGCCTCGTCTAAGTGAATTGATATTGATCAATGTCACTTGGATGTTTTCAGTCTACCTAGAGATCGAGACTAGTATGATTGAACATGTTTGATGACAATTTCATGCCTTATGTTTGATCAAAAAGATATCGTGTGACAAAAGGATGTTATATACACTATTGATTAGGTTGTATCGATTTGATATTCGTACAACTTGGGTAGTCATAATGTCTTGCTAGAGGCCGCTTATGACTTTTATACCAAAATGTGTTTTGGTACATTGCCAATGTTGTATGAGCCTATTGGGTCGCACACTAAGAATGGTTTTGCAAGATTTTAAGATGGTTCAGAAAAACGAATTTTATATGATAAAATTCATGACAGAAATGTCTTTGTGGTGTATTACACTTATACTTCTTTAAGTAGGGGTATATATGTAATTTACTTAATCGTCTATATACAAGGGTTGTATAAATAGACGTTTTAAGTTAGAACACACGCATGAAAGATTAAGGGTCGATACTCTATTTTCGTTTCAGAAACGAATTAGGGTTTTCTGGTACGTTCTGGATCGTTTTGGAGAGAAACAAAAGGGTTTGGTATTCTCTCAAAGCTAGCACTTCAAATCTCAGCAGCCGTTCATGTGTGGACTGCTGGTAGAAGGCGTTCGTCGTTGCCAGCGCCTTAGATATCGATCAACCTTTAGGAAGGTATATTGCGACCGAGGTATGATTAAATTTTCATGGTTTAAATGTTTTTAATAGAATTAGATTCGGATCATGTTTGGGGTTTTTGTCAAAATTGTTTTGTAATTTCCTCTGCATATGAACTCCCAAAACCTAACAATGGTATCGAGCCTTCGAGTTCGATTCCATTAAATTCATTGCATGTTTTCTTCTGATATATACATGATATATGATTGAAAGCATGTTAATAGTTGATGTATATGTGATATACATAAGTTTTCTGTGAGATTTATTATCATGTTTTGTGTTATATGATACATATATTCGTGATTTAATTGAAATCAGTTTCATACATGCTAGTAACCATGTTAGGTTAATTCGAATAATTTTAATGAATTGAATTTCGTGTTCTGTGATCCATGACACCATTAGGTATAATTTTTATTTTTCGTGTATTGATGCATGGATGAAATTTCTGTAATTCAGTATGCATATTTAGGTTACATTATTTTAAGTTTCTTAAATTGTATAATTCTTAATATTAATTCGAAACTAATATGATTAGGTTCGATTGGGATAGTAGTTCATGATTCAATTACATGTTTGTGATTATTTGGATGAGGACCGAAATTGCAAATAATTAATTTTTTGAAATTATTTATTTATCTCGTTATAACTATTCTGTTATGAAATTTCTATTTGATAAAAGATAGATAACAAATTAGATTATGAGATATTAGCAAAATCGGTTTCGTTATCCCTATTGGATAGGAGATAAGTATCGAGAATTTTGTTATTGGTGATATGCTAGGATTCAAATATCTTAAGTCCCAATTGGATTAGGATAAAATGATTAGTTAGATGTGGGCCCGGGTTAATTAAAAATGTTTTAATTGACTTAATTTCAGATAAATTAAGAGGTTAATTTAGGATAATAAAATCAGCGAAAAATATGATTTTCTATAGCGAATTTTAATTTTTGGGATTGAAATTCATCTCCTATAAAAAAAAAACGGGGGGGCGCTGCCCCCTGTTCCCCCGTCCGCTGACCAGTCAACGGAACCACCGCCCGTTGACTGGTAAGCGGGATTGCCGTCTAACTAATCCTAGAGCGCAAAAATTCTTTTATTAGTGAACAATATAAAAAAAATCCAAATTGTTTAGTGATTGAACAAATCGATAAAATATATGATATTTCATTGTTTACATAAAATCACTAAAACTGAATAAAATCCCTCTATTAAATTTTAAGTCTCGTGCCATCCATTTCAAATACTTGTCAAGGCCTCGATCACACTAATATAGTTTCAGCCATAGCTGGGTGTATTGTGTTATCTTGGTGAGACAAGTTGGATAAGAGTTACCTAAATGTTTAAAATGGTATGACTTAAAAAGCTATCAAAATAGTGTTGAGCTTTAAGCACATGATGAGATAAAAAATATGCTAAAACATAAGATGTTCCGTATCTCATAAAAGTATCTAAAATTAAATAAGATGTAATTGGTAACTGTTACCTACCTAAATAATCTAGTTATGTGTTTCATGCTGTAACTGTCATAGAATTAGGTGAAATATGGATTTTAGTCCCCTAAATAAACAGTATGTTTTAGGAGTGTTGTTAATTTAGTGGGAATCTATTCCTCTATGCTAAAATAAACTTTGCATAATCTTTATTGTAGATCAATGGCCTCTTCAAGTAACAATAATCCCCTGTCACTATGATCCATCCTTGAGAAGGATAAGCTATCTGGGACTAACTTTCTTGATTGGTTCAGAAACTTGAGAATTGTTCTTAAGCATGAACGCAAGTTGTATGTCCTGGATGCTCCAATCCCGAGGACCCACCAACCAATGCTACGAAAGTCGTGAAGGATGCGCATAGTAAGCATGTCAACGATTCTACGATGTTGCATGTATTATGTCGGCAACTATGGTTCCCGAACTTCGGAAGGACATGAAACTAATGGAAACCTACGACATGGCTGTAACGCTGAAGGAAATGTTCCAACAGCAAGCTAGGCAAGAAAGGTTCGAGACAATCAAGAACCTACATTCTTGCAAGATGACTGAGGATGCGTCGGTTAGTACTCATGTTCTGAAGATGAAGGGCTATGTTGATCAGCTTGATAGACTCGGATTTCCCATAAGCCAAGAGTTAGCTACGGATTTGATCTTGAATTCATTACCGGAGAGTTACTCACAATTTGTGATGAACTACAATATGAATAATATGGAGAAATCAATTTCAGAGTTGCATTTGATGCTCAAAACTGTTGAACAAAATATCAAGAAATGCTTTAGTAATGTGTTGATGGTCTAAAAGGGAAATGAAATGAAGAAGAAAGGAAAAGGCAAGGCTAAAGTTGCCAAGGCTGCCACCTGTGGAACAAGTCAAGCCTCAGCCTATTCCTGCTTCAAAACACCCAAAAGAAAAGGAAAGAAATTTTCATTTCTGCCATGCATCTGGACATTAGTTCAGAAATTGCAAACTCTATCAGGAAGATCTAAAGAAGAAAAAGGGTAGTGCGACTACCACTACAAGTATTTATGTCATTGAAATTAATTTATCTACTAGTGATTCCTGGGTATTAGATACCGGATGTGGATCTCACATTTGTATAATGTGCAGGGACTCACCAAAATTAGAAAGTTGAAGAAAGGAGAAGTCATCCTCCGTGTAGGGAATGGAGTAAGACTTGCTGCCCTAGCTGTTGGATCATATGACTTAGTCTTACCTAGTGGACTTATTTTAACTTTAAATAATTGTTATTTTATGCCTGCCTTGAGCAGAAACATCATTTATGTTTCATGTTTGGATATGGATGGTTTTGATTTTATTATTGCAAATAATAGATGTTCCATTTCTCGTAAAGGCATATTTTATGCAAATGCTGATTTGTGTGATGGTCTTTATATTCTAAGCATGAAAAGGTCCACTGATACTTCAGTCTTTAACATAAATATAAAGAGATTTAAGTCAAATGATTTGAATCAAACCTATCTTTGGCATTGTCGTCTCGGGCACATAAATGAGAAACGCATAACGAAGCTCCATAAAGATGGACTTCTAGATTCATTTGATTTAGAAACATATGAAACGTGCATATCTTGTTTATGAGGCAAGATGACTAAAAGTCCCCTTACTGGACACAGTAAAAGGGCAAGTGATTTATTGGATCTAATACATACTGATGTATGCGGTCCTATAAACATAATGGCTAGAGGAGGTTATCGATTTCATTACATTTACTCGATGATTTCAAAGAGATATGGTTATGTATATCTTATGAAACATAAAGCTGAATCATTTGAGATGTTTCGGGCGTTTCAAAATGAAGTGCATAATCAACTTGGTAAAACTATCATAACACTTCAGTCAGATCGAGATGGTGAATATTTGAGCCAAGAATTTGATGATCATCTTAGAAATTATGGGATTGTCTCATAATTGACTCCACCGGCAACTCCACAGTGGAATGGAATTTCTGAAAGGAGAAATCAAACCTTATTAGGGCTGGCAAAATGTGCCCGGTCCCGTTTGTCCGGTTTTGTCCATACCCGTTTTAAACGGGACTGGGCAATATTTTTGTGAAAAACATATGGGTCTGGACAATATTTTTTATCCGTTTAAAAATACGGACCGGGACTGGACAAAAATTCTTAAAAACGGGTTTTCCGTTTATTGATTAATTTGATTTTAATGTGATTTTTAATTTGTGAATTGATTTTAATTTATTTATTTTAATTAAAATTAATGTGTAATTATGATGTTTTATATGAAAAATGTGCAATTGTATAATTTTTTTGGTGAAACATTAAATTGTTTGAATAAAATTTTATAATAGTTTTTTATGTTGATACGTATTGTTTTTTTATATTTTTGAAAAATAAAATGCATGTATGATTGTAATTTAGTTTTTATTGTGATTATTTGTGATGATCGTTTATAATATATTTAATATTTATTTTTGAGTAATAGGTGACTTGTAGACTTGTAAGTTGTAGTTGAGAGGTTTTTTTTTAAAAATAATTGATAAATTAAATATTTAATCATATTAAAAATAAAAAGCGGACAAAACGGAAGCCGTATGTTTTACAAACATACGAGACTGGACAAAAAAAAATTGCCCGTTTCAAAAACGAGACCGGGTCCGGGCACCAAATTTAATCATTATAGAAATGGGTGTCCGATCCCGTTTATGTTCGGTCCCGGACTTTTGCCAGCCCTAAACCTTATTAGATATGGTTCGATCTATGACGAGTCATGCAGATCTTCCGTTATCCTTTTGGGGTTATGCATTACAAACTGCAGCTTTCACTCTAAATCGAGTTCCTTCTAAAGCGGTTGATAAAACACCATATAAGATATGGTACAGGAAGAGACCTAGTTTGTCTTTCCTTAAGATTTAGGGTTGTGAGGCTTACGTAAAGCGACAAGTTTTAGAAAAAACTAGCACCTAAATCTGACAAGTGTTTATTTGTGAGGTATCCTAAGGAAACAAAATGATATTACTTTTATAATCCCGCCGAGAACAAAGTATTTGTTGCTTGGTATGGTGCCTTTATGAAAAAACTGTTTATTTCAAAAGACACTAGTGGGAGAGAAATAAATCTTGAAGAAGTTCAAGAATCACAGATAAGCACTGAACCGCTACTGGAAGTTCAACAATGTTCTGAACCAGTTGAACCTCCACAAGTGACACAAGGCCCACGTAAATCTGGTAGGGTAAGACATGAGCCAGAGAGATTTGGATTTCTCATTACTGATAGTCGTGATGTGTTGCTTATGGATTAAAATGAGCCCACCACTAATCAGGAGGCTATGTTTGGACCAGACTCAGATAAATTGCTAAGTGTCATGAACTCTGATATGCAATCCATGTATGATAACCAAATTTGGAACTTGGTTGATTTACTTGAAGGTGGTAAAACCATTAGATGTAAATGGGTTTTCAAGAAGAAAACTGTCATGGATGGCAAAGTGCATACTTTTAAAGCAAAACTTGTAGCAAAAGGTTTCAGGCAGACTCAAGGTGTTGATTATGATGATACATTTTCGCCAGTAGTCATGCTTAAATCCATAAGAATTTTAACTGCCATTGCTGCATATTATGACTATGAGATATGGCAAATGAATGTAAAAACAACATTTCTTAATGGAAAACTGTTTGAGGACGTGTATATGACATAACCTGAAGGTTTTGTACATCCTGAGAATTTTAGAAAGGTATACAAGCTTCAAAGATCCATTTATGGATTAAAGAAAGCTTCTCGGAGTTGGAATCTTCACTTTGATGAAGCAATCAAGGATTTTAGTTTTATTAAGAACGAAGATGAGCCTTGTGTATACAAGAAGGTCAGTGGGAGTGTAGTTATTTTTCCGGTACTATATGTTGATGATATATTACTTATTGGAAATGACATCCCAACATTGCAGAATGTCAAGTCTTGGTTAGGGAAGTGTTTCTCAATGAAAGACTTAGGAGATGCAGCCTATATCCTAGGGATAAAGATCTATAGGGATAGGTCTAAAAGGCTAATTGGTCTAAGTCAGAGTTCTTACATAAATAAGGTGCTGAATATGTTCAGTTTGCAAGACTCTAAAAGAGGATTGTTGACAATGTCTCATGGCATAAGTCTCGGCAAGATTCAATGTCCTAAGACAAATGATGAGCGAGACCGTATGAATAAGATTCCATATCCATAAGCTATTGGATCTATCATGTATGTCATGCTATGCACTCGACCTAATGTATCATATGCTTTAAGCACTATAAGAAGATATCAGTTAGATCCTGGTGAGAGTCACTGGATAGCAGTAAAAAACATTCTTAAATACTTAAGAAGGATTAAGGAAGTGTTCTTGGTCTATGGAGGTTTTAAAAATGATCTAGTTGTAAATGGTTACACAGATGCAAGTTTTCAAACTGATATAAATGATTTTAGATCACAGTCTGGATATGTGTTTATTTTGAATGGGGGCGCAGTAAGTTGGAAAAGTTCGAAGCAAAAGACTGTGGCAGATTCTACAACAGAAACTAAGTATATTGCAGCGTCCGATGTAGCAAAGGAGGTAGTTTGGATCAAAAAGTTCATTTATGAACTAGGTGTGGTTCCAAGTATTGCTAACCCTGTTTGTTTGTATTGTGACAATAACACGGCCAAGGAACCTATATCACACCACAGATCCAAACATATACTTAGGCATTTTCATCTCATCAGAGAAATTATTGAGAGGGGAGACGTGAAGATTTGCGGAGTACCTACTGAAGACAACGTTACAGATCCATTGACAAAAGCTTTTCCACAAGCAAAACATGATGGTCATGTTAGATCATTAGGCATTAGATGCATGTATGATTGGCCCTAATGCAAGTGGGAGATGTTGGGGCATGTGCCATAGGTCAATCTATTAACTGTCTTATGAATACTTTTAGTTAATAAAATAGAGGATTTCATTTGCTGTTTATTATAATTAATTTGCATGTTTACATTATAATAAGATCTATGGGTATTTACAGTAATATCCTAAATGTCCCTAGTCGATCATTATACTGGGAACTATAATGAATTAAGACTAGTGTGAGTCTTGATTTATGATCATATAATGATTATACGTATAGAGATATGAATCAAAATCACAAGTACTTGTTAGGGAACAAAGTACTGGACCGACCAGCTATGAGAACATCACATGGATTAAGTCATAATTGCTTCTCATGAGAGGTATATTTTTTAGTCCTCTGACTTGAGATTACTAGAGACTTCAACATTATAAACACAGTGATTTGACACAATCAAACGTTGTCTTTAACCTAACAATTATAAAGGTTGTGATTGGTTACTGTGTGAGCAATGTGATGAAGTTTTGTAATCGAGATATAATTTGTCCCTTTCATATAAAGAGAGATATTCAGTAGATCCCTCGATGTGTAAGACTGTTAAAAGGCCTAGTCTAAGTGAATCGATATTGATCAATGTCACTTGGATGTTTTCAGTCTACCTAGAAATCGAGACTAGTACAATTGAACATGTTAGATGACAATTCCATGCCTTATGTTTGATTAAAAGGATATCGTGTGACAAAATGATGTTATATACACTATTGATTAGGTTGTATCGATTTGATATTCGTACAACTTGGGTAGTCATAATGTCTTGCTAGAGGCCGCTTATAACTTGTATACCAAAATGTGTTTTGGTACACTGCCAATGTTGTATGAGCCTATTGGGTCGCACACCAAGAATGGTTTTGTGAGATTTTAAGATGGATCAGAAAAATAAATTTTATTTGATAAAATTCATGACAGAAATGTCTTTGTGGTGTATTACGCTTATACTTCTTTAAGTATGGGTATATGTGTAATTTACTTAACCGTCTATATACAAGGGTTGTATAAATAGACGTTTTAAGTTAGAACACACGTATGAAAGATTAAGGGCAGAAACTCTATTTTCGTTTTAGTAACAATTAGGGTTTTCTGGTGGCGCGAACACAGTGGTCTCTGACCAGGACCAGGATCTGGTACGACATATAGTAGTTCATCATCAACCATATTTTGATAGAACTGCTGCCATGCGAATCTCCCACTCCAGTCCGGCCATACAGGTAGGGAAGCGCCCTGCCTCCTCGATCCAAAGATCGGAGAAGTTATGAGGCCGATGGGTAAGGTTTCTAGCTCATTCTATCGATCCATTGAAAGATGGAAGAGGTTCCTGACCACAGGGAGATCCGCATAAGCAGGCCCCCGGCCTCGTCGTTCTTGCCTTCCTTTAGCCGCCAAGCAAAACAAGCGCCCCTTCGTAACCGTTACAATGGTATTGTTGAAACTTGCTTGAACGTGAATAACTCCTTTTGGTATTCTACGTGCATTATGGATCGTTTTGGAGAGAAACAAAAATGTTTGGTATTCTCTCGAAGCTAGCACTTTGAATATTGGCCGTCATTCGTGTGTGGACTACTGGTAGAAGACGTTCGTCGTTGGCAGCGCCTTAGAGATCGATCAACCTTCAGAAAGGTATATCGCGACTGAGGTATGATTAAGTTTTCATGGTTTTAACGTTTTTAATGGAATTAGATTCGGATCATGTTGGGGGTTTTTGTCAAAATTGCTTTGTAATTTACACCGCGTATGAACCCCAAAACCCAACAAGAAAAATCTCCAAGCAAATCCCTCCAAAACTCATTGTGATTTTCTAATTCTCTAACCACACCTTCTCGGACCTTCATCCAACCGTCCCTATCTGATAATCCAAGACTGAAGGCAGCAAAACATAATCCGCAATGACCATCGCTATCCACATTGACAGTACGTTCAACGTGTTGAACCTAATCCGACTGAATGGTATGAATGAATCCAATCTCAGATGTTCCCACAGATGCCCCTAGTGTTTGATGAACTTTATATTTCACTTCATTTCCCTTCCTTCGCGCACTGGCCGCCTCCTCACTTGTGAATACAAACTTAAAGCCACTAGGATTTCTCATCATGGACGTTTCATCTTCTTCGATTTTCCGCTTATTTGAGTCATTATTTTCTTTTTTTCTTTTTTCCCCTTTTTCTGTAACCCTAAAGTGTCGGTCTCCCCCTTGTCTTAACCTTTACCTTTGGTGCTACGCCTGTTGTCGCTGAAGGACAACTAATCTCTTTTAGTTGTTGAATAACCTTAAGACGGGCATCCTCATCAATGCATGATTCAAACTTAGCCACAACTCTCTAAATCTCTTCATTGAAGTTATAGCTAGTCCGATTAACAGATTTCTCGGGTATCATACTCAACGTCTTTCTAAAAACATGAATGTCCTCAAGTGGTATAGGTGATCCGGCCAAAATATGCCAGTTAAGCTCATGCGTGCAAAGACGATCGTGATTGGTACGTAGTGCACAACCACATAAGATCGGGTCTTTCCCTACATCCACGACACGTGCAACCTCATCACAAATCAACTTCAACGCTTTCTGAGAGACATAACCCCCACAAATGGCGATACAATCCATCCATATATCCATGCTGGACAACATTCAGACTAACCCCAAATGAGGCTTTAATCTTGTTATGTTGTATGTCAAGCGTTCCATGTATGACACTCCAAAAAAAAACTCAAAGTTCGTAGTATAAGTGCCAACATATTGTTTGAGAGCAGAATGCGCATACTCAACTCTCTAGTCATGATTTCTCTAAGATGAAACACTGAATCAGTCTATACGTATATAAATTTGTCCTTATAATCCCGCAACCAAGTACTCTCCAAATAAATGATCAATCCTTTAACATTTTGGTACTTATTATGCATGGTACTCCACCTAAGCTCGAATAATGCTTCTGTCTTAGCATACATCAAAGCAGTCCACCTATCACTGAAGAGTTTAAAGCCTTCGTTTTCTCCAAACATCTTTTTAGTGTTGCTCAACACCATCTTCTCGATGTGCCACGTATAAAGAAGGTGAAGAGATTGAGGAAAACATATTCAATTGCATAATTAAGGCCCAATTCTCTATCGTTGACAAAAACCTTAGGTGTAGATCACCCGTCCAATAAACCTCTCAAAACCTTCAATGCCCAAGTATAGTTGGCCTTAGTCTCAAATGATATGAAACACAACCCAATTGAGAATGTAATATATGTGGAAGTAACTCCAAAAATCTCCAACAATGGCACTCGGTACTTATTCGTCTTATATGTGCAATCCATGAGAATAACGAACGGGAAACCTCAATAAGTTGATGGAGTCCGGATGTACCCAAAATAAATCTATCACAACATTTGTTTCAGTGTCCTTTCTATGCCACGATAAATACATATTGTTCTCAAATAAGTGTAAGAGTTGTTACATTTCACTTATCCCACCGACATCTTTAATCTGATTCCTTTGTTGTGCATTGTATATTGTCTGCAATGTTGAAGCATTGTTCACATCCATTTGCCTCAAAGTATTCAAGACCTGACGAGGGTTAACATTGCCTTTACTCATTTGATCTAAAATAACAGCCTCATCCTTATTCGCTTTTCCTGCGAATGAGTGACCTTCCAAGTATTTCACAGTGTCATAGTTGTGCTTGCCCGTCACGGTCCAATAATTAATGCACGTTTAATTCGTTAATTAGGACACAATGACCCGTGACGTGGGACGCGCAGCGCGATACGTGTCACTACCGAGGCACGGTGACCGAGGTAAATGTTATATTTGTTGTGTTGTTTGCCTAGTGTATTGTATATGTGTAGACTACTAAGTCATTTACGGGTATGCAGATATCGAGACGAGCGGGAACGCGCCTCGTGTTGCGTGCCGACGTGGGCCCGAGGCAGCAGCTCGTGGGGTAAGTCTAATTAGTTAAATCAACTATAAAAAAATGAAATGAGTGGCTCACATTCAAACACCTAATATATATATATATATTTCTATGGGTCAATTGATCTTATCTCCTCAACACGCAACACAAAAGAAAAAAAAAGACAAAACGCTCAGAGAGAGAGACCGAGAGAAATCGGGAAGAAGAAGAAAGAAAGGAGAAAGAAAGGAGAGTGACAGGGAGAGAGATAGAGACAGATCGACCAAACTCGAAGCATGGTGAGTTGTTAATTTTCGTTGTTGATTCGGTCGTTGTGTTGTCGGCTGTTGTTGTCGGCGTGGTGCGTGGTGGCCATGGAGGCCGAACCTCCATGGCCGACCGCGAGAGGAACGAGGGAGATGGCAAGGGGATCTCCCTTGCCATCAAAACCCATTGGGGTTGGAGTTGGGAGCCAACCCCAACACAAAAAAAAAACCAGAGCACGCGAAGTTCTCTAGAGAAGAAGACCCGCGGGTCGGGTCGGATCGACCGGGCCCGGGTGGGTCGGGCCGACCCGAACCCGTGGGGGGGAAGGTCGGGTCGAACCGACCCGAGTCCAGCTGGACCGGGTCGGGTCGACCCGATCCAATTGGACCGGGTCGGGTTTGACTCGGACCCACCCATTTATATATATATATATATATATATTATATTTAATTATTTAATTAAATTAAACAATTTTTAATATATAATAAATTCCTGAAAATAGTTAAAAATATGTAAAAATTCAGAAAAATTACAGAAAAATAGGAAAAAATATATTTGTGACCCAACTCAATAGAACTTCCATAATGCTATAAAAAGTGAAAAACTTCGGGAGTCGGTCGAGGCGTTATACCGGGGTTTTACCTCGAAAAACGCGAAATCGATAAATTGGTCTCGAACTTAATTTCGACCGATTTCGACCAACTTATAATTTGTGAATCAGTAATAATAACACTAAATTGATACAATTTCAATTGTTAGGATCCTAGAGGAGCTATTACGGGGTTTGGGTGCGTACATCGACGCGACGGAAGCCGAATAGCTTAGGAATTGTTGTGTGTATGTAAGTAAACTGATTTGAGACATTTATTACATTTCATTCCATTTATTTATTTATTTATTTTCAGTTATTCGAACTGAATTACCTTTGAAATCCATATGCTATGACTTGTTCAGTTGCTCATTTTATGATGTTCATAGCATATTCTGTTTTGTATATCATTGATTCTAATTCCTATACTTTGTCATATTGATTGTCGTGTGTGAGTCAGTGATATAGCATGCTATTAGGATAGTTTGTATACTTTGACTCAAATCCTTTTTGCAGTGATATACTATTACATCTCTGGATTCCAATATCAAGGTCGTTTTTGAATATGAAAGTGGTTCTTGTGGTTAGGGTCATTTGATGATAGAAATTACGCTTTCATACGAGGGTCACTAGACTTGTCGGGATGTTAGGAAATTTCTCCACTACCTTGCATGACACACGAGGTAACGTGTCTCGAATGGGGTAACCGGACCTCGGGGTTTGTTGGCGCAAGAATAACTTGGGTGAACATGACGAGTTTTAAAACTCGGGTATGTTAGCAAGTATACATTCCGGTGACGACTAATTCACTTGGAATAGAAAAGGCGTATCGTACGTACGACCTTTTGAAATTATGATATAGAGCTCAATTTGAAATGAAATGATATAGAGCATAGCTCAAATTGTAGTGGACAGGCCGATGTGATGAAGATCGCGGCTGACCGACCCTAATCCATTACTACTTAGCCCTGAGTCAGTTTCATTTGTGATTAACTCAAGTATCTCTTTGCATGATATTCCTTTCAGCATAAGTTTCTATTTAAATTATGCAATTTGATACTTGTTGCTTATTCGGGAATGTGGATCGATGTCTCTCAATATTACTTAAATATATTCATGCACTCACCGTCTAGTTTGTGACGGTGGTGCAGATCAACCGAGTAGCAGGCCAGGCAAAGAGAAGATTGGTGACTACCTCTGAGCCGACGAGGACTGCTACGACCTACTTTTGTACGTTTTGTATGCTTTTGTATTAACTTTTTGTTATGTACATGCTCATTTGCTTTTTGGGTTGAGTGATAGGACTATAGAACTGGACACATGTTATATATATCACCATTTTTGTTTATATATGCATGTGATCACTATTTCCTGGTTTTTCCACAATAGGTTAGGCCTTAGGATTTTATTTCCACTAGTAACTAAATAAGACTTCCACTGATTAATTTGTTAGAAAACCTTTTTTTAAGTAACTCTGATTCATAGACAACCATAAGTTAGTCACTAGAACAAGTAAGTTAACCGTAGGTGGTATCATAAATTGTAGGTAGGTAGGTGTTTAATTAAGGCTGACTAATTCCTTGTTAGGTCCTATAGGGGAAATTAGGGCTTAATTAAGGGATTAGGCCGGGCGGTGCCCTTATTTGTAGTTGGGGCCGTCACATTGCCACTTACAACTCTCACATACCACTTTGAGTCTAGAAATTCCTTGATCTAGATAAGAAAAGGGCACTGACATTTTTTGGTACTGGTGCTGGCCTTGTGTTGTCCTCCTCTTCCTCTCTGTTTATCACATTTTGTGATATTTTACCAAGTAATTTTGCTTTAGCAACCCCAGCTCTTTAGGAAACACCTCTATATGTCCCAGATTTCTCACATGCAATTGCTACTCTTTCCCTACGACCATTCCCTCTGACATCGGATTTCTTCGTAACCAATACAAACTTCCTAGCACGACCTGTAGCTTGAACCCAAGTGACAGCCTCAACTCTAGTTTCAAAAGATATTTCCCGTGTAAAAAAATTAGAGAAGTCTTCAAAGCCACTTGCAAATGGCACACTTCCGATGGCGCATTTGGAGATAGTACACTTATCAAATGTAATTCTTGTAAAAGACATGGTGAAATTTGTAAGAATTCAGAATCACAACGAAAAAATACTTGAAATTTGTAAGTCTCGGTAATGCATGTTCGATACATAATGCAATGTCTCAGAATGGGGTAAACGAGACTCAACCAAAGGTCTCAAACAAATGTCAATCGAAACTTATCACTATGTATTGGTTTATACTACCCGAGACTACATCTTCAGGCTCGGTTGCCATTCTTCGAGACTTATTGAAAAGTCTTGGTACTGTGTAGCCGAAACAATCGTGCTGCCTCTATTTATCCGTGATTTGAAACCCTAACACCTTCGGATGTAAAAAACTCACCTCCAAATATCTCGCATCATCTATAGTTACGTCTTGGGCATCCATTATACACTAAACACACACAAATCACACCGAAACCTACATATCAAGAGGCACGAATGCATCAATCAAAAACCATTTCCATCCCACCAACACACACTACATACCCATGCCTAAAACCATTGAAAAACAGCAGGAAATAAGTACATAAAAACCTTGTACTCACTCTTTGGCCGAAGAACGTCACGTCCGATCGTCGTTGAAATTAATGAAACGGTTGGAGTTGTTATTCTACAATAAAAAATGTGGTGGGGTACCCAAACAAACTATTTTTCTTCTTTAATTGTGTAGGAGGGCATATTAGTTATTTCATGTGTTATTGGAATTAAATGGGGTGCCCTGAGTAATGTCTGGGGTGCACATAGAGCCACCCTAAAAAATAGTTGCGTTGTGTGCATCCATCGATTACTGAGGGCACCCCAATTTATTTTGTTTACCATGTAAGAATACATATCTGCTTCTCCCAACTGAACCCAACCGATTCACTTGCCTCCTTTCTCTCACACTTTCGTGCACCCCACCCAAGTTCTCTTAGATTTTTCAATCGATACCACTTGCTTCGTCACCAGTCAGACATCGATTTTGTCGATCAAAGAGTGCACACAAAGTCACAAACCTTGTAAGTCTCGATTTCGTATTTTTTAAAAGTTTAAACCACTAAATCTGATGGGTTTTGGGTTGACAAATAGTGATTTTCTATTTGTAGGGTTTGTAAGTTTTAAGTGTTATTAAGGTCAAATAGTTGCAAAAAACACAAGGGACACGGACGCGCCATACAGAGGTTAGTTTTCATACATTTTATTTGGTTTTTCTCATTTTTGAACTACGTACGCGAATATGTCGGTCACACATGATCGAGACATATCGTGTGTCTCGGTTGCTAATAGCCGATACTTCAATAATTATATATACATATTGTTCGTCATTTTCATGCAAACATTGAAATACGAGATTTTAAGAGTTCTGAAATTCACAAAAGATTTAGGTGTAAAAGAAATCAAGTGTTAGGAGTTCACCATCATATTAGGTAACAATCTCATGCTCTATTGAATAAAAAAGGTTTGATGAAAATGAGTTTGATGATCTTATTAACTATTTTCATGAATAGTTTAAAGATTTAATTGAGCTCCAAAGTTATAAGTTTCGAAATTACAAGTTTTGGCCAAATTGAGTTTTGTTATTGTTTTGATTTTTATCGAATTTTAGTGGGTAAATGAACTTAGTTTTAAAATCTGATATTACTAATATATTCCTGGGGAAACTCCACCCAATTTGCTATAAAAAAAGTTTTGGATTTGGTGTTGTCTTGAGAAAGTCATGACCAATCAAAGTTTTGAGTGTTTTTGAAACAAAAAATTAGATTTTTGAAGTAATTAACTTGTTTAATTTGTTAATTATGGGTGTATAATATATTGATTAACAAAAGGAAAGTATTTGGACAGGTCGAGTTGGAGGGATTCCCGTAGTGGGAACCAAAATAGAATTCTGGATTTAAACAAACCTAACGTTTGCATGCTAAAAAACTTGACTAGTGCTAATGACTCTGGACATAAAGAAAATATGAATTTCTACTAAAGTGTCTAAAACACTCTATAAGATGACCCAAACTCCGGTGGGCCTAGACCACTAGGCCTAAACCATCCCTAAACCCCTCGAGATAACCCAGTAATGTTAGGTGATGATAAAGTCAGCATTAAGGTGCGAAAATAATGTTGGGTTTTGAGGTTCATACGCAACAAAAATTACAAAACAATTTTGACAAAAACCCCAACAGGATCCGAATCTAATTCCATTAAAAACGTTTAAACTATGAAAACTTAATCATACTTCAGTCGCAATATACCTTTCTAAAGGTTGATCGATCTTTAAGGCGCTTCCAATGACGAACGCCTTCTACCAACAGTCCACAAACGAACGGTGGCCGAGATTCGAAATGCTAGCATCGAGAAATACCAAACTTTTTGTTTTTCTCCAAAATGATCCAGTGCGTACCAAAAAACCTCATATACCCCTACTTAAAGAAGTATAAGTGTAATACATCACAAGGATGTTTCTTGTCATGAATTTTATCATATAAAATTCATTTTTCTGAACCATCTTAAAATCTCTCAAAACCATTCTTATTGTGCGACCCAATAAGCTCATACAACGTTGGTAGTGTACTAAAACACATTTTGGTATACAAGTCATAAGCGGCCTCTAGCAAGACATTATGACTACCCAAGTTGTATGAATATCAAATCGATACAACCTAATCAATAGTGTATATAACATCCTTTTGTCACACGATATCGTTTTGATCAAACATAAGGCATGGAATTGTCATCCAACATGTTCAATCGTACTAGTCTCGATATCTAGGTAGACTGAAAACATCCAAGTGACATTGATCAATATCAATTCACTTAGACTAGGCCTTTTAACAGTCAAACACATAGAGGGATCCACTGGATATCTCTCTTTATATGAGAGGGACAAATTTTATCTTGATTACACTACTTCATCACATTGCTAACACAGTAACCAATCACAACCTTTATAATCGTCCGGTTAAAGACAACGTTTGATTGTGTCGAATCATTGCGTTCCTAATGTTGAAATCTCTGGTAATCTTAAGTCAAAGGACTGAAAAATATACATATCATGAGAAACAACTATGACTTAATCCATGTGATGTTCTCATAGCGGGTCGATCCAGTACTTTGTTCCCTAACAAGTACTCGTGATCTTGATTAGTATCCATATACGTATAATCATCATATGATAATCAATCAAGACTCACACTAGTCTTAATTCATTATAGTTCCCAGTATAATGATCGACTAGGGACATCTATGATATTTCTGTAAATACCCATGGATCTTATTATCATGTAAACATGGAAATTAATTATAATAAACAACAAATAAAATCCTTTATTTTAATAACTAAAAGTATTCATAAAGACAGTTAATGGATTGACCTAGGGCACATGCCTCGACATCTCCCACTTGCACTAGGGTCAATCATACATGCATCTAATGCCCAATGATATAACATGACCGTCATGTTTTGTTTGTGGAAGAGCTTTTGTCAATGGATCCATAACGTTGTCTTCATTAGGTACTCTGAAAATCTTCACGTCTCCCATCTTAATAATTTCTCTGAAGAGATGAAAACGCCTAAGTATATGTTTGGATCTATGGTGTGATCTAGGTACATTGGCCCGTGCTATTGCCCTGTTATTGTCACAATACAAACAAACATGGTTAACAATACTTGGAACCACACCTAGTTCAAAAATGAACTTTTTGACCCAAACTGCCTCCTTTGTTGCATCGGACGCTGCAATATACTCAGCTTCTATTGTAGAATCGGCCATAGTCTCTCCCACTAGTGTCTTTTGAAATAAAATGTTTTTCCATAAAAGCACCATACCGAGCAACAAACACTTTGTTCTTAGCGGGATTATAAAAGTAATATCATTTTGTTTCCTTACGACAGCCCACAAATAAACACTTGTCAGATTTATGTGCTAGTTTTTCTGAGACTTGTCGCTTTACGTAAGCCTCACAACCCTAAATCTTAAGGAATGATAAACTAGGTATCTTGCCGTACCATATCTCATATGGTGTTTTATCAACCGCTTTAGAAGAAACTCGATTTAGAGTTAAAACAACAGTTTGTAATGTATAACCCCAAAAGGATAACGGAAGATCTGCATGACTCATCATATATCGAACCATACCTAATAAGGTTTGATTTCTCCTTTCAGAAATTCCATTCCACTGTGGAGTTGCCGGTGGAGTCAATTGCGAGACAATCCCATAATTTCTAAGATGATCATCAAATTCTTGGCTCAAACCAAAATGATCCGAAGAGGCCATGCGTACCAAAAAAAAACCCTAATTCATTTCTTTTATTAGATACGGGACAAAACGAAAATAGAGTTTCGACCTTTTTCTTTCTTAACTTTGTGTTCTAACTTAATACGTCTATTTATACAACCCTTGTATATAGACGGTTAAGTAAATTACACATATACACTTACTTAAAGAAGTATAAGTGTAATACACCACAAGTAATACCTAGAGGACGTTTAACGTCATGAATTTTATCACATAAAATTCATTTTTATGAATCATCTTAAAATCTCGCAAAACCATTCTTAGTGTGCTACCCAATAGGCTCATACAACGTTGGCAGTGTACCAAAACACATTTTGGTATACAAGTCATAAGCAGTATCTAGCAAGACATTATGACTACCCAAGTTGTACGAATATCAAATCGATACAACCTAATTAATAGTGTATATAACATCCTTTTGTCACACGATATCCTTTTGATCAAACATAAGGCATGGAATTGTCATCCAACATGTTCAATCGTACTAGTCTTGATCTCTAGGTAGACCGAAAACATCCAAGTGACATTGATCAATATCAATTCACTTAGACTAGGCCTTTTAATAGTCTAACACATCGAGGGATCCACTAGATATCTCTCTTTATATCGGAGGGACAAATTCTATCTCGATTACACAACTTCATCACATTGCTAACACAGTAACCAATCACAACCTTTATAATCGTCCGGTTAAAGACAACGTTTGATTGTGTCAAATTACCGTGTTCCTAATGTTGAAGTCTTTGGCAATCTCAAGTCAGAGGACTAAAAAATATACCAATCATGAGAAACAACTATGACTTAATCCATGTGATGTTCTCATAGCGGGTTGGTTCAGTACTTTGTTCCCAAACAAGTACTTGTGATCTTGATTCGTATCCCTATACGTATAATCATCATATGATCATCAATCAAGACTCACACTAGTCTTAATTCATTATAGTTCCCAAGTATAATGATCGACTATGGACATTTAGATATTTATGTAAATACCCATGGATCTTATTATAATGTAAACATGCAAATTAATTATAATAAACATCAAATGAAATCCTCTATTTTATTAACTAAAAGTATTTATAAAGACAGTTAATGGATTGACCTAGGGCACATGCCCCATCATCTCCCACTTGCACTAGGGCCAATCATACATGCATCTAATGCCTAATGATCTAACATGACCATCATGTTTTGCTTCGGAAGAGCTTTTGTCAATGGATCCGCAACGTTGTCTTCGATAGGTACTTTGCAAATCTTTACGTCTCCCTCTCAATAATTTCTCTGATGAGATGAAAACGCCTTTGAGTATATGTTTGGATCTGTGGTGTGATCTAGGTTCCTTGGCTCATTGCTATTGCCCCGTTATTGTCACAATACAAACAAATGGGGTTAGCAATACTTGGAACCACACCTAATTCGAGAAATGAACTTTTTGATCCAAACGCCTCGTTTCTTTGCATCGGATGTTGTAATATACTCAAACTTCTATTGTAGAATCTCGCCACGCTCTCTTGCTTCGAACTTTTCCACTTCTCGCACCCCCATTCAAAGTAAACACATATCCAGATTTGTGATCTAAAATCATCTATATTAGTTTGAAAACTTGCATCTGTGTAACCACTTACAACTAGATCATTTTCAAAACCTCCATAGACCAAGAACACTTCCTTAGTCCTTCTTAAGTACTTAAGGACGTTCTTTACTGCTATCCATTGACTCTCACCTGGATTTGACTGATATCTGCTTGTAGTGCTCAAAGCATATGATACATCAGGTCGAGTGCATAACATGGCATACATGATAGATCCAATAGCTGATGCATATGAAATCTTATTCATACGGTCTCGCTTATCATTTGTCTTAGGACATTGAGTCTTGCTGAGACTTATGCCATGAGACATTGGCAACAATCCTCTTTTAGAGTCTTGCAAACTAAACCTATTCAACACCTTGTCTATGTAAGTACTCTTACTTAGACCGATTAGCCTCTTAGATCTATCCCTATAGATCTTTATCCCTAGGATATAAGCTGCATCTCCTAAGTCTTTCATTGAGAAACACTTCCCTAACCAAGACTTGACGTTCTCGCAATGTTGGGATGTCATTTCCAATGAGTAATATATCATCAACATACAAGCACTTAAAAACAACTACACTCCCACTTTGACCTTCTTGTATACACAAGGCTCATCTTCGTTCTTAATAAAACCAAAATCCTTGATTGCTTCATCAAAACGAAGATTCCAACTCCAAGAAGCTTGCTTTAATCCATAAATGGATCTTTGAAGCTTGCATACCTTCCTATAATTCTCGGGATGTACAAAACCTTCGAGTTGTGTCATATACACGTCCTCAAGCAACTTTCCATTAAGAAATGCTATTTTTACATCCATTTGCCATATTTCATAGTCATAATATGCAAAATGGCAATTAAGATTCTTATGGATTTAAGCATGGCTATCGGCGAAAAAGTTTCATCATAATCAACACCTTGAGTCTGCTGAAACCTTTTGCTACAAGTCTTGCTTTAAAAGTATGCACTTTGCCATCCATGTCGGTTTTCTTCTTGAAAACCCATTTACATCCAATGGTCTTACCACCTTCGGTAAATCAACCAAGTTCCAAACTTGGTTATCATACATGGATTGCATCTCGAGTTCATGGCACTTAGCCATTTATCTGAGTCTGGTCCAGACATAGCCTCCTGATAAGTGGTGGGCTCGTTTTGGTCTATAAGCAACACATCACGACTATCAGTAATGAGAAATCCGAATCTCTTTGGCTCATGTCTTACCCTACTAGATTTACGTGGGCCTTGTGTCACTTGTGGAGGTTCAACTGGTTCGGAACGTTGTTAAACTTCCAGTAGCGGTTCAGTGTTTACCTATGATTCTTGAACTTCTTCAAGATTTATTTCTCTCCCACTAGTGTCTTTTGAAATAAACTATTTTTCCATATAGGCACCATACCGAGCAACAAACACTTTGTTCTCAGTGGGATTATAAAAGTAATATCCTTTTGTTTCCTTAGGATACCCCACAAATAAACACTTGTCAGATTTAGGTGCTAGTTTTTCAGAGACTTGTCGCTTTACGTAAGCCTCACAACCCCAAATCTTAAGAAAAGACAAACTAGGTCTCTTCCCGTACCATATCTCATATGGTGTTTTATCAACCGCTTTAGAAGGAACTCAATTTAGAGTGAAAGCCGCAGTTTGTAATGCATAACCCCAAAAGGATAATGGAAGATCTGCATGACTCATCATAGATCGAACCATATCTAATAAGGTTCGATTTCTCCTTTCAGAAACTCCATTCCATTGTGGAGTTGCTGGTGGAGTCAATTGGGAGACAATCCCACAATTTCCGAGATGATCATCAAATTCTTGGCTTAAATACTCACCACCTCGATCTGATCGAAGTGTTTTGATAGTTTTACTAAGTTGATTCTGCACTTCATTTTGAAACGTTCGAAACATCTCAAATGATTCACTTTATGTTTCATAAGATATACATAACCATATCTCTTTGAAATCATCGATAAATGTAATGAAGTACTTGATAACCTCCTCTAGCCATTGTATTTATAGGACCGCATACATCAGTATGTATTAGACCCAATAAATCACTTGCCCTTTCACTGTGTCCAATAAAGGGACTTTTAGTCATCTTGCCCAGTAAACAAGATACGCACGTTTCATATGTTTCTAAATCAAATGAATCTAGAAGTCCATCTTTATGGAGCTTCGTTATGCGTTTCTCATTTATGTGCCCGAGACGACAATGCCAAAGATAGGTTTGATTAAAATCATTTGACTTGAATCTCTTTGTATTTATGTTAAAGATTGGAGTATCAGTGGACCTTTTCATGCTTAGAATATAAAGACCATCATACAAATCAGTATTTGCATAAAATATGCCTTTACGAGAAATGGAACATCTATTATTTGCAATAATAAAATCAAAACCATCCATATCCAAACATGAAACATAAATGATGTTTCTGCTCAAGGCAGGCACAAAATAACAATTATTTAAAGTTAAAATAAGTTCGCTAGATAAAACTAAGGCATATGATCCAACAGCCAGGGCAACAACTCTTGATCCATTCCCTACGCGGAGGATGACTTCTCCTTTCTTCAACTTTCTACTTCTGGTGAGTCCCTGCGCATTTAAACAAATGTAAGATCCACATCCGGTATCTAATACCCAGGAATGACTAGTAAATAAATTAATTTCAATAACATAAATACCTGTAGTGGTAGCCGCACTACCTTTTTTCTTCCTTAGATCTTCCAGATAGAGTTTGCAATTTCTGAACCAATGTCCAGGTGTATGACAGAAATGAAAATTTCCTTTTTTTTTCTTTTGGGTGTTTTGAAGCGAGAACAGTGGGGCTTGACTTGTTCCACAAAGCTTTGCGACAGTGTGCAACAACAATGACCTTGACAACTCTAGCCTTGCCTTTGCCTTTCTTCTTCATTCCCTTTCCCTTTTGGACCATCAACACATTACTAGAGGGTTTCTTGATATTTTGTTCAGTAGTTTTGAGCATAAAATGCAACTCTGAAATTGATTTCTCCATATTATTCATATTGTAGTTCATCAGAAATTGTGAGTAACTATCTGGTAATGAATTCAAGATCAAATCCGTAGCCAACTCTTGGCTTACGGGGAATCCGAGTCTATCAAGCTGGTCAACACAACCCTTCATCTTCAGAACATGAGGACTAATGACGCATCCTCAGTCATCTTGCAAGAATGTAGGTTTTTGACTATCTCGAACCTTTCTTGCATAGCTTGCTGTTGGAACATTTCCTTCAGCGTTATAGCCATGTCGTAGGCTTCCATTAGTTCCATGTCCTTCCGAAGTTCAGGAACCATAGTTGCTAGCATAATACATGCAACATCAGTAGAATCGTTGACATGCTTACTATGCGCATCCTTCACACTTTCGTAGCATTGGTGGTGGGTCCTCGGGGATTGGAGCATCCAGGACATACAACTTGCGTTCATGCTTAAGAACAATTCTCAAGTTTCGAACCAATCAAGAAAGTTAGTCCCGATAGCTTATCCTTCTCAAGGATGGATCGCAGTGACATGGGATTATTGTTACTTGAAGAGGCCATTGATCTACAATAAAGATTATGCAAAGTTTATTTTAGTATAGAGGAATAGACTCCCACTAAATTAACAACCCTCCTAAAACATATTGTTTATTTAGGGGACTAAAATCCATATTTCACCTAATTCTATGACAGCTATGGCATGAAACACAAAACTAGATAATTTAGGTAGATAACAATTACCAATTACATCTTATGTAATTTTTAGATCCTTTTATGAGATACAAGACATCTTATGTCTTAACATGTTTTTATCTCATCATTTGCCTAAAGCTCAAAACTATTTTGATGACTTTATTAAGTCGGACCATTTTAAAAATTTAGGTAACTCTTACCCAACTTTTCTCACCAAGATAACACAATACACCCAGCTATGGCTGAAACTATATTAGTGTGATCGAGGCCTTTGACAAGTGTTTAAAATGGATTACATGAGACTTAAAATTTAATAGAGGGATTTTATTCAGTTTTAGTGATTTTTATGTAAACAATGAAATATCATATATTCTATTGATTTGTTCAATCACTAAACAATTTGGAAATTTTTTATACTATTCACTAATAAAAGAATTTCCGTGCGCTAGGATTAGTTAGACGGCGGTCCCGCTAGCTCAGCGGGCGATGGTTCCGCTGATCGGTCAGCGGACGGGAGTACAGTGGGCAACGCCCCCGTTTTTTTATTTTTTTTATTTTTTAGAAGACGAATCTCAATTCCGAAAATTAAAATTCGCTATAGAAAATCACATTTTTTTGTTGATTTTATTATACTAAATTTACCCCTTAATTTATCCAAAATTAAGTCAATTAAAACATTTTTAATTAACTCGGGCCCACATCTAACTAATCATCTTATCCTAATCCAAATAGGACTTTAGATATTTGAATCCTAGCATATCACCAATAACAAAATTCTTGATATTTATCTCCTATCCAATAGGGATAACGAAACCGATTTTGATTATATCTCGTAATCTAATTTGTTATCTATCTTTATCAAATAGAAAGTTCATAACAAAATAGATATAACGAGATAAATAAACAATTTCGAAAATTAATTATTTGCAATTTCGGTCCTCATCCAGATAATCACATATATGTCATTGAATCATGAACTACTATTCCAATCGAACCTAATCATATTAGTTTCAAATTAATATTCAGCCTTATACAATTCAAGAAACGTAAGACAATGTAACCTAAATATGCATACTGAATTACAGAGATTTCATCCATGCATCAATACACGAAAAATAAAGATTATACCTAATGGTGTCATGGATCACAGAACGCGAAAGTCAATTCATTGAAATTATTTGAATTAACCTAACATGGTTACTAGAATGTAAGAAACTGATTTTAATTAAATCATGAATATATGTATCATATACACAAAACATGATAATAAATCTCACAGGAAACTTATGTATATCACATATACATCAACTATTAACATGCTTTCAATCATATATCATGTATATATCAGAAGAAAACATGCAATGAATTTAATGGAATCAAACTTGAAGGCTCTGATACCACTGTTGGGTTTTGGGGTTCATACACAGCTGAGATTACAAAAGAGTTTTGACAAAAACCCCAACAGGATCCGAATCTTATTCCATTAAAAACGTTTAAACCATGAAAAACTTAATCATACCTCAATCGCAATATACATTTTTGAAGGTTGATCGATCTCTAAGGCGCTGCTAACGACGAACGCCCTCTATCAGCCGTCCACACATGAATGGCGGCCGAGATTTGAAGTGCTAGCTTCGAGAGAATACCAAACCTTTTTGTTTCTCTCCAAAACGATCCAGAGCATACCAAAAACCCTAAGTCGTTTCTAAAACGAAAATAGAGTTTCGGCCTTTTTTCTTTCGTACCTGTGTTCTAACTTAAAGCGTCTATTTATACAACCCTTGTACATAGACGGTTAAGTAAATTACACATATACCCTTACTTAAAGAAGTATAAGTGTAATACACCACAAGGTCGTTTCTGTCATGAATTTTATCACATAAAATTCATTTTTCTGAATCATATTAAAATCTCGCAAAACCATTCTTAGTGTGCGACCCAATAGGCTCATACAACGTTGGCAGTGTACCAAAACACATTTTGGTATACAAGTCATAAGCAGTCTCTAGCAAGACATTATGACTACCCAAGTTGTACGAATATCAAATCGATACAACCTAATCAATAGTGTATATAACATCCTTTTGTCACACGATATCCTTTTGATCAAACATAAGGCATGGAATTGTCATCCAACATGTTCAATCGTACTAGTCTCGATCTCTAGGTAGACTGAAAAGATCCAAGTGACATTGATCAATATCAATTCACTTAGACTAGGCCTTTTAATAGTCTAACACATCGAGGGATCCACTAGATATCTCTCTTTATATGAGAGGGACAAATTCTATCTCGATTACACAACTTCATCACATTGCTAACACAGTAACCAATCACAACCTTTATAATCGTCCGGTTAAAGACAACGTTTGATTGTGTCAAATTGCTGTGTTCCTAATGTTGAAGTCTCTGGCAATCTTAAGTTAGAGGACTGAAAAATATACCAATCATGAGAAACAATTATGACTTAATCCATGTGATGTTCTCATAGCGGGTCGGTCCAGTGCTTTGTTCCCTAACAAGTACTCGTGATCTTGATTCATATCCCTATACGTATAATCATCATACGATCATCAATCAAGACTCACACTAGTCTTAATTCATTATAGTTCCCAGTATAATGATCGGCTAGGGACATTTAGGATATTTATGTAAATACCCATGGATCTTATTATAATGTAAACATGCAAATTAATTATAATAAATAGCAAATGAAATCCTCTATTTTATTAACTAAAAGTATTCATAAAGACAATTAATGGATTGACCTAGGGCACTTGCCCCATCATAAACTCCAACATATTTTTGAATAATTTAAAAAACTCATTCTGAATGGTTTATCAATCTCATATTGTTAAACTTTCCATAAGCTTTTCCAACGGCGTGTGAAACATCAAAATCAAAGTTAAAACAAAGAAGTTATGGTCGTCTAAAGTCGAGGTAAAAATTGGGATTTTTCTGAATTTTGCAAGGATGGTAGCCGTGACGCTGTGCTGGCCGTTTGCCCTCCGACTTTCCGATTGAGTCCCGACAATCCCCGAAACTGCCCCGAACCTTCCTCGATGTTCCCTTGGCTCAAGACTTAATAAATAGGGTCCCAAAATACATTTCCTAACAACAAAGCCATCAATTTTATATCAAAATATCAAGGCTCAAATCTATTAATTGTTTTTGTTGAAAACTTGAAAAAAACATTACCAAACCATTAAGGATTCGTTAAATCCGAAAACCAAAGCACTCCACAATCAAAACCAAAGCCACAACCACCACCAATATCGGATTCAATACATACCCATCATGAAAACCCATGTGTTCATCACATATTTGCATCGAATAATCAAGGAAGGTTCCTAATCCACATATACATCCATTTGGAAAGTGAAGAACAATATTTGAACATTAAAACCTTTGTAAATCCACTTGAAAACATTGGATACAACACAAATCCGAGAATACATACTCAAAACCATCATTTTCTTTTTAGATTTATGATTTTGGTTGTGACATTTACCTTAGATTGTGCTTTCGAAGCTTTGAGAGTTGTACTGGCCTCTTAGCACTCCAGCTTCTCTTTCTCACACTAAGTCCTAACCTCCACTTGTGTTTTTGACCAAATAGCTACAACATAAGTTTTGTAGATACTATTTATTTGTACAACTTATCTAGGGTTTGAGGTGACTAATCTCGACCCTTGATTTAAATCTTGTGCCCACTAGTTCTAGGATTATCAAGTGTTTCTCATTTAAGCCATCCTATATGGGTTTTTACCACTTTGCCCTTGCTTGCTCTACAAGTATTTTCTTAGTAATAGATACTAATACACATATTTAGGCACATACACACACTGAATCACATTTAATAGTTTTAAATCACCTCTAGTATTTATTAAACTAGATTTAAGAAATTTGGGGTGTTACAACATTCCAAGTTTTTTGGAAGTTTCGTCCTCGAAACTAGAAGTAAGCCATACCTTAGGATTTAAAGAGATCCGAGAAGTAATCCATCATATAATCCTCTTGCTCCCAAGTCAACTCCTCGTCACCATGGAACTATCATCATACTTTCACTAAGGGAGTTTCATTATTGTGGAGCTTCTGATCCTTTCTATCAAGAATATGAATCGATTGTTCCTCAAATGTCATATCCTCCCTAAAGTCAACTTGACTCCAATCGATAGATAGCGTATGCTTCGTTGGTGTCTTCCGTAAGATAGATACATGGAACATATTGTGAACTCCTGCTAATCGTGGTGGCATAGCTAACTTATAGGCTATCGGTCCCACTTGTTCAGTCATTACAAATGGTCCGATATACCTAGAGTGAGCTTTCCTTTCATACTAAATCTGTAATGTCCCTTCATTGGTGACAACTTAAGCAACACGTGATCATTTTCCTTGATAAGAACCTCTCGATGATCCTTATCAACATACTTCTTTTGCTTGTCTTGTGCAGTATGTAGTCGTTACCTAATCTGCTTAATCCTTTTCGGTGTGATCCTGCAAGGCCTTCCATAAAAGCACCTCAAATGGTGTCATACCAATGCTTGCCTGAAAGTTGTTGTTATATGCAAACTCACATAATGACAGATAATCCTCCCAACTCCCACTAAAATCCAACACACAAGCCTTGAGCAATCCTCAAGTATCTGAATAAGTCTCTTAGTCTGGCCATCTAGCCGAAGATGAAATGCAGTGCTTTGAGATTGAGCTTAGTTCCCATCCTAGTCTATCAACCTTTCCAAAACTTGGAAGTAAACCGTGGATCTCAATTCGAGACAATAGACACAGAGACACCATGTAGCCTCAAGATCTCATCAAGATATTTCCCACTTAGCTTTTCTATTGAATCCCCCATAGAAATTGGAATAAAGTGTGCAGACATAGTTAAACAATCTACGATAACTTAAACCGCATCGTGTTTCTTCCTGGTTGTTGGTAATCCGGTCACAAAGTCCAGGATTATATGTTCTCACTTCCACTCGAAATGGGTAAAGATTGCAATATCCCTCCGGGTTTCTGATGATTTGCTTTCATTTGCTTATAAGTCACATAATCCTATATATACCTCGCGACATAAGCTTTCATCCCTGACCATCCGTACATTCATTTCATATCATGGTACATCTTAGTGCTCCCCGAATAGTATAACGCGATCGATACGACTCCTTAAGTAAATCCTCTCGTAATTGCGCATGCGATAGAATCCATAGCCTATTTTTAAACCTTAATGCTCTATCTGCCAAAAGCTTCCAATATGGAAATTCCTCACTGTCAGCCTGTGATTTGTACTTGCCATACTCAGAACCAACCCTTTGATAGTCTATAATTTTGAAAATAGCCTCTAGCTCTGCTCTCATCTGAACCCGTACTGAGGAACCTAAAACGTCTGACTCATTCTTATTGATTTCATGAATATATATCACTAAAGCTTCCTCAAGTAACTTATACTTCTTTGTCATCATCATGTCAGCATCTCTTGTTTCTTTCCTCACACGACTCAGAGCATCGACCATAACATTTGCCTTATAGGGATGATATTGAAGAATGAAGTCAAAATTTTTCAAGAATTCGAGCTATCGTCTTTACCGCATATTCAGCTCACTTTGAGTAAACAAGTACTTAAAACTCTTGTAATTTGAGAAAATCGTGAACTTTTCACCATACAAGTAATGCCTCCACAATTTCAGAACAAGAACAACTGCTGCTAACTACAAATTATGAGTTGGATAGTTCTTTTCATGTATCTTCAATTGCCTAGAAGCATAAGCTATAACTTTCCATTCTTGCATCAATACGCATCCTAACCCGATCTTTGAAGCATCAGCGTAAAGAACCAACTCTTTCCCTGCATCTGGAAGTACATATATAGTTGCCAATCTCAACCTATCTCGTAGTTCTTCGAAAGCATTCTGACATTCTTTAGTCCACTTAAAGTGCACATTCTTCTTAGTTAGCCTTATCATTGGTGCTGCAATCTTCGAGAAATCCTTTACAAACTTTTGATAGTAACCCATAAATCCTAGAAAACTTCTAATCTCCTTCACAGTGGTGGGTTGCAACCATTTCGTGATGGCATCAACTTTAGTTGAATCTACAAAAATCCCTTTTGCATTCACCACGTGACCTAAGAACTTCAGCTCCAAAACTCAAAACTCGCACTTGCTAACCTTAGAATAAAATCGGTGATCCTTCAAAGTTTGTAAAGTCACCTTGAGATGTCTCTCGTGCTCTTCCTAGGTTTTGGAATAAATCATGATATCATCGATGAATACAATAATGAACTTATCGAGGTAAAGCTTGAAGACTTTGTGCATAGGTCCATAAACACTACTGGTGCATTCGTAAATCCAAATGGCATCACCGTAAACTCATAGTGTCCATATCTTGTATGTAAATGTGTATTCTTTATGTCTTCTTCCCATATTCTCAACTGATGGTACCCCGATCTCAAGTCAATTTCTGAAAAGAACTTTGCTCCTCGCAACTGATCAAATAGGTCATTAATCCTAGGAAATGTATATTTGTTCCTAATGGTCACCCGATGATAAGTCAGTATTTTATCAGTAATTAGTAGTCAATTTTAGTATATTATTTATCGAAGATATTTAAATATTATATTAAATAATATGTTTTTGTCATTTCTAGGGGAAACGGAGTGCGCGGTTGAATTCGTGGCGGAAAAATACTCAAAATGGAGTATTTACTTGCAATAAATCGGACACCGGACAATTTCCTCGAAGTGCGCGCTGCGCGGTGTGTCAAATAGTGGACAGTACGTCCCGACCATTCAGCACGCACGCCACGTCACGCGCAAGACAATTTCTTCATGCGATTCGGGAGCCGTCTCGATCGTCCCTGGGATGCGCGAGCACAATTTGCCGAGATGATCGAACGAGTCAACGCGCACAATGCACCGTTTGACCACCTATCCGCACTCGCCACGTGGCCACTTCCTCTTCTCCTCACTCGCCGGCTCGTCCACCACGTCGGTGCACCGCCCCTCTCACCCAATCGCGTGCCGCCACGTCATCCACCACCGCCTGTTCCACCAATCGGCGCGTGCCACGTGGGTTCGCACTCAACTCTCGAGCCGTCCTCTCGCCCAATCGCGTTCTGACACGTGGCATCGCACTCCACCACCCCATCAATGGCAGCCTGACACGTGGCACGCACTATAAAATCAGCCAATGGGACGCTGACACGTGGCATAGCATATTTCTATAAATTGGGGGTCATTCGGGATAGTGAGGGGATCGAAAATTCATCCGAAGTTCGTGTCGGACACACCGGGGGTCATCCGGGGTTGTACCCGCCCTTTCCGGGCCGGGTCTTTCTACCACTTCTCCGGTCCATATTTTATATTTTATTTGTGTTTTTTTTATTATGGGAGGCTAAAATCTCCAACTTAGGTAAGACTGCGAGCAAGGTTTGACCGGGCTTAAATAATGGATTTGCGAGATTTATTTATTTTAAATTAAGTCTTTTCATTAATATTTTATTTCCTTTGGTATTGTTTTAACACTCAAGGTTAATCACTTGTTTAAATCTTGATTTATCAGCCAGTGTGTTGTAAGCACCCGTACTTGTGCGATAAGGCCACCGTAGTGGCATTCGACCATACCGATTGATTCGACCCTTTTGGGACCGGTTGAATACCATAGGGATCTAGGCTAAATCGGACACACGAGTGATCCGGTTGTCTAGGTGTAGTGCCTTCACGAAGCTCATTGCGGTCAACACATTAAATCCAATTCACTTGAATATGCGGTTGTGTGTCTGACTAGGGAAGTAGTCACCGTCGTACCTTGGCTACCGAGACAGGGAAGAGCGAGGAACCGCGTGCGTCACCGGGTCTATAGCTACACTAAGATATTTTGATTTGCATACTTTACATAAATCGACGACCTTGTATGTCTTGTCCTAGGTATTTTTATTTATTATTTTATTTTTCAATTTTATTTTAATTGTTTTAATTATTTTGTTTATATTTAGATTAGTTAATTTATTAAATAATTCAATTCTCTATCAAACCCCGATTTCCCTTTTTTGTTATTTTTGACTGAAGAGAGAATACCAGTCTCTGTGGGATCGACCCTTTGCCACTATTCTACAAAATAGTTGGTTTAGGAAAATTTATAAATATTATTGACGCGTTCGGCGCGCGTCACCCGACTCAACTAACGATAGTCGATACACATTCGCAAACTGCCATCCTTCTTTTTCACAAACAATATTAGGGCTCCCTAAGGCGACATGCTTAGGTGGATAAAACCTTTCTCTAGTATATTATCCAATAGAGCCTTTAACTCTGCTAACTCCTTGGGTTCCATTCTATAAGGTGGTATGGATATGGGTTTCATACCAGGAACAAGGTCAATGATAAAATCAATGTCGCGGGGTGGATGGATTCCAGGCAAATCTGAGGGAAAAACTTTCGAGAATTCTTTAACCACCGAAATCTGTTCAAGTTCAAGTTCATGTCCATCTTCCTCCATAGTTGCGAGATTCATAATATTTCCTAACTCATTATCAATTACTACCTTCCCACGGGTGGAAACTAATTTTGATGCGCGACCTCTGTATTTAAACAACGATATACCAAAGACTCGAAAAGTAACTGTGTTCCAAAAATAATTAATATTTGTATGGTAAGCTCCCAACTAATTCATCCCTAACAATGCATCGTACTCTAAGTACTCCAACACTCACAGATCATAGGATAAAACATGATTCCCAATTTTAATAATACACCCCTCATACACCATATTAGGATAAACCTGCTTACTAGTAGCGGTACTTCAAATCAAATTGATACTTCAAATCAAATTGATACTAGCTTTAAGTCTCAATCTTATTAACCATTTTACCAGATAGAAATGAAATAGAATACCCATAATCAAATAAGGCATGCATTCCTCTATCGCAAATGTAAACCATACCTATCACCAAATGACAAGTGGCTGCAACATCTGGCTTTATAACGACATTCACTCCTCTCCTGATAGATTGGGCTACACTAGCTTCTGACACTTCTGACTTCCTAAGATAGTCTACCTTGTAATATCCCAGCTGTTTACAGAAAAGCATAATCCCTTAAGCCTTCGAAATGACGTAGATGACGACCCTGCTAAATTTCCTGCCTTGCACCCTGTCGATCCTTTATTCTTACCCTGAGTGTTCTCTAACTATCGAGGTGGAAATAATGGCTTATAAATCGAACCATGAGTAGCCGAGGGGGCAAGAGTGTAAGAAACCCCTGTCGAGGTATAGGGTGCCATCTAGTCCACTTTGGATGGTGTATTCCTACCTGAAGATCATGTTCCCTTGAACTTCTTATTGAACCTATCATTTTGGTACCCTTATGAGAATATGCTAACACAGTCTTATGTGATGTGGCCGGTATTTTCCCCATATTTATCATAGCTGCCTCGTACTCTACTGCTGCGTTCACTTCATCATTGTAAATCTGCGGTTTAACAACAACTATAGTGTATTGAATGTCAACCCTCCGTCCCTCAATGAATTTGGTAGTCCTTTCTAACTCAATGGATATATACTCAATAGTAAACTCAAACAACTTTAGGAACTTCAGATCATAGTCTCTAACCCTCATGTTCCCTATTTCAAATCAAGAAACTTATGTCCCTTAGCATCACTAATGTCTTTCGAAAAGTATTTCAAATAGAACAATACCCTAAATTGTGACCAAGTCTCCACTGGTCCCTCGTTCCTTTGTGTAGATTTCCACTATTTCTCAGCACTTTCCTCCAGCAAGAAGGAAACTAATGGTACTATAGTAGCATGATCAATCTTCATAAGTTTCATCATCTTTTCAAGATTAATGATCCATGCCTTAGCAACTCTAGTCTCAAGAGTCCTAAAAAAATCTTGGTGCATCGTATTTCATGAACTCATTTTGGATTTTGAGCATCCTCGATGTCTCATCATCATGCTTTACCACTGGTATTAGAATTGCGGCAAAAAACTTTTGAGTTAGCATCTTCATCCACTTGAACACTGTAACGACCTGTTACCTTAAGCTGGTGATTAGTGTTAACCCAGTTATTAACTAACTCAAGTTAGGCTCAGGGTTAAGATCGACATATCCTAATTAGTGTGTATGTGTGTGTTTGTATGATGTATGATGTTTATTTGGTTTGCACAACTGAAATATAAATAGGCTATGTATATTAATATGGTATATACAAGCCTAAATAGGATAAATACACTATAAAACTGTAAGCGACGAGGGAGACGTGGCAAGGGTGTGCACGCTCGTGGCTACACGTGGACGTGACCGGTGAATTTATCTGAAGTGGTAAACATGAAATATATATTTATATATAAGGCTATATATAATGGAAATGAAGAAACTAGAAATTTTATATATCATTTGATCATCTCGAACGAAGCGTAAGTTAAGATGTGTCAAATTTAGTGTCACTTTAGCGCGTGTCATGTTAGCACATCAATGATTTGATCGATCCCGAGATGACATGACACGTATATCGAGGAAGCTATATATATCAACTTAACAGTTGATATATATCAAATTCTTTCGATCAAATGAAAAATGGAAGGCAAGGGTTTGATTCCGACTATGACAAGTTGTCTGAAACGCTGATTTGAGCAAGTTTAGAAGCTTAACTGATAGAACGCCTCGCAAGGAATACGTAGGTATGTTTAGTTTTAGTGTTTATCAAAGTTTGAGATTGAGGCGATTGTAGGAAATCATTGTTACTTGAGTTGTTGTTGATCCAATTTAGTCCCTTACCTCATATTTGATGTTCCTGAGCTATTGGGAATGAATTTATGGATGTTAGTATCGATTTGGAGGTGTTTTAGTGGGATTGGAGCTCCAGCAGTACGCTGATGTTGCTGGTCTAGCGCGATTAGCACGCTAGATTAGAAGATTAGTGCGCTAGGTGTGCAGAACTTGAAAAACAGGCAGTATAGGTAGGGATTAGCGCGCTAATCCATGCCCAGAACAGTAACAGTGTTATTTTTTATGAATCTTAAATGATGAGCTTAGGGATTGATTTAGGAGTCCCTAATAGTTATAGTATACTATATTAGACCTATATTTACTATGATTGGTCTATGATAGGTATGGAATGACCGGGAGAAAGTTAGGGACTCGAAAAGTTAAGAAATTGGGAGTGGACTTAGACAAGGTAAGTACTGATTCACTTATTTATCAATGTTGTCTAGTTATTTAGTATATATAGTTCATTTAGTTGTTGGCATGGAATTGGGAATTGATTATACTGAGATGGTTTTTGATAAATGGAAAAACATTGTGTGATGTGACCATACTATAACTCTTAGTTTTGAGAATGGTTTATAAGAGGTGGGTTTCCTTCCTGGCCTATATATAACTCCCGCTCAACTCGATAGGTTGTATGGATTACATCTACATTAGAGGGTTTGGGATAGAACCATTGGGAATTAATGGATGGCCAACATACTGGTCTAGCAATCATATTAATGGCGTCGATGGATAATCGATCCTAGTTTTATGAAATAAATGGGAATCACAGTATCACAGTTCAAAATATTTGCTTTGCATCCGAATATGTATTGAATCTATATGTGTTCCATATCCAATGTTCTGGCAAGGAAGAAGTTTAGGAGTATAGTAGACACTTCTACACCAACAGGTTCTACAGGGACGACATTTGTCAGTGCACCGGTTGCACCAGTCTCTAAGGCTTAAGTAGTTAATCCTTTTTTTCCACCTTCACAGTCCAGAGGTAGAGGCAGGGGTAGGTCATAGTCTTCACAGAGATCGAGTGGATCGGAACAGGCTTCATAGGCCAGTGGTCTACCGCAGAGGGCATTAGTGATATGTTACAGATGTGGGCAGACATGACACATTACGAGGGAATGTTATATGCCACCAACAACCTCCGTAGGCAGTAATACTCCACCTGCATGAGGATAGGCTCATGCAATGGTAGAGGCCGATCTAGAGGCCAATCGAAGACTTGTGGAAGGTATATTAAATATTTATGGTTGAGATATGCATACATTAATTTGATGGTGGTTCTACAGTTTCATTTATTGCTAGAACGATGGTTGATAAATTAAAATTGAAACCTATTAGAGCAAAAACATTTTTTATTTTGAGCACAGTAGTGAGTGGGAAGGTTTATCTTAACTAGATTTGTGAGATTCCATATTCCTAACCTTTTTGACATTATGGTTATTAATGTTTCATGTATAGTTAAAATTAGGGAGAATTAGTTTCCTATTGATTTAAGTATAATGGAGTTCCTAGAGTTTAATGCATTATTGGGGATGAATTGGTTATCAATATATCATGCTAGTATTGATTGTTTCCATAAGATGGTGATATTCCATATTCCTAACCTTTTTGACATTATGGTTTATAAATGTTATAATCCTTCACGAATTGCAACTCGTGGAAGGGAAGCTACACCTCAGGAATTAGAGGTATTGGCGGGAGTTATTTCTTTTGGAGAGCATGGACATAAACTTAAGGTTAATGAGATACCAATGGTTTGTGAATTCTTGGAAGTCTTTCCATCTGACTTGCCTAGATTACCACCACCACGAGTCATTGACTTCATCATTGATCTTATTCCTGGAACTAAACCTATATCTATTCCTTCGTACCGTATGGCACCAAAGGAATTACAGGAGTTACAAACTCAGCTTGAGGAGTTGCATTAGAAATGTTTTATTCATCCTGCATGTCACCGTGGGGAGCACCTGTTCTTTTTATGAAAAAGAAGGACGAAACCCTATGAATGTTCATTGATTATAGATAGTTGAATTAGGTGACTATCAGGAACAAATATCTATTACCTAGGATTGATAATTTGTTCGATCAGTTGAAGGGTGCCATATATTTCTCGAAGATTGATTTGAGGTATGATTATCATCAATTAAGGATCATGGATGAGGATATCTCAAAGACAGCTTTCAAAACTCGCTACGGGCACTTCGAGTTTACAGTGATGTCGTTTGGGCTCACTAATGCTCCTGCAATGTTCATGGATTGATGTATATAGTGTTTAAACCCTATCTTGACCAGTTTGTCATCGTATTCATAGATGATATTTTGATTTATTCGAAGTCTGAGGAAGAACATTCGCACCACCTCAGAGTTACATTGCAGACTCTAAAGGATAATAAGCTGTATGCCAAGTTTAGTAAGGGCGAATTCAAGTCTTCATAGGTCAAGTTTTTAGGACACGTGGTTAATGCCGAAGGGATATCTGTTGATCTAGCTAAGGTTGAGGCAATCAGGGATTGGCCTACTCCTACCACGGTGTCAGAGGTTTAAAGCTTTGTGGGGTTAGCAAGTTATTACAGATGATTTGTACGTCGAGGGACTTTCCCATATTGCTTTGCCAATGACTCAGCTAACACATAAAGATATTGATTTTATGTGGTTAGATGCATGCAAATATGCTTTCAAGGAGTTGAAAGACAGATTGACTACAACACTTGTTCTTACACTACTTGAATCAAGAAAGAATTAGTGATTTATACTGATACTTCTCATTCAGGCTTAGGTCGTGTGCTGATGCAGAAAGGTAGGATTGTAGCGTATGCTTCGAGGCAACTCAAGGTTTATGAAAGAAATTATCCAGTTCATGATTTTGAGCTAGCAATAGTAGTTTTTACTTTGAAGATTTGGAGGCACTATCTGTATGGCGAGATATTTATAGTATTTTCAAATCATAAGATTCTGAAATATTTTTTTAATCATAGTGAATTGAACATGAGACAACGTAGGTGGTTTGAGTTTCTCAAGGATTATGACTTCACTTTGAAGTTCCACTCAGGCAAAGCAAATGTAGTTGTTGATGCCTTGAGTATGAGAAGAATGGGTAGATAGAATGTAGTGACTGCCAGAGCTTCTAAGTTTAGACTTCTAAAAAAAGCTTCGGTGATGATGATTCAGGAAAGTCCAGCTGGCATATCATCAATTGAGAGAGCTAGTTCTAATGCTACTAATTTGTTCTTCTGTGCTCAGATTCGAGCAAAACTAGAGATGATTCATCGGGTGGTTGATAGTCAAAGCTGATCAGGTGTACGTTGCACGACAGAAGTTAGCAGATGGTATAAATTATTCTGACTGGTCATTTTATGACGTTAAGACATTATGATTTAGAGATAGATTGTAGATTCCATCTCAGGATCAGTTGAGGCAGGATTTGCTATAGGAATCTCATCGATCTCTTCACACTACTCATCCAGGTAACACCAAGATATATCATTATATGAAACGTATTTATTGATGGCTTGGGATAAAGACTGATATTGCTGAATTTATAAAGAGATGTGAGATCTGTTAGCAAGTTAGGGCTGAACATAGGAAACATGAAGGGTTATTACATTCGCTGCCTATTCCTGAATGGAAATAGGAACACATATCGATGGGTGTTATTTCTAGTCTGCCTTTGAATCAGCGCAAATATGATGCGGTTTGGGTTATAGTTGACAGGTTGACGAAGTCTGCGCATTTCTTACCAGTTTCTATGAGAGATCATTTTGACCATTTATGTGAGGTGTACGTACGGGAGGTATTAAGATTTCATGAGGTTCCAGTGTCTATTACTTCAGATAGGGATTCGAGATTCACGTCTAGGTTATGGAGTGAATTATAGAGGTCGTTGGGAACTGTGCTTAACCTAAGTACAACATACAATCCTTAGACTGATGGACAGACTGAGCGGTTGATATTGGCGCTTTAGGGCATGCTTCGAGCTTATATCTTGGAGTTTAGAGGTAACCGGGAGAAAATATTCCTCCGTATGAGTTCTTTTATAATAGTAGTTATCAGGCTAGTATCGGAATGGCTCCATTTGAGGCACTGTATGGTCATCCTTGTTGACCACCAGCGTGTAGGGCAGAGGTCAGAGATGCAATTTTGTTAGGGCCAGAGCTGATACAGGACTACACAGAGAGGATACAACAGATTCGCAAGTGGTTAACTACAGCTCAACTCAGACAGAAGAGATATGCCGATAAACATCTAGGTTTTTGGAAATTTCAATGGATGATTATGTCTTGTTGAAAGTCTCACTTATGAAGAGGTTATATAGATTTGGGTTGCGAGGTAAGCTAGCTCAAGGGTATATTAGGTCGTTCAGAATACATGAAAGGACTGGTCCTGTAGCTTATAGGTTAGAGTTACCTCATCAGCTTGCCGGAGTTCATAATGTCCTCCATGTATCTATGCTATGCAAGACGGAGACTCAATTCACTCCAAAAATTGATTGGAATGAATTTGGTCTTCAAGAAGACTTATCTTACGATGAGCAACCGATTCAGATTATTAATCGTAAGATTCAGAGGTTGAGAACCAAAGAGATTCCTTTCGTTAAAATGAAATGGTAATCTCACGGTATGAGGAGCTAACCTGGGAACAAGAATCTTATATGAAGGAGCAATTTTTATTTCTCTTCGAGATTACATGTAATTTAAATTTACTTTAATTTAAATGAAAAAATTATTTTTCAATTGGGGAGACTGTAACGACCTGTTACTTTAAGCTGGTGATTAGTGTTAACTCAGTTATTAATTAACCCGAGTTAGACTCAGGGTTAAGATCGGCATATCCCAATTAGTGTGTGTGTGTGTGTGTGTGTGTGTGTGTGTGTGTGTGTGTGTGTGTGTGTGTGTGTGTGTGTGTGTGTGTGTGTGTGTGTGTGTGTGTGTGTGTGTGTGTGTGTGACATATGGTGTTTGTTTGGTTTGCATAGCTGAAATATAAATAGGTTGTGTATATTGATATCATATACACAAGCCTATGCGGGATAAATGCACTATAAAATTGTAAGTGACGAGGGAGACGTGGCAAGGGTGTGCACACTCGTGGCTACACTTGGACGTGACCAGCGGTTTTATCGGAAAGGATAAACTCGAAATATATATTTATATGTAAGGCTATATATGAATATATATCATGGAAATGAAGAAACTAGAAATTTTATATATCATTTGATCATCTCGAACAAAGCGTAAGTTAAGATGTGTCAAATTTAGTGTCACGTTAGCGCGTGTCATGTAGCACATCAACGATTTGGTCAATCCCGAGATGACATGACACGTGTCTCGAGGAATCTATATATATATATATCAACTTAACAGTTGATATATATATCAAATTCTTTTGATCAAACGAAAAATGGAAGCCGATGGTTTGATTCCGACTGTGACAAGTTGTCCAAGACGACGATTCGAGCCAAGTTGAGGAGCTTAACTAGTAGAAAGCCTCGTGAGGAATACGTAGGTATGTTTAGTTTTAGTGTTTATCAAAGTTTGAAATTGAGGCGATTGTAGGAAATCATTGTTACTCGAGTTTTTGTTGATCCAGTTTAGTCCCTAACTTCATATTTGATGTTCTAAGTTATTGGGAATGAATTTGTAGATATGGTATCGATTTGAAGGTGTTTTGGTAGGATTGGAGTTGCAGCAGTACACTGCTGTTGCTGGTCTAGCGCGATTAGCGCTTTAGATCAGAAGATTAGCGCGCTAGGTGCGCAGAAATTGAAGAACAAGCAGTACAGGTAGGGATTAGCGCGCTAATCCTACCTAGTAATGCGCTAATCCATGCCCAAAATAACGATAATGCTATTTCTCTTATGAATCTTGAATGATGAGCTTAGGGACTGATTTAGGAGTTCCTAATAGTTATAATAGACTATATTACACCTATATTTATTATGATTGGTCTATGACAGGCGTGGATTAATCGGGAGAAAGTTAGCGACCCAAAAAGCTAGGGAACTGGGAGTGGACTCAGATAAGGTAAGTACGGAATGTTGCCTGGTTATTTAGTATATATAGTTCTTTTAGTTGTTGGCATGGAATGGGGAATTGATTATACTGTGATGATTTTTGATAAATGGAAAAAACGGTGTGCGATGTGACCATACTATAACTCTTAGTTTTGAGAATAGGTTTATAGGAGATGGGTTTCCTTTCCGGCCTATATATAACTCCTACTCAATTTGATAGGTTATATGGATTACATGCACATTAGAGGGTTTGGGATAGAACCATTGGGCATTAATGGATGGGCTAGAGAGTATAAAAGCCAACATACTGGTCTTGCAATCGTATTAATGGCGTCGATGGGTAATCAACCCTAGTTTTATGAAATAAACGGGAATCATAGTATCACAGTTCAAAATATTTGCTTTGCATCCGAATATCTATTGAATCTATATGTGTTCCATATCCTTGTTAGATATTGTTGGATCATGTTATTATTGCATGTTTTCCTTGAATACTATATGGAATATTGATGCATACCGTGAATCTGTATTTACTGAGCTAGTTGGAGTGCTCATCCCTTTTAAACATTTCAGATGCACAACCCAGCACTTCAGCTAAGGGGAAAGAGAAGATTTAGGAGTCTCGAGTTTTCTCTACGATGTAATGAACTATTTGTATCTATATAACTCTGTTGACTTATATAGATGTATATAAACAGGGTTGGGGTGATTATATAAATGGTTTGGAAGTTTTGGTAAACTCCGTATTTCCTTATATCGAATTATATAAAAAAAGTTATATTTCCGCTACGTGTAACTTTGATATTTAAATTCAATATGAATATACAAGTTGAGTTTATCAGGTATGAATGGAGAGGCTGTTGGCTCTAGTTAAGTCTATGAGGTTAGTGGGCTTAATTAGGATTTCAGTCCGGACATTTTCCCTAATCGGGATAGAGGATGTCACAAACATTCTCTTCAATTGGTACTTGCGATGGTAGAGGTGGTTGCAACGGTATCCGCAGTGTCTGTGGTGCCTCCTCCTGCTGCTGTTGTCCTTTGATAACATCCATCGGTTCAACAATCTTACGTTCATGCACCGCATTTATGTCCTCAAGCTACTTACGATGATTCTAAGTCATCTCCGCCATACATTGCTCCATCTGAGCACGCCACTACCCATTATTAGACTCTCTGGTACTTCTAGTATCCAGGGGAGCATAAAAACTTCCTCCTCTAGTACTTATTATGCACTGTGAGTATTTCAACAGAGTTAGTTCGAATCATATTAAATAGGAGACAAGATGAAATGAACATTATATTTAAACGATATAAATAATATCATACAAGCAAATAACATCATAACATATACTGGTTCATTTTCAAACTCCACATTAAATTTGGTCACTTGTGCATATTAGGTCGATGTAAATCAAATGCCCATGCAAATGATTTCATCACTTAATCTTGACCAAACTTTCCTAGGTTTAACACTTGCTTAGATTTTAAGATGATTTGTGTAGAACCACTTTGGTTCCGATTATGATTTCAACTGTAAGTCCTATTCCCAAATTTAGGATATAACTATACATTTCCTTCTAGGTGCCATTACTTAAGGATGTTATACCACATGTGATTTTCCCTAGGTTAAAATGCCTATGCTAAATACCAATTGTGGTGTTACTTACTGTAACGACCCATTTTATAAATGTCTCTTCAATTTACAGACTTGGACGCCAGCTTGGAGCTACGTGGATGTCGCAATAGGCTAGGACGCACGTGGACTAGAGTATGCTAGGTAATTGTGTGTTGGATGCTTATTTGCGATGAAACTTATTGAAATACATCGCATGCGTGTATGTTGCATCAAAATACGTGCGAGATTGTGAGAACTATTTTCGCCTCGATATGCGTGTCAACGTGGGTACCGGGTAGTTGACGGGACCGAACATTAGGTCGGGAAACTAAAACACACAAATTAAATAAAAATGACCAAATTACTAATATGGAATGGGTATTAGGCGGCTAGTGACTCGGCGATACGCGTATATCGCGGTTCAAACACGAAATCGGGCATCGAAACGCCCAAAAAATGAGCGAGTGTCCCAGCGGTGTCACATTTTGGTGTCAAGAAAAAAGAAGTCAACAATCCTTATCTACACTCCATCACCTTTTCTCTCACCTCACACATACACACCTCACTCCCGTACACACTCCACACACCAGGGAGGCCGAGAGCGAGGAAGAAGAAGAGGAGAGGAGGAGGAGAAGCAGCCGGAAGGGAGAGGAGAACGTGGAAGCGTCACGATCGAGGTGCATTTTTGTGGTTTTTGTTGAGTTTCGGTGGTTTTCCGTGGTGGCGAGACGGGGGTTCGGCCATAGAGGCCGAACCGGGTCGCGGTGGTGATGGCAGGGGTGTCTTCTCTGCCATCGAGTCCACCGGGGGTTGGGGTGGAGAGCAACCCCAACCCCAAACCCCAAATCTCGAAAAAAAAAAATATGATCGAACCAGTGAAAACTGGTTCGATCAGAGGATGAAGATGCACATGCGCGCAAACGTCCCCTTCATGGGCCGGGCACCAAAATGGGTCAGGCTCGGCCTATGGGCCGAGCTTGGACCATTCTGATCCTGGGTCGGGTCGGGTCCAACCCGTCTGGGTTGACCCGACCCAGAGCCAAACAGTAAAACCAGGAAAAAAAAAAAAGAAAAATGGAAGGAAATTTGGAATTTTTTTGGAAAATTCCGGAAAAATTGGAAAAATTCTGACAAAAATATATTTCCATAAAATAAATAGAAATTTATGAATTTCTATGAAAACTAAAATATTTGGATATTTCGGACGTGACTTTTTGTGGGGTTTTTGCCTCGAAAAGTGTGAAAAAGGCAATTTGGCCTAAATTTTTTTAGAAATTGTTGAAAATTGTCATTGTAAATTAAATTATAGATAAATGGACATAGGTTGACACGGGTGATCAATTAGTGACCAAGGACCCAGTGGACTTAGACTCGGGGATTGATTACGGGGTAGGAGAGCGCGTTGTGAGGTTTGTAAAACCCAATGAAAAAACTCTCGAGTATTTATTTTGCTTTGTAATTCCATTCCTTTCCATTATTCATTGTGATTTTTTTCCTATATCTTATCTTATCGTTGTTTGCACGGTTGGTTAGTTACTCCCACCGGACTTTCCGTTGTGTGTCTATGCGTGTCTATGCATTCTAAACCATAGCATATGTATCAAGAGTGCTCGGTGGATAACCCGAGGGAACTGCTACATGTGTCGGTGCGTCGTAGGTCTATGCCGGCCACCGAGAGGGATCATGTGATAGCTAGTTGGGTGCGTCCACTAGGGGATCTTGGAAGGAAATCCCGAAGTATGGTTTAGTCTGACTGGAACAGGCACACACATTTGCACTTTATTGTTATTTACGCATGCGATGCCCTACTTACAGTTGCCTGTTTACATTCCGCATGTTTATTTAACAGTATTCATTGAAATCCATTTGTTTATGTGAATGCTCAAAGGAGTTCCTTGGGATTTTACTGACTGGACTCGTAATCCAATTTCTTCTGTGATGATTAAGTGCAGATCCTAGTATAAGTAAGGGCAAGGGGGATCTTAGGCGACTTTTTCTGACTGGCTACCTCTGAGGACTACTTGTACGTGTGATTATTTTGATGTTTTGATTCTTTTGGGAATTGGGGAGTGACTTGACCCAGTACCTGCTAGTTTTATATGGTACATTTGTTTAATTTGAATTGTTCAGGGTTTTTCCATAGTAGGATTTGTTAACTTCATTAATATTTCTTGCATTTACGTACAACTTCCACTGCATTTGTCATATATACACTGTACACACACGTGGGAACAAAATTTGAGACAGAGGAAGGACGGGCAGGTGCCATACACGTGTAGTTGTGCCAGCTGGTAAGGAGTACGCGGAGACACGTCACCCCGGGGCGGCGAGGGCCGCCACATTTACAAACTTGAATAACCTTAACCCATTTTGTTTCTAGGTTCGCTTAACCTGCTCTCTGATTCCAACCGAGATGACCCAAACCCCAGTGGGCCTGGACCGCTTAGCATAAACCATCGCAAAACCCATCGAGATAACCCAATAATGTCGGGCGATGATATAGTCAGCCTTAACCTGCAGAAATAAACCATGACATTTTATAAAATAGAATAAACCATGCAAATAGGTGAGGAATATAACAAAGCCTTTATTGTCTAATAAAATGTGGAACTAAATGTAGAAGTCTTACATACCAAATTAAACATAAACTAAATCAAGCACTATGGGTTCAAACATCTACCCAAAAAAATCCCCTATTTATTACATAAAGTCTAAAAGCAAATAGATAATTATTATTAAACCTCGAAAATAAGAAAAGAGCTTTTATACTAAGGCTTTGCCCTTTCCTTTCTCCTTAGCAGCAGCTGAGGTACCTATTGGGGGAGGGGGGGGAAAGTAGAGGGGTGAGCAAAATAAATCAATGGGCTCAGTAAAGCAGAAGCTTGCTCTACCATCAATCATCCAAGTAATACCTAGTAAGAAAGTCAAACTAGATTTCAACAGTTCAGATCATAAGATCCATTATTATTTTCTAGGCGTTAAAGACATACATAATCAAGCATAATAATATAGCAAGGTAAAATAACAACAATGCTCAACCGATACTTCAACAAGGATTACAATGATACCGAATGCCTTTAGAGTCAGAAGAAGTGGCAACTAATATATCCAACTAGATAATAGGTAATAGCTTATCATTCCCCGAATGTTGTGGTTTAGGCAACAAGTGGTTCACAAGTCCGAATGTTAATAGTCCTATCATGCAGTAGGTTTTAGCTTATCCTTCCCCCAATGGTGCGGTTTAGACAACGCGAGGTTCACAAGTCTAAAGATATATTGACCTTGCATAGCTTATCTTTCCCCTAACACTGCAGATCAGAAGCTTGGGGTTCACAGTCTAGCAAGACTTCGTAGAGTCATATCGAAGGAGGAATTGAATTCCAACCGTAGTACCAAGTATATTCATTCGATGTATATCAGTTCTACTGACATCTAAGAGATAGAGTAATAAAAAGGGACATGATAAGCAACATATCAATGAAATATATCAATCATATTCCAAGTAATTCATAGACCAATTACCGAAATAAAATCCTAGCATATCTACTTGCATGATATAATTGAAAATAGAGCAAACCCTCTTAACTTAAACACTACTAAATCCTAATTTCGAACCTTCTATGAGTTCCCATAGTGTTCCTCAAGTACCTACATTTTATATACACTTTATTAGGTTCATAACACTCTTGGATAAGTTTATTAAGAATACTGGACCGTGAGTAGGCCTATACTCGGAGTTTGTACTCAAACTCACATTTTAGACCTTAACGGTGCTCTTAATTCCCAACACATTTTTGAATAAGTTAAAAATCATTTTGAATGGTTTATCAATCTCATGTCGTTAAACTTTCCATAATCTTTCCAACAGTGTCTGAAACGTCAAAATCGGAGTCAAAGAAGTTATGGTCGTTTAAAGTCGAGGTAAAAACTGGGATTTTTCAAAATTTTGCTAGGATGGAAGCCGCGGCGCTGTGCTGTCTGTTTGCCTCCAACTCTCCGATTGAGTCTCGGCGACCCTTGAAACTCCTTTAGATCTTCCTCGATGTTCCCTTGGCTTAAAATCTAGTATATAGGGCCCCAAAACACATTTTCTAACAACAAAACCATCGATTTGATATCAAAACATAAGGCTCAAATCTATTAATTGTTCTTGTTGAAAACTTGAAAAAAACTTTACTAAACCATCAAGGATTCGTCAAATCCAGATATCAAAGTACTCCATCATCAAAACCAAATTCACAATCGCCACCAATCTTAGATTCAACACATACCCATAATAAAAACCACCCATGTGTTCATCACATATTTGCATCAATTCATCAAGGAAGGCTCTCGATCCACATATACAACTATTAGGAACGTGAAGAACAACATTTGAAAATTAAAACCCTTGTAAATCCACTTGAAACTATTGTATACAACACAAATCCGAGAATACATACTCAAAAACAACATTTTCTTTTGAGATTTATGATTTTGGTTGTGACATTTACCTTAATTGTGCTCTTAAAGCTTTGGAGAGTTGCAATGGCCTCCCAGTACTCCAACTTCTCTTTCTCACACTAACCCTTGGCCTCTACTTGTTTTTTGTACCAAATAGCTACAACATGAGTTTGTAGCTACTATTTATTTTTACGACTCATCTAGGGTTTAAGGTGACCAATCTCAACCCTTGATTTAAATCTTGTGCCTACTAATTCTAGGATTATCGAGTGTCTCTCATTTAAGCCATCCTATATAGATTTTGACCATTTTACCCTTGCTTGCTCTACAAGAAATTTCTTAGTAATAGATACTAATACACACATTTAGGCACATACACACACTAAATCATATTTAATAGTTTTAAATCACCTCTAGTATCTATTAAACTAGATTTAAGTAATTTGGGATGTTACACTCTAACTTAGTCTAAACCATATTAAACTATTCAAACACATTCTAAATCGTACCTAAGCACCTCATGAGTGTAGAGTGTCAATATCAAGGTATGAAATGTAAGTTTAGAGTGGTCAGAGTTGGTGTAGCCTAGGAATTGCGTGCATTTAAGGTAAGTAAACATGTCCGACACTCATTTTTGTTTCAATTCCATTTTATCTTCTGAATACAACCAATTTGACTATTTTACTATTTTGAATCTCTCAATGCCATGACATGTGTCTGTGTAATGTTTATGCTTAGTATAAGTTATTGAAATAATAGTTTGAATTGTTTCATGGCATTTAGTTCTATTCGATTTCTTATCATGGTTCGAACTCTTTAATGTTGTTGATCTCCCGACTTGTATGTTGTGAATTAACATGCTATTGTATTATCATCTGATGTTGTTCACCTTCATGTTCATATGTTTTGTAAGTTGGTCTTATTTGGTTTCATGATATATGAAGATTCATAGTGTTTGGAAGGTAGTCCATACATTTGAGTTCCCTAATTTTATGAGTTTAACATGCCACACGGGGTGAAAGTCCTTGTGAATGTCAGCACTCAACATAGCTGATTTGACGTAGCTCACGGCTCAATATTAGAGACTCTTATTGGCTAATGTGAAGTAGCTCACTACCAAATATATAAGCTGATGTGATGAAACTCATGGCTAACCAAACCTCGATTAGTGTGACTACTCGCTCTATTTCTTTTGGTGTACTTGGTTCCTGTTTACATACATTTCTTTTAGCTTCTCTTTGTAACTTTCGTATGCTTTCACTTACTGTCCTCTTATGTTTGGAAATGTGAATGAATGGCCGCAGGACTTACTCACTAAAATTCTCATATTTGGTGACAATTGCATATTCGTTTAGTAACAGACCGAGGAAAGAGAATATCAATGACTACCTCTAAGCTCTCGGCGACTATTTGCTACCATTTTTTGTAGGTTTCATGTCAGACCACACCTAATTAGGGTATCTGACCGGCCTAGATTACCTTAATCCCTTGATAATCTAGCAGCCTTAACCTATATATCAATAAACAATTAAGAATAAGATCTTGTAATCTTCAAATATAAAACTTTATTAACCACAAAAGATTCTAAATTGAATCTTAAACCTTAAAGTTTCGTAAAAAACTAATTATATAATCCTCATAGTTCATTTAAATTGATTACATTATCCTGAAAATCTTGTAAAATTCTTTTAACTGCATCTCCTCTATTTTTAAGCCCATCTTGAAAATCCTAGCCTTAATAAATCTTTAACAAAACCTGCTCAGCTTTGGTGGAAATGCCAAAGGACTCAATCCACTCATAACAATATATATTGCACCAACTAAATTATATATTCATCCTAACTTGATTTAAAGTATCAAAATTTTTAAACTAGCATTATTTTAATTGCAAAATTATTTCAATTCATTCTAAAACCGTTCCAGCCATTTCAAAGGAGATCCTAATCACATTCGAACCCATAAACCCATTTAAAAAATATAATATATTCAAAAATAGTACATACAGAGGGAAAAGAACTAAGCAAGTCACATACAGTCTGAAAGCTTTTCATTTCCCTTGTCACCGTTAGAACCTGTCATTATCCAAATATAAAAATTTGATAATGTCGGATAAGTAAATCCCACACTATCCAGTACACCTATCATAATCAAATACATAATAATCCATGACATTTAAACGAAGAATATAATCCAAGAAATTTAAATACAATCGTGAATCCATCCCCTTTTTGTTATCTGACTACAATCAGATCACGTTCTTTGAAAGTGGTAAGTAAAAATAATAAGGAATCATCCGAGGGGAGAATGACCAAACAAGTCTCATTCCTCGAGTCTATTCAAATATGATCTGGTTCAACGTGATCTCCTGATAATCACGCGATGCAAAGTATCAGTGACTCTTGCCCAATAAGCATAATATAGTGTTCTATAACCACAGTGTAGTATACACTATAAGGAGACTTGAATCACCTTATCGTCCCAACCCGTGTATGCATATACAACAAAAACGCAATATCGAGGATCAATGAGATTTATAAAAAAATTATAATCATACAATGTAAAGGTTACTATGAGATTTACTTAACCTTACAAACGCGATATCGCAACTCCCTTGCGCACCGAGTCGGTAAACTAGTCTACACGGGGCTCCAATCGCGATCCTACAAACTCATTAGTATGTCCTGTAAGCCTCCACAATAACTTTGCCATTTTCCCAATTATTTGCAATTTAATTGACCTAATCAAGTTCAGAAACACCTAAAATACTTCCAAAATAAATTATCTGATGCCTGAATTTCCTTTTTAACTCAAAATTATTGTTCGACATCAAGAATAATTTTGACTCCAAATCAATCCCTCGGATGTCCGAATCCCAATTTTGACTATAAATTGTGATTCATAATCGAAAATTAACACAAAATAAGCTTTACAATAAATTTTTAAATTTTAGATATTTTTAGGTATCGTAGCACACGCTACGAGAAAAAAACCAAGGTATAAATCATCAAGAAAATTCTTTATTTTCCAAAAATCCTATTTTTATGATTTTCCCTAATTTCTAAAGATTTATTTTATTTTTTCTATTTAAAACAATACATTCACTTATATAAGGATGGGTTTGATCTTTGAACCGGACCCGGTTCAGTTTGGGGGATCGAACCCCCTCCCATTGTCTTTTTCCTCACTCACTAGTTTGTTTTTTTTAATCATGGGTCATCTGAAGTGCCCAACCCCATTGGGGTTGGGTAGGGGAGCTCTCGGCTCCTCCCCCCACCTTCTTCTTCTTTTATCTATTTCTTCCTTCCTCTCACGGTTCTTCTTTATTGCTTCAACAACAAAGTTTTTTTTTTTATTTCGATTCCATACCTCCTCTATCTATCTTTCAACCAACGAACAACAACAACGACATCAACAATAGTAAACAACTCACCTCTGGGTCTCCATGGCCTCTCAACACCTCATTCAATCTCTTTTTTCCCCATCGATTTCGAATTACAGTGAATACAGTTCTGTTTGATGTGGAAATTATACATTAAATTTCTTCGAGATTCATCACGTGAATCTTGAGACAAATCTAATGATTATCGTTCCATAATATAAATTTGCTTTTCCTCGAGATATATAGTACATATCTCGAGGTCAATCTTTGGCTTAAAACAAATTGAATAAAACAGTGTTGATGTTGTAGATATATATTAAGATTTTCTCGAGATTCGTATCGCACTAATCTCAAGGCAAAATTAATGATTACTTTATTTTATATATATTGATCTTCCTCGAGATACGTGTTACAAATCTCGAGGTCAATCAAGTGGCTATAAACTAGATAAACACCACCTCTTGACCTACTCACAATGGAATCAATTATTTTGATTTCCTCGAGATACGTATTATGTATATTAAGGTAAATCAAATGGTTATATATAACAAACACCTTTGATTTTCATTGAGATTGAACAACAAGCATCTCGAGGAGTAGATAAATCATCTCACCAACAACAACATTCAACCTTTTCTCTTCCTCGACACTCATACTACGCGTATCTCGAGGCGAATCTAAGGTATACTTTTATTTAATTCAAACTATAGAATTGATTTATATATATTTATATATAAATACATGTACACCTATATATTCGTGGCTATAACCTCGCTTACGTGCGCCAACGACCAACCTCGAACGTGCACACTATTCTAAGTTCCACACGTGTCACATTCGACCCCGCATATCACTAGGTGTCCTACTAATTTATTTATTATTTTATTTAATTTCATAATTATCTCTTATTTTTAACTCCAAATCAAATTTCGAAAAATACCTAAAAAATTATCAAAAATTGAAGAAAATTCTGCAACACGTTTCGGAACTCAAGAAAATCGTGTATACACTTCAACTTGACCCCATTTCATATCAAAATAGTGTATAATACATCAAATAGGCACGCGACACACAAAAATGATATTAAATTTATGATATCAAATCCGTAACACGTGGATCCCTCTCGAATACCTAAATCTTAAATTTAATCCAAAAATACTTAATTAGCCGCCTAATTAAGTTTATAAAATTCTCGGACGTCACAATCTTCCCAACTAATTAAAAGATTTCGTCCTTAAAATTTAAACTTAGAGGTTAATAAACCAAACGAGATATGAGAAAATGATTCTTCATATACAACTCTTTTAATTCAAACCCGTAAAATCATTTCCAAGGCGAACCGTTAAATAGACTCAATCATTTTCATTATATTCAACAACTAGGTGGTAGAGATTATAACCAATTTAATTTCTCATTTCCTAATCCTTGATTTTACTGAATATTTATCTCCTTTACTTTGCCAATCTCGATAATTTGTGAATTTCTGACGAATCAAACAATCAAATTTGTGGAATATTCAATAATCTTACTTCATTTTTCATCTCATATCTTGAATATAATTCAAGTATTAATACATAGTAAGACCTAGCCTATCTTGCTTTTCATAACACAATTATCATTCTAATCTAAATACTATTCCACAACTCGTTGACAATTCTTCCATGTCCACCCAAACTCTGGTATACATCCCAATTTACTTTCTTATCACTAATCATCCCTTTTTACTTGAATTATCGGACGACTAACTCTTAGACTATCATCAGTCTAAGATTACATATTGATGCAAATAATAGCACAACATTAGATACTAAATAAAGTTACGTGTCTATCTAATCCATCACCATTCCAACATTCCCTACTAGAAACCTAAAATTACACAAGTCATCAAATTACTATAGATCTCATAATACATTTATCACCCCATGACAAGAGATCTCGAATTCTCAATCCGATCAGAAATAGAAACCTGAAACCTCGTACAACTCTCATACATTCTCTAATTATCTACTCACAATATTATTTAGATTGTGGACTAGAAAGCAATTACCAATTCCAACTAGCTAGCTAATTTACTTAACTTCTTCGATTGGTTAGAAAAATATTGACTTTTCTAACTTTTTCAAATCATTCTCTAACGATGAGTTCATCAAGAACTTCATTCCTTTCACTTTACTACGATCTCCCACAAACTCATGGTTTAATCACTTACTAGTCACCAAATCCTCCCATTACTTGAATAAAGACAATTATCCTTAACTTGAGTAAACATACATTTCTAAACAGAGATACCAACATATTCAATAATTATACTCTCATAGTATAACTTTTAACTTATTTCATACAAGTTTATAAATATGTTATCCCTTTTTCATTTCTATTTAATTACAATTGAAGAATATTAAATGCTTCAAACATATCAAGTCAGATACACTGTACTCTATTCAATATTTCCAACCTAAAAGAGATAAAGCTCACTAATTGAGATGTAAATCACTCATTTCTCTTCATTTCACTTATATCTCCACTAATATACAAGCATCTTACATCATCCCCAATTTACAATAACTAGTGCTTTAAAACTCACCATTGACTAATCAGGTGGTGTAGCACTATAATTGAACCAATGTACAATATATTCACTGATATTAATTGTTTACTACTTTGGTTCAAAACTTTCTACATTTAGAGTTTGACTCATTGTAAGATCCTTGTCAAGGTATATTAAGTTCCATCAAACTTATAGTTTGATATTCTAATTTGATCGTGACTTGTTAACCTAAAACTTTCTTTTTCATACTAATGTCGAATATATTGACCATTTAGTTGCTTATACTTCAGCCTCCAATTAACTCAAATAAAACTTCATAGACTCATTTATACCGACTGTCACCAATTCATTTGATTATTCAAAGATGAGTGGACGTGTCACACTAATCTTCTATGTTGTGAATGAATCGTGATTATGAAATGGAGTTACTTAGACTTTTGGTCATGCACAACTAATTTAGTGCCTTACCTCGACTAAAGAAGTTTGTCTGCATCACTTCCAATAGTCATGAGTCATCTCACATCTCCTTTTATTTTATACATTGAGTTTGTTCCATTCAGTTTTTGTCAGTCTTTGCTATTCTCGCATTGATCTCTATTTTTGTCCCTTTATAAACTTACCATGACTTTCACTCAACAACCAGGCCACTTATAGTTCCTTAATCTTGATTTAGAAAGACAATTTATATCTATTTTATTTTCAAAAATATAGCTAAGGATGATGTGACTTTTTTATTATCATTTAATAAATCAAAGTCTTCCTTAGCTAATCTTAATTCGAAACATAGAAACTTTGCGACTCAAATAGTTAAATTGTTTGTTATTGCCTTACATTATTTCCCTTAGTCTCGAATATTGCGACTTTTCTTTTTCTCAAAAAGAAACTCGGTACCTTTCAAGAGACTATGTAAGATAATTTTGTATCTTACTATTCATCAAATTGCTTTTGATGAATTCACATTTCCATTATTATTCAACTAAACAGATAGAAGAGTTTGAATTTCCAACTCTGATTAACTTAATGACTAATCAAATTCTTAAAGGATGTTATTTCAGTTCTTTAAGTCCTACAAATGGAAAATCTTGCAATATAAGAGCTCATACTGATGTCCTATATAACTGACCTAATGATACTCAATTAGTACATCTAACTCTTCATCCGTTATATTCTAAGTTGTAGTGATAAGTGTCATAACTAAATATTGTTAGAAGTGATTATTAGGTACATTGAATCTCAAAACACAATCATTTTTTTTAATGTTTAATAGCTAATCCATGCTATTATTAGACCATTTTCCCCAATACCTTAACTTCTTACATGTTGATCTTATCACTGTAATTTTCATTCTCAAGTTAATAATCTCATCGATCTTTGTTTTGTAACAACACCTAATTCGATGTTAACAAAGATTACTTCTAACTCGTGTATTTCCATTCATTTTATCAGTACTTTACTCGATTCATAAAACCATTATACCCAACATCACTTATAGATAAGTAACTTGAGTAATAAACAATCAAAGTTTTCAGTACTTCTATATAGAAATCATTTGATTATTTTAAAATATGGTTCTATTTCGTTTTTTCACTTGAACTTTGTTTCAAAAAGGAGAGAATACTTTACTTTAAAGTATTTTATTTTCTTAGAAACCAACTTAGACAAGTTAACTATTCCAATCACAATCTCATTGTGATTTTTCAGTCAAAACTCAATTTTTCTAATCAATTTTCATTTTCGAAAATCATGTCTCCTTTTCTTTTTATTTGAGACTCGTTCGAAAGCAACTATTAGTTGATTATAAATCAAACCAACATTTTATAGAATAGGTCTTCCCGAGTTAACTATGCAAAATACTAACCTTATTCAAAAACCCACGATATCTATATCTTGTGCTTCCTTAAAGTCCCAATTTTATATTACTTTTCCCAAACGATTCTCAGTCACTTGAGATTTAATTTAAGTCTATTCCAACACTTTTCTAGAGCGTTTAAAAATTGTAGTAGTTCAATACTTTCAATTTCCAAGAAAGCAATGTTCAGTGTTTACATACATGAATCATTTGGACTTTCCTTTCAAACAAATTCCAATTGGTTTCATAACTGATACTTTCATCAGTTATATCAGTATCAAACTACTTACAACATCTTTGTGAATTCGCATTTCACAAGTCTATTTCACATCCATTTACGCTCAGTTTCATTACATAAGCCTATTCTCTATTTTAATTATCCGTTTCTAATCTTACTCGTCGTATCTTACGAGTTAAGTATCGAACGGACAAGAGGAATAGACTTCTTATCGCGTATAGACACAATTTACCTAGTTAAATTTACTATATTGCTATGAAGATTTCTTTTTAGTTGTTTTTAACTAAACTACTATAATCTATAAAACAATGTAGAATAATTTGTACTCTTATATTAAGAAGACTCTTAGTTCACAACTTCAACTAGGCAATGAATTACTATGCTTTCATATCTGACTTCCTTCATCTTCATTATGTGTGTGCAATGCTAAATTAGAATAGGCCTATTTTTCTCAAATTCATTTCAACCCACTGTCGTGGTAGAAAACATCTTAATGCACAAACTTGAACTCTACCTATTGATGTGAATAACATAAGTTCCACATAGCATTAAGTTTCAAATCTTTAGACTTATAACCACTTAAATTTACTTTTCGTGCCTCCTTAATCAAAAACTATCTATTGATGTTATATATTTTACGATTGTATTATTCATATCCGGTTCAAAAGCTCTAACGGCCATGGTAACTCCTAAAACCTCTAATCAACAAACATGTGATCAAGATGTTCATAGCATTGCGGATGGAATCAATACAAATTCTAACCATTGCAATTCTTATGCATTATAATCCATTCATACTCTCTTTAGCATAGCATTCATATCATAGGATCCATTGATCCCTAAGATAATTAAACTACTCATTCATAATTAAAATCAACATACACATCATGGTATTCATTGCAATCAAAGATTGAATCAAATAACTTCAATTAAGCAAAAAAATAATACCGAATAACCACAAATAGAGTCTTCAATGTCTTTTCCTTCAAAACTTTTCTTAATATTTAAAAACAATGTAAAACTATGCTAATTGGTGGTAATCTCTTCTATTAGTTCTATTATCTCTTATTTACCACATTCTAATACCTATTTATATCTCTAAGACTCATTAGAATACAATTAGAAACCCTAATTAACAATTTTAAAAGAACTAGAATTCTAGACTTTCTATTTTTTATGTCCCGGTGCAGTCAATAAATGTCCCATGTTATGTGTGTTAAGTGTGACGACCCCTTCTCAACTTAATGCACAGCTTGGCCTAATTCTATCATTAAGCCTTAATCTCAACCACATAAGACGTAACAACGTATTAGTCAGTCTTTTCAAACTTTTCTTCAAACTAGCTAACTTTAAAATAAGAAACTTATCGTTATATTGTTAATCAATTTTTTAGAGTTAATTTAAATTTTTATAGCTTAACCTATTTCAGCAAAAGTCTTAACAAATTACGAAAACCATTAATAAAAATCCTAAATATACGGAAAACCATGAAACAAAGATCACATGCATCTATATAAATAACAAAATGGCGATAATAATATATCAATATGTGTCTGGTCAGAAAAACTTTCTCTCAACCAATATATACAACCCCAAAAGTATATAAAGACATATATATATATATAAGTCATACAACAAAACAAAAAACCAACAATATCAGCAGTAGCAACACTCCAATGGCTCAGAGGTAGTCGTCGATCTTCTCCTTGCTCAGTCTGTTGCTCGATGGATCTGTACTATGAGAACGTAGAAAGTAACACTGAGAGACATTTATCCACATTTCCAAATATGCAACAAGTATCTGAAAGTATAACAATAGCAACTATGCCAAAAAAGAATCATGCTACAAGATACTTTAGTTGAACAACATGAAACTAACACTCGACTAAACAATACTGATCTATGGTCGATCGACCGTGAGTTACATTATGTCAGCCTTATTCCATTATTTAGGGTGTAAATAATCTTATGAATGCCTTCACATCTTCCTAAATGCCCATCACATATATAAATACTCACACGTGCTCCATCACATGTTATATATACTTGTCAACAACCCCGGGTTCCATACCCCGTATGCTGCACACGCTAATGGTGAGATCCCGACAACCTCAAAAATCTAGTGACTCTGTGTGCCATTCCCATCTCTATCATATCGTTGTCCTAGATACAAGAACTACTTTTATAATTCAAGAAATGACATAGTTTATAAATCCAACAATGTGATTGCATAACTAATGCAGAAAGGAAATGGATTTACAATACCATAAATCACCAACCTAATAGAATGCTATCTCAATTGACTATATTCCTCAACAATCAAGAATGACATAACACATGATTTAAAATCAATGAAACCATTTAATCAACAAACAATGCCATGATAACAAACTCATGAAATGAGATGGAATAACAAGTCATGATATCTAGAGTACATCAGATAAATCACTCCAAATATTCGTAAATGAATAGCATAATAGGAATGAAATATAAATAAATAATCCCTCCATTTTTTATAGGTCGTTGTAGCCATTTTGTCCCGTGCAAATATGTTAGTCGTTTTCAATATTTTATGTTTATTGTACCTGTTTTACCCCTTGTTGAAGCCGACTTCCAATTAATACAACGACCTAGATTCCAAGCAATTTCTCTCGCCCTCTCTCAAAACACCAAAGATGAACCTGGAAGACCTGCCGCCTAGAGTTTTTGAAGATGGGTTTGATTATGCAAATTTTGCATTCTTATTTAAGAAAAATGGAGGGTGTATTCTCAGTGCAAGGAGAAGAAGTTCAACACAAAGGAGAAAAAGATGGCCAAACATACCACAAAGGAGGATGCCAAATAGACCAAAAGGTACAAGAAGAAGGAAGCTAAACATATTACAAAAAAGAAAAAGATGGAGGCCAAACATTGAAGAAGGTTATGAGTTTCGATTTGAATGAAAAAGGCTGATTATAGGTTCGACTTAAACATGTTTTCAAAAGAGGAATGCAAGTGTATGAAGACAAGAGGATCTTAATAATGTTAAGGATTTGGCTTCCCAAGTTCTTTTGATGCAATGGTGTGCAATTATTTTCTCGAACTGCTCTTTTGTTTTGTTTTGTGTTTCTTTGAAGTTTTTATAATCCAACTTGTAATTCCATGATTTTTCTTTTTAAACTTAATTATGGGTTGTAATGTTGGATTTATTTTCCTCTTCTATTGATTCCGTGTTTGATGGAAATTGTTGCATTATCCTCTTCTATTGATTCCCTATTTGATGGAAACTTAATTAAAGGTGGGTATCATGTGGAAGATGAATTTGGAGGGAAGTGGAATTGAGACATTGCAGGGACAGTGAAGAGGATGAGAGTTTCATGGTGCAGGGCCTGCAAACATCCTACATTCTTCATTATATTATGTTTATCGGTGTTTTGTTTCAGGTAGCCTCTTGCTAGGATGACAGATTTATGTGTTGGGTTCACATAGCAACGGTTCGATAAATCTTTGGGGCTTGATTAGGTATATAGGTGAGTGGTAAGGAGGCTTATGTGGTCTAGGCACTGTGTGAGACACGCTGGAGTATGTTTTGTTTTTTAATTTGTTTTTGCTATATGTGGATTAATGGTTGTGGATGTTTTGAGTAGCTAAGGGATGAGGATTGATCGAATAAGGAGGCTTATGTGGTCTAGATATTGTGTGAGTTCTTCTCTTATTTCAATGAAGAAGGAGTGTGTGATGGATTGGCTTCTTTCTTCTTCTCCTATTTCTGCCTTCAAAGATTGATCAAATAAGGATTTATCAATCAAGCAACGAAAGGAAAAAAAAAACCCAAAATGAGTTTGCCCTAGAAATCAGATAGAACAAAAGAAACGAAAAAAACACCCACCGCACTTCACTCTCTTAAACGAGTTACAAAAAAAAACATTAAATAAGGGTATTTTAGTAAAGATCTAAATGTATTTATGGCTTTTTAATCTATGAGCAAAAACCATAAACAACCTATAAAAAAATGGAGGGAGTATCTCAATCAATTTACTTAAAATCCATGTAAAGTTCCTAGGCTAATCCGGCCTCTCGACACCTCGTATCTCGCCAACCTCTCAAGACTCTTAGTTTCTCGAGGTTAATCAGGTGTTTTATGACTCATACAAACTATCAAAGTTGGATTAAATCAATTAGAAAAACCTCAAACTTATAGCTTTTGTTAAAAAAAATCCACCAAGAACACCTATAACTTCAAAACCTTATAACTTTGTCAATTCAAATCAAAATCTAAATTTTCTTGATAGCAAGTTTATTGGTTTTTTGCAAGGAATCCAAATCTATAAACCAATTTTGAAAATGATTTCATTTAGCCTACGAAATTATGCAAAAATCATAACTGAAATAAAACTCTAATTTTTTAACAAACGTTTACAAAATGATAGTGTACACTAACTTACCTAGTTGTAGAACATCACCAACTCGATCAATCCCTCTCAAATTCACCAAAATATCCTCACAATTTTTGGTTTTCCTTCTCTAGACCTCATTCTCTCTTGTTTTGATCAAATGAAATGCGTTTGCATGTTGATCTTATTCAATCATATATATATATAGTTAAAATGAGTTTTTAGCCCTTGATCTTATATACATCACCTATCTCTAGATCGATTTAATGGCCTTAATTATGACCCACAATCTATTAACTCTCCACTAGCTATTCCTTGATAACATCAATTTTAACTAAATGGTCTTGTGATGTGTCTATAGTATCTCGAGGAGCATCGATGACTAAATCTTACTAACTTAGGTTTCTTTGTATAAATTAAAATAATCACATCGAATTTAGATATTTAAGCTACACTAATCTTAAATTAAACTTACCACATCATTTTTTACCCTGGTCCCATGCTAGTACGAATATCAAGGCACGTCTTAGCTCATGTTTCGACGTCTATAACTAGCAAATACCGATTAGTAGTCTACACAAATACAATTCACTAGAAATGCATAACAACAAATCTAACATATACCTCGGTTGCATTGCCTCAAATCAGTGCACGTATCTCGATGCGAGTCCCACGTCACGGGTCAATAATCCTGATTTAGAGATTAAACTAGGATTAGGAATTTGGACCATGACATTAAGCCACAACGTCGCCACAACTTTAGCATTTTTATGTGATCTTTATAGTAAGCTTGGCATCATATATACATTTTCCCTGTGTCGTGTATACAACACCATGGCGCCGCCACTGCATTGACTCTACTGAATCACTTCTCTTGTCTTCTCTCCTTCTCCATATCTTGCCCACACCTTATGCACTCTTCCCACGGCGTCAAGCCTCCATGCCATGGCATCAAGTGCACTTTTGCTCATTTTCTCCTCATTTCATTATAAAATCACTACTTTGCCTCATTTATACATTGTATGCCTGAAAACATATAAATATGATTAATTAGAGCTCATTCTGGGATATTTATACCAAATATAATACTAAACTAACCCTATATATAAGTATAATTAAACATTTATCAAATACCCCCAAACTTAGAATTTTGCACGTCCCGAGAAAAAGTGCTCCCTAAATCTAGGGCACCGCCCGACCTACAACTAAGGTAACACCTCTTCACTGGCTTAGTAGTAGTCAACAATTTTTTCATTGCTCAATTTGCTACTCGATGGATCTGCACTCACTATCACAAAAAGAACGGTGAGTACAATAATATAGAAAGTAACACTGAGAGACATTTTCTTACATTCCCAAATATGCAACAAGTATCTAAAAATATGATAATAACAACTATACTAAAACTAGAACATGCAAAAACAAAACACTTTACTTAAACAAAATGAAACTATTCCAATGAACCACACATATTAAATGGTTACTAACACATTAGCCTAGTAATACCCTATTGATCATATGGACCTTGAGTAGTTATTTATTTAGCACGGTATATCGACCTTATGTAATAGGTCAGTATACACAGTACATCGGTATTACCCTTATTGGTCACCGTTTATGCACATGCCTTCTTTTTATTAGTTGCGAAACACGGCATATCGACCTCACGTAATAGGTTTGTACACATAGTACATCGGTATTACCCTAATTGGTCACCGTTTATGCATAGTCCTTCTCCTTATTATTTGTGAAACACGGCATATCGACTTCATGTAATAGGTCAGTATACATAGTACATCAGTATTACCCGTCGTTTAATCATTTCACACATTGGCCTAGATATTACCCTTCAGATAATAGCTTATATAGTAATGCACATAGGTACTATCCTTATTAGTTGTGAAACACGATTTATCGACCTCATGTAATAGGTCAGTACACACAGTACATTGGTACTACCCTAATTGGTCACCGCTTAATCATTTCATCAACCTCATGTAGTAAGTACGTGACATTAACTAATTAGTATACCGACATCCCCGGGTCCCATACCCCGTGTGTCACGTATACCCCAAACCACATCATAATCTTAAATACATATATTATCAATTAACAATAATTGCATAACAAGAAACATCACACCAACAATAACACCAATAATTTAACAAATGTAGCAACATAAACTAATAGAGTTAAATAACATACAGTTAAATAAGGACACAAAGTGTTGCACAACAATATAAACAATTGTAAACAACCAGTAGTATCAAGGCATAAAACGAGGGAAACAATCAGTTTACTTACAATAACTACAATTTCCTAAGCTATTTCGGCCTCCTGACACCTCAAATCTTGTTTTCGAACCCTCGAGACACTTTCCTAGGTTCCTGATATCATATAAAATGTTTTTTAGTATGTTTGGACCTTTACTCGGGGTTTTAGACTTGTTTATAGTGTTTAAGAAATTTTAGAAAATTACATATTTTTATGTTGTTAAGGGCAATAAGTGCTAAGTGATTTGATTAGTGCACCAGTAGCCTCATTAGTGCTATAACCACTATTTCTAGGTCACTAATTGTCCTACCTAGCGCTCTATGTGCATGAAAACCCATAAATATGACATCAGAATTACGAGTTTTCTTCATACATAGGCTACTCAAATGTCTTGGGAACCTTTATATACATCTCCAGAGCCCCAAGACATTAAGAACAACATAAAATAACTATACATAACATCAAATTCATGAATTCACTAAATTGAGCTAAGCTAATGGTGTAGTAGACTTACCTAGTTTAGTGACCACCTAGTTTATCATCACCACTTCGCTAAACCCACCAAGTTGTTGGTCTTCTTCTTCTTCCTCTCGCACCTCTCTTATCTTCAGCAAGCTTTGCTTAGTTGTTACGAAATGAAAATAGGTTTGATTACATGAGTTGATCCTAAGCTTATATAAGAACTGGATATGGTTGATTAATAACCATTGATCTTCATGTGCACACGTATCTTGAGATTTATCTAAAGGCACACATATTAACACATTTCCCTCTTACTTTAAGTAACACTAATGTGTAGCTCACTTGGTGTTTAGATGTGTCAATACGTATCTCGATGCCCATCACATGACTATTGTTTTAAATTACTAACTTAAGTTACATTTAATACAACACTAATCATATCCACATTAAAATCACCATTTAAGCTACACTAAGCTTAAATAAGACTACCACATCACTCTCTACCTCAATCCCATGTCGGTACACATCTCGAGGCGCATCACTGCTCAAGTCTCGACATCTATATACAAGCAGGAGTGACTTAATAAATATTCACATATACAACACACTAAGCATCATCACATCAAATCTAACACATTTCTCGGTCCTCACACCAACTATTCGGACAGTGTACCCTTTTCTCGGGCTACGTCTCGGGTTAGTAACTATAATTAAGGACTAATTTTCTATTAGTAGTTTTTTGGGCTGTTACGGCTTATTCCTTTAATGTCAGGTATGGTCCATCCTATTGCTCCTTTAAATTCTTTCGATACATTTATCGACTTATTTTCTTCTGGACTAGTTAAATTGTTAGAAATTATTATTGGTAATTGATCACAATCCCCTAAATAAACATATTTCAAATGGTCAGGTAAGGCTTTCAGATTCAATTCAGGAGCTTTAACTATAGAGGGTGGAAGTTTTGAATCAGATCTAAATAAGTCTAGGTAATAAGTAAGTTATGGTAGTTCATTATATGATTCTAAAATACCTATTATCTATTTTGCTTCTTTATCTTTATCCTTCTAAATCTTCGATTGCTAGTTCTACTTTTTCTATTTTATCTTTTCCTAAGAATTTGTCTATTAATGGGTCTATCGTATCCAATATCTATCATATCCAATGTGCATATGAAAGAAACATCCATTGGGTATTTCATTGCAACGTATATATTAAAAGGTATTGTGTCATCGTTTGCTTGCATTGTTGATGTTCCACTTGAAACATCAATCTTTCTTTTTGCCATTTTAAAAAACGGTCTTCATAGGATTAGAGAAGTCCTATTAGAGAAGTTATATTCTTTCATATCTAAGACATAGAAATATGCTAGGAAGAATAAATCATTAACTTTGACTAGTACATCTTCGAGTAACCTTACTGGTTTAACAGTAGATCTATCAACTAGTTGTACAACTATAACAATTTTTTTAAATATACCTCTGTCATTTGTAAATAGATAGATAAAGGCATAACATTTATGAAAGCTCCTAGATCACACAATGGTTTAGAAATTCCTATGTTCTCAATAGTACATGAAATGAAAAACATTATAGGATCAGAACACTTAGAAGGTGACTTCTTTTAGATTAATGCTGATACGTATTCTCATAGACTCATATTTTCATTGGCCTTAATCTTATTAGTGCATAAATCTTTTATAATTTTTTGATAGTTAGGTACATTTTGAATGACTTTAAACAAGGGTATATTAACTGCTACTTTCTTTAATATATCATATATTTATTTTTCTTCTAGCAGTTTCATAGCATTTTTGTTATCTTCCAAATGGTAAAGGAATGGTGGTTCTATAGTAACTGGTTTATCTTCATTAGGTTTATTACCCGTTTCGTTAAGAGCTTTTTACTTGTTACTTCAATTTCCTTTTCTAGTTATGCTTCTATTTCTTTTCTAAGAACTAATTGGTTTGGCATTTTAGGTTCATCCATCTGCTTACCACTTCTTAATGTTATAGCTGGTGCTTTTTCATATATAGTAGGATAAGGCTGAGATAATGATTTCCTTTGATTTACAAATTCACTCATTTGTTTTCATTTGACTCAGTTGGTTTTTAACTTTGGTCATATCATTTTGTAATGTTTAAATTATTTTATATTGTTCTCTTTCTAAATTATTCAACTTTTTATATCTTTGATAACCCTGATTGTTGACATGATTACCTATATTTGACTGTAGGTAATTTGCATAACTATTAAAGTTATAATTAGGACCAACAAATCCATCATATTGGTTCATTATAGCATTAGCTTCCTCTATTTTGGTTTATTGTTTCAATAGATATCTATCATTAGAATCACTTAATTCATTACAAGATTTTATTGTGCTTGATCTATCATTTAATAATAATTCAGCCATGGCTTTTAGTTCGTTTATCTTATCATCTGGGGTTTTATATGTCCTATTCATTTTGCTTAGATTATCTTTAGACAGTTCACTCTTCTTACCATATTACTTTGATTGCTTAGCCATTGTATTTATGGACTCTCTTGCTAAAGTAGTGTTTTATCAAGCAAAGACCCTCCACACATTCTGTCTAAGAATCTTCATTCTAAGTGATTTAATCCTTCATGAAAATACTGCATTAAAATCTTGTCTCTAAATCCATGCATTGGACATATTGAGATCAATCTTTTAAACCTATCCCAAAATTCATCAAAAGTTTCTCCAGTTCCCATCCAAACATTACTAATTCTTTATCTATATAAACTAGTTTATCTTGCTAGGACATATTGAACAAGAAAGACTTGTAGCATCACTGACCGATTGGCTACGGAATTTTGAGGAAGGTAAAAAAAATAATCTAAAGTTTGGCCTTTCAATACGGAAGAAAAAGCTTTTAATTTAACATAATCTATTTCTATATCTTTAGGTTATAATGTGCTTACTTTATGTACGAACTCTCTAATAAATTTTTTAGCATTTTATCTTCACCATAAAAATAGGGTAAAGAATTTATGAGTTCAAATTTCAATTCAAGTTCCAAAAAATCTGTTGTGAAAGTTATGCACATAGGTTCATAAGCCGCGACATTCCTATTAGATTGTCTAAAGGTTAATTCTTCTTCGTATTCATCCATTTTATATGACTTTCAACGAAAAGATTTCCAAGAGATTATTTTTAAAAACTCTGGCAACGGCGCCAAATATTGACTTGTGTCGAGAGTGCATAATAACTTCCCATATTTTACTATTAACTTGTAGCAGTGGTAAATGGATATCGTCTCCACAAGGATTTTTCAAAACTCTTAAGAATTTAAGCTACCCTAAAGTTTTATCAGATTTAACTTATTTTAATTTAATTACTTTAATTAAATGGTAAAACAAACACTAAAAAATATACTAATAAACTAAAAAATCAATTAAAATAACTAAACTTTAAACAACTTAAATTAAATAAACTAACTTAATATAACTTGAACTAACAATTCAAATAATTGATAAATCAACGTAAATAAAATATGTAACAATAATCTAAACAAACCACCACTAAACATCATAATATATTTTGATTGTTTTCATACTCTAAAACATAACATCACTTCATAATATAGGTATAATTATTTTATTTGGAATCTTAAAATCATTGAATTCTAATTCATAATAGGTTGATAGCCTTTAGCCAGCCACCGCTTTTTCTAAATTCAATGGAAATGTCACATTCTTATCATTGTAAGTCTACAAATTAGATAAAACGCAACACCATAGAAATAAGATAGCATTAAGTTCAATGAAAATCATGTCTAATCTAAGCCAATATTACCAAAGCCGCATAATGAACAACTTAGAACACAATCACCTAAGACATCCACTTGAAAAATATCATATAGATTAATTCTAGTTACTACTTATATAATTGTTGTCAATAACTATAGATATATAATTGAATACTCAATATTAAGGAACACATTGGCCACTATGCACTTAACATAGAGAATTACAAGTTGTAATATGAAAAACAACTTGTTTTATTCATGATTGAAATGTATGAATTGATCTAAAGCATTAAGTATGTGATTCTATAATTATAACTACATAGCAATCCAAAGTATATTATATGCTTAATGTTTGTTTAGATTGATATACTACTCACACATGCTGAAAATAAAAAAATGCTAATATGTAATTAAAAGATATAATTAAGTAAATAAATACCTTTAAATCAATGCTCCAATGTTGTTTCACATATAGAACTTAATAAAAGAGAAAAAAGAAGTAAATAGTAGTTAAAAAGTAATTGAATAGAGTTATTTCAAAGCTCTCTGGTCCTATGTATAGTTCCCCTAGGAATACATATCCTAGATAAATACAAATTCCTCATATCAATCTAAAAAAACTATCACCGAACTCAATGATTTGTCAACGATTCCTTACTTACTTATCGACAAATCGCTGAGTAAATCACTGAGTTTAGCTCTTAGTGCTCCATCAACTCAATTGGCAATTTATAGTTCATTCTCTAATTCGTTATGGATTTGCTGGCCTTCTTCTGTTGCTGATTTATATGGTGATTCTTAGTGTTATTTCAAATCACTGGCTACTCGCTGATGTATTTTTCTAGTTGACTATTTTGTTTTTCTTTCTCTTTTCTTCCATTTCTTCATTTTCCTATTTAAAATATCAAATCACAAAAATAATAGAATACCTAGTGTAATATCATCATTTATGCCAAAAACCAACCTAAGTTACACTATAAAATGTGTCTAATTATTGACTTGTCAGATAGTAAATGTGAGAGGGGTTTTTATTCCCTTCAATAGATGTAAGTTCAATAATTTCTATGGGTTAGAAGAATTAAGCTTGTATGAATCCGCACCCACTTTTTCGACTAGATCATATGAGAGACCTTATAACCTACACCCATTTAAAGCCACTAAAAATGCATTAATTGTCCCAAGACAACAAGGATGGGTAATGAGAGCTGAGAATGTGCTCAATCACATTAAGAAGTGTAGCGTTCGAAAGGTTTACAAAATGTGACAACATTTTCTTGTTGCCTTATTATTCCCTACTTCTCGAATGGGTGAGATATCTTTATGAGATTACATAACGTGGAGAAATCAACATCGGGGATAGTATACATACTAGTTTAAAGGAGTCCATCATGTCAAAAAGGGGCAAAAAGTTGTTGTTTCCTATATTGATTACTCAGATGTGTTCGAATGCCAGAGTAAGATTTAGAGATGATGAATAACTCGATATAGAGGCCTAACAAATCATGGATGAAGTTTTCATGCTCAATTTGAAATCACCGCTTAGTTACCAAGACTCCGAGGAGAAGACAGAGTGTATGGAGGAAACTAGAATTGAGGCCGAGTTATTGGTCAAAAGGCAAGAGGATCAGACAACAACCGTAGAACTAGCCTAAGAACTTGAAGATGAGGAAAATGAAGAGTAAGAGGAGCAACAACTACAAGGATTTGTTGAGAGCTATGAGTTTGTAGACTCAGAGTTTAGAGAGTAGGACTTAAACAGTCCGAAAGTCTTTCCGCCACCTAAGGATTCGAATCCACGATAGCAGAGAATGTGGATAGCAAAGATGAGGAGACAGTACTAGGAGGATAGAGTGCAATTCCAAGCAGTTATGCTGAGATATGAGTAAGATATGAAAAGGAGATAGCAACACCGACGGAATGGGCAGCGTAATTTCATGTTATTTGTTTGATCATCACAAAGGCATAGCTAGATATGAGAGGAGTACACGGTTGAGACCTACTGATAGATCAATTGATTTTCCAGCAACACCAACATACGTGTTTAATCTAGATTTGGTGCAAAGCGGGACAGTGAAACGTCCATTAACATCATCGCATGCTGGAACTAATGATGTAGATGATGATGATGATGATGATGCGTAGTCTTGAAGTTAGTGTAATAGGGATCCCTTAGACTTGGGAAGTTGAAAGTATTTTTATACAAATTTTTTTAACATTTGGGATATTTTATTAACTATTTAGTCATTTCAATTCTATGTTTAATTTAGTTTATTATAACTAGTGTTATTATATACATTTGTGTGTATTTAGTGTTTTCACGTTTTAGGCTTACTTTTAAACCTTGAGGATAAGGTTTGGTTTGAGTTTTGGGGCATCAACATTATACCACATTATGAAAAGTGGTAAGATTGGCTGAGATATAAGGATAAACTCTGCAGGTATGATCATTTAAATTTGGATTTGAAATAGTTAAGGAGGAAAGCATGGTAGTGTATAAACTTTTCACTTTATTTACTATATCAATGTTTAAGTAGTTTAGATTATGTTATATATAGTAATATGTAATGAATAAGTAGTTCATTTGCATGTTCATGCCTTTAATTGTGGATGAGTAGATTTCAAATATTTTGTTGATATGAAACTCAGATAATGATTTTAAATGTTGAAAAGAAACAATGAAATGTAGCAATGAACGGTGTGATTTCATGATTAGAAACCTAGAGTTAGGGAATTCCTTGAACTTGAAACAAAAGAAAGAAAATATAACACTTCTTGTGAAAAACGTTCGATTTATAAGGATTCTATAATAAGTGTGAATCTTACTTGTAAATAAAAAGCAAATAAAGACTTAGTGCGAAGAGGGGAAGAAATAAGCATTGTAAATTAAATGTTGGAGTTAACTTACTTTATTTAGTGAAAGTGAGAATTGTCACGGGGCTATTAAGAGAGGGGTTTTTCTCAAGGAAGTTTTTCTCACTCAATCAAACCCGTGGTGCCTAAGGGCCACCTTAGTTCAGCACAACCAATACTCAAAATAAAGAGACATCAAGCAATAGCAATAAGGAAACGTTTTACTAGCTCTCAATTGGGAATAAAACACTAGAATTTTATGCTTCCCCAAGCGTAGAACCCCTGGCTTTATAGACCAGCCAACAAGTAGTTACATAACCAACTAGGACACCTGTCCTGTGTACAATGATCCATAGACTAAGTAAAACCCCCATTCCCTTTGTGGTAAAGGCAGTTACCCAACTGCCTTGTTCCCTTACTGCCACATCATTCCATAACCATCACCACTACAGGGTCAATTGCAACATGCTCCGTGTATTCGGGACTTTCTTGGACGTACATTGATCATGGCCCCTGCCCATGACCAATGTAGTTTCTCAACCGCTTGGAACCGCCTTGACTTGGTCCATCCACATCTCAATGGTCTTAATCCATGTTTCTCATAGGGACAGGGACCGCTCGGTGGTGCCTGGCTGAGCCCAGGCACCTTGGGTGCTAGCCGGGGCTCGGTTGAGTCCCACCAACTCGGGGTGGCCGGACCATGGGTCCGAGGGTCTTGCCTTAGCGTGGTGCCCAAGGCATGCTCGAGGGTCCTCCTTGCTTCTTTGCCCATGCCGCCCTTGGGAGAGAACACACCTCTCCCTATAGTAGATGTTAAGCCGTTTCCTCAACTCCAATAGGAAACATCCCGAAATAAGACCAAACGTACTTTGCTTGGTCAATGCCAAGTCAAGATTTGTTAACCCTCACCGAGATATGCCTTGCTTGTGCCAAGGCGCACCCTCGTTTGTGCCAAGGCACGACTTGCCTAGTTCAACATTGCTCGTGCCAAGGCTCGCCCTTGCTTGCGCCAAGGCGCAGCCTTGCTCGTGCCAAGGTGCGGCCTTGCTCGAGCCAAGGCATAACCTCGTCTGCGCCTGGACACCCTACCTAGGCGCGCGCCAAGGCGTGACCTCCTTCACGCCTATGCGTTGTCCCGCATGTTCTCCCACGACCAAACCTTATGTAACCATCCAAGCCCTCCAGGGCTCGGTCATTTGCTAGGTTTCTTGCTGCCCAGCCCAGCCTACTCGGGTCACGCTATTGAGGGGCTGACAAACATCCCCCCGCCAAAATGTTCGATGCCCTCATTAAACTGCTCGGTTGCAACCACTTATGGTAGTCTGTTATCTCATTCTCAAACTGCCATAGAGTAGTGTCTCGCTCCCAAGTAGATTCTTCAACATCAACCCACTTGATCAAGTAAAAAGTTCGCTTATTCTTCTTGCTCTGGCCATGCGTCTCGTGGCTTAGAATTTGCTCGATTTCTGCAGAAAACTCCTTTCGTACCATGGGTGGAGCTCGTCTCGCTGTGCTCCTCCCTGGATCTGCCTCATTAGACTGGAAAGGTTTAAAATAGCTGACATGGAATGTAGGGTGTATCTTCAACCTCTCTGGTTGCTTTAGGCGATAAGCCACCCTCTCATATCTCTTGACCACCTCAAATGGTCCTTCGTATTGCTGGACCAGGCCCTTGCGCGTCTCCTTCTTGTTGAACTTCTTCAAGATCTGAGGAGTGAGCTTCAACAAGACTAGATCTCCTTGCTGGAATTCCAAGAGCATACCTTTTCATCCTCTGGATAGCTTTGGCCAAACTGTCTTGAGATACCTCCCTCAGCTCCCGCTTGTTTCTCGTAAAACGATAAGTCGATGGGCTCGATCCCATCGACTTTGATTTGGCTACCTCATGTGAAGTAGCCGGTTCTTGTCTCGTCGCCACCTCGAAAGGACTCAGCTCCGTAGCCGAGATCTTGTGAAAATTGTAGCAAAATTGGGATGTATCAAGTGAATCCACCCAATTGGACCGACTTGCATTGACATAGTGTCTCAGGTAGTCCTCTAGTAATGCATTGGTTCTCTCCGTCTGCCCATCCGTTTGAGGATGGTTTGCTGTGGAAAACTTCGGCTCCGAACCCAACAAATTGAATAGGGCCACTCAAAATCTTTCAGTGAATCGAGCGTCTCGATCACTGATGATGTCCTTCGGTATTCCCCAATATTTTGCCGCATGCTTCAGGAACAACTCCGCAGTCAAATCAATATCACAATTCTTCGGAGCAGCTATGAACGTAGCATACTTCGAGAATCGATCTACGAACACCAATATGTTGGTCATTCCCTACACTTTAGGAAGACCAGTGATGAAATTCATAGATATACTCTGAAATGGTCTGTCGGGGATAGGCAAAGGCTCCAACAACCCTAGTGCCTTCCTTCTCTCTGTCTTGTCTTGTTGGCACACAAGACGAGTCTGCACATATTGATCTACATCCTCATCCATCTTAGGCCAGAAGAACAAACATGATAAGAGGGCAAGAGTGCGCTCCATGCCTCGATGCCCAGCCTACCGAGCATCATGTGACTCCCTTAGAAGTAGTCTTCTAAGTCTGCCAGTACTAGGGACATATGAACGTCCTCCTTTTGCATAAAGAACTCCATCATCGTACCAAAACCTCTGAGTTACCCCCTTGACCACAAGCTTCAGCATCTTCGAACAAACATGGTCTTTGCTCGTCTCCTCCTTGATGCGAGATAGGAATTCGCTCTCTAGCCTCACTGCTGCTGCCACCATCTCAGCCACCACCTTGTGACTAAGAGCGTATGGGACTGAGTTAAGCCTTCCCGGCTTATATTCGAACTGCACATCGAACTCTGCTAGGAAATCCAACCACCTCGCCTTCTTCTGATTGAGCTTCTTTTGGCTTATGAAGTAGGTGATCGCCGCATTGTCTGTCCGTACCACGAAACTAGTTCCCAGCAAATAATGCCTCCAAAGATGGAGAGCATGGATCACAGCCAGCATCTCTTTCTCATGAGTCGGGTACCTCTTCTCCACTTCCTTCAGCTTCCTACTTTTGAAAGTAATGGGGTGTCCCTCTTGGACAAGTACCGCCCCCAATGCTCTATCTGATGCATACGTATGTACTTCGAAAGGTAGGTCAAAATTGGGTAATCCTAATACTGGTTCAGAGGCAATGACCTGCCTCAGCTCCGTCATGGCTTGGTTGCATTGATCCGTCCATGCCCAAGCTCGATCCTTCTTCAATAGATTCATCAGCGGTGCCACTCTCCTTGAGTAGCCCTCCACGAACTGCCGATAATAGTTTGCCAAACCCAGGAATGACCACAACTCCCGGACCTTCGTGTGATTTGGCCACTCCATGATTGCCTGCACCTTCTCCGGGCCCATCTGTAATTTTCCCTAGCTTACAACATGACCAAGGAAAGTGATCGTTTGCGTAGCAAACTCACATTTTTCCCTCTTTACAAATAAATGATTAGCCCTCAAAGTAGTCAAAACCTTCCGTAAGTGATCCACATGATCTTGGAGGTTTTGACTGTAAATTACAATCTTATCAAGGTAAATAACCACAAACCGATCGATGAACTCCCTTAGTACATCGTTCATCAAATTACAAAATGTAGCAGGGGCATTCGTCAAGCCAAATGGCATGACTAAGTATTCGAATGATCTATACCTAGTCACCATTGTTGTCTTAGGGACATCACCAGCTGTAATTCGGACTTGATAGTATCCCGACCTCAAGTCCAGCTTTGTGAAGTAGGTTGCACTGGATAGCCAATCGAACAAGTCTGCCACCAGCGGAATAGGGTACTTGTTCTTCACCGTCAGCTTATTCATTGCCTTGTAATCCACGCGCATTCGAAGAGAACCGTCATGCTTGCCTTGGAACGGGACTGGTGCTCTATAAGGTGCCTTGGATGGCTGAATGAATCCAGCATCTTACAACTCCTGCAACTGCTTCTTTAGCTCCTCCAACTCCTTTGGAGCCATTCTATAAGGGGCCTATGCTGGAGCTTTCGAGCTAGGGATCAGCTCAATATCGTGGTCAATTACCCTTTGTGGGGGTAATTGTTTCGGCAACTCCGCCGATATCACATCATTGAAGTGCTCTAGTACCTCAGCAACTGCATCAGAGACTTTTACAGTCGTGCCTTCCTTAGTCTCCACCAAGGCCGCTAGGTATGTCGGTTCTCCCTTCCTCACTCCATCTTTCACTTGAATGGCTGAAAGATGGGACAACTTTACACCCTCTTTCCCTGCAATCGTGTTAGCCGTAGGAACAAATCAAGGATGGGATTTGTTCATCACAAACAATCCCCTCAAGAAAGGCATCAAGGCAATACTCCCCAAATGTAGAAAGTCATTCCCTAGGATGACATCAAAGTCATCTAAGGGAACTGCTATGAAGTTGATCTTTCCCTCCCAAAGATCCAACCTTAAGATTCACATTAGTGGCCACACCTTGAATTCGTTTTGCTTCCGAATTCACAGCCTTCATCCGATTGGAATTCTCAACAAGATCCAGTCCCAATGATAAGTCGGTATTTATAAGTATTTAGTAGTCTATTTTAGTATATCTAATTATTAAAAGTATTTAAAATATATATTTAATTATATTTTTTGGTCATTTTTAGGTGAAACGGAGTGCGCGGTTGAATTCATGGCAGAAAAATACTCTAAATGGAGTATTTACTTGCAGTGATCGGATGCCGGACAATTTGCCTCGAAATACGCGTTGCGCGGTGAGTCGAATTGCGGACAGCGCGTTCCAGCCAATCAAAGCATGCCATGTCAGCGTTTGACCAATCATAAGATGCCACGTCAGCGTTTGAACAATCAGAAGTTGCCACATCACCTTGCGCAGCCAAGTCACCCGCAAGACATTTCATCGCGTTCCGAATCAGTCGATCTGCCTCGAGATTCGTGCTCACACAAACTCCTAAATTTTCGCTAGAGTCATGCGATTTTTCTCCGCCAGCGCGGGTCCATATGGCGAGCTCCCATTCATCCAGACATGCCACAGCAAGTGGTTCGGCCAATCAGAAACGTCCACGTAGCGCTGACTCACCTCACACACAACTGAACGAGCAGATTTTTGGCGAATGGCGCGACGACAACTCAGCGACGATGTCGGAGGCGGTCCAATGAGACGCCGACACATTAGCGAGGCCCAGTTTTTCAGTGAATCGGCTATTTACACGTGACACTCAGATTTTCAAGCCAAAAACACCCCTACGATGCTCCTCGACGCACGAGTCACATACCTAACCCCTAAAATTAGTATCGAGTACAATTTGGAGTATTTTTATATATTAGGAACCTAGGTATTATTAGAGAACGATTAATTAGTATTTTTTAGAGATCAATAACTATTTTTAGTAGTGATTTTTGAAGATGATGTCTGGCTAATCAATTTCTTACCTAAATCGAAGGGGAAGCAAGTCGGAATAATGGATTTAAAACATATTATGTAAGATCTTTTATTTTATTATTTAATTAATTTAATTTCTCCTATTTCATTGTTGTTGATTTAATTATTATGATTTAGATCTATGGTATGTATGTGGTCGATGCATGCTTTTAGATAGACAATCTACTGTTATTTGGAATATTAGTATCCGTGTAATTGTGCTTTTAGACCAATGAAGTAACAAACATTCACCCATTTGCCGTAAAACCCTTTCGGTGTTTGAATGTACAACAATTGAATCTAGGTTAAATCGATAGCGGTTGCGATCTGGTTATTTATGATTATTTTTCTCATAGATCTACATTAATGCGGTTAGTGTGTTAAACCTGATTGGCGGATGTCTAGGGTTATACATTAATTAGAGAAGTAGTTAGTGGCGGACATCTTGACTATCGAATTAGGGGAATTAGGAATTTCTGGCGGATGTCGATTTTCTGTAGCTAATCTAGGATAATTTAAATTAATAACTTTTTGGGAAAGATTGAAGACCTCGATTGTTATTGAATCTTGATTCTGATTTGTGGAACTGAAGATTTAGGTGTTATTTAGGTGTTAATTAATTATTAATTAATTGTTTTAGAAATTAGATAGTTGTTTTATTTATTTAGTTTAGATAGATTAGTTAGTTTAATTAATATTTATTTTAAAACCCCCGATTTTCCTTTTTGTTGTTTTAACCTAAGAAAGACAACCAGTCTCTGTGGGATCGACCATTTGCTACTATTCTACAAAATTGTTGGTTTAGAAAACTTTACTTTATGACGTGTTCGGCGCGCGTCCCCCAGCTTCTCCACCATGTGGTCCGCCACAAATGAATGTGTTGCCCCCGAATCCACCATTGCCAAGACTTGTTTCTGATTCACGTCCGCATCCAAGTACATCAGCCCCTTCGAGGGACTTGTCTTGGCTTGTTGAATGGCATTCAACAATTGTAGTGGGTTCATCCGGGGTTGGCCATCATCCTCCGTGATCAAGGCCGAGATTTCCTCCTTCTTTGGGCAGTCTCGTGCCCTGTGAGGGTCGTTACAAATGAAGCAGCCTTTTAGTAAGGAACTTGATAAAGGCTTCGCGTCTGCTTTCGGGGCTGGCCTCGAGATCACTTGCTTAGGAGGGAATGGTTTCTTCTCTCCCTTCTTGTGGTGGTCCTTGAACGACTTCTTCTCCTTGTTCTTCCCTTCGCTCGTGGAAGAACTAGTCTTGAAATCCATAAGACTATCAGTCGCAGCAATCACCCCAGGCAAGTCCTTCACCCCTGGCCTCTTTAGCTCAGATTGAGACCATGACTGCAATCCCGTAGTGAAGTTAAAGAGTTTGTCCTCCTCTGACATATTTTTTATGTTCAGCAAGAGAGAGGAAAACTCCTTAACATAGTCTCGAATCGATCTCGTCTGTTTGAGCTTCCGCAAGGCCTCCCGCGCTTGCCAAGCCTCATTGGTAGGAATGAATTGATCCTTCAATTCCTTCTTCAGCACCTCCCAATCCACGATCTTAGGTCTACCCACAGCTACATCATCATCTACTCTGGTTCTCCACGGAGTTTCACATCGCCTTCTAGGTACGTGGAGGTCAAAAGGACATTCTGGTTCTCTTCCTTCATGGTAGCGAAGTACTACTCCATGTCCCAAAGGAAATCCTCAAGCTCTTTCGCACTCCGCTTGCTTGAGAGTTTATTTGGTTATGGCACCTTGGGTCTAGACTTTAACCCAACTGCGACCTCCGAGGATCCACATACGGCTCGCTTGAGCAGGTTTACCTCCATAGCCATGTTCGTGGCAGTTTCGGTAGTGAGTTCTCCCATAGAACGCACATCTGCTACAAGATCCTCAAATCTCGATTCCCACATAGCTATCATGGCTTCTTGTGACTCTCCCCTAGTCACCAATGAAGCCACCAACATCTCCAAGCCTTCAATACGATGTGACATCGTTGAAGACTTTGTCGATTCTGCCAGGGCAGACATTGCCGCCATTAGGTGTTCTAAGTGAGCTACCCTCTCACTTAGATCGCTCGCTGCTCGGGTCGCCATCGTCTTCAAACCTGTCTCTGATACCAATTGTCACGGGGCTATTAAGAGAGGGGTTTTTCTCAGTGAAATTTCTCTCACTCAATCAAACTCATGGTGCCTAAGGGCCACCTTAGTTTAGCACAACCAATACTCAAAATAAAGAGACTGCAAGCAATAGCAATAAAGAAACGTTTACTAGCTCTCAATTGAGAATACAACACTGGAGTTCTATGCTTCCCCAAGCGTAGAACCCCTGACTTTATAGACCAGCCAACAAGTAGTTACATAACCAACTAGGACACCTGTCATGTGTACAACGATCCATAGACTAAGTAAAACCCCACTCCTTTATGGTCAAGGCAGTTACCCAACTGCCTTGTTCCCTCGCTGCCACATCGTTCCATAACCGTCACCACTACAGGGTTAATTGCAACATGTTCCATGTATTCGGGACTTTCTTGGATGTGCCTTGATCATGGCCCATGCCCATGACCAAGGTAGTTTCTCAACCGCTTGGAACTGCCTTGACTTGGTCCTTCCACGTTTCAATGGTCTTGATCCACGTTTCTCATAGGGACAGGGACTGCTCGGTGGTGCCTGGCTGCTCCCAAGCACCTCGGGTGCTAGCCGGGGCTCGGTCGAGTCCCACCGACTCGGGGTGGCCGGACCATGGGTCCAAGGGTCTTGCCTTGGCATGGTGCCTAAGGCATGCTCGAGGGTCCTCCTTGCTTCTTTGCCCATGCCACCCCTGGGAGAGAACACACCTCTCCCTATAGTAGATGTTAAGTCGTTTCCTCAGCCCAATAGGAAACATCCCAAAATGAGACCAAGCGTACTTTGACTTGGTCAACGCCCAAGTCAAGATTTGTCAACCCTCGCCAAGATATGCCTTGCTCATGTCAAGGCTCCCCCTTGCTTGCACCAAGGCGCAGCCTTGCTCGTGCCAAGGCGCGGACTTGCTCATGCCAAGGCCCGACCTGCCTATATTCAGCCTTACTCGTGCCTAGATGCGTGCCAAGGCGCGACCTCCTTCACGACTATGCGTTGTTCCGCATGTTCTCCCGCGACCAAACCTTATGGAACCATCCGAGCCCTCCAGGACTCGGTCATTTGCTAGGTTTCTTGCTGCCCAGCCTAACCTACTCGGGTCACGCTATTGAGAGGCTGACAAATGCTAACAAGAGTTTTAGAAATAAAGAAAGAAAATGAGAGAATCCAACAAGTTCTAAAGGAAACGGAGCAGAGAACTTGATGGTAGAAAAAATGTGAAAAAATGAAGTCCATAGGAAAAGGAGCAGGGACTGAAAAATAAAAAATGATGAGAAAAAGAAGAATAAATGAGTGAAAAAAATTAAGAAAAGAAGGCGGAAATAGAATAAAACTATTCAAATAAAAGATTTAGCTCAAGTACAAGTAGCTAGTTAAGTCAAGTTTCCATTCCAACTATGTTAAAGTCCTATAGACTCTTGAAGTGCTATAGTCTGATGAGTTTGATTTATACTTATTTGTGAATTCCAGAGTTTAATGAGAAATCGCGATATTGCATACTTGCTACTTGAGTGTTGAAACGAAACAAACCTGTGAGTTGTGATGATTTTTTGTTGTCATCTAATTTAGTGTTTTAAAAGTGAAGTTATATGTGTTGTTAAAGCTACATGTCTTAAAATTATAAGTTTTTGCAAAGAAAAACTCTTGAGTGGATTATTAACTTGAAACTTAATGAATTAAATGATACTCCATGAACAATATAGATTGAATGAGAATTAGTTATTAGGAGACTTAATTGAAAACATACATTTGCTTAGGACGCACAAAATACTAAGTTTAGGGTATTTGATAAGTGATTATTTATACATATATATATGGTTGTTTAGTCATATATTCAGTAAAATATCCTCAAATGAGCTCGAAATCATGTTATTATTGCATTTTTAGGGAATTAAGGTGTAAACAAAGGAATCAAGGAAAAACGAGAAGAAACGATAGCCATGAGGAGCAATGGCGGTGTTGTGGAGTAAAGGGGCAGTGTGGGAGGAGCAGGCCACAACCCCGGGACATCAGGGAGTGAAGAAAATGTATATACAGTGTTGGCGCAGTGGCGGCACAGTAGTTCATAAGGCACCACGTCGGGGCAGTAAGTGACAGCGCCAACCCCGCAGGAAATAGAAAGTGGAGTTTTAGTTCGAGTTAAATTGTAATTTAAGGTTTCTAATTGTTATTAAGGAGTATAAATAGGTATTATGACGTGGTAAACTCAGAAGATAAAACCACATAGAAGGAGATTAGCCACCATTGGAGTAATTTTACATTGATTTTGAGTATTTAGGAGTTTATGTGAAGAAAAAATTGAAGATTTCACGTTTGCAAATCAATATTTGGTTTCGTTGATTAAATTGAAGATAATATTTATATTTATCTTTGATTTGAACTAATTTTCATATTGAATTGTGATTTGTGTGTTTCAATGATGCGTGAGTAGTCTATTTATCTTGGAGATCATTGGATTCTATGGTATAAATGTTATGCTTTGAATATGAACGAAAAATTATTATAAGACATGCAATGGTTAGAATTTGTATTGATTCTAAGCATAATACTTTAGACATCTTGATCATGTGTTTAATGAACTTAGCCTTTAGAAGTTATCATGGCCATTGAAGCTTTTAATCCGGATATGAATGGTATAATCGTAAAATACATAACTTCGAGAGATAGTTGTTGATTAGGGAGGCGCAGATAGTAAACTTAGTTGGTTATGAATCCAATGATTTGAGACTTAAATGACTATGGAGCTTACGTTATTCACACTGATAGGTGGATTTCTAGTTTGCACATTAGAATCTTCTCCGTCGCGCAGTGAGTTGAAGTGGATTTGAAGGAAATATGTATATTCTAATTAGGCATTGCACACAACAAATTAAGATGTAAACATGAATAAAATGCATAGTATTAAATTACCTAGGTGAAGTTGTGAACTGAGATATCCTTAATATAAGAGTTCAAGTAAAGCTAATTTGATTTGTTAGAATAGTTTAGTTTAGTATAAAATCAATTAAAAAGCGAATTTCTCAGCAATAGTTCAAGTTAAATAGATAATTAACAACTAGTACAAAAATCTTTCCCTAAGAACGATAGTCGTGATTAACGTAAGTCAATTACACTATTACTACAAGCGAGTTGTTATACTTGAGGCACGCACATCATCAGCACACATAGTACTTTGGCATTACCCTAATTGGTCACACGCTTAATCATTTCATCAACCTCATATAGTAGGTACGTTACACTAACTAATCAGTATACCAGCATCCTCAAGTCTCATACCCCGTGTGCCGCTTAATTCTAAGCATATATTCTAACTAATCAACTATCATGTATCAAGACAAGACACACAATTCATGTTACTATGAATACATCAAGCATAGCAATACAGTCATTATAAACATGAAGCAACATCAATGAATGAAATGGAGAGAAATATCTCAATCAGCTTACTTACAATCCACGCAAAGTCCCTAAGCTAACCTGGCCTCTCGCCACCTCGTATCTTACGAACAAGCTCTCGAGCCTCCTCCCTAGTTTTCTAAGGTTAATTAGGATGTTTTAGGACTAATACAAACTATCAAAGTTGGAGTAAATCAATTAGAAAACCCCCGAGCTCATAGTTTTTGCTAAAAAAACCCTTCAAGAACACATACACTTCAAAACCCCATAATGTTATTTATTCAAACCGAAATCCAAATTTTTTGATAGCAAATTTATTGGTTTTTCGTAAGGAATCAAAATCTACCAACCAATTTTGAAGATGATTTCATTTATTCTATGAAATTAAGAAAAAATCAGAACTAAAGTAAAACTCTAAGTTTTTTAACAAATTGTAAATATTGATAGTGTACATTAACTTACCTAATTGTAGGATGTCACCAATTTTATTAATCCCTCTAAATCTCACCAAATCTCACCAAATCTCCTCACATCTCTTTGATCTCCTTCTCCAGATCTTATTCTCTCTTATTTTGATCAAAATGAAATGGGTTTTACATGTTGATCTCATTCAATCTTATATATAAGTAGATAATATTAAACCATAACCATTGATCTTAATGTATACACGCATCTCAAAGCTAATCTAAAGGCTCACATCTTGATTTACATCCACTAACTCTCCATTAACTCACCCTTGATAACACACCTTCATAACTTAATTTGTCTTGTGATGAGGAATATCCATGATTAATATTTTATTTTGCTAACTTAGGTTATATTTATCTAAATCAAGCCATAGTATAATGATTTGTGTCGTTAAACATGTGATTACCCACAACCTGAATACTAATTAACTAGAGTAAGGCTCATGGTTAAGCCGACGTATTTTGATTGGTGTAGAATGCGTTAGTGTGATTGTATTGTGTTTGGTTGATTTGATAATGAATTGAATAAACTATAGGTTATTATTACAAATTAATATAAGTTTAGAGTTGAAAATAATTATTTAAGTAATAAATTGTCAGTACACCAAGTATGACGTGGGGGCGTGAGAAATAGTGTGCACACCTGAGTATATTTGTTGGTGTGTACATATAATTGATAGGCATGAAAATATATAGGTGTCTATATATATTTATATATAGTTGATATATAATTAAACCTATAGTATGTAAATAAATTAAAGTCAAAATTCACCTAGAGATATGCGTAATATATTGTACGATGCATGAATAGTGCAAGGAGGAGGTGTGGACGATTAGTGATTAGAGAAAATAGTCACACTTCGAGATATGTGTAGACCATCTCAATGAGAATCAATGTTGCAAGAGTGATGCAAGAGATGGCTAGCACTTGAAGTGACAGTGTTGTATGTTTTATAAACTATTAGATCTTTCTCAAGAACCTGCAATGCACATTAGAGAAGGGAATCAAGAAAGAACCTCGAGCTTTTGATCGAGTTAGCTAATGGGAAAGTAAATTTAGCCGTTAGAGATTTGAATGAAGTCTTCAAGTAAACTGAAAACAAGCTTTCTTCATGGTGTGCTATGTTTTTTCTAGTTGTCCATCAATTTCTAATATGATGATGAAGATGATTTTTATGTTAGAAATGGAAGGGTATAGCTATAATTATCGATGATGGACTTAGGCCTTGTTTGGTATGGGGTGAGATATCTCACAGGGAGTTGGGCAAATAATCTTGTTTGGTTGTCCAATTCTCAATGAGATATCTCTCAACTTACGGGGGAGGGGTGAGTTATCTCCCCCACCCCCCATAGGGAGATATCTCCCAGGAATTCAATGGACAAAAATACCCTCACAAATAAGCGTTTTCCCAAGTCTTTTACTAATCATCTTTTTTATTTTAAAAATATGTTTGAAGGACATTTATGTCAATTCCAACATTTTACTTTTTTAAAAAATTTACAACTTCCCCGCAAGTTTAAAGTTCAACCAAACATGAAATATAAACTTACGCTGTGAGTTAACTTCATGGAGTTAACTCAACTCGCACTGTAAGTTGGCAAAAACGAACCAAATGAGGCCTTAGTTGGGTCTTATTAAGTTCAGTATTTGAAAGAAAATGAGAAAAGTTATGGTTATCTTTAACTGTTATCAGGTGTTGTTGAAGTAAATGTTAATAGATGATAATATTACAGTTGCAACTATATTTAAGTAATATTATTGCGGTTACAACTATAGGTAGTTGCAACTGTTGTTGTTGCCATTGTAGTTGCACAACAACAGTTGCAACCAGTTGTGAGCTCGATATTGAAAAATAAATAAATAAATAAATAAATAAGGAAGATAAGAATTTAGAATTGGGCTTCCAATAGGATTTGGGCTAGGGTACTAGGACTAGTTTAAGACCTAGATTAATGCATTTCCACTTAAATTTGGTAGATTTATCCGAAGAACACTTATCAAAGGTGTGAATGGTCAATAGGGGTTAGGAAACTATGAACTGAGGTAAGTGGGATTCGTATATTTATCAATTATGCTTTATAATTTAGTATTAATAGTTTATATAGCATATGGACTGGGTTTGGGGCACTATACCGTGACTCATGTTTTTCATGTTTTATAACTTAAATTTTGAAAGTAAATTGGTACGGGTCCTGTAATGACAAAAAAATCAACAAGATAGGCGGATAAATACCTATCTCTATTGAAAACAACGAGGAAGGCGGATAAGTACCAACCTCTATTGAAAGAAATAATTAGAACCATATTCATTCACTATCTTGTTAGAGTTAGAATCTTAGTTAAGTTTAAATACACTTTATGAGATCTCACATCGGTCAATGTGTAGACTCTATTTCTATATAGAGGAGTGAAAGACTCTGATTTTAACTCGATTTGAAATAAAAGGGTCACAGTATCAGTGTAATACACCGAATGACTTGCATTTGATTATGTATTCTTTACATCGTTTCTCTTATACTGAATAGCTATTATTGATTCATATTATTATCCATTGGTTAAAAAAGTATTAATAGCTAGTTGATAAGTATACAAGCATCACTACTTACTGAGCAAGTTGGAGCGCTACCCCTTTAAATATTCTAGGTACATTGCAAGGCACATCACGAAAGGGTAAAGGGAATATATAGGAGTTCCAGTTCTCTTCGATGTAATGAACTATTTTGTATCTCTATATTGTCTGAACTATATTTTGTGTAATATGACAGAGTTGGGATATAGTATTATAATTAAGGTTTATTCCAGTGATTTTGTATGTTTGTATATCTTTTAGGATTTATTGAAAAAGTTTTAATTCCGTTGCATATTATTCTCCCCTGCCAAGTCCCAATTCGGGGTCAGGGTTGGAAGCCCAACTCCAATGAAATCGATTTAATCGAATAAAGATTGAAATTGAAGCGAAACATAGCAGAGCTCTGTTTCATTTCAAGGAAGAAGAAGGGGGTCCTGAATCAGCCTTAAATCCATTAAAAATTGCTAAAACAAATAGGAAAAGATTTCAAAAAAATAAGAAAAAATCCCAAAAAATAATATTTTGGTTAAATAAATAGAAATTGAGGGATTTCTATGAAAATAAAGTATTCAAGATTTCAGGCGAGACTTTATATTATTTGTCTCGTAAAGCATGCTATGATACCCAAAAATATTCAAAATCTAAAAAATTGTTTTAAGCTTTACATTGTATGATTATTATTTCGTATAAATTGTAGGACCACAATTGGAATCTCGTGTAGATTATCTTACTGACTCGGAGCGCAAGGGAACGTTAGTATCACGTTTGTAAGGTTAAGTAAATCCCATGGTAGCCTTTACATTATATGATTATAATTTCGTATAAATTGCATTGATTCTTGATATTACATTTTTATTGTACATGCATACACGGTTTGGGAAGATAAAGCGTTACAAGTCTCCTTATAGTGTAGACTATGCCAAGGTTATAGAATACTATATTATGCTTGAGAGGTTGGAGTCACTGATACTTTGCATCACATGCTTATCATGAGATCACATTGAGCCAGATCATACTCCCATAGTCTAAAGGAATGAGACTCGTTTAATTATATTCCCCGCGAATGAGCCCTTATTATTGTTTACTTACCAATTTAAGTGAACGTTATCTGATTATTGTTGGATAACAAAAATAAGATGGATTCACGGTTGTATCTAAATTCTTATATTCTTCATTTAAATTCCGTAGGTTATTATACATTTGATTATTACAGGTGTACTAGATAATGTGGGATTTATTTATCTGACATCATCCAATTTTTATAATTGGATAGTGACAAGTTCTATTAGTGACAAGGGAAAGAGAAAGCTTTCCAACTATATGTGGCAGGCTTAGTTCTTTTCTCTTTTATGAATTATTTTTAATATAATATATTGTATGAGTGGGTTTTTTTATTGGAGTATGATTAAGATCTATTTTGGAATCATTGGAATGGTTCAAGGATGGATTAAGATTATTTTGGAGCTAAGATAATGCTAGTTTAAGAAATTTGACACTTTAAATCAAGTTAAAATGAATGTATAATTTAGTTGATGAAGTATATATTGTTATGGGTGGATTATAAGTCCTTCAGCATTTCCACCAAAGTTGTGCAGGTTTTATTGAAGATTTTTAAAGATCGGGATTTCTGGTGTAGGTTTAAAAATAAAGGAGGTCCTATCGAGAGATTTGTATAAAATCCTGAGGATAATATGATCAATCTAAATGAACTTTGAGGATTATTGAATTCATTTAAATGTACTTTAAGGTTTAAGATTCAATTTAAAATCCTTTGTGATTGATAATACTTTATAATTGATAATTACAATATTTTAATCTTAATTGTTTATTAATGAAGAGGTTAAGGCTACTAGATTATTAAGGGCTTAAGGTAATCTAAGTCCGTCAAATGCCCTAATTAGGTGGGGTCTGACAATTCATTCCATAGTAGAAGATTTGTAGTTGTGCCCATTTCACATATCCATGTCCTGGACATTTCCTCTACATTTCTTTGAATCTTTCTTAAGCCTTACCAAGAGACTCGGTATCCTCTTACTTGAATTGGTTGATTTCCAGTTTTCTTTTACTGACATTCACTTGGGTAAAGAACTTATCTAGAAATTTTCCGTTGATTTTCTCCTATGAAGTCATACTCCCTACATTCAGTCCTTGGAATCATGATTCGGCTTTTCCACCCAATGAGAACGAGAAAAGTCTTATCCTGATTATTTCCTTTGTAACTCTAGTAATGTGAACAATGTCACACTTCTCCTGAAAATTCTCTACATGTGCAACTAGATCTTCATTTTCTAGCCCGTTGAATAGGATATTCTGCATTATGTTGATGAGAAACGATCTCAGTTCAAACTCAGTGGTGTTAGCTGAAAGCCTCATCACTTCGTTGTATGTCTCTTGAACTTCCGACTTGAAGTAGCCACGAAGAGATCTTTGTCCCCACACTTTGTCTTGCACTACTAGATCATCTTCAGGTTAATTATTCCTTCGGCCATTATGTTAGTTTTGGTTCTCTAGTTGATCATCTGCTATCACGATTCATTTCTTCTTCTTTCCCTTGTTGGTTCTGTCAATCTCTTGATCGTAAAGCCCTAAGTCCTTCTCTCCTTTACTATGCATACACTAATTGTTCCTTAAAAAAACACAAAAGCTAAAATGTAGATTGTTAAACTTGAGACTTAAACTCTTTTTTTATTAACTTAAATTTAAAGTGCTTGAAAATAAAATCTTAACAATTTTGTAAACTAACTAAATTAGTGTGTGGCTACATATCCCCGGCAATAGCGCTAAAGCTTGATCGTGAAGCCGTAAGTATAACAAGTCAATTGTAGTAATAATATAATCAACTAGTGTTGATAGTGGATATCGTCCTTAGGGAAAAATTTATATGGACATGATTCATTTAGTTAAATTTACTATATTGCTAAGAAGATCTTTTTTTAGTTGTTTTTAACTAAACTACTCTAATCAATAAAACAATGTAAAATAACTTGTACTCTTATATTAAGAAGACTCTTAGTTCACAACTTCACCTAGGTTATAAATTACTATGCTTTCATATCTTACTTCCTTCATTCTCATTATATATGTGCAATGCTCAATTAGAATAGACAAATTTCTTTCAAATTCACTTCAACTCACTGTCGTGGTGGAAAAGATTCTAATGTGCAAACTATGACTCCACCTATCGGTGTGAATAATGAAAGTTCCACATAGCATTAAGTTTCTAATCTTTATACTCATAACCGCTTAAGTTTACTATCCGTGCCTCACTAATCAATAACTATTTATCGATATTATATACTTTACGGTTGTATTGTTCATATCAGGATTAAAAGCTCTAATGGTCATGACAACTCCTAAAACTTCTAATCTACAAACAAGTGATCAAGATGTTCATAGCATTACGTATGGAATCAGTACAAATTTTAACCATTGCACTTTTTATACATTACAATTCATTCATACTCTCTTTAACATAGCATTCATATCATAGGATCCGTTGATCCCTAAGATATAAGATAAATAAACTACTCACTCATAATTGAAACTAACATATACATCATGGTTTTCATTGCAATCAAAGATTGAATCAAAATAACTTCAATTAAATCAAATAAACAGTATCGGATAACCACAACTAGAGTCTTCAATATCTTCTCCTCCAAAACTCGTAGTAATACTCAAAAACAATGTAAAATTATGCTAATTGGTGCTAATATTTTCTATTAGGTATATTCTCTCTTGTTTACCACGTTTTAATACATATTTATACTCCTAAGACTTATTAGAATACAATTAGATACCCTAATTAACAATTCCAAACAAACTAGAATACTAAACTTTTTATTTTTATGTCTCGACGTTGTTAATAAATGTCCTACACTGTGCATATTAAGCTACGACACCATTATAGCTCTAGCCTTTTATGCGAATTTTCCCCTCATAGTAGGCTCGGTGCCCTATGTAGATTGTCCCAGTTGTGTGTTTACAGCACTACGGTGCCTCCACTGCATCGACTCTACTGCACCACTTTTCTTGTCTTCTCTCATTTTCAGAGCCTTGCCTACGCCTTGCGTACTCTTACCACGGCGTCAAACCTCCTTGCAACAACATCAAGTGTACTTTTATGCATTTTCTCCTTATTTCATTATAAAATCACTCATTTGTCTCCTTTATACCTTGTATGCCTGAAAACACATAAGTTCCATCAATTAGAGCTCATTCTAGGATATTATACCAAATATATTATTAAACTAACCCTATATATAAGTCTAATTAAACACTTGTCACATACTTAATTTCGTTCTTCACATTGAAGCCCCCTCTTAGGAATTATTTTCCTATCCTTACTAATATCGCTATTTATTCTTGCAACAACATTTGCATTTATTAAATTATTCAGTAACAAAGAAATTCTAAGAGTTTCATCAGCTTCTTCCTCTCCCTCTGACTCATCACTAGAATCTAAAGGTAGATAAGGTTCTCTGGGTGTTTGTACTCTAAGGTTACCCGAATGTCTAATAGGTGTGGGTGGAACTTTGGATTTTGTTTTGAGTTTTCCTACTAAAGCTCATTTTCCCTTCTCCACTCTTGAATATATACCATTTCCACTTGTAGCCATTTTGAAATCAAAAGTTCACAAGTCCAAATAACAATTTAAACCTGTGGAACATAAAAAACGATTGTCGAAAACAATTCGGTATAATTCAAAACTTTCTTTAAAAAGAGAAATTTATTTGGAAATTTAGTTTGAAAATCAAGGAGGGTTTAAATAAAATTGGCATCGAGGTTTTAACTCAATTATAAACTTAAAATCAATTTTTTAAATAATATAAAATAATTGTGCAATAAATTATAGTCTTTTCGAAAACAAAACAAACCCCAAACTCATTTGAAACTCAATATCAAACCAATTGCAAATATGTATCTTTTTAATTGATAAAAATAACAAAATTTCAAAATTGTTGAATTTGTAAACCAACGATCATTGTAATCGCAAATGTCTAATATCTTGGAATCAATGAAGTCATTTATTCACAGTAATAAAATAAATTCCAATGAAACAATTTAAATCAATTGAAATTTTTTGCAAAAATCCTACAAACCAAAAAATTTTCAAAATAAAGAGCTACGGTTACCATAATTACCTTCTTGATAGTGAATCATTCAAGATACAAGCTCTTGAACTCTTTTAAATTGATTTTCAAGCTCCTAGTTGAAATTCTTTAAACCCCAATTCAGTTATACTCTCTCAAATTCGAAAAGTTTTGGTTTGAATGAAACTAGAATGAGGTGGGAATCACTTAAACACACTAAGATTGAGCTTAAGAAGATTGAATCTAGGCAAGAAGTTGATTGTATGAATGAAGAGGCGTATCGGTTTTTTGTGTTTGAAGTGGGTTTTTGTTTAGCAATTTGGAATTGTATTTTAAAAACTTAAAATCATATTCAAAGATTTGGGTGTTAAGTGGAATCCCTAGGGAATCGTTATGTAAATCGGTAGGAAAAAGGCTCGTTGCCTTACCGATCTTACCAGCAATTTACATTATAAGCTAAATTACCACCGATTCTCCAGACTCAAGTTTTCATTTAAGTTTTTTGTTACTATTATCGATTTTGCTAGCGATTCCTAATGTTTTTTCGAATCATTGAGGATTCGCTATGCATATTTTATTGTTTTTCCAAATTTGTCTCATAATTAACATATATATCATTCATAAAAATTGATATAAAGGTAGAATTTACTAAAAATTACAAAAGTTTGATTAGGATATGTAACTAAGTAATAATTTTATTAAATAAATAAATAAACAAACGAATAATGCAAACTTACATAAAGGTCACAGAAACAAGAATAATTCGATTATTCCCCATCGTTTGAAAGTACATTGGAGTTTAAATTTCTAGAATATTTCCAATAAAATAGTCAAAAGTGAGAAAATAAAAATATACTATACAAACACCAAACTCCTACTAAAATTAAAGCATAAATAAACATAAAATATAGGTTGTCTCCCATAGAGTGCTTTTGTTTATAGTTGTTGGCTCGATCGAACCATTCTGGAAGTATGTTGAGTCTCTAAACTTGAATTTAGGATTGTCCACTCTAGTGCCATTCCAAAAAGTGATTGTTTGACCATTAACTTTAAAGTGATTATCATGTTCAAAATATCCAAAACAGCTTAAGTTGTTGCTAAGAAAGGTCATCCTAAAACTGAAGGAGGATCTTCATTAATGAAGTATGGCATGACCAAAAAGTATATGGGTACGATGTACTTGTCCACTTGACTAGTTATATTCATGACCACCCCTATTGGTCGAATTGAAATATCATTCGGCAGATAAACTCATTCAAAAGCAAGTGCATACTACTCCAATTGAGTGTGTAGAAAGATGTGTATATGCATGAGATTTGCATTAAAACTCGTATCACGCCGAGAACTCGTATCACGCTGAGCTCTGAAGTACCAAACTACTTGATTTAATGTGTAAATGTATACATCCAAGTTTATTAAGCTTTACAGGGCTTAAATCTTACTTTTTTTCTTCTTCTCCTTGGATTTAAAATCTCCCAGCTTGTTAATACTTCCCATTCTCCGATTGTTTAGCTCTCCATTTTTCAGATACTTTCTTTTCATTTGAAGTGTCTTCAACTTATTTTTTTCTTTTAAACTTCTTTTTTAGTTTCCATTGTTACTACATTAATTGCATAAATTTCAGCTTTTAATTCTTCATAATAGTTTAATTCTAGAAAGTTATTAATTTTAATTTCATTGCAAGTAATTCATCATATTAATCATAGTTATGTTTGTCTTTAGTTTTGAATTTAATAATCTTGTTTTCAAATTACATAAACATTGTTCATTCAGAAATATCTAACTTAGTTTTAGTTGTTTTAAGAAAACGTTTACCTAATAGTATAGGTAGAGGATTAGGTGATATTGAATCTCCTATTTTCATGACATAAAAGTCGGCTGGAAATACTAAGTTATTTACTTGTATTAAAATGTTTTCTAATAATTCATATGATTTAATAATTATTTTGTCTGTTAAAGTGATATTAATAGGCGGATTAGTAAACGATCCTATTTTCAATGATTCGTAAAATTTAATTGACATTACAATAATTGATGCTCCCAAATCACACATAGCAAGTTCAATAAAAGTGGTTCTTATTGTAATAGGTATAACAAACATCCCTGGATCATAACATTTCTCTTATATTTTCTTCTTCTTTTTACCTCTCTTAAGTATCTATTATGGCGTATGTGGTTCTCTTTTATTATCACAAAAAAGCATTAATTTATGTCTGATTACTACTTTTAGTGAATCCTTTAGTTTGGTTACTTGACTTATTAATTTGCAGGTTCACCCGATTTAATTAATTTTTGAATTTGTTAATAGACGCACCAGTTTTAATTTGATTTTGCAAGATTTGCATAGGGTTATGATGATTTGGGACCATAAAATTATGTAATATTTGTTCTAAATTTGATTGCGTAGACTAAACCATTTATTAAGGTTGTTGAATTAGCGTAGATTGTATTTGTGTTATTAGTCTTTCAATGGTATACTTTTGATTTTGTGGACCATAGCTAATATTCGAATTTGGTTTCCAGTGTAGTAACTATTATTATATTGATTTATGGGAGGACCAAAAAATTGGTTCATAACTGCGTTGACTTCTTTAGTGTTATCTTCTTGTAAAATAGGACACGCATCTGTAGAATGTGCAACTTCATTACAATATCCACATGGTTTCACTTGGTTTGATCTATCTTTTAATATTAGTTTGACTATGCTAGATAATTCATCAACTTTTTCGTCATATATATTACTTTTTTCATTATTAATTTCGCAAAGTTTCTTTCTTGATGTATTTTCTTTTTTCATATTGTTTAGATTGTTTAGCCATTTTATTAATAGTTTATTTTGCTAAAGTTGGTGTCACATCGAATAATAATCCACCACATACGATATCTAATAGTCTTTGTTCAAAATGGTTAAGTTCTTTGTAAAAATATTCTAATAAAGTTTTTTGTGTGTATCCTTATTGTGGACAAGACGAAATTAATATTCGAAATCTATCCCAAATTAAACTCATTAAAATGTTCATTATCATTCCTTTTTACGACTATGATTTGTCTTCTATAGGTACTAATTTTTCTTGCAGACATATATTGATCTACAAAAGTTTCTAACATTTGAGCCCATGTAGTTATTTAGTCTTGAGGAAGATAAAACAATCAATCTCTTGCTTGATCTTTCAATGCAAAAAGAAAAACTTTAAGTTTGACTTGTTCTAATGTACCATCTTTACGTTTCATCTCATTGACTTTATGTTGGTATTCCATTATAAATTTTTAGGGGTCTTCATTGTCTTTACCATATAAGTTAAGTAGAGCACTAATGAATCCAAATTTTAGTTCAAATTCAGGAAATCACTCAGTATAGGTAATACACATTGGTTCATAAGCAGTGATATTTTGATTGGCTTACCTAAAAGTAAGTTCTCTATTGTCATTATTATTATTAATATTATTAAGGTTATTATTGGCTTCCATTGTGGAGCTTGGTGTTCCCTCTGTTGTTGTTGTCTTAAATTACAATTAAAAGTCACATCTATCTCAGAATCAAACTGATGTGAAAATTCAGTGGAATTATAACGACAAAGTTGGTAAACCATACGTCTAAAATCCTAAGAAATTACATAAGAATCTCTGGCAATGGCGCCAAAAATTGACATATATCGAGTGTGTATAATAAGTTTCTCATATATCCTTATTATTTATAGTAGTGATAAGTGGGATTGTCTTCATAGGGATTTAGCAAACTTTTTTAGGAAAAAGGTTTTCAAGGTTTTTATTATTTTTTACTTTAATTTAATTAATTTAATTAAAACGGGAATTAAGAATCACTTAATAAAACTATAATAATAAATTGAACTAATTAAAACTAACTTAATTAACACGATTCAAATTCACTTAATTCAATTCAATTCAATAGAAAATAAACATCTAAACAAACATCGAGAATAATGAAACATCAATCCATTTTGCATCGAAAAATATTACTTAAATCATAGTCATAAACATACTTTAATCTCTTTATAAAGTATTTTTGATGGCCCCTCCCTTAATCTAGAGCACCACTCGACCTAATCTTGTCATTGAGCTTTAATTTCCACCACGTAGGACTTAACAACGTATTAGTCAGCCTTTCTAATACAGTCACCACATTAGCCACTTTTTAATAAACCTTACACAATTCTCATACTTAGAAGTATTTTAAAGTAAATTAAGATTTTATACAGTCTAAAGATTATTCGGTGGAAGTCTTGACAAATTAGCGGAAGTCATTCACATACAACCTAAGTATGTGGAGAACCAAGTAACAAAGATTGCATGCATATTATAGCAAAACAACGATAACTATATATCAGCACGTGTCTGTTCAGGTAACTATCTCACAACCCATAGTATACATCCCCAAAAGTGTATAAAAGACATATATATGTAAGTCATACTACAAAACCAAAAACCTACAACAAAGGTAGCAGCCCTACAATGGCTTAGAAGTAGTCGTCGATCTTCTCCTTGCCCGGTCTGCTACTCGACGGATCTGCATCATCTGTCATAAAAAGAACGATGAGTACAATAAGGTAGAAAGTAACAATGAGAGATATTTATCCACATTTTCAAATACAACAAGAAAAACATCTCGCAATACATACATTCATTACACAACAATAATTATTGTTACACAAACACATTACCAAACAATGTAGCATCAATACACTATTCAAATGAATCACACATATATATAAATTATGTACTTACCATATTAGCCTAGTTATTACCCTATTGATCACATAAACCTTTGGTAGTCACTTATTAGTTGTACACATAGGCATTCTCCTTATTGATTATGAAACACGATATATCGACCTCGTATAATAGGTTTGCATATGCAGTTCTTCAGTATTACCCTAATTGGTCGTCACTTAATCATTTCACATATTGGCCTAGATATTACCCTTCAGGTAATTGCTTATATATCATATCCCTATTAGTTATGAAACACGGCTTATCGACCTCATGTAATAGGTCGGCTCACATAGTACTTCGTATTACCCTTATTGGTCAACGTCTGTTCATTTCATCAATCTTATATAGTAGGTCTATGACACTAACTAGTCAATTATACCGACATCCCCGAGTCTCATACCCCGTGTGCCGCGTATACTCCAAACCACATCAGCTAACCTAAACACACATATTCTAGTTTAACTACAATACATAATTAAGTAAATACATAAATCATGGCACTAAGAATTCAACAAGCAAAGTAGATCAATCAAGCAATAATGAAAGATGAAATGGAGAGAAATATCTTAATCAGTTTACTTACAATTCACGCAACTCGTAGCTTAAACTGGCTCTCAACCGCTCCAAACTCTTACCTAGACTTCTGAATCCGACCCCGCCTTGCTCCCTGTACCCTTGCTATGTTCTGTAATCTCGCTAGCCTTCCCAAGTCTCCTAACAAACTTCGGGTAAATCTACACCAAAATAAGTTTATTTTTATTAACTTTGATGTTTTACGAGTCCTACGACGACCCTAAGACTCACATATGAATCCTATAACTTTTTCGTCACTTTTCTTTATTATTTATAGTGTTTTAGGTCATAGCTAACTGCGACTGAAGCTTGATAATTTCAGCTACGACTTTAGTTACAATGGCAAAAATGGTTGCAACCAACAACTTTTAACACTACAACAGCTGCAAATATAAACAAGACTATAGAAATAGGTTTCGACTCTTCGAATTGTGCCGCTAATTTTTTCTTAATTTTACTAAGACTTCAAGTCACAATAACGTCACTCATAATTAAGGGTCAATTTAATCGTAATTTTTCTTCCCCTTAATCGTAGTAACTTAGAATTCAAGGATCTATAGCATTTTCCACAATTCATATGCATTATATATTGAAAACTAAGAAAGACAAGAAAATCTTACCAAGAACATCACCAAACCACCAATTTGATCAACCGCATAGCTTCAAGCTCGTTGAATTCAATGGCTTCATCTACATTTGTTGCATTTATGGTCACATATATGATATCGTTTTGTCTGATTTCCACCCCGTATGTTTATTATATATGCAAAACTCATAATTTACTTATTTGCAAGCCATTCTAAAGACTTCTGCACTTAAAGTAACTAAATTGAAGTTTTGAACTAACTAAGTCGTAAAAACTCTTGAATTAAATTAATTTCATAAAACTTCTCATTAAGACTTGAAATTGACTAAGTTGTTGTAAAAGTTAAAGAAAATAGTAATAGGTCAAAGGTTGTCATGGATAAACGAGCAGTGACGTCGCATGACTTGGTGACGTGTCTGGCGACGTGGCGGTACTCAGTTTGCCTCAGGCTTGGGACTGTCACATACGACTCTCATTTCAATTGAAACATATATTATCACCAACAATCTTTTTTTGTCTTTTTGTTTTCTTTTCTAAATTCCTTTTGTTTTTTTCATTTTTGATATAGGGTTCCAAAAATGGAAGTTTTGAGCCATCAAAATACAAAGACTGTAATTTTGTTTTTGATTAATTATTTTCTTTTTTTAGGGATCCTTTCTTTCTTAATTTATTACTCGATTTCTACTTCGAAGAAATGGAAGGTCTTGAGTAATTGAGATTGAAAATTAGTTATCAAGCTTTTTTCTCTGGTTCTTTTAGTTTATGTTCTCTTTCTTAGTTTCTCAAGTTATGATTAGTCAAGTTTAATTTTCAAAAATATTCAGATCCAATGGTGGAAAATAAATCATTTATGGCTGAGGTTTTTTAACCTTTTGTGTTGCAAGAAAACTGCAAAAACCAGACCGGTCAAACCGTGCAAACTACAGTTGATTTTATTAACGATTTTATGATGATTTTCAAAATGGTGAAATCGTATACCCCTTATTTGGTGGCGATATGATGGTTTTCACTACCAAATAGGGATATTGCTCACCCCTACTGAGCATCGTTAATTATTTTGTGCTCACCTATTATTTCCCTCTACAGGTTTTTCGTCAAGTGTTAATAAGGGGAATGGAAAAGCTTAAGTTGTCTAAATGAGTTTTTCTGTTGTTGATTTCGTATGGTTGAAATCGAGCCATTACTTCGATTATATCTATATTTATTATCATGAGATTGAGTTCGAATAAATTGAGCCAGAGAAGTATCATTCCATTTAAGAACCTATAAATGACATGATTAAACTTTATGTTGAACCTTTAATTAATTTTTCATCATTATTACTCTCCTGCAATTATAATACACTTTCTAAGTTTCAATTATTGATAAATGTGTTAGTTTTGAAAGAAAGCTTACTAGTTTAGTTCCTAACTCAGTGACCAAGGTCGTTGGTGAGTTATAAATTGGGCTAGGCCAGACGGGATTCATTTTAGAAATGGGTCCTAATAATAGGTGTTCTTTACTTTTCTATTTTCAGCATTTACAATTGTAAAAGTTTATTTTCATTATTTATTGTCTTGTTCATCATCGTTAGGCATTATCTCCATCCCTTAAAAAAATGACTTTCCCCAACACGTTATTGTTTTCGTTGTTGTTTTCACGTGTCGAACCAACGTATGTATCACGAAAACTAAGTGTCCGATCAGATTCGAGATCAGTACTTAAATCAGTGAGCAACATGGAAAAACGTGATTTATCAGTACCCACTTTACTTTGACTTGTCGCGCAACCTTTCTCAAGACATGATTCAACACGTACACTTTATTTACTTTTAATCAAAATTTCTCTTTGAACACCTTTCGTCGACTGCTACCTCTTCATGCAAGTCATGGCGTTGTGAATCCAGGTTTCGATGGTGGTGGTGGATTCGCGTTTTTGGAGATCTACACATATAGTTCAACCGAGGAGTAGCAACAGCCATGGCGTAGCTATATTGGATGATTCTGTGGAACAGTTGAGCAGTTTGTGGAGGATTTAAGTATGTTTCTACAGCAGTAGCGAAGTAAATAAAAGGTAATATAATGTAGTGCCACAATGTTGCTGCTCCTTCATACCCTATTGTGTTTGGGTCCATTCCTGCATCCAACATCACTACATTTTCTTCATCTACATTGCTTAGATCTTCTTCTTCATTAATATTTGCATATTTATTGCATTTATCATATAAAATGTGTAGAATTGAAAAAAACTGAGAAGTACCCATTATCCAAAACTGAGTTTTTTTGGGTTGAGTGCTAGAAATGGAATTAATTGGAGAAAATCAAGTGGGGAGTTTTTTTTCATTTTTTTTTCCTTTTATTTTCGGTGATGAATATATGGTGTTTTAATTGATATGGTCGCGATGACAAAGATTGTAGGTTTCGACCTTGAACACGGCAGAGAGTAGATAGGCTTGTGAGTGATCAATTTTTGGTAGGGCTTAGAGTCATGTTGGTTATTGAAGATTCTGGAACAGATGTTTTGAAAGTGCGGTATCACTCTAAGTTTTCAGGTATTGTTCATAGTATCATGAGATTTCTTCAATTAAGTTTTAATGTGTGGACTATGATGATTAGGTTCTTCAAGGTTTGAACCGAATGAATTTGATTTTCTTAAAATATGTGTGACATGATGGTTGTTATTTTGAAGGTTTGGGCTTGATTGTTCATTGGTTTGTGTGGCCATGTCTGATATGCTAGAAAGTGGAGGTTTTTAGGGCTTTTTATATGGATTTGGGTTTGAAAGTTATGGCAAATAATTGAAAAGTTTTTTAGCAGCCCTCAGCTGATATAATGAACTCAATTCAGGTGCTCTTTTGTAAACTTTGTTTTACAAAATTAAACTAATGCAGGTTCATTTAGGTTGGGTTGTCTCTCAAATCCAAGTGATAGTTGTGCGCTACCAATCATCTTATATTAAATTGTTTTCGCTATTCAATCTGCTCTCAACTTCTTTCATCCCATCCACTAATGATCAAGTCTCAGTAGGTTTGATCTCTACTCTCATATTTTATTTTTGAGTTTTTTATTCTCTGTTCTTGGGGCTTTATACAATTCATTTTATCCGTGATAGTTGTTGGGCTTATCTTTGTGAATGATTGACATCAACGACCCTCTGCGCTCTACGGATCCAGTTTTTAAAGAAAAAGATGAATGGGGTATAATTTCATTTTTGTTATATTTTCGTGTTCAAATACATTGTAATTTCTAGTTTTGTTCTTCTCTGTGGATCGCTTGAAACATTTGATTTTTTTTTGTGTTTCTTGTGTTACATTGAAACTTTTTATCTATTTTTGCTTTTAAATTATTTTGTTATGGGGATTGTGCTTTCTTTTGCTTCGATGTAAAGATTGTGGTGGAATTATGAATAGTCAATGTTATGTTTAGAAGATGCCTTACAACATCCATATTTTTATTTAGCTTATTATTTAGCGGAATGTTTGTTAATCGTTTTGTGGTTGCCCTTACTCATAATGATGTTATCGAAAGTTATCATAAATATTTTGAATGTAGATTTATGGTGCTCATTCAAGCGATTGTGCCTTTATTTGATAGATTAGAAAAGGAGTGATTGACGAAAAAGCTTAGTAGATTTATTTTTTCATTTAGATTACTTGACAGGTCGTGGGTTTATATTTGTAGTTACATAGTTGTAAGATTATGAATGCTCTGTTTCGATTTCTTGTGGGTCGAGATGTATTAATCACTAAATTCAATCAATTTAATTAATTACATACATGCGAGTGGGTTTATTCAAATAATTGCTTGTGTATCCATAGGCAGATTAAGATATGTCGAGTTTAGGAATTAGGGATTTATGATTTGGAATCAAAGTAAGATAACGATTTAGTATCTAAGCTCCTCGTTGTACCAACAATTTATGATTTATGAGTCTGGGCTGTGTAGCGGCCCCTGCCGCCCCGGGGTGACGTGTCTCTGTGTACTCCTTACCGGTTTGTCCAACTACACGTGTCCGGCACCTGCACGTCCTCTTTATGTCTCGTAAATCGTGTCCACAAGTGTATTATCTGACAAATTAGTAAATTATCCTTATATTCTTTGTCCATTCCCAGTGGGAATCTAAATTTTCAACTATTACCTCGTTGGCAATTTATCGAGATCCTAACCATACTAATGGGTTGTATTTTAAAGGTTAACATATTTAGCAGAAGTTTTACTTAATACCATTTAAACAAAGTAATTTAGCATGATAAACATTGTTCAAAGGTAAATCCTACTGTGGAAAACCTGGAAAGTACTTTGTATATAAACGACATCACCACAATAGGTATATATACATGTACGGTATTATCTCAAGTCTCCCAATACCCAAAATATACAAAATATCAAAAGTAAACACGTACAAGTAAGTCCTTGAAAGTGAGCAATCAGATGTAATTGCCTAAGATCCCCTTGCCCTTACAGGTACTAGGATTTTCACTCAATCATCACAAAAAGACAGATGACAAGTATATTAAGTAAAATCTCAATGAACTCCTCTAAGCATTCATATAATAAAGTAAAGGAAATACAAGGAATTTTGTCAAGTAAACATGCGGAATATAAAATAGACAACTATAAGTGGCTCATGGCATGAATAAGCAACTGACAAGCTAACAAATGTGTGTGCTCACTCCAGATGAACTAGACTGTATTTAGGTTCACCAAGTTCCCACCAGTGGTCACGTCCAACTGGCCCGACACTTGGTCCCTCGCACTGGCCAAATCCGCTGAGTCACCGACATGTGCACCAAGGTAAGCCCAGGTCGCCATTCACTGAGGGGCGGGTCACACATGTTACAATCAAGTGCATCACGAACACACAACAAGGAAATCCGAGGGAGTAACCTCAACCCACGTCTAAGTAAGCTAATATAATAATGAACAGCAAGGAAATATTGAAACATGTAAGTAGAATAAATACTCAGAGTCTTTCACTTGGGTTTTACAAATCTCACACCGCTCTCCGACCTCCCTGGACTCTCAGATCCGACCCGATAAGCTCCCTATGACCGAGCTACAGTCCACTAAGTCCCTGAAGTCCAATTTTAATCAATTTAGGTTATTTATAAGTGTTTAGACATGTATTAAATTGAAAATAACCAAAACAGCCTTTAACTTCATAGTTCATCTATCATTAGCATGCTAATTTGGTATACCTAGCGCGCTAGTTTTGAGTTAACGCGCTAAGGGGGTATACCTAGCGCACTATGAATTTTAACTAGTGTGCTAATAGTTCCAATTAGTGCACTAATTGCCTTTGGAATTTTATCCTAGCCCTCTCAATTAGCTACTCTAATTGGTTTTACATCCTCTCATCATCAAAATAACTTCAATACATAAATTAGAACACTCTAGAAACCTCAAATTACATCCATTTCCACAATCATGCATTTACCACCATCTCCATTAACAACCAATTTCATCAAATATAACTAAACCAGTGACAAGTTTTCCCTATATACGATCTAATAACATGAAATGCATCATATTTACACAACAAACTAGAGACTTAATCATCAAACTCAAATTTCACTAAACATACCCAAAAATGGGTTCATTTGCAAGCTTAGAAGGTGGAGAATATGATTACCTAGGTTAGATCACTTGGTTTGATGCCTAGTTTGTTGAATTCCCAGCTGGAAGTCCTTCTTCCTCTGGATTCTCTAGTTTTGCATGAAATGGGTGAGTGTTGTTATCAAACACTCCAATAACTCTCCTATATATATATATGTGTGTGTGTGTGTGTGTGTGTTCTATGGAATCAATTGTGCGTAGGTATCCCAAGGCATACTTGTGGTTCACAAGCATGTTGTTTTATACCTCCTGGTGACTCCAATGGCACACTCATTATCTAATACCACTCATTATGGTAATCTAGATGTCCATCTCATGGCCCCTTTTATTTAATGTAAACTATAAGTTTTTATTTATTCTGTTAATGTCATATTACATTAAGCCTTATCCGGCCATATGGCTAGTGTTTTATTTATCAAATTAAACCAACTCATGGTCACACTAAACCTCGGCTACCCGTACCCGCTACCCCGCGTCTCGACACGCATTTCGAGGTGCGTCATAACCTATTGTACAAGTTTATTTAATTAGCCTATGGTTACATTAATTATGTCAATTTGATATCCTAGACATGTTTATGTAAGTTTATTGAGTTTTCTCTAGTGTAGCCGTATCTCACCTCTCGATACTTGCGTTAGCACGCACTTCGAGGCAGTTACCCATCGCACAACCTTCCATGCTCTCGTTATTCAACATACACACATGCAATGTATTTAACAAATAATTGAATATATTGCATTGCAATTAAGCCATCCAACACACAATTTAACCAGTGTAACTAGGTCAATGTGAGTCCTGGCCTACCCGCAGCGTCACGTGGATATGAGCTGACATCCATGTCTGCAATTACGAGATAATTAACGACATTAATAAAATGTGTCGTTACAAGCTGACATGATTGAACTCCGCTTAATTCTTGATAAAATTGTCTGTGAATGGAGAGGTAGCCTTCTTTTTTCGGTAGTAGGCTCTTTTTTTTTTGTAGTAGCCTATTTTCTTTTTCTTATGCAAGAATCATTAATTGAATTAGCATGTGAGATTATTTGAAAATTGAATACTTTTTGGAGTTTGATAATATGAATTTTGGTAAAAGATTCCATTTTTAGGTATTTTATAGGTTAAGGTGTGGGACATATTTTCTTACTTTGAGTTTGTAAGTTCATGTCGCTTTTGTGTCAAATTGGTGGTTGACCAAAAACAAATACCAAATTAGTAGAGGAAGGGATATATCAGTGTTGAAGAAAGTCACTAGCGTCTTGCCCATTTAACTTTAGGTCCTCTATTGTTATATATAATCATGTAATTTTGAGAAATTATGCATTCTACTAAAGTTATTTTTACTTGAATCTAGAGTGTTAATTGGTAAGTTTATGTATCATTTTTTAAAACTATTGCGAACAATGTTATTGAATAGTTAATTTTTCTTTTATCATTGGAAGGCATGAAACACTACAAGAAAAAACCGAATCAACAACAAATAATCTGATGTTGAATTGGTATAGTTCTGTTGCTAAACCACTCTGCAACAAATGAGCGACAGATAGTAGCTGTTGCTAAAATCTTTGTTGATGGTGCAACTCAGCGACAGATTAGGTATTATGTTGTTGTTCAGCGATAGATTTGTGACAAACGTTTATCGCTGAACATCAACATAAACAGGTTTATTGTTAATCGAAGTCCAGTCAGCACAAACGTATATGTTGCAAATCTGTTGCTATTTAACGATAGACACCATCTGTCGCTGATTTGCCTAGTCAGCAAAGACGATTTCTATCACAACTCTGTTGTTGTTCAGCGACAGACGTTGTCTATCGTTGACTGTGACTAGTCAGCAAAGATGTTGTCATCGCAACTCAATCGCTACTACAATGACAGACAATGATAATATCATGATGGTGCCTAGTCAACAAAGACGCCTTGTGACAAATTAGCGACAGCGCTGAGCTGTCGCTAATTGTCGAATGGTAAATTTTTCAAATAAAATTATAAACAGTAAATAGTAAAAGGAAAACCTGCAGTAAAATCTGCAAAAACAAATTAAAAGCTACTAATATTACAAAAATTGGAAATATGTATGTATATTATCAAAATTTGACAAGCAATGTCTACGAAAGAATGAGATTAACATTTCCTTAATTAGTGCTACACTATAAAGTAGTAAATGAACATTATTCAACAAAATAAAAACAACTACACAAGCTGGCTACACAAAATTACATATATACTGTTGGGTTTTAAGGTTTATAGGCATCGGAGATTACAAAATAATTTTGACAAAAATCCCAACAGGATCCGAATCTAATTTCATTAAAACGTTTAAACCAAGAAAATTTAATCATACCTCAGTCGTGAAATACCTTTATGAAGGTTGATCGATCTCTAGTTCTTTATAACGACGAACGCCCTCATCAGAAATGATCACACATGAACGGCGTAGAGATTTGAAGTGCTAGCTTGAGAGAATACCAAACCTTTTTGTTTCTCTCCAAAACGATCCAGAGCATACAAAAAACCCTAAGTCGTTTCTAAAACGAAATAGAGTTTCAGCCTTTTTTTCTTTCGTCCGTGTATTCTAACTTAAAGTGTCTATTTATACAACCCTTGTATATAGACGGTTAAGTAAATTACACAGATACCCCTACTTAAAGAAGTATAAGTGTAATACACCACAAGGAGGTTTCCGTCATGAATTTTATCATATAAAATTCATTTTTCTGAACCATCTTAAAATCTGGCAAAACCATTCTTAGTGTGTGACCCAAAAGGCTCATACAATGTTGGCAGTGAACCAAAACACATTTTGGTATACAAGTCATAAGCGACCTCTAGCAAGACATTATGACTACCCAAGTCGTACGAATATCAAATCGATACAACATAATTCCGAATGATCTAACATGACCCAACCTAGTCTAAGTGAATTGATATTAATCAATGTCACTTGGATGTTTTCAGTCTACCTAGAGATCGAGACTAGTACGATTGAACATGTTGGATGACAATTTCATGCCTTATGTTTGATCAAAAGGATATCGTGTGACAAAAGGATGTTATATACACTATCGATTAGGTTGTATCAATTCGATATTCGTACGACTTGGGTAGTCATAATGTCTTGCTAGAGGCTGCTTATGACTTGTATACCAAAATTTGTTTTGGTTCACTGCCAACGTTGTATGAGCCTATTGGGTCGCACATTAAGAATGGTTTTGCGAGATTTTAAGATGGTTCAGAAAAATGAATTTTATATGATAAAATTCATGACAGAAACGTCTTCGTGGTGTATTACACTTATATTTCTTTAAGTAGGGGTATATGTGTAATTTACTTTACCGTTTATATATAAGGGTTGTATAAATAGAGCTTTAAGTTATAACACACGGACGAAAGATTAAGGGCCGAAACTCTATTTTCATTTTAGAAACGACTTAGGGTTTTCTGGTACGCTCGATCGTTTTGGAGAGAAACAAAAGGTTTGGTATTCTCTTGAAGCTAACACTATGAATCTCGGTCGCCGTTCATGTGTGGACTGCTGGTAGAAGGTGTTCGTCGTTGGCAGCGCCTTAGAGATCGATCAACCTTCAGAAAGGTATTTTGCGATTGAGGTATGATTAAGTATTCTTAGTTTAAGCGTTTTTAATGGAATTAGATTCGGATCCTGTTGGGGTTTTTATCAAAATTGTTTTGCAATCTCCACTGCGTATGAACCCCAAAACCCAACAAAGTATATCGAAACCTTCGAGTTCGATTCCATTAAATTCATTGCATGTTTTCTTCTGATATATACATGATATATGATTGAAAGCATATTAATAGTTGATGTATATGTGATATACATAAGTTTTTTGTGAGATTTATTATCATGTTTTGTGTATATGATACATATATTCGTGATTTAATTGAAATCAGTTTCGTACATGCTAGTAACCTTGTTAGGTTAATTCAAATAATTTTAATGAATTAAGTTTTATGTTTTGTGATCCATGACACCATTAGGTTCGATTGGGATAGTAGTTCATGATTCAATTACATGTTTGTGATTATTTAGATGAGGACCGAAATTGCAAATTATTAATTTTTGAAATTATTTATTTATCTTGTTATATCTATTTTGTTATGAAGTTTCTATTTGATAAATATAGATAACAAATTAGATTAGGAGATATAAGCAAAATTGGTTTCGCTATCCTTATTGGATAGGAGATAAATATGGAGAATTTTGTTATTGGTGATATGCTAGGATTCAAATATCTTAAGTCGTAATTGGATTAGGATAAGATGTGGACCCGAGTTAATTAAAAATGTTTTAATTGACTTAATTTTGGATAAATTAAGGGGTAAATTTAGGGTAATAAAATCAGCAAAAAATATGATTTCCTATAGCGAGTTTTAATTTTCAGAATTGAAATTCATCTTCTAAAAAAAAACGGGGGCGCTGGCCCCTGTACCTCCGTCCGCTAACACCACCGCCCTCTGACCGGCCAGCGGGACCGCCGTCTAACTAATCCTAGCGCACGAAAATTCTTTTATTAGTGAACAGTATAAAAATCTCCAAATTGTTTAGTGATTTAACAAATCAATAAAAATATATGATATTTCATTGTTTACATAAAATCACTAAAACTGAATAAAATCTCTATATTAAATTTTAAGTCTCATGTCATCCATTTTAAACACTTGTCAAGGCCTCGATCACACTAATACATTTTCAGCCATAGCTGGGTGTATTGTGCAATCTTGGTGAGACAAGTTGGATAAGAGTTACCTAAATGTTTAAAATGGTCCGACTTAATAAAGCTATCAAAATAGTTTTGAGCTTTAGGCACATGATGAGATAAAAACATGATAAGACATAGGATGTACCGTATCTCATAAAAGTATCTAAAATTACATAAGATGTAATTGGTAACTGTTACCTACCTAAATAATCTAGTTCTGTGTTTCATGCCGTAGCTGTTATAGAATTAGTTGAAATATGGATTTTTGTCCCCTAAATAAATAGTGTATTTTAGGAAGAATGTTAATTTAGTGGGAGTCTATTCCTCTATACTAAAATAAACTTTGCATAATCTTTATTGTAGATCAATGCCTCTTCAAGTAACAAAAATCCCTTGTCACTTCGATCCATCCTTGAGAAGGATAAGCTATATGGGACTAACTTTCTTGACTGGTTCATAAACTTAAGAATTGTTCTTAAGCATGAACGCAAGTTGTATGTCCTGGATGCTCCAATCCCTGAGGACCCACCAGCCAATGCCACGAAAGCTGTGAAGGATACGCATAATAAGCATGTCGACGATTCTACTGATGTTGCATGTATTATGCTGGCAACTATGGTTCCAGAACTTAAGAAGGACATGGAACTAGTGGAAGCCTAAGACATGGCTATAACGTTGAAGGAAATGTTCCAACAGCAAGCTAGGCAAAAAGATTCAAGACAGTCAAAAACCTACATTCTTGCAAGATGACTGAGGGTGCGTCAGTTAGTCCTCATGTTCTGAAGATGAAGGGATATGTTGACCAGCTTGATAGACTCGGATTTCCCGTAAGCCAAGAGTTGGCTACGGATTTGATCCTGAATTCATTACCAAAACGTTACTCACAATTTGTGATGAACTACAATATGAATAATATGGAAAAATCAATTTCAAATTTTATTTGATTCTTAAAACTGCTGAACAAAATATCAAGAAACCCTCTAGTAATGTGTTGATGGTCCAAAAGGGAAAGGGAATGAAGAAGAAAGGCAAAAGCAAGGCTAAAGTTATCAAAGTGCTGTTGCACCTTTTGTTGCAAAGCCAGTGGAACAAGTCAAGCCTCAGCCTGTTCCTGCTTCAATACACCCAAAATAAAAGGAAGGAAATTGTCATTTCTGTCATGCACTTGGACATTGGTTCAAAAATTGCAAACTTTATATGGAAGATCTAAAGAAGAAAAAGGGTAGTGCGACTACTACTACAGGTATTTATGTTATTGAAATTAATTTATCTACTAGTGATTCTTGGGTATTAGATATCGGATGTGTATCTCACATTTGTATAAATGTGCAGGGACTCACTAGAAGTAGAAAGTTGAAGAAAGGAGAAGTCATCCTCCGCGTAGGGAATGGAGCAAGAGTTGTTGCCCTGGCTGTTGGATCATATGACTTAGTCTTACCTAGTGGACTTATTTTAACTTTAAATAATTGTTATTTTGTGCCTGCCTTGAGCAGAAACATCATTTCTGTTTCATGCTTGGATATGGATGGTTTTGATTTTATTATTGCGAATAATAGATGTTCTATTTCACGTAAAGGTATATTTTATGCAAATTATGATTTGCGTGATGGTCTTTATATTCTAAGCATTAAAAGGTCCACTGATACTTCAGTCTTTAACATAAATACAAAAAGATTGAAGTCAAATGATTTGAATCAAACCTATCTTCGGCATTGTCGTATCGAGCACATAAACGAGAAACGCATAACGAAGCTCCATAAAGATAGACTTCTAGATTCATTTGATTTAGAAACATATGAAACGTGCTGATCTTGTTTACTAGGCAAGATGACTAAAAGTCCATTTACTAGAAACAGTGAAAGGGCAAGTGATTTATTGGGTCTAATACATACTGATGTATGCGGTCCTATAAAAATAATGGCTAGAGAAGGTTATCAGTACTTCATTACATTTACTGATGATTTCAGCAGATTTGGTTATATATATCTAATGAAACATAAAGCTGAATCATTTGAAATGTTTTGAACGTTTCAAAATGAATTGCAGAATCAACTTGGTAAAACTATCAAAACACTTCGATCAGGTCGAAGAGGTGAATATTTAAGCCAAGAATTTGATGATCATCTTAGAAATTGTAGGATTGTCTCCCAATTGACTCCACTAGCAACCCCATAATGGAATGGAGTTTCTGAAAGGAGAAATCGAACCTTATTAGATATGGTTCGATCTATGATGAGTTATGCAGATCTTCCATTATCCTTTTGGGGTTATGCATTACAAACTGCGGTTTTCACTCTAAATCGAGTTCCTTCTAAAGTGGTTGATAACACACCATATGAGATATGGTACGGGAAGAGACCTAGTTTGTCTTTCCTTAAGATTTGGGGTTGTGAGGCTTACATAAAAAGACAAGTCTCGGAAAAACTAGCACCTAAATCTGATAAGTGTTTATTAGTGGGGTATTACTTTTATAATCCCGCTAAGAACAAAGTGTTTGTTGCTCGGTATGGTGCCTTTTATTGAAAAACATTTTATTTCAAAAGACACTAGTGGGAGAGAAATAAATCTTGAGGAAGTTCAAAAATCACAGATAAACCCTGAACCGCTACTGGAAGTTCAACAACGTTTGAACTAGTTGAACCTCCACAAGTGACACAAGGCCCACGTAAATCTGGCAGGGTAAGACATAAGCCAGAGAGATTCGAATTTCTCATTACTGATAGTCGTGATGTTGCTTATGGATCAAAATGATCCCACCACTTATCAGGAGACTATATATGGATCGGACTCAGATAAATGGCTATGTGACCTAAATTCTGATATGCAATCCATGAATGATAACCAAGTTTGGAACTTGGTTGATTTACCTGAAAGTGGTAAAACCATTGGATGTAAATGGGTTTTCGAGTAGAAAACTGACATGGATGGCAAAGTTCTTACTTTTAAAGCAAAACTTGTAGCAAAAGGTTTCAGGCAAACTCAAGTTGTTGATTATGATGAAACTTTTTCGCCGGTAGCCATGCTTAAATCCATAAGAATTTTAATTGCCATTGATGCATATTATGACTATGATATATGGCAAATGGATGTAAAAATAGCATTTCTTAATGGAAAGCTACTTGAGGACGTGTATATGACACAACCTGAAGGTTTTGTACATCCTGAGAATTCTAGGAAGGTATGTAAGCTTCAAAGATCCATTTATGGATTAAAGCATGCTTCTCGAAGTTGGAATCTTCATTTTAATAAGGCAATCAAAGACTTTGGTTTTATTAAGAACGAAGATGAGCCTTGTGTATACAAAAAGGTCAGTGGGAGTGTAGTTATTTTCTGGTACTGTATGTTGATGATATATTACTCATTGGAAATGACATCCCAACATTGCAGAATGACAAGTCTTGGTTAGGGAAGTGTTTCTCAATGAAAGACTTAGGGGATGCAGCTTATATCCTAGGGATAATGATCTATAGGGATAGATCTAAGAGGCCAATCGATCTAAGTCAGAGTGCTTACATAGACAAGGTGTTGAATAGGTTCGGTTTGCAAGACTCTAAAAGAAGATTGTTGCCAATGTCTCATGGCATAAGTCTCAGCAAGATTCAATGTCCTAAGACAAATGATGAGCGAGACCGTACGAATAAGAATCCATATGCTTCAGCTATTGGAACTATCATGTATGCCATGCTATGCACTCGACCTGATGTATCATATGCTTTGAGCACTACAAGCGATATCGATCGGATCCGGTGAGAGTCACTGGATAGCAGTAAAGAACATTCTTAAATACTTAAGAAGGACTAAGGAAGTGTTCTTGGTCTATGGAGGTTTTGAAAATGATCTAGTTGTAAATGGTTACATAGATGCAAGTTTTCAAACTTATATAGATGATTTTAGATCGCAGTCTGGATATGTGTTTACTTTGAATGGGGGTGCAGTAAGTGGAAAAGTTCGAAGCAAGAGACGTATGGCAGATTCTAAAAAGAAGGCGAGTATATTGCGGCATTCGATGCGGCAAAAGGAGGCGATTTGGATCAAAAAGTTCATTTCGAACTAGGTGTGGTTCCAAGTATTGTTAACCCTATTTTTTGTATTGTGACAATAACGGGGCAATAGCACAAGCCAAGGAACCTAGATCACACCACATATCCAAACATATACTCGGGCGTTTTCATCTCATCGAGAAAATTATTGAGAGGGAGATGTAAAGATTTGCAGAGTACCTATGCGAAGACAACGTTGCGGATCCATTGACAAATGCTCTTCCACAAGCAAAACATGATGGTCATGTTAGATCATTAGGCATTAGATGCATGTACGATTGGCCTAGTGCAAGTGGGAGATGATGGGGCATGTGTCATAGGTCGATCCATTAACTGTCTTTATTAATACTTTTAGTTAATAAAATAGAGGATTTCATTTGCTGTTTATTATAATTAATTTGCATGTTTAAATTATAATAAGATCCATGAGTATTTACATAAATATCATAAATGTCCCTAGTCGATCATTATACTTGGGAACTATAATGAATTAAGACTAGTGTAAGTCTTAATTGATGATCATGTGATGATTATACGTATATGGATACGATTCAAGATCACGAGTACTTGTTAGGGAACAAAGTCTTGGACCGACCCACTATGAGAACATCACATGGATTAAGTCATAGTTGTTTCTCATGATAGGTATATTTTTCGGTCCTTTGACTTGAGATTACCGAGACTTTAACATTAGGAACAAAGTAATTTGACACATCAAACGTTGTCTTTAACCAGACGATTATAAAGGTTGTGATTGGTTATTGCGTGAGCAATGTGATGAAGTTATGTAATCAGATATAATTTATCCCTTTTATATAAAGAGATATCTAGTGGATCCCTCGATGTGTTAGGTTGTTAAAAGTCCTAGTCTAAGTGAATTGATATTGATCAATGTCACTTTGATGTTTTCGGTATACCTAGAGATCGAGACTAGTGCGATTAAACATGTTGGATAACAATTCCATGCCTTATGTTTGATCAAAAGGATATCATGTGACAAAATGATGTTATATACATTATTAATTAGGTTGTATCGATTTGATATTTGTACAACTTGGGTAGTCATAATGTCTTGCTAGAGGTCGCTTATGACTTGTATACCAAAATGTGTTTTGGTTCACTGCTAACATCGTATGAGCCTTTTGGGTCACACACTAAGAATGGTTTTGCGAGATTTTAAGATGGTTCAGAAAAATAAATTTTATATGATAAAATTCATGATAGAAAGTTCTTGTGGTGTATTATACTTATATTTCTTTAAATAGGGGTATATGTGTAATTTACTTAACCGTTTATATACAAGGGTTGTATAAATAAACGCTTTAAGTTAGAACACATACATAAAGATTGAGGGTCGAAACTCTATTTTCGTTTTAGAAACGACTTACGATTTTCTGGTACGCTCCGGATCATTTTGGAGAGAAACAAAAAGGTTTGGTATTCTCTTAAAGCTAGCACTTCGAATCTCGGCCGCCGTCGTGTGTGGACTGCTGGTAGAGGGTGTTCGTCGTTGGCAGCGCCTTAGAGATCGATCAACCTTCAGAAAGGTATTTTGTGACCGATGTATGATTAAGTTTTCTCAGTTTAAACGTTTTTAATGGAATTAGATTCGGATCCTACTGGGATTTTTGTCAAAATTGTTTTGTAATCTCCGCTGCGTATGAACCCCAAAACCCAACAACCATGCCGAGCCAGGAGTACTTAAACCGGAGGAGATGGTTGTCGTGATGTGATGCCGAGGGACTAGCACCATGCTAAAGTGTGTATACAATTCCTGTCGGTGATAGTGTGGCATGTTGATGTGGATATGGATGACGGGGAGGCGATAAGGAGGTATAATGTGATGACGACGGTCCGAAGGCATAAGTTGGGTATGGACGAGCTACATGTGACAGACAAGTGTGATGTGGTAACGGTTCAGTGTCGGGACGTAAGTAGGCATAACTCGAGTGTGATGGAGTAGTGTGATGTGGTGAGAACGAATGAGTCGGATGTAATGAGTACCGACCATCCGAATGAGAATGTGTAGCATGGTGCGACAACGATCCTCGTCCAATGGTGCAAGTCTCCTATGTGGGTCTATTGATGTCTTCCATGTCCTCATCCTCCATATTACCACGCCCCCTACCTTTCGCCATATATAATGGTATCTATATCTATCGCATAAACAAATAATTCAGTTGATTGATACAAATAACATTTATAGAGATATATTAAGTTTAACATAAACATCATATTTCAAGCAAATTAATATATTGCACTAAAAACTCACACCAATCACTCTAACTCATCTTCGCTACCACTGTCTGATGACGATGTGAACTGATCATCTTCTTCATCGTCCGCATTCATCTCAAATTCATTGTTGTCAGACACAATTTCACTTGTCGGATCAATAGCTGTCGACGCTAATGGATCTACATTTACCTCCACGATGAACATATTCTCATTTTGATCAGCTTGAAATGCATTATCCAATATGGCCATTTCTGAACTAATGACATTAGTTTCATCTACGAACTTTAGTTGAAGCTTCCATATAGCTAACCAATCACTTCATTCCCTTCCCCCGATAGAAGGGTAAGGAAGATAATATACATGATGTGCTTGCATTGCCAATATGAAAGGCTCGTACCTATAGAACCGACGATTTTTATGTACTTCTACCAAACCCAAGTTACGAAGAAGTCATGTACTATTTTGAGTAGGATCAAACCAATCACATTTAAACAACATTGTTTGGAGTGACCCATCGCAGTAATCAATTCGAATTACGTCTCGGAGTACACCGTAATAGTCGGTATCGTTCCCGCCTTTGACGTATACATCACTATTTTGTGTTGCCTTGTTCGTACCGTATGACAGCGTGTCAAACTTATATCCATTAACAAGACATTTGAGTGTACATACAATCTTCTTCCCTGTGTCCCAACAACATTGATATCCCGAAATGAATCCCCGACAAAGTATATGAAGTTCTACGGTGTCAACATCATAGTATGAACGATTACGACACTTCGTATGGTTGCATGGACACCGAGTTTTCCCATCAGTGGCGAATGTCCTATAGTGCGTCTTTGCGTATGCTATGAACACGTTCACGCCGTTAATGAACTCTCGTTGAGTAAACCCATTTTCAATACAACTATACATCCATTCTCGATTAGTAAACATCTCAATCCTAAGTTTTCCAGCTCGATCAATGGACAAATCTTATCAATTCTTAAAAAGTAAGTATATAAATTCTTATAATTTTCTTTATTTTTAAAAAGTAATCCAAATAAATATTCATTAACTTGGATTATATATAATCTTGAGATTTGAAATATAGTTACGTACCTAATAAGTATCAAGTAAATGACAATCACAATTAATAAATAATATAAGAATGAGTAATAACTCAATAAGACATCATTTCTCATTGAAATGCACAACCAAACATTAAGTTAAACAATATAAGCATTTATTAATCCATAATTCCCGCTCGTCTCTCTATATATAAGACACTGTACTAAATCACTTCAAAGTCGATATTGATGGGGCATGTGCCCTAGGTCAATCCATTAACTGTCTTTATGAATACTTTTAGTTAATAAAATAGAGGATTTCATTTGCTGTTTATTATAATTAATTTGCATGTTTACATTATAATAAGATCCATGGGTATTTACATAAATATCCTAAATGTCTCTAGTCGATCATTATAATGGGAACTATAATGAATTAAGACTAGTGTGAGTCTTGATTGATGATCATATGATGATTATACGTATAGGGATACGAATCAAAATCACGAGTACTTGTTAGGGAACAAAGTACAGGACCGACCCGCTATGAGAACATCACATGGATTAAGTCATAGTTGTTTCTCATGATAGGTATATTTTTCAGTCCTCTGACTTGAGATTGCCAGAGACTTCAACATTAGGAACACAATAATTTGACACAATCAAACGTTGTCTTTAACCGGACGATTATAAAGGTTGTGATTGGTTACTGCGTGAGCAATGTGTTGAAGTTGTGTAATCGAGATAGAATTTGACCCTTTCATATAAAGAGAGATATCTAGTGGATCCCTCGACGTGTTAGACTGTTAAAAGGCCTAGTCTAAGTGAATTGATATTGATCAATGTCACTTGGATGTTTTCGATCTACCTAGAGATCGAGACTGGTACGATTGAACATGTTGGATGACAATTCCATGCCTTGTGTTTGATCAAAAGGATATCGTGTGACAAAAGGATGTTATATACACTATTGATTAGGTTGTATTGATTTGATATTCGTACAACTTGGGTAGTCATAATGTCTTGCTAGAGGCCGCTTACGACTTGTATACCAAAATGTGTTTTGGTACACTGCCAACATTGTATGAGCCTATTGGGTCGCACACTAAGAATGGTTTTGCGAGATTTTAAGATGGTTCAGAAAATGAATTTTATGTGATAAAATTCATGACGGAAACCTCCTTGTGGTGTATTACACTTATACTTCTTTAAGTAGGGGTATCTGTGTAATTTACTTAACCGTCTACATACAAGGGTTGTATAAATAGACGCTTTAAGTTAGAATACACGAACGAAAAAAAAAAGGCTGAAACTCTATTTTCATTTTAGAAACGACTTAGGGTTTTTGGTATGCTCTGGATCGTTTTGGAGAGAAACAAAAAGGTTTGATATTCTCTCGAAGCTAGCACTTCAAATCTCGGCCGCCGTTCATGTGTGGACTGCTGATAGAGGGCGTTCGTCGTTGGTAGCGCCTTAGAGATCGATCAACCTTCAGAAAGGTATATTGCGATTGAGGTATGATTAAGTTTTTCATGGTTTAAACGTTTTTAATGGAATTATATTCGGATCCTGGTGGGGTTTTTGTCAAAATTGTTTTGTAATCTCCGCTGCGTATGAACTCCAAAACCCAACAGTGGTATCAGAGCCTTCGAGTTTGATTCCATTAAATTCATTGCATGTTTTCTTCTGATATATACATGATATATGATTGAAAGCATGTTAATAGTTGATGTATATGTGATATACATAAGTTTCCTGTTATATTTATTATCATGTTTTGTGTATATGATACATATATTCGTGATTTAATTAAAATCGGTTTCTTAAATGCTAGTAACCATGTTAGGTTAATTCGAATAATTTCAATGAATTGAATTTCGTGTTCTGTGATCCATGACACCATTAGGTATAATCTTTATTTTTCGTGTATTGATGCATGGATGAAATCTATGTAATTCAGTATGTATATTTAGGTTACATTGTCTTACGTTTCTTGAATTGTATAAGGCTGAATATTGATTCGAAACTAATATGATTAGGTTCGATAGGGATAGTAGTTCATGATTCAATGACATATTTGTGATTATCTGGATGAGGACCGAAATTGCAAATAATTAATTTTCAAAATTGTTTATTTATCTCGTTATATCTATTTTGTTATGAACTTTCTATTTGATAAAGATAGATAACAAATTAGATTATGAGATATAATCAAAATCGGTTTCGTTATCCCTATAAGATAGGAGATAAATATCAAGAATTTTGTTATTGGTGATATGCTAGGATTCAAATATCTAAAGTCCTAATTGGATTAGGATAAGATGATTAGTTAGATGTGGGCCCGAGTTAATTAAAAATATTTTAATGGACTTAATTTTGGATAAATTAAGGGGTAAATTTAGTATAGTAAAATCAGCAAAAAAATATGATTTTCTATAGCGAATTTCAATTTTCGGAATTGAGATTCGTCTTCTAAAAAATAAAAAAAAATAAAAAAAAAAAAGGGCGCTGCTTCTCTGTACCCGTCCATTGACCGGTCATTAATGAACAATCAATGGCTGACCGGCCAATAGACCGCCGTCTAACTAATCCTAGCGCACGAAAATTCTTTTATTAGTGAATAGTATAAAAAATTTCCAAATTGTTTAGTGATTGAACAAATCAATAGAATATATGATATTTCATTGTTTACATAAAAATCACTAAAACTGAATAAAATCTCTCTATTAAATTTTGAGTCTCATGTCATCCATTTTAAACACTTGTCAAAGGCCTCGATCACACTAATATAGTTTCAGCCATAGCTGGGTGTATTGTGTTATCTTGGTGAGACAAGTTGGGTAAGAGTTACCTAAATGTTTAAAATGGTCCGACTTAATAAAGCCATCAAAATAGTTTTGAGCTTTAAGCAAATGATGAGATAAAAACATGCTAAGACATAAGATGTCTCGTATCTCATAAAAGGATCTAAAATTACATAAGATGTAATTGGTAACAGTTACCTACCTAAATAATCTAGTTTTGTGTTTCATGCCATAGCTGTCATAGAATTAGGTGAAATATGGATTTTAGTCCCCTAAATAAACAATATGTTTTAGGAGGGTTGTTAATTTAGTGGGAGTCTATTCCTCTATACTAAAATAAACTTTGCATAATCTTTATTGTAGATCAATGGCCTCTTCAAGTAACAATAATCCCCTGTCACTGCGATCCATCCTTGAGAAGGATAAGCTATCTGGGGACTAACTTTCTTAACTAGTTCGAAACTTGAGAATCGTTCTTAAGCATGAACGCAAGTTGTATGTCCTGGATACTCCAATCCCGAGGACCCACCACCAATGCTACGAAAGTTGTGAAGGATGCGCATAGTAAGCATGTCAACGATTCTACTGATGTTGCATATATTATGCTGGCAACTATGGTTCCTGAACTTCAAAAGGATATGGAACTAATGGAAGCCTACGACATGGCTATAACGCTGAAGGAAATGTTCCAACAGTAAGCTAGGCAAGAAAGGTTCGAGATAATCAAAAACCTACATTCTTGTAAGATGACTGAGGGTGCGTCAATTAGTCCTCATGCTCTGAAGATGAAGGGCTATGTTGACCAGCTTGATAGACTCGGATTCCCCATAAGCCAAGAGTTGGCTACGGATTTGATCTTGAATTCATTACCAGAGAGTTACTCATAATTTGTGATGAACTACAATATGAATAATATGGAGACATCAATTTTAGAGTTGCATTTGATGCTCAAAACTACTGAACAAAATATCAAGAAACCCTCTAGTAAATGTGTTGATGGTCCAAAAGGGAAAGGGAATGAAGAAGAAAGGCAAAGGCAAGGCTAGAGTTGCCAAGGTCATTTGCGCAAAAGACTGTCGCAAAGCTCGTGGAACAAGTCAAGCCCCACTGTTCTGCTTCAAAACACCCAAAAGAAAAAGAAGGAAATTGTCATTTCGTCATGCACACTGGACATTGGTTCAGAAATTGCAAACTCTATCTGGAAGATCTAAGGAAGAAAAAGGGTAGTGGGACTACCACTACAGGTATTTATGTTATTGAAATTAATTTATCTACTAGTGATTCCGGGGTATTAGATGTCGGATGTGGATCTCACATTTGTATAAATGTGCAGGGACTCACCAGAAGTAGAAAGTTGAAGAAAGGAGAAGTCATCCTCCGCGTAGGGAATGGAGCAAGAGTTCTTTTCCTACTGGTGTTGGATCATATGACTTAGTTTTATCTAGTGGACTTATTTTAACTTCAAATAATTGTTATTTTGTGTCTGCCTTGAGCAGAAACATAATTTCTGTTTCATGTTTGGATATTTATGGTTTTGATTTTATTATTGCAAATAATAGATGTTCCATTTCTCGTAAAGACATATGTTATGCAAATGTTGATTTGTATGATGGTCTTTATATTCTAAGCATGAAAAAGTCCACTGATACTCCGGTCTTTAACATAAATACAAAGAGATTCAAGTCAAATGATTTGAATCAAACCTATCTTTGGCATTGTCGTCTCGGGCACATAAATGAGAAACGCATAACGAAGCTCCATAAAGATGGACTTCTAGATTCATTTGATTTAGAAACATATGAAACAAACGTATCTTGTTTACTGGGCAAGATGACTAAAAGTCCCTTTACTGGACACAGTAAAAGAGCAAGTGATTTATTGGGTCTAATACATACTAATGTACGCGGTCCTATAAACACAATGGCTAGAGGAGGTTATCAGTACTTCATTACATTTACCGATGATTTCAGCAGATATGGTTATGTATATCTAATGAAACATAAAGCTGAATCATTTGAGATGTTTCGAACGTTTCAAAATGAAGTGCAAAATCAACTTGGTAAAACTATCAAAACACTTCGGTCAGATCGAGGTGGTGAGTATTTAAGCCAAGAATTTGATGATCATCTTAGAAATTATGGGATTGTCTCCCAATTGACTCCACCAGCAACTCCACAATGGAATGGAGTTTCTGAAAGGAGAAATCGAACCTTATTAGATATGGTTCGATCTATGATGAGTCATGCGGATCTTCCATTGTCCTTTTGGGGTTATGCATTACAAACTGCAGTTTTCACTCTAAATCGAGTTCTTTCTAAAGCGGTTGATAAAACACCATATGAGATATGGTACGGGGAGAGACCTAGTTTATCTTTTCTTAAGATTTGGGGTTGTGAGGCTTACGTAAAGCGACAAGTCTCAGAAAAACTAGCACCTAAATCTGACAGGTGTTTATTTGTGGGGTATCCTAAGGAAACAAAAGGATATTACTTTTATAATCCCGCTGAGAACAAAGTGTTTGTTGCTCGGTATGGTGCCTTTATGGAAAAATAGATAATTTTAAAAGACACTAGTAGGAGAGAAATAAATCTTGAAGAAGTTCAAGAATCACAGGTAAACACAGAACCGCTACTGGAAGTTCAAAAACGTCCCGAACCAGTTGAACCTCCACAAGTGACACAAGGCCCACGTAAATCTAGTAGGGTAAGGCATGAGCCAGAGAGATTCGGATTTCTCATTACTGATAGTCGTGATGTGTTGCTTATAGACCAAAATGAGCCCACCACTTATCAGGAGGCTATGTCGGACCAGACTCGGATAAATGGCTAAGTGCCATGAACTCTGAGATGCAATCCATGTATGATAACCAAGTTTGAAACTTGGTTGATTTACCTGAAGGTGGTAAGACCATTGGATGTAAATGGATTTTCAAGAAGAAAACCGACATGGATGGCAAAGTTCTTACTTTTAAAACAAGACTTGTAGCAAAAGGTTTCAGGCAGACTCAATGTATTGATTATGATGAAACTTTTTCGCCAGTAGCCATGCTTAAATCCATAAGAATTCTAATTGCCATTGATGCATATTATGACTATGAAATATGGCAAATGGATGTAAAAACAACATTTCTTAATGGAAAGCTGCTTGAGGACGTGTATATGACACGACCTGAAGGTTTTGTACATCCTGAGAATTCTAGGAAGGTATGCAAGCTTCAAAGATCCATTTATGGATTAAAGCAAGCTTCTCGGAGTTGGAATCTTCGTTTTGATGAAGCAATCAAGGATTTAGGTTTTATTAAGAACGAAGATGAGCCTTGTGTATACAAGAAGGTCAGTGGGAGTGTAGTTATTTTTCTGGTACTGTATGTTGATGATATATTACTCATTGAAAATGACATCCCAACATTGCAGAATGTCAAGGCTTGGTTAGGGAAGTGTTTCTCAATGAAAGACTTACGAGATGCAACCTATATCCTAGGGATAAAGATCTATAGGGATAGATCTAAGAGGCTAATTGGTCTAAGTCAGCGTGCTTACATAGACAAGGTGCTGAATAGGTTCGGTTTGCAAGACTCTAAAAGAGAATTGTTGCCAATGTCTCATGGCATAAGTCTCAGCAAGACTCAATGTCCTAAGACAAATGATGAGCGAGATCGTATGAATAAGATTCCATATGCATCAACTATTGGATCTATCATGTATGCCATGTTATGCACTCGACCTGATGTATCATATGCTTTGAGCACTACAAGCGAGATATCGATCGATCCGGGTGAGAGTCACTGGATAGCGAGAAAGAACATCCTTAAGTACTTAAGAAGGACTAAGGAAGTGTTCTTGGTCTATGGAGGTTTTGAAAATGATCTAGTTGTAAATGGTTACACAGAAGTAAGTTTTCAAACTGATATAGATGATTTTAGATCGCGGTATGGATATGTGTTTACTTTGAATGGGGGTGCGATAAGTGGAAAAGTTCGAAGCAAGAGACGTGGCGAGATTCTACAAAAGAAGTTTGAGTATATTGCGGCGTCCGATGCAAAAAAAAGAGGCGATATGGATCAAAAAAGTTCATTTCTGAACTAGGTGTGGTTCCAAGTATTGCTAACCCTGTTTATTTGTATTGTGATAATAACGGGGCAATAGCACAAGCCAAGGAACCTAGATCACACCACAGATCCAAACATATACTCAGGCGTTTTCATCTCATCAGAGAAATTATTGAGAGGGGAGACGTAAAGAATTGCAGAGTACCTACTGAAGACAACGTTGCGGATCCATTGACAAATGCTCTTCCACAAGCAAAACATGATGGTCATGTTAGATCATTAGGCATTAGATGCATGTACGATTGGCCTAGTGCAAGTGGGAGATGATGGGGCATGTGTCATAGGTCGATCCATTAACTGTCTTTATTAATACTTTTAGTTAATAAAATAGAGGATTTCATTTGCTGTTTATTATAATTAATTTGCATGTTTAAATTATAATAAGATCCATGAGTATTTACATAAATATCCTAAATGTCCCTAGTCGATCATTATACTGGGAACTATAATGAATTAAGACTAGTGTGAGTCTTGATTGATGATCATGTGATGATTATACGTATATGGATACGATTCAAGATCACGAGTACTTGTTAGGGAACAAAGTACTGGACCGACCCGCTATGAAAACATCACATGGATTAAGTCATAGTTGTTTCTCATGATAGGTATATTTTTCAGTCCTCTGACTTGAGATTGCCAGAGACTTCAACATTAGGAACAAAGTAATTTGACACAATCAAACGTTGTCTTTAACCAGACGATTATAAAGGTTGTGATTGGTTACTGTGTGAGCAATGTGATGAAGTTATGTAATCGAGATAGAATTTGTCCCTCTCATATAAAGAGAGATATCTAGTGGATCCCTCGACGTGTTAGACTGTTAAAAGACCTAGTCTAAGTGAATTGATATTGATCAATGTCACTTTGATGTTTTCAGTCTACCTAGAGATCGAGACTAGTGCGATTAAACATGTTGGATAACAATTATATGCCTTATGTTTGATCAAAAGGATTTCATGTGACAAAAGGATGTTATATACACTATTGATTAGGTTGTATCGATTTGATATTTGTACAACTTGGGTAGTCATAATGTCTTGCTTGAGGCTGCTTATGACTTGTATACCAAAATGTGTTTTGGTACACTGCTAACATTGTATGAGCCTTTTGGGTCACACACTAAGAATGGTTTTGCGAGATTTTAAGATGGTTCAGAAAAATGAATTTTATATGATAAAATTCATGACGGAAACCTCCTTGCGGTGTATTACACTTATACTTCTTTAAGTAGGGGTATCTGTGTAATTTATTTAACTCTCTATATATAAGGGTTGTATAAATAGACGCTTTAAGTTAGAATACACGGACGAAAGAAAAAAGGCCGAAACTCTATTTTCGTTTTAGAAACGACTTAGGGTTTTTGGTATGCTCTAGATCATTTTGGAGAGAAACAAAAAGGTTTGGTATTCTCTCGAAGCTAGCACTTCAAATCTCGGCCGCCGTTCGTGTGTGGACTGCTGATAGAGGGCGTTCGTCGTTGGCGGCGCCTTAGAGATCGATCAACCTTCAGAAAGGTATATTGCGATTGAGGTATAATTAAGTTTTTCATGGTTTAAACGTTTTTAATGGAATTAGATTCGGATCCTGTTGGGGTTTTTGTCAAAACTGTTTTGTAATCTTCGCTGCATATGAACCCCAAAACCCAACAGATTTATAGTCATATGAGAATAAGCAACCAATTTAAAAAAGAAAGGATGCAAAGATTCCTCAAAATTGAAACAATATCACAAGGAAAACAGCAAAGAGATAGTAAGTACAAATCATCTTTCATTTAAGGAGTACAAGAAAGTATCTTCAACCGTTAACGAATAGAGTGTCTAAATAATCAAATCTCTGCACAATAATGATTGAATATCTTCTTGCATGCAACACATTAAATTTGTACCACTCACTCACTCACTAGCCATTGCCTGGCTTAGCCGACGACATTTCTAGTCTCCTCCTTGCATAATGTCACGGTTAGGACTACATGTTGTAAAATCTTGGGGTGCATTATCATCATGGTTGTGTTGTAGTAAGGTCCTGGTCTGGCTTTTACAAGTTTCTTAGACAATATTACAATGTATGCATTTTTAATCTCTTTTCCAACTTTCTAACCGTATCAAAGAACGTATTTGCCAAATTTGACATTGAATTTAAATGTGCAAAGGGACATATGTTACCGCCTCTTCAGATGTGTTTCCTCTCCAAACATGTTATGTATAACAACTATGTACTTTTTTCCTCACCATGAATTGCCCAAGTTTTTTTTTTCAAAAAGTCCATATAGTCTCGACATTTCTTATCAATTCTTACTAATGAATTATATAAATTAATATACTTTTATTTATTTTAAAAATAAATCCAAATATTCATCAATTCCTAATATATATACAGTCTTGAGATTTCAAATATAGCTACGTACCAACTAAATGACAATCACAATTAATAAACAATATAATAATATATTAGTTATACCTCAATAAGATATCATTTTTCGTTGGAAATGCACAGCCAAACAATAATTTAGACAATGTACAGATTTATTAATTTACCGTATTATTAATCAATGAACATACTATGAACTAAATTTAACAATAGTAATTGCTAATTGTCATATGGCAAGCTAAGTGAAAACTAAAACTACCTAAATGCAAATTCAATTCATTCTATTTGAGTTTTTCAAGGTTGTTTTGATTCGATTCATGTTTTGCATCTTCTATAATCATAAAATCAAACCTAAAAATACTAATTTTAAGTTGGGAGTTATATTTGACTCTGACAATATTTGTAACCAAAATAACCACATTAACATGTGACCATAAACTTAGGTTGTTGATTTGTTGTTGTTTAGCAACAGATTGTTGAGTTGTTGATTTGTTGTTGTTTAGCAACAGATTGTTGAGTTGTTTATTGTTGTTGTTTAGCAGGTTGTCGCTATTTTTGGATGCTATTCCACCATATTCTAGTAGTAGCTGGAAGCATAACCTAGGTACGATTTTGTTGAAATATTAAAGGCAAAACTTAGATTTCTTAATTACAGTAGTAAAAGAAAAAAAAACATAACAATTCAACATATTCCAAAATAGAAGTATAAGAAAAGGCGCAAACACAAGTGCTCCAGTAAGGATGTACTGGAAATCGGGATTAACCGAGGCTGGGACTATGATTCGAAGGTCGAGCGCATCAACTTCCTAGCCGTGAGGCACTCTACGAGTCTGTTATGCCTTCGTGCTAGTCTACCGAGGTGAAGCTCGCACCAACAGCGGTGTCGGTGTGTGAGCGGTGTATGAAGGAGAAGGAGCGAGGCGGCGGAGTCGCGGATGAGGAGAGCAGCGGCGGAGTCGCGGATGAGGCGAGCACCGACGAAGTCGCGGATGAGGAGAGGCGGCGGAGTCGCATATAAGAAGACTAGCAGCGAGGAGTCGCGGATGAGGAGACCAGCGGCGAGTCGCGGATGAGGCGAATAGCGGCGGAGTCGCGGATGAGGCGAATAGCGGCGGAGTCACAGATGAGGAGACCCGCGGTGGAGTCGCGGATGAGGCAAGCAGCAGCGGAGTCGCGGATGAGGCGAGTAGTTGCAGAGTCGAGGATGAGGCGAGCAGCAGCGGATAGCAGAGGAAGAGAGCACCGGAGTCGCGGAGGAAGAGAGCAGCGGCGGAGCGACGCTCGGGCCGATGGCGTCGGCGTGCGAGCAGCGGGCGATGCAGAGGAAGGAGAGAGGCGGCGGAGTTGCGGAGGAAGACAATGATAAGAGTGGCCGACGACGACGACGACGGTGTTGGCGATATTGCTGGCGACGATGATGCGAGGGGCGGTGAAGGGGGTTTGGCGGGGGTGGTTTGCGCAGAGAAGGGACGTATAGGATGGGTTTTGGTTTTTTTTTTTTCTTGCGACAGATCAACGACAGATTATGTCTGTCGCTGATCTGTAGCAGATCAATATACTTTGCTACATATCTGCGACAAAATCATGTCTGTCACCGATCAGTAGCAGATCTGTCACGGCTTCATTTTTAATTATTTTTCACTTTGCTACAGATCAGTGACAGAATCATGTCTGGCGTTGATTTGTAGCAGATATGTCACAGCATCATTTACTCGTATTTCTATGTTCACCATATTGGTGGGAAATGTATGGCGGGAGAAATCAGCGATAGATCTGTGACAACATACAATCTGTCATAATGTTTTGTCACAAATCTATCACTGAATTGTTGTTTGAGGGTTAATCGAGTCAAACGGTCTGTCCGATGAATAACCGTTGCTGATTCGTTGATGTTTAGCAATAGATTCTTTTTGTCACAATTTTTTGATGCTATTCCACCATGTTCTTGTAGTGAAATTCATGTTCGTACAACTTGGGTAGTCATAATGTCTTGCTAGAGGCGCTTATGACTTGTATACCAAAATGTGTTTTGGTACACTGCCAACGTTGTATGAGCCTATTGGGTCGCACACTAAGAATGGTTTTGCGAGATTTAAGATGATTCAGAAAAATGAATTTTATATGATAAAATTCATGACGGAAACGTCCTTGTGGTGTATTACACTTATACTTCTTTAAGTAGGGGTATATGTGTAATTTACTTAAACGTCTATATACAAGAGTTGTATAAATAGACGCTTTAAGTTAGAATACACTAACGAAAGATAAAAAGGCTGAAACTCTATTTTCCTTTTAGAAACGACTTAGGGTTTTTGGTATGCTCTGGATCGTTTTGGAGAGAAACAAAAAGATTTGGTATTCTCTCGAAGCTAGCACTTCGAATCTCGGCCACCGTTCGTGTGTGGACTACTAGTAGAGGGCGTTCGTCGTTGGCAGCGCCTTAGAGATCGATCAACCTTCGAGAATTCGTTCTATTAAGGGATGCTCTGAAATTCTATTTACTATCACAAAGTCTCTTATGTTTGATGAGAAAAGTAAGCAGGAGTTAATTCAAGGTAATATCAAGTATGTTTTTCTGTATTTATGAATGTCTTCATCATCCTTCAACAATTTTCTGTTTGGATATAGTTTATAATGGATTATCTTCACTTAATATTTGGTCCACTATTATAATAATTGCAGTTTTGGGTTTTCATTTTAAAGGGGCGGCTACTAAATCTTAGAGCTTTGGATCTCCCTAGAGGATAAAAAACAAATTAGGATGACATTTTGTGCACAGTTATCTTGAAAGTATATATCGATTCAGTGTTTTAAGAAATAACGCATTGCTCGTGTCCTTGTCTTTAGATAATAAAAGTTGATCTTTCCTAAGAGTGTTTGTGCGCAGTTGTCAGATGTTCTCCTAAAAGCATTTAGAATTAAACTGACTTGGGTTTTTATTTTGTTCTATCATAATTAAGGGTGGTGTAAAGCCTGATGATTAACTTATGCTTTATAATGATTAATGGGTTGAGATATTAAGTAAAGTGAGTAGGCTTGAAAGTGTAGAAGATTTTGATGGAATGACTGATAATTTAATCAATATGTTGTTGTAGATGGGATGTGTTATAAAGTGTGCAAATGAGGTTTGTTGTTAAAAAAGTGAACTAGATTCGATGTACCTTCTTTTACACAAGCTAAGCTAAATCTTCTCAAATTTCATTAATGGTGGCGATGGAATGACGAGGTTTAGAACTCCTTGGGGGTTTCTCAGTATGATTTACCAATATAATGTGTTTTTGCCTAATATCGCTTTGAGGTTGATTGTGTTTCAATGTTGTAATTAACTAATATAGATTGACGCTTTATTATTGGTGTTAGTGTTGTTTGTGTTTCAATGTTGTGAATTTGTGGTGTAAATATGTCGTATGATCTAAGTTGGTGTGTTGTTAATGTACTATCCATAAGATTGAAATAAAATATTGTACGTTTTCTAGAATTATATATTTTTTCCCTCTTATTATGTACTTTTCTCTTAGTTATCAACAATACATCCGTTTGAAATATAATATTAAATTTTGAACTTTAATACATATAAGAGGTTCAATTTGTTGCATCCTCTTTTTTGAGAAAATTTATTTGTTCTGTGATAGTTGAGTGATCCATAGAAATGGCGAGAGTGCACTATATCAAAAAGCCTCAAGTCCACCTCTTGCACTTGCTTGGAAGTTTGAAAAATCGAAAAACTTCGCCAAACTTTAGTGGAAGTTTTCGACAATTAAAATGGGGAAGCGAAATTATGTGGCAATGTAAAACTTAGATAGTTTCGCTTGAAACTTCAACATTTTTAGCCAAACTTCGATCGACTTTTGATGTTTTTCATCAAAATTATTATAAACGAGAAAAATGCAAGGATTCGAAGAAATCAACGAACTTTTTTAGGAAGTTATCGAAGTTTTTTTGGGAAGTTATCAAAGTTACTCCTAAATAAAATTAAATTTGAAAATTAAATTCTTTTCACATCAAGTTGCAAATAAGACTAAAATTATCATATAAAGCAATATCAAAATAAATATTAATGTACCGCGTGTTGCAAATTGAATAGCAAAATAATTATTTTTAAACTTGAGAAAGATTGAGCAATGTCATGTCATTTGGGATGACCATAAGTTGTTGCAAATGAATTAGAAAGTTGATTGCCTAATTTGCTAATTAAACATGGAAAATGATTGGTTGACATTTTTAGGAACACAAACCCAACGTACATCTAATGTGGTGCCCACGTGGCGAGTTCCTTATGTACTTTTTAATAGGACCTACATCTAAAAAAGGACGCCACATAGATGCCACATAGGACATGCGATGAGTTTGTGTTCCGAAAAATGTCACCAAATCATTTTCCATTGAACGTATATATTAAATGGCTACAAATATTTGATGCTGCTAAAAAATCATTTTTTTATTGTAGTAAGTTAAAAATGTGCATTGGTAAAAAAAAGTAAAAAACACTTTTTTTATATATTTTCAATCTTATTTTTTTCACAAATATTTATAATCTTTTTGTTTAAATGACACTTCAGAAACTGATTGGTGAGAAGTACATTTTTCACATATCTTTTGGATTATTTACATGAAAATTTTGGTGCTTTTGACTTTTTGAATTTTAGATGAATATTATAAAACCAAGTCATTGTAAAAATTTAAATATGTATAATTTATTTGTATTTTCTTGATTATTATAACTAAGTGATAGAATAGACTTCCCACGAGCGCAGCAAGTGGACTCCCACGTACGACGCACGTCTAAAAACTAGTACATTATAAATTCTTCTATTTCGATCAACCACATATTCTTCACATTCTCTCAATCATTTACCCCAACCTATAGTTTTTCCTTTACCTCAACGTCGTTATTGCTAAGCTCGTATCATCATCCTCTCGCTTGCATGAGGTGCCACAAATTCATGCTAGGGTTAACAAAAACATCAAATAACACAACTTTTACAGTAGGTCAAGATCGATTACAATAGATGTTGGGTGTTAGCGAACTAGTTTGTGTATTAGTCTAGCAATGGCAAGGGGTGATGTGTGTTTTTCATGAGTGGGGTGTGTAAGTTTGGGGTTAGGGATGCAAGCAAGGCGGGAAATGCCCACGAGGGACATGGGTTCCCTCTAACGGGAATGCGGATGAAGAATTTAAATGGGGATGAAGGTGAGGATAAGATAAAACCTCATACCTACGCAGGTATGAGTATGTAGATAGGGAAAAATATATTCGCGGAGATCTCCGCGAGGAATCCCCATTGGTAATCTTCGTGGGGATCCCCGTAGGTATCCTCATTGGGGATCCCCGTGGAGATTACCTATAGGGATCTCCGCGGGTATTCCCATGAGAATCTCGGCAGAGATCCCCTTATATATCAAATACATAAATAAAATTACAAGGCTTTCGCTCAAAACACTAGTGATAAACAAACTCTAATGTGATTTATAATTTTAACTTGTTTGGTTAATTATATGTTTTTGTTTTGAATTGTTTGCAACTATATTTGTATGTTATACTTTATTTGGTTATAGTTTTATAGAATTATGATCCTATGTATGTGTACCATACTTTTTATAAATCATTTTGAAAAAAATTAAGAAAAAATATTTTTCCAAACTGATTCTTTGCAAAATCTCCGCCAGAATCCTCATGAAGATCTCCAATGGGGAATAGAATGGAAAAAGATTTTTTTTCCATGAAGATTCTCTATCCCTAGTAGGATTAGGCGGGGATGGGGATGAAAGTTCATCTCCACATAGGGATGAATATGGGGATGTGGGGATGAATTCTTAAGCGAAGATGAGGATGTAGATGAGGTTCTCATTCCCTACCCTCTCCATTTGCATCTCTAGTATATATCTCTAGAATTATATTACGAAGTCTCACCCGAATGCTCATTATATCACACGAGTGGTTCATAAACGCATCGAGATGCACGCATATACAAATCCAATATATAACACTAGTTCGAGGATGTGCAATGGCTCACATGGCTTGATGCGCGTTTGAGAGTTCGAGTATGACTTCTGTGACACCATTCTAGCATTTCCCTTAGAATAATCATCAGTTTTTCACTCAAAAAATTCAAGGGTCGTGCTATGTGCACCCCAATCATTACTCAGGGCACCTCATTTACGAGGGCATCCCTAGTTTTAACCAAAATACCTTTGGATGTAACCATTGAGCACCCCAGTTGGATTGAAAAACAACTTTGGAAACCCTAAGTATTTCAACATTCTCGTTTCTCCATATCTCAAATTTCTTATTCTTCTAGTTTGTTCCCATTCGCACGGTCCGTCTAGCGAGTTGTGTGGGTGTTGACTGGGCAGTTTTTGTGTTCGACAGTGTTAGGGTTCGTGGACGCGTTTGGACTCAGTAGTTGCGTGTAATAGAGGGGAAATATGAGGTATGTAAGCGTTGTAGTTCATTTTTACCTAGATTAGGTTCGTTATTATTATTGGATGCCATCTAAATTTGAGAAATAAGTGTTTTTTCTCAAATCCCGTGGTCTTCGTCCTCACAGGACCGTTAGTTCATATGTAGTCTCGGCCACACGGTGCCGAGACTAAAACCCTTGTCATGGACATAAGGTAACCAAGACATATCAGTCCCGTATCGTTTAGTATCTACCGAGACCGCTTAAAGTGGTCTCGGTGAGCCTTTACCAAGACAATATTGTATGGAAATTAGGTTGTTATGGTCTCAGAACCTACAATCTGAGACTACCCAATATGTCTCGGTTATGTCACACCGAGACCGTAACAATGATCTCAGTTATGCTTAACCGTGAGTTTTTTTTTTCTTGGACCTGCTTGACCGAGACATTGTGTTTTTATTTTTAATTAATTTTTTCTGAATAGCAGTGAAATGTGCTTAACATTCATTTTCTAATCAAATATGGCCAGAGTGAAAGCAACAGTATCGAGGCAGGATGTAGATGGTGAGCCAAGAAGAGCAAAACATCGGGTTGAGGTGGCGACGACATTTATTAGTCCTTCAGCCCCTCTGACCGTGGCAAGAGGAGGCCACAGACTGCTTCTTGCTGGAAAGAGAAGCAACTGGCTAGTCATACTTCGAGTGTACGTGGACGCCCATCTTCGAGGGATGCGGTGGAGGTTGATGCATCTAATGTCCCCGTGGAGAGCAGGAGTAGTAACGGGGCAGAAATCACTACATTCCAAAGGCAAGCTAGTGGTGGTGGCGGCCGAAATGTCGTGGAACTCGAGCATAATCGATGTGTTCCATTCCCCGGTGGTCCCATTAATGGGCCTTTACGGAAGAGCTACAAGGATCATGTTAAGGAATCAATTTGGGATGGTGATGTATGTTCTCGGTGTTTACTTTCATTTGATTTTGCAACAATTCTATCAATTCATAAATGATAATGTATTTACTAATGACTAGTTTTTTGTTGTAGTATCGTCCGATACTTAAGTGCATAAACCAGGGGCCCAAATAGCTGAGTGGGGTCTCCAGTCTTGCCAACCCGATACCCACGCACTACAGAGATTCATTCAGAGGTCTAGTTTGGCTCCACTCATAGACTGTTCCTATAGGAAGGGAAATAAAGAGGTCATCTTAGCATTCGTGGAGCGGTGGCATCCAGAGACTAATACATTTCACCTACCCTTTGGTGAAATGTCCATCACGCTCAAGGATGTTAGCATGCTTTTGCGCATCCTCGTGGTTTGGAAGGTGGTAGCGGTCAAGAATCTCAACCGATATACAGAGGAGTCTCGTATGGAGGCAATCAAGATTTTCCAACTTGCTTAGAGTTGGAATTGACGAGGCTGGGGAAGAGGTTAACTACGCGAGGGGTCTAACGATGCGACTAGCTTGGCCGAAGAGTCATTTTTGCCCACCCAAGTCCAGTAGTAGTTCTACTTCTCGTACGTACCCTAGAGTGGAGTGCACTGCACGAGCATACTTATTGTATTTGCTTGCGTGCACTCTATTCGCTGATAAGAGTGGGTCAAGAGTCTCAATTTCATTGCTAAAGGTTTTAGAGAACTTGGTTGACGTTGGGACTACGTTTGGGGTGTTGCCGCCCTAGCTTACCTTTATCGTCACCTCGGGTCAGCCTGTAGAGCAGAGGCCTCGTAGATTGCAGGATATCTAACTTTACTTGAGGTACATATTTTGTAGTCCTTGTGGCTTTGTTATGTTTTGATTTGGTCTTGTAATTGTGTTTTTACTACTTAATTAAGTTAACTTAAATTTGGTCATTTGTATTTAGGGGTGGATATACGAGCACTTCCATCTCCAGCTCGCATCGTCTAATGCGAGATATTTTGAACCCATACACCCACGAGTCTTAAGGCGGATACAAAAGCATGAGACGATAACGAATGTGGACAAGCTCAGTGCCATTCGCAGGACCCTTGATATGTTGCGGCCGAGTGAGGTGTATGATTGATTTGGTTATTTTTGGTATTCTAATTTATGGCGAGTATTTTTTAATGGTGTTGTCGACTTCATTGATTTAAGTGACTTGGGATCCATACTCTAATGTTAGGCCCGACGGTGTCGTTCTACCCATCGCTTTATACTCTGGTACGCTAAAGTACATGGATGTGGTGGAGCCGTACCATTTGGAGAGGATCCTTTGGCAGCTTGGTCATGTTTAATGGATACCATCTGCTCCATATCACCCTCTCGAAGTGAACCGAGGCCGCACTAGATTGAAGTACTTGGTCAAGTACGGGTTTGTACCCGAGAATTGGGAAAGATGGTGTTCCCTTTCACTCGCAATTGAATACCAAGGCGAGAAAGTGAGGTTTGACTTCGTGACCACACCAGAGCATCTGCCATGGTTCCTTCGAGTCTCACATCATATCGAAGAGAACCCGGAGATTGGCGATGGAGACGACAATATAGTAGCGGACCATGAGTTGTCGGAGGTAAAATGCTCGGATTTAATATTAACTTATGACTCTTGTGTTATGTATTATTTTTATTGACATTTTGGGTTTTCCATTCAACATCGTAATCAGCGTGCCTTAGACATTGCGTTGGCATGGCTACACTTGTCGGCAGGAATGACCAAGATGGAGGTGGCGGAGAAAATGGCCAATGATGTGGTGGACTATCTGATGGGTAGGGGTCTTGCACTGCTACCACCACCACGGCACCGACTGCGCCTACTAGGGATTCCCAACGTGACAGCACTAGCATGCCAAGTTCCACCAAGCCACCCAAGTCACAACGTACATACATTAGGGACAAAGATAAGAAGAAGACTAAATTTGGTTAAGTACTTGTTGGATTTGTGAGCTTAGTTAAGTAGTTGTTAAATTCGTGATTGAATGGGATGTTGTTTTAGTACAATTTGTTGTGAATTTTAATGTATTTTTCCTTTTGTTAATCTATGCACTCGTGGATTAAGTACTGTTTGGTACATGTTTTGCTAATATTTTGGTTTTGGAATGGTGGTAGACTCACTTTATTTGTTTAATTTGTCGAGAATTAGAAATTTATTATGTCAATCATTTTGCTGACAGAGTCTCGGCCAGGCAGGTCCGTGATTCATCACAACGTCTCGGTTAGGCATAGCCAAAAGAAGTGAATTTGTTTCGGTTATAGCCCATCGAAACTTGTATTCATATTGTACGTACTTAGGTTCTCGGATACACACATCCAAGAATTATGCCAAATTACGATACCTCATGGCCAAATTGTTGTACAATATTTCAGATATATGGTACCGACATTATCTGGGCGCCCCAACTGATTTGATTAAGGCACTACAGTTTATTCCGATTGTAAAGGGTCTCGACATCCTATGCACGTTATTTTTCTACCAATCTCGATATAGCGTAAGCGAGACTCGACTATTGATTTCGATTGGGCGTATCCGAGACTAATGCGTGCTTCTCAGACCTGCTTGGTCGAGACAATATTTTCACATAATTATTGGGATCTACTAAAGTATGGGGACTTCCCACTATGATATTAAAAAAGTACTTCATTGATTATATTGTTGTGTTACGTTTTTGGACTTAGTACACAATTGTACAAATTAAGTTATGTTTGGACTTGGTACACAATGCAATAGAATCAAAAAGTGGCAACTTGATATATTTCACATGAAATGATAAGTTGTTACAACTTCATGAATTTGACAAGAAAACAACAAAAAGTTGTTACAACTATAAGGAGATAACCAACAATAATGTGTAGCGAATACAACAAAGGTTTTTCTCCAACAATAAACAATGAAGTGTTAATGTATTAAGGTTCTGCTATGTTTATAATTGTGGGCGTGTCTAGCTGCGAAGATGGAACTGAAACCCGTGGTTGGATGTCAATATTAATACCCCGGCCTTGAGCATCAACATCTACAAATGTCCTCCGCACAACAAATACGAGGGGAGGGGGGCACTAGTGCATTAGGCTTCAATATGACTGGTCAATTAAAAGTCCAAAACAAATAGTGTTGTCAATAATGAATTAGTAACCCACCGCAATACAAGTTAACAAACAATAGGAAATGAGTACTTACCATAACCCAATGAGTGTTGTTCACATTTATAACGCCAATGACTACACGATCCCTCATTGGCGAAGGGGCACCACTTTAGGAAAGAAATGACATGCAACTACCCATTGACACGTTCACTAACACAACATTATATGTTATTGTGATTACATGTCCTATATCCGGAAAGGTCATCCACTTGTCTAAACTCATTTCCATACCTTCACGAAATTCCAAGGCTCGTCTCACCATTATGTAAAAATTGCCAAGCAAATCCCTCCATAACTCATTGTAGTTTTCCAATTCCCTAACTATACCTTCTTGGACCTTCATCCAACCATCCACATCTGACAATCTAAGACCGAAGGCAACACAATGAAATCCGTAATGACCATCGTTATCCACATTGACAATATGTCTAAAGTGTTAAACCCAATCTGGTTGAATGGTATGAATGAATTCAATCTCAGATGTTCCCACAAATGCCCCCCGTGTTCGATGAATTTTATGTTTCACTTCCTTTCCCTTCCTTCGCGCACTGGCCGCCTCCTCGCTTGTGAGTACAAACTCAAAGCCACTAGGATTTCTCGGCTGACGGGTCATCTTCCTCAGCTTTCTGTTGGGGCATGTGTCTTAGGTCGATCCATTGACTGTCTTTATAAATACTTTTAGTTAATAAAATAGAGGATTTCATTTGCTATTTATTATGATTAATTTGCATGTTTACATTATAATAAGATTCATGGGTATTTACAAAAATATCCTAAATGTCCTTTGTCGATCATTATAGTGGGAACTATAATGAATAAAAACTAGTGTGAGTCTTGATTGATAATCATATGATGATTATATGTATAGGGATACGAATCAAGATCACGAGTACTTGTTAAGGAACAAAGTACTGGACCGACCCGCTATGAGAACATCACATGAATTAAGTCATAGTTGTTTCTCATGATAGGTATATTTTTTTAGTAATCTGATTTGAGGTAACCAGAGACTTCAACATTAGGAACATAGTGATTTGACACTATTAAACGTTGTCTTTAACAGGACAATTATAAAGGTTGTTATTGGTTACTATGTGAGCAATGTGAAGAAATTGTATAATCGAGATAGAATTTGTCTCTCTCATATAAAGAGACATATCTAGTGGATCCCTCGATGTATTAGACTGTTAAAAGACATAGTCTAAGTGAATTGAAATTGATCAATGTCACTTGGATGTTTTCAGTCTATCTAGAGATCGAGACTAGTACGATTGAACATGTTGGATGACAATTCCATACCTTATGTTTGATCAAAATGATATCGTTTGACAAAAGGATGTTATATACACTAGCGATTAGGTTGTATCGATTTATATTCGTACCACTTGGGTAGTTATAATGTCTTGCTAGAGGTTGCTTATGACTTGTATACCAAAATGTGTTTTTGTTCACTGTCAACGTTGTATAAGACTATTGGGTCGCACACTAAGAATGGTTTTGCGAGATTTTAAGATGGTTCAGAAAAATGAATTTTATATGATAAAATTCATTACAGAAACGTCCTTGTGGTGTATTACACTTATACTTCTTTAAGTAGGGGTATATGTGTAAATTACTTAACCGTCTATATACAAGGGTTGTACAAATAGACGCTTTAAGTCAGAACACGTACACGAAAGATTAAGAGCCGAAACTCTATTTTCGTTTTAGAAACGACTTAGAGTTTTCTGGTACGCTCTGGATCGTTTTGGAGAGAAACAAAAGGTTTGGTATTCTCTTGAAGCTAGCACTTCGAATCTCGGCCACCGTTCATGTGTGGACTGCTGGTAGAGGGCGTTCGTGTTGGGTTTTGGGGTTCATGCGCAGCGAGATTACGAAACAATTTTGACAAAAACCCCAACAAGATCCGAATCTAATTCCATTAAAAACGTTTAAACCATGAAAAACTTAATCATACCTCAGTCACAATATACCTTTCTGAAGGTTGATCGATCTCTAAGGCGCTGCCAACGACGAACACCCGCTACCGGTAGTCCACACGCGAACGACAGTGAGATTCGAAGTGCTAGCTTCGAGAGAATACCAATCCTTTTGTTTCTCTCCATAACGATCTAGAGCATACCAAAAACCCTAAGTCGTTTCTAAAACGAAAATAAAGTTTCGACCCTTTTAATCTTTCATACATGTATTTTAACGTAAAACGTCTATTTATACAACCCTTGTATATAAACGATTAAGTAAATTACACATATACCCCTACTTAAAGAAGTATAAGTGTAATACACCACAAGGACGTTTATGTCATGAATTTTATCATATAAAATTCATTTTTCTGAACAATAGTAAAATCTCGCAAAATCATTCTTAGTGTGCGACCCAATAGGCTCATACAACGTTGGCAGTGTATCAAAACACATTTTGGTATACAAGTCATAAGCGACCTCTAGCAAGACATTATACTACCCAAGTTGTACGAATATCAAATCGATACGACTTAATCAATAGTGTATATAACATCCTTTTGTCACATGATATCCTTTTGATCAAACATAAGACATGAAATTGTCATCCAACATGTTCAATCGTACTAGTCTCGATCTCTAGGTAGACTGAAAACATCCAAGTGACATTGATCAATATTGGCGATCGAAGCGAGAGAGGCGGTCTTTGCAGCAGCGAGGCGAAGCGGTTCTGCGAGGCAGGCGCGGCGGCGCAGCGCGCGCGGCCGGCGATGGCGTTGCAAAGATCGGGGACAACAATGGCAGCGCGCGGTGGTGGTCGTACGCACGGTGGGGCTCGCGATGCTGGCGCGCAGGAGCAGCGGCGGCGGCAAGCGAAGGCAGCAGGAAGCCGGGCATGTCGCGGCGATCGGCGAGCGACGGCGGGCGCGCGATCTCGCGGCAAACGACTCCGGCGAGTGGTGTGGCGGCAGCAGCCGGCGAGAGCGGCGGCGCGCGCGCGTGACCCCGGCAGCCAGGCGCGTGATAGCACGACGACGGCGTCGCACAGCAGCAAGCACGTCGCTTCGATAGCAGAGCGGCGCGCGACGCAGTGAACGGCGTGATGGCGTTGTCGGGCCGATCGGATGCGCGAATCGACGAATGTCGACGACGCGATTGAGGTGAGGTATATTTCACCTATTTTTATTTGCGATTTACTTGATTTAGTAGCTAAATGGTACGAATGGACACCAGGGACTTAGGATGCTACAATCAGGTGTCGGGTGCGCATATCGAGATGCGTGCGAGTGCGTTTTGAGGTACGTAAGATTCTTTCTGAAAGTCATCGAGGGTTTACTTTTCTATCATTGATGGCCTATTCGTGCTTGTTGGATGCTATTTCCCCCATATTCCTTGTTATTGATTTTCGTGACGCTTTTGGGTTGGGGAACGAGACTTCTTGCTATTCGTGTTGTACTTATGGCACACTAGGCTGTACGCGGGTAATCAGGTGAAAGGAAGTGAGTGTTTCAACTGAAAGGATCCTGTGCGTCCCAAGTAGGCACTCAGCGGGCTCGAGGGCGGGCCGGTGTAGGCTTGGGCCGTACCAGGTGAAAGGAAGTGGGGCACTCACCGAAAGGATCCTGGGGGTTTGTCGTACAGTTTAGTGTGACCGGGAGGAGTACACGGTTTGTTTCTCATGTTATTTATTCATGTGATGATCTTAGCACAGTTGCCTGTTTAGTTCGCATGATTAATTGACATGTTTATTGATATTGGCTATATTTCTCATAAATGCTCGGTGTACTTTGTTGGAATCTTACTAACTGTACTCCCCATCTTCCTTTTTGTGATGGGCGAGTGCGGACCACTAGTAGGGGCAAGGAGATTTTGGGACGACTTTATCTGACTGCCTGCGGTCGAGGACCTACCAGTACGTGCTATTTTGATATTTTGCGTGCTTTGGGAAATGTGAGACTGAATAGATACTGTACTCGTATATATTATTGTTTACTATTGTCGCATATATATACGGAGTACTTTCCCCGGGTTTTCCACAATAGGAATTGCTCTATTAAATGATGTTTATACGATGATAAATTTAATTGTTTTATTTGGTTTTAAATTAAGACTTCCTCTGTTGAAAGTTTAATGAACACGCATATCGAGGAGTCGTGTTAACACGCATATCGAGGAGTCGTGTTGTGGAAAATGGCGTCAGTGGCGCGTGCGACCCAGTGGGTCAAGGATCGGACGGGACCGCTGGGCCAGCGCCTCCCCACGTGGCGGCCTCGGGAATTGGGGCCGTTACAAAATGGTATCAGAGCATGGTCCTTGGAGGAAGCATAGATGTATTTAAACTGATACCACGCCACAGGTGGTATTAGAACGAGAGTTTCGAGGAACCTCGGAAAGTTAATTGAAAGAGCATAAGACTTAAAAAAATTTAGATGTGGAAACCCGATGTACTTGCCTTAGAACTTTAGTTGGGAAGCAAAGTTAGAGGGTAGTACGGACTTAGATGTGTATATATTGATTGTAATACTTATATACACGTAGTACGACGCACATGCGCACGTTCACGGTTTACTCATTCAACATGGATGGACGATCGCTTCTTCACGCGGATAATGGAGCGAGAAGAAAAAGCGATATGGTGGACCGACTATACAACCGCCACGAGGAGTCGAGTACTTGGGCATAATTCAAGGAAGTATACCCCGACCGAGATTCAATTGAGGCGAGAGATGAGTTTTTGATGCTGAGGCATGGTGGCGCAAAACATGAAGAGATTCACATTCCGATTTACTTTTGCGATGGACGTAGCTGGAATCGAGCGACTTCAGATCCATTATTTTATTCGAGGATTTTGACCACAGACTTAGGGAGCGCAGATTGTACGCTAAGTTCAGTAAGTGCGAGTTTTGACGCTTGGAGGTGAAGCGCTCAGGACATGTGATCAACGACAAAAGATATTATCGACGCTTGTACATGACTTCTCCAAAATTTCAGCGCCGATGATTAAATTGACCAATAAGGATATGATTTGTTCATTTGGTCCAGTGAATGTGAGGTGACCTTCACAGAGTTGAAGAAGAAGTTGACTTCTGCATCGTTATTAGTGTTGTCAGAGTCGGACCAAGAGTTGACTGTTCATACGGATTGTGGCACCAGATTGGAATGCGTGCGACGTTAGGAGACAAAGTGATAACTTAGTTATCGCGTCGATTGAGGACTCATGAGAGGGACCTGGACGATGAGACGAGTAGTTCGCCATATGACATAAGAGTTTTGTTTACTCGAGGCGGCAACAGCTATGAGTTTGTCAGAGGTTTCAACTGCTGCTGAGGCACATATCCATTCCGCGCGTATTGGAGTATCGGAGAGTTGATGTGATGTATCAGAGGTTCAAGGACATGACATGGGTCAGGTAGACCGGGGTCAGGGTCCGAGATCTGGAGACGGACAGACGTGTAGACTGGAGAGCCATAGATGCCACCAATGTGGGCAGAGGGGACACTTGAGGGCTGACTGTCGAACACCACCATCGCCACGGCGAGGGTCAAACTTTGACCTCTTGCTGGACGTATTGTTGGATTGTTAGGGTTAGTTACACAGGCACGAGAGTCATATCTTGTCCTCAGTACGACTGCTAGGGATCAGATACACCCTAACTGAATATGTCGATACGTGATGATAGAGGCGGATTGAGTTTCATATTCCTATCATGCACGGATATATTGTTCCGGCAAGAGGATATAGTTTCATATTCCTGAAATATCGGAGTTCGTATTATTTGATCGACAACTGACTTATCCATCACCAGAGGTCGACTAGCTACAAATAAGCGCGAGATGGATGCGGTTACGGCGATAGTTGAGACGGAGGTTCGAATGGAGGGCGGATTTAAGACGTTTCGGTGGTTCGGGATTTTGTCGTAGTTGAGGATACCGACAATATCGAATGAACGGGTTGTCGAGTGTCAGAGGGCTGATGGGCTCTACGAGCGGGTCAGTGGTCATCACGAATTCGGAATGCACCGATTGGGCGAAACCCCAGATCGGTGTTTAAGATACCGATGGAGATTGTGGCTACCACGCGATCGGGAGATACGGACGGGATTCGGAAGATGCACACCGGTCCAGTACACAAGTAGGGCCTGAGATACATAAGAGTACAGTTTGTAAAACCCACCGGAAAAACTCTTGAGTAATTGCTTTCGTATTTCCATTCCTTTCCATTATTCCTTGTGATTTTTCCTATATCTTATCTTATCGTTGTTTGCACGGTTGGTTAGTTACCACCACCGGATTTTCCGTTGTGTGTCTATGCATTCTAGACCATAGCATGTGTATCAGGAGTGCTCGGTGGATAACGACCCGAGGGAACAGCTACATATGTCGGTGCGTCGTAGGTCTACGCCGACCACCGAGAGGGATCAGGTGATAGCTAGTTGGGTGCGCCCACTAGTGGGATCCTGGAAGGAAATCCCGAAGTATGGTTTAGTTGACTGGAACAGGCACACATATTTGAGCTTTATTGTTATTTATGCATGCGATGTCATTGAATTCCATTTATTATTGAATGCCCGGAGGAGTTCGTTGGGATTTTACTGACTGTACAGCTGGTGGGTTCACCCGACATTTCACATTTCAACGTTGACATTCGCTAGGTCAGGGCCGTGATCGACGATTGAGTTGGGACAAGTGAATATATAATCTGACGTGACATATAAGGAGAGACCGATAGAGATTGTCGACGTCGGGTACAGATTCTTCGGAACAGGGAACTCGCGAAGGTTTTAGTTCGTTGGCGGCATCGTAGGACGGAGGGACTCACGTGGGAGTTCGAGTCGACGATAAGGACACGTTACCCTAAGCTATTCTCTGGTTTGAGATTTGGGTTACAGGTAAATTTCGGGACGAAATTTCTTTTAGTTGGGAAGACTGTAACGGCCCGAAAATTCGACTCGTGCCACGTGTCATTTTAGGGCCGTATGTGGGACCCATTTGCCGAAATACGTATGCGTATACGCGAAGAATTCGAAGAGTCGAAACACGAACGGGGACGCGTATCGAGTCGCGTGCCAACGTGGGACCGAGATAGTCGCGTTATGTGGTTTAAAGTGTACATTGAATATGTCTCGTGATGCGTGTAATGCAAGTGTTGAAATTTTGACAGTGATGCGGGTTGATGCCTCGAGATGCGCGCTGCTCGTTTCTTGAGAACTATTTTGATTTGAAATCAAAAAGAATATATATATATATATATATAAATATATATATTAATATATATATATAAGAAAAGGAAGAGAGAAAAGAAAAAGAAAAAGTAAGAGAGAGAGAGAAGAACCAGAGAGATTTGGAGAGGAGAGAAATGGAGCGGAGAGAGAGAAAATGAGAGATCGGCGAGGGAGGAGTGGTGGCGGCACCGCCAACCAATGCGACCGCGAGAGGGACGCCGAGAGGTGGCGGATCGGCGAGATCGGAGCGCTCCAACGACCGGCAAGCGCGTGGCGATCGGCGCGAAGAGGAGGCGTCTTCTGCAGCCAGCGAGGGCGAAGCGGTTCTGCGAGGAGGCGCGGCGGCGCGAGCGGCGCGGCCGGCGATGGCGTTGCAAAGATCGGGACAACAATGCGGGCAGCGCGGTGGTGGCCGCACGGTGGGATCGCGCGATGCGCATGGCGCGCAGGAGCAATGGCGCCGGCGCGCGCAGAGGAAGCAGCGCCCAGCTGCGGTCGCGGCTCGGCGAATGACGGCGGCGCGAATCTGCGCGGCCGCCGACGACCGGCGAGGGTGGCGGCGCCATGCCAGCCGCCGCGAGAGGAGCGGCGGCGGCGCGACGGTGACCCGGCGGCTGCGCGGTGACGACGACGCACAGCGTCGCAGCAGCTAGCGACGCGACGTCAGCTCGATAAGCAGCGGCGGCGACGCGGTGAACGGCGTGATGGCGTTGTCGGACCGATCGGATGCGCGAATCGACGAATGTCGACGACGCGATTGAGGTGAGGTATATTTCACCTATTTTTATTTGCGATTTACTTGATTTAGTAGCTAAATGGTACGAATGGACACCAGGGACTTAGGATGCTACAGTCAGGTGTCGGGTGCGCATATCGAGATGCGTGCGAGTGCGTTTTGAGGTACGTAAGATTCCTTCTGAAAGTCATCGAGGGTTTACTTTTCTATCATTGATGGCCTATTCGTGCTTGTTGGATGCTATTCCCCCCATATTCCTTGTTATTGATTTTCGTGACGCTTTTGGGTTGGGAACGAGACTTCTTGCTATTCGTGTTGTACTTATGGCACACTAGGTTGTACGCGGGTAATCAGGTGAAAGGAAGTGAGTGTTTCAACTGAAAGGATCCTGTGCGTCCCAGGTAGGCACTCAGCGGGCTCGAGGGCGGGCTGGGTGTAGGCTTGGGCCGTACCAGGTGAAAGGAAGTGGGGCACTCACTGAAAGGATCCTGGGGGTTTGTCGTACAGTTTAGTGTGACCGGGAGGAGTACACGGTTTGTTTCTCATGTTATTTATTCATGTGATGATCTTAGCACAGCGATTACTGTTTAGTTCGCATGATTAATTGACATGTTTATTGATATTGGCTATATTTCTCATAAATGCTCGGTGTACTTTGTTGGAATCTTACTAACCTGTACTCCCCATCTTCCTTTTTGTGATGGGCGAGTGCGGACCACGCTAGTAGGGGCAAGGAGATTTTGGGACGACTTTATCATTGCGCGCGTCGAGGACTCAATTCACTTAGACTAAGCCTTTTAACAAATCCTAACACATCGAGTGATCCACTAGATTTCTCTCTTTATATGAGAGGGACAAATTCTATCTCGATTACACAACTTCATCACATTGCTCACACAGTAACCAATCACAACCTTTATAATCGTCCGGTTAAAGACAACGTTTGATAGTGTCAAATCATTATGTTCCTAATGTTGAAGTCTCCGTAATCTCAAGTTAGAGGACTGAAAAATATACCTATCATGAGAAACAACTATGACTTAATTCATGTAATGTTCTCATAGCGGGTCGATCCAATATTTTGTTCCCTAACAAGTACTCGTGATCTTGATTCGTATCCCTATACATATAATCATCATAAGATCATCAATCAAGACTCACACTAGTTTTAATTCATTATAGTTCCCAGTATAATGATCGACTAGAGACATTTAGGATATTTATGTAAATACCCATGGATCTTATTATAATGTAAACATGCAAATTAATTATAATAAACATCAAATGAAATCCTCTATTTTATTAACTAAAAGCATTTGTAAAGACGGTTAATAGATTGACCTATGACACATGCCCCAATAGTTCGTCGTTGGCAGCGCCTTAGAGATCGACCAACCTTCAGAAATGTATTTTGCGACCAATGTATGATTAAGTTTTCTTGGTTTAACCTTATATACCGCTTTTGGGCAACCCTCTCAACAACTAAGAGATCCATTCGAGAAACACGGGGACTAGTTGAAGTTTAATGAAATTAGATTCGGATCCTATTGGGGTTTTTGTCAAAATTATTTTGTAATCTTTGCTGCGTATAAACCCCCAAACACAACAATTTTGTGATATTTTACCAAGTAATTTTGCTTTAGCAACCCCAACTCTTTAAGAAGCACCCCTATATGTCCCAAATTTCTCACATGCAATTGCTACTCTTCCCTTACGACTATTCCCTCCGGCATCGAATCTTTTCATAACTAATACAGACTTCCTAGCATGACCTGTAGCTTGAACCCAAGCGACAGCCTCAACTCTACTTTCAAAAGGTACTTCCCGTGTAAAAAGATTAGAGAAGTCGTCAAAGCCACTTGCAAATGACACACTTCTTGATGACCCACCTGACGATGGTACACTTATCGAAATTAATTCCTGTAAAAGACATGGTGAAATTCATAAGAATTCAAAATCACAATGAAAAAATACTTGAAATTTGTAAATCTCGGTAATGCGGTCCGATACATAATGCAATGTCTCGGGATGGGGTAAACGAGACTCAACCAAAGGTCTCAGACCAATGTCAACCGAAACATATTACTATGTATCGATGTATACTACCCAAGACTACATCTTTAGGCTCGGTTGCCATTCTCCGAGACTTATTGAAAAGTAAGTCTCGGTACTATGTAATCGAAACAATCGTATTGCCTCTATTTATCCATGATTTGAAACCCTAACACCTTCAGATGTAAAAAACTCACCTCCAAATGTCTCACATCGTCTATAGTTACCTATTGGGCATTCATTATACACTAAACACACACGAATCACACTGAAACCTACATATCAAGAGGCACGAATGCATCAATCAAAAACCATTTCCATCCCACCAACACACACTACATACCCATGCCTAAAACCATTGAAAACAACAATAAATAAGTACATACAAATCTTTTCCGCACTCTTTGACCGAAGAACGTCATGTCCGATCGTCGTCGAAGATAACGAAACGGTCGGAGTTGTTATTATACAATGAAAAATGTGGTGGGGTGCCCAAACAAATTATTTTTTTTCTTCGATTGTGTAGGAGGAGATATTAGTTATTTCATGTGTTGTTGGAATTAAATGGGGTGCCCTAAGTAATGACTGGGGTGCACATAGTGCCACCCAAATTCAAAAGCAGTCTACTGAGTTGTGCAATTGGTGTGTGTACATAAAAGAAAATGGTGTGCAAGCAACAACCCCTGAATTCAAAATGTTACCCAAGTGCGCGTCGGTCTTGCCACTAGGAGAGAACAACGGCTTTCTTTTTGTTAAAAACAAAAAAAACAACGGCTTTCCATCGAATGATTGACAAGACAGAGCGTCGGAAATCAAATCGCGTACACTAACATCACAAATCTTCAATCTCACCGTTGGATACTCTTCAAATGACGTTCAAACTCGGATCGCCACATATCTCACGGTCTACAACCAACCATCGTCCTTTCGAATCCACACCCCCACCACTCCAATCAGTCTCGTCGAAGAACAGAGAACGACCGCTTGAGCACGCACAAAACAAACAAGTACGCTCACTCTCAAAGCCCTAGCAATGGCGAGTCGGTCACCAGCGAAGGTGACTCTGCCGCGCTCGGTGGAGGAGGCGCTGAGGCAAGTGTGCGAGACTTTCTCGCTGCCGCAGCCCAGTGAGAAGCAGAGGAAGGAACTCGCGGAGCTCGGAGAGGAGAAGGCGCTCAAGCTGCTAAGGCAACAAGGGGGGTTTTCGGATCCAAGTCCGGCGATGGCTCGGGTTTCTGAAACCTCTTGTGCTGTTTCTCGGGAAGGTAATCGATCTGTGTACTGTTTGTTGTTTTGTTTGATCGCTGTTTTAGTGCTTGAAAATTTTGTCTTAATGAAGAGAATGTGCGGTTTTCGAGGTTCTTTCCGCGAATCAGCGGATTAGATACGCATGGGTGGGTGTCAATTGTGAGGGATTTTGTTTTGATTTTGAGGGGGAAATGCTGTGCATGGTTTTCATTCTGTGATTGGGATGGCGGAATTGCAGTAAGTAAAGATTGTTTTTGGGTTTTGTTGGTGTTCTTGTCACGTATTCGCATTCGATGCTCAGTTTTGAAGGGATTGTTTGTTCTTAAGGCGTTTACATTTAAGGATTTGGTTGAACATATGCTAAATAAGATTATTTATTTATTTTTATTGGGTGCTGTGGTACCGTTTTAGGGTCAAGAAGTATGGAGACGTCACCATTTTCGTTGGGCGTGGTTGAGGAGAGGGAACTGGCCGGTTCAGATTCTCCATATTTGGAGAAACGAAACATCCCGAGTAATCAAGTATTAGTTGCCTTGGGAAAGATTGAATTTAGGAAGGCATTCATGGTGCTAAGTTATTGTGGAAAGTAAGTTAACACCAAGTTGCTATTGCATTTTTATTGTCTGTGATTTTTCCTTTTATTGTAGCTATTCCTGCTTCTTTGAGACCACATATCCAGGGCAGATCAGCTTTACAACTTAGTAGTAACATTTTTAAATTTGACAAGGTGTAGGGGTAGACGAAGTTAACTTGGGACATATTAATTAGGAGGGTTTTAGAATGGTTTGGAAAACTCAACATCAATTGCACTAAATCGAGCACAATGAAATTGCACTAAATCGAGCACAATGAAAGAGTTTGATCCATATAGCCGACCCCAATTAATTTGGGACTGATGCTATGTTGTTGTATTTATTTACTTATATTTATCATAACAACATTTGTCTTTCAAGGCACCGAAAAAGATGAAAATTAGGAAAAACATGTAGTCCAGATGAAATAAAAAGGCATATTCAAGAGGATGTACCATGATTTAGTGTTATAGATGAACCACTAAAGTAAAGAGATATGGGCAAATAACATTCACTCAATCTTTTTTTCATATCTATTCATTTACTTATATTTTTATTCCCTTCTTTCTTGTTTACATTCGCATATAAAATGCTTCTAGGCTTTGTATTTGATGTTTTGTTGTGTCATCGACTGACTTTTAAGCAATGGGGGTTGCTCCTTTGAGCGCAGGAAGAATGTAAAGGATGTTGTTGATGCTAGCACTATTAAGAGAATAAGTGATTTGCCAATGGAGAAATTTGAATTAGAGCTTTGGAGGGTTTTCGGGAGACAATGTATTGATGAAAAAGATCGATATAAGGTATCGTTTAAACCACTTAATTTTGCTTTTATGTGATTTTTAACTTCCCAACTTGTTGTAGGGAACTTAGAACTATTTGTAGCATTTCGCTTTTTGAATGTGGTGTTACATGTGTATGCTCCATGATGGTTTTGGAACTTTAAATTCCTTTTTATATAATTGGACAGGTATGCAGTGGTTTAGGCCCTTTGAGTAAAAACGTCATGGTGTTTTGCTTTCTTTCTTTATCTTGTACATTAAAATAAGGGATTTGCTAGTAAAATTGTTTAATGTAGTATCAGGGCATACCTCGTTATGTATGCTCTCACTCAATTTACGAGACATCCAAATTTATGTCTAACTAAGCACACCCAATTTAAGTGACATCCAAATTCATATCTAACAAAGGATAAAGTAAAGGATATGGGCATAGATAAATTAAAAATCTTATTATTTGAGAGTTATATTATCCTCCTCCCTAGGCAAACTACTTTCTAATTTCTTCATGAACTCCTTCACTAACTCAAATCTAAATTAGAACTCATGGGTTACTTCCACTATTGTGTTGTATTCTCTCAAACATTAACACGATTTGAAGATATTCTAGTCTTAGTACAGATTATTCAAATAATTTCTGGACTTAATTAATATTAAAATCTTTGACAACTTGATTTTTTAATATGAATTTATGAAGTGAGGGAACCGTCAATATTTAAGCAACTAAACAAGGTAGATTTTGATTTAGATTACGAATTATATTTTAGAAATCATTATAAGACTAGAAGTTTCTATTTTAATTAAGAGTTTTTACGTAAATAGAATTATTATTATTATTTTCTCATTTAATTTTTTTTCCCATTTTAGTCACTTTATGTCAGGTGATTTTAGAAGTGGATTAGAATTTTAGATTCTTCAATCAAGCCATTTATGTGGAACTTTTTTTTTTCCCAATTGAACTTCATATTACATTATTTTGTTTTAGCATTGCTACGTTGCCAAGACATCCCTTCCCCTTTAGGAAGGTTGAAACGACCCTCACCTGGTCGGGTCTCCCGGCCCAAACCCTTACTCAAGCTCGATATCTGAACCAGGCTCAAATAACATTTTCACACGCCTATTTAAACCTGCGGAATAACATACTAACCATATAGAATAATAAATATGGAAGTGAAATCAAAACTAGAATTTCATAAATCATAAAATCAAAGTGATAAGTGTTCAAAAGTCTAAGTATGTTCAATCATTCCAAAAAAAAAAAACTTCCAACACTACCATAAAGCTTCCAAATAGTCCCAAAATAAATAAGGAGGGTTCCAAACTACCCAAATAACCTACTTTAAGTTACACCTAAATTTATAGTTCTCAAGAATCAAATAACTAAATAATAAGAGCACACAATGCTCGCAATGCAAGGAAAGACTTCAAGCGAGTGACTTTCTCTTGTCACAAACTAATACGGATGTGGATGTACCTGGAGAGTAAGTAGGGTGAGCTAAAGAACCAAGAAAGCTCAATTAGAGAGAAGATTCGCTCAAACACTAAACATACAAGTATTACCTATAAAGCAAAACAATTCTACACATAAAGTAGTAAATCGAATTGTAAAACATTTAATGAAAAGCAATGGAGACATGATTCTTGTTCATAAAAAGGGGAGCGTAAACAAGTTCGAAGTCCAGTATAACTTAAAGGTAGATTCATAATTTAATAAGCAGGAAAAACGAGCATCACTTTTAAAACCACATCATGAAAGAGAATTCACAAATTCGTAAATAAATTCCATTTCTTCATGCGACGGGGTCCAACTAGAGATTTACCATAATAAATTAATAATACATATAAGTCGTTGTTCTATTCAATGCACTCTAGCTAATAGTATGAATCCGGTGACCGAAACACTCACCCTCGAGGTGATGTGAACCATTGTTGGTCATAATGGCCGTTGTGACCTCCATCTAGCTCCATCAAACCATCCAAGCTATTATCGATTGTGACCACTTGTGAGCTTGATATTTCGTGGTGCATACCACTCTTTTTTTGGTGGGATTATTAGCCACACCACTGCAATTCGTGGCGCGGACCACTCTCTGTTGGTGGGCACATTGCTACACCACCACTACACGTGGCATACCACTTTTTTTTGATGAGCATATTTTGTCACATCATCGCTTTCGATCGAATAACGAAATTATTCATATCACATGCATTACATAGATAAGCATATTCTTACCATTTACTAAATTGCAACCCAATCCCTAGTATTTTTATATGAATTTGAAATTTCTATTTATTTTATGTTCAAGCCATATTTAATGCATGAGCGAAGCTTTCCACTTACCTCGACTCGTCGCGACGCCTATAATAACTCTTCATACTCCTGGGGCCTGATGTGAACCTTCGTGCGACATTATACAACCCGTAACGCATCTCATAAATAAATGCTTTGATTTAAAGTTAGGTAAAATTTTCATTTATTGGCCTTTAGGGTCCACTTTTGTGGGTCTCGCATGTTCGGTGTCGTCCATCGCCCCTCGTCGGGGTGTCGGTGTGCGTTGTGGATAGGGTCAAGGTCCCATTTGACCTTTAATTTTATTGCAGGGATCAATTTGATATGCATGAGCAAATAACGAAATAACGAAATTATTTCGTTATTTAGATATGAACGTGAAATTTCTATTTATTTAATATTCAAGCCATATTTAATGCATGAGCGAAGCTCTCCATTTACCTCGACTCGTCGCGACGCCTATAATAACTCTTGGCATTCCTGGGGCCCGATGTGAACCTTCGCGCGACATTATACAATCCATAACACATCTGATAAATAAATGCTTTGATTTAAAGTTAAGTAAAATTTTCATTTATTGGTCTTTGGGGTCCACTAGTGTAGGTCCCGCATGTTCGGTGTCGTCCGTCGCCCCTCGTCGGGGTGTCGGTGTGCATCGTGGATAGGGTCAAGGCCCCATTTGACCTTTAATTTTATTGCAGGTAGGGGTGGGCATCGGCCTCTACAAAACCGCCCAAACCGCATGGTCTGGTCTGGTTTTTAAAACTCGATGTTTAGGGGTGGTTTGAAAAATCTCAAAACAGCGAAATTGCAAGTTTAGTGGCGGTTTTCAATTTGAAAAAACCGTGGTTCGCCAAACCGAGGGTATTTTAGTAAAGTCCTTCAATATATATATATATATATATATCAAAAGTTAAAAACCCTAATCATTCCTTCCTCTCTATAGTCGTTCTTTCCTTTCTCTGTCTCTCAACGCCACAGCCGCTCCTTCCTGTCTCTCTTTCTCAACATCTCAACCTTCCTCTCAACATCTTAACAATCAATCATCTCTCTCTCTCTCTCTCTCTCTCTCTCTCTCTCTCTCTCTCTCTCTCTCTCTCAACATCTCAAAACAGCCACCTCCTCTCATGCACTTTCGCCTCCCACCTCCGTCTCTGCCTCCGCCTTCCACCAGTCGTGCCAGTTGATGCCTTCAACTGCCGAGCCTCCCATAGCCGCGCCTCCCACCTCCACGCATCCCACTGCCGCCCTTCCTGCCAGTCCTGCCTCCTATAACTGCGCCTCCCACCAGTCTGCCTCCCACAGTCGTGCCTCCAACCGCCAGTGGACCAATCGTGCCTCCCCATAATTGTTTTTTGAAAATAAATTGCGAAACCAAACCAAACAAACTGCGCAAACCGCGGTCGGTTTGGGTGTAGTTTTGTGGGTTCGCGGTTTGGTGGTGGTTTGCAAAACTGCCAAACCGCGAACCCTCGGTTTGGGGGCGGTTTGATGGTTTTCACCACCAAACCGTGGTTTGCCCACCTCTAATTGCAGGGATTTGGTCCCTATTTAGTTGACAAGGCCAATGTTAACTGAATTAGGAGCTAGGCTCCTGGTTAGCCGTAGGAGGGGTGGCTTGGGTGCCCCCGCTTGCTTTCTTCTTCGCGATTGTCATCGGCGGCGGCGGTTATGACGCATTCGCCACCCTCATTGGCGGTGCCGCCGCGGCACTGCCACCCTCATAGTCTTTTTCCCCATTCAACTCACTTTTATTTTTCAAAACTAACCCAAACAGGACTTAAAGAAAGAGAGAGGAGATGTGGATTACTTTCTTTTTGGATTCTTTTGCCTTGAACTCTACTAACCCTCCTAGCTCTCTCTCTTCTTGCTCTTTCTCCCATTTTTTTTGATCTAAGGTTTTGCAAATCAATTGTATTGGCTAGGGTTTTTGTTTTAATGTATGTTATATTACAACAACAACAGCAACAACAACACCAACAACAACAACGTCTTAGTCCTCAATTAATCGGGGTCAACAATCTAGTTTATATTAGAGTTCACAAAATTACTAATTTGCCCCGGGGTGGGTTCTCGGGTTTTGGGTCGTCAAAACATCCCAAATTTTAAAGAACTTTCTTCCTCGAAAGTAAAATAAATTCATAACTTATGCTTCAAAAAGGAATGGAAAGTTTTGCATCATATAGTCCTTTTGCTCCCAAGTCAACTCCATTTCTCTATGGAATTGCCACCGGAGTTGCATCAATGGGATTTTTTTCTTCCAAAGTTTATGCACTTTCCTATCCATGATTTGAATCGGCTGCTCGTCGTAGGACACGTTCTCCCTCAAATCGATTTGGCCCCAATTGATCATCGATGCATGTTTGTTGTGTGTGTTCATCAACATAGAAACATGAAAGATATCATGAACTTCAGCTAACTGCGGTGGCAACTTTAGGCGGAAAGCTACCTAGCCTATTTGTTTCTTGATCTCGAAAGGCCCGATGAATCTAGGAGATAACTTTCCCTTCAATGCGAATCGGTAATGCCATTTCATTGGCGACACTTTTAATAGTACAAATTCTTCTTCTTTGAACACAACTTCTCGGTGGTTCTTGTTAGCATGCTTCTTTTGGCGGCTTTGGGTGGTCTCTAATTGTTGCGTGATTAGTTTTATTCGTTCGGTTTGGTCATGCACAAGTTCCGGGCCGATCAACACGACATCTCCGACCACGATTCAACAAACTGGAGACCTACACAGTCTCCTATAAAGTGCCTCAAACATTGCCATGTCGATGCTTGAAAATTGTTGTGCGCAACCTTGCATAACGGAAGATACTTTTCCCAACTCCCGCAAAAATCAAGCACACAAGCTCTGACCATATACTCAAGTATTTGAATCAATCTCGATTTGCCCATCAGTCTGAGGGTGAAAGGCCGTACTGAGATTGAACTGAGTCCCCATCTGGTGCTGAAGCCCACTCCAAAACTGAGGGTGAAAGGTCGTACTGAGATTGAGCTGAGTCCCCATCTAGTGTTGAAACCCGCTACAAAACTGAGAGGTAAACCTCGGATCACGATTCGATACAATAGACACCAGGACCACTTCAAAACTGAGAGGTAAACCTCGGATCACGATTCGATACAATAGACACTAGGACTCCATGTAATTTGACGATCACATCTATGTATATGCCTCCCAACCTGCATGCTAAATACTCTATAAACCTGAGCGATTTAGTCATCCACGACCGTCCACGATCATCTTTTTTAGTCGTCGGTACAATGTGTTTCAGACACTAGGACTCCATGTAATTTGACGATCACATCTATGTATATGCCTCCCAACCTGCATGCTAAATACTCTATGGAAATAGGGACGAAGTGAGCTGATTTAGTCAACCGATCCACGACCGTCCAAACCGCATCATGTGCTTTTTTAGTCGTCGGTAGCCCCAAAACAAAGTCCATAGCTATGTGTTTCACTGCGGAATAGGTAACGGTTGCAACAATCCCCCGACTTTCCGTGGTTTGCTTTCACTTGCTGACAAATCTCGTAATTTTGGATGTAAGTAGCGATGTCCATCTTCATCCCCAACCACCAATACATCCTTCGCATATCCTGATACATCTTGTTACCCTCGGGATGAACGATGAACCGAGATCTGTGTGCCTCCCGGAGTAAGTCATCTCTCAACTGTCTATGAGATGATATCCACAATTTGTCTCGAAATCTCAACGCTCCATCAACCGAAAGTCTCCAATCCATGTCATGTACTCTGAATCGACTCTCTGACAGTCAACCATTGCGGAATAGGTAACGGTTGCAACAATCCCCCGACTTTCGGTGGTTTGCTTTCACTTGCTGACAAATCTCATAATTTTGGATGTAGGTAGCGATGTCCATCTTCATCCCCGACCACCAATACATCCTCCGCATATCCTGATACATCTTGTTACCCTCGGGATGAACGATGAACCGAGATCTGTGTGCCTCCCGGAGTAAGTCATCTCTCAACTGTCTACGAGATGATTATCCACAATCTGTCTCGAAATCTCAACGCTCCATCAGCTGAAAGTCTCCAATCCATGTCATGTACTTCCCGTACTCTGAATCGACTCTCTGACAGTCAACCACTCTAAACACAGCTACTGGCTCTGCTCTCATCTGAACTCGTGCCTGACCTTCTGAGACATTTGTCTTGGGTTTTTGGGTTCATACGCAAAAGAGATTACAAATTGTTTTTGACAAAAACCCCATCAGGATCCGAATCTAATTCAATTAAAACGTTTATACCAAGAAAACTTAATTACCTCGGTCGCAAAATACCTTTCTAAAGGTTGATCGATCTCTAAGGCGCTGCCACGACGAACGCCCTCTACCAGCAGTCCACACACGAACGGTGGCCGAGATTCGAAGTGCTAGCTTGAAAAGAATACCAAACCTTTTTGTTTCTCTCCAAAACGATCCATAGCGTACCAGAAAACCCTAATTCGTTTCTAAACGAAAATAGAGTTTCGGCCCTAAAACTTCATCCGTGTGTTCCAACTTAAAGTGTTTATTTATACAACCCTTGTATATAGACGGTCAAGTAAATTGCACATATACCCCTACTTAAAGAAGTATAATTGTAATACATGACAAGGATGTTTCTGTCATGAATTTTATCATATAAAATTCATTTTTCTGAACCATCTTAAAATTTCGCAAAACCATTCTTAGTGTGCGACCCAATAGGCTCATACAACGTTGGCAGTGTACCAAAACACATTTTGGTATATAAGTCATAAGCGGCCTTTAGAAAAACATTATGACTACCCAAGTTGTACGAATATCAAATCGATACAATCTAATCAATAGTGTATACAACATCCTTTTGTCACACAATATCCTTTTGATCAAACATAAGGCATGGAATTGTCATCCAACATGTTCAATCGTACTAGTCTCGATCTCTAGGTAGACTGAAAACATCCAAGTGACATTGATCAATATCAATTCACTTAGACTAGGCCTTTTAACAATCTAACACATCGAGGGATCCACTGGATATCTCTCTTTATATGAGAGGGACAAATTATATCTTGATTACACAACTTCATCACATTGCTCACATAGTAACCAATCACAACCTTTATAATCGTTCGGTTAAAGACAACGTTTGATAGTGTCAAATCACTATGTTATTAATGTTGAAGTCTCTGATAATCTCAAGTCAGAGGACTGAAAAATATACTTATCATGAGAAACAACTATGACTTAATCTATGTGATGTTCTCATAGCAGGTCGGTCCAGTACTTTGTTCCCTAACAAGTACTCGTGATCTTGATTCGTATCCCTATACGTATAATCATCATACGATCATCAATCAAGACTCACACTAGTCTTAATTCATTATAGTTCCCAGTATAATGATCGACTAGGGATATTTAAGATATTTCTGCAAATACCCATGGATCTTATTATAATGTAAACATGTAAATTAATTATAATAAACAGCAAATGAAATTCTCTATTTTATTAACTAAAATTATTCATAAAGACAGTTAATGGATTGACCTAGGGCGCATGCCCCAACATCTCCCACTTGCACTAGGGCCAATCATACATGCATCTAATGCCTAATGATCTAGCACGACCATCATGTTTTGCTTGTGGAAGAGCTTTTGTCAATGGTTCCGCAACGTTGTCTTCAATAGGTAATCTGCAAATCTTTACGTCTCTCCTCTCAATAATTTCTCTGATGAGATGAAAACGCCTGAGTATATGTTTGGATATGTGGTGTGATCTAGGTTCCTTGGCCTGTGCTATTGCCCCGTTATTGTCACAATACAAACAAACAGGGTTAGCAATACTTGGAACCACACCTAGTTCAGAAATGAACTTTTTGATCCAAACTGCCTCCTTTGCTACATCGGACGCTACAATATACTCAGCTTCTGTTGTAGAATCTGCCACGGTCTCCCGCTTCAAACTTTTCCAACTTACTGCACCCCCATTCAAAGTAAACACATATCCAGACTACGATCTAAAATCATCTATATCAGTTTGAAAACTTGCATCTGTTTAACCATTTACAACTAGATCATTTTCAAAACCTCCATAGACCAAGAACACTTCCTTAGTCCTTCTTAAGTATTTAAGAATGTTCTTTACTGCTATCCAGTGACTCTCACCAGGATCCGACTGATATCTGCTTGTAGTGCTCAAAGCATATGACATCAGGTCGAGTGCGTAGCATGGCATGATAGATCCAATAACTGATGCATATGGAATCTTATTCATACGGTCTCGTTCATCATTTGTCTTAGGGCATTGAATCTTGTTGAGACTTATGCCATGAGATATTGGCAACAATCCTCTTTTAGAGTTTTGCAAACTGAACCTATTCAGCACCTCGTCTATGTAAGCACTCTGACTTAGACCGATTAGCCTCTTAGATCTATCCCTATAGATCCTTATCCCTAGGATATATGCTGCATCTCCTAAGTCTTTCATTGAGAAACACTTCCCTAACCAAGACTTGACATTCTACAATGTTGGGATGTCATTTCCAATGAGTAATATATCATCAACATACAGTACCAGAAAAACAACTACACTCCCACTGACCTTCTTGTATACACAAGGCTCATCTTCGTTCTTAATAAAATCGAAATCCTTGATTGCTTCATCAAAACGAAGATTCCAACTCCGAGAAGCTTGCTTTAATCCATAAATGGATCTTTGAAGCTTGCATACCTTCCTAGAATTCTCAGGATGTACGAAACCTTCGGGTTGTATCATATACACGTTCTCATTTCCGTTAAGGAATGGTTTTTACATCCATTTGCCATATCTCATAGTCATAATATGCAGCAATGACAATTAAAATTCTTATGGATTTAAGCATGGCTACTGGCGAAAAAGTTTCATCAAAACGAAGATTCCAACTCCGAGAAGCTTGCTTTAATCCATAAATGGATCTTTGAAGCTTGCATACCTTCCTAGAATTCTCAGGATGTACGAAACCTTCAGGTTGTATCATATACACGTTCTCAAGCAGATTTCCGTTAAGGAATGCTGTTTTTACATCCATTTGCCATATCTCATAGTCATAATATGCAGCAATGACAATTAAAATTCTTATGGATTTAAGCATGGCTACTGGCGAAAAAGTTTCATCATAATCAACACCTTGAGTCTGCCTGAAACCTTTTGCTATAAGTCTTGCTTTTAAAGTATGCACTTTGCCATCCGTGTCAGTTTTCTTCTTGAAAACCCATTTACATCCAATGGTCTTACCACCTTCAGGTAAATCAACCGAGTTCCAAACTTGGTTACATGGATTGCATCTCAGAGTTCATGGCACTTAGCCATTTATCTGAGTCTGGTCCAGACATAGCCTCCTGATAAGTGGTGGGCTCATTTTGATCCATAAGCAACACATCACACTATCAGCAATGAGAAATCCAAATCTCTCTGGCTCATGTCTTACCTTACTAGATTTACGTGGGCCTTATGTCACTTGTGGAGGTTCAACTGGTTCAGAACGTTGTTGAACTTCCAATAGCAGTTCAGGGTTTATCTATGATTCTTGAACTTCTTCAAGATTTACTTCTCTCCCACTAGTGTCTTTTGAGATAAACTGTTTTTCCATAAAGGCACCATACCGAGCAATAAACACTTTGTTCTTAGCGGGATTGTAAAAGTAATATATCCTTTTGTTTCCTTAGGATACCTCATAAGTAAAAACTTGTCAGATTTAGGTACTAGTTTTTCTGAGACTTGTCGTTTTACGTAAGCCTCACAACCCCAAATCTTAAGGAAAGACAAACTAGGTCTCTTCCCGTACCATATCTCATATGGTGTTTTATCAACTACTTTAGAAGGAACTCGATTTAGAGTGAAAGCTGCAGTTTGTAATGCATAACCCCAAATGGATAATGGAAGATCTGCATGACTCATCATAGATCGAACCATATCTAATAAGGTTCGATTTCTCCTTTCAAAAACTCCATTCCACTGTGGAGTTGCCGGTGGAGTCAATTGGGAGACAATCCCACAATTTCTAAGACGATCATCAAATTCTTGGCTTAAATATTCACCACCTCGATCTGACCGAAGTGTTTTGATAGTTTTACCAAGTTGATTCTGAACTTCATTTTGAAACGTTCGAAACATCTCAAATGATTCAGCTTTATGTTTCATTAGGTATACATAACCATATCAGAAGAAAACCCGCAATGTTTTTAATGGAATCGAACTCGAAGGCTCTGATACCACTGTTGGGTTTTTGGGTTCATACGCAGCGGATATTACAAAACAATTTTGACAAAAACCCCAACAAGATCTGAATCTACTTCCATTAAAACGTTTAAACCAAGAAAACTTAATCATACCTCGGTCGCAAAATACCTTTCTGAAGGTTGATCGATCTCTAAAGCGCTGCCAACGACGTACGCCCTCTACCATCAGTCCACACACGAACGGCGGCCGAGATTTGAAGTGCTAGCTTCAAGAGAATACCAAACCTTTTTGTTTCTCTCCAAAACGATCCATAGCATATCAGAAAACCCTAATTCATTTCTAAACGAAAATAGAGTTTCGGCCCTAAAACTTCATCCGTGTGTTCTAACTTAAAACGTTTATTTATACAACCCTTGTATATAGACGGTCAAGTAAATTGCACATATACCCCTACTTAAAGAAGTATAAGTGTAATACACGACAAGGATGTTTCTGTAATAAATTTTATCATATAAAATTCGCTTTTCTGAACCATCTTAAAATTTCGCAAAACCGTTCTTAGTGTGCGACCTAATAGGCTCATACAACATTGGCAGTGTACCAAAACACATTTTGGTATACAAGTAATAAGCGGCCTCTAGCAAGACATTATGACTACCCAAGTTGTACGAATATCAAATCGATACAACCTAATCAATAGTGTATACAACATCCTTTTGTCACACGATGTCCTTTTGATCAAACATAAAACATGAAATTGTCATCCGATATGTTCAATCGTACTAGTCTCGATCTCTAAGTAGACTGAAAACATCCAAGTGACATTGATCAATATCAATTCACTTAGACTAGGCCTTTTAACAGTCTAACACATCGAGGGATCCACTGGATATCTCTCTTGAGAGGGACAAATTCTATCTCGATTACACAACTTCATCACATTGCTCACACAATAACCAATCACAACCTTTATAATCGTCCGGTTAAAGACAACGTTTGATTGTGTCAAATCACTGTGTTCCTAATGTTGAAGTCTCTGGTTATCTCAAGTCAGAGGACTGAAAAATATGCCTATCATGAGAAACAACAATGACTTAATCCATGTGATGTTCTCATAGCGGGTCGGTCCAGTACTTTGTTCCCTAACAAGTACTCGTGATCTTGATTCGTATCCTTATACGTATAATCATCATATGATAATCAATCAAGACTCACACTATTCTTAATTCATTATAGTTCCCAGTATAATGATCGACTAGGGACATTTATGATATTTCTACAAATACCCATGGATCTTATTATAATGTAAACATGTAAATTAATTATAATAAACAACAAATGAAATCCTCAATTTTATTAACTAAAAATATTCATAAAGACAGTCAATGGATTGACCTAGGGCACATGCCCCAACAATTTGAGACAACAATTCAGCTATTTGCGGGTACTCCCCGAACACTCATTACGGTCTCAGACTCTGTTTTAGTCGTACACGGCTCAGAGCATCTACCACCGCGTTAGATTTCCTCGAGTGGTACTCAAGCGTGAAGTCGTAGTCCTTTAAGAGTTTTAATCATCTCCTCTGGCGCATGTTCAACTCGCTCTGGGTGTATATATGCTTCAAACACTTGTGATCTGACCAGACAATGAATTTCCCTCTATAAATAGTGCCTCCACAACTTTAAAGCAAACACAACTACCGCCAGCTCTAAGTCGCGCACTGGATAGTTCTTCTCATGTACTTTCAACTGCCTGGACGCGTAAGCAATTACTTTCTTGTCCTGCATTAACACAGCTCCCAGACCAATCCTTGAAGCGTCGGTGTACATTGCCGACTCCTTGCCGGCCTCTGGTAGAAGTAAAATCGATGTGGTAGTCAGACGATTTTTCAACAACTGAAAGGCCTTCTCACATGAATCATCCCATACATTGGCAACGCCTTTCATGTTCATGTTGGTGAGTGGTGAGGCGATCGACGAGAAACCTTGCGCGAATTGTCGATAATATCCTACCAAGCTTAGAAAACTTCGTATCTCGGAAGCATTAGTGGGTTGTGGCCACTTAAGGATCGCCTCGATTTTCGCAGGATCAACTAATATCCCTTCTATATTCACCACGTGTCCCAAAAACTTCACTCCTAAATTCCAAAACTCACATTTGCTCTACTTAGCATAAAGTTTGTGCTCCTTCAAAGTCTGCAACACTTTCTTAAAGCGCTTCCTGTGATCCGACTCAGTCTTGGAGTATATATCATGATGTCGTCAATGAACACAATCACAAACTGGTCAAGGAATGGCTTGAAAACACGGTGCATCAAGTCCACGAACGTCGTCGGTGCTTTGATGAGCCCAAACGACATCATAGTGAACCGAAAGTGTCCGTGACGGGTGCTCAAAGTTGTCTTCGATATGTCCTCCTCTCGTGTACGCAACTAATGATAACAGATCTCAGATCTATCTTAGAGAAGAACGTTGATCCCGTCAGCTGGTCAAACAAGTCTTCGATCATGGGAAGTGGATACTTGTTTCAAATAGTCACTCTATTCAATTTATTCAATTGTCGGTAATCAATACACATCCTCAAACTGCCATCCTTATTCACAAATAGCACAGGCGCTCCCCACAGCGATACACTCGGTGTAATGAAGCCTGAGTCAAGTCCTCTAACTGCGTTTTCAACTCCTTCAACTTCGCCACACGGTAAGGTGTCTTGGAAACTGGTCTCGTACCGAGTATAAGGTCAATCATAAAGCTAATCTCCCGATGAGGAGAGATTCCCGAAAGGTGTGAAGGGAAAACATCCAGAAAGTCTCTACCCATTGGAATCTTCTCAATTAGAACTTCATGTCATTCCTTTTCCATAGAATTCAATCTCGCAATGGTCTCTATCTCAGCCAAGCTCGCAATGGTCTCTATCTTAGCCAAACTCGCAATCCTACCACAGGTGGTGACGGTGGTCGGTGTACAACCTTTGAACTCAAATGGTGGAATGCCTGGGATTTGGAAAGCTACAGTTTTATGAAAATAATCTATTTTGGCGTGATATGCCGCTAAATATTCCATGGCCAATTATGCATCCAACTCAACGCATTCTAAGACTCGTAAATCAAATATCATCGTGTGATTCCCAATTTTAATTTTGCACCCATCACATATCATATTAGGCCTCCCTATCCTGCCCAACAATTGCATGAACTCCTCCACGAGTAGTTGGGGCTGTGCTCCCTTTAGATATTGGTGGGTTAGGGCATTTGTTCTGGTAATACCCTGGAGTCCCACACCGGTAATAGATCACATGTGGCTTCTTATAAGTCGGAGGCGCCTGCGCGTCACTGGCTGATGCACTAGGTCTGAGCCCTGCTGACGCTTTGCCCCTGCTCTGTTACGGTTGCTGTGGTGGGCACAGTGGTCTAAATGTCACACTCGAAGAAGCCGAGGGTGTGCGGGGGCATGTAAATGTGTGGTGGTCCCCGTCGGAGCGTGTGGTACCCTCAAAACTTGACCAGATGATGCATGGTTACTCGCTGATTCCCCAAATCTATGCTTCTTAAAATTTCCTCCCTGACCTCTTTGATAACTGCCGAAACTGTGCTTGCTCAGACTATACCGATCGGATCCTGCCTGAAACTGCATATCATGCTCGTCAAGAAGTGCCGACTCACATTCAAGTGCTCGATGGTAGGCCTACTGGTAACTCTCTGATCTCGATGTTGCCACCACGTATATCTCTCCTCAACCCTTGAATAAATCGTATCCTACGAGTCGCCTTGGATGGAACATACTCGTACGCGAACTAGGCCAACTCATTAAACTTTGATGCGTATTTGGCCACGATCATGTTGTCTTGTACCAAGCCAAGAAACTCTATGATCTTGTCTGCCTTGATGGTCTCTAGGAACCACTCATCATAGAACAAATGCTTGAATTGCGGCCAACTCATATTTGGTCCCCGAGTTCTTGAAATAGACAACCACCACTTATGTGCCTTATGTTTCAGTAAGAAGGTCACCAATGGTACCATAGTCTTCACGTCAATGCCCATAATATATTTTCTCTTTTCCATATTCAATATTCAAGCTTCTGCCTCAATAGGATCAGGGTCCCTGTAGAAGTGTGACACATCGTATTTCATGAACTCCTTCTGGATCCTGCCCTTTCAGCATGCCTCATTCTCTCCACCGACTATGGGTACGACCACTGCAGCTGCAGCCGTGACATAATCAACACCTTCCTCTCGGGATGTTCGGCTACTCCATCATTCCTCTGATTGTGCAGTAGTTCCAGAATACGTGCCATGTTCCTTCCTTGAGACTGGGCTAAATCAGCCAACCTCTGATCCTAGGCGGTGGTCAAGTCTTGAATGGCCTTGTGATGTGTCTCAGTCATAGAAGACATGCCCTCCATCATTCCTATGATTGTGCAGTAGTTCCATAATACGTGCCATGTTCCTTTCCTGAGACTGGGCTAAATCAGCCAACCTTTGATCCTGGGCGGTGGTCAAGTCCTGAATGACCTTCCGATGTGTCTCAGTCATAGCAGACATGCGCTGTTCTATCTTACCGCGCCATCGCCTTTCTTCTTTTTCTTGAGTTCCCCTCAGGTTGTCGGAGGTTGCTCGTGGTGTGCTGTGGAGCAACGAAAAAGAATTAGCCCCATAAGGTAAGAAAGTAGGCAAAAATATCTAAACGCTATAGATATTACATTACAAAGCAAATAACATTATATCAATGTTTTGTTCCATGTTTTAAATCCCTTCCCATCCTAGGTTTGGTCATTTGTGCACTTTTAAGTCGACTTAAATCAATGTCCCATACCATTGATTTGCCTAACTAAAACTTGACCTTTAACTTAAAAGGCTCGACAACTTAGGTTTCATTAACTTAATCGTTTTCCCTAGGTTCTAATACCTATTCTCTGATACTAATTGAAACTACCTTCACCTGAACTAGGGTCGGGTCGCCCGAACCAAACCCTTACTCAAGCCCAATACTTGAACCATACTCAAATAATAGTCTGACACACCTATTTTAACCTGCGGAATAAAATACTAACCATATGGAATAATAAATACGGAAGTGAAATCAAAACTAGAATTTCATAAACAATAAAATCAAAGTGATAAGTGTTCAAAAGTCTAAGTAGGTTCAATCATTCAAAAAACAAGTTCCAACACTACTATAAAGCTTCCAAATAGTCTCAAAATAAATAAAAAGGGTTTCAAACTACCCAAATAACCTACTTTAAGTTACACCCAAATTTATTGTTCTCAAGAATCAAATAACTAAATAATAAGAGCACACAATGCTCACAATGCAAGGAAAGACTTCAAGCGGTGCCTTTCCCTTGTCACGAACTAATGCGGATGTGGATGTACCTGGAGAGTAAGTGGGGTGAGCTAAAGAACCAACGGAGCTTAATAAGAGAGAAGACAGACTCGCTCAAACACTGAATTGCAAGTATTACCTATAAAGCAAAATAATTCTACACATGAAGTAGTAAACCGAATCGTAAAGCATTTAATGAAAAGCAATGGAGACATGATTCTTGTTCCTAAAAGGGGAGTGTAAACAAGTTCCAAGTCCAGTATAAATTAAAGGTAGATTCATAATTCAATAAGCAGGAAAAATGAGCATCTCTTTTAAAACCACATCACGAAAGAGAATTCGCAAACTTATAAATAAATTCCATTTATTCATGCGATGGGTCCAACGATTTACCATAAGAAACACTCACCCTCTAGGTTATTACCTATAAAGCAAAACAATTCTACATATGAAGTAGTAAGCATAATTGTAAAGCATTTAATGAAAAGCAATGGAGACATAACTCTTGTTCCTAAAAGGGGGATGTACACAAGTTCCAACTCCAGTATAAATTAAAGGTAGATTCATAATTCTATAAGTAGGAAAAATGAGCATCTTTTTAAAACCACGTCAGTAAAGAGAATTCGCAAATTCATAAATAATATTGATTTATTCATGCAACGAGGTCCAATAAGAGATTTACTATAAGAAATAAATAATACATATAAATCGTTGTTCCATTCAATGCATTCTAGCTAATGGTATGGATCCGGTGACTGAAACACTCACCATCGAGGTGATGTGAACCATTGGTGGTCACAATGGCCGTTGTGACCTCTATCTAGTTCCATCAAACCAACAGTAAGTGTTTACAAGCCATCATCGAATGTGACCACTCGTGAACTTGATATTTCGTGGTGCATACCATTCTCTTTTTGGTGGGATCATAGTCACGCCACTGGAATTCGTAGCACAGACCACTCTCTATTGGTGGGCACACTACCTCACCACCACTACAAGTGGCGAAGACCAGTTTCTTTTGATGAGCATATTGCCACATCATCGCTTTTGATCGAATAACCAAATTATTCACATCACATGCATTCCATAGATAAACTTATTCAAACCATTTACTAAATTGCAACCCATCCCAAGTTTTCGATATGAATGTGAAATTTCTATTTATCTAATATTCAAGCCATATTTAATGCAAAAGCGAAGCTTTCTACTTACCTCGACTAGTCGCGAACGCCTATAACAACTCCTGGTACGCTCGGGGCTCGATGTGAACCTTCGCGCGACATTATACAATCCACAACACATCTCATAAATAAATGCTTTGATTTAAAGTTAAGTAAATCTTACATTTATTGGTCTTTGGGGTCCACTCGTGTGGGTCCTACATGTTAGGTGACGTCCGGCGCCCTCGTCGGGGTGCCGGTGTGCGTCACGGATAGGGTCAAGGTCCCATTTGACCTTTAATTTTATTGCGGAGATCAATTTGGTCCCTATTTAGTTGACTAGGGACCCATTTGGTCCTTTTTTGTTGATAAGGGCCCAAGAAGGCCCCTAGTCAATGTGGTTAATGAGGTCAACGAGCCAGGAGCTCGGCTCTTGGTTCGTCAACTCCCCCAACCGCTGGCTGGGGACGTCCCAGCGCCGTCGTGGGAGGGGTGGCACTGCCTTCTTTGCGATGGTGGGATTCACCTATCATCGCAGGAGGAGGAGGTTATGACGCTGTTGCCACCCCCATCGGCGGTGCCACCGCGGCACGACGACCCTCTTAGTCTTTTTCCCCATTCAACTCACTTTTATTTTCCAAAAATAACCCAAACAAGACTTAGAGAAAGAGATGGGAGATGTGGATTACCTTCTTTGCGGATTCTTTTGCCTTGAACTTTACTAACCCTCCTAGATCTCCCTCTTCTTGCTCTTTCTCCCTTTTTTATCTTGGGTTTTGCAAATCAATTGTGGTGGCTAGGGTTTTTGTTTTAATCTAGTTTATATTAGAGTTCACAAAATTACTAATTTGCCCTTGGGCGGGTTCTCAGGTTTTGGGTCGTCACAAAGGTGATAAAGGCTGTGTAAGTAGTGAAAATCAAGAAACTTCTTTGATTGGGTTGTATGTGTTGTTGCCTATTTAAGGACCGTCATGGATTCGAATGTGGATTTTCCTTCAATAACTATCACACACTTTTAGATGTGTTTAGCGGAAGATGAGCCAAAAATGCTAGGATATATATATATATATATATATATCTATATATAATTGCTAATCCACTTCTTTATTGCAATTTTTAGTAATATCTTGTTGTTTCTTCATTTAGGTGCATTGAGCATCTTTAATTCCACGACTAAGTAACAGTTTAGAAACCGCCCTTTTGAATATTAATGTCTTTCTATGTTGAAATCCTAATATTTTTTGGACTTCGTTCTATTTTCAGTATCAAGATTGGGATTTAGGGAGAACGTACATATACTGTTGTCTTGTGGCTTTAGATGGAACTTGCATCTTCAAGGTAATAATTACTTGTGGAAATTGTTTTGCGCTTCTTTTCTTTGTATCTCACCAAGTTAATATTTTCAATTTTTCACCAAGGGCGCGCGCACACATGTTTATGAATTTGCTTTTGGAAAATTGGAATTGAGGCTATGTTGTTGTTGTTGCTTTGGAAAATTGGAAGTTCACTTGTCCAATGCTTTGACTTTTATGGATGATAATAATCATGTATATGGGATGTTCTATGTCCAATATATGTCCCCTAAGCCACTAACATGGGTAACAAGGCATCTCTTGTAAAATTAAGCAATTAGGTGTTGTTATGACTTGCATTCTGTCACATTGGCATTATGGATATGTCCTATTTGAGTAAGCTTAAACTAATAAAATTGGTCGGTCATGATAATCTGGTTAGTGGTTATGGTAAGCATACTTTTAAGTTTTAACCGCTAGTAGGGGTGTGCATGGCTGGGTTTGAAATATATATACGCACCTCCAAATCAAAATCCCACTCTTTGGCCATTTTCGAAACCACCCCCAAATTGCATGTTGATCCAAGCCTCCACGAAAAAATTGGTTTGGGCTGTCTGCTTTCATGGTTGTGGGAATACCTTCCTAATTAATTAGTTTTCTTTTGTTTTGGATCAATCTGCTTGATGTTTGGAGTAATTCAATCTATGCATGAAGAAACATCGAATTCAAACAATTTTGGAGAATGTTTAAAGAGCAAAACATTGATTGATTATCAAATGTAACATTGCGAAGAAAAATTAGAGATAGAATTGTATCATAAATATTGGGATTTGAAGATCATAAAAGCAACAAAATTTAAAGTTTTGTTTCAAAATCCCCAACAAGATCTTTGTGGATTCTATTAAACTCTACAAAAAATGGATTCAGAAATTGACCTCGGTTAAGAATATCCCACATCGGATATCCAAGTTAATCACAAATGCGTTATGAGTTTGGATCACCATTTTGCCTTGTCATTTTGGTGAAGCCTCCTTTCCACACCTTAAGCCCTCACTCATACACTATCTCTCTCCTATATGAACCTGGACTTGACATTCCATCATATACAAAATCTAATATGGTATCAGAGAAATATATAAATTGATTCTCAAAACTTCAATCTATGTTAATCTACCAAGTAGGTTTTGATCTTTATGATCCATTGTTGCCAAATCTCAAGTTGGTCAATGCATCGTTGGATTTAAGTTGGCTAATATGCCAGTCCCAATTGGCTTGTTGCTTGTTCGACTTGAGGATCCAATTAATATAATTCTCAACTTGGCTTTCTCGTTGGACTTGAGGGGGGAGTGTTAAGAATGTCCCATACAGGATATTCAAGTTGATAAAGAATGAGTTATAAGTTTGGATTGGAGACATCATCTTGCCTTGGCATTTTGGTGAAACCTCCACTCCAACCTTGGCCTTCACTCATACACGCTCTATCCTCATATAAACATGGACTTGACCTTCCATCTATCACTATTTTGGTTAATAAAATAGAGGATTTCAACTGCTGTTCATTATTATAATTGTTTTGCATGTTTACATTATAATAGGTTCCATGGATGTTTATTGAAACATCCTAAATGTCCATATTCGATTATTACACTGGGAACTATAATGAATTAAGACTAGTGCGAGTCTTGATTGATGGTCATGCGATGATCATGAGTATAAGGATATGAATCAAAATCATGAGTATCTGTTAGGGAACAAGGTACTAGACCGACTCGCTTTGAGAACACCAAATGAATTAAGTCACAGGTGTTACTCATGATAGATAAATTATTTAGTCCTCTAACTTGAGATTACTAGAGACTTCAACATTATAATCACAATGATTGACACAATCAAACGTTGTCTTTAACTGGACGATTATAAAAGTCGTGATTGGTTATTATGTGAATAATGCGTGGAGGTGTGTATTCGACATAGAATTTGTTCCTCTCGATCAGAGAGTGATATCAGTGGATCCCTCGATATGTTAGACTAAAAATGGCCAAGTCCTAGTGGATTGATATGCTCAATGTCACTTGGATGTTTTCAGTCAACCAAGAGATCGAAACTAGTGCGATTGAACATTAAGGGCGACTTTTCCTTGCCTTATGTTTAATCAAATGATATCGTACGATAAAAGGATATGGTATACACTTTTGATTAGGTCGTATCGATTTTGATCTTCGTGCAACTTGGTAGTCATAATGCCTTGCTAGAGACCACTTATGACTCGTGTACCAAAAAAATGTTTTGGTTCACTGCCGACGTTGCATGAACCTATTGGGTCGCACGTAAAGAATGATTTTGTGGGGATTTTAAATGACTCGGAACAATGAATTTTATATAATAAAATTCATTCGTAACATAAAAGTCCATATGATGTGTAATATTAATACCACCTGGCTTTATGCCGGGGTTGTATAAATAAGCGTGTTAAATGAATTTACATTATGGGAGAAATTAGGGTTGAAGTCTTATTTTCGTTTTTAGAAAAAGAGTTAGGTTTCTCAATCGCTCTGAGGTTTTTAGGGAGAACAAAAAATTGTTTTCGTGTTCTCTCTCGGGCTAGCACTTGGAATCTTGGTTGCCTTCATGTGTGGAATTCTGATAGAGGACGTTCATATCTAGCAACGTCTTAAACATCGTTCAACACAAAGAAGTAAACTAGCGATTGAGGTATGGTTTGATTTTCTTAATAAGTTCAATGGAATTTGGATTAGATCCTGTTGGGATTTTTAAAATAAAAATTTTAAATTTCTGCTGCGTTTTGAACCCAAAAAACCAATAATACAAAATCTAATAGCCTCATTATAGGATTTCTTCTTTTGTTGCTCAATTTGATGTCAAGATGTTGATAGTTGAATAAATGTCCTCTATGAGATCCACACATGAGTATGATCACAAACAATAGTGCAATTGTTGAAGGAGAATCAAGAAAACCATGTTCCTCTTCTCCCTAAAAGGTCTAGGCCACTATTTCTCTCTAGAACCGAAAATTGGTCCTCCCATTTTTTCTATCTCTATTAACTACAACTGACACTAAATTGAGTAAAATGGAAGAGTTTGATCTATGTAGCATAACCCAATTAATTTGGAATTGAGGCTATGTTGTTTTATTAACGACAACTGCGTTATGCCATGATTCTTCATTTTCGATTTTTAAAATTTCATGAATTGAAGTCTTTGGTTTCTTATTTTGGTTGTTCTTGGTGATAAGCTCTGTTCATCGATTTGCGAAAATGTTGCATGGGAAAAATTATGATTTGGATAAAAGGAACCCACAAGTTCTCTAACCGACGATAATCGCTAGTCCGGAGCTTTGATGGGCTTTCATTCAAGAAACCTTCAGGATTTTGTTGATCTAGATGCTTCTCTCAGTTCTCACTATCCCTGTGGCTGAGATTGTTGTGTTCATTCATTCGATTGTGCACCCTATTTATACAACGTTTGTATTAATAAGATTAATACGTTCAAGTTGTAAAACAACCACACCTCATGAAAGATTGATTTACAACTAATAAGTCTCTCTAAATTTTTTTTTTTTTGGATAAATAGCAACTCCTAAACATATAGAGTCAGAGACCATCAAAAACTTCATAATCCAATTAGAGTTTTAGTTAATCTCAAACTCTAAATTATAATTTCAGTCAAACTGTAACTCTTGCAAAAATTAGAATTCTTTTCTTTTTTTTTTTGGATGAAAAAGGGGAAAATGTCCCATGAGTGCAAGGTTCCAATATATCTGTCTTTACAAAAGTCCCATTCTTAGGAAAGCAACTCCTCTACTATCTTTGATCAACACACTCTAATTACTATAGGTGGGCTATCAAACAGAGTAATACCTTGTTGAAGGTTATGACCATAGTTTGCTAAGGCATCTGCGCTTCTATTACCCTCGCGGTATGTGTGAGAAAAGAAAGTGTCCAATCCATGGTAAAGAACTTTCGGATTGTCTTCATTGATCTATAGTAAGTATTAAGAGATGTGTTCTTACCTTCCACCATGTCTAGCACATACTTATTGTCAAATTCCACCTGTACTCTTCTGAAGCCTTTTTGCCAACGCATATTAAGCCTTTGGATAATGCCCCATATTTCAGTCAGAACCGTGGAGCCCGAGCCAATATTGTGGGAGATGCCCGCAATCTAGAAGCCTTAATCATCTCGGATTAGACCGCCTGCATCTGACCATCCAGTAGAGTTGAAGTAGGAGGTGTCAGTATTCAGCTTGACAAAATCTTTTTGTGGGGGAGTCCATGCAATAATGATTTCTTGTCGCGGTGGTTGACATCCCATGATCATATCGAGGGCTTTGTGGAAGCTCATAGCCATGCCTTCAATCAAAGCGGAATGGTTTGGGCTTTCCACAAAGTCCTCATCCAGAATGTATTTATTTCTCCTATTCCATATGTACCAACATTCTATCCCAAAGATGAGGTTTCAATCCATTGTTCCCTCATGGATTAGCGAGCTCTTCAAGTTCAACTCAATCCACTCATCAATGTCTTGGGCAAAAAACGAATTGCGCAAAACTTCTGGTATCAAAATGTCCCATATATGCGTAGCTGTTTCGCAATCCTTGAGCACATGGATGATTTTTTCCATTGGAGCCTCACATAGCTCACATGTAGGGTGGTCAGTGAGGCCTCTTCAAAGCCTTTCTACATTGTGAGGTATGTCAAGTAGCCAGTAGGCTGAGGTCATTTTATACTTTACAATTTTGGAGGCATTCCAAACCATAGAGTCTGCACCATCGTCCACATTTGGAGGTTTCATGGCATCAATACAAGTTAGGATGTTTGGTGGTAGTTACTGTTTCAATAAGTCCTAGTCGCATTCATCATTACTTCCCACTAGTTGGTAACAATGTGTGAAACTTCACTTCGCCTATGACTTCACTTACTTAAAATTCGGAATTAATTCGAGGAAGTTAACTTCGACAATGAAAGTTTGACAAAAATTCGCTGGTGTACGAAAGTTTACGGAATTTTATTTTAAATACTAGAAAACTCAAGTTTCTTTTTAGAGATGCTATAAATATTCTTAATCATACAATAATGCATAAAACTCACGTCACCAGAGGATATTCTAAATTTTAAGTATATTTCTAGCATAGGCGAAGTTTTAGTCGAAGTTTGCTCAACTTCTACGAAACATAACAATTTTACTTCATGTTTTATTAACTTCAATCGATGTTTTCGAAGTTCGGTCGTAGTTAGCCAAAGTTGAGTCGAATTTTTGCAATTTTTCTATTGCCTCTGAACTTCGCTTCGCCCACCTCAAATGTCGATTTTTTAAACCTTGGCTGGTGTGTGGGGAAATTGTTTTATAGTAGTATCGATCAACCTCGGATGTCCAGGTAGGATCCACGATATTCTTTGAATCACTTCAATCCATATCGAACCAATTCCTCTTCTCACGTTAGATCTTGTTCTTGAATCCTTCAACTTCCTGCTGTGGTTACCAGTCTAGTATTTTCCCATTATAACACTGCCTTCTAAAGCTTGCTGATTGGTCAGAATCCCCCATCCAATTTCATCAAAAAAGCTTTGAGATGAATGGCTTAGGTTTGTAAACCTTGTCCCAACTTATTAAATGGGTCTTTTTACATTCTTTTAGGCTCCCCCTCCTCCATATGAGGTTTCAACATGTTTTTTCTTAATTGTTTTATGGTTGACGCAAGAATATAAACAAATTGCATGGTGTAGAGTGGTAGGGCTGAGAGGACATACTTGATTATAGTAGCTCTTCCTGCCGAGGAAAACTTAGATGTGTGATACAATGAGGTTCTCTCATTAGTCTTACTAGGTTTCCATAGGTAGTCTTCGAGATCCCTTTATTTATAATTGGAACCCCTAAATAAGCCCCTAGATCATTAGTTGCTGAGAATCCAAAGGAATTAACAATTTTATTTGCTAGGTAGGGAGGAGCATTACTTGAGAAAAAAGATTATAGTCTTCTCCTTATTGATTTTATGACCTGATGCCTCACAAAATTTGTTGAGGACTTGACTAATGCCTTCCACCTGATCCGTCGTTGCCCTTGCAAAGAGGATTAAGTCATCCATGAAAAAAAATGAGAGATTCGGGGAGGTCTCCTTGCTAGTAGAAGGGGTTTCCATCGGCCCTCCATCATTGATTGGATGCCGTAGTCGCTCCATTCATAGACTGTATATATATGGGGAGATTGGGCAGCGACTAGCGTTGCCTTAGCCCCCTTGTAGGGGGAAATCCTCTTTAGTGCTTCAATTCCAGATAATACACACAATTGGTGTGGTAATGCATTTCGTAATTAGGCCCTGTAGAAGCTCCGATATCCCCACTTTCTTGAGTGTTTCTTCTATGAAGGACCACCTGAGTCTATCGAAAGCTTTTTTTAGGTCTATTTTGATTGCCATCAGACCAGAGCATCCTTTTTTGTTTCTCATGTAGTGGATTACTTCTTGGCAACCACAATGTTGTCCACTATGTGTTGTCTCGGTATAGAGCTTGCTCGTGTCTGATTGATGATGAAGTCCATGATCCTCTTAATCCCGTTAGCCAACATCTTTGTAAGAATTTTATATTGAACATTGCAGAGGCTAATTGGTGTGAATTGATTGATCTTCTTAGGGACCTCTATCTTCGGGATGAGGACCAAGTTTGTTTCGTTAATTCTTGGACGTAGGCAAGCGTTATGCAAGAAATCCCTTGTCACCTGGCCCACTGACTTCCCTATGATGCCCCAATTGGATTGGTAGAAATGAGCATTGAAGCCATCCAGCCCCAAGGCTGTATAAAACCCATGTCGAAAAGGGCATGCCTCGTCTTATCCAAGGTTTAAAAACTCGACAAACTTCGCCGAACTTTAGGCAAAGTTTGTCGATTTTAAGGACGACGAAACGAAATATAGGGGGAGTAAAAGAATCGAAGAAATTCGATTAAAGCTTCGGTTAGCTTCGACGAAATTCAAAAACATCGGTCAAAGCTGACAAAACATTAATTAAAATTGTAAAGCCATTAACTCACTGTCTGAGGCTCTAAGTTGTGATGAAGTTGAGCTAACATCGACCACAATGTCGTGCCTCTACGGGAATAAAAAAAAGTTGAAAGCCTGAAACTTGTACCTGGTAAATAAAATTGTTCAAAGTTTAAATCTGGTTATTTCAAAGTTTCCTTCAAACTAGGGTCATTTGAAGGAAACTTGTACTCAAAAGAGGTTGAAGGAAACATGGTCAAGCGGGAGTATAAAGAAAAGTTTAAATTTGGTTATTTCAAAGTTTTTCTATTATGGCAACATCCCTGCAAATGTTGCTAGTGATAACCCATATTATCAATAAGCTATATATGAGATAGCAAAGTCCGGACCTGGATTCAAAGGACTTTCAAGATATGAGCTTATGCATGGTCTTCTTGACAATGAATATTATGAGCTGCAAAGTTATATTGTTTCATTGAAAAGAAATTGGTCTTATTATGTTGTGACTATCATGCGTGAGGGTTGGACAGGGTCAACACGGATGTCGAACATAAATTTTATTATATATTGCCATGGAAGGATGAATTTTCATAAGTTGATCGATGTCTTAGATAAAAGAAAAGACGCAAAATTTATATATGAGTTGCTGAAAAGCGTTGTGAAGGAAGTCGGGAAGGAGAATGTTGTCCAAATTGTTCCTGACAACGTATCTGCATTTAAGAAATCTGGAGAAAAAATGATGAAAAGATATAATTTGTTTTGGACAACATATGCCGCGCATTGTATAGATTTGATGTTGAAAGATATAGGGAAGCATAAAACTTTGCAAGTTGTTGAGGAACAAGCTCGTCAAGTCACAAACTATATCAGCAATAATCATTAGGTCTTGGCATTGATGAGAGAAAAATGTGGTGGTGATAGTATTCGGCCTGGATTGACAAGCTTAATGGAGAAAAAACAAGGCTTAAGAAAAATGTTTGCTTCATAAGAGTGGCGAATTATGAGCATAGTAGAACCGCCCAAGCAAGACAAATTGACGATTCGTGGCTAGTTCAAAGTTTTAGGATGATGCTAGGTGGTGTATTGCATAGTCGATCGAGCCCATAACTAAAGTGTTGAGACTGGTGGATAGAGATATGAAGCCTACAATTGGGTTTCTATACGAAGCTATCAAGTTGATGAGAGAAGCAATGAAAGTAGCTTCTCGATCGTATAAATGGATTTTGAAGATTGTTGATGAAAGATATACTAATCAACTTTGCCATCTGCTTCATGAAGCTGGTACTTTCTAATGATTAGTTCCTTATTATTAGAATTAAAATATGACAAATGCAATACACTTGAATGATATTCTTTTTTATGTGCATCATTCTTCTTGAACCCGATGTACCATTATAAGCACGAAATAGCTATGAATTCACAATTTTAAGAAATGTTGAGTAAAGTGATAATTACTTTAATACCTTGTGGACAACAAAAATCGGTTGCTTTAAATGAAGTGAGAGTTATATTTCAAATTGGATGTGTTAATTCTACTCGATACAACTAAATAACATTGAACTTTGGATAAATCTTAAGTTTTTTTCGTGGCACAATAGGATCATTTGAGTCACCAGCAATTCAAAATGGTCGAAAACTCACACGTCTAGGTAAATTAAGTATTATATTTGTTATGTCATTGAAGCACTTGGACAATGAGTATAAACTATCAAGTACACAAGAGACAAGAGTTACATCACTTTTCTACACAATATAGAGCAACGCCCTTCCTCATCGCCATCATTGCTTTAGTAACTGTTGAAGTATTGACTTTGAATGTAACTACAATATTGATTCCAAGTCATCATAGTGTAAAAGAAAGGCTTGTTATCAATGATGAATTCCTCGTATGCTTCATTTTCAATATTAATTAAAGGTGAGAGTCTTGGGTAGGTAGGCCGATCACTCTGTCTCTGAGGGTAACATGAAGATGAGTACCTCGAACGATTGCTTGAAATAAAATTCCTACCACACCTTTGTTCCATTGGCATTTCCTACCCAGTTGGTTGCACATCGTGATAAGGTGATGCGCTAATTGAATTTCTATGGGAGTCGCCGCTTCCAAAACTCATCTTTCCAACCACACCACTTCCTTATTCCATTGACATTTCCCATATAATAGGTTGCACATAATTATATGAATAATCCGGGGCGCTTTCACCATGATAAGTTGATGCAAGAAATGAATTCCTATAAGAGTTACTACTTCCAAAACTCATGTTACCAACCCTACTTGTCAAAGAATTAACATTAAGGCTTTCCGAGGTATACGTATATTCACGTTTCTTACGTGAATATTTTTCACCGTCCTTGGGTTCCAATCTTAAATTACATGAACAATGATTCGAATCTTGAGTAATATTAACTAATCGATTCTCCACAGAAAATGGACTCATTTGTCTTTGGCTTGGAGAGTAGTCTCGCCGTTGATGATAGGCTGCTCCACCTCCAGCATCACTATTGTCGTGATCATCGTTGCCACCATCACTTTTTTCTTTGCTACCACCCACATTATCATTGTCGTCGCCACCACTACCATCATTTCCAGGTTCTGTCTCGTCATTTGTATCATAACGAGCTAAGTTTGCTTGTATTGCAACATCATCATCACTCTCACTAATCGAAGTGAATGATAAACCTCTATTATTCGCTGCATCTTGATCTTCCATGAATGTATCAACATTAACACCCATTTTCGATGCTATGGATGTATTTGGTCTACTTTTGGCTCATCCATCAAAGGTCGACTTGTTTCCTTGACCCATTGATAACCTCCTTAACTTGTGTTGATCGAAAGAACAAACAACCCAACTTTATTGAAGAATCAACAAGAAATGGACCACAACACAGAGAGCGACTCTAGACCCCTGTACCACTGACTGGGTTGTTTGCAACCCTTATTCAAGGGTTGATTCAGTACTCCTTTTTTCCTACGCACATACACCTTAGCTGCTGGGCCACGGTTTCTATCAGTACTCCCCACCTTGGACAACCACCTTGTCCTTAAGGTGGCAGGAAGGAACAAACTTCCACACATGGCGAACGAGTTCCCACGAAGCATCTGTTGCAGGAAGGGAAAACCACTTGATGAGTACTTTGGGACCAGCCGAAAGAGAGCGATAAGCCAAAACTGCTCTGGCTGGACGAAGACCATTACAGAATGCGGCTGAAAAGGAGGTAGCTCCAATGACGCTTGGACAGCTGTACCTACCACCCTGCGTAATTGTGTACGTGGAAGACGATGTAGACTGAAGAATCACGTGCTTAACTTCATGTTGGAGCAGCGAGCCACAGTTTGTTGATGGTAGGGACGAAGCTTGAGGTAGGCAAGATCATCTACGACAAATGAGACTTCACGACAGTGCCAATCAGCCATTGTTTCATTCGATTCTGGGCAGCAATAACTAGTTGCGCAACTCGACAAGCACCAAATCATAGGAACGTAAAAAGAGATCCAAATCAGGCTGGCAGTGAGGGGGGAGGAGCCATACCGAACCAGCTATGGAGGATCATGACCATAAACAATTTTGAAAGGTGAACATTGAAGGGAGGAATGGAAAGAGGAGTTGTATCAATACTTAGCCCAGGGGAGCCAATCAGACCATTCTTTGGGTCGTTGAGAGATGAAACAACGAAGATAGGATTCGACGCATCGATTAACCACTTCGGTCTATCCGTCATTTTGAGGATGGTAGGTAGAACTTCTATTGAGGTTAGTGTGCTGCAAATGAAACAACTCGCACCAAAAGTGATTAAGAAACACCTTGTCTCGGTTCGACACGATGCTATTGGGAAACCTGTGAAGCCGGACCACCCCCTTGACAAAGACATCAATGACCACTTTAGCCGTGAATGGATGACGTAGTGGTAAGAAGTGACCATATTTGCTAAGTCTGTCAATCACCACCACAACCGCATTAAACTCCCGAGAAGTAGGCAAACCTTCAATGAAATCCCTCGAGATATCTTCCCATATTCGCATTGGATTTGGTAATGGTTGTAATAGGCCGCCAGGGGACAAGGTTTCATACTTATATCTCTGACAAATATCACAAGAAGTGATGAAGGCACAAATGTCAGACTTAACGCACACCCAAAAAATTTCAGCCAACAACCGCTTATATATCTTCAAAAAGTCGCCATGACCGCCAATAGGCGAAGAGCGGAATCTTGAGGGGATGCATGCCTTCTGACTGGAAGAGGCAGAAAGAGCAATGCGTTTCTTTAATCGCAGTTGACCTCGGACCAAAGCTCAACTCGGTTTGGCTGTGATCCCACGAGTTAATTTATCCACAATAGCAGCCATACAAGGTTCATTTTGTACCTCTTGATCAATTATGGTGGCATCAACAGAGAGGAAACATCACGAGTAAAAGGGAAACGAGACATGGCATCTGCGGCTAGGTTGGCAAACCTGGGCTTGTAGTGTATCTCGAAATCAAATCCGAGCAATTTGAGAACCTAACGCTGATATTCCGGTGCAATGATGCATTGTTCAAGTAGAAATTTCAAGCTTCGCTGGTCAGTCATAACTAGGAACTTTCGTCCCTAAAAGTAGTGACGCCTCTTCTATACGGTGAGGACAATGGCCACGAGCTTACGCTCATAAGCAGATTTCAGCCGAGCTTGCGGGGAAAGAGCTCGACTAAAGAAAGCAATAGGGCGTTCCTCTGCCGACAGTACTGCCCCCACGCCAACCCCGGACGGGTTGATTTCCACAATAATCAGGGCTTCATAATTAGGAAGAGCCAAAGTGGGAACCTCTTTAACAGCCTGCTTCAATTGTCGAACAACACAAGTGGCCTCGTTTGACCAAGTAAAAGCATCTTTTCGTAAGAGCTAAGTGAGAGGAGTCACAACCTGCAATCTTCCCATAGTCACCAACAAACCTTTGGTAATAACCTGTGAGTCCCAAAAATCCACGCAACTCTTTGGGTGTGGATGGCAGAGGCCACAAGTCCATGGCCTTAACTTTTTTTTGATCCGCTTGCATGCCTTCCCCAGAAATGATGTGGCCCAAATACTCCAAGTTGGTACAAGTAAAGCAACTTTTCTTCAAATTAACAAAAAGAGAATTAATTTGTAAGAGAGAAAAAACCTGTCGGAGATGGTCACAGTGGTCTTGGAAAGAGGAACTATAGACCAGGATGTCATTGAAGAAAACTAGACACAACGACAGATTTAGCCCTTGAATATCAAGTTCATTTAAGGCTTGAAAAGGTGGCTAGGGCGTTGGACAGGCCGAACGACATAGCCGAGAACTCGAAGTGTTCATCGTGGGTACGAAATGCAGTTTTCGAAACATCCTTTGGCCAGACTCGGATTTGGTGTTAACTTGAGCGGAGATTCAATTTGGAGAAGATAGAGGCCTCATGTAGACTTATTCAAGGCTCGATAATCTATACAGAAGCCGCCAACTCCCGCCCTTTTTCTTAATCAGTAGAACGGGGCTTGAACACGGGTTGTTGCTCGGCTGGATGATGCCTGCGGTAAGCATTTCATTCACAATCTTTTTGATCTCAGCCTTCTGAATGCGTGGATATCGGTAAGGGTTGAACCCTTAATGGCTCGGTGTCCTCCTTTAGGTTAATAGCATGGTTGCAAGCACGAGGGAGAGGTGAATCAAAGGGAACTTGGAACAACGCAGAGAACTCACTTAGTAGACTTTGGATGCAGGGGTCCAACACACTGGTAGTCTCAGGAAGGGCTGTGGAGCTAACGGTAAAGCATTCGATTAGGAACCCCACAACAACCGAATCCAAAGAATGCCAAATGGAATTGCAGGAAATGAGTGCTAGATGAAGCGTTGGGCCACCATGAACGGTCATTGGTTTGCCCTCAGAAACAAAAGACATCGTAAGATTATGCCAATCAAATGTTGTCACTCCAATGGAAGAAAGCCATTTGACCCCAAAAATTAAATCATGCCCCCTCATTCCGATAGGATAATAATCAGCCACAACACGGAGGTCCCAAAACGTAACCACCACACTCCGACAAATTCCCGAGCCAAGCAATCGAGCTCCGCAACCCACAGAGACTCCATAATCGACTGCAGGAGAAATTGGAATCTGTAATGCACTCACCGAAGCTGGTGAGATGAAGTTGTGGGAGACGCCCCCATCATTGAGAATCACCACCTCTTGTCCATGCAACAAGCACTAGACCTTGATAGTGAGTGGATCAAGGCCCCCATCAACAGCATGGGCAGAAAGATTTATTGTCGGCAATTCGGATTGGTCGTCTAGCACCTCTGACGGAGAATCACCCGAGTCCTGCCCCTGGTCATCATCCACCAACAGGACATTCAAGGTTTTGCGTCCACAACGATGCCCAACGAACCACTTTCTCGTCACACTAATAGCACCACCACCTTTGTTTTCGACGGGCTTGGGCTTCCAACTTGATAAGCCATTCGTGCTTGGGAGGGGACACGTTGGGGTAACTGAGCTCGAAATGCCTGGGCCGGATGACGAAGATGACCCAAGGTTGGGCTTTCCCAAAGGAGTAAGTGACTTAGATGGGCCTGGTGGGTTATCACGGCCTGTGCTCGTAATTGTGTGTCACTCATCCTGTGGGCTTGACTTCCCCTTTTGAACCGGGCCTCTTAGATGTGGATGTGCCTTGACTACCCCAAGCCCAATGAGCGCACTCTCACCAAGTTTGCGTTCTAGCCTCACCACCCGAGCGACCACTACTTTGAACGTCGTCGACTGCTCGACCAACATTTCTAGCCGGAGATCGTCCTTCAACTCATTGATGAAGACTGCCACCTTATGCATCTTCGTCAAACCTTCCAAATGTAGTGATAGGAGCTCGAAACGACTCCTGTACTTATCAACCCTCATCTCCTGTTTGATGGAGAAGAACTGGAGACACAAGTGTAGGGGATCAACCTCAGTGAATCGAAGCGAGAGCTGAAGCTTCAACTCATCTCAACTCTCGAACGGGTGAATCTTTTCCTTAGTCTGCAACTAGATCCGTGCAGCTCCAATTAAGCAGATCCGGGCGGCCCGCAGCTTTGAGACTTCATTCATTTCATGCAAGGCGAAATAGTGCTCCGACTTGTTTAACTAGATGATTAGGTTCTCGCCATCAAACTTGCTTCAGGGCCTGGTTTGTAAGGTACCAACCCTCTATTTGTTGCCTCTACCGATCTGGTCCCTTAGATCCACTGGTCGATCCTTTCAAGCCAGATCTCGCGAACTTAATTTGCAGCTGCAGGAAAAACTCTTCCATGCGTGTCGCCAATGACTGGATCTAGGTGTGGATATGAGCTTGAAACTCCGATCGAAACTCCTCAATAGATCCCCCAAGTTCCTGGACCTTTTGCAACCTTGCTTCGCCTGCATACATGTGAGCATCAATCTTCGGTCCCATCGTTGTTGGTTGCTCTATACCACTGATAAACTACCTAACCTGTATAGATCAAAACAACAAACAACCAAACTTTATTGAAGAATCAACAAGAAACGGACTACAACACTTCCTCTCACCTAGACAATTGTCTACCTGATACAATAAACTCGATGCCCTTTTAAGTGAGACAAAGATGCTCACTTATATACACACCCTAACGTCAGCCCTCTCGTGCAAGGACACCCTAATGATGATTGTAGATATAGTTTGTGATTTGATGAGCTTATTCCTCAACAACTTGCACAGTTTATGCGCAACACATGTTGTTCAAAACAAATTATATCTTTTTATCATTTTTTCTCCAGCTTTCTTAAATACAATTTGGACAACATTCTCCTTCTTGACTTCCTTTACAATGCTCTTCATCAGCTTATATATAAATTTTGTGTCTTTTCTTTTATCTGAGACATCGATCAACTTATGAAAAGTCATCCTTCCATCAACCAAATATGCGTACTTAGCATGATCTACTTTTTTTTGGAGGACATGCCATCTTAATCGAGATCATAGATAAATGTTAAACATTTTTAAGATTATCTTCAAGAAACTATATTTATACACGATCATGTTCATTCACTTTTTGTTTTACACAAGATGAGATAATAAAAATAAGTAATTTAACATAAAAAAACTCACAAGTCCATGAGCTTAAATACTTTGTGGATTTTCTAAGCAAATACTTCATGTGACTGTAACTCAAAAAAAAATATCATTGATTTTTTTTTAAGAAATGTCACAGGTCTATGGGCTTCCTATTAAAAAAAAAAATGAAACAAAAAATCTTAAGTTTGATCATGCATAGACAAAAATCACAAGATATAATTATAAATCAAAGTTCCTCAATAAAACTTATAAATCACAGACTAATTCTTTGACCAATTAATACAAAAAACACATAGTTTCAACTAAAACACTTTCACAATCTTCAACGTTGATCAACCATTAAGATTAATAAATATAAATCACAATGCACAATCCAAGGCACCTAAACCCTAGTGTACACATGTGCAGACAATGAAGTCACCAAGGGCAAGGAAAAATCCCAAATAAAAAGACCCCACGGTCCATAATCACACCAACCCGTTGTGTTCGAGCCCTCTCTCCCTTCTTCTTCGTCGCTCAAAGCCTCTAACACAGTCGACGCACTACCTTTGTCTTTGTTGCTCTCTCATGTCCGAGCCCTCTCTCTTGTCTCTCCTTATTCGTCGCTCTCTGTCAGCCTTCTCTCTCATATTCATCTTCTTCGTATGTCGTTTCTCTCTGCGAGCCCACTCTTAAAACCTAAAAAACCTTAGTTTCGTGCTCTTCAAATAGGGTTTTGAGGAGGAAGAGAGGCAGTTGTGTGATACCGTGAGTTAATGGCCGACAAAGTTTGATTTAAAGTTCTCTGACAAATATGCTGAAGAAGTGAGAAGACATCTTGGTCGAAGTTGGCTCAACTTTGTTGAAACTTTACAATTTTACTTAATGTTTTGTCAGCTTCGATCGATGTTTTCGAATTTCATCAAAGTTAACTAGAGTTTTAGTTGAATTTGTGCAATTTTTTTTACTCCCCCTTATATTTCGGTTCGCCGTCCTCAAAATCGACAAACTTCGCCCGAAGTCCGGCGTAGTTTGTCGATTTTTAAACCTTACACTTGACAGACGACAATTGGTTAATTAACATAAGAGCAAGGTTTAAAACTTTGACCTCACGTATGATTTCGCTCATTTAAAATTCAGAATTAGTTCGGGGAAGTGTAATTCGATGTGGGGAATTTTGGTAAAACTTCAACATTATAGAGAAGTTTAAACAATTTCATTGAAGTGCTAGAGAACATTCAAATATCATCAAAAGACGTTTAAAAGTCCATTTTCTACAATATTTAATATTTTTTGTCATTCTATACTTGGTCTTAAAATTTCAAAACTTCAATTTTGACGAGATTAATCAACTTCTTTATTTTTTTCTTCACTAGACAATATATTAGAATCCATTTCTAATAAGTGAAGTAAAATTGTTGTTTTGTTATCACATAACACGTTGTCATTCTTTAGATTATATTCTAACAAAAGCTGACCCTAACAACGTTTCACTTTTCTTACAAGTAAGCGTTAAAACTTGAAAAGTTATCATTTTTTCTAACTTCAATGGAAGTTTTGAATAACTTCGTTTACACCTAATTTTTAATTCGGTGCTTCAAAAAATCTAATTAATTTAGAGAAGTTTGGAGAACTTCAGAGAATTTTCAAACCATGGTCAAGCGCACACAAAAAAGAACGCCTTTATGTACTTGGACAATGGACGAGGCTAGGCAATAAAACAATTGTCTCTATCTCTTTTGGATTCATTATGCTAATTGCCCAATATCCCCTCTCTGCTCCCTTAGTCCTGAGGATTCCTTGTGATGACATTGTTCCATATGAAAGAAAGCCAAAGCCTATATTTGTTATTTGATTTTTTCACATAAGTTGATTTGACATCGATGATCGGAATTTCGATTTAGCTAAAGACTTAGACATCATTTAATTCAAAATTAATTTGGGAAAGTCTTATTCATTGTACGGAATTTTGACAAAGTGTTGAGACAATAGAAAGTCTACAACAACAACATAGCGTCAGTCCCAAATTAATTGGGGTTGACTACATGGATCAAACTCTTCCATTGTGCTCAATTAAGTGCAATTGATGGCGAGCTTTCCAAACCATTTAAATCCCTCCTAATTAATGCGTCCTAAGCCCAACATAGCCTCAGTCCAAAATTAAATGGGGTCGGCTACATGAATCAAACTCTACCATTGTGCTCGATTAAGTGCAATTGATGGTGAGCTTTCCAAACCATTCAAATCTCTCTTAATTAATGCATCCCAAGTTAACTTTGGTCTACCCTTACTTTGTCGAATTTCTTCCGTTTATATTGAGTCAAGGTTTATAGTGGGGGCATTTGTAGGCTGTCTTTGCAGGTGACCAATTTACCGCAACTGTCCTTCCCTAATATTGTCTCAATTTGTACTACTCCTACTTGTCTTTGAATATCTATGTTTCGTATTCCATCTTTACGAGTTTTACCACACATTCACCTAAGCATCCTCGTTTATGCTATGTTCATTTTATGTAGTCGTTGTTGCTTTACCGCCCAACATTCACTTCCGTAGTGCATAGCTGGCTTAATTACGGTCTTATAAAATTTTCCTTTTAACTTAATAAAGACATTTCGATTACAAATCACCCTTGTTGCACTTTGCCATTTCTTCCATCCATCTTGTATTCTATGTGTGACATCATTCTCAATATTACCATCATTTTGTATGGTTGATCTTAGGTATCTAAAGTGGTTCACCTTAGGAATTTTTACTTCCCCTAATTTTATTACTCCATTGTCTCGATGTCTAGTATTTATAAACTCATAGACCTTGTATTCGGTCTTCGTCCCACTCAACTTAAAGCCTTTAGACTCTATTGCATTCCTCCAAAGTTCTAATTTCCTATTCACTCCATCTTTTGTTTCGTTATATCCTCTTGAATATGCCTAGTTAGTTCATCAATAACTGAAGTAAAGAGATATGAGCTTAAAACCGATCATCGATGTAGTCGTATCACAATAGGAAATTCTTTTGTAGTTCCTCCAAATGTCTTTATACTTGTTACTACTCCCTCATACAAATCCATAATAGTGTATATTTATCTAGTATGCACTCATTTTCTTTCTAGAACCCACCAAAGATCATCTCTTGGAACCCTATCATATGTTTTTTCTAAGTCTACAAATACCATGTGAAGATCTTTTTTATTTTCTTTACATTTTTCCAACAATCTTCTTACAAGGAAAATTGCCTCCATAGTTGACCTCCCAGGCATAAAGTCAAATTAATTCTCTGATATTGTTGTTTCTGATCTTAGCCTATTGTTAATTATTCTCTGATTTGAAAGTTTCATTCATAGTAAGTTTCTCTTCTTAGCCTTTTGTCAATCATCCTTTCCTAAAATCTGAATGACTTGCTTTAATTACTGGAAGCATCCAAGTTTTGTCAAGGCATATTCATACTATTTCATCTCTCTTTTCATTTTTGATATCAAGTTTTCTATTTTTTTAAAGCTTAGTTGTAATTGTTTTAATCATATCAGATTTTCTTTTTACTTTCAATTTTAATTCTTAATATTGATTTCTAGTTTTGCATTGTCTAATATGTTTATATTCTTTAAGATTGTTCGCCAAAGAAAATTGACTCCATTTCTATTTCTTTCCTTTTGGTACAAGTCATTGTAGAAATTTTCAAATCATGCCGTTTCTTTTCCTTAACTTCAACTTCAACAATTTATTTATTTTTTTTTTTTTTAAAATGTCGTTAACAACTAATTCTTAATTATGTGTCTATAAAAGTTAATTAATTTGACGAGTTCTTGAATTTTTCACGCTATGTTTGACATAGGCTCATAGCATGCTATGAATCTTTTAGGGCCCAACGTTGCAGAAAAAGATAACACACCTTCAAAGGGTTTTAGGAGATGAGAACGTGCTGGAAGTTAGATTTGCAAAGGATCAAGATAGTGGAAAAGTGCTAGTTCGTAATGTTCAAAAGATTGCTAGAGAAGGCCTTTGTGTTGGTTTGCGAAGATATCGATTTTTCGGTGGGTGTTTTTCTTTCTTCTATTTATCATGGATTTTTTTTTTCTAATTCTTGGGTTGTTAGGCATTTGCGTTGCCTTCATTATTCAATCTTAGTGCTTATAATCGTGGATTAAGTTCGACTTAATGTCCTAATACATTGTGCTCTTTATTTCCGTTCTTGTGCATTTGTATTGTGTCCTTTTTTGAACTTTTTCATTGCTTGAAGGGGTTTATTTTCGTTCTTTATGCAAATGATTGTCGATCAATTGAATTATGTAGTAATGAGTGCCTTGTGCAATTTATTTCTATTGGATTTCTTTTCTAATTTACCTATGCATTTGAATAGTCCTTCCTGCGCTTTTTCTTTTTTCTGATTATATTTATTCTCTTTGTTTTTTCCAGTTTGGTACTTGAGTCAATTTGGAAACTTCGTCATCTTTTATCCATTTGTATGCTTTGACTTGTTTTATTTTTTGTTATATTTGATACTACGTTATACATAATGGTTGGGTTGTGTTCTTTATCCTTCAAATGTTCTTTCTGGGAGGCGTATCTTGTACTAGTTTTAGCTTCATATTTGTAGTTGGAATTTACTAGGCCAGTTCATTAATATTCAATTTAATATGTTAATGGTAACTATTGTTTGCAAAATGCACTTTTTTTTTCCTTCTTGTGGTATGTATTGTGTGAAATGAAGATGTGTGTATGTGTGGGAAATGGTAGTTTTTTCAAAAACTTTAAAGTGGTGTGTGTAATGGCATTTGTGTTTAGCAAGCCTCTTATTTTGTTATCTAACTCTTCTTCTTTATCTTGATGGAAATTCTAAAAAAACTGCATGAATTTTTTTAGGTTGATTGAAGATTGTTTTCTTCTACTTAATATCTATGATTTTGGGTTGAAAATGTGTTAGAATCGTAATCTATATCTTATGTTACTTTGCAGTTTACAAAGATGGTTTTCTTCTTCTTAATATCTATGATCTTGGGTTGTAAATATGTTAGAATCGTAATCTATATCTTATGTTACTTTGCAGTTTACAAAGATGGAGGCAAGGAGGAGAGGAAGAAAAACTCTACTTCATCATCTATAAAACTTTATTTTGTTCGTATGGAGTCCCAAGCCCTCATTGATAGGGGAATGGCTTACATTTTAACTAACAAATCTGTACATGAAGCTCGTTGCATATTCATGCATGTGCACACAGTTGATATCTTAACAAAATATATGGCTAGGTTGGTTGTCTTGGTTCATTCTTTATCAAAATTTGTGTTTAGTCATTGTTTTAGTTAAAATAGCACTATCTTTGCCATGCAGGTTTTCTCTCATACTGTCAAAAACCATCAAACTCGATGTGGATCTTGCATCTGTTCGCATTGAAAAGATACCGGACATATATTGCAAGGTTTACCTCTTTTTTTGTCTTTTTCTATTTGCGAAGCTTTTTCCTTTCTGACTTTTTCTCTACTTTGGAGACCAATAAATACGTTCTGTTTAACTTGTAGGATGAAAAAGGCGGTATCGTTTATAATAAAGATGGGAAAGCTTTGATCCATACTGATGGAACAGGGTTTATCTCTCAAGACTTAGCATTAAAGTGCCCTAGTAATATTGTTAAAGGGAGCTCTTCGCATCATGGTGTGCTTGAGGTGTGTTATCTTCTCCTGTTCTCCATAAGTTACTAGTTAAAATTTGTACCTGCACATTTGGGGCATACTCTTGTCAAAGAAAGACTTTTGTTTGCACGTTCGCTTACTTTCATGTGGAATTCTGATAGCTTTATTAACATCTTAAAAATAAGCATGTGAACGAAAAAACTAATAGCTTTCCTTGACATTAAAGTGCCCTAGTAATATTATTAAAGGGAGCTCTTCGCATCATGGTGTGTTATCTTCTCCATAAGTTACTAGTTAAAATTTGTACCTGCACATTTGGGGCATACTCTTGTCAAAGAAAGACTTTTGTTTGCATGTTCGCTTACTTTCATGTGGAATTCTGATAGCTTTATTAACATCTTAAAAATAAGCATGTGAACGGAAAAACTAATAGCTTCAAGTGAAGAACTATTTTATCATGGAATGCATTCATGTTTGGATTTGTATGTGAACAATTAAATTGGAGGACTAACATAAGGTGAGTGATTGTTTATGTTTCTTACATGATGCAATCCTCGAAAGACTCATATGTCCAATTTTTTATTGAGAAACCAAGGATTGTGAGGCACCTAGGTTATATGTAGGAGATTGATAGCATTCGTGGGCGTCCCCCAATTGTGAAGGTATATAATAGGAAGAAGCCCGAGAATAGGGAATCACCCACGGTCCATCCTGGCTTGACCTCTGACCATGGTGGGTCCCCTAATGTGGCGCAACACGTCTCTTCGCAGGCGTGATGTGCGTGTGGGATGAGTGGCAGGCAGGGTGTAAGGTGTGGTCTTAGGCGTGTGTGAGTACAAATGGCTTAGTGAGTAGGATTATGATGGGTAGGTAGTATAAATAGTATTGTATTTGTTATTGATGTAAGAACCGTTTTGTATTCTTGGTTTTGGGTGAGAGGAGAGGTGTGTCTCCATCTCTGGGTTTAGGGTTCCTACTCTTGAGCGTGTAGTTCCCTATTCTATCGGATTATCAATATAAAGACTCGAGACGACCCCCTCTTTTTGCCTACGGGCTTATCATTAGTATCAGAGCATGCCTTCGACAATGGAAGCTCGAATCGAGTCCATGGAGGAGCAGCTGTAGAAGATTCCAGTGTTAACGACCACTGTGGGAGGGCTGGAAACATCGGTAGGTGAACTTTGATCAGAGATCCAGAGCCTTGTACATCAGATCAAGGCCTCCCATCTGCATAGCAACACACCAGTTTCACGGATTAGCCAATTTGGGGAAAGGACCTCTCGATCGGGTCCAGATATGTTAGATCCGGGATATCTGGTGGGCGGTGGAGAACCGAGGGTTATCAATGTACAGAATGGGTCTAGATGTGATGAAGATTCAAATACCCACATGCAATAGCAACACACCAGTTTCACGGATTAGCCAATTTGGGGAAAGGACCTCTCGATCGGGTCCAGATATGTTAGATCCGGGATATCTGGTGGGCGGTGGAGAACCGAGGGTTATCAATGTACAGGATGGGTCTAGATGTGATGAAGATTCAAATACCCACATGCAACGGTGAGGAACTGTTGGTTTGGTTCAACCAAGCGGAGCAGTACTCCATTCTCCATGAGATGACTGAGGTGTCGAGGTTGAGAGCCGTGCGCATCTGTCTTATCAGACCGGCCCAGATTTGGCTACAGATGGAAGAAAGAACGAAACTGTTCTCATGCTGGCGGATCTGTTGAGTCTTTCCCAACAATTCTTTTTGATTCATCAAGAATCCTCAATGGCGAAGTACAGGGAGTGCTTTGAGCTCCTTTATGTGCAGTTGGAGGGCCTCTCAGAGAATTTTGCTATGTCAGTCTTCATCAACGGTTTGCTTGACCAGATCAGGTCGGAGGTGATGGCGGAGCCACCGCAGACGCTCCCCAGTGTGTTCGAGAGGGTGACTCAAGTAGAGAAGAAACAGCGCCAGGGAGACGCGATAGGGATGGGATCCTCAGTAAGCCCACGAGCTCAGCTGTCTCATGGCCCTTCATCCAAAAGTGAGTCACGGGCTTCGGGGTGGGTGACCCACATGATTCTAAGCCCAACAAGAGAGTTTGGGCCCACAAGTCACAAAGGGCCCACTTCAACTGGGGTTTCTCGTAAAACCAGTTCGTCTTCGTCCGGTGCCTCAAGCCCAACTGTTTCCAAGTCCACCACACCCCAAGCTTCTCCTCCCTAGTTCAAGCGTCTGACGGAGGCAAAGGTTGAGATAAGACGCAAATAGGGACTCTGTTACCGGTGTGACTCGAAATGGGTGCAGGCAATCGTTGCCAGAGGAAGGAGTTACGGGTGATGTTAGTAAACGATGAGGAGGAGAGCTCACCTTCTTCCCCAGCAAGTCCAGAGTAACTAACGGACTTAGTGACTATGGAACTCTCGGCTCACGCAATAGAGGGTCAACCGTCCCCACGCACCATAAAGATAAAAAGGATGCTAGGCACGGCGGAGGTGGTAGTACTAATTGACAACGGAGCGTCACACTTCATCTCTCCCGCTGTTGTCAAAGCTCTCCAACTACTTGTCGAAGCTATCGCGGAATATGGGATCTTAGTAGTGTGGGGGTGGAGCACAATTACAGGGGTTCGGGGTGTGCGGGGATGTGCGGGTCCAATTCCAGGGCCTATCTATGCTGGCTGATTTTTTCCCTATTCCTATGGGAGGCTTCGATATGATTTTTGGAATGCAGTGGCTCATGACGCTGGACGCTGGGGGTGACGGCTGATGATTGGTTGAACCTTACAATGCACATTCGACAGGGATTGGGTTTCAATAAAAGGGGATCCTTCACTGCATCGAGCCTTAGTCTCATGTAAGTCCCTTCAACGTTCCTTTGATTTCTTGGTGGGGTATTTTTTAATTGAATGTTGCGGAATGGATTCTGTTGATTCTGACCATCTTTCTCTTGTTCCTGATCCATGTGTTCGTGATATATTGGCTTCTTTTTCGTCACTCTTTGAGCTCCCCAATGCTCTGCCTCCTTCACACAGTCGCGATCATTCGATTATCCGTAAGGAGGGTTCGGGTCCAATTCGGGTGAGGCCATACTGGTATCCTCAAATATTGAAGTCGGAAATTGAGAGAATGATCTCCGAGATGCTAGCTACGGGTATCATACAGGCGAGTAACAACCCCTTCTCGAGTCTAGTTATATTGGTGAAGAAAAAAGATGGAAGTTGGCGTTTCTGCGTTGATTACCTTGCCTTGAATAAGGCGACCATCCCTGACCGATTTTCCATACCCAATATTGACGAACTACTTAATGAGCTTCATGGGGCTTTTTTTTCTCCAAGCTCGATCTTCGGTCAGGGTACCACCAAATACGGGTTAATCCAGCTTATGTGCCTAAGTCCGCCTTTAGGACGCATGAGGGTCATTACGAATTTCTTGTTATGCCGTTTGGTTTATCAAGTGCTCCAGCCGCATTCCAAGCTTTTATGAACTCAATCATTAAGAGGTTCATTCGTCGCTTCGTCTTAGTATTCTTCGACGACATCTTGGTCTACAGTCAGACTCTTTCGGAACATTGCTACCATTTGTCAGAGGTTTTGACGATTTTGAAGACTAACTACTTCTTTGTCCACCCGAAGAAATGTTGCTTTGCCCAATCTAGCTAGGATTATCTAGGCCACATTATATCCTGAGATGGTGTGTTAGCTGATCCCACCAAAGTGCAGGCGATGTACGACCGCCACGATTTCACGAATGACAATTCCATCACGCCATCTTTTAGCGCACTCCTCAACATATCGTTCCCTCGCGGGATATAAGGATGGCAGCGGTGCATTAACAATCAACTTCACCTGTCAAAGATAGATGTACAAAAAATCACTGACTGTCACATACATGCGGTGTTAAGGATGAGGAAAAACCAATTCACAAAAAATCTACACACTTACCCTAACCCAATGGATATTTCTTTCATTAACCATGACAATGATAAGTCTATTATGTATCGACACCGGTGGAGCATTACGTAGAGGAAGAAACGTCGAGGCACTGCCATGCGAGAGGTTGACTAGAATGACATTAAAGGCCGTTGATATTAGAAATCTCATGTCTGGAAATGTCAACCATTCTTCGAAGGAGGCACTAACATGATTATCTGGAGAATGCACGACAGTCTTGACATTTTCGTAACTTGTTCCAAGCAGTTCATGCCAAAGGCTTTCATACCCAATTAACTCATCAAACATTATTGTACGAACTTTCCTCCAACCGTCTACATCGGGAAGACCTAGCCCGGAGGCAACACACCGATATCCACAATTTCCATTGCCTATTACATCGATAGTGCTGTCAACAAATGGCAGCCAAGACGGTTCTACGCAATGAGAGTAAGGCACGTTAGATGCACTTTGGGTGCGTCGACTTGTACGACGCATTTTAGGACCAACTTTACTTTTTTTCTTCCTCGACCTAGAAGCCTCTTCCGTTGATAGAACGTACTCGAATCCGCTAGGCAATCTTGTCGTGGAAAATTCGGCTTCATCGTGTTTTCTCTTTGCAGACCTAGGTGTCCTTCCCTTTGTCTTTATCTTCGTAGGTGGCATCACTCCCGGTGTGGATGAAGGTCGACTAATCTCCCTGAGTTGCTGAATAATCTTGATGCGATCGTCCTCTTCAGTGCAAGCATGGAACTTTTGCATGACTCTTTCAATCTCATCGTGCACATTGTACCCAGATGGATCCACAAGATTCTCAGGTATCATACTCAACTTTCGCCAGTACGTATGAATGTCCTCGAGAGGGATGGGTGTCCCATCAAATTTATGGAAATTTAGCTCGTGGGCACAAGGAACCGTGTGTGGTACGTATCTCGCAACCACAACGAGTTGAGTCGTGTCCAACGTCCTCCCCACGTTCCAATTAATCTCGAATTAACTTAAGCCCCCGTTGAGAGACATAACCACGCAATTGACGATATAACTCATCAATACATTCGTGTTGGACCACATTCAAACTGAGCTCAAATGAAGCCTTGATGTTGTTGTGTTGAATCCTAAGGATGCCATCAACCACATTCCACAAAGTCTCAAAATTGGCCTGACTGTTGCCAAGATGTAGCTTCAGAGTGGAATGCGCAGACTCCACCCTCTGTGTTGTTGTTTCCCCAAAATGCATGATTCGATTTGTCCAAGCCGGTACGAATTTCTCCTTGTACGTCTTTACCCATGTGTTCTCCAAGTAATCAAGAAGACCCTTCACATTCCCGAACTCAGAACGCAAGTCATTCATCCTAACTTCAAATAAGGCCTCGGACTTAGCATACATGACACTCGTCCACCTATCCATGAAACAAGCGAAGCCTTCGTTATCTCCAAACATCTTCTTAGTCTTGACCAAGACTACTTTGTTGATGTGACAAGAGTAAAGAATGTGAGACGATGATGGGAATACTACATTGATGGCACTAATAAGGCCTAAGTCCCGATCCGTCACAAACACGTCAGGTTTAGGCCACCCATCCAGTATGGATCTCAAGTTCTCAAGTGCCCAAACAAAATTTGCATGACTCTCTGATGATATGAAAGCAAACCCAACGGAGAACGTCAAATGCGTAGAAGTGATGCCAACAATCTCCAATAACGGCTTTCGATACCTATTCGTTTTCTACGTGCAATCCATCAAAATTACCGAAGGAAAACACCTTAGCAACTTGATTGAATCAGGATGTGCCCAAAACAAATCAGTGACGACATTCGTATCAGGATGCTTCCTGTGACACGACATCCACTTATTTTTCTCCAATATGTGCAAAAGTTGTTGCATTTGAGTCCTCCCACCCGCATCCTCAATTCGGACTTTCTGTCTTGCATTATATATTGTCTGCATTGTCGATACGTTTGTAACATCTCTTTGCTTCAACGTATTGAGGATGTCTCTTGGCTTCACATTACCCTCTGTCATTTGCACCACAACCTCCTGCTCCCCCTTATCCAATCTTCCAGCGTATGAGTGGCCCTCCAAGTTTTTCGCGGGCTCGTGATTGTGCCTCCCACATATGACAGTGACGTACCACAAAGAGTCGACATTTTCCTTGATGTTAATAAGGAAAGGGCATCCACATTTCTTCGTACCAGTTTGAGACCTCCCCTTTTCCTCTTCTTCTTCATTTCTTGGTTTCGAAGAAATTGTTGCCGCTTTCCCTTTCCCAACTCTTTGAGACATTCCCCTATATGTTCCAGACCTCTCGCACGCGAGTTTCACCCTTCCTCTGCCCTTAATGCCCCCTGCATCAGAGTGCTTCGTTACTAAAACAAACATGTTCTCCCGGCCTATCATTTGAAGCCATGAAATTGCCGCTTCTCTAGAGGGGAATGACATACAAGGTGTAAACGTATCCTTGTATTCTTGAAATAAAGTAGAGACCGACATTACCTACAATACAAACATTGTAACATTACGATCAACCGAAATGCACAGTTAATTCACCAAAAAACCCCAAAAACCACGTTTTCGGTTGTACAGAACCGCGAATAAATGCATAGTGTCGGTTATGTCCAACCGAGACCTACAGCATTGTCTCGGTCAATCCATACCGAGATTATGCTTTTGTTAGGTTCATAGCATGACGTGAACTACGAAGAAGTCTCGGTTGATGTCGACTGAGACGTTTCTACAATTCTCGGTCCTGCGAGGCCGAGACATTCGCGCCCGTGCAAAAATCGACTGAAAATTTGAGAAACCGCATATATAACACATTAAATTTCAAAAATTACCTCTTGTTCTACCTCCTCTTGTACCAATGCAGTACAATCTTCCATTTTATAGTGCAAACAAACTCGGTTTGCTCGAATTTACCAAGCCCCGCGTTGACAAACCAAACAATCATTTTCTCAGTTTTTGACCGAAATTACAGTTCCTACAAAGCATCATTAGGTTGGCAAACATTATTACCTCGCTGTCGAATGATGTTAAGCCGCAACAATCGATACACGCTCGGCAAACACAATGTGGCTTTAGGTTTCACTTGTGAAGAAAATTGTGGTGGTGGGGTGCCCCAGTTTCAGTTTCAAAATGGTTTGTGGGGTTTGAGTCACTATATATTAAGTGGCAAAATGGTCATTTCCATTTTAGCTGGGAGAATTACAAAATACATTGGTGCCTTCATGAATTAGTGGGGTGCCCTTAGCGGCCCTCTTTTCTTTCTTCCATGCTTTTATTTTTATAAGAACTCCAGTCAAAGGAGTTGGATGAGAGTGAGATAGTGGGCAATTTCAACTGTTTGGTCTATTGAAATTGCCTTAATATCTCTTGTTGAATGAGTTCATTAACTGCTCATTTTCTTGTTTAGTGGGTCTACTAATCACCCACTTGCAGCATATATTCGAAATTGGCAAAAAAGTAATCATGGTTAACCGCCCACACACACTTGCACGTGTCACGTGCCAAGTGTTAACTACGCCTATAAAAGCGCATAAAATGCGCCATATGTGTTGTGCGCGTGGGACTTACTTGGCATAGCTTATATGGAGCTTCTTTTGACACTTAAAGAAGTGTAAAATGATTTATATTGTTTTTGTGGATCGTAACTTTCCATGTGGGACTAAACATTTTTCGTTTTGAAAATGTTTAACAATCCCTCGCCATTTTCAAAACAATTTAATGTACAGCTCATGGATCCAAGAAGGAATTTAAACATGATATGCATAAATAATGTTATCTTGAGATTTGAACCACTAAATTGTGACAAGTTCATTATATCATATCAAAATTACACGATAGATAAACTTTGAACCATTGATTCTAATCAATATGTAGCATGAACATATCACACATATAACTTACACGAGCAAATAGCCCTAAATTTTCATAAACATTCAACATTGGCCTTGTGTCCCGTATCTTCTCGTGAATGTTTTTAGAGATAAACCCTTTAACTCCTTGAAGCGGCTGCACTTCGCATTCTCATACGTAGTCTCCATTCTAGCATCCCCCGCAATTTAAGCATCTTTTGAAGACTATCAAAAGATTAACTCAACCTTCTCGAGGTACCAGACACTAACGACCTTGCGATGACAATAAAATTTAGTGCTCGCAGTCACTCTAATAATGTACCTTGACTACATTGAACTCAAGATTTGGTGAAATGTAAATTGTCGAGTCATGTTTTCATTATTGGTGACTATAATTCATGGGCTTGAAGCCCATCCCCTTGATGTTTTAGTCTCCAAGTCTTTGGATAATCCTTTAGTTAAAGGATCCAAATTTTGACTAGATCTCACATAGCTAATTGTGATGGTTCTGTTTGTTATCAATTCTCTGACACACCTGCGTCTCAATCCAATATGTGTTGACTTGTCATTGTTTACTTGGCTATAAGCTCTTGCTAATGTGGCCTCATTATCATAATGGATAGAAATAGGAGCTATCGACTTAGGCCACAATGGTATCTCGTGTAATAGTTCAAATAACCATTGAGCTTCTTTTGAAGCTGAGGCTAATGCTATAAACTCTGATTCCATGGTGGAACAAACTATTAATGTTTACTTGTTTGAAGCCTACGAGAGTGCACCTCCGTCAAGAGTGAAAATCGACCCACTTGTAGAAGCATGATTTTGATCTTTTATAATCCAACTTGCATATGAAAACCATTTTAGGATCGAAGGATATCCACTTTAGCATAAGCCATAGTTAATTGTTTTCTTTAGATATTTGAAAACTCTTCGAATTGCAAACAAGTGCAACTCACGTGGATTAATTATGAATCCGTTCAACTTGCCTACTGCGAAGGCAATATCCGGCTTGGTGCATGTCGTTCTATACAATAAATGTCCAATTAATTTGGAACACTCGAGTTGTGAAACTGGATTGTCGGTATTTTTCACTAGCTCAACTCTTGGGTCTAGAGGGGTAGATACTGGGGCACAATTAAAATGATTGAATCTAGTGAGAATTTTCTATATATAATGAGATTGAGTCAAAGTAATACTCCTCTCATCTCTTACAATTTGAATTCCGAGAATGACATCGGCCTGCCGCATATTTTTCATTTCAAATTTGCTTGAAAGAAAGCTTTTGGTCAACTGGACTTGTTCCAAGTCAGTTCCAAAAATTAACGTGTCATCTACGTAAAGACAAATAATGACACCATTTCCTTTCTCTTCAAACTTGCTGCATACACATTTATCAGATTCATTATTCCTCCTCTATCGGACCTTAAGCATTTTATAAAAGGTCTCACTTTGCAATTCAATTTCTGCCTTATAGGCCCGAAACTTTACAATTGCATTATCTTTGGAATGCAACAAATAGACATAACAAAACTTGATATAATCAAGCAATTTTGAATTTCTTTCAACCTTAGGAAAATGATTTCTTGTTATTTTTGTTTTCATGCATGTATTGCAATTTCCCTCACTTTTATCACAATAAGGCAAAAATTCCAAATTCAACATGTCATATAGTTTTCTAAAATTAACATGTCATAATCTTTGATGCCATAAAAATGAAGGAGACTCAACAAGATACACAGAAACAACATTTTTATTGGATAAAGCGATTAAATTAAGCTTAAACATACCCTCATAAGCATAACCCCTCCCCACATACGTACCACTCTTGGACATTACGAATTTGTCGGCCTCAAAATAAAAGCCTAAACCCAATCTTGTTCAACAGACTAGTCGACACTAGATTCTTCCTCACTTCTAGTACATAATAGACATTAGTAAGTGCTACAATTTTTCCACAAGTGAATTTCAGTACAAGACAATATTTTCATCTACTATCGCCATGGTATTGAAGAATCCCTGGTTCTTGCAATGTCGGGTAGCTCCAGAATCAATGCACTAAGCCATATCATTTTCAATCATGTTGATCTCAAAAATCATGGCAATGAGATTATCATTCCAATTTCCTGCATTACACCAGGAAGCATGATGTTTCCCTTTGTTCCTCTTCCTGAACAGACAAGCAGACTTGAATTGGCCATCTTTCCTGTAGAACCTGCAGGTGACTTTCTACTTCTTTTGATTCTGGTTTTGGTTATTTGATTTTCCCGAATCACTAGGCTTGTTGAAACCACCAGGCTTGTCAGGCTTTTTGAGCGAGGGCTTTTCGAACTTTGCATCTTCCACCACATGCACCTTTGAGATTTCCTGAGCATTCTGCTCTTTTTCATTTTCTTGCATGCGACATTCCTCTTCTATACAAAAATGGTTAACAAGTTCATTAAGAGTAATATCCTCTTTTTATGCTTTAGAGTTCTTTTAAACTCTCTACAAGATGGTGGCTGTTTGTCAATAATAGAAGACACATCAATAGTTTCATCCATAACGAGATTATTTTGAGAGAAATGATTACAAATTCTCTCAATTTCAAGAAATTGCTCCATGATTGATCTATTATCTATCATTTTAAAATTATTAAAATTGGAGATGAGAAATTTCTTACTTGTAGCGTCCTCTTTGTGGTACCTTACCTACAACTTCTCCCACAGTTCCTTGGCAGAGGGAATGTCGTGGTAGAGATCGAATATAGTCTTTCATAGCATTTAGGATAAGGCCCCTACAAGTGCAGTCATTTGTTTCCCACTTATGTCTCTTCCTTATCTACTTGACAGTCTCGTCTTCATATTCTTTAGGCTTTGGTTTATTCAGGACATACACTAAATAAAGTGCCATTAGCAAGAAGTGGACTTGTTTTTGCCACCTTAGATAGTCTCCTCCATCGAAGCGATCAAGCTTCATGATGTTTGCGGCCGAATCTTTAGTCGAAGCCATTGCAACAACGAAAAATTTCCTTTAGATTGTTAGACCAGAGGAATCAGCAATGATTTTAAAGCGTGCATCTTTGCCACTTTCCTAAAGGATATTTTCGCTCTCTGCTCTGCAAGAGTCAGCAAAATTCCTAAAAGATACGATGAAGACCTAGTTTGCACTTGCAGAAGTGAAAATTGGTCTAGAGCTTTTGCTATGATTCTTTTATGTGTCTTTCTTCCTTCCATGCCTCTCTTTTTATAAGAAGTCTAGTTAAAGGAGTTGAAGAAGAGAGTGGCTTAGTGGACAATTTCAACTATTTGGTCAATTGAAACTACCTCACTGTCTCGTTGAATGGGTTCAATAATTGCCCATTTTCTTTTACTAAACACCTTCTTTTAGCATACACTCGAAATTGGCAAAAATGTAACCATGGTTAACGTCCCACATACACGCACATGTGCCTCGTGCTAAGCGCTAAGTGCGCCTATAAAATCGCCTAACACGTGTTATACGAGCCGCGCTGTGCTCGCGTGGCTAATTTGGCATAGCCCTTGTAGAGCTTCTTTTGACACTTGAAGAAGCGTAAGACCTTTTATATTGTTTTTGAGGACCCAAACTTTCCATGTGGGGCTAAACATTTTGTTTTGAAAATGTTCAACATCTTCGGATAACGCCATTATCTTTTTGTTCACTTTCTTTACATCACCTCTTCATGAACTATCGTCGTAACAACTTCTTGAATTAAACGCACCTCAGGATTAAGCCATCGGCTATGACACCATGTTTAAAATCAATAGAGAAATCAGAAGTGAAAGCTATTATTGAACAATGAACATAGTGTGTACAAATTTTCGCTCTGCTACCATGTCGTAAAATCAATAGAGAAATCAGAAGTGAAACTAGTAATAAACATAGTGTGTAAATTTTCTAAACTCGAAGTGAACACACTAAGTTATTTCAGCAAAAACAAATACAACCTATAGGCTTCTCATCATGAGCAAGTCCCGTGCAACTAACAAATAACCGCACCCACTACCCACTACATGGCAGTTGCAACCTCACAATTCAACACGTCCCAAGATTCCCAACTTCATTCTCCACTAAATTGCTCACTACATTGACTTCACATACACACAAATTTTTTTTTGACTCGCACGTCACAACGAACACTTGCAACAATAATGAGTAGACTTAGAACTCAATTAAATAACTGACTCTAAACTTTTATTAAATTTGAATCATATATTCGGATAGTTAATTGGTTGCTTTATATTTCTTTGACAACTTTTTGCAAGTTAGCCCTTAGATATAGTAATTTTTTTTTCTTATCATGTATTGAAGTAGGTCATGAATAACTTACATACGTGTGCATTCAACATTCATGCACGAGCGTGTCTACATGGGCAAATGAGATGAACTTCCTTAATGGCTTCATGGTGAGTAATGACAGGGTGTAGGTCTCACATATAAAGTGTGTTGATGTCACTCTTTTATTGTTAGATGGAGATGTAGAGAATGCCAGAAATGCGTCGGACATTCTTAGATGATTTTGTTGGCCTCCACCCTTTAGATTAATGTCGCCAGAAGTCAATTATTTTCTATTACTTCAATAGAATGTAGCATTGTCGCATTTGTGGGACAACCAGGATGTGCACTGGAGAAATGAGCCTTGATTTTTGAGGGGCTCCCTCTTTTCGCCATTATTACTCTCCTTTCTCCGACGTCTATTTTTTCTTTATCCCTATTTCAACTATACTCCTATCTATATCCTTTATTTTTTCCATCAATCAAGATAGGCAATTACATGAATTCCACCACGCTAAACCCATGAGTAATCCCAATCCAAGGTTCATAACCACTTGGTATTAGAGACCAGTGTCATAGGCGACACGGATGCTTTGACCACAAAGTTGGAGACCTCTATGGAGCAGATGACTACAGGGCTCTCGAAGGGCGGATATATCGATGGCAATACGAGGAACACCTAAACATACCACAATCCAAGATATCAAAGGACAATCCAATGGCTCCGTTGAACACCACAACTGATCAAAAGGGAGAACCGACCTTCTACGAAAGGCAGATGATTCCCTTGTACGCTAAGATGGAGTTTCCTACGTACGACGACATCGAAGACCCCTTGGGATGGTTGAAGAGATGTGAGAAGTTCTTTCTCCATCAAAAGACCCAGGGAGGAGACGTGGTTGGACTAGGGGCATTCCACATTTTAGGTGAGGCACAACTTTGGTTCGATTAAGTGGAGCAGGAGGATGCGAACATCGACTGGCACCGTTTCAAGGACTTATGTCATGTTCAATTTGAACCGCCGATGAGCAACAACCCATTAGGAGACTTGGCCAATTTTAAGTAGACCAACACAGTAGAAGAGTATCAAAGCCAGTTCCAGTCTTTATCGGCCAGAAAAATTGCGACGACAGGTGGACTTGCTCATCGCTGGTTTGACCGAGGACTTGCGAATTGACCTTGAGTTGCAACAACTGAGCAATCGTGCCTTACAGCGCAAGCAAAAATTTTGTAAAGAGTCCTTCCTAACATGCGTTACGTACACTGTGAGCAATCCCAAAACTAGTGGAAGGTCCATTAACACAACTATCACCAAGGGCTCTGGAGCACACTTGAAGGGCCAAACACAAAAGGTAACCACCGTTACCACCAGTGTCAACACAATAATCGGCAACTTCTCACCTCAATTCATCAAGAAGTTATCAAAGCTGAGATGGTTGAAGGAAGGGCGAAGGTTTTGTGCCATAATTGCGATTAATCTTACAACCCTGGACACAAGCGCAAATGCCTATTTTGGATATAGGTTCCTGAAGTTGAAGATGGTGGAGCGAATAATGTGCTTGATGTCCATTGAACAAGTTCAGAAATCGAGCTGGAGGAGAAGCTCAAAGAATAGGAGGGGAGTAATGATTAGCTCTTAGATTTAGGGTTTAGTACTTAATAGTTTCGATTTTATCATTGTGAAAGTTTCTTTGTTTATTATTTAATAGGTTTCTTATTTTAAGTAGTGGTTATTTATTTATCAGTTTCTATTGTAATATGACTATAAATATATATGAGTACCATCTAAGGAATAAAATAAGCTATTTTTATGTGAAGATAAAGGAAAGAAATAGGAGTCAAGGTTCGAAACTTCAACTTCAGCTATGACTTCTCTTACTTACAATCCGAAATTAATTCGAGGAAGTTAACTTCGACGATGGAATGTACGAAAGTTTACAGAATTTAACTTTAAATGCTAGAAAACTCAAGTTTCTTCGTTGAGATGCTAGAACTATACTTAATCGTACAACAATAATGCATAAAACTCATGTCACCAGGCGAAGTTTCAGTTGAAGTTTGCTTAACTTCCACGAAACATAACAATTTTCCTAAGTGTTTTATTAATTTCCATTGTTGTTTTTGAAGTTCGGTCGAAGTTAGCCGAAGTCGAGTCGAATTTTTACATTTTTCTTCTGTCTCTGAACTTCGCTTTGCTCACCTCAAAATCGGCAAATTTTGTTTGAACTTCGGCAAAGTTTGTCGATTTTTTAAACCTTGATAGGAGTTGAAGAAGTCACAGACTTCCTCTCCAATCTCTCTCTCTCTCTCTCTCTCTCTCTCATTTCGTTATCTCTCCTCTCCCTCTTTTCGCCATTATTTCTCTCCTTGTCCCCCACTTCAACTATACTCCTATCTAAATTCTTTATTTTTTCCATCGCTTAAGATAGGCACGTACTTCCTCTCCAATCTCTCTCTCTCTCTCTCTCTCTCTCTCTCTCTCTCTCTCTCTTCGCCATTATTTCTCTCCTTATCCCTATTTCAACTATACTCCTATCTATATTCTTTATTTTTTCCATCAATTAAGATAGGCAAAAGCACGAATTCCACTGTGTCTAAGCCCGTGACTAAATTCTAAACCAAGGTTCATAACACAATGCTGACAGGGTGCATGTATGTGTATATATCGATAGTTGTTGTTTGTGATCATTTCTTTCAGTGTTCCTGCCTTATCACATCCAATTTAACTTGCTTTTTCTTTATTGTTGCTGTCCCAGCCTTTGCTAATCCAATGTCGTTTGTTCAATGAGGGTTGTGCTGTTAAGGGAACTCTTCTTGTTAACAAGAAGGTAAGACTTTTGGGGTTTATCATTATCGTTTTTGAAATGCATGTGATAATTGTTTTTGATGTATTATTGGTCAAATATTGTTTCTATATTTAGATTCTTGTTGCTATTGATTAGCTAAACCAACCTTGACACATATCATTAGCATAAAGGAACAATCTCTCTTATAGTTAGTTATTGAATTAGTGTTTTTTTATGATTATTAAGTTAGACTACTCAAAAGTCTTCATCGTTACCTATATTTCTAAATTTCATGGTTTTCAATTATCAAATCACACAACTGTTGCCTACTCATTTGGACAAGGTTTTCTATGGTGCTATATAAATCTTGGCAGAGTAAAGCTGAGTTCTATTTTTCATGTTGTGGTTTATCATTTCTATTTGACTGTGTGTTGGGGACATACTTATTTTCTTCTCTCACTATTGGTGCTAATTTTATTGTATTTATTCAAATCTTTTGTAGCTTCCTCCTTGTAGAATACAAGTACGACCTTCAATGATTAAAGTTGAGTCAGACCCAAAACTTAGTGGCACTCATACGGTCAATTCCCTTGAGATTGTTTCTACGAGGTACACAGATGATGGCGTACATAAATTTTTAAATGATTTCAAATTTTGGGCTTAATGCAAGTTTTCTAGTTTGAGTTTTTTTCATTGTTCTGGTTTATTATGAATCTATGATTAGTGATTTTGTAGGAAGGTCCCGATTAATTTTCTTGCAGATTGTCTAACATAGTTAATTCATTATGTAATTATTTTGTGTCTAATCGTATTGGATTGGATTGTCTTCAATGATGGTTTGTGTTGGTATTTACTGCTATTCTAGTGTTTAAGATTTTAAATAAGTAATTGCAAGATATGTAGTTGCTTGTCTCATTTATTTTTTGTCATTAAATCTAAAAAAAATGCAGTTGATGGAGATGGAATTTTGAGGATTGTCTCAAGGTTCTTAGGTGTGTACATGATTTAGTTCATCTAGGCTTGGAGGTGTTGAGGAAAGGGGTGAAAATTTAGTAGCAAGGAAGGTCCTATTTTTTGATATTGTCCAATGTTTAAAAAACCAAACTGAGTTGTATGCTTTGAGGGATGTGTTGGATTATATAATTCCATGTCAAAAATGTAATAAAAGTTGGTACGGTATATGAGTGTAGTAGATTAGATTCTAGCACAAGCCAATTGGTTTTGTGCGAGCTTGGGCTCCAACCACATTTATATACCCACATATGCGTGTGTGGCCCAACACTCTCCTGTCCCATGGATTTCTACCTGGTTAGGGCTAGCAGTGGAGTTAGACCCGTTGGGCTAGCCTCTAAGAGTAGGCCTAGATATGTTTGTACGAACCTCTAATAGTAGGTCTGTGTTTAGCAAGTGAAAACTAGTCAAGGCCTAAATGCACTTGAGGGGGATTGTTGGAGTATATAATCCCACATCGGAAATATAATAATAGTTGGAGTGGTTTATGCGTAGAGTAGATTGGATCATAGCACAAGCCAATTGGTTTTGTGCAAGATTGAGTTCTAGCCCCATTTATATATCCACATATGCGCGTGGCTCAACACTCTCTGGGCCGATGGATTTCTACAGGATGCCTTGGAGGTTTTGGAGAAAAACTGCACTTAAGTCTACGTCTTGCTATAGTTAAGTGAGGCATACGCCTTCGTGTGTGCTTTATGATGTGTATTTTAGTATTTATTGATATTGTTTTTGTAATTTTATGACCAAAAACTTGAATATAATTGCATAAGGTGCTATCTTATATATTCTACAACTTGAACTTGCATGACCCTTGGTTCTTTTTCTCTGTTTGTGATATGTTTCTTCTTCTTCTTCTTCTTCTTCTTCTTCTTCTTCTTCTTCTTCTTTAGTTTTTCTTTTTCCTTTTTAAGAAAAACAGCCGATGCTTGAGCAGCAGTAGAGATGTTTGAACAACAAAGAACAACAATTTCTTCTTCTTCTTCTTCTTCTTCTTCTTCTTCTTCTTCTTTTAACTGTCATTGGAGCCTAAATGTTTGAAATATGCTTTTGAGCTTTCAGAATGAAAAGTATGTATCGTATGATATGTAAGCCACTTGTCTACATGCAAAAAAGTAATTTTTTTTTTGTTTGACAGGTGTTCCTTGTCTAAATCTACAAAGGAAGGAAGTAATTCAATCAAACATCTTCTTCTTCTTCTTCTTCTTCTTTTTTATTTATTTTTCTTCAAAAACTGATAATTATGTTGAAAGGAATGAAAGAAGTGTTTTTTCATTACAAAAATGGCACTTGCAAACTCATGGTTATCGAAACAGACACCTTTCTCTTTTGAAACCTCTCTCTTCGTCGATATTTCCCTACTCCCATAATAACTATTTTGCCATTTGGTATTCAATAACCTTCTAATATATACTGACAACTAGAATCTACCACACGCCATATGAGTAATGGCCCTTGCCCTCCAACAATCTTTTGTTCCTTTCAAGCCACACTGACTTTTATGCAGAATTTTGAGAGTTTTTCGATGTTTCTCAGAAGTGAATGATGCAGATAATCTCAAATAACAGCTAACTTCAGCTAAAATATAATAGAGGTACTTTGTCGACCCTTTCTTGATGTTGGCAGTCCCTTTAATTGTTTATTTTCATTTTTTGTTTTGTTTTGTTTTTTGTTTTTTTTGACACGTGAATCTTTTGACTGAATAATCAGGTTCATACAAATTGTATGCTAATATTCTTTTTATGTTGTGTATTTTTCCTGAGACAATGCCTTTCCTCTCAATTATTATGCTAACCTTTCAGCTACCGGCCGAATAAATGTTGCTTTTCGAAGCAATTAATTGCTCTTTTAAACTATGGAGGGGTGCCAAATCAATATTTCATTGACATCCTAAACAATGCTTTGCAAGACGCTCAAAATGTTCGATATGATAAGCGAAATGCGTTAGCAGGTATTTTTAGTGCCTTGTTTTCTTTGTCGTGGAATATAAGAATATGATTTTGCTTGTGCTCTTGTATAGAATATCTTGGTTTTCATTTCCTTTGTTGTTCTCTTATCACATATATTTAGCTTACCTTGTTGGAGGTTAATTTTATCTCTACCTTTCATGCTAGATAAATGGTACCTAGTAACAAAACAAGAGTATTCTTGTATAAAATTGTCTTTCATTGAGTTATTCTTTCAATCATATAGCACTGGTACAACATACTATATTCCTTAATTACAACAAATCAACTTCCTAATCACATCCTAAAATACAACAAAGGGAAGTATCTAACCACATTCTAAAATACAACCACCTATTCTTAGGAAAGTATATACTTATTATATCTTTGACAATATCTTTGATAGCTATACTTGACATCCCCCCTCAAATTGATGCCAGTGAATCAAACAACATCAATTTGTGTAGGAAAAACTGATGCCGTGCAAGGGAGATGCTTGGTGAGGATATCAGCAATCTGTTGATCTGTAGAAATATGATGAAGTGTAATAAACCTATTATCTTATGATTCCTGAATGGAATGAAAATCGATTTAAATATGTTTGGTACGCTCATGAAAGACGAGATTTGATGCAATCTGAATTACACTAGTGTTGTCAGTATGTAGAGGAGTAGGATCAATTTGTTGGTAACCCATTTCAGAGAGTAGACCACATAACCAAGTAATTTTCGAGCATGTGGCAAACATGGCACGATACTCCGCTTCAGTTGAGGATTTGGAGACTATCTTGTTTCTTGCACTTCCAAGAAATTAAAGCATCACCCAAGTATACACACCATCCTATTGTAGGGCGAGCGTATCAGAACACCCTACCCAATCAACATCACTGTAAGCAACTAGATTAAGAGAAGAATGTGCTGGATAAAAAAGACCACGATGAAGGGTACCATACAAATAGCAAATAATTTGCTACACAACAGCCATATGTAAATGCCATGGGGAACCCATAAATTGACTCGTCAAGTTAACAACAAAGGATATATCTAGTCTAGTGATTGTCAAATAAACTAGACTTCCACCTAGACGCCTATACAATGTAGGATCCTGGATAAGAGAACCATCATTTTTACAATATTTGACATTTAATTCCGCGGGGGTATCTCCTGAAGTAGTATTTTCTAATCCGGCTAACGGAATTATATTCGTGAGATACTTATGTCGATTAACAAAAATACCTTTCTTGTTTTTATGAATTTCCAAACCTAAAAAATATGCAAGAGAACCCAGATGTTTCATGTGAAAAGAAGTATGTAGAGATAGTTTTAGTTCTTGAATTTTGTCAATGTCTGAAATTGTTATTAAAATATCGTCTATGTATACAAGCAATAGAACAACTCCATGAGGAGTCTCGTGTAAAAAAAGGCGAAGGATCATACTGGCTTTGTATGAAGGACAAATCAATTAGAGTCTTTCTGAATTTTGCAAACCAAGCACGAGGAGTTGTTTAAGCCCATATAAGTAACGTTTCAAGTGACAAACTTCATGTGCAACAATTGTTAAACCAAGTGGAGAACAAATATAAATATTCTCTGTTAAATCTCCATGGAGGAATGCATTTTTTACATCCATCTGATCAATAGATCAGTCTAGAGAAGCTGCTAAAGCCAAGATTGTACAAATGGTAGTCATTTTAGCAACTAGAGCAAATGTTCCTTCATAATCGATCCCATATTCTTGTCTATTTCCAAGAGCCACTAAGCAAGACTTGCACCGGTCAATTGATACATTAAATTTTAGTTTGACTGAGAAGACCCATTTCAAGTTTCGAAACTTCGACTTCGCCTATGACTTCGCTCACTTAAAATTCAGAATTAATTCGAAGAAGTTAACTTCGACGATGGAAGTTTGACAAAAATTCGCCGGTGACGGTAGTTTACAAAATTTCACTTAAATGGTAGAAAACTCAAGTTTCTTCATAGAGGTGCTAGAACTATATTTGATCATATAACAACAATGCATAAAATTCAAGTCACCGGAGGATATTCTGAATTTTAAGTATATTTCTAGCATAGGCGAAGTTTCAGTCGAAATTTCAGGTGAACTTTTAGGCGAAGTTTGCTCAACTTCCGCAAAACATAACAATTTTATTTCGTGTTTTATTAACTTCCATCGATGTTTTCAGAGTTCGATCGAAGTTAACCGAAGTTGAGTTGAATTTTTGTAATTTTTCTACTTCCTCCAAACTTCGCTTTCCTCACCTCAACATCGACAGACTTCGCTCAAACTTCAGCGAAGTTTTTCAATTTTTCAAACCTTGACCCATTTACAATCAATGGGAGTAACATTAAACGGACAAGTAACAACGTCCTAAGTCTGATTATGTTGCAAAGCATCAAGTTCCTCTTGAATAGCTTGTTGCCAGCATTCATGTCGCATTGCTTTTGAGTATGATCCTGATATTTTAATGGAGGAAAGTGTAGCAATCATAGATTTATGATGACCAAATCTTTCGGGAAAATAGCCATACCTGTCTGGTGGATGTTAGATACGAATGGATTTCTTAAGCGGAGGCGGGTTAGTAGGGGCTGGTGGTAGGGAAGACATAGGTGGTGACTGTGGCAAACTAGTTTTAGGAACTTGTTTAGTCATAGGTGGTGACTGTGATGCCCGTGATGGACATTATCCCTATTTCGACATGTGTAAACAAGATGAGGCTGAAATCGGCTGATAGGAGGAAGAGAATGGAAATGAGGTTCACAAGACATCCTAAAAAATAGGAAGAAGATAATGAGTGGAATCATTAGAATCGATAGCAAGTAAAGGATAAAGATACTCTTGGTCAAAGAAAACAACATTACGAGAAACATGAATCCGCTGAGCGATAGGATCAAAGCACATATAACCTTTTTGATGTGGGGCACAACCAAGGAAAAGCAGATTTGACAGATTGAGGAGAGAGTTTAGTACGTTCATGAGAGGGAAGAAGAACAAATCAAACACACTCAAATGGGTGAAGATGATGATATGTTGGCTGATCTTAATAAAGAAGGAAGTATGGTGTTTTGTTTTGAAGTGTAGCTATAGGAAGACGATTTATTAAATGGACAGTCGTGGGCAAGGCTTCAACCCATAATTTTGATAGAACACATGACTCAATGAGTGAGGAATGAACCACATCAAGAATATGTAGTTTTTTCCGTTCGACAATGCCGTTTTGTTGGGGTGTATAAGGACAACTTCTTTGAGTAATGATGCCATTTTGTTGAAGGAAATCTTGGAAATGTCGAGACATATACTCCCCACCCGAGTCGATATGTAAAATTTTAATATTTTTGGAAAATTTATTTTTAATCATGGTGAGGAATTTTTGAAAAGACTCAAAAACTTCAGATTTGCGTTGCAAAAAATAGACCCAAGTAAAACGGCTATAATCGTCAATAAATTTCACAAAATATTTAAACTTAACATGAGAAATGGCGGGTGAAATCTCCCAAACGTCACTATGGATTAAATCAAAACAATGAGAGAGGTGTGTCACGAGAGGGAAAAGGAAGAGTCTTACTTTTAGCTAATTTGCAGGTAGAACAATCAAAAGTAACATCTTTAGATGGCATTTTATTTCCTAATACACCAGATTTTAATATGAATGAAAAGAGTCTTATCATTTTGATGGCCTAACTTTAAATGCCAAAATTTGTGCTTAGATTGTACATAACAAGAAAGAAAGGAAAACACATTCAAAGGCTAGACTGATTCATAGAATTGGAGAGGAAAGAATCAGCCCCATTTAGGTCCCTCAGCTAATGTCTTCCCTGACGCCAGCTCTTGCACAACACAACCAAAAGAAGGAAAGATAACTTTGCAATTATTCTCTACGAGACTACCAGTTGTCCAATTGAAAGCAGATTAGCAGATAAATTAGGAGCAATGAAAACATTTTTCATAGACAGAGAGGAAGAAATATCACCAGTAGCAACAAAAGGAATATGATTCCCACTAACAGTCTCAATTTTTAAGTGGCCATCATATTGTGTAACATTGAGCGAATTATCAGATGATGAAGTCATATGGTTTGAAGGAACCGAGTCAAAAAACCAAGATTTTAAATAAGTTTTTTTTTTTTTTTTTTTTTTTTTTACCGTTGAGTCCAGGAGCAGAGAGCTGAAAAACCATCTGCTGAATATTCTCTTAGGTAAGAGATGATGATTGTTGAGGAGGAGCAAATTATGAAGTTGTTTCAGTCACCATGTTTTTAGTTGAAGCGTGGAAAGCACTCGGTTTACGATTTTGGGGACGTTTCCTACATTCCGAAATAATATGTCCATTCACTTTGCAAAAATTGCAAAACTTTTTGGAACACTAATTCGCAATGTGTCCAACTTCCTTACTGTTGGAACACTGGATGTTGTTTGTCTCGAGCTCACGGTTTACCTTGTGCATCATACGCAACATTGAGAACATTGCCAGAGTTCCCTTGTTGCTCTAAAGTAGTTTGCGTCATAAGACGTTCTTCTCGAAGTAGTTAATTCAAACAATCATCTACAAATGGAGAAGGTGTTTTGAGCAATAAATTTGATGTCACAACTTCAAACTCCAGTCGGAGTTTCATTAAAAATTGATCTCTTTGATTGGTCTGATGAAGAGTGATAACAACTTCTAATGATGTCTCCTCCACTGAAGCATAAACAATGTTTGTATATTTAGTCCACAATGCCACAAAATCAGAATAGTAGTGCTTAATAGGCATGTTCCCTTGGGCATAATTGGACATTTCATATTCCAATTGAAATCGCCGAGCGAGCCGTTTTGGGCATAAACTTTCTTGAGCAATAAATTTGATGTCACAACTTCAAACTCCAGTCGGAGTTTCATTAAAAATTGATCTATTTGATTGGTCTGATGAAGAGTGATAACAACTTCTAACGATGTCTCCTGCACTGAAGCATAAACAATGTTTGTATATTCAGTCCACAATGTCACAAAATCAGAATAGTAGTCCTTAATAGGCATGTTTCCTTGGGCATAATTGGACATTTCATATTCCAATTGAAATCGCCGAGCTGAGCTGTTTTGGGCATAAACTTTCTTGAGATAATCCCACATAGGTTTCGCCGTCTTGTAAGGTCTTAGATTGAAGATCAGAGAAGAATCCATAGTCTGTAACAACTAGCTCTTAACACGAGCATCTTTTGTTGTCCACTCAGCGGCTTTGATCGGATTAGCAGGATTGTTGTTCGTCCCATCAATGATCCCCCATAATTATTTTCCCTAAACCTAAATTTGGAATTGAAATTCCCAAGCAAAATAATTCTTTCCTGAAAACTTGACACAAAATATCTCAGATTTCTCCATAAATACAATGTCAAGTGAACTAAAAAAAATGCTTAACAGATAATGAACCAAGAAGGGAATGCACAAAAGAAGAGGAAAAACTAGAAGTCTCAAGGGCTCTAATACCATAACAAAATTAGGGTATTCTTGTATAAAATTGTGTCTTTCATTGAGTTATTCTTTCAATTATATAGCACTCGTACAACGTATTATATTCCTTAATTACAACAAATCAACTCCCTAATCACATTCTAAAATACAGCAAAGGTAAGTATCTAATCACATTCTAAAATACAACAACCTATTCTTAGAAAAGTATATATGTACAATATCTTTGACTGCTATATTTGACACGTAGGAGGGTTGTGGACACATCATTATTTGCTTCTATGGAAGTTCAAAACACACTAGAATTTTCTTCAATTTATATGGTTAAAGCAACATTTTGTCTGAAATATGAATGTTGTTTGATCTATGTAGTCTACCCCCAGCTAATTTTGCATTGAAGCTTTGTTATTGTTATTGTTGTATCTTACACTTGTTTTACTGTAGCTGAAAACATGACCTAATAGCTAAATCTTTTCAGTTTGCTTGAAATATGGAGCAATGGATGATTTTGTCTGCTCACGAATGGTTTTATGTGGAATTCCTCTGGACGAATCATATCTACTCTACCATTTATCATTGCTGATGAGGGAGGAGAGGAAGTCACTCAAGGGTGCTAAACTTCCTATTAGTGACAGTTATTATTTGATGGGAACGGCTGATCCAACTGGACTTTTGAAGGCTAATGAAGTTTGCATTATTCTGTATGTATTTCTGGTGCTTGCATAGCTTCACATTTATTGACAAATATTGTTGTTGAATTAACTCAATCTGCTGGCCTATAAAAAAGAACTTAGTCTGTTAGTTGGACTTGGTAATAGCACTTTTGTGGTTTTTTTTTTTTTTCATTTTGAACAGTTTGTTGCTTTTTGGATTTTGGCTGAAAAATATGTGATTAAGTTTCTTTTGATGGCAGCGTTAATTTTGAGATAACTATGAACATTAACTTGTGATCAAAAGCTATTGCATTTGAGAATGAATGTTCCCTAATCTATTGTAAAATGTGTTCTCTAATTCTCATTAATATTCAATATAGATGTACAAAAAAAAAAGTTTGCACATGAGACCCACATCTCTCTCACATTCTCTCCATTTCCACATGCCACTTATGGAAATTGATATTTAATTTAGAGAAGGAACCACTAACTTCTTGGGATGAAATTTGAGTTTTCTAAACTACATATCTTTTGTTTGAACCAATTAACAAATAATTTGTGGGAACTCTTGGAAAGGTGCGGTGCCAAAATAACTTCACTTTGGAAAATTGCCCAAAACTTTCATTATATTAGTATAGGTATGTAGTTATTAAAAATTAAAAATAAAATAAAATAAATGCAAATTTATGAGTTAACATATGAATCATGATTACTCAAGCTACATAGCCAGCTCAAGTCCAGATAAAGGAGGAGCCTGAAGCCCATTTTCTATACCGAAAAATAGGGGAGGCAAGTCGCAACCCTTTTCCGAATATGGAAAACGAGGAAGGCAGGTCGCAAGCATTTTCCATTTTCCCGAATATGGGTTGCGATATGTTGACAGCTAGCTTAAAACTTGTCACTCTTATAAGCAGATGAAACAAATGGGATAAATGTTGGAGCTTTTCCGCCTAGCTAAATCAAAGGCAATGGAAAAATATGATCCATGTTGCCGACCCCAACTAATTTGCGATTGGGGCTTTGCTATTGTTGTTGTAATTCAGTTGACCTACCTCTGAAATGATATTTTCAAATATCTTCACTCCCTCTCGACTCTAATTCAATATTATTTATTTTGGAAATATTTTTTTGGGGAAGTTCGTTTATCTTAGATCCTCATCGAAGTTAAATATGAAATTTAGATGGTTGGAAAAAGGTAGATTTTGACATATTGCTGTATTGAAAGTAGTTAGCAATCTTATCGTCTGGCCATATTCGTGATTTAGTTTTTAAAACAGATGGTATGGTACTTCCAAAGGATTCTATGCTGGTAAAGTATGCATATGTCTTTTCCTTTCTTATGGTTCTTTTGGCCATTCTTTTGAGTGTTGAGGATATGCATTGTTAGCAGCAACTACGCTAGAGTTCTTATGGTCTATTAAGTTTTATGAAAAAAACACCCGATGCTATATTGTATTGTTGGATTGCTTTATTTATTATGCAAATTTATGTTTTTAATGTTTTATTTTCCTCCTCAGACCACGGTTAGCTGTAAAGTCTATCATCACAAGCAATTTAGATATGACAATTTGTCATTGCTATGCCTGTAGGAATACTCTAGTCAAGCTTCCTTGCAGTTTCATTTCTTGTTCAATGTGATTTTATATATAAATATATTTGATTCTATTATTTATTTTCTCTACATGCAGGGGTGATGGACAAATCTCGGGGAAGGTGCTGGTTTACAGGAATCCCGGGTTACATTTTGGAGATATCCATGCGCTAACCGCGACCTACTGCAAAGAGATTGAAGACATTGTTGGAAATGCTAAATATGGCATTTTCTTTCCAATTGTAGGTCCTAGATCCATAGCTGATGAAATTGGAACTGGGGATTTTGATGGTGACATGTATTGGGTGTCCAGAAATCCAGAGGTATACATAAAATGGTATTATGTTATTATGCAATCATTAGTCAGTAATACTCCGCTAAAATTTTGCTGTTAGTTTTTTTTTTGTTAGCAGTAAAATTATGCTAGAAAGGTTTTATTTTGCAGAAAAAACTCTTTTGCTTTTGCCTATACTATATTAATATTATGTTATTATACGATTATTAGTCCGTAATACTTCGCCAAACTTTTGTTGTTAGTTTTTTTTGTTAGCAGTAAACTTATGCTAGAAAGGTTTTATTTTGTGGTAAAAACTCTTTTGCTTATGCCTATACTATATTTTTGTCAGCTTCATATATTTGTAGGGAGCGATTATTAGCCCCCTATTAGCCTATATCAACCCCCCATTTAATTTAGACATTTTTAAACTAAAATGTCTTTAGGTAAAATTACATAAATAACTCCACTCTAAATCATGAACTCTTGTCCTTCCCCCTTTTACTTTCCACTCTCTTCACCCCTCCTCAACTTTACTTTTCATTCTCTACACCCCTCCCTAAATGAAACCTTAAACTCATCCTCAACTCTTATCCCATTTACTACACTCACCTTATACCTTCTACTTTGATTTCACTTTTTATACCCCACTCCAAATTAAACATAAACTCATCTTATTTTCTCTTCTACTTTTTAATCCCTACACCTCTCCCATCTCTTTGTCCATACACGCAACAACTCACCACCAAATGTCACATCTTGATTATTGTATTTGGTTGAGATTTGATTCACATTCTTGAATGGTTAGAACATTTATTTGTGTTGAATCTTAGCTTTTAAGGATCAAATAATTGATCTTGGAATGCAACATGGAGCAAATTGAGTTAAGGGGGAAAAGAATATGATATACAATAAAGGGTTGGAGGTTGGGGAACACAAAGATGAAAATATGATTTTCTTTGGGGCGTGAGAGGGGCAAATATAAACTAGGGGTACATTGGGGAGTTCACTAACAATTAAAGGGGTGCTTAGAACTTGAACTAACTTATTAGGGGCTATAAATGACATTAAATTAAATAAGGGGCTGATATAAGGTATAGGGATGCTAATAGTCACTCCCTATTTGTATCATCATATTATTATTTTTTTATTATTCAAATGTATATTCTTAGTTAAATTTATATGTATAGAACATTCTCTTATGCTCTACATAACCGGTCCAGAGTTCAAATAAAGGAGGAAGGTTGCGATAACTTGACAATCTGCGTACATTTGTCCCTTTTTATGAAATAAATGGATCAAAATGATTTAGAGGATTTGAAAAGCATGTCGTAAAGCGCATTAAATTGAGCAGAATGGAAGAGTTTGGTCCATTTAGACCCTAATTTAGGGTTGAGGCTTTGTTGTTGTCGTTGTTGTTCTATATTCTTTGTTTTGTTCTATATTTATTACTGACTTTGATTTAGGAACAATGTAGCGTATAAAATATTTTATTATTATTTTCCTTTTCAAAAGAAATGACATATATGATACTGGTTTTCTGTAATTAAAGTAGCAAGTAGTCAAAGTCTTTTAACTAATGCATATCACAATTGGGTTTTCTGTTTAAGTTGAATATGGAATGTTATACAACTAGTTGGCATCCCGTGCTTCGCACATGGGCAAGACTAAGTATCAAAATATTATACGAAAACAAATTTGTTGAGAAAAAAAGTGTGAGAAAAATTATAGTAATCTCCAATATGAACTCGAAGTCAAAAACAATATCATCTAATTGTTCTGTAGTGATGTTATGATGAAATATAGTCTTTATCCAAACTCTTCTAAGGATGTAAACTAATAAGGTACCATAAAATCTTCCTTAACCAATACTCGGTTTATGATAGTAATATTTGTACTTGAGTATGAATACAGTTAATATGCTTGTAAGAATGTTATCATGAATTTTTGGATTCTAATCGTTAGGACTTTTTCCTAAAAAAGCTAAAAACACAATTAATTAACGCTATTTTTTTTTTTGAAAAAGATTAACTAACGCTATTTAAAGAATCAAAATACTAATTATTTTATCTTAGCGTAATTCACCGCACAATTAAATAAGTTGGATTTTTTTTTGGATTTTTCACGTGGTGTCCGGTGCCAATCGCACCAACTAATCCAAATTTGGGCACTGTCGAACCCCAAATGGGGTTAGATTATTGTTGTAATTAGAATAAAAAATGAGTGCTGCTTATATAACGAATAATAGAAAAAATAGGCCTGCCAGAATTGCCTTGAGTTTTTATTAAAAAATCGAACTCCGAAGATTGACAAACTTAATCAATGGTGCATGTGCCCTTACCCATTGCCCTTGTAAATTCAGTGTATTTGCATGCTATTTGTTTCCAAATGTGATTAATGTATTTGCACGCAACAAAAACTTCAGTGTAAATTCTCAAGTATTTGTAATACAGACTTCCTATATTTTTTTTATTAGTAATTTCTTCATGTACCTTGATGCACGCTTAGCATAACCTAGAAAGCCCATGGTTTGTGGGGTATGCATATTCTAGATATTTTTAACAATTGTAATGGTTCATTATGTGCTATTTCATCACATTATTTTTATGATATTCCTTAATGTTCCCATAACTCTTCATTTTTTGTATGAATGTATGTTTTCAGCTTTTGGGTTATTTCAGAGCTAGTGAACCATGGACGTGCTCTTCCTCAAACAAAAGTGCATCCTCTATAAAACCCACTAGCTTTAAGCCTGATGAATTGGAGGAAATGATCCTTCAGGAGTTTTTAACTACTTGTAATCAATGGTGCGTGTGCCCTTACCCCTTTCCCTTGTAAATTCAATTTTTTTTTCTTTTTTTAATGGTGGTGCATAATGTGATTGGACGACTTAGGATGCTGATGTGATCACAAATTGGAAGTGCACTTTTATTATTCACAAATAAGAATTTCAAGAGCATGAAAAAAATGATAGATTTTCGTGAGGTCTATCCCTCTCTTAGAAAACTCACAAGAGTTCCTCTCTAGACTAAGACTCAATTTCTCCGTATAATCACTCTAACTTTTTTTTATAGTTGTCTACTTTCACCCCTAACCAACCCACTTGCATTTAAGTTCTTCATTATGCAAATCATGGCACTCTACACTTTGAAGGACATTATGCAATTTCATGGTACACCATTCAGTCACTCTATCATCTCAACATTCGTGTCCATTGGCTACTCATAGGTTGTAGGTGCAGACTAAGGTAATAGCATTTGTATACTGCTATCATTTCCTCGCTTTTCTCTGCATCTGCTGGACCCTCTTCTCCAACTATTGGACCCTATGAGCAGCCAACATATAGTGTAATGATACAGACGGTGTAGTTACCAACCAAAGCGCAATGCTATGTGCAAGGATAGGGGTAATTAGTCATGCTATGTGTATGGTGAATGCAAAGATGAACTGAATGAACTGAAGGACTTTAGCCCTGCTATTTAGAAGGAGAATGCAAAGGTGGTCTACATCCATTGAGGTTACTGTTAGCCATGCTTTATGCAAATAAAATTTATAAGTGAATTTAATCGATTGAAAGCAGTTAGTCATGTTATGTGTAAGGGAAATGTCGACTTGAATCCAGCTGACTAATGGCACATATCATTTTTTATGTAGGCAATGAATAAAATAGATGAACTTGATCAAGTGGGGGAAGTTAGCCATGAGATTAGATGATTGAGGGTAGATAGCCATGTTATGGGCGGAGAACAATGTATGACTGACTCTAACCGACTGAGGAAAGTCACCAAGGCTATGCGCAAGTAAAATGCTTAGTAAACTCAATTGAATGAGGTCAATCAACCAAGCTACATGTAAGGAGAATGCAAAAAACATACTTAATCGGCTAAGGGAACAAAGAGATCAAAACACAAAGGTTGACAACCAAATATGCAAGCAATCAGAATTGCTACGACTAAGTAAAATGTATAGATGTACTCAACCGATGAACTCAATCAACTACATGTGAAGTGAAATTCACAGACGATTTCAGGTGGCTGAGGGTGCATTGACATGTTATGTCCAATCAAAAAATGCATTCATGAATCCCTATTGACTGAGGAAAATTAGCGTGCAGTAAGCAAAGCAATATGTAAGTAAAATGCATCAAAGATTTCAAACGACTGTGGGTTCATTACCTTGTTATGTGCAAGCAAAAAAATGTGTAAATGATTTCGAATGATTTATGCAGATAGAGCAGAGTTGGCAATGTTAGATGCAAGTAAAATTAAAGGTCCACAATCGAATAAAATAACCTCAATTGACTAAGGGGATTAGTCACAAACTCACAAATCACAATTGACTGAAGGGGTCAACCACAATCGACTAAGGGCATTAGGTGCAATGAAGTGAGCAATAATTGATGATTTTGGGGCTTCACAGGGCAAAATAATGCGGGCTCATCCACAACCGACTAGGACCCTCAATCAACTAACAAAAATATCAAAACACATTGGCCAACATAATCAACAAAAAATCTCAAACCCTAAATCCTAATCATATAAGTAGAGTAAAGATCAAAATTTGTAAGTAAAAGTTTAGTTGTTATATCTTTTTTTATTCAATCTTCTTTTTCCATCCACCTTCGTAAAATGGAGAAATATTTGGAGAGTCCAAATGAGAATCCTAGTTGATAAAATGCTAGAATGAAGTTGACAAATGTGGTTACTCTTCACCTGATAGGGTCGTCATTCAATAGCACCATCTAGCATCCAACACCCTTAGGCGACATCCATCAAACTTAGCCTACTTTCAATATTCATCAAGCAAATTTGGGCTACACTATTCGAGTTACAAGAAGAAGAGTTTGAAAGTCAGAGATGGTAGAATAGAGGAGCATATATGGTGTGCAAAGGAGAAAAAATGGAAATAGAAGAAACGAAATGGTGCTAGGAGAGGTGAATGGTCAAATGGTCTCTCTTTTTGCTTTCCCAGCAAAAAAATATGGATTCCCACCAAAATTTTTCATTTAATTCTGTGACAGGTTGACTGACAATGGAGACACTGTCATACACCAGTCAGAGGCGTCACCATCTATAGTCGACTAAGTTGACTTCAGGTAAAAAGAAAAAAAAACAATAGAAAAGGGAGAATGAAGGAGCTCTAGTTTTGTAGGGCCCTGTATTTGATGTTTCATGTGCCACATCAACGACGTGTCAATTTGAGGTCGAATTTTTTTTATAAGAAAGAAACCGGGTTATCTTGCAGCTTTTGGGACTCGAAGAATTCGAGGCCACAATGGCATTTATTATATTTGATTAGTAAATTAATGTCTTAAATAACTGATAAACGTGTCTTATCAATTTCGTAGAGAAAAGACCTGAACCATAATATAATTCTATAAAAAGACCTGAACCATAATATAATTTTTTGTGAGTGATTTGGACTAGATAAGACTTAAATGTATAAAGAAAGCAAAGCAAGTCTTTCTTTGCCGGTTGTCACCTCTATGCGAATCACATAAAGTTTGTGATGTATGGACCTTAAAGTTTCTGCTTTGGCTACTGCTCAAAGAGCAAGAACAAAATTGTTCATAAGCAAACTAAATTGTTATTAAAAGAAGTCCCTTGCACCGTGTGCATATTGTGAAAAGTGAGAAGTGCGTGGGGGATTTTTTTTTTTTGGTACTTTATTTCTTACGATTATATTTGTTGTGCATATTGTGAAAAGTGAGAAGTGCGTGGGGGAAATTTTTTTTTTTTTTGGTACTTTATTTCTTATGATTATATTTGTTTGATCTAATCGACGCAAAGATAAGTGGTGGTTTGTTCACCTACAATGACGGCCTACAAATGCCCCCAATAGAAAACTTGACTCACTATAAACCAAAGAAATTAGACAATGTAGGGGTAAACCTAAGCTATCTTGGGACACATTGATTGGGAGGATTTAAAGGGTTTGGAAAGCACAACATCTATTGCATTAAACCGAAGCTATCTTGGGACACACAAGGTTTAAAAAATCGACAAACTTCGGCGAAGTTCGGACGAAGTTTGTCGATTTTGAGGTGAACGAAGCAAGGCAGCAGAAAAATTGCAAAAATTCGACTCAACTTTAGCTAACTTCGATCAAACTTCGAAAACATCGATGAAAGTTAATAAAACATAAAGTAAAATTGTCATGTTTCGTGGAAGTTGAGCAAACTTCGACTGAATTCAAATAAAACATAGTTCTAGCATCTCTATGAAGAAACTTGAGTTTTCTAGGATTTAAAGTTAAATTCCATAAACTTCCGCACATGATGCAGCGATGAATTAACCTATTGTTTGCTATAAAGAAATAGATATATTTTTCTATCAATTCGTTAATTCCGTGAATACCGAATTGAAGAAACACGTTTCTAACTTGTGATCGAATACACAAAGTTCAAGAAACCAAAACAAACAAAGAATTACTCTCTCTCTAAAACCCATATTTTATTTATTCATAATAATCTACCCCCATTTAACAACTGATTAAGCCTTTATATATATCAGGCCTAATTAAGTTAACACATTATTTCACTCTAAGTAGAAAACCTATTATAATAATGAATTCAAACTTAACTAAAAATCTATGTAATTTATCTCTAATAAATAAGGAATTCTAATCTAACACAAACTTCAATAATCTTATCTAATAAATAAGAAATCTTAATCTAACATAAATTCTTATTTGCATCATTCTCTCCTGGTTGAGAAAAATTCGTCCCCGAATTTAATTCATGAGTCATTCTCCCGCACATGACCTCTATGTTCTTCATCTTCATCATGCTCCCTCGGTTAGAAAAAATTCGCCCTCGGGTTTTAGTCTTCTCCCTTGTCTTGTGAGCTTCAATAACAAAATCTTCAAAGATAGCCAACTCTTCCTCACACACAATTACGACGAATTTATCATTACTTAAGGGAACATGCTTCTTTGGAACATCGCTTGAAACTTCAATTGACAAATCGAAGTTGTCAACGAACACATCATTGTGAGGGTTTTGTAGAAATTCCCCAACTAACTCGTTGTCTGTAATGTTAGTCAATGAACAAAAGTGTTTCATCGTCGCAAACTTCACTTTTGTCTCCACAACTCCTTCAATCGGGTAGTTTTCTCTACATTGTTTGACGACCGCGTCGCCTACCACCTCTTCAAGCATCCGAGGGCTTTTAGAATGGGAAATCACCTCGATGACAAAGTCATCTTCTCCAAAGACTAGTTTTTCTTTCACGAAGTCGTGCCCATCACCGTCAAACTTTGGCGCCTCGTCAAAGTTGTCGGAGTCCTCCTCGAAGAAGATCGGATCTACTTCGCCGTCATTGTATAGAAAAAGAACTCCATCTTCTTTCTCGGATACAAATTCCTCGTCGGAATAATCCTCTTCTAGCTCCTCATCTGACTCAACCTCATCAGTAGGCACTTCGTCCTCAAACCATTGTTGATGTCATTGACGAGGTTGTTGCGGTTGCTTATGTTGCTGCAACTGTTGCACTTGATACTGATACAACTGTTGTACTTGAAGTGATATATTTTCAACTAAAGTCATTAGTTGATCCATCCTTTGATCGAAATGTGTCGTATCTCTTTGAGGAACCTCATCTACATGGTTTTCATGTCAGGTTTGTCTTTTCGGCGGCATTGCGGAAGACCATAGGACCTTGACGCTCTGATACCAACTGATGCAGCGAGGAATTGACCTATTGCTCGCTACAAAGAAATATATATATTTTTCCATCAATTCGTTAATTCCGTGAATACCAAATTGAAGAAACACGTTTCTAACTTGTGATCGAACATACAAAGTTCAAGAAACCAAAACAAACAAAGTGATACTCTCTCTCAAAAAGCCATATTTTATTTATCCATAATAATCCACCCCCCATTTAACAACTGAGCAAGCCTTTATATATATTAGGCCTAATTAAGTTAACACATTATTGCACTCGAAGTAGAATTCCTATTATAATAATGTATTCAAACTTAACTAAAACTTTATGTAATTTATCTCTAATAAATAAGGAATCCTAATCTAACACAAACTCCAATAATCTTATCTAATAAATAAGAAATCTTAATCTAACACAAACTCTTATTTGCATAAGTACACCGACGAATTTGTCAAATTTCTATCATCGAAGTTAACTTTCTCCAATTAATTCCAAATTTTAAGTGAGCGAAGTCATAGGCGAAGTCGAAGTTTCAAACCTTGGGGACACATTGATTGGGAGGGATTTAAAGGATTTGGAAAGCACAACATCTATTGCACTAAATCGAGTGCAATGGTATTATGGTAGAGTCTGATTCATGTGGCCGACCTAAGCTAATTTGGGATTGAGGCTTTGTTGTTGTTTTTTCTTACGATCTTTTCTTTAATTTTTTAATTTTCTCCATCGTGGGAGAGAGTGTTCACACTTATTGGTTCCTTTTATTAGCAAACTATGGTGGTTTTTTAGCAAATCATAGAGAATTCACAAATGTGATGACTATGTTTGGGAGAAGTTTTATCATTTATGACCAAGGATCGAAACTTCGGTTTCGCCTTATAATTCACCCTCTTAATAATCGGAATTAATTCGGAGAAGTTTAATTCGACGTGGAGAATTTGATAAAAATTCATTCACTAAGAGAAGTGTAAGAATTTTTTATTTAAATAGTCAATAAACTTAAACTCATTTTATAAGATGCCAAAACAAGCATGTATACCATAAATTGTTTTTACAATTTAACGGTTTTAAGTCAATTTTATTGGCATGAGTCATGCATATTGTCTATGGTAGATCGCTTTTTAGTGATAATAATTACAATTAACTTGATTCTCTAACCATTTTATTAATTCCACATTCACATAAGTAAGATTAAAATTATGAAACATGCTTTTTTTTATATGGGTATGTATTTAAAGCAAAAGAAAATAACTATTTTTTGATGTTATACCTCAATAAAAAAAACTACAAAGCGTTGTAGATATATGTGTACAAAAGTGAATCTTGATGCGTAAATTGAATCTTAATGCAAAATCGAGGGATAACATGATCGGTGTAGAGATGTGTGTACAAAAGTGAGTCACTCTCAAATTCTCAATAACCACCAAAAGCCACAATCAATTACGATCCTCCACCCTTCCACCTCCTACACACATATTTGATTTTTTTGATCGAAAAGTTTGCAATTTCTCCTTGTTTTTAGCAATCCATATCAATTTGTATTAATGTTGTCGATTTTTAACATGAACTTCGCTGAAGTTTTGTAGTTTTTAAACTACCCATGAACGTCTTTTCGATCCCTTCAACTTCGATAAACTTCCCCTAAACTTCGGCTAATTTTTTCGAATTTTTGTTCCTTGTTTATGACTTTATTTGTGGGAGATGAATTTGTCTCATGGACTTTGAGAGAAACTTAGGCCTTTATTTCATTCCTCTTGTGTTGATAGAGGCAAAGAAAGGTAAAAATGAGCTGGTGGTTTCGATGGATTGAATCTAGAGCAAGGAAAGCGACTGGCCATATGGAACTGGGATGATAAAGTTCATTTACAAGTTGATTAACCCTTTTGTAAATAACCACCTTTCTTAGGAGCCTCTTCGCCCAATTGAAAAATGGTATCGTCATGGCACTAACACTGCCATGGGAATCTTCTTCTATTTTATTATCATTATTTAATCTTTTGTTGCCTAGAAATGTAACAAGGTTATATGAACAACCATTTGATTTGGCTAACATAATGGCATTATGTCTGTATATTATGGAGAAGGAGCGGAACATCCATGTGCTATGGGTCGGTGATAGAGAATCATGCAAAGAGACAACCATGCTATCATTGAAAATCTAGTTGGCAATTCCCGCAAATTACAACGGGGAGAGGTATCTTGTGTTACATGGATGTGAAACCATCGAGTAAATCTCTTTGTTAGTTAAGTCTGAAACCTTAGGGGCATCAACATGTATTTTTTAGTTTTTTTTGGAGGTCAGGGGCATTGACATGTATTAGTTATTTATATTATGAACTAATCCAAATGTATACCACGTATCCTCATCCTGCCAAACTTCGATGTTTGTGTTTAATGCCCTCTAATAGGGCTGTAAATGTAATAGTGTAAGTAAGCATTTGAAGAGCCAATTAAGGTTGTATGAATAGGTGAATATTTTTAAAAAGTTGTTTTCATATTTGACTTACATCAGTTTGAAGCTGTATGTACTTATTATTTTTGTTATCTATTCATTTGCCACTTTATTAAACATGCATTTGATTAATTATCGAATTTGAAAGTTTCTGATAATCTTACAGGGGTGTATTCAATTGAGATTTTAATAGACTTTTGGTTACTTTTATTGACTAAAAAAGTTTAGGGGTATTCAATTAAAACTTTTAGAGAGTCTCTAAAAGTAAGGTGTATTCAATGTGAACTTTTATAGACTTTTAAAAAGTCTCTAAAAGTTTCGGGGTATTCAATTTAAACTTTTAGAGAGTTCATAAAAGTAAGGTGTATTTAATTTTTTAGTGACTTTTGTAGATTGGTTACAAATCTTGACTTTTGTAGACTTTTTGTATAAAAATACACATAAAGAAGTCTTCAACTTATCCTCACCTCAACCCAGAAACTTTTACAGGGGTGTATTCAATTGAGATTTTAATAGACTTTTGGTTACTTTTATTGACTAAAAAAGTTTAGGGGTATTCAATTAAAACTTCTAGAGAGTCTCTAAAAGTAAGGTGTATTCAATGTGAACTTTTAGAGACTTTTAAAAAGTCTCTAAAAGTTTTGGGGTATTCAATTTAAACTTTTAGAAAGTCTATAAAAGTAAGGTGTATTCAATTTGTTTAGAAATTTTGTAGATTTGTGGGTTTGGATGACTTTTGGAGACTTTTCATCTAACCCTATATATGTTGAAAGTCTTCTCCATCTCTTAGCCTCCACGAGAAACTTTTGGGGACTTCTTTTTTTCTTTTTCGTCGCCTCTCTCTCTTTCATCGCGAAATCTCTCTCGCTCTCTTTCTCTCTCTCTCTCTCGTCTGCTCTCAGTCGTCTCATCGATTGCTCCGTGACCTCCAAGCCGGGCTCCTCCATCGTTCGCTTCGACGCTGCCTCACTTCTCCATCGCTGCCTTGCGTCTCCATCAGCAAGACAATGAGGAGAGACGAAGGAAGAACGAAGCAAAGGTTGAATATGGTGAAAAGTGGGGCACATACCCCTGTTCGATTTCGAGATTTACATGGATGTTTATCAAAAGTCATCCAAATAAAAGTTTATCAAAGTCTATCAAAGTCCTTACAAAAGTCCATTCAAGTTACTAAAAGTCATTAAAAATAAAGTCTACCAAAGTCTATCAAAGTTTTAAAAAGTCTACAAAAATCTACAAGTCTCTAAAAGTCCATAAAAGTCATCCACTTATAAAAGTAACTAAAAGTCTATTAAAATCTCAATTGAATACACCCCCCTTAGAGACTTTTAATTTTTGTTGGTTACATTTTTCAATAAAGACTTTATTGTTCACATGAGGACTTTTTCTTATTAATGGTTTTTATCAACTTCTCCAATCACTCCACAACTCTTGGATTTCATTGCTTACCCGTTATACTCTCATATCTATGTTGATAAAAATCGATTGATGTCATTATTAACAAAATCTCATTCTTGCATCACTATACATTTTTTATAGTTTTTTTTTGACAAAGAAGTTTCGTTTATTTAGTGTATTATTATAATCTCAAAAAGTGTAGTATATATTATTATTTTTGAAGAAAATAATTGTATAATTTTTTTTTAAAATGCAAGAAGTCCATTTTTTTAGAATTTAAACTATCATTATTAAGGAAAAAATATATTTTTTTTTGCTTAAGTCAAACAAAAAAATAAAGTGCAAAATTTTTACACTAATATTTCCAATTATCTTTTCTCAAAAAAAAATATTTCCAATGATCGTACCACTAATGGATGATTTATTTACCTGTTTATTATGTCGATATTTATTTACTTATTTGTTATGCTACTACCTTGAGAGTAATTCATTAATATGTCTATGTTTTTTTTTACTAAAATACAATAATACTTTTTTAAATATTAGTAATAGTTATTAAAGTGCAAAATATTTGTTTCATTTTAAAAATCACAATAATCTATTAGTATCATCAAAATCATGTTTTAAGAAGTTCACAAAAGTCACTAAAAATCTTAAATGTTGATAAAAGTCATCATAACGAAATCTACGTAAAAGTTTATCAAAGTCTTTCAAAGTCTACCAAAATCTATAAAACTTCATAAAAGTCATTCACTTGTAAAAGTAACCAAAAGTCTATTAAAATCTCAATTGGATACACCCCTGTTAGTTGAAATCTATGCGTGGTTCCTCGTTTTCACACTAATGCTTTTCAATGAATTTGAAACTTTACCTTTTGTTGATAAAGACAACCAAGATAAAGTTGTCAATGCTACAGGATATTTGGTGCCAACTTTGATAGTTTTTTTTCCTTTGCTCCGCAATCATATTAATAGGGGTGATTTATGTTTTCGCAGGAACATTGTTGGTTTGGCAGCGGATAGCTGTCTCTCTCTCATGGATAGACTGTTGACTTTAGGTGATGAATGTGCAATGGAGAAAAACTGTCTGAAGGAAAAGATCCTTAAGTTGATTGACATATATTATGATGCATTAGATGCGCCTAAAACAGGAATGAAGGTAATTGCATGAAATTGTTATGCTTGTCACAGGTCCCATAAATCCACAGTTAATCTCTAAATGACCTTTCTTTACGTTTGCAGAAATCTGATCACCCTTTTTTTAGTTTGTTATTGTTGCTTTCTTCTGAAGCTTGTGCATATTTGTAATGGACCTGAAAATCTTGGATGCAATCTTCAGTGTAATTTTATGTGACCACACTGCTGCATGCTCTTTTTCACAGTTATCATTGCAACTTTGTTTTATTGAGAATTTGCTTGTTTTTTTCATGTGTACCCTTTCAAGAACGTTAGGAGTGTTTTTAAATTAGTTTAGTAATATTTTTCGTTCTCTTCCAAACAGGTTTTACTTCCCAGTGATTTGAGGGTTGAAAAATTTCCACACTTCATGGAAAGGACAAATTCTTATCACTCGAAGTCTATTCTTGGCTTGATTTACGACATAGTTGATTCATCTTCAACTAGAGAAGAGCATGTAGAGCGTGAGATTTCTCTCCTCTTTAACTTAACATGTCCATGATTTAAGTGAAATTCGTTAGAATTCTTGGATTCAAGTTTCAAATTTTGCATATTTTTTTAATTGTTATATTTTATACTCTTGTTTTTATTCTTGCTCCTCTTTTGCAATATAGGCTAGCACATGTTTGATTTTCCTGGGACTGCTCCTTACTTATTTTTTGGCTCTTGTCTTAAAAGTTATAACTCGGGTCAAGTATTACTCAAATTTAACAACTTTTAAATGAATTATCTTGACAATTGTTATTTGTTGATTAATTTCCCACAACTCGAATATTAGTATGCACATCACGTGGTTCTAGCCCTATGGGGATGGTGTGCTTTGAGTATGCTAGCTGTAATGCGGAGAAGTCATTTTCTGTATGCATTATTGATCGAGTGAAACAATATTTATATACATGAGTCTGGAATAGTAAGTTAGAATCAAAGTTTCCTATTTTCTAGCCTAATATATGATTTCCTAATCTATAACAAACTTAATATGTGCAACATATGCTTGTTTTTGGTTTCCCACATGGTATTTGGTGCCAAACACGCTGACTAATCCATGCACGGGGACTATCGAGCCCCATACGGAGGCAGCCTTCCCAACCCACTTTGCTCCATCCAGTAGACTCAAAATTGAGACATCACTTAACTACTTGAAGGGTATTTAGTCCCTTGCCACTCAGACCGACGGGTTGTTGGTTTGAATATATAATTTCTTGTTCTCTAATGTGTTCGCCAGTCTTCACATATCTCGTGGAGATCAGTAAATTTCGATGTGTTTTGTTTGGTAATGAAACACACTGTTGGAGTGAATATGAAGTGGAACTTTGTAATCACACTATACCCTTGTTGGCAAAGAATTTCAATACCAACTTCAGTCAAAATCTGATGTAGCCTCTGGCCGCTTTATTTCACTTGTAGGTTGTGCCTCAGCTCTTTGCTTTGATTTGCACTTGACCAAGGCAAAACATTATGCTTCTTGGTTTCCTATGAGATTTAATTTCCTTCAATATATATGTATATATAATTTTTGATATCCTTGGATGTCCAAATTTAATTTCCTTCAATCTTGGCAAAATAAAATGTGGTGGGCCTTCTATCCATTTTAGAACCTCCCAGTCCCGCATTTGGAAATCACTCAGTTTTATCATTTCCATGTTTTTTGTACTATATTCCTAAATAAGAAGCTCCTTTCGAGTAGCACAATATTTGTTCTTGTTGGCGATTAAATAATAGTCCCTCATGGACTAGTTGATTGGAAAGACAATGACTTATAAGTTGGGGTGGGAACTCCAATTTGCCTTGGCATTGACATTTTGGAGAACTCGCCCCACTCCCAAACTAAAGCTTATGTATACAACTAGTCTCTCCACACTCTTTCTTGACTTGGAGTGGGCTTAACACTTGCAAAAACTTAATATGGTTCAACCATTTAAGAGACCACATAGGCTTAACAACCCATGAAAGATCTAAGGTCCAAACATTTAGTCCAACAAAAATGGAGGTTCAAAAAAGAAAAGGATGGGCTAGCAAAATAATTGATAAAGCTAGACCCAAGTTAGAAGACTTGTGGACTTTGAGGTTCAAAGAGTACAAGCCCAACAAAAAACTAGGCCTTTGAGACTCAAAAGAGCACAAGCGTCGACTAATAAAAAAAAAAGACCTCCAAGCTATAATAACCATACTCATCATTTTGGACACCGACACTTGATATGTGTTGGACTCTTCAAAAACTACTTTGGACACTTCTTAATTAAAGAGAAATTAATGTAAGAGTGTTGGAACTTATAATTGTAAATGGTGGACCATATTAAGTATATTTCACTCCCATGGTTAAAAACTCAAAAAAATTCTAGTTATTTTTCTTTTGTTAATGAATATTTGATGCACTTTTATTTTATTGTTGAATTTCAAGATGACTCAATGATGACGTTTATTTTTACTTGCACATATTTCATGTTTTATCACAATTCATAAAAGATAAGGAGGTATTTGCACTTGTAATCCATGTCCGATATTTTGGAATTTGGACACTTTTAGTCGATTTCACAAGTTCTTAAAATTAGAGACTACTCAAGTCTGACCTCTGGACACATTCCCACACCCAACAGTCCATGTTACATAGCCTCCAAGTTGATGAGTGAAGACAAGTCAAAATTGTGCTTAAAGGAGAGTGTTGGAGATGAAAGAATAGACCCACATCGACAACTTGAGTAGAAAACAATGGCTTTTATGTTTGGAGTGGAACTTCAACTTGCCTTGGCATTTTGGAAAACTCACTCACTCTCAAACTAAAGCCTTTATATACAACTAGTCTGTTTACACTTTCTTGACTTGGACCAAGCTTTACATTTACAATACTTCATAGTTCTAAAGCTGCAACTCGGATCGATTGCATATCCAGTCAGTAATCTAGTTGAATTATCCTTTCTTAGATAACAATATATTGTTGTGAACCTTTGAATGAGTTCTTAAAATAAGATTAGTCCCTGTCTAAGTCTTGTATATAAGATAGTTTATGACTGCTTCTCCTTAAACCAATTTCTTCACAAGTAATATCTTATATTATTATTCCATAATGTTGGTATTTTATTGACTTTTTACGCAATAGGAAAGATTTGTAGAAATAGAAACTATAAGAGAAAAGTACAAGAAGGAAGGGAAACATTCTAATAAACAGATAAAGAAAACTATAAGATTAGTAACTTCTTAATATATAAAATCTCTAATACCCTTCACAAATAAGACACCTCCAAGAGATCGTATCATATATACACATATAGTTTAAAATCTTTAACATGATATCATTCTTTACTAGTAATTCATACATTATGGCTCTATTTAGCAAAAGTAGCTGATAATCTAGTTGACAGTGAAAAAGCTACTGGCTGATAACTCAGAGCTGATAATCTAGTCAATCATCTAAAAATTGTTCGGAAGAAATAGCTGATCGAGTAGCTGAGAAATACAAAATGACATAAAAAGGCATGCTATATATTATGAGTAATATGTATCTATTTTTTAGAGGCATAAATAATATGTATCTTTAAATGTAGTTCTATAAACTGTGGGAGAGGATAATTGACAATAGGCTAAGGAGAGAAACAACAATATCAGAGAACCAATTTGGTTTCATGCCTGGGAGGTCAACTATGGAAGCGATTTTCCTTGTAAGACGATTGTTAGAAAAATATAGAGAAAAGAAAAAAGATCTTCATATGGTATTCGTAGATTTAGAAAAAGCATATGATAGGGTCCCTAGAGATGTTCTTTGGTGGGTGCTAGAAAGAAAAAGAGTGCACGCTAGATACATAGACACTATTAAAGATATGTACGATGGAGTAGTAACGAGTGTAAAGACATTTGGAGGAGCTACAAAAGAATTTCCCATTACGATAGGACTACATCAAGGATCGGCTTTAAGCCCATATCTATTTACTTTAGTTATGGATGAATTAACTAGACATATTCAAGAGGATATACCATGGTGTATGCTATTTGCAGATGATATTGTCTTAGTGGATGAAACTAAAGATGGAGTGAATAGAAATTAGAACTCGGAGAAATACATTAGAATCTAAAGGCTTTAAGTTGAGTAGGACGAAAACCGAATACATGCACTGTGAGTTTGGAAACACTAGACATCGAGATGACAGAGTGGTAAAATTAGGGAAGTAGAAGTGCCTAGGGTAAACCACTTTAGATACCTAGGTTCAATCATACAAAATGATGGTAACATTGAAAATGATGTCACACATAGAATCCAAGTGGATGGAAGAAATGGCGGAGTGCAACGGGGTGATTTGTGATCGACATGTTCCCACTAAGTTAAAAGGAAAATTTTATAGGACCGCAATTAGGCCAGCTATGCTCTATGGAAGTGAATGTTGGGCGATAAAGCAACAACAATTACATAAAGTGAATGTAGCGAAATGAGGATGCTTAGGTGGATGTGTGGTAAAACCCGTAAAGATAGAATAAGAAATATAGAAATTCAAAGACAAGTAGGAGTAGCACCAATTGATACAAAGATTAGGGAAGGGCGGTGGTTTGGTCACTCGCAAAGACGGCCTACAAATGCCCCAACTAGAAAACTTGACTCAATAGAAACTCGTAGAAATTCGACGAGGTAGGGGTAGACCAAAGTTAACATGGGATGCATTAATTAAGAGAGATTTGAATGGTTTGCAAAGCTCACCATCAATTGCACTTGAATCGAGCACAATGGAAAAGTTTGATCCATGTAGCCGACCCCAGTTAATTTGGGACTGAGGCTATGTTGTTGTTGTTGTTGTAAATGTAGTTCTATAAACATAATTATTTAATATTACATATAACATATTATTTATTATATAAGGTTTATTTAATAATTTTGTAAAAAATATTGAATAATACATAGTATATTCATAATATAGTATGTTTTTACTTAGCTAATATATATATATATATATATATATATATATATATATATATATTAACGGGATAGCTAATATATTTGTTAGGTTTTCAAGTCAAAGTAGATTTTTATTGATAATATTAAATAACATTGTATTTGCATGGCATGTACTACTAGATATTCTTAACTTGTATACCCGTTACATGTATACATGCCATCGTTAACTAAAAAAACATGTATCACATATTTATCTCTTAGGAGAAAATTATGAAATAACATGACATGTCACATGTGCTACTATTGTTGTGTAGTTATGTGCCAACGTGAAAATCGAAAACATTAAAAATAAGGAATAACATGAAAATCGAAAAAAAAAAAAAAAAAAAAAAAAAAAAAAACACATTCTAAATCCACGCGGACTTGAGGGCATCAAAGGAAAAGTAAATTAGATCTGGCCTATTTTTTTTCCAAAACGCTTTTTCAGGTAGCTGATGCGCGTCGAACGCGTCGATAATAATTTTAAACTCGAATTGTTACCAAATACTAACTACAATTGGTTTGTAATAGTTGTAAACATGATTGTTGATCCACATGGATTAGTAATCTAAACTTTAGTCATGGACGGGGTTTATGAAGAGAGAATTAATTAATTAATTACTTTAACTAATTAAACTAATGAGAGAACAACTACGAAACCAACTAACATGATAACAACTAATTTAATTCACATGAAAGTAAAATAAAGACAAGTAATTGAAACAAAATAAAATGAAGTGCAATAGAACTAACAATAAACTAACTACAATGACAAGGGAAAGATGAAATAACTAATCTAATTGCATGAAAGTAAGTAATGTAAAACAAGTTACGTAAATTCCTAGTTTAGGAAAATCAAGTTCAACTTAACATCAAGAATTTGGTCGTCGATACAACACAGGATTGTTTGGTTTTAGTTCCAATAGACTAGCTATAGAGCTTCGGAGAGCACCTAACACTCATTGGTTTCCTATTTTTGGTAAAAGACTAACAATTGTACAATCTTAGGTAGAACAACCAACGGATTTAGCACACTTTCCGCATTAAGTTTTGTGAAATCACTAAGCCTAGACAACCAAGTCACGAAGCGTGCTCGATTTAGCCTAAACCATCTTGTTATACAAGATTGACCAAAAGGAAGGGTATCAATTGGTTTATCCGCTTGCTACTTAGTGTTCAATGCTTCCCACAATTACGGATGTGAAACAATCAAACTAGCAATAGATTTAAATAAAAGGGAATCCATTTGCAACTACATAGTCAATTATCAAAACTATGATCATCAAACAATAACAAAAGTGATGCCAAAACATAAACCAAATTTGAAATTAAAATAAGTAGAACCTCACAAATCCCATAGTGAATTTGAGCGCCCCTTGAAAAATCCCAATCCTAGGCCATGAGGCATCATGGCCCTAAAAGTCCAATTACAAGGCTTAAAAATGAAGAGAAAGAGAGATAATGAGAAATTTTAGTGTAGTAGAGAAGGAGAGACCGAGAGAGACAAGGTGACTAGTGAATAGTTAAAAATAATATATATATATATATATATATTTATATATGGGAAATCGAAAATGGGGGGTTGGTCTCTGTTCATGCGTTTTTCTCTCTAGATGTGCGAAAAAATTATCCCCAATCCGTCCTATTTGAAAGGGATGAAGTGGCAGCCGTGTAGTGGAGTCTGGAAACCTAATTGGTGGCAAAATGACTTGTTTAACCTTGAATCTGTGGGGGTATATAGTAGTGTGCGTGCCGAGGAAGATCTAAGGGCGTTGATTGTTGGAGGAGAGATCGCAGCTTCGTTCGAGGAAGATTTGAGGGGAGGAGAATCGCACGAGCATGGAGAACGAACGTGTGAGGGACATCGTGACTCGTGCACCTAGGTGAATCAACGGCTGATGATCATAAAAAGGATTTTGTCCCGTTGCTCGAGGTAGGATTGTGGGGACAGCAGAGACGCATCGTGATGGAGGAGAGAGAGCGTGAGCGAGCATGGGTTTTGACGAGTGCGCTGAGGCAGATTTGATGGGCATGGCTGCTGATGTTGACGCATTAATCAAGGAGCATCTGGCGATCAAGAGAGTCGCACGACAGAGCTTGTGTTGTGTGCGAGAGAGAATGCATATTAGGGGGTAAGTGATTTCATTGTGATCTTTATATGCGGATCGCAAGGCATGTTGAACGGTTCCTGAAACAACTATGTGTCCAGTTGTGTAACGATCTGCGTCGCTCTGCTTGTTTCATCACTTGTAATCTCTACCACAATGCAAATCACGAGGCAGATCTAGAGCTGCTAAACTGTTGTAGCATCAATTGTTTACTTAGCTATTTCTCTTGAATTTTATTCAACTTTGGAGCCTAACTCACTTGCACATTGACCAACCACCGTCCTAACTTCATATGGGCCCCACATAGCTGTCTCAAGATGTGTGCAAGCACGTTTTTCAAGGCGAAATGTCAAATGCACTCCAAAAAGGCCTCGCTTTTATTCTTTTCGATCAAACATAGTCTAATACCTACAATCAACAAAAATAAACAATTAGGAACCAATTTTGGAGACTTTTGGCACATGAAAATATAATAAAAGGACAAGTAAATGGGGCATAAATATCTAATTATCAATTGCGTCCAAAATTTTAGAGTTTCATATAAGCTTATTTCAAAAATAAGCTACAAACCATATACATCTTTTGTATTAAGTAGCTTATAATCTAGCTTATCAGCTAAGCTAGTTTGTGCGTGCCAAACAAAGCCTATATATCTATGTACGCTTAAAAATCATAAATCTTACTAGTTATGCTAATTTTTTTCATATTCAGGTACGCAACAACAACAACACAGCCTTAGTGCCAAATTAATTGGTATTTATGTTTGATCCATTTCATGAAAGTGACAAAAGTTTTATGGTGACTATCAACCTATCGCAACCCTCCTTCATTTTCCAAGAATGGAAAATGAGCTTGGGGCCTCACTCCCCCTCTTTTCAGGTATGAAAAATGAGTTTGGGACCTCCCTTACCCATTTTTCGATATGAAAAATGGGCGTCAGAGTCCTCCTTTATCAGGACTTGAGACCTACTATGTAGCGGACTCTTTTCAGGTATGAAAAATGAGTTTGGGACTTCCCTTACCCATTTTTCGATATGAAAAATGGGCGTCAGAGTCCTCCTTTATCCGGACTTGAGACCTACTATGTAGCGGACATAGTGTACAACGTAGGTGGAGTATGCACATTCATGAAAATTAACAATGGAGTCTAGACCCGTTTGTAGACTTATAGCCTATACAGGTAAGCCAAGACGTGTTTGTTCAGACCTCTAAGAATAGGTTTGTGTTTGACAATTGGTTCAGGTCCATTTCATCTGGGGGGATGAATGGATCCTTGCACAAGCCAATTAGCTTTTGTGCAAGATGGGCTTCAACGCCATTTATATATTGATATGTGCGTATGTGTGGTCCAACACTCTCTAGGTCTATGGATGCTTACAATAACAAATATGTGTAACTAGATCCAGTTCTGTCTGCGTTCAGTAAAGTGGACTGGGTTGGATTAATGAAATAAGTGGACATAGTAGATTGTGTTTTCCCAATTCGTGGTAATTGAATCAGATATTATGTTGACCCTATTTGGATTTGATCCATCTTTAGACACCACTATAGGTATGTCCCAATTCTTGACAATAACAACAGACAAACCCCCCGTGCTCTTGAACCCGATTATCTTTATTGGGAGAACCTCTTGTTATTTCTCCTATTTGTACCACTACGAGTCTATGGCTTATAAGAGCATTATTAGGCGGGGACGAAGCAATTGTCGTACTAGTCCTTTTTTGTCATGAGGAACGAACATTTACTCCACAGCCTTGCATAAGGGAAGATTTGAACCGTCAACCTTATCGATAGGTGCTCACGTACCAAACCATTGGATCCACCACTTGGTAATTGTCACATTTGTCTTGGTGGCTTATTTGAGATGGTTAAATTTCAGGATTAAAAAGAATTTGAAACTACACGAACAAACTCTAGACGAATATCATCTAAGAAATTCATTACAACCAATTATCTTGTTGGGCTTGTTAAACTTTTGATCAAACTAAAGGGAAGTTATTCATTAAGTATTCTGTTCAATTTTTTGGAAAGGTAGGTTGTGAGAGTTTTGATCATATTGTTTGAAATAGTAAAAGGTCTTGTATATCTTAAATACATTAAATACAGGATTAGCTTTTGTGCAAGATGGGCTTCAACGCCTTTTATATACTGATATGTGCGTGTGTGGCCCACCACTCTCTAGGTCCATGGATGCCTACAATAACCAATATGTGTAACTAGATCCAGTTCTGTCTACGTTCAGTAAAGTGGATTGGGTGGCTCTATCACTTGGCCATGAAATCTTCACGTTGAGAATCACCAACTTTTAGGCAATGTCATCTTAGAAACTAAAATAGAGTGGCAACATGGCGGAGGATTGTTGAACATTTTCAAAATAAATGTTTAGTCCCACATTGGTTAGGAACTTCAAGTTTAAAAGTATATATGTACTCTTGCACCATAGTGTGTGTAAAATAAAATACAAGTGCTATGCACAGTGAGCAACACGCGCGCACGCGCGCGCAGCGTGGAGCATTTTAGGCGCACTTGGCACGAGGCACGTGCGCGTGTGTGAATATGTGTGCAAGCTAACCATGGGTAAAGTTTTTTACCATTAATTTTTACCATTTTCGAGATTAAATGGGTAGTTATTAGAGTGGCTGAGTGGGTGCAGTTGAAACTGCTCTCCATTACTCCATTATTGCTCCACTACTCCATTGCATCAATGCTTGACTGTTCCACTACTCCACTACCCCATATTCACTCTAACTGGTCATGACCAGTGCTCTATAAGAGGAGAGGTTTGGGGAGGAAGAAATCATCTCGAAATTCATCAGCAACTGGTCTTGTTTTCATCTTTCACTTTTTCAAAGTGAAAGGTGTGTTTACTTCATCGTATCCTTTAGGATATTTGGGGAGGAGAGTGCTATGATCCAAAGTACTTTGAATCCTCTGGAATAGTCCATGAGACTACTGCCCCTTATACACCACAACAAAATGGTGTGGCTGAGCGTAAAAATCGTGTTTTAATCGAAATGGTTAATGCTATGCTATCAAACTCTGGTTTGAGTAGTGGATTTTGGGGAGAGGCTTTGCTGACTGCATGCCATATTTTGAACAGAATTCTACAAAAGAGGAATAAAGTCACCCTATATGAGCTTTGGAATAAGCGAAAACCAAATCTTAATTATTTAAGAGTTTGGGGTTGTAGAGCAGTAGTAAAAGTACATGAACCCAAAAAGAGGAAATTGGGTGAAAGGGAAGTGGAGTGCATATTTATCGGATATACACAACGCGGTAAGGCATATAGGTTCATGGTAATTGAGCCTAATAATTCGATTTCATTAAACACTGTAATTGAATCAAGGGATGCAATCTTTGATGAGACAAGATTTAAATCTGTTCCCAAAAGTATTCCTGAAGAAAACCAAAAAGGGAAGGAAGTCATAGAAATTGAAAATGACAAAGAAATAGTAGAAGTTCTTGAACTTCGAAGGAGCAAACGAGCTCGGAAAATTAAGTCATTTGGTTCTGATTTCTATACATTCCTAGTTGAAGGAAGTAGAGAAACAGGACTAGACAAATTTCGTATTGTTTTAATACGGATGCTGATCCTCAAATAGTAGAGGAGGCAATGAAAGAAAGAGATGTAGCTTTCTGGAAAGAGGCATTAAATGATGAGATGAATTCAATAATGGGAAATAACACTTGGGAGCTAGTTGATCTACCTCCTAGGTGTAAACCCATTAAACGCAAATTTCTCTTCAAAAGGAAAAGAAGAGTTGATGGATCCATTGAAAAACACAAAGTGAGACTGGATGCTAAGGGTTTCACCCAAAAGCATGGAATAGACTATTTCGATACCTATTCACCAGTAGCTAGAATTGCTACTATCAAATTGCTTATTGCAATTGCAGCTATAAACAAGCTGGTCATCCACCAAATGGACGTTAAAACAAATGCGTTCCTAAATGGAGAGTTGGATGAGGAAATATACATGGAACAACTCGAAGGGTTTATTATGCCCTAATGAGAATAAAGTGTGCGATTACGAAAATCATTGGACGGTTTAAAGCAAGTACCAAAACAGTGGCACCAAAAATTTGACCAGGTTGTTCTTGCTTTTGGATTCAAAATAAATGAATCTGATAAATGTGTATATAGCAAGTTTGATGAAAAAGACAATGGTGTCATTATCTGTCTTTACGTAGATGACATGCTGATTTTTGGAACTGACTTAGAACAAGTTCAGTTGACCAAAAGGTTTCTTTCAATCCAGTTTGAAATGAAAGATATGGGGCAAGCGAGATGTCATTCTCGGGATTCGATTGTAAGAGATGAGGGAGTATTACTCTAACTCAATCTCATTATATTGAGAAAGTTCTCAATAGATTCAATCACTTGAATTGTGCCCCGTTTCTACCCCACTAGATTCAAGTATTGAGCTAGTGAAAAATACAGGCAATCCAGCTTCACAACTGGAGTATTCTAGATTAATTGGATGCTTAATGTATGCAATGACATGCACTAGGCCGGATATTGCCTTGGCAGTAGGCAAGTTGAGCAGATTTACAATCAATCCAAGTGAGTTGCATTGGTTTGCAATTCGAAGAGTTTTGAAATATTTGAAGAAAACAATTAACTATGGTTTATGCTATAGTGGATATCCTTCGATCTTACAAGGGTTTTCAGATGCAAGTTGGATTGTGAAAGATCAAAATCATGCATCTACAAGTGGGTGGATTTTCACACTTGCTGGAGGTGCGATCTCGTGGGCTTTAAACTTTAATGGCTAGTTCTACCATAGAATCAGAGTTTATTGCATTGGCCTCAGCTTCTAAAGAAGTTGAATGACTACGTGAATTATTACACGAGATACCATCGTGGCCTAAACCGGTAGCTCCAATTTCTATCCATTGTGATAGTGAGGCCACATTGGCAAGGGCTTATAGCCAAATGTACAATGCTAAATCCAGACATATTGGACTAAGACATAGTTGTGTCAGAGAATTGATAACAAGAGGAGTTGTCACGATTGACTATGTGAAATCTAGTCAAAACTTGGCAGATCCCCTTACTAAAGGATTGCCAAGAGACTTGGTGAATAAAACATCAAGAGAGATGAGTCTCAAGCCCATGAATTATAGGTCACCAATAGTGGAAACTCAACTCGACGCCTAACATTACGTTAAGTCTTGAGTTCAATGCAGTCAAATTCATTATAAGATTGACTGTGAGCACTAAATTTTAATAACCATCCCAAAGTTGTTAGTGCTCGGTACCTGCATGTAAAGAGAGGAGGTTGAGATGATCTCTTAATAGTCTTCTAAAGGTGCTTAAATTGCGGGGGTACTAGAATGGAGACTACCTATGTGGATGTGAAGTGCGGCCGCTTCAAGGAGTTCAAGGGCTTGACTCCAAAGACATTCACGAGAAGATACGAGACACAAGGCCAATGTTGAATGTGTCAGGATATTTATGACTATTTGCTGGTGTAAGTTATATGCGTGATATGTTTATGCTACATATCGAATAGAATCATTAGTTCAAAGTTTATCTACCATGTAATTCTGATATGGTGTAATGAACTTTTCACAAATTAGTGGTTCAAATCGCAAGATACCATTAGTTATGCATATAATGTTTGAGATTTCATGGATTGAATGATCTGATTATTTTGAAAATGGCGGGGGATTGTTGAACATTTTCAAAATAAATGTTTAGTCCCACATTGGTTAGGAACTTCAAGTTTAAAGAGTATATATGTATTCTTGCACCATAGTGTGTGTAAAATAAAATACAAGTGCTATGCACGGTAAGCCACACGCTCGCGTGCGCGCAGCGCGGAGCATATGACGCATTTTAGGCGCACTTAGCACTTGGCACGAGGCACGTGCGCGTGTGTGAATATGTGTGCAAGCTAATCATGGGTAAAAATTTTTACCATTAATTTTTACCATTTTCGAGATTAAATGGGTAGTTATTAGAGTGGCTGAGTGGGTGCAGTTGAAACTGCTCTCCATTGCTCCATTATTGCTCCACTACTCCATTGCATCAATGTTTGACTGTTCCACTACTCCACTACCCCATATTCACTCTAACTGGTCATGACCAGTGCTCTATAAGAGGAGAGGTTTGGGGAGGAAGAAATCATCTCGAAATTCACCAGCAACTGGTCTTGTTTTCATCTTTCACTTTTTCAAAGTGAAAGGTGTGTTTACTTCATCGTATCCTTTAGGATATTTACTGACTCTTGCAGTTTAGAGAGCAAAACTTCCTTTAGGAAAGTGGCAGTGTTACACGCTTTGAAGTTATTGCAAGTCCCTCTGGATTAACAGTACATAGTAATATGGAGAAGTATTTATGGACATGGTTGTGGTTCGAAACTATAATGTTAGAATCAAATGCCTTATATAGTTCATTCCTTTGCATATAACCAATCTTTTGTACTTAGCTCTATTTATATGAAGCATGGCTTAGAAGGTACACGACCCCACGAAAGTAAATACTTTGCGATTGATAAACTTTATGGAGCTCGCCTCCAATTCTCTCAAAAAAAAGAAAAAGAAAAAGAAAATGCCTTGTATAGTTAACCTAACATGTGTTTTCCTAATCTATAAACAAAAAGTAAATGTACGAATATATATTTTCCTATTTTGTAGTACTTGCCAAGTATATGAGTTGCACTATCAAACTAGCCCTACGTAGCCTCGCAATGGTGAAGATTTGTATTTGTACAAGTTGTGGCGATCTTTTTTCTTGCAAACAATTGTTTAAGCCTATTAGGGTGTGTTCCTTTTCGGATGAAAATGCGGGATAGTATTTGGATAAATCAGGAGTGTTGCTCGACTGCCGAGAGAGAACCGAGCGTAGGATATATTTATCCTAGCTTTTGCCTATTTTAATGGGATTGGAGGGTGCACACACGAAAATCCCACGCAAATCCCTCGCGTCAGATTCTTTTGTTGGCATGAAAAATGCTCCTTTAGATTTTATTAAGTTAAATGTGAGATGGGAGTTTTATGGGAATGCAAGTAGGCTAGCTATGCTTTATGGAAATAAATGTTTGGTGGTAAAGAAACAACACGCACACAGACACATTAAATGAGTGTAGTAGAAATGACAAATGAGGACACTCATGTGTGGTAAAACTTGTGAAGGTAAAATAAAAAATATGAAAATTCAAAGAAAAGTTTTCAGGAATGGTTGTGGTGGTTTGGACAACACCAAAGACGGTTTGCAAATGTCCCAGTTAGAAAACTCGACTCGATAGAGACTGAAGAAAGTAGACGATGTAGGGGTAGACCTTAGCAAACTTGGGACACTTTTTTTAGATGAAAAGTTAGGACACATTAATTTAGAAAGGATTTAAAGGATTTGGAAAGCACACAATTGTGCACTATATCGAGCACATAATAGAATTTGATCCATGTAGCTGACCACCACTAATTTGGAATTGAGGCTTTGTATCCTTGGTAGAGGAGGAAGGTGGGGTTGCATAGCTTCCGATTGCCTTGATTCTCATGTTTAACTATTTCCTTGCACGAAGGGTTTCAAGAGTGACTTGGCCTCTGTACTTCATCTTCTCTTCATTGTATGTGCTCTTTGATGTTTACAATTACCCAGTTTTGTTCTTTATTGACTAATATGCTAACTCTTTGATGTTTACAATTACCCAGTTTTGTTCTTTATTGACTAATATGCTAACTCTTTATTAAATTCATATCCCTTAAGTCTACTATCAAAAAGGGGTTGTCATGCTAGTGAAGCCAGAGCTGAAATCTCTTATTGGTATTTTTAAGGCATCCACGTCAGTAACTGCATCTGCGAGCCTGCGACATTGTAGAGTATTTTCCAGTCTAATAGATTCTAATGTTGAGTTTTTGTTTCACCATCTCCAATATGATGGATTCTATGCAATGCATGTGGATTTTGTGGATCACGTTTTTCTGGTGTTGTCTTTGCATGTGAATGGGGAAAAGCTGTTTTCAGATATGGGAATTAATATCTTGAGTCTTAAATCCTGGGAGGATGTGTTTAAATTTTATTACAAAAAACTTTTTGTCAGTCGCGTCATGTTAGCACAAACCATTAAAGTTAGAATGTGTAATTGATTAGTATGGTTGTATAGGAGGGAAAGTCAGTTTAGGTTGTTAGAAGTTGTTAAGTTGGTTAAAGGTTTGTTCAATGTAAGAGAGACATGTGTACATGACAGCTTGTAAGATGAAATTCATATATATATATACATGACTCACTTTCTTTCTCGTTAAGTTTGATGAGAAGAAAAGATGAGTTTTTCGCTTTCAATTCTTGATGTTTACATGGTATCGAGCATTGTTAGTGATTTGTGGTTCTTAAGGAATCATCAACATCACAAGTGGTTCTCGAGTGAAGATCCACCATCATTGCGATACTCGAGTCGCAAATTCGGATATCATCATGGATGCTTCGTGTCTTTCTTCTCCAAATGTTTCAGCCTCCTCGCAAACCATACATCAATGATGACACCTTTCGGTAATTCTCTTAACCAAATTGTGTCGATCAAGTTGAATGATAGCAATTTTTTGTTGTGGAAATCCATTATAGTACCTGCAATTGAAGGATGTAGATTAGATGGAATCTTGTTTGGAACAATTGAAGTTCCTCTATCGTTGAATGATCAAGGAGAACCAAATCTTGAATATCAAGTTTGGCATTCTCGTGATAGAATGTTGTATGCCTGGCTTTTGTGTACATTGGAACCTCACATTGCAACATCAGTGGTTGCTAAGGATGGAAGAACATACACAGCTAATGAACTGTGGAAATCTATTGAAGAATTTTGTGGAGCACACAATAGAGCACAGATTCAGTTCAACAGAACTGCTGTTAGAACTACAAGAAAAGGATCTACCAAGATGAGTGATTACCTTAGAAAGATGAAAGAATTTGCTGATAACATAGCTACTGCTGGAGAGCATTTCTCAGTTGCAGAACTCATTTCTTGTATACTTTCTGGATTAGATGGAGAGTATCTTCCAATTACAACTGTATTGGAAAGACAAGTAGATCTAAAATGGACTGAATTACAATCATGTTTACTTAGTTTTGAAGCCAAACTTGGTCAGTTACAGTTGATTTCTGGAGTAAATTCTATGACTATTCAAGGCTCAAATCAAGTAAATTCTGCTGAAACAAAACAAGGTGGATCAACCAATGGTTGGAATAATAATTTTCAGAAACAAGGAGGCAATGGTGGAAGAAATTTCAATAATAACAATAGATGTCGCAGTGGTCGATTTCGAGGAAGAGGAGGTTTTAGATTTCCAAACAATAGCAGACCAACATGTCAGATATGTAACAAAGTTGGACATTCTGCTGCATTTTGCTATTACAGGCCAGATATGAACTACATGGGCACACAAGTTAGTAATTCAAATGGAAATCAGTTCAATGGTATTCATGGAAATCAGAATTTTAGAGGAGGAGGTCATTTTCAGGGAACACAACCAAGTGCACATTTTCTTGGTACACAGAGTTCTGGTGGAAACTATGCAGGTTATACTTCTGGTTCTGGTTCTGGTTCTATGTTTGAATCATCAAATTCTGCAAATGATACCTCATGGTATGCTGATAGTGGTGCCACTGCCCATGTTACTCAAGATACTTCTCAAATGAATCATATCTCACCTTATCAAGGTAATGATTCTTTGATTGTTGGCAATGGTAATTCTATTCCTATTAAGTATATTGGCAATGCAAATGTTACATCTGCTGATCCTAGACTACAATTTTCAAATACTTTATGTGTACCAAACATAAGAAAGAACCTTATTAGTATATCTCAATTGGTTAAGGACAACAATGTTGTTATTGAGTTTACTAATAAGGATTGTTTGGTGAAGGATTCTTCAACTAAGGAGATCTTACTTAAGGGAGTTCTTCGAGATGGACTTTACCAGTTTGCAAGTAATCCAATTCTATCACAGCAGAAACACTCAAACTTCACACAAGCATACTGGGCATCCACAAAATCAATGTCATCTCTGTGGCATTTTCGTCACAGACATCCTCGCTTCGACTTTACAACAAGTGATGCGATCTCATCTTCATCTACCATGCTCCTCTACTGAGTTTTGTAATGTCTGTCCTTTGGGAAAACATCATGCATTACCATTCTCACAGTCAAGTTCAAGATGTAAAAATGTACTAGATCTAATTCATTCAGATGTATGGGGCCCTTCTCCAGTTACTTCTCATAATGGTTACAATTACTACATTGTATTTGTTGATGATTGGTCAAGGTTTACATGGATTTTTCCTTTAAAGAATAAATCTGATGCACTTCAAGCCTTCAAAGTGTTCAAATCTAGAGTTGAAAATCAATTTAATGCCAAGATTAAATGTTTACAATCTGATTGGGGTGGTGAATTTAGAAGTTTCAGAGTGTTTTTGGAGGAACAAGGCATCTTCTTTCAACATCCATGTCCATATACTCATGAACAGAATGGTAGAGTTGAAAGAAAGCATAGACATGTAGTTGAAACAAGTCTAACTCTTCTTGCTCAGGCTGGATTACCTTATAAATTCTGGTATGATGCTTGTGAAGCTGCTACTTTTCTTATCAACAGATTACCTACAAGAGTATTGCAAGGATATTCTCCATATCAGCTGCTTTATAATGTTCCTCCTGATTACATGATTTTGAAGGTGTTTGGATGCTCTTGCTATCCATATACAAGACCATACAATGCTCATAAATATCAATATAGATTTGAGAGGTGCATATTTTTGGGATATAGCTCTATTCATAAGGGATATAAGTGTATGAATTCTGCTGGTAGACTATATATTACCAGACATGTCCTATTCAATGAAGATGAGTTTCCATATCAGTTGATGTTTACTTCCAAGACATTACCTCCAGATACTGGTTCTACTGGTCCATTCATATCCATACCTGTATGCTCTTCATCAGAAGCAGAATCTGTGTCTAGTCCTTCCAATTCAGTTCTACAGCACAGAATGTGAATGTACCATCTCAAACATCACCAGGGGTTACTACTACTTCATCTGATCCAATTCATACCACAGATAATGTTCCTATTAATACTCATTCAATGATCACAAGAGCTAAAGCTGGCATTATTCAAAAGAAGGTGTTTGTTTCTACTACATCTTCCATTTTAGATGAAGAAGTTCCTAAATCAGTTAAACAGGCTATTTCCATTCCTCATTGGAAAGAAGCAATGGAAAAGGAGTATCAAGCTTTGGTTCAAAATGGAACTTGGTCACTTGTTTCACCTACTAATAATCAAAATATAGTAGGTAACAAGTGGATCTTTACAATCAAGAAGAATTCAGATGGTACAGTGAATAGATACAAAGCAAGATTGGTAGCTAAAGGATTCAAGCAAGTCCCTGGCATTGATTTCTCGAAAACTTACAGTCCAGTGGTTAAAGCTTCTACTCTTCGAGTCATTTTTTCCATTGCTGTTACTCTTGGATGGAATCTGAGACAAATTGACATCAATAATGCCTTTCTAAATGGTCATCTTAGTGAAGAAGTATTCACCAATCAACCTGAAGGGTTTGTGCATCCAAATCATCCTAATATGGTCTGTCATCTTCATAAGGCACTGTATGGTTTGAGACAAGCACCTCGAGCTTGGTTTGACAAGTTAAAGTCTCAGTTACTCTCCTGGGGTTTCCACAATGCTATATCTGATACTTCATTGTTCATTTTACATCATCAAAGCACTACTCGTATGTTCTAGTGTATGTAGATGATATAATCATCACTGGCAATAACAATGATCTGATTCAATCTTTCATTGATCAATTGAATCAGAAATTTGCTTTGAAAGACATTGGTGATCTCAATATGTTTCTGGGATTTGAAGTTCATAGAGATAACTCGGTCTCTATCTCAATCAATCCAAATGCTATGTGTCTGAATTACCGAAGAAGGCAGGCATGATCAATACCAAACCTGTTGATACACCTGCAGTTATTACAAAAGTGATGCCTGATGTCTCTGCCACTTTGTTCACTGATCCTACTCTTTATAGAAGCATATTAGGAGGTCTTCAATATGTTGTTAATACTCGTCCTGATATTGCCTACATTGTAAACAAGCTCAGCCAATATCAGCAATCTCCTTCCACCTCACATTGGCAAGCCTTAAAAAGAGTTTTAAGGTACTTGAAAGGAACAATTCAGTATGGATTATGCTTCAAACCAGGATCTTCATTCTTGCTTACTGGTTATTCAGATGCTGATTGGGCATCATCAATTGAAGACCGTAAATCCATTGCTGGTTATGCTGTATACTTTGGATGTAATCTAGTTTCCTGGCAGTCTAAAAAGCAAGGTGTTGTGGCAAGATCTAGTACAGAGTCTGAGTATAGAGCACTTGCTCATGTTGCTTCTGAGATAACTTGGTTAAAATCTCTCTTATCAGAACTTCACTTCCCTCTTCGTCGCACTCCAGTGGTATGGTGTGATAACATGAGTGCCACTGCATTAGCTAGGAATCCAGTGTTTCATTCCCGAACAAAGCATATCGAAATTGATGTTCATTACATACGGGATCAGGTTTTAAAAGGTTTCTTGGCTGTTCATCATGTTCCTTCTCATGATCAAGTTGCTGATTGTTTCACCAAAGCTTTATCTACTTCAAGGTTTTGCTACTTGAGAGACAAACTTGGTGTAGTGTTACTCCCCCTTCGTTTGAGGGGGGATGTTAGCACAAACCATTAAAGTTAGAATGTGTAATTGATTAGTATGGTTGTATAGGAGGGAAAGTCAGTTTAGGTTGTTAGAAGTTGTTAAGTTGGTTAAAGGTTTGTTCAATGTAAGAGAGACATGTGTACATGACAGTTGTAAGATGAAATTCATATATATATATACATGACTCACTTTCTTTCTCGTTAAGTTTGATGAGAAGAAAAGATGAGTTTTTCAGTTTCAATTCTTGATGTTTACACGTCAGCATGTTTGTTTGATGAAGAGTGCAAGGCAACTCTTAAAAGTAAGAAAGCATGAGAAGTAACTTGTCGGCTTTAGTTTGATTTAAATGTTAGGCCGGAGTCGATGAATATAATGCTCATTATAATGGATAGCAGAGAGGATCCATTTTTTACTGGTATTTCGGTAGAAAGGTCATGTTTTTTTTCGAGCTTTCTTTGAATTTCTTGAACCCCAAATATTACAGTAGAAAAGCTCGACTTTTGCTAATGCTGATTGTTCCATCTTTTTGACATTGCGGTTTAAAGAAGTATGGGAACTACCTTCTTTCAATAAGGATGTCCCGGAAGCATGTATGAAGCTATGGAGTGAGCGCTACAATAATTACCGGCAAGATATGTCAGATGCGATGAAACTTTCTGGTGAATCGAAAGACGTGCTTTCTGATCAAATTATACAGAGCTATAAGCAGGTTATTACACAAAATTTACTTAGCAAAGCTAAACCTACTTGTTTGTTTATATCAGCTCATATTCATTAATCTCTTGCGTTGATGAAAATTTTAGGTATTATATGAAGCTGCAGAGTTTGAGGAAAGTCCGAGGAATGTAGAAGATATCTTCAATGAAGCACTTGCTATCTACAAGATTGTGTATAAATATGCAAAGACCAATGGGGTATCAAAATGCGGATTTGTTTGGAAAGTTGCTGGTCGCGCGCTTTGTAAGTTGCATGCCAATGAGGTAGACAAACACAACTTAGTCTGCTCAAAATCTGCTCTCTGTGATATATTAGGCATCAATTAAGTGTGCACGTCTTACCTGTAAATATGTAATATTTCATCAATTTGTGAGCATTCAACTAATTTCACCTGATAATTTGATGTAAACTTTATTCATCTGTTAGTAATTTTTCTCTGATGGAGTACATTTTTATTTGAAGCTGGAGTCTGACAAAATATATGGATTCTTTCTTTGCCAATTGATTAAATTCTCTGGAGTACATTTTTATTTTAATAATTGTAAAAATTAGGAGTCAAAATAGTCAGTAAGCATGGATTTCTTCTATTGGGCAAGGGGGATCAAAATCAGTAAGTACTTGAGATTATCTTAGGAAAAGGTCCTGCTTTGAAATTTAGTTGTATTAAGCAAGTGTTGACAACCATGAAGATTAGTTTTAATGCTTCTTTCTGCAACTAAATATAAAAGCAACCAAAACATATCATCTTATCATAAATATGTTTACTGAATTAATTATTCCTTTTGCTTAATAAGAATGTTTAAAGAAACTAAATATGAAAGTTAAAAATATAGGGTGTAGGGTTTACCTTAATTGCCAGAACCCCTTTGAGTAACTTTAGTATGAGCTGATGATTTGCATCCTTGGTTGCAAGCTATCCCAGAGTTAACAAAATCTATGGAGTACTACTATTTTGACTTCATTTGGACATGTTAATTTGGTATGCACTCATTGGAGTCCCTTGGATGCATATTGAGTTATGCGTACACATCAATGCACACATATTGATGCATTAATCAAGGGTCGAATTCAAATGGAGTGAAAATAGTATTTTTCATCTATATATATATATATATATATATGTGGGTCAATTCTAGTTTATTTCAGCAGCGGACCTTTTTAAGTTATTGAATACCTATGAAAATTGTCTAACCATCACTTTTCTAGAACAAATTTGGTCAATTCTTCATTCACGCGCTCTTTACGATTATTCACATTTATAAAGGATCTCATTATCCATCGAGTTGGTCATAAATAAATAAATAAATAAAAACTCATTACCTAGTCTAATTTGAGAAAGTTTTAGAGTTGGGGAGTTTGTATTCAAAGACCATTTTAGTGCTTACGAAGTACGATTGTCTTAATTAACACCAATTTCATCAATTATTTATTATGAGCACCGCTATGGGCACCTCACAAATTATTAAAGACATCCATTTTTTTGTTTATTCTATCATCTAAATCTTCGAGAGATACAAATGACAAAATTGCCCCTTTATATAAACCTTTCATAATACCACAACATACTTTTAAACAAATTTTGGGTCACCTCACCTTTGTCTCTCATATCTAACCCAAACCTCACGTTTTTTGTTGGTGGATGTGTATCGATTTTTACGCTTTCACATCATTCGATAACGAGGTAACACCAAATCAATTGTTTTGATTTTGGAAATAGCAACATTGATGATTTGGTTTTTTATTATATGGTTTGGTAGATTCGGCCATTCCGAAGTTGTTTTCATCTTTAAATGGATGAATATACCACAATGGTGCAAGAATAGGTACAAGAAGACATTTGTTTTTCTATGTGTTTTGTCTGTATTTTTCATGTGTTTGCACTGTCACGAATGTTTCGGCATCGTAAGATCGAGACTTGGAAACAAGTCTCGGTATGTAGAGGCTGAAACTAATCCTTACGTCTCGGCCAAAAGGTGATCGAGAAATATAGAAGTGTCTCGGTGATATGGGACCGAGACTATTCTTCACGTTTCGGTTGATTGTGATCGAAACTTCGTGTTAAGTCGCGGACCTATACTACTGAGAATGTGGTTTTTGGGTTTTTTTCGTGAATCTACTGTGTTTTGGTGATGAGTCCTTATGGTTCAATGTTTGTGTTGAAGGTAATGTTGGTTTCTACGTTATTTTCAGACTACAAGGAGGCTTTCACTCATTGTAGGTCATTCGCATCTAGAGAAGCGACTATTCATGGCTTCAAATGATTTGTCATACGAACAAGTTTGTGTTATTAACGAAGCATTCTATTGCCAGAGGGATTAAAACACATGGGAAATGTCAATCTTGCATGTGAGAGGTTCGATACATTTAGGGAAATGTGACAAAGACTAAGGAAAGCCAAAGCCGCAAAACTTGCTTTGAAACTAAGAATCGAAGATGAGAAAAATACATGGACTCAAACTGGTACGAAGAAATATGGGTGCCCTTTGTGCTACTTCAATATCGTGTGTGGGAGGCACAATCACGATCCAGCCCAAAACTTGGACAACCACTCATTTGCAGGAAGATTGGATACGCGTGAGTAGGTGGTTGTGGTACAGATGACTAAGGGGAATGTGAAGCCAATAGATATCATTAACACATTGAAGCCCAGGGATGTAAATAATGTTTCAATTATACGAACAATATACAATACACGACAAAAATATCGAATTGAGGAGGCCTCAAATGCAACATTTATTGCACATTGAAAAAGAATAAGTGGATGTCGTGACATAGGAAGCATCTCGAATGCCGTTATTTGAGATAGTTGGAATCACTTCGACGCATTTAACGTTTTCAGTTGGGTTTGCTTTCATATCATCGGAGACTAATGCAAATTATATTTGGCTACTTGTGAACTTGAGATCCATATTGATGGGTGGTATAAACCTAACACGATTGTTACGGATCGGGAGTTAAGCCTTATTTGTGCTATCTAAAAAGATATTTCCAACATCGTCTCACCTTCTTTGCTCTTGGCACATCAACAAAGTTCCAAAATCCAAATAAATTACAACAATACAAGTTCCTAAAACAAACAAGTTCCCTCATTGCTTTGGTTTCTTTAAATTCTTTTTAGTGTATTCTTTGTCAAGCATTCTCTTTGGAGGGCGAGCATTGATCGATGTTGATGGAGCATTAGCCGGGGTGAATTTTGATTGTGTAGAAGTGTTGTTGTGCTGGGAGTGCTTAGGGGTTGGTTGGGTAGAGGTTGATGTGTCGTGGCAGTGGTGGTAGTGGTGGTGGCGGTGGTAGTGGTAGTGGTAGTGGTGGTGGTAGGATCGAGACTCCTCCCTAATAGGAAATTGACGACATCACTCGTTATTTTCTTCGCAGACTCTAACGTATACAACTCCAGCGAAAATTTCATCCATCGTAGTGTCGTGTCCAACGCACCCCTATTACGCCGATGAAGACAAAACAAATGAGTTAATGTTAAAAATTACGACACAATTCATGTTGAACACATCAACATAAAACTTAAAATAAGGGACAATACATCTAATAGATCATTTTCATTGATAGTTGTGGCAACAAGGTCTTCATCTTCAAGGCTCTGCTTCTCGATCACCGGGTGTGACACTTTCAAGAACCAAGGTAGATAGTCCGGTGTAGCCAAGAACTCAAATTGTCCCTTCTCAATGTGAACTTTGTGGCCAACAAATGGTTACACAAACGCTCCTAATTTTCTTGTTGGAACCCATACTTGACAGAGTATTTGAGTGCAGATGGGCCTCGGTGTGCTTCCAATGGGTGGTATGAAGGGCCTAGTATAGATTGCACGTGGTCAAGCTATCTCTAAATCCTTTCCGAATGATAGGGCTCCACCATGTCAATTTACTTCAATGTGCCTATCACGGCCTAATAATTAATACACGTGTATATTCGTTAATCGTGACAAAATAACCTGTGACGTGGGACCCGCAATGAGATACGTATCACTACCGAGGCACGGTGGCCGAGGTAAATGTTATATTTGTGTGTTGTTTGACTAGTGTATTGTATATGTGTAGACTACTAAATCATTTACGAGTATGCAAATACCGAAACGAGCGGGGACGCTCCTCGAGTCACGTGCCAACGTGGGCCTGAGGTAGCAATTCGTGGGGTAAGCGTAATTAGTTAAATTAAATGTGCATTAAAAAAACCCTAGTGGTCCTTACATTGCCACATCACTTAATATACATCATATAACTATAACCACATCACTTTGATTTTCTAAAGTCGGTGGATAGGAGATAAAAACGTAGGAACGGAGAGAGAAAGGAAAAAAAACGACAACGTCAGAGATGAAAATCGGGAAGAGGAAGAAGAAAGAAAGAAAGACTGACAGAGAGATCGAGGAACTCGAAGCAAGGTGAGTTGTCGTGTGTTGTTGTTCGGTGTTTGTTCTTCTTCCGAGCTCAAGGGACGGCAGGGGAGTCGTCTCCCCTGCACGAACCCAACGAAAAGCGCGAATTTGGTAAATTGGCAAATTGTCAGATGCGACTTTTATGAAGTTTTTACCTCGAAAAGCGCGAAATTGGCAAATTGGTCTCGAATTCGATTTCGACCGATTTCGACCAACTTATAAATTGTGAATAAGTAATAATGACACTAAATTGATAAATTTTCAAATGCTAGGACCGTAAAAAAAGCTATTACAAGGTTTGGGGTGCGTACATCGACTCAATGAGAAGCCGGATAACTTAGGCATTGCTGTGTGTATGTAAGTAAACTGATTTGAGACATTTAATTACATTTCGTTTCATCTATTTATTTATTCTCAGTTATTTAAACTAAATTGTCTTTGAAATCCATATGCTATGACTTGTCCAGTTCTCATTTTATGATGTTGTTCATAGCATACTCTGTTGTGTATATCATTGATTCAAATTCCTATACTTTGTCATGTTGATTGTTGTGTGTGGAAGTCAGAGATATAGCATGCTATTAGGTTAGTTTGTTTATTTCGACTTTCATCATTTGTGCATTAGTATGCAGTTACATTTCTTGGATTTCATTACTGAGTCATTCTTGAAAGTGAAAGTGGTTCATGTGGTTAGGGTCGTTTGATGATAGAAATTCAACTTTCATACGAGGGTCACTAGACTTTTCGGGATATCAGGGGATTTCTCCACTACCTTGCATGACACACGTAACGTGCCTTAGAACGGGGTAACCGGACCTCAGGGTTTGTTGGCCCAAGAATAACTTGGGTGGACATGACGAGTTTTAAAACTCGGGTATGCTAGCAAGTATACATTCCGGTGACGACTAATTCACTTGGAATAGAAAAGGCGTAATCGTAAGTACGTCTTTTTGACATTATGATATAGATCTTGATTTGTATTGAAATGCTATAGATCGGAGCTCAAATTGTAATGGAAATACTGATGTGATGAAGATCACGGTCGACCGACCCTAATCCATTACTACTTAGCCTTGAGTCGGTTTCATATTTGGTTAATTCAAGTATCTCTTTGCATGATGTTTCTTTCAGCATAGTAGCACGTTAAATTATGCCATTTGATACTTGTTGCCTATTTGGAAATGTGGATCAATGTCTCTCAGTATTACTCAAATAATTTCATGTACTCACTGTCTAGTTTGTGACGGTAGGTGCAGATCAGCCGAGTAGCAGACCAGACAAAGAGAAGATTGGTGACTACCTCTGAGCCAGTGAAGGACTGCTACAACATACTTTTGTACATTTTGTATTCTTTTGTATTACATTTTTATGTACATGTTGTTTTCGCCTTTCGGGTTGAGTGATAGGAATAACTGATTAGACACATGATATATAGAGCGTCATATATGCATGTGATGTTTCTTTCCTGGATTTTCCACAATAGGTTAAGCTTTATGTCCCACTAGTAACTTAATAAGACTTCCGCTGAATAACTTGTTAGATAAAAAAAAATTAACTGAACTCTGATTTATAGACAACCATAGGTTAGTCAGTAGAACTAGTTTGTTAATTGTAGGTGGTATCATAATTGGTAGGTAATTAGTTGTTTAAATAAGGCTGACTAATTCCTTGTTATGTAATTTAGGGGGTATTATGGCTTAATTAAGGGATTAGGCCGGGCGGTGCCCTTATTTGTAGTTGAGGCTGTCACGGTGCCACTCTAGAAGGTCATCGGGTGCACAACTCCATTATCCCTGGTATCAACATAAGGGTGAGTGACCTAATCAAGCATAAACATGCAATCGTAATTAGTAAACATAAACTAACTTGAACCTTTACCAACACGATTGACTAACTAACTCACCTCGCTTGCCCGCAACCTGTCAAATGTCCTCCTAATAGACCTTCATTTGTCAACGTTCATCACTATCTCGTGTTTCAAAATCTATTTAGAGACACGAGGTTGGACGTAGTCCATGTACGTTGCATTAAATGTGGCGAGTCCGAGTTTGAAGTGCTCATACACCTATCCCTGATAATACATATAATGTTAGTTGTTGGAAAAACGCAAAACCTAATTATCAAAAAAATCTTAAAAACCAAACAAGATTTAGTAATATTACCTCAAGTAATGTGAGATAACCGACAATTTGAGAAACTTGTACTCTGGTGGTAGACCTCAAGTGATGGTACAAATACGCCAACATAGCTGCACCCCATGCATACTTGCCCACCTCATCCAAATCTTTAAGAAGCTTCAATAAGGCAATACAGACCCGAGATCCACTCTTGTCTACAAAAGTGTGCAAGAGAGCAGGTACAATAAGTACGCCTAGGCAGTGCGTTCCACGGGCGGATTAGTAGCGTCATTTGAACTAGCTTTGGGACACCATCGAGTCTTCAGCCAACACTTTCGCACCGTAAGCCCTTGCTGATGTTTTATTCGTCCTCGCATTTTCAATGTTAACCCCAAGTAGTTTGGACACCAACTTTATCGCATCCGCGCAAGATTCCTCGGTGTATCTTGCAAAGTTTTCAACTACAACCACTTTGCCCGTCACAGGATTCTTTAGGACTATGCTCAAATCCTTCAAGAAGATCGACATTTCACCAAATGGTAAGTGAAATATGTTCGTCTCCGACTGCCACCGCTCCACAAAGGCAGATATGGCCTTTTTGTTTGCCTTACGGTATGAGAAGTCTATCAGCAGATTCAACTCAGACTGCTGGATAATGTTGAAATATATTGAGTTTATATTGTATCCACTATTAGTCCCACATGGGAAAGAAACTTTTTGTTTCTTTCCTTATAAGAGATTTTTCGCTTGAAAGTCTTAGTTAAGTGAATGTAGGGTTGGAGGCAAAGACCATGGGTATTCCCCATTGATTAATATATATTAAATACTTGATATTTAATATGTCTATGATTAGGCCTTGGGCCTTGGGGCCTTTGGGGCTAATGTTAAAATAACTTAGCCAATTCACAACACAAGATTTTTACTTTTTACATTAAATTTTCGTTTTTTAAAAATGTGTGTAATTAGTGGTGAACAGTCACCACTAACGACCTCGTTTTGAACAGTTGTAATTGTTCAAAAGAGGTGTCTTTTGGTCTCGTTTTGAACAGTTGTAATTGTTCATAAGAGGTGTCTTTTGGTCTATAAATAGGGGTTGTAACCTCATTAGAAGATATAGAGAAAAATTTCGAAATTAAAGAGTTTTCTGGTTTTGAGAGAGAGATTTTGGTCATTGCAAGTGAGAAGATAGGATCTTTTGGTTGGTGTGTAATCAAAGATCAATCCAGTTGTATCCTGGAGACGAACCTCTTGAAGAATTCATACACCGAATTGGAGGAAATTTCGTCTAAGGACATTGCTATTTAGTGCAAGCCTCTGGTATTGTTTTAATTTAGTTCTTAAGTTTGATTATATGCATGGTTTTGTACTTACATATATGCATGTTTTAGTAGATTGCTCCAACAGATAATCCTCTGAAGGCCCTCGGTGTTAGGGTGACACAACTGGAAGTCTCATATTAGATCTGAGCACCGCGATTGATACATTTGAGTAACGGGCGATCCTACAATTATAAAAAATATTTCATCAGTTATATGAAAAACATAAGTTTTTAAGTACCCAGTTCAATGAAACTTTAGATACCTCATTTCTTAAATCGATAATGCGACATGATGTTTAAAACTCTTCTGCAATGATCTATCTGAAAGACCACCGGGGAAAGGAGCACACATTTGCTCTTACTCTTGCGACTCCCTTTTATTGTGGCTACCTCCACTATGGTACTCCACCCATATTATGATGCCTACCAGTGGTGTCTGTTGGTGCTGATGAATCACTACTACTAGACTTCGATGCACGAGCTACATCTTCACCTCGGGCAATTACAAGATCTTTTTGTCGACGCATGTTGGAACCCTCATCATGTAATTCAATATTCCTTACACGATTTACAGTAGTCTTTCCCTTTCCCTTTCACATTTACCTTCCGTTTCTCTTTTCGATAAGGCGTAGTCGAGGGTCTCTGGTCGCCTCGCCCGTGGTTACCCCTCGATGCCTCAACACCAGCCTCCTCCCTAGTCACCGGGTTAGGGAACAAGCTATACATGATAAAACAGTTGAATGTAAGCACCTCGAATAAACAGAAGTAAAATTAAAAAAAAAACCAGAGAAAACTTAACCATCTATATAGTCTCGGTTAAGTAAGTCCAATAAGACATTTAAATTCACAGTGAGGCATGACCGAGATAGTAACCCAAGTCTCGGTAATTGACAACCGAAACAATGGGTTCAGTCTCGATTGTACATCACCGAGACTAAGGTAATTGTACATTTTTAATTAATCTCGGAATGTGGTAACCGAGAGCAATTCGAGTGTCACGGTACTTATGACAATATAACCTAACCACAATCTCGGTTATGGATAACCGAGACGATCAATGATCGATTACAAATACATTACAACTTTTAGAGATTATGCACTGAGACAACAATGTGATTCTCGGTACTATGTAAAGGGATTATGTGCAACTACACTAAAATCTAAGTCTCGGCCATTGTAAGGCGAGATTGCGCGCATCATTTCTGACCTGTGTGGCCGAGAAACACGGGTTGGCAAATTTAAAAACCTGGAAGACGAACTATACAAAACAAACAAAAATCGAACCATAAACTATCAAAATTGAGTTTATACATACTTATAAGATGTCGAATTAACGCCTCATGTGAAACTAGAACCTAAGATCAAGCCCTAAAACGTAGCCAACGAAGACAACTTGAGATCTATGAAATTGGAAGAACACCACCACTTGAAAGAGCAAAAAATAGAGGATAAGGAAAGAAAGAAGAGATTGCCCTTGCCAATGATCGATAAAGTTGTTAGGGTTCGAAAAGGGTTTTCAGTTCTTCCTTCTTCATTTTATCAAATTGGTGGATTGGTGGTAGGGTGCACTTTGGGTTTCATTCAGATTTTTTGGGTTCCCTTAGTAAACGACTTGGTGCCCTCAACAATGATGTGCCTTCACTAATAAGTGGGGTGCCCATAGCGACCCTCTTTACTATTTTTAATCCAACTACGTTGTACTTCATCAACCACATACAAATAGTTCGTTAATTGAGAAAAATGCCTTTTTTTACAAGAAACCTAGTTATTATCATTCAGATTTTTCTCTCCAAAAAGACCAAAATCTTGTATCTTTTGCATAAGCGACCTCATTCATGAACGACAACTCAATTATTTTTTTCATTTCACATACTATATCCGGCATCAACTACACTTTCGCTAAATTGTTATTAGATCTTTCGTCCCTCTTATATTTAATTTCCCCTTTTTTGTTTCTTAATATTTCTGACTAGAATGAATGCATGTCCACCTGGTTTTATTATAGTCGATTATCGAAATTTTTATTGTAGTATAGTTAGATATATTTAATCATGAAGATTATTACTATTTTTCATCAAAAAATATTATTATTATTAGGTAAATTATTATAATTTAACTATTGTTGTTTTAAGTTTAATATTATATGTATTTATTTTGGCATAAACCCTTGTCGCCTAGCTCAACAATCTCAACTGATAGGTGACCTTCCCAACTCATCGGACTATCTTAAACGACCTTATGAATCTCGGTGTGAGTTTTCTCTTGTTTGTAAATCTCTAGTGACCCTTCAAGAGAAAAACCTTCGAAGTAACTAGTGGTCTACCTCATAGCTCAGCTCATCGTGGTACTTATTTGCATATTTCTTTCCTACCTGCTCAACAGTCTAGAGCACCGACTTATGTGTCTGATCATAGCTATGTGACCCTGCGCAACTATAGGCTCTATCTTGACTTAATTTGTCGTCATTATCTAATATCGTATATGACCTCAATCTGGTCTTTACTACAATTGGGCACCCTGGACATTACACTAACCTTTATATCCAAATCTAGAGGTAACTATGTTTTATCAAGATAAAGGTGTTTGCCTAACTAACACGGGAATAGAACTTATGTGGCGATACATTCGCTCTTATGTCATCTCCGTTGGCAAATCTTCATCCTACCCCAAAACCCGTCAAATAATTACTCGATTGTAATGAAAATTATATTAGGCACTTCTTCGTCGTTTTGCTTTATTATCACATTTAAGGTACCTAAAACTCTTCTGCGGTGCTAACCAAGCACGATTCACCATGGGGACGAGGAGTTGACATGGGAGCTCGAGTTGTGCATGCGCGAATACTTTCCCTACCTCTTTTGATTCAGTAAGTTCTCCCTTTATAATTTGTTGTAATTTCGAGGACAAGATTCTAATTAGTTGGGAAGACCGTAACGACCCTAAAATTCGAACTCGTGCCACGTGTCATTTCAAGGTCGTACGTGGAACCCACTTGTTGTGTTACGCATTTTCAAATCTCGGGAGTCGACACCGAGGTATGCTATTTTTAATTGATGTTTGTATTATTTATTATACAAAAGAGTGAACTATTTAAACTAATTAATTTTGAAAATGTGCGACAAAGGTACACGAGGGGAATATCGGTGTCGAGAAGAGCGGGGACGTAGCTCGAGTCGCGTGTCAACGTGGGACCGAGGTAGCGACATATGGGGTAAGCTGAATTATTTCGGACTAATGTTGAATTTATAAGTGGCTTAGTGGCTTAATGTGGTCACATTTAATATAAGCATTAATTTGACTATAGTTAGTGAAAATAAAACAAAAAAGCATTAGATGTGCATCAAGACACGTATTCACTTATCATGAGACAAGGTGTCAACTTGTTGAGTCACTCAATGGTGACTTGAGGGCCAAGTGGGACAAGGTGGACCATCGGACATGTCTCGAGATACACATGCATAAAAGATCAAAGGACAAGGTTCAAGCTTATCCATTAAAGCCTCATAAGTTAAAAGTTTATCATTTCTCTCTCTTATCGATTCAATAGGCAAGGAAAGAAAGAGAAGGAACTGCTGGAGAGATCTTAGAAAAGTGGAAATTCAGTGAGCTTAGAGAGGTTTTAGTGATCAAGCTTGCCAAAAACACCAAGCAAAGTAACTCCATGCCCATGACTTGGTCAATTCACTAATTCATGAATTTAATGTTGTGGGGTATTATTTTTAGTTGTGGTTGATGTTAGGGACTTAGTATGTGTATGTTGTGATGATAAATTAGTTGTTGATTGGGATAGAGAGGGAAAGAAGAAGTGAAGAAACAAAAAAAATCACTCTCTTTTGTGAACGAAAGATAGATAGGGAAACGGGCTGCACTCAGACCCAGCAGGCAGAGCGAGGTGGGCCTGCCCAATGACTAAACCGGGCCGTTCAGCCTGCCCGGTTCAGAAATAAAAAAGGGCCCAATAGGCTCCAAACTAAAAAAAATTAAATTAAAAATAAATAACAGAAAATCAAATAAAAATCAGGAAAATTCAAGAAGATTTAGGAAAAATTGGGAAAAAATAGAGAAGGTTGAGGAGATTATAGAAAACTTGGTTTTGAAGTTGTCAGAAATTTTTACACCGAAAAATTTCCTCGAAAGGTGTGCCGCCACTATGATTTTCCTAATTTGAATAATTTTCGGATTTAAAAATCTAAAAATTCCTTAAATAGGCTCTAACCAATGTAAATTTGCTTAATACGTACCCAAACACCTATAAACATACTAAATATGTAAAATTGGACTTCAGGGACATAAGAGACCGTAGCTCGTGTATCGAGGAACTAGTTAGGCCGGCTTCGGGAGTTCAGGGAAGTCGGATCGCGGATTAAGGTGCGTAAACCCATTAGAATGCCTCACAAAAACCATGATTTGTTTTATCGATATCAGATTTCATGTGTGACTGCTGGTGGGCACACATGGGTTTTCTACTCCTATCTCGGTTTGCATATATATATATATATATATATATATATATATATATATATTGGTTATGGCTAAACCACTTGCACTAGTTACTTGTGTTTAGTGTTCGTGTCGACGACAATAGAATATATTTACGACCGTCGAGAGGGATTTAAGGTGTTCTCTTGACTTGAAATAGCGTTTGGAAAGGTTCATCCGTTAATCGTAGTTGGGGTTTAGTCACTGTAAGCCTGTAAGTATATACGTGGTTCATGTCCTATTCTATCGATTACTGGTTGGTTTAGGTCAGAGTTTTCTCCTGACTTTACAGTTATTTACTTATTAATGCTTTATTTCCAAGCATGTTTAGTTGATATGTGTTGTTTATTTATCGCTATTGTTTTTGCTTGTCGTATGCTGCCTAATTTATGGGAATATGACTTACTATGCCAGGTGTTATTCGCATATATCGTAGTTTATCATTTTTATTTAATGAATATTGTGTGGACTTGTTTTAAGATTTTACGCACTGGACTCATCACTATATTTGTTGGGTAACCGAGTGCAGATCCTTGGACGAGCAAGTAAATCCTTGGACGAGTGAGGGTAAGGGCAAGGAGGTATTGGCGACTACCTCTGAAATAGTGATGCCAGCTTGTATGTGACTACATTATGTACGTATTTACTTTTCGTTGGGTTTTGGGGACTGCAGAACACTGAATACATGTATATGAATCTTTTGTTGTACTTATTTCGCCTTGATATATATATATACATGGTATCCTTTTATCGGGTTTTCTACTACTTATGATTGTTAAATATTGCATAATTTATTTACTTAAAGACTTCCACTGTAAAATGGTAATACAACTTGATAAATTGATTAACTAGCTAATAAAATCACTAATACTTATATAAAGATTAATTAGCTAAACTAGTGTTCAATGGAAAGGTGAAAGCAACCACCCTAGGGCATGTATACTATTGTAGGTGTCGCAAGGCGTCATAGGTAAGCACTCGGTTGCATGTACCCCAATGTGGCAAGGCTTGGTGACGTATGATGAAAAACAGGATCTGGTTTTTGGGCCAGCGGCCCCTCTCCCAAAAATCCAAGATCTCATTCTCCATTTTTGTTCATCTTCACAGCATTTTTCAATTTTATTTTTAGTCTCCAAACCTCTACTCCCAAATTCTTCTTCTCCTCTTCTCATCCCATTTTTTTTTTCTCTCACCGCCATTCTTTGCTTCTTCTTCTTCTTCTTCTTTTATGTTCCTTTTCTTAAATCATTAATGTTTCCTCTCACCCGCCAGCGGCCCCTCTCCCAAAAACCCAAGCTTTTCTCTTTTGTTCACCCCCTTCTATCCCCCCTTCTTCTTCTTCTTCTTCTTCTTTCGCCATGCTTTTTTGTTTGTAGTTCCGGCCTATGGTCTACAAGGTTTCCGACGTTGCGGCATTGATGCCCCTCTTTTGTCACCTAGTATTTTAACCGGATGGAAAAGAGATAGTGAGATATAAGTTCGGTCTCCAAGTTAAAGGCGGCGATCATCGACGATCGAACCTGAGGAGGTGGCGAACAACGAATTGAATGCCGAACGTTGTTGGCATCTTAAGTTCCATCATGTATTTCTAGTTGCCTATTTTTTGTTAGACCTAGGGCTTTTGTTTTTATTAGTAGGAATGTTGTCCTAGTATGAGGGGTTGTTGTCCCCACTTGTGGGGTGGTTGTCCCTGTTGGGGTTGGTGTCGCACCATCGTGGGTGAGTGGTGTCGGATCTTAGTTTTGAGTTTTGTTATAACTAAATATCTATTATTCTCACTATAATAGATTGTTGCACAACATCAATAAAATGCAACTGTTTGACAAAAAAAAAATTAAGATCATAAATAGTTGGGGCGCAGCCAGAGAGGAATGACATTTTTTTTTTTTTTTTTTTTTATAACATTTCAAAGGCCCCTCATGTTTAGATATATTTTTTTTTCCATTCGTATACCAATTTGAATTGGTTTTTTTGTAAGAATACAATTTGAATAGAATTAACATTTTCATTTATGAGAGCACTCCAATTTTATTTTATTTTTTCATTTGTGAGCCTACTTTCCCAGGACATAATTTATAAGCTAGATATTATTTTTTTCAAAAAAAAAAAAAGCGAAACCTCAAGAAACAAAATGTTACATAGAGGTATCATATATAGTCTCCACTTCCTTATCCAACCATGTCCATAGCTCAATGGGTTTGTGAATGGTTAATTATTATCTGTCTCCAATCATGACTTATATAATATAGACAATTTTAATTGAAAAGTCCTAATAAAATATCTTCCACGTTTTTGAAATGTACATATCTAAAAACTAATAATTAATTCATAGCAGCCACACTATATATTAGTATGTATTTGAAGCCATCGCTGGCCATGTACAGTTAGCAGCCCGTGACCAAGCTGGTTGGTTGTTGGTTTTGATTTATTTATTTGTTCATTTTTGGATAATGATTTCTATATTTTACAAATATCAATTTAATTATGCGCACAATTGAATAATGTGGAACTGTTGTAACCTAAATTGAGACTTACTACTACCTGGAGAAAGAAAGTAAAGATAACTAAGATCAATTACAAAGAACCACTACATAAGAGAAGAGAAGTGAAAAATGCGAGAGTTGGACTATTAAGAAAGCTTTTCATTCAATTAACGTGGTGTCTTCTTTTACAAGTGAATTAGGTGGCACCCCTTTATATAAGCTTTTCGTCATAATGAGAATATGTATTTGCAAGTTACAATAAAGTCACATATCATCAAGGTCAGCCCATCCTATTTAGAGGCTCCAGGTGAGCTTAATTCGCACTTACCAATTAACGATCTTTGGCCATAATGAATGTGTGCAAGTTACACGAAATTAAGTCACATGTAATCCGGATTGGTTTACACTAAGCGGCATGTCGTCGTCATGGCATGTCCATTGTATTTAGAGGCTCGGGGCTACACCAAAGTCACATTTCATGAGAGTAAAGCCAAGGCTACACCAAAGTTACATGTCATCGCAGTAGGTTCTTTGTATTTAGAGGTCTGGGGCGACCTTCTCTCTCTTACGCCCACTAACCCATTAATTAGTGGGATTTGAGCATACATGTTTTAAGGCTCGATAATAACATTTTTATTGCAAGGTTTCATTATGTCAAATTACACATCATATATTGATGTCATTCACTCGGTCAAAGTCGACAAAATTGGTTCAAAAATCAGTTAATTAATTAGAACATATTTAATCAATACGCCGATCACAGTACTAAATGTTGTACTCATCCAGATAGGGAAAATGCTACGATACCACCTTAAAAGTTACATACTTAGGTCCTTCAACATTGAATCATCCGTGTATATCTCAAGATACACAACTCACGTGTTATGCATTGAAATTTATTTGCGACCATTCATTTTCACTTGGCTCCCATGCGTCACTTTCATGACTTTGAGGTGTCATTATATCATCTTCCCTCCTATACTAAATTAACAAAAAATCTGTTTGGACTCTTCGAGTTCGGACTCAAAGAATTTTTTATTAATAATTTAAGATATCTATCTAAGTAAAAGACATAATTATCCTCCACCCCAAACACCAATAATGAATTTGAATTAAGAGTTTTTATGTCTTTTTAGTTGTTTGAGTCGACTTTTTGAGTCCATCTAGCACTACCCCTAAATTAATTATATCGTTTGAGATTAAAATATGGAAATATTTTTTTAGGGATCAAAATAAGACATTGAATGACTCTGGGGAACGGAATTGAATCAGTCGAGATTTTTCATTAGAGATCTGCATAGGAAACTTCACAACAGTGTTTTTTAACCATATATAAAAATTATATTAGTTTAACGCAGTGAGCAATGTAGTTTGTAGCTTATACTGTCGTCAGTTGTGTGTACATCATAATGTTTTAACAGGGAGAAGTAGACATCCTCCAACCTTAATAATGAGATCGGGTGAGCTTGTTATTGTATGGGTTAATTAAGTGGACGGTCCAAAATTTAATTTCTCATCAATATATTAAAATTGACTGAGTCTCTGCCATATGCTAAGTCTATCGCACCAGTGATTCATGAAAATAATCAGGTTGGATATCGAGGGATATAAAAAAAAATAAAAAATACATGTGAGCTATAACTTCTTTGGCAAGGTTTTTATTGGTTCTTTAGAAAAAAAAAAGGCAACTTTTTGCTATTTTTTTTTCTTTTAAGGAAACCAACTCTTTTTGCCACCTACACGACTCGAACCTACGCCCACTTGCAACAAGACCACATTGTAATCATTCTTACGGTCTAAATAAATAGATCATATAGAGAACTACTTGTGAAAACTTTGAGTCACTTAAAACCACCGAGATATCATCGCTCTCATAAGCCTTAAACTTTCGACACAATGTTTGATGGTACGCCCTTTTATAGGCTTAAAGGATAACCTTTAAGCTTCTTACATCAATACCAATTTTCATCAAATTAGTAACCTAAAAGAAGCTCAAAAAACTTAAGGAAATTCATATTTACATTAATTAATTAAACATAAATTTAAAAAACACAAAATGATCTTACACACGTACAAGATCATACCAAATATTGGGTCATCCACTTAGGTGGTATTCATTAATTTGAGTTCCTTGGATACATATAAAGAGCCACAAATCTAGCTAGATGCAAGGAAAAAAAAAACGCCGCTATGGGCACCCCACCAATTAATGAAGGCACACCACTGTTGAAGTCACCAAGTTGTTTACCAAAGGCACCCAAAAATTCCGAATGAGATCTTGAAATTGCTCCCAACTGCACCCCACCACCAAATTCAAGAAGGGTTTGAGCATCTCCTCTGTCAATTTGAGCATCTCATCTGTCAATTTGAGCATATCATCTGTCAATTTGAGCATGGGGTTTTCTTCCATATTCAGAGAGCTCGAGTTGTTTGCATTGGGTACGTTGTAGGGCTCGGTCTTAGGGTTCCAATCTCACAGGAGGCATTTTTTCGGCAGCTTAGAGGTATGTTTGAACTCGATTTTGATAGATTATAGTTCGATTTTTGTTTGTTTTGTGTGGTTCGTCTGCTAGGTCAGGCAAATTTGCGAACTCGTTTTTCTCAGCCACACAGGGCAGAGAAGATGCTAACAATCTCGGCTAACCATGTCCAAGATTTAAGTTTAAGGTTAGTTGCACTTAAAGTCTCGATTACATAGTAACGGGAGACACACTGTTGTCTCGGTTAACCATAACCGAGATTATGCTTGGCAAATTTGCGAACCCGTTTTTCTCAGCCACATAGGTTAGAGAAGATGCTAACAATATAGGCAATCGTTAGTCGAGATTTAAGTTTAAGGTTAGTTGTGCTTAAACTCTCGATTACATAGTAACAGATACACATTGTTGCCTCGGTTATCCAAAATCGAGATTATGCTTACGTATTATTGTTTTAGGTAGCGTAACGCTGCAATTGCTTTCATTCACCACATCACGAGAGTAATTCAGAGTGTATAATTGATTTTCTTTCGGTGATGTACAACCGAGAATGAAAAGACTTTCTCGGTTATCCATTACCGAGACTAATTATTTTATCTCGAGCACGCGTCACCGAAATTGTAATCGTTTCTCGAGCGCGCGTCACCGAGACTAATTATTTTGTGGAGTGGTGGCAGCCGGAGACGAACACATTTCACTTACCATTCGGTGAAATGTCGATCTCCTTAGAGGATGTGAGCATTCTCCTGAAGATTCTTATGACGGGCAAAGTGCTTGCAGTTGAGAACTTTGCGATGTACACCGAGGAATCTCGCTCGGATGCGATTAAGTTAGCGTCCAAACTACTTGGAGTTAGCATTGAAGATGCTGAGGATGAAGTGAACATCAATAAGAGGCTCACAGTGCGAAAATGTTTGTTGAAGAGTCGATGGTGCCCCAAAGCTAGGGGTGGGCAAACTGCGGTTTGGTGGTGAAAACCATCGAACTGTGACCAAACTGAGGGTTCGCGGTTTGGCCGATTTGCAAACCACCAACAAACTGCGAACCATCAAAATCGCACCCAAACCGCTCGCGGTTTGCGCGGTTTGATCGGTTTGGTTTCGCGGTTTTCATGCGACCCATTTTCAAAAAAAAAAATCATACATATTACATACCATAAAGTCCATACATGTTTAATATTCAATTGTTCATCAAAAATTCAACATAAGATACAACAAAACATATATAACCAATCATTCACCAAAAAGAACTCAATCAAAGTTAGAAATTCAAGTTCATCTCAAAAGTTACAACAAAAATAAATAGATTAGAACAAATAAATGTTGGGTATTTACAAAAATACCCTCGGTTTGGTGAAATCGTGGTTTTTTTTAAAATGAAAACCGCAACCAAATCGCGATTATGCGGTTTTTAAATTTTTTAAACAGCCCCAAATCGCGAGTTTTAAAAATCAGACCAAACCATGCGGTTTACACAGTTTGGGCGGTTTGGGCGGTTTTTCTGAAACCACTGTCCACCCCTATACAAAGTTGATTAGAGGAACACAACTTATCCCCTGTAGAATGCACAGCCCGGGAGTACTTGTTGTACCTACTTTCTTGCACCCTTTTGCGGATAAGAGTGGATCCCGGGTATCTATTGTGTTGTTGAAGCTTCTAGAAGATTTGGATGACGTGGGAAAGTATGCATGGGGTGCTGCTGAATTAGCCTACTTGTACCGACACTTGGGGTCTGCCACCGGAGTACAAGTATCTCAGATTGCCGGCTACCTCACATTACTTGAGGTGTATTTTTAAATCAACTTACATTGTTTTCTGAATAATTAGAATTACGTTTTGCATTTTCCCGCTAACTAACGTTGTATGTATTTGCAGGGATAGGTGTGCGACCATTTCAAACTTGGGTTCGCCACACCCAATGCAAAATACATGGACTAAGTGCAACCTCGTGTCTGTAGATGAATTCAAAAGCACGAGACCGTGATGAATATTGACAAGGTTGGGTCCATTAGGAGAACGTTGGACAGGTTGCGGCCAAGCGAGGTGAGTTACTTAGCCAATCTTGTTGGTAAATGTTAAATTTAGTTTATGATTACTAATTATGGTTATCTATATTTGATTAGGTCACTTGGGACCCTTATGTTAATTACAGGATAATAGAGTTGCGCACGCGATGGCCTTCTACAGTGGCACATTGAAGTACATGGATGTGGTGGAGCCTTACCATCCGGAGAGGATTTTGAGACAATTTGGCCATATGCAATCTATACCAGATCTTCCGTACCGCCCATTGGAAGCACATCGCCCATCTGCACTCAAATACTCTGTCAAGTATGGGTTCCAACAAGACAATTGGGAACTTTGGCGTAACCATTTTTTGGCCCCCAAAATTCGAGGTGACAAGGCACAGTTCGAGTTTTTTGCTACACCGAACTATCTACCTTGGTTCTTTAAAGTGTCTCACCCAGTGATCGCCAACCCGAGCTATGAAGATGATGACATGGTTGCCACAACCATTGCTGACAATGAGCTATTAGAGGTATTGAATGTGTTATAAGTATTATGAAGAAGTGTTTGACATTTCTTGAAAACCCGTAATTTTTTACATTAACATATTTTTTTTTTGTTTTCATCAGCGTAATAGGCGTGCGTTGGACGCGACGTTACGATTGGTGGACTCCTCGCTGGAGTTGTGTACATTAGAGTTTACGAGGAAAATGACGAGTGACGTCGTCAATTTCCTTTCGGGGAGTAGTTTCGATCCTACCACCACCACTACCACTACCACCACCGCAACCGGACACCACCCCCGCCGCCACCGACACATCAACCCCTACCTAAGCAGGCCCTAGGCAATCCCAACATGATAGCACTTCTACATATCCCACTCCGACTAATGATCCATTGCCAACATTCAATGCTCGCCCCCAAAGAGAATGCATGGCAAAGAATATAGTAGAAATAATTTGAAGAAGCCAAAGGAATGAGGGACTTGATGAATGTTGGATTACGGAACTTTTACTGTTTTAGTTTTTGTCGGATTAAGGAACTTGTATAATGTTGTTTGAATGTTGGACTTGTTTGAATGTTGAATTGCGGATTATGAAACTTGTACTGTTTTACATTAAGTATTTGACTGTTGTCTATATTTTGGTGCTATTGTTAGTATTGAGATTTATTTTTAATAATTCATTTTGTGATCAAGAAAAGAGTCTCGGTTCTTCAGGGACGAGACTGCGATGAAATTATCGGTGCCATACAACCGAAACATTCCAAAAACTCTCTGGTATGTACCTCCGAGAGCTTCGTATGAGCCTCGTTGACTACTAATCGAGAGTTATGTAGACAACGAAATTTGGTAATATCTCGGTTGGATGCGAACGGAAATATCTATCACAGATCGATTAGATGGTGATGAAAATAATGACATAATATCAGTTCCAGCATACCGTGAGGTGACCTAATTGCATGAATTATTATATTCTCGGTATGTAGTAACCGAGACCATGGTGAAATTCTCGGCTATATCATGTCGTAACCTAGTAGTCTCAGTAAGGTATCGACCATAACCCACCGTAACTACGCTAATAAACTCGATAGTGTCTCGATTATGCATGAACGAAACTAAACGTTTAGTTTCGCCTTGGAGGAACCGAGAATTCTCCAGTTGGGTCGTGCACAAGTCAACAAGGCGTATCTGTAAACCAACAGATTACATAGCGAAACACTTCTCTCGAAAGTGTCATATCGAGAAGGTTGGCTAATTTCTGGTTATTGAATGTCGAAACATATGCGTGAGTCAAGGACTAGCTTGGCCAAAAGTTGATTTTTTCACAATTACAAACCATAACATATCAATATTAGCTAACCGAGAAGCATACACTTAAAAACTTATATAACAATTAACTTTAATACATATGTATTGAACACAAAGATTCTAGGCACATTGAAGTATACACATCAAAATTTAAAGCGTCAAACATGACTATTGATAACTAAGGCGAAACTAAATCTACTACGGAAAGCGTGCCTTCTTGAGAAGTTACAACTGACACGATTTCTCGAATTACGAATCCATCACGCCAACCTTTAGCGCACTCCTCAACATACATTTCCCACGATGGATATAATAATGGCAGCGGTGCATTAACAATCAATTTCACCTGGCAAATACAAAGTAGGGCAATAATCTATTATCATATGATAAGAAGACGAAAAAACACAATTAGCAAAAATTGTACAAACTTATCTTAACCCAATGGATATTCATCTCATTAATCATGGCAATGATAATTCGAGTATGTAACGATGGCGGTAGGACATTACGTAGAGGAAGAAATGCGAAGCAACTACCATGCGAAAGGTTTACTAGAATGACATTAAAGGTCGTTGATATTAACAGACCCGAGTCTGGAAGTGTCAACCATTCGTCAAAAGAGGCACCAACATGATTATCCGGATGCACAACAGTCTTGACCTTCTCGTAACTAGCTCCAAGCACTTCCCGCCAAAGGTTTTCATACCCGATTATCTCATCAAACATCCTTCTACATACTATCTTCCAACCAACGACATCGCGAAGTCCAAAACCGGAGGCAACACACCGATATCCACAATTACCATCGCCTATCACATCAATAGTGCTCTCAACATATGGCAACCAATCCAATTCTATGCAATGAGAATAGCCAATCTTAGATACACTTTGGGTTTGCCGACATGTACAATGTATTTTAGGCCTCACTTTAATTTTTTTCTTTCTCGAACTAGAAGCCTCTTCTGTCGATAGTACGTACTCAAACCCGCTAGGCAATCTTGTCGTCGAAGTATCGTCTTCATCGTGTTTCCTCTTTGATCCTATCTTCTTTCCTCTATTCAACAAACTTCCAATTGGAGACCCCGGTGTCCTTCCCTTTGTCTTTATTTTTGTTAGTGGGACAACTCCCAGTGTAGATGAAGGAAGACCGATCTCCATAAGCTACTGAATAATCCTGATGCGATCGTCCTCGTCAATGCAAGCATGAAACTTTTGCAACACTCTTTCAATCTCATCGTTCACATTGTACCCAGATCGATCCACAAGATTCTCTAGTATCATACTCAACTTTCGTCAGTACACATGAATGTCCTCGAGATGGATGGGTGAACCAGCAAATTTATGAAAGTTTAGCTCGTGTGCACAAGGAAGACCATAGGTGTTACGTATCTCACATCCACAACGAGTAGAATCATGTCTAACATCCTCTCCACGTTCCAATTCATCTCTAATTAACTTAAGCGCCCTTTGAGAGACAAACCACTCAATCGGCGATAAAACCCATCAAAATATTCATGTTGCACCACATTTAAACTGAGCTCAAATGATGCTTTGATGTCGTTATGTTGGATCCTAAGAAGACCATCAACCACTCTCCACGGAGTCTCAAGATTTGTCTGACTGTTACCAAAATGTAGCTTCAAAGTGGAATGCATAAACTTAACCCTCTGTGTCGTTGTTTCCCTAAAGTGCATAATTCGATCTGTCCATGCCGGTACAAATTTTTCCTTTTAGATTTTCACCCATGTGTTATCCAAGTAATCAGCAAGACCCTTCACATGACCGAACTCACAACGTAATTCATTCATCCTAAGTTCTAATAAGGCCTCCGACTTAACATACAACACACTCGTCCACCTATCCATGAAACAAGTGAAACCTTCGTTATCCCCAAACATCTTCTTAGTTTTGACCAATACTACTTTGTTGATGTACCAAGAGCAAAAAAGGTGAGACAATTATGGAAATACTTTTTCGATGGCACTAATAAGTCCTAACTCCCGATTCGTAACAAACACGTCAGGTTTAGGCCACCCATCCAATATGAATATCAAGTTCTTAAGTGCCCAAGAATAATTTGCATGAGTCTCCGATGATATGAAAGCAAAGCCAACTGAGAACATTAAATGCGTTGAAGTGATGCCAATAATCTCCAATAACGGCATTCGATACCTATTTGTTTTGTTAAGTGCAATCCATCAAAAGAACTAACGGGAAACACAACAGCAACTTAATTGAATTATGATGTGACCAAAATAAATCAGTGACGATATTCGTATCGGGATGCTTCCTGTGCCACGACATCTACCAATTATTCTCTAATATGTGCAATAGTTGTTGCATTTGAGTCCTCCCACCCGCATCCTCATTTCGAAATTCTTGTCGTGCATTATATATTGTCCGCATTGTCGATACGTTTTTAACATCTCCTTGCTTCAATGTGTTGAGGATATCTCTTGGCTTCACATTACTCTTAGTCATCTGCACCACAACCACTTGCTCACCCTTATCCAATCTTCCTGCAAATGAGTGACCGTCCAAGTTTTTGGCGGGGTCATGATTGTGCCTCCCATAGATGACAGTGACATACCATAAAGAATCAACATTTTCCTTGACGTTAATAAGGAAAGGGAATCCACATTTCTTTATACCAGTTTGAGTCATCCCCGTTTCCTCTTCTTCTTCTTCGGTTCTTGGTGTCAAAGCAAGTTTTGTCGCTTTAGCTTTCCCTACTCTTTGTGACATTCCCTTATATATACTGAACCTCTCACACGCAAGTTTGACCCTTCCCCTGCGCTTAATCCCTCTGGCATCAGAGTGTTTTGTTACTAATACGAACTTGTTCTCACGACCAATCATTTTAAGCCATGACATAGCCGATTCTCTAGATGGGAATGGCCTACAAGGAGCAAACGCATCCTTGTAGTCTGGAAATAAAGTTGAAACCGACATTACCTATAATACATACATTGTAACATTACAACTCAACCAAAATGCACAACAAATTCACCAAAAAATCCAAATTTTCGTTAGTATAGGTCCGCGGCTTGAAACCAAATTTCGTTCATTGGGAACTGAGAGTTATGGAATAGTTTCAGTTGTTTTATAACGAGACTATACAATTTGTTTCGGTCACAACATGACCGTGACTTACGGATGAGTAAAGGTGTCTTTCTACCGACACTCTTCTATAAGTCTCGGTATTGCGAGGCCGAAACAATCGCGCCCGTGCAACTTCAACTAAAAACATGAAAAATCGAAAAAAAAAAAAACACAATAAATTTCAACAAATACCTCTTCTTGCACCATTGCAGTACATTTGTCCATTTTAAGTTGGAAACAAATTCGGAATGGTCGAATTTACCAAACCCTACATTGGCAAACCAAATCATCAATTTCACTATTTTGAACAAAAAAAACAGTTCATTCGAATCTCCATATGGTTGTAAAACAGTGTTACCTCGCTATCGGATGATGTGAAAACGCAAGAATCGATACACGCCTGACAAACAAATACGTGGCTTTAGGTTAGAGATGAGAGACCAATGTAGTGGGGTGCACCAAAATTTGTTTGAAAATGGTTTGTGAGATTGGAGAGAGTTTATATGAATGGGTAATAGAGTCATTTACATCAAAGTGTAATTTAGAGGGGAGAATGACAAAAAAATGGGTGCCTTCATTAATTTGTGGGGTGCCCATAGTGGTGCTAAAAAATGTCGCCCAATCATTTGAGCATTGCTACTTGCAAATTACTTCAAATTAATTTTACGCCAAATTGTGAGGACATGAGATTTGAAAGTCGTCTATATGTGTGTGCGCGCGTGTCTATAAATAAGTAGCTTTCTCTCTCTTAAAAGAAATGATAAATGATTGAAGTATTTAAAGCATTAATATACCCACTTTTGACTTTCTCCCTCTCCATAAATAAGTAGCTTTCTCTCTCTTAAAAGAAATGATAATATTGACCCACTTAAGTCACACGAAGACTTTCTCTCTTTAAAAACTATTTTTTAAACAATTAAATAATACGAAAATAATGTGCAAGAATTACATTATAAACAACTATATTATATGATAATATAATTTTTTTTTGGTACGTATGATAATTTTTTAAAAATTTCTTAATTAAAAACGAAAATTATCATATAATATAGTTGTTTATAATGTAATTTTCGTACATTATTTTCGTATTATTTAATTGTTTATAAAATAGTTTTTTAGAAAAAGAGTCTTTATGTGACTTAAATGTGTCAATATTAGCATTTCTTTTAAGAGAGAGAAATAAAACCACTTATTTATGGAGAGGAAAAAAAAAATCAAAAGTGGCAACATTAGTGTTTTAAATACTTCAATCATTTCTCTCTCTCTTGATTTTTTGATTCAATAATTCAAATCAAGTACCCATGCCATGGGTGTTTTTTGATATCCATAGTAGAAGCACCCATATATATATATATATATATATATATATATATATATATATATATATATATATATATATATATATATATTTTTTTTTTTTTTTTTCTCGAAATTTCACTTGCTCTTCCTTTAAAAAAGAAATCCTTAAAACTTGGTCGGGTTGCCACAACGATAATAGCAAATGCGAAGTTGTGTGAGTTAAGCGCACGACCTCAGTTTCGATTCTTCGATGTGATAAGATCGCTCGGGCCACTGGAATACGCCTAGGCTGATTATGCTAGGGCCTTGAGGGAATAGTCAGGCTCGTCTGGATACCCGCGAATATTAAAAAAAGATCCTTAAAATTAACATTTGATTACTCCATTTGATAAAAAATATAAGTCTTTCTAGCAAAACTTTTTTGGTCAAAATTATAAGTTTTTTCGGAATTCCAAAGTGTATTTTTTTTATCAATTACACCTTTATACAATTCGAATATTTATGATTCTTCAATTCTTCAATTCATTTAATGTCAAATGACGTATATATAAATTACGCTTGTAATTAAGTTGTCTTAATTTTTGTGTCCTTACTTTAAACGACTTATATTCGTAGCCGGATCGAGTATTTCCTTAAAAAAAATAAAAAAATAAAAAAAAATTGGTTAGATAAAATTAACTAAGCCATAAAACTAGCTGGTGACAGCTTCAGATTCAAAATCACGACAGAGAACATTCAATTACCAATATTTAAGGTCTATGATTAAAGTGCTGCTCTTTCTAGAAACTCACATTTAAAAAATCTAAGCATTCAATTTCAAACAATGCCTTAGATATCTTCCCCATAACTTTAGGGATCAATATCACACATTTCAACGTGACAATGCTTCAATTTCTGACTCGGGCCATAACGATCCGAGTTAGCCCGGACTCGCCTCGACCACCGAGTTGAACCAATAACTCGATCCCGGCGGCCGTGGCGATTCTGTTTGGCCTACGTGTCTGTCTTAGTTTATAAGACAAGTGGTTACAACGTAGGTTCAACTTTATAGCAATTTTTTTACCCAACGCAGCCTTTTATATTCATAAGGTATGGACCCATTTAAATGAAGATTGGCTATTAGTGCAAAGTACAAAACTTTGGAGATAACGATCAATTTTTGTATTAATTTTTCATAATGTTGCACATTTTTTTTATACGGGCATCACTTTCATTCACCAACTAATTATCTGGTAGAACCTCACTAATTGAGGTCATTGATGTATGGGTATGTGGACCATGAATGTAACGTTTGGTCTTGAATTTGGTTTACATGAGGAAAGAAATTGTGACATTAGGATTTAGGATACTGAAAAGTTGTCAACGGGTCTTCTTAAAACTTGACATAACTAGCCCAGCTAAAAGAAAGAAATGAATCAAAAATTCATCTTGCCAAATGTGTGGAACCTTATATATGAAGGGGAAGCACTCGGAAACAAAATAAAATAAAATAAAAATAAACGAAAAAATAAAAATAAAAAAGATCGAAATTTTTCATCGCATGGTAGAAACAGGGGCTCCAAAACCACAATTAGTTTATAACCCAACCTAAAAATACAACTAAAATCAATATTTTTGTAGAGAAATGCTACACATGCTTGGTAAAATACATTCAATCACTACACCTGCTTATGCGGCACACTCAAATGCGAGCTTCTACGTTTTAAGGTGCATAACATAGTCCTCGGTGTATGCTAAATAGGCAAATGTGATGATTAGTGTGTTTCACCAAGTACATGTTTTTTTCCATGTTTGTCAGACCATCAATACGATCAATTATTTTTACATTAAAATTAATAGTGCTTAATGTCACATCCAATACCAAATATTTCTCAATCATAAAATTATTATTCTTTATAATTAAGAAAGAAATTATAATTTAATTTGCCAACAATGAGGCTCGAACTTGATCGTGACTCTTACCCAAGTAACCATATACCAAATAAAGAGAGTCATCTACTTGGTTGATCATAAAATTAGGGAGCGGCTAAACATACCTCGTTATTTGCTAAACGAACCCTATTTGCTAAATGCACCCTACTTTGTGGATGTTTTTTTACCAAACATACCCCAATTATTTTTGTAAATCCTCATATTACCCCTATCCTCAAGCAACTAAAACCCCTTCTCCAACCGATTATGCACACACATACCCTAAATCAAACCTCCATGAAACCCAAAAGAAACCCCAAATTAATCATCAATCTCGGCCACTGAGGTCGTGAGAGGGTTTTTTAGGCAAACCCTAATGGAACTACTGTAGATGGACCACCACGAGCGAAGGACCACTGCAACATTGTTCGTCTCGTCGCGGATAATTTGGTGAGTTCTCGACAGTCTAAGCTTGTGGGTTTTGTTCCTCATGATATTACGCATCAATTAGATATTTGTTTGTCGCATTTGGTTGGTTGTAGTGAGGTTTAGGCTTCTAGGGTTTCTGGGTATGTTGTTGTTGATGGCCCGTACTGGACATCTTCTCAGAGTCGATACATTGTGAATGGTGTTGGTCAGGTTAAACTGTTAGTTCTTATGATAGTAACGGAGTAGTTAGGACGTAATATCAATTGGTTCACGGTTTGTTCAAACTGATATTCATGTATAGGTCTCAGACGCCTTGGGTCGACATCTTAGCTATTGATGTCGACCATGTTAAACTGTAATGACCCGTTTTAATCGATCCCGATTAACAAGCTAATTACAAGTTAAGAACATAAGCTCAGACCCACGTGTACGTTGCGGAAAAGTCTACGACACGCCTAATGGGTGAAATATGTTATTTTTGTGTGGCGAACGTTTATTTATTTTACTATTAATTAATAGTTCGCGTCGCGTTAATTGAGAATTACATTTGGTCGCGTTGTGCGCGTGTAGTGACGAGAGTGTACGACGTCGCGGTGTGCGTGTAACGTGGGTGTACGGGGTTGTATAGGATTGAGTGGTCACATCACTCACCCCATCATGTCACACATCACATCAAACCCATCCCTCATCATTTCACATTGTCTTTTCTTCAAAAAAATTTCCTTTAAAGAGAAGAAACGAAAAGAGAGAGAGAGAGAGAGAGAGTGAGAAGAGAGAGAGAGAGAGAGAAAGAGAGAAAGAGCACCAGAGAGTGAGAGAGAAGACGAGATGAGGGAGGTGCCCATGGACGGTTTGCGGACGGTGGCTCCCGGTGCAAAGACAGCGCGCGAGAGAGCCGGCAAGGGCTAGAACGCGGCAAGAGATAGCTTGTGGACCAGCCAGCGCGGCGATGGCAATGGCGGCTGGCGAAGCGGCGCAGCATGCAGCGGCGTCGTCGGCATCTCTCAAGCGGACGAGCTGTTTCGAATCGCAAGCGCGGTGCGTGGCGGCTGCAGCATGGCGCGCGCAGGACCTCTCGTAGCGGCGACGTAGTGAACGAATCGCGGACGACGCGGTGAGCGAGACGGCCGGCAGCGGCGGCGGCGCGGCAGCAGGGCAATCAAGCATGGCTGGCGCGGCAAATGCGCGACGATCGGAAGTGGCGCGATAGGCGCATGTGTACCGCCGCGCGAAGCGTTGGCGGCGCCGACAGTGGCGCCAGCAAGGCGGCCGCGGCAGCGAGGTGGTTGCGGCAGCGACGGCGGTGAACAACCTTGAACAATGGTGCGGTGGAGCGTTGCCGGCACATTCGATCCCCTGGTATAGTTCGAAAAGTGTGCAAAGTATTAAATTTTTTGGGAATAAAAATTTTACAAATTTTGGTGTCACACTATAAATTTATTTAATGAAACTCTAAAATGATAAAAATTGTATAATTGGACACCAGGGATTTAGGCTACCATAGTCCGGTGTCGTGTACGTATCCCAAGGCGAGTGCGGGACGTTTCAAAGGCGTTTCAAGTAAGTAAACCCACGAGAAAATTAGTTAAAATTCTTTTTTTTTGGCACTTGCTTGATTTCACATTTCAATTATTCAATTGTGTTATTTATTGTTGTTCATTCATTGTTCATCCACTCACACGTGTGTATGCGTGTTTGTCGACGGGGTCGGGCATGGGACAAACTCACACCCTGGGGCTAGCTACCCTGCGTTGTTCGAGTAATTGGTCATGTTAGGGTTATGCGGTGATTATTTTTTGCAAGACTCGTAGGTTGATATATGTTTGACGAAGACCTAAGTCTTCTTCATGGGTTCCTCTCGAGAGATGTTTGGATGGGGTTTCTTCCGTTCAATGGTTCCTCTCATTCGACCGTAAGATGTTTGACGAGGTGGTCATCAATGGTTCCTCTCGGTTTAGCTAAGACGATTCTCGGATGTCGATCAGGGTTCTCTGTCACGCTACACTCGTGTCCAAATTCGACTTCTCAACTACTTATTTTCATGCGAATTTCCTTATTCTTGCCCTTTATTTAAATTGCATGAATTGTAGCGTTTTATTGGATTTCGTGAATATTAGCTAAAGTTCTATGGGATTTACTCACATGGGATTTGTCATTGTTTTTTGGTGACAAATCGCAGATCTTGCGTCGAGCCGGGGCAAGGGCGTCTCGGCGACTACGTCTGAGTTAGGAGAGCCCGTCATTTTTGCGTAGGTGTTGTATGTATTTATCTACCGTCTTTATGAAATTTTTGGGAGGACTTGTATACCTGATACATGTATATGTTCACCTTTTGTACTTTTGTCGCTCATTAATATACATGGGATATACTGCCGAGTTTCCACACTATAGGGTTATTTATACAAATGCAAACTTTTCTTTCATACGGTGTTTGCATGTTTTGAAAGGCTTCCACTAGATATTTAATAATTTAATAAATCGTGAATAACTTAACTTAGCCAATTTAATGTGAATATCCATAAAATATCTATAAATACTAAGTTAAGGCGAATAAGATACGTGCAAAGGTTTAAGTCGCAGATAGTTAAAAGTAAGTATGCGGTGACGTGGCATGCTTGGTGACGTGTCTGGCGACGTAGCGGTACCCGATTTGCCTCGGAGTTTGGGGCTGTCACAGTTGATATCAGAGACTAGTTTGAGAATCTTATGGCTTAAGACATTGTGATGCCAACGTCACAGTTGGTATCAGAGCTTAGGTTCAAGCGAACCTAGGGGAAAGTTTAATACAACCGAATAAAACTTAACAACAAGCATTAGATGTGGAAACCCGAAGATCATAACTTAGAACTTTAGTTAGGAAGCAAAGTGAGCGGGTAGTACTGGGACTTATATGTGTATGTATTATTGATTGTAATACTTAAGTACATGTATTACGACGCTGATTTGCGGTACGTTTACGATTTGCAAATTCAACATGGATGGACGACCATTTCTTCATATGGAAGATGGAGGTCAGACAAGTGGCTCGACACTTGCCGATTCGGATCAGACCTTGCGCGACACGGTCGCACTCCATAGTTTACATCTCGAGAAGATTCTTTGATTGCTTCAAGCGCAGACATCGACAATATCGACCCCTGCCACACTCGTCGTCACCTCTACTGTAGAGTAGACAGTTGTTGCCCCGACTATTCCGACGACCCCTCTCACGACCACTATTACCGAGATACTGCCAGCTGTCACTACTTTTTTGACTATGCCGATCGTGGCGCCAACACTGATTCCACCCTTGGAGATCACATTCGAGACCTTCTTATCGGCTGAGGCGAAGTTGATCAAAGAGTTTGTTAGTTTTTCATCCAAGGTACTATCATAAAGGCATCTCAGAGAGACGTTGAATACTTTGAAGGAGCACAGACTGTACACCAAGTCCAGTAAGTGCGAGTTTTGGCGTTGAGAGGTGAAACTCTTGGGACACGTGATCAGCGACAGAGGTACTTTAGTGGACCCGAGTAAGATTCACGCTATCATCGACTGGCCTACACCAGAATGAGTGATAGACATCAGGAGCTTTTAGGATTGGCAGGATATTATCAACGTTTTGTACATGAATTTTTGTGATGGCCCCTCTCCTAATCTAGAGCACCGCCCAGCCTAATCCCGTAATTAAGCCCTAATCATATCCACGCAGGACTTAACTATGTATTAGTCGGCATTTTCTAATTAAACCTTTTATTAAATGAATTTATTAACGGAAGTCTTATTGATTATGCGGAAGCCATTTATAATATCCTAAGTGTGGAAAACCAGGAAATGCCATCGCATATATATATAGTCTTCAAAATTCATTGAAATGACAAAATGGTCTAAGTCAAGTCAGGGAACTAATGCTCAACCCAATACGCAACCCCAAAAAGTATATGAAAGACATATATAAACTATACAATCAAAATATCAAAAGAAGACCTATAATCGATGCAGTGACGCGCCACGGGCTCAGGGATAGTCGCCGATCTTCTCTTTGCCCGGCCTGCTAGTAGACGGCTCCGCACCTACCATCATAAAAAGGACGGTGAGTACAAGAATAAAACAGTAATCCCCGATGACAAGTTTAATTTGCATTTCCAAATATTCAAATGGTATTTAAAAGCATATAAATTGCAAAATCGAAAAATAAACCATATGCGAGTAAATACAAGAGTTAAACAAGTGATATTGACACTAGGCTAAGTAGTAGTGATTTAGGTCCGGTCGGCAGTGAAACGTGTCACCCCGACCCAATAATCATATGGCACAAGGGACTCTAACCCAAGAGTTATCAGGGACTCTAACCCCGGTGTGTAGACCACCTCAGGGACTCTAACCCCGAGTGTCATACAATGTCAGGTAACGTATGCTGACATCCCCAGGGACTCTAACCCCGTGATTCGCGCACACCTCGATCAAGTACGGGACCCAAATGCAACAACTACTTTTTAAATTTCAAGAAATAAAAGGTATGGATTGTCAAGGCATAGGCACATCTACACACCTAAACAAATAATGAATACAAGTCCTCTTAAACATTTATAAGATGTTCACTAGCGTAATAGCATGCTATTTATCATTCAATTCACATTTAAAACAACAAGAATAGACATAGCATGGAATGGAATCAATGAATTAAATCAAATAAATGGATATCATGCAAACTAGACTCATCAAATGAGCATAGACACAAAGAAACACATGATATAAGAGTACAAAGGTAAATAGTCAAAAGGACTATGCAAGGACAACAATTTATAGGAATGAAATGCCAAGTAAAATTGTCAATGGGTATACTCACAACAACAAAGTAACGTCCTAGCTTTACTGGCCTTCGCTCTCCCGTGTCCTTTTTCTAGGTTCCTCAGTTTGGTGTCTCATTAGTTCAAGTATAATAGGTTTATTGTGTATTCAAATTGGTTCAATCAACTTTATTTTATTGAAATATGATTTTCCCAACTTTTCCCGAATTTTTCCACATTTTCTTTCATTTTTCTTCCCTTTGTCTCTTCTTTTCTGTTTTTTTTTTACTGTTTGGGTCGGTTTGACCCAAACGGGTCGACCCGACCCGACCTGGGCCGAGCCTGGCCCGTTCTGGGCCCGGCCCAGTAAAGGGGGAGTCGGGTCGACCCAAACGGGTCGGACCCGACCCGGCCCGGGCCGAGCCTGGCCCGTTCTGGGCCCAGCCCAGCAAGGGGGTGCACACGCGCGAGGAAGAAGAAATTTTTTTTTTGTTAATTTCTTATCTCCTCCAGTGATGTTGCTCTCCACCCCAACCCCGGTGGAATACCACCTCAACACCGTTCGGCCATAGGGTTCGGCCTCCATGGCCGAACCCCTCTCGGCCACCCCCACCGCCAACCACCAAACCCACAACAAACGCAACGACTCACCGCGATTTTTATCTCCTCTCCTTCTCGACGCGTCCCTTTCTCCTCCTCCTCCTCTCCTCTTCTTTTTCCTCGCTCTCGATTTTTCTTCCTCTTTTGGTCCGATCGATCAGTCGTTTGCATGTGTGTTGCGTGTGTATGGTGTGTAGGTGTAGGTGGGTGTGGGCACGTGGTATTAGAGTTTGGATAAGTGTTGCTGTGATTGAACAAGTGTGGTGTTGCTAGGTGTGTTGACACCTAATGGTGACATAGCGAAGACACTCGCCCATGTTTCCGGGCGTTTCGACGCCCGGTTTCGCGTTCGAACCGTGATATTCGTGTACCATCGAGTCGTTAGTCACCCAATATCTATTCCATATGAGTTACTTGACAAAGTTTTATTCAATTTGTGTATTTTCATTTTTCCGACATAATATTCGATCTCGTCAACTACCCGCTACTCGCATCGATACGCATATCGAGGCGTGTCTTTGCTCTCGTCTCGACGCCTACAACTGTACAAATCGACTTAGTAAGTCTACGCAATACATAACACTAAGCATACATAAATACGAAAATACCATATACCTCGGCCATGTGCCTCGGTCGGTGTACGTATCATAGTGTGGGTCCCACGTCAAAGGTCGGTGATCCTGATAAAGGAATTTAAAACAGGGTTAGAGTTTTGGGCCGTGACACTTTTCCAAAATTGCAGCGCCAATGACTAGACTAACCAAAAAGTATGCGATCTCTCATTGATCCAGTGAATGCAAAGCGACCTTCACCGAGTTGAAGAAGCAATTGACTTCTACACCGTTGTTGGTATTGCCCGAGCTGGGCGGGGACTTGATTGTTCATATGGATGATTGTGGCACCAGACTGGGATGTGTATTGATGCAGGGAGACAAGTGATAGCCTATTTATCGCGTCGGTGGGGACCCATGAGAGGAGCTGTCCAGTGCACGACCTGGAGCTCGCATCACCTATGAGCTTGTCATAGGTTTCAGATACTGCAGAGGCAGATATTTGCAAGCAGATGCGAGGACCGACAATATATATTATGCGCGTTTTGGGATGTCAGAGAGCTGATGTGATGTATTAAAGGATCAGGGACATGGCATAGAGTCTAGGTTACCCAGATTTACGCGAGTCCGTTGATGAGTGTTTGATACACCCAGGTAGATTGTCGGTTCCAGGGAGTGGCAGAGTTATATGATGGTATTCTTCATGAGGCTCACAAATCCAGGTACACAGTGCATCCCAGCAGGACCAAAATATACCATGATATGCTACAGTTATTTTAGTGGTCGGGGATGGAGGCAGATGTCGACCAGTATGTGAGGAGTTGTGAGGTATGTGAGCAGGTTAAGTCTGAGCAGAGGAAGCTTGGAGGACTATTCCAGTCACTGCCTATCCTACAGTGGAAATGGGAACACATCACTACGGACTTCGTAAGTGGGTTGCCGACGACTTTGCGCAAGTACGATGCCATTTGGGTAGTCGTGGATCGACTGACGAAATTAGCACATTTTATCCCAATCTCCATGAAATATAATTTTCCATAGTTGAGCATGCTCTTCGGGCGAGAAATCATCAACCTGCACGGAGTGCTAATATATATAGTGTCAGACAGAGACAATCAACTTACTTCGCAACTTTAGCAGGCCATGCAGGAGCAGTATGGTACCGGATTGCGGTTCGGCGCGACTTTTCATCCACAGACTGACGGGTAGTCTGAAAGACTTATTCAAATCCTCTAGACATGCTCAAAGTCTCTGTGCTACAGTTTGGAGGGTCATGGGAGGGTTTTGTCACTTGGTGAGTTTTCCTACGGTAATAGCTATCAGGCTAGTATTGGGACGCCACCATTCGAGGCGCTATACGGGAGACCATGCAGATCACCAGCTTGCTGGGTAGAGCCCGAGGACTTAGCTGTCGTTGGACCTAAGATTGTTGTGGATTACACGAGACAATTATGCTGATTCGTTGAGAGGTTACAGGTTGCTCAGGACAGAAAAAAAGGAGTACGTGAACGAATACCGCGACGAGCTGAGTTATGAAGTGGATGATTTGGTCTACTTGAAGGTTTCTCCCTTGAAGGGCCCCTTTAGGGATAGAAAGTCTACAGTGCGAAGGCAATACTCCACTTGTTCCAAGGTAGAGATTGGATGAAATTTGAATTTCAGGACAAAATTCCTTTTAGTTTGGAAGATTGTAACGACCCGTTTTAATCGATCCCGATTAACTGGCTAATTACAAGTTAAGAACATAAGCTCAGACCAATGTGGACATCGCGGAAAATTTTATGACCCGCCTAATGGGTGAATATATTATTTTTGTGTGGCGAGCGTTTATTTATTTTACTATTAATTAATAGTTTGCGTCGCGTTAATTGAGAATTACGTTTGGTCGGGTTGTGCGCGTATAGTGACGAAAGTGTACGACGTCGCGGTGTACGAGTAACGCGGGTGTACGGGGTTGTATGAGATCGAGTGGTCACATCACTCACCCCATCATGTCACACATCACATCAAGCCCATCCATCATCATTTCACTTTGTCTTTTCTTCAAAAAAAATTTCCTTTAAAGAGAAGAAACTAAGAGAGAGAGAGAAAGAGAAAGAAAAGAGGAGAGAGAAAAAGAAAGAGAGAAAGAGCACCAGATAGTGAGAAAGAAGACGGGATGAGGGAGGTGGCCATGGAAGGTTTGCAAACGGTGGCTCCCGGTGCAGCAGCAGTGGGGCAGTAGCTCGCAGACTAGTAGCGCGGCGATGGCAAATGGCAAGTGGCGGGCGTGGCAAGCAACGGCAGCGCGACGTCGGCATCTTAGCTGCGGACGAGCTGCCGGCAGCGTTAGGCGCGGTGGCGCGACGACATGTAGTGTAGCGGCGACTGGTAGCGGCGCGATACGACCTCGGCAGCGGTGACGAGGTGAACGTGCCACGGACAACTCGGCAGCGGAGACGACCGCGATAGGGCAGCAGCGGCGCGACGACCGGCAGCGACGCGATAGGCCAGTGGTAACGCCGGTTTGGGAAGCGTCGGCGTCGCGACCAGCGGCGCCAGCAAGGCGGTCTCGGCAGTGAGGTGGCTGCAGCAGCGGCGGCGGTGAACGACTTGGAACAGCGGCGCGGTGGCGCGTTGCCGATACAATTGCCCCTAGTATGGTTCGAAAAGTGTGCGAAATATTAAACGTTTTGGGAATAAAAGTTTTACAAATCTTGGTTTCACACTATAAATTTATTTAATGAAACTCTAAAATGATAAAGATTGTATAATTGGACACCACGGACTTAGACTACCATAGTCGGGTGTCAGGTACGTATCTCGAGCGAGTGCAGGATGTTTCGAATATGTTTGAAGAAAGTAAACCCACGAGAAAATTAGTTAAAATTCTTTTTTTGGCACTTACTTTATTTCACATTTCAATTATTCAATTCTATTATTTATTGTTGTTCATTCACTGTTCATCCGCTCCCACGTGTATATGCGTATTTGTCGACGGGGTCGGGCATGACATTGAACTCACACCTCGGGGCTAGCTACCCCGCGCTGTTTGAGTAATTGGTCATGTTAGGACTATGCGGTGATTATTTTTCACAAGACTCGTAGGTTGAGATATGTTTGACGAAGACCTAAGTCTTCGTCATGGGTTCCTCTCGAGAGATCTTTGGATGGGGTTTCTTTTGTTCAATGGTTCCTCTCATTCGACCGTGAGATGTTTGACGAGGTGGTCATCAATGGCTCCTCTCGATTTAGCTAAGACGATTCTCGGATGTCGACCAAAGTTCTATGTCACGCTACACTCGTGTCCAAATTCGACTTCTCAACTACTTATTTTCATGCGAATTTCCTTATTCTTGTCCTTTATTTAAATTGCATGAATTGTAGTCGTTTTATTGGATTTCGTGAATATTAGCTAAAGTTCTCTGGGATTTACTCACATGGGGTTTGTTATAGTTTTTTGGTGACAAATCGCAGATCTTGCGATGAGCCGGGGCAAGGGCGTCTCAGGCGACTACGCCTGAGTTAGGAGAGCCCGACATTTTTGCGTAGGTGTTGTGTGTATTTATCTATTGTCTTTATGAAATTCTTGGGAGGACTTGTATACCTGATACATGTATATGTTCACCTTTTGTACTTTTGTCGCTCATTAATATACATGGTATCTACTGCCGGGTTTCCACACTATAGGGTTATTTATACAAATGCAAACTTTTCTTTCATACGGTGTTTGCATGTTTTGAAAGGCTTCCGCTTGATATTTAATAATTTAATAAATTGTGAATAACTTAACTTAGTCAATTTAATGTGAATATCAATAAAATATCTATAAATACTAAGTTAAGGCGAATAAGATGCGTGCAAAGGTTTAAGTCGCGGACAGTTAGAAGTAAGTATGCGGTGTCGTGGCATGCTTGGTGACGTGTCTAGCGACGTTGCGGTACCCTGTTTGCCTCGGAGTTTGGGGCCGTCACATAAACCAAAACTGTTTGAATTGAATTGTTTTTCTTGAATTGTAGAACTGTGTATGTTCAGGTATGGCGAGAGCTAAAACTAGAGCGAATAGACCTCCTCGTAAAGTTAGGGCTGCGCGATCAGGCTAGTATTGCAGCTTCGTAAGTGGAAGAGGGTATGCCTAAGAGGAAGCATCCGACTTCCTCTAATCGAAAGGCTAAGGCGGGTGAAGTCAAAAAAGGTCGAGTAAATAATCCCAAGGAGAGTTGTCCGAATTTAAGAGATGTTTTTGGTGAGGGCATTGGTATGTCATTTATAGGTGAGAATGGTACATTTATAGTTGGTAGGAGCAGGTTGAGTGAATGTACTGAAGGTAGTCGTACACTAAATGATTATGTCGAAGTCGAAGATGAAGATGCCTTTTTGATACATCGACTTATGCGGCAGACGTACATGCCACTTCATTTTATGGTGGTCCTTTAGATTTAAGTCTTTTACCATCCTTTAGAAACTACGCGTTGTTGGATATTTGGAGGAACAAGGAATCATACATTTCGGGATAGTTAATTTCATCATTTTTTATTATACATTGTATTTTTAATGTACTATGGATAATGCTTTATAGGGCCAGGGTTTTTAAAGTGCATAAAACATGGTTATCAAATATCTGCTTGGAGAACTATCACGCAACATCCTGAGAAAGAAAGGATGGAAAAACTGATTAACAACTCCGGTTTAGCACTATTGGGCTACATATCATACAATAGAGGTAATATGGTATATATTTCAAGCATTGTTGAGAGATTACAACCTGAAATCGACATGTTTCACTTGTCCTTTGGCGAGATGACGATCACACTTGAAGATGTACGGGTCCTTCTCAAGCATTTCGGTCACCGGTAAGACTGTGGCTACACCTTTCAAGGATCGTAAATCGGTAACTGCAATGGTTAGTAGATTATTGAAGGTGTCGGTAACTGATGCCGATGAGGAGATTACGACTAGGCTTGGCCTCACAGTTAGTTTGGCATGGTTAAAGGATGGGATCTCGATGTCAAAGAAATGAGAGGAAGAACTAAACATGGAAAAAGTTCCCGATGTATATCCTAATCCTGATTGTTTGGTCCGAGTGTACCTTTTATACCTTCTTGGAGTGACTTTTTTTCCAACAAGTCCAGTACAAGAGTCTCCATATTTCTCCTCCAGCTTCTGGAACATGTGGATAACATTGGTTCGTACCCATAAGGGCCACAGCTCTTGCGCTCATGTATCATCAACTGGGCATTGCTAGTCGTGCTAAAGTCACGCAAGTTTCTGATTATTTGACATTGTTCGATGTATACGTGCATTTTAATTGATTTTCGTATTAACGCATGCATTTAATTTGATTACTATGCAGGGGTAGACGTATGACCATCTTTTATTTCTTGAGCCCGTTTTGTGTAGTGACTATACCTCGGACAAGCCCCATATTATGAATTGGAACCATAAGAAGAAGGAGAGGCTCTACAAGAAGGTGACTAGGTTGTTGTTAGATCATCTCGTCTCTTTCAGACGTCTCCACGACAAGCTGAGATCACATGAAGTAAGTATCATAAAATTGCATTACAAAATGAATTCTTCACGCTTATATTTGTTAACAATTCTATTTATTTTTGTTAGGTGATTTGGGATACTACTTTAAAGTGTGCACCACCTATCCATGATATTGCATTCTACCGTAACTCCATGAAGTTTATGGATATCGTTGAACCTCATCATCCAATTAGCGTCTTGAGGCAAATGGGATATGTTCAACACATTCTGCGATAACCTACCGACCAATAAATGTTGATAGGAGTAGGCTAGCTCAATTATATTCCATCAAGTACTCGTATGACGCTCAGTTTTGGGAGGATTAGAAGAGGCACCTAAAATTTGTTAAGTGACGTAGTGAGAAAGCAAACTATCCATATCAAGTGTCATACGATTATATGAAATGGTACCTCAGAATTAGCCAACCTTTTACAGAGAATCCTGAACACGCAATAAGGGTCCATGACAAGGATGAGAACTCTTTAGTAATATGATTTACTTTGTTTTCCATTTCTAAAATTCATGATTATTTTTCGTAGTTTACTTATTTGACATATATGCAACATCGTAACCACTGAGCGCTTGATGTGGCATTTCAGTTTAGTTGCACTCTAAAGGTCAATCTTACTATTGATGATGCTTCTCAAATGGCATATCAAGTCATCGCATTCTTGCCAGGTGTTGAGCATACGTAGTAGATTACCACCACAACTATCAGTCAAAGCGAGGGAGGAACTACATCCCCTGGGGATGTTCTTCATTACAGGAAGGAGAAACGACCACTTGGGGAGCATTAGACTTTGAATTCTTCAAGCTACTTTAGTCTCATTTTGGTGATGGAATTCGAACTTTGTGAAATTTACTTGAATTGTGTATGTTGTTGGTTATATTTTAGCCAAACTACTTGAACTATATGTATTATTGTTGTTGGTGATGCCCCTTAATTATTTGTGTATTTTTCCTTTTCTTTTGCTCTATTTCAATGTCTGGTGGAGTTGTAGGTCCGAGAGCAACAACTTCATTTCGACGAGACTTAATCGAGATCCTACACACGGTTATGACTACATTTTGCCGTCACAGTTATATAAGTGTCAGTTAACAATAACCGACACTAATTTTCATAATAAACTACAATATCTTACAAAATTTAGTGGGGTATATTTAGTAAATAGGCGGTGTATAGAACACGATACAGTTCAACATATTTGTAACCACTAATAACTTACGACTCACTTTAATCGAGGTTTACAGGGACGTTACTGCTACATTGCTCTAAAAGAAATCCAACTTATTCTGCAAAATGTAATGGGGTATATTCAGTATATGGGTGAAGTATATAACATGTTATAGTTTGACATATCCGTAAGCAATAATAACTTATGACCTATTTTAGTCGCGGTTTACAGGCATCTTACGACTATATTGCTCCGACAAGAAATCCAACTTATTCTGCAAAATCTAATGGGGTAAATTTTGTAAATAGGTGAGGTATAGAATATGTTACAGTTCGACATATCCATAACCTCTACTTATGATCTACTTTAGTCGTGGTCTTATAAGGATGTTACGGCTACATTGCTCTGACAAGAAATCCAATGTATTATGCAAAATTTAGTAGGGTATATTTAGTAAATAAGTGGGGTATAGAACACGTTATAGTTCAATATATTTGTAACCACTAATAACTTACGGCCCACTTTTTGCTTATAGGGATGTTACGACTACATTACTCCGACAATAAATCCAACTTATTTTAAAAAATCAAGTGGGGTATATTCAGTAAATATGTGGGATTTATAAGGTATAATGGAGCAATATGTCCGAGACAGAAACGTTGCTCTATGTCAACTTTCTTCGAGACATACATGTTGCTCTTGGTTTTGTAGGGCCAACAATTTTAACGGTTCAAGTTAACGAACATTACAGGATAGAACTGACTTGCCACACATAAGAAACAATATTGAGACATCAAATATATATTCATAGTAAAAAAAAGAGGTCAATCATGACCAAAACAAATGAGCAAAAGATATCAATCATGACTAATTACAAATTCCCACCCATAAAAGAGATCAATATTGAGACATCAAACATAAACTATTTTTTTAGGGATTTACTGGCACCATCCAACATAAAAGAGTTAAATCTAACAAAAAATTCATGTTAGATAAGTTAAACAAATTAACCAATCTCCATCCATGAATCCCCAAAAAATGTTACCAATGTAGAACAACAAAATGACAACATATCTCTAACAACTTAGGATTTACTAATAGTAAATTAATCCTTAATTAGGGTTATTGACACATGATGTGAGACCCACATCAAGATCCGTGCATTGACCGAGGCAATGTGGCTGAGCTATATGTTAGTTTTATTATGATGTATTCCTAGTGTGATGTATATGAGTAGACTACTAAGCCACTCTGATTTGTATATAGATGTCGAAACGTTAACGGAGGCATGCATAGAGATGAATGTCAGCGTGGGACTAAGGTAGATAGTGATTTGGTAAACTAACTTAAGTTGAGGTGGCTTAGTTAGTTGAATTTGATATGACTCTAATTGATTTTATATTAAATGTAACCTAAGTTAGCAAATTAAAACATTAGTAATGATATTCCTCGAAATACTTGTTAACACATTAAGAAACCAATTGAGTTGGAATTTGTGTTAGCAAGAGAGAGTTAGTAGAGATTTAGTATAGTTAAAATCAAGATAAAAGCCATTATATTAGTTTCGAGATACACGTGTACGTTAAGATCAATGGCTATTAAACAACCTTATCAATATATACAAGGTTGAATGGGTTGGTTTATGCAAACTATTTCATTTCTAAACTTAGAGAAGAAGTAAAGCGCTGGATAAGAAGATTGGAGAAGAAGATCAGCAAGTTAGTGAAGGAGTTCTAGTGGAATTGAAGAAGTTGATCTAGTTTGTGGTGTACAATAACTAAGTAATTCTACTTACATCACTAATTTAGTATATTAAGATGAATTGGTCTTAATGTTAAGGATTTTGTTTCAAATGAATTGAGAAAGTATTTTCACTAATTTTACGTAATTGAAGCATCTAATGGGTCCTTGAACCTTGAATTTCAGATTTGAAGTTCATTGGTAAAAATTAATGATTTTAGTCACGAAACTGATTTTTACCAAATTCTAATATTAATATGTTTTTAATTTAAGAAACCAATAGCATTTTTGAATTACTCGCAAAAAATCAATAAATTTGCTATCAAAAAAATTTGGATTTTGATTTAAATTGACAAAGTTATGGTATTTTGAAGTTATAGGTGCTTTGATGAGTTTTTCTTATGAAAAACTATGATTTTAGGTTTAAACACCTAAGTCTGTAATTTTAGGTAAATTGGTGATGATCAAGCTTGATTTAGATATATTGGAGGTGTATCGATTATAAGAACATAAGGTTAAACTCTTAGTAAGAAACACAGGCTTGATGTCATGGCGACACCGTGGATATAGAGTGTACAACACGACTACAACATCAAGACCTAAAAAGTAGTGAATTTTTTAATAAGATTTTGGGGTTTTTCTAATTGGTTTAATCTAAATTTGATAATTTGTATGAGTCCTAAAACAACCTAATTAACCTCAGGAAACTAGGAAGGAGTCTCAAGAGGTTATTGGTGAGATACAAGGTGTCGGGAGGCCGGATTAGCCTAGGAACTTCGCGAGGTTTGTAAGTACAATGATTGAGATATTTATTTCCATTTCTTTTCCATTATGCTTCTTATTTACATTCATTTGGACTGATGAGCCTATTGTGCTCTTGATGCCATGACTTTGTTGTTTTATCTCATTTCATGAGATTGTTATCATGACATTGGTTTATCTTTAAGTATGTAAATCAAGTAGAATAGCATGCTATTAGGTAGGAGATCTATGGTATTGAAAATCAACTTCCTTTGTGCATTAGTTATGCATTCAACTTTGTTGAATTTCCTAAATTGTGTCACCTTTGTTGAATTTCCTAAATTGTGTCATATCTTGAAGTTAGGAAAGTAGTTCTTATATATAGGACCATTATATATAAAGATGGCCGCGACACACTAGGTCACTAGATTATGGGGATGTCGAGATTGTTGGGGCATATACCCTAGATCAATCTACAATCATTATTTATCTTTATAATTTTAGTTAATAAAATCGAGTCTTTCATTTACTATTTTATTATAAGTGATTGCATATTTACCTTATAGTAAGATCTATGAGTATTTATTGAAATATCGTAAATGTCCCTAGCCAATCATTATATTGGAAACTATAACGAATTAAGGCTAGTGTGAATCTTGATTGATAGTCATGTGATGATCATGCGTATAGGGAAATGAATCGAGATCATGAGTAGTTGTTATGAAAATAAGGTACTCGACTGACCCACTATAAGAACACCACATGGATTAAGTCATAGGTGTTACTCATGATAGGTATATCATTAGTCCTTTGAATTAAATTACCATAGACTTCAATATTTGAAGCACAATAATTTGACATAATCAAACGTTGTCTTTAACTAAATGATTATAAAGATTGTGATTGGTTACCATGTGAATAATATGTGAAGGTGTGTAGATAAAATTTTTCCGTTTCATATAGAGAGAGATATCAATGGGTCCCTTGATATGTTAGACTGTTAAATGGTTAAGTCTAAGTGAATTGATATGATCAATATCATTTGGATATTTTCAGTCAACTGAAGATCGAGACTAGTACGATTGAACATTAAGGGTGACTTTTCATGCCTTATGTTTTATTAAAGGATGTTGCACGACAAAAGTGTTGGGTTTTTGGGGTTCATGCTCAACGAAAAATTCAAAACAAGTTTTGAAAAATTCCAATAGGATCGAAAAATAAGTTTCATTAAACTAAATATGTAAAATTAAATCATACCTTATTCCGTGATTTCCTTTTGATTGTTCTGTTTTCAAGACGTTCAAATGCGCGTCATCTATCAGAAATCCACACACGAAGGGTGACCACAATTTGGAGTGCTAGCCCCAAGAGAGAATGAAAATGATTTATCTTTCTCTCCCTAAATCCAGAGAACTCGAAAATTGTAAAATGAAATCTTATTTCATTTTTAGGGATCCATCCTTTATTTTCATATGTAGATAAGCCCTCGCTTAAAATCATATTCTTAATACAACTATTATATTTATGTAGTTTAAGCAAATTACACATATGCCCCTATTAATAAGTTATCATATAACAAATCGTAAGGGCTTTTAAGTTATGAATTTTATCATATAAAATTCATTACTCTGGACCAATTGAAATTGTGCAAAGTCATTCTTTGTATTCGATCCAATAGGTTCATGCAACGTTGATAGTGAGCCAAAAACCATTTTGGTACACAACTCATAAGTGGTCTCTAGTAAGGCATTATGACTACCCAAGTAACATGAATATCAACATCAATACAACCTAATGAATAATGTATATCATATCCTTTTGTCATGCGATATCCTTTAATTAAACATAAAACATGGAAAAGTCACCCTTAATGTTCAATCGTACTAGTCTTGATCTTTAGGTGAACTGAAAAACATCCAAGTGACATTGATTATATCAATTCACATGAACTTGGCCATTATCAGTCTATCTTATCGAGAGGGATCTACTGATATCTCTCTCTATAAGAGAGTGACAAAGTCTATCTTGATTACACACCTTCATATATTATTCAAACGGTAACCAATCACAATCTTTATAATTGTCCGGTTAAAGACAACATTTGATTGCATCAAATTATCATGCTCCTAATATTGAAGTTTATGGTAATCTCAAGTCGAATGACTAAATGATATACCTATCATGAGTAACACCTATGACTTAATCCATGTGGTGTTCTCATAGCGGGTCGGTCCAATATCTTATTACATAATAAGTACTCATGATCTTGATTCATATCCTTATATACATGATCATCACATGACCATCAATCAAGATTCACACTAGTCTTAATTCATTATAGTTCCCAGTATAATGACTGACTAGGGACATTTAGGATATTTCAACAAATACTCATAGATCTTACTATAAGGTAAACATTCGATCACTTATAATAAAATAGCAAATAAACCTCTATTTTAGTAACTAAAATTATAAGATGAGCAATGTTTGTAGATTGACCTAGGGAACATGCCCTAACAAAAAGGATATGATATATATTATTCATTAGGTTGTATCAATTTTGATATACATGCTACTTGGGCAGTCATAATCTCTTGCTAGAGACCGCTTATGACTTGTGTTCCAAAATGGTTTTGGTTCACTACTAACGTCGCATGAACTTATTAATAATGGTTTTGTGCAATTTCAATTGGTCCAGATTGATGAGTTTTTTATGGTAAATTCATGACATAAAAGCCCTTACAATTTGTTATATGATAACTTATTAATAGGGGTGTATGTGTAATTTTCTTAAACTACCTAAATACAATATTTGTATTACGAATAGAATTTTAAGTGATGACTTGTCTACACATATAAATAGAGGTTGAAACCCTAAAACAAAATAAGATTTTCATTTTTACAAATTTCGAGTTCTCTAGATTTTGGGAGAGAAAAAAAAATGTTTTCTATCTATCTTGGAGCTAGAACTCCAAATTGTAGTCACCATTCATTTGTAGATTTTCGATAGAGGAATCGCGCATGAACGTCTAGGAGATCGATCAATCATAGAAAGAAATCACGAACTAAGGTATAGTTTAATTTTATAGATCAAATTTAATGGAACTTATTTTTTATCCTATTAGGGTTCTTCAAAATTTGTTTTGGATTTTTCGCTGCGTATAAACCCCAAAAACCCAACAGAGATCTCATCACTAGCTTGAGCAGCATATAGGGTATGGGACTCGTGGTTGTCGAAAAGTATATACATATATAAGAAATGGGAAATCATGAGCATATTTATGCCCTACATAGTGGAACGGAGTTGATTTGATGTAATTTCATAGTCAACTGGCCCTATATCATTACTGCTTAGCCGAGTATCAGTTTCATGATGTTTAACTGAAGAATCTTATAGCATGATTCTTGTTCGGCTTTCTTTGTTATTTTTATGCTTTCAAATACTTTTATATTTGGAAATGTTGATGAATGTCTCTCAATGTTACTTTCTACTTTACTGTACTCACTGTCCTTTTTATGACAATAGTTGCAGATATTTCGAGTGGCAGACCAGGGAAGGAGAAGATCTATAAGTAGTTTTGAGCTGTCGGAAGATAGTTTTTGCTACTTTTGTAGGTGATCACTTGTGTATCTATTACTTACATCATTTTGTATAACTTTGGGTTGTATATTAGGCTGAGAGACTAGACTTCCCTATTGTATCATGTATTACTTTGGTTCCTTTTATATGATCATTTGTTTACATGGTTTCCATAGTAGGTGTTTTATAAATGCTTCCACTATTTTTACTAAGTCTTTCGCTAAAAGTCTAGGTAATGAAAAATATCTCTTAATTAACTCTGATGCTTTTGAAATGAATAGTAATTATGTTAATTGTGAATAACTAGGTGAATGAGGTGAAAAGGCTAACCAGTACATTGTTAAGCCCAGTTTAAGGAGCCGGGCTATCATAGTTGATATGAAAGTCTAAGTTTGTAGAGCCTAAGTAATGGAGTATGACTTATTTTATAATGTGATACGAACGTTACAGTTGGTATCAGAGCCTAAGCAATGGAGAATGGCTTATTCTATAATGTGATACTAGCATTATAGTTGATATGAGAATCTAACTTCTTGATAAGTACAAAATGAAACTTGAATAAAACACAAATATTAGATGTGGAAATCAGACGGTCTTTGCCTAGAAACTATTAGTTTGAAAGTGAGCGAATGTGAGTTGGTGGCTGTTATGTGTATATATTATGTTTTGTACGTATATATACTCAATATTTACGTAGTGGCTAATGTTGCAATCACTATCAATATGCAGAATGCGATGGTAGATCAGTGAGGGCAAATATGGTAGAGCCAGTGGTAGCCATCATATAGTATCGACTGAGGATTTTCAGAGGTTATCGGATAGAGTTGCGACATAAAGTCAGCTGTTGGCCGACTTCGTGTCAGATATGACGATGTGCATGTCTTTACTTACATATTCAGTTACTACTGCTAATACTTCGATTGCAGTACTAACGACACCTAAGGCACATATTATTATGACTGATGATATGCAGCGTTGGACTGATAACATTACGGCCTATGGACAACAGTTTATCGAGCTCCTCAGGATTGTACAAGCACATTTAGTTTCATTAGTTTTTTCTACCGAGCCTACTACGATAGTGCTTTCAACACATGAGATTACGATTGTATCGCCTACTACCACCACCATACTACAAGCACCCAGCTTCCCGTAGCACTGATAGTACCTATTTCATCTTATAAGTTTTCAATGGTAGTACAAAAAGAGAATCTAGTTGGTTCTACGCTTGCATTGACCGAGAACAATAGGAAGAGGAAAACAACAAATGATTGAAGAAAACCTCTAAAGGATCCAATTCATCGGGATTACAGATACTAGTCATTATGGCAGTACCGTGCGTACATACTTCTCCACTGTCACATGCGATGGTGAGTCGACTTCCATCCATGTATCTGACTATTATGGTTCCACCTACTTTTGTTCTTGACTTTGCCTGTCGAACACCTCCGATAGTGCAACTACAGTAGGAATTTCAAGAAGCTCAGGGCAGTAGAGACTATTATGCATCGAGGCAGGAGCAGAGGCTCACTTCAAGATCGACTTAGTTGGAAGAGCAGGTGAGACATATGACGTATTGCATATGTAGTCAAGAGGGACACATCATGAGGTGTAGTCCAGAGTTAGTAAGTAGATTTCTCATGCCACCACACGAAAGATTGGTATTATCACCATCGTAGATTCGACAAACATCGGGCAACAGTGGTTGAGATGCACCGAGGCAGGGAAGGACTTTTACGACAATTACAAAGTGGAGGATATTACTGACATGTTATAGATGTTGTCAGATTGGACACATAGCTCGATAGTGTCCACAACCCATAGATTCTCTTCAGCCAGAGATAGAGAGTGGGGATAAAGATAGTTCCTGTAGTCCACAAATACATAGATTGGTCTACAGTCTGGCGAGCTCGATATGACCGAGAAGACAGTCGTCATGCTACGAATGTGAACATAATAGACACATGCTTAGACAATGTTCGCATCTTCACAACTATCATCAGCCTTCCATGTAGCCACATGTCAGACATAGAGCTTAGGTGGAGACAAAGCTAAACTTAGAGATGGAACATGATCCTGGTAAGTATATACATTTATTGTTGTGTTATTCATGCATTATTTGACTTAGATATAATAGCAGCTGCACTAGTAATTTGGGAGTTAAAAGTGATCACTGGAATGATGAGAATGACTCAAATAAGTTCATATCACATGGGTTAAAAAGGTAATGAAAGTTGTGTTGCCTGATAAGCACACTAAAAACCTTCGTAAGAAAAATTATGCCTTGTGAGATTTCTTTTGAGTACTATGACCAGATTGTCTTATATTGTGATAGTGTGCATGTGGTAACTGAGCATAGACTCACCCACAGTAATAATTGAACCTAGAGTAAGGGAATAAGGGATCTACCTATAGTAGTTGAGAAACACAAGCTTTGGGGCTAGTATCATTTGAAATTTTGGCTAAGGTAGTTATTAAGAGAATAAAATGAGAAACATTTATCACATGTGTGTTAAATGATGAAGAAACAAGAGTTCATTAGTGGGTGACTCCAATTTTTTTTAAGAATAAGACTAAGTTATGAGATTAAGCTTGTGATTAAGTTTAATTTTGAAGAAGAAATTTCTATTAGTTAGGAAAACTATAACGATCCACAATTTACTAATAGTAAATTAATCTCTAATCAAGGTTATTGAATCTTGACGTGAGACCCACATCGAGATACGTGCATTGATCGAGGCAATGTGGTCACCTATATGTTAGTTTTGTTGTAATGTATTCATAGTGTGATGTGTATGTGTAGACTACTAAGTCACTCATACTTGTTTATAAATGTCGAGACATTAGCGAGAATACACCTCGAGAAGTGTGTCGACACGTGACTGGGGTAGAGAGTGATTGGGTAAACTAACTTAAGTTGATGTGGCTTAGTTAGTCGAATTTGATATGGCTATAATTGATTTTATATTGAATGTAACTTAAGTTAGCAAATTAAAACATTAGTAATGATATTCCTCGAATACTTGTTAACACATTAAGAAACCAATTGAGTTGGAATTTGTGTTACCAAGAGAGAGTTAGTGGAGTTAAAATTAAGATATAAGCCATTAGATTAGTCTCGAGATACGTGTCTAGATTAAGATCAATGACTATTAAATAACCTTATTAATATACATATATATAAGATTGAAGGGGTTAATTCATGCAAACCATTTCATTTCTAAGCTTAGAGAAGAAGTAAAGTGCTGAAGATGAAGATTGGAGAAGAAGATCAGTAACTTAATGAATGAATTCTAGCTGAATTGAAGAAGTTGATCTATTATGATGAATTGGTCTTAATGATAGGGATTTTATTTCAAATGAGTTGAGAAACTTTTTTCACTGATTTTATGACTTAATTGAAGCATAAAATGATTCATTGAACCTTGGATTTCAAATTTGAAGTTTATTGGTAAAAACAAATAATGATTTTAGTCATAAAACTGATTTTTACCAAATTTTGATATGAAGACTTTTTAAATTTTAGAAACCAATAACATTTTTTAATTCCTCACAAAAAGTGATAAATTTTATATCAAAAAAATTCGAATTTCGATTTAAATTGACAAAGTTATAGTATTTTTGAAGTTATAGGTTTTTTTATGAATTTTGTTTTACGAAAAACTATGATTTTGGGTTTAAACACCTAAGTCTATAAATTTCAAGTAAATTGGTGATGATCAAGCTTGATTTAAGTTTATTGGAGGTGTATGGATTAGTGGAATGCAAGGTTAAACTCTTAGTAAAAATTATAGGCTTGACGTCGTGGCAACGCCGTGGGCGCATATTACATGGTGCAACCACAACATCAAGACCTAAAAAGTAGTGAAATTCCTAATAAAAGTTTAGGGGTTTTTCTAATTGGTTTAATATAACTTTGATAATTTTTATAAGTTCTAAAATGCCCTAATTAACCTCAGAAAACTATGGAGGAGTCTCGAGAGGTTATTGGTGAGATACGAAGTTTCAAGAGGGCGATTAACCTAGGAACTGTTGGGGCATGTGCCCTAGGTCAATCCATTAACTATCTTTATGAATACTTTTAGTTAATAAAATAGACGATTTCATTTGCTATTTATTATAATTAATTTGCATGTTTACATTATAATAAGATCCATTGGTATTTAAAGAAATATCTTAAATGTCCTTAGTCGATCATTATACTGGAACTATAATGAATTAAGACTAGTGCGAGTCTTGATTGATGATCATATGATGATTATATGTATAGGGATACGAATCAAGATCACGAGTACTTGTTAAGGAACAAAGTACTGGATCGAACCGCTATAAGAACATCACATGGATTAAGTCATAGTTGTTTCTCATGATAGGTATATTTTTCAGTCCTCTGACTCGAGATTACCAAAGACTTCAACTTTAGGAACATAGTAATTTGACACTATCAAATGTTGTCTTTAACCGGAAGATTATAAAGGTTGTGATTGGTTACTGTGTGAGCAATATGATGAAGTTGTGTAATCGAGATAGAATTTGTCCCTCTCATATAAAGAGAGATATCTAGTGGATCCTCGATGTGTTAGACTATTAAAAGGCCTAGTCTAAGTGAATTGATATTGATCAATGTCACTTGGATGTTTTCAGTCTACCTAGAGATCGAGACTAATACGATTGAACATGTTGGATGACAATTCCATGCCTTATGTTTGATCAAAAGGATATCGTGTGACAAAAGTATGTTATATACATTATTGATTAAGTTGTATCGATTTGATATTCGTACAACTTGGGTAGTCATAATGTCTTGCTAGAGGCCGCTTATGACTTGTATACCCAAATATGTTTTGGTACACTGCCAACGTTGTATGAGCCTTTTGGGTTGCACACTAAGAATGGTTTTGCGAAATTTTAAGATGGTTCAGAAAAATGAATTTTATATGATAAAATTCATGACAGAAACGTCTTTGAGGTGTATTACACTTATACTTCTTTAAGTAGGGGTATATGTATAATTTACTTAATCTTATATATACAAAAGTTGTATAAATAGATGTTTTAAGTTAGAATACACGTACAAAAAATTAAAAGGCCGAAACTTTATTTTTGTTTAAGAAATGACTTAGGGTTTTTGGTATGCTCTGAATCATTTTGGAGAGAAATAAAAGGTTTGGTATTCTCTCGAAGCTAGCACTTCGAATATCGGCCGCCGTTCGTGTGTGGACTACTGGTAGAGGGAGTTCGTCGTTGGCAGCGCCTTAGAGATCGATCAACCTTCAAAAAGGTATATTGCGACTGAGGTATGATTAAGTTTTTCATGGTTTAAACGTTTTTAATGGAATTAGATTTGGATCCGGTTGGGGTTTTTGTCAAAATTGTTTTGTAATCTCCGCTCCACATGAACCCCAAAACCCAACAGGAACTTCGCGTGGTTTGTAAGTACACTGATTGAAATATTTATTTCCATTTCTTTTACATTGTGCTTCTTATTTACAGTCATTTGGACATATGAGCCTATTGCACTCTTGATGCCATGACTTTGTTATTTCATCTCATTTCTTGAAATTGTTATCGTGGCATTGGTTTATGTTTAAGTGATATTCATTGACTCTTATTCATGTGTTATGTCATTATTGGTTATTAAGTATGTAAATCAAGTAGAATAGCATGCTATTAGGTTGGAGATCTATGGTATTGAAAATCTACTTCCTTTGTGCATTAGTTATGCATTCACTTTTGTTGGATTTCCTAAATTGTGTCATTTCTTGAGTTATGAAAGTATTTCTCGTATCTAGGTCCATTATATATAGAGATGGTCGTGGTACACGGGGTCACTAGATTTAGAGGATGTCGGGACCTCACCACTAGCTTAAGCGGCACATGGGCTATGGGACCCAAGGTTGTCGGCAAGTATATGTGTGTATATATATGAAAATCGGGCAATCATAAGTATACCCTACATAGTGGAATAGAGTTAATGTGATGTACTTTTATAGTCAATTGGCACTAGGTCATTACTGCTTAGCAAATTGTAAGTTTCATGATGCTTAGCTGAAGTATCTGATAGCATGATTCTTGTTCAGCTGTCGTTGCTATTGTTGTGCTTTCAAATACTTGTTGTATATTTGAAAATGTAGATGAATGTCTCGCAGTGTTACTTTCTACTTTACTGTACTTATTGTCCTTGTTATGATGATGGATGCAGATATTTCGAGTAGGAGACCAAGGAATGAGAAGATCGACGATTAGTTTTGAGCCATCAGAGGATGATTTTTACTACTTTTGTAGGTGATCACTATGTTTATCTATTACTTATGTCATTTTGTATAACTTTAGGTTGTATATTGGGCTAAGAGACTAAACTTCCCTACTATATCATGTATTACTTTGGTTGGTTTTATATGATCATCTGTTTACCTGGTTTCCATAATATGTGTTTTATAAATGCTTTCACTATTTTTACTAAGTTTTCCGCTGAAAGTTTAGGTAATTATAACTATCTCTTAATTAACTTTGATGGTTTTGAAATGAATAGTAATTATGTTGATCTGAGTAACGAGGTGAAAAAGCTGACTAGTATGTTGTTAAGTTCTACATGGCACGGGTTAGGGCTTAATGTCGTGATTAGGCTGAGCAATACCCGATTTGAGGAGTTGGGCCGTCACAGTATCCATGTTTTCTATAGCCATATACACTCATATACATCCACAAAAGATATTGTTGCAATGTAACGAAATGGAAACAAAAAAGGGTGCATTTTGCATCCTAATCAAGTAGAACTATGGACAGTTCTTTCACATTTGATTGTGTTCATGGTAGATTGAGTCTAGCCTCCCAATCTCTGCTTTGTGGCTCAGCGAACACCTTCCATTATCGTGAAGTAGGTGGTAGAGGAGCGTTATCTCTCATAAGAAGCTGAAAATGATAACAAAATTGGTAAGTAGTATTGGATAATGTTAAACATTATAAAGAATGAAACAAAATTGGCATTATGGAAAGTAACTCACTCTAACAAAATGATTTTGATTCACTAAGCATAACCAGGGTATTCTTCTCTCAAATACAGGTGGGGATGCATGTCTACTAGGGAACCAAAGATCGGACCCTTCCTTGGCCAGCGACAGAAAAGCTAGGTTGTAACAGCTTGCCACAATTAACCCCGTATCTGGTAATGACAATCATTAATCTCTTTCAGCAAGATTGATGCAGAAATTAATGGCATCTCTAACTCTGCCATACTCATCATCCTGAAATGCATTCTTGTACATGGTTTCGTTCCTAACCAACTTTTCAAACAGTTCTAGCCACACCTGTCTCCATCCTTCATCACCTCCATAGCTTAAGCCTCGACTTTTACCCGAAATCCACAATTCCCATTAGGCCGCATATCAACAGTGTTCATACGGTACGCGCGCCACAATGGTGGTTTCTCATCAACGTAGCCCTCAGCAACCAGAGTTCTGGTCCTAAGTTGTCTGGGTCCAATCATTTAGGTAGTTACGTTTTCCTTTCCACGACCAATTCATCGTGCGGGTTTTGAAGATGAAAGTCCCTAACTTTATTGTATTTGATGAATAACCTGAGTTGGCTGACTTTCCAGAGTTGGGTGACTTGGCTTACGTGCATGGCTCGTTGCAGAAGCCAGTGCTACGGACTCTTGAGTTGTTTTGGCCTCTGCAAACTCAAAAGTAGAAGCAGTTCTCTTAGTGGACTTGTCAATTACAGGCTTCTTGCTCTTCGACTTCTTCAATTTCAAGTTCGTGCTCTTCTTCTTTGGCCGACCTTTAGTTTTGATTTCCTCTTTCGGTACATAAATGATAGTCGATGTAGGGCAAGTGATCTCCCTTAGCTTATGCACAATCTTCGCCTGCATGTCAGGGCTGCTGTTCTTGTACTTAGCTTGTACACCATCCATTTCAACTTTGTAAAGATAGTCTAATTTTCCATCCTGTAGGGATTCAATAGGGATCATGTTCAGTTTTTATTGGGTTTTGGGGTTCATACACAGTGAAAAACTCAAAACAATTTTGAAACACACCAATATGATTGAAAATAAGTTCCATTAAACTAGATCTACAAAAGTAAAACCATACCTTAAGCCGTGTTTTCCTTCTCTGATTGTTCGATCTCCAAGTTGTTCAAGCGTCCGTCCTCTATTGAAAATCCACACACGAATGGTGACCACAATTTGGGGTGGTAGCCCCAATAAATAGAGAAAAAAATTTTCTCTCTCCCAAAATCCAAAGAACTCAAAAATATCAAAAACAAAAACCTTATATCGGTTTAGGGTTTCAACCTCTATTTATATGTGTAGATATGTTATCACTTAAAATCTTATTCATAATACAACTATTATATTTAGGCAATTTAAGCAAATTGCACATACGCCCCTATCAATAAGTTATCATATAACAAATTGTAAGGGTTTTTATGTCATGAGTCTTATTATGTAAAAATCATTACTTTTGACCAATTGAAAATGTGCAAGGCCATTCTTTATATGTGACCTAATAGGTTCACACGACATTAGCAATGAACCGAAACAGCTTTGGTACATAAGTCATAAGCAGTCTTTAGCAAGGCATTATAAGTACCCAAGTAGCATGAATATCAAAATCGATACAACCTAATGAATAACATATATCATATCCCTTTGTCGTGCGATACCCTTTAAACATAAGGCATAGAAAGTCACTTTTAATGTTCAATCATACTAGTCTCGATCTTTAGGAAAACTGAAAACATTCAAGTGACATTGATCATATCAATTCATATGGAGTTGGTCATTATTAGTCTATCATATCGAGGGATCCATTGATATCTCTCTCTATATGAGAGTGAAATTTCTATCTTTATTACACATCTTCACATATTATTCACATGGTAACCAATCACAATCATTATAATCATCCAGTTAAAAAAAAAACGTTTGATGGAATCAAATTACCATGCTCCTAATATTGAAGTCTTTGGTAATCTCAAGTTGAAGGACTAAATGATATGTCTATTATGAGTAACACCTATGATTTAATCCTTGTGGTGGTCTCATAGCTGGTCGGTCCATTACCTTGTTCCTTAACAAGTACTCACAATCTCAATTTGTATCCTTATGCACATGATCATCACATAACCATCAATCAAGATTCACATTAGTCTTAATTCATTTTAGTTCCTAGTATAATGGCAGACTATGGACATTTAATATATTTCAACAAATACCTATGAGTTTTACTATAAGGTAAACATGCAATCACTTTGAATAAAATGAAAACGTACAAGTATATATTTGGATCGGTGGTGTGATGTTAGTTCCTTGGCCTGTGCTTTCGTCCCGTTGTTATGAAATTACATGCAAATGGGGTTAGCTATACTAAGAACCACACCAAGTTTAGAGATGAAAATTTTAATCCAAACTGCCTCTTTAGCTGCATCAGACGTTGCAATATATTCAGCTTTTGTTGTATAATCTGCCACAGTTTCTTGCTTCGAGCTTTTCCAGCTCACTGTGCCTCCATTCAAAGTAAATACATATCCAGACTGCGATCCGAAGTCATCTATATTAGTTAGAAAATCTTCCAGACTTCCATAGACTAAGAAATCTTCTTTAGTCCTTCTCAAGTATCTAAGAATGTTCTTTACTGCTATCGAATGACTCTTACCGGTATCAGACTAATATCTGCTTGTTGCGTTCAAAGCATTTGATACATTAGGTCGGTTGCATAACATGGCATACATGATGGATCCGATAGCTAATGCATATGGAATCATATTCATGCGCTCTTGTTCATCATTATTCTTTGGACATTGAATCTTGTTGAGAGTAATACCATGAGACATTGGCAAAGTCTTGCATACTGAACCTATTCAGTACCTTGTCAATATAAGCACTCTGACTTAGATGGATCGACCTCTTAGATCTATCTCTATAAATCTTAATCCCAATGATGTAGGTTTCATGTCCTAAGTCCTTCATTGAGAAACATTTCCCTAACCAAGACTTGACACTCTACAAGGTTATTTCCAATGAGTAATATATCATCAACATACAGTAGCAGGAAAATAACCACACTCCCACTGACCTTTTTGTATACACAAGGCTTATATTAATTTTTAATGAAACCAAATTCCTTAATTGCTTTATCAAAACAATGATTCCAACTCCGAGAATCTTGCTTTATTTCATAAATGGATCTTAAGCTTGCACACCTTCCTAAAATTCTCAGGATGAATAAACCCTCCAGGCTGTATCATATACATGTCCTCAAGTAACTCGCCCTTTAGGAAAGCTATTTTGACATCCATTTGTCATATCTCATAGTCATAATATGCAGTTATGGCAATTAGAATTCTGATGGATTAAACATGGCTACAAGAGAAAAAGCCTCATCATAATCAACACCTTGAGTCTGTTTGATACATTTTGCTACTAGTTGTGCTTTATAAGTATGCATATTGCGATCCATTTCAGTTTTCTTCTTGAAAGCCTACTTACATCCAATGGTCTTACCACCTTCAGGTAAAGCAACCAGGTTCCAAACTTGGTTATCATACATGGATTGCATCTCATGATTCATGACACTAAGTCATTTATTTGCATCAGGGCTAGACACGGCCTCTTGATAACTAGTAGGCTCATTTTGGTCTATAAGCAACACCTCACTACTATCAGTAATAAAAAAAATTCAAACCACTCAGGCTAATGTCTTACCCTATCAGACCTACGTACGCGTGCCTTGTGATACCTATGGAGGTTCAACTAGTTTAAGAATTTGTTGATCTCTCATTGGTGGTTGAGTGTTTTATTTGTGGTTTTTGAACTTCTTCAAAACATATTTTATTCTCATTATTTTCTTTTGAAATAAACTCTTTTTCTATATAGATACCATTGCAAGCAACAAACACTTTATTCTCGGTGGGATTATAAAAGTAGTATCCTCTAATTTCTTTAGGATAACCAATAAATTCACACTTGATAGATTTAGCCGATAGTTTTTCTGAGATTTATCATTGTACGAAAGCCTCACAGCGCAAATCTTAAGGAAAGAAAACTTGATCTTTTCCTTAACCACATCTCATATGGTGTTTTATCAACCGCTTTAGAAGAAACATGATACAGTGCAAACGTAGCAGTTTCTAAGGCATAACCCCAAAAGGAAATAGAAATATTTTCATTACTCATCATAGATCAAACCATATCCAATAAAGTCCGATTTCTCCTATCAAAAACATCATTCCAAAGTGGAGTTGTTGGAGGAGTTAACTGTGAGACAATCCTATAGTTTCTAGTATGATCATCAAACTCTTAGGTTAAATATTCACCACCTTCATCTGATCAAAGTGACTTAATAGTTTTACCAAATTGATTTTGTATTTCATTTTAAAGTGTTTGAAACATCTCAAAAGACACACCTTTATGTTACATGAGATATAAGTAACCATATCTGCTAAAATCATCAGTGAAGGTAATTAACTAGTAACCACTTCTAGCCATTATGTTTATAGGATCGCATACATTAGTATGTATTAGACCCGATAAATCATTTACCCTTTCACTGTGTCCAGTAAAGGGACTTTTTGCCATCTCGCCAAGTAAAAAAGATACACATTGTGACGGTTACATGCCCCGAGGTCGCCCCGGGGGTGTCATCGTGTCGTGAGTACCACGCCTGACGGGCCCAGCTACACGTGTCCGACACCTGCCCGTCCATATCATGTCTCATTATTCGTGTCCATATGTGTATTAAGTTTAGTTAATTGGTTTTTCACATTTTTCTTAAGTTATTTTCTTTAGTCTTTACATTCCTTAGATCCAACTGTTTGTAGCTTATTCAAATCCTAGATATGCTAGTGGTTTGTGTCTTAAAAGTTAACGATAAATTAGCAAAAGTCTTAATTTGAGCAAGTAAAGTATAAAGTTCATCATAATATGACATCATCCATATAAGCATGTCATACTGTGGAGAACCAAAAAGTACTATGTATATAGGCGACAATACCATAAGACGGTATATATGTACATGTACAACGTCACTCCAGTCTCCCTATACTTAAAATTGAACAAAATATCAAAATAAAAATATACTAGTGGGTCCTCAATAGCAAGCAATTAGTTGTAGTCGCCTAGGATCTCCTTGCCCCTACTGGTACTAAGATCCGCACTCGACATCACAAAAGACAGATGACGAGTCCAGTGAGTAAAATCCCAAGGAACTCATCTTAGCATTTGCATGATAAAATAAAGGAAAATTCAATAAATAATTTTGAATAGACATGCGGAATGTAAAAGACATGCAACTATAATTAGCTCATCGCATGAATAAATAACACATGAGCTAAACAAAATGTATGTGCTCATTCCAGATGGACTAGATTGAACTTCGGGTCCCATGATCCCTTCGTTGGATGCCTCCAATACTCTTTCACTTGGTCTCTCATGGCGTTTGTCAAATCCGTTGAGTCATCGACACGTGCACCAGAAACAAGCTCGAGTTGTCATTCAGTAAGAGTCGGGTCGTACGTGCTACAATCTAGCACATCATGAACACACAATGATTAAATCTGATGGAGTAAACTCAACCTACATCCAACTAGAGAAATGGAAAAAAACATGAACAATAAATATGTAAGTCAAGATAGAATCAAATACTCAGAGTTTTTAATTAGGTTTTACAAACCTTAAAACGCTCTTCGACCTCCCCAAGCTCCAGAATCCGACCAAACTAGCTCCCCGATACCGAGTTATGGTTCCTTAAGTCCCTGCATTCCAATTTTATAAGTTTAAGTTGGTTACAAGTGTTTGAATACGTATTTTGTTAGAAATCACCCAAAATAGCCTTTAACTTCAGTTTCATCTATCATTAGCACGCTGGAGGATCTGCCTAGCGCACTAGGTGTAATTAGTGCGTTAGGGAGTCTGACTAGCATGCTAATGTTCCTCATTTTGAGAAATAGTTGAGCACTTAGACTGGATAGCGCGCTAGCCAGTCTGGTTAGCACGTTATATGCGTTGGGTGATAGAATTCTCGATTCAAGAATTATGTCCCCAACACCCTAATTAGCTAACCTAACCCTGTAAAATCATTCTCCATTCAATGGGGAATCCAAAACATCATTTAAAACAACAGAAGAAAAAATAATTGGATCAAAATTATCAAGTTCATGTATACACTAGTTTTTCCTAATTTCACCAAAACCTTGGTTCCTTGAAATTATGTTTATAATTCCCAATTGAAATGTTAATTATACTTGTAATTCATCAAGAACTCATCAAAAATCAGTGATCCATTCATCAAATTCAAGTTAACATCAAAACACATCAAATTGAGTTCATTTTCATGTGTAGAAGATGAAGAAGATGATTAACTTGTGTTTGATCCTTCAATTTGGCCTCCAAATGTTGAATTCCACCTCCTAAATCAGACTTATTCTTTGTTTTTCTCAAGAATTCGCATGCAATGGCTGCTGGGTTTGAACAAAAATCCCTTTAAATTGATATTTATATGTTTGGTTATGACCAATTGTGTTATGCATATCTCGAAAACAATCATATGGCTCCAAATCAAGCTGTCCACGCCTTGTTGACACGAATATATGACTTGATCTATCATAGTTTTACTTAAGTAGGATCATCTAAATACATAGCTAGGGTCCACATTAAATTAACCAAACTATAGGCTTTATATCCTTTCATTTAATTAAATTGACTTAGGCCCATTCAATTATATGGCTAGTGTTTTTATTCACCAAATTTTACAAATTTACGATCCCACCAACCCTCAACTACTTGGCACCTAGTGCCTTGCGTTTGGGTGCGTATCTCGAGGCACGTCATAGCTTATTGTTTCAAATTAATTGACTTAGCCTATAGTGATATTACCCGTTTTACTTGATCAATTAATCATCTTAACGTGAATTAGTTGAGTTTTCTAGCGTACCCATAGTTCGCCTACCCGATACTTGCGTTCACACGCATTACGAATCGAATACCCATCGCACCATTGTTGGGCATATTCCCTAGGTCAATCCATTAATTGTCTTTATGAATACTTTTAGTTAATAAAATAGAGGATTTCATTTGTTGTTTATTATAATTAATTTGCATGTTTACATTATAATAAGATCCATGGGTATTTACAAAAATATCATAAATGTCCCTAGTCGATCATTATACTAAGAACTATAATGAATTAAGACTAGCGTGAGTCTTGATTGATGATCATATGATGATTATACGTATAGGGATATGAATCAAGATCACGAGTACTTGTTAGGGAACAAAGTACTAGATCGACCCGCTATGAGAACATCACATGGATTAAGTCATAGTTGTTTCTCATGATAGGAATATTTTTCAGTCCTCTGACTCGAGATTACCAGAGACTTCAACATTAGGAACACAATGATTTGACATAATCAAACGTTGTCTTTAACCGAACGATTATAAAAGTTGTGTGAGCAATGTGATGAAGTTGTGTAATCAAGATAGAATTTTTCCCTCTCATATAAAGAGAGATATCCAGTGGATCCCTCGATGTGTTAGACTATTAAACGGCCTAGTCTAAGTGAATTGATATTGATCAATGTCACTTGGATGTTTTTAGTCTATCTAGAGATCGAGACTAGTACGATTGAACATGTTGAATGACAATTTCATGCCTAATGTTTGATCAAAAAGATATCATGTGACAAAAGGATGTTATATACACTACTGATTAAGTTGTATCGATTTGATATTTCGTACAACTTGGGTAGTCATAATGTCTTGCTAGAGGTCACTTATGACTTGTATACCAAAATGTGTCTTGGTACACTGCCAACGTTGTATGAGCCTATTGGGTCGCACACTAAGAATGGTTTTGCCAGATTTTAAGATTGTTCCGAAAAATGAATTTTATATGATAAAATTCATGACAGAAACGTCCTTATGGTGTATTACGTTTATACTTCTTTAAGTAGGGCTATATGTGTAATTTACTTAATCGTCTATATACAAGGGTTATATAAATAAACGATTTAAGTTATAACACATGTACGAAAGATTAAGGGCCGAAACTCTATTTTTCATTTAGAAACGACTTAGGGTTTTCTGGTATGCTCTGGATCATTTTGGAGAAAAATAAAAAGCCTTGGTATTCTCACGAAACTAGCACTTCGAATCTTGGCCGCCATTCGTATGTGGACTGCTATAGAGGGCGTTCGTCGTTGGCAGCGACTTAGAGATCGATCAACCTTCAGAAAGGTATTTTGCGACCTATGTATGATTAAGTTTTCTTGGTTTAAACATTTTAATGGAATTATATTCGGATCTTGTTGGGATTTTTGTCAAAATTGTTTTGTAATCTCCGCTGCGTATGAACCCCAAAACCCAACAGTGGTATCAGAGCCTTCGAGCTTGATTCCATTAAATTCATTGCATGTTTTCTTCTGATATATACATAATATATGATTGATAGCATGTTAATAGTTGATGTATATGTGATATACAAAAGTTTTCTGTGAGATTTATTATCACGTTTTGTGTATATGATACACATATTCGTGATTTAATTGAAATCAGTTTCGTACATGCTAGTAACCATGTTAGGTTAATTCGAATAATTTTAATGAATTGAGTTTCGTGTTCTGTGATCCATGACACCATTAGGTATAATCTTTATTTTTCGTGTATTGATGCATGGATGAAATCTCTGTAATTCAGTATGCATATTTAGGTTACATTGTTTTAAGTTTCTTAAATTGTATAAGTCTGAATATTAATTCGAAACTAATATGATTAGGTTCGATGGGGATAGTAGTTCATGATTCAATTATATGTTTGTGATTATTTGGATCAGGACCGAAATTGCAAATAATTATTTTTTAAAATTATTTATTTATCTCGTTATATCTATTGTGTTATGAAATTTCTATTCGATAAGAGATAGATAACAAATTAGATTATGAGATAATAGCAAAATTGGTTTTGTTTTCCCAATTGGATAGGAGATAAATATCAAGAATCTTGTTATTGGAGATATGCTAGGATTCAAATATCTTAGTCCTAATTGGATTAGGATAAGATGATTAGTTAGATGTGGCACGGGTTAATTAAAAATGTTTTAATTGACTTAATTTTGGATAAATTAAGGGATTAATTTAGGATAATAAAATCAGCAAAAAATATGATTTTCTATAGCGAATTTTAATTTTCGGGATTGAAAAAAAACGGGGGCGCTGCCCCCTGTACCCTGTCCGTCGCCCGCTGACCGGCCAGCGAGACGCCGTCTAAATAATCCTAGCGCACGGAAATTCTTTTATTAGTGAACAGTATAAAAAATCTCCAAATTGTTTAGTGATTTAACAAATCAATAAAATATATAATATTTCATTGTTTACATAAAATCACTAAAACTGAATAAAATCCCTATATTAAATTTTAAGTCTCACGTCATCCATTTTAAACACTTGTTAAGGTCTCGATCACACTAATACAGTTTCAGCCATAGCTGGGTGTTTTGTGTTATCTTGGTGGGACAAGTTGGATAAGAGTTACCTAAATGTTTAAAATGGTCCGACTTAATAAAGCTATCAAAATAGTTTTGAGCTTTAAGCACATGATGAGATAAAAACATGATAAGACATAAGATGTCTCGTATCTCATAAAAGTATCTAAAATTACATAAAATGTAATTGGTAAATGTTACCTACCTAAATAATCTAGTTCTGTGTTTCATGCCATAGCTGTCATAGAATTATGTGAAATATGGATTTTAGTCCCCTAAATAAACAGTGTTTTAGGAGCAACAAACAATTTGTTCTCAGCGGGATTATAAAAGTAATATCCTTTTGTTTCCTTAGGATACCCCACAAATAAACACTTGTCAGATTTAGGTGCTAGTTTTTTTGAGACTTGTCGTTTTACATAAGCCTCAATACCCCAAATCTTAAGGAAAGACAAACTAGGTCTCTTCCCGTACCATATCTCATATGGTGTTTTATCAACCGCTTTAAAAGGAACTCGATTTAGAGTGAAAGCTGCGGTTTGTAATGCATAACCTCAAAAGGATAATGGAAGATCTGCATGACTCATCATAGATCGAACCATATCTAATAAGGTTCGATTTCTCCTTTCAGGAACTCCATTCCACTGTGGAGTTGCTGGTGGAGTCAATTGGGAGACAATCCCACAATTTCTAAAATGATCATCAAATTCTTGGCTCAAATATTCACCACCTCGATCTGACCGAAGTGTTTTGATAGTTTTACCAAGTCGATTCTGCACTTCATTTTGAAACGTTCGAAACATCTAAAATGATTCAGCTTTTTGTTTCATTAGATATACATAACCATATCTGCCGAAATCATCAGTAAATGTAATGAAGTACTGATAACCTCCTCTAGCCATTGTGTTTATAGGATCGCATACATCAGTATGTATTAGATCTAATAAATCACTTGCCCTTTCACTGTGTTCAGTAAAGGGACTTTTTGTCATCTTGCCTCGTAAACAAGATACGTAGGTTTCATATGTTTCTAAATCAAATGAATCTAGAAGTCCATCTTTATGGAGCTTCGTTATGCGTTTCTTATTTATGTGCCCGAGACGACAACGCTAAAAATAGGTTTGATTCAAATCATTTGACTTAAATCTCTTTGTATTTATGTTAAAGACTGGAGTATCAGTGGACCTTTTCGTGCTTAGAATATAAAGACCATCACACAAATCAGTATTTGCATAAAATATTCCTTTACGAGAAATGGAACATCTATTATTCGCAATAATAAAATTAAAACCATCCATATCCAAGCATGAAACAGAAATGATGTTTCTGCTCAAGGCAGACACAAAATAACAATTATTTAAAGTTAAGATAAGTCCACTAGGTAAGACTAAGTCATATGATACAACGACCGGTGGCAAAGAACTCTTGCTTCATTCCCTACGCGGAGGATGACTTCTCCTTTCTTCAACTTTCTACTTCTGGTGAGTCCCTGCACATTTATACAAATGTGAGATCCACATCTAGTATCTAATACTTAGGAATCACTAGTAGATAAATTAATTTCAATAACATAAATACATGTAGTGGTAGTCGCACTACTCTTTTTCTTCTTTAAATCTTTCAGATAGAGTTTGCAATTTCTGAACCAATGTCCAGGTGCATGACAAAAATGACAATTTCCTTCATTTTCTTTTGGGTGTTTTGAAGCAGGAACAGGCTGGGGCATGACTTGTTCCACAGGCTTTGCGACAGGTGTAGCAGCAGCCATGACAACTTTAGCCTTGCCTTTGCCTTTCTTCTTCATTCCCTTTCCCTTTTGGACCATCAATATATTACTATAGGGTTTCTTGATATTTTGTTCAGCAGTTTTGAACATCAAATGCAACTCTAAAATTGATTTCTCCATATTATTCGTATTGTAGTTCATCACAAATTATGAGTAACTTTATGGTAATGAATTCAGGATCAAATCCCTAGCCAACTCTTGGCTTATGGGAAATCTGAGTCTATCAAGCTGGTCAACATAGCCCTTCATCTTCAGAACATGAGGACTAACTGATGCACCCTCAGTCATCTTGCAAGAATGTAGGTTTTTGACTGTCTCGAACCTTTCTTGCCTCGCTTCTTTGTTGGAACATTTCCTTCAAATAATAGTCATGTCGTAAGCTTCCATTAGTTCCATGTCCTTCTCAAGTTCATGAACCATAGTTGCCAGCATAATACATGCAACATCAGTAGAATCGATAAAATGCTTATTATGCGCATCCTTTACAGCTTTCGTAGAATTGGCTGGTAGGTCCTCAGGAATTGGAGCATCCAGAACATACAACTTGCGTTCATGCTTAAGAACAATTCTCAAGTTTCGAACCATCAAGAAAGTTAGTCCCAGATAGTTTATCCTTCTCAAGGATGGATCGTAGTGACAGGGGATTATTGTTACTTGAAGAGGCCATTGATCTACAATAAAGATTATGCAAAGTTTATTTTAGTACGGAGGAATAGACTCCCACTAAATTAACAACCCTCCTAAAACACACTGTTTATTTAGGGGACTAAAATCCATATTTCACCCAATTCTATGGCAGCTATGGCATGAAACACAGAACTAGATTATTTAGGTAGGTAACAGTTACCAATTACATCTTATGTAATTTTTAGATACTTTTATGAGATACGGGACATCTTATGTCTTATCATGTTTTTATCTCATCATGTGCCTAAAGCTAAAAACTATTTTGATAGCTTTATTAAGTCGGACCATTTTAAACATTTAGGTAACTCTTATCCAACTTGTCTTACCAAGATAACACAATACACCCAGTTATGGCTAAAACTGTGTTAGTGTGATCGAGACCTTGACAAGTGTTTAAAATGGATGGCGTGAGACTTAAAATTTAATCGAGGATTTTATTCAGTTTTAGTGATTTTATGTAAATAATGAAATATCATATTATTTTTATTGATTTGTTAAATCACTAAACAATTTGGAGATTTTTATATTGTCTACTAATAAAAGAATTTACGTGCGCTAGGATTAGTTAGATGGCGGTCCATTGACAATAGCCAATGCGGTAAGCGATTAGCGGACGACGACAGGGAAGCAGTGCGCCCCCGTTTTTTTTTTTTTTTTTTTTTTTTTAGAAGACAAATCTCAATTCCGAAAATTGAAATTCGCTATAGAAAATCATATTTTTCGCTGATTTTATTATCTTAAATTTACGCCTTAATTTATCCAAAATTAAGTCAATTAAAACATTTTTAATTAACCCGGGCCCACATCTAACTAATCATCTTATCCTAATCTAATTAGGACTTAAGATATTTGAATCCTAGCATATCACCAATAACAAACTTCTCCAAATTTATCTCATATCCAATAGGGATAACGAAACCGATTTTGCTTATATCTCCTAATCTAATTTGTTATCTATCTTTATCAAATAGAAACTTCATAACAGAATAGATATAACAAGATGAATAAATAATTTCGAAAATTAATTATTTGCAATTTCGGTCCTCATCTAAATAATAACAAACATGTAATTGAGTCATGAACTACTATCCCAATCGAACCTAATGGTGTCATGGATCACAAAACACGAAACTCGATTCATTAAAATTATTCGAATTAACCTAACATGGTTACTAGCATGTACGAAACTAATTTCAATTAAATCACGAATATATGTATCATATACACAAAACATGATAATAAATCTCACAGAAAACTTATGTATATCACATATACATCAACTATTAACATGTTTTCAATCATATATCATGTATATATCAGAAGAAAACATGCAATGAATTTAATGGAATCGAACTCGAAGGCTCTGATACAACTGTTGGGTTTTGGGGTTCATGCGCAGCGGAGATTACAAAATAATTTTGACAAAAACCCCAACAGGATCCGAATCTAATTCCATTAAAAACGTTTAAACCATGAAAAACTTAATCATACCTCAGTCGCAACATACCTTTCTGAAGGTCGATCGATCTCTAGGGCGCTGCCAACGACGAACGCCCTATACCAGTAGTCCACACACGAACGACGGCCGAGGTTCGAAGTGCTAGCTTTGAGAGAATACCAAACCTTTGATTTCTCTCCAAAACGATCCAGAGCATACCAAAAAACCCTAAGTCGTTTCTAAAATGAAAATAGAGTTTCGGCCTTTTAATCTTTCGTACGTGTATTCTAACTTAAAGCGTCTATTTATACAACCCTTGTATATAGACGGTTAAGTAAATTACACATATACCCCTACTTAAAGAAGTATAAGTGTAATACACCACAAGGACGTTTCTGTCATGAATTTTATCATATAAAAATTATTTTTCTGAACCATCTTAAAATCTCTCAAAACCATTCTTAGTGTGCGACCCAATAGACTCATACAACGTTGGCAGTGTACCAAAACACATTTTGGTATACAAGTCATAAGCAGCCTCTAGCAAAACATTATGACTACCCAAGTTGTACGAATATCAAATCGATACAACCTAATCAATAGTGTATATAACATCATTTTGTCACACGATATCCTTTTGATCAAACATAAGGCATGAAATTTTCATCCAACATGTTTAATCGTACTAGTCTCGATCTCTAGGTAGACTGAAAACATCCAAGTGACATTGATCAATATCAATTCACTTAGACTAAGCCTTTTAACGGTCTAATACATCGAGGGATCCACTAGATATCTCTCTTTATATGAGAGAGACAAGTTCTACCTCGATTGCACAACTTCATCACATTGCTCACACAGTAACCAATCACAACCTTTATAATCGTCCTGTTAAAGACAACGTTTGATAGTGTCAAATCACTATGTTCCTAATGTTGAAGTCTCTGGTAATCTCAAGTTAGAGGACTAAAAAATATACCTATCATAAGAAACAACTATGACTTAATCCATGTGATGTTCTCATAGCGGGTCGGTCCAGTACTTTGTTCCCTAACAAATACTCGTGATCTTGATTAGTATCCATATACGTATAATCATCATATGATCATCAATCAAGACTCACACTAGTTTTAATTTATTATAGTTCCCAGTATAATGATCGACTATGACATTTATGATATTTCTGTAAATACCTATGGATCTTATTATAATGTAAACATGCAAATTAATTATAATAAACAACAAATAAAATCTTATATTTTATTAACTAAAAGTATTCATAAAGACAGTTAATGGATTGACTTAGGGCACATGCCCCAACATACGTGTCGTGCCCAGATTCGTCACGCGTCCCAGTAAAAGCTGTTGCACCTGCCACTCCACGCCACGTGGCAGTCGTCCATTCGTATGCTCGCGTCAGCAACTGATGCATGCTCCTGCAAAGCTGCAAAAGGTAGTTGTCCCACCCAATCAAATGCTAACACGTGGCAGCCTTCTTTATCACAACAGCTTCATCACAACAGCCCTCATCCAATCGCTACTCGCCACGTCACACATGCCAACAAGCTCAACCAATCACACTCTGACACGTGGCAACCTTCTTTATCACAGCAGCGTCATCACAGCTGTCCTCCTCCAATCATACTGCGCCATGTCACCCGGACCACCTCATTCGCCCAATCGAACGCTGACACGTGGCAGAGACATGGAAAACAATTTTATTTAGGGATTTTTGGGGGAGATCGACATACCATTTTTTGTTTTTACTTTTTTAGCGGCGTGGTGTATTTTTTCTTCTTTTTCCTCTTCCATAAACGATTATTTTACACTTTATTTTTGGATTTTTATGGAGTTCTTGACGACGATGGTCGACTAAACTCATCAATCTGAATCAGAGGTGGATCAAATCACCCATTTTGGCATAAAGACATATATGAGATCTATTTATTTATTTATTTAATTTGACTTTCATAATTTTTATTCCCTTTGATATTGATTGAAATATCGAGATTAAACACTTGTTTAAATCTTGATTTATATGTCGGTAGGTTGTACGCACCCGTACTTGTGCAATAAGATCACATTAGTGACATCCGACCATACCAATTTATTATACCCTTTTAGGATCGGTTGAATACCATAAGGATCTAGGCTAAATTGGACACACTAGTGATCCAGTTGTCTATGTGTAGTGCCTTCACAAAGCACATTGCGGCCAACACATTAAACCCAGTTCACTTGAATATATGGTTATGTGTTTGACTAGGGAAGTGGTTATTTTCGTCCTTGACCATCGAGATAGGGAAGTGCGAGGACCCGCGTACGTTACCGGGTCTATAGCTACACTAATTTATTATGGATTGCATGCTTTGATTAGATTGAGGACCTTATGTAAAATTATGTCAAATTGAGGAGATTTGTGATACCGATGGTTTGGATTGTTTCCCACTTGATTGATATATTTACTTGCTATTTTTAGTCTAGTTTTAGTTAATTTAGATATTATTCATGTGAACACCCCGAGTTATTTTTAATTTCGTAGCATAGGTAAAAAATTTGGTCTTCGTGGTTCGACCTCGTGCTTGCCACTACTGCAGTTCTTGTGGTCATTGGTATTCTCATCGGGATTATATATTTTGACGCATTCGACATGCGTCATGCCCCTTCCCCGAAAGAAAGATAGATGTTGTGAGGAAAAAGACTGGTTCAAGTGTAATACAGATGCAGACAGAAGGTAAAATGAGGTACGGATGCAACACTATTTGAAACAAAAGGTAAAATGGGGTTGAGCGCTATCATTCAAACTCAAAGAGGCAGTTCGTCCAAGGAAGAACACGTCTGATTCAATGTAGTTTTGAGCCCACAGAAACAGAGACATTGGAATCAAAGAAGCAATGAGCTGGATAAATGGATTAGGGTATTGAAATGATGATTTTTGAATCAGACTCTCCACAATACGTGGTTGGCATTATGAGGGATTTCCATTATCTCATCGAACTGGGTTATTCAATTTTTTCAAGAATGTAGAACGATAATAGGGAAGCATACAAGTTGGAAGATTCATCACCTCAAGCAACACGCGAATGAGGTTGCCCATCAATTGACAAGATCATCTTTAAGTCATGACGGAGTACAACAATGGAGTGTTTTACCAGAATTTGTACAAGTGTTGTTGTAATTGATGTATTATTGTTTCACCTTAATGAAATCATTATTTTGTGATAAAAAAAAAGTGTGGAATGGACTCCTCATATTGCCTTGACATTTTGGAGTGAACTCGCATCCACGCTTATAGCCTATACATAAAATTAGTCACCACACTCTCATCACTTTGGTTTTCGAGCCCTTGAACAAATTCGACTCGCTATTACTAAGTTTGGCTCACTGTGTCGACTAGGTGAGTCAACTCAGGCCGTTAGTATACGCTGAATATATTGACCTAAAATTCAAGATTGACTTTTCAGTCCATGTTCTCCCCGTAGCATTTGAAAGCAAGGAAGCACAGCGGAACCACTCTACAACTTAAAAAAAAAAATAATAAAATAACATTTGATATGTAAGCGTGGGGAAGGTTAAGACAGTTGTGATCGTGGTCCCACACTCCTCCACGTCGCCAAAACCACACTCGTCCGCCGTCCCAGTCAAGGGTGACGGCCTCCCAATTATCTGACCACACCATTCCCACACCTTATATAAAACAGACCCTATCCTCGTATTCCATTGTACCACCCTCTTTTCTCTTATCATTTCTCTTAAATCTCGCCTCCCACAAAGAGAGGTAAAAAAAAAAAATCATCAGATTTGAGATCGTACCAATTCTTTCAATTCTTTGTTTCGTCCTCGACGATTCTTTCTTTCTTTCTTTCTTTGTTTTCGCCGGTGTTCAAAAATATATATAATTTTTCTGTAGTAATACTTCATACGGTACTGGTAGGGGTTAAGTATATATATAATTAAGAGGGATGGAGGGGTTGAGTCGAAGTATAAGTAGGAGTGTGAGCCGGAGCAATTGGGGGATGGAGGAAGTGTTCATGAGGTCCTCGCGAAGGAGTCGCAGCGGTGATGATGACGAAGAAGCTCTGAAATGGGCGGCACTGGAGAAACTGCCAACTTATGACCGTTTGAGAACTGGTATCATGAAATCTTTTCTAGATGGCAATGAAGAGAACATTCAGAACAATCAAGGGTTTGTTCACAAGGAAGTCGATGTTCGAAAGCTCGATGTGAACGATCGACAAGCTTTCATTGAGAGGATATTCAAGGTTGCTGAGGAAGACAATGAGATTTTCTTGAGAAAGTTCAGAAACAGAGTTGACAAGTATGTTAGTATTAATTTTCTTAATTGAATTGCTTTTGTTAAGATTTCCATTTCATTTCAGTTCAAATCCAACTTTTTTTTTTGGTAACATAAGTGAAAACCATCATAAACCTCTTCATTTCCAAGCAACCTCTACCATTATGATAAAATCTCTTCATTTCTAAGCCACGTATAATTAAATTACAATGATCTAACAAGATTTTTTTTTTCTTAAAATGAAGGGTACATACATTAACTGTTTGAGACTTTTTTTTTGGTTTTTAAACAAACTGTTTGATATTTTGGTGTATTTATTATTCGATATTTTTTAAGATATCTATCTAAGGTGTATTTATTATTTTTAATATTATTATTATTTTTATATATTATTATTATTATTATTATTATTATTATTTTCATCTTTCGAGGAAAGAGACACAGCATCCAAGAAGGGCCTTTTTTTTCAAATCACATAGTATATATTTATTTTTATTGGAAATGTTCGGGTGCCCAGCTAGGACATGCATATCCAACACATCCTCATCGTCCGCTTTCAATATACACCTCGGTAAGCACATATCCAAAATCAAGGGCGGCCAATTGTGTGTCACATCTACGTGTTTCACTTGGGCACCACAACATTAATTCCTTATATTTATATAATAAGTTATAACAAATTGGACTTAATGAACATAACATGGTGGGTTGGTTTTTGTTTTCTTTATTTTGTTGAATCAATGAACATGAACAGCTTTTGCTTACATGAATTAATGGACTTTTGTTATTATATACATCAACTTGTCTATTTTAAATAATTGTAACTCCTGAAGATGATCATGATCTAAACCACTTGTCTACGCACTTTTGCTTTCTCAACCACTATGAGAAGTCGAAAGCTAACCTTTCAAAGATTTTCTCAATTCGGGCTTTGTTTTGGTGTTTAATTAATTGCATGTTCTATTATTCCCATCATTTAAAGCTTATAATTGTTGATGATTTGTCAATCATAGAGAAATTTAAGCCAATCAGAAACTGCCATCTTGATATAGATTATTAATACAAGTAGGCTCTCATGACCTCATAATCAACATGCATGTCACATGTATGTCATGATGTGAATAAACTCTTCCAACATACTATATTCGATAAGATGTCTATAGATATGATGTAATGATGCAGTAAGAATAACTATTTAAATTATTAACAATTGACATATTTCATTTTTTTTTAGTGTTAATCACTCGATAGCCGAACTAATTGATTACTCCGAGCTCGAGCCATATATAATAATCGACAGTTAAGGGCTTTGGCTCTCCCAGTAATAAGTTGACTCCATTATTAAAACTCAAACCCGATAAGTCACTACTTAAGGAGCCGAGTCCCAGCCACTCTAGCCACCCGTCCATTCACTAGAACATTTTTGGCATTTAATAGAGGTTTTAAAACCCATATTAAATAGAATGTTATTAAATGTCATGTGAAAATGTGTTATGTTTTAATTTTTAATACATGTATTACATAGAGGTTTTTTAAAACTCTTATCAATTAGGTGTTATTTAATAACACTCCCTTTAATGGAGGTTTAAAAATCTCTATTAAATACCGAATTTGTTGTAGTGATTGGTGGCATTTAATTTATGTCATGTTGTATAATGAAACTAAAACAATTTGTTAATTGAGATAAAAAAAAAAAAAAACAACTTGTTAATTTTTTTCAACCGATTAATGATATAATTTTTTTTTTTTGCAGGGTTGGGATTAAGCTTCCAACAGTAGAAGTTAGGTTTCAGCACTTGAGAGTTGAGGCAGATTCATATATTGGCACAAGAGCTCTCCCTACACTTCTAAACACTGCAAGAAACCTTTCAGAATCAGCTTTAGGTTTGATTGGAATCAAATTGTCTAAGACAACCAAGCTTACGATACTCAAAGATGCTTCTGGAATCATCAAACCTTCAAGGTATTATAATAATACATATAATATTAATCAATATATTGAGATATATGTCTAACTAATTCAGGTATTTGATTATATATAAATTAATCTTTCAAATATGTTTAATTTTTTTTTTTATTAAATTTAGGATGGCACTTCTCTTGGGCCCTCCTTCATCAGGAAAGACAACATTGTTGCTGGCATTGGCAGGAAAGCTGGATCCAAGCTTGGAGGTTGGCCAATTAATTAAAAGAAAAAAAATGGGCCAATTAACTTATATGTACATTTATGTATAACTTATTTTTAATTGAGAAAATGTTGCTATATATAAAATTCTAAAGTTTCGGTTTGTTAAATTTTGACCAGGTGAAAGGAGAGATAACATATAATGGATATAAAATGAAAGAATTTGTACCAATAAAAACATCGTCTTACATTAGTCAAAACGATGTTCATATCGGAGAGCTCACTGTGAAAGAAACCTTAGACTTCTCAGCAAGATTTCAAGGAGTTGGCTCTAAATATGGTAAATCATACAATAATTTGTACTTCCTAATCAAATACCATTTGTCCACAAATGGTATTAAAAATATATTTTTATATAAAATATTTTAATTTTGATATAATTAAATTAAACTATTTTATTTGCCAGAACTTCTTACTGAGCTTGCAAGGAGGGAAAAAGCAGCAGGGATATTTCCAGAATCAGAAGTGGACCTTTTCATGAAGGTAATTAATTAATTCAATCCTAACAAACTACAAAATTAATAAGTCCTTCACATTAAATTAAATTCTTTTTATTCTATTTTCCGCCATTTATTTATGATAATATTTTTTAAATTTCTTCAGGCCACAGCTATGGAAGGGATGGAAAGCAGTCTCATAACAGATTACACACTGAAGGTAATTAGTCAAGTTTTCAATTCAAATCATATACAATTCTAAAGCCACCATTGGTAGACTTTAAGGGGTGGTAGGTTTTGAAAGATTTACCCAATAAAATGTTATACTTTTTTGGTGGTAGGAGAAATGAAAATGAGACTCTTGACTCATGTTCACATTCTACCAATCACTCTTCTCAAATTAAGTGATCCCATTAACATTAATACATTTTTTTACATAGATAAGTATTTTTTTTTTAATTGTTTAATAAATAAATTAATAAATGGGATAGGTATGACTACCTTCCCAATTGCCTTTAATTGTATTGGTAGGTGAACTAGCCCCCTATTTTGAAGGATTTGGTGAAGCAATAGACAAGAAAATTACATAAATACCCTCAATAATTAATCAATTTTTTTTTATGAAATCATTTTTTTTTGTATGTGTATCTTTATTAAGGTGGTGCTTATTTTTTGTCTCCTTACATGAACTGCAGATACTGGGGCTGGACATTTGTAGAGATACAGTTGTTGGTGATGAGATGCGCCGTGGAATCTCTGGTGGACAGAGGAAGCGTGTCACCACTGGTCTGTATTAATTTTTATCACTATTTTTTTTGTCTTCTTTTACATCATATATGTTTTTTTTTTTTTTCTAATCTATATGTATGACATTGAAAGGGTCAAGGGATTGACCCTTTACAATCTCTTGACCAAGTCATATTGAATCTGTAAATACATGCAATTAAAGAGTTATATCAATTATTATTTTTTCTTTATTGTAAAAACAATTGATATCACTTAATTGATATTATTAAAATTAATGTGTAAATAAGCAAAATTTTAATGTGGATTAATTTTCAGGGGAGATGATTGTTGGGCCAACGAAGACTTTGTTCATGGACGAGATATCAACCGGGTTGGATAGTTCAACTACATTTCAAATAGTGAAATGCTTGCAACAAATTGTGCATCTAAGTGAGGCAACAGTCTTCATGTCACTGCTCCAACCTGCTCCCGAGACCTTCGATCTCTTCGACGACATCTTCCTCCTATCTGAGGGTCAGATTATATACCAAGGCCCTCGTGAGCATGTCGTTGAGTTCTTTGAGAGCTGTGGCTTCAAGTGTCCCGAACGTAAAGGCACCGCTGATTTCTTACAAGAGGTTCATGCCCTTCAACCTTAAACTGCAAACCTTAATTTAATTATTACAAAAAGATTAAGTTTTTATGATGAACAAATTATGTTTTAAAGATATTCTACTTTACAAAAACTACCTTTTTACTACTATCTATAAGAGCTAGATAGATGACTTGACATTCTTAAATCCTTCATAAATTAAACAATGATACAAAATCAATATATAGTTTTTTTTTTTTTTTGGTGCTGTCGATATATATTTTCTATAGTTAAAAAAAAAAACGGTTTTTTTAGTTTTTGAAATAGTATAATTGTATTATAAGTCTATGCCATTTGTGTGAAATTGTACATATGGTTCAATGTAATCAGGTGACTTCCAAGAAGGACCAAGAGCAATATTGGGCAGACAAGTCCAAGCCCTACCGTTACATCTCCGTAACAGAATTCGCAAACCGGTTCAAACGCTTCCACGTGGGGTTGCGACTAGAAAACGAGCTCTCGGTCCCATTCAATAAAAGCCTGAGCCACCAAGCCGCGTTAGTGTTCAACAAGTACGCCGTATCAACGATGGACCTACTAAAAACAAACTGGGACAAGGAGATCCTTCTGATCAAGCGCAACTCCTTCGTGTACGTGTTCAAGACCGTCCAGATCATCATAGTAGCTCTGATTGTGTCAACTGTTTTCCTACGCACCAAGATGCACGAAAGGAACGTCGGAGATGGTGCCACGTATATAGGGGCCCTGCTTTTCGCTATGATCATGAACATGTTCAACGGGTTTGCTGAGCTGGCTTTAACCATCGCACGGCTGCCCGTGTTTTACAAGCATCGAGATATGTTGTTTTATCCTACTTGGACTTTCACGCTCCCAAATTTTCTGTTGAGGCTGCCTATCTCTATGGTTGAGGCTCTTGTTTGGGTGTTGGTCACTTATTACACTATTGGCTTTGCCCCTGAAGCTAGCAGGTATGAAAATGAACTACATTTAATTATTAAGTTCAGTACTTTTTAAAAATCACGGGCTCATTTAATCTTACGATAGTTAGTCAATTTCCAACTCTTTTTTTTTTTTTTTTTTGTCATTCCCTATTTAGGCTTGTCTAGTAGCATGACTAATGTCACCCTATTTTTTATCTTTATTTCTGAGGGAGGTTTAGTTAGTCTCATCCATTCTACCAGTCTCTGATTGATTATAGTCGTTATATTTTTATTAAAACATCTTTGGCGAGATGGATGAGACATCACTTGTCAAAAAGAAATGTTTTGGGAGGATGTGAGTTTGAAAAAAAAAGAAAAATAATAGATACATTTTCATGCCAAGATGATTTATTTATACTAAAAATTAAAAATGGCATGTAACTATAATTTGTAAGTAACTATAGATAGTAACTAATTAAAAAACTCTTTAGTTGATACAAGTGCATATAAATGTAAACTAATGTTGCTTCTGCTTCTTAATTTGTGCAGATTTTTCAAGCAGTTCCTCATCATCTTTTGATCCAGCAAATGGCATGTGGGCTATTTAGGGTGACTGCAGCATTGTGTAGGACAATGATCATTGCCAACACTGGTGGCTCTCTCGTGCTTCTCATTGTGTTCATGCTTGGTGGTTTCATTCTTCCAAAACGTAAGCATTAAATATTAGTTACATATAATTGAATTAGTATGATTTTGACTATAAGAATAATATATATATATATATATGTGTGTGTGTGTGTGTGTGTACTACATAGAGTGATTAATTAGGTTGACATAATCTTGGGTTTTTCTGATTGTTATATGTCTAAAACTTTAAGGGCATTTTTTCAATTAACAGGTGAAATTCCAAACTGGTGGATTTGGGGGTACTGGTTGTCTCCTCTCACTTATGGCTTCAATGCAATTGCTACCAATGAAATGTTGGCGCCGAGGTGGATGCGAAAAACGGTATATGTCACATATAGTTGTCATTTGTTATTAAAAGTACACGTATGATTCTTATGAGTTTTCTCAAAACATAGAAGAAAGATCTTGATTATGTTTTTTTTCTTATGGTCGTAACGTGACACTTTATTTTGATTTGCAGTTACCGGACGGCCAGACGAAGTTGGGAGTCGCAGTGCTGAACAGCTTCGATGTCCCTGCGAAGAGCAACTGGTTTTGGATTGGTGTCGGAGCTCTTATTGGTTATATCATACTTTTCAATGTCCTCTTTACATTCGCGCTTATGTACTTAAGTCGTAAGTATTTGGTTAATTCTTAACAGTTTTCTCATTCATCACTAGAAATATAGGTTGTATTTGATTTGAAGTTTACACAATTGTTTATGTAAATACTATTTGGATTTCGCAACAGCTCTTGGAAAGAAGCAAGCGATTTTATCTGAAGAGGATGCCGAGGAGATGGAAGACAAGCACGATGAATTTAAGGAAGAACCAAGGCTGCAAGTTTCGAGATCATTATCGTCAGCTGATGGCAACAATACAAGTAAGTCTTGATTGAATATAACTCATTAGCGAAGTCTTATCTTCATTGCAGTACAATGTATACAGCTATGGTTATAAATTACACAATGAAGAATTATATACTAATGGAGATCCTTGCATGGATTTTTGATTTTTCAGGAGAGATGGAGATCCGGAGAATGGGAAGTCGTACAAATCCTAGCGGGATTAGCAGGAATGGTGATTCAGCCCTTGAGTCCGCTGCTGGTGTTGCTCCTAAGAGAGGAATGGTTCTGCCTTTTACGCCTTTGGCAATGTCTTTTGATGAAGTGAACTACTTCGTTGATATGCCCGCGGTATCAATCTCATTCAGACTTGGATTGTATTTCTTTAAGTATTTGTTAAATCTTGATTCTCAAACATTGTTGAATTAATTTCACAGGAAATGAAGGCTCAAGGAGTAACTGAAGATAGGCTTCAGTTGTTGAGGGAAGTGACTGGTACATTTAGGCCAGGTGTCTTGACTGCGTTGATGGGAGTCAGTGGAGCAGGAAAGACAACTCTCATGGATGTTCTTGCCGGGAGAAAAACCGGGGGATACATCGAAGGAGATATTAGAATCTCTGGGTTCCCCAAAGTCCAAGAAACATTTGCTAGAATTTCCGGTTATTGTGAGCAGAACGATATCCATTCTCCACAAGTTACCGTCAAGGAATCGTTGATCTACTCTGCCTTCCTACGTCTCCCTAAAGAAGTCGGAAAGGCGGAAAAGCTGGTGAGAATGCCACTTCCTTGATCAGTACTCATTGCCTTCTATAACTCATTTGATATCGAATTATTACCGTTCTAACTCGTGAAATCTTAAACCATTTTCTTTTCAGAAATTTGTGGATGAAGTTATGGATTTAGTTGAGCTTGACAACCTCAAGGATGCTATAGTGGGACTTCCAGGAATTACTGGGCTTTCGACAGAGCAAAGGAAGAGGTTGACAATTGCAGTTGAGCTCGTTGCAAACCCTTCAATCATTTTCATGGATGAGCCAACCTCAGGCCTGGATGCAAGGGCTGCTGCAATCGTTATGAGGACAGTGAGGAACACAGTCGACACTGGAAGAACCGTTGTCTGCACAATCCATCAGCCTAGCATTGATATCTTTGAAGCTTTTGATGAGGTGAGCAATTTATATAATTAGTTCCATGTTACTCCATCAATGCCTTTGCTATGATTATAGAATTACATATATATTGATACAATTTTATGAAACAGTTGCTTTTAATGAAAAGAGGAGGACAAATGATCTACTCGGGACCTTTAGGCCGACACTCTCACAAAGTTATCGAATACTTCGAGGTATTTATATACATATGTGACTGCACTATTTATCTTACACAAATTCGTATAGGCCTTATGTAGCTGTTACTCCTAAAATTAATTGAAAGTATACTAAAAATGTAATACTGTTTTGGTTTTTCAGGCCATTCCTGGCACTCCAAAGATCAAAGACAAATACAACCCTGCTACATGGATGCTTGAAGTGAGCTCGATCTCTGCAGAAATTCGTCTTGGAATCGATTTTGCCGAGCACTATAAGTCTTCATCTTTGCATCAGTAAGTTATAACTGCAATTCCAAATCATGAAAACACATAGAAGTAGTTCTTCCTATGCTTTGAAACTTGTTATAATCTCTTAAATTAACTTTTATTGTGCTCGTAAACAGGAGAAATAAGATGCTCGTTAAAGAACTAAGCACGCCTCCCCCAGGAGCCAAAGATCTCTACTTTCCTACTCAATATTCTCAATCAACATGGGGGCAGTTCAAATCTTGTGTTTGGAAGCAATGGATCACATATTGGAGAAGTCCCGATTATAACCTTGTTCGATATTTCTTCACTTTGGCCGCTGCTCTCCTGCTTGGAACAATCTTTTGGAGAGTAGGCACTAAGAGGTTAAATTCAATTCCCCTTCTTTTTATTGATTAAACTTCCATGTATTTTTAGTTCAGTTCATGCTTGAAATAGTTAAGCTAACATATCTTTTCTGGTAAATCCAGGGATAATTCAAACGATCTGACCGTCATCATTGGTGCCATGTATGCCTCTGTCCTTTTTGTTGGTATCAACAATTGTTCAACTGTACAGCCTATTGTAGCCGTTGAACGAACAGTGTTTTATCGAGAAAAGGCCGCTGGAATGTACTCTGCATTGCCATATGCCATTGCACAGGTAATTAAGCTGATATGAAGCTAGTTTTCACTATGAAACATTAAATCTACACAATGCATATAGTTCATCCGCCGATCATACAAATTTGATACTTGTGAAAGTGGAGTTTGCAAAAGACTTGGTCTCTAATTTTCTTTTTCGCTTTTTGGATGCAATGCAGGTGATTACCGAAATACCGTACGTCTTCATTCAAACCACATACTACACCCTTATAGTGTATGCCATGGTGAGCTTCCAATGGTCGGTCGAGAAGTTCTTCTGGTTCTTCTTCATTAGCTTCTTCTCATTCTTGTACTTCACTTACTACGGAATGATGACCGTCTCAATCACACCAAACCACCAAGTCGCATCCATCTTCGCCGCGGCTTTCTACTCGCTATTCAACCTGTTCTCTGGCTTCTTCATTCCCAGACCAGTAAGTTCACTTTCCGATTCTGTAGATAGCAAAATTTGATTCATTAAACATCGATCTTTCCTATGTTCAAACAACTTATCATGTATATACTTCTTGTGATTTGCAGAGAATTCCCAAGTGGTGGGTGTGGTACTACTGGATCTGCCCAGTTGCATGGACTGTCTATGGCCTTATCATAACTCAATACGGCGACTTGGAAGACATGATCTCGGTCCCTGGCGGAGGCCAGATGATGATAAAAGATTATGTGGAGCAACAGTTTGGATTTAAGAGGAGTTTCGTCGGACCTGTTGCAGGAGTTTTGGTTGGATTCGCTGCCTTCTTCGCATTCTTGTATGCCTATTGCATCAAGGCATTGAACTTCCAACAGAGATAAGTTGAAAGTTAGCCAAAGATTTAGGTTTCTTTTGTGGAAAACCAAGACAATATACTCCCCAAGTCCTGCATTTCTTGTTTTGTACCAAAGAGAATTCTTGTAGATGTAAATAGGAATGTGCTTCAAAAAATATATATGTAGCAGTAGTGTGATGTATGAGTTCATTTAACCAGAATTGATATGGTTAATTTCGAGTCGAGTAGTGTAATCCTTAGCTTTGAGGATTATGCCGAAAAGTTTGTGTGAGATTTGTCTATGTATACATTACTTTAAAAATTGTAGTAGTGCAAAATGAGCGTTCTGTTCCTAATCTTTTCATTATACACTGCAAGATTGACCTTTTATACATACATTAATTGCACTGATCATCTCATCAGCAGAGTTGCCTTATATTCATAATCTCATCAATAAGTATAGTTAATTAAAAACTTCAATAAACTCAAGAGCTACAACATCTTAAGTATACAAGGGAACCTCATATTTCGACGGCATTTTCAATATATGCAGAGCCGCTGTATCATCGTGGCTTTAGTATCATTACTTCTTGCATCACTTGCTGTTGTTTATGCTTCAAAGGTCAACTCCAATCACAATCATGAAAAGTTTAATTTCTAGTTGAGGACATGTATATGAGCCAAATATCTGAAGTACTATAAGTACCTCAAATGGACTCGCAGACGATTCATGGAGTAGGCTAACGGATCTCACCAATCCCATCTATTAATTTTTCTCCGATGACTAGATTCTGTTTAGTTGGCTACCTGGAATGGAGTTCTTACATTGCCATATGGATGCTTGACATATATATAGTGTGCAGCTTCAGAGAGGAAATCAATTATATTTCACCAAGAATCACAATTATATAATGCTCACTTACGCTTTTTTTTTTTTTTTTTATCATATATAATATAAGCGTAGAAGTAGAGGCAGAAATTCTCTACTAATTCTTGACATCCAACTTCAAATATGTTGGTTTAATTTCTATAGGATAATGTGGAGTTGGGGCGTCGAACTCATTCTCGCAAAATTAATCAAGCCAAAGTAAGGAGGAGCTAGAAAAAAGCTCGGACACCAACAATTATTAAAAAAGAAAACACTTCACCAAAGCCTTAAATTTAAAGGCTTCTTATCTCAATTTTCTTAGTCAAACATGACTACATCTCATGGACTTATAGGAAGAAATCCAAACATTTTTTTTCTGAAGTTGCAAAATAATCTTGAGGTTTCAAAATAGAGTAATTTTTGTTGTAAATTAAGTTGGAACTTGCTAAGAACTAGAGAAGGAAAATAGAAGACTAAGAACTTCTACTACTACAAATTACTACTACAAAGGAGAAGAGAAGAAATGAGATACTTGGAATGAGAAGTTTTCATTCAACTTGGTGTGTGAATTACAATTGGGTTGACACCTTTTATATAGGTCATTTGGTGATGATGATAATTGTACTTATACAATGTGTACAAGTTATACATACACCACAAGTCATAGAATACATCACAACCAACATAGACAATACGTGGAAGAGTTGGTGTACATTGGAGATGATTACAAGTTACGTGACAATACATGAATAAGTGATTATACATTGGAGTTGAATACAAGTTATGTAGAGTGTACAAGTTACATTCAATGTAGAAGTCATGCTTGATGTTACAATTCAATGTGAGAGTCATGCTTGACAATGTGATCATTCATAAGCTTAGTTAAAAGGTAATCCAATTTACAACAATTTTAACCTTTTAGTAATGAGACAATTTTTATTCTCGCTCTCGGTGACCTTTCTTCATCACGACTCTTGAGGTCATTTTGGTCATTTTACGTGGGTATATTTTAAAATTCATGCAAGTTCTTTATAGAGTTTATTTTGAAGCATTCCACTTTGAATGTCAACTAGCTAGAGAAATATATTTAGTCTCTAACCCTGCATTTCTAATATGATATATGTGAGCTAGCATTATATGAGTATAAAATCACATTTGAACTAAATTCAGAGAGAGAAAGAGATTATGGGCTGTTTGAAGAGAGATTTTGTTGCTTGGGCTTTGTTGGTGAGTGTTGCTCTCTTAAACCTTGCAAACCAGGGCAGTGGAATAGATAGAAGGTCATTTCCTGATGGCTTTCAGTTTGGTTTCAGCTCCTCTGCATATCAGGTAAGTTCATCATTAATGCTCTTCTTCATTTTCGATTATGGTTATGGACTACAAAAGCACATCATCAACAGCATTAAATCAAATTAGGAACTAATCGACCTAAGAAATCGACCGGTCGGTTGATCTAACCATTTCTCATAAACAATTTGAGATCGAGGCTTTCTCGTTATTGTTTTTCTTTTCCATTAATTTTCACCAATCACCACACATATTTGTTGATCAATACATGTGTATTAAAATTAAACAGATGGAAGGAGCAGCTCATGAAGATGGCAGAGGGTTAAGCATATGGGACACCTTCTGTGCTATTCCAGGTGCCATTAATTACTATAGTACTAATTAATAATATAATTTCTTAAATTTCTATTAAATTATTAGTATTAATCTTTTTAAAGTTGACTTCATTTGTATATAGGGAAGATTTTAAATGGTGACACAGGAGATATAGCAGTTGATATGTATCATCACTATAAGGTAATTAATCAATTCACACATACATATAGAATTAATTAAATATATATAGTTTCATAATCTTCATTATCGCCGGACAGTAATAGCAATTGATTAAAAATACAAAAGATAAGTTTCATTATGCAAGGAAATGCATGTTAAATATTGTCCTTAAATTTTAAGAATATTTTCCCTTTTTTCTAATGTTTGTTTGCTTAATTTCCTTTATTTTTTAGTGTTGTAGCCTCACTTAGGGGTGCACAAGAATTGCACTAATCCGCAAATGCAGTCCAGTACTCCGGACCAATTATCACTAATTAGATCAACTTTTTTGATCCCTTGGACTGGACTAGGTTGAAAAAAGTTCACTAATCCGGTTGGAATAGATCAAATTGCAGATCCTACATTAAATACCTCAGATTCAATCCGATCCAATCCGTTTATCACATCCAACATATATACATATCTGATCATATGTCCTATAGTATCTCGATGAGCATCAACCCATACTAATAATTTTGAACTACGATATCTCAAGTACTAGCGAGTTAATACACTACAAAAAAAAACCAAATCAACAATTAACTGATCTGATGCTGAATTGGTACGTTTCTGTTGCTAAACCACTCTACAACAAATCAGCGACAGATAGTAGTTGTTGCTAAAATCTTTGTTGCTGGTGCAACTTAGCGACATATTTGGTATTCAGTTGTTGTTCAGCGACAGATTTGTGACAAACCTCTGTCGCTGAACAACAACAGAAACGGGTCTGTTGCTGATCGAAGTCCAGTCAGAAAAGACGTGTCTGTTGCAAATCTGTTGCTATTTAGCAACAGACACAATCTGTCGCTGATTTTCCTAGTCAGCAAAGACGTTTTCTGTCGCAACTATGTTTCTGTTCAGCGACATACAACGTTTGTTGTTGATTGTGCCCAGTCAGCAAAGACGCTGTCTGTCACAACTCTGTTGCTATTCAGCGACAGACGTTGTCTGTCGCTGAGCCTCGTGACAAATTAGCGACATGTCGCTAATTGTTGAATGGTAATTTCTTCAAATAAAATTATAAACGGTAAATAGTAAAATGAAAACCTGCAGTAAAATTTGCAAAAACAAATTAAAAGCTACTAATATTACAAAAATTGGAAAGATGTATGTATATTATCAAAATTTGACAAACAATGTCTACAAAAGAATGAGATTAACATTTCATAATTAATTAGTACTATACTATAAAGTAGTAAATGAACATTATTCAACAAAATACAAACAACTACACAAGCTGACTACACAAATTTACATATATACAATATGTGTACAAAACACTCCTATAACATTCTTTCACTGATACATATAGATAGGCACTATACAAATTCTTTAGCTAGCATAGCGTATCCCATCCAAATCCTGAAAATTAAAAATGACATGAACAATATTTGACATGCAACCAAAATATTCCAATACAAATTAAAATAACATCACATCCAATTTAAGCGAAATCGAAGACTATAAATACTCTTCTTAAGCAACTTGAGATGTAGGCTACTTATTTAAAAAGTATAGTTGAATCTCAACTTAAAAGGGTAGGTTAAGGTTTAATATAGTCGGATTTATCCGTAATCTAGCTTTGATCAATGTAATAAGTAAACTATAAAGCAAAATCATTCAAATGGAATCAAAGAGAGTTGTAAGATTAAAAAGAGAAGACAAGGAAAATAAAAAATGAAGCCAAGTACAAGATAGAGCACTCTTTCAATCAAATATAAGGTCTAGTGTGGCTTTTAGCAAAACTCATTCTAACACAAAAGGTGCATTCATTGAGAATCCAATCTTTTCAATATTGGAACATACGAGGACGATAAGACATCTAAATGTAAATTGAAGTAAAAACGTGCTCATGCAGTCTTGCATACTGAGCCAACTTTGTTTCATGAAAGATTATTGATAAGCACATGTGCTTTGGTTCCCCTGTTCCTTGTAGTAAGACCAATATTTGAGTTTTTTTTCACTTTCCATTTTCAATGACAAAAACACTTTTAACTTGCACTAGTTTACATCAAATTATTGTTGTTTGCAATCCAATATCATGAATTGAACCATAAGATTTCGTAGATTAAGTTTAATTCCAACACCACTTATTCACAAAGTATAGTACTATTTCAAGAAATGTCTCCACTTTTTGTAATGAAGTCTTAGTTAAGGTTTCTTGATTAGATTCATAAGTCAAACTAGCTAGTAAAAACTTATGACACCAACAAATGTTAACTCTAACAAAAACTACCTATAAAGAGTTTTTCATGAAAAAACATATAGTGACATTATTATTTAACACAATCACTTGATCTCTGTAAAACGAAAATGCACTCTCAATCAACCCCCATTCTCCGAAACATTAGATGTAGAAAAATAAACATAAAATTCAACATGAGAGTTGTAAAGTAATTATATCTTACCCAGCAAAAACAAAGAAGCCTTGTCAACTCCTTCTCTGTAAGCAACACCAATATCAAATGCCACCGCTGCATATACCTGCAAATGAAGAATCACATCAACTACATTAAAAGGAAAAAAATGTGAAGATATACATTGACTCGTAATTAAAAACTCACCATAAAAAAAGATAGAACATCCAATCACTATTGCGTGGTGGTGGTCGCGGAGGCGCATAAATTGCGACATAAACTTATCATGATCATCTAAAAGATGATGTCTATCTTCAGACATCTCTTTATGTGGATCGGTCCAATGTCCAGGCTGGTGGTCATCCATGTGCACAGATTGAGAAGGTGCTATGTCGGTCGTCAAATGTCTAGGCTTGTCGTCACTCTGAGGACCAGAACGCTCTGTAACTGGTGATAGTGGAGGTCACGGTGTCGGAGGCACATGGGGCCTAATACCAAGGTGCTGCATCAACAATGCATCCATATGTGCTAAACGGTCCTGCATCTCTCGATTTTCTTCTTGGCGTTCCATCTTGTCCCTTTGCATTTGTTCTTGTCATTCCATTCGCTCCTTCAGCAATGTTTCTTGCAACCTCTGGTGGTCCCGCTGGAGCTCTTCTAACTCATGAGGTCCATACGCTGGTCCTCAAGATGAGCTTGCTTCACCTGAAGATATGCTGCGATGATAACCTTGTGACCCTAATCCGTAGACACGTCCCTTGACTTCTGGCATCACCTCAAGATAAATAGCGTCCTCGTCAATCGATGTGTCGGGGGACTGGGTGGACATCTCCTCCAATCTCTGAGTGAGTTTAGCCTGCATTAAATTAATAAACTATTAGTTAACTATACTGTTTTCTTTTAAATTGATGTGCTACATGGTTTGTCTCGAAAACTATTTATATGCAATTCGTATTATTTACATCAATCTTCACGGATCTCTGATCGACGAAAGTTTGGCCGTCATGGCTATGGGTGTGGAGGTGTTGAAACATCTCCTTACGTGTGGGACGACGTTTAAGCTTTTTCTCCTATTTGATGTCATCCAAGATTAGTAGTTGTTATTTGCGGTCATCTCCATACAAAAATATTTATGTATGTATACGACGTATCACCATGCTATCTCACGGTTATACTTCCAGCACTATGCAACGAAATACCAGTGCCCGGCCTTCCCACATCGGACTTTCTATTCGTGCTCATCTGCTCGGACTTCTTCTTGAATGCTTCATCTGTTGCTCGCTTTCGTTTGTAATGCTCAAACATCTCATATGTCAAGTAAATAAGTGTTATTCTCTTCTTCGCGATTAAATATATATTGCCCGTGTACCGGATGACTGCCTTCTGACACCACGCATCATATATCGCAAATGACATTTGCAAGTCCCAAGTGAAGAACACTTACAGATGAACAAGTAATGGACACATTCTCATTTCTATAATCGAAAACTAGTTTAAATAAATTCACTTCGATGGTTGATGTGAAGTTACTGACCTTCCATCTAAGCCAGTATATATCTCGTTGTGATTGTGGAGCATATTTTCATTTCCATCCTTCTTTCAAATATCCACTCTTGAAGACTAAACTCATCATCCCTGCCGCCACGGAAGAAGGGTGTAACCTGCCAATTCAACATTTAAGTTAGTTTAGGAAAATACTATTTTTATAGATTAAGTATATATTGTGGAGATTAACATACAAGTCATGCTTAGCAATGAGATGAATAAGAGGGTTTTCGCCTTCTGTAGGGTTTGTCAGCGGTCTGAAAAAGTATGGGATCTCCTCAATCACGGTGGTATCGATGAGCGCAACCTGTTAATGGATGACCTCGCAGATGAAGTCCTATGTGGTGCTGGGGGTCTACGAGATGTAAAAGTGTGCTCGTCGCCTACTCCAGGAGAATGAGCGGGATGAGCTGAAGGTGATGGCGTGGCGTGATGTGACGAAGAGGGCCTGATACCATGCTCATGTGGGTATACATATCCTAGAGGTGATGGTGTGGAGTGGTGTGACGAAGAGGGAATGGTACCATACTGAGCCTAGAGTACATGAACTGGAGGAGATGGTGTGTCGTGATGTGATGTTGAGGGACTAGCACCAAGCTGAGGTATGTATACAGTTCCTACCAGTGATAGTGTGGCATATTGATGTGGATATGGATGACCGAGAGGCGATGAGAAGGTATAATGTGATGACGACGGTCCGAAGACGTAAGTTGGGTATGGACGATCTACATGTGATAGACTAGTGTGATGTGGCAACAGTTCAGTTTCATGACGTAAGTAGGCATAACTCGAGCATGATGGAGTGATGTGATGTGGTGAGTACGAATGAGTCAGATGTAATGAGTACCGACTATCCGGATGGGAATGTGTAGCATGGTGCGACAACTACCCTCGTCCAATGGCGCAAGTCTCCTTCGTTGGTCTATTGATGTCCTACATGTCCTCATCCTCCATATTACCACGCCCCTATCTTTCGCCATATATAATGGTATCTATATCTATCGCATAAACAAATAATTCAGTTGATTGATACAAATAACATTTATAGAGATATATAAAGTCTAACATAAACATCATATTTCAAGAAAATTGATAGATTGCACTAAAAACTCACACCAATCACTCTAACTCATCTTCGCTACCATTGTCCGATGATGATGTGAACTCATCATCTTATTCATCGACCGCATTCGTCTCAAATTCACCGTTGTCAGACACAATTTCAGTTGTCGGATCAACAACTATCGACGCTAATGGATCTATATCTACTTCCACGATGAACATATTCTCATTTTGATCGGCTTGAAATGCATTATCTGAGATGGCCATTTCTGAACTAATAACATTGGTTTCATCTACGAACTTTAGTTGAAGCTTGCATATAGCTAACCAATCACTTCGTTCCTTTCTCCCGATAGAAGGGTAAGGAAGATAATATACTTGATGTGCTTGCATTGCCAATATGAAAGACTCGTACCTATTGAACCGACGGTTTTTATGTACTTCTACCAAACCCAATTTACGAAGAAGTCGTGTACCATTTTGAGTAGGATCAAACCAATCACATTTAAAAAATATTGTTCGGAGTGACCCGTCATAGTAATCAATTTGAATTACGTCTCGGAGTACACCGTAATAGTCAGTATCGTTCCCGCCTTTGACGCACACACCACTATTTTGTGTTGTCTTGTTCGTACCGTATGACAACGTGTCAAACTTATATCCATTAATGAGGTATGCAGGATAACTCGTACATGAACGCATTGGTCCTGTGAAATTTGACGAATCGCATCTGGCACATCGTTTTGTTCAACCTAATATGTAATATCACAATATTAAAATATTGCATGTTACGTAATGAGATGTTCCACATCTAAACTGATGTAGGTGTATATAGACTATTACGTACATATTGCAAGAACCACGTTGCAAATTGTTGCTCAAGTTTGATCTCAATAGCTTGATCGGTGATGTTTGGTTCTTGCAAACGAACGATAGACTTGAATATGCTACGAAAAATGATACGAGATTAGACACTGCATAGAAAGATGTCAAGGAAAAATCACCCTGAATTGTAATACCTTATAAATGGAACTACTTCCGGACAATTTAGTAACACATATTGATGAGCTGCAACATACTCCTCTGACGTAAGGTACCATTTCCTCGCTTCGCCCAATGGTCGTTCCGGATGAATGAAAATTGAGAATGCACCATTGTTAGCAACATTTGAACCTACTCCACCAGCATCATTTCGTTGGATTTGTTCGTGCACAGTCCTGATATGATCCTCGAAGTAGAATGAATAAAAAGAAGTTGATTACTCAACTAAGTAAGTATTACATATCGACCCTTCAACTTTAGCCTTGTTTCTAACATTGTTCTTCAAATGCTTGAGATACCTATATGATGAGAGGAAACATTGGGATGGTAAGTCTGTTTAATTAGGTAGCAATAATCAATATAACCTAAGATATTAGTTATTCAATACAATAAATGTTTATTAAGTACAAAAATTACCTTTTGAATGGATACATCCACCGAAACTGTACTTGTCAGACGACATGGGCCTCGTATGCTAAGTGTATGGGAAGATGCTCTATTGAGTCAGAGAAACTAAGTGGGAAGATTTGCTCCAACTTACATAATATCTTAGGAATGTTAGAGTGCAACAACTCAATTTGCGCCATATTAAGGTTCCTAGCAGTCAAGTCTCGAAAAAATAAACTTAACTCGCTAATTGCAATCCACACTTTATCCTTTAGTAGTTCACGAAAGGCAATAGGAATCAATCTCTGCATGAACACATGACAGTCATGACTTTTCAGCCCAAACATCCTCAATTTGTTGGCGTCCACACATCGACTAATATTTGAAGCATATCCATCAGGATATCGTAACTGTCGTAACGATTTGTTGGACGCAGGGTCATATTCGAGGAAATGTCGATTGCAAATATCTTTTAAATCTAGTCTCGACTTGGCATTGTCCTTACTCTTCCTAGGAACACTCATAATTGTATTAAAAATGTTGTCGAACATATTTTTTTCAATGTGCATGACATCCAAGTTGTGCCTAATGAGATTCGTTTTCCAATAAGGTAAGTCCCAGAATATTCTGTGTTTCCTCCACCCCGAATACTTGGCAATCTTATTGTTCACATGAACGGATTCAATTTCAGTTACTTTCATCAGTCCCAAAGCTTCAATTTCAGCCAAAATTTGTTCCCCATATTTTATTATCGGTGGTCCTTTTTGACAAGTTGTATCGCGTCTGAAGCCGTTCTTGTCACTTTTTAAAGTGGAGCCATGCTGTAGGAAGTGACGATGGCAATCAAACCAAAAAGTTTTTCCGCCATGCTTTAATTGGAATGCATCCGTATCATCCATACAATAAGGACAAGCTCTTTTTCCATGTGGGCTCCAGCCAGACAACATACCATAAGCAGGGAAGTTGCTGACAGCCCACATAAGTGCAACTCGGAGTTGGAAGTTGGTTTTGGTGGAAATGTCGTAGGTAAGTACTCCTTCATGCACAAATCTTGCAACTCTTTTTATCAAAGGTTGTAGGAAGACATCATTTTGATTTGTAGGATTAGTCGGGCCCGGTATGATGACCATTAAGAACATGAACTCCTTCTTCATGCACATTGAGGGGGTAGGTTGTAAGGAGTGAGAATTATAGGTCACGATGAGTATTGTTTTTCGAATTGGCCGAATGGTTGGAAACCATCCGTACATAACCCTAAACGAACATTACGAATCTCGGCGCTGAATTCGATGTTCACATTAATGAAATGCTTCTATGCAATAGAATCAGAACATTGTTGCATGACGATGCCGTTTGAAATGTGTTCCTCATGCCAACGCATGTGCCCCGCAGTCACTTCAGACGCGAATAAACCTTACAATCGAGGTGCTATAGGGAAGTAATACATTTTTTTCCGAGCCCGCGACACTCCACTCCATCCTTCACATTTAGTTTGTTCATACCTTGATTCATCGCAAAGCTTACACGTCATCAACTCTGAATCCTCACCCCAGTAAATGATGCACATGGACTCGCAACAATCAATTTGCTGGACTGGTAGCCCTATCCCTTGCATTAGTCGTTTCGTGTTGTAAAAGCTATCGACTAAACAATTGTTACTCGACAATGCATTTTTACAAAATTGAAGAATTTCATCGAACGTCTTTTCAGAGATATGATGTTCTGATTTGATTTTTAGGAGTCTCGCGACTGCCGACAATTTCATCATGTCCTCACACCCTGGCCATAGCGGCTGACTTGCTGTATCGAACATATCATACAAGTTTTCTGTTCCAAGATTTGTACGTTGTTCTACATGACACCAATTGAAACTCGGACCCGCCAAGTCGTGCACCATCTCATGATACGATGTACAATAATTGGCTGCATGTGTCCCTTTGTGATCATATCTCATCGTACTGCTAGGTTCGTCATGTACATTTTGAGTGTACATATAATCTTCTTCCCCGTGTTTCTACCAACATTAATATCCTGGAACGAATCTTCGACGAAGTATATGAAGTTCTACGGTGTCAACATCATAGTATGAACGATTACGACACTTCGTATGGTTGCATGGACACCGAATTTTTCCCTCAGTGGTGAGTGTCCTACAGTGCGTCTTTGCGTATGCTATGAACTCGTTCATGCCGTTAATGAACTCTCATCGAGTAAACTTATTTTCAATACGACTATACATCCATTCTCGATTAGTAGACATCTCAATCCTAAGTTTTCCAGCCGATCAGTGGATAAGTCTTATCAATTCTTAAAAAAGAAGTATATAAATTCTTAAGATTTTCTATATTTTTAGAAAATAAACCAAATTAATATTCATTAACTTGGATTATATATAATCTTAAGATTTCAAATATAGCTACGTACCTAGTAAGTATCAAGTAAATGACAATCACAATTAATAAACAATATGGAATTTAAATGTGCAAAGGGACATATGTTACCATTTCTTCAGGTGTGCTTTCTCTACAAACATGCTATGTACAAGAACTATGTACTTTTTTTCCTCACCATGAATTGCCCAAGTTTCTTTTTTCAAAAATCCCATATAGTCTTGACATTTCTTATTAATTCTTACTAATAAAGTATATAAATTAATATACTTTTCTTTATTTTAAAAATGAATCCAAATATTCATCAATTCCTAATATATATATACAGTCTTGAGATTTCAAATATAACTACGTACCAACTAAATGACAATCACAATTGATAAAAAATATAAGAATATATTAGTTATAACTCAATAAGATATCGTTTTTTGTTGGAAATGCACAACCAAACAATAATTTAGTTAATGTAAAGATTTATTAATTTACTGTATTTATTAATCAATGAACATACTATGAACTAAATTTAACAATAGTAATTGTTAATTGTCATATGACAAGCTAAGTGAAAATTGAAACTACCTAAATACAATTTCAATTCGTTCTAATTGAGTTTTTCGAGGCTGTTTTGATTCGATTCATGTTTTGCATCTTCTATAATCATAAAATCAAACTTGAAAATACTGATTTTAAATTGGGAGTTATATTTGACTCTGACAATATTTGTAACCAAAATAAACACATTAACATATGACCATAAACTTAGGTTGTTGATTTGTTGCTGTTTAGCAACAGATTGTTGAGTTGTTGATTTGTTGCTATTTAGCAACAGATGGTTGAGTTGTTGATTTGTTGTTGTTTAGCAATAGATTGTTGAGTTGTTGATTTGTTGTCGTTTAACATGTTGTCGCTATTTTTGTATGCTAAGCATAACCTAGGTACGATTTCATTGAAATATTAAAGGCAAAACTTAGATTTCCTAATTACAGTAGTAAAAGAAAAACATAAAGATTCAACAGATTCCAAAATAGAAGTATAAGAAAATGCGAAACCACGAGTGCTCCGGCGAGGATGTACTGGAATCGGGATTAAGCGAGGGTGGGACTGTGATTTGAAGGTCCACTGCATCAACTTCTTGGTCGCGAGGCACTCCATGAGTCTGCTATGCCTTCGTGCTAGTCCACCGGGGTGAAGCTCGGCTGATGGTGGTGTCGGTGTGCGAGCGGTGTATGAAGGGAAGGAGAGAGGTGGCGGAGTCGCGGATGAGGAGACCCGCAGCGGAGTCGTGGATGAGGTGAGCAACAGTAGAGTCGTGGATGAGGCGAGCAGCGGCGGAGTCGAGGATGAGGCGAGCAGCGGTGGCGGAGGAAGACAGAAGCGGCGGAGCGACGCTCGGGCCGATGGCGTCGGCATGCGAGCAGCGGGCGATGCAGAGGAAGGAGAGAGGTGGCGGAGTCGCTGAGGACGACGATGATGAGAGTGGCCGAAGACGGCGATGGTGGTGGCGATAGTGGTGGCGACGATGATGCGAGGAGCCGCGGATGAGATGAGAGCGAGCAGCGCGAGAGTTGAGATGCGGCGGCGAGCTTGAGGATGAGAGGAGAAAGCGCGCGGCGGAGGAGAAAGCAGCGACGACGGAGAAAGAGAGCAACGGCGGAGCGATGCTCGTGCCGATGGCGTCGGTGTGCGAGCAGCGGGCGATGAGGAGGAAGGAGATAGGCGGCGGAGTCGCGGAGGATGACGATGATGAGAGTGGTTGACGACGGCGACGGTGGTGGCAATGGTGCTGGCGACGATGATGCGAGAGGCAGTGAAGGGGGTTTGGCTCATTTTTAATTATTTTTCTTTTTGCGACAGATCAGCGACATATTATGTTTGTCGTTGATCTGTAGCATATCAATATAATTTGCTATAGATCAACGACATAAATGATTATGTCGTTGATCTGTAGCAGATCTGTCACAGCCTCATTTTTAATTATTTTTCACTTTGCTACAAATCAACGACATAATCATGTTTGTCGCTGATCTGTAGTAGATCTGTTACAGCTTTGGCGGGAGAAATCGATTACAGATTTGTGACAACATACAATCTGTCATAATGTTATGTCACAAATTTGTCACTGAATTGTTGTTTTTGGGTCAACCGAGTCAAACGGACTGTCAGATGCACAACTGTTGCTGATTTGTTGCTGTTTAGCAACAGATTCTTTGTGTCACAATTTTTTTATGCTATTCCACCATGTTCTTGTAGTGATAGTTATGCTTGTTCTTAACTCTTTTATTACGCTTCAAATTTTTTTTTTAGGTTGTATGTTGCAACGTGGACATTTTTTGTGCTTTTGTGTGTATGGTACAAATTTGTGGTTGGCATATTTATTTATATAGAAACTTGCATTTTAAAGGTTATTGTGATGACAAATGCTATATATAGATTTGTTCGATGTATGTTGTAAATTTGTCATTCATAAGATGTATGATTTTTGTGATTCATTTGATTAAGTTGAATCTCATGAATCTTCGGATAGGAAAATGTCTCAATATATTTGTGGAACTTAATCTGGTGCAGTCCGCATTTTGGAGTTGAATTGATAACGTATTCAGATAAACTAAATTGGACTGAATTGTGATTTCTCAATCCGCAATAATTGCATCAGATTGCGGATTGACCTTAATTGGGCTGTATTCAATCTATGTGCACCCTAGTCACTATATTGTTAGACACATGTCTTGAATAATATGGTCACGTGATTTAAGTCAACGTGTAACATTGCCCAAAAAATAATACTTCATTCGTTTCTATTTAAGTGTCGTTTTAAGGTTGTTCACAGTTTTTAAGAAAGTCATTTAATTACCTTAAATGAGGAGAAAGTGGCAGTTAAATGACTAAATCATCATTTATCTCTCCTAACTCCACTGCTTCTACATACACTGGTTATTAATATGTAATTAATAGATTTTTTTTTCTATGAATGATATAAAAGTCAATTAGGTAATTAATGTGTATTTAAACTATCAAATGACATATTATAAAATATTTTAAAATGACTAAAAAGTCACTTATAAAGGCCTTATTTGCTTCGTTTTTGCCAACTTATAGTGTGAGTGGAGATAATTAACTCATTGGAGTGAACTCACATGTGTTAGTTCATATTTCACGTTCGGTTCAACTTTGAACTTACATGGAAGTTGCTAATTTGAAAAACAGTAAAACAAGAAAATTGACATAAATACCCTTCGAACATATTTTTTAAGATAACGAAGAATGCATTATTATTTTCACCACATGCACTACTATTTATTTAATTACTCATAAATTAAAAAAATTGAAGTAAATAACAAACTTATAAATTATTTACAAAAAATATTAAAAACTTAAAATAATTATAAATATTTTTATAATTTTCTTGAAAAAATATTTTAATAATTATTAATAATAAACATAATAAAATACAACTAATTGATCATTTTTAAGAATATTTCTCTTACTTGAAAAAACTTTTTATATAAAAAGATATTTTCTTTTATGAGTTATTTATTTAATCTTTATGTTTATGGATTAATAAAAAGCATTTTGGTTCTTCAAAAAAGAATAAAATATGTTTAAGGTTCAAAAAAGAATAAAACATATATACTAAAAAGAGATATGGATGTGGGCAACAAAAAAGTGGGGATTTATGAGGGGTAATTTTGTCATGAATTTACAGGGAGATAACTCCTCTAGGGGGATGGGGGAGGTATCTTACACTCTTGGGTGTGAGTTGAGAGATAACTCACATGCGAGTTGCTATTAAGTTATCTCCTGGGAGTTAACTCCACCTCCAACCAAACAAGGGCAAAAAAACGGAGGGAGTAGTAATATGATGCACATCTAGTTTTAATGAAAAAAAATGTTAATCAGCTTCACCAATATAACTTATTAATGCATGTTTCCAGGAAGATGTTCAGATCCTGAAGAATATGGGAACAGATGTTTTTAGGCTCTCAATATCTTGGCCAAGAATATTTCCAGGTATTTACTACATATGATAATGATATCAAAGTATATTAAACTTATTATGGGGTTTTCAAAAAAAATAAAAATAAAAATTAAGGGTTTTACCGTTCGCTGTTTATTTTCAATTTTACTAGCTAGTATATAGTATATGTCATATCTTGTAATGTGCACGCAGGTGGATCAACAAGGATCGGTGAAGTAAATCGAAAAGGCGTTGAGTTTTATAACAATCTCATTAATGAGTTGGTTCAAAATGGTAATTTATTTACCTCGCAAATTTATCTATTACTCATTCCTTCCAAAATTACAGTAAGTTGTTTGGCTTGTAGCACACTAACTATTAGTTTAGTTTACATATCACCCAAAATGAATTGAAGAGAAAGATGTTAATTGTAATAAATTTTTGAGTTTGTATTAGAGTAGAATGAGTAAAAAGCAATAAATGATTTCTCAAATTTTGAATACAATTTATAATTTATGAAGGATTTTTTTTTGAAAACGACTTATAATAATTGATATAGGGAGTATAAGGCTTCATTTGGTTGTAGTTATTTCGTGGGGAAAGTGCAGTATTCTTTCCAATAAAAAAGGTACTTGTGGAAGAACCTATAGGGGTTTACTTGGGTACATATTGTTTTATGACTTGATTTTGTTCATTACTGCCTCTAATTTGTATCATAGGTATTGAACCAATGGTGACCACTTTTCACTGGGACGTGCCGCAAGTTCTTGAAGATGAATATGGAGGATTCAGAAGTGAAAGAATTCTGTAAGTTCCTAATTAATTAAGAAACAAACTAACAAAATTCATCTCCAATGTTTGCTTTGTTTCTACTTATTATGTTTCAATATATACCCAGTGAAACAATACTAGTACTCTTAGCCCCTAGACTTCCCAACTTGTAATGGTTGCACTTTCCTAGTGAAGTTCTGAAATAAATAAATAAATAAATAAATAAATAAATAAATAAATAAATAAATAAATAAATAAATAAAAAAAAACTTTCCTAGTGAAGATCCCTCAATTATCAATTCTTATATTGATTTTAGGGATGATCATGCGGAGTTCGCGGAGCTTTGTTTCAAGGAATTCAGGGATAGAGTGAAGAAGTGGGTGACCATAAATGAACCTTCAATGTTCGCTTCGCATGGCTATTCGAGTGGTGTAAATGCTCCAGGAAGATGCACCCCTCCAACATGTCCTGCAGGGGATTCTTCAAGGGAGCCTTACATTGTTTCCCACAATTTACTTCGAGCGCATATGCGTGCTGTTAAAATCTACAGATCAAAATATCAGGTAAAATTACTTCCAAAGACATCCAACAAAGTAATCTATTCATCAACAAGTCAAGCATCTCAAAAAATTAAGGAGGGAAACATTCAACAAAATTACTAGTTATAGTTTTGACTTTTGACTATAGTCTAACGAGTATATACTTTGTTCGCGGAAATACTAGCTAGAATACCAGCACTAAATCACAATATAACGCACAACAGCTGAGCTGATGTGGCATGTAGGCCTCGCATTATAATCTCATTAAAGACACACCCAACACCTTATTTTAATGTGGGTCTCGAACGCTACATCAGTTGTTGTGACTTAGGGTTGTCATTCTAGCATTTCCCTTTGTTTGCAAGCTAAAATCAAAGTTTAATTTTTCATTTTTTGCAGATAAAGCAAAAGGGTATGATAGGAATCTCTGTGCACTCTGATTGGTACACTCCTTACTCTCCAAAGGAAAAAGATGTAGAAGCAACTAAGAGAGTTTTGTACAACACTTTGGGCCTGTATGTACATTGCGCTTCATTTAAAACTCAAAATTCTTGGTCTTGTACATGTTTTCCTAGCCTTTTTTTACCAGCTTTTTGATTCTTTACATTTTTGTTTACTGAATTACTATCTATTTTCATCCTATATGACAGGTACTTGGATCCGATTTTCTACGGCGACTACCCTTTATCTGTGAAACAGATTGTTAGAGAACGATTACCGAAGTTCTCGGAAGAAGAATCAAAAGACATTAAAGGATCTTTTGATTTCATTGGAATAAACTACTATGTAACATTATATGTGTTAGACAATTCAACTGACATTGTCCTTCCTCCAGAAGGCGATCCTAAAGATGGAACAAAACCTGAAAACCCTGAAGTTCCCGATACCTTTGCCGTCACGACAAGTACTGCTCTTGCTTCTCAAACTTGTGTCAGCAACAAAATCAGTTGCCTTGATCAAGAATGTTCTCATAAATTCATAATGTGCAGGTTTTAAGGACGGCATTGCTATTGGACCTTCGGTAAGGATTGAAATTCAAGTTATCTAGGCTTTGGGAATCATGCTTGATGAAAAGATGCAAAAATATAGATTTTGCAAAGAACAAACTTTGTGACACAAACGAATTAACTATATGTGTTATAGCTATATGCACTTACTAATTTGGTTTGAACATTTAACCAACGTAGGAAGGTGGCGTAACCTATTGGCGATCGTATCCTCGAGGCTTGAAGTATCTATTAAATTACATCCAAGAAAAGTACAGCAATCCTCCAATTTATATCACTGAGATTGGTAAAAGAAATTAAACTTAGCTATATATGCTAATAGCTTTTATATTCGATCCTAGACTGTATAATCTACATTATATATGTTTGTTCTTTAATGATTCAAGTTAAATATCTTGCTTGATTAGTACTTGTTAATTAAGTAGAATAAATCATCCGTAATGTGTAAGACTAGTTTCTAATAACATGCATCGTTAATTTACTAGGATATGTGACTTTGGATAGAGGACAACCAGTTGAAGAAATCCTCCAAGATGAAGGGAGGATTCAATACATTAAGGATTCTCTATACTACACCCTTCAAGCTATGAGGTAATTAATTATTACCACTATTGTTCGATCACCTTGAAGAAATGTTGCTATTCATTGTGACCTTGTTTTCTATATGCAGAGATGGCGCAGATGTTCGAGGCTTTTTAATTTGGTCGTATATCGATAACTTCGAGTGGGAAGGTGGTTATGCTAATCGGCTAGGACTGAACTATGCTAATCATACAAGCAGTGATGTACAAAGGATACCGAAATCATCTGCAATTTGGTTTGCAAATGCTATGATAAAGAGGCGGAATAAGTGGTTGAGACCATTTGGAGGATCACCACACCCAAGCAAAGCATCTGCATAGCATTTTTGCTTTGTGGGGATGTGATCAGACTATGTACTCTAATTATGTTCCTTCTATGCTAATTAATTATGATTCATTCGGAAGTGAAGCTCCATATATTTGCTTTTGTGTGTATACATGCATGCCAACGGTGATCATTGCTTTGATATATAATAGGACATAAAATTAATTTAATTAGTATAAACTTGGACATTGCGAACCTTGATTATATATATATGCATGCATATTTGACACCTACGGTTTTAGAATTATTTGAGTTTCAGTCTCGATTCAAGCATAAAGAATATCTTGAGGTTAAGTGTGGCTATATATATATATTATACTTGTTTACTGTTACTAAATTAATTATGAGAGTTTGTCTCAACAACTCGGTTCAAGTCGGTTGCTTAGATAAACCACACTTTGAGCACCGACTCAGTCGGTTGCCACAAGATACACCTAGCGATGCCCACACATATCTCGAGGTGTATCATGCAACAACCAAATAAGTCGATGCCAAAGTGGGTTACCAAATCATCTTTTTTTTCTTTTTTTTTCTGAAACCCGATTTTCCCAACCCATAACAAGTTACAAAGTCACATATTTTCCGAATGTATAATTCTATCATTTATTTATTTTTTAATCATTATGCCACTTTTATTCTTACGGTATACTGTGATATTGTATAAATGTGATAAGAACTCCTCAAATATTTGGCTCTATACCCTAGTGATTGACCTTAATTCCTAAAATATAATTTTCATTTTTAAATCCAATGTACAATATAACTTGGTTCTTGTGCACACATTTAAGAGTCATTAATGTAGCTACCAAAAGGACTATTATAAAAACTCATGAAGCAATTTCAACCCTTAACGTTTAGTGGACAGATCTAATAAGTTCTATTATACCTATATGACTAGTGGACAAATCTAATCAGTTCTAATGTACCTATATAACCTAGGCCGAGTCACAACAAACCCATAGAGCCTAGGTGCTAACTTTGTGGCTAAAATCAACTTTTTTCGTTCCTAAAGCTACTTAGGAACAAAATTTTTTTGTTGCTAGCTTTGTGGCTAATAGTCCATAACTAATAGTTCCCACCACCAAATTGAGGATTTATTGCTAAACAACTTTTCAGCAATAACTATATTTCGTTGATGAAACCTCTTTTAGCAACGAAATCATTTGTTGCTGTTTCAGCGACAAAAAGATTTGTTGCTAGACCCCATTGCATAGAATTATCATGTACTCCAACCTACAAATAGGAATTTGATTTGTAAACTAGGCAATTGCAAGACTTACCAAAGTACATTCACTTCCATACAAAGAAATCAATAAAATGAAATGTCTTTAGTCTCAATTAAGGATGCAAACAGATTGGAACCAGTCCAATTAGAGTCAATCCGCAATCCAATCTAATTATTGTGGATTGAAAAATTACAATCCAGTCCAATTCAAAATACGTCATCAATCCAACTCGATCCAATTTGCAAAATGTGGACTGAATTGGACCAAGTTCCACTGATTGATATTTTCTTATCCAAATATTCATGAAATTAAACTTAGTCTAATGAATCACAAAAAATTACACATTTCATTAATGGCAAATTTACATATATCGCAAAAATTTATATATAACATATTTCCCACAAACTTGTAATCACGATAACCTTTAAAATGCAAGTTCCTACATAAATAAATAGTTTATGCACAAATTTGCGCCATACGCCCTCACACTAGCACAAAAAAGTGCACATTGCAATATACAACCTAATAAAAAGGTCTGAAGCATAATAAAAGAGATAAGAACAAGCATAATATTTGAGATACTATAGTTTAAAGCTGATGATAGTTTGAGTTGATGCTCTTCGAGATAGTACATATGATCAGATATGTATATGTGTTGATGTGATAAACGAATTGGATCGAATCGAATTCGTGATGATTCGCAATCCGATCCAGTTCAACCGGATTAGTGATTTTTCAGTCCAATCCAATTTAAGGGATTAAAAATTTAATTTCAATTAGTGATAATTAATCCAGATTGAACTGAATCCGCGGATTAGTGCAATCCATGTGCACCCTTAGTCTCAATTACTAAGTCCAAGACATGAAAAAAAATGTCTACAAATATATCTTTCATGTTTTCACAACAATTTGCGATTGAACTGTACGATTTTGTAAATAGTCGATTGGCTCAAATGTTAAATAAATATCTACCATTGAAGTTAATGGTAGATTGGCCACTGTCTCTCATATCAAGTCGAAGTGCAAATCATCTTTCAACAATACGGGGACAAAATATTGTGAACCCTCGAGGAGGGTTATCGAGTGACGAAAAGTCATCCTTACCATAGTTTCCGTAGATGAGATATTGAATGTGTTACACACGTGATCCATCAATTGTTGTTTACTCGTCCCAAACTTAAACATCAACAATGCTGATGGGGGTGCGCTGTACCTAATGCAATTCATACCATTTACAATTTCACCGTTCGCATAAAAGAGAAATGGGATGTTCCTATTTTCTATGACCTACATAATTTATTGGACAATGATGATGTAAAAAAATTGCACATATATCAAACGTCATTCGTTCATCAAATTGAGGACTTAAATCGCAAGCAAACTTTCTCATGTAGAGGATCGCCTTAATAGCGCAACTACAGAGCATACTCATTCGTCTACACGACATCAATTAAAAACTCATATTTATATAAGCTATTTCAAATTAGGGCATATTTAAAAAAAATAACTCAACATAACATTTTTTGGTTTTAACAAACATACTGCACATATTAATTTTTTTAAACAAACAAACTCCAAATAAATTTATTTTTTTTACTAAATTAGCAAGTCAAACTTACTCAAACTTAAATAAATAAATTTTTTTAACTTACTAACTTCCCTCTTTTTTTCCTTTATTTTCAATTGGATTATCCCTGAAAAAACAAATAAAAAATTAGCTTTTACTTATATAAATATTACTAACTACAACAAAATGACATAAAAAATAAATAAAAAAATTCGAACCTTTTAACAACCTTCAACACCCAGATCAAACCCACTAATGTTTATCTTCTATTTGATATTCCTTGAAAAAACAAAAAACTGAACCACCTTACAACCCAAACCCACAACTCACCTAACTCTATCACACCAAAAATAAATTACTCACCCCACAACCCAACCCTAGCCACCCCCAACTCTCTCTCTCTCTCTCTCTCTCTCTCTCTCTCTCTCTCTCTCTCTCTCTCTACTATCCCTCTCGGTCACCAACACACTCTCTCTCGGTCTTTCGGTCCCCCCAACTCTCTCCCTCTCTCGGTCTCAATTACCCACCCCACAACCCAACCCAAGCCTCCCCACTCTCTCTCGGTCATCGACTCTCTCTCTCTCTCTCTCTCTCTCTCTCTCTCTCTCTCTCCCCCCCAACTCTCTCCCTCTCTCGGTCACCCTACTTTCTCTTTCTCTCGCGCGCTCTCTCGGTCTCTTGGTCCCCCTCCTCTCCGTCTCTCTCTTTGCTCTCTCCTTTCTCCTCTCTTCGCTCCTTTCTCATCCCTCTCGCTGGTCTCTCCCGCACTTGGACTCTCTCTCGCTCGCTCTCTCCCGCACCTGGCTCTCTTTAGCTTGCTCTCTCGGTTGCTCCACCCCACCAACACCCACCTTAAAAAACCCCACAAGCATGTCTGCCCTACCCCTAGCCTGCAAAACCTACCTGCACAACCTCGAGAACGCAGGGAATATATTCCCTGCGTTCTTGAGGAAGAGGACGATCACGGGAGGTACAGTACACGAACGACGCATTCTCCAAATGCGCCATTCATGTTAGGGAAAAATCCACGTGGCGTCCATGTGGATTTTTCCCAATACACAAATGGCGCATTCTCCGAATGCGCCATTTGTGTTAGTGACTGAACGTGGAAGCCACGCAGATTCCTCCACGATACACGAATGGTGCATTCTATGAATGCGCCATTCGTGTGACGCCACGTGGATTGTTTCCACAATACATGAATGACACATTTTGAGAATGCGCCATTCGTGTATTTTTTCCCAGTGACACGTAGGACACGAATGGCACATTCTCAAAATGCGCCATTCGTGTAAACATTTTTGGTACATCTAAAAACGTATTTGGAAATGGCGATTTACCTTAGTTTTGGAATTAAGAAAAAATCTATCTTATTTTACTGATTTCTTTTATTTTTACAGTACATCTAGAATTTCTTCGTTCATTTCGTTGGTTTTTTTTAAGAACTAGTATGGTTGGCTTGAACCGCCTATTCATATAACGACCGATCACATGGCACCACATGACGAATCGAGTTTACCGCATCATCAATTTTAACGGTCTAATTAGTGGAAAGACTAAAAGTGTAGGTTTAAAAGTTGAGGAACTAAAAGTGTAAAAGGTTGAAAGTTCAAAAGATCAAAACATGGGTTTTGCCTTTCTAAAACTATTAATTTAGCTACAAAAATGAAATTTGTTCCTAAAAGTTTGTTGCTAAATGGAAAATTTGTTATAGATGAACGAAGTCGACCCGACGTACCCACGCAACTACCAAGATTCATAATAAATTTTGATCATTTTACCAAGATCCATCATGGACTTGAAGTAAGTATAAAATAGAGGCCTAACATTTATTATGTATTAAACAAGACTCGAAGCTTATTTGTCTTGATGGAAATTCCTAGACCTTACCTTCAGTTAAAAAATGAAAAGGAGAAATGAGGACTTGCAACAAAAATAAAAATAAAGCAATAAAACAAAAAAGTGTGTGCCCCTATTTAACGGCTTCGTGAATTGAAAGAAGAATGATACGAGCAAGATATGATATTGTCACAAAAATGAGATTAATATGATCTTTATCAAAAATCTACATACTATATTGACTAGAGGATAGAGTTACAACATCACACTTTATCTATATTGGCCTCAATGACTTCCGTGATTAATAAATCACCTCTAGAGCTTATGCAGCTTGAGAAATGTTCCCTTCGAACTTCTTCGACTGAAGACAACTTTCTTGTCAGTGAGTAATTTTGTAATTTTCGGTACGTTATGTTTATAGACTCCACTAATTGGGATTAAGGCTTTATATTTTCATGAGGTTTTAATAATTACTTGATAATGTTTCTATTTATGATTACTTGATAATGTTTCTATTTATGAGGTTATATGCATGTTATAAGTTTATAACATATTAAATAGATTAAAATTAGGTCAAATCATATTTAAAAAATACGTTTAACATGTATATTAAACAGGTCAGCTTTGGCTTTGCATATTATGGCATGATTAATAAACGGGTGAGATTCGAATTTGTCATAAACGGGCTGATATTTTCTTTCGTTCTTCCCTTTGCCTCTTTTTTTCCTTAGTAGTTCTTTTTTCATTATCGAGCACAATGAAAAAGTGTGATCCATATAGCCGACTCCAACTAATTTGAGATTTAGGCTATCTTGTTGTTGTTGCTTCTAATCTAAGTGAAATTCTTGAGGTGGAAAAAGGATTATGGTTCAGGGTTTGCTTCTTATATAAGTGACGTTGCTCTTTTGACATAGAAAATAGCATTGGATAGCTTTGGGCGGCGCGTGATGATGCAAGGCGTTGGCTTGGGGACTTCTCAAATGCGGCTAATGATAAGTTAGAAGTGGTGGCGGCTGGAGCGATGGCCATTTGGAAGGCTCTCAAATCTCAATTGGGTGAAACATAAATGATACTAAACATTAATTCTAGAATCAAATGCACATTGTCTATTTAAAACTAGTTCTTAACATTGTTATTTTACCTAAAAAAAACTAAACCAAAGCAAGTGCTTACAATGTTTCAAATGTTAAGCGACTTGTGCACAATATCATGCTAATGCCATGTTTAACTACTCATAAGAAATGAATACATTGTTAAATGAAAGCCTTTTGACCTAAAAAAATACTAAACCAAAGCAAGTGCTTACAATGTTTAAGATGTTAAGCGACTTGTGCACAATATTATGCTAACACCATGTTTAACTACTCACAAGGAATGAATTCATACCTTGAATTCCATAATCATCATCCATTGAAGCGCCATCAGGATCAAACCTTTTTTTCTATTTTTTTTTTCCAAAGGTAACATCAGCCCAAACAAAACACATGTAACCATGTATCGAAGAAATCTTGCAAGATATAAATACCATAATAGGAAAACAAGTTGTGGTATGACATGTATGATGGAATATCAATATTTTCATCATTTTTTTTTTTCTGTTCCTTCTCCTCATGACCCATTTTCTTTGGCTAGTTCTGAGATATGGAAGCGATTTCATACTGCATTCATATGAGAATTCATCCAAATCCAAGTGCTTGCTTTGACTGTTCTAGCAAGAATTTTGCCATACTTCAATGATTGAGTACTAAGTTCCTTCATCTTAATATATATATATATATATATATATATACTCCAATGGGTCGTCAGCTTTTTCTTCATACAAAGAGGAACCATAAAGAATTATGTGAAATGAAAACTCATAGTAAGTTGGGGGTATAAGAAAATAAATATTCACCTTGAAGCATTTAAAATTGAAACATGCAAGAGTATACCTTCAAAAAATGGAATAGCTTCAAAACCAAAACGAATTCATAAACCACAACAGAAAAATAAGAAGAGAGGCAAATGTTGCTACAAGAAACAAGTAAGCATAACATCAGCACCCGCAAACAACTTCAAAATGACTAGGAATAAGCAAGTTAAACATATACCCATTAAATGTGACTAGAAATTAATAGGTAGCAACTATAAGCTGTTCTAGCATCCTTTGGTCAATCATAGAGCCTAAAAGACTAGTCTATGTTCTAATACTAGCTACATCAATTTTTTTCTAAAAATCACTCTCTTGAGGTCATTTATGGGTAGTATCCTCACAACTCTATTTATATGGCTCTTTACCTTCACATGGTGACCCATTATAAGCCCACCAATCTAAATCTTCAGCACACATTGACTGGTTAATGCTTTAAAAATCTGAATTCTTCACGATCATTTTTTTATATTTTCATCATCATTAAAGTTGGTGTTGAGGCATGTGCCCTAATTCAATCTACAAACATTGTTTATCTTATAACTTTTATTAACGAAATAGATGTTTTCATTTGCTATTTTATTATATGTTATTGCAGGTTTACCATATAATGAGATCCATAAATGTTTATTGAAATATTATAAATGTCCCTAGTCAGTCATTATATTGAGAACTATAATGAATTAAGACTAGTGTGAATCTTGATTAATGGTCATGTGATGATCATGTGTATAGGAATACGAATCGAGACCATGAATACTTGTTAGGAAACAAGGTACTGGACCGACCCGCTAGGAGAACACCACATGAATTAAGTCATAGGTGTTACTCGTGATAGGTATATCATTTAGTACTTTGACTTGAGATTACTATATACTTCAATATTAATAGCATGGTAATTTGACACAATCAAACGTTGTCTTTAACCGGACAATTATAAATATCTTGATTGGTTACCATGTGAATGATATATGAAGGTGTGTAGTGAATATATAATTTATCCCTCTCGTATAAAGAGAGATATCCGTGAATCACTCGATATGTTAGACTGTTAAATGGATAAGTCCAAGTGAATTGATATGATCAATGTCACTTTGATGTTTTCAGTTTACCTAAAGATCGAGACTGGTACGATTGAATATTAAGGGTGACGTTTCATGCTTTATGTTTAATTAAATGATATCGCACAATAAAAGGATATGATATATGTTATTCATTAGGTTTGTATCAATTTTGATATTCATTCAACTTGGGTAGTCATAATGTCTTGCTAGATACCGCTTATGATTTGTGTACCAAAATTGTTTTGGTTCACTGCCAACGTCGCATGAACCTATAGGGTCGCACACAAAGAATGACTTTGCGCAACTTCAATTGGTCCAAAGTAATGAATTTTATAGGATAAGATTCATGACATCAAAGACCTTCGATTTGTTTTATGATAACTTGTTAATTGGGGCGTATGTGTAATTTGCTTAAACTGCCTAAATACAATAGTTGTATTATAATAAGTTTTTTTAAGTAAGCTTATCTACACATATAAATATAGGTTGAAATCTTAAAACGAAATAAGATTTTCGTTTTTGCTATTTTTGAGTTCTCTGGAATTTGGAAGAGAAAGAAAAACGTTTTCTATATCTCTATGGGCTAACACTCCAAATAGTGGCCACCATTTGTGTGTAGATTTTAGATAGAGGACGCACACTTGAAAGTATTGGAGACGGATCAATCAAAAAAGGAAATTACGGATTAAGGTATGGTTTACTTTTATAGATCATGTTTAATGAAACTTATTTTTTTTTAATCCTAGTGGGGTTTTTCAAAAATTATTTTGAGTTTTTCGCTGCGTATGAACCATATAACCCAGTAGTTAGATTATACAAATCATGTAAAATGGATTCACATTCAACCTCAAATAAATGTCATAAAAGTATAAAACAGGAGACCCTAAAAATATTTTATATTTGTCTGGTGTGGTGTACTATCTATGTATATTCGTATTTCGCGATGTTGAAACTTTATTGTCGATAGTGTGAGTGAGGTTTACCTCGAGATACGTGCATGCAAGGTAATTGGGTAGGCCGAGATAATAGAGAAATTTGGATTAGGCTATGACTTAGGTTCTAATTTAAAGTAGTTCGGTATCTAAGTTAATTGACGAGACTAATTAAGTTAAATGAACTAAATTAAGTTAATAATTTCAATTAAAACTCTAAGTCCTAAATTGAATTATCACAAGTTGGTTGATGAGATAGTTACCTTAAATTGATCTTGAGATGTGTATTTGACATTTCAATTGATCCAAGTCACATATGTGTGGGTAGTGTATTACTTAGGGTGTAAAGTGAAGTGATTAAAAAAAAGATTGGTGGAGAGGCTTTTTGTAGTATTTTTTGTTTTGAGAAGAGAGAAAAAGGTAGAGAAGGAAGAAAAGAAGAAAGAAGGAGAGAGGAAAATCTATGGAGGACTCAAGCGTGGCTTCCATTATCTAGGTAAACCTGTAATTGTTCTTTACATTTTTAGGTGTAGATGGTTGTTGTATGGGGAGTTCAAGATTTATCCAATATCAAATGGGTTACATAACCCCAAATTAGATAGATGTCCCCTATTAATGCATTCTCATTGCTTTAATAAATATAGCAAAAGCTTTGGTTTATTGAAGATTGTTGATGAAATTATAAACAATAATTCTTGAAAAAACAACAATGAATGATCTTGCAAGCATTCATGTGTGTTGATCAGTGCACATAAAAATAATATATATATATATATATATATATACGAAACATAAATTTGTTTGGAATATGAATAAAAGGCTAAATTTGAGAAAAGTAATCGAGCCGAGACTTGTTGAATGTAGTCCGACCCCAGATGTGGCCAATATGCTCCCAACTCGAAAAAAAATCTCAAATTTTAGGAATTTGAGCTAAATGGGAAAAAATTAAACTAAATAAATTATTTCTGAAATATGGACTCTAACACAATTAAATTTAAATTGACACCTGAGACATAAAGAACTAATGTCAGGTGTCGAATGTCGAGTGCGTATTGCAGGGTATGAGTAACCCATTTCGGAGCCGCTTTGGTAGCATCTCAAAATGTTACAAGTAAGGAAACTAGTCGAGGCCTTAACATGATTCCACTTGTGCATTTTTTGGTTATGATCCTTTGTTAATCCATGTTGAGCTGCATTATTTGTGGCTTATTGTTGTCAATTCTCATTCATGCTATCCTTGTGTTACTTTAGTTTTGTGGTGATATCTATTCACATGAATTGTTGTCTTGTGATTAAATTTATGCTATCCTTGATAATATATTGGTTTCGTATTCTTCGGATCCCAAAATGAGTGACCTAAGGTGTAAATGGGAAAAATGGTAGTTATGGGCGTAGTGGAAATGCTTTGTGATATTTTCTTTCACCGTGGCTATACAGACTATTGGATTTACCTAAGCACATAATTTAGGATTGAGGAAGTCAAGCTGGTAGAAGCGCCTGCGATCTGTTACAATTGATGGACCCGATCTAAATTGTTAGTCAAGTGACTTAGCTAAGTCCATCGATCGTTTTAAAAGTCAAGTTGTGGTACTTTACCGCACTTGATGGACTTGGAACACTTATGTGACGGCCCCAAGTTCCAGACTGCCTTGCTACCCGCCACGTCGCTTCCCACGTCAACTAGTCTTGCCATGTCATGGCTAGTTTATCCTTGATGCCTCGCGACCTAACGAGTTGCTTACAATTTTCCAGCTAACCCTAGTTACGATAACTAACCTTTACGTAAGCATTAATAATTCAGTTAGCCGATTGCTCAATTTATCAAGTTACATTATAATTTTACAGCTGAAGTCTTTTAATAAGTAACTTATGTAATATTTAACAATCCTAAGTAATGGGAAACCTGACAAAAAATGCCATGCATATATCAAGGTGAGATAAATATAACAAAAGTTCCATATATATGTAATCAGTGTTCTATGGTCCCCAAAACCCATCAAAAGTAAAATAAATACCTACTGATATCACACATGAGCTGGCTCCACAATCTCAGAGGTAGTCGCCCAATACCTCCTTGCCCCTGCCCTTGCTATTGCTCGTCGAAGGATCTCCACTCAATCAGCCAACAAATACAGTGACGAGTTCAATGAGTAAAACCCCAAGAGAAGTCCACACGATATTCATGAAATAAAACTATAAACTATGAGACATGCTAATATAACACTTGGCAACTGTACGTCATATTTCCATGAATGTAGGCAACATACGAAAAATAAAAGCAGTAGTGTGAAATAAATAAACAACATTTACTAATTAAATAAGCTTGGAAATAAAGCAATAATCAGTAAACATTCGTATAATCACGAGAAAACCCTGACCTACACCAGCCAGTAACTGATAAATCAAATATGAACCACATATATACTTACGGGCTTATAGTTACTAAACCCTAACTACGGTTACTGGATGAACCCCTCCAGATGTTATTTCAAGTCAAGGGAACACCCTAAATCCCTCATGACAGTCGTAGATATATTCTACTATCGTCGACACGAGCACTAAACATAAGTAACAAGTGCAAGCGATTTAGCCACAACCAATATATATGCAAATCGAATAGGAGTGAAAACCAATGTGTGCCCACTAGTAGTCTTACATGAAATGCGATATCGATAAATCAAAACCATGAATTCTATGAAGTATTCTTGAGGGTTTTACGCACTTCAATTTGCGCTCCAACTTCCTCAGACTCTAGTATCGGACCCGACTAACTCCCCGATACTCGAGCTATTGTCCCCTGAGTCCTTAAAGTCCAATTTTACATATTTAATATGTTTATAGGTGTTCGAGATATGTATTAAGTCAAAAATCCCAAAATAGCCATTTATGTTCAGTTTATGTCTGTTGTTAACGCACTATGGGGATAGCGTAGCGTGCTATGTGGTAGCAACGCGCTACTGTTCTTCATCTCGAAGAACAGTTGGAAACCCAGAATGATTAGCGCGCTAACTGTTCCAGGTAGCACTCTACCTAGCCTCTGGGACAAAATTCTCAAGTCGAGAATTATGTATTTCCCTTCCAATTTACCTACTTAAACTATCTAACACACTTTTCATATGCAATTAACACTAAAATAGCAGCTAAACAACCTCAGAACATCAATCTTGATCAAGATTCACAAAATTCTATGAATCCTTAGTTTTTTCCAAATTCTTCAAAACACCAATTCTAGCTAAATCAATTGTACAATCTACATGAGAATGGTCTATAAACACGTAATTCATCTAGTTTCCACCAAAAAATTAGGGATCTAACCCTTAAATTCAATTTTTGCCAACAATACTTAAAAATGGGTTCATTAGATAGAGTAGATAATGGAGATGATGATTACCTAGATTTTGTCTACCAATTCGACCTCCAAAATGGTTGAGTTCCAGCTCCAGATTCTCCTCTTTCACTCCAGAACTCTTGAAATTAAATTGGTTTCCTTTTGCATGCTTTGATCAACACCTCAATATATATCAATGTGAGATTGATTCTTGGCCCTTCATCCTTATGTATTTACGTATCCCCAGGTTTATTTAGTGGTTCACTTTCAACCATCTAGCCCACTTACTCCCACTAACCAAACTCAAGTGACACCAAATTAATACTCTCCTGGTTCCTAGATGTGTCAATGTGTATCTTAAGGACTATCACATGGTTTTCATTTAATTTACTCAAACTATAGGACTTGATTTATTTGATTTAATCACCTTAGCTTAGGCCCATCACAATACATATGGTTAGTGTTTTTAGTCACAAAAAAATATCAACTTGTGGTCCCACTAACCCTCAACTACCCGGTACTCAGTGCCTCGCGTCTCTGCACGCATATCTAGGTTCGTCTTAGCCTATTGTTTTAATTGAATCCATTTAGTCTATGATCACATTACCCATTTTAATTGATTAACTAGTCATTTTAATGTGAATTAGTTAAGTTTCCTAGTGTACCAGTAGTTTGCCTACCTGACCCCACGTTGACACACCGTTCAAGGTGAACACCTGTCACATAATAATAATAATTTTAAACACCACATATACCCAACCACCATCCATAAATAACATATTTCCTCAGTTCTCGTGTCTAAGCCAACCAAATTGTCCATGTAACACTCGAATTATGACTGTTAATATCCGAGATCAATGCTAATCCTAGTTTAATTAATTTGGGCCGTTACAACTTACATGTTTTTTTTTTCTGTCAGACCCCACTTAATTAGACCATCTAACCGGTCTAGATTACCTTACTCCCTAAATAATCTAGTAGTCTTCACCTCTCCATCAATAAACAATTAATATTAAGATCTTATAATCATTAATTACAAAATATTATCAACCAATAAGGATTCTAAGTGAGTCTTACATCAAAGTTCGTTTACATTAATCAAATAGTCCTCGAAATTTTGTAAGATTTTCTCGACAACATTTCCTTTATTTCTAAGCCTGCATCGAAAATCTCGGTCTTTAAAAATCTTCAACAAAATGTGCTCAGCTTTGATGGAAATGCTGAAGGACTCACAATCAACCCATAACAATATATATTGCATCAACTAAGTTATAAATTCATTTTGACTTGATTTAAATTATCAAAATTCTTAAACTAGCATTACCTTAATTCCAAAATTATTTCAATTCATCCTAAAACTATTCGAGCCATTCCAAAGGAGATCCTAATCACACTGGAGCCCATAAACTCATTTATACAATATAATATATTCAAAAACCAACACATATATAGAGAAAAGAATTAGGCAAGTCACATACATTTGGAAAGCTTTCCCTTCCTTTGTTACTGCTAGAACCTGTCATTATCCAATTATAAAAATTCAATAATGTCAGATAAGTAAATCCCATAATATCTAGTACACCTATAATAATCAAATGCATAATAATCCAATAATAATCCAAGGAATTTAAATACAATCATGAATCAATCTCGTTTTTATTATCCGGCCATAATCAGATAACTTCTCCAAAAGTGGTACGTAAACAATAATAAGGACTCATGCACGGGAGAATAATCGAACGAGAGTCGTTCCTCTAAACTTTAGGAGTATGATCTGGTTCAACGTGATCTCGTGATAACCACGTGATGCAAAGTATCAGTGACTTCAGCCCCTTAAGCATGATATAATGTTTTATTACCATGGTATAGTCTACATTATAAGGAGACTTGAATCGTCTTAGCCTCCCAACTCGTATATGCATGTACAACAAAAATGCAATATCAAGGATCAATGCAATTTATACGAGATTATAATCATACAATATAAATGTTACTATATGATTTACTTAACCTTACAAATGAGATATCCAAACTCCCTTGTGCTCTGAGTCGATAAACCAGTCTACACAGGGCTCCAATCGCAGTCCTACAATTCATTAATATGTCCTTTAAGCCTCCACAACAACTTTACAATTTTTTCAATTGTTTGCAATTTAATTAACCCAATCGCGTCTTGAGATCTCTAAAATAATTTCAAATAAATTATTCGATGCCCGAATTTCATTTTTGACTCAAAATTATTGTTTAGCATCGAAAATCACGTTTTCTAGGCTTAAATATAATTTTTTCAATTTTATTATATTTTATTTGGTCTTCCTCGACTCGAAAACCCCATAATCCCTTTAAATCAACTCCTCAGATGTCTGAATCCCAATTTTGACTTCAGATTGTGACTCAAAATCGAGAATTAGCCTAGATTAGGCTGTAAAACAATTTTCTGAATTTCGGACAATTTCGAGTATCGTAGCATGCACTACAAGTCAAACCCTCATATAAATCCTCGAGAAAATTTCAAATTCCTCATTTTTCATATAAATCTCCCATTTCTATTTATTTGTCCGATAACATAATTTTTCGAAGTTTTTTTATTATTTCTCAAAATATTTTTTTCAATTTCCAACATTTATTTTTATAAAATAGGTTAAGGGTTTGAGCCTGAACCGGGCCGAACCGAGTTCGGCTCGATTGAACTAAACCGATCCGGTTCAGAGCTCACCCATCTTCTTCCTCTTATTCAACAGAGCATTCTCTGTTCTTTTTTTATTGGAGTTGGTTTAAAACCAACCTCGAATCACGTTTGGGCAGGGAACTCACCCCCTTCTCTTTCGTGTCATTTTCTTCCTCTCCCCTCCTCACGGTTTCTCCTACCTCAATGATCCGCCATTAACAAACGTCACAATCAATAACATCGACACCAATAACCAACAACAATGTAATAACACACATACACTCACCTTGGCCTCGACCTCTCCATCTCGATCTTCATCGACTCGGTCTCCTTTCGTCTCTCTACCTTACTCATTTTTTTAACAATTTTGCTTTTGAAACAGAGAATGCATTTGTTGTTGAAGATTTATATTAAGGTTTTCTCGAGATTCACATCACACGAATCTTGAGAAAAATCAAGTGGCTCAATTTCGTAATTAAATTTGATATTTCTCGAGATATGTACGACGTATCTTGAGATCAATCTTCATCTCCAAAATCCAGTTGAATAAGGCAATGTGTTGAGGTGTAGATATATATTAGGACTTCTTTAAGATTTGTATCACACGAATCTTGAGGAAAATCGAATGATTTGCTTATTATATATAAATCTTCCTCGAGATAAGTGTTGCATATCATGAGGTCGATCAAGTGGTTGTTGACTTGATAAGCACCACCTCTTGATCGAATCACCGTGATATCAATTATTTTGATATCTTCGAGATACATATCACGTATTTTGAGGTAGATCAAATGGTTTTATACATAAAACGAAACACCATTGATTTTCATTGAGATTGGACGTCATACATCTCAAGGTGTGGAAAAATCATCTCACCAACAACGTTTAATCATTTTTCTTCCGCGATACTCACGCTAAGCATATCTCGAGGCACATCCAATGTATATTTTTATTTAATTCAAACTATATGATTGATTTATATATTTACATATATAAACTATATTATATATATAAATATATATACACTTATGTATTTTCACGACTATAAATTTGCCATGCGTGCCAACGACCATCCTCAGGTGTGCACATTATTATACATCCCACGCGTGTCACCTTCGACCCCCACATGTCACTAGGCACCCACCAAGTTATCAATTATTTTATTTTATTTCGCGATTGTCTTTTCAATTTATGTCCAAGTTAAATTTCAAAAAACAACTAAAAATCACCAAAAACTGAAAAACAATTCCCCAACGTCCTCTAGAACTCGCAGACATCGCGTATACACTTCAACTTGATCCTATTTCACGTCAAAACAGTATATAATAATCAAATAGGCATGCGACACACTAAAATAATATTAAATTTATGATATCCAATCTGTAACATGTAGGTCCCACCTCAGATACGTAAATTCCAAATTAAATCCGAAAATACTTAATTAGCCACTTAATCAAGTTAATAAAATTCTTGGATGTCACATTTTCCTTACTCGGCACTCAATTATTCATTAATATCTCTATTAAATTGGAAATCATGATTTTTTATTATTTCATGGTAATTCTCGCATGATTATTCGATTAACCATTTATTTAACATTTAAAATACTATTACGAATCATTTGGCTTTACTCACTAAAAATATCTCCATTTTGGTGACAATCGCATGTCCTTCTAGTAACAAGGGCAAAGAACCGATACTTGGAGACTTCCTCGTAGCTTTCCTAAAAAACGGTTTCTACTTTTACTACTCGTAAGTGTATATTATGTAGATATATATATATATATATATATATATATATATATATATATATATATATATATATATATATGTATCGTTTTTGTTTAAAACTGATTAACGGGTTGAGTGATCACTTGGATACATGTAAATGTTATTTCCCTTATTTCGTCACTTGATATGCGTGATATCTACTTTGCACACACATAGGGTTGTCCCAATGTCGTGTTAAATTAAATTATCGTCGCTTTATTTCCTTTATTTTCTACTATGAAAATCATTAAGAATTTTTAAACTTAATAATAACTATCATAAGTGACTAAATTGTTAATGAAATGGTAAAAGAGGCTGACTAGGCATGCGTTAGCTCCATGAAGGCTGGTCAGGGGTCCATGTTTGTTTAGGCCGAGCGGGGACTAGTTTGTGGGGACTGGTGGCCGTCACGATTGGTATCAAAGCACAAGGTTTCTATGTTAACTCTAGATAAGCCACAACCTAACTAAAATACAAACATGACTTATAAAGTTAGAATACCAATGGACTTAGTGTGAAACCCTTAGTTGGGAAGTGAAGTGAGTTGGGGAAAGTTAAAACTAGAATTATACATGTTACTTGTTGATATATATTATATGTACCGGTTGCTGTGAAAGCCGATCAAGACTCGTAATCTACATTTGCATATCGCAATGGCCGATCAACAAGAGCCTAGTGATCAGAGTGGAGCCACGACCCTCATAATGTCGTTGTGGCAGAGTGTCAGACTTGGACACAAATGATTGAGTCTCAAGACTGTCGCTAATACGCGGTGGAATAATTTAATAGCTATATGAGGAAAGCTCGAGATCTATATTAACTTTAAGAAACACTTAAATCAGAAGTACTATCCACCATTAGTAAGGATCTATGAGAGAATAGAGTTCATGACCATCAAGCAGGCACGAGACGATTAAGTCATGCAATACATGGGTAAATATTAACACTTGTTGCGGTTTGCGGGAGGCGTAAAAGATACTGACAGAGATCAGTTTCATTTCTTCTGTGAGGGATTATTATCGAGTATCGGAGGGACAATTATGACTACTAAGCCACAGACTCTATAGAGAGCCTACGATCGAAGTCTAACTACAGAGGTGTACCTTTGTACTCACCACGATGAGAGTTACGTCGTACATGTCGAGACACAGTTCGAGCAGAGATTAGAGCGGGACAGGAAGAGAAAAATGAACCAGAATTAGGATCACAATTTCTACGAGAGTCAGGGCACAGAGTTAGTGGAACCACTAGTGCAACCAACACTTACCTTAGAAGTTCCACCTATTCCGACGCCAAGTTCTATCAATCGATCACCTCAGATAGTTCAGCTGGTATAGCAGTTGCCACTGTAAGGCACCGAGAGCAGAGGTGGAGGTAATGGTAGCATGTGTTACCATTGCAGACGGTTGGGACATTACAAAGCCAGTTGTCCATAGTCAGGGGTTATACAAGAGAGCATTGCTTAGCCATAGTTAAGAGTGATAGAGTTCTCATTGTTGTCGAGCTGAAACCAGTGGCAACACGCGACCATGCCATAGGTAAGCTTTTGTTGAGACATTGTAACTTTAATGCAATTGGTGAATTGGGAATATTTTAAGTACTCATGTAAAAGGGTGTAATGACCCTAAAATCTAAATCGTACCACGTGCCATTTCAGGGTCATACGTGGGACCCAATTGTTGTGATACGCATGACCAATTCTCGGGCGTCGACACCGAGGTATGTTATTTTTGGTTGATGCTTGTATTATTTAGTAGACAATTAATGCGCCTAAATTAGTGTAGTAAATTAAATAGCCACATGATGTGCATTGAGACACGCATTGAATAATCTAGAGACAAAAGGAGTTAACTATTGGTGTCAATTAGGAGTGGTTAGTTAGACAAGTATTTCAACATACACCATTAGACATGTCTCGAGATACGTATGTGGAAATGGATGTGTGGCTATTGTTCAACCATATGCATTCACTTATAAAAAAAATCACAAGCCAAACTTATAACCTAAGTTCTTCATCTCATTGATTGGGCAAAGAAGAAAGGGTTTCGTTGGAGTCATCAAGGAGGAGGAGAGGTTAAGAAAACCAATAAGATTAGTGAAACTTTGGTGATCTAGCTTGGTATGTGCACCAACTAGGTTATTTCATAGGTTATTTCATAAACTAATCCATTTAATTCAATTTAATGAAGTCATGAATTTGATGTTGTTGTTGATTGGAGGTTTGTTATAGACCCTTGGCAGAGGAGAGCGAGGGATTCGGGGCGTTGGAGGAGGCCTAGACATCCAAGAAACCAGAATTCTGCACTTGCAGAATTTTGGGTTCTGCAATGTTTAGTGCAATATGTCCTCTGGGTAGCGTGCTAGACATTCTGGGCAGCTTGGCGTTATTCGACAAGAACATTAGCGTGCTATATGTTTCCACCTAGCGTGCTAACGTTACGTAGCGCGCTATGTGACTTCCCTAGCACACTGCTGAGGCTCATGATAGAAACTTTTGAAAATCTTGAAAACTTATTAAACCAAATCAAACCAGTTTTAATCCAACCCTAACAACTCTAATCCACTTTAAAAAATATCAAACAACTCCAGGAAACTAAAGGGAGGTCTCAGGAGTTCGAGAACGCGTTTTGGGGTGTCAAGAAACTGGGTAGGCTAGGAATAAGCGTTGTGACTTATAAGTAAACTAGCTAGGAAGTGCACGGTATTTCATTTTAAGCTATTGAATATTGTTGTTCATTACTTTGTTATCTATCCTTGGAATTTCATTCTAATTGAGTTGTTCAAGGGAAAGTGGGTCAACGGTGATCCTTAGAAGGAGTGGTTAGCTAAGGTAACATACCAGAGTCATGACCTCGGAATGCACTACACCGGATACTTATTTTTGATGAGGTGTGAGTTCTTAGCTTGGTTGTCCCAAGAAGTCTCACTATCTCGTGGGTTTAGGGCTTATGATTATACCAGGTCCTAGAACCCGAGTCTTGATGGTATGCCAAGACTCAACGAACTGTTGGTCGGGACTACTTGCACCTATCTTTTTGCATCCCTGAACACTATGCATCGATTACTTTTAATTTATTTACTATCTTTTATTTATTCATCTGTCCTTATACCTTTCTTTCTATCTGCATGAATATAGACTGATTTATTTATTTCAAAATGGTGTTTAATATCCTACTGGCGTTACTTACCTAGGCTCGTCATTCTTATGTTTGACTGAGTGCAGATTCGCAGTTGAGTAAGGGAAATGGGCCAATACTGTGAGACCTACTCTAAGGACTTTGGAACGGCCTTCCCTCTTGTTCTTTTGTAGGTTTTGTATTACTTATGTATATTATTTTTATCACATGGGGTCTATGTGTTTTGTGAGATACTTTGGGACATGTATATGATATTATTTCTCTCTCTTATGTTTATTATACATGTTGACTGTGTTATGCGGGGTTTCAACACTTTAAGATATCCTGAGTGATTGGTTTAGATTTATTTAAGTTGAAATCGCTTCCGCATAACCTTTGATAACTTACAAATTTGAATAACTCACTATAAATGTTAAATCTCACTGCTTATAATGAAAAATGGTTAGGAAGGCTGACTAGGCTTGCATTGATGTCGCGAGGATTGACTCGGGGTCCACGTAAGTCTAAGCCAGGTGAGGCCCAATTTGAGTTGTGGAATTAAGGTCGTCACAATGGGCATTCGACTACAAGTGATCTCACCTCCGCAACTATAGTAAACTATTTGTTAAGTGATCTAGTCAAGCCCAAAGCTCGTATTGTTAGTCAAGCAACGTACGAGTCTGCAGTACGAGACAGTTAATCAAATGACTTGACAAAGTCCACAGTTCATTTGCACGTTATAAAAGTTAGTTAAACGACCTTGGAAGTCTGCCGTTCATGCTGTCAGTTAAGTGAATTTGTGATTCAACAATATGAAGTCGTAAGTTAATTGACTTGCCTAAATATACAATTCATATTAAAAAGATAAAATTTTTAGTCGAATGACCTAGTTAAGTCCACAATGCATATTGTCAGTTAAGTAGTTTTATGATCCCACATTATGACATTGTCAGTTAAGTGACTTGACTAAGTCTACGATTTATAGTAGCATTCAAACAATCAGTTAATGAGTTAATAGGGAAACCACGGTTCAAGGTTACGAATCAAGCTATTTGGGAAATTTTTTTGTGAGTTTGCTGCTTGACGAGGTTATTGTAAACTATTTTGAAATGATAGTAGGCCTACTATTTAGAGAGATATTTGAGTCCACTTAGGCACGCTTGAACGAGTCCACATGAGTAGTGGTGGAGGGAGAGTTAGCTAGCCTCCCTTGCTATGTGTTTTTGATGAAAATTTGCCCAAGTTAAATATAATTTCAAGAATGAAATTATTATTAATTGGGAAGACTGTAACGACCCTAAAAATATTTTATATTTATTTGGTGAGGTGTACTATCTATGGATATTCAGATTTCACAATGTTAAAACTTTAATGTCAGTAGTGCGAGTGAGGTTCACCTCAAGATGTGTGCATGCAAGGTAATTGGGTAGGCAGAGATAATAGCGAAATCTGGGTTAGGCTATGGCTTAGGTTCTAATCTAAAGTAGCTCGGTATCTAAGTTAATTGACGAGAATAATTAAGTTAGATAAACTAAATTAAGTTTTTAATTTAAAATCCGAAGTCCTAAATTAGATTATTACAAGTTGGTTGATGAGATAGTTACCTTAGATTGATCTTGAGATGTGTATTTGACACCTATAAACTCATTAGGCCCACCTACTAGCACTTTCGAGGGTGCACACTGTTGTACAACCCACACATGTCACCCTCGACCCCGCATGCCATTAGGCGCACCCATAATTTCTTTATTTATTTATTCATTTTCCCTAATATAATATTTACCTTAATTTTCATTAATAGCCTATAGTTTCATTTACTTATTTTTCACACCAAACAAAAATAATACAATCATATCATCACACCCCACACGCTAATCGAGATAAGTCAAGTTTAACCACGAGCCTAACTACGATCCCTGCTCCTCCGGCCACCGCATCACCATCAGCATCCCCATCTTATGACGGCAGAGCGGGGATGCAGGTTACAAGCCCTCCACGGGTACCTCAGAGGATAGGGATCGAGCCCCCTCGCGTGCATAGGATTTCGATCACACTGATCGCGAATAATACGTAAGTTTCTATTTGATTTATACATGGATTTCTAATTGTCGATGTAAATTATTAGAAAATTTTTGACGACGTTATGTAATTTAATGAAACACAGAGAATTGCACCTTTCTCATTCTTGTGCTCGGAGGATGACAAAAGTTTTCAAGCGATGGATGATTCCAGAAGGGTACTATTGGAAGTCGGTACCGAATCATCATAAAGACCATTACTGGCGCCAGTGGCAGGTACGCAGGAATAACAAATGTATTCTGATTTATACTAGTCATTCAATGTCTCGTAACCATTGCACTTGTCATTGTATTGGTATATTTTAGATGGGATGATACGATTCACGAGGACCTCATTCATGCGGCGTACAACACGCATGCAGGCATAAGGTACACCGCATTGATGCACAAGTTGAAGAAGAAACGTGTGCAGCTACGGATGAGGTGTGGAGGAGATACTTGGAGTACTAGGAGAGCGAGGACTTTCTTGCCAGGTCTAGGCAAGCGTCTTTAAATAGGAACACTAAGGTCGAAGGACCTGGGACTGGAGCCTCGAAGCACGGTGGTGGCTCGGTGTCTTTTGTGACTACACATGAAAGATTGGTAAGTGTTTTTACACTCTTGTTTATTTTATTCATTTTTTACACTTGTTCACTATGCATGTGTTTATTGGTAATCTAGTTTTTTATAATTCTAACACATTGATGCTAGTTTAACTGAATTGCATTTTTCATTAATTTTAAGTTTGTTTCACTTCTATGCAATTGCTCTGTGATTGGCGAATATAAGTGCGCCAACCAACTAGTAAGTGACATTTTTAAAATTTGTTATAACTCTTGTATGTAGACTAATACATCTGAGACGCCACCTACCGTAAATGAATTATATTTGCATCTCGACACCGTAAATCACGACGGGGTGACATTCATCGATACTAGATCGGAGCAGTTCTATGTAAGTATAGAAATACGAGTGAAATAGTAGGAAGTTTACTTTACAAGCATATCATTTAATCTGTTTATTGTTGATCCATGCAGGCTAAGCTCCAGCAGAGACATCAGGAGCTAACCCAGGCTACGCCGGACCAACCGGTGGATGACGAGGCGATGTACTACGATGTGGCGGGTGAGTGTCCCAAAGGACGTGTCTATGGTATCGGGTCATTAGGGAGAAAAAAGAGAAGATTTGCAGATTCTAGCGCTAGCACATCCCAGTTGCCGGAGATGGTGCCACGTTCAGAGTTCGATAGTGTTGCCGAGCACTTACGACAAGTTGTGGCGTTTATGCAAAGGAAATTTGGGATGACCATAGACGGAGCATGCCTATCTTAGCCACAACCGCCACCACCACCACCACCACCTCATGAGCAGCAGCAACTACCGCAAGTAGATCCCGCTGATCCACCACAGCAACAAGATAATGTTGATCGAGATACGCAAGAATGGCTGACGAGAGATGAGCATCTTGGTGATATTTAGGTATTTTTCTTGTTGTTTGTGTTACTTTTGAGATGATAATTTTGCTTTTGTACGTATCTTTTACAGTTGTTTATATAACTTTTACAGTGATAGTCCTTTTTGTGGATATTTACAAGATTAGAAGTTTTTTGTGGTTGATGTTGAACAATAGGATTAGTGGTTTTTGTGAATACTTACGTTTTTTCAACATTTACTATACTTGAGAAGCTTTCGTGGGTACATAAATTTTTTTCAATGTCGAATTGCACTTTTTTCCCTTATTTCTATATTTGGTGTTGATATACATTGTTGATGTATGTATGGCAAAATCTGGTTTTTCGGGGAATGTTAGCACCCCCAAGGAGTTGTTGGAGGGGGTGTAGGCAATGGAGTAGGTGATCTGTTTGGGTGTACAGGTTATGGAGAACCAATTGCAGTGTGTTGCTGGCAATGAGGGGCATGGCAAGATTACAAACGGAATAGAGAAGGATTAGCAACGGAATTCAAAGATTACGTTGCTATTCCGTCTCTAAATAGCAAAGGAAATAGTCCGCGAAACTGATATTATTACCGAAATTAGAGACAGATCAAAAACGGACTGAAGCAGTCCATGTCTAATATGTTGCTGATCAGCAACGGATTAGACACGGAATGCCCAAATTCCGACTCTGGTCCGTTGCTGATTAGCAACGGATCAGCCACGGAATATCATTAAATACGTTGTTGATCCGTTTCTGATTAGCAACGGATCAGCAACGGATTTTTTGAATTCCATTGCTGATCCGTTGCTAATCAGCAACGAAACAGAAACGATTCTTTGAGTTCCGTTGCTGATCCATTGCTGATAAGCAACAGATGGATCAGCAACGGAATGTAATTGCAATCTTCCCCTACAAATAATTTCCATTGTTGTTCCGTTGTTGATTTATGTCTAAAGTCGTCTCAAATCCGTCTATGTTCATTATCTAATCAGCAACGGAATCGGAATCCGTTGCTGAGTAAATTAGCGTCGACCATTTTAGAGACGGAACTTATTCCGTCTCTGATCCGTTGCAGAATAAAATCAGCAACGGAGTTTATTATAATCAGAAATGGAAAACTCCGTCTCTGATCATCTATTTTCTCGTAGTGGTTACATAATTGATAAAAAATACAAGTCTTACTTACTTGTATCGAGCTTTTCTAACTTTATATTGATTTACGTGACTCTCGAGATTCATAAACCTTCTTTGTTAACCAAGAACCTAAATTAAACTAATTGTTATTAATTTGGGTCCAATACTAATTAATTAGAACCCTTAAATTGATTCAAATCAAATCCAAAACCAATTTATGACTTTTTAGGTCAATACAACCATTTCACGTTTTTCGTAGTAAACCGGTATAAAGTCTCGCGCAAGTTTTGAATTTTTTTATTTTTCATAGAAATTTATCGATTTCTATTTCTTTGATCAAAATATTATTTTTCGAGATTTTTCCTCATTTTTTGTAATTTTTTCTCCATTTTCTAGCTTTTATTTTATTTTATTTTATTTTATTTGGGTGGTTTGACCCCTGAACCAGACTGATCTGATTCAATTGAACCAAACTCACTTCATCTGGTTCACCCTTTTTCTCCTCGTTCACTCTGTTTCAACAGAGCATTTTGAATTTTTTTTTTCATGATCGAACTGGGGATCTTCCCTAGTTCAATTTGGGAAAGGAGACGGCGAGGAGGTCCTCTCCTTCCTCAAACGAACCAAGCCTACCTCCTAATCAACTCCTCCAAATCATCATTTCCCTTATCAAGAACAACACACACAACGCACACCAACAACAACCGTAACCAACAATAATAATAACAACAACCTACAAACTTACCTTTTCATCATCTCCATCTTGATCTCCCTCTGTTTCAATCTCTCTCTGTCGATTCTACTTTCTTCCTCTCTTTTCATTTTCTCTAAATTGAAATTTGAACGAAGGAAGTGATGTTCTTATTTAGAGAAAAAGATTAGATCTTCTCGAGATTCGCATTGCATGAATCTCGAGGCAGATCAGATGGTTGAGTTATGTTTATTTATATTTTAGTCTTTCTTGATATGCGTGTTGCATATCTTCGAGATTGATTTTGTGCTATTAGCCAACCCAACACCGACTTATGATCAATACAATTTTCCTCAGGATTTGCATGCACGAATCACGAGGACAATCTATAAGACTTGAATTAAAGTCACATTCCTTAATGTGATGCCCAATGAAACACATGTATACACATATACATTGATTTTCATTTAGATGTGATCGCACGCATCTCAAGGTGTGGATGATTCTCTCCAAACTAATCAATGTACAAGCCATTCACTTTCTCGACACTCATGCTATGGGTATCTCGAGACGAGTACAAGCTTTAACATTTAACTTGATTTAGATTATAGGATTCATTTATATACTTATATATAAACACTGTATACATATAAACATATAGATCACTTGTATTTCGCACCTATAAATTTGATGTGCGCGCCAACGACTAGCCTTGGGTGTGCACACTATTGCACGTCACACGCGTGTCACCCTTAACCCCATATCTCACTAAGCGCTCACCAATTATTAGTTACTTATTTATTTTCAATATATATTTATATATACAATTTATATATTTATATATCAGCGTATATGAATATGCCTAAGACTTCGTTGTGCTCGCCAACGAGTTCATTCGGACATGCACGCTACACCACGACTCGCGTGTGTCACACTTGGCTTACACACGGTATTAGCCATCCCATAATTTATCAATTAATCAATTATAGGCCGATAAAGTCGGGCTTAACCACAAGCTTAACTCAAGTTAATTAAAATTCGAATTAACATTAATCACTTACTTAAGGTAACATGTCATTGTATGAATCATGCATGGACTGAATTTGTTAGTAAATGGAGGTATTATGCTTGGGTTCTTACTTCTATATAAGTATCTCAAGTTGGTTTGTAGTGCTGGAAAGAAATGGAATAATTCATGTTTCATGTTCTTGGTGTTCTTGATGATGATGATGATGATGATGATGATGATGATGATGGAATGAGTTTAAGTTATTCATAGGTTGATTCCTTATATTCTAGATGTCTAATAATTGAGATGTTACTTCTATTTGGGTGTCTTAAATGGATTTGTTAATTATGACATAACTTGTGTAGAGTAAATCAATGTTAATTTCAAGAGGTTGCATCTCAAGTGTTTGATAAAATGCCAATTAAAAGAAATGGACAATTTTGGGTAGATTTTTAGCAAATTTTTAGGACCTTTTTCGGCGGCTTGCACCAGTCTAAAAGTCACCAGAGTTTGCTAAGAACATAAACATACTACAAATTTGATTATCGTAAATTTTCAAGCGATTTTGATGAATTTTGAATAGTTTTTGAAAATGGTTTTGATATCAGAAAAAGGCAATTTCTAATTGGGCTAGATTTTGTTTGAGCACATTTCAGGCACCACACAATGTTGAAATTAAACCAAAATCTTCATAATATATTATTAAACCATTATCAAGGTGTCCTCCGATTTTCGTGATTTTTTGACGTGTTTAACTTAGTTTTCAAATCGTATTTCAACTAAAAATCTCATATTTATAAATAAGGACTTGAAATTTCACTTGGAGTTGCAAATTGAGTTTTTGACCTCAGAAATGAGATTTTATTACTTGAAAATCTTGGTTTCAAGTGTTTAAACTTCATGAAACTAACCTCGAGGATTTTATGAAATTTTATTTATTTCAAATTCATTTCCCAAGTTGTAAGAAAATTAACTTTCAAATAATTATTTTGAAAAGGATTGTTTTGCAAACTAATTCTTTAAACCAACTTGAAATCATTTCTAATGATCCTAAATAGTTCAATAACACCTAAAAATTTTAGTAAAGTGTGTTGAACAATATTAAATAAGTTCGAACACTTTTGGCCGAGTTAAGTGCCTAATGAGGACTTGAAATGAATAAAATGAGTCATTAGACTCTTAATTGAATTGGAATGATTTGTAATTCTCTAAATGGGATTGTTTAGCACCAATTTCTTGTGTTATATTGCTTGCAGAATAAGAAACCTTAATAGCAAAATACCAAGAACATAAAATGTAAAAATTACAAATGTGCAAGTTAGATTACAATTAAACTACGTACATTAGCAACAATGATGCTAAATGCAACTTAATGACTTTAACGCTTATATAACCAATCAAAACAGACACCAAGTACTTAGCTAGCTAGAGTCGGGTATCGGGAGTTGATTAAGACGGGTGTCAGAGCCGCGAGGGTGCATGTTAGCGTTGATCAGAGGTAAGTAAACCAGCTAGAGGATCGATTTCAGTTCTTATCATATTCTTGGATTTATTTCTTGTTATTCCATTTACTTGGACTCTATTCTACATCTTTGAGTGTTTAAGGCTTAAGTGTGTCAGGAAGGTACTCTTGGACTCGGTGCTAGATGGACAAATGTGACCTTACCCCAAGTATTAAATCGCATGTAATAGACGTAGGCAAGGTATTCGAGGCACCGTTAATGCCCCCACACTACACCGAACTGAGCCTCTCGACTTGGAGAGTTTCAGCTCTAGGAAGTCGAGTAGTGGCACTCGCTCTCGATGGATTTAGACCACTTAAACGCTTTCCTTTAACCCTTAGACACTTTATATCGCAGTTATTACTTTCTAGTCTATTTATCATGCACTTTCATTTACTTTCTGTCTTTTAAATTCTCGCATGATACTTAGACTTGTCTATTTAAATTCATGAATTGTGATTGAAACTCTACTTGCTTTACTCATTAGAATTGTCTCATTCAGTTACAATTGCAGATCCATAGACGAACAAGGGCAAAGAGTCGATGATTGGTGACTTCCTCTGAGGATTCTCAGAGCGGCTTCTCCTCTTGCTTACTTGTAGGTTTTTACGCTTTAGTGTTGTAGCTATAGATATAAATGTACATATTTTTTTATAACACTTGGGGATCTCTTTGGGATTTGAACGACACTGATACATGTATATTCATGATTTCCCTCTTACTATTACCATATATATATACATGTTATCTATACATTACAGGGTTCCACATTATTATGATGTCTGACTCTATATCTTTGAATTGTTTATATTTGTCTAATTTCTGCTTTCGCTATTAAACTATTGAACTTGCCGATTACAACGATTCAACTTAAATCACCAAATAACTTATAATAATGGAAAGAGAGGCTGACTAAGCCTGCATTGACCTTATGAGGGTTGACTCGGGAGTCCACTTAGGATTAGGCTAAACGGGGTCTAGTTTGTGAGGACTTGGGCCGTTACAGCCGGGTACGCCAACGAGTACACTCGGGGCCCCTCACGTCACACTAGGCGTACCGATAACTAGTAATTAATTATATAGTTTTTTAACTATATGGTTATATTAATTTATATTAATAGCCTATAGTGTATTTAATCAATTATCAAACCAACCAAATATAATTCAATCATGCCAACGCACCCACCCATTAATTGAGACACACCGGGCTTAAGCACGAGCCTAATTCAGCTTAATTAGCATTCGAATTACGGTTAACCACCTACTTAGGGACACATGTCGTTACAATTTATTCGTCCGACTTGAGATCACCAAAGACTCTAACATTATAAGTATAATGATTTGACATAATTGAACGTCGTCTTTAACTTGATGATTATAAAGATTGTGATTGGTCATTGTCCCACTAATGTGTGGAAGTTTTCTGATCGAGTGATATTTGTCTATCTCTTTTAGAGAAAGATATCTATTAAGCCCATCGATATGTTAAACTGATAAATAGTCATATCTAGTAAATTAATTGATCAATGTCACTTGACAATTTTATTCTCGTGACATTTCATGTCTTATGTTCGATCAAAAGATATCTCGTGATAAAAGGAGATGATATACATTGTATATTAGGTCGTATCGATTTATTCATCTTCATGCAACTTGGATAGTCATATTTTCTTGATAGAGGTTGTTATTACTTGTGTGTCGAAAAAAGGTTTTTAGTTCGCTGCAAACATTGTAAGAGCCTATTGGATTGCATACAAATAATGAATCAGCATGATTTCTAATTATCCATATTTATAAAGTTTATATGATTAAATGCATGACATAAATATCATTGTAGTGTGTTATATTTTTGCTCATTTAATTAGGAGTATATATATATATAATTCATTTGACCGTCTAATTACAATTGTTGTATAAATAAGTGCTAATTAAGTGGGAATTAAAACACGCATAAGTAATCATGTGAGAAAATTAAAAAGGTTTTAGGTTGTCTCTAGAGGTTCTGGACTTTAGGGAGAGAACAAAAAAAGTTTATGAACTTTCTCGAAACTAGCACTTCAAACTGCAATTGTGCGTTCATGTGTGGATACCGATAAGAGGCGTTCATCTTTGGCAGCGTCATGAAGAGATCAATCAACACAACAATGATAGACAAGGAGTTTTTACAATCATAAGATATGATTTTTCTCTTTTAGTTCTTCAATTTAATGGAATTAATAAGGTCATGATTCTGTGATATTCAAAAAAGTTTCGAAAACTTCCATTACAATTAATCCTCGAAAACCTACAATTTTTTGGTAATCAAAAAATTAATGACATTTTTTCTTAAATTGTATTACTTTCTTGAGTACAAGAGTTTCATTTTTTGGGAGACCTTTAACTCTTACCTCTAGAATTTGATGAACCAAGTATAATATTAGTTTGATCAACTCATTTTGCAATTGACCTAAGAAATTTTCCACGAAATTTACACACGCAAGCAATTTGTATATAATTTGATCTTTACACTTCCTATTAAATATATGGTTTAATTTTTAAACGGTAATAGCATAATATATCCTAACATTTAAGATTTTTTTCAAATTTATCTTAACGCCTCAATTTTTTTTAAATGCTTCCTAACATTTTAAAATTATGTAAATTATATCTTGTAAATAAATTTGAGTTGATTTAGGATTACTTTTAACCATGTTGTTGTAAATGGGAAAAATTTCTCTCAATTCATCATGTTATGACGTGACCCTTATGGGATACCATTTATACGGGGGAATGGGGAGATTTATGATAAATTTGTAAAAAAACTAAAATGTTAGGATATATTTATTAAAATCGAAACGTTTAGATAAATCTTTGTAAAAACTTAAAACATTAGGATTTATTTGTAAAAACTGAAACTTTAAGATAATTAAATTTGTAAAAAACCTTAAACTTTAGGATATATTATGCTATTTGCCCATTGTTAAGATTTTGCATCCTTTTCAATACTTTTTCATAAGGTTTCCTGTCAATAAATAATACTTTGAGTCTGTGCCTAAAGTGGGTCCACCCGAACATTTTTTTTTAAAGTAATCAACAACTTCACCAAAAAAGAAAAACAATAAATCAGCAAAATTATAACGAGACCATGAAATACTTATAATAAGTTTTGTTAGAGAAAACTCAACAAACAAACACAATCAATACAAAAAATTACGTAGTTTGATAATATACCTAATTCACGACAGAGAACAAAAAGGTTTTATTACTTCAGAAAATTACACTAACCTCAAGTCTCTAAGTCTCTCACTCTCAACAAGAACATTAAGAACTCTCAAGACATTAACTGAGACCTTACCAAATCAACGATCTGCCCTACTTATATAGCTTAGGGTATCAGAGTTGTACTAGGAAACTAACCATATTGTAGGAGTCTACTTAAACTTAATAAATGAGTTTTATTATAGGGGTAGCAAAAAGGGGTCCGGAAAGGTACAGGTCTGAACACCTCCCTTAATAACGACTAAAAATAATGTTCGGATTCATACCCTTTTTTAAAACAGATTTTTTTTGTTTGGACCCTTATATTTATAAAATATACAAGACATTTTTTTTGTCCGCACCCATTTTTCAATATAATAAATTAATTTTTTATATACTTATTCACAAAATACATGATTTTCATATCACCATGCATTCCATTACTACAAAAAAGACTTATATATATATATATATATATATATATATATATATATATATATATATAAAAAATCAAGTCTTACTAAGTACTTTCTCCATAAAAATAACATCATCATTGGTGAAATTACAATAAATACATCATGAGAGTTTCCAAATGACTATGAATAATTAAAATGTCATTTGAATTAATCACTAAACGGGTACCTATTTTTGAAAACTTCGTTCGGACTCGGATCCATAATTTTTTAAAATAGACAAGAAAACATGTCCGGACTCATATTTATTTATGAAAAATCATGTCTAGACCCGTTAAAAGCTGGTCCGAACAAATGCGGATAAAACCGGTCTAGACACTTTTTGCCACTCCTAACATAGGTATGTGACCCCTTATTCATGCATCCGACAACAAGACTACGTACTATGAATAAATGTTATCCCAAAAATTTGTCGTTCTTTTTATATTGTCTTCCATATTTGACTACCATTTGGTAATTAAGCTATATATCCAACTTGGATATATATCTTCCCAAGCCACATAATTCTCGTGGGAAGTCAAGCTACTTAGCCACGCAACATCCACGAAACATCCACGAAAACAAACACCACACACACACACACACACACACACACACACACATATATAATTCTACTATAAAGATTTTTTTAATTCACTTTTTATGATGATTTTTATTCTTGACTGGTCAATTTGATAGCTACATTAATCATACTTCAATGTGTGCACAAATACATAGTCAAAAATAAAAATCACCATGGTAGAATCATCTTTTATATATATATATATTCCCACTCTTCATCCATATCAATTCATTAATATATCTTCTTATAATATCCGCAATTATTTCATTAATTATATATTGTTTAGCCGATTAGGGTAGTCCACGATGAAGTTTTTTTCTTTATTTTTTTAAGAAAAGCTAAAAACATCTTGATTAAAATTAAGGATATACAAATATATTTAAAAGGTACGGTATGGAATTTGGTCTCCTTAAACAGTGTGTTGAGTTTAAGTCTTGTGAATGAAAAAATCAGATTGATAGATTCACCTCATATATGGGACTCGATAGTGCTTAAGCGTGAATTAATTGGTATGATTGATGTCGAACATCACCTGAAAAACCAAAAAGAAAAAATGTATATGATGTATTATTAAAAGAATTTATTTTATAAAATTATTAAAAGAATTACGTTTGATGATAGGCTTCGTTTTGTTCTTTTTTATTAAAATCTAACTTTTCACGTACATGTATACCACTCGTTTTGTTCTTTTTCATTAAAATCTAACTTTTCACCTACATACCACGTACATCTCTTGTGGTTTACGTCTATCACTTTTTTGTAAGGTTTAAATGAGTTAAATAAGTGTGATTTTTTTTTTATTCGAGATCTAATGTATGTCGTATTTTGAAAATACGCTTTCAATGGGAATCAAATTTGTTGGCCACGTAGACACACGAATAGCGCACTTTTCAAAATGCGCTATCTATGTAAATCCTATGGATCAGTCCACATAGACGCTCACGTGAACGCCCACGTGGACTGACATTTAGGTTTACATGAATAGCGCATTCGAAAAATGCGTTATTCATGTAAATCGATCAATCCAAGTGGATGCCTACGTGGACATTTAAATATTTATATATTTATATAATATATATTATATTTACATATATAAATATATATATAAATATAATATAAAATATAATATAAAATATATATATTATTTATTTATATATTTATATATAATATAGAAAAATATAATTAGAATGTCACTCCAAGTGACACCCAGCCCTATGCAATGGCATGCGAGACCAACGTAAAAATAAATGTGCGCAAAATAGGTTTTGGTGCATAACATGTGTGGTACGTATCTCGAAGCGCGTCCGACGTTTGTGTTGGTTGTCCACCTCGAGATATGTGTTTGTTGTTTACATGGGTCATCCACCTCGATATACGTGCATAACATTTGCATGAATTGCGCGAGGTTGCATGAGTTTTTCACCTCGAGATATGTGTTTGACATTTGAATGGTTTGCACGAGGTTGCACGAGTCGCCCACCTCGACATACGTGCATGGTGTTTCCATGAATTGTCAACCTCGAGATACGTGTGTGACGTTTGAATGGGTTGTCCACCTCGAGACACATGTGTAGAGTTTGCACGATTTTACTTGGATTGCACGAGGTTGCATGAGTTGTCCACATCGAAATACGTGATTGACCTTTGCATGGTTTTGTCTAGATTGGACGAGGTTGTATGAAATGTCTACCTCGACATACGTGCGTGGCGTTTGTATGAGTTCTCCACCTCAAGATACATGCGCGACATTTGCATTGGTTGTCCACATCGATATACGTGTGTCGTTACACGGGTTGTCTACCTCGAGATACGTGCATGACGCAGGTTGCCCATCTCGAGACGCACGTTATCCATCTCGATACGCACGTGTCGTTTGTATGGGTTCTCACCTCGATACATGCGTGTGATATTTGAGTTGAACAAATAACTCCTTTTGAGAATGAGTCATTCATACACTTTAGTATTTTGTATAGAAAGGAGATATTCATACAAGTTCCTTCCACATCATCAACCATACCATGTCATACATCCACTTTATCATCAATAGCTCCTTTTAAAAATGAGTTATACATTACTTTTGTAATTTTAAACTAACCCCCTATTTGATGAATAAAAAAGTAACCTACCTTATTTTTTAAAAATCCTCATTATCAAGTATATATATAATTTATCTTTGACAAGAAAAACTAGTATATTTTATAATATAAAAAGTGTATAAATGTATTATGTTGTGTCGGGGTGTCAAAAATTCAGGTCCGGACATGTCTGGGTCTAGATAACTTTACTATAAAGAAGTATATTCATTGTCCGAATCCAGCCTAATTTTAAACCCAGACGAAACCAGCTAGTCCATACCCATTTTATTTAAAATTCGGGTTGTCTGATTGTTCAGATTTGTCTCAATCTTAAAAATTAACTTTTTATTTTAAAAGTCTCTTCAAATATTAAAATATGCATATATTATAATCTCATAAGATGTAATTTGAAAAAGTATTTTCAAATTCTCAACAAATATTTGCAAACCATAAATCATTGTATTATTATTGCAAATAATTCATGTAATTAAACATTTAATGTCAAAAAAATAAATGTTCAAATATTAAAAAAAATAAAATCTAATTCATTTAAAAAGAAATAATATTTAATACATTAATTTCTATGTGTATTAAAATAGATTGATGTTTGTTAATCTATTTTATATGTACTAAGTGTCGAACATACCTTTTTATTAAAGATATTTTAATTCTATTTAAAATTCAAACCAGGTTTGGGCTGGGTATGGACTTTCAGGGCCTTGTCCAAACCCAGCCCGATTTTAAATTCGGACAAGAAGTCTTTGTTCAGACCCAACCCGAATTTGTTAAGACATTATCCAAACTTTTTTATTTCAGATCGAACAAAACCAGGTCGTCTGGATCGAATTTGTTGTCTGTATGTATTGAAAATAAGGAATCGATCACCCAACCTTAGTGAGGTGCAATGTGCCTTTGTCACTGCGCTACAAGTGTGGATGACTATATTTATCAATGGAAAATTATATTTTAACATACTTTGGATACATACATTGGATATACAATGATCCATATTTTATTTCGTAGCGTGCGACACAAATCTCAATGAAATCTGGACTTGTGTATCCAATGTATGTATGCAAAGTATATCAAAATATTCATCAATTACTATTTTTAGTCACCCATTGGGAGTACTTCAATTGTATCAAACAAGAGGTGAATTAACACATGGTTATCAATCACTGAAGCGACCCACTGCACGCTGGCTTTTCTTAAATGACCAAAACAGCCTCGAAAGCAACTACAAGGAACCCACCCAAGTTGACCCTTTTCATGCTTTATAACTCGTCCAAGTTGAGGCCATTTAGGTCATTTCAACGTTGGACTATTTTGATAACTCCTTAACGTTATCTAGCATTCCATCTTTGAATGTCAAGATTCCATAGTCTAATATTTCTCATTTCTTGAGTAGTTGTGTGTATAAATATCACATAGGGAACTAAATTCACAAAGACACAGAGATAAATAGGTAGAGAGGAATATGGGTTGTGGTAAGAGAGATTTCGTTGGTTGGGCTTTGTTGGTGAGTGTTGCTCTCTTAAAATTTGCAAATCAGTGCAGTGGAATTGATAAAAGTTCATTCCCAGATGGATTTAAGTTTGGTTTCAGCTCCTCTGCATATCAAGTAAGTTCATCATTAATGTTCTTCATTTTCGATTATGGACTATAAAAGCATGCCATCAATTGCATTAAATCATATTGAGAACGTCGACTGGTTGACCTAAGAAATCGACCGGTGGATCTAACCATTTTCATAACTAATTTGATATCGAGGCTTTCTCATTATTGTTTTTATTCTTTTTCATTATTTTCACCAATCGCCACACATATTTGTTGATCGATACACTTACATATTAAAATTAAATAGATGGAAGGAGCAGCTCATGAAGATGGGAGGGGTTTAAGCATATGGGACACATTTTGTGCTACTCCAGGTACCATTAATTAATTACTAAATATCTTACATTTGTATTGAAATAAAGTTTTATTTTAATTTTATTTATCATTATCATCATTCTGGTTGCTTCTTTGTCGTAAGATTGATTTGGTCTAATTTCTTTTGTTTATGTACAGGGAAGATTAAAAATGGTGATACAGGGGATGTGGCAGTTGATATGTATCATCACTATAAGGTGATTGATTAACTCTATAAAGTTTGACAAGGTCATACATATTAATATTAAATATCGTTGCCCCTATCAACTTGGGAAAAAAAATATAAATCTAGCTAGGTAGTCACACATGGTGCCTCATTAATATGATTTATATGGAGTGATTTAATAAAACAAAAGAAGATATATTGATCAGTTTTGTTTCACTAAGAATGAAGTTTGTTTCAAGATGTTTCTTGCATGGAACCAATCATAAATCTATTGGATATGTATTTATTATCCTTTTTTTTTTAATTAGAAACCAATACATTTTATTTTGCTAAGGCCCCTTATCAATACTTTGACTCCAATACTTTTTTTTTTATAAGAACATGTCGTGTTTATTATGAAAAACATGTTATTTACTTTTTTACAAATAACACTAGATATGTTTTTTTATTCTTTTTTAGTTGTTTTCCTCCTTTATTTAAAATCTCTTGACTTTACTTCAAAAGAAAAAGAAAAAAAAAAAATCCCTCGACTTCGAGGGTACATACTACATGCACTATTTGGACTTTCCAACACGTGCTTCTGGACACGTGCTTCTCGTGACCCACTCTCATATATAAAACACACACATACACTACATGGTACATACATACATACAAAGGATGATAGGATTTTTTTATTTGTCATTACTTTACAAATATCTAAATAATATAATGAGCACCAATGTTGAAAGATTCCTTTGTTACTTGAAATTAAAATATTACCTTTTTATTTTTTTAGTTATTTTTTTAAACTATGTTCCAATTCCTTTCTTATTTTTACTCTCTCTTAGTATATCTTGTTGTTTCTTTTATATTATATATTTATTTATTTTTTTATTTAATTAGTTTTTTTGTTTTAAAAAATGAAACTTAATCAAGTCTATTAAGGAATTTTGGACATTTATCTATCTTCACCTTTATTATTATATTCCCAATAACAATAAGTCAATGTTATACACATGAATATCGAATTTTTCCGCCAACGCAGTGAGCTCACGTGCGTATCATAAGGAAACTAGTACTAAAATAAATTTGAATAATCATACCAAAAAAAATAAATTTAGATTTTTTTTCTTACTTCAATTAAATTTAGATTATCGAAGGTCACCCAAAAGATTTTATATACTTTTAAAATTTTAACATACTTTTAAATAATCTGAACATTTACCTGAACATTTTTTTCGACCACACCCTAATTAGACTTGACTAATCCCATAAAAGTCAGTTTGGCACACCAAACAACCACGTTACTAAAAATCCAACCAAAGATTTTAACATTTAGATTCATGCCCCACCTACCAAAACCTAATGCACCTTTTTTTTCGAAAAAAAAAAAAAAAAAAAAAAACGAATGTAACTTAATTATAATGCATTTTGTTATATTTTTCCAGGAAGATATACAGATCTTAAAGAACATGGGGACAGATATTTTCAGGCTGTCAATATCTTGGTCCAGAGTATTTCCAGGTACTAATTTTGCTACCAATTCACCCTATGCTCTGTACTATATCATAAAAGCTTTCCTTCAATTCTTTTAAATTTGAACTTGTCAATTTCTGAACTTTTATCTTCACGTGTAATGTAGGAGGATCAACAAGGAATGGCAAAGTGAACCCCAAAGGAGTCGAATTTTACAACAATTTCATCGACGAGTTAATAAAAAATGGTAACAATCACAACCCTAAATGCTAAACCCTAAACCCTATATCAAAGAGTCCTTTGGAGTGATTGTGCATTGAAATGTGTAAACAGGTCCCAATGTGTATTTATAACAGCATATCGTCAATCCCAAATTAGTTGGGGTCTCCTACATGAAAAAAAAACTCTTTAATTGCACTCCATTTAGTGCAATCAACGGCGTGCTTTCCAACTTTGTAGCAAACATGGCATCAAAGTATATTTAATCAATAACCTTTATATAATCTTTTTGTCAGGCATTGAACCCATGGTGACCCTTTTTCACTGGGACACGCCACAAGTGCTTGAAGATGAATATGGAGGTTTCAGAAGTGACAGAATTCTGTAAGATCTTTAAAAGCAATAGAAATTCTATGCAGATCACAACAAAATTGTTTAGTGCATGCAAGACTAGTCAACTTCAAATTTGAAATATATATAAAAGAAGAAATAGCAGAAGTATCACCATTCATGTTCATTCTGGAATTGATTTCAGGGAAGATTATACCGAGTTTGCAGATTTTTGTTTCAAGGAATTTGGCGACAGAGTGAGGAAGTGGGTGACCATAAACGAACCTTCGATTTTCGCAACACATGGCTACTTGAATGGACAAAATGCTCCAGGAAGATGCACACCTCCACAATGTCCTGCAGGCGATTCTTCGAGGGAGCCTTACATTGTTTCCCACAATTTACTCCGAGCTCACATGCGTGCAGTTAAACTCTACAGATCAAAATACCAGGTAAATGATTTTACTCGCAAAGATAACCAACAGATTAAGCCTATTCAATTAGCAACCTGGGAGATCACATAAATTAAGAGAAAATATACAATAGAAGTAGTAGTGTCATGAAAGCAATAGAAATATTACAGTTTAAAATTAACCTACTCTGATGAGTGAATTCTTATGTTTGTTGTGAACTATAGCTAAGTTTTTGATTTGATATTTGTTATTTTGCAGAAAGAACAAAAGGGTACAATTGGGATCTCTGTTCACTCAGATTGGTATACTTCCTACTCTACACAAGAGATAGATGTAGCAGCAACTCGGAGAGTTCTGGACAACACACTAGGCTTGTAAGTATTACTCTTCATTAGTCTCAAAGATGGTCTAGTATTTTGCTCTGGATTAGTAAAATTTGATGGACTGAAATCAGTACCTGTCTTTCCTAATAACAGGTACTTGGATCCCATCTTCTTTGGCGACTACCCATTATCAGTTAAAGAGATTGTCCGAGAACGACTACCAGTATTTACAGATGAAGAATCTAGGGACATTAAGGGGTCTTTTGACTTCATTGGGATGAACCACTATGTAACGTTGTATGTGTTAGACAATTCAACCAATATCGTCCTTCCCCCAGAAGGAGACCCCAAAGATGGACCATTGCCTGATGACCCTAACTTGCCTGACACCTTCGCAATCCAAACAAGTACTGCTCTTATCCCCTCGCAAGCTTGTTCTCTTCATCTTTACAATTCAATTAGTTATCAAGACTTAAAGAAGGTTCTAGTAATGTAAATAATTATTTTGTCTCGATTTACGTGTAGGTTTCAAGGATGGTGTCCCTATTGGACCTTCGGTAAGCATAAAAATCTAAGTTTGGAGTTTAGGCCTCGGTAATCAAGTTAAACTGTCATAACTATGTGCTAACAGTTTTTGTTTGAACATTTAATCAATGCAGGAAGGAGGTGTGACCTATTGGAGATCATATCCTCAGGGGATAATGCACCTACTCAACTATATCAAAGAAAAGTATAGTAACCCTCCAGTTTATATCACTGAGATAGGTAAATGAAACTCAATTTCCCTCCTTGTTCCAAGACTTGACTGTCTAAAGCCTAGTTATTGTTGTCAGCACTCATTATGTGTCATATAAGAGTAAGTACGTGCATAAGATTGACATGAAAGCTACACTGGTTTCCAGGCTTTGTGACTCTGGATAAGGGACAAACAGCTGAAGAACTTATTCGAGACGAAGAGAGGGTTAAATACATCAAGGAGACTCTACAGTACACGCTTCAAGCAATGAGGTAACTACCACAATAAAAGTATCTCTTTGGTTCAGTCCAAGCTACATTATAGAAGGTTTGTTTATTCTTTTTCTATCTTCATACAGGGAAGGATCAGATCTTCGAGGATATATGATATGGTCTTATATCGATAACTTCGAGTGGGCTGGTGGATATTCAAACAGATTGGGTCTTCTCTATGCTAATTATACTAGCAGTAATCTAGAAAGGATCCCAAAATCATCTGCGATTTGGTTTGCAAATGCTATGAACAAGAGACCAAAGAAGAGCTTCAGACCGTTTGGGGGATCACCATACCGGAGCATAGCATCCGCTTAAGGTTTTTCGATGTGGAGGAGTTGAAAGTAACCTATAATTTTGTAGCTCACAAACTACAATATTGTGTTGGTGGATGCATGTTTCAGCATTGATGATTCTTAATGAAACAGTAAACAATTTCATCAAGAATATTGTTTTCATGAACAACGGGAAATGTATCACCCTAAATCAGATGGATGAGGATGAGAACACACTGCATTGCTTAAATACAATCCGTCTTTACTAAACTGGCCTTTATACTTATTTACCATTCATTAGATTAAATACAATCCATCTTTCTTTAAAATGCCTGCAAAAATGGCCGCCTTCAATGAGAAACTAGTAAGACTTCTTCCAACAAAGAATGGATGAGGATGAGAACACAATGCATTGCTTAAAGCAGTAAGATGTGTGTTCAAGGTGGTCCAAGGTGCCACCTTAGGCGTTTGGAGGTTTCCACCGCATAGCCTTTAATAAGGCAGGCAATGGGCCTAATAATAATTGCTAAAAAATATTATTTATTAATAGATTTATTTATTCAAAAATATGTGAAAAAGTGTGGAGTTGAAAATATGGTGGTGAAAATGTGTAGTGAGAAGGTATGCCCCTTACGATTGAGGATAGGGGTGTCAATTGTTTGTCCGGGTCTAGGCAAAGCTTTGATGTCCAAATTGAAATTTGAGCCGAGTCTGGACAAGACCCTCTGAGCCCAGACCCACCTCGAATTTCAAAAGATACCTATTTTATTTTGAAAATACGCTTCCATACATTATATAATTCACTAAAACAACAATAAAAATAAAGAAACTACGTAGCTAATATATAAATGTACTATTTTAGTTTTTTGACTTAGCTAAATTGCTTGAGACAACATATATGTTTTGTTTTGTCTTTTAACAAAAAAAAAATAAACATTATTACATCTTGTAATTTAAAATAATAAATACAACTTAAAAATTATTTATTAAAATTATATTAGAGAAGATTATATTAGAAAGAATTTAAAATGATTTTATTAATTAAAATAGCCTTTAAACATAAACTAATTTTAAAAATTCGATAAATTCTGACATTTGGACAAAGCGGATTTAAAGTAATCCGGATCTAGGCAAGACACACTTGTCCAAATTTAAAATCAGGTCAAGTCTGGACAATGCAAATGCTCATTTATATCAAAGGCGGCCTGGACCCGGATCCGTCTAGACCAAAAAATCGACACCCCTAGTTGAGGGGTCTCTAAATAAATTAATTATTTCTTAGAGAGATCTAAGTAAATACTTTGTCACCCGCCTAGGCACCACCTCAACTAGGTGGGGCTAAATTGTCTAGCATCGTCTCGCCGCATTGAAGACATTGGAAAAAACCGCCATAAAAGAGGAAGAGGGCCGCTAAGGGCACCCCACCTATTAATGAAGGCACCCAATTTTTTTGTAAAAATTCCAGCAAAACTGGAAAATACCCTTTTGCCCCTGTATATATAATGATTCAAATCCTACAAATTATTTTGACAAAGAAAAAGGGCATCCCACCACAAGGTTGAACCACAAATCCACACTGCGTTTATCGGCTTTTTATCGATTCTTGCGGATTGACATCATCCGACAACGAGTTAACAATGTTTGACAACCATATGATAGTTTATTAGAACTGTTTAGTTGTGGAAAACAATGAAAATGATGATTTGTTTGTCAACGTAGGGTTTGGTAATTTGCTCAAATCTGAACTTGTTTCCACTATGTAATGGAGGGTTGTCTTGCTACGGTGCAAGAGGAGGTCGAAGTTGAGGTAATTTTGCAAATTTATTGTGTTTTTTTTGCGGTTATTCAAAGTTTTTGTCGATGTGCGCGATTGTATCGGCCTCGCAGGACCGAGATGTATGGTGATGTCTCGGTCCTAAAGGACCGAGAGGTGTACTTAGGTCACAGTATGGTACGCCAGTGTACTACCGAGAGTATGAGCACATTCTCGGTTGTACACCACCGACACCACATTACCTACCACTAATTGTAGCTCTCGTCATGTCTCGGCCGAGAGAACTAGAGTACTCTCGACCATGCGTAACCGAGACACTGCGAACTCTTCCGGCCTTTGTGGCCGAGACTTTGAGTTCCCAAAAATGTAGCTTCTGTCTCGGCCATGCGAGGCCGAGACAGTTAGCACAGTCTCTGGCCTGTGTGGCCGAGAACCGCGAATTCCCATTTCTTTAACTATTCAATCGAACCCTAACTCGGAGACGAAATCGGCTCACACTACGACCCTACGAACCGCAAAAAGCGTAAACCGAAGGAGAAACACAAGGCGAGACACGGAACACGATTTCGGGAATTCCTCTCACCGGTTGCTCAAACCAAATGGGTTCTTGCACACAGGTTCGGTGGAGGTGGGGTGCTCGTGGTTCGGTGAAGGTGGTGGTGGGGGTGGTGGGGTGAGAGAGTTTTTTGCACGAGGGGCATTTTCGGTATTTTGGGTTTAATTTTTGGGTGCCCCAGGTAAATCGATTTGTGGCCACATTAACTGGGTGCCTTCATTAATAGGTGGGGTGCCCTTAGCGGTCCTCAAGAGGAATCGTCAACTAGTAACTCTAAAAAAAAAAGATAGTGTTCAAGATTCAAGAAGACTTCTGAAAAAGGAGAATGCATTATAGCCCACCTATTGGTCTTGACTCATGATGCTAATTCTTGAGATCCAGAATTGCCTTCTATAGGGGCAACATTGTAGTCCTTGAAAATTCGTAATCCAACCCTCAAGAGTATCCAAATCACATTGTCATTTCCTTAGGTGATTGTCCACATAGACAAATTACAAGAAGATAGGTGATTAAGTAACAAGACACCAGCAACTAGGTTCCCAAATATCTTATACTTTTCATTAGGTCTCATCAACATCAGAGATGCATTTTTATAGAATGACTGTCTTGGTGGTATAAAAATGTTTTCAGCAATGTGTTTGCTGGGAAAAAAGCCCTGCAACGTAGATTGGATGTTGTTGATCGCCAAATCTATAAGGACGATTCCAACCATCTCTATAGAAAAGCACTTCAATTTGAATTGAATCTACACTCTTGCAAGAAGAAATGATTTGGTTCCAATAGACTCAGTCTAAATGGATTCAATACGGGGATAAGAACACTAGATTCTTTCATTTAAGCACTCTCCATAGAAGGAAGAAGAATAGAATCAAGTGTCTCAAGGATGCCTAAGGGGAGAGGGTGCATGACCAAGATACACTCAAGTCAATGGCAGCGCAGTTTAACTAGAATCTTTACACTGCTGAAGGGGCAGAGCAGTTCGACTACCAGTTGAGAACCTCAGTTTCCTCAGTTGGATACAAGGGAATTAGTCGAGTATTATTCCAGTGGAGGACGGAAATGGGCCCGTATAAAGCACTGGGTCCAAATGGATGGAGCCCCGTCTTTTTCCAGTCCCAATGAAACACTGTTGTCCCCTCTGTTGTCCAATGTGTTCAGACCTTCCCTGAATCTTTTGCAGGATTGCGACCAATCAGTCTTTGTAGCGTTGTGTACAAAGTCATAACCAAGGTGTTTGCGAACCGGTTGAAGCCATTCATGAGGAAACTAGTGTCACAAACTCAATCCAGCTTCGTACCAGGGCCTACTTTGGCGGATAATACAATTATTGTGCAAGAGATCATACATTCCATGCATCGACGAACGGGCAAGACAGGGTGGATGGCCATCAAGATCGATTTAGAGAAGGCATATGATCGACTCTCTTGGAGCTTCATTTAGGAGCCTCTGGAGGCTACAAATATTCCTAGCTTGCTAGTAGATCGAATCATGTGATGTGTTGCCTCAGCTAAGATGCAAGTCTTGTAGAATGGTGGTAGAACAGATAGCTTCCAACCTACTTGTGGCATCAGACAGGGGGACTCTATCGCCTTACCTGTTTGTCCTTTGCATGGAACTATTAGCATACGGAGTTCAGTGCAGTGGCAAAAGGGGCTTGACAAGGAATCCAGTTGGGGCGGACTGGCCCGATGCTTACACGCCAATTCTTTGTCGATGACTTGTTCTTGTTTGCTAAGGCGACAAAGGAGCAAGTTTCAATTATCCAATCACTTCTTTAATACTTGACTGTACGCTCCGGGCAACGAGCTAACAACATCGAAACGAGAATTTTCTTCTCAAAGAATGTTAGCTCTAACTTACAGAAGTCTACAAATGAAGAGTTTGGATTTGGTGTCACCTCAGATTTGGGGAAATACTTAGGCACTCTGATTCTTCATGATCGAGTCACAAAGACTACCTAACAAAGGATTCTGGACAAGCTGAGGTCGAGATTATTTGGGTGGAAAGTGAAACAATTATCCTTGGTTGGGTGTATTACTTTGGCAAAGTCATGCCTACAATCGATTCCAACCTTCCAAATGCAAACGACTCAATTGTCGATCCATATTTGCAATGAAGCTGAGAAGATTGTAAGGAACTTTGTATGGGGCTCAACGATTGATCAAAGGAGAATGCATTTGATTCAGTAGGACACAATTTGCTTGACAAAACAAAAGGGAGGGTTGGGACTTAGGAAAACACAAGAAAACAAAAAAGCTTTCAACTTCAAACTTTGTCAAGAATTTCTCAATAATGAGGACAGTTTATGGGTCAAAATTATAATATCTAAATATTGCAAAGGAGATACGTGGAACCTCAACCCTGGGCACAAAGCCAGCGTCAGTTGTTTGGAGAAGCCTGGAAAATTCGTGGAGTCGGTTCAAGAAGGGAATTACCAAATGCGTCAAAGACGGGAAGGTTACGAGGTTTTGGCTAGACAGGTGGGTCGAAGGTTGTCTCTCCCTGCCGGTCTACTCAGTTCGCCCTATTGGGGATGAAGACCTTCACATGACCATGGACCAATTTACTTTTCCTTCGAGAGATTGGGATCTACGTCATCTCGAGTCTCTTTTGTCGACTGAGGTATGTGAGAAGATTAAAGCTATTCCAGCTCCCTCAAGGCATAAAGGGGAGGGCCTTAATAGTTGGATGTTCAATAAGTCGGGCAAGTTTACGGTGGATAGTGTTTATAAACTCATCACGGAAACGACGGTGATCCAAACCACAGAGGATTGGGATCGCCTATGGAAGTGGGAATGCCCTCAAAGAATCAAAAGCTTCTTGTGGTTGGCTTGACATGATCGACTACGTACTTCATCTCCATGTTGCATACGAGGAGTGATGGCCTCAGACCAGTGTTCCTTGTGCAGGACTGATGGCGAGACAGTAATTCACACCTTAAAGGACAACTCCTATGCAAGGGAGGTACAGACTCGTAACTTAAAGCCCAATATCGATGCGAGCTTTTATGATCGGCCATTGGAAGAATGGATGGCTTTCAACGTTAGCCACAGGGATCCAAAATGGAGATTGGTGTTCGGAGTAACCTGTTGGAGCATATGGTTTTGCAGAAATGAGCATGCTTTCAATTCGTCAACAACCACTTCGGTGGAACTTAGCAATGAGGCCCAATTTCGAACAAGGGAAATTATAAGGAATCTCAGTGTCTTGAAGCAAAGTAAGTTGGGGAAACTATTGAGGGATGATGGCAGATGGAAGCCGCCCGAGGAAGGATGGACGAAACTAAATTGTGATGGGGCGGTCTCTCGGGAGTCTTCAGTAGTAGGTGCAGCTAGTTTGTTTCGTGATTCCAAAGGGAAATTTTTTAGGAGGTTATCAATTTCGAGTAGGATATTGCTCACCAATCTAGACAGAACTTTGGGGGGTGAAGGTTGGCCTTCAGGAAGCCAGGTGTATGGGGATTAAGAAGCTAATCGTTGAAGTGGAATGCTCAGAGGTGCTTCGTCTCGTTGCTGAGAAATCCATGGTGTTTAGTTTTGAACCCTTAGTAGGGGGATTCGGGACCTCCTAGAGTTAAACAGGGAAGTGAAGGTGTGCCATACGTACAGGGAAAATAACTGGTGTGCTGACCAGTTAGCAAAAGGGACCCTCCACTAAACAGATAACAATGTCATCGGCTTTACAGCTGTTCCATCTAGCATTGCCATGTTACTAGAGCAAGACATTGCTCCCACTTTGTATTTGCTTCCTGGCCTATAAGGCCTTGACAATACCAAAAAAAGAAAAAAAAAGAAAAAGAAAATAGTATGTGTTGTGAAGTATGGATGACATATTGGGTAGTCATTTAACTTATATTTCTCACTAAATACTACCCTCACTTGTCTATGTGTTGTCATGTAACTTGTAACCATTTTCGATGTACACCAACTATTTCGTGTATTGTCAAATTACTTGTAACGTGTTGTATGACATGTGGTGTATGTGTTACTTGTACACATTGTCTAAATACATATCATCACCGACGGGCCTATATAAAGGGTGTCAACTTCATTGTAAAAACACACAAAGTTGAATGAAGAACTTTTCATTCTAACTCTCATTTCTTCTCTTCTCCTTTATAGTAGAAGTTCTAAGTCTCATATTTTCCTTCTCTAGTTTCTAGAAATTTCTAACTCAATTTACAACACGTTATCAGCACGAGCTTTCTCTTGCACAAAAGGGAGATCTTAAAGTTCAAGAAGGCTTGCTAAAGAAACAAAGCTAGGAATGTATAATTTTTGTTAATTTAAATAAGTTCAATTTATTTTCATGTTATCATGGTTGCTTTCTTTTTATTACATGCATCACTTATATATGCATATTTTATTCATACACTGCATTATAACGTCTTCGACTGTGAAAGTATGTTCTGTAGTTGCGTCTTGCACAATTTTCTACATAAAAAATCAAAATTCAATATATGACATAACTAGTTTTTTTGCTATACTACAAACGATTAGTTATGCTATATTCTTGATTATTATATTTCAAATAGTACTATGAATTTGAGTTGATAGTGGGTAAGCCTTGTCCCCCGGTAAAGCTTAACATTGAAAGAAAGACGGATTATCCCGTTTGAAAATGCATGGTTTTAAGTTGACTTCGTCTCGCCACCCAACATAGAGGTTGTCCCACCAACTCGTACAAGTAGTACATTTTTAATAATCAAGTTGTGAACATATATTTAATCGTATATTAATTATTTTATATAAAAGAGAAAAACTATTTACCCAATTTCTTAACATGTTTTCTGACTATAATAAACCTTTTAAAACTTGAATTTGTTATCCTCGATATCACTGTCAATAATTATTTGTCATGACAACTAAATGTCGAGATACATATTCAAGCTAAAGACTTGGGAGAAACTATTATAGAAAGAAATGAAATATCAATGCAAGTTCGTGCGAAAGCCCTGATATTCCTTCGTCATAATCCCCATGAAGATCTGAAAAGTGAGCATATCACTATAAAAGATCATCTCACCATGTGGTTATTCTTGAAAAAGCGATATGATCACTAAAAGACGGTGATATTTCCAAAAGCTCAAAATTACTGGCTGAAACTTAGGCTACAAGATTTCAAAACAGTTAGTGAGTATAACTCCACCATGTCTAATATTACCTCTCGTTTAAGGCTATGTGGAGAAAACATATCTGATGAGGCAATGATGAAAAAAATTTAAGTACTTTTCATTCCTTGAATCTATTGTTGCAACAGCAATATCGAGCGCGTTAATTTAAAAAGTACTTGAAATTAATTTCTTGTCTCATGGTGGCTAAACGAAATAATGAGCTTCTATTGAAAAACCACAACTTCCGTCCAACTGGTTCTGCTTCAATTAATGAAGCAAAAGTCGCATCCTATAATGACTATAAAAACGGTCAAAGAAAGAAGACCCGCGAACTTGGAAAGGGGAAAGGATCTATCGGCAAAGATCGTGGCAAGCCCTATTCTAAATTATGTGGCGATAAGTTCCAAATAAATAGAATAGAAATGACGTCGTTCAGAATAAGGGAAAGAATGCTATTGAAAATGGGCATGCTCGTAATCGTGACCATGCCATAGGTGTGGACTGAAAGGCCATTGGGCTCATGTATGCGATATACCTAAGCATTTTATTGATCTTTATCAAGACTCCTTAAAGGAGGAAGGCAAAACAGTTGAGATGAATTTCACTGTCGGAGATAGCTCGTTGGACATTAATTATATGAATGTATGACTATTTTTTTTTATTTGTCAAACATTATTTGTATAGATAGATCATCATATAATGTATTCAAATCATGAATCAAATAAAAGCGATATATGTCTTGTTGATTGTGCTACAACACACAAAATCCTTAAAAAGAAAGAATATTTCTCCAATTTGAATTTAGCTTATTTTAATGTTAAAACAATATGTAGCATCTCTAATTTGATTAATAGTTCTGGAAAAGCAAATATTATGTTGTCTGAGGGTACAACAATTCACGTTGACAATGTCTTATACTTTGAAAAATTCAGAAGAAATTTACTTACCTTTAAATATATTCGCCAAAATGGATGTCACATTGAAACTATGAACGAAAATAACAAAGAGTTTCTCTATGTAACATTGGTTTCAAATGGAAAAAAAGAGGTGTTAGAAAAATTCCTAGCTTCATCCTCTATACACACAATATTAGAATTATAGAAGTTAAAGAGGCATTGAAAAGAATGAAAATAGGGAAAGCATGTGGTTCAAATGAAATACCCATAGAGGTTTGGAAATGCTTAGGAGAAATCGGATTGACTTGGTTAACAAAACTTTTCGATAAAATTTTAAAATCAAAACGGATGCCAATGGATTGAAGAAGAAGCACGCTTGTGCCAATCTTCAAAAACAAATGAGACATTCAAAGTTGCTCAAACTACCGGGGAATTAAACTTGTGAGTTACACTATGAAACTGTGGGAGAAAATAATTGACAATAGGCTAAGGAGAGAAATAACAATATCAGAGAACCAATTTGGTTTCATGCCTGGGAAGTCAACTATCGAGACGATTTTCCTTGTAAGACGATTGTTAGAAAAATATAGAGAAAATAAAAAAGATCTTCATACGGTATTCGTAGATTTAGAAAAAACATATGATAGGGTCCCTAGAGATGTTCTTTGGTGGGTTCTAGAAAGAAAAAGAGTGCATGCTAGACACATAAACAGTATTAAGGATATGTATGATGGAGTAGTAACGAGTATAAAGACATTTGGAGGAGCTACAAAAGAATTTCCCATTACGATATTACTACATCAAGGATCGGCTTTAAGCCCATATCTATTTACTTTAGTTATGGATGAACTAACTAGACATATTCAAGAGGATATACATAGTGTATGCTATTTGCAAATGATATTGTCTTAGTGGATGAAACTAAAGATGGAGTGAATAGGAAATTAGAACTCTGGAGGAATACATTAGAATCTAAAGGCTTTAAGTTGAGTAGGACGAAAACTGAATACATGCACTGTGAGTTTGGAAACACAAGACATCGAGATGACGGAGTGGTAAAATTAGGGGAAGTAGAAGTTCCTAAGGTAAATCACTTTAGATACATAGGATCAATCATACAAAATGATGGTAACATTGAAAATGATGTCACACATAGAATTCAAGCTGGATGGAAGAAATGGCGGAGTGCAACATAGGTGATTTGTGATCGACATGTTCCTACTAAGTTAAAAGGAAAATTTTATACGACCGCAATTAGGCCAGCTATGCTCTATGGAAGTGAATGTTGGGCGGTAAAGAGACAACAATTACATAAAGTGAACGTAGCATAAATGAGGATGCTTATGTGAATTTGCGGTAAAACTCGTAAAGATAAAATAAGAAATATAAAAATTCAAAGACAAGTAGGGGTAGCACCAACTGATACAAAGATTAGGGAAGGGCGGTTGCGATGGTTTAGTCACCTGCAAAGACGGCCTACAAATGCCTCAACTAGAAAATTTGACTCAATAGAAACTGTAGAAATTCGACGAGTTAGGGGCAGACCAAAGTTAACATGAGATGCATTAATTAAAAGGGATTTGAATGGTTTGCAAAGCTCACCATCAATTGCAATTAATCGAGCTCAATGAAAAAGTTTGATCCATGTAGCCGACCCCAGTTAATTTGGGACTGAGGCTATGTTGATGTTGATGTTGATCCTCTATATTATATTTTACTCATATAAGGCATGTCGAAACGAATGTCGCCTTAAATAAGAAAATTAATGATCCGAAGACATTCATTTTATGGCAAGACCGACTTGATCATCCAAGATCATCAATGACGCGAAGAATAATTGATAATTTGCATGGACATCATTTAAGGACTGATAAAATATTTTTAGCTAGTGATTATAAAACTGTGCTAGTTGTTCGCAAAGTAAATTGATAGATAAATCATCCAAGTAAAATTTTTATGGGATCCCTAATTTTCTTAAAACGCATTCAGAGAGACATATATGAACATATTCATCCTCACTGTGGACCATTTAGCATTTCATGGTTTTGATAGATGCGTCAACTAAGTGGTCACATGTTTGTTTGCTTTCAACCTTTAATGTTGCATTTACTAGACTTTTAACACAAATCATTAAGTTGAGAGCACAATTCCATGACAACCTAATCAAGACCATCCGTCTTGATAATGCTGGAGAATTTCAATCTCAAGTATTTAAAGATTATTGCATGCCTATAAAAATTAACATTGAGCATTATGTTCTACATGTGTATTCTCAAAATGGTTTGACAGAATTTCTAATCAAATACATTCAATTAATTGATAGGCATTTAATCATGATAACTAAGTTACCAACTTTAGTTTGGGGACATGCGGTCCTTCATGCAGTATATATTATTCATTATATGTCTACTGCATACCATGAACATTCCCTCATACAACTCATTTTAGGTCAACAATCAAATATTTCATATTTGAAAATTTTTAGTTGTGCAGTGTATGTTCATATATCACCTCTCGATAGAACTAAGATGGGTCCGCAACGAAAACTTGGGATTTATGTTGGATTTAATTCATCGTCTATTATAAGATACACTAAGCCCCTAACATGGGAATTATTTACTGCACGTTTTGCTGATTATCCCTTTGATGATACATCGCGCCAATTCAAAAGGAATTGCGCGAAATTATTTATAATGCATCAACTTTATCACATTATGATCGACGCATAAATCAGTGTGAACTTAAAGTTCAAAAGATCATTCATTTGCAACAAATTGCAAATCAATTATCTGATGCATTTACTGACAAAAAACGAGTGACAAAATCACATATTCCAACTATAAATGCTCTTGCAAAAATTGATGTATCTATGCAACAAAATGTACAAGAACCAACAATATGCTTAAAACGTGAAAACCGGTTAGTTCAAAGGATTTAGTTCCTCGAAAGAGGAAAACATGAGTAAAAATAAACACAAATTAAAATACTTTTGGGAAAGCGCAAAAATCCTTTAATAAATAATTGTCAAAACAAATTGATTCTGACGAGGAACAACTGTCTCTAAAAAAAGAGGGAAATATGAAAATAATGAGATCTCAATAAATTATTTAAACTCTGATAAGATTTGGGATTGAAATAATATTGTTTTTTATTGTACATTTGCTTTCAATGTGTCCTTTGAAATATGTAAAAATGATGATGATCTAGAACCACGGTCAGTGAACGAATGTCGAAAAAGATCTTATTGGCAAAAATGACAAGAGACTATCCAAACAGAGCTAGACTCGTTGAAAAAAATGAAAGGTTTTTTGACCGATTGTTTAAACGTCAGATGACGTAAAGCCTGTTGGATATAAATGGGTATTTGTCCGAAAGAGAAACGAAAAAAATAAAATTACAAGGTACAAAGTAAGACTTGTAGCTCAAAATTTCTCACAAAGACCTGATATTGATTACTTCAATCATAGATGCAACCACATGCAACCACATCTTCAATCATAGATGCAACCAAATTTCAATTCTTGATAAGCTTTGCAGTTTCTGAAAGGCTTAATACACATCTAATAAATGTTGTTACAGCATATCTGTACAAATCTCTACACAGTGAGATATATATATATATATATATATATATATAGGATTATAAATATATATATATATATATATATAATATATATATAATATATATATATATATATGAGAATCCCTAAAGGATTTGAAATATCCGAAGAAATAAAATCAAAACATCACAATATGCATTTTATACAAGTACATAGGTCTTTGTACGGATTGAAACAATCCGAACTAATGTAATACAAATGCCTTAGTGATTATTTACTCAAAAAAAAGATATGTAAAATAATATTTGGCAATGTGTCTTCATTAAAAAATCATCAACAGAATTTGTGATTATTGTTGTATATATTGATATCAAGCTGGATGAAAAAAATGGCGGAGTGCAACATGGGTAATTTATATGATCGAAATGTTCCTACTAAATTAAAAGAAAATTTTAATAGGACCGCAATTAGGCCAACTATGCTCTATGGAAGTAAATGTTGGGCGGTAAAACAACAACAATTACATAAAATGAACGTAGCAAAAATGAGGATGCTTAGGTGGATGTGTAGTAAAACTCATATAAATAGAATAAGAAATATAAAAATTCAAAAACAAGTAGGAATAACACCAATTGATACAAAGATTAGGGAAATGAGGTTGCGATGGTTTGGTCACCCGCAAATACGGCCTACAAATGCTCCAACTAGAAAACTTGACTCGATAAAAACTGTAAAAATTCGACGAGGTAGGGGAGACCAAAGTTAACATGGGATGTATTAATTAGAAAGGATTTGAATGGTTTGCAAAGCTCACCATCAATTGCACTTAATCGAGCACGATGAAAAAGTTTGATCCATGTAGCCGACCCCAATTAATTTGAGACTGAGGCTATGTTGTATATATTGATGATTTAAATATAGTGAGAGATCACGACAACATCGTTAGAACATCTGAATACTTGAAAAAAGAATTCGAGATAAAAGAACTTAGAAAAACAAAACTTTATCTCGATTTGCAAATTGATCATTTTCCAAATGAATCACTTATCCATCAATCAAATTATATTAAAAAAATATTAAAAATATTTTATATGGATAAGATACATTCGTTAAGCTCTCCAATGATTGTCAGATCACTTGAAATGGATAAAGATTCATTTCGACCTCGTGAAAGTGATGAAGAGTTACTTGGTCTGGAGGTACCATAATTAAGTGCAATTGGTACACTTATGTATCTTGCAAATTGTATTAAATCTGAGATTGTGTTCGCTGTCAACTTACTTGCAAGATACGGCTCTTCACTAACTCGAATATATTGGAATGATGTCAAACATGTTTTCTGATATCTTCGAGGAACAAGTGACATGAGTTCGTTTTACTCGAGAGAAGTAAAATTGAATTTCCAAGGTTATGCTGATGCTGAATTTTTATATGATCCCAACAAGGCTCGCTCTCAAACGGGACATGTATTCACATGTGGTAATATTGTTGTATCATGAAAGTCAGTAAAGTAAACTATGGTTGCTACTTCTTCCAATCATTCTGAAGTATTTGCAATTCATGAAGCAAGTTGTAAATATCTATGGTTGATAAACATGATTGAACATATTCAAGAATCATGTTAAATTGCATTCAATAAAAGATTTTCCAACCATATTATATGAAAATAATGCAACATGTATCGTACAATTAAGTGAAAGATTCATAAAAAGAGACAGAACAAAACATATTTCACTAAAATTCTTTTATGCACATGAACTTCAGAAGAATGGTGAAATTGATGTCAAACAAATCCAATCGAGTGATAATCTTGCTGATTTATTCAGAAAAGTATTACCAACTACGACATTTAAGAGGCTTACATATGATATTGGCTTGGGTAAACTCAAAGACATTGCAAGTAAAGAAACATAACAACTTGCACCTATGTTCGCATGAGGGGGAGTTATTGATTAGTGTATTGCACTCTTTTTCCTTTAGCTATGGTTTTATCCCATTGAGTTTTCCTAACAAGGTTTTTAATGAGGCAATTCTAACAATATTATACTCATCTTAAGATTTATAAAAACAGTGTACTCTTTTTCTTTTACTATATTTTTCCTACAAGGTTTTTCCTAGTAGATAAGAGACACATTCTCTAAGCAAGTGTCATCTAAGAGGGAGTGTTGTGAAATATGGATGACCATGCATGTACACCAACATATCGGGTAATTATGTAACTTATATTTCTCACTAAATAGTACCCTCACTTGTCTATTTATAGTCATGTAACTTGCAACCATTTCCAATCTACACCAAATCTTTCATATATTGTCAAATTACTTGTAATTGTAATGTGTTGTATGACATGTGGTGTATGTGTTACTTATACACATTGTCTAAGTGCATTATTCATCATCACCAAAAGGCCTATATAAAAGGTGTCAAACTCATTGTGAAAACAAAGCAAGTTGAATGAAGAACTTATCATTCCAACTTTCTCATTTCTTCTCTTCTCCTTTGTAGTAGTTCTAAGTCTTCTATTTTCCTTCTCTAGTTTCTAGCAAGTTCCAACTCAATTTACAACAGTATGCGATGATTTGAAGAATGACTGTCATCATACTTTATTCGATGACCTGTTTTAGTTTCTTATAAAATTCTCAAGACTTTCTTATCAAAAATAAAAAATAAAATTTTCAAGACTTTTAATAACAAGTAGCCAAACAAAGGAATAATAGACAGTAAGAGAACAAGAGGTCATCCGTAAAATAAATTGAAGGGGGGAATATAATACTGGTTCAATCCAAAGCATTCACAAATTATACAGCAATCAATTATAAACAGAACATACTTTTTTTTCCTTTCATACTTTGTTATGCATTGATACTTGGAACAATAAACACGTTTGTAAGTTTCAGAAATACAAGCAAAAACACATTAGCATACACTTTGATTTTTAAGAGAACAAAGTGAGCAACAAAGGAAAATTAAAGAAAGCAAATTATTTAAAGCTCAAGAAGGAAACATGGCTTTTCAAAACTTCTAAATTAAGTAAAAGCTAAGCATTTCTAATGTTTTTTTTTTTTTTTTTATTAACCATGGATATCCATGCACTTGTTTGACTAGTCCCATGAGCATTTCTAATGTTATTACACAAGAACATTTTCCAATTTTCACTTTCTTCCCTCTTCCAAAGAAACAGACAAATGAATTATCAGCAGCACTCAATAAAGTTATTTTCCTCAGCTTATGAAGATGGTTGGATAAATAAGACTGAGTTTCTACTTCCAAAAACATTGAATGTTGAAAAAACAACAGTACTGACTGATCAAGGAGTGATCCTTTGAGGATCACGTGGATAGAGCGAAGTTTTTCGGATGTTGTTAAGATCGCAAAAGAGCATCACCACTCGCTCCAAACCCACCCCAAAACCACCATGTGGTGGAGCTCCATACCTGCCATAACAAGATATCAGTAACCACAATATCAAATTAAAGTGGAAAATAATAGGCACTTACAGTATACATGAAAAATGGCCTTCACTCATCAATATCATAGGACAAAAATCATCCTTTTTAGTTGGGAAGTACCAACCAAATAGTTCTATAAAATAGATATGGATGCAATGCAACAGACAATAAAAGCTGCATCAATGGCAATGACGAATGTCAAATGCCTAAAAATGCCCATTTCCCAGGCATTGAAAAATAAAAGTGAGTGACGGGCCTCAGTTTAAATTGGTGTAAAGAACAAAGGCAAAAAGATGACTATAAGCACAATCGCAGAGGAGTTTTTAGTGAATCAAAAGTCCTGATCAGCGACGAGTGCACTCTTCCATAAGCAAATCTACCATGCAATGTTCTTGTGTTGTTACTTACAGCAGAGGTTTGGACATAGGTAATGTTGAAATTGATTTTGGATAAAACTATGAATTTAGTGGAGACCAGCCTCTCAATTTACACCATTTGTAAAAGATCTTAGAAAAACTAATACCAATTATAAACATGACATATTAGATAGAAATGTTGAGAAAAATGCAGATAAAATAAGAAATAGATTGTGTTTTGTAGTAACTAAGAGATGCAGCAAGCTGATTCGTTTCACGATATTCTGGTACAATATGAAGGGCAACATCACATGAAATACACTTTAATATTAAGCAAATACAATTCAAATAGAGTTTTGTACCAAACAAATATTTTGCCAACCCAAGTATTTTGAGTTAGTGTCGACCGTGCACATTATCTTGTCAGCACATGCACATGTCCAAAAAAAAAAATTCGAGGTCATCAAGTTTTGTATCAAATATATAAAATACTACAAAAGGCGCACCATGAATATAGTAACCTATAACCTATTACAACAAAAAAGGAAAAAATAAATAAAATTTGCATCGTTTTACTTTGATATAATAACCATCAATGCGATCAAAACAACAAGAATTTTCTAAATACTAAGAGATTAGAAGATTAGACAAGGAATAAGATAAGAAACAAACCGGAATGAATCAATGTATGGTCCTATTGTGTCGACTTTAATTCCGCATGCCTCCGCACGAGTAGTTAAAATTTCAGGGTCATGAACACGCTGGGCTCCTGAAATAATCTCCTCGCCTACAACATGTGAAGTATGTTATAATTTTTTGAAGTATTCTACATGTTCGAGAGAGATATCAGCAAACCGATACTATATTTTAAAAAGTAAATACCAGAGAATAGGTACCAATGTGTTATACCTCGAATGAAAACGTCAAATGAGTTACTATAAGCTGGATCGTCAAAGCAAGGCATAGTATAAAATGGCCTCACAGCGAGAGGATACCGATGAAGTATATAAAATTCAGTGTTGTACCTTTATTTGACAAAAGTGAAATTCATATCAGGCAATGCCATCAAAGCATACAAATAGAAACCTAAAACTTCTAACTTGCCAAAAAAAAATATATATGCGTACTTCTTCAGCACTAGTTGGCCCAATTTTCTCTCAGTTTCTGTGTTCAGATCACCTAAGGGATCAACTTCAATGCCGGCTTCCTACAAAAATATAAGGAATTAAACAAATGAAATGAGACAAAGAAAATCCAAAATAGAGGAAGAATACATAATCTCAAGTTCTAAGTACTATAAAAGAGAAAATAATAATAATAATATATGTGAAGAAAGAATCCAAAACCCTAATAGCTCCACAAATATCACTATTCCTTAATTTCATGAGCAAAACACAATCCATTTCACACCAAACTAGAAATAAATAGGAACAACAAGGAATTCAAGTATAACTAAAAATCTAAAAGAAACATTCAACACAGGAAAAAAAAAAGATCCTTCGATAAAATTGAAAAGGGTTTTGCTAATATAATACTTACATCACGTTCGGTTGTAGGTAAATTAGAGGGGCGCTTCCCGGGAAGTGGACGACTCCCATTGTTTGATTTGCAATTTTGGTCTACTTCTCAAAAAGGTGGAAGAGGGGAAGCGCACTTCCTTTGGGTAGACCAAGAATGTTCACTTCCTCGGGAAAGTTGCATTTTTTAGACTCATATATATATATATATATATACACACACATATATAACTTTAAATCTCTTTAGAATCATTATATTCAATCACAAAATATATATATTACTTCAAATCAATGATTGCAAGGTGTCGCCAAGGCGGTCCCTTAGGCGAGCGGTGTCCTTCTAAGTAATTTTAAAAAATTTGAAGAGGCTTTTTACAATTAAGTTTGATAATAAAATACCTACCTAATAATAAAATCTTGACGAAATTAATGTTGCATAAGGACCTAAAGACTTACTAGTATTTTTGAAGTATATATTAAATAATAACCACATTGGCTAATAGATAATTAGTGTTATTTAAGGATCTATAAATAAAAAATAAACATTTATCCAAGGACCTTTTAATATTTTTTTATTTTTTCCCCTAGGCATCGCCTAGACGCTGTCTAGGCAACGCCTCGCCTAGGTTAAAGAAATCGCCTCAGGATCGCCTTAACGCCTTGCAATCCTTGCTTCAAATTTCCAACTTCCTTAAGTCAAATGCTCAACCAAACTCATTAAAATTCACTTCTTGGAATGTGTATTTCCAAGAAAGTTTACCAGTGCTTTCAATGCAGCGAGGCGAAGTTAGGTGATTTAGTCCCGCCTAGTTGAGGTGGTGCAACGCCTAGGCGGACGACGAAATATTTAGACGGACCTTCCTAAGAAATAATTTAATTCATTTATAGACCCCTCAACAATAAGGAGCATATTTTTCACAAATTTTGAAATAAAAAAAATATTTCGGCTTATTAAATAGAAAGGTTTTGAGATTTGCAAACATATCCCTAGAATTTTTTTAATAATTATTTTTAGGCCCACCGCCTTACTTATTAAGGACTAGGCGGTGGGCAAGCCCAAACGCCTAAGGCGGCACCTAAACATCACCTTAAAAACACAGAAGTTTACTTCAAAGAAAGTCAGGAAGTTGCCTAAACGAAACAAACGAGGCCTTAAACCCCCACTAATATATCCATGCATGAAAGAGGTTTGAGCTACCAATACCATCAAAGCCATAGCCGTTTAATTTCCACCCACTCAATACCCATAACAAGAATCACAAGGTACCAAGGTGATCCAAAGGTTATTTCATTGGCTTAGGCGACTCGATGCCTAGGTGGACAAGATAACATCTATTTAGAGTTCCCTAGATAATTATTTATTTATTTATAAGTCATTAAATAACATTAATTGTCTATTAGTCACCATGATTCCTATTCAAAATATACTGCAAAAATACTAATAAGTCTTTAAGTCATTATGTAACACTATTTGTGTTTAGATTTTATTATTGGGTAGGGATTCGTATTGTCAAACTTAATTGCAAATAGCCCTTTTAAATTTCTAAAATTACTTAGTACACCTCCTAGGGGGTTCGCCCAAAGTGCCAAGACAATGTCAAGGCGGCGCCTTGCAATCATTGATCTATACTTTATTTTTTTATTTAAAAATATTTAAAATAGAAAAGAAGAATATCAAACCAATAGTACCGGCGCTGACTCTTTTAGATTAATTTCTTGCTAACGAAAAAAAAAAAAGCGAGAACCATACCTTGAGCATTTGAACTCCCTCTTGGAAATTAAGCCGCAATGTCCTCCTCAAATACTGCCATATTCCAATAATGTTCCAAAAGTCAATATGCATTTATAAGCATAAACCCACCACTTCTAAATTTTTAACCAATAAAAAAGAAGTGTATTTAGAAACATTTCAATGGAAGCATAAGAACACTTTGATTATAGGTTAAAATAAAATAGATTTGATGACCACACATTAGATTGAAAGCCAAATAAAAAGAAATACGAAAAAACCTTTAGAGGTTCAAATGGGTATTGCTTCCTTATTGCTTGAAGTTCCTTTTGGCAGTTCTCATTCAAACTGTCAAAAATTGCAACAAATAATCGATCCACTACATCCATCACCTACAAATGCAAGCTTTGCTCGTCAATAATGTGTCATGAGAACATTTACTAACTGAAACCAATTTTAGAGGAATCCCTCCTCAATGAGAAAAAAAAAACGGTGAAAATATACACCTAAATTACTAGTATAAGAAATATTACCTCCGAATAATGTTCTTTTATCTCCATTTCGGCATCAAGACCAATAAATTCACACAAATGCCTATGTGTGTTAGAATCTTCAGCTCGAAAGACTGGACCAATCTCAAAAACGCGTCCAAAATCACCATTTATTGCCATTTGCTTGTGAAGTTGAGGTGACTGTGCAAGGCATGCAGGTGTACCTTTATAATCAAGTCTAAAAACAGCTGCACCACCCTCACTTGACCCAGCCATCAATTTTGGTGTATGGATGCCAACAAATCCTTCAGAGATCAAAAATTGCCTAAAGAACTGCATATGTAACATTTAGCAGCACTTAGAATTGAGGAATGATAAATTTTATGCCATTAAACGTAATAAATACATTTTCCAAAACCAACATAATTAAACATGAAAAATGGCAATCATTTACATTTTCCACTGCCTAATAATAATCTTAAGCTTTCCAGAACGCCTTAAGTCGTAAGGATGAAAAAATGAAACATTTAAATTAAAAATTAGAACAACTATACTACAAAAAAATGTTCAATGTAAAGTAGACAACTCACATTTTCAATCTGAAACCGAACTCGGAAAATTGCTTGATTAGCCGGAGTCCTTAAGTCAAGAACTCTATAAGTCAATCTCGTATCCTGATTAACACGCACTAACTGCTCTCCCGCCTAAATCAACCAAAAAAGTACAGAATAATTAGCATCGGAGGCCAACAAAGAAAAACACAGTTCAATTCCACCTCCAGAAGCTCACTTCCGAAGCTCTCTCAAACTCCGCTTCACTTCTCGCCGCATCCTCAATGTTGATCGGCAAATTTGGCACAGCCTTGCTGATACAGTAAACTTTCCTCACATGAACCTCAACCTGCACAATTTTCCCCATCAACAACACAACCAATCAACCATTTAGGGTCTCAAAAAGATCCCAAATTCAAATTTCTCAATCCAAATCACCTATCAATCAAACACCAAATTTGAACTTTTCAATCCAACCAATCAACCATTTAGGGTATCAAAAAATCCCAAAATTCAAACTTTTGAATCCAAATCCAGCTCACCTGCTGAGACGCGCCCTTGATCGGTTCACCCGGAACGGACACGATCCCTTCGACATCAACATGAGACTCCCTACTCAACCCCGTCGCGAACTTCACCATCAGCCGACTCACCAGTTCAGGCGCGACCGTAACCACGCACTGCACAGTGAACCCCATCTCCCTCACCACCAAGAACGCGATGTTCTTCCCGACAGCGCGGCTCGTCTGCACTCGCCCCCGAACCAGCACCTCCCTGTCCTTAAAGCTCCCGTCCAGGTCCCCGACCGCCGTCCACTTCCGCCCTGTCACGGCCTTGGATTGGAGATCAGGCAGCGGGACGTCGCCGTAGTTGGCGGCGAGGGGGTCCGGTCCGTCATCGGCGGTGGTGGCGGTGGTGGCGGTGGCGGCGGCGGCGGCGGATTCCTCTTTGCGTCGTTGCTTCTCGAGCTTGGCGGCTTCCTTCTTGGCCGCCTTTTTACTGAGAGCGGGAGCAGGAGCGGGAGAGGGAGAGGGAGAGGTGGGGGTTAGGGTTTCGTCAGCGCCATAAGAGGCGTCGAGTGGAGGTGAGGGCTCGGCTGGGATGGGGGTTTCGGAGGACATCGCCGCCTACAGAGAGAGAGAGAGAGAGAGAAGAAGCGACTGTTGAAGTGAGGGGAGAGAAATGGGGAGGAATTAAATAAAGGTTTAGGGGTGTAGAGATGTGCGGGAGCCCATCTCGGAGCGCGATCCAAGGACTTTGTGTGGTTTCATATTTTTTGAGTCCCGCTATGGGACCTCACCTGAAGAGCACGCCATTTTTTTGAATTTACTACTGACCCAATCAATTCAATTAGTCCACCCTCATTCCATCGCACCCCATCCGCGTTCTCTCATATCTTCCAACCTGGAGCACTCACTTCGTCATCGGCCTGACATCGATTTGTTGATCAAAAAGTGCACACAAACCTCATAAATCTCGATTCTATTTTTTAAAGGTTAATACCTTTAAATTTGATGTGTTTGGGATGCGAAATAGTGATTTGAAGTTTTTGTTTTCTATCGTAGGGTTTGTTAGATTTGACGACTCTTTAGATTTTTTAGGTCAAATGGCTAAAGAAAACACAAGGGAGGCATACGCAGTGTTGGGTTTTAAGGTTTATACGCAACGAAAAAATCAAAATAATTTTGAAAAACCCCAACAAGATCGAAAATAAGTTATATTAAACTAGATCTATAAAAGTAAACAGTACATTAATATGTGATTTCCTTCTCTGATTGTTTGATCTACAAGACGTTCAAGCGCCCCGTCCTCTATCGAAAATCCACACATGAATGGTTACCACAATTTGGAGTGCTAGCCCCAAGAGATATAATAAAATGTTTTTCTTTGTCTCCAAAAACTCAAAAAACTCGAAAGTAGCAAAAACAAAATCTTATTTTATTTTAAGGTTTCAACATCTATTTATATGTGTAGATAAGCCCTCACTTAAAATCATATCCGTAATATAACTATTGTATTAGGCAGTTTAAACAAATTACACATACGCCCATATCAATAAGTTATCAAATAAAAAATTATAAAGTGCTTTTATATCATGAATTTTATCGTATAAAAATTCATTACTCTAGACCAATTGAAATTGCGCAAAGTCATTCTTTGTGTGCGGCCCAATAGATTCATGTGACGTTAGCAGTGAAGCAAACTCATTTTGGTACACAAGTCATAAGCGGTCTCTTGCAAGACATTATGACTACCCAAGTAGCATGAATATAAAAATTGATACGACCTAATAAATAACATGTATCATATCCTTTTATTGTGTGATAATATCATTTGATTAAACATAAGGTATGGAAAAGTCACCCTTAATGTTCAATCGTACTAGTCGCGATCTTTAGGTAAACTAAAAACGTCCAAGTGACATTGATCATATCAATTCATATAAACTTGGTCATTATTAGTCTAACATATCGAGGGATCCACTGATATCTCTCTCTATAAGAAAGTGACAAATTTTATCTTGATTACACACTTTTAACATATTATTCACATGGTAACCAATTATAATCTTTATAATCACTCGGTTAAAGACAACATTTGATTGTGTCAAATTATCATGCTCCTAATATTGAAGTCTATAATAATCTCAAGTTGAAGGACTAAATGATATACATATCATGAGTAACAAATATGACTTAAATCCATGTGGTGTTCTCATAGCGAGTATGTCCAGTACCTTGTCCCCTAACAAGTACTCATGATCTTGATTCGTATCCCTATACGCATGATCATCACATGACTATCAATCAAGATTCATACTAGTCTTAATTCATTATAGTTCCTAGTATAATGACCGACTAGAGACATTTATGATATTTCAACAAATACTCATGGATCTTGCTATAAGGTAAACATGCAATCACTTATAATTAAACAACAAATGAAAACCTCTATTTTATTAATTAAAATCATAAGATAAACGATGTTTATAGATTGACCTATGGCACATTCCCAAACACGCTGCACAATGAGGAGTAAGTTTTAAATTTTTTTTGAGTTTTTTTTTTCATTTTTGAATGTGAACCACGTACCCAAACTTGTTCAAAAGTGTCGGTATCAAGTACCCAAACTCATAGTGACATTGGTTCATATCCATCACGGCTACACGGTACCAAACTTTACTAATTGTGTCGTATATAAGATATCGACACTTTGCATTAACTCTCGAACCTGTAGTGCCGCTACCTATTGTTCTTAGGATTGTTTTTTTGGATTTTGCAGGACATATCATCCACATATGGATTTCAAGACATTAGTAATGTTTTCGCTTTGAAAGAACCATTCAAATATAGAGAGATAGCTTCATAAAGTTTGTATTGGTGACAAAGAAGTCGGATGCCATAGGGGACGATCATATGGGAAGGGTCATGCTTGCGTGTGAGAGGTCTTGTACATATATGGGACTTTCGCAAAGAGTGAGGAAAGCCAAAACGGCAAAACTTAAGAAGAAACCACCGAAATCGAAAAATGGATAGGAAAATGAGGGCAAGACAAGGTATGGAACTGGTGCCAAAAAATGCTAGTTCTATTTTCTTATTCACATCAAGGAACACCCGAACTTTTTGTGTTACGTGACTCTGGTATGTGGACGGCACAATCATAACACTACCAAGTACATGAGAGGCCACTCATATGCAAGGCGATTGACTACATATGAACAATTGTTTTTAAGGGAGATGACTGCGATTAATGTGAAGCCATGAGAGATCCCCAATACATTGAGGCAAATAGATAAAAACAATGCTTCGATAATGTGACCAATATACAATGCATGGCATAAACATCGGAATATTGATGTCGGTGGGATAATGCAAATACTACAAGTAAGAGAGACTAGCTATTCAACATCGAGGGTTGCACCACCTATAAGAGTAAAGACAATGGGGGACATCAAATCTCACCAATCCTGGTACGGGTTCCAAATCTAGAATTAAGGGTTTCAAAATGGGTCATGACACGATAACCCAACACACTTTACATGAAGATTAGCGAGTATAAGTTGAGCATATGGGAGTTCGTGTCGTAAATATGCTAACCCATTTACGACATGCAATAAATGGGCCGTCTTACGGGTTGACACACCAACCCATGACATGACCCACCAATTTATAAGGAAACATATACGTATTGTGCTTATCAAAATTTTCCAACTAAAACTTAGGTTATTTAATAAAATAAATTATTTATTTTTATCTATATTTCTATTTGAGGATATTTGAAATATACTTTCTATATGTATATATATATATATATCAGTTTTGACTTTTTTCTCAATTTTAACTTATTATATAAACATGGAAACTTGTTTTTGTTTAAGTTATAATTAGAATATTGTATATAAATAATTTGGTATAACTTCTGAAAATAACAAAGAAACATTATCTTTGATTTTAGCATGCAAATAAGTCTCATAGTCGGGCTAGTCAAATCACTAAAGTCTATTTGTCTTATATGGAAAAATATCTTAATATATGTGAGAACCTTTTGTCTTCTTCGCCTCTTTCACCTTGTTATATTCTAGCAATCCATTCAACTTAATTAGTTATACGTTTCATGCCATGTAAACCCATTCAAAATTCATGTCTTATCGTGTCAACCTGTTAAATAAATGGGTCGTGTTTGTGTTTACATTAATCGGGTCACCTGAGGGCTCAACCCGACACGAACACGACCCGCTAAGCTATTTTTCCACCCCTATTTAGTAGGGTGAGTGAAAGAGGAAAGAAGAAAGCACCAAAGAGGAAAGCCAAGGAAGACGATACTTCTATGAGGAGAGATCCTCATGATTGTGGCATCGTTGTAACGTCTCAAATCATTAATATTATATTGGTCCTTAATCGAGGGTCACCGACCCATGACATGGCCTAATGTCAGGTACATGGTCTAACACTTAGCATGCAGGTCGAAATGTATTCTATTTTTGAGTAGTGGATACCTAGTATATGTATGAAATTTGAGAATTTCATAAACTTTATTAGATGACTAAATAAGTAATTTTGAATTTTATTTGAAGTTTAAGTATCCGAGGTGAGACCCACGCATTATGGATCAGAGATAATAATGTATATTTTATTTTTGTGTTGTCTGCTTATTAGTGTGTGTATTATATGATATTTTGTCATGAAGTCAGGGTGTATTAAGGTTTATCCTCAATTTATCATAATTGGGGTTGTAAGTGTGTGTCTGAATGGCACACGTGCAATAAATATTATTGGTCACTCGAAATATAGTAAACAAGTGTTAAGTATCATGCGAGGATTTCGCCTCGGTTAGCATGCATTTTGGGATAGGTGACAGTATAAAATGAGAATGAAGTTGGTGCAAGACCTTGCCTATGGTTTCATATTAGTTGGTGGTGGTCAAGGTTGAGATTGAGTCCAAATTGATGTAAGTTTGGCTAAGTACAACAACATAATTAGTCTGGTAGAGTTAAGATTTTTAGGGGTTTTAATGTGACCAAAATCAGCGTTATGGACTTTTTATGAAGATGGATTATTTTGTCGAGAATTATATTCAATTTAGTGAAAATCGGATCGAAAACAAGCTTAAAAAGACAAAATAAGTCAAAATAAGAATTTCAAAAATTAATAAATAAAAAGATATTAAGCTGTTGACAAGCATTTGATGGTTTATATATAAATATATAAAATCAAATGAAATCACTTTCATTAGAAACATACAATAGAACATTTCGGTCCTTCGATACTCAACCCTATCAATTCGGATTTTCCTTCTGCAATCTCCTGACGTTCGATTTTTGCTTGATTTCTTTTCGCAAAATAGTAGAGCATCGCAAGACGATCGATTTGATCTAAGTTTTCGCGGTGGAAACAAGGTGGTCAGTTTGAAATTTGGTAAATTCTAAATTCCAGGCATTTTTCATAATTCAGTTTGGATTCTTGCAATTATTTGATTCCTTTTGCGGGGCTTTGATAGGAATTAGTAGGAATTGGTGATAATGGATGTATTGACTTGATGTGCTCCAATTTGGAATAAATCCCACATATGTGGGTTAGGTTTTAGTGAATTAAATTGATGCGACTTAGTCGATAATTGTTTCGAAGCTATTTTATAGTTAAAATTAATTTCCATTGGGTTTCTAAATTAATTGATTATCAGTTTTGATCCAATTTGACTCTACGGGCTGTGAAAATATTTTGATATTGGTATTGAGAGATTTTGTGGTGTTTGTTGTCAAGGTTTGAGGATTCAATTGCGAAAATATTGATTTGGAGAAGTTTTTTCAGTTTAAAATAAATAAAAGTTTGTCTAATTGATATGCAATATTGAAAAATACATAACTTCTTCGTCGGTGATCCGATTTAAGTGTTATTAGAGTCTATGAGAAGTAGGATATGAGTACTACAAGTTCCTTTTAGGTCATCATGACAAATATTAAGTTTTTCAAGGTTAAAAAGTTACCCCAAATAGACTAGTTGAAAGCCAAATGAAACAGTTATATAAATTAATATTTTTGGAAACTGTTCTCAAACGTACTTTGATCGTAGTTTTGATTAGGTTTCGTGATTTGGTTTCACTCGGAGCGTAATTTATAATATAATTGAGTATGTAGGGAACTTATTGGAACTATTTTCAAGGTGTTCCGATGCTTCAAGGACCCCGAGAGTTTAGCTCAAAGCTGGTTGGTTGTAAGTAAACCCAATGGTGGTTTTTATTATTTATAGAATTTATCTTCGTACTGCATTTATTTTTAGTCATCATTTCATTTCGCATCATTCTTGGTCATGCATACATGACATCTGGATAGAGTTGCTTCTGTTTCGGTGGTAAGAGTGCGATGTGCTCCACTTCAAACTAGACATACTGCAGGCATCTAAGGTGGGTAATGTCGACTCTGGGTATCATGCGTTAAACTCATAGGACTATTCTAGGTTTATCATACGTGGGCCCACTTGTTATGAGCTTAGAACAAAAAATGAGATATCCACGTTGTTCGGTAAATTTATTGTTATTTAGAAATGCAATTACACGTCTCCATATATTTAGACTAACATTTGCAGGAGTACAAATCAATGTAGGATTTTACTTACCTGACACCTTTTAGTTATTTTTTATCATGTCATGTTCTCTGTAAAGCCAAAACAGAACGGAAAAAGCTCAAAGATCTTGGATGAATATTTTAAGTTTAAAAGTTTATTTTTCTTGTTGTAATCATTTTATATATATTATTTTGGGCTTTGGGGTAAGTGTAGACCATGAAATACTTTTGAATAGGTTGTGCAAGTCTCTTAAATTAGTTTGAAGTAAGTTAAGAGGTTTATGATTTAGTTTTGGATTATTTTAGGATTATAAAGTTGTAACTAAGGTATTGTAGACTATGTTAATATTTAAAGTTTGAATTTGATATGTATTGTGAACTATGGGGAGTTGTGAGTCCTTTTAGACCTCTCCCCAATTGTGTTGTTTATTAGGTGAAAGTTTTCTGGTGTGCCATTTTTAGGAGAGGTGCTGCCAAGATTTTTATAAAAATAGGGATGATAATCCGAATGATTTCCTAATTTTCTCCAATAAAATAAATAGAGAATTTGAGATCAGTTGAAGATCTAAATTAGTTTGAAGTATTATAAGGATTGAAATCAAAAGTGTTTTGAGGTACAAAGTTGATTATATGGTTTATGTGCCTAATTAGGGGAATTAGGCTAAGTCGAGACTTTGTGAGACTGGTCCTGACATAGTTGGTATCAGAGCCCAAGTTTGGCTCAATTGAGGATAAAATTTGGTTGATAACCAAATAGTAATTGAACACGATTAGTTGGGAAGTGATTGTGTATGACGTCCCATTCTCGAATTAGGGCACCCCCCTGGCCTAATCTCATCATTAAACCTTAATCTCGCTATGTAGGACTTAATAAGAATTAGTCAGCCTTTTTCTATAACCTTTCTCCTTACTACTTAATTTTTTTTATAAACTTAAAAATTATTCAGTGGAAGTCTTAACAATTTAACGAAAGCTTTTAACATGATACTTAAGAATTGTGGAAAACTAGGAAATAAAAATCACATGCATATATATATGAAACGGTGATAATGTATCATCATGTATCTGGTCAGGTTACTATCTCTCAACCTATAATACATACAACCCCAAAAGTATGTGGAAGACATATCAAAGTCACACAACAAAACCAAAAACCTACAAAATCCGATGTAGCAACACTTCACTGGCTTAGAGGTAGTCACCGATCTTTTCTTTACTTGGTTTGCTACTCGATAGATTTGCACCCCACCGTCATAAAAAAGACGGTGAGTAGAGGAAAGTAGAAAGTACACTTAGAGACATTTGTTCACATTTCCAAATATAGAAGAAGTATATGAAAGCATAATAATAGTAACTACGTTGAAAAGAAATCATGGTAAAAAATACTACAGTTAAACAATATGAAATTGACACTTGGCTAAATAGTATTAAACTAGAGCCAATCGGCCGTGAGTCCTATCACAATGCTTTTTTCGACTATATAAGGATGGAGCTGTTCTCTACATCTCTGTTAAAGGTCGGAGCTGAGCTCTACACCTCTATAATCTTTCACAAGTGCCAGTCACCTGTGATATATGTGCTTGCCAACAACACCGAATCCCATACCTGTGTGTTGCACAAGATAGGAAGTCTAGTGTCCCTTGTGTGCCGTGTCATCTCTATCATGTCATGGTACTAGATATAAGAACTACTTTCATTATCCAAAAAATGACATGGTTTAGGAACCCAACAAAATAAATGCATATCTAATGCACAAAGGAATTTAAATGTATAATACCATCAAATATCTACCTAATAGCATGTCATTTCATATGACCAAGTATAACAATAATAAAAAAATGACATAGCACATGATTTAAAGTCAATGAGCTATTTAATCAATAATCAATACCATGATAGCAAACTCATGAAATGAGAAATGAAACAAGTCATGGTATTTAGAGTACAATAGGCAAATCAGTCCAAAATGACTAAAATTGAATGACAAAACATGAATGAAATGTAAATAAATATCATAATCAGTTTACTTCAATCTACACAAATTTTCTAGCTATTCCGGCCTCCCGACAACCCCCGAGACTTTTCCCTAGGTTCACGATATCATTTAACATGTTTTTGAATGTGTTTAGGCATTTAGTTAGGGTATTGGACTTGTTTATAATATTTAAGTTTAAGATAAGAATTTCAGTTTTGGGTTGTTAGAGCATTTAACGTTCTGGGTAATCTACTTAGAGCGTTTATGACCTCATTAGCGCGCTATATATAATTAGTACGCCAACTGATCACACCTTGCATGAATGTGTAGGAAAACCCAAAATTCTGCACTTAGAATTTTGAGTTCTTTCTACATATAGGCCTCTCCAACACTTTTAGATCCCTTTTTAACACCTACCAGAGATAAATCAACTCCCAAAACCATAGCAACAACCACACATCATATATCTTATGAATTCATCAAATTAAGTTAAGTTAATTAGTGTAAATTAAAATTACCTAGTTGATGAACACCCTTAACTTGATTAACACCTCATACACCAAATTCTCCTTCTTAAACTTGTTGATTTCTTCTTTTCCAACAACTTCTCTTCTCCAAAAAGTTTTGCAGATGAAATAATTTGATTTGCATGAGTTGATCTTATTCAATCTTATATATTAAGTTATATTGATTAATAATCATTGATCTTTAAGTACATACGTATCTCAAGACTTATCTAATGGCCTTCAACTTGACACATGTCCCACTAACTTTCCACTAACTTCTTCCAACCAACACCAATGTCATACTCAATTGGTTTCTAGATGTGTTAACATGTATCTCGAGGAACATCAAATGGTTATTGTTTTAAATTACCAACTTAGGTACATTTAATATAAAATCAACTATAGCAACATTATTTCAACTATATAAGCTACACTAAGCTTAAAATGAACTCACCACATCACTCTCCCGGTCCCACGCTGGCACGCATCTCGAGGTGCATCTCCACTCACGTCTCGACACATATACACAAGTAGGAGTGACTTAGTATTTTACGCATATACAATACACTAGACATGCATCACAATAAATATAACATATACCTAGGCTACGTTACCTCAGTCACAGTATGTATCTCGATGTGGGTCCCACGTTACGGGTCACTGATCCCGATCAAAGAACTAAAATAGGATTTAGAAATTCAAGCCGTGACAAACCTTCCCAACTAATAGGAATTTTGTCCTCTAAATTAAACTTCGGTTAAAGTTATACCTAACTCGAAAATGTATGAAAATCTATCACGCATATAGTCTTCTCGTTCCCAAGCGAGCTCCGAATCACCATGAAACTGCCACTTGACAAACACCTTCGGGATAAACTTGCCTCTTAATAATTGTACATTTCAGTCTAGGATCCGTATTGACCGCTTTTCATAAGATACATCATCGCTCAGGTTTATCTGACTCAAGTTAACAGTCACTCGTATACCTGCCTTTGACTTAGCTAGTCAAAGCATAGAAATATGGAAGACTAGATGAATCCCCGACATCTATGGAGTAACTCAAGCTCATAAGAAAACTTTCTGACCCGTCTCTTGATCGTGAAAGGCCTAATAAATCTCGACACTAACTTGCTTTTTAAACTAAATCCGTGAATACCCTTCTGATGAGAAACTTTTAAATACACAAAGACTCCCTAAGTGTACATGAAATCATTGCTATACGTGTCTGCATACTTCTTTTGCCTCTCTTAAGCCCCTTTAAGCCTCTAGCGAATCTGTCGTACCTTTTTCGTGTGATCGACAACAATTTCAAGCCCCACTAACTCTCGGTCCTCTAGCTCAGCCCAACAAGATGTCGAATGACATAGTCTACCATATAAAGCCTTAAATGTTGTCATTTCAATGCTAGCCCGATAACTGTTATTGTATGCAAACTCATACAATGGTAGGTACTCCTCCCACGATCTACCAAACTCAAGTATACAAGCCCTGAGCCATATCCTTGAGTACCTGAATCTACCTCTCATTCTGTCCATCAATCTGAGGGTGAAAGGTTGTGCTGAACTATAGGTGTGTACCACACTACTCCTGCATACTCCACATAATCCCAAACATATACATAACATCTTTGTTTGATGTTATAGTCAATGGTACCCCATATAGTTTGATAATCTCCATCTCGAACAATATGCTCAATTAGCCGCTGCAACTGGTAAGAAATGGGCATATTTCATCAACCTATCCACAATCACCCAGATAAAATCGTGTCATTTGGTAGTCCTCAACAATCCCTTGATAAAGTTCATGGCCATGTCTTCCATTTTCATCGAGGAATGGGAAGGGATGTTGGGGCATGTGCCATAGGTCAATCCATTAACTGTCATTATGAATATTTTTAGTTAATAAAATAGAAGATTTCATTTGCTATTTATTATAATTAATTTGCATGTTTACATTATAATAAGATCCATGGGTATTTACAGAAATATCCTAAATGTCCCTAGTCGATCATTATACTGGGGAACTATAATGAATTAAAACTAGTGTGAATCTTGATTGATGATCATATGATGATTATACGTATAGAGATATGAATCGAGATCACGAGTACTTGTTAAGGAACAAAGTACTGGACCGACCCGCTATGAGAACATCACATGGATTAAGTCATAGTTGTTTCTCATGATAGGTATATTTTTCAGTCATCTGACTTGAGATTACCATAGACTTCAACATTAGGAACATAGTGATTTGACACTATCAAACGTTGTCTTTAACCGACGATTATAAAGGTTGTGGCTAGTTACTGTGTGAGTAATGTGATGAAGTTGTGTAATCGAGATAGAATTCGTCCCTCTCATATAAAGAGAGATATCTAGCGGATCCCTCGATGCGTAAGACTGTTAAAAGGCCTAGTCTAAGTGAATCGATATTGATCAATGTCACTTGGATGTTTTCAGTCTACCTATAGATCGAGACTAGTATGATTAAACATGTTGGATGACAATTCCATGCCTTATGTGTTGGGTCTTGGGGTTCACGCAAAGCGAAGATTACAAAATAATTTTGACAAAAACCCCAACAAGATCCGAATCTAATTCCATTAAAAACGTTTAAACCATGAAAAACTTAATCATACCTCAGTCGCAATATATCTTTCTGAAGGTTGATCGATCTCTAAGGCGGCCAACGACGAACGCCCTCTACCAGTAGTCCACACATGAACGGTGGCCGAGATTCGAAGTGCTAGCTTCGAGAGAATACCAAACCTTTTGTTTTTCTCCAAAACGATCCAAAGCATACCAAAAAATCCTAAGTCGTTTCTTAAAACGAAAATAGAGTTTCGGCCTTTTAATCTTTCGTACGTGTATTCTAACTTAAAACGTCTATTTATACAACCCTTGTATATAGACGGTTAAGTAAATTACACATATACCCCTACTTAAAGAAGTATAAGTGTAATACACCACAAGGACGTTTCTGTCATGAATTTCACCATATAAAATTCATTTTTCTGAACCATCTTAAAATCTCGCAAAACCATTCTTAGCGTGCGACCCAATAAGCTCATACAATGTTGGCGGTGTACCAAAACACATTTTAATATACAAGTCATAAGCGGCCTCTAGCAAGACATTATGACTACCCAAGTCGTACGAATATCAAATCCATACAACCTAATCGATAGTATATATAACATCCTTTTGTCACACGATATCCTTCTGATCAAACATAAGGCATGAAATTGTCATCCAACATGTTTAATTGTACTAGTCTCGATCTCTAGGTAGTCTGAAAACATGCATCCAAATGACATTGATCAATATCGATTCACTTAGACTAGGCCTTTTAACAGTCTAATACGTCGAGGGATCTACTAGATTTCTCTCTTTATATGAGAGGGACAAATTCTATCTCGATTACACAACTTCATCACATTGCTCACGCAGTAACCAATCACAACCTTTATAATCGTCCGGTTAAAGACAACGTTTGATAGTGTCAAATCACTATGTTTCTAATGTTGAAGTCTCTGGTAATCTCAAGTCAGAGGACTGAAAAATATACCTATCATGAGAAACAACTATGACTTAATCCATGTGATGTTCTCGTAACGGGTCAGTCCAGTACTTTGTTCCCTAACAAGTACTCATGATCTTGATTCGTATCCCTATACGTATAATCATCATATGATGATCAATCAAGACTCACACTAGTCTTAATTCATTATAGTTCCCCAGTATAATGACCGACTATGGACATTTATGATATTTCTGTAAATACCCATAGATCTTATTATAATGTAAACATGCAAATTAATTATAATAAATAGAAAATGAAATCCTCTATTTTATTAACTAAAAGTATTCATAAAGACAGTTAATGGATTGACCTAGGGCACATGCCCCAACATTATGTTTGATCAAAAGGATATCGTGTGACAAAAGGATGTTATATACACTATTGATTAGGTTGTATCGATTTGATATTCGTACGACTTGGGTAGTCATAATGTCTTGCTAGAGGCCGCTTATGACTTGTATACCAAAATGTGTTTTGGTTCACTGCCAACGTTGTATGAACCTATTGGGTCGCACACTAAGAATGGTTTTGCGAGATTTTAAGATGGTTTAGAAAAATGAATTTTATATGATAAAATTCAAGACAGAAACGTCCTTGTGGTGTATTACACTTATACTTCTTTAAGTAGGGGTATATGTATAATTTACTTAACCGTCTAAATAGACGCTTTAAGTTAGAACGCACGGACGAAAGATTAAGGGTCGAAACTCTATTTTCGTTTTAGAAACGACTTGGGGTTTTCTGGTACGCTATGGATCGTTTTGGAGAGAAACAAAAGGTTTGGTATTCTCTTGAAACTAGCACTTCGAATCTCGGTCGCCGTTCGCGTGTGGATTGCTGGTAGAGGTCGTTCGTCGTTGGCTCGCCTTAGAGATCGATAAACCTTCAGAAAGGTATTTTGCGACCAATGTATGATTAAGTTTTCTTGGTTTAAACGTTTTAATGGAATTAGATTCGGATCCTGTTGGGGTTTTTGTCAAAATTGTTTTGTAATCTCCTATGCGTATAAACCCCAAAACCCAACAGTGGTATCAAAGCCTTCGAATTCGATTCCATTAAATTCATTGCATGTTTTCTTATGATATATACATGATATATGATTGAAAGCATGTTAATAGTTGATGTATATGTGATATACATACGTTTTCTGTGATATTTATTATCATGTTTTATGTATATGATACATATATTCGTGATTTAATTGAAATTAGTTTCGTACATGCTACTAACCATGTTAGGTTAATTCGAATAATTTTAATGAATTGAGTTTCGTGTTCTGTGATCCATGACACCATTAGGTTCGATTGAGATAGTAGTTAATGATTCAATCACATGTTTGTGATTATTTGGATGAGGACTTAAATTGCAAATAATTAATTTTCGAAATTATTTATTTATCTTGTTATATATATTCTGTTATGAAATTCCTATTTGATAAAGATAGATAACAAATTAGATTAGGAGATATAAACAAAATCGGTTTCGTTATCCCTATTGGATAGGAGATAAATATGAAGAATTTTATTATTGGTGTATGCTAGGATTCAAATATCTTTAATCCTAATTGGATTATGATAAGATGATTAGTTAGATGTGGGCCTGGGTTAATTAAAAATATTTTAATTGACTTAATTTTGGATAAATTAAGGGGTAAATTTAGGATAAAAAAATCAGCGAAAAATATAATTTTATATAGCGAATTTTAATTTTCAAAATTGAAATTCTTCTTCTAAAAAAAATAAAAAAAATGGGGCGCGCCCCAGTACCCCGTCCATGAGAGCCAAGTCAGAACCACCGCTCATTGACTGGCCGCCAATGAATCCGCTAAATCTAACTAATCCTAGCGCACGAAAATTCTTTTATTAGTGAACAATATAAAAGTCTCCAAATTGTTTAGTGATTTAACAAATCAATAAAAATATATGATATTTCATTGTTTACATAAAATCACTAAAACTGAATAAAATCTCTCTATTTAATTTTAAGTCTCATGCAATCCATTTTAAACACTTGTCGAGGTCTCGATCACACTAATACAGTTTCAGCCATAGCTGGGTGTATTGTGTTATCTTGGTGAGACAAGTTGGATAAGAGTTACATAAATGTTTAAAATGGTCCGACTTAATAAAGCTATCAAAATAGTTTTGAGCTTTAGGCACATGATGAGATAAAAACATGATAAGACATAAGATGTCCCGCATCTCATAAAAGTATCTAAAATTGCATAAGATGTAATTGGTAATTGTTACCTATCTAAATAGTCTAGTTCTATGTTTCATGCCATAACAATCATAGAACTAGGTGAAATATGGCTTTTAGTCCCCTAAATAAACAGTGTGTTTTAGGAGGGTTGTTAATTTAGTGGGAGTCTGTTCCTCTATACTAAAATAAACTTTGCATAATCTTTATTGTAGATCAATGGCCTCTTCAAGTAACAATAATCCCCTGTCACCGCAATCCATCCTTGAGAAGGATAAGGTATATGGGACTAACTTTCTTAACTGGTTTAGAAACTTAAGAATTGTTCTTAAGCATGGACGCAAGTTGTATGTCCTGGATGCTCCAATCCCCGAAGACCCACCAGCCAATGCTACGAAAGCTGTGAAGGATGCGCATAATAAGCATGTCAACGATTCTACTGATGTTGCATGTATTATGTTGGCAACTATGGTTCTTGAACTTCGAAGGACATGAAACTAATGGAAGCCTACGACATGGCTATAATGTTTGAAGGAATTGTTCCAACAAAGAAGCTAAGCAAGAAAGGTTTTAGACATAAAAAAAACCTACATTCTTGCAAGATGACCGAGGTGCATCAGTTAGTCCTCATGTTCTGAAGATAAAGGGCTATGTTGACCAGCTTGATAAACTCGGATTTCCCATAAGCCAAGAGTTGGCTACAGATTCGATCCTGAATTCATTACCAGAAAATTACTCACAAAGGTTGCTGCTGCACCTGTCGCAAAGCCTATGGAACAAGTCAAGCCCCAGCCTGTTCCTACTTCAAAACACCCAAAAGAAAAGGAAGGAAATTGTCATTTCTGTCATGCACCTGGACATTGGTTTAGAAATTGAAAACTCTATCTGGAAGATCTAAAGAAGAAAAATGGTAGTGCGACTACTACTACTACTACAGGTATTTATGTTATTGAAATTAATTTATCTACTAGTGATTCCTAGGTATTAGATACCGAATGTGGATCTCACATTTGTATAAATGTGCAGGGACTCACCAGAAGTAGAAAGTTGAAGAAAGGAGAAGTCATCCTCTACGTAGGGAATTGAGCAAGAGTTGCTGCCTGGCCGTTGAATCATATGACTTAGTCTTACCTAGTGGACTTATTTTAACTTTAAATAATTTTTATTTTGTGCCTGCCTCGAGCAGAAATATCATTTCCATTTCATGTTTGGATATGGATGGTTTTGATTTTATTTATACGAATAATAGATGTTCCATTTCTCGTAAAGGAATATTTTATGCAAATGCTAATTTGTGTGATGGTCTTCATATTTTAAGCATGAAAAGGTCCACTGATACTCCAGTCTTTAACATAAATACAAAGAGATTCAAGTCAAATAATTTGAATCAAACCTATCTTTGGCATTGTCGTCTTGGACACATAAATGAGAAACTCATAATGAAACTCCATAAAGATGGACTTCTAGATTCACTTGATTTAGAAACAAATGAAACATGCGAATCTTGTTTACTAGGCAAGATGACTGAAAGTCCCTTTACTGGACACAGTGAAAGGGCAAGTGATTTATTGGGTCTAATACATACTGATGTATGTGGTCCTATAAACACAATGACTAGAGGAGGTTATCAGTACTTCATTACATTTAATGATGATTTCAGCAGATATGGTTATGTATATCTAATAAAACATAAAGCTGAATCATTTGAGATGTTTCGAACGTTTCAAAATGAAGTGCAAAATCGACTTGGTAAAACTATCAAAACACTTCGGTCAGATCGAGGTGGTGAATATTTGAGCCAAGAATTTGATGATCATCTTAGAAATCGTGGGATTGTCTCCCAATTGACTCCACCCACAACTCCACAGTGGAATGGAATTTCTGAAAGGAGAAATCGAACCTTATTAGATATGGTTCGATCTATGATGAGTCATGCTGATCTTCCATTATCCTTTTGGGGTTATGCATTACAAACTGCAGCTTTCACTCTAAATTGAGTTCCTTCTAAAGCGGTTGATAAAACGTCATATGAGATATGGTACGGGAAGAGACCTAGTTTGTCTTTCCTTAAGATTCGAGGTTGTGAGGCTTACGTAAAATGATAAGTCTCAGAAAAACTAGCACCTAAATCTGACAATTGTTTATTTGTGGGGTATCCTAAGGAAACAAAAGGATATTACTTTTATAATCCCGCTGAGAACAAAGTGTTTGTTGCTCGGTATGGTGCCTTTATGGAAAAATAGTTTATTTCAAAAGACACTAGTGGTAGAGAAATAAATCTTGAAGAAGTTCAAGAATCACAAATAAACCCTGAACCGCTACTGGAAGTTCAACAACGTTTTGAACCAGTTGAACCTCCACAAGTGACACAAGGCCCACGTAAATCTGGTAGGGTAAGACATGAGCTAGAGAGATTCGAATTTCTCATTACTGATAATCGTGATGTGTTGCTTATGGATCAAAATGAGCCCACCACTTATCAGGAGGCTATGTCTGGACCAGACTCAGATAAATGGCTAAGTGCCATGAATTATGAGATGTAATCCATGTATGATAATCAAGTTTAAAACTTGGTTGATTTACCCGAAGGTGGTAAGACCATTGGATGTAAATGGGTTTACAAGAAGAAAAATGACATGGATGGCAAAGTGCATACTTTTAAAGCAAGACTTGTAGCAAAAGGTTTCAGGCAGACTCAAGGTGTTGATTATGATGAAACTTTTTCGCCAGTAGCCATGCTTAAATCCATAAGAATTTTAATTATCATTGCTGCATATTATGACTATGAAATATGGCAAATGGATGTAAAAATAACGTTTCTTAATGGAAAGGTGCTTGAGGACGTGTATATGACACAACCTGAAGGTTTTGTACATCCTGAGAATTCTAGGAAGGTATGCAAGCTTCGAAGATCCATTTATGGATTAAAGCAAGCTTCTCGGAGTTGGAATCTTCGTTTTGATGAGGCAATCAAGGATTTTGGCTTTATTAAGAACGAAGATGAGCCTTGTGTATACAAGAAGGTCAGTGGGAGTGTAGTTGTTTTTCTGGTACTGTATGTTGATGATATATTACTCATTGGAAATGACATCCCAACATTGCAAAATGTCAAGTCTCGGTTAGGGAAGTGTTTCTCGATGAAAGACTTAAGAGATACAACTTATATCCTAGGGATAAGGATCTATAGGGATAGATCTAAGAGGCTAATCGGTCTAAATCAGAGTGCTTAAATAGACAAGATGTTGAATAGGTTCAGTTTGCAAGACTCTAACAGAGGATTGTTGCCAATGTCTCATGGCATAAGTCTCAGCAAGATTCAATGTCCTAAGACAAATGATGTGCGAGACCGTATGAATAAGATTCCATATGCATCAGCTATTGGATCTATCATGTATGCCATGTTATGCACTCGACCTGATGTAGCATATGCTTTGAGCATTACAAGCGAGATATCGCCGGATCCTGGTGAGAGTCACTTTGGATAGCAAGATAAAGAACATCCTTAAATACTTAAGAAGGACTAAGGAAGTGTTCTTGGTCTATGGAGGTTTTGAAAATGATCTAGTTGTAAATGGTTACACAGATGCAAGTTTTCAAATCGATATAGATGATTTTAGATCGCATCGGATATGTGTTTACTTTGAATGAGGGTGCGAGTAGTGAAAAAGTTTGAAGCAAGAGATCGTGGCGAGATTCTACAATAGAAGCTGAGTATATTACAGCGTCCGATGCAACAAAAGAGGCAGTTTGGATCAAAAAGTTCATTTCCGAACTAGGTGTGGTTCCAAGTATTGCTAACCCTATTTGTTTGTATTGTGACAATAACGGGGCAATAGTATTTGCCAATGAACCTAGATCACACCACAGATCCAAACATATACTCAGGCGTTTTCATCTCATCAGAGAAATTATTGAGAGGGGAGACGTAAAGATTTGCAGAGTACCTACTGAAGACAACGTTGCAGATCCATTGACAAAAGCTCTTCCACAAGCAAAACATGATGGTCGTGTCAGATCATTAGGCATTAGATGCATGTATGATTGGCTCTAGTACAAGTGGGAGATGTTGGGGCATGTGCCCTAGGTCAATCCATTAACTGTCTTTATGAATACTTTTAGTTAATAAAATAGAGGATTTCATTTGCTGTTTATTATATTTAATTTGCATGTTTACATTATAATAAGATCCATGGGTATTTATAGAAATATCCTAAATGTCCATAGCCTATCATTATACTGGGAACTATAATGAATTAAGACTAGTGTGAGTCTTGATTGATGATCATATGATGATTATACGTATAGGGATATGAATCAAGATCACGGTTACTTGTTAGGGAACAAAGTACTGGACCGACCCGCTATGAGAACATCACATGGATTAAGTCATAGTTGTTTCTCATGATAGGTATATTTTTCAGTCCTCTGACTTGAGATTACCAGAGACTTCAACATTAGAAACATAGTGATTTGACACTATCAAACGTTGTCTTTAACCGGACGATTATAAAGGTTGTGATTGGTTATCGTGTGAGCAATGTGATGAAGTTGTGTAATCGAGATATAATTTGTCCTTCTCATATAAAAAGAGATATCTAGTGGATCCCTCGATGTGTTAGATTGTTAAAAGGCCTAGTTTAAGTGAATTGATATTGATCAATGTCACTTGGATGTTTTCGGTCTACCTAGAGATCGAGACTAGTACGATTGAACATGTTGGATGACAATTCCATGCCTTATGCTTGATCAAAAGGATATCGTGTGACAAAAGGATGTTATATACACTATTGATTAGGTTGTATCGATTCGATATTCGTACGACTTGGGTAGTCATAATGTCTTGCTAGAGGCCGCTTATGACTTGTATACCAAAATGTGTTTTGGTTCACTGCCAATGTTGTATGAGCCTATTAGGTTGCACACTAAGAATGGTTTTGCGAGATTTTAAGATGGTTCGGAAAAATGAATTTTATATGATAAAATTAATGACAGAAACGTCCTTGTGGTGTATTACACTTATACTTCTTTAAGTAGGGGTATACGTGTAATTTACTTAACTGTCTATATACAAAGGTTGTATAAATAGGCGCTTTAAGTTAGAACACACGGACGAAAGATTAAGGGCCGAAACTCTATTTTCGTTTTAAAAATGACTTAGATTTTCCTGGTACGCTCTGGATCGTTTTGGAGAGAAACAAAAGGTTTGGTATTCTCTTGAAGCTAGCACTTCGAATCTCGGCCGCCGTTCGTGTGTGGACTGCTGGTAGAGGGCGTTCGTCGTTAGCAACGCCTTAGAGATCGATCAACCTTCAGAAAGGTATTTTGCGACCAAGGTATGATTAAGTTTTCTTGGTTTAAATGTTTTAATGGAATTAGATCTAGATCCTGTTGGGGGTTTTTGTCAAAATTGTTTTGTAATCTCCGCTGCTTATAAACCCCAAAACCCAACAAGGGGCAACCATAGTCCTCTAGGTCTTCAATGCTCAGCTTTCACCTACTAGCAAATTCCGTAGTTCCTGATGAACTCCAATTTGTCTGCTTTCATTCCAGGCCACTAAAAATGCCTACTCATGTCTGGTACATCTTGGTCCTGCCTGAATAAACAATGAACAGGGAACGTTGTGGATCTTAAAGAATCTCATCTATCAACTGTGCCACTACCGGTATCTAGAATCTACCTCTAAATCTCAAACACTGATCCGTCATCTCCATCTAGTCGGTACAATTAGTACTCTGTGCTAACTCACTGAACCTCGGGTATAGAATGTCAGCTCCCTGACCCTTTAACACTCAATGTGTAAACACTGTCTATAGCCCCATTTGTTCACAAATCATCACCTGAGTGTTAGTAGGAATATCCGACTGACTCATTATCATCATTGACTCGATTAATCCATACTCATGCATCATATTTCATCTAACAATCTCGACATCTCTAGTAGGTATCTTACTCAGCAGATCAATAACTACGTTAGCTTTTTCTAAGTGTATTCCATAGAAAGTCGTAGTCCTTTAGAAACTTCAACCATCTGCACTATCTCATATTCAACTCTTTCCGCTTGAAGAAATACTTCAAACACTTATGATTAGTGTAGAGTGTGAACCTCTCTCCATATAGATGATGTCACCATATCTTTAGAGCAAATACTGTTGGGTTTTGGGGTTCATACGCAGCGGAAATTACAAAACAATTTTGACAAAAACCCCAACAAGATCCGAATCTAATTCCATTAAAAACGTTTAAACCATGAAAACTTAATCATACCTCAGTCGCAATATACCTTTCTGAAGGTTGATCGATCTCTAAGGCGTTGCCAACGACGAACGCCCTCTATCAGCAGTCCACATACGAACGACGACCGAGATTCGAAGTGCTAGCTTCGAGAGAATACCAAATCTTTTGGTTCTCTCCACAACGATCTAGAGCATACCAAAAACCCTAAGTCGTTTCTTAAACGAAAAAGGAGTTTTGGCCTTTTGATCTTTCGTTAGTGTATTCTAACTTAAAGCGTCTATTTATACAACTCTTGTATATAGACGGTTAAGTAAATTACACATATACCCCTACTTAAAGAAGTATAAGTGTAATACACCACAAGGACGTTTCCGTCATGAATTTTATCATATAAAATTCATTTTTCTGAACCATCTTAAAATCTCGCAAAACCATTCTTAGTGTGCGACCCAATAGGCTCATACAACGTTGGCAGTGTACCAAAACACATTTTGGTATACAAGTCATAAGCGGCATCCAGAGCATACCAAAAACTCTAAGTCGTTTCTTAAACGAAAAAGGAGTTTTGGCCTTTTGATCTTTCGTTAGTGTATTCTAACTTAAAGCGTCTATTTATACAACTCTTGTATATAGACGGTTAAGTAAATTACACATATACCCCTACTTAAAGAAGTATAAGTGTAATACACCACAAGGACGTTTCCGTCATGAATTTTATCATATAAAATTCATTTTTCTGAACCATCTTAAAATCTCGCAAAACCATTCTTAGTGTGCGACCCAATAGGCTCATACAACGTTGGCAGTGTACCAAAACACATTTTGGTATACAAGTCATAATCGGCCTCTAGCAAGACATTATGACTACCCAAATCGTACGAATATCAAATCGATACAACCTAATCAATAATGTATATAACATCCTTTTGTCGCACGATATCCGTTTGATCAAACATAAGACATGGAATTGTCATCCAACATGTTCAATCGTACTAGTCTCGATCTCTAGGTAGACTGAAAACATCCAAATGACATTGATCAATATCAATTCACTTAGACTAGGCCTTTTAACAAGTCTAACACATCGAGGATCCACTAGATATCTCTCTTTATATGAGAGGGACAAATTCTATCTCGATTACACAACTTCATCACATTGCTTACACAGTAACCAATCACAACCTTTATAATCGTCCGGTTAAAGACAACGTTTGATTGTGTCAAATCACTGTGTTCCTAATGTTGAAGTCTCTGGTAATCTCAAGTCGAGGACTGGAATATATACCTATCATGAGAAATAACTATGACTTAATCCATGTGATGTTCTCATAGCGGGTCGGTCCAGTACTTTGTTCCCTAACAAGTACTCGTGATCTTGATTCGTATCCTTATACGTATAATCATTATATGATTATCAATCAAGACTCACACTAGTCTTATTTCATTATAGTTCCCAGTATAATGATCGACTAGGGACATTTAGGATATTTATGTAAATACCCATGGATCTTATTATAATGTAAACATGCAAATTAATTATAATAAACAAAGAAATGAAATCCTCTATTTTATTAACTAAAAGTATTCATAAAGACAGCTTAATGGATTGACCTAGGGCACATGCCCCATCATCTCCCACTTGCACTAGGGCCAATCATACATGCATCTAATGCCTAATGATCTAACATGACCATCATGTTTTGCTTGTGGAAGAGCTTTTGTCAATGGATCCGCAACGTTGTCTTCGATAGGTACTCTGCAAAATTTTTACATCTCCCTCTCAATAATTTCTCTAATGAGATGAAAACGCCCGAGTATATGTTTGGATCTGTGGTGTGATCTAGGTTCCTTGGCCCGTGCTATTGCCCCGTTATTGTCACAATACAAACAAACAGAGTTAGCAATACTTGGAACCACACCTAGTTCATAAATGAACTTTTTGATCCAAATCGCCTCCTTTCTTCGCGTCGGACGCCGCAATATACTTAGCTTCTATTGTAGAATCTTCCACAATCTCTCTTGCTTTGAACTTTTCCACTTCTTCGCACCCCCATTCAAAATAAACACGTATTTCGACTGCGATCTAAAATCATCTATATCAGTTTGAAAACTTGCATCTGTGTAACCATTTACGACTAGATCATTTTCAAAACCTCCATAGACCAAGAACACTTCCTTAGTCCTTCTTAAGTACTCAAGGATGTTCTTTATCTTGCTATCCGTGACTCTCACCAGGATCCGATCGATATCTCGCTTGTAGTGCTCAAAGCATATGATACATCAGGTCGAGTGCATAGCATGGCATACATGATAGATCCAATAACCGATGCATATGAAATCTTATTCATACGGTCTCGCTCATCATTTGTCCTAGGACATTGATTCTCACTGAGACTTATGGCATGAGACATTGGCAACAATCCTCTTTTAGAGTCTTGCGAACTGAACCTATTCAGCACCTTGTCTATGTAAGCACTCTGACTTAGACCGATTAGCCTCTTAGATCTATCCTTATAGATCCTTATCCCTAGGATATAGGCGCATCTCCTAAGTCTTTCATTGAGAAACACTTCCCTAACCAAGACTTGACATTCTCGCAATGTTGGGATGTCATTTCCAATGAGTAATATATCATCAACATACAAGCACTCGGAAAAATAACTACACTCCCACTGACCTTCTTGTATACACGAGGCTCATCTTCGTTCTTAATAAAACCAAAATCTTTGATTGCTTCATCAAAACGAAGATTCCAACTCTGGGAAGCTTGCTTTAATCCATAAATGGATCTTCGAAGCTTGCATACCTTCCTAGAATTCTCAGGATGTACAAAACCTTCAGGTTGTGTCATATACACGTCCTCAAGCAGCTTTCCATTAAGAAACGTTATTTTTACATCCATTTGCCATATTTCATAGTCATAATATGCAAAGAATGATAATTAAAATTCTTATGGATTTAAGCATGGCTCGGCGAAAAAGTTTCATCATAATCAACACCTTGAGTCCGCTGAAACCTTTTGCTACAAGTCTTGCTTTAAAAGTACGCACTTTGCCATCCATGTCAGTTTTCTTCTTGAAATCCCATTTACATCCAATGGTCTTACCACCTTCAGGTAAATCAACCAAGTTCCAAACTTGATTATCATACATGGATTGCATCTCGAGTTCATGGCACTTAGCCATTTATCCGAGTCCGGTCCAGACATAGCCTCCGATAAGTGGTGGGCTCATTTTGGTCTATAAGCAACACATCACGACTATCGCAATGAGAAATCCGAATCTCTCTCGGCTCATGTCTTACCCTACTAGATTTACGTGGGCCTTGTGTCACTTGTGGAGGTTCAACTGGTTCGAACGTTGTTGAACTTCCAAAGAGCGGTTCGTGTTTACCCGTGATTCTTGAACTTCTTCAAGATTTATTTCTCTCCCACTAGTGTCTTTTGAAATAAACTGTTTTTCCATAAAGGCACCATACCGAGCAACACACATTTTGTTCTCACGGGATTATAAAAGTAATATCCTTTTGTTTCCTTAGGATACCCCACAAATAAACACTTGTCGATTTAGGTGCTAGTTTTTCGAGACTTGTCGCTTTACGTAAGCCTCACAACCCCAAATCTTAAGAAAAGACAAACTAGGTCTCTTCCCGTACCATATCTCATATGGTGTTTTATCGAACCGCTTTAGAAGGAACTCGATTTAGAGTGAAAGTCAGCTTGTAATGCATAACCCCAAAAGGATAATGGAAGATCTACATGACTCATCATAGATCGAACCATATCTAATAAGGTTCAATTTCTCATTTCAGAAACTCCATTCCATTGTGGAGTTGCTGGTGGAGTCAATTGGGAGACAATCCCACAATTTCTAAGATGATCATCAAATTCTTGGCTTAAATACTCACCACCTCGATCTGATCGAAGTGTTTTGATAGTTTTACTAAGTTGATTTTGCACTTCATTTTGAAACGTTCGAAACATCTCAAATGATTCAGCTTTTTGTTTCATAAGATATATATAACCATATCTCGCTTGAAATCATCGCAAATGTAATGAAGTACGATAACCTCCTCTAGCCATTATGTTTATAGGACCGCATACATCGGTATGTATTAGACCCAATAAATCACTTGCCCTTTCACCGTGTCCAGTAAAGGGACTTTTAGTCATCTTGCCCAGTAAACAAGATACGCATGTTTCATATGTTTCTAAATCAAATGAATCTAGAAGCCCATCTTTATGGAGCTTCGTTATGCGTTTCTCGTTTATGTGTCCGAGACGACAACGCCAAAGATAGGTTTGATTACAGAAATGACAATTTTCTTCCTTTTCTTTTGGGTATTTTGAAGTAGGAACAGGCTGGGGCTTGACTTCTTCCACAGGCTTTGCGGGAGCAATAGAAACCTTGACAACTTTAGCCTTGCCTTTGCCTTTCTTCTTCATTTCCTTTCTCTTTTGAACCATCAACACATTACTAGAGGGTTTCTTGATATTTTTGTTCAGCGGTCTTGAGCATCAAATGCAACTCTGAAATTGATTTATCCATATTATTCATATTGTAGTTCATCACGAATTGTGAGTAACTCTCCCGTAATGAATTCAGGATCGAATCCGTAGCCAACTTTTGGCTTATGGGAAATCCGAGTCTATCAAGCTGGTCAACATAGCCCTTCATCTTCAGAACATGAGGACTAACCGACACACCCTCAGTCATCTTGCAAGAATGTAGGTTCTTGACTATCTCGAACCTTTCTTGCCTAGCTTGTCTTGTTGGAACATTTCCTTCGGCGTTACATGACCATGTCGTAGGCTTCCATTAGTTTCATGTCCTTCGAAGTTCAGAACCATAGTTGCCGATAATACATGCAACATCGGTAGAATCGTTGACATGTTTACTATGCACATCCTTCACACTTTCGTAGCATTGGTGGTGGGTCCTCGAGGATTAGAGCATCCAGGACATACAACTTGCGTTCATGCTTAAAAACAATTCTCAAGTTTCGAACCGAGTCAAGAAAGTTAGTCCCGATAGCTTATCCTTCTCAAGGATGGATCGCAGTGACAGGGGATTATTGTTACTTGAAGAGGCCATTGATCTACAATAAAGATTATGCGAAGTTTATTTTAGTATAGAAGAATAGACTCCCACTAAATTAACAACCCTCCTAAAACGTATTGTTTATTTAGGGGACTAAAATCCATATTTCACCTAATTCTATGACAGCTATGACATGAAACACAGAACTAGATTATTTAGGTAGGTAACAATTACCAATTACGTCTTACGTAATTTTTAGATCCTTTTATGAGATATGGGACATCTTATGTCTTAGCATATTTTTATCTCATCATTTGCCTAAAGCTCAAAACTATTTTGATGACTTTATTAAGTCGGACCATTTTAAACATTAAGGTAACTCTTACCCAACTTGTCTCACCAAGATAACACAATACACCCAACTATGGCTGAAACTATATTAGTGTGATCGAGGCCTTGACAAGTGTTTAAAATGGATGGCACGAGACTTAAAATTTAATAGAGGGATTTTATTTAGTTTTAGTGATTTTATGTAAACAATGAAATATCATATATTTTATTGATTTGTTCAATCACTAAACAATTTGGAGATTTTTATTTTTATTTTAGAAGACGAATCTCGCTCAGAAAATTAAAATTATATAGAAAATCATAATTTTCGCTGATTTTATTATCATAAATTAACCCCTTAATTTATTCGAAATTAAGTCAATTAAAATATTTTAATTAACCCGGGCCCACATCTAACTAATCATCTTATCCTAATCCAATTAGGACTAATCTTATCCTAATCCAATTAGGACTTATCTTATCCTAATCCAATTAGGACTAATCTTATCCTAATCCTATTAGGACTAATCTTATCCTAATCCAATTAGGACTTGAGATATTTGAATCCTAGCATATCACCAATAACAAGATTCTTGATATTTATCTCATATTCTAATTTGTTATCTATCTTTATCAAATAGAAACTTCATAACAAAATAGATATAACAATATAAATAATTAATTTTGAAAATTAATTATTTATTTTGAATTTAAGATATTTGAATCCTAGAATATCACCAATAACAAGATTCTTGATATTTATCTCACATTCTAATTTGTTATCTATCTTTATCAAATAGAAACTTCATAACAAAATAGATATAAGAATATAAATAATTAATTTCGAAAATTAATTAATTATAAATAAATAATTTCGAAAATTAATTATTTATAAAAAAATAATTTCGAAAAATAATTATTTATAAATAAATAATTTCAAAAATTAGTTATTTGCAATTTCGGTCCTCATTTAGATAATCACAAATATGTCATTGAATCATGAACTACTATCCCAATCGAATCTAATCATATTAGTTTCGAATTAATATTCAACCTTATACAATTCAAGAAACGTAAAACAATGTGACCTAAATATGCATATTGAATTACAAAGATTTCATCCATGCATCAATGCACAAAGAATAAAGATTATACCAAATGATTTCAATTAAATCACAAATATGTGTATCATATACACAAACGTGATAATAATCAATCTCAAATAAAACTTATGTATATCACATATACATCAACTATCAACATGCTTTCGATCATATATCATGTATATATCAGAAGAAAACATGCAATGAATTTAATGGAATCGAACTCGATGGATCTGATACCACTGTTGGGTTTTGGGGTTCATACGCAGCGGAAATTACAAAACAATTTTGACAAAAACCCCAATAGGATCCGAATCTAATTCCATTAAAAACATTTAAACCATGAAAACTTAATCATACCTCAGTCGCAATATACCTTTCAGAAGGTTGATCGATCTCTAAGGCGTTGCCAACGACGAACGCCCTCTATCAGCAGTCCACACACGAACGGCGACCGAGATTCGAAGTGCTAGCTTCGAGAGAATACTAAATCTTTTTGTTTCTCTCCAAAACGATCAAGAGCATACCAAAAACCCTAAGTCATTTCTTAAACGAAAAAGGAGTTTTGGCCTTTTGATCTTTCGTTAGTGTATTCTAACTTAAAGCGTCTATTTATACAACGCTTGTATATAGACGGTTAAGTAAATTACACATATACCCCTACTTAAAGAAGTATAAGTGTAATACACCACAAGGACGTTTCCGTCATGAATTTTATCATATAAAATTCATTTTTCTGAACCATCTTAAAATCTCGCAAAACCATTCTTAGTGTGCGACCCAATAGGCTCATACAACATTGGCAGTGTACCAAAACACATTTTGGTATACAAGTCATAAGCGGCATCCAGAGCATACCAAAAACCCTAAGTCGTTTCTTAAACGAAAAAGGAGTTTTGGCCTTTTGATCTTTCGTTAGTGTATTCTAACTTAAAGCGTCTATTTATACAACTATTGTATATAGACGGTTAAGTAAATTACACATATACCCATACTTAAAGAAGTATAAGTGTAATACACCACAAGGACGTTTCCGTCATGAATTTTATCATATAAAATTCATTTTTCGAACCATCTTAAAATCTCGCAAAACCATTCTTAGTGTGCGACCCAATAGGCTCATACAACGTTGGCAGTGTACCAAAACACATTTTGGTATACAAGTCATAAGCGGCCTCTAGCAAGACATTATGACTACCCAAATCGTACGAATATCAAATCGATACAACCTAATCAATAATGTATATAACATCCTTTTGTCGCACGATATCCGTTTGATCAAACATAAGACATGGAATTGTCATCCAACATGTTCAATCGTACTAGTCTCGATCTCTAGGTAGACTGAAAACATCCAAGTGACATTGATCAATATCAATTCACTTAGACTAGGCCTTTTAACAGTCTAACACATCGAGGATCCACTAGATATCTCTTTATATGAGAGGGACAAATTCTATCTCGATTACACAACTTCATCACATTGCTCACACAAGAACCAATCACAACCTTTATAATCGTCCGGTTAAAGACAACGTTTGATTGTGTCAAATCACTGTGTTCCTAATGTTGAAGTCTCTGGTAATCTCAAGTCAGAGGACTGGAATATATACCTATCATGAGAAATAACTATGACTTAATCCATGTGATGTTCTCATAGCGGGTCGGTCCAGTACTTTGTTCCCTAACAAGTACTCGTGATCTTGATTCGTATCCCTTTACGTATAATCATTATATGATTATCAATCAAGACTCACACTAGTCTTAATTCATTATAGTTCCTAGTATAATGATCGACTAGGGACATTTAGGATATTTATGTAAATACCCATGGATCTTATTATAATGTAAACATGCAAATTAATTATAATAAACAGCAAATGAAATCCTCTATTTTATTAACTAAAAGTATTCATAAAGACAGTTAATGGATTGACCTAGGGCACATGCCCCATCAAATACTACCGCTGCCAACTCTAAGTCATGAATGAGATAATTTTTCTCATGTATCTTCAACTGTTTACATATAAGCCACCGTGCCTCTATCATGCATCAATGCATAACCTAGTTCAGTATGAAAGACATTTTTATATACCAGGAATCCCTATCTAGCCTTTGGTAATACCAACATTGGTGCGATAGTCAGCAACCTCTTTAGCTGAGCAAATGCCTCCTCGCATTCCTCATAACAATTAAATCTGACGTCTTTTCTAGGTTAATCTGATAATCGGTGAAGCGATTTTCGAGAAATCGTTACGAATCTGCGGTAATATCCTGTTAACTTCAACAAACTCTTGATCTTCGTGACTGGCGTCAGTGTCGGCTAATCCATAATAACCTGAATCTTGGCCGGATCTACAATATTACATGCACTTCCAACAACATGTCCCAAAAACTTAACATCTGACAACCAAAATTCACACTTGTTGAACTTGGCATAGAGTATGTGTTATCTCAAAGTCTGCAATGTCTCCCTGAGGTGCTGCTCGTGATCCTCTCGATTCATTGAGTATATCAATATATTATCGATGAAAACTATCACAAAGCGGTCAAGAAATGGTCTCATCACTCGATTCATCAAATCCATAAAAATGGCAGGAGCGTTAGTCAAACCAAATTGTATGACTGTGAACTGATAGTGTCCATATCTCACTCTGAACGCTATCTTGGACCTATTCTCATCCTTGATCCTAAGCTGATGATACCTTGATCTCAAATCTATCTTGGAGAAGAATTGTGCTCATCTCAGCTAATCAAATAAATCATCAATCCGTTGCAATAGATACTTATTCTTGACTATGACTTTATTTAATTGTATGTACTCGAAACACAACCTCTAAGCACCACCCTTTATCTTCACAAATAGGACATGTGCTCCCCATAGTGATGTAGAAAGTGTAATAAACCCCTTTATCCCAAATCCTGTAACGGATTCCTTAACTCCTCTAACTCTCTAAGAGCCATGCAATATGATGGTATGAAAATAGGTCTAGTGCCTAATACCAACTCAATCATGAAGTCTATCTCTCTCGGTGGTGGTAAACTAGGTAAGTCATCCGGAAATACATCTGGAAACTCACACACAATCGGAATCTCCTCAAGTTTAGGTTCCTGACTCTCTACTACCGTATATAAAGATACTAGAGTCTTCATTTCTCCACTAGCCACAAGTCAACTTCTAGTGCCTCGGCTCTTGGTGTACTACCACTATATGCGAACATTGGACGCCTTGAAATCTTAAATATCACTATTTTACCGAAACAATTGATATGAGCGTTATACACTGCTAGCCAATCCATCCCTAACAATGCATTGAAGTCTAAGAACTCGAGAATCTTGAAGTCTGTAGGTAACTCTACCTCGCCTATCTCTACTAGACATCCCTCAAAAAGATAATTAGGGTAAACTCTATCCCTGACTACAGTACTCCAAATCAAATGTACACTGACTCTAACCGGTGTCAACCCTAAGATGCCTATCATACGACCATAAATGAAAGATACTATAGAACATAAATCAAACAAAACATATAAATCTCTATCACAAATATAAATTGTGTAACAGCCTAAGTTCCCCACAAATTGGGCCCCGCCCAGCTTAAGCCTACGTGGACCCTCGAGTTAGTCTCCATGAGGTCAACACAAGCTTAGTTAGCCTTCCAATCTATCATTATCAGTTAATTTGGAAATTTAAGTTGAGTTATTATTATTTCGCAAGTTTACAAGTTAGCGGAAGCAATTAATAATTAAAATAACTCAACAATAAAGTAAAAGAGTAGGACAAATTTTATGTGAAACCTTGTATGTATATATCAAACCTGTAGATCAAGTGATAAGTGTAAGGTGCATGCAAAAGTGATATTTAAGTCACATATGCGGATCTGCACTTAGTCAAATATAAGGATGACGAGTCCAGTAAGTAAAAAGCCAATATGATCTAAATAATACTTCAAAATAAATAAAGCAGTCTAAAATTCATACACAGCGTCACTTGCAGCTCCGCCAACAACCCAGAACATGCCACGTCATCGAAACTAGCTCCTTCATCCAATCACATGCTGACACTTGTCCGGAAGACCAAGTCTAAATGCCCAACAACCTCAAGATCCTCCTCGGTGCACGAGTTACTCCACCAACCCGCAAAATTAGTTTCACTCACCTCTCAGGACCAATTTTTAGTGGTTTTATATATTAGGAACTTAGGTTTTATTAGTGAACATCGACTTTTATATTTTTTGAACACCGACTTTTATATTTAGAGATCATCTTTTATATTTTTTAAACGCTGTAGTCCGGCTAAACAAATCTTGCTTAGGTCAGAGGGGAAATAAGTCAGGATTCTTAATTCATGACATAACTTGTGAGATCTTTTATTTTATTATTTAATTTTATTTTATTTCTCCTATTTCATTATTGTTGATTTTAAAGAATATGGTTTATATATAGGGTATGTATATGGCCAATGCATGCTTTTAGGTGGACAATCTATAGTTATTTGGACCGATTGTATCCGTAATTGTACTTTTGGACCAATAAAATGGCAAATACTCACCAATTTGCCGTAAAACCCTTTCGTTTCTTGAGTGTGCAACAATTGAATCTAGGTTAAATCAGAAGTGGACGTGATTCGGTTATATAGGATTAGTATTCCTACGGAACCATATTACTGTGATTAGTGTGTTAAACCTGATTAGCGGATGTCTAGGGTTATGCATTAATTACGGAAGTAGTTAGTGGCGGACGTCCTGACTATCGAGATTAAGGGAGTAAGGAATTTCTGGCGAATGTCGATTTTCTATAGCTAATCTAGGAGAACTAAATTAATAACTTTTTGGGAATGATTGAAAATCATGATATGCCATTGAATTTTGATTTTGATTTTGATTTGTGGAACCGTAGACCTAGATGTTACTTAGGTGTTCATTAATTGTTTTCAAAATTAGTTTCGTTACTTTATTTATTTAGTTTATTTTATTTTAGTTAGTTAAATTAATTTATTTTAAAACCCCCGATTTCCCTTGTTTTTAACCATAGAAAGACTATCAATCTCTGTGAGATCGACCCTTTGCCACTATTCTACAAAATAGTTGGTTTATGAACTTTATTTTATTGACGCGTTCAACGCGCGTTAATTTTTGGCGCCGTTGTGGGAGATTGGTATTTTTCTTTCTTCGGTGTTTTTATTTTTCTCTTTTTTGTTTTATTTTATTTTATTTCTTTATTTTGTCTATCTAGTCCCTGGCTCTTAAAATGTATGCAGGCAACCTCACGATGGACTCCTCCTACCCCTACAATTATGGTCGATTCGAAGACTCACATTATTATAATGTGAATGGGGGAGGTATGTCACATAATGGATATCGATTTTTTAACATGTATTCTTTTGTGCAACGGGTCGAGGTTTGCAAAATTTGTGGAAATTATTCTCATTCTTCACATGACTGTCCGTATTATCTACAATATGAGAATTATCACTATTCTAGCCATGCATCGACACAACTCAACTTCTTTGGGCTCATGTCAAATGCACATATTCCTCAGCATGAAGGAAATCAATAGTTTCAACAAAACACCTCCTTGGAAGATATGATGAAGCAATTGATAGATAATCAGCAACAGTTTCAACGGCTTTTTGAAGAGCTTCAACGAATTAATTTTGAGATTCCAGGCTTGAAGGATTTGGAAACTCAATTTATTCCATATAATGTTAGGCTTCAGAATATGATTGACTAGGAAGGGTTGTGTAGTACACAATCAATTTTTCACCCGGCGGAATGACGCGAGTGTTGATGTGTTGAAAAAGTTTGAGGACGTGAGTGTTGATGGTTGGGACATATCCAACTTAAGTCGCTGCATTAGTGGCGAGTCTTTGAGTATACCCAAAACCCTAGACTTCATTCCATCATCTTGTGATTTCACCCTTAGTGAAAGACTTTGAGCTCGCAAGATTTGATAGGAATCATTTTAGTTAACTCCTATTTTTACTAGTTCTTGCTCTTGTTATAATTATTCTTTCATAACTTCCTTAGTCACCTAGACATGAGAGATTTCATGCATTCACTAGTTTTTAAAGACTTTCATTTATGCATGTATTTGTATCATCTTCTTTTTTTATCCATGTTCTTCTTCACTATTCTTTTTCCTTTTGTTGCATGGATTCCTTGACTTATTTTGAACCTTGAGGACATGGTTCGAAATAAGTTTGGGGATATTCTAGGGATTGTGGATTGGCCATGATGGATTTCCTTTGTGAAAGACCGCAGGTGAGATCGTTTCATTTTTTATTTTACGCAGTTATATGCGATTATCGGATGGTAATGGTGGTGTTTTATATCATTTCTTTCATTTCTTGTCCTTTCATACTTCATTTTCATTTCATTAGTAGCTGATACACTTTCATCCATGTATTTAGTATATTTTTCACTTTTTTATTGTTTAGAGTCACTCGAAACTTTGTTTCATGCATTTGGTTGTGGACGAGTAAATTACAGCTGCCTTTTTGACTTGAAACTTAGGGAAAATTAAGATAAACACTCAATCGAGTCCGTAGCCTAGCATTTTCATGATTTCATGATTAGGGACTTAGTTGATGGTTAAGCTTTGTGCTAGATAACGAAGATGAGCAAACGGTCAAAATTGTGCAAGTGATAACATTTTAACCCACGTTAGGGGATTTGGTTAATTATAGTGAAAGTGAGAAGGGCTAACATGAGTTTTCTAAGTATAGCGAGTCTTACATGTTTCCATGGAAAAAGAGCAAGGAAACTAGTGGTGGGAAAAAGTGAGAAAAGTGGTCCATAGGAAATGGAGCAAGGACCGTATCACTTGAAAAGAAAATGTGAAGAAAAAAAAGAGTATATATATAATGAATAAAGGCAAAAATTGTGAAAATTCATAAAATAAAATATTTAGCTCAAATGTTTTCACTAAATTAAGATTTTAACCTTGCGTAGTTGAATGTATATAGACCAAGAAAACTCGCGAGTAGTTGATGGCCTTTGTTTTGACCGAATCTATGTCTTTAAGTGTGATCTTAATTTTGTTTGGGTTGCGAGTCTTGACATGTCATAACTCCGAAATTTCTCGAGTGGCTTGTTAACTTGCCGATTATGTAAACCAAAGAGACTCCATGAAATTTAAGTTGTGTATATGATTATTAGGTCATTGCATATTTATGTTAGGAGTCTAGTTTAGTTCGTGTTGTCATCTACACCTTTGCTCGGGACGTGCAAAGTCTTAAGTTTAGGGGTATTTGATAAGTTGGTATTTATAGGGTTTTAGTAGTCTATTTTAATATTTTTAATATGTAAAGTCTTTAAAATATATATTGAATTATATTTATTGGTCATTTTCAGGTGAAACGGAGTGCGTGGTTGAATCCAGGGCGGAAAAATACTTAAAATGGAGTATTCATATGTAGTGATCAGATGCCGAAATATTTGCCTCGAGTTATGTACTGCGCAGTGGGTAGAATAGGAGACAATAGACCAAATAATGCAGGGGAGTGACATAGTCAAGTCATTTGGAAATAGATGCTGTTAGATTGCATCGAGATGCGTGCATCACTATCACCCACAAAACGCACAAAATTGTGTGATTTCTTCTCTTCTAGTGCCACGTGTCGCCTCCTGATTCATACATAGTGTCACCTGCCGCTCCACTAACAACCCAGAACATGCCACATCATCGAAACTAGCTCCTTCATCCAATGACATGCTGACACTTTTCGGAAGACCAAGTTTGAATGCCAAGCCGCCTCAAGATCCACATCGGCGCACGAGTTACTCCACTAACCTGCAAAATTAGTTTCACTCATCTCTCAGGGCCAATTTTTAGTGGTTTTATATATTAGGAACTTAGATTTTTATTATTGAACATCGAATTTTATATTATTTGAACATCGACTTTTATATTTGGAGATCGACTTTTATATTTTTTTAGACGCCGTAGTCTGGCTAAACGAATCTTGCCTAGTTCGGAAGGGAAACAAGTCGGGATTCTTGATTCATGTCATAACTTATAAGATCTTTTATTTTATTATTTAATTTGATTTAATTTCTCCTATTTCAATGTTGTTGATTTTAAGAAATATGGTTTAGATCTAGGGTATGTATAGGGCCAGTGCATTCTTTTAGTTGGACAATGTATAATTATTTGTACCGATTGTATCCGTAATTGTACTTTTGGACCAATAAAGTGACGAACACTCACTGGTTTGCAGTAAAAATCTTTCGATTCTCGAGTGTGCAAAAATTTAATCTATGTTAAATTGGAAGCAGACGTGATTCAGTTATCTAAGATTAGTATTCCCACGGAACAATATTACTGCGATTAGTGCATTAAAACCGATTGGCGGATGTCTATGGTTATGCATTAATTAGGGAAGTAGTTAGTAGCGGACGTCTTAGCTATCGAGATTAGGGGAACGTGGAATTTCTGGCGGATGCCGATTTTTTATAGCTAATCTAGCAGAACTTAAATTAATAACTTTTGGGAAGGATTGAAAACCATGATATGCCATTGAATCTTGATTCCGATTTGTGGAACTGTAGACCTAGGTGTTACTTAGGTGTTCATTAATTGTTTTCAAAATTAGTTTCGTTACTTTATTTATATAGTTTATTTTAGTTTAGTTAGTTAAATTAATTTATTTAAAAACCCCGATTTCCCTTTTTATTATTTTTAGCTATAGAAAGACTACCAATCTCTTTTGGATCGACCATTTGCCACTATTCTACAAAATAGTTAGTTTAGGAACTTTATTTTATTGATGCGTTCGACGCGAGTCAAATACCTCCAAAAACTACCATAACTGTGGAAATCCTAGGATATATGAGTATATTAAAAATATCCCAAAACATAAATTGTATTTATTATCCGTTAATTTACCATGTACAGACTTTCAATTGTTTTATTTTTTATTTTCACATAAGGTGCATATCTTAATCATATGAAGTTTCGCTAAAACATTAATCTTATGGATTAAATTGAATTGACTCATAAAGAGAAGGCACACACCTACTTCAATTTGAGTAATGCAAGAAAGAATGAACTCTCACTTAAATAAGACATTAATGAGGCATATATAAGCATGCATGTTTTGCATAGGCTAATTAAAATTGGGTAATGGAAGAGATGAATAGACCATAATCTAAAATAGGGAGATAGAAGGTGAAGTAGATCATGCATATACACACCAAGAAAATATGGAAGGAAGGAAAGAAGTGCTTGCCTTGAGATGATTGATGTGAGTCTAATTGATTTTCTTCTTCTTGCTATTTGCATTAATGGTGTGTTTTTCTTCTCTAATTGAAGAAGATAGAATAAGATATCTATTTATATATGAGAAATAAGATTAGAGTCATTAAGACTTGATTGACTAAGCTAATCTAACTTAACTTTCTTCAAATCAAAGTTTGTAATCATTCATGGTGACACATGGATTGTACTTATCATGTCATTAGTCCACCTTAACCATGAATAGCGAACTTACAAGAGTGCCCTTGGCTTGATTGGAAACTCTTCATGCATCCTATGTCCATTTCCCTAATCAATGACCTTGTTTCTTGTGATATTTACCATCCATACTATGTGCATTACATTAATATCACAAATTAAATCAAAGTATGCAACCTTAGTCATGATGAGATAAATTCCTTCTTTTTCTCAAAAAATCACTAGAACTTTGCTAATGTAAATTAAGGTCTTGATAATATACTTTGAGTTTTTATAGCTTATTATTTCCATTTCCATAGAGTTAGACATTTGAATTTATATGCTTAGGTGGTTCTTTCTTTATTTAATTAGATACTTTGCTTAGTAATGGGGTCTCATAGCTTAAGCTATTAGACAAAAAAATAAAATAAAATTAGTATTAGCCTAAGTCCCACCCTTGCACCGATTTACCCATATGCCCGTCACTCGTAGCGTGCTCGCACTTCGAGGGACTTCTCACTCGCACTTCAACAACATAACATTAAATAAATAAATAAAAACTAAATTATGTGTAGTTGGTATAACTAAGTAATACATTCATCACACACTAAAAGTTATATACCTCGTTGTCGACTCCCGATGGTTAACCAATTATGCCACGTCAGATAAAGTTCATGTTAAAGTCCTATGGTGACATGTGGCACGAGTTAGATTATTCGAGTCATTATAGCCTTCCCAACTAATAAGAATTTCATTCTTGAAATGAAAATAACTTAAACTAAGACTTACTGGAACCTGGAATAGGTCTGGGAAGTGCTCGAGCATATAGGACTCTAGTTCCCAAGTTAGCTCCTCATCCCTGTGATGCTGCCATTTGACAATGACTAATGGGATGTCCTTGTTTCTCAATCCCTTCACCTTACAATCCAATATATGAATAGGTTGTTTGTCATAGGTGACATTCTTTCTCAAGTCTATCTGACTTAAATCTATCATTGGTCGTTTGCATCCTCTCAACCTATCTAATCTAAGCATCGAGATACGAAACACAAGGTGAATCATGGCCAATTTTGGCGGTAGCTCCAACTCGTATGCAACCTTGGCGACTATCCTCTTGATCTTGAATGGACTAATAAACCTAAGCATGAGCTTTCGTTGATTCCAAATCTCATGTTACCCTTTAGAGGTGATACCTTCAAATACACATAGGATCCCTCATCATACTCTAACTCGTCATGGTACTTGTTGTAGTATTTCTTCTATCTCTCCTACTTACCCTTCAAACATAGTTTGGTTTGTCGTATCTTCTTTGTGTGACCTACTATAATCTCTAGCTAGCTGCCACATCTACGGGCTCTACCCAACATGATGGAGATCTACATGGCCTGCCATAGAGTGCCTCAAACGTGCCATTCCAATACCGGCTTGATAACTGTCTTTGTAAGCAAACTCACACAGATGAAGATACTCATCCTATGAACCATAGTACTCTAGTACATACATCCTCAACATGTCTTCAAACACTTAGATCATTCGCTTTGACTATCCATTAGTCCGTGGATGGTAGGCTACACTCATATCAAACTGCATTCCAGAGTATGCATGCATGCCCTGCCAAATATGTGACGTAAACTGTAGCCCCTTGTTTGACGCAATTGATAATGGAACCCTGTGAAGTTGGACTATCTCTTGATCATACAAACAAGCCAGCCTATCTACTTGATGTGTAGTAGAGATCGGTAGGAAGCGCGCGGACTTAGTCAACTTCTCCATTATGACCCGTATATTGTCGTGTCCGTGTTGAGACCAAGGTAATCCACTAACGAAGTCCATTGCAATATGCTCCCACTTCCACCGATGAATGGGAAGTGGCTGTAGTAGTCCACCAGGCTTGTGATGCTCAGCCTTAACTCGCTGGCATATCTCGCGCACTCTAATGTAATAAGAAACGTCGGTCTTCTTCCTAGGTTACTAAAAAAGATGTCGCATGTATGCATACATCTTTGTCTGACTCGGATGAACTCTAAAACATGAGTAGTGAGCTTCCTAAAGTATGTCATCTCGAATCTCAGCCATTGATAGAATCCACAAACGTCCTTTAAATCTCGGGCATGAGTCTATCGACTTACTCCATTCTGGGTGATCCAGACTCTAAGTTATCTCACTGAACCTCGGATAGAGCTTGTTAGCCTGTTGCCCCTGAAGTACACTCTCAATTGACACTGTCTGAATCCTCATCTGAACATAAATCCTTGCCTTAATAGCTGCTGAAATCTCTGTTAAACAAAGTGTGTCAGCTACCTCAAGTCTCACGTACTCATGTGTCATATGACATCTCACAATTTTTGCGTTTGACCCCTTTCCGCTCAAAGCATCTGCCACTACATTGGCCTTCCCTCGATGGTATACCAATGAAAATCATAATCCTTCAAGAACTCCAATCATCTCCTATGTGATCCATTTACAGAGTGAACCTCTCACCATATAAGTAATGACGCCGGATCTTCAGTGCAAATACTACGGCTGCTAATTCTAAGTTACATGTTGGGTAGTTATTCTCGTGAGTCTTGCGCTCTCGGGGATACATAAACTATCACTTTACTGTACTGCATTAAAACACAACCCAAATTGACATTTGAAGCATCAATGTTCACATCGAAGCAATTCCCCATCTTTGGTAGCACAAACACTAGCGTTGTAATTAGTTGTTCCTTTAAAGTCCTGAATGCCTGATCACAACTGTCGATCTATTGGAAATTGACTTCATTCTATTTCAACTGTGTCATCGGCGCGGTAATCCTAGAGAAATCTTGCACGAAATGTTGGTAATATCTTGCCAATCCCAAAAAGCTGCGGATGTCTGCAACTAATGTCGGTGTAGGCCAATCAATCACTGCTATAATATTAGCAAGGTCCATTGACACTCTACTAGCTTGGATAATATGTCCTAAAAATCCGACATCCGTAAGCAAAAACTCGCATTTACTGAATTTGGTATATTTTATTTTTGTGTTGTATGCAAGTGTGTGTATTATATGGTATTTTGTCATGAAGTCGGGGTATGTTGAGGTGTATCCTCAATTTATCATAATCGGGGTTGTAAGTGTGTGTCTGAAGGGCACAAGTGCAATAAAATTATTGGTCGCTCGAAAACTAGTAAACAGGTGTTAAGTATCATGCAGGAATTTTGGCTCAATTTACGTCCAAGTTGGGATAGGCAGCAGTATAAAATGAGAATGAAGTTAGAGCGAGACCTTATATTGAGTTTCATATCAATTGGTGGTGGCCGAGGTTGAAATTGAGTCCAAATTAATGTAGGTTTGGCAAGTATGACTATAGAATTAAACAGACAAACTTTGGTATGTCATAGACAAAGTTAAGATTTTTAAGGTTTTGGTGTGACCAAAATCAGTGTTATGAGCGCTTTATGAAGATTGAATATTTTTTCAAGAGTTTAGTTCAATTTGGTGAAAAACCGGATCGAAAACGAGCTTCAGAAGCCAAAACACGTCAAAATAAGAAATTTAAGAATTAATAAATAAAAAGAAATTAAGCTGTCGACGAGCATATGAAGGTTTATATATAAATATATAAAATCAAATCAAATTAAATCGCTTTCATTAGAAATGTTCAACACAACGTTTCATTCCTTCGATACCTAACCCTATCAATTCAGATTTTCACTCCGCAATCTCCTGATGTCCAATTTTTGCTTGGTTTCTTTCTCCAAAGTATGCTTCACGAGACGATCAATTCGAGCCAGGTTTTCACCACGAAAATGAGGTATTCAGCTCAAAACTTGGTAAATTCTCAATTCAGGGCATTTTTCACAGTTCAGTTTGGATTCTCACAATTATTTGATTCCTTTCGCGGGGTTTTTATAGGAATTAGTAGGAATTGTTGAGAATTAATGTATTTACTTGATGTGCTCCAATTTGGAATAAATCCCACCGATGTAGGTTAGGTTTTAGTGAATTAAATTGATGTGCCTTAGTTGATAATTATTTTGAAGTTGTTTTTATAGTTAAAATTAATTTACATTGGGTTTCTGGATTAATTGATTATCGATTTTGATCCAATTTGACTCCATGAGCAATGAAAATATTTTGATATTGATATCGAGTGATTTCGTGGTGTTTGTTGTCGAGTTTTGAGGACTCAATTACGAAAAATATTGATTTAGATTATTTGTCAATTCAAAATAAATAAATTTGCCTAGTTGACAGGAAATATTGAAAAATTCATAACTTCTCTGTCATGATTCGATTTGAGTATTATTGGAGTCTATTGAAAGTAGGACATGAGTACTAAAAGTTCCTTTCAGGTCATCATGACAAATGTTAAAGTTTTCATGGTTAGAAAGTTACCTCAAATTGGCTAGTTGAAAGCCAGTTGAAATAGTTATATAAATTTATATTTTTGGAAACAGTTATCAAGCATACTTTGGCCGCAATTTTCATTAGGTTTTGTGATTTGGTTTCACTTGAAGCTTAACCCATAATGTAATTGGGCAAGCATGGAAGCTATTGGAACCCTTTTCTAGGTGTTCAGACGCTCCGAGAACATTGGGAGTTTAGCTCAAAGTTGGCTAGTTGTAAGTAAACCCTATGGTGGTCTCTACTATTTAGGGAATTTATCTTTGTACCTACATTTTATTTAGTCTGCATTGCATTTCACCTCATTCTTGGTCATGCATACATGACATCTGTACACAGTTGCCCCTACTTCGATCGTAAGAGTGTGATGCACTCCACTTCAGATTAGACGTACTGTAGGCATCTAAGGTGGGTAATGTCGACCTTGGGGTAGCATGCATTGAAATTATATAACTATTTTAGGTTCATCATAGATGGGTCAACTTGTTATGAGCTTAGAACATGAAATGAGGGATCCACGTTGTTCTGTAAATTTGTTGTTATTTGGAAATGCAATTACATGTCTCCATGTATTCAGACTAACATTTGCGGGAATACAGAGTAATGTAGGAGTTTACTTACCCGACATCTCTAAGTTGTTTTTAATGATGTCAGGTTCTCAGAGAAGCCATAACAGAATGAGAAAAGCTCGAAGACCTTTGACGAATGTTTTAAGTTTAAAAATTTGATTTTCTTGTTTTAATCACTTTATATATATATTTTTTGGGCATTGAGGTGAGTGCAGGTCATGAAATAATTTTGAATAGGTTTTGCGAGTCTTCTAAATTAGTTTGAAGTAAGTCACGAGGTTTATGATTTAGTCTTGATTTATGTAAAAAGTTGTAACTAAGGTATTGGAAACTCTAAGTTAGTATTTAGATTTGAATTTGATCTATATTGTGAATTGGCGGGAGTTGTGAGTCCTTTTAGGCATCTTCCCAATCTGCTGTCTATTAAGTGAAAGATTTTGGTATGTCTTTTTAGGGGAGGTACTACCGAGATTTTATAAAAATAGGGATGATAATCTGAATGATTTCTTAATTTGCTCCAATAAAATAAATTGAGAATCCTAGATCAGTTAAAGATTTAAATTAGTTTAGAGCATTATACGATTGAAATCAAAAGTGTTTTGAGGTACAAAGTTGATTGTACGGTTTATATGCCTAATGAGGGGAATTAGGCTAAGTCACGGCTTTGTGAGATGGGTCCTAACAATATGTATATGCGTAGATTATTAAATCATTTTCGTACACTATCTATAAGCATCGAGACGTGAGCAGGAACATGTCTCGAGATGCATAAAGGCTTGGGAATTGAGTAAAGAGTGATTTGGTAAGTTTTTATTAAGGTATATATATACATCGATGAGAATTATTTATGTGAATAAACTATTTGGACTATAGTTGATAAATTAAACCAAACCTAACACCTAAGTTGTAAAACAAAAACATAGGTCATAGATGTACCTCGAGATATGAGTTATAATGAAATTCATGAGACTGGGAGTTAATTTAGTGTTGGTGTATAAATGTAAGTGGAGTTTTCAGGGTGTATTAGATCCATTAACTTGAATCTAGATTAACTAATAGAAATAAATTAAGGGTTAGAAAGGAGTCATGGATTTATATAAGACTTGGGTTATCATTTACATGCAAATCAAAAGAGATATTCCGAGGTAAGGTTGCTGGAATCATGAGAATTTGAGGACGAGGAAGACCAACTAAGCATTTAGGAGAATTATGATCTTGGGATCAACACACACAACTTAAGTAAAAAGTTTAAGTTGCTAATGTTTTGCAATTCTTGAAATTAAGTAGGTAGTGTTGGGGCATGTGCCCTAGGTCAATCTACAAACATTGTTTATCTTACTATTTTAGTTAATAAAATTTTGGTTTTCATTTGTTGTTTTATTATAAGTAATTGCATGTTTACCTTATAGTAAGATCCATGAGTATTTGTTGAAATATTCTAAATGTCCATAGTCGATCATTATACTGAGAACTATAATGAATTAAAGCTAGAGTGAATCTTCATCGATGATAATGTGATTATCATACTTATAAGGATACGAATCGATATCATTAGCACTTGTTATGGGAACAAGGTACCGGACCGTTATGAGAATACCACTTGGATTAAGTCATAGGTATTACTCACGATAGGTATATCATTAGTCTATCGACTTGAGATTACCATAGACTTCAATACTAGGAGTATGGTAATTTGACATAATCAAACGTTGTCTTTAACCGAATGATTATAAAGATTGTGATTGGTTACCACATGAATAATATGTGAAGGTGTGTAATCAAGATATAATTTATCACTCTCGTATAAAGAGAGATATCAGTAGATCCCTCGATATGATTGACTGATAATGGACAAGTCTGTGTGAATTGATATGATCAATGTCACTTACATGTTTTCAGTTTTCCTAAGGATCGAGCCTAGTACGATTGAACATTAAGGGTGACGTTTCATGTCTTATGTTTAACCAAAGGATATCGCACGACAAAATGATATAATATATGTTATTCATTAGGTAGTATTGATTTCGATATTCATGCTACTTGGGTAGTCATAATGCCTTGTCAGAGACTACTTATGACTTGTGTACCAAAATGGTTTTGGTTCACTGCCAACGTCACATGAACCTATCGGGTCGCACACAAAGAATGGCTTTACATAATTTCAATTGATCCAGAGTAATGAATTTTATATGATAAAACTCATGACATAAAAGCCTTTACGATGTGTTATATGATAACTTATTAATAGCGGTGTATGTGTAATTTGCTTAAACTGCCTAATACGATAGTTGTATTACGAATATGATTTTAAGTAATGGCTTATCTACACATATAAATAGAGGTTGAAACCCTAAAACGAAATAAGATTTTCATTTTTGCAAATTTCGAGTTCTCTAGATTTTGGGAGAAAGAAAAATGTTTTCAATCTCTCCTCGGGCTAGCACTCCAAATTGTGGTCACCGTTCATGTGTGGATTTCCGATAGAGGACATATGCTTGAACGTCTTAGAGATCAAACAATCAGAGAAGGAAATCACGGATTAAGGTATGGTTTAACTTTGTAGTTCTTGTTTAATGGAAATTATTTTCGGTTCTATTTGAGCTTTTCAATAATTGTTTAGAACTTTTTGCTGCGTAAGAACCCCAATACCCTACAGTGGTATCAGAGCCATAGACTCGGTTCTATTAATCATTTGCATGTTTTCTCTGATGTATATATGACTTATGTGTGAAAATATGATCTCGATTAATGTATATATATGATGTCCGTATAAGTTCTGTGATAATTGTTATCAAGAATTGATTTTAAAGCATGTTAATTAATGAATTTGATACATACACATGATTTGATTCAATGATAGAATTCATATTTAGAATATTTTGATTAATATATGTTTTAATATTAAACGATGCAAATTTTGTATGTTCACATTGTAGAAGTCATGTCTAGGTTAATATGATTCTTTTGTTGGATACATAGTTCGTTTTGTTCAATAATTATATGTCTTCATTATAAAAATCATGCTTAAGTTAATATGATTAATTTAATATGATTCTGGTGTTGAATGTATGATTAATATTTCTTTTCTTGATTCAATAGCTTGTTTCGTATGAATAAGAATCGAAATTGATTTTGATCATATATCTCATTGTGGTTATATGTTAGTATGTTCCTATTAGATTGGAGATAAACTTGTAATTGGATAAGAATTACAAATCATATAAAATACGTGAGATGGATAACAAATTCAAATTGGATAAAGATTTAAAGTTTCTTAAATTCTAACTGGATTAGGATAAGATATTAAGTTAGAGGTGGTTCCGAGTTAATTAAAAACGTTATAATTAAAATTTTCAGAATTAAATCGAGGGGCAGTTTTGGTCGATTGGATTGACTAAAATAATAAGAAGTTTTAAGCGATTTTCAATTTTCAAAATTGAAATTTGTTGTCTACGAAAAATGAGGGCGCTAACCCCTGTTCTCCTGTTCGCTAACCGGTTAGCGGAATCGCCGTCCACTGATTGGCCAGCGAGACCGATGATAACTGTTCCTAGCATAAGGAAATTCATATGATAGTCAATATTAGTAAAACTTCCTAATTTTCTTAGTGATTGAGCATGCATTGTAATATATGATATTTATCTTGTTTAATTTACGGTCACTAAAACAAATAAAAATGTCTTCCAAATTTTAAGTAAAATGTCAACCATTCTTAAACACTTGTCAAGGCTTCGATCACATCGTTATCGGTTTGCCTCTGCAAAGTGTATTATGTTATCTTGGTGAGGCAAGTTGAGTAATGGTTACTCTACTGTTTGAAATGGTTTGACTTGATAAAGCTATCAAAATAGTTTTGGGCTGTATACACTAGATGAGATAAAACATGCTGAGCATAAGATAACATAATCTCATAAAAAACCTAAAAGCTAAATATGATGTAATTGGTAATTGGTACCTACATAAATAACCTAATTTAAAGCGTCATGCCTTAGTTATCTTGGAATTAGGTGAAACATGGATTTTAGTCACTTAAATTAACATAATATTTTTAAGAAGGTTGTTAATTCAGTGAGAGTCTATTACTATATACTAATATAAACTTTTGCATGATCTTTGTTATAGATCTATAGCCTCTTCAAATCACATTAATCCCTATCCCTTATCACTGCAATCCATTCTTGATAAGGATAAGTTGTCTAGGACAAACTTTCTTAACTAGTTCAGAAACTTGAGAGTTGTTCTTAAGAATGGATGCAAGTTGTATGTCTTAGATAATCCTATTCCTAAGGAACCATCAACAAATGCTTTAAGAGCCATGAAGGATGCACATACTGAGCATGTCAATGACTCAACTGATGTTGCATGCATTATGTTGGCAACCATGGTTCCTGAACTTCAAAAAGACATGGAAGCTTACGACATGGCTACGATGCTGAAGAAAATGTTCCAACAGTAGGCTAGACAAGAAAGGTTTAAGATAGTAAAAAACCTTCATTCTTGTAAAATGACTGAGGGTGCGTCAGTTAGTCCTCATTTTCTGAAAATGAAGGGCTATATTGACCATCTTGACAGACTTGGATTTCCTATAAGCCAAGAGTTGGCTACGGATTTGATCCTGAATTCATTGCCTGATAGTTATTCACAATTTGTGAGGAACTATAACATGAATAACATGAAGAAGTTTATCTTGGAATTGCATTTGATGCTTAAAACTGTGCTTGAGCATAATGTCAAGAAACTCAATGCTAATATGTTGATAGGAAAGGCTATGAAGAAGAAAACAAAAGGCAACACTAAATGTGTCAAGGATGTTGTAACTATCACAAAGCCTGTGGAATAAGTCAAACCTAAAGATGCTTTTACTTCACAGTCTTAAAAGGAAAAGGAAAAAGAAGAAAATTGTCATTTCTGCCATGCACCTGTGCATTGGTTCATAAATTGTAAGCTTTATCTTGAAGATCTAAAGAAAAAGATGCGACTACTATCTTTATGTTATTGAAGTTAACTTATCTACTAGTGATTCCTAGGCATTCGACACTGGATGCGAATTTTACATATGTATTAATACACAGGGTCTCATTAAAAGTAGAAAGCTAAAGAAAGGAGAAGTCATCTTACGAGTTGGAAATTGAGCATAGGTTGTTCCGTTGGCTGTAAGATGTTATGAGTTAATTTTATCTAGTGGACTTGTTTTAGTTTTAAATAATTGTTATTATGTCCCTGCCTTGAGTAGAAACATCATTTCAGTTTCATATTTGGATTTGGATGGTTTTAATTTCATTATTGCAAATAATAAATGCTCCATTTCTTGTAAAAGCGTTTTCTATGCGAATGTTGATTTGTGTAATGCTCTTTATATTCTAAACATAAAAAGGTCCACAGATACTCCTATTCTTAATGTAAATACGAAGAGATTCAAGTCAAATGATTTTAATCAAACCTACCTTTGGCATTGTCTTCTTGGCCACATTAATGAGAAATGCATTTCTAAATTCCATAAAGATGGACTTTTAGATTCATTTGATTTTGAATCATATGAAACATGTATGTCTTTTTTACTACGCAAGATGACAAAAAGTCCCTTTACTGGACCCAGTAAAAGGGCAAGTGATTTAATGGGTATAATATATTATGATGTATGCGGTCTAATAAACACAATGGCTAGAGGTGGTTATCGGTACTTCATTACATTCATCGATGATTTTAATAGATATGGTTACGTGTATCTCATGAAACATAAAGGTGAGTTTTTTTAGATGTTTCAAACATTTCAGAATGAAGTGCAAAACCAACTTGGTAAAACTATTAAAACACTTCGATCAAATTGAGGTGGTGAATATTCGAGTCAAGAGTTTGATTATCATCTTAGAAATTGTGAGATTGTCTCATAGTTAACTCCTCCAGTAACTCCACAATGGAATGGTGTTTCTGAGAGGAGCCATCAAACTTTAATGAATATGGTTCGATCTATGATGAGTCATGGAGAACTTCCTATTTTCTTTTAGAGTTATGCTTTAGAAACTGCTGCTTTTACACTGAATCATGTTCCTTCTAAAGCAGTTGATAAAACACCATATAAGATGTGGTTTTGAAAAAAACTAAGTTTGTCTTTCCTTAAGAATTGGGGCTTTGAGGTTTTCGTACGACAAAAAATCTCAAAACAATTATCAGCCAAATCTACCGAGTGTGTATTTATTGGTTATCCTAAAGAAACTAGAAGATACTAATTTTATAATCCCGCTAAGAAAAAAATGTTTGTTAATCAGAATGGTGTCTTTATGAAAATGATTTTATTTTAAAAGACAACAATATGAATAAAATAAGTCTTGAAGAAGTTTAAGAACCACAAATAAACACTAAACCGATAGTAGGAGATCAATAAAGTCTTGAACCAATTGAACCTCCACGGGCATAAGGCCCCGTAGGCTTGATAGGGTAAGACATCAGCGTGAGAGATTTGGATTTCTTATTACTGATAGTAGCGAGGTGTTGCTTATAGATCAAAATGAGCCTACTACTTATCAAGAGGTTGTGTCTAACCTTGATGCAAATAAATGACTTAGTGCCATGAATTTTGAGATGCAATCCATGTATAATAACCAAGTTTGGAACCTCGTTGATTTACTTGAAACCGGTAAGACCATTTGATGTAAATGAGTTTTTAAGAAGAAAACTGACATGGATGGCAATGTGCATACTTATAAAGCACGATTAGTAGCAAAAAGTTTTAGACCGACTCAAGGTGGTGATTATGATGAGATTTTTTCTACTGTAGCCTTGTTTAAATCCATTAGAACTCTAATTGTCATAACCATATATTATGACTACGAGATATGGCAAATAAATGTCGAAACAGCTTTCCTAAATGGAAAGTTACTTAAAGACGCGTATATGATGTAGTTTGAAGGGTTTGTTCATCTTGAGAATTCTAGGAAGGTGTGTAAGGTTCAAATATCTATTTATGGATTAAAACAAGCTTCTCGGAGTTGGAATCTTCATATTGATTAAGCAACTAAGGAATTTGTTTTATTAAAAATGAATACGAGCCATGTGCATATAAGAAGGTCAGTGGGAGTTTGATTATTTTCTTGGTATTGTATGTTGATGATATATTACTCACTGGAAATGACATCCCAACCTTGTCGAGTGTCAAGTATTTGTTAAGAAAGTGTTTCTCAATGAAGGACTTAGAAGATGCAACCTACATCTTTGGGATTAAGATCTATAGGGATACATCTAAAAGGCAGATCGATCTAAGTCAGAGTGCTTATATTGACAAGGTACCGAATAGGTTCAATATTTAAGACTCTAAAAGAGGGACATTCCAAATCTCTTATAGTATAAGTCTTAACAAGACTCAATATCCGAAAACTAATGGTGAGCGAGGGTTCTTGAATATGATTTCATATGCATCAACTATTGGATCTATCATATATGCCATGTTATACACCTGAACTAATATATCATATGCTTTGAGCGCAAAAAGTAGATATTAGTCTGATCCTAGAGAGAGTCATTGGATAGTAGTAAAGAACATTCTTAAGTACTTGAGTATGACTAAAGAAGTGTTCTAGGTTTTTGGAAGTTTGGAAGACGAGCTTGTTGTAAATGGTTAAACAAATGCAAGTTTTCAAACTGATATAGATGACTTCAAATTGTAGTCTGAATATGTGTTTACTTTGAATGGAGGCGGAGTGAGCTGGAAAAGTTCGAAGCAAGACATTGTGACAGATTCTACAACAGAAGTTGAGTATATTGCATCGTCTAATACAGCTAAGGAGGCGGGTTGTATAAAAAAGTTTATCTTTGAACTCGATGTGGTTCCGAGTATAGCTAACCTCATTTGCTTATATGGTGACAATAAGGGGGTGATAGTACAGGCTAAAGAACCAAGACCACACCACTAATCCAAACATATACATAAACATTTTCATCTCATTCGAGAAATCATCGAGAGGGGAGATGTGAAGATTTGCAGAGTTCCTACAAAAGACAATGTTGTAGATCCTTTGATGAATGTTTTTCCACAAGTGAAACATGATGATCATGTTAGGTCATTAGGTATTAGATACATGAATGACTTGCCCTAGTGCAAGTGGGAGATGTTGGGGCATGTGCCATATGTCAATCTACAAACATTGTTTATCTTATGATTTTAATTAATAAAATTATGGTTTTCATTTGTTGTTTTATTATAAGTAATTGCATGTTTACCTTATGGTAAGATCCACAAGTATTTTTTGAAATATTCTAAATGTCCCTAGTCGATCATTATACTGGTAACTATAATTAATTAAGGTTAGTATGAATCTTGATTAATGGTCATGTGATGATCATGCGTATAGGGAAACAAATTGAGATCATGAGTACTTGTTATGAAAACAAAGTACTGGACTGACCAGCTATAAGAACACCACATGGATTAAATCATAGATGTTACTTATGATAGGTATATCAATAGTCCTTCGACTTGAGATTAACATAGACTTCAATATTAGAAGCATGGTAATTTGACACAATTAAACGTTGTATTTAATTAAACAATTATAAAGATTACGATTGGTTACCATGTGAATAATATGCAAAGGTGTGTAATAAAGATAAAATTTATCACTCTCGTATAAAGAGAGATATATGTGGATCCCTCGATATGATAGACTGATAATGGCCAAGTCCATGTGAATTGATATGATCAATGTTACTTGGATGTTTTCAGTTTACCTAAAGATCGAGACTAGTATGATTGAACATTAAGGGCGACTTTTCATGCCTTATGTTTAATTAAAGGATATCGCATGACAAAAGGATATGATATATGTTATTCATTAGGCAATATCGATTTTGATATTCATTCTACTTGGGTAGTCATAACGCCTTGCTAGAGACCGCTTATGACTTGTGTACCAAAATAATTTTGGTTTACTGCCAACGTCGCATGAACTTATTAGTTTGCTTACAAAGAATGACTTTGCCCAATTTCAATTGGTCCAGAGTAATGAATTTTATATGATAAAATTCATGACATAAAAGCCTTTACGATTTGTTATATGATAACATATTAATAGGGGCATATGTATAATTTGCTTACACTGCATAAAAACAATAATTGTATTACGAATAGGATTTTAAGTGAGGGATTATCTATACGTATAAATAGAGGTTCAAACCCTAAAACGAAATAGATTTTCGTTTTTGCAAATTTCAAGTTCTTTGAATTTTAGGAGAGAAAGAAAAACATTTTCAATCTCTCCTAGGGCTAGCACTCCAAATTGTAGTCACTGTTCGTGTGTGGATTTTCGATAGAAGACGGGCGTTTGAACGTCTTAGAGATCGAACAATTAGAGAAGGAAACCACATATTATGGTATGGTTTACTTTTGTAGATCTAGTTCAATGGAACTTATTTTCGGTCCTGTTGGGGTATTTCAAAAACTATTTTGAATTTTCCATTGCGTATAAACCCCAAAACCCAATAGGTAGTTGAAATTGATTTTGTAAACTAATTTTAGATTTAAATTCTATAATAGCTCATTTTATTAGCACCGTTATTATTACTTATCCGCAGATAAGATAAGGGCATGCCTGACTAGGTATTAGTTATATATTGTCTGATTGGTTGCTTTTATTGCGGTGTATTTCATTTAGTATGGCATAAATCATCGCATGTTTGTAAATATCATGTTATCTCAAGTGAGAAGGTGTGACGAGTAATCACCTCGTAAAGTGTGTCGACACGGGTATCGAATAGACGTAATATGTGTACAATAAGTTTTATAGTACTAACTTGAATAAAATGACTAAGAATTAAGGTGAATATGACATAAAATGAAAAATGAAACTTTAGGCTAAGTCAAAATAATTGGGTACATCAAAGATTGGCATGCTTTAAGATGCGTGTCAAGATGCGAGACACTGAGTGTTGGGTAGACGGGAATGAGTGAGACCACAATTAGGTTAATTATGTTATCAAATAAACTAAATATATCATTGTTGTACCGAAGTTTGTTATTTAAAAAGAATTAAATTAATTTTTCTATAGTTTGATCAAATTAAATAAATGCAAATAATGGGCATTGGGACAAGCTAGATTGTGTGTATCTAGGTAAGATTTGTAGCTAAGTTATGTCAATTGGGAGACAGGCAATTTAAGCCAAGGCCTACATGATTTTCCTTGAGATTCTCAGACATAAGAAATTCCATCACAACCTATAAAACCACACTTAGTGGAATTATTGTCAAAACCACTACCCATTTTCATGCAATTCACTTGGAAATCTCAGCAACATTGGAGAGGAATCTCAAGTTGAAATTAGGATATAGGGTTGATTTCTTGAAGATCAAGAGAACAAACAGAAAGTAATGCACCCCTCTCCATCAATTTCATCTTCTTCAATTTGTTTATGTATGTCCATGGAATTGAGCTTGAAAAATTGGGGTTTTAATAGTGATTTGTGGTTGTTATTATTGTCATTGGTTATTATCGTGGACTTGTTATTGGTTATTATTGTGAAGTAGTTGTTATTGTTATTGCAATTCTTTTTTGTAGTGTGATGCTAAGGGGGCTCGCACAGCATGCTTTCGTGTGCTTGCATGCGAGCCTGCGCTAGGCCAGGCCAGGTCTGACTTGATTTAGGTGGGCCCAACCCCTATTAAACAATTAAATTTATTTGAAATTAAATAAAAAGACATAATAAATAAAATAAACTATAGAAAAATAGATAAAAATTATAGAAAATCATAAAAATAAAAAAATCAAAGAAAATATAAGAAATTGGAAAAACGACAGAACATTGGATTTGGAGAGCTTAAATGACAAACAAATTATATCAACAGGTTTAAAACAACAATTGTTGTCTATAATTAAACTTGGGGCCGAATGTAATTTAAAGGTTGTAAGCTTATACTTAATGACTCGAACACATATAATTTGATGTAAATATGACACCGGGGGCCTAGAGGAGTAGTGTTGGTTGTCGGGTATGCACATTGGAGCGAGTGAGAATCACATTTGATTTGATTTTCGTAATATTTGAGGTAAGTAAACATGTAGAGCATCTATTTCCACTTCTTTTCATTCATGTCTACTTCTTGAGTTGTTTATTATAAAAGTATTAGTATCAATGCATGTTTTTACTTGGTAATCATTATGAGTGTATGATTGTGCAATTAACTTGATCCGAGTATATGAGATATGGTAGCGCAGATCTACTAGATGCATTCCACAAAAACTTTTGGGAAATAAGTCATAGTCAACACCAAAATAGATAAGGCCGAGGATCCTTAATGTATGACTCCTATCAGGCTCATAAAGATAGATAGGGTTGGGATTTCATTGACGGACACCTATCAAGCTCAAATTTAAACTTAAAGTTTAACTCAAAGATAAATGGGGTTGAGGTTTCCTCAATAGACACCTATCAGGCTTAGAGTCTAAGACCTCCAGAGTGTACGAACTTATAACATTTTTTGTTGCCCCTAGTTTTGTTTCCCGCACTCATTTACTTCTTTGCTCGGTCAAAAAATTCCTACATGATTTACTTTTCCGGTACTTCCCCTTTCTTCATAAATTATACATTTAGTTACCTCTCTTTGGATATTCAAAATGTGAATAGATGATTTCCGGATCTACTCACTGGAATTTCATTTCTGGTGACAATTGCAGAGCCAACCAGTACCAAACCTGTGAAAGAGAAGATTGGTGATTTCCTCTAAGCCCTCGACGAACATCTTTTGCTACTTTTTAGGTTATTGTTGTATTTATTTAATTTACGTCTTTTATATACTTTTAGGTTGTATATTGGGATAAGATACTTGCTCCCTGACTTGATGCATGTACTTACTTTATTTTGCCACTCGATATAGATGTGATATGTTATTTACCTAGTTTCCACAGTTAGGTTTTTAATTCAAATTTCGCTGCAAATTTATAAGTCTTATGCTAAATAAATAAATAATTAATTAATTAACCCTAAAACTCATAAATAATGAGATTTAAGTAATACTTATCCTGAACACGAATAATGAAGAGAATATGAAAAAAGGCTGACTGATACATTGTTTAGTTCAATGCGGATGTGATTAGGGCTCAATAGTGGGATTAGGCCATACGAGGCCCTAGTTTAGGAAATGGGTCGTCACACCGATTATTCGGTAGATGCCTATTTAGGCTACTATTCCTACGATTCCTAAGACACCTATTGAGAGGGTTATACTAGTGGTTATACCAGTTGTCGCAATATTCGAGACACCGACTCCTATTCCAACACCGACGACCTCAGTGACGGCTACTATAACCATTACTTCTGAGTTCACATTGATGCCTGAAGCAAAGTTGTTCAAGGAATTTATTCGCTTTTAGCCTGGTTATTTCTACATAGGTGGTGACCCAAAGGTGGCTGGGATATTGTTACTTTTACACCAGCAATTGCGTAAGTTGCTAAGAGTTGAGGAGAGTATACAGGCCCGAGTTTCTGGGTAATGTTTTCATGGAGTCGCAGCTATATGGTGGACTACTTACTGCGATACCAACCCAGAGTTGACGACATGGGCACAGTTCAAACAAGTGTTCTACGATGAGTATATCCCCATAGAGGCCCACTTACATTTGAAAGAGGATTTCTTAGCTATGGGACAGGGTAACCAATTGGTATTACAGCATATGGAGATGTATCAATATCTGCTATGGCTTGCCATGGATGTTGCCAAGACAGAGCAGTTACATATTTATTACTTTGTCTGGGGATTAGCGAAGGTCATCGCCAGTGCGATCGTGTCGATTGAGGCGCACACATTACAGGATATGTCCGATCAAGCCCTTTCCTACGACATATTCACTACAGAGAGGCAATAGAAGAGTACTTAGTTCAACACATTTTGAAAGGCAAACAGGGCTAGAGTTCTCGGGCAAAAAAGAGGCTGAAGAGACATAGGGATATATCTGATCAGGACTTCCGTTGGGATACCATATAGTAGGGCTAGGACCGAAGTGATGATCAGTAAGGAGATAGGTTCCATTATAAGGATAGGCAGCTCGTTCATGTTATTGCACCTACACCACCTGAGCAGCGTCGACAACAACCTTAGTAGTATCAATAGGATAGGGATCAGGGGGTCGTGACAAAGGTCGGATAGACTAGGGTCAGGGTTAGAAATCTAGATACATGCATGATGGGAGGTAAGAGAGATGTAAATGTCATCATTGTTGTCAAAGAGGGCACCTGAAGGCAGACTATAGGGCACCATCATCACCACTAGGAGCAGAACAGGGTCAGGCTAATGAGAAAGTACATGTAGTCGCACAACTAGATAAAAATGCTACCATACACCTTGTCGAGGGTACGTTATCTATTATGGATAGACCGATGCATGTTATAATAGATTCTGGAAGTACGCTATCATGTATTGTTGGATGCATGGTAGAATAGTTAGAGTTAGCATCAGAGATGCTAGATACATATATTGTCCTTAATACAAACATCGGGGGATAAGATATATCATAACCAGATATGTCGATACTACACGATAGAGGTAAATGGGAATCAATTGCTGATAGATTTACGAGTCCTAAAGTACCTCGAGTTTCACGCACTTTTAGGATTGACTGGTTGGCGACGTGTCATGCATAACTAGATTGCTTCTAGAAGACCGTCACGTTTCACGTTCCATGGATTCTAGAGTTCAAGTCTATTGGAGTCATAACCGCGCTACCCATTACTAGAGGCTGACTAGCTACGACTCGAAAAATGGAGGCGTTTGCTACAATAGTTGAGCCGAAAGTGAGGACGGAGGTCAGGATTGAGGATGTTCCAGTGGATAGAGAGTTTCCTGATGTTTTTCTAAACGATTTGCCAAGATTACCACCACCTAGAGAGGTTGAGTTTATTATCGAGCTTTTACCAGGGACACAGTCGATTTTCAGCAGACCTTATAGGATGTCAACGTTTGAACAGGAGGAGGTGAGGAGATAGCTTGATGATCTCTCATAGAAAGGTTTCATCCACCTTAGTATGTCTCCTTAGATAGTGCTAATATTATTTATGAAGAAGAATGATGGTTCTATGAGGATTTGTATGAACTATATGAAGCTGAATAAGGTGATAGTCAAGAACAATTTCCAATTCCTCAGAATCGACGATCTGCTCGATCAGTTAGCATGCGCCAAGTTCTTCTTGAAAAATGATATGCATTCAGGCTATCATCTGTTGAGGATTTGAGAAGAGGTCATCAAGATGACTACTTTCAGTACGATATATGGGTTGTTTGAGTTTATAGTCGTACCTTTTGGGTTTACTGATGCTCCAATGTTCTTCATGGACTTGATGCACAAAATTTTATGACCATACTTAGACATATATGCCATTGTCTTTATTGACGACATCTTGATTTACAGTAGGACACTTGTGGAGCACGAGAGTTACCTAAGGACAATATTGATGACATTGGGGGAGCACAGGCTAAATGCCAAGTTCAACGAGTGTGATTTTTGGCTGAGTGAAATGAAGTTTCGTGAACAAGCAATCAGTGATTAGGGTATCTCTATGGAGTAAGAGAAGATTTGAGCGACTATGAATTAGAGGTGAGGAGTTTGTTTTTGACATCCGGAGTTTCTTGGGCCTAGTAGGGTACTACCGTCAATTCGTACAAGATTTTACTTGATTACGGCACTAAAGACGAGACCGACTAAGAAAGATGTGCGATTTGATAGGTTAGAGGATTGTGAGCAGGCATTCTGGGAACTTAATAGGAGATTGACATAAGCACCAATGTTGACATTGCCGGAGCCGAGCAAGAGTTTGTCAGTTTACACAGATGTCTCAAGAGTTGGTCTTGGATATGTATTAATGCAGGAGGGCGTACCAGTGGCTTACTTATCTAAGATGCTTAAGACCCCATGAGGGTAATTATCTAGTATACGACTTGGAGCTTGTAGTAGTTGTTTTCACACTGAAGGCTTGGAGGCACTATCTCTACAAAGAGAATTCACTGATCATAAAAGCATGTGGTGCATCTTCACTCAGAGAGATTTGAACATGCGTCGGAGGACATGGCTTGAGCTACTGAAGGACTACGACTTCACTATGACGGCCCCCGTCCACACAAATTGGGTCCCGCCCGCCTAATCCTACGTAGACCCCCGAGTCAGCCCTCACAAAGTCAATGTAAGCCTAGTCAGCCTCTTTTTCTATTATTATAAGTTATTTGGTGATTCAAAGTTGAATCATTATAGTTTTCAAGTTCAATAGTTTAACAGCGGAAGCAAAACTAAAACAAATATAAACAATTCAAATATATCGAGCCGGACATCTTAATGGTGTGGAACCCTATAGTGTATAGATAACATGCAAATATATGGTGGCGGTAAGAAGGAAATCATGAATATACATATATCAGTGTCCCTCAAGTCCCAAAGTAATCCCCAAATGTTATCAAAACAACATATACATATATATAGCTACAACACAAAAACAGTAAAAAATCCTACAAGTAAGCAAGAGGAGAAGCCACTCTAAAAGTCCTCAGAGGAAATCACCAATCACAGGCTCCATGTCCTTGCTTGTATGTGGACCCGCAATTGTCAACGAAGGAGACAATTCTAGTGAGTAAAGCCAGTAGAGTTTCAATTACAATTCATGAATTTAAATAAATATGTCTAAGTATCATGCTAGAATTTAAAAGTCAGAAAAGTAAATGAAAGTGTATGATAAATGGACTAAAAAGTAATAATAACCATACATAGTGTCTAGTAGTCAAGGGAAGGCATCTAAGTGGTTTATATCCATCGACAGCGAGTGCCACTACTCGACTTCCTAGAGCCGCGACTCTCCAAGTCGATGGCTCAGTTTGGTTTAGCCTAGGGGCATCAATGGTGCCCAAATACCTCGCCCACGTCTACTAACTACGATCCAATACTCGGGAGGATGTCAAGTTTGTCCATTTAGCACCAAACTTAGGAGTACCTTCCTGACACACTCAAGCCTTAGACACTCAGCGATAGAGAATAGAGTCCAAGTAAATGAAATAACAAGAAATAAACCCAAGAATATGATAAGAATTGGAATGATTCCTCTAGTTGGTTTACTTACCTCTGATCAACACTAACACGCGCCTCGCGACTCCAACACGCTTCCCAATCAACTCCCCGACGCTCGACTCTAGTTAGCTAAGTACATGGTGTCCATTTTTATTGGCTATATAGAGTCCTTAAGTTGCATTTAGCATCATTGTTGCTAATGTAGTTTAATTGTGATCTAACTTGCACATTTGTAATTTTACACTTTTGTGTTCTAGGTATTTTTCTATTAAGGGTTCTTATTATGTGAGCAATACAACTTGACATATTAGTGCTAAAATCTTATTTAGAGGCTGACAATAAATTCCTAGTCAATTAAGGGTACAATGACTACTTTTATTCATTTCAAGTCCTTATTGGCACTTAACTCGGCCAAAAGTGTCCGGACTCGTTTAATATTATTCAACATACTTTATTAATTATTTTTGGGTGTTATTGAACTATTAGGATCATTAGAAACCATTTTATGTAACTTTAAAGCATTAGTTTGCAAAAAAGTCCCTTAGGGACTTCAAAATAATTACTTGAAAGTTAGTTTTCCTACAACTTAGAAAATGGCTTAAAAATAAATAGAATTTCCTAAAATTCTCGAGGTTGGTTCCGTGAAGTCCAAACACTTAAAGCCAAGGTTTTTAAGTAATAAAATCTCATTTATAACTCCAAAAACTCAATTTGCAACTTCAAGTGAAATTGCAAGTACTTATTTGCAAGTAAGAGATTTTTAGTTGAAACGCGACTTGAAAAATAAGTTAGACAAGCCGAAAAATCACGAAAGTTGGTGGACACCGTCACAATGATATAATAACATATTCTGAAACTTTTGGTCCAATTCCATCATCGTTTGATGCCCGGAATGTGCTCGAATAAAATTCAGCTCAATTAGGAAATCATCTTTTTCCTATTTTAAAATCATTTTTGAAAACTATTCAACACTTATCGAAATAGGTTGAAAATCTTGGAGAATCGGATTTGTAGTATGTTAATGTTCTTTGCAAATTTTGGTGACTTTTAGACTAGTGTAGACCATCGGAAATAGTCCTAAAAATATGTCGTAAATCTACCCAAAATTGTCTGTTTCTTTTAGTCGGCATTTTATCAAACACTTGAGATGCAACCTCTTGAACTTAACATTGATTTGATTCACATAAGTTCTGTTCATAATTAACAAATCCATTTAAGACACCCAAATAGGAGTAAAATCTCAATCATTAGACATATAAAATATAAGGAATCAACTCATCAATGATTTAAACTCATTCCATCATCATCATCATCAAGAACACCAAGAACTTGAAACATGAATTCTATCCAATTCTTTCCAGCACTACAAACCAACTTGCGATACTCGTATTGAAGTAAAAACATAAGCATAACACCTCCATTTACTAACAAATTGAGTCCATGCATGATTCAACACTAAAAACCTCAAATTAAGATACACAAGCATTACGTTTCTTGATAATTTTTGAATACCATTACTTGGGTCTTCCAAGAGCTTGAAACCACTATATTCTAGATGAATATCTCACTAATGGATGGGGGTAAAACCCTAAAAATTCATCTCACTATAAATCAAAGAAAACACTCAATTTAGCATGAAAATGAAGAATAAAGGTTATCTAGGTTTGATTTCTTCTCCTTCTTGCTAGGACTATTGATTTCTCTACAATCTCCCCTTAATTTGCAAGGATCACCAAGTTTCACCTTCTCAATAGGGCTGGGTTTTTTTGTTTCCTGATTTGCATGTAAGCTCAAATGAGTTAAGTCTCACTTTTATACTATCTAATTTTATCATCAATCACTTCTTAATCCATATAACATCCATAGGCCCTTATTTGCTTCAGCCCTACACTTAATTGACACCATTTTTCACTTATCTTTCCTAATAGGACACTTCCTAGAATCAACTCAAGAAGAATCAAAGGCCACAATAAATCATTCCCAACTATAGGCTTATGTAATTTTTTTGTTTTATTTAGATAAACTTAGGCACATTAACTCAATTGGATAGTACATTAATTACTTATCATTGTGTATTGAACTCATACTAATTCTTGATTACTCTACACCCGGTGCCCCATGCCTCCTCATACGTCTTGAGGCATGACTGATCCATATTCGACCTATTGGCATTTTATCTGACTTTGTCAAGTTTGCTAATTACTCAGCTTAGTATCTTGTTATATAAATTGGTAATTTGTACATCTAAGCTATTTCGTTCTAAATAGCCCTGTACTTACTTCACACGCATCTCGAGGATTCCTTTCACGTATTTTGACACAATAAGACCCATAATTTACTAAAACTTGATACTTTTTGAGTATAAAATAGGTATTATATACACCACGCATAAATAACATACCTCGGTGTTAACTCTCGAGAATTGATCATGCTCGCCACTTCAGGTCGAGTCCATGTCACTGTCCTGAAATTGACACGTGGCACAAGTTAGAATTTTTGGGTAATTACAGCCTTCCCAACGAATTAGAATTTCATCTTCGAGATTGAATAAACTTAAGTTAAGACTTACTAGAATCTAGAATAGGTATGGGAAGTGCTTGTGCATATAGGACTCTAACTCCTACGTCATCTCTTCGTCCCCGTGATACTGCCACTTGATGTGGATTAACGGGATGTCCTTGTTCCTTAGTCTATTCACCTAACGGTCCAATATTCGAATAGGCTACTCCTCAAAAGTGATGTCCTCCCTCAAGTATATCTGACTCAGATCTACAGTCGGTCGTCTAACCCAGCTCGACCTATCTAGTTGAAACATTGATATATGAAAAACTGGTTAGATCCAGGCTAACTGAGGTGGTACCTCCAACTCATAAGCAACCTTGCCTATTCTCTTCTTCACTCTGAATGTACCTATAAACCTCAGTGCGATCTTTCCTTTGATTCCAAATCTTTTGTAACCCTTTAGAGGCAAGACCTTCAAATAAATATAAGTCCTCCTCGTCATACTCTAACCCATAGTGGTACTTATCGTAGTATTTCTTCTGTCTCTCTTGCACACCTTTCAGACATAGTCAGATCTGTTAAATCTCCTTTGTGTGATCCACCATAATCTCAAGCCCAATAGCTGCCACATTCTCGGGTTCTGCGCAATAAGATGGAGATCTACACGACCAATCATAGAGTGCCTCAAATGGTGCCATTCCAATACTGGCCTAATAATTGATATTTCAGGAGAATTCACATAGATGAAGATATTTCAAAAGTACCACCATACTCTAACACACACATCCTCAACATGTCCTCGAGTACTTGGATCAGTCATTCTGATTGTCCATCTGTCTATGGGTGGTAGGCGGTGCTCATGTCCAATCGCGTGCCAAATTGTGCCTACATACTCTGCCAAATCTGTGATATAAACTATAACCATTTTTTTTGACACAATCGACAACAGAACTCCGTGAAGTTAGAGACAATCTCTCGCTCGTACAAACTGGTCAACCTATCTACTCGATGTGTAGTAAAGATTGGTAGAAAGCGTACGGATTTAGTCAACCTGTCCATAATCACCCAGATGCTATCATGTCCATAAGGAGATCGAGATAATCCACTGACAAAATCCAGAGCAATATGCTCCCATTTTCACTGTGGAATGGGTAGTGGTTGTAGCAATGCTCTAGGTATCTAATGCGCAGCTTTGACCCGCTGGCATATCTCACATGCTCTAATATACTCTGATACATCGGCCTTCATACTCGGCTACCAAAATAGACGTCGCATGTCTGCGTACATCTTGGTCCTGCTTGGATGAATAATGAAACGTGAGCGGCGAGCCTCCTGAAGTATCTCTATGTGAATCTCAACAACTGATCGAATCCACGACCGCCTCTAAATCTCTGGCATGAGTCTATCAAATGATTCCAATATGGATGATCTGAACCCCAAACCATACCATTCAACTGTCGATAATGCTCATCAACCTGTTGACCCTATGTACAGTTTAGATAAAGACGATCTAAGTCCTCATCTATTTACAAATCAATCCCTCAGTGGTAGACGAACACATCATATCAGCCGCCTCGAGCAACACATACTCATGTGTCATGTGACAATTCATATCCTCTGCGGCAAACCATCTCCTGCTCAAGGTATCTGCAATAATGTTGGCCTTCCCTAGATAATACTATAATGAGAAATCATACTCCATTAGGAACTCCAACCAATGTCTATATCTCATATTCAATTCTTTTTGGGGAGAATAGGTACTTCGAACTCTCGTGGTCTGTGTACAAAGTGAATCTCTCTCCATAAAGATAATGCCGCCAAATCTTCAGCGCAAAGACAACCGCTGCCAATTTCAAGTCATGTGTAGGGTAGCTTTTCTCATGCATTTTGAGCTGGCATGATGAATAAGCGATGACTTTACCTTCCTGCATCAGCACACAGCTCAAACCAACCTTTGATGCATCTATATACACCATTATACCTTTCTAAGACTCTGAAGATACTAATACTGGCACAGTTGTCAATCTCTACTTCAGCGCACTAAAGGCCTCTTCACACTAGTCATCCCACTCGAACCCGAAATCCTTCTTCGTCAGTCTGGTTATCGGTGTTGTAATCTTGGAGAATTCTTGCAAGAATCGTCGGTAATACCATGTTAACCCCAGAAAGTGCTAACACCAAAAAACTCTAGATATCTGTAATCGAAGATGATGTAAGCTAATCTATCACGGATCTAACCTTAGCGGGGTCCACTGACACTCCTCTAGCTCCTAATACATGACTTAAAAATCTAATTTTTGTAAGCCAAAATTCGCATTTACTGAATTTGGCGTATAACCTATGCTCCCTCAAAGTCTGTAACACTACTCGAAGATATCCATCGTAGTCCTCACAAGTCATGGAATAGATGAGAATATCATCTATAAACGCAATTACAGATCTATCTAGTTACGCCCTCAATACTAAGTGCATGAGACCATAAACATGGCAGGGGCATTCGTCAACCCAAACGACATGACTGTGAACTGGTAATACAGTCGTCTCCCTATCTTCATCCCTAATCCTGAGCTGGTGATAACCCTATCTTAGATCAATATTGGAGAACCACTATGATCCCTTCAACTAATCAAATAGGTTGTCAATGCTTAGGAGCGAGTACTTATTCTTCACAGTGACATGATTCAGCTACCGGTAATTGATACAAAATCTCAAGCTACCATCATTTTTTACAAACAAAACAGATGCGCCCCTTGGTGACATGCTTAGGTGAATGAATCCTAACTATAACAACTTATCAAGATGGGTTCTCAACTCCTCTAGCTCCTTAGGAGCCATTCTATACGGTGATTTTGATATTGATTTGGTCCCCACGACCAAGTTAATGATGAAATCTATCTCTTTGGGCGATGGTAATCTTGGTAGTTCCTCCGAAAATACATCGGTGAACTCACGTACTATTGGTACATCCTTAATCCTAACCTCAAGTCTCTTTGTCGTACTCATAACACTAGTAAGCATCTCAATCTCCTGGCACATAGCTAGTCTACCTTTGGTGATTGGTAGTCGACTCAAAATGCCCTGAAAATTGAACTCTATCCCATCTGGAAATTGAATAGTAACCAACTTACTAAAATAGTCCTGGTGTGCGTGCTACGTGGCTAGCCAATCCATACCAAGTAAAGCATCAAACTCTAAGAACTCTATCACTCGTAAGTCTACGGGTAGTTGGTGTCCTTATATCTCCACTATGTATCCCTTATGAATCATATTAGGGTACATCTTGTCCCTAGAAGCAGTGCTAATGATCAAGGGTCTACTAAGCCTAGCTGTCTCAACCCTAATGTGTCTACCATGTGCCCAAAAATTAATGAGATAGTTGAACCAGAATCAGTCAAAGTATGCATCAATGTATGACAAATTGAAATCATACCCTCAATCAAGTTACATGAAGCTCTTGGATCTGCCTCTGCAATGACATGGGCTCTCTCCCTGGTATGTTGTGCTCTGCTCAACTATTGGAAATCGGTCTCCCTGTCCCTATCCAGACCTTTGTGTTTCTGCTTGGTCGGATCTTGATGGCGGTGCCTGACTAAATAGATGGGACTCTGTATGTCCACTACCTCTGCCCCTATGTCTACTATCAGTATACTGCCTCTATGGATGTGGTGGTGGTCGCGTCACTTGAGGTAGTCGACTAGCGTAGCTTGGTGCTGGTGTTGGTGAAACATGTGTTGTTTGAGCAGGTCGTGGTGGTAGTGTAGCTGATCTAACACTTTGAGCCCTACTATCCCCCAAGACCCTGATGTCTATACTTCTTCTACTTCCTTTCTGACCCAAATCGACGCTCTAAATATGCCTCTGCTCGAGCGACTATAGTCTCCATAGATGTGTACATAAACACGTCCCCATGGCCAAGCTCCTCTCATAGGCTCTCTGTAGTGTCCTTGGCTAAGTCATAACCACATAACCTCCTACCTCTGTTAATAAACCCTCCATGAAGTAATAAGCCTGATCTGCATCTGTGTCTACTACACCTCCGACATATGTCAGTAATTGTAAGTACCGTCCCATGTACTGCATGAAGAACTTGTTAGGAAGCTGTCTCAATGTCATGAACTCGTTCCTCTTCTCTTTTTGTACTATAAGAAGAAAATACTTCAGGTTAAAATGCCTCTTAAACTCTGCCCAATCCTTGGGCACTCCTCTAGTGGCTACCAAGCTGGTCCACTAGTCATCTGCCTCCCTGAATAGTAATGTAAAAGAGATGGAAGCTCTCATGTGCTCCTCCGTAGACAAGAAGCCATGTATCTTCTCACGACTCTTCCTAAACCTCTCCACCATCTCTAAGTTAGTACCTCTATAAAGCTCTATCAGACTGTGTCTCTAAAACTTACTTAATTGCCTTGCCTCAAGTGTCCCTCTCGTGCTCGTATCCATTGATGTGGATGGGACTACCTCTACCAAAGTGGGAGGCATAGTGGGTAATATCTCTGCATGTATAAAAGTTAGGGCATTCATCACCGGAGCTGCTGCGATTGTGATAGCTGATGGAGTGGCCCGTATTGTAGGCGCACTTGCCTCCTAAGTAGAAGGCACTATCGATGAAGATAGTGAGGGTGTAACCGTGGTCTGTGATCTAAGTATCCTCAAGACCTCCTCTAATCGCTGATCTTGGGATGTGACCTGCTCACGAATCAAAGTCCTACGGCCCCACTGTCATCACCTGGCCCAGGCTGATTTGTCATCTTGATATGCAAAATGAAGTGTGTATCTGATTAGCATATAGTACCAATATAATATAGTACAATACAACAAATATCACACATAGAATCAAGTCTCGATTTTCCCTAACTCTCCTCACTTCCTAACTAAGACTTTAAGTCGAGATCATACGGTTCCACTCTAAGTTCCATTCGTGTCTTAGAGGGTGCCACTACTCGACTTAGAGTCGCGACTCTCTAAGTTGACAGGCTCAATTTGGTGAAGCGTGGGGCCATCAATGGTGCCCCAAATACCTCACCCATATCTACTACCTATGATCCAGTACTCGAGGTGTGGTCATGTTTACCCATCTAGTACCAAACCCAGGAGTACCTTCCTGACATACTCAAGCCTTGGACACTCAGCGATAGAAAATAGAGTCCGAGTAAATGGAATAACAAGAAATAAATCCAAGAATATGATAAGAATTGGAATTGATCCTCTAGCTGGTTTACTTACCTCTGATCAATGCTAACACGAACTCTCACGGCTCTGACACGCGTCCCAATCAGCTCCTTAATGGTTGACTCTAGTTAGCTAAGTACCTGGTGTCCAATTTTATTGGTTATGTACTTGTTAGAGTCCTTAAGTTGCATTTAGCATCATTGTCGCTGATGTAGTTTAATTGTAATCTAACTTGCACATTTGTGATTTTACACTTTTGTATTCTTAGTATTTTGCTATTAAGGGTTCTTATTGTGCGAGCAATACAACTTGACATATTAGTGCTAAAAATTCTTTCTTAGAGGCCTACAATAAATTCCTAGTCAATTAAGGGTATAATGACTACTTTTATTCATTTCAAGTCCTCATTGGCACTTAACTTAGCCAAAAGTGTCCGGACTTATTTAATATTGTTCAACACACTTTATTAATCGTTTTTGGGTGTTATCGAACTGTTTAGGATCATTAGAAACCATTTCAAGTTAGTTTAAAGCATTAGTTTGCAAAAATATCCCTTATGGACTTCAAAATATTACTTGAAAATTAGTTTTCCTACAACTTGGAAAATGGCTTAAAAATAAATAGAATTTCCTAAAATTCTCGAGGTTGGTTATGTGAAGTCCAAAAACTTGAAACCAAGGTTTTCAAGTAATAAAATCTCATTTATAAGTCCAAAAACTCAATTTATAACTCCAAGTGAAATTGCAAGTCCTTATTTGCAAGTACGAGATTTTTGGTTGAAATGTGACATGGAAATTGAGTTAGACACACCGAAAAATCACAAAAATTGGTGGACACCTTCACAATGATATAATAACATATTATGGAGATTCTAGTTGAATTTTTCCATTGTTTGGTGCCCTGAATATGCTCAAATAAAATCCAGCTCAATTAGGAAATCGTATTTTTCCCATTTTAAAACCATTTTGGAAAACTACTCAAAACTTATCGAAATAGCTTAAAAATTTTGGAGAATCAAATTTGTAGTATGTTAATGTTCTTTGCAAATCTTGGTGACTTTTAGACTAGAGTATACCATCGAAAAAGGTCCTAAAAGTTTGCCATAAATCTACCCAAAACTGTCCTTTTCTTTTAGTTGGCATTTTATCAAACACTTGATATGCAACCTCTTAAACTTAACATTGATTTAATTCACATAAGTTATGTTCACAATTAACAAATCCATTTAAGACACCCAAATAGGAGCAAAATCTCAATCATTAGATATTTAAAATACAAGGAATCAACCCATCATTGATTTAAACTCATTCCATCATCATCATCAAGAACACCAAGAACTTGAAACATGAATTCAATCCGATTCTTTCCAATACTACAAACCAACTTGTGATACTCATATTGAAGTAAAATCATAAGCATAACACCTCCATTTACTAACAAACTCAGTTCATGCATGATTCAACACTAAAAATCCCAAATTGAGATATAAAAGCATTATGTTTCTTGATAAATTTTGAATATCATTACTTGGGTCTTTCTAGAGCTTGAAACCATTATATTCTATATTAATATCTCACTATTAGATGGGGGTAAAACCCTTAAAAATTCAGCTCACTATAAATCAAAGAAAATACTTAATTTAGCATGAAAAAGGAAGAATAAGGGTTACCTAGGTTTATTCCCTCTCCTCCTTGCTAGGTCTCATGATTTATCTACAATCTCCCTTTGATTTGCAAGGATCACTAAGTTTCACCTTCTCAATAAGGCTGAATTTTTTTGTTTCTTAATTTGCATATGAGCTCAAATGAGTTAAGTCCCACTTTTATACTATCTAATTTTATCATCAATCACTTCCTAATCCATATAACATCCAAAAGCCCTTATTTAATTCATCCTTACACTTGATTGACACCATTTTTAACTCATCTTTCTTAATAGGACACTTCTTAGGATCATCTCAAGAAGAATCAAATGCCACAATAAATCATTTCCAACTATAGGCTTATATATATTTTTTGTTTTATTTACATAAGCTTAGGCACATTAATTCAATTGGATATTATGTTAATGACTTATCATTGTGTATTGATCTCATATTAGTTCTCGAATACCTGACAACCGGTTCCCTCTGCCTCAACACGTATATTGAGGCACGACGAGTCCATATTCGTCTTATTGGCATTTTATCTGACTTGGTCATGTTTGCTAATTACTTACTTTAGCATCTCATTACATAAATTAGGAATTTGTACATCTAAGTTATTTCGTTATAAATAGCCTCGTACCCACTTTGCACACATCTCGAGGAGTCCTTTCACGCATTTCAAAATAATTAGACCAATAATTTACTAAAACTTGATGCTTCTTAAGTATAAAATAGTTATTACATATACCATACAAAAATAATATAAATCGGTGTCAACTCCCGAGAATTGACCACGTTCTCCACGTCAGGTCGAGTCCATGTCACTATCCTGAAATTGACACGTGGCACGAGTTAGGATTTTTAAGTCGTTACATTCCTTGTTGAGTACCATCCTAGTATGTTTAATGACATAGCTGACGCATGAGGCAGGGGGGATTGATAATCAGACAATTGTTTGACGTATGACACACGAGTACATAAGTATGAACCGTTGAGGCGGAATCGACCATGTGGATGATAGAGATTTCTGCTACAGATGAACTGCATATTTGTTGCTAGATGGGGGTGCCAACAGTATCTATTGAGCTAGTGGCAGAGTGTTAGAGGACCAATAGTGTGTATGATAGGTTCAGTAGGCTAGCATAAGATCTCGAGTGTATAGATTAGTCAAAGACAGTAGATCAGTGTTTGAGACATGAAGGCAAATTGTGGGTTCCAGTAGTTTCAGAGTTACGAGACAATATTTTAGAGGATGCATACAGATCTCGTTACACACTTCATCCTGGTCGAGTCAAGATGCACCATGATCTTAGATGACTATTTTGGTGGCCAGGGATGAAGGTTGACGTAGGCGCATATGTTAGGAGTTGTCACATCTACTAACAGGTGAAGGTTGAGCACAAGAGACCGGGAGGTTTATTGTAGCCATTTCCTATTCCATAGTAGAAATTAGAAAACATCACTATGGATTTCATTAGTGGACTACCGTAGAATTCTAATAGACACGACGCAGTCTAGGTAGTGATTGATAGACTAATGAAATCGGTGCACTTTATACCAGTTTCGATGAGGTTCATGTTCCCACAATCGAGCACTCCGTTTGAAAGGGAGATTATTAAATTGCAGGGGGTGTCAGTCTCCATTGTATCTGACAGAGATCCTAGATTCACGTCTAGGTTCTAGGAGAGCATGTAGGAGCAGTTAGGCACGAGGCTGCAATTTAGTACAGCTTACCACCCTATGACTTACGACCAGTCGGAGTGGTTGATACATATTTTAAAGGATAAGCTCAAGGCTTGTATATTGCAGTTTGGGGGTTCATAGGAAGATTATCTATTGCTTTGTGAGTTTAGTTAAAAATACAGCTATCGTGTGAGTATCGAGATGCCTCCGTTTGAGGTGCTGTATGGGAGGCCTATAAATCGCATGCGTGTTGGACTAAGCTAGAGGATACAGTGACCGTTAGGCTAGATATAGTTGTTGACCATACAGAGAAGATTCGTTAGATCAAATAGAGACTTCGGGCAGCCCATGATATATAGAAGAAATATGCAGATAAGTATCACAAGGGTCCGAGCTATAAGGAAGGTGATATGGTATATCTAAAAGTTTCCGCTTGGAAGGTCAAACAGAGATTTGGTATTAAGGGGAAAGTGGTGTCGAAATTTATTGGACCATTCAGGGTCGCACCACGAGTTGGCAGTGTGGCGTGTAGACTGGACTTACTACCACAGTTAGCTGGGATTCATCCGACATTCATCATTTCTATGTTGAAACTAACTAGGTCAGGATCAAGACCGTTGGTTGATGTGAGACTGATTGAGCTTCAGCCTGACGCAACTTATAAGGAGCAATCATTGGAGATCTTGGACCCCGAGATATAGGATCTCCGAAATAGAGAGATCCCTTGAGTATTGGTTCGTTGGTAGCATCACGAGACTAAATGACTTATTTGGGAGCTCGTGCCTACTATGCAGGAGCGCTATCCTCAGCTATTCCACAATACGATCGTTTAGTTTTACCTAAATTTTGGGACAAAATTTTCCCTAGTTGGAAAAATTGTAACGGCTCATTTTATTAACACCATTATTATTACTTATTTACATATTACAATGTTAGCTCAGACCCACATGGACATCGTAGATAGGCTAGGGGCATGCCTGACTAGGTACTAGTTATATATTGTCTGATTGGTTGCTTTTATCGCGGTATATTTCATTTAATATAGCATAAATCATCGCATGTTTGTAAATATCATGTTATGTCGAGTGAGATGGTGTGATGGGTAATGACCTTGTAAAGTATGTCGACGTAGGTACCAGATAGACGTAGTATGGGTACACTAAGTTTTATAATACTAACTTGAATAAAATGACTAAGAATCAAGGTGAATATGACATAAAATGGAGAATCAAACTTTAGGCTAAGTCATAAAATAATTAGGTACATTAAGGATAAACGCGCCTCGAAATGTGTGTCGAGGTGTGGGGCACTGGGTGTCGGGTAGTCGAGAATGAGTGAGACCACAATTGTGTTAATTATGTGATTAAATACACTAACTATATCATTGTTGTACTTAAGTTTGTTATTTAAAAAGAACTAAATTAACTTTCATATAATTAATCACAGTAAGTCGGTCAAGAGGTGGTGATTATCTTGGTGATAGCCACAAAATTGACCTCGAGATACGTACTACGTATCTTGAGGAAGATAAAATTAAATAATGAAAATGAATCATTAGATTTGCTTAGAGATTTATGCGATGTGAATCTAGAGGAAATCAAATATAGATATTTTACAATCAACTATAACATACACCGCCTCATCAATTTGTCTTAAGCCAAAACTTTTTTGTCTCGAGATTTGCGTGATGAAAATCTCGAGAAAATTTAATATATATTTTCAAAGGAAACAAAATCGTCTCTTCATTACAATGAAGCCAAAATTGAGAGGAAAAAAGGTGATTGAGAGAGAAAGAGAAAGAGATAGAGAAAGAAAGAAAGAAAGACCGAGAAAGGGGATCAAGACTAAGGTGATAGAGGTAGTGATGGTAAGTAGTCATGGTTGTTGTTGTGTTGTGGTTTGTTGTTGTTGCTTGAACGATAGAGGAGGCTCGGACGAACTGCCATGGCAGTTCATCCAAGGAAGACGATGGCAGGGGAGACTTACTCCTGCCTAAACCCAACCCCAACAAAAATTGGAAAATAAGAAAATAGAGTTCGATCAAACAAAGGAATGCAAGGAAGAAGATGAGGTTTGATCCCACGAACCGTACCGGTTTGGTTTCTAATTAAAAAATAAAGGAAAAAAGAGAAATTGCTAGAAAATAGAAAAAAATCTAAAAAATGAGAAAAATTCAAAAAACAAATATTTGAGCCAAATAAATTGAAATCATTGATTTTTATGAAAAATAAGGAATTTAAGATTTTCTCGAAGATTTATACCGGGGTTTCCTCGTAATGCGTGCTACAACACCCGAAAATGTACGAAATTTGAAAAATTGTTTAAGGGCCTAGTCAATGATAATTTTTTATTCCAAAACACAATTTGCGGTCAAAATTGGGATTCGTACATCTGAAGATAAGATTTGGAGGCATTTCAAAGTTTTCGGATTATGGAAAACCAATAAATATATAATAAATTGAAAATTTTATATTTAAGCCTAGACAACATAATTTTTGATGGCGAACAATTTTGAGTGATAAAATGAAATCTGGTCATCGAATAATTTATTTTGGAAATATTTAAGGGGTTTTGGGACGCTATTGAGTCAACTAAATTGCAACGAATTGGAAATTTTTTTGGAAATGTTGTGAAAACTTACTGAGCTTATAAATGAATTATAGGATTGTAATTAGAGCCCCGCGTAGATTAGTTTACCGTCTTGGAGCGCAAGGGAGTTGCGAAATTGCATTTGTAAAGTTAAGCAAATCCAATATTAGCCTTTACATTGTATGAGCATTTCTCAAAAATATTGCATCCACAGTTTATAGTTGAATATTTATCGATCATGCATACACGGACACGAAAGGAAAGAGGCCTTTAGGGGTCCCATTGTGTTCATTGGCTATTTGTGTAGTAGGATGAACATCATGGTGCTCTGCAACTAGAGTCACTTATCGTTGTAGACACTTATTTAGGGTCGGTTGTTTTTGTGATATTGGCCAGGTTCATACTCTACGGATAGCAGAGGGCGTGGCTTCTCAAATGACTTCCTTTCAAACTCATGGATTGCATACTTGTATATTATGATTCATTGCGATATTATTGTTCGTTTAAATTCTTGGAATACAATGCATTTGATCATTACATGTGTACTGGATAGTGTGAGATTTACTTATCTGACATTATCGAATTTTAGATAAGTTAGAATGAATAAATAATTTTTGTGAATGCAATATATATTATTATAGGGTGGATTGTGAGTCCTTCGGCATTTTCACCAAGCTAAGCAAATTTTGTTAAAGATTTTTGAAGGCTGGGTATTTCGGTGTTGGCTTAGAAATAGAGGACGTGCTATTGAGAAAATTTTACAAAGTTTTGAGGATTTTTTAATTAATCTAAAAGAACTTGAGGTTTAAGATTTACTTTATAATCCTTTGTGGTTAATAAAGTTTTATAATTGATGATTCTAAGATCTTAATCTTAATTGTTTATTGATGGAGAAGTTAAGGTTGCGAGATTATCAAGGGATTAAGGTAATCTAGGCTGGTCAGATGCCTTAATTAGGTGAGGTCTGAAAACATTAGTATCAAAGCCTAGGTTCGGCCCGATTGAGGATAAACTTTAGTTGAGAATGAAAGGGTGATTGAGCGCGATTAGTTGGGAAGTAAAGCAATGGAACGAGGTTAAAAAGTTTAAAAAACTTTAGCATTTTGTTATACCTGTGTTCCATGTATGTATGTTTTATCGCTAGATATGCGATAGGAAGTTTATTCTCATTGTCTATATAATACTTAACTCGTAAGATAGGATGAGTAAGATAAGAAACATATAATAAAAGAGAGAATAAGCTTGTAAAACAAAGCTGAGCATAAATGAATTTGAAATAGACTTGTGAAGTCCAAATTCACAAAGGTGTTGTAAGTAGTTCGGTACTAATATAACTGATGAAAGTATCAGTTATGAAACTAATAGAAAATTGATTGAAAGGGAAGTTTAAATGATTCGTGTACATAAACGCCGAACATGGGTTTCTTGAAAATCGAAAGTATCGAGTTTTTACAATTTTTAAATGCTTAGAAAATATTAAAATAGACTTAAATAAAGTCTTAAACGATTGAGAATCGTTTGGAAAACATAGTATAAATGGGGAATTTTGGGAAACACAAGATATGGATATCTTGGATTTCACAATAAAGTTAGTACCAGTTGCATGGTTAACTCGGGAAGACTATTCTATAAAATATTAGTTTGATTCATAACCAATTGAGAGTTGCTTCTAAAAATAGTCTCAACAAGGAAAAAGAGACACATGCTTATCGTAAACGTAAAATGAAATTGATTAAATAAATTGAATCTTGATTTGTAAATCACAATGAGATTGTGATTGGATCACTTAAGTTGTATCAGTCGGTTTCAATGAAAATAAAATAAGTTGAAGTAAAGTGTTATCTCTTTTTCGAAACAAAACTTCAAGTAATGGAATAGAACAATATTTTAAAACAATCAAAAGAATTGAATATAGAAGTAATGAAAATTTTGATTTTTTATTACTCGAGTTACTTATTCGTAAGTGATGTTGAGTATAGTGGTTCTATGAATCGAATAAAGAATTGATAAAATAAATGGAAATACATAAGTTGGAAGTAAACTTTGTTAACACCAGATTAGGTATTATTATAGAACAAAGATCAGTAAAAGCTCTAACTTGAAAATGAAAAAATTTTAGTGGTAAAATCAACATGTTAGAAGTTAAGGTGTTTGGAAAGTGGCCAAATAATAACTTGGATATCCAAGCTATTAAACATCAAAACAAGTGATTGTGTTTTGGGATTTGAAATACTCAATAATTACTTCTAACGACATCAAGTTATGACACTTACCACTAAAACTTAAAATATTACCAATGAAGAGATATACTTACTAATTGAGTATCAGTAAGTGAGTTGTATAGGGCGTCTGTATGAGCTCCTATATTTCGAGAATTTCTAATAGTATAGCTTAAAGAATTGAAATAGCATCCATTAAGAATTTGATTAGTCATTAAGTTAATCAGAATTTGGAAATTTAAGTTTTTCTATCTCTTCAGTTGAATAATAACGGAAAGGTAAATTCCACAAAGTGATTTGATGAATAATAAGATACAAAGTTATCTTATACAGTCTCTTGAAAAGTATCAAATTTTTTTTGAGAAAAAGAAAAGTCGAGATATTTGAGACTAATGGAAATAACGTAAGGCAATAACAAACAATTTAACTGTTCGAATCACAAAGTTTCTCTGTTTCAAATTAAGATTAGCTAAGCAAGACTTCGATTCATTAAATGATAATAAGAAGTCGCACCATTCTTAGCTATATTTTTGAAAAGAGAATAGATATAAATTTCCTTTTCTAAGTCAAAATTGAGGAGTTGTATGTTATTTAGGTGTTGAACAGAAATTGTAATAAGTTTGTAAAGGGACTAAGAGCAAGATCAATGCAAGAATAACTAAGATTGACAAAAACTAAATGAAATAGACTTAATGTATAAAATAAAATGAGATGTTGAGATATTTTGTGACTGCTGGAAGTGACATAGACGAACTCCTTTAGTCAAGGTAAGGCACTGGAGTATTTACGCGTGCCCAAAAATCTAAGTAACTCCATTTCATAATCACGATTCATTCACAGCGTAGAAGATTTGTGTGACACGTCCTCCTATCTTTTAATAATCGAATGAATTAGTAACAGTCAGTATAAAATAGCCTACGAAGTTTCGTTGGAGTCAATTGGAGGCTAAAGTATAGGCAACTAAATGGTCAACATATTCTCACGTTACTATGAAAATGAGAGTTTCAAGTTAAATAGTCCCAATCAAATTAGAATATCAAACTATAAGTTTGATGGAAGTTAATATATCTTCACAAGGATCTTAAAAGGAGTCAAACTCTAATGTTGAAAGTTTCGAACTAAAGTAGTGTACAATTAATATTAGTGAATATATATTATACGTTGGTTTAATTGTAGTGCTACACCACGTGATTAGTCAGTGGTGAAATTTGAAGCACTAGTTACTCTAAATTGGAGTTGATGTGAGATACCTGGAAGACGGTGAAGATACAAATGAAGCGAGAAGCTATGTACAACTTACAGCTCAATTAGTAAGCTTATCTCGGTTAGGTTGGAAATATTGAATATAGTACAAGGTATTTGGCTTAACATGTTTGAAGAATTGAATATTCTTCCATTGTAATTTGAGAACATTTGGAATTATAAAATCGAGTAGAGCTAAAAGCATGTATTGAATAGTGGTGAAAAGAGATAACATATTCACAACTTGTATGAGATACAAGTTAAAAGTTATACTATGAGAGTATAATCATCAAATATGTTGATATCTCTATTTAGAAACGTATGTTTACTCAAGTTGAGGATAATTGTCTCTATTCAGGTAATGAGAGAAGTTGGTGAATATTAAGTGATTAAGACATGAGTTTGTGGGAGTTCTCAATAAAGTTTAAGGAATGAAGCTCTTGATGTACTCATTGTTATGAATGATTTGACGAAGTTAGAAAAGTTGATAATTTTCTAACCAATCAAAGAAGAAGTTAAGTGAATGGCTGACGAGTTGGAATCAATAATTGCTTTCTACTCTACAATCTAAATAATATTGTAACTAGATATTTAGAGAATGAGTGAGAGTTGCACGATGTGTCAAGTTTCTATTTCTGATTGGATTGAAATTTGAGATATCTTTTCATGGGATGACAAATGTATTATGAGATCTATAGTCATGGGATGACTTATGTAATTCTAGTTTCTATTAGGGAATGTTGGAATGTTGATGAACTAGATAGACACACAAATCTACTTAGTATATAATGTTGTGTTCAAATATTATTTGCATTAATATGTAGTTTTAGACTAATGATAATGTAAGAGTTAATCGGTTGATAACTATAAAAAGGGATGATTAATGATGAGAAAGTAAACTGGGATGTGTACTAGAGTTTGAGTGGATATAAAAAGAATTATCAATGGTTTGTAGAATAGCATTTAGATTAAAATGAGAACTTTATTATGAAGAGCAAGATAGGCTAGGTCTTGCTATGTATTAATACTTAAATGAGATTCAAGGCATGAGATGCGAAAAGAAGTAAAGTTATTGGATATTCCCGTCAGAAACTCACAGATTGTTAGAATTGGCAAAGTAATGGAGATAAATTTTCATTAAACCAAAATGCCGAAAAATAAAAAGTTACAGTGATTATGATCTCTACCACCGAGTTATTGAATACAATAAAATTGATTGGGTCCACTTAACAGTTCACCTTGGAAATGGTTTTCCAGGTTTAGATTAAAAGAGTTGTATAAGAAGAATCATTTTCTTATATCTCTTTCGGTTCAGTAACATGTAACTTTAAATTTCGAAAACGATATTTTTGATTAGTTGGGAAGATTGTGACATCCGAGAATTTTATAAACTTGACTAGGCGGCTAATAAAATATTTTTAGATTTAATTTGGGATTTAGGTATCCGAGGTTGGACCTGCGCATTACGAATTAGAGATCATAAATCTTAAAATTATTTTTGTGTGTAGTGTGCCTATTTGATGTATTATACACCATTTCGACAAGAAATAGGGTCAAGTGGAGTGTATATGTGGTGTCCATGAGTTTAGGAGCTCGTTGGGGAATGTTCTCCAATTTTTGTGATTTTGGGATATTTTTTGGAGTTTAATTTGGACATAAATTAAAGAGATAATCACGAAATTAGATAAAATAATAAATAAACTGGTGGGCGTCTAGTGACACGCGAGGTCAAGGGTGACACGTGTAGGATATACAATAATGTGCACGTCCGAGGGTGGTCGTTGGTGCGCGTAGTGAATTTATAGCCGCGAAAATACATAGGTGTATATGTATTTATATATATAATATAGTTTATAGATATATATATATATATATATATATATAAAATCCAATAGTTTAATGTAAATTAAAAAGTATATATATTGGATCCGCCTTGACATACGCATAGCATGTTCATCAAGGAAAGAAATGGTTGAATGTCGTTTTGTCCACGCCTCGAGATGTGTAACATCCAATCTCAAGGAAAATAAGAAATATAGTGGTCTTAAACCATAAGATATACCTCGAGATACATGTTATGTATCTCGAGGATATCAAAATAATTAATCACAGCGAGCCGGTCAAGAGGTAGTGACTATCTTGGTGATAGCCACAAGATCGACCTTAAGATACATAGTATGTATCTCGAAGAAATCAAATTAAATAATGAAAATAAATCATTTGATTTGCTTCGAGATTTGCGCGATGTGAATCTCAAGAAAATTTAATATATATTTTCATGCAAAAAAATCGTCTTTTCATCACAGTGAAGCCGAAACTGAGAGGAAAAAAATGCGATTGAGGGAGAGAGATAGAGAGATCGGGAAAAAGGATCGAGATGGAGGCAATTATGGTAAGTAGCTATAGTTGTTGTTGTGTTGTGGTTTGTTGTTGTTGCTTGAAGGAGAGAGGAAGGTCAGACAAATTGCCTTGACTGTTCGTCCGAGGAAGACGATAGTAGGGGATACTCTCCCCTACCTAAATCCAACCTCGGGTTGGGATTTAGAGCCCAACCCCAATAAAAACCGAAAAGTAAAAAGTATAGTTCGATCAGAACTGGGAAACGTAAGGAAGAAAATGGGGTCAAACCCAGTCTGGTTCAGTTGAACCGAACTGATCCATTTAGGGGTCGATAAAGGAAAAAGAGAAATTGCTAGAAAATAGAAAAAACCCAAAAAATGAGAAAAATTCAGGAAAAAATTATTTGAGCCAAATAAATTGAAATTATGGATTTTTATGAACAATAAGGAATTTAGGAATTTCTCGATGATTAATACCGAGTTTTTCTCGTAATGCATGCTACGATATCCGAAAATGTTCGAAATTTAGAAAATTGTTTTAAAGCCTAGTCGAGGATAATTTTCAATTCTGAACCACAACTTACAATCAAAATTAGGATCTGAACATCCAAGGATAAGATTTGGAGGTATTTCAAAGTTTTCGAATTGTGGAAGAACCAATAAATATATAATAAATTGGAAATTTTATATTTAAACCTAGACAATGTGATTTTCGATGCCGAACAATAATTTTAAGTCAAAAATGAAATTCAGGCTTTGGATAATTTATTTTGGAACTATTTTAGGAGTTTCGAGACGCGATTGAGTCAATTAAATTGCAACGAATTGGAAAAAGTTTTGAAATTGTTATGGGAAATTATCGAGCTTATGAATGAATTGTAGCACTGTAATTGAAGCCCCATATAGACTAGTTTACCGACTCGGAGCACAAGGAAGTTGCAATATCGCGTTTGAAAAGTAAAATAAATCACATAGTAACTTTTTCATTGTATGAGTATTTCTTTAGGATCGATTGTTTTTCTGATGTTGGCTAGGATCATACTCTAAGGATAGTCATAGGCATGGCTTCTCGAGGGACTTCCTCTCAAACTCATGAGTCGTTATTACTTTTTACCCACTACTTTTGAAAATGTCATCTGATTATGGTTGGTCAACATATTTGGGATGGATTGTATACTTGTATATTTATGATTTCTTGCAATATTATTGTTCATTAAAATTTTTAGAATACAATGCATTTGATTATTACAGTGTACTGAATAATGTGAGATTTACTTATCTGACATTATCGAATTTTAAAATTGGATAATGACAAGTTCTAGTGGCAATGAGGGAAAAGGAAAGCTTTCCAACTGTTTGTAACTTGCTCAGTTTTTTTCCTCTATGTATGTATTATTTTTGAATATAATACATTGTATAAATGGGTTTTTGGATTCGTATGTAATTAGGATATGTTTTGGAATTGTTATAGTAGTTTTAGAACATATTAGAATGTTGTGGAGCTAAGGTAATGATAGTTTAAGGATTTTGAAAATTTGAGATAAGTTAGAATAAATAAATAATTTTGTTGAATACAATATATATTGTTATAGGGAGGGGTGTGAGTCCTTCAACATTTCCACCAAGCTGAGTAGGTTTTGTTAAATATTTTTGAAGGTCGGGTATTCTGGTTTAGGCTTAGAAATAGAGGAGGCGCTATTGAAAAACTTTACGAAATTTCGAGGATTATTTAATTAATCTAAAAGAACATTGAGGTTTAAGATTTACTCTAGAATCCTTTAAGGTTAATAAAGTTTTATAATTGATGATTACACGATTTTAATCTTAATTGTTTATTGATGGAGAGGTTAAAGCTGCTAGATTATCAAGGGATTAAGGAAATCTAGGCCGGTTAGATGCCCTAGTCTGACAGTGGAGCGCGGGACCCTGTCCACTAGGCGATGAGAAGCACCCACCTGGTGGCCTTAGGGCGCGGAGCTGCAATGTATTCTTTATGAAATTTCACTAAATTTGCTATATTGACTTTCTATTTTTGGGTAAGGAATGAGTTTTTTGTAAATTTTTAAAGTTAATGAGATTCTTGGAAACAAAAGCTGGAATTTGCATGTTTTCATTTTAAACCAGTATTTGTCATTTGGTTATAACTTTCTCATTTTAAATCTAAATTGACTCATTCTGATGGCATTTGAAAATGTACTATAATGTTAAAATCTGGATATAAAGAACTATTTGAAGATTTGGACTCCTTCCTATTCAAAAATATTCTACAACTTTGATGATGAATCTCAAATTTATGGGTTTCATAGCTTTGATAATGTCCTTATATTTTGAGCATAACTCCCTCATTTCTTATTGGATTGAGATCATCTTTTAGTATGACGTTTTGGATTATGTTTGTAGTTTTCAATAAAAAAAAATCATGATTTTTAAAGCTATGGTTAAAGAGAAATGAGTTTTTCAAATTTATTGGTTGGAATATAAAACCGTTTTGAGTCATTGTGGTAAAATTTTATATCTCCTTAATTTCTTATCGAGATTGCGCAAACTTTATAATTCTGGAAAGCTTATACACAGCTCTAAAATTTCTTTTTTGACTAAATACATAATTTTAACTTCTAGTAATTGAAATCAATTAACAATTTGTTGCACCAAAACTATCTCTATTTTAATAAAATAGGTTTGAACATAAACAAATTATTAATGTGGTCGATTTTAAAATCTTGAATTTAAAATCACTTAACCACCCTAAAACAAGTTAAATTCAATTTGTTAGGATACAGCGGGAGCTTTGAGAGGACTTACGGGGTGTGGAACGTGAATTTTGGAGTGTCGAGAGCCGTTTTAGGCTAGGAATTGTGTGCATTTGAGGTAAGTAAGCATGTCTGGCATTTCTATTTCAATTCCAATTCTACCTTGGAAATACAGTCATTTGGCCTGATTTGGTTGTTCTTGGTTTCTCAATGCCATGGTATTTCTATGGGTGTTGTCTATGTTTAGTTTAAGTAACTTAAATTCATGTTTGGTTTGATTCATGACAATTTGTTCTACTTGGTTTCTTATCTTGATTTGGACACTTAAATGTGGTTGATATCCGAGCTTGTATGTTGTACTATAGCATGTTATTGTATTATCATTTGGTGTTTTTTTCCTCCATGTATCATATGTTGGTATTATTTGGATTTATGAGGTAGGTTAGTTTATAGTGGTCAATAAAAGCCCATACATTTGGGTTCCTTGATTTTGACTTTTAGAAGTGAGCACAACACAACGGGTTAGAGTCTATGAGGATGTCAGCACTCTTGATTTCTTGATGTGTCGTAGCTCACGACCAAATATATAAGCTAATGCGACATAGCTCACGGCTGACCGAACCTCGATTTGTGTGACTTCCCTATCTATTCTTTCAGGATCCCTGGTACCTGCTTGCATACATTCCCTCCAGCTTTTCTTTCATAGCTATCATATATTTTAAGTTACCATTTCTTGTATATTAGAAAATGTGAATAAATGGTCGCATGACTCACTCACTGAGATTGCTATCTTTGGTGATAATTATAGATCCCTCACGTAGCATATTGGAGAAAGAGAAAATTGAATACTACCTTTAAGTCCTCAGCGACTGTTTGCTACTTTTTGTGTATGTTTACTTATTTGTATTTAAAATATGTCTTTCATTTTGGGTTGAGGACTATACTTCCTGACTAATGCATGATGTTACATTGTTTATCACCACTTTTGATATACATATATGTGATCCATTCCCTGGTTTCCACATATAGGTGTTTTATGATTGCTCCCCAATATTATTAAGACTGCTGCTAAATTTGTTAAAATGTATATAAGATTTTAATTAACTTTGAGAATTTCTTATAACCAGAAACGAGAAATATTTATTCTGAACACGAGTTATTAGTATAATATGACAAAATGCTGGCTAATACGTTGTTAAGTCCTATGTGGTTGAGATTAGAGTTTAAGATAGGTTTAGGTCGAGCAGTGTGCTGATTAGATGTTCAGGCCATTACAGATTTACTATTGCCTACAGAGGCTTCTAGAACGGGGAACAAAAGAGGAAAGAAAAAAACGTTGTAGAGGAAAGTCCAGGAAAAAATACTTATATGAGGAAAGATCCTTGTAACTTTGGTGATGTACTATCGCTTGTGGAGACTTCTAGTTCGCGAACAAAAGTCACTAACAAAAAGGAAGTAATGGCTCTTAAAGTGGCCCCTAAAATACATTGAATATGTAGGGCATCTAAGAGTGTCTAAGGTTAACTTTATACCTAATATTTAATCGAATTAGTTCTACACATTGAGACTACTATCGATGTATCTACAATGGTGATTATGGATTTCTTCATGTCGCCGCCGGTCTCGAAATCTCTGATGTGGATGGTAAGAGGACAATCAGAGAATGTATGATTCGTGAAATGGACGTGAAACAAATGTTATGGAATGATGTGCTTGGAGTTAATTTTGCAAAAATTAGAGGCGTCATGCATTGCGTGGATGTGGATATCGGGTGTGACAAGTGACTCTTAGTTGCAACCGCATTTAATGTCATGGTATTGAACATCTCAAATGGTGATTATTTCACTTTTCCTCCTTTACGTAGTGTCCCACCACTCTCTTTTCAGTGAACATTTTATCATTGACATGAAAATGTCAACAAAGTTCATTGGGTTATGGTAAGTTTTGTTTTAATGTGGCTTATTTATTTGGTCCAGTTCAAAGTTAATGCACCATTTCCCCTTATATATCCAGTGTGGACTAGGTTCGTCAAGGAAGATGATGTAAGTTGGGTACAAGCTTCAACTTCCAAGAATGCATACCAGCACTTAGTTCTCAACTAGACATGGCTGACGTGATAGACTTAGAGTAGCCTTAGCTAAGTTGGAACTTGGCAATCTTTTTTTAGATTCTATGTAATCACTTGAACGGGTTGTTTTGTATTCACTTGGAATAATTTACTTTGTGTATGAAGTTTGTGAAACAGTAGGAGCATATTATTTTACTGATGCTTTATGGTTGTAGATGGTTTTTCGAAATCCATACAAGTTTTTTTTGTTATATATGGTTTTGTTGGATTTTTTCACATGTTTCATTTGCTAAGTATATGTATTTGTTCATTGAGTTGGCTTTTTTGTGATTATTGCTATCAAAACAACTATCATGACCGTTTAGAACGAGACTAATGGATTGATCGCGTCATGCCAGAACCAATACTTTTAATTGAGTTTTGGGTCTCCCCTACCGGGATGATATCTTGACTAAAAGAAAGTCGGTGCCCTAAAAAATAGAGTGCTTGCAGTTTGTCTCGATTACCATTTATCATTACATTTTCCTACCTCTCGGTGTGCTCCAAACGAGTAGTTTTCAAAACAACTACATTAATGGTGTAATGGCCCGCATTATTTAATTTTAATTAATTTATTAATTACATATTAGGGTGCGTAACTCCGATCCACGTGGACACCGTCGATAAATCTAGGGCACGCCAATCAATGTACAATAGTTGTTTTTGTATGATGCGTGTTAATTTGTTGTGTTATTATATAATTCGCATCGCACTTGTTAAGACTTTCTATTGGTCACGTTGTGCGCGTGTAGTGATGAAAGTGTACGATGTCTTAGGGTGAGCGTAACGTGGGTGTATGGGGTAGTTAGGGGATTATACGTCACATCACCCATACCTACCCTTTACTTTTCTCTCTCCTAGTTTTCTCTCTCATCTCCTAACAAAACCCACACATCACTCTCCCTCCGCAACGATTTTCATTTTCCTCCTCATAACCCTCTCATTTTCCTCCATCACTAAGCTTTCCCTCACCAAGCATTCCTCATGCCTCCACGGTCTCGTCGCCTCTCTCGCAAAGTTTCTTTCTTTTGGCGGCTCTTGCCGTCGACCTCCCTAAATCGAGATAAGTGGTTAATTTGTTGTTGATTTTGTAGAAAAGTTGATGGCTTTAATAGTGAGGTTGGGGTGGGAAATTGTAGTATTGTTGTTGATTTTTGGTTTCGTTAGTTGTTTAAAAAAGAAAAGAAGGAAAAAAAATTTTTGAAAAAACGTATCTGGAGAGAATTCTCTCCATAGACGTAATGAAGGAGGGCGGGGGTAGCCAATCGGGGCATTGGCCAGGCCGACCTTGACATGAATGGATCGGGTCTGACCGACCCGGGTGCGGGCGGTTAGGCCAAGCCGGCCTCAACCAATTAAATAAATAAAAACTTATTAAAAAATAAATAAGAAATAGTTTTAAATGAAAATAAATAACATAAAATAGAAAAATAATTGGAAATTATGAAAAAACCTAAAAAAGAGAAAAATATGAGAAATTAGAATAAAAAGCTAGAAAAACGAGTTCCGAGACTTTTTTGGGTATTTGGCACCTCTTTATAACTCGCAAAGTGTGCAAAACTAAACTTTTTGGAATAAAATTTGAATTTTTGGTCACATATTATAAACTCACTTGATGTGACTCTAAAATAATTAAAGTGGTATAATAGGACACTAGGGACTTAGGAGGTTGTATTCGGTGTTGGGTACGCATCTCGAGGCATGAGCGGGACATTTTGAGGACGATTTGTGATAACTTAAAGTAAACCCATAAAAAATTAATTAAAATTCATTTATAGCACTTGCTTTATTTAAAATTTCATTTATTACATCGTGCTATTTATTGCTATCCACTTACTGTTCATCCACTCCAACACGTGTATGTGTGTTTGTCGACGGGGTCGGGCATGACACAGACTCACACCCCGGGTCTAGCTACCCCGCGATGTTCGAGTAGTTGGCCATGTTGGGGCTACGTTGTAACTATTTCTCGCGATACCCGTTAGGTTGAGAAATGATAGGGACCTAACTTTCCGTCACGGTTTCCTCTCGAGAGATGTTTAGGTTCCTCTCATTCGACCGTGAGATGTTTGGCGAGTTGATCTTCATAGGTTCCTCTTATTCGACCATGAGATGTTTGGTGAGTTGATTCTCATGGGGTTCCTCTCGGTTTAGCTAACTCGATTCTCGGATGTCGATCAAGGTTTTCCTTTACGCTACATTCATGTCCAGTTTCGACTTCTCTGCTACTTATTTTCATGCGATTACCTTATTTTCTGTTCCTTATTTAAATTGCATGAATTATAGCCGTTTTATTGGATTTCATGAATATTAGCTAATGTTCTCTAGGATTTATTCACTGGGATTTCTCATTGTATTTGGTGACAAATCGCGGATCCTACGACAAGCCGGGGCAATGGGTGTACTTATTTACTGCTTTCATGGGATTTTTTGGAGGACTTGTATACCTATATGACCATATTTTGTATTTTTGTCACTTTTTGATATACATGGTATCTCATGTCGGGTTTCCACACTTTAGGGTTGTTTATTAATGCAAACTTTTCATTACAATATTTGCATGCCTTAAAGACTTATGCTTAGATATTCAACTTATATTAATTTAATAAATCACAAACAACTTAACTTAGTTAACTTAATGTAATTATTCATAAATACATGATAAATACTAAGTTAATGAGAATAAAATAAAAATGAAGGTTTAGATCATGGGTCGTCAAGGACAAGTGTGCGGTGACGTGGCATGTTTAGTAACGTGTATAACGATGTGGCGGTACCCGATTTGCCTTAGAGTTTGGGGTCATCATAGTTGCTATCAGAGCCTAGGTTCAAGCGAACCTAAGGGAAAAGTTTAATGAAACCGAATAAATTTTAACAAAACAAACTTTGACATGGAAATCCAAATATCATGACTTAGAACTGAATTGGAAAGGAAATGAGAGGCGGTAGGACCAGGGCTTATACGTTATATATTATGATTGTAATAATATATACACGTATACGAGGCTGATACGAACACATCTTTACTATTGTAGATACGACAAGGATGGACAATCGACCCCACCTGTAGAGGATAGTGGACAGATGAGTGGTACCACACCTGTTGCGATTGATTAGAATGTACTCAATCGGACCGGGGCGCACGATCGATAGTTCGAGCAGATGATGACTCTGCTCCTTGCCCAGATAGCGGCTATCACGACTCTTACCGCCGCCATTACACTGAGCTTCATTAAAATGACAATCACTTTGATCGTATAAAGTATGCTAGTGATTGCAGTTATGGAAAATATATCTGGATATATGCTCAGAAGAGAGGCCGAAGTTTGATGGATCACTCATACTGAGACCCACGAAGAGCCGACTACTTAAGCTAGTTTCAGACAGGTCTTCTATGACCAGCACATACCGAGGGAGATACAGTTGCGTCTGAAACAAGAATTTTTATGCTTTAGGCAGGGTACCCGCACAGTCGTTCAATATATGGAGAGGTACTGCTACCTTTATTTCTTCGCTATGGACTTTGCTTCTATTGATCATGATCAAGTCCACTATTTTGGAGTGGGACTTAGAGATTAGTATCAAGTAGAGCTCGTACATTGCAGGATATTTGTGAGAAAAACTTGCCAATGAGACATATTTTTCTCTATCATGCTGAAATGCCTATACCACAGCTAGCATCTGGGTCATTTGAGTGCAACACCAAGTCTGACATGAAGGGGAAGAGGGTCGTAGATCACAGAGATAGATAAGGATAGAGTCCCAGACATGATGGCCACTAGGCTGTTAGTGCCCATGCTAAAGTACTCATCCAGCTAGCGCAGATGTCAGGTGGTGGTTATACACATTAGTAAGGACATAAAACGACTCAAGACAAGGGAGGTAGCGACCGAGGACAGTATGGTCAAGGTCAGGGTCATGGTCAGGGTCAGGGGTCAGGACACATGCATGTTACTTGTTTCAAATACAGACAACCCGGACACATTAAGGAGGACCGTCTGAAAGCTTCTGCCACACCAATTGCAACATCGCCAGTTTAGGCTAAAGAGCAGGCACATGTGTTAGCAGGCCACCAAACAACTCATCTTGTGATGGCCTTGCCTCCCCGGGGTGACGTATCTCCGTGTACTCCTTCCCCAGCAGGCCTAACTACACGTGTTTCGCACCTGCCAGTCCTCCTATTAGCTCAAAGTTCGTGTCCACGTGTGTTTCATTAAATTTGTTAGTGGATTATTCATATTTTCTTAAATTATCATATTTAAGTATTTAAATATTTGTTAAGTTCAATAATTTATGGTTTATTCAAATCCTAACCATATTAGTGGGTTTTATTTTATAAGTTAACATTAATCAGCGAAAGCCTTAATTGGTACAATTAGGTAAAGTAATTTACTATGGTAAACATTATTCATAAAAGCAAATCCTATTGTGGAAAACCCGAAAAAGTACTATGTATATAAGTGACAGTACCATAAAACATGGTATATATAAGTATACGTCATCTCGAATCTATAAAAACCCAAAATAATACCAGAATATCAAAATAATATAAACACCTACGGGTATGTCCAAGACCATCAGCAAAAGAGATAATCATGCCGCTACTCGTAGAAAGATATGCACTCAGTCACCCAACAAATACAGTGACGAGTCGAGTGAGTAAATTCCCAAAAGAAGTCCACACAATATTCAACAAGAAAACAAATAAAATTATAAGACATGCAAGTATGCTATTTGGCGACAGAAACACATACTTCCATGAATGTATGGCAATACAAAATATTCAAGCAGCATACCATAATAGTAATACAACACAACAGACAATAATCAATCCAAGTAGCAATTAACGAGGTAAACGATAACGTAAACATACAATGGCTAAGTCAATATGCACATAAATGTCTTTGATGAAAACCCAAGGACATATCGCGTGTAACAGACTATACCATACTTCGGAGCTAAGGGACTCTCCTGTAGGCTTCTTCACAACCCTCACAGTCCCGGTTCATTAGTCCTCTCCGTGCTGGCCAAATTTGCTGAGTCATCGACACGTGCATCTGAGTGCAGCTCGGGTCGCAATTCACTAAGGGCATGATCACACGTGCTATGGTATAGTGTGCCCAAGTCCATCCACACATTTCGGTGTAAAAACTCTGATAAATCAATCAATCAATTAGACAAACCAGTAAAATAAACAGTTTGGCACCCATCAAACACTCAAGAAAAATGAACCAAATTATGTAAAGCATTCTCAAGGGGTTTACGCACCTCAATCCGCACTCTAACATCCCCGAACTCCTGTATCGTCATTTCTCTTCCAACTTGCTACCTTACTAATTTAAACATTCTTTACGCACAATATTAACTTTAATACAACATCTAGCACACTCCAGAACATCAATTTTAACCCAAATTCCTCCAAATCTCATGCATTTACCCACTTTCCAATTCATCAAAACCACAAATTCTAGTTAAACATTTGGCAATTCTCTATGAAAATGATCTAATAACTGTAATTCATCACGTTTTAACCCAAAATCAGAGGTTCAACTATCAAACCTGAATTCACTCAATTGAATCAAAAATGGGTTCATTAAAGAATAGAGGAGGTGAAGATAATCATTATCTAGGTTTGAGCTCTTGAATTGGTCTCTAAAGTGTTGAGTCTCAGCTTGAAATCCTTCTTCTTCTCAGGTTTTACTGGTTTTTGTATGTAAATCACTGTTAGTGGAGATGAGAGTCCCACTCACTTGTTATATATAGTTTTGGTCTTGATCAAGTGTACGTACGTATCTCAATGATTATCTTGTGGTCTTTATTCATGTTGTCCCACACCACTGGACTCCAATAGCACACTCCTATCATAGATTGTCTTATTACGATCATCTTGAGGTTTATCTAGTGTCCACATTATTTACCTCAAACTATAGGATTTCATTTATTTGATTTATGAACCTTACTTAAAGCCTTATCAAACCATATGGTTAATGTTTTACTAATCAAAACAAACCAAGTTATGGTCCCACTAACCTTCGGCTACCCGATACCCATTGCCACACGTCTCCACACGCACTATGAGGCATGCCATAGCCTATTGTTCAAATTTTATAATTTAATTAGTCTATAGTTACATTACCCATTTTAGTTTATTAATTAGTGATCTTAAAATGAATTAATCGAGTTTCTTAGTGTACCCGTAGTTTTCCTACCCGATACCCGTGTTGACATGCCTTTCGAGGAGAACACCCGTCACACCAACTCGCCCGATAACAATGTACACATATGTAGTGCAATATAATAATAATAATAATAATTTTAAACACCACGTATAAAAAACATCATCCATAAATAACACATTCCATCGGTTCTCATGTCTGAGTCAACCGGATTATCCACATAACACCTGAGTTACGACTGTTAATCCTCGAGATTAACCCAAATCTTAGTTTTAATTAATTTGGGTCGTTACAATTTTTCCCAACTAAAAGAATTTCGTCCTCGAGATTTAGATCTCGAGAAGTTTCTAATTCACTTCTACACATAGCTAAAATAGTGGTAGAACAATTGACGTACTAGACCATACTTCAATACATAGGGGACCCACCAGTGGGCCTTTCAGACCCGCTCCACCGGCCCATCACCCAATAGCCCTTCACATAACCGTATCCTCAGGTGTTGCCCCGCACACGATATGCTTAGCAAGACCCTTCCTATAGCCCATTAGACCTTCGAATAACTATATCCTTAAGTGTTGCCCTGCACGCAATGTGCCTAGCTAGGCCTTAAATACAGTCGTTCATCCCTTCATCTTCACGGGGAGGAAACTGTAGCAGAAAGCATTAACAATGCCACTCAGTCATGTTCTTCTTTTATTGGGGAGGAAAGTGTGGCAAGAAACATTCACAATTGCTAACTCACTCCCAAACCCAACTAGGCCATACTCGGATTCCATCCCAGGTTCCCACTAGTGAACGCACCTAAATAGCCCAATACCTGGTCCTCACGGTGGTCGGCGTAGACCCACGACGCACCTACATACGTACTAGCACAATAGCTCAGGTCGTTATCCACCGAGAACTCTTGATACACATGTTATGGTCTAGTTGTTACTCGTCCTTATCTAAAGGCGAGTCATGTCCACGAACATAGTTAACAATGTTCATGCTCATTTATCAGGCTTTGAATACCGATTATTTCAGTCATGCTTTCATTACCTTCGTCTGTGTCCATACCATCACAACCATTGTATTTTTGTAGTGCTTCACAGAGCACAAGACTCTAACTTAGGCAATGAAATATGATCTCATGATACCGTGACTATGGCCATCATGAATTACTCTCTCTCATTTATAAGTCACGTGTTGCCTCGTCCTGCTTTTTTACAGCGTATACTTAATAAGGTCACAAACCTTGTATACAGTACCTAATGGAGAGCACTACTTATCCATTAATGAGAATTTTCACTCTTTTTATTCTCATGTCTTCTAAAAGCTTTATGTTTTCATATTCTTAAATCTACAAATCATATGGCCCTTCAATGTCTATATAATGATGCCCATCCATTTCACTTACTCTGTACACAACTCTTAAATCTCTCCCTACGATATCATGTTTTCCACTTTGTCACATTAATCTCTATCACCCCGGGTCCTAGTTGTCCATCTTCATTGAACTTGATTTAAATCTTGGTAACGGTGATTTGTTCGATGTCTTCTCACGCAATTGTAAGCTTTCTCTCAGCTTGCGCTGACTGAATTGTCCTTTTTAAAATGAGGTAGCAGTGTGAGCCCCCACCAACCTCATTATCTGAGGGCAATCATAAAAACTTTTATGGAGTTACTCAGATTGTCATGATCGCGAGACTGACTCCAGTGCTCTAGCTGGAACTAAAGGTTTCCATCATCGCTTTCATGTACATCCCGAGTCATCTCTACACTATCAGTTGTCCATAGGTCTTCTAGATGCTCCTCTGTCTTCGCGTCTTCTAGCTATCCTAATAAGACTCTATCTACAATATCCCAACCACCTTCCCATAAGTTTTGCCATTATTGTCTTTTTATAGACCTTCAAATAAAAAACACCCTCGACCTATAACTAGTGGCTTGTATGAATTTGCCATCATAACTCCCATGTTATATCGAGATCTAAGCTAGGTGTCCCATACCGACTAAGTTAAGAACTATCAGTCCTCGATAGTCGTGTCGTGGTCTGCAATATGCATAAACTGCATAGTCTTTAACTCAAATCATCATTTTCCTCTTTAGCATGAAATAACCACATATAATCACCTGCATTCACCATTATCTTCTTAAACATGAATTTTACATATACAATGTAGCAAAAACATTAGGTTCTCATTAACTATACAAAATGACCCGACATTCAAAATATTCATCTTTACAAACTACATATCAACCTCCTGAAGTGGGGCTCTACCCCGTAATGGTATTGCTGGTATCGGCGGCATAAAGATCCATAGGCAATCGAAATGATGATTCCTCTCCACTCCACAATGAGAACATATTGGATGGCACTATTGTCCCAATGATGTAGGTTTGTCGCCCTGCAAATCTGGCTCTGGCGAAGGTTGTGTTGTAGTAACTGATACTGGTCTCCAAGGACAATCTTTCTTATCATGTCCATACTGGCCACATCAAAAACATCTACTTTGCCATTTTGCTTTTCCCTGCCGTCTCCTTGAACTTTGGCTCGGAATCCTCTCTTACTGTGTTCGAGGTGTGTGTGCTCGGTCATGCTCTCTATCTGCATAAGGACCAACCAATGTTAGCATGTACCCCTCTTGTGTCCTTTGTATGGTTCTCCTATGTTCATCATTATTGTTATGCTCGACCGACACTGGCTCTGGTTAGGTTGCAATGACTACTATTGGGTTTCGAGATAATGTAGCCATAGCTGTAGCGAGTGTCATAAGTGCAGTGACCTAATCCCGTAATAGTCGGAGTACCTCAACCATCTGAGTCTTCTGGGCTACAAGTCGATCCTCACATTTGCTGTAATAGGGAAATCCCTAACTATAACACTAGTTTGTATGATCTCCTGAGGCGTAGTCGATTGTCCATTTAAACATGCTTTACATACAATATTAACTTCAAAACAACATTTAACACACTCCAAAACATCAATTTTAACCAAAATCTTCCAAATCTCATGCATTTACCCGCTTTCCAATTCATCAAAACTACAAATTCTAGTTAAACCATTGGCAATTCTCTATGAAAATGATTTAATAACATGTAATTCATCACGTTTTAACCTAAAATCAGAGGTTTAACCATCAAACTTGAATTCACTCAATTCAATAAAAAATGAGTGTATCGGAGAGTTGAGGAGATGGAAATGATGTTTACCTTGGTTTGAGCTCTTCAATTAGTCTCTAAGGTGTTGAATCTCAATTTGAAATCCTTCTTCTCATCTGGTTTTACTAGTTTTGCACGTAAATCACCGTTAGTGGAGATTAAAATCCCACTCACTTGTTATATATAGTTTTGGTATTGATCAAGTGTGCATACATATCTCGAGGATTATCTCGTGGTTTTTATTCATGTTGTTCCACACCACTGGATGACTCCAATAGTACAGTCCTATCCTAGATTGTCTCATTATGATTATCTTGAGGTTTATCTAGTGTCCACATTATTTACCTCAAACTATAGCCATTCATTTATTTGATTTATGAACCTTACTTAAAGCCTTTTCAAACCATATGGTTAGTGTTTTACTTATCAAAACTAACCAACTTGTGGTCCCACTAACCTTCGGCTACCCGATACCCATAGCCCCGCGTCTCGACACACACTCTGAGGGATGCTATAGCCTATTGTTCAAGTTTTATAATTTAATTAGCCTATGGCTAAATTACCTATTTTAGTTGGTTAATTAGTCATCTTAACGTGAATTAATCGAGTTTCCTAATGTACCCGGAGTTTGCCTACTCGATACCCATGTTGACACACCTTTCGAGGCGAAGAATCGTCACACTAACTCACCCAATAACAACGTGCACACATGTAGTGAAATATAGTAATAATAATTTTAAACATCACATATAAACAACCATCATCCATAAATAACATATTCCTTCGGTTCTCGTGTCTAAGTCAACCAAGTTGTCTACGTAAAGCTCGAATTATGACTGTTAATCCCCAAGATTAACCCTAATATTAGTTTAAATTAATTTTTGTCGTTACACATCGAGGTTATGATTTCAATTTTTGGTCGTTTTATGCATACATTTATTGATTTTAGTTCCACCGTGTCATTTATTTATGGATGTATGGTTGATAAGTTAGGGTTAGCACTGCTTAAAGTTGGCACATTCCTGATTCTCAGCACGACAACTGTTGAGAAGGTTTACCCTTACATGATTTGCGAGGTTTGCACGATAGAGGTTTGCGGACACAAGCTCCCTATTGACCTACGTGTTCTAGATTTCTTAGAGTTCGATGTGCTTTGGGGCATGGATTGGTTAGCGTCGTATCATGCCTAGGTGGACCATTTTTGTATGACTGTGACTTTTCATATCCTCGACATATTAGAGTTCACTTTCACTGGTGACTTGAGTGTATTACCGAACAATAGGGGTAGACTGGCTACAAACCACGAGATGGATGTATTCATAAGGATAGTGGAGTCAGCTGAGACGCCAGAGGTTAGACTTGAAGATCTCCCAATTGTTAATGAGTTTTTCGATGTCTTTCTGGAGGATTTACTAGGATTGCCCCCACATAGAGAAATAGAGTTTATTATTAAGTTAATGTCGAGTACACAACCGATAGCTAGCAAACCATACCAGATGGCACGAAAGGAGCAAGATGAGTTGAAGGCTCAACTGGAAGACTTGGAGAAGAAGGGGTTTATATACCCGAGCATGTCGCCATGGGGGAGCACCAGTCCTATTTGTTAAGAAGAAGGACGGTAGCCTGAGGATGTGCATTGACTATAGGAAGTTGAACCAAATTACAGTACGAGATCATTACCAGGATTGACAATTTGTTTGACCAGTTGGCCGAAGTCCCTTTTTTCTCTTAAATTGAATTGATATTAGGTTATCATCAGCTCAGGATTCAAGATGGAGATGTACCCAAGACTGCATTCGACTTCAGATATGGGTTATTTAAGTTTACAGTGATGTCGTTCGGATTGATGACCGTGCTAGCCACGTTCATGGATTTGATGCACAGAGTATTGAAGCCGTACTTAAACAGATTCATCATAGTCTTCATTGATGTCATATTGATCTACATAAAGATTCTTGAAGATCACGGACAACATCTCAAGCAGCTATTTGTGACATTAAGAGAACACAAATTGTATTCTAAGTTTAGTAAGCACGAGCTTTGGCTGTCAAATGTCAATTTTTAGAACACGTGATCAGTGATAAAAGTATATCATCAGACCCAAGAAAGGTTCGTACAGTCATCAATTGGCCGACACGTGTAAGACAGTCATGGATATTAGGAGTTTCTTAGGGTTGGCAAGATACTATCGGAGATTTGACAAGGACTTCTCGAAGATCGCCGCGCCGATGACCAGATTGACCAAGAAGAACGTACCTTTTGATTGGTCAAGGGAGTGAGAGGATGCCTTTACACAATTGAAAATAAGGCTGACCACTGCACCATTACTAGTATTGCAAGAGTCAGGCAAGGGATTGACTGTTCATACAGATGCTTGCGGCACAGGTTTAGGCTGTGTACTAATGTAGGGAAATAGCGTGATTGCCTACCTATCCTGACAGTTGAAGACCCATGAGAGGAATTATCCAGTGCACGACTTGGAGCTTGCAGCAGTCGTATTTGCCCAAAGGTATGGAGACATTACCTCTATGGTGAGAGGTTCACATTATTTACAAATCATAAGAGTTTGAAATATTTATTCACTCAGAAAGATATAAACATGAGACAGCCATGCTGGCTAGAGTTGTTGAAGGACTACGACTTCTCTATTGAATATCAACCTAGAAAGGCATATGTCGTAGTAGATGTATTGAGCAGGAAATGACCAGATTCTGATACAGTTGTACGTCATAAGATGCACGAGTATGGTTTACTTGAGGCGGCAGCAACATTGAGTTTGACAAAGGTTCCTGCTACAGTGGATGCACAAATTTGTAGAAAAATTGGGGTACCATCTGTTTCTATTTCGCGAGTGTTAGAGTGTTAGAGGGCTGACGAGATCTAGGGATGCAAGTGGAGGCGGAGATTCCCCACGGGGATGGAGAATTTAAATGGGGATAAAGGTTGGGATAGGGAAAAAATCTCATACCCACGTGGGTGTGGGTACGGGGATGGAGAAAAAACATATTCGCAGGAATCCCCGCAGAGAGTCCCTATTGGTAATATCCGTGGAGAGTACCTATAGGGACCCCCGCTGAGATTCTCGTATATATCAAACACATCGATATACATTATATATACATCAATTTTATATAATATTACTAGGCTTTCACCCAAAACACTTATAATAAACAAACTCTAATGTGATTTATAATATTAACTTGTTTGGTTATATGTTTTGTTTTGAATTGTTTGTAACTATGTTTATATGTTATAATTTATTTGGTTGGAGTTTTCTAAAATTGTGATCCTATGTATGTGTACCATACTTTTTATAAATTTTTTGAAAAAAATTAAATGAAAAAAAGATTTCCCCAGTGGTGATTCTTCGTAAATTCGCCACAAGAATCCCCGTAGGGATCTTCGATGGGGAATGAAATAGGGAAAGATTTTTCCTCATTAGGATTCCTTATCCCCGCGGGGATTAAGCAGGGATGGGGATAGGGATGAAATTTCATTTCCGCGTGGGGATGGGCATGGGGATGGGGGATGAATTCTTATGGCGGGATGGGGATGGAGATGGGGTCCCCATCCTTTCCTCCCAATTTGCATCCTTAACAAGATGTACTCAAGATTCAGTGAGATGGCTCACAGTCCCAATCACCCAGATTGGAGCAAGTCTGTAGATCAGTGTTTAAGGCACCGATGGAGGTCATGGATTACAACAGTGGCAGAGATACACAACGAGATACTCCAAGAGGCTCATAGGTCTTGGTCTAGAGTGCATCCCAGTAAGACCAAGATGTATCACGATATGCGACGATTATTTTGATGGCTAGGGATAAAGGCAGACGTCGGTGCCTATGTTGGGGGTTGTGAGGTGTACCAGCAGGTTAAAACTGAGCACAGGAGGCCTGAAGGGTTATTACAGTTGTTGCCCATCCCTTAGTAGAAATGAGAACACATTATGATGGATTTCGTTTGTGGATTACCGCAAACTTCCAAGAAACACGATACAATATAGGTGATCGTGGACAGGTTGATGAAATCGGTTTATTTTCGACCCATTTCTATGAAATATACTTTCACACAATTGAGCACATTATTCGAGAGAGAGATATTGTACGGCTGCGCGAAGTACCGATTTCGATATTTTCAAACTGGGATATTCTTCTTACATCATCTCTATGGTAGGCTATACTAGAGCAATTAGGCACTGCATTACAGTTTAGCACTGGATTCCATCCTCAGACAAACGGACCGTAAGAGAGATTGATACAGGTACTTGAGGATATGCTCAGGGCCTTTGTGTTACAATTTGATGGGTTTTGGGAGGAGTACTTGCCGCTCTGTAAGTTTGCTTACAACAATAGTTATCAAGCCGATATTAGGATGCCACCATTTTAGGCGTTGTACGGTAAACCGTGTAGATCACCGGCTTCTTGGGCAGAGCCTGAGGATGCAATAGTCGTGGGGCCTGAGATTGTTGTAGACCATATAGAGAAGGTGAGACTGATTTGTCAACGATTGTAGCCCGCCCAATACAGATAGAAGAAATATGCAGATAAGTACCACGATGGGCTAAGTTACGAGGTAGATGATTGGTTCTATTTGAAGGTTTCCCCGTTGAAAGGTCATCAAAGATTTGGGATCAAGGGGAAACTAGCGCCAAGATTTATTAGGCTGTTTCAGATTAAGAAACGAGTCAGGGAGGTCACTTACCAATTAAGATTATCGAGCCGATTGGAAGGGGTTCGTGATGTTTTTCATATTTCGATGTTATAGTTGGCCAGATCAGGACCGAGACTAATGGTTGATATGACTAGTATCAAGCTTCGACCAGAAGTGACTTACGAGGAACACCCCATTGAGATAGTGGATCATAGGGTACAGACTCTTAAGAGGAAGGAAATACCACCGGTACTCATTCGGTGGCAATATCATAAGAATGAATGACTTATTTGGGAGCGAGAATCTACTATGCAGAAGCAATACCCCCAACTATTTCAAGGTAAAGTATTTACTTAAGTTTGAATCTCGAGACGAAATTTCTTTTTAGTTGGGAAGATTGTAACGACCCGCATTATTTAATTTTAATTAATTTATTAATTACAGATTAAAACCCGTAGCTCGGACCCATGTTGACACCACTGATAAGTCTATGGTACGCCAATCAAGGTATAAATAGTTGTTCGTATGATACGTGTTAATTTGTTGTATTATTATTTAATTCGTGTAGCACTTGTTAAGAATTTCTATTGGTCACGTTGTGCGCGTGTAGTGATGAGAGTGTATGACGTCGAGGGATACAAGTAACCTGGGTGTATAGGGTAGTCAGGGGCTTAGACGTCACATCACCCATGCATACCCTTCACTTTTATCTCGTCTCCTAACAAAACCCATGCATCTCTCCCTCCCCTACGATTTTCTTTTTTTCCTCCTCACACCCTCTCATTTTCCTCCATCACCAAGCTCTCCTCACACATCCACGGTCTCGTCGCCTCTCTTGTGAAGTTTTTTCCTCTTGGCGGCTCTAGCCAGTGACCTACTTAGACCAAGGTAAGTGTTTAATTTGTTGTTAATTTTGTAGAAAAGTTTATGGCTTTAATAGTTAGGTTAGGGTGGTAGATTGTAGTGTTGTTAATTTTTGTTGTTGTTGGTTGTTTAGAAAAGAAAAGAAGGAAAAAAATTTCAAAACGTCTCCGTAATGAAGAAGGGAAGGGATAGCCAAGGGGGCCAGGCTTGTCTACCCCCATGCAGGTCATGGACCGGGTCTACCCGATCCAAGCACGGATGGGCCGGGCTGACCTTGGCTTGGATGGGTCAAGTCGAGCCAAACTGGGTCCAGGCAGTTCAGTCCCAACCCATTAAATAAATAAAAACATTTATTAAAAATTAAAAAATAATTTTAAATGAAAATAAATTACATAAAATTACATAAAAAATAGATAAAAGTAGTTAAAAATTATGAAAATTTCCAAAAAATTAGAAAAATTAGAAAAAGCTAGAAAAATGAGTTTCGAGGCTTTTTCGGGCATTTAGCACCCCCAGTATAATCTGAAAAATGTACTAAAACTAAACTTTTTGGAATAAAATTTCAAATGTGTGGTCACACATTATAAACTCAGTTGATGTGTCTCAAAAATAATTAAATGGTATAATTAGACACTATGGACTTAAGAGGTTGTAGTCGGGTTCGAATGCGCATCTCGATGCGAGAGCGGGACGTTTTGAAAGCGATTTGTGATTGTTTAAAGTAAGTAAACCCACGAGAAACTTAGTTAAGTTTCATTTATAGCACTTGCTTTATTTTAGATTTCATTTATTCAATCGTGTTATTTGTTGTTGTCCACTTACTGTTCATCCGCTCCCACGTATGTATGTGTGTTTGTCGAGGAGGTCGCGCATGACACAAACTCACACCCTAGGGCTACCTACCCTTCGTTGTTCGAGTAGTTGGCCACGTTGGGGCTACGCGGTGACTATTTCTCGCGAGACCCATTTGGTTAAGAGATGTTTGATGGGGACCTAAGTTTTCATCACGGGTTCCTCTCGAGAAATGTTTGGACAGGGTTCTACTGTTCGTAAGTTCCTCTCATTCGACCGTGAGATGTTTGGTGAGTTGATCGTTATGGGTTCCTCTCGGTTTCGCTAAGTCGATTCCCGGATGTCGATCAAGGTTTCTATCACGCTACATTCCTGTCCAGATTCGACTTCGCTACGACTTATTTTCGTGCGATTACCTTATTTTTTGTTCCTTATTTAAATTGCATGAATTGTAGTCGTTTTAATGGATTTCGTGAATATTAGCTAATGTTCTCTGAGATTTACTCACTGGGGTTTTTCATTGAATTTGGTGACAAATCGCAGATCCTACAACGAGCCGAGGCAATAAGGTCTTAGGCAACTATTTGAGCTAAAAGAGCCCCATCAGCTTTTGCTTAGGTGTTTGTATGTACTTATTGGGATTTTTAAGAGGACTTGTATGCCTGATACATTTATATGACCATATTTTGTATTTTTGTTGTTTTTTTATATGCATGGTATCCCATGCCGGGTTTCCACACTTTAGGATTGTTTATTGAAAAACGATTTTTTGACATTCGTTTGTTACATACATTTGCTACACGATGGCATAGATTCCCTTAAAATTTTTGGGGTCCACACATATCAATCAAATCTACACCATTGTGTAGCAAATGTATGTCTCTTTTAAGACCCCAGTTCCCACAAACTGGGCCCCGCCTTGCCTAGAACTACGTGGACTTCTGGTCAACCCTCGCAAGGTCGACGCAAGCCTAGTCACCCTCTAATCCGAGTTATTCATCCATTGGTTGCTTATTAAGTTTGCTAATTAGTTTTACAAGTCTTATTATTCATTACGCAGCGAAAGGTAATTTAAAGCAACAAATACAAGTCGATTAAATTCGGGACAAGTCCTAGGCATGGTAATCCTACAAATGGTGTGATATCATGCATATAACTGGTGATAACGAGTACAATACGCATATACATGTATCCAAGTGTATCTCACATCCCCAAGTACCCAAAAACATCAAAACATCATGAATACATAGTCACATATATAACGAAATGGCAAAAGAACCTACGAAGTAAGAGTAATGGAGCCGACTCTAAAGGTAGCTCAGAGGAACTTGCAATTGTCACCAACAATGGAGACAATTCCAGTGAGTAAAGCCAGAAGAGACTCAAAAGTATTTTTTAGTAGTAAAATTATAATAGTCTCTCAATCATGTGGGTATTTAAAGAAAATTGTAAATAAAATGACAAAGTGCATGATAAGCAGACTAATCAAGTAAGTAGTGAAAATCAAGTGGCAAGGAAGCAAAAGATAGGCGAATAGGTAATCCAGTTCAAACTGTGGGTTAAAATAGACATGGTGGGCTCAAGGCCACTTCCAACTGCCCCGACGTAATTTTCTAGGCATTGCAGACTCATCGAGTCACTTCCAACTATCAAGGTAAGCCACAATGACCCTGAATGCTTTATCCCTTGAATAGTCCTCAACGAGAAGCCACGGTGACTTCAGATGCTTAACCCGCAAGATGTCATAACTGGTGGACTACCTAGACCCTATGCCAATTGAAACAAGAATGGAATACAAGTATGGCATGCTTTTCAAGAAATTAACAATAAGAAGTTGAAAAGAAATCATGTTGACGCTTTTACTGGTTTATTTACCTCAAAATACAATAATTTTTTAGATAAATGCGGCTCCCACACGTCCATATTACACTCCCGATACCCGTCACTGATGCTCTCGGCCCCTGGTACCTATTAGAGTTCATTTCATATGTGTTAGAGCTTATTTAAGTTTGATTATCTCAGTTCATTATAAAACAGTCCTCTATTTATCCCAATGTCTTTTCTATTTAACTTGGACCAAATCACAACTTCAATATGTCTTAAACAAGTTTATGCTAAATCCTCAGGGTCCCTAGTTGCTTGTTCATATCATACACGAAGGCTCGATGCGAAGGGATAACCCTGAGATGCCTATTTTATTCATTTAAAAGCTTCTTTGACACTTAACTCAGCCAAAATGATCAAGGTCGATGTTACAAAGTTGTAGGCATTTTTCCTATTCTTTTTAAGTGTTTTTAAATCATCAAAGTCTATTGGAAACCATTTCAAGTTGGTTTAATGCATTGGTTTGCAAAATAATCCCTTAGGGACCTTAAAATAATTACCAAAATCTTGGTTTATATGATACTTGAAATGCGCCTAAAACACTCATATAAATTCTCAAAACTCCCGGTGTTGATTCATTGAAGTCTATTAACTTAAAACCAAGGATGTTGAGTGCTAAAATCTCATTATTATGATCAAGACCCAAATTTGAGACTTTAAGTAAAACTTTAAGTCCTTATTTGTAAATATTGCTCTCTAATTCGAAGCATGACTTGAAAACTAAGTTAGACACATCGAAAAATCATGAAACTTGATGTGCACCTTTAGTATGATCCAATAACATATTCTGAAAATTTTGGTTCAATTCCAACATCATTTGATGGTCGAGATACCTTAAATTAAAATTCAGCTCATTTAAATAAGTAAATTTCGCCTCTTTCAAAACCCATTTGAATAATCATACAAAACACTTCAGAATCACTTGCAACTCTTAGATAACAAATTTATAGTATTTCAAACTATTTTGTAGGTTTTGGTTATTTCTAAACTAGTGGAAGCCCTCGAAAGATGTCCCGACACCCAAACACTTACAATATATATATATCTCCATGAACAAGTGCTGAATTTCAGTCCATTTTTGATAAAGAAGATAACTCGATTTTTAGTAGATACTGGTTTTAAGTTGTTGTTTTATGTATAAGCTTTCCGAAATGGTAAAGTACGCTCAAACCCGATTTACATTGAGAGAGTTATGCTCGAAATGCTAAGGCAACTCACTTTGATAGAGTTTCGGACCAGCAGTATTAAAAATCTCATAACTCTCAAACCACAAATCCAAATAACATGATTTTTTGTGAGAAGCTTGTACAAATATCCAAGAATAACCCATAAAAAATCAGCCAATTTTGAGAAGAAATGAAGAACTTATGCTTTCTAGAATTTCAACTATAATCTTGACATTTCATCAAACATGTAGTATTCATGAACAATCAAATTCACAATGCATGGTTCAAACCCTTTAACTTTTGTCCAATATTAACACCCAACATAAGACATCATTCAACATCGATATAGGAGTTGAAATGCAAAGATTAAACACCCAATTACATAAGAAAATCAGTCCATTATTTCATTTACCCAAAATCCCCAATTCTTGAGCCAAAATATAGGTTTTTCATGAACATGAGAGAAGCTTTGATTCTCTTGATTCATAATCATCTCATAACATTAGAGAATCATCAAAGTTGACAAAACCCCAACACTAAAATGATTTAAAGAACCTCAAATCATCACAATGTACTATGAAAATGAAAGGGATTTCTTACCTGAGGTTTGATCCTTGTGAAAACTCAAGCTCCTTGAGATCCTTAGCTCCAACTCCACCTTCTCTTTGATTTTGTAGCACTATTTCTAACTAAACCCTTCTCTTTTCTCTCCAAACCTAGCTGAAGTGCTTTTTGTTCATGCATGGTGTAGAGATTAAGTGTGTCTTTTAAACTTCAACTTTTTGAAGCTTGACCATTAGATTATCCTAGTACTATTGCTTCCATCAAATCTCTAGATTTATCCATAGTCGGTGTTAGCTCCCACATGCATACTATAGGATCCATTATAGTTCATTTAGACTTCCACATCGACACATCACTAGGTAGATCAATGAACCAAGAGTGAGGTCTCCATTCAAGTTTTTACCACTTCATATTTTTGATAATCCATAAAGACTATGGTATGTATTAAGTAAATATGTTTCATGAAACTCATTTGATTAGTTAGGTACCATAATAATATGAATATTTTCTCAACTTTAGGCTTAATTTATATGTGTAAGTTCAATCATTCACTAAGGAAATTTATAACTTTCCAATTTTCCTAAACTTAGGGCCTTATTGAAATGAAACACATACTTAATTGATTACCCCCTAAATTCTTTTGAGACTCATTATATTATTTAGACGACTAGTTAGAGTCCAAGTAGGTGAATTAAGTCATTTAACTAAGTCCAAGTTTTCAATCCACCCGATCGTCTTGCACATACCCATCTCGAGGTAGCTTGGCGCACTCGGCTATTATAAAAAAAATTAAAAGTTGTACACACATATATAAAAATAAAATACATGCATCAATATCAATTAAAATTATTTAATTATCACTTTGGTGTCGACGCCTAAGTACCGACTGAGTTCGCTACGTAGGACTGATCGCCAAGTCACGGTCCTACAAAGCATAAAACATGGATTTGATTATTCAGGTCATTACAGCCTCCTAGAATGTTAAAATATAATCTTCCTTGTTTATTAATGCAAACTTTTGTTTACAATATTTGCATGTCTTAAAGACTTCCGCTTAGATATTCAACTTATATTAATTTAATAAATCGCGAACAACTTAACTTAGTTAACTTGATTTAATTATTCATAAATACATGATAAATATTAAGTAAATGAGAATAAAATACAAATGAAAGTTTAGGTCGTTGGCCGTCAAGGACAAGTGTGCGACGGCTTGGCATGCTCAGTGACGTATTCGGCGATATAGAGGTAACCTGTTTTCCTCGGAGTTTGGGACCATAACAAATGGTGCCTTTCAAAAAAAAATAATAATAAGGTGCCTTACTTAGTCTTGGTACCTTCTGACCGAGTTAATGGTCCTAACAACCCTTAACCTAATTTCGATCACCACATACTGAGACAAGTTAATGGTCGACGACAAATTAGAACCGATAGTATTGTCCCTTTTTCGCTCTCTAACAACCGAAACCATAACTAAAACAATGTATATTAGACGATTTCAATTGTAAGTGACCGAGCATATATGAACCAGTCTCATTTGTTCTACACCGAGACAATATACATATAATGTTCGGATATGTATGACTGAGAAATAGCATGTTATGTAATTTGCAAGTTCTTTGCAGAAATACCAAAACACCAACACCAACGCAGTAGTATAATGATGAGTCCAACACAACAATGAGACCAATATAACAAGCACAAAACAACAATAAGTCCAACACAACACCTTGCAAGATCCAAAACCTCCGCGAGCCCTAAACTCGTGAGACCTACACATAAGTCAAAATAACACCATAAACCCAACCAACGAACACAAATCAAGCCTAAAACAGAGAGAAATGAGAGATTATAGTACTTCCTTGCATGAGAGAGGTAGCACACAACAATGGAATTGAGAGTTTTATGATACATTGTCAGGAATTAGTGGTGGGGTGCCTTGCTTTCTCATAGGGACATTCTGGGGCATTCACCCCAATATTTTTGGTGCTCTCAGAAAAGCAGTTGGTGTCCTTAATAATGGTATGTCCTTTAACTTCGAATGGGGTGCCTATAGCGTGACTATTTTTTTCTTTATATGAAGAGTCTTGGTGACTTGTAGCCAGTTGTTCGAAAACTGTGAGCGAGAAGCTGCAACTGTGGGCAGTGGGCTAAATTCAAAGTTAATGATAAAAATATCCTAACCTTTATAAGTTATATCAATTCTATCCTAACTTTTAAAATTTATCAATCATATCCTAAATTTCCAATATGGTATCAATTATATCATCAATTAGTTTGAGGCACTTTTTCTTTGAAATCAACTTAAATCTTCTAACTCTTCTTTTAATAATCATCCATATTGATCAATTTACATCAAAATCTTTTAAGCCCCATATTTAAATTAAGTTTATGAAGATTCACAAAAATAATAAAAATAATAATTTATAAATCAATATATGATCATTAATACTCTAATCAAATTTAGTTATTCATAGATCACTAATAGTAAGTTAAGAATTATGTGCAAATATTTATGAACATGTCATAAATTAACTTGTTAGATTAAGTTTACCCATAGTTGTTTAATTTCATAAAAGAACTAAGTACTTATTATGTATGTGGTTGAGTAGTCATATGTACACACAACTATGTGTATTATATAGATGAAGACAAATATTTATCATGAATATTGAACTGTAATGCATATGTATGAATAAATTCTTAAAAGGTGTTACTAAAAGTTGAAAAGAATGATGTGGACATATATTATGAAAAACATTTTCATCAAATTTGTTGAGGATAGAATTAATACTAAATCGAAAAAGTGTGGATATAATTAATAAATTTCAATGATCATGATATAATCAATACAACTTACAAAAGTTAAGATATTTTTTTATTATTTGGCCTTTTTATTTTTTATTTTAATTTTTGGGAAATGTTTAGGTGCCCCGCGACTAACATGCACTCCTCAGTCGCGATGTTAAACTAATCCCTGCTTTTGGGATATAGCTTCCATGTTTGTAAGTTGTAACTGCATTGTTGTAATATCTTTTTGAGAAGTATGAATGAAATCGGTTACTTGGGAAAAAAGAGCATGCACTCCTCAACCGCCCTCGATATAAGAAGTATGAATGAAATCGGTTACTTGGGAAAAAAGAGCATGCACTCCTCAAGCGCCCTCGATATACCTTAGGCCTTATTTGGTTAAGGATGGAGTTATCTCCTGGGAGATAACTTACAGGGAGTTGAAAATTAATCTTGTTTGATTGCCCAACTTGCCTGCAAGTTATCTCCCTACTTACACCCTAGGGCGTAAAAAATCTCCCCGCCACCCCCTAGGGAGTTATCTCCCGAAATTTGTAAACACAATTACCCCTCGTTAATTATTTATTTATTACTCATCTCTCTCTTGTTTGAATGCTATTTATGTCAATTCATATTTTTTATTATTTAAAAATTTAAAACTTCCTTAAGAGTTTAAAGTTAAACCAAACATAAAAACATTAACTCCAATGAGATAACTCCCAACAAACACTGTAAATTAGCAAAAATGAACCAAACGAAGCCTTAATAGTTACATGCCTTTTGTGCATTTCATCACTGAGACGCGACAAAATTTTCCTTTTTATCTCTTTACTTTCTTAATTACAAGCTTGGGAGGATTAACCCAACGCACTAATGGGTTGTTCGCTTCACATTCTTAGGGTGGATTAACCCCATTGAACTGGATAAGATGGTGTTTGTTTCGCGGATTAACTAGGCCACGGGATTAGCTAATGGGCAGGAGAGGGGACTAAACAAAACCACCAATTTTGGTGGGACTAACTAATCCCAAGTGGTTGGTTATTGCAGATTACTAATTTACCTCTCACATATTTACACACCATCATCACCAATTCACCATTCACCACTGTCGCTCATGATCAACCCTAATCACTAATCACCACTGCCGCTCAAGAAGAAGAACGAGGCGTCGACGTTGACGAACAACCCGAATAGAACAACACAACACAATGGAAATCCGAATCACCAACAAGAACACAAACCCTAACAACACAACATTGCTCACCAGAATCAATGAAGACGTTGACGACGACGACGACACCTTCACGCAAGAAGACGTTGACGACGACGCCGCAGATGCACACCACTGCTCAACCGAGCAGAGAGATCGAGCAGAAAGATGGAGACCGAGCAAATAGATGTAGACCGAGCAGAGAAGGAAGAAGGAAATAAGGGATGCAAGGTCGGGATATTAGTCATATATGAAAGGGTACTTTAATAAATGTACCATTACAACCACATTTACTCCAGCCTTAAAACTCCCAACCGAACAAGATACACAAATGGGACTAATACATATAACCCACGTATTAGTCCCATCACAAACTAATCCCATGACCTTAGATCTCCCTAAAATGTGAAGCGAACAGGCTAAGAGGTTATTATAACCCAATTACAAACTCATAAGGAGCAAATAATTTCTTATTTGGCCCTAACTCCAATTTTCACCCTACATGCTAATATTTTCCTGATCTAAACCTTAGTAACATTACTCTCAAAAAGATAACTCCCTAGTTCCAACTTTATCCAATAAAATACATCTTTAAAAGGACTAAGCACCATATTCAAAACCTCCAGACAAGGGTTTCTCCCATAGGTGCGTCCAAGATCTAAGTACTTCATAGGCAAAACTGCCAAGAACAAGTGACCTGCACCAGAGACTTGAAACACAACATTGCGAAGGACTTTCTAAAAAAAAAAAAAAGGTTACCTGCTAATGGTTCCATTGATTGTGATTTTCATGATGGCTTCGCAAAATAAAACTTCCATCAAATTTTCCTGTGTTTCTTCCAAGATTTTGGGGCCAAAATAAGTTTTCCTCTATTTTACAATAAAACGGGTCTAATATTACGCTAACGACACCCCACGAGCTTTAATCATGGCTGTAGCTACTTCTGTAAACGTAGTAGCATCGCAGAATTCTAATACAGAAAACCAACCAAAATTGAAAGCAACGACAACAGCTGCTGGCGCATTAAAAATGACCATTTATCATGACATTGGCAGCAGAGCAGGAAGCAGCAAAAAACTCCTTTCCCGGCTGGAACTACAGCATACCTTAAATTTATTGACCTAAGACCGCATAATGCCTGTAATAAAATGGGACAAAGTAATGTACCAGCAATAGAAAAAAAAAATAATCAAACAAAGAAACTAGAATAATTAATGACAATATTGGCTAAACTGCAGAAAGAAACACATATAAAAACAAGAACCTTGAGTTTTATGTTTATGCTCTAAGCTATATTGTAGAAAAAATTATTTTTCTAAACAGATAAATGGTCAATGACGTTTAAAAAAATGGAAAACAAAAATCACAAGAAAACAAAAAAAAGGTAAAACCAAGTTGAGGCTTTGACGCTACATTCAAGACTAGAGGTTACTCCACAGGGATCTAAGAATTAAGTTCAGAACCAACACAACCTCCCCAAAATGAAGACAGTTAGGCTATGGCAAAAATTCGGGTCCGGGTCTCGATAACCACAACTATATAGAAGTATATTCATTGTTCGGACACGACCCGATTTTAAATTCGAACAAGACTAGCTTGTCCAAACCCGTTTTGTTTAAGATTCGGGTTGTCCGATTATCCGGAGTGATCCCAATCTTTAAAACGAACTTCGTATATTGAAAGCCTCTTCAAATGTTAAAATATAAACATTATAATCTCATATGATGTAATTTGGAAAAGTAACGTCAAAGCCTAAAAAAATATTGCAACCTATAAATCATTGTAATAATACTGCATATAATTCATGTAATTAAACATTTAATATTAACAAACAAAAGTTCATGCATAACAAAATTAAAATTTAATTCATTCTAAAATCATCTAAATGAAAAAAAAAAAAATCAAAGATAGCTGCTTTAGTACATTAATTTTTGTGTATTAGAGTAGATTAATGTTTGTTAATCTATTTAATAAGTACTAAGTGTCCAATATACCCATTTATCAAAGATAATCTTAACTTATTTAAAATTCGAACCAGGTTGTGGCCGAGTCTAAGGTTATAGGGCCTTGTCCAAACCTGACCCGATTTTAAATTTGGACAAGAGGTCTTTGTCCAGACCCCGCCCGGGTTTTTGTTAAAACATTGTCCGAGCCCTTTTTATTCCGGGCCGGACAAAATCAAGCCGGCGGGTTCGGACACTAAATTGCCAACCCTAGATGAGAGGTACATATTTTATATGAAAGAAAAACTAATATGAGGTGCAAAGTACAATTGCAAAAACCATAAAAAAGTCCAGACTAAAAAACCCATTGGGAGGCCTAACAAGATTATTACCTTGAGCTTGACAAAAATGCAACTGCGCAAACTAGATTGACATCAGGTTCATCTTCTCCTCTTCCTGCCTTTTCCCAACTGTCCGGATCTGTAAGCGTGCCCTTGTTCTTGGAGGAAAGTCTTTGCTCTATTATATTTCTCAGCCTTCTCTATTTCGAGTTTCTTTCTCTCTTTCTCCTTTGCTTCCAACAAGAAATAGTTATCTTTCCGAAGCTCACGAGCAGCACCTTTAGCCTCACTCTTAAGCAACTTCTTCAGCTTCTTCCTCTCAGCTCTCTCGCGGTCAGGATCATAATCTCTACCTTTTACGAAACTGCAACAAAGTAATCCATTAGTTATAGGAGGGTCCAAAACACAAATCTTTGCAATGTTTTATGAACAATGGGGGCCGCAAGATTTATTCAATTGGAGAAAAAGATGGGGTAAGCGAAGAGATGGGGTTGCTTACTCTTCCTCAAACTTTGGATTTAGTAGCTTGATTGGCACTGGCTTGAGCTTCCGCATTTGAAGTGGTTGACGCAGCATGCATATCTCATCAGCTTTCACTGTTATGAGTTGAGCCGCATCTATCATATTACTTCGCAATGCATCTGGCATGTGTTCCTGTTTCACCACTTCATGCAACACTGCTGAAATGGGGCAGAATATTTCAGGAAACGAGTTATGCTCTTCATATATCTTAACAAATCCTCGTAGCGACTCAATTACTGAAACAAGCATACCAACCCTGCACTCAATAATCAGTGAACGATCACATCAGGCATGCAATTAATTTCACTTATGTAATGAATTAAGAGATGTATGTCTACAAACAACACTAACCTGAAAACATCAGAGTTGAAAAAGGGCGAGTCTTCTGGCAAGTCCATTAAAAACAGAAAATCTAATGCCTGAATTTCAGATACAGGAGCCCCTACCCACAACCATGGCTTGAGCAATTTCAGCTCCGAAAGGTAACATGACTACAAGACAAACACAAAATGAATACAATAATATTTCTTATTCATTATAACTTTCAAGAGAATTAGAACATGGAGATTAGAAGTTTACATCCACAAAAATAAACTGAATATATAAAAGTGAAAGTTATCACCAAAAATGGCTTTCATATACCAAAAACAAAATTTTTGCGGCACCAAAACTTGATCAATGAAAGAAGTGGAAGCTGAACGAAGATCCTAAAACGCTTTGGGAGGAAGTAATGCCCTACATATAGCCGACTATCTAAAGATGGATACATGAATTTTCTTTATTCATGCATCCAAAGCTACACGCATAATAATATTAACAACGGGCATATCTACTTAAATACCTTTGCCCATGTTATTCTAGGTCCAAAATAATAAAATTCTGTTTCTCATAACAACGGGCATATCTACTTAAGACAGCCGCATGAATTTGCTTCTCCATGGTCCATGCATCAAAAGCTACACATATAGCTCATATTAACAATGTTCACATGTCTTCAACAATACCTTTGCCCATGCTATTCTAGATCTAAAATAATAAAATTCCTCTTCTCATACCCAACTATTCAGTGAGACCAAGCATAGTAAGATTACAATACAACAAATCCTCAGTTCCAAATTAGTGAGGGAGGGGTACATGGATCCAGCGTCTTCATTAAGCTGCATAGATCTGTTCGATATGGACCCCACATTGTAACTGGCGCAATGAAGCTAAAGAAAGCGTAACAACAACAAGAACTGCAGAGCAGTCTCTCGCTTTCTTAATTCTTATAAAAACTATTACAAAAACTGTTCTTACATGCCTCATTTTCTCTATATTTATATTCCCATTTCCAACCCCAAGGTTACCAAGTCTAAAGGGACAGATGTCACCTTTTTGATACAACAACGGAGCCAATATTTCTCGCAACAAACTAACTATTCCAACAACTTCTAATTTTTTTCTTCAACTTTATACTTTAATTAACAACATTAACCACTGTGGTCACAATTCCTACATCTGTAACTCTCTAAATTTTGTCCCTTTCTCAAGGAATCTCTAACATATGCTACATTGTGCACATACAAACACACATCGCCCTCATATCCTCTTGTCCCTATAGAGACCTCAAATCAAGTAATATAGTAATACAAAATGTTCACAATTTCATTTATGCAAATGCTATGCAACAACGTTTATATGTGTTTGATCCATTTCATAAACGTTGTTGTATATTATTTGCATAAATGAAATTGTGAACATATAATACTATGAAGTTAGAAATTTAAATAGAGTTAGACGTGATCATTTGTATATATTTCTATCTTCTACCATGTCTGAGTACTATGTTCGGACACTTTTAGTCAAGTTCCCATATCCTTAAACTTAGAGAATAGCAAGTCCGACCCCTAGCTATGTACCTGTCCTCAACACATGTACTTTGAGTCCAGCTAACATAGGCTCTTGAAGAAACTTAGAATCTCCATGTAAAATTATTCATACTTATTGACAGGATCCAAATTTTACAAAATCCCATTCATCAAGTTAAACTTCCTCAAATTCACTCTAAATTTATGACATTGAAGTTTTGGGGGAAGTCAAATTCTCAATAAAAGAGGTGATCTAGATAATGAAAATGGGAATTCTAATCAGATGTGAATCAGACCACAAGTATGATTCATATATTAAATATTAGCAATTAAGACAAAACATAAGCAGACAATTTGTGACATAAATTAGAACGTGGGGTAAGCAAAAGAGGGGAGACAACTCAATTATAGAAATATATAAATATCTTATAATCATACTCCAAGCATGGTTTACAAAATCGACAAACTTCGCCGAAGTTTGGGCAAAGTTTGTCGATGTTGAGGTGAGCGAAGCGAAGTTCAAGGGCAGTTGAAAAATTGCAAAATTTCGACTCAACTTCGGCTAACTTCGACCAAACTTCGAAAACATCGATGGAAGTTCATAAAACATGAAGTAAAATTGTTATGTTTCGTGGAAGTTGAACAAACTTCGACTGAAACTTTAGAAACTTCGCCTATGCTAAAAATATACTTAAAATTCGGAATATCCTCCGCTGACATGAGTTTTATGCATTATTGTTGTATGATTAAGTATATTCCTAGCATCTCTACGAAGAAACTTGAGTTTTCTAACTTTAAAGTGAAATTCCGTAAACTTTCGTACACCGGCGAATTTTTGTCAAACTTCCATCGTCGAAGTCAACTTCCTCGAATTAATTCCGAATTTTAAGTGAGCGAAGTCATAGGCGAAGTCGAAGTTTCGAACCTTGACTCCAAGTGATAAAGTTGTTTATATACAAAACTGCACTGTACATGTCTACATTCGCTGCAGCGTACCTTGGAATATTGCCAAGTAATTTATGCTAAAGGTAAAAAATAATCTTATCCGTTCTTGGGCAATAAGATAACTTGAATGTTAACCATAGACATTGACAGCCACGTCTACGGTGTAGTTCAAAGAGAAAGAGATAAACTGAATAAACAAAATTAAACAAAACTGAGTGACAGCTATCTTTTCACCAGCTTGGCTAGCTGGGTTGATGGAGAATGATACACATGGAACTGTTCATAAAAGAATGATAACTTTGCTGTTTTTTGCACTTGTAAAGGCAAGGAACTACTTGCTTTACCTTTTGATCAGGGTCTTCATGGGTTTTTTGTTATTATGAGCCCTGTTTTACTTTTAGGGTACCCTGATATTGGCAATGAATGTTCTTACTGTATTCATTCCCTCCTTTTAGAGATATACTACTTCTCCTAGGGCGGGAAAAAAAAAAAGAACTTTTGAGGCTTTATTGTGGGTGTTTCATTCGATAAGAGCAATAGATTACTCACAACTACTAGGCAAATGGTTGATTGACTGAGTATGTGAATGAAACCATAAAAAAGGGGAAATAGAAACAACACATTTGCCAAAGTTGAGGTTTTACCTGGGAATATCGAAATAACAATGGTCCTTGCGCTATAGCTGACAATAGCAAAGTTTGAAGAAAAGCTATGGCCTCTGGGCAGAATTTCTTTGATTCTCTAGAAATCTACAAAATAAATAAAAATAAATAAATAAAATCATGATAGTCAGCCCATTGAAACTTAGAGGCACAGGGTTGAAATACTCAAGCCTGAAGAAATCTCGGGATATATAGCATTTCATGACAGTCAATATATAATTAATAAATAATAATAAAGGGGTAGGGGTGGTGACCAAGACTAGCAACAACAAAGTGTGTTCCAACAAAACAAGGACCAGATTCACATTTGTTACCATAATTAAAGGACGATCAAATCAAGTTTATCATTAGGAAAAGATTTACTTAAAACGCATAAATTCAGACGAAAAAGAAGAATGATAGCTTAAGAAATAGAAAAGTGCAAGAGAAACAATCACAGCAAGGCACCTATAGTATTTACTTTCTCTTCTTTTTTAAGAGAAAGGTAATTTTGCATTTATAAATGTAAATATTTAATAAATATATATAAAATACTTCAAAGTTCAAGGACTTTCAAGTTTCAAGAATCCAAATCTAAGAACGAGGACAAATAATTATGTACACAACTTAATTTTTTGTATTTGCTGATGAATTAATTTTTTTATTCATTGTTAAAACATCAACCACTTCTTCAACTAATGGCCTAGATGGGGAGTGTATAAATTGTCTAAGGCATCAGATAGGAAAGAAAAATGCAGTCTACTAAGTACAAACATTTTCACATATTACAAGTATGATGTGTTAGAAGATTCATACAACAATGTCTCCATCCCAAAAGAAGATTCATACAGATCTTGATCATTTCAAAACATTTCTAATAATTTTTAATTTGGCAACAAGTAATCACAAGGGATTTTTATTGCTTAGATCTTCGGAATCGGAGCTTAGGTCCAAAATTATTAAAAATGATTTTAGGTCCACTACCACATCCCTTCAATCACATAATAAATTATAACCCATAAATGAAATTTATATACCACCTTAAGTTTTTGATGTTGTAAAATAACAAAGTAACCACCAATAAAGAACTTCCTTCTTAAAAATATTTACATAGGCATAGGTAGCAATAAACAGGAATAAGCATCAGTTAGCCGCAACAAGATTTACATACCAAGAGAACCATAGAGCATATGAATGATCCAATGGCAATATCTCGATTGGATTTTATTGGACAACGCATAAGATATTCGCACATCAACAAGATAGCTGGTGTCATCACAACATGACGAAAGTCGGAACACGGAAATATGATGGACCAAAGTCTCAAGAGTAGCAATGTCTTCAAAGAAGGCCAGCAATTTCTCTCTGCAAAGATAGGAAGAGTTATATGTATTAGATGAACTTTCAGAAATATGAAACTGTTTCAAATAAGTAGGAAATATATTAGCAACTTTGAATTAAAGGTAAGAGAACCTTGATTCTTGATATCCTCACAAAGCTGAGTTCGAATACGTATTAAGCGTTGGCGGGCACATATGGCTGCAAAATATGGGGTGCCCATGCTCATCTCCATCAGTGGTTTCACCAATGAATTCAATAGCCTGAAGTTCGATGGTTTCCTATTCGCAACGACAGCAAAATACTGCAGCAGGACACCATAGAATACCTGAAAAAGAACTCTAGCAATTAATGGATATAGCGAGGCAGGACGAAATCTCATTTGAACGTTCATTTAAAGTAAGTTATCAGAAATCAAACTTCACATCATATACTTCTAAAAACTATCAACAAAATAAGACATTACATCGTTGAAAACATAACATCATATGCTTCTTGAAACTATCAACTAAAATGAGCAGAGTTGATAGATTCAAACTAAAACTAAATGAAGCATTCAATTTACTGAGCAACCAAATCAATTTCTGAAATGGAAAAGAAAGCTACCACGTTTACTCTCGTGACAGCATCTAAATCCAAGTTAATCGTTTGACGTAAGTCATGTAACATCCAAACAAACTACGTAATTGGGTTTCTGATAAAAGAACTAAGTAATCTGAGCTTGTAATCAAACAAATGCAAAAATCAGTTTATTGGGCAACCACATCAATCTCTTCTACATGAAAAAAGAAAAGGTCGCCCTGTTTATTCTCATGACAGCATCTAAATACATGTCACGTGTTTGACATAAGTACCGTAAGGCTGTCTCTTTCAGAAACACGGTTATCTAAACCAATAATCAAACAAATGCAGAAATTTCAGGTACAGGGAAAAAAGTCTTTTTAATGTGGAGGAAGTCAGAAGGGGGTACGTACCTGCATCTTTTTCCTGTTTTCGGAAGCAAGCTTAATTGCATTGCACGCTCGAATCCTACTTATTCCCTCAACTACTTCTGCATCAGTACGATTGTCCAACAATGCACATAATTCTGCTAGGCTGCTAGGTGCTTCAAGCACGAATGGGAGGGTGTCAAGATGACCCATTACCTGTTCTCCACTTGTTTTTCTTTTTTCAGAAGTTGAAGGATCTTCCTTTTTAGCCTTACTTTTTGGAGCAATATCTTCTTCCTTCTTTCGTATGCTTCTGTCCATTCCTTCTACTTCTTCTCCCTCCTTGTCCTCTTCTTCCATATCAGTACTAAAGTTTTCATCGTCACTTTGCCCCCAATCCTGTAAGGACATCAGATTCGGAGGATTCCCGTCATCTTCGCTTTCCTGATGAGTGTCACTTTCATCACTTTCGGAACCTTCTATAGACAATGAATCATTTTCATTTTCACTGCTGGTTGCATCTCTTTCAAGTATCTCATCGACCCAACCTTTTTTATTTCTTGATTCTTCGTCAAAAGAGAAGGAATCACCAAGATCGTCCCCTGAAGAAGATCGTCTCTTCGCGATTGATGTGCTGTTATTATCAATGTGATCAATGCCATCTTCGTCACTTGAGTAATCAGGTGCAGCCATTCTTTTTTGGCGTTCTTCCTACAGAACGGAAAGTAAAAAGAGGCATATCTTATACATATGAAATTAAAATGATATAAATTTTATAAATACAATCAAGAAGAAAAAAAGTGCACCTCCAAATGTTCAAGCCTTTCTCTCTCTTCCTGTGCAAGCTCTTCGGGTGTCTTGGTTCTGTCAGATGGACAAGCACGCATGTCCAAAGCCATCTCTTTTACAAGTTTGTCGTAGGCATCAGGTTGTTCCTTTAAGAAATAGGGACACACATAAGACACAGTATAGTACTTTATAAAAGTAGGTTCCACAAAGACATTAGATTGCTGCTTTACAGCATCCCGGGCTTCAGGCGTGGGCAAGACCGATCGAGTATCCATATATTAAATAAAATTAATTTGGTAAGTAACATAAAAACTTTTGAAAAAAATAGTCACTTTGTGCAATGCAATATGCAACTTTTAATTGCATTACAGCAATGGCTTGAACATGTAAGCTACTTGTGAAATCCACATTAAAACAATAAAAATAAAAAACCGAGAAGTCGACATTAAATAGAGGAAGAGGCAGAGCATCACTATATTAGATAAAAATTCATTAATTTAGTATGGAAAAGAAACGTGAAAGAAAAACTTATTACGTAACCCTTGATGGTCTTCGATGGATTTGAAACGAAGAATAATATCATCTAATTTCTTTGGAAAAAAGGGAAATATGTAAATAAAAAAATATCAAACTTACATGGTGAAACTGGAAGATAATTCACGAAAAGAGAAGTGAAGAAAAAGAATGTCCTATAATCTCTAATGAACTCGAGCCAATACCAATATCAGTAACAAATATAAGTAACACAAAAAGTTTTGAAAACAAAAATATACGGATCCACAAAAACTTTCAAAAAAATAGTTGCTTAGTGTGATACAAGTTATGGTGAGTTAACATGACCGACCCAATAAAATTCCATTTCTACTCCAATATAATAGTGTCGTATAATATTACTATATGTATAATGCATATACATAGTTATTCATCGATAGCTACAATTAGATTATAAATTTAGAACTTAAAATAGTGTCGATCCTAATCAATTCTAATTAAACACCAATCCTAATCAATCCTAATTAAACACGATACAAAATAGGATTTAGCCGATCCTAATCATCCTAATTAGACACCGATACTAATCAATCCTAATTAAACACACTACAAAATAGGAATCGCCACATGTAAGTACCACGTGTCGGGACCTCATTTGTCCTTTTCAAAAGGTCTTCCTTTACATATATATATATATACTAGTTTCAAGATGTGCCACGCACGATTCCCCCGCGAGCGAAGCGAGCGGGAATTAATTTCTAAGAATTTATTAACAAAATTTAAAATTGTAATTAAAACTTAATAATTAAAAATACAACTACCTTTTTTAGCTTATCAATATTCTCTACTGTGATTGAGATAAGATGTGAATGAAAAAACAAGCTAATCATGCTAGGACATTACTTCCTAAAAAAAAGTGTATTTGGAGATAAAGAAAAAAAAACGCGTAGTGGATTGATAAGGTGTTAGAGTTTGATTTGGACACAAAAGAAAATGTTGATTTGGAGATAAAAAAAAAAAGTATGGGCAAATAGGTAAATTTCATTACCACTCAAAAATTTGTGATTCGTGCTTTTATATATATGATAGATATACACGTACATTTGAAAAATACAAACAAATTCCCTAAAGATTGCATTAACAACTATATTGAAGAAACGAAAATCCATTGATAACCTCCACAAAAAAGGAGCTACCAATTAAAAAAGAAAAAAACGATAAACAATTGTTTGGGAAATTTTTTGTTAACTAAGTTTTTTTAATGAAATACATGATCAAATATATTCATGTAATGTAACAAATAAATTAAACATAATTCTTCCATCATTAAAAAGACTATTACTGGTGGCCACCCTTTTTGGATTTGTATTGGTACGACAGGAAAATGGTCGGAATTGTAAATGCAGATGCCAATGAAGGAATTTTGTTCTCCTATTTCTAATTCTAAGTGTTAGGTTGTTCAATGAAGCGAAGAAAACTGGCAACGAAATTTATACTACATAAGCCCTTAAGAGGTGTGGTGCAACGGCAAAGAAGAGCACCACAACTCTGACTAAGGCAAAGGTCATAAGTTCAATTCATGGTAGCTAATATTATATTCTCCTAGTTTCTCCTAGGTTGTGGGAATGGGGCACCTGACTAACTCCCATGGGACTACTCGAACCAAAGAAAGGAGAAGCTAAAAAGGATCAGACACCCATAATTATCAAAAAATTTATGTTGCATAAGAATAATATGAATAATAATATAAACAAATTTCCTCACATGTTTATTCGAAAAAGAAAAGGGAAAATGAAAAACATACTTGATTAGAAAATTCTTTGTTTATAGATGTCATTGGTTTATCATCTATTTTCCTCATTTCATTTGTATTGCCTTTATCTAGAAAGGACTTCAAAGCAGCCATCTTGCTTCGTCGTGTCAATGACGACAACACTTGAGATTGCACTAAGGATGAGAAGTCTTCATCTAGCTGCTCCAGTAGCCGTTCATCTTCTTCCTTGCCTTTCGCTTTCTCAGCCTAGAAGAAATAACAAGTAAAAGAAGTGAGATGATTTAAGTAAAAATACAATAATGCTGTAGAGACAGGTAAGATACCTTGGCTTGTTTGCTTTTGAAAATGATTTCAGCCATTATTTCTTTTTTACTTTTGTGCTTCTGCAAGAAAGATAAGGTCACTAAAAATCACAATAATAAGCATAAAAAAGAAGATTATCTCCGATGCAAAAAAACAAAATTCATAATGAAGCAATGATAAGCTGAAAGCCTAAAACAAAGCCGAAGGTGATGAAAGAATATAATAACTCATTCCCTCACGGTTAAAAAGAATCTTACATTTTCTTCACTCTCAATTGAAGCAGCCTCCATATGATTCTGACTATTGTGAACAGCTACATGTTTCAAAATGGATGGCTTCTCTGTATAAAGGAATAAATGCAATGGCCATTCATTAGACTAACAAGAAAATGGTGTATTAGCAACTTTCAACTGATAGAGAAACAGAAAAAGGTAACTTTCTTACACGACCAGCATGACAAACTTGTCCAACAAATTATGAATAAAAATAAAACCTTTCATTAGGCCATTCAATGATGATATTACCTCTATCTAATAGGCTAAGTCTAATCCCCAAAATATTCTATGACAAATACTGTATTAAGCAACAATCTTTTTTGTATATGATAATTGTACAAGGGCTCTGTATAGGGGTATCATAAAGGGGGCACACCCCCATTTTTGTACGATATTTTTGAGATCAATATAACTTCTTTTATCCAAAAAAAAATACTGTATTAAGCAACAAAATAAAATTATAGCCTGATCATTTCGAGCTCCAAAACCATTCTAGATGGGGTGATCTAATCACTTATGTTTTCCAGGCATGATGGGAATTCTTTGTTAGAAAAAGAGTTAGTGAAGACTGCGGTTTGAGACATCAAAAATCTCAAATTACAGTCATACCTTGTTATTCATCAAAACTAGAAACGTAAGGTGCAACACTTTGGCATCAAAAACAGTCACATTAAACCAACCAAGTAGCAGCTCAATGGTTTGGTATGTGGCCACCTATGCAAGAGGTTAGGATTCGAGTCTCGTGTGAAAGTTCGAGGTTAACAAGTTGGTTTCTTACTTTCTTATCAATGACGATAAGTATGACACGTCGGAAATAAAGCCACTCATTTGGATGCCACAAGTGCAATCAAGGGCATGTTACATGTTTGCAACCAAGCTACTAAGATATTGCTTTGGAAGAGCCAAGAAAATAAGAAATGAGAAGAAGTGGAACCACTTTGAAAAGTAAATTCAAGTCAGCAATTTGTGGAGCATTTGGAAGCAATTAGTCCACCAGACATTTAAGACTCTTACTTCAACCTACTCACTTACCACGCCTATAACGTATCCAAATTTCACCCTTTTTACCAAATGTCCAACTTATAACAAGAATTCAGCCAACCTGTTTGGCTCAAATACAACCAAGTAAAGCCATGCCACTTAGCCAAAATGTGAATCATGAAACCTTAGAATTCAGCTGTAAGTGACACTAACATAACAATAAGTTAATAATATCACTTAGCACTACTCCAAAGACCACCAACATTCGAGCTTTATGAAAGAACTTCAATCTTTCACAACTTTTTGATTTATCAATGCCAGTTTGCACATACGATATGGCCAATGCATGTCTCAGTTTCTACAAAATAAATCATGGTTACTGTCACACCCTCAATAGCGAGACCCGAATAGGCTGGGCTGGGCAGCCGGTAACCTAGCAAATGACCGAGTTCCGGAGGACTCGGGTGGTTCCATGGAGGTTGGATGCTGGACTTCGGAGGGTTGCAGCGTAACCTGCAGTAATGCGCGCATGAAGTTGGTAAACTGCATGTGGCAGCGTGATGGGCACACGCGGATGGACGCGCGCGCGCTGGGGCGAGCGCGCGTGGACGCATGGACGAGTGCGCGCGAGCGCCCGCGCATGGACGGGCGCAAGGCGTGATTTTCCTTGGCACGGCGCCTTGGCACGCCTTGGCACATCTTGGCGCGAGGCACGGGCGGACTTAGGTACGCGCCTTGGCACGAGGCACGGGCGGACTTAGGTACGCGCCTTGGCGCGAGGCACACGGCGGACTTAGGTACGCGCCTTGGCACGCTTGGCACGGCGCCTTGGCACGCCTTGGCACGGAAGCGGAAAACCTTGGCACGTCTTGGCACGAGCGCGGGCACGGGCAAGACTTGGCGGAGTAAGTATGCACGTGCTTGGCACATGGAAAGTGTTGACAAACCTTGACTTGGGCGTTGACCCAGGTCAAAGTACGCTTGGTCGAAAAATTGATGTTTTCTATTGGAGCTGAGCAAACGGCTTAACATCTACTATAAGGAGAGGTGTGCTCTCTCCTTGGGGTGGCATGGGCGGACTAGCAGGGACCCTCGAGCATGCTTTGGGCGCAATGCCAAGGCACGACCCATGGACGGACCATGGCGTCGACCACCCTTCGAGCCGGTGGGACTCATCGGAGCCCCGGCTAGCACGCGGCGTGGCCTGGGCACGGACAGGCACGTCTAAGCAAGTCCCTGTCCCGTAGAGAACATGGCCACGTCCCTTGTGGAGTGGCTAGACCAAGTCAAGACGGTTCCAAGGCGGTTGGGTAACTACCTTGGTCATGGGCTGGAGCCATGACCAAGCCACGACCGAGTAATCCCGAGTACCAGGAGCCTAGGCGAGAAACTAGGCACCACGAGCAGTCCCTGTCCCGAATTCAAGGTAAACCGAAGGCTTGGCGGACCGAGTCTTGGGCGGTTGCAGGTGGTTAGATAACTACTTGGATCATGGGTGAAAGCATGATCGAGCCACGTTCCAGTTGCTTTAGGCACGAAGAGAAGGTGCCTCTTGACTAGGGGGTCAAGGCAGTTATGGGCGAGGTGGCAGTGAGGGGAGCAAGGCAGTTCGGTCACTGCCTTGACCACTGGGAGTGGTGTTTTACCCAGTCTCGACGGTTTTGTAACTGCCATCTGGTTGAGCTATAAAGCCAGAGGCAGGGATGCTTGAAGGGCATCCAGGGATCAAACCAGTGATCCGGGAGAGAGGCAATTGAGGGCGAAAATGCATAGGAGTGCATGAGTAGATGTATGCCTTGAGTTCCATAATTGTATTCCCTATTTGAGAGCTAATAAAACATTCCCTTGTTGTCCATTGCATTGGTTGTTGGTGCTTGCTGTGTGTTATTCTTCCGCATTGTGTATTGGTTGTGCTGAACTAGGGCGGTCCTTAGGCACCACAGGGTTGGGTTGAGAGTGAAAAATTCCTAGTGAAAAACCCCTCTTTCCTCGGCCCCGTGACAGTTACCATCATGCCTACTACAACCAATTTCCTATTTTTTAAATTGTCATTTGAATGCCCATGAATCCCCAATATAATTAGAAACAAACAAAACAAGCACTTCACCATACCTAATTCACTTTATCTTGCCATATTACCCTAGATTTGCACCAAAAGATAACACCTACGTAGTCCATCATTTTTAAATATGATACCACTCAAAGGAAAGGACTCACATTGCCTGATTGGACTTGCTCCATCAGTATATATAGATGTCCAATGTCCCAACCAAAGCTTATTGCACTAAAGTTATCTTCTTCTTCCCTTAAGTTTTTCTTAAGCATATTATTCCAAAATAATACTTCGATTCATGGGGTGAGCCACCCCAATTTGTGTAAGAAATTTAATATACCATATATTTTGTCCATGTCACTAGAAGTATTGGATGGGTGCTCACTCATTCATTTAATTAAATACACAAATGTTAATAGAAAAATAAAAAATTCATATTCTATAACTTATCTCAACTTTTCAATGATTCTTGTAATTCATTTGTTTCCTTCGAATTTAGAGGGCAAAAATAGCCATGGACAACTCAATTCATTGTTTAAGATATTTGGAACTTGATAATTTTGTTCTAGCTTTGTGTATCAAGGGTACATACTTTCCATCTCATTTCCATCCACGTAATCATCCAAGAGCAAATCATCCTCAAAATCATCTCTTGCACTTAAAGATCCAAGCGCTATATCATCGTCCTCTTCATCAGACAAATGATATATGCTTTTCTTACTTAATCTCATCTGCCAAAAAAAAAAAAAAACATATGGCAAAAGAACATATTAGTTGAAAATGTTACTAGTGGTAAGAAGAATAGTGCCAAAATGAAAATATTGGAATATCATCCCCTCCCTCCATTTCTCATAGAGGAAGAGGAAGAGGAAGAGGAAGAGGGAGGGGAGGGAAGCTAAATAGTTAACACATACAAGACTCGGAAAAAAAAAAAAAAAAAAAAAAAAAGAAGCAAAACACCTTCATGACGAAAAAATAGTAGCATACCTGCCGCTCACGCTGGAATCGTAGAATGGCCTTGTCAAATTCACCAAGCGCATCATCTTGCTCACCGATTCGCCTATCCACAAAGAGGGAAGACTTTCCACTTTTCTCATATTCTTTCAATAGAGTCGTTTTCCTCTGTCATCAAGAATCACGCCAAATTATTAAACATTAAAAAAAGGAATCAATACTTACACATGTTAAACTTCTTTCATTGTTCTAAATATTGTACGAAAGATTTATAACTTGATCAGTGACCCATTTGAGAAACAATTTTGTATGCGGTATGAGATATTTACTAATATATACATATTTTCAAGGACAATTTTGAAATCTTCTTGGAAGATCATACAAGCGTGTTCATCAAAGTCTTAAAAGGGACGTAAATCGATGCAGATATGATTAAATCAAATCAGGATTCAGGTTAATGAATCACAAATTCAGGAAACAATTGTGAATGAAATGCAAAGAACTGCATTCATACCACATCTGCATGAGTCTCCAAAACTATAATTAATATTAGGTCGAGTTCACCTTTTTTTTTTTGACAAAAAGTCGACTTCACATTAACTACAGTTGCAACTATAAATATAACAAGATTCATGCGTATAATACATGCAATCTATAAATCCTCTCCCAAAATATTTTTTGTCTATCGCCTAGGTCCAAGTAACTACCTCAGGATCATCAATCCTTGAAACAAAGATAATGAAATCATCAAATCCACTCATTAAATGTCTTCCTAAGGTACAAACAGTAAATATGCTAATTACAAGATTAGATTTATTAATATTTAGAATAAAAGTTTCTAGAATTTCTCATTACCATAGGATTACCGACTACACCTAGGATCGGTCTTAAGCCCATATCGCTTTACTTCGCTCATTAAATGTCTTCCTAAGGTACAAACAGTAAAAATACCATGATGTATACTATTAGCATATGATATTATTTCAATGAATGAAACAAGAGATAGAGTGGATAGGGAATTAGTACTTTGGAGGAATACCTTAAAATCTAAAAGATTTAAATTGAGTAAGACAAAGACCAAATACGTGCATTGTGAGTTTACAAATATTAGACATCAAGAAAATGGAGTGATAAAATTAGGGGAAGTAGAAGTTCATAAGATGAATCACTTTAGACATCTAGGATCCTGATAGAGTTTAGGACCACCACAATATTATTGGTGTGAGTCCAAGTTAGTTATAGGGGTAGTTGAGTAAGTTTATAGTTGTAGCATAAATAGAGCTTCTAAGGGAGAGAAAGACATCTTGTCATCTTGAATGTAATTTGGGAATTCTTAGGAGTTTGGGTTGAGAAAGTTTTTAAGACTCTTCTCTAGGTTACTTTCGAGTTTGTAATCGTTGTTGTTTCTCTCAATTCAATTGATCAATTTTGGTGTTCTATCAATGGTATCAGAGCATCTTCATCAGAAATATAATCAATCAAGAATGGATTCAAGGTTTTTGTCGAATGAGATGTTAAGAGGTCTTTACAAAATTAAGTTGGGGCTCGATCGCATCTTAGAGAAGCTCAAAACATGGTCAGTTCAAGATTCTTCACCTCTGTCGTGACCTCACATGATGATGGTGATCACACATTGGAGCTGTCAGTGCTTTCGGATCCAGCCATTGTCAAATCAAATATCAAATTGAGCATCTTCTACAACTTGGTCATTCGGTCGATTGTCGTGCAGAGCAGATCGTGAAGCCATTGTCGATTCCATTAGTGTGGATTCAACCTTTGTCACTTGCATTGTTGTCGAAAGCTCCCAATCAATCAGATCTAGGGTTATCCGAAGGGTTGCCAACTGTAGGCAAACCAGAACCACCAAATCCACCAAATCTGGTGGCGTCCAAGTTGTTGACGTCTCATATTCTCTTTGCAACATCTGCAACTCCTACATCTCATACAATCAACGACAACATCCATCATCATGACGACAACACGGATGTAGCTATGCGCGTTAGGAGTATTGAAGACAAAGGTGCCTTCCTCATTCCATCACCGTGGCCACCACCCTTATCGACGACGTCAATCTCCTTCGAGAGCTCGTTCATCCCATTTTTACGTGTGTTGTTTCCTTCATTTCTGCTAAGTCAAAACTTCTGTTAATACATCCTTTTAGGAAGATGACCACACTGTGGGTGAGTCGAGGAGATCTCAGGATGCGAGGTATGCCACCACAATGATGTGTGCAGCACGCAATGTGCACTTTGTCGTTCAACTATAGTTTTCTGGAGCTTTGTTATTTGCCACTTGATTCATCTCGATCTGCGTAAGAATTATCCTACTTTAAGTTGTTGTCCCACTTAGGTACTACGTCATTCGAGAAATATCTGATGAATTATGTTTTATCTCCTACCATATACTTTTCTCCACATCTTTCTCATCGATACAGTGGTATCTACTCCACTTCCTTCACTATGGTTACTCCTTTTATGGTTTGCCCACAACTTAGGATGTTTTTATGGGGTTTGCCTTCATTTTATGGTAGCTTAGTGATGTTACGACCTATTATTTGATGGTGCATGGCACAATGCTTTGTGTTGTCTTGGTACCCAACGACATCAGTTATTTGTGAGTACTCAATGGTTCAAGTTTCAACTCATTGCTTCCCTAAATGCACTCGTGAAGTGTTGTTTGTTGTGGCGGGGTGTTTCATTTGTATGTGAAAAGGTATGTATGTGAAAATTGACTGTAATCTGGTTGCATTGGAAGTGTTTGCTAAAATGTTCTTGACCAATTGGCGAGTATGCAACACCCTCTGGTGGGCTGGTGGGTTGGTGTCTTTGCTCCTCTTATTGAGGGCAAATTTACAGTCTTATTTCTCTCACCCTTGCGCCACATGGTTGTTGTGGATTCTTGCATGTTCTCTCGACTACACGCTCTTCGAATATTTGTTACTCCTTGCTTTGGTCGCCAATTGCAGTGTGCAACAAGTGTTTGATGGAAAGGCATTAATGGATATTGAGCCTAGGAATGCTTTCTTTGATATTTTGTTGCCTTACTTTCTTGGGTCTGAGTTTCCAACATTAGCTCATGCCATTCTATATGAGCTTCATGGAAGATTCATTTTGGGCTTCTCGAAGCCTTATGTTGCCAACACTAATGTGAATTTCATATTGATGGGGACTCATGTTGATGTTTTGCGCACTTCAACTTTCTATTGCACTTCTTGGGTTAAGGTTCTGACGCCTTCATTCAATATTGTGTCGGAGCACTTGCTTGTTCCACCGAGCGCCCCACGGCTGATATTGATCCTTTCTTGGTTACTAATACCTTAAGATCTTCTCCCCATGTGGATCCAAGTTCATGGTTGCATCATTACCTCTTTACCACCTTGAGGACAAGGTGAATTTTTAGAGAGGGGAGTAATGATAGAGTTTAGGGGTCACCGCAATATTATTGGTGTGAGTCCAAGTTAGTTATAGGGGTAGTTGAGTAAGTTTGTAGTTGTAGTATAAATAGAGCTTGTAAGAGAGAGAAAGACATCTTGTAATCTTGAACGTAATTTGGGAACTCTTAGGAGTTTGGGTTGAGAGAGTTTTAAGACTTTTCTCTGGGTTACTTTCGAGTTTGTAATCGTTGTTCTTTCTTTCAATTCAATTGATCAATTTCAGTGTTCTATCAAATCCATGATACAAAATTATGGTAATATTGAGAATAGCATTACACATAGAATTCAAGTTGGATGGAATAAGTGAAGGAGAACAATAGCGTGATATGTGATCGAAATATCCATATCAAGCTAAAAGAAAAAATTTATAAGACTTCAATTAGGACAATTAAGCTTTATAAAAGTGAATATTGAATGGTAAAGAAACAACAAATACATAAAATGAATGTAGCGGAAATGAAGATGCATAGGTGGATGTCGGGCAAAACTCAAAAAAATAAAATAAAAATACATAAATTATAAGAAAAGTAGGAATAGCACTAATTAACACAAAAAATAAGAAATGGAGGTTTCATTGATTTGGACACCTCTAAAGACAACCTGCAAATCCCCTAGTCAAAAAACTTGACTCAATAGAAACAGAAGTAAGTAGACGATGCAAGAGGAGACCTATACTAACTTGGGATGAATTAATTAAGGATTCAAAGAATTTGGAAAGCACACTATCAATTGCACTAAATTGAGCGCAATGGAAGAATTTGATCCTTGTAGCTGATCCCGACTAATTTGGGAATGGACTATTGTAGAAAAAAAAAAGTAATGAAAACGAATTTCGGTCAAAGAAGATTATTAGGGAATGATACAGTGGGACGGGATGAATCAAACCTTTTGGATGGCGAGAGATCGAGCCAAACCGACACGACGTTCTTCGCCTTTGCGTTTCTTACCGATGATATCGAACTTGCGGCGAGACCAGATGCTCTCGAATGGATTCTCCAAAGAGGATTTGGATTTCATGGCAACTGCATTGGAAGCGGAGAGCATATTCTTCTTCCTGAAGCTCATCTTTTTCTTGTTCTTCTTGCCGCCGATACTGTTGCTGCTCTTCGCCATTCCCCTGCAATGGTTTATGGTTTAGGGTTTAAGGTTTTATCCCCCCACGTCACTTCTTCACTTAAGGTAGAAGAAAACGAAGAAGAAGCTCCAATTTGTTCGCTCAAAACCGCAGTCGCACCCACCGCCCCTTCTCTCTTTCTTTCTTACCTTCCTGAACTAGGGCCGGTCGACTCATTCACCCTCCTTCTCACCAATCTAAAATATACTAGTAATTTTTTAAGAAAAATACGAGTAAAAGACTTAGACTCTGTTTGGTAAGCACAAACTAGCTTATCATCTAACTAGCCTAGCTGATAAGCTAGTTTATTTGTTAAGGTGTGTTTGGTTTGTAGGTTATTTTAAAAATAATCTAGATGATAAGCTCCACTTGAAACGCTATTCTCAGTATCGTTTGAACCAAAAATTCGTCGTTTGGATTTTTTCTCGCAATTATACCCTTATTTTTTATAGTATTAATAAATTAATGCCCTTACAACTGCGAAATTAGAAATCAAATAAGGGATAAATACAAACAAATTTACTATATCACGTTAGAGATTTTCGGTGTTGTTTTTTTTTTTTTTTTGGGAGTTGGCTATCTCTCAATGTTGCTTTTTTTCTTCGTTAATGAAAAAAATAGTGATTAATAATTAATTAAATATTATAAAACAAAGAATTTCACTAAAAAATTAAAAATCATTACACATAAATTTCTTAATTATAGATAATCTTGTTAGATATTTATTACATATTAAATAAGTTTTAACAATGTCGAATATAAAAATATTTTTAGATGTTATAAAAAAAAATTTAATGTAGTGTTCGAGTGGTAGGCTATCCTACATATTTTTTAAAAATATTATTCTATAAAAATGAAGAATATTCGCAATAACATTACTTCTCAATTATGGATGATGCGTTAGATATATGTATAGTTATCCAAGTCGTTTATTATATTTTATTTACATGTGTTTATTTTTTGCGAATTCTTATAAATTAATGTGGAGTTATTTTCATGTAAGCATTTATGGACACACATAATTTAATTTTCTAAATAATATAAATTATTTTATGGTATTAATTTGTATTTTGTAAATAAAATACAGAGTTATTTATAACAATTAATTATATGATTATATAATAAATATACTTAATTGTGTCATATGTCCTTTATTGTCATTTTGCGTTTATCAGCTAATCAGTCAGCTATCATTCTAAACAATTTTTAGTTGATCAGCTAGATTATCAGCTTTCCGCTACCAGCTAGTAGATTATCAGCTATCAGCTAGATGATCAGCTATCAGCTAGTTTATCAGTTATCAGCTAGATTATCAGCTAGCCTTGCCAAACATAACCTTAAAGTCGACCTATCCCAACCCCACCCACCGTTTATTTGGGGCACTAACAAAAAAGTCAAAGTTAAAAATATCAATGATGTTAATTATTTTGAGCAAAGTAAACGAAAGTAAACAAAAAATTAGAAAATAGAACAAGAGAAAAAATGAGGGAGAAATATGATAACTTTCGTTTCAACATGGTGTTCATCATTACATGAGTGTGACCACTTTATATAGGCTTTTGGTAAGACCAAAGTGTACAAGTTACATTTCAATACAATTACATGAATAAATAACATTAAGGCTAAATAATTACATGAATTAAAGTGGGTGTTATATCATGCGAATAGTTGGAATAATAAGAGGTGGAATATGTAGAGTTGTCAATCCACATTATTTACAACAATCTCCCTTGGATGATAACTTGCTAAAAGAAAATGTCTCGTCAAAACCTTTACTAAGAAAAATCATTTGGGAAAAAATCCAGCATAGGAAAGTACATCGTTCTCATCAATGTTAATATGGAGTATGATATTGATAGGATTGTCTCATTAAAAACTTTGCTAGGAAAACTCAGTGAGATAAAAGCATAACAAAAGAGAAAAAGAGTGCAACACACTAATCAATTTTAATATGGAGTTTTAATATTGTTAGAATTGTCTCATTAAAAACCTTGCTAGAAAAACTCAGTGAGATAAAACTATAGCAAAAGAGAAAAAGATAGCAATATACTAATCAATAACTCATTTTGATTTTTCCCTTCGTGTTCACATGAGTGAGACATCTTATATTACATTACACCAAATCATTGCAAGTAAGTTAAAAATATTATATCTGGTCTTTTGCACCTCAAGCATTTTGTTGCATAGATGCATCATTTCCTATATGAACCTTTAATGTTGGAACAAATAATTTTGCCACTCTTTGTATTAGTACTCGTATCAAGTAATTGATATATAACTTGTTGTTAATGAATGATCATTTGAACTTCAAGTTCATATTAATTCATACATATATCATAATTCAATAAATTTGATGCGTTTCAAGCAATTTCACGTCATTTTTTTTAATTGGCTTATATCTCCCCCTAATGGTAGGAGAATTGCTTCATCAAAGTGACAATTAGCAAAACTTGCTATAATTATATTTCTTATTAGGGACCCAAGACATCTTATAATTTGATTGATGAAGAGTTAAATCAATATAAGTTTCCTATTGATTTGCCTTGAGATAATCACAAGATGATAAAAAAATGTGGTTCCATAAAGGATGTCCGTGCGAATTTACGATATTTTCACATTATATTGATGATTATGGACGGCAAAAAATCATTCCACATTATAAACGACATTAGATCATTTGATCTATGACGACATTCATTTTAATATGTCTTATATTCCAGAATCTTAAGTCTGAAACTTTATTCTCAGATTAAATCATAATCATATAAAGAGATTTCCTATTATTTTGAGTAAAGTTCTTCTAGACGACATTAACAATATAATTATTATACCAGATATTGTATGAACGCTAGCCTTCGTTAAGTTCAAATTCGAGAAATATTCTCTTTTATATTATAGTGTACATGCGTGTAGCAAAATAAGCACGATATAAATTCATTGCCTTTATTTAGCTAGTGAATTGAACACTTACCAATGTGCTAATTTTATTGAGCCATTTTCAATGATAAAATTCATACTTTTGTCTTTAATTTTGAAGGCATGGTAAAAGTCACCAAAATATTTGGACATATGACAACATATAATCAATATGGCTTAATAGCCTTTTACACGTGACATAACTTATCACAATTTATAGCATGCTCATTGTCAATAACTTTATCCATTTATATTTCGTGTGGTGCACCACTTTTATTTCACTTTTAGTGGAATTACTAATACGACCTTTACCAAATCCTTTCTCATTTCCACGTCCATAATTTTGTCGTTGCGATCATGCATGGTCATTTTATAGCGCAACATATGCTTCATGAAGCTAAACCACTTGGACTGGAGTGATATATGTATAATATTTCATTATTTTACTCAGCTACCATAAGGCAAAAAACCAATTCATAATATTCATATTAAATTGACATACGCACTCTATATTTTGTTGCAATAATATATCAAGGCGTACCGCGTGAGTTTTTTTTATTGCCTCATCAGTCTCATTTCTGCATAGCCTCAACCAAGAGGTAATTAAAGTTGTGGAATTATAATTCTTATTCGAATGGTATAAATATTGTAGTTTGAGATCCAACCACTCATTTCGAGCTTTTTGGAGCATCACCAATTTTGATTTTTATATTCATAGCTTCATAAGGTGAAAGGATATTATACAAATAAAATATTCACTTTTTAATTCTTTATAGAGATATTGACAAATGAATATTAGTGCTATACCACAACCTTGCGTAGATGCTTTATTCATAAGTTTAGCATCTAGTTTGCCTTGACAAGTAATTTTTGTCAATAATATTGTGGCAACAAATTCGATCAAGAATAATATGTTTGAAAAAAAAATACGAAGTAAATAGTTATCTCGTTTTTTTCATATAAAATACATAATATACTATTGATTAAACACATGTTCACGACTTGATTATTTTAGATACAAAATATACTACTTGTAAGAGTTGGTGGGACAACATCCAGGTTAGGTGACAAGACGAAAGTCTACTTAATAACCATGCCTCTTCGAACAGGATAACTCGTCTCCATTTCCATAGTAATTTTCAACTTTATTTTTCATGAAAACTTATTCAAATAATAAGTTTCAATAAAAGTCATCAAATACTATATAAATCAAATTTATAAAAATTATACCTTTACAGCTTTCGAAGCTTTCTTGATCTTCACAAATACTCCTTTGACCAGAGCGCTTTGTGCTAATAACGTGTTGTAAAATTACTTTGAACAAAGCTAAGGAAAGTAAACAAGGAACTAGAAAATAGAACAAAAGAAGAGTTAGGGGAGAAATAGGAGAACTTTCATTTCAACGTGGTGTACCTAATTACATGTTTGTGACCCCTTTATATAGGCTTTTGGTAAGACTAAAGTGCACAAGTTACATTTCCATACAATTACATGAATAAATAACAGTAAGGCTAAGTAATTACATGAATTAAAGTGGGTGTTATATCACGTGAATAGTTGGAATAATAAGAGGTGGAATATGTAGAGTCATTAATCCACATTATTTACAACAAATGCGTATATGTGTATTACATGTATAAATATCATTTAAAAATATCAATACGCATATACGTATGTACGTGTCTTTGACACCTTATTTTATATAATTCTTTTTCAAGAAAAATTAAGTAGGGAAAAATATTTTCACGCGATGATTTTTCACTGGAATCCCCAATGAAAAGTTAAATGGGGAAAAATATTTTCCCACGAGAACTTCTCATCCATGTGGGGATTAGATAGGGATGAGGATGGAGATGGGGTCCCCATCCACTGCCCTCCTTATTTTTCATACCTTGACAGGTTTAAGGCTTGACCCCTGCTTTCACTAGTTTCTGGCCAAGCTTGGGCTCATTCATGTAAACCCAAGCATGCCCATTAAATAAGTGGGTATAAAAGGGCTTGGCCAAATAGGGGCTCAAATGTATGTTTCTAAACCCAAGTGTATCTAACTCGTGCCACGTGTCATGCGGGACTTTAAAGGGGACTTATAATGACGTGACGTACTTGATCAATCCTCGAGAGTCAACACTGAAGTATTTTATATTTGTTTGATGTTGTGTATTATTTACATATACCTAATGAACAATTTCGCTTATCTATTTCCATCGTATTTGACTTTTCGTCGAGGTTTGCTTAGGAATGCGTGCGTACTTTGGGAAAGGGATATAATGGTATAATACTAGATTAGACAATAACGTAGGTTTTAATGTGATGTAAATAAAAAAATTCCTAAGTTAAACAAATTATAGGCTAAGTTAACAAGACTTATTTAATCTAGTATGATTAACGAAGCTTACATAAGGTTTCCAAATAAAGTATAATAGCAATAACAAGCCTAAAGTGAAATGAGTAATCTCATGAACCTAGAGATGAACCTAGGGATCTAAGAAATGAAATCCCCTAAGATCACTTAGTAGACATCTAAGGGTGCATGAATTGGATGTAGATTAAACCTTGGATGTTCCTAGAAATTGTAAAACTAGGTTGATCAATGGCTATGAGTTAATATGGGCCAAGATATATAAGGAGGACTTAGCATGAATGTGACGGCCCCTTTCCTAATCTAGGGCACCTCCCGGCCTAATCCCGTAATTAAGCCCTAATCATATCCACGCAGGACTTAACTACGTATTAGTCAGCCTTTTCTAATTAAACCTTTTATTAAATGAATTTATTAGCGGAAGTCTTATTGATTATGCGGAAGCCATTTATAATATCCTAAGTGTGGAAAACCAAGAAATGCCATCGCATATATATAGTCTTCAAAATTCATTGAAACGATAAAATGGTCTAAGTCAAGTCGTGGAACTAACGCTCAACCTAATACACAACCCCAAAAAGTATCTGAAAGACGTATATAACATATACAATCAAAATATCAAAAGAAGACCTACAATCGATGCAGTGACATGCCGTGGGCTCAGGGATATAGTAAGTCTACACAATACATAACACTAGGCACACATCAATACAAAAATACGATATACCTCGGCCACGTGCCTCGGTCGTTGCACGTATCACAGTGTAGGTCCCACGTCAAGGATCGGTGATCCTGATTAAAGAATTAAAATGGGGCTAGAGATTTGGGCCGTGACAATGAATTTCTCATCTCTAACATCAAAACTGCAATATTTGAGAGACAAGTGAGTAGGGCACCATTGTTGCCGAGAATTTGGAAAAGGACAGGACACAACTGGAGTCACTCAAGCTAGGAGGAGAAAGCTTGCACTAAGAACCTAACCTTAAATAAGTATATAAATCAATTCTTTTGATTCAAATGGGGTTTCAAGATCTTGATTGTGATTTTCACTGCCATGCATGAAACGAGTCTTTTAATATCTGTATATAGGAATTTTTAATAATGCTTTAAATTCTGAAAAACACCTTCATAAGGATTAAATCAATTTTTGAATTAAGTCTTGGTGTTGACCTGTTCTTGAGTAGTCTAATGGAAATGTATGATTAAACGACTCAATCGATGATGTTTAATGTTGTTATGATGTTGTTTGAATTGCCCAAAAAGTATTTGATCGAAGTGTATGACTATGATGTGACTTGAGGGCTAAAGTAATGAATTTTTGGTGATTTGGGAGTGCAGAACTGTGTTTCTACAGTTCTGCACGACCCTGGAGCATGCTCCACCTAAACGTGGAGTGCACTCCACGTTCTAGGCAGCCTCGAGACCAATTTGATTGATTTTCATAAAATGATCATCTCCCCTTCTTTTTAACTCGGATTTTAACGCTCAGCATATCATTGGAAAGCTTAGAAAAAGAAAAACAAACTTATAATCATTAGATTTCAAGAATCAAGTTATATAATTTGTCAAAAATCGGCTTAAAGTCAAAGTTTATCCGCGGAGATAACACTTTTGTGACTTTGAGCTGAAATGGGTGTAAGCACATTTCGGGCATCAAACGATGTCGGAATTGGACTAAAATCTCCAAAATAAGTTATTAGATAATTTGTGATACGTACACCAATTTTCGTGATTTTTCAGCATGTCTAACTCAGTTTTCAAATCGCATTTCATCTTAAAATTTTGTATCTACACAAACCAATTTTTGTGAGTTTTCAAATTGCATTCCAACCAAAAATCTCGTATCTAGCACCAATATATGAAATTACATTGCTCACTTAATAACAACTCTTAGCAGTCAAATACCAAGAACACAATGACTGTTAAGTTACAAATATTTAAGTTAGATTACAATTGAACTATATTAGCAACAATGATGGTAAATGCAACTTAATGACTCTAACATATATATAACCAACTTAATGGGGCACCAAGTACCAAGCTAGCTAGAATCGGACATTGGGGGTTTATTGGAACACGTGTTTGGAGTCGCGAGAGAATATTTTTCTGCATAGTTTGAGGTAAGTAAACCAGTAAGGATTTCCATAGTAATTCATTTTCATTTTATTCATTCTTTAAATTGTGGCTTAGCTTTTCATGGATTCCCACTCCTATTATGAGTGTCCGAGGGCTACGTGAGTCAGAAAGGTGTCTCTAGAGTGTGGTTGCCGACTTGCAACCGAGACTACGACTTCAATTCATTGAACTTTATCAGAACGACAAGTGTTTTAATTTGAGCACCATTGATATCCCTCATTCGCGATGGTCTAGTTTAAGCAGGCGTTGTCGCTTACTAGGACCTGAGTCTGTCTAGCGTTGTCGCGACTTTATGACCCCGACCACGTGACACTCGTACTCGGTGGTATGGACTACTTGGGCGCCTTTTTTTAGTTTCCATTACATTCATTTCTCATAGTTTACATCTTCCAGTCTTATTATCATGCATTTCACTTATTTAATGCTTTCATTATCTCCCACGTGATTCTTGGACTGTTTATTATTATTCATGCATTAATGTCGATATCATTCTGGCTTTACTCACTGGAATTGTCTTCTTGGGTAATAATTGCAGATCCACATACGAACAAGGGCAAAGCACCGGTGACTGGTGACTTACTCTGAGAATCGGAGCGACACTCCCATTCCCTCTTTGTAGGTTTTTTTTGTAATGTATTTACTTATATACCTGATATTTTGTATACATGAGATACATTATGGGTACCAAGAGCACTAATGACTTCTATATCACTTGTTTGCTTTCCGCACTTGGTCACCAATTATATAAGTTTATATATATATATATGTAAGGCTTCACACTTAGGTCATACACATACACACACACACACACACACACACACACACACACACACACACACACACACACACACACACACACACACACACACACACACACACACACACACACACACACACACACACACACACACACACACACACACACACACACACACACACACACACACACACACACATATATATATATATATATATATATATATATATGCAATGCTTCACAATTAGGTTGTGTGACTCTTCCTTTTACTTATTGAGTTATTTAATTTGTTAAATTGCTTCTGCTAAAATTGTAAACCTTGTAAAATGCTAATAACTCAACTTAAATTATGAATTTACATATAATTGTGGATCGAAATAGAATGACCCAAGTTAATTAAACTCAGTTGACTCGGACATGATAACCGAGAGAATATGTTATTTGTGGATGATGGTTGTTTAGGTACAGTGTTTAAAATTGCTAAACCATCATATTGCATCGCATGTATGTACTAGAATATTGTAATCAAGTGAGATTATGCGACGAGCGTTCGCCTCGTAAAGTGTGTCTATACGGGTGGGTAGGCATAATACGAGAACACTAAGACTAGACAATATAACTTGAATATATGACCATAACTATGATAATTACGGGTTAAGATGAAAAAATAAATCTTAGTGTAACTCATATTAGCCGAGTACACTAGAAATGGCCTGCCTCGAGATGCGCGTTAAGACGTGGGCATAGGGTGTCGAGTAGTTGTAGGTTAGCAAGATCACTAATGCGTCAAAAATGAGACTAAATACACTAACCACATGAATTAAGTATAACATCCCCAAACCCGATTAGAGCGATACCCTCTCTGAAACTCTATTAAGCCTTGTTAATCCCGCTAGACTTAACTAGAGCCAGTAGCCTCTCTTTTTACACCTGATAAACACCATTATATATCGAATATCGATGTAAAACATATAGTAAATGCAACTGAAATTAAAAACTTTTCGATAATAAATACGATATACAATACCAAATCAAACTGGAATAAACCATCGGTTGTACAAAATCTCTCATCTTTTATGATATTACAAAACTATAATTCAATATAAATATATATAAGATAAGGGGAAATTCATTACATCAAAGAGAAGATCAACACTCCTAAATCTTCTCTATCTTAAAGTCGTAGTGCTCGTCGATATTCTTGAAATATTATTTAGGGCGAGCGCTCCAACTTGCTCAGTAAGTAGGGATTCACATAGTCATCAACATTCCATATAATCAAGAACATTATGCACTAATGTTATCTAACAAGAATATGAAAAGCGTATAATTCAATAAATAATAGATGCAAAACAAACTGTCAATGCTATTACACCGTGATTCTCATTTTATTTACAAAACTAAGGTCGACTACTCGCTGACCCTATTAATGCGATTGCTAGACCAACATATTGGTCGATGTACTGTCTAACCAATCCATTAATGCCCAATGGTTCTATTTGAAACCCTCTAGTGAGTATGTAATCCACGCAACCTATCTAACTGAGTAGGAAGTTACATATAGTCCGGGAGATCAACCCCGCACCCTATATAACCTGGTCTCAGTCTCATGAACTTACTCTTACTAGTCATATTAAACATCATTTTCCATTTATTAAAACCATCACATTGTACATAGTTGTCACGGCCCAAATCTCTAACCCCCATTTTAATTCCTTAATCATGATCATCGACCCTTGATGTGGGACCTACACTGTGATACGTGCACCGACTGAGGCACGTGATCAAGGTATATCATATTTTTGTATTGATGTGTTCCTAGTGTTATGTATTGTGTAGACTTACTAAGTCAGTTTGTACAGTTATATGCATCGAGACGAGAGCGAGGACACGCCTCGAGTAGCGTGCGGGCCGGGGAACCGGGTAGTTAGCATTTTGGTAAGTCTTATTTAATATTAATATGAAATAAGGAATTACTTATAAGCCTATGGTTATGTTTGTTAATGTAAATCAAATTAAAAGCCTATAGTTGAGTAAATTAAATGGAAAGCATATGATTGGTCTAGAGATACACATTGGCACATCTAAGAACTAGGTGAGTAATGAAATGGTGTCACTTGAGGTTGAGATAGTGGGAGTTAGTGGGATATATGGCAAGAGGTGGACCATTAGATGTTCCTCTGGATACATAAATCCATAGAGATCAAGGGCTAAGAAGGAACATCACCTTAATATATAATATTAGTGATCAAACGACATGCAAACCAAATTACTCATTTATTTTTGCTGGAGAAGAAGAAGGAATTGCTGGAGAGGAGTGAATCATCAAGGTGTTGAAGGAATCCATGGGAGTTGGTGAGAAATTCTCAAGCTAGGGTGCGACATCGACTAGGTACACATATTTTTAGTTGAAATTAGAACAAGTTCTGGTTTTAGGCTAATTTCAGATGGTAGATGATTGAGTGTTTGCAATTGATTTATATATTTAGATTCCTCATTTCAAGCTTATAACCCAACTATATTGAAGCTCTTAATTTGGTTTTGAAATCATAAAGATATGAATTTTCGAAGTTGCAACACCAAAACTAGAATTATGCATGTTGTATTAGGAATCAACCTGGCTAATTTGGTCATAATCTGCCCATTTTAGATCCAAATTGATCCAAAATAGTGGCATTTAAAAGCTTATTTAAAGTGGAATAACTTTGCTTAACTGGAGGTATTTTGATTCAAATGTTTTTATTTCCAAACATGCTCTACAAATAGGTACTGGAATTAAAAAGGAAAGTTTTGAAACTAAACTTGTTAAGGGCATAAATCCCTAACTAATTATCAAAATGAGCCGATCTTTTAGTATGTTGTATTTGGATATATTCTTTGCCTTGAGACCAAAAATAACATTTTTAGGAACTATTGATTGGGAGAAATTGACTTTCTAATCCGCTGGTCAGATTAAATCTCTATTAGACCTATGTTTAGTAAAATCATGATATCTCTTTCATTTTAAATCATAATTTTGTAAACTAAACCTTTCCGAAAAGCCAAGAGAGAGACCAACAATAATTGTACTAATGGAGGACTTGGATATTTCGACCATCTCATGCCTAAAAGTGCGTTAAGATGTAGGACTGAAATTGGAACTTAATTTAGTCTTTAGGGGCATTTAGGAAGATTGATTTAAAGTCTATTGAACCAGTTTGAATACAAAATAAACACCACTAAATTGAGCTTAAACCCACTATATTTTAACTAATGAGACACCACACTCAGGGACCTAGGAAAAGGGTACGGAAGAGCGAATACAAGATTTGAGTATCGGGAGGCCAGTAAAGCTAGGACTTTACTTTGTTGTGGTGAGTATACCCATTAGCAACTTTACTTAGCATTTCATTTCTATTAATTGTTGTCCTTGAATAGTCCTTTTGATTATTTTGCCTTTGTATTCTTATATCATGTGTTCTTTGTGTCTATGCTCACTTGATGAGTCTAGTTCGCATGATATCCATTCATTTGATTTGATTAATTGATTATATCCCATGGTATGTCTGTTCTTGTTGTTTTAAATGTGAATTGAATGATAAATATCATGCTATTAGGCTAGTGAATATCTTATAAATGTTTAGGAGGACTTGTATTCCTTATTTGTTTAGGTGTATAGATGTGCCTATGTCTTGACAATCCATACTTGGTATTTATTGAAACTTAAAAAATAGTTTTTGCATTTAGGTCCCGTACTCGATCGAGGTGTGCGTGACTCACGTGGTTAGAGTCCCTGGGGATATCGGCACATGTTACTTGACACTGTATGACACTCGGGGTTAGAGTACCTGAGGCGGTCTACACACCGGGGTTAGAGTCCTTTGTAACACTTGGGTTAAAGTCCCTTGTACTATTTGATTATTGAATCGGAGTGACATGTTTCACTGCTGACCGGACTTAAATCACCACTACTTAGCCTAATGTCAGTATCACTTGTTTAACTCTGGTATTTACTCGCATATGGTTTATTTTCCAGTTTTCCCATTTATATGCTTTTAAATACCATTTGAATATTTGGAAATGCAAATTAAACTTATCATCGGGGATTACCGTTTTATTCTTGTACTCATCGTCCTTTTTATGACGGTGGGTGCAGAGCCACCGTCTACCAGTAGGCCGGACAAGGAGAAAATCAGCGATTATCCCTTAGCCCGCAGCATGTCACTACATCGATTGTAAGTCTTCTTTTGGTATTTTGATTGTATATGTTATATATGTCTTTCAAATACTATTTGGGGTTGTATATTGGGTTGAGCGTTAGCTTCCCCGACTTGACTTAGACTATGTTACTGTTTCACTGCATTTTAAGGACTTTATATATGTCATGTCATTTCCTGATTTTCCACACTTAGGATTTTATAAATTGCTTCCGCATAAGTTACTAATTACTTCTGCATAATCAATAAGACCTCCGCTAATTAATTAATTTAATAAAAAGTTTTAATTAACTCTAAATTTTATAAACTGGTAGGACTAGTGTATTACTTATCATGAACACGAGAAAAGAGGCGTTTAGGTTGTAAAGGCTGACTAATACATAGTTAAGTCCTGCGTGGATATGATTATGGCTTAATTACGGGATTAGGCCGGGTGGTGCCCTAGATTAGGAGAGTGGTCGTCACAGTAGTCCCCCCATTCCGCCCATAAACTACATGAACTAGATATACTAATATAGCTAGACAACATTGATAAATAGGAGAATATATACTTACCTCAGTTTAAGTCTCCATTACCAAATTCCTAACTTCTCGATTATCACACACTTTCCCGGTGTTTCACAACCTATCATAAAACCATTTGTAATCAATATAGGTATAATACATTGTGTTTAGAACCTCTAAGTCAGTCCCTAAGACCTCAGGAAATTCTAAGTAAAACACATCATAATTGTTGTTTTTAGGGGTGGGAGCGTGCTCCCTCACTTGATGGAACGCGCTCCACCAACTTAGTTCATTCCAACTAATTAAGGGAGTACGTTCATCTACTCGATGGAGCATGCTCCATCCTGCACTGCCTCAATAGTGAACATGGCAACATCTAGGGTTGGCAAAAGTTGCCTAGACCCGTTTGTTCGGTTTTGTCCGGACCCGTTTTAAACGGGTTCGGGCAATATTTTTGTAAAAAACATACGGATCTGAACAATTTTTTTGTCCGTTTGAAAATACGGGACCAGGTCCGGGCAAAAATTTCAAAAAAAATAGGTACCCGTTAGTGATTAATTTGAAGGGCATATAGGTAATTTCATAATTCATGTATTTTAAGTTTTAACATTGCCAGCCCTAGTCGGTTAGTCCATTTTCTCCCATCTCTGATCTCCCTCCCCTCTCTGGTTCTCCCTCGTCCCTCCCCTCTCTGGTTCTGGTTCTCCCTCCCCTCTCTAGTTCTCCCTCACGGCCTCACAAGTCACGACATCACAAACCCTAAAGTGGCCTCTCACCGTCTCTCACCGTCTCGACTTTCGACTCTCACCGCCTCACGGTCGTCTCTCACCACCTTGCGTCTCACGGCCACGCACTGGGACTCACGGCCATGCACGACGTGCCTCAGTCCGCCTCCGTCCGCCTCTCGCTCGCTGTCGCTCTGCCTCACGGTCATCTCTCACCGCCACTCCGCCTCACACGGCTCACTACCACTCCTCCTCACCCTCAGTCATCAATCTTATGGTCATCTCTCACCGATCACCACCACTGCTCCATCTCATGGTCATCTCTCACCGGTCACCACCACTGCTCCTCACACGGCTCACTGTCACTCCGCCTCACCCTCAGTCACACGGCTCACTGCCACTCCGCCTCACCCTCAGTCACCACGCACGACATTCCTCGGTCGGTCATCTCTCCCGGCTCTGCCTCTCACTCTCCCGAATCTGCCTCACACTCTCGGCTCTGCTTCTCACTCTCCTGACTCTCACCTCGCCTATCACTCTCCTCTCCTCTCTACCTCTCAATTTTTGGCCCGCAGCTCTGCCCACTCATCTCTTTTGCTCTCAATGTAAGTTTTTTCTACTCCTTCTCCATTCATATACATGTTTCTTGTTTGATTTTTTAAATTTCGTTTCAAATCTATTTTCTCACTTAAACTGATTTGATGATGTTATTTTTCATTACTAAGTTTTTAAAATTTGTTTCAAATCTATTTTCTCACTTAAGCTGATTTGATGATGTTGTTGTTCAATAAACACATATTTCTTTGTTCTAACTCAACTTTGCGGTCGGGGTTGCGGTGTTCCATTAAGTAATTGCCCTTATTTGATTAGGAAAAAAAGAATGTAATGCGATTTTATTACTTTGTGTGCAACTATGCATTCTTCATGTTTTTTTAATGAAATTAATCCACTAGATTTAGATATGATTTTCATTTTATATTATTGCAGCGTCATAGGTGATAATATGCATAGCATTGCATCTAATCCTCCTCAAAAGAAGAGGAAAAGTCATTCTAAAGTGTGGGATGATTTTACTGTAATTCCTCCTGGTACCTCTGAGTATCCGGATAATAGGAAGAAAAGGAAATGCAAACATTGTATGAGTGTCATTTTGGCTGACGGTAATAATGGTACAAATGGCATGAAACGACGATTATCTGGTTGTCCTAATTATAGACGTTTTGGTAATCGTGTGTGGGATAAATGATATTAGAATCTTCAGTTATAGGGAATATGGGATTGAGGTCTATATATTATGATTCCAGAGTTCATCATGAAAATATGGCAATGATAGTTATCATGCATGAATTACCTTTCACCTTTATGGACTATGAATATGTTAAGTACTCTTATACATCTCTTGTTCCTGAAATTAAGTGTGTTTCGAGAAACACAATCAAGGAAGATATATTGAAAATCTACAAAAGGGAGAAGAGAACTTTTTAATTGGTTGCAATCTCTTCCAGGGAGAGTGTGTTTGACTTTTGATATGTGGACTTCCATTACATCTGATGGTTATATTACTTCGACTGCTCATTATATTGATGAGGATTGGGTGTTGTAGAAAAGGATTTTGAATTTTTGTTTTATGCCACCTCCACGTAGTGGTGTAGCAATTGCCGAGAAAATTTTTGCTTTCTAGGGTCATGAAACTTAGATAAGAAGTTATTTTCCATTACTTTAGACAATGTAAGCGCTAATGACACATTTGTTGGAATTTTTAAAAATACTTTGAGAATTAAGGATGCATTGCTAGTTGGTGGTGATTTCTTTCATACACGATGTCGTGCACATATTTTAAATCTTATGGTCCAAGATGGTCTTAAAGAAATTGAAAAGATACTTGACAAAATTCATGATAGTATCAAGTTTGTAAAAGGATCACAATCTCGAAGGAAAAAGTTTTTAGATAGTGCTACACAATTGGCAATTGATTACAAGAAAGGATTGGTGCAAGATGTGGTTACAAGATGGAATTCTAAATACCTCATGATTGAATCTGCGTTATATTATCGTAATGCTTTTGCTCATCTTGCTTTGAGTGACACAAATTATGTATTTTGTACCGAGTTGGAAGAGTGGAACTAAGTGGAATATGTTTTCAAGTTTTTAAAAATATTTTTTGATCTAACAAATATATTTTCTGGTGCAAAGTATCCGACAATAAATCTTTTCTTTCATGGAATGTGGAAAATCCAAGCTCAGTTGAATGATGAATTAAATAACTCGAATCATTTCATTCGATCCATGGCTTCAAAAATGCAATTAAAATTTGACAAGTATTAGAAGGATTGTGATGAAGTATTTGCAATTGGTGTCATTTTAGATCCTCAGTACAAAACAAAAGTGGTCGACTTTGCTTTTCAAGGATTTATGGTGATGAAGGCAAGTTCAAGGTTGCTATAATTCGCGATAAACTTCAATTGTTGTTCGAGACATATTCTCATGAATCTAATCATTCAAGTGGAGTTGTTTCATCCACTAGCAACCAAACGCCACAATTTGTTGAAGCAAATGATATAAGAGAAGATGATCTCTATGTTATGGTATGTTCTACAATTATGATTTTTTTAGTGTTTGATTTAGTTGTGGTTCTTACTTTATGATTATCTATTGTTTAATTTGTTTATAATTGTGTGTCAGGGTTACGACTTTTTCCAAGGTGATGTTTCTAATGAACAACAATCAGAATTGGATATTTACTTGCATGAGCCATTGCTTGATAGAAAGAAGAATTTAGACATCATAGATTTTTTTAAATTTGTTCAATATTGATATCCAAAGTTGAGTATGATGGCACTTGATGTTTTATCCATTCCTTTGACTACTGTTGCTTCCGAGTCAGCTTTTAGTACAACGCGTAGAACACTTGACAAGTATGGAAATTCTCTTTTACCCGAAAATGTTGAAGCATTGATATATTGTCGTGATTGGTTGAATGGAGCAAAGTTGAAGAACAAATCTAGTGAACATTATATAATTAGTTATTTGATTTGTAAACTGTAAGTCTAAATTGATTTGTTGTGTTTGATTTTTTTAATGTAGATGCTCGAAAGAAAGAGTTTGATGATATCAATGCAAAAATGTTGAAATTGAAATTAGATCTCAATCCCACAACAACTTCTGGGCAAGCTTCAAATGATGTGGAGGTTGAAGATGTGGGCGACGAAGATGATGAAGTTGAAAGTTTAGGTACTATTGCTTTATTTACTCTTATGTTTAAATGATCGAGCTTTTACAATTAATGAAAACATTTTATTTCTAATGTCTTTCAGATGAATGACTTGAGGGATTAGAGACAGAGTCACAGAGAGTTGAAGGATGTGGAATTGTGTGGGATGAGTTGAAGAACTACACTTAATTTCTTATTAAGTGTTTGTGTCATGAACTCTCTTATGTTGTTGTTGTTGATGCACGAGGTGAAGATATACTTTGATAATTTGGACTATTGAGAATTTGAGATGATATCTTTTTTTTAAAAAAAAACTTTTGTGATGTTTATATTGGAAATTAAAAAATTGTGATGTTATGTATTTATTTTTTGGTAATTAGTGACTTGTAGACTTGTAGTTGAGGTTTTTTTTAAATAATTGATAAATAAAATATTTAATCATATTTAAAAATAAAAATCGGACAAACGGGAGCCTATGTTTTACAAACATACGAGATTGGACAAAAAAAAGTGCCCGTTTTAAAAAGGGGAACAGGTCCGGACACTGAATTTAATCATTATAGAAAGTGGTCTTCGGTCCGTTTATGTTCGGTCCTATATTTTTGCCAGCCCTAGCAACATCCACTATTCTATTACCAAATCATCAACACATCCTCAAACACTCCCCCAAATCATTAGGGAGGACCTCTTGTGAGGTAACAACTCATTTCAAATCATAAACTACGACAATAAATAGAAAAATCATCGCCTAGCTATGAATTCAACTTAAAACTCAAAACTCAACTCATCAAGATGATTATCTCTGATCCCTCAGTTGTGTAAGCTCCTCAATTCACGTTGCAATTCCTTTTTTTGATCGACTCTCACTAGATCAAATCATCAGAACCCCCAGTCTCACGCGCTTTCTCGAATGATCAAAATGAAAGAGTGAAAATAAACTTGATGATTTTAGATTTATATATATATATATAGATTTTTCTTGAGATACACATCCCGCCATCTCAAAGTTGATTAAGTGATCGATGTGTTAAAATGACACTCCTTAAAGTGACATGCATTTTGATACTATCAACACTTACACTTATCACGAGGCTGATCAAACGATCCATATAATTCAAACCGAATATAATTTTTAATAATATATTTATATATCAAATATATATATATAAAAATATATACTTCGCATCTTTTCTCGCTAATAAATTCACCGGACATGCCTACGAGTGTTCTCGGGTGTGCACATTCATTTCATGACCCCCTCATCGCACTTGATGTACCGACTATTTATTGTTTATTTACTTATTTTCTAATTATAGGCTTGTATATAAATTCCCTTTTTATACTACAACCTATAAAACTCATTAAACATTCCAAACAAATACAAATCATAATACAAATCCATGGGCACGCTAACCGAGGTACGCCGAACTTTACCAAGAGCCTAACTCGAGTTAATTAAGATTTGGATTAACACTAATAACCAGCTTAAGGTAACAAGTCTTTACATTAAGGGCCTAAACTTGTAAATTTAATTGATATAAATTAATGAGACTATAGTTTAAACAAACAAGTTGGAGACCATTGATTTGTATGGAGATGATGAAGATGTGTAGGAATTCTAGGATAAATAGTAACTAGTGAGTGGAGACATGCATTATTCATGTGGGACAAGTGGTTTTGAGTGAGGACATATGTCCTAGTAATTAACTTAGTAAAATTAAGGATTTGCTTAATTAATCAAGTTGCTAATCTAAGTACATAAAATAGAAACTTTGGTTTTCATGCAAATAAGAAAAGGAAAATCTAGAATTCTTGAGAGCAAAGAGAGGTGAATATGCTGAATATTTGGGTCTTCAAGACTACCTAAGCTTGGAGGATCAAACTACAGAGGATTAAACAATAGGTAACAACTTCTACTTCTCATTGGTTTTGATTTCGATAAAAAGTGTTTCCATGCATGACAAAGAGGTGTTGAATGGTTTTGGCTGGCTGATTTTATATTTTTTCTATGTTGAAGATAAATTATATACATGTCATATAACTTTGGCGTCAAAAGAATTAAGCCAAACTTGCTAGTAAAACTAATTATATTCGTAAAAACTTAGCCAAAATTTTAAAAGGCGTAACTCCCTCAATACATATCGGATTGGGCTAGTCTTTTAGTATGTTGTTCTTAGGTATGTTAGATGATTTGTGACAAAATATCATCACATGTTTTGGAGTTATATATTGCGTGATATGATTTTTACAATCTTGCTAGTAGAATTTGATTCAAATTTAAGCTATTTTGGTAAAATTGTGATATATTTTTTGTTTTAAATTGAAATTTTACAAACCAAACTTTTTCAAAAAGCTAAGTCAGAGATCAAAAACTTTTCTCTTGGAAAGTGTTTGAGATTCTAACATTTTCATGCCAAAAAATGCGCTGCAACACATGACCGAAATTGAAACTTTATTAGTCTTAGGGGCAGTTTTGAAGACTTTACTTACACACTTAACTTTAAATACCTATAATTGATCTAGAACACTTGAAATTGATCATAGGGGACTCAAGATCTTTAGTACGATAGTTAGGGGCATATTTAGGTCGGATCAGGCAATTTTAGGACTTCAGAGTGTGATTTGATATGCGTAAAACTCATGAAAATGCTTCACAAAATTTAATTTGTTTATCTTATTTATTATATGAATGGCAACTATTTCATTTCCTTATTTTATTAAACTACAAACTATATTGTGTTATCATGATTTATTGTTGTTTTATTTATGTTGAATAAGCATGCTTTATGCGTGCATTTTGGCATTATTTGAAGATCGGTTGACTTGGTTCACCAAAGTTTTGCTATGAAGACCGGTTGAGTTGGTTCACCGGGTTTATGTGGTGTTGTTTTGTGGAACAAAATGATTTACTAGTTGAGTGTTTCATAGGAGCTTTAAAATATGCGGTATTAGAGTGACTGATTAGCCGGTTGAGTGGTTCCCCAAGTTTATCGGTGTTTACTTCTCTGCCTACTTATATAATTGTTGTTCTATTTTCCTATTATTTACCTGCTGTATTGGTTTTTGTATTGCCCTGCATTTATAGGAGTATGTCTTCTTGTTGTCAGATAACATACTTGCATGTATAGTAGTTTTATTTGATTTCTTACTGAATATTGTGTAGACTTCTCTTGGGATTTTACTCACTGGACTCATCACTGTGTTTGTTGGGTGAATTAGTGTAGGTCCTTATGCAAGTAGCGACAAAGGAGAATTTTTGGCAACTATCTCTTTCTACCGACGGTCTTGGAAATACTCGTAGGTGTCTATATTTTTATATATTTTGCTATGTTATGGTTATCAGGGCACTATGAGAGACACTATATATGTATATGACTACTTTTGTGTATATTGATGCCTTATATACATGATACTTTATTTAATAATTATATATTTGAAGTCTTCCACTGTAAAATGATAATTTAACCTAATAGATTAACTAACAAGTTAAACAAATTCAATTAGTAATTATTTGAAGAACAATTGGCTAAGCTAGTGTTGATTGGAAATGTGTAAACAATCAGTTAGATTGTAGGGCGCCATAGATAAACATGTCATGATGTGGCAAGACTACGTGACTTGTGATGTGACATGGCAGTACCCAGGGTTGTCTCGGGGCGTAGGGTCGCCACATGGAAGGCTGACTAAGTCTGCGTTGACCTTACAAAAGCTGATTCGGGGGTCCACGTGGGCTTAGGCCAGGCGGGGGCTTAATTTATGGAGAACTGGGGTCGTCACACCAAGCCTGGCCAATTTGACATAGGTCTTGGCGGACCAAGCAGGCATCTGACCCAATGAACAGGTCCTTACACATAAAGTATTCAAGTGAGTAAATTTCTTGCTTTGAAATTTTGTTGTATACTCACTCCCAAACTTACCCTTGTTTATACTTGCTCCTTCTTTAACTTGTAATTGGGCATTCCATCCTATAAAAATCTAAAATCAAGCAATTTAAAATTCTTAGCGGAAGCTTTCTCCCGCACGACCCAATAATTATAGGAAGCGACTATTCGCACTCCACGTTTTACTTTTGTACCCCATTTTTGAATTTTTTAGCCCCCAATGAAATAACCCAACTACTCCTTAACATAAAGGGGTTTTTGTAAGACCATTATGTGTCTCAGATTTATGTCTTAATTTATGTAACTTATAAATTACCTAAAGACTCTTCAGCTTCCATTAATGTTACCAATTTGATGAAAATTGGTATTAATGTAGAAAGCTTAAAAGTTATCCCTCGAGCCTATAAAAGGGCGCTTGTACCATTAAACAAGTTGTTGAATGCATTGAGGCTCATGAGGGCGATAAGGATTTGGTGTAGTGCTTAATGTATTTCAACTAGGTAATTCTCTAACCGATCTATATTTTTGTTATATAAAAAATTACTTACATGTGATATCAAAGACTACAAGATCGGTAGAGTTTCCATGAAGAATGATTTCTACTTTATGTTCTTAAACTTGATTGCTTTAAGTTAACGAGTATATTGTTTAATCCAAGATGGTGTTGAATCCAACTCTTAGATCATGTTTGCGTTTGGTGAAAATCCTTACTAAAATTTTGTTGTTATATATAATACAATTAATTAAGCATTGGCATTTGCAAAACATTATACTGTAAAGATTGAATTATCGCCACACAAGATTAATCTTCTGACGTTTCTAATACGAAATGGGTTTATTGAGATCGTCAAATCAGATGAGTATAGGATATATCCAATTTTAATTACAAATCTTTCTTTAATTATGTAGTTAATTGTTGTTTGTTTTTATGCGTATAAGTTGATCACTCACAAAAGTTGACTTTCACTTTTTATTAAAAAAATAAAAATAAAAATAAAAATAAAATAATTGCAAAGAGTATTAATATTTATCGGTAATACAACAAAATTAATACTTTCTACAACGAAGCCAACGCGTTTTGTAAAATAATGAAGATGATGAATTTTGATTTATTTCCATGTAATCAACATATTCTTAATGTAAAAGCTGCGGAATAGTACTAATGAGCCAGACACCAATTAGAACTCTTGATCTTAATAAGGTTGGTCATGCAACGAAGGATAATATAAGACCTTCCTAAATGGGCAATTCCGGTCTTAACTATAGATGAAGATGAATAGTCCTACTCAATTAAGAGATGTTTAGGCGTTTTCTCTTGGATTTATTCACTTTATAGTCAATAAAACATAAATAATAATTTATTAAAGTATACGAATATGTTAATTAATTAGTAATTGTTATCTATTTCAATATTGCCATTTATATATGTATATATATTAAAACAAAATTGGAAATATTTCTATTTATTACAACATTTATTTTTGGTGTGTTAAATAGGGATGACTAAAAGGTTAATCCTGGGATTAAATTTTTGTCCAATATTTGCTTAAGCAGACTAAGTATGAACATATTACATAGTCTTATATCCATGGGACCAAGTAAAGTGAACCATAACCCATTCACTAATTAATCCAACCTAAAGAAAAAAGTTATTTCTTATTTTGCCCTCACTTGTTTTTAAACACTTCACAAATATACTTCATCAACATTTGCGGCCTCCCCACCTCAAAACCGAAATCGATCTCTACTCAAAATTGAAAACATTGAACATCTCTTCCTCTCTCGTTCGGCTGTGAGCATTTCCTCCTCTCTATGCACAATTGTAAGTCCTCTACTCCCATCTAGAGTTTTGTTTCATATCGATTTGTGCACACAAATCTCCACCATCCATGTCATTTCTTCTTGATTGTCTTTAAATTTAGCTGATTCTTGATTGTTAGCCCATTTTGAATGCGAGTTTGCTCGTTTGTCTGTGGTTGGTTAGTTGGTTGTTTAGGATTGATGGTGTGTTTAGTTTGAAGAATCAAATCAATGTCTCTTCTATTTATTTCTCAAATTGTGAAACACAAACCATATATATGTCTGTGTAATATATTAACTTTACGGTTCACCAATTCTTGATTATTGAACTCTTTTTTATGAGTATGAGATCATGAGCATAGTGAGTTCGGTTGTGTTGGATGTTTATATGGGGAGGGTAGAAACGTCATTTGGACTAAACCACTTAAACTCCAATCAACCCAACCGAACAAGTCCCCAAATTTGGATTAACTTTAATTCATAGCCAACTAATCGGATGCAACTTAGTCCAACCCTATCAAGATAGACCTATCAACCCAATCGAACACACCATATATAGTCCATGAATGATATGTCATTCCTTAATACTATTTATGTTATACATCACCGGTCATTGGTGGCGACCATTATTATCTCTCCCTAGCCATATGTAGCATCCCCTAACCAGATTAGGGTGATACCTGACCACAATTAACCATCGTTAATCTCGCTAGACTTAGCTAGAGCCGACAACCTCACTTTTACACCTGATAAACACCACTATATATCGAATATCGATGTAAAACATATAGTAAACAAAATGAAAATTAAAAAAACTTTCGATAATAAATACGATATACAGTACCAAATCAAATCGGAATAAACTCAATCATACAAAATCTCCCATCCCTTGTGATATTACAAAACCGTAATTCAATACAAATATATAAGACAAGGGAAGATTCATTAAGTCGAAGAGAAGATGAAGACTCCTAAATCTTCTCTATCCCATAGTAGTAACGCTCGTCAGTTTTCTTGAAATATAAATTTATGGTGAGCGCTCCAATATGCTCAATAAGTAGGGATTCACATAGCCATCAACATTCTATATAATAATTAAGAACATTATGCGCTAACAATATGCATAAATGTTAACTAACAAGAATATGGAAATCATATAATTCAATAAATAACGGATGTAAATCAAACTGTTAATAACTATTACATTGTAATTCCCATTTTATTTATAAAACTATGGTCTATTACTCACTGACGCCATTAATGCGATTGCTAGACCAAAACATTAGTCGATGTGATGTCAAACCAATCCATTAATGCCTACTGGTTCTATCTTAAACCCTCTAGTGAGTATGTAACCACGCAACCTATTTAACTAAGTAGGAAGTTACATATAGTCCGGGAGATCAACCCCACATCTTATATAACATGGTCTTAGTCTCAGGAACTTATTCTCATGAATTACATTAAACACCATTTTTCATTTATTAAAACCATCACAATGTACATAGTCCCCCCATTCAGTCCATAAACTATATGAACTATATATATACTATGATAACTAGACAACATTGATAAATAAGTGAATCCATACTTACCTTGGTTCAGGTTTCCATTTCCAAACTTCCTAAGTTTTCGAATCACTAACGCTTTCCCTGTGTTCCACAACCTATCAAAAACCATTTGTAAGTACTATAAACCTAATTTAATGTGTTTAGAACCCCTAAGTCAGTCCCTAATTCCTTAGGAAATTTTAATAGAAACACAGCACAATTGTTGTTTTCAGGGGTGGGAGAGCACTCCCTAACTAGGTGGGTCGCGCTCCATCAACTAAGCTCGTCCTAATTGATGAAGGGAGTATGCTCCTTTGCTAGGTGGAGCGCGCTCCACCGTATACTGTCTCGACAGTAAACAGGGCAGCAGCCACAGTTCCATTACTAAATTACCACCACAACCTCAAACACTCTCCCTAATCATCGAGGAAGACCTCTAGTGAGGTATAAATCACTTTCCAGTTAATAATAACAATAATTCACCAAGAAATCATAACCAACCATTGAATTTAACTCAAAACTCAAAAAATAACTTACCAACAGTGATGATCTCTGATTACCAATTGTTTAAGCTCTTTAATTCAATGGGAAATCCTTTCCTACATTAATCCCCTCCATATCAAACCCTCAACTGCTCATTCCTCTCACTTTCGAATGAACTAAATGAATCAGTAAGGATAAACTTGATGATCTTGGATTTATATATATGAATCTTCATCGAGATACACATCGCGCTATCTAGAGGCTGATTAAATGGTTAATTTTTTAAAACGACACTCCCTAAAGTGACATTTATTTTATCACCATCAACACTTACGCTAATCTCAAGCTTGATCAAACGATCCATATAATTCAAACCAAACTTATAGTTTTAATATATATATATATATATTTACATATCAAATATATATAAATATGATATATAAATATATATATATATATGCACTTTGTGTATTTTCTTGCCAATAAATTAACCGAAAATGCCTATGAGTATTCTAGGGAGTGCACATTTATTTAACGATCCCCTCGTCGCACTTGATTTACCTGCTATTTATTGTTTAATTACTTATTTTCCATTTATAGGCTTGTATATAAATTTCACTTAATACCACAACCTATAAAATTTATAAACATACCATACAAACACCAATTCATCACACAAACACACACACAAGCTAATCGAGGTATGCCAGACTTAACCACGAGCCAAACTCGGGTTAATTATGATTTGGATTAACACTATCACCAGTTTAAGATAATAGGTTGTTACAGACTTCCCAATTTAAAGCAATTTCTTCCTCGAAATTAAAGTGAACATAAAATTATCTGTAATCTCGAAGAGAAATGGAAATTGCTTCTTCATATAGGACTCATGCTCCCAAGTTAGTTCATTATCGTGAAATTGTCATTTCACCTTATCCAAAGTAATCTCTTTGGTTCTCGGCCTCTGAATCTTACGATCAAGTATCGAAATCGATTGCTCGTCGTAAAATAAGTCTTCCTGAAAATCAAATTCATTCCAATCAATCCTTGGAGTAAATTGAGTCTCCGTTTTATGAAGCATAGACACGTGGAAGACATTAAGAACTCTGGCTAGCTGAGGAGATAACTATAACCAGTAAGCAACAGGACCAATCCTTTCCTATACTCTGAACGACCCAATATATCTTGGAGCTAGCTTACTTCGCAATCCAAATCTACACAATTCTTTCATAGGTGAAACTTTCGATAGAACAAAATCATCTTTTGAAAACTTCAAAAACCTATGATGTTTATCAGCATATCTTTAATGTCTTAGTTGTGTCGTAGTTAAATGCTGGCGAATCTACTACTATCTTTGCAGCTCCGAATCAACTCTAGCTCTAATACAACTATATCTTAACCTCTGTCAAGACCTTCCAGTGAACGATAAAGCTGACCATGCAGAGCTTTAAAAAGAGCTATTATTACAAAAGAACTCACACAGAGGAATGCATTTCTACTAGTTACCACCAAACTCCAAGACACAAGCTTGAAACATATCCTCTAGTACCAAAATCAATTGCTCAAGTTGCTTATCAGTCTGCGGATGGTATACCATATTGAGGTTAAGAATAGTTCCCAGTAATCTCTGTAATTCACTTCACAATCTGGACGTGAATCTCATATCTCTATTCGAAATAATTGACACTGGAATTCCATGAAATCTTAACACCTCATGTACATACACCTTACATAATTGGTCAATAAAATCTTGCATAGAAATTGGCAAGAAATGTGTAGACTTCGTCAACCTGTTAACAATAACCCATATAACATCATGATTACGTTGACTCATAGGTAGACGGAAAATAAAATCCATCGATATATGTTCTCATTTCCAGTCAGGAATAGACAGTGAATGCAATAACCCTTTAGGTTTTCTATGCTCAGCCTTAACTTGCTAACATATCTCACATCTCTTTACGAACTCAACAACATTAGTCTTCATCCCAGGACACTAATTGATACGCTTCGTATCGCGATACATCTTGGTGTCACCTAGATGAATAGAGTAAAATGATTCATGAGATTCTTGCAACAACTCTTGTCTTAACTAATCCTGAGTTGGAATCCACAATCCATCTCTGAACTGTAACGCACCATTGTAAGAAACTGACCAATCAGGATAATCTACTTTAGTCATGAACTTCTGATGCACTATATAATCCTGATTAGCTTTCTGATAACCAATCACCTATTGAAGCATCTCCAATTTTGTCCGAGTTTGAGCACATAAGAACAGATTAATAGCTCCGAAATTAGCTCACTCAGTTAATAATGTGTCAACTAAACTTCCACGAATCATCATCATAGATACTTCCTCAAGAAGTCTACACTGATAAGCTCCGATAATAACTACATCTTCTATGCCTATTCTTCTCATACTCAAGGCATTCACAACCTCATTTGCTTTGTCAACACATTTTTTCCATTTATCTGAGTTGTAATTGCATATTGACATTCTATTAACACCTTTCTGTGTAGTTTTGAATTACTCAGGCTCAAATTAACTTGTGTCACCACTTCTCATCCTACACCAGTTGACGAAGAAGTAAAGTATACAACCTTTTAAAGGAACACCTCAACGTTTATAGCTTGACAATGTTAATACTATATAACTCACACAATAAACTATCTCTTCTAGTAAATATCACTTTTCAAGTCACAAGCTTGGAAATTATATTCTCTGCAACTAAGATTGAGAAATGTCTCTTCCAGCTATTATACATCTTTACCCCATTAGGAAGCAAACTTTCAGTTCCTCGCCAAAATAATAATCCTGGTTCTTCATAACTCTCAACTTTTTCTACACATATATCTCACTTACTCTTCCACAAGAATTAAACCACAATACTCGCAAAAAATTTACAGACTCCATCAATTCTACAATTAAAACATCAACAACTTTCAGTTGCCATCACAACCTAAGTTAATCCATCATAAATGTATAAACATAAAATCTCATTTATATAGGGCAAGAATAACGTAACCTTCTAGGTTAATATTACTCAGCTTTCGTCTATTGTTATATTTCATATTTCTTTATAAAATTGACACTATCAATTTTCATTCCAGGTCACCAACAACTCATTCTTATCACAATGATTTTGATTTCGCCTGAATGAATATATTAAAGAAATCCATGAGATTCTCATAACATTCTTGCCTCACTTTTTGATTCAAGTTCTAAGAACTTTCTTTACATGCTCAATATTCTAATAAAAGATTATCCATTTAGAATACCAATAACTAATAGCCAAACCTTTACTTACTAGATAATCTCAATCAATTTCTCCAATAATTCATTACTCAATTAACCATCTGAGCTCCAAATAACATACTTGTAGTTACTAATCCAAACAACTCAACTGATTATGTGCCTGTGCAGGACTTCAATTGTTCATCATTACATATCTCATTCAAGAGATATTATTGAGCAACTTTTATTGAAACTACATCCTCTTTCTTTTTCTTATTCAAGGCATTTTTATCATAATCACTTATAATGAATGATGTTTTATAGTGAATTCCTAACATTTAGGAAAATCAAGGTATCAATCTCACCTTCTATTTTTTATCACTCTGACAATTCCACTTTTCAAACTTCTATAGTTTGAAATTTCACTACTTATCCAATATCTAGTAGTCACGTGTTGTCTCAGTCCAAGTCAAATCCCTTGATTTGCTGTTAATATTCAACACTCATACAATTAATTAACCTTTGAAACTTAGTACTGACACTTGCAAAATCTAGCATGAACTAATTTACCGTCACGTTTGTAACTCTTTACGGTAATGCTCGTGCATCTTTTAAGTCTTCAAATATTTCATTCTTGTTATTATTGATAACACAATAAAAACTTAATTAAAATAAGATTTTAAAGATTGACACCCTTTAATTGTGAACATAGCATGAGTTCTAGTAAGTTATATTAGTTTCCACCATTTGCTTAAAGTCGTTTTTAAATATATCCTTAACTCTGATCATACCACTATGACAACCAGATCTCAACTAAGTCTTGAGAACAATTGATTTTACCTTATTATCAGAATGATTTGTCAATCTTGGGAAATGGATATTTATTCCCACTACCATGCATTATTCTTTGGATTCCTCAAATCCATTGATAACTTATTCTCCCCAATTTAGACTATACTAGTCTAAAACATCAAACTAGGATATCTTACCAACGCACTGCTATGCTCTGGATTAAACTGTATTTAAACTTTACCAGTTAAATATTCTCAACTTTACCTTTCATTGCCCGATAATTTGTTTGTCATTCCAATATGGATTCACAACATAACTGGAATTTGTACTTCATAACAACTTATGAAGTATAAATACATTAGTGATTTCCTACATCAAATAGGCTTTTATCATTAACCACTAATTCATTTACTTAATATTTTTCAATGATTCTCAACTAGTCTCAATACTAGTATTAAATCATACCTTAAAGTGGTCTACCATCTTTGAGTTTCATCCAAAGTCATTTAGTATTTCATTGTTTCATAAATCCCATTTTTTTAATACACATCTCAAGGTTTAGACCCAATAGATACTTCTTCACTGACTATTATTTGTCTAATAATATCAATAAAGATAAAGACCTTTAAGACTAGTTAATAGAAAAAGATTTTAATTTCATCTTTATAAGTTTTCCTTATGTCTTTTCTTTTCAATTTTCTCTATGTTAAGATTCTCTTTAGCTCTTACCTTAATGCTTTCTTATATCTTGAAAAATTGATGGAATTCAACTATTTTATCATCATTCAGGAAAAAACATAACTCTTATATCTATTACGTAGATATAATAAAGCATAACGAATAACATATATCAGTCTTTTATCTTTTGGTAACCATCTAAAATCACGATAAAAAATGTTTAATATACCTTAAGCTTATTCATAACTCGAGACAACTCTTAGAATTAATAAACTTAGGTTCCGGTACGAAGGAATCTGCTATCACTTACTTCGAAAATAATTCGAAAGTGAAAACGAGGTCAAAGCCTTGTCCATGATACCAAAATGTATTAGATATATCATTTAATGCGAAAATGATAAAATCTAGGAGTGATAAACCTTGGGCTCTAATACCAAACTGTAGCATCCCCTAAACTAATTAGGGCGATACCCGGCCTGAAACCCTAATTAAGCCCCGATAATCCGTTAGACTTAACTAGAGCCATAACTTTTCCTCTTACGCCTAATAAATACCACTGTATATCGAATATCGACGTAAAACATATAGTAAATGCATCATAAATTAAATACTTTTTCGATAATAAATACGATATATAGTAACAAATCAAATTGGAATAAACCTAGATTATACAAAATCTCTCATCCCTTGTGATATTATGAAACCGTAATTCAATACAAATATATAAGACAAGGGAATATTTATTACGTCGAGAGAAGATCAAGACTCCTAAATCTTCTCTATCCCATAACCGTAGCGCTAATCGGTTTTCCTGAAATATTAATTTAGGGTAAGCGCTCCAACTTGCTTAGTAAGTAGGGATTCACATAGACATCAACATTTCATATAATAATTACGAGCATTATGCACTAACAATAAGCACCAATGTTAACTAACAAAAATATGAAAAACAAATAATTCAATAAGTAACGAATGCAAATCAAACTGTCAATGACTATTACACTGTGATTCCAATTTTATTTATAAAACTAGGGTCGATTACCCACTGACACCATTAATGCGATTGCTAGACCAACACATTGGTTGATGTGCTGTCTAGCCAAACCATTAATGCCTAGTGGTTCTATCTGAAAACCTATAGTGAGTATGTAATCCATGCAACCTATTTAACTGAATAGGAAGTTACATATAATCTAGGAGATCAACCCCGCATCCTATACAACCAGGTCTCTGTCCTAGGAACTTACTCTAATGAATTACATTAAACACTGTTTTTTATTTATTAAAACCATCACATTGTACATAGTCCCCTCTCCCCCACCATTCAGTCTATAAACTACATGAACTATATAAACTATGATAGCCAGACAACATTGACAAATAAGCAAATCCATACTTACCTCGGTTCAGGTTTTCTTTTCCAAACTTTCTAGGTTTTCGGGTCACTTACGCTTTCTTTGTGTTTCACAACCTGTCACAAACAATTTTTGATTAATATAGACCTAGTTTTTGGTATTTAGAGTCCCTAAGTCAATCCCTAAGACCTCAAGAAGTCCTAAGAGAAACACAACATAGTTGTTGTTCTTAGGGCTGGGAGCACGCTCCATCAATTGGGTTCGTCCTAATTGATGAAGGGAGTGCACTCCTCTGCTAGGTGGAGTGTGATCCTCTGCTAGATGGAGCGCGCTCCACCCTGTACTGTCTCGACAGTAAATGGGGTAGCAGCTACTATTCCATCACTAAATCACCACCACAACCTCAAACACTCTCTTTAATAATTAGGGAGGACCTCTAGTGAGGTATAAATCACTTTCCAGTCAATAACAACAATAATTCATTAAGAAATCATCACCAACTATGGAATTTGACTTAAAACTTAAAACCTAACTTGCCAACAGTGATGATCTCTGATTACTAGTTGTTTAAGCTTCTTAATTCAGTTGGAAATCCTTTTTCTAGATTGATCCCTTTTAGATCAAACCCTCAGCTGCTTGTTCCTTTAACTCTCGAATGATTTAAATGAAGCAGTAAGGATAAACTTGATGATTTTGGATTTGTATATATGGATTTTCCTTAAGATATGCATCGTGCTATCTCAAGGCTAATTAAGTGGTTAATGTGTTAAAATGACATTCCCTAAAGTGACACCAATTTTATCAGCATCAATACTTACGCTCATCTCGAGGCTGATCAAACGATCTATATAATTCAAACCAAACTTATAGTTTAATATATATATTTATATATTAAATATATAGATATACTTTGTGTATTTTCTCACCAATAAATTTAACGAACATCCTTACTAGAGTGTTCGGGTGTGCACATTCATTTCATAACCCCCTCATCGCAATTGGTGTACCGACTATTTATTGTTTAGTTACTTATTTTTGTTTATAGGCTTGTGTATAAATTCCGCTTTATACTATAGCTTATAAAATTCATAAACATACCAAACAAACACCAATTCATCACACAACCACATGCGCATGCTAATTGAGGTACGCCGAACTTAACCACAAGCCTAACTTGAGTTAATTATAATTTGAATTAGCACTAATTACCAGCTTAAGGTAACATGTCATTTCACCATAACCGCTAATGGATTTCATTAATAAGGTTTTAATTAATGATTGTGGGGTACCACTATATTTGTTCTTGTTTGTTAGTTATTAAGGGGGGAGAAATTGAATAGTTGTCTACTATTAGAATAAAACTCAACAACAATTGGATAATCTTGTGATATATATTAATCACCAAATGAGTCTTGAGAAATGAACAATCATATTTAGGCAGCATACTTCAATTAATTATGAATCAAACTTATCATTTCTCATTAAGGTTACTTGACCAGTGTTTGTTTAAAGTCTGCACCATATTAGTATTATCTTCAACTTCTATTACATAAATTAATGATGATAATTTAGAAGTTCCTAAATTTACTTATATACTCATCAATTTTTTCTTTTGTAAAGTTATCAATAAAATGCATTATTGTTGATATTATGGATACGATTTGTTGTTTATACTATAAAGTTGCGCTAATCGCCAAAGTGATCCAACTAAATAGTTTAAACATCAAAATTATGTGGATTTTCACACACATTTTCTTATGATTTTATGATAATTATTAAAAATTGATTTAACCTAAAGGTGAATCATTTTCTAATGTATAATTTGTTATTAATATGATTTAATGCATATTAGTTCTACTAATTAATGATAATTAAAACAATGAAAGATACCCAAAGGTATTTCATCTTCTTGATTTTTGATTGATTACTAAAATATCACGGTTGGCATAAAGGCGCACCATATCCTTAGTAATATACAAACTAATATTTTATGGTATATATAAAATAATTACTAAAATATTATGGTCGACTCAAAGGTGAAACACATTTTAGTAATGTATGAAAATCTTATGACAAATTAAAAATGGAATGGATGCCCAAGTGTATTGTAACGACCCATTTTATTAACGTCGTTATTTATATCGTAATTGCGGATATAGACGCCAGCTCAGATCCACGTGGATGCCGCTAGGTAGACTAGGACACAAGTCGGCCTAGGTACATTAGTTGATTGTATGTTGGATTGCTTATTTGTGATGCAATTTATTAAACTTTTGTTAAATACATCGCATGTGTGTATGTTGAATAATGATATCGTACGAGGTTGTGTAATGAGTAGTTGTCTCGAAGTGTGTGTCAACGCAGGTAGCGAGAGGCTAAGTACGGGTACACTAGAGAAACTCGACTAATTCATGCAAATCTGTGACAATCTAAGGAATAAGAAAGGATTTCCAGCTTAGATTCAACGCCTTTGAAGTCCAATTCAAGAGATCTAAAACTAGGTAATCACCCCCATCTTCTTCATTTTACAATGAACCTAGTTTTTGACATGTTTGATGAAATTCGAGTTTTGGTGATTAGGTCTCTGATTTATAGTAAAAAATTGATGAATTACATGTTGTTAGACCATATATATATATAGAGAATTGATGACTGGTTTAGCTAAATTTGGTGATTTTCTTGAAATTGGAGAGTTGACATGAATGTATGAATTTTGAGGAATTTGGGTTAGATTGAGGTTCTGGGGTGTTTTAAGGGTTTATTGAAGTTAATTATATATGGGAAACGCGTTAGAACCAATAAGGTAGCTAATTGAGAGGGTTAGGATAGAATTCTTGACTTGAGAATTCAGTCCCAAAGCACAGATAGCGTGCTTCCTGGAACAGTTAGCGCACTAGTCATTCTGGGTTGTTAACTATTTTTCATTTCGAGAAACAATAGTGCGCTACATAATTCCCTTAGCACGCTACCATCAGAAAGTGCGCTTTAATGTCCCTTACTATGTTAACCGCATATCAAAATGGATTTTATGGGTTGCTTTGGTGATTTCTCACCTAATACTTGATTAACACTAGAACGTAGCGTGAAACTATACAAACTTAACTTCAAGGACTCGGGAAAAGCATGGCTTGGTACTGAGAGCTTGTCGGGTTAGATACGGGAGTCCGGGGAGGTCGAAGAGTGGTGTAAGGTTTGTAAAACCCAGCTGAAAGACTCTAAGTATTTGATTATGTTTTTATGTTTCATTTCTATCATTCTTGTTGTTCATTACTTTATTCCGTTACTTGGACGTGGGTTGAGGTTACTCCCTCATATTTTTTGGTTGTCTGTTCATGATGCACTGGACTGTAGTACGTGTGATCCGACCCTCAGTGAATGGCGACCTGAGCTTGCCCTTGGTGCACGTGTCCTCGACTCAACAGATTTGGCCAGCGCTGCGAGGGACCAAGTGTCGAACCAGTCGGGCGCGACCATTAGTAGGAACTTGGTGTAAGTACAATCTAGTCCATCTGGAGCGAGCACACACATTTTTGTTAACTTGTATATTATCTGTTCATGCGATGAGCAATTTATAGTTGTCTATTTTTATATTCCGCATGTTTACTTAACTATATTCCTTGCATTTCCTTTACTTTATTATACGAATGCTCAGAGGAGTTCCTTGGGATTTTACTTACTGGACTTGTCATTTATCTTTTTGTGATGATTGATTGCAGATCCTAGTACTATTAGGGGCAAAGGGATCCTAGGCAACTACATTTGATTGCTCGCTATCGAGGACCTACTCATATGTGTTTATTTTTGAGATTTTGTATATTTTGGGTATTGGGAGACTTGAGATGACACCATACATGTATATATACCTTGTTTGTGGTATTTTCGCTTATATACAAAATACTTTATAGGGTTTTCCACAGTAGGATTTGCTCTTTTGAATAATGTTTACCATGCTAAACTACTTATACTAATCATATTAATTGAGGCTTCGGCCGATTTATGACTTGTAAGAAACAATCTACTAGTATGGTTAAGCATTAATTAGAATAAACTAAAAATTAAGTAACAGTTGATATAGTTAAATACCCACAAAGAATAAGTTAAGAAAATAACGATAATCTACTAATTAATTTGATAATACACACGTGGACGATTTGTGAGACATGAAGAGGATGGGCAGTTGCCAGCCATACACATGTAGTTGGGCCAGCTAGCAAAGAGTACACGGAGACACGTCACCCCAGGGTGGCAGAGCCGCCACAGTTGGTATCAAAGCAAAAGAGTTCTAGGAACTTGGAAGTTTAAAATGAAAGAGCATAAGAATTAATAAATAAACCTTAGTTATGGAAACCCTATGTTATGCCCTAGAACTTAAGTTGGGAAGTGAGGTGAGGCAGGTAGAGTTAGAGTTAGAGTTTATATACATGTTATATTTTCATTATATATATGATATACGTATATACACCGAGACTTATCCGGAGCATGCTTCTTGATGCAGATCATGGATGGATAGTCGATGACGCCTCAAGAGATTGGTAAGCCCAGTGGTACAGCTAGATATTCCATAGTTGCACCTTGTATGGAGGATCGACTCTCGGCTCAGGATACGCAGATGGCCGAGGTGTTAAGGTTGCTACGAGATCAGACCGTCGCACTAATGGCACTTACTACTGCAGTTGCTACAACCAGAGAACTAGTAGCAGTCCCAGACACCAGTTAAGAGAGTAGTAGCAGATACACAGACAGAGAGAGCCACCACAGTTGTTGTTCCTTTAGAGACGCCAACTCCTATGTTTCCACCCATAACTACGGATCAGGCGACTACTACAACTACTACTGATTCTACATCAGGACTCGTCTTACCTTCAGAGGTGAAGATGTTGAGGGAGTTTCTGAAGTTTCAGCCATGCTTCTTTTATGGAGGTGGCTACGGGGAAGTGGATTGTATCTCTTCAGTGGTTTTATAAGTTGATGATAAATAATGAGAGTGTTCAGGCACGACTATCGGGAGCACGCTTGAGAAGTCGCGTTGCAGTATGGTGGACCACGTATCAGGATACCCATATAGAACTGACGACATGGGCTTAGTTCAGGGAGCCGTTCTATGATCAGTACATACCTATGGAGATGAGACTGAGACTAAGGGAGGAGTTTTTGACCCTAAGACAGGGTAACTGGACATTGATGCAATATATGGAGAGATTCCAGTACCTACTCCAGTTTTTTATGGACGTAGTTGGGACGGAGCATCTACAGATCTACTATTTCACTAGAGGAGTTGATGACCCGATTGCTTCGGTAGTGGTGTCTTTCGAGGCACCCACTCTGCAGGATATCTTTGATAAAGTGTTGGCACATGAGACATATGTGATGCAAAGAGATGGCAAGCATGTGACTGGTACTGTCAAAAAGACCGGGGCCAGGGTCCGAGATCTGGAAACGAACATACTGATAGGTAAGATAATAATAGATGCCACAGGTATGGTCAGAGGGGACACTTGAGGGTCGACTACATGACACCACCGTCACCACGTCGAGAGCAAGAGCAGGCTAAAGAGATAGCTCATGCGGTAGCACAGCCGAATGGCGAAGCGACCGAATAGCTCATCGAGTGTCGTTGCATATTTTTGGTCGACCTATGCATGTTATGTTTGTCTCTGGTAGTATGTTATCATTTGTTGTTCGACGTGTTATTGGAGTGTTAGGGTTAAATACATATATACTAGATACACACCTTGTCCTCACTACAAGATATTCCCTAATCGGATATGTAGAGACATGATGATAGAGGTTGAGGGACATTAATTACCTGCTAATCTTTGAGTATTAGAGTACTGAGAGTTTGACGTGCTTCTTGGGATAGATGGTTATCACCATATCATACACGGATAAATTGTTATGGTAAGAGGATAGAGTTTCGTATTCTTGGGATACCAGAGTTCTCACTAGTTTGATTTACGACTGATTTACCTATGGCTAAAGGTCAACTACCTACAGTGTAGGATTTGGAGGCATTCACAGCTTGAGCCGGAGGTTAGGACGGAGGTCAGGATTGAGGACGCACTAGTAGTTAGAGATTGTGTTGATGTATTTTCGGATGACCTACCAAGATTGCCACCGCCACAAGCTGTTAAGTTTATCATTGAGTTGATACCAGGGACACAATCGATTGCAAGTAGACCGTATAAGATGTCAGCATCGGAGCAGGAGGAGATTAGACGATAGTTGGATGAGTTGTTGGAGAAGGGTTTTATTCACCCTAGTATGTCATATTGGGGAGCCCTAGTGTTAATTTTGAAAAAAAAAAAATTGTTCGAGGAGGATGTGCATAGACTATATGAAGCTGAATTAGTGACAGTTAGGAACCGTTACCCACTTTCTAGGATAAATGACCTATTCAATCAGTTGGTGGATGCCAGATTCTTCTTGAAGATTGACCTTCATTCAGGTTATCATCAGTTGAGGATTCGAGGGGAGGATATCTAGAAGGTTGCTTTCTACATGAGATACAGGCTATTTGAGTTCGAAGTCATTCTGTTTAGGCTGACTAATGCCCCAATGATTTTCATGGATTTTACGCATAAGGTCTTGAGACCATATCTAGTCAGATTTGTCATATGAAAATCATCAAATTTAGTTAAACCAGTAATAAATTATATATATGATCTAATAACATGTAATTCATCAATATTTCACTACAAATCAGAGACCTAATCGGCAAAACTTGAATTTCATCAAAATGTCAAAAACTAGCTTCATTGGAAAGTGGAGAAGATGAAGGAGGTGATTACCTAGGTTTGGATCTCTTGAATTGGTCTTCAAAGGTGCATGAATTTGTCAAGTTTCTCTAGTTACCTGTACTTAGCCTCTCAATACCCATGTTGACATGCATATCGAGGCAACTACCCGTCACACAACCTCGGACGATATCGTTATTCAACATACACACATGCGATGTATTTAACAAATAATTTAATAAATTACATCAAAAATAAGCAATCGGATACACAATCGACTAATGTACCTAGGCCAACTTGTGTCCTAATCTACCCGAGGCGTCCACGTGGATCCGAGCTGGTGTCCATGTCTGCAATTACGATATAAATAACGGCGTTAATAAAATGGGCCGTTACCGTTCTTCCCAACTAAATAAGATTCGTCCCGAAATTTAATTGTAACATAAATGTCGTACCAGGAAATAACTGAAGGTTTTACTCTTTCATCATCGACTCGAGCTCCCAAGCGAGTCTCTCTGTCCTATGATGATGCCGACGAACTAGGACCTCAAGAGAGCTCCCTGTTCCTGAGAATCCGAACTATGCGGTCAACGATCTCTATCGGCCTCTCCTCGTAAGTCACGTCAGGCTGAACCTCAATCTGCCCCAACTCAATAGTCGATCTTAGCCCTGGCATAGCTAGTCTCAATATCAAAATATTGAATGTCAAATGAACCCCAGCTAATTCGGTAGGTAACTCTAGGCAATATGCAACATTGCCCACTCGCTGCGCAATCCTGAATGGGCCAATGAATCTCGGCGCTAGTTTCCCCTTAATACCAAATCTCTGCTGACGCTTCCAAGGGGAAACCTTCTAGTATACCATGTCGCCCTCCTCATAGCTCAGTCCCTCGTGATATCGATCCGCGTATTTCTTTTGTCTATCTTGTATGACTCGTATCCTTTGACAAATCTATTTGATCTTCTTTGTGTGATCAACAACTATCTTAGGCCCCACTGTCACCGTATCTTCCTGCCTAATACACAGGTGATCTACAAGGCCTCCCATACAGTGTATCAAACGATGGCATGCCAATACTCGCCTGATAGTTGTTAATGTTTGCAAACTCACACAAAGGCAGATAATCCTCCCACGAACCCCAAAACTGCAATATGCAAGCTCTGAGCATATCCTCCAAGATCTATATCAGTCGCTCTGACTGTTTGTCGGTCTAAGGATGGTAAGTTATACTAAATTGCAACCTTGTGCTGACACAATGGAAATTGACACCCCATGTAGTCTAATAACCTCCCGCTCAAACAATATGCTTAGCTGGGGAAACATGTAGCTCATTCTAATTGGAATGAAATGAATCGATTTCATCAGTTTATTAATCACCACCCAGACTGTAGCGTGATGCCTCGAGGTCTGCTGTAGTCCACTAACAAAATCCATGGTGATGTGTTCCCATTTCTACTTTGGAATTGGCAACGGCTATAACAATCCATCGAGTTTCTTGTGCTCATACTTCACCTGCTAGCAAATGTAACAACTCATGACGTATGCGCCTACGTCAACTTTCATCCGTGGCCACTAGAATAGTCGCCTCAAATCAAGGTACATCTTGATCCGACCATGATGAACTGTGTGGCGAGATCGGTGCATCCTCCAAAATCTTATCCCGTATCTCCTGATTCGTAGGTATCCATAATCTCCCTCGGTGTCTCAAACACCGATCCGTGGTCTCAGCCCAATCAGTGCACTATGAATCCCGAACCAGACCATTGAACAGCTCATAAAGATCATCAGCCCTTTAACACTCAACAACCCTCTCAATCGATACGATCGAAACCCTCATCTGACCACAAATGTGTTGTTCACTCATAGTAGATACTTATGTCATTCATATAATTGATGCCTCATGTAACAAGCCATGCTTGTGTGTTATAGGTCGCGGAACAGTCTGACCGTCCATCCCGCTCTTGCTCAATGCGTCAGCTACGACGTTCGCTTTCCCATGGTGATACTTAATAGCGAAGTCATAGTCCTTCAGCAGCTCAAGCCATCTCCTCTAGCGCATGTTCAAATCCCTCTGAGTGAAGATGTAGTGTCAACTCTGGTGATCTATATTAAATATGAAACTCTCTCCATAGAGATAATGCCTAAAATCCTTTAGTGCAAAGACAACCGTTGCCAGCTCCAGGTCGTGCACTGGATAATTTCCTTCATGGGGTCTCAACTACCTAGAAAGATATGCAACTGGTCTACCCTCCTACATCAACACGCATCCTAGATAAATGCCTGATGCATTTGTATAAATTATCAGTCCGTCTCGTCATCGGTGCTGCAATCGAAGAAAAATCATGCACAAATCATCGGTTGTATCCTGTCAGTCCAAGAAAATGCCATATATCGGTAACAGACTCAAGCGTCCTCCATTCAATGATAGTCTCGATCTTCTCTGAATCTATAGAGATACACTGGTCACTGATGACATGTCCTAAAAATCTCACCGCCGTTAGATAAAAGTCATACTTACGGAACTTGACGTACAATTTATGCTCTCTCATTGTCGTCAAAACTGCTATGAGATGTCCTGGTGATCCTCACGAGTCCTGCTATAGATTGAAATTGGAGAGTTGACATTAATGCATGAATTTTGAGGAATTTGGGTTGGATTGAGGTTCTGGGGTCTTTTAAGGGTTGATTGAAGTTAATTATATATGGGAAACATGTTAGAACTAATAAGGTAGCTAATTGAGAGGGTTAAGATAGAATTCTCGACTCGCGAATTCTGTCCTAGAGCACATATAGTGTTACCTGGAATGGTTAGCGCGCTAATCATTCTGGGTTGCTAACTGTTCTTCGTCCCGAAAAATAGTAGCGTGCTACATAATTCCCTTACCATTCTACCATTAGATAGCACGCTACACATGTCCCTTAGCGCGCTAATTGCAGATCAAAATGGACTTTTAAGGGTTGTTTTGGTGATTTCTCACCTAATACATGACTAAACACCAAGACATAACATGAAACTATACAAATTTGACTTAAGGGACTTAGGGAAATCGTAGCTCGGTACCGGGAGCTTGTTGGGTCGGATACGAGAGTCAGGGGAGGTCGGAGAGTTGTGTGAGCTTTGTAAAACCCAACTGAAAAACTCTGAGTATTTGATTCTATTTTTATCTTTCATTTCTATCATTCCTTGTTGTTCATTACTCTATTCCATTACTTGGACGTAGGTTGAGGTTACTTCTCCGGATTTCCTAATTGCGTGTTCATAATCCACTGGATTGTAGCACGTGTGATCCGACCCTTAGTGAATAGTGACCTGAGCTTGCCCTTGGTGCACGTGTCAGTGACTCAGCGGATTTGGCCAGCGTCGTAAGGGACTAAGTGCAGGCCAGTTGAGTGCAACCATTGGTGAGAACTTGGTGACCCAAAGTACAGTCTAGTCCATCTGGAGTGAGCGCACATGTTTGTTAGCTTGTCTGTTATCTTTTCATGCGATAAGCCATTTATAGTTGTCTATTTTTATATTCCGCATATTTACTTGACATTGGTCCTTGCATTTCCTTTATTTTATTATATGAATGCTCAGAGGAGTTCCTTGGGATTTTCCTTACTGGACTCATCATTTATCTTTTCGTGATTATTGAGTGCAGATCCTAGTACCAATAGGGGCAAGGGGATCCTAGGCGACTACATCTGATTGCCTGCTGTTGAGGACCTACTCATACATGTTTATTTTTTAGATTTTGTATATTTTGGGTATCGGGAGACTTGAGATGACACTGTACATGTATATATACCTTATTTTTGGTATTGTCACTTATATACAAAGTACTTTACAGGTTTTCCAAAGTAGGATTTGCTCTTTTGAATAATTTTTACCATGCTAAATTACTTATAATGATCGTATCAATTGAGGCTTCCACTGATTTATGTTAATTTGTAAGAAACAACCCACTAGTATGGTTAAGCATTAAAATAAACTACAAATTAAGTAACAGCTGAAATAGTAAAATACCCACAAAGAATAAATTGAGAAAATAATGATAATCGACTAATTAATTTGATAATACATATGTGGACACGATTTGCAAGACATGAAGCGGACGGGCAGGTGTCGGACACGTGTAGTTGGGCCAGTTGGCAAGGAGTACACGGAGACACACCACCCCGTGACGGCAGGGCATCCACATGTACCATACATTTTTAATTAATTTTTTAAAAAGTATATAGTGTTTTTACCTAAAAGAAAAAACATAATATAACCAATATTATGAATGATTCATATATATAATATGGATAATTTGGCAGTCTATTTCTATCTAGTGATTATTATGGTAGATAGGATTGAATTAATTAAATAGTGTCTAGTCCATGTGCTAAAATCCTTGAACGACATGGTATTTGCACCTAATACACAATACTTGGTATACCAATTAGCATAATGATGTAGTTAAATGATGTTACCAAACATTGATGGAAATGCTTAGGGGTATACTAAGTAATTCTACATTGCATAAGTCATTGTAGATGAAAGCCTTAAAAAACTGCTAAATATTTATTGAATAAGGTTCCTAGTAAGTCAGTTTCTAAAACTTCTTTTTAAGTTATGGACTACAAAGAAATCTAGCTTAAGACATCTCAATGTCTGAGGTTGTTAATTAAATGCTAGAATTTATAACGCACAAGAAAATAAATTGAATTTTGAAACGATTAGTGGTTACTTAATTTATTGTCCTAACAATGACATAAAGATTGTTGAAACTAGAAATGCAAGGATTATTATAAATGGTGAAATCAGTGGGAGTGACAATCGATAATGTCATGAAAGACGAGTTAAAATCAATGGCTCAAAATAAAGTTTCGAATCTTAATTAATTGCCTCATAATTCTAAACACATTGGATTTAAATGAATTTTCAAGACTAATCATGATCCTAAAGGCAATATCAAATGATATAAAGCTAACTTATAGCTAAAGATTTTATTTATAAAGAAGACATTGATTATATGGAGACATTTTCTTTTGTTTACAAGGACTCTTTCAAAGTTATACTGATGTTTGTCACTGATTTGATTTGGAATTACACCAAACGAGTGTAAAAATGTTTTTAAGTATGAGCTTAGATGTATAAGTCTATATGAATCTAAAGGAATTTATACAAGAAGGAAATGAACACCTAGTCTATAAACTTAAGAAGTTAATATATGAATTAAAACAAGCTTCCTGTCGATGGTATATAAAGTTAATTGTAGCATATCATCCTTTAAACTTAAGAAAACGTATCAATCAATCCATATATTTGAAGGCCAACGAGAGCAAGTTCAAATTTTTGATTTTTGTGCATTAATAATATTTTGCTTAACAATAGTGATCACGGTATACTTTATGATATCAAAGAGTTTCTCTTTCAGAACTCTGAAATGAATGATAGATCAAATCGAGTTTCAGTTTTGCTATTGACATGTTAGGATGTTACCAAAACCCTTGCACAAATCATTAATGAGAGCTGTAAAGAAGGTTTTACAGTATTTATAATGGACAAAAGATCACATGCTCACTTATAGAAAGTTTGATAACTTTAAAGTTAATGGTTGTTCAAACACAGACTTTGATCGATATCTTGACACTACAAAGTCTAATTTTGGGTATGTTTTTTTTTTACTAGTGGAAAAATCTCTAAAGAGTGTTAAGCAAACAATTATGAGTACTTCTACTATGAAATCTGAGTTTGTAGTTTAAAGTTACAAATCAAGGATTATGTTTTAAGATTTTCACTTTATGGTTTAATGTATTATTAACTCAATTTCTAACTTTTTGAAGATTTGTTATGATATTTCTGCAGTCATATTTTCTCCAAGTTATGATCAATATTTAATTGATGTCAAACACATGGAGATAGAATACCTTGCAGTTAAAGAAGAAGTTCAAAAGTAAAGAGTGTCAATAAAAACATATTAGCACAAATCTTATAGTTATAAATCCCTTAATGAAAAATTACACTAAAGACATTTAAAGATCATGTCGATCTAATGAGCCTTGGTTGTAATGCTTAAATGATTTTAATTTGGGATTTGATTATATATAAGTTTATGTTTAACTTATGAGATCGATCTCATTTGTTTTGCTAATTATATTAATGCATGTGCATACTTATCTAAATGATAATAATAAGTGAGTTTAGTCTTTGACACCGACATTATATTTTATGAATCATTTAAAATGAATTAGTAATGTTCATAGTACATGGAAAAGAATAAGTTCTATTTTGATGCATAACCGCTATGACTCTCATTGCTAACTTATTTTGTAATGATTTAATGATATCAAACATATATGCGCACTGATATAGAAGTTATGTGTTGTTTGGTTATGTGGGTTAAATGAGATAACCATTAAGCTATATGTGACCCATACATTGACATAAAGTAAAAGACAAGTGGAGAATGTAAGACCATTATGTGTTTCAAACTTATGTGTTAATTTATGTAACCTATGAATTACCTAAAGACACTTTAGTTTCCATTACCATTACCAATTTGATGGAAATTGGTATTAATGTGGGAAGCTTAAAGGTTCTCCCTCAAGCCTATAAAAGGGGCACTTGTTGTGACGACCCCTTCTTAAATTAAAGTGATATTCGGCTTAATATCCGTCATTAAGCCCTAATCTCGACCCCGTAGGACTTAACAACATATTATTCAGCCTTTCCAATATTATATCCTCATTAGCTACTTTTCAAATAAGCATTGCATCATCATTGTACTATTTGACATTTTAGAGTTAATTAAGATTTCTATAACTTAATAATCTTATTTAGCAGAAGTCTGAACAAATTAGCATAAGTCATTAAGATAAATCCTAAATATGTGGAAACCAGGGAACAAATGATCACATGCCAATAAATGATAAAACGACGATATCAATATGACAAACGTGTCTAATCAGGAGAATATCTCTCAGCCCAAAAATACAAACCCCAAAAGTATATCAAAGACATATATAAGTCGTACAACAAAACTAAAACTTACAAGATCAGAGGTAGCAGCACTACCGTAGCTCAGAGGTAATCGCTGATCCTCCCCTTGCCCAGTCTACTACTCGATGGGTCTGCACCCACCATCATAAAAAAAGGTAAATACAAAAAAACAGAAAGTAAAATTGAGAGACATTTATCCACATTTTCAAATATACAACAAGTATCTGAAAACATAACAATAGCAACTATGCTGAAAAAATAATGTTATAAGATTCTTCAGTTAAATAACATGAAGCTAACACTTGGCTAACCAGTAATGATCTAGGGCCAGTCGGCAATGATTTACACTATTTAGGGCGTAAACAATCTCATGAATGCCTTCACGTCCTCACAAATGCCCATCACACATGTAAATATACTAGTCAGCAACCCCGAGTCCCATACCCCGTGTGCTGCACAAACTAGTGGTAAGATGCCGACAACCCCAGAATCTAGTGACCCAGTGTGCCGCCCATATCTATCATATAATGGTCCTAGATACAAGAACTACTTTCGCATTTCAATAAATAACTCACTTTAAGAATTCAAAAATGGAATTTGCTTAAGTAAAGCATAAAGGAAACTAGATTTATAATACCACAAATCATTTTTCTAATAGCATGTTATTCTACTTGATTAACACACTTAACATTCAAGAATGACATAGAACATGATTGAGAGTCAATAAATACCTTTCAAACATAAACTAATGTCATGATAACAAAATCATGTAATGAGATAACAACAAATTCATGGCATTAAGATTACAATAGGGACATCAGTCAAAATGATTGTAAATAAGATTTCATTAATACAAATTAAACAATAGCCATTATCAAATTAGCCATTAAAGCCACATTAGCTTAAATTAAACTTACTACATCACTCACTACCCCGGTTCTATGCTGACACGCATCTCGATACGCATCTCAGCTCTCGTCTTGACATATATATATATATATATAAGTGTGAGTGACTTAGTAGTTTATAAGTATACAATACACTAATAATATAATACAAGTTGTATGTATCTCGATGCGGGTCTCACGTCATGGGCGAATGATCACGATTGAGGAATTAAACTAGGATTAAGATCTTAAACAGTGACAAATCTTATTAACTAATGGAAATTTCATCCTCAAAATTAAAATTCAAGTTGAGGTTATACCTTACTCGAAAAGGTATGGAAACTTATGTCGCATATAGTCTTCTCGCTCCTATGTGAGTTTTGAGTCACTATGGAATAGTCACTTGATTAATACCTTCAAGATAGACTTGCCTCTCAACTGCTCTACCTTTCGGTCAAAAATCTATATCGGCGACTCCTCATAAGATATATCCTTGCTCAGGTCAATTTAACTTAAGTCAATCATTGGTCATAGCCTGCCTTCGACTTAGCCAATCGAAGCATAAAAATATGGATGACTTGATGAATCCCTGACATCTCTAGAGGTAATTCAAGCTCGTATAAGCAAACTTCTCGACCAATTTCTTGATTTTGAAAGGCCCAATGAATCTCGGTGCTAACTTGCCTTTCAAACTAAATCTGTGAAGACCCTTCTAAGGAAAAACCTTCAAATACACAAAGGCTCCCTCGGCATATGTGGTTTATCTGCGATACATGTCTGCATACTTTTTCTGCCTCACTTGGGCCCCTTTAAGCCTCTGACGAGTCTGTCGTACCTTCTTCATGCAATAAACAACAATCTCAGGCCCCACTAAATCCCGATCCTCTGGCTTAATTAACCTAACACGATCGTGAGTGACACAATCTGCCATATAAAGTCTCAAATAGCGTCGTCTAAATACTAGCCTGATAAATGTTGTTTTACGCAAACTCACACAACGATAGGTACTCCTCCCATGATATGCCAAACACAAGTACACAAGCCCTGAACATATCCTCCAGAACCTGAATCAACCTCACAGATGCCTATCATACTCTGTCCCGCCTCGGACGTATATAAAACATATTGCTTCTACATACTCCGTCCCATATTGCAGAATTGTAGGTGCGTACCATATTTCTTCTACATACTTCGTCCCATCTCGGACGTATATATAACATATTTATCTGATATGATAGTCAAAGGTACCCCATGCAACCTAATAATCTATCTCTCGAATAATATACTCGACTGGTCAAATGTGTAGTGAGTTGCGATTGGTAATAAATGGGAAATTTCATCATTTTGTCCATAATTACCCAAATATAATCGTTTTGTATAGCGGTCCAAGGCAATCATCTGATAAAGGCCTCGACAATTTTTTCGACTTCCATTGCAGAATGGGAAGTGCATGTAGTAACCCTTCAGGTCTACGATGCTCAGCCTTGACATGCTGGCAAATCCCACAGTTCCTAATGAACTCAGATACGTTCACTTTCATGCCAGGCCACTAGAAACGTCTCATCATGTATGGCTCATCTTAGTCCTGCTTGGATGAAGAGTGAACCGGGAATGGTGTGAATCTTAAAGAATCTCATCTCTTCGCTCTGCCACTAACGATATCCATAATCGGCCTTTGAATCGCAAACACTAGTTTGTCGTCTCTATCCAATTAGCACAATTAGTTCTTTGGGCTAACTCATTGAACCTTAGGTACAAAATATCAGCTCTCTAACCCTTTGACACTATTTATGTACAAACTGTCTGTAACTTCATCTGTGCACAAATCATCACTCAAGTGTTGGTAGAAATATATAACTGACTTATCATCGTCGCTGCCTCGAGTAACCCATACTCAAGCGTCATGTAACGTCTCACAACCTTAACATCTATAGTCCGTATCATATTCAGCGCATCTGCAACTACGTTAGATTTTCCTATGTGATACTAAAAAAAGCCAAAGTTGTGACGGCCCCAACTACTAAACAGGGCACCGCCCGGCCTAATCTCGTAATCAAGCCTTAATCCAAATCACATAAGATGTAATTACGTATTAGTCAGCCTTTCATCCATATATTACTATGAATCCATGTATTAATCATACTATCATTTTCATGTAGTTTAAAGATCATGCGACAGCTATTATGATTCAAAATCCCTAAGTGTGGAAAACCAAGAAAATACAGCATCACATGCATCACATGCATGTATATATATGAAACTATTCACTCAACCCAATGTATAACCCAAAATGACATAAACGATAATAATACAACAAAATTCGATACATACAAAATGAGTGAGGAAAGTCGTTGAACTGTTTAGAGGAAGTCACCGATCTTCCCCTTCTCTGGTTTGTTGTTGGTCAACGGACCTACACCCACGGTCACAAACTAGACGGTGAGTATAGTGATATTTAAGTACAAACAAATAGCGAAATGTAAATACCATAGACATATGCATAGACAGACATATGCTAAGTCGATATTATCTACGTCCGGTCGGCAGTGAGAACTATCACCTAACCTTTCCCACTACTATATGGAGTTGCGCTCAGCATATCTCAAACAAATAGCGAAGCTGCGCTCTACGTTTTACAACATCAATTTCATGCTTGCCGACCACCCCAAGTCTCATAACTCATATGTCGCACAAGTGTAATGGTAAGTGCTGGAACCCCGGTAGACCTATGTCCCCGTGAACCGCGCATCTCTCGTGCAATGGACACTAGATAATCCCTACTTTACTTTCAAAGATAAATAATTCCAAAATTCTAGGATTCCAAAATAAGTTAGGCTACAAAGCCCAAAAGGAAATCGAATACGAGTCCAATTAAATCCAAATTATTCCATTAGCTTGCTTTTCATCATTCTTTTCAAGAATGCCATCAAGTGTAGGAATCAGAGTCAATGAAACAATTCACAAGGCTTCATGTCACAATATTCACCCATGAATAGATACAAGAACAACATTATGTGCGAGTTCAAGTAGTAATGTCTACCGAGAGACCAAAAAATCAACAAAGATGAATGAAATGAAATATAAAACTCTCACAATTGTACTTACAATTCACAGGTATGTCCTAGTTTATCCGATCCCTCGACAAATTTGAAATGTGTGTCCAAACGCCTGAGTTTTCCCATTAGTGCCCTAACATTCAATAATGTCTCAATTTAGGCCAAATCGAAGTTGAGAAAAATTTCTAAAATTTTTTATTTTAGGTCAATCCGCTCATTTTGCGCTTTTCGAGGTAAAACTCCCGTAAAATGCTCGTCCGAAATTCTAAATATTTTAATTTTCCTAGAAATTCATTACTTTCTATTTATTTTGTTGAAATATAATTTTTTCCAAATTTTTTCTAAATTTTCTAGATTTTTTTCTATTTTTTTTTTCTATTTTGTTTTGGGTCGAGTCGACCCGACCCTGGCCAATGCATTGGGCCTGGCTCGGCCCGGGCCTTTGGCCAGGCCAACTAGGGTGAAGGGGCGCACACACACGGCACGTGCGTGTGCCCCCTTCTTCCCCCACGAACCAGGGACTCCCTGGTTCGTTGGAGTCCCTTGTTTGTTGGGGAGTTAATTTTTTTTTTCTAGTTTTTTGTCATAAGCTGGGGTTGGCGATCCACCCTAGCTCGTGTAGGGAGGGGAAACGACTCTTCCGAGTCGTCTCCTTCCTCGGGAGCACGAGAGCTCCCTCGCCATCACCACACCAAAGCCACTCTACGACCACCCTATTCGTGGAACAACATCAAACTCGCCTTGATTCATCTCGAGGTCTCTCATTTTCTTTCTCCTCCACCTCCACAGTGATTTTTCTTTCTCTTCTCTTCTCCCGATTGTTGTTTGATGAGGATAGGAAGATTCAATTGACTTGCTAATTTATATGTGGTCACTTAAACCGTAGCCTTAGATCTTGGTGTGCACGCGTATCCCAAGGCTCATCACATGGAGCACATTATCCTACTTGTCCCCCAATTTACTTACGAGTGACTCAACAATGTGACACCTTCCCTCGTGATGGGTAATGCGTATCTCGATGCACATCCTATGCCCCATGATTTATTTTCCTAACTATAGGCCATTTACTCATTTAGTTACATGTGGCCACATTAAAATCACACATTACCCAATAAATTCATATTTTATTCAAATAAATTAAACTTACCCCAATATGCTGCTACTTCGGTCCTACGTCGACACACGACTCAAGGTACATCCCCACTCGTCTTGATACCTACACACCCGTAGAAAATTAACTTAATAGTCTACACAAATACAATACACTAGGCATACATCACAACAAATATAAAATGTACCTCGGCCCTTGCCTCGGTAAATGAAGATATCACAGTGTGGGTCCCCTAGTACGGGTCATTGAGCATGTTTCAAGACGTAAACACGGTTAGAAGTTTTGGGTCGTTACAATAGTCCTTCAAAAACTCTAACCATTTGTGCCATCTCATGTTTAACTTTTTCTGTGTGAAGAGATACTTCAAACTCTTGTGATCAGTGTAGAGTGTGAATCTTTCTCCATACAGATGATGTCTCTAAATCTTCAGAGCAAACACCACCGTTGTCCACTCTAATCATGAGTTGGATAGCTTTTCTCATATATCTTCAATTGTCTATAAGCATAAGCCATTGTGCCTCTGTTATGCATCAATACATAACCTAAACTCATATGAGAAACATATGTGTATACTAAGAACCCAAATACAGCCTCTGGCAATATCAACACTGGTGCAGTAGTCAACATCCTCTTCGACTGAGCAAATGTCTGCTTGCACTCCTCAGACCAATTAAATACGACATCCTTTTGGGTCATTCTAGTAATCGGTGATACGATCTTCTAGAAATCCATCACGAATCTATAGTAATACCTTGCTAACCCCAAAAGACTCTTGATCTCTGTAACTGACGTCGGTGTTGGCCAATCCATAATAGCCTGAATCTTGGCCAGTTCCACCACAATCCTTGCTGCCTCAACAACGTGACCTACTGCTACAGTATATAATGATACCAAAGTTTTCATCTCAGTATTAGTCGTAAGTCGACTCCTCGTGCCCTTGGCTCTGTTAGACCCCACCTAATTAGAGAATCTGACCGGCCTAGATTACCTTAATCCCTTGATAATCTAGCAGCCTTCACATCTTCATCAATAAATAATTAAGATTAGATATTGTAATCATCATTTATAAAACTTTATTAACCACATATGATTCTAAAGTAAACCTAAAACCTCAATGTTCTTCTAGATTAATTAAATAATCCTCAAAATTTCATAAAAATTTTTCGACAGCACCTCCTCTATTTCTAAGCCTACACCAGAATACCCAGCCTTCAAAAATCTTTAACAAAACATGCTCAGCCTGGTGGAAATTCCGAAAGACTCACAATCCACCCCATAACAATATATATTGCATTCACAAAAATTATTTATTCATTCTAACCTATCTCATATTTCCAAAACCCTTAAACTATCATTACCTTAGCTTCGCAGCATTCCAATTCATCCTAAAACCACTACAACAATTCCAAAGGAGATCTTAATTGCACAGAAACCCAAAAACCCATTTATATAATATATTATACTAAAAAATAATACATACATAGAGAAAAGAACTGTGCAAGTCACAAACAGTCAAAAGCTTTCTCTTTCCCATGTCACCGCTATAACTTGTCACTATCCAATTATTAAATTCGATAATTTCAGATAAGTAAATCCTACACTATCCAGTACACCTGTAATAATTAAATGCATAATGATCCAAAAGATTAAACGAAGAATATAATCTAAGAAACTTAAATACAATCGTGAATCTATCCCCTTTTTGTTATCCGACCACAATCAGATAACGTTCTTCGAAAGTGGTAAGTAAACAATAATAAGGACTCATGCTCGAAGAGGATAGCCTAACGAGTCTCATTCCTCTAGAACATGGAAATATGATTTGGTTCAACGTGATCTCATGATAACCACGTGATACAAAGTATTAGTGACTCTAGCCCCTCAAGCATACTATAGCGTTCTATAACCACGATATAATATACACTATAAGGAGACTCGAATCGCCCTTATCCTCTCTATTCGTGAATACATGTACAACAAAAATGCAATATAAAGGATCAATGCAATTTATTCGAAATTATAAACATACAATGTAAAGGTTACTGTATTACTTAACCTTACAAACCTGATATCACAACTCCCTTGTGCTCCGAGTCGGTAAACTAGTCCACACAGGGCTCCAACCGTGGTCTTACTATTCATTTATACGTCTTATAAGTTTCCATAACAATTCTATTATTTTTCCAATTAGTTACTATTTTATAGACCCAGTAGTGTCCCTAAAATCCTAAAATACTTTAAAAATAAATTCTCTAATGCCCGAATTTCATTTTTGACTCAAAATTATTGTTCGACATCAAAAATTATGTTGTCTAGGCTTAAATATAATATTCTCAATTTATTATATTTTATTTGGTCCTCCTCGACTCCGAAATCCTTCCAAATCAACTCATCGGATGTCCAGATCCTAATTTCGATTCCAAATTGTGATTCAAAATCGAAAATTAACCTAGACTAGGCTTTAAAATAATTTTTCAAATATCGAATATTTTCAAGTATCGTAACACGCGTTACGAGGCAAATCCTCGATATTAATCATCGAGAAATCTCAAAATCCTCATTTTTCATAAAAATCCACAATTTCAATTTATTTGGCTTAAATATATTTTTTTACTAATTCTTTTCTATTTCTTGAAATTTTTCCAAATTTCTTAGCCTTTTTCTTTATTTCCTTTTTTAATTTGGTGGTTTGACACTTAACCAAATCGATTCGGGTCAGTTGAACCGGACCCAGTTCAGTTCGGTTCGGGGTCAAACCCCCTTTCTTCTTCCTCTAGCAGACCGTTTCAACTGCAAATCATATTTTTTTCGATCGGGTTGGGCTCCCAACCCCAACTCCAACTTTATGTTTGTCTTCCTCACAACAACATCAACACCACAACGATAACAACATCAACAACAACTCCACAACCCAACAACACCACCATAGCCAATAAGACTCAGTTTCTCTATCGCTTCAACATTGGTCTTGATTCCTCTGGGTTTCGATCCCTCTCTCCTCTCGATCTCCCCTCAAACCCTCTCGCTGCCCACTCGATCTTTCTCTTTCTTGTTCGAGATCATTAAATTGGTGATACGGAGCCTCTGTTTCATTTGCAACGTACTCCCTCCGATCATTTATATAAGTCGTTCTAGCAAAAATTACTTGTTCATATTTATAAGTTGTTTTCAAAACTCAATAGCGTATTTATTGCATTTTTACTCATTTTACCCTTATATAGTTCAAACATTTATGATTCTTCAATTCTTCAATACATTTAAAATCAAATGACATATATGTAAATTACACTCGTAATTAAGGCTGCCTTAATTCTTGTGTTCTTACCTTAAACGACTTATATAAATGACTGGAGGGAATATATATTAGATTTTCTCGAGATTTGCATCACGCAAATCTAGAGAGAAATCTAATGATTACAATTTCATATTATAAATTTAATCTTCCTCGAAATACATACTACGTATCTCAAGGTTAATCTTTGTTTCAAAACAAAATTGCTGAGGCGGTGTATGTTGTGAAGATATATATTATAATTTCTTCAAGATTCGCATCGCGCAAATCTCGAGAGAAATCTAATGATTCTCTTATTTTATATATTTTGATCTTCCTCGAGATACTTGTTATGTATCTCGAGGTCAATCGAGTGTCTAACAACTAGATAACACCACTTCTTGACTAACTTACTGGTGATTAATTATATTGATCCCCTCGAGATACATAATGCGTATTTCCAGGTAGATCTTATGGTTTAATAACACCATACAAATCGCTTAATTTTCCTCGAGATCGAATAGCACACATCTTGAGGCTTGTATATATCTCACTAACAGCATGTTCCACCATTATCTTCCTCGACACTCATGCTACACGTATCTTGAGGAAAATCTAATATATACTTTTATTTAATTCAACTATAAGGGTTTTTTATATATATTTATATATATAAACTATATATACAAATATATATGCACTTATGTATTTTCGCAGCTATAAATTCGCCACGTGCGCCAATGACCATCCTCGGTCGTGCACATTACTGTACATTTCATGCATGCCCCCCTCGACCCCACTTGTCACTAGGCATCCACCAATTTATTTATTATTTTATTCAATTTCATGATTATCTTTTGTTTTTAACTCCAAATTAATTTCCGAAAAATACCCAATTTCACCAAAATTGGAGAAAATTTCCCAACGCGCTTCGATACTCACGGACACTGCGTATATACTCCACTTGACCTTATTTCACGTTGAAACATTGTATAATACATCAAATAGACAAACTACACAAAAATAATATTAAGTTTATGATCTCCGATCCGTAACGGGTAGGTCCCACCTCGAATACCTAAATCCCGAATTAAATCCAAAAATACTTAATTAGCCGCTTAGTCAAGTTTATAAAACTCTCGAATGTCGCAGGCCCTCGGTATACTACCACTGTATGTGAATATCAAACGCATTGAGGTCTCAGATATCATTGTCTTGCGAAAACAGTTGATATGAGCGCGATAACCTGCTACCCAATCCATCCTTAACAAAGCGTTGAAATCTAAAAATTCGAGCACTCTGAAGTCTATAGGTAATATATCCCGTCTATCTCTACTGGACATCCGTTAATAAGATAATTAGGGTAAACTTTATCCCTGGCTGGTGTACTCAAAATCAAATGTACGCTAACTCTAAATGGTGTCAACCCTATGAGGCCTATCATACGACCATAAATGAAAGATATAGTAAAATCGGAATCAAATAAGACATATAATTCTCTACCGCAAATAGAAAAGTACCCTTAATAAGACCTATTTTATCATCTACATATGGCTATGCTACCATGGGCAATCCCTTGTTAATTTGCTGTGGAAATATTGTTGCCGGTTGTGGACAATCTCTTACCGTGTGCCTAACCTGTAACGACACGTTTTATTAATGTTGCTATTTATTTTGTAATTACATATTAGGATGCCAACTCAGATCTATGTGGACGATGCAGGTGGGCTAGGACACACATTGACCACGGTAAACTAAATATTTATATGATGATTTGCTTATTTGCGATGCATATTTATGAATTTTTAATTGATAATACATCGCGTATGTGTATTTTTATGGTTATATCGTGCGAGATTGTGTGATGGGTATTCGCTTCGTAATGCATATCAATGCTGGTATTAGGTAGGCAAACTACGGGTACACTAAAAAACTCAACTTGGAGCTTGCAAGACGATAGACCAATTGCTTATCTTTCCAGACAGTTGAGAACCCATGAAGGGAGATTTTAGTGCACAACTTGGAGCTTACAGCAGTCGTCTTTGCATTAAAGGCCTAGAGATATAAGAGAGGTTCACTTTGTACACAAATCTCCAGAGTCCATGCTATATCTTCACTCAAAGAGATCTGAACATGCGTCAGAGGAGATGGCTTGAACTGTTGAAGGAACACGACTTAACTATTGAGTATCACCATGCGAAAGTGAACATCGTAGCTAATGCATTGAGCAAGAGCGGGATTGACAATCAAACAACTATATGACATATGACATACGAGCATGGCTTATTAAAGGTGGCATCAATTACGTGCATGACAGAGGTATTTACTATGGCTGAGCCGCACATTTGTTGTCAAATGAAACTTTCGACCATATCAATTAAGCAGGTTACTGAGTGTTGGAGGGCTAATGGGCTACATAAGCGTTTTAGTGGTCTAGCTTGGGATTCAGAGTTTACTGATTGGGAAAAGTCGACGGATTGGTGTTTGAGACACCGAGGGAGGTTGTGGATACATGCGGATTAGGAGGGTTTATGTTACGATGAGGGGGACATGGTATATTTAAAGGTTTCCCCTTGGAAAGAACATTTGAGATTTGAGATTAAGTGGAAATTGGCACCGAGATTTATTGGACTGTTCAGAGTCGCAACACAAGTTGGCAGTGTTGCATATCACTTAGACTTACCTGAGGTTCATCCAAAATCTCATATCTCTATGTTAAGACTAGCTAGGTCAGGATCGAGACCGATAGTTGATTTGAGACAGATTGAGATTCAGCCTGATGCGACTTACGAGGAGTGGCCGATAGAAATCATTGACCACAGGGCTCAAGTGCTTAGGAGCAGGGATTTCTCTAAGGTTCTAGTTCGTTGGCAACTTCATGGGACAGTGGGACTCAATTGGGAGCTCGTGTCAAATATGCGAGAGCGATACCCTCAGCTATTTCACTGTACGAAGATTTATTTTTACTTAAATATTGGGACAAGATTTTCATTAGTTGGGAAGAATTGTAATGGCCTGTTTTATTAACGTTGTTATTTATTTCGTAATCTTAGATTAGGATGCCAACTCCGATCTACGTAGACGTCGTGGGTAGACTATGACATACGTCGACCTAGGTACACTAAATATTTATATGTTGGTTTGCTTATTTGCGATGCATGTTTATGAATATGATAATAAATCAATGCATGTATTTGTATGGTTATATTGTATGAGATTATGTGACTGGTATTCACTTCATAATACGTGTTAATATGGGTATCGGGTAGGCGAACTATCTATGGGTACATTAGAAAATTTGACTAATTCACATTATGGCATGTCGAGATGCGAGCCACCGAGTGTCGGGTAGTTGAGGGTTGGTGGGACCACTAATTTGTAAAACTTGTTGAATAAAAACACTAACCATATGATTGAATGGGCCTAAGTCAATTTAATTAAATCAAATAATGTAAGGCCTATAGTTTGGTTAATTTAATGTGTAGATGTGTATCTAGATGGTCCTAGTTAAGTAAAATTAGGATAGATAGAGTCATATATTTGTGTCAACAAGGTGTGGACAACTGGATTTGGAGCAATAAGATTATCCTCGAGATACACTTAGCATACTTGATCATAACTAAATAAATAAAAGTTGGTGGGATTTTGTTCAAACCCAACAACCATTGCATGCAAATTCTAGAGAAAAACAGAGAAGAAGAGTAATTTAGGAGCTGGAATTAAGCATTTTGAGGCCAAATCGAAGGATCAAACACAATATAATCATCTTCTTCATCTACACATAAAAATAAACTCAATTTGGTATGTTTTGATGTCAACTTGAATTTAATGAATGGATCATTGGTTTTTAATGAGTTCTTGAGAAATTACAAGTATAATTAACGTTTCAATTAAGAATTATAAACTGATTTTGAAAGAACTTGGGTTTTGGTGAAATTTGGAAAAAAAAAAGCTAGTGTATGCATGAATTTGATGATTTTGATTCAAATATTGTTGTTTTTGTTGTTGTAAATGATGTTCGAGTCCCCATTGAATGGAGAAAACGTTTACAGGGTTAGGTTAGCTAATTGGGGTGTTGAGGATAGAATTCTTCAATTGAGAATTATGTCACCCAACGCAGATAGCGCGCTAACTAAACTGGCTAGCATGCTATCTAGTTTGGGTGCTCAACTATTTTTCAAAATGAAGAGCATAAGCTGATCCTCCAGGGCGCTAATGACAGGTGAAAACTAATGTTAAAGATTTTTTTGGTGATTTTTAACTAAATACATATTCAAACACTCATAAACAACTTAAACTTATAAAATTAGACTATAGGGACTTAGGGAACTGTAGCTTGGTATCAGGGAAGTAGTCAGGTTGGATTTGGGAGTTCGAGGAGGTCAGAGAGCATTTTCGGTTCTTAAAACCCGATTGAAAAACTTAGAGTATTTGATTCTGTTTTGACTTCCAAATTAATTGTTCATGCTTGTTTCCATTACTCTATTTGGTCAGTTGGACATGGGTTGAGTTTACTCCCCCGAGTTTCCTCATTGTGTGTTCGTGATGCGCTAAATTGTAGCATGTATGACCCGACCCTCGGTGAATGGCAACCCGAGCTTGCTTTTGGTGCACGTGTCGGTGACTCAACAGATTTAGGTAGCTGTGATGGCCCCTACTTCTAAACAGGGCACCGCCCGGCCTAATCCCGTACTCAAGCCTTAATCCATATGATCTAAGACTTAAGTATGTATTAGTCAGCCTATCGTCCCTATAATTCTCCAAATCTCCATGTATTGTTATATTATCACATTGATAGGTCATTCAAATTAAATGCGGAAACATTGTTAATTCCAATATTAAGCGGAAGCATTAATTCTTCAAAACAATTCCTAAGTGTGGAAACCAAGAAGAACTATAGCATCACATGCATGTATAGATATGAAACTATTCACTCAACCTATTGTACAATCCAAAATGACATAATAAATCATAATACAACAAATATCGAGACGTACATAATGAGTGAGGAGAGTGGTCGAACTGCTCAGAGGAAGTCGTCGATCTTCTTCTTCCCCGGTCTAGTACTGCTCGACGGACCTACACCCACCGTTACAAACTAGACGGTGAGTATAGTGATATTTAAGTACTAACTGGAGAATCTCATGTAACATTTCCAAATAAACAAATGGTATTTAAAATCATAAAGGAGCGAAATAAATTGCTGAAACAAGTAATGCAAGTAAATACCACAGTTAAAGATGTAGAAACAGACACAGGCTAAGTCGAATGATCTACGTCCGGTCGACGGTGAGACCTATCACCTACCTTTTCCCACTACGATATGGAGTTGCGCTCAACATATCTCACATAAATAGTGGAGTTGCGTTCTACGCTTTACAACATCAATCTCATACTTGCCGACCACCCCGAGTCCCATACCTCGTGTGTCGCGCAAGTGTAGTGGTGAGTGTCGGAACCCCGGTAGACCTATGTCCCCACGAACAGTGCATCTCTCGTGCAATGGACACTAGATAATCCCTACTTTTGTTTCAAAAATAAATAATTCCAAAATCCTAGAATTCCAAGACAAGTTAGGCTGCAAATCCCAAAGGAAATCGAATACAAGGCTATTTAAATTCAAAGTAGTTCATTAGCATGCTTTTCATCAATTGTATTCAAGAACGACATCAAGTGTAGGAACTAGAGGCGATGAAATAATTCACAAGGCATCATATCACAATATTCATCCATGAATAGATACAAGAACAACATTATGTGAGATGACAAGTAGTAATGTCTACCAATAGACCAATAAAGCAATAAGAGAATGAAATGAAATATAAAATTATCACAATTGTACTTACATGTCACACGGTTGTCCTAGTCTAGCCGATTCCTCGACGAATCGAAGTGCGTGCCCAAACGCCTAGTTCCCCCGTAATTCCCTAACATTCAATAATGTCTCACTTATGCCAAATCGAAGTCGAGACAAATTTCAAAACACTTTTCTTATTTGTTTTCGGCCATTCGGCCCATTTCGCGTTTGTCGAGGTAAAACCACCGTATAACGTCTCGACCAACTTCCGACACTACAAAAAAACGGCAAATCAGAAATGGAATTTTCCGTTTCTGATTTGCGAAAATTCCGTCTCTAATTGGAATCGAAACGGAACAGAGACGGAACGCGTTCTGTCTCTGAAAACGTCGTCGCTGATACGATCAGAAACGGAAAACGGATTTCGTTTCTGATTAGAGACGGAATAGAGACGGAAAATATCCGTTTCTGATTAGAGACGGATTTAAAGACGGAAATTAGAAACGAACGAGAGACGAACAAAATGGAATTTATTTCGAAATGGTACTTTTGTAATTGCATTCGTCTCGATTCCGTTGCTTGATTAGCAACGGAATCGAGACGAATTAATAAATTTATGAATTCGTCTCGATTCGTGAATTCGTCTCGATTCCGTTTCTAATCAAACGAATCGAGACGGAATCGAGACGGAATGCAAATAGTCCGTCTCTCGATTCCGTCTCTAATTAGAAACGGAATGCAAATATTCCGTTTTTGATTCCGTCTCGATTTTGCTAATTAGAGAATCGGAATTCTTACTTCCGTCTCTGATCCGTTTGTGATTGATAGAAATATTTCTGGAAAATTAGAGACGGAATAGCAACGGAAAATTTGAATTCGTTGCTAATCCGTCTATAATTTTTCTGTTTTGTTTAAATATGGCACGAGATACATAATCCAATTGATTCTCCAACCTAAAAATCAAAATACAACCCGATATGACATACTCCATCGCTTTGCACCCTCCAACAACTCCTTGGGGGTGCTAACATCCCACAAAGAAGCCAAATTGCGCATCCATACATCGACAATATATATCAAAAAAAATTCAAAAGAGAAAGAAAAAATGTGAAACTCAAAATTAGCCAAAAAATTTATATATCCACGGAAAATTGTCATGTATTACAAAAGCTCCAAAATTTGGAAGTATACACAAAAACCACCAATCCTATCGTTGAACAAGCAAAAAAAAAGAACACTCACAAAAGGTCCAAAATTTGGAAGTATACACAAAAAGGACTTCATCTAATAACTAAAACGCAGCTTTGAAGCATTTCTGAATCTCCATCTGAGGGCAACAACCAGTGAGTATGCACCTGAAAGAAGTAGGCAAAGGAGAGATTATTGAACTAAGGATGTACATTGGAAGCGAATGAGAAAAATGGTGGATTTGAAGAAACATAGAAATTACTAATAATCATACATAACAAGTCGGCTCCGAACCTAATTTATAATTTCTTTACGATTGAGTTTGCTTTGGTCTTTTGTCAATTATGCACATATGTAGGTAGAGAGGAGTACTAGAGGTAATAAGGAACATGAAAGAGGATAATGGTGAAGTGCAAGAATGCTAAAAGGAAAAAACTAAAAGTTCAAGACAAACTTCCATCAATGCAACATTCACATGCATCAAATTTGATCCTGAACTCAAATTTCATCCCATCTAAAAATGCTATGTGCTCCAAAACAAACCAGCCATGTGTTCCTACTTAAAAAAAAAATTCCAGCTGACATTCAAGAAATGCAGTGAAGAAAAGAAATAAACCATACAATGAGGAATAAGAAAGCTTCCAAAAAATACATGAACATCAAGCAAATGCGGTCAAGGATTGAAGTTTTGTTGTCGTTGTGAGTTTGGGGGTCAATGTTGCTATTTTCCTACGCATAGGAGATGGCGAACAATGTATCTATAAGATGCACCTATCATGTAAGTTGAGTTGGATTATTTATCAAGCTTTGAAAGGCTTGTGTTTCAACATGCATATGATAAGTAATGGTGAAGTGCAAGAATGGTAAAAGGGAAAAACTAAAAGGATGGCACAAACCTATCATGTAAGTATGATTGTAGAACTCATCCTCTCACCCCATCTAAAACTGTTGTGTGCTCCAAAGGTGACCAGCCATGTGTTCCTACTCAAAAAAAAAAAAAAAACCAGTGGGATTCAAGAAAAGCAGTGAAGAAACGAGAAAAACCATACAATGTTGAATAAGAATGCTTCAAAAAAAAACATGAACATTAAGCAAATGCAGTGGACTGAAGTTTGGTGTCAATGTTGCTATTTTCCTACGCATAGGAGATGACGAACAATGTTTCTATAAGATGGACCTATCATGTAAGTTGAGTCGGATTATTTATCAAGCTTTGAAAGGCTTGGAAGTCAACATGCATATGATAAGTAATGGTGAAGTGCAAGAATGCTAAGAATTTAAAACGTAGTGTGAATAGAACAAGCAATGGTTAACTCATACAGTCCTCAAACATAGACCATTTCCACAACGAGCAAATCTCTCTCCTTTTTGTGTTCAAATACCATGTTATTCATCTCTTTCCAAATCAACCATATAGATCTATAACTTAAAAACAATATACTTGTCCCAATCCATTTGGAAACATATAATTTGGAAACATATAATTTTGCATTTATAAAAAGCTTCCATACATAAAGGAGCTAATAACAATGACCTCCTATTGTGTAACGACACTTGATTTTGGATATCATGGTTCTACCTAGAGAATTAACATATTGGCACTTCTATCGGTCTTGTGGTTAATGCTAGTGTTATTAGCCCCTCCATTTTTGTTAAACTGTGAGAATATTGCTATTTACCTTATAAACGAATTAATGAAAAAAAGTAGTAAGAACATACCGGGAATAACGTGACGTAATAATCTTGAGATGTTAGCATACCGTTCCATGCAAAAAGACAACCATTTCCAAGAAGCCAACATAGCACCATTGCAGCATTCTTTCCCTTCAAAGATAGACTTGACTAAAAATGCAAATTGAAATAAACACAATAAGCATAAGAGTGTTTTTGGAATGAAAAGATTCAGACAAAATGGGAAAAAAAAAACCACCTCATGGGGCACATTACGATAAATATAAGCTACGCACCTCAAGCTTAACAAAATCTTTATTTTCATCAGGGCTTCACATCAATGCCTCACTTAGCTCTTGCATCAAAAAATGAAAACCCTGTTGAAGATAATTAAGAAACCTTCACCTCAGTTCTATACAAAACAAGGAAGATGACAATGTTTCCTAGAACTCAAAATCAGCTATACCTGTGAGGATGGTTATTAAAGATGCTATGTAAGCAGTGGAATAAACACCTGCCATGGAAATAGGTAAATGTTAAAACAAAATTTAATGTTCAACTGGCATTCCAGTTGCAAATCCCAATACACATGATAAATAGATAAGGCATTCACTATGATTGAATATGAGGCCCAAATTCATAAATTCAGTATCTAAATCATCTAGGAATTGGGCTTCCATTAGATGATTGAATGAAAGCTCACAGATTCTGCCATGGAAGCTAAATGAAAAATATACATCAGTTGTACTCCCAATTTAGAGAAACCAATTTGATCAAAACTCAAACAAAAGTTGAAAAAAGCAACCAACAGATTGTGAGTACTTCTTTTGCTCTTGTACTACATGAAGAGACTAAACAAAATCTAATGGATGATGGATAGATTCCTCACCTCAATCACTGGTTTTGCACAGAATAGATTCAAAACGAATCGCATTACCTACGATATGAAAGCAAAATCCAATAAGCTAATTATATCCAAATCCTTCACATGTTCTAACTATAATAAACTAATATGTCTAGAACAAACTAACCCACGAGCAATATCTAAATCAAGTAACTTAAAAAGTCTACACGACAAACTATTGAAAGGAAGTGATTCAGTCGCTAAAATAGAATAGCCAAGAGAAGATTCACCTCGATAAGCACCTAAGCCACTGCCGCCTTAAGGTTACCTTAACCCCCACCAAGCTCGCTTTCCCGTGCTTGGAGAAGAAGTTCTTGAACTCGTCTACTCAGTTTAACATGCGAATGAAACAACCAGATTACAAGACCACACGCAGGAACCCAACATGCTTTTCATCAAGTGCCGATACAGATAGCTTGGTTGTGCTTGCGATACATTGCTCCAGAGATGCATGCTTCAGCTTGAAGTCTTCTATGGTACAACTCTTCTCCTCCATACCTTGAAGAAGTCTCACCTTTTCGTGATCAAAGTTCTTCTCTGCGACAATTTGCATCAAAATTAATGATTCTACCTCCCTCGTCAGAAATTCTTCCTCCAACAAATCATTCTCTTGCAAAAGATGGTCTATCCTCTTCACTTTCCCTTCCATCGTTTGCAGCAAGTTCTTCTTTTCTTCCTCAAATTTACTTTCCAACTCCTTCCTAGCTCGAACAGCTTCAGTTTCTGTCCTCATGAGTTCCTCATCCAAAACAACTATCTGTTACTTGAGATCATCAGCTATTTTATCTTTCTCTTCTACAATGTGAAGAAGGCCTTCCATTTGCAAATCCCATTCAACTTCTCGAGCTCTCGGTTTGCGTAACATTCTTTGTGTATTTGCTCCGGACTTCGGAGCTTGTTACGCAGCCTTTTTCAAATGAAGAAGCGAGATAAGAATTCCTGGTTCGAGATTCCGGAATTCTTTAAGTGATTTCAAGAAGTCCCGATTCTCTTGCTCGAGGTGCCTTCTTCGAATTCTGTTTCTTTGAAGTGCCTTTTAACCGATCTTTAAGTGATTTCAAAGAAGTGTAGCAACCACAACCGCATGGAATACTAGACACACATATTGAAGGTCACACCGATGCTCTAATTTAACAAGATATTCAAAGCTTGATCAAACATAAATCTAGCTAAGAATGCAATTTCACCAAAGAGCAAGAATCTCCGGATGTCATAGGCCATAAAAAAATCTACACATCGACCAATGAAAAATTCTAATGCAAGAATGGACAAAACCAAAATAGAGGAGTAACTCTTACAACTACAAACCTGTAAACACCGTTGCTCCACTAGGATGAATCGACTGGGAAAATGCAAATTGCGCACTCCTATCACGGCCACAAAGAGCATCTGGTTTTTGAAGCCGCTGAAATGCAAACATTGCATCGGAATGGGTGCTGATTTCCTCAGGTAAATAAATCTCCTCAACATCTGTTCAACCCCAAGGTTCTTCAATCTCTCAAGTACCTTATAACCAGGAAAGCTAAAAACAAAACAAAGATCGAGATCAGAAGACAATCAAGTGATAGGTGCATTGCCTGCAACAACAACATAGGAAACAATATGAACAGGTGAATCAGTAACCTTTTGTCCTACTTAAAAGCCCGTGTAGGGAAATTAAACCAGAACCGAAACAACTAGATCTTTACTTGCTCTCTTGTCCATGTCTTGCAAATGTTGCCCATGTATAGAGTATCTGTTCCATCCTTCAAATCAAGAAGGACCTTCCTTGCTTGCTCGAGAGTAGCATACCTGGATAAATGCAAATCCCTTGCTTTTCCGAGAGAGGAAAAAGGGCGGGGGGAAGAAAATATAGATATGTACATGATAATAGGAGTAAAGAACCAAGACATAAGAGCAATCTTCTCTTTACTAAATGTTCGATTGTCTATCACTTTGTTTATTGATTAAATGACATACCAAATGCACTACTTGAATTATAATGTGCACTTATTTGAGCAATGAACATTTAGTAAGGTTATTACACACCAACCAAGCGGGTGGCCCAATGGTTTGGTATGTGGCATTGTTGGAAGAGGGTGAAAGTTTGAGTCCCATAGAGGCAAGAAAAGTTAGTTTCTTTCTTTTAAAATAAAAAGTAAGGTAATAGGTTCGTCCAAATTCTAGGCTCTCCAATATCTTGGAGTGTATCTATGTGCTCCTAGTTTTTGATAGAATGGAACATAGTGGTTGTTAACTAGAGATTGCAAGTTTAATCGATAGTAGGTTGGCCCAAATTAGTACGGGTGGTTGGCACAAGATACCAAATCAACAGACGTCCTATAAGAAAAAAATTTAAGTTTCAATTACTTCTATTGTGCTTGTCTATTCTATTTTATTAGTTCTTCTTAGCATTCAAGAAATGTATCAAACTTTACTCATCTTCTCTCAATGATGTGAGAGACAGAGAATGCTATATTTATAGATGATAACAATCAGTGATGTACCTCAGTGTACCGTCTCATTGAACTTAGAGTCTAGAACATTCACTCCAACTGATCCTAACTAACTCTCATTTACACAGTACAACATACTCACAAAGACACTACATTGTACACTAACATTACACTATCTCCTGTCAATGACTCATGCTTACAGTTCTTAAGACTTCCACACATGAACTGAAACAAAATCAGGTTGAAACTTGAACACCGTTGTTGCCTCAAGAAAAAAAAAGAATGGCAAGGCATCATTCTGATAGTGTTCTTTCAAAATCCTTAAAAATCTTTTTCTAGTCAATGCATCCAAGCTATCTTAGGACTAATCGTATACCACCTAATTTCTTCAAATAATGCAACTAGTTTAAACTTTTCTTCTGGAGGTTTGACCATGAAAAGACACTGCCTTCTCTAAGTAATGCACTTGGAACTCTAAGAAACCATGTATTGATTAGATAAAGAGAACAATCAGTGCCATCAATCATCACCTTCTTTTGGTCCTGTCTCTTCACCCACATGATTATCTATATCTGCCATCTTTTCCCTCAAATCATCTACGATATCTGACTATAATAAACTAATGTTTGAAACAAACTAAACCACCAGCAATATGTAAATCAAGTAACTTAAAAAGTCTACACGACAAACTATTGAAAGGAAGTGATTCAGTCGCTAAAATAGAATAGCCAAGAGAAGATTCACCTCGATAAGCACCTAAGCCACTGCCACCAAAGCCTCCATAACCCCCACCAAGCTCACTGCCTCCACTATACCCACCAAGCCTACCTCCGAGACCTGGATATAAGGACCAAAATCACCACCACCAAAAAAAGAATGAGTTTAACATGCAAATGAAACAAATCGTCTACAACATGCTCATCGTCAAAAGCAATGAACCCAAACCCTCGAGAACGATAGGAACAACTAAAACCCGCCTATCCGAAAACGCAAAAAAAAAAAAAAATAAGGAACTTCATCATCGCACCCTCCACTACATCGAGCTTCAACAAACCACCATCGTCCGCAGTACGTTCATTGTCCATTTATCCTCTCGTATATCTTAGTTGGCTTGGACGCCCGAGCTCATGCATAAGTTATCATGGATTTTATTTTTAATACATTATCCTCCCAAAATAAATTTTTTAACCTCGGTTTAAGTAAAATATACTATAAGTACCGAATGTTTGCGAAATTAATCCATGGGAGAAGAAAACATCTTGGTTTGTTTTGTGTGCAAATCTTATGCCGTTGCGGGTTCTCTTGAGTGCTATGATGAAGAAAGTGGTAGAATCGACAGGGAGCAATATCTTCATGCCATAGCAAATGAATTTGGGAAATCGATAAAGGGTCGTTTTAGGTCATCTGTGTTGAGAACATGTAGGCTATTCTTCTTCTACGGACATGCCATAATAGAAGAAGAAGAGCCTACATGTGCGTAAATACGATGACCGAAAAACGAGCCTTTATCGACTTCCCAAATTCATTTGCTATTGCATGAAGATGTCGCTCCCCGTCGATTCTACCACTTTCTTCATCATAGCACTCGAGAGAACTCCGCAACGGCATAAGATTTGCACACAACAACCAAAGATGTTTTCTTCTCCCATGGATTATGCAAACATTCGGTACTTATAATATATTTTACTTAAAAAACAAAAAAAAATTTGGGGGAGCAAAAGGGAAAAATATTAAAATCCACGATAAAATATGGAACATCGACCTAAAAATGCACAAAAAGAAGTGTGAATCATAAAGTAATTCGAAGAATTTCTAAAGTTGTCTACACTATAAAACGTTTAATCTAAGAATTTACACAAACAACAAGTGAAGTACCTATGTATCACCAACCCGCTCATCTCTCGAGAGCCACGCTTACGTCTCACGCCCAACATTGTCCCCTCGTTGTTGGGGTGGATCGACCGGATCTATTTGCGGCGGCTGTTGCTGGTCATGAGGTGGCGGTGGTGGTGGCGATGGTGGTGGTTGTTGCTGAGCTAGGCCTATTTCGTCCATGTCCATCCCAAGACGCTGATGCATGAACTCCATAACCTTTCGTAGTTGCTCCGCAACGACATCGAACTCTGCCGCGGCACCACATCCGCGTCTCGTTACGTGCTAGCACCAGGAGCTCCGTATCTCCTCTTCTTTCTCCTACGGACCCGAGTCCGTAAACACGTCCTTTGGAAGACTCACCCGCCACATTGAGGTACACCGCCTCATCATCCACCGATTGCTCCGGTGTAGCCTGGGTCACCTCCTGACGTCTGCTCTGGAGCCTATCCTGCATATATGCACAACAAACAAAATACATGATATGGGGTAAGTGAAAGACTTAATAATATTTTACATATCATTTCTATACTTACATAGAACCGCTCTGATCTAGTATCGATGAATGTCATCCTGTCGTGATTAACGGTGTGGAGATGCAAATACAAGTCATTCACAGTCGGTGACGTTTCGGATGAATCAGCCTGCGTGCAGGACCAAGCATAGTGAACAAGTGTATAAATGTACAAAATATCCTAGATGTTACAAAAAACTTACCAATCTTTCTTGGGTAGTCACAAATGACACGGAACCACCACCGTGCTTCGAGGGTCCAGGTCCCAGGGCCTTCGACCTCGGTGTTCCTATTCTCCGTCGCTTGCCTAGACCTAGCTGGAAGTCCTCGCTCTCCCGATCGCAAGTATCTCCTCCATGCCTCATCTCGTAACATAAACCGGTCGCGCCCGATTCTTCTTCAACTTGTGCATCAACGCGGTGTACCTTGTGCACTCGCAAGCTCGTCGTACGCCGCCGCACGAGATCCTCGGGAAGCGCATCATCCCATCTAAAAAATATCTACAAATTGGCGATTGCTATTGTTAGCACTTATTTGAGAAAATAGTATAAATCATAAGGCATATGGTAGTCTTGTTTACCTTCCATTGGCGCCGATATTGGTCTTTATGATGAGGCGATGCCGACTTCCAAGAATACCCTTCAGAATCATCCATCGTTTAAAAACTTTTGTCATCCTCCGTGCACAAAAGTGCGAAGGATGCAACTCCCTGTGTTTCATGAACATGGATATCACCTTAACTACTTCTTCAATATTTGACATTCATATTGAAAATGACATATAAAAGTCAAACACAAACTTACGTATCATTGGCAATCGGCGTGATAGGGATCCCCGCACGCGAGGGGCTCCATCCCTGTCCTCGAGGTGGCCGCGGAGGGCCCGTCACCTCCAACCCCGCTCTTACGTCTTCTTGTCGGGATGCTTGCCGGTGATGCTTTGTGGTGGGGGTGCGAGCCTCGTGGGTAAAAGAGTCATTGATGTCGGAGAAGGTGTGGGAAGCGTATATTAGGCATAGTCCTTGATGACGACAATGATGGTACGTACGACCCCGACGGTATGGAAGGGGAAGGTGACGTTGCGGCGTATCGTGCTCGAGAGACCGAGAAGTCGAATCGATCTGCAGTATCGAACCACGACCTCGACCGCCACGACCTCTATGGACCCCTCCTGTGGCCTGACCACGAGGGCCAGTTGGTATTTCGCCGCCAGATGTCGGTGCCGCACCTATTCCGCCTGGACGATGGCCTCCTAATGGCAAACCTCGACATCCCCTACGACCACGTCCGGCCATGATACCTAACAATATTCACGAGTAAAACATCAGAAAAGAAGGGCATACAAAAAGTAGAAATTCAGTCTAAATTATTGGACTTAATAACACAGGAGGGGTGCAAATAAAAGTAACAACATTATTGGTCGTTGACATATCATATACATACTTTATTCGCTATCATCCGTTTCAAATTCACTCTCATGAGTAGAAGGTGAGGATTCTTCTTCTGATTCATCTCCACTATAAACTTCATCGCTTGGACCCGCTTCAACAATGAATCGAGTCCCGATCGGAACATCCAGATTGTTGATATCGGCGTCTGCATCATCGACTACACACGTGGTGGGCATCCCATCTTGGAAAGCAATCTCTGCCGAGCCCTGGTCATTATCGTCTTTGCTAGTTTCCTCGTCAGCGAATTTTGGCTGACAGCAACAAACTGCTAGCCATTCTTGTCGATCGTTCCGCATAGAAGGGTACGAAAGGTAGTAGACTTGAGTGGCTTGCATTGCTAGTACAAATGGCTCGTAGTTGTTATATCGTCGACTTCGATGAACCTCTACCAATTGAAGTGTTGGGTGAGTCCTCACACCATGATTCGGTGTAGGGTCATACCATTCGCACTTAAACAAGACCACACGTTTTAGGCCGGTATACTCAATCTCCACAACCTCTTGCAGTACTCCATAATAGTTATGGGAAACATCAGCGTAGTTTGAACCCTTCACCAAAACACCGCTGCTCTGCGTCGATCTATTAACGTCATATGTTGCGGAGTGGAACTTATACCCATTAACAAGGTAACCAGGGTAGACAAGTACATGATCGACTAGGACCAACAGAAAGATCGACGAGCGTCTCGTCAACTATAGAATTCCGAGCCTATTCGTCAAATTAGAGATGCAATATGACACATTAGTTATGGGAGAAACATTTGAATCTATAACGTACAAAAATAATGACCTTACATATGTTTGAAACCAAATGGGGAAGTTGTGCTCTAGACTACTATCAACTTGCGACTCCCCCATTGCTTGAGTGATTTCTTCGACGAATATCCTAGAAGAAACGAACGTGTAAGTCGGATGTCTTACTAAAATATGAACAATGAATGTACTGCATTATTGAAAGAAAGTGATGGACATACTGAACGTAAGGAGCGATCTCTGGACAATTGAGCAGTATGTACGAATGAGCGGCATTATACTCCCCTTTCTGTTAAGTACCGCTCCTTCGACTTGCCCATGGGTCGACCAGGATAAGTGAAAATTGAAAAATTGCCAACGAAGTTCGGCGTGGGCCCGAGACCGCCATCGTCGTTACGTGGCACTTTGTCATGCAACGTAAAGACGTGATCTTCGAAGTAGTAAGAACAAAAGGATGTGACCTCTTCGACCAAATAAGCATTACACATGGAGCCCTCAACCTTCGCTTTGTTTCGCACATTGTTCTTCAAATGTTTAAGGTACCTATATGAATGTTATAGGAAATGTTGATATAAAACCTATTGAATGGGAAAATAATATCAAGGGCTCAAGATAGTACCTCTCAAATGGATACATCCATCGAAATTGAACGGACCGGCCGATGGGCCTCGTAGGCCAATTGTAGTGGTAGGTGTTCCATAGAGTCAAATAAGCTTGGAGGGAAAAATTTTTCCAACTTGCAAATGATTTTTGGTATTTCATACTCTAAGACCTCCATATCTTGATACCGACACATTTCGCATGAGGGACCGGAAAAATAGGCTTAATTCGCTAATTGCAACCCAAACCGGGTTTGGGAGAAGTTCTCTCGAATGCAATTGGTATCAACCGTTGCATGAATATATGACAATCATGGCTCTTCATGCCGAACATTCGCAGCTTTCTTTGGATCTACACATCGACCAAGATTCGATGCGTAACCATCAGAAAACGCAACTTTTCAACCTACTCGCACAATTTTTGTCTTCTTGATGTATCAAGAGCATAGCACCCAAGGACGTAAGTATTTGTCGCCGAATCAATGTGTAGAGAAGGTCGGTGACAATATTCACGAATATCTTGCCTCGATTTTGCATTGTCCTTACTCTTGCCCTACACACATAATAGTGTTGAATATGTTGTCAAAAACATTTTTTTCGATGTGCATGACATCTAAGTTGTGGCGGATCAAGTTTGTCTTCCAATACGGCAAGTCCCGAATATGCTTTTCTTCCTCCATCCCGAATTCTTAGCTATCCGCCCATTCACGATTCGGCGCCGATTTCTGTCACCTTCATCAAGCCAAACGATTCAATTTCTGCCAAAATTTCTTCACCAGACCGCAAAGCGGGCGGATCATCATTTATGACCATTTTGCCTCTAATGAAATTTTTTTTGTCTTTCCTTAATGGTGATGACTTCTCCAAGAAACGACGATGACAGTCGAACCACGATGTCTTACCACCATTTCGCAATTGAAATGCATTTGTATCCTCCATACAATATGGACAAGAGCACTTACCGTGTGTGCTCCAACCGGACAACATGCTATATGCGGGGAAATCACTAACAGTCCATAAAAGGGCAACTCGCATGACAAAATTTGTCTTGGTGGAAACGTCGTATGTAACCACCCCATTGTTCCATAAATCTTGCAACTCTTTCACAAGCGGCTGAAGGAACACGTCGATTTTCTGCTTTGGGCTGGTCGGTCCAGAACGATAACCGTTAAGAACATACACTCGATTTCATGCACATCGACGGTGGAAGGTTGTAAGGAGTCAAAATCACGGGCCACGAAGAGTACGATTTCCCGGAAATCCCAAATACTTGAAAACCATCAGTGCACAATCCTAAACGAACATTCCGAACCTCGGCGGCAAAGTCTTTATTGACGTCATTAAAATGTCTCCAAGCAATCGAATCAGAACAGTGTTGCATAACATCTTCAGGCGATGAATGATCTCCATGTCATCGCATATGTTTTGCGGTTGACTCAGACGCATACAATCGTTGCAACCGAGGGCCCAAAGGGAAGTAGTACATTCTTTTGCAAGGGCGGTTTTTGTGTTCCGACCACGACCTCGTCGATGTGCAACGTATCGTGATTTCCCACAAAATTTACATGACGTCAACTCAGAGTCCACTCCCCAATAAATCATACATTGGTCCTCACAACAATCTATTTTCTCCACAGGTAGACCTAGACCTCGCATTAGTCTTTTAGTGGCATAAAAATTCTCAACCATTGAGTTGTCATTTGGCAAACAATCTTCATGAGTTTAATGATTTCATTATACCCTCGTTCAGATATATGATGTTTCGACTTGATCGCAAGTAATCTTGCCATTGCGGACAACGTTGTCATGGTTTCGCAACCAGGCCACAATTGTTCCCTACTTGCATCAATCATGTCATATAGTTGGCGTGCTTGGGGGTTTGGTGATTCTTCCACGGCATTCCAATTGAAACTTGGACCTGCCACGTTGTGTAGCATCTCGCGGTAAGGTGTCGGATCGTATCCTCCCACATCAGCATCATCAATATGGCAATCCATTTCGTGAAAATTTTGCGGCCCTTCATCTCCGTTCTCACCATGTTCGTACCAACTGTGATATCCCCGGACAAATCCATACCTACATATGTGGTGCTCAACCGTTTCGACGTCCGGGTACGGTACAAGTCGACATTTCTTAAAATTGCACGGACATCTAATCTTCCTTTCACTTTGGTTTGTAGGACAATGTTGTTTTGCAAATGATATGAATTCTTTAACCTTCGCCGCGAATTCAATTCGAACGTAACCGTTGTCGAGCCGGTTGTACATCCAGTCTCTGTTTGTAGACGACATTCCTAGTCGAACGTAACCCTTGTCGAGCCGGTTGTCTATTCAAGTAATGAAATAATAATGATTAAGATGATAAGAAATCTCACTAATTGGAGAATATTGTAAATCGGAATAGCGATCTACACCATCTAGAAGAAATTGATAGCTAAGTGAAAGAACGAGGTTCGCACATTAAACTCATGAATAGAGAATAAATTGACAAAGTTAGGAAGTCATTAATGAGTCATCACAATCTAAAGAGAAGGAATTGATTGAGTTATGTTGTTTATGTAAGAAGCTTGGGCATTATCAAAAGGATTGTTGTAAATGAAAGACATGATTCAAAAAGAAAGATAAGCCTACTACTTTTGTATGTTCGAATTAAATCTTACTGAAGTTTCTTTAAACACTTGGTGGATTGACTCGGGTGCTACTATCCATATTTCTAAGATGCTGTAAGGATTTCTTATGATCCAAACCATAAAGGAAAACAAGAATCTATCGCCCTAATCATAGTACAAAAATTGTAGAAACTAGAAATACAGATTTTATTGAGAATGGTGAAGTCAATGAGAGTATTACGCCATAAAATGTAAATATTTGAGAAGTAAGGGATCACATCCTTATGCCCATTACTTATAAGAACAATGGCAATTCCTCTGATATAATTCACACCAATAAGACAGTTGTAGGCAAACTAAAAGAAATAGCATTAAGAAGGTGTGAAAGATCGAAAAAATAAGCTATTCTAAATGATTTTGAGGTATATATGCAAGAAAATGATTATGATATAATAATTACTAATGATCCAATATCTTACTAAAAAATCCTAAATCACGTTGATTCGACAAATGGATCGATGCTATGAAAGATGGGTTGAACTCGATGGCTCAAAATGAAGTTACGGATCTCGTTGAATTGCGGAATAAACGTGACTCTAGTGGTAATATTGAGAGATATAAAGCTAGACTTATAGCCAAATATTTTACTCGAAATATGGTATTGATTATACGAAACTTTATCTCCAGTTTCTAAGAAATACTTTTTCAGAATAATTATGGCATTAGTAGCTCATATTGACTTAGAGTTGTAGCAAATTGATGTACGAGACAGACTTTCCTAAATGAGAGTTTCGATGAAGAAGTTTACATTGGTTTGCACGAAGAATTTAAGATTGTTGGTACTTGAACATATTGTATGTAAACTTAAGAAATCAATATATGGACTTAAGCAAACTTCTCGACAAAGTGGTATCTTAAGTTTAATGATACAATAACATGTTTTGTTTCTAAGGAAAACATCATTGATCAATGTATATATCTTAATGTTAGTGGGAGTAAGTTCATATTTTTGATATTATATGTTGATGATATTATGCTTGCCATAAATGATTTTGGTCATTTATTTGACACTAAGCATTTTCTCTCAAAAAATATTTTTGAGTAACTGTGGTATCCAAACACTTTGTCTTACTCGTCCCACATGCCTTAGGATTGCAAAAAGAGACCACCAAGAGGCCGACATTTAGTTGTGTGGGGAATCGAAGTTGAGGCCGTGCGCCTAACCTATATCGATATCAGAGGCATACAAATACCACATAGTATCAACGCGTCTACTACTTGTTCACTCATACCTCCTTAAGGTTATAGGTTTATTCCATTATCTAGAAATGTAATGTGAAATAGCAACATTCACTAAAAGAGTAATCCTAGTGTTTCTAACCCTAACTAGTAGTAGAAATTAAGTAATTATAGGTACTATTCAATCGTAACCAACAACACCTAACTAATCAATCATCCATAGCAAGTGCATGAATATGAAATTACTAACAACTATAACATCAAACGACAAAGTAATTACCTCAGTACATGATTCTAATGTATTATAATGTTGATCATGACATGCTTTACCGATAAAATAAACATGGAATAACAACCAAATACGGATGACATGCTTTACCGATAAAATAAACATGGAATAACAACCAAATACGGAATCAATATAAATCTTGAATTGCTCAATTAAAAGGTTGAAATGAAATAGTACATATTAATAAACCTAAAAATAGAACAAGCATAACCACAAAAACTATGCATGTAAGAGAAGAAGCGCGAACAAAAACTTCTAAACCAAACAAAAGACACAACATTAACTTAATAGATCAAGTGAAGAACACCAACTAATGCACATGAAAGCCAATCCGGGGGAAAATGTGAGCAGATACAATGTGAAGAGAATTCGGGTGTTAAAAATTTTTTTTTGTGTTACCTTGACGAGCGGAGAGCGGAGCGGTAAGCACAGAGCGACCAAAGAGCAGAGAGCAATGAAAGAGACGGAGATTCAAGATCGAAATTCAAAAAGAATCAGAACGATGTGCACTCATTCACTGCACAATCAACCAAGGAACAAATCAAATCACTCAAGAACAGTTAAAATAAAACTTCATAAAGTAATAACAATTAAAAGAACTGAACTCTTTAAATATGTCACCTGATCAAGAGTTTGTTCCTTCACAGATTCATAAACAATAAGGTAGTACTATAACACGGCCAATTGCCAAGGCAATTTACAAAAATAAAAAGGATTCCATGACCATAATAGCTAAGACCTTTCAAGAAAATAATTTTTTTTTAAATCCATTTATTAGACTAGTATAGCCGAGCCGCTAAGAAAACCTAGTATACACAAATGGTCACCACATTATGTTCATTTCCTATGTTTGAACATCAAGGCATATATATGATTTGCCTTGCCTAGCGATATAGCTTCAGTTCAAGTGAAAATCTATAACATATTTCATTCATGAGCATAATATTTGCAATGCTAACAAGTATTACTACTTTAATATTCCTGGATGCCGCAGATAAGGTACGTAGGAACACCGGACACCCCGAATATTTATTGATAGATGGAAATTTATGAAGTCTCGCATGCTTAATTTAAATTGGAAAATCTTTCAAGATAAAAAAGCTTCTTGCCTTCAACTCCGATCTTTACTAGAAGATCGAACTATCAAATGAACCATAGCGGAAACTTAAATAATTCTCATGTCACCCTTGGTTTTCCATAAATTTTTTAAATTAGATAAACAAGGGGACTAGAATGCCAACCCGACAGACGCAAAAGTTGAGCGAAAACATTTTAGCGATTCAAGATTCCTCAAAACCGTCACAAGGTGAATGATCTCTATGAAAGTTTGAAGAGCTCTTGATCATGAGTGTTGCTGCGCATTATAAAGAACAATAAAAAACAAATAGATTATATCGAATGTAGTAAGACTCCAAAACTACAAATGCCTTGCTAACCGAAATCAGAGACCAGAGAGAGCGAGAGATATCGGCGATGACGGAGACCGGCGCGACGAGACGGAGAGAATAGAGGGACGGCGAGACCAGAGACAGCAGAGAGACCAGGTAGCACGACCAGACGGAGAAACGGAGACCACCGCGACGAGACGGACATACCAGAGACAGCAGAGAGACCAGCTAGCATGACCAGACGGAGAGACGAGACGATCGAACGGGATGGACGTTTGGGGACGAGACGATCGAATGAGTTTGGACGAGACGGAGAGACAGATATAGGTTTTTGGGGTTTTTTCGTGAGAATGATTTAGGGATTTCGGCTGTTTTGTTGGGAGGGAGGGGGGGTGGGTGCGGGAAAGAGGAGAGGGTGCCATGATCCAAGAAAATACAAATCTCGAGGAATGATGAACGGTCATAAGAAATGAAGAATTTGGCGGGAATGGTGGCGCCAAATTTCAGAGACGGAATTTAATTCCGTCTCTAATTCCGTCTCTAATTCCGTCTCTGATCCGTCTCAAATCCGTCTCTGATTTTTTCCGTGTCAATTCCGTCGCTAACTGTTAAATTTAGAAACGGAACTTATTCCGTTTCTAATTCCGTTTCTGATTTAGAAATGGAACTTATTTCCGTTTCTAATTCCGTTTCTGATTTGCTTTTTTTTGTAGTGCGAATTCTTCAATTTTTATAAAAATCTCGAATTTATATTGATTCGGGTCACAAATATATTTTTTCTTATTTTTTTGGAATTTTCCTGAATTTTTCCATATTTTTCTCTATTTTCTAGGATTTATTTATTAAAAATCAGTTTAATTAATTTAACTAATTATATATATATATATATATATATATCTATTTTATTTTATTTTTTATTTTTTTTAGTGGGTCCGGGTCAACCCGACCCGATCCAGCCGGATCCGGGTCGGTATGACCCGATCCCGCAAGGTCAGGGTCTGGCCCGGCTTGGCCCACCTGGGCCCGGTCGGTCCGACCCGGTTCCTTCTTCTTCCTCGAGAAGAAACATAGCATCTGCTCTATTTCTGAATTTATTTATTTTTTTTAATCTCGGTGATGGGCTGGGGTTGCTCTCCACCCCGACCCCGGTGGAATCGATGGCAGGGGAGACACCCCTGCCATCTCCACCTCGGCCCAGTTCGGCCATGGGGTTCGGCCTCCGTGGCCGAACCCCACTCTCGGCCACTCCACCGCCAACCACCCGAAATCCACAACCACAGCGAGAACTCACCGCGATTTTGACGTCTCCTCTCTTTCCCAGCGCGTCCCTGCTTCTCCTCATCTTCTCTATTTCTTCTTCTTCCTTTTTCGGCCCGATCGGTTCTGTGTGTGTGTGTGTGTGTGTGTGTGTGTGTGTGTGTGTGTGTGTGTGTGTGTGTGTGTGTTGTGTTCATGTGTGGTGTAAGTGGGTAGGTGGGGCGGTGCACGTGGTGGGAAAACGGGACAAGTGTTGATGTAGTTGTGACAAGTGTGATGATGTTGGGTGTATTGACAGCTAATTTTGACACCGCTAAGACACTCGCCAGTGTTTTCGGGCGTTACGATGCCCGGTTTCGCGTCCGAACCTTGATATCCGCGTACCGTCGCGTCGCTAGTCACCCAATATCTATTCCATATTATTTACTTGAATTATTCAATTTGTGTGTTTTCGTTTCCCCGACCTAATATTCGATCCCGTCAACTACCTGGTACCCGTGTCGACACGCATATCGAGGCATGTCCCCGCTATCATCTCGACGCCTTTAACTGTACAAACTAACTTAGTAAATCTACACAATACATAACACTAGGCACACATCAATACAAAAATATGATATACCTCGGCCACGTGCTTCGGTCGGTGCACGTATCACAGTGTAGGTCCCACGTTAAGGGTCGGTGATCCTGATTAAGGAATTAAAACGGGGTTAGAGATTTGGGCCGTGACAGTAGCGCCACAAAGGAACAGGTGAAAGAGTATTAGGGGTGCCCAACGAAGGGATTTTGGGACCCTAAATACAATCTAGTCCACCTGGAACGAGTGCACACACTTTGTTTAGCTTACGTGTTATTTATTAGTGCGATAAGCCAATTACAGTTGCATGTCTTTTACATTCCGCATGTCTATTTGATAGTATTTATTAATTTTTCTTTACTTTATCATGCGAATGCTCAAATAAGTTCCTTGGGATTTTACTCACTGGACTCTTCATTTGTCTTTTGTGATGTTAAGTGCAGATCCTAGTACCAGTAAGGGCAAGGGGATCCTAGGCGACTACATCTGATTACCCACTATCGAGGACCTACCAGCATGTGTTTATTTTGATATTTCGTTCCATTTTGGGTATAGGGAGATTGGAGTGACACTGTACATGTACATATATATATATATATATATATATATTGTCTTATAGTATTGTCACCTATTTACATAGCACTTTTTGAGTTTTCCACAGTAGGACATGCTCATATGGATGATATTATATTGTAATGAAGTTTATACTTTACTTGCTCAAATTAAGACGTCCGCTGATTTATTGTTAATTTGTAAGACATAAACCACTAGCACGACTAGTATTTGAATAAGCTACAAACAACTGAATATAATGAATGTAAAGACTTAAGGAAATCAACTTAAGAACAATGTGAACAACCAATTAACTAAACTAATATCACACACGTGGACACGAATAACACAACATGATATGGATGGGCAGATGTCGGACACGAGTAGCTGGGCCCGCCAAGCGAGGTGCACGCGACACGAAGACACCATGAGGTAGCCTCAGGGCGCGGGGTTGCCACACATTCTGACCACACCTATAGAAAGTAATCGATCTACGCAAAACTTGAGCCTAATCCTGGGTATTTTCCTATCTCTGCGCCTTTGCCGAGAACCATCTTAGCCTCTACCTCTCCTCCGCATTGGCCTCTACCACCATTCTACTGTTGACGTGGCATTGGTGGTTCTAGAACTGCTAGTAAAGTAGAATCTGGTAATGCAAGTCTGACTTATGGTGGCAAGGGAGGTCTACCAACTATACTCTGCGGTGGAATACGGAATGATACATATCCTCGGAGTCTTCTCTCACTAAATATCTAGCAACTGTGCTCAAATAATAAGTCTCGTGAGAAAGTGCGCACTCATATATCTCCTCGAGTGTCTTGGCACTTGAACCGGCCACATAAAACCCTATATCTAGCCTCAATCTATCCCCAAAGTGATACACATCCTTAGAGTCATCTCTCACTAAATCTCCAGCAAACTCCCTCAAATAGTCGTATTTGTCTCTGTAGCTCATCACAAACTCATTAGCTCCTTGTTTCATGTTCATGAACTCATTCCTCAACCTCTTCATTATTGCAGGTGGGAAGTACTACTGATAAAAACTTTTTCTTGAACGCATCCCAATACTCAAAATCTCCATTAGAAGTTGTCGTTGCACACCACCAAACATAAGCATCTCTCTGTAACGTATATGACAAAATCTCGATCCGAAGTCTATCCTTAATCCTCAAAAACCTATGAAGCTTTTCCTGAGACAATATCCACTATTAATCTTCTCAAATTCTCGCTTTCCATCAAAATAAAGTGGATTCGGTCTAATGAAATCCTTCACCAATTGAACCTCGCCTGACAAACTTCAAGATATAGGAATGGAAGACAACACTATAAAAACTATCTTTGATGTCGTTATTTTCACCACAGGAATAGTCTATACCACTGGAGCTGTCAGTGTCGTAGTACGAAGCTCTAGTGTTGGTAATATGGAGGTAGTGGTAGTAGTAGTAGTCGTAGCAGCAGCAGCAGCAGCAGTAGTAGTAGTAGTAGTAGTAGTAGTCGCAGCCAGAAGAAGCAGCAAGCAAAGCAGATAGCGATAGCGATAGCAGATGAGCAGTAGTAGTAGTAGTAGTAGTAGTAGTAGTAGTAGTAGTAGTAGTAGTAGTAGTAGTAGTAGTAGTAGTAGTAGTAGTAGTAGTAGTAGTAGTAGTAGTAGTAGTAGTAGTAGTAGTAATAGTGGGGACCGGTGGTTGCGTTGGTGGTGCAAAATGAGATGTCATCATAACGATGAAATCAGTTAATTGTTTTCCCTGAGCCGATACCCAGTTAAACAGCCTCTATAGATCATTCGCAAACGTAAGAGGCTGAGTGCCACTAGCATGCGCATCCCCGCTGTCACACGAATCAGCCATCTATGTCTGCAAGTTGACAGCGAACGCGAATCAACTATTATGTAGATATCACACAGATACATACACACATACACACACATATTTAGGGTAATTTTACAATGGAGCTCAAACATATACCCATGTCATGGGAACTCTATATCACACCATTGGATTATTATGGAATTTAATCTAATGGTGATTGATGTAATGCATTTAATGCAAAACACATTAAATGCGTAATAAATGTTATATAATTGGGTTCCATAGTATAACCACCTATATATATTCATATAGAAACTAAAATGTACATATAAAAATCTCTCCATCTCAATTTCATTCATTTCCCCACTAATGGTTTCTAGGCAAGGATCATTCGGTTTCCACAACTAAAATTTGTGTTTTATTGAAGTTTGTATGTTGCTTATCTAAAATGTTGGCTCTGATACCAACTGTGGCAATCCCTTCTCAAGTTAAGGCACCGCCCGACCTAATCTAGTCATTAAGCCCTAATCTCGACCTCGTAAGACTTAACAATGTATTAGTCAGCTTTTCCAATTTAATCTCCTCATTAGCTACTTTTTTAAATAAGCATTACATCATCATTGTACTATTTAAATTTTAAGAGTTAATTAAGACTTCTATAACTTAATCTTATTCAGCATAAGTCTTAACAAATTAGCAGAAGCCATTAATATAAATCCTAAATATGCAAAAACTAGGGAACAAACGATCACATGCCAATATATGACAAAACAACGATACCATATAACAAACATGTCTCTAGTCGGGAAACTATCTCGCAACCCATAAATACAAACCCCAAAAGTATATCAAAGATATATATAAGTCGTACAACAAAATCAAAACCTACAAGATTAGAGGTAGCAACACTTCAGTATCTCCGAGGTAGTCGTCGATCTTCTCCTTGCTTGGTCTGCTACTCAATGGATTTGCACCCACCGTCATAAAAAGGACGGTGAGTACAAGAAAGTAAAAAGTAACACTGAGAGACATTTATCCACGTATTCAAATATACAACAAGTATATGAAAGAATAACAATAGCAACTATGATGAAAAAGAATCATGTTATAAGACACTTTAGTTAAACAACATGAAACTAACACTCTGCAAAGCAATAATGATCTAGGGTAGGTCAGTCGTGAGTTACATCACGTCGGCTTTATTCAACTATTTAGGGCGTAAACAATCTCATGAATGCCTTTACATCCTCAAAAATGCGCATCACACAAAATATAGTTGTCAGCAACCTCGGGTCTCATACCTTGTGTGTTGCACAAGCTAGTAGTGAGATGCTAATAACCACAAAATCTACTCAATGGATCTGCATAAACTATCATATAATGGTCTTAGATACAAGAACTACTTTCACACTTTCAATAAATGGCTCGCTTTAAGAATATAAAAAATGGAATTTGCTTAAGTAAAGTAGAAAGGAAACTAGATTTACAATATCACAAATCATTTTCCTAATAGCATGCTATTTTACTTGATTAACACACATTGAACATTCAAGAATGACATAGCACATGATTGAGAGTAAATGAATACCTTTTAAACATAAACCAATATCATGATAACAAACTCATGTAATGAGATAACAACAAAGTCATGGCATCAAGAGTACAATAAGCAGATCAATTCAAATAAGTGTAAATAAGATACACAACTAGTAAAATGAAATGGGAAAAAATATCTCGATCAGTATACTTACAATCCACGCAAAGTTCCTAGGCTAATTTGGCCTCCCGACACCCTGTATCTCACTGAGAACCTATTGAGACTCTTCCCTAGATTCCTGAGGTTAATTACGATGTTTTAGGACTTATACAAACTATCAAAGTTGGATTAAATCAATCCAAAAAACCACCAGACTCATAGCTTTTGCTAAAAAAAAACACCAAGAACACCTACAGCTTCAAAATGCCATAACTTTGTCAATCCAGATTTTCTTGATAAGATTTATTGGTTTTTTGTGAAGAATCCAAATCTATAAACCAATTTGAAAAATTATTACATTTACTATAATGAACAAATCAATTAAACTAGGATTAGCATTAATTTTAGAAATTAACGATTGTAATTCGGGCATTACATGGATAACTCGGTTGACTCAGATATAAGAATCGAGGGTAATTGTTATTTATGGATGATGGTTGCTTATAATGCAGTGTTTAAAATCATTATATTATCATATTGCATCGCATGTGTATACGTTGCTAACGGGAGAATTGGTGTGACGGGTAGGTACATCAAAATGCATGTCGAGGTGCGAGGCACTGAGTGTCGAGTAATCAGGGGTTAGTGTGACCGCAAATATGTTAAATATATGACTAAACACACTAACTATATGTAATTATGTGCCTAGGTGAATTAATTTGACTTAAGATAAAATAAAATCCTATAGTTGGATATGAATTAATTAAACCCTTTATCCACCTAATGATGATCCTAGAATACATATAATAAGGCAAGATGAGTGGTTTTCATGCGAGACAAGTGGCATTGAGGGAGGACACATGTACTAGCAGTTAATAATAGTAAATCAAAGATTTGGCTAATTAATCCACTTACTAATGTAAGTATATAAGGCCTATACGTAATGGAGGAGCTCAACATTTACATTTAATCTAAAAAGTCAGAGGAATTGAGGAGGGTCTTGGCTGAAAAACAATTCATGGAGATCAAGGAGAGTTAGAGCTCAAATCAAAGTGTCATCAACCCTAGATACACATCTCTCTATTTCAAGTTTAAAACTAGTTTTGGTTTTTAGTCATTTTCAGAGGATAGATGATTGAGTCTTTGAAATTGATTTATATATTTGGATTCCTCATTTCAAGCTGATAATCTAGCTATTATGAAGTTCTTAAATTGGTTTTGAAATAAAAATATATGAATTTTTGAAGTTGTAAGACTAAAATTAAAATTATGCATATTGTATTATAAACCAGCATTTGTAATTTAGTTATAACTTTCTCATTTTAAATCTAAATGGACCCAATCTAGTGGCATTTTAAAGTTGACTCAAAGGGGAATAACTTTGCCTACTGAGAATTTTGTATTCGAACGTTTTCATGTCCAAAAATGCTATACAAATAGGTAATTGAATGCATTATAGGATTTTTGAAACTAAATTTTTAAAAGGCATAACTCCCTAATTACTTATCCAAATGAGCTGATCTTTTAGTATGTTGTTATTGGGTATGTTAACTGCCTTATGACTGAAAATCACAGTTTTTAAAACTATAGATTTAGAGAAATAAATTTTCTAAATATGCTGATCAGATTAGGTTCTAAATTGAGTTATTTTTTGTAGAATTACGTTATCTCTTTCGTTTTAAATTAGAATTCGGCAAACTAAACCTTTTCGGAAAGCTGAAATAGAGACCAATAACTTTGTACTGAAGGAAGAATTTAAGATTTGAATAATTTCATGCCTAAAATTGCGCTGCGATACATGACTAAAATTTTAGTGTTGTTTAATCTTAAGGGGTTATTTTGGTTTCCTAAACCCATTTGACCAGACTAAAACCCAATTTATTTAGATTAATTTGATACTAGAAACCCAAAAATTGTAGTCGTGCATCAACTACACTTTCGGGTCGGCTTAGGGGATTCGCGGGCGAGTATTCCATGTATTTGAGGTGCGTAAACCTATTGGAAAGCTTTACAAAATTCATGGCGTGTTTTATCGATATCGGGTTACATGTGTGATTGCTGGTGGGCACACATGGGTTTTATATTCCTATTTTGGATACATGTATATTGGTTGTGGTTAAGTCACTTGCACGAGTTACTTTTATTTAGTACTCATGTCGACGGCAGTAGAATATATTTACGACTGTTTGGAAGAATGTAAGGTGTTCCCTTGACTTGAAATAGATTTCGGAGTGGTTCATCCATTAACGGTAGTTGGAGTTTAGTCATAGAAAGCCTATAAGTATATATTTGGTTCATGTCACATTTTATCAATTATTGGCTGGTTTAGATTAGCATTTTCTCGTGATCATTTGGTTTTTTATTTATTAATGCTTTATTTTCGAGCTTATTTATTTAGTATGTGCTATTTTATTAATCATTATTGTTTATGCTTGGTGTATGTTGCCTACATTCATGGGAGTAAGACTTACTGTTGCCAAATGTCACATTCGCATGTCTCGTAGTTTATCAGTTTCAATTTCATGAATATTGTGTAGACTTCTCTTAAGGTTTTACTCACTTGATTCGTCATTGTATTTTTTCGGGTGAACGAGTGCATATACTTTGACGAGCAAGGGCAAGGGCAACGAGGTATTAGGCAATTACCTCTAACATAGTGACGCTCACTCGTGTTCGACAACAATATGTATGTATTTGTGTTTTCGTTAGGTTTTGGGGATTGTAGAACACTAAATACATGTATATGGATCTTTTTTGTACTTATATTGCCTTTAATATATACATAATACCTTTTGTCAAGTTTTCCACTACTTAGGATTGTTGAATATTGCATAATTTACTCATTTAAAGACTTCCTCTATAAAGATTTTATTAATAATTTATAAACTGATTAACCGACTAATTTAAATTGCTAATAATTATATGAAGATTAATTAGCTAAGTTAGAGTTTAATGTAAAACATGTAAGCAATCAGTTAGGTCACGGGGCATCATAGATAAGCATGCCACTGCATGGCAATGCTTGTTGACATGTGATGGGACGTCGCGGTACCCATGGTTGTTGTAATGACTCAAATTAATTAAACTAGGATTAACATTAATCTCGAGAATTAATAGTCGTAATTCGGGCATTGCAGGGGGAAAACTCGGTTGACTTGGACACAAAAACTGAGGTAATATGTTATTTATGGATAATGCTAGTGTATATGTGGTGTTTAAAATCATTAGTATTATATTGTACAACAAGTATGTATGTTTTTATCAAGCGAGTTGGTGTGATAGGTGTTCACCTTGAAAAGCGTGTCAATGCTAATTTCGGATAGGCGAACTACGGGTACACTAAAAAACTTGACTAATTCACGTTAAGATGACTAGGCTATGACGTACCTCGAAATGCGTGCTGAGATGGGGGCATCGAGTGATGGGTAGTCGAGGGTTAGTGATATCACAAAATTTGTTAATTTTGCTAAATAAAAACACTAACCATATGGATTATAATGGCCTTAAGCTAATGTAATGAGATCAAATCAATAAGGCTTATAGTTTGGTTAATTACATGGAAACTATAGGATTGACCTAAAAATACATATTGCCACATCTACGAACCATGTGAGTAGCCAATTAGTGTCACTTGGATTAAGTTAGTGGGAGTTAGTGGGATACATGTCAAGGTCCGGATCATTAGATGAGCTTCGAGATACATAAATACATAGATATCAATGGCTAGGAATCAATATTACCTTAATATATAAGATCAATGCGTCCAAGTAAACCATTTTCATTTTCAATTAATGAATCAAGAGAGCTTGCCAGAAAAGAAGGAGGTTAATGGAGAGAGGGAATCTATGGAAGATTGTTGAGAATTTCTCAAGCTAGGGTGGTACATCAATTAGGTACACATCTCTCTACTTCAAATCGAAATAAGTTCTAGTTTTTGCTAATTTTAAAGGGAAGAAGATTAAGTATTTGAAATTGGTTTATATATTTGGATTCCTCAATTCAAGTTGATAATGTAGCTATATTGAAGTTCTTAAATTGGTTTTGAAATCAAACAGATATGAATTTTTGAAGTTATAAGACCAAAACTAAAATTATGCATGTTGTATTAGGAATTAGCCTAAATAATTTGGTCATAACTTACTCATTTTAGATCCAAATCTACCCAAACTGGTGGCATTTGAAAGTTTATTCAAAGGGAACAACTTTATTCAACTGGATATTTTGTAATTCCAATGTTTTCATGTCTAAAAGTGCTACAAAAATAAGTAATTCAATGCAGTATGAAATCTTTAAAACTAAAATTGTTAAAGGCATAGCTCCTTAACTACTTATCCAAATGAGCAGATCTTCTAGTATGTGTTATTGGGTATGTTAGCTGCCTTATGACCAAAAAACACATTTTTAGAACTATAGATTGGAAGAAATAAATTTCTTAAATCCGCAGGTCGGATTAGGTTCCAATTAGGGCTATGTTCAGTAGAATTATGATATCTCTTTCGTTTTAAATTGGAGTTTTGCAAACTAAATCGTTTCAAAAAGCTAAAATAGAGACAAATATTTGTACTAGTGAGAAATTTCGAGATTTGGACTATTTCATGCCTAAAAATGCGTTGTAACATAAGATTGAAATTGAGGTTTAATTTAGTCTTTTGAGACTGATTTGGGAAGATTGATTTAAAACCTATTCAACCAAATTGAATACATAATAAACATATTTAATTGACTTCAGGGACTTAGGGGACCATAGCTCGGTGTCGGGAAGCTTGTATACGAAAGTCCAGAGAAGTCGAAGTGTGGATTGAGGTGCGTAAACCCATTTGAATGCCTCAAGAATTCATAGATTTGTTTTATCAATATTAGATTACATGTGTGACTGCTGGTAGTCGCACATGGGTTTTCACTCCTATTTTGGTTTGCGCATATATTAATTATAACTAAATTGCTTCCGCGAGTTACTTATGATAGTGCTCGTGTCGACGCCAGTAGGAAATATTTGCGACCGTCGGAAGATATTAGGGTGGTCCTGATGTGTAACAACGTTGGGAAGGGATCACGCCATTTACCAAAGTTGGAATTTATTCACTGGAAGCTTGTAAGTATATACGTGGTTCCTATTCGGTTTTATCGATTACTGGCTGGTATAGGTCAGGGTTTCTCATGATTATACGGTTTTTTAATGATTAATAAGTTATGTCCAAGCATGTTTATTTAGTATATGTTGTTTATTTACTTCACGCTACTTTTTTTTCTTATCGTATGATGCCTACATTCATGGGAATAAGACGTATTATTGTCGGGTGTTATATTCGCATGTCTTATAGTTTATTAGTTTTATTTCATGAATATTGTATGGACTTCTCTTGGGATTTTACTCTCTCAACTTATCATTGTATTTGTTTGGTAGCCGAGTGCAGATCCTTCGACAAGCAAGGGCAAGGAGGTATTGGGCAACTACCTCTGAGATAGTGACGCCAACTCGTATGTGACTACAATATGTTTGTATTTATATTTTTTTCGGGTTTTGGGGACTAGAGAACACTAAATACATATATATGGATCTTTTGTTATATTTATTATGCCTTGATATATACATGATGTTTTTTTGCCAAGTTTTCCACTACTTAGGATTGTTAAATATAGCAAAACTTAATTTAAGACTTCCGCTGTAAAATTGTAATATAACTTGATTAATTAATTAACTGGCTGATGAAATCATTAATATTTATATGCAGATTAGTTAGTTAAGGTAAATGGAAAGTGTAAACAACTAGTTAGGTTACGAAACGTCAATGATAAGCGGGCCATGATGTGGAAAGGCTTGGTGAAGTGGAGTGCGACATGGCGGGTCCCTAGGTTGCCTCCAGATTTGGGGACATCACAGTTTGGTATCAGAGCGAGGTTCGAAGGAGCCTTGAAAGTAATTTAATGCAACTAAAAAAAACTTAATAAACAAATCTTAGAAGTGGAAAGTCGAAGACCCAAATTTAAAATCCTGGTATATATTATATATACGTATACAAAAGATGATCAAACACGTGTCATTTGATCAAAATGGACAGACAATCGGATCTTGAAGACATTTGGATGACATGTGCAATGTGCTACATTACACCGAAGTAGAGTTGTTTCTGGGTTACGCACCAAGTATGTTCAAGAGGACTTCGACACACAAGTGTATTTTTGTTCTTGCAGCGACACACACACCTTCAACAAAGTGATACAAACCGAATAGCGTCAATAATATAAAATTCCTAAACCAACTATTTTATAGAATAGTGGTATATGGTCGATCCCAAAGAGATTGGTGGTTTTTATAAGGTTAAAAAGAACGAAAAAGAAAAATCGGGGGTTTGAAATTAAATTAATTTAACTAACTAATCTAACTAAACTAAATAATTAAAATAACTTTCAAAACAATTAATTGGCACCTAAGTAACACCTAGGTCTACGGTTCCACAAATCAGGATCAAGATTCAATAGCACATTATGGTCTTCAATCCTTCCTAAAAAGTTATTAATTTATGTTCTCTTAGATTAGCTATAGAAAATCGGCATCCACCAGAAATTTCTCATTCTCTTAATCTCAATAGCCGGGACGTCCGCCACTAACTACTTCCCTAATTAATGCAAAACCCTAGGCATCCGCCAATCGAGTTTAATACACCAACCGTAGTAATATAGGTCTAAGGGAACATTAATACTAAATAATCGGATCACATCCACTTTCGGGTCGCATCTGCTTCCAATTTAACTTAGATTCTATTGTTGCACACTCAAGAACCAAAAGGGTTTTATGGCAAACGGGTGAATGTTCGTCACTTTATTGGTCCAAAAGTACAATTATACGGATATTATCAGTCCAAATAATTATAGATTGCCCATCTAAAAGCATGCACTCACCACATACATACCTTATATCTAAACCATAGTCATTAAAATCAACAACAATGAAATAGGAGAATTAAATCAAATTAAATAATAAAATAAAAGATCTCACATAATATGCCATGAACCCATAATCCCGACTTGTTTCCCCGCTGACCTAGGTAATCGTCGAAAGAAGCCGATGTTAAAAATATAATAGTTAGTCCTACCAATATAATACCTAAGGTTCATAATATATAAAACTACTAAGAATTGATCCCAGGAGGTGAGAGAAACTAATTTTATGGGTTGGTCTTGTAACACATGCCCCGAGGAGTATCTGGTGGTTACTACACGTTCATTACATGGCTTGGGACACTTGTCAACAGTTGATTGGTGAAGAAAATGGAGAACACTGACGTGACACGTTCTAGTTGGTGGAAGAAGTTGTTGGTGACGCTGTGGACAAGGGAGAGCACGACACGTGGCAGACGTTAGAGACGGAGAAGAATCGCACGAGTAGACCGAAGTTCTGGGAGATGGTGAGGAGTCGCATCTCAAGGAAAACCTGAAAGCAGCTGGCGATGAGAGAGTTTTTGGTTATGAGGACGGAGTTGAACCAATGGAGAAATGACGCTGGCGCTGGTGGGAAGAGAAAATCGTAGAAAGAGACGGCGAGCCTTTGGGAAAGTATGGCAATACACATCCCGAGGCATAATCAATCGTCGCTGGTACGCTGTGTATATGAAGGCGTGCCTCAGCTGCGTCACTTGATTGTTCCTTCCCACCCAATCAACTGTGCAATGCGTGTCTCGATGCATATCTTCAGGTAACTATTCACTATATATAAATACTCCATTTTGAGTATTTTTCCGTCACGAATTCAATCTTGCATTCCGTTTCACTTGAAAATGACCAATAAACATAATTAAATATATATTTTAGAGACTTTTTATATTTAAATATACTAAAATAAACTACTAAAATTATATAAATATCGACTTATCAAATACCCCCAAACTTAAGACTTTGCATGTCCCGAGTAAAGGTGTAGATGACAATACAAACTAAACTAGACTCTTAATATAGTAATGCACCGACTCAACTAATCTTATACCCAACTCAAAATTCATGGAGTTCCTCTGGCTTACATAGCCACCAAGTTAACAAACAATTCAAGAAATTTCGAAATTATGATATGTCAAGACTCGCAACCCAAATACAATTAAGATCACACTTTAAAGACATAGGTTCAGTCAAAACAAAGGCTATCAACTACTCACGACTTTTCTTGTTCTATACATTCAAGCACGCAAGTTTAAAACTCTCACTTAATCACGTGTAAGCACTCGAGCTAATTCTTTTATTTGAGGAGTTTCACAATTTCTACTTTTATTCATTATTTTATTCTTTATTTTTATTTTTTCACATTTTTTCTTCTTTTCTCAACAAATACAGTCCCTGCTCCATTTCCTATGGACCTATTTTCTCATTTTTTCCCACCACAAATTTCCCTGTTCATTTTCCTATGGAAACCTGTGGGACTCTCTATATAAACAAAAAACTCATGTTAGCCCTTCTCACTTTCATTATAATCAAGCAAAGTCCTCAATGTGCGTTAAAATAATATCACTTGCACAATTTTGATTGTCTGCTCATCTTTTTTATCTAGCACAAAATTTAACCATCAACTAAGTCCTTAATCATGAAATCATAAAAATGCTGGGCTACGGACTCGATTAAGTGTTTCTCCAAGTCTTCCCTAACTTTTAAGTCAAAGAGGCAACTGTAATTTACTCATCCACAACTAAAGGCATGAAACAAAGTTTCTGGTGACTCTAAACAATAAAAAAATATAAAATAAAAACTATACTAAATACATGCATGGAAGTGTATCAACTAGTAATGAAATGAGAAATAAGTATGAAGGGACAAGAAATGAAATAAATGAAAGAAATGATATAAAACACCACCATTACCATCCGATAATCGCATATAACCACATACAAAAATTAAATGATCTCACATGCGATCTTTCGAAAAGAATCCATCCCACTCAATCCATAATCCCTAAAATATCCCCAAACTTATTCTGAACCTTGTCCTCAAGGTTCAAAACAAGTCAAGGATTCCATCCAACAAATGAAAAAAGAATAGAATATGGAAAAGAATAAGAAGATGATACAAATGCATGCATAACAAAAGTCTCTAAAAATAAGTGAATGCACAAAATCTCTCATATCTAGGTAATTAAGGAAACTATGAAAGAACAATTATAACAAGAGCAAGAACTAGTAATTATAAGAGTTAACTCAAAAGATTCCTATCAAGTCTTGCGAGCCCGAAGTCTTTCAACTAAGGGTGAAATCAACAAGATGATGGAATGAAGTCTAGGGTTTTTGATCTACTTAAAGATCCGCCACTAATGCGGCGACTTAAGTTGGATATGACCAAATCAAGTCTCAAAACACATAAAATCCTATAAACATGTTAATTCCTAAAAACAATGCTCATGTTATGCTAAAAAAAAAAATCCATAGTCAAACCTAACAAAACTCATGGGGTGCTCCAATTTATTAATGAATAAAAAAACAAAATAATAATTAATAATAATAAATAAAAATACCAAAGCAAGAAAACCAATCCCTGGCAACGACGTCAAAAATTGAAGCGGGCTGAACGCATCATTAAAATAAAATCCCTAAACTAACTATTTTGTAGAATAGTGGCAAATGGTCGATCCTACAGAGATTGGTGATCATTCTAAGGTTAAAAACAACGAAATTGAAAAATTGGGGGTTTTAAATCAAATTAATTTAACTAACTAATCTAACTAAACTAAATAAATAAAATAATTAAAATAACTTTCAAAACAATTAATAGGGACCTAAGTAACACCTAGGTCTACGATTCCACAAATCAGGATCAAGATTTAATGGTACATCATGGTCTTCAGTCCTTTTCCAAAAAGTTATTAATTTAAGTTATCCTAGATTAGCTATAGAAAATCGACATCCGCCAGAAATTCCTCATTCTGCTAATCTCAATAGCCAGGACGTCCGCCACTAACCTAGATTCGATTGTTGCACACTCAAGAACCAAAAAGGTTTTACGGCAAACGGGTGAGTGTTTGTCACGTTATTGGTCCAAAAATACAATTACACGGATACTATCAGTCTAAATAACTATAGATTGTCCACCTAAAAGCATGCACTGGCCACATACATACCCTAGATCTAAATCATATTCATTAAAATCAACAACAATGAAATAGGAGAATTAAGTCAAATTAAATAATAAAATAAAAGATCTCACATAATATGCCATGAATCCATAATCCCAACTTGTTTCCTCGCGACCTAGGCAATCGTTGAGAGAAATCGATGTTAAAAATATAATAGTCAGTCCTCCCAATATAATACCTGAGGTTCTTAATATATAAAACTACTAAAAATTAGTCCCGAGAGGTAAGAGAAACTAGTTTTGTAAATTGGTCTCGTAACACGTGCACTGAGAAGCATCTGGTGGTTGTTGGGCGTTCATTACATGGCTTGGGACACGTGTTAATAGTTGATTGGTGAAAAACATGGAGATCGCTGATGTGGCACGTTCTGGTTGGTGGAAGAAGCTGTTGGTGACGCTGTGGACAAGGGAAAACGCGACACGTGGCAAACGTTGGAGACATGGAAGAATCGCAAGAGTAGACCGAAGTTCTAGGAGATGGTGCGGAATTGCGTCTCGAGGAAAATCTGAGAACAGCTAGCGATGAGAGAATTGTTGGTTGTGAGGACGAGCTGGACCAATGGAGAAGCGACGTGTGCCGTTAGTGGGAAGAGAAAATCTTAGGAAGAGACGACGAACTTCTGGGAAAGTGTGGCAACACGCATCCCGATGCATAATCAACTGTCTATGGTACGCTGTGTACGTGAAGGCGTGCCTCAACTGCGTCACTTGATAATTCCTCTACACCTAATCAGTTGTGCAATATATCTTCAGGTAACCGTTCATCGCATATAAATACTTCATTTTGAGTATTTGTTCACCATGAATTCAACCACGCACTCTGTTTCACCAAAAAATGACCAATAAATATAATTAAATATATATTTTAGAGACTTTCTATATTTAAATATACGAAAATAAACTACTAAAATTATCTAAATACCGACTTATTAAGTACGAGGACTGAAGGGAGAGGTACAGAAAAGCATATTATAGATATGTCTTTTATGACAAGTACATTTTCGACAAAAGATTCAGCTGAAGCTGGAGAAAGACTTACTAGTGAGTACCAAGACCGATTTGCACACATCTACAATTGTCGAAATACAGTAAGAGAAAAGCAATAGGCCGAAGAAACAAAAAACAATTCGACAAAGAAGGCAGACAGTATGGTCGAGGCCGTAGAGACAACGTTCAGATAGATAAAGTTTACATAGTACCAATATTTCAAGCGTCATAGCATGGACAACCTCAAGATTAAAGAGGTTGAGAACATGGATCACAGGATCAAGGTCAGAACCTGTTGGGTTTTGGGGTTCATGCGCAGCGGATATTACAAAACAATTTTGACAAAAACCCCAACAGGATCCGAATCTAATTTCATTAAAAACATTTAAACCATGAAAAACTTAATCATGCCTTAGTCACAATATACCTTTCTGAAGGTTGATCGATCTCTAAGGCGCTGCCAACGACGAACGCCCTCTACCAGTAGTCCACACACGAACGGCGGCGGAGATTCGAAGTGCTAGCTTCGAGAGAATACCAAACCTTTTGTTTCTCTCCAAAACGATCCAGAGCATACCAAAAACCCTAAGTCGTTTCTAAAATGAAAATAGAGTTTCGGCCTTTTTAATCTTTCGTACGTGTATTCTAACTTAAAGCGTCTATTTATACAACCCTTGTATATAGACTGTTAAGTAAATTACACATATACCCCCACTTAAAGAAGTATAAGTGTAATACACCACAAAGATGTTTCTGTCGTGAATCTTATCATATAAAATTCATTTTTTATGAACCATCTTAAAATCTCGCAAAACCATTCTTAGTGTGCGACCCAATAGGCTCATACAACGTTGGCGGTGTACCAAAACACATTTTGGTATACAAGTCATAAGCGGCCTCTAGCAAGACATTATGACTACCCAAGTTGTACGAATATCAAATCAATACAACCTAATCAATAGTGTATATAACATCCTTTTGTCACACGATATCCTTTTGATCAAACATAAGGCATGGAATTGTTATCCAACATGTTCAATCGTACTAGTCTCGATCTCTAGGTAGACTGAGAACATCCAAGTGACATTGATCAATATCAATTCACTTAGATTATGCCTTTTAACAGTCTAACACATCGAGGGATCCACTAGATATCTCTCTTTATATGAGAGGTACAAATTGTATCTCGATTACACAACTTCATCACATTGCTCACACAGTAACCAATCACAACCTTTATAATCGTCCAGTTAAAGACAACGTTTGATAGTGTCAAATCACTATGTTCCTAATGTTGAATTCTCTGGTAATCTCGAGTCAGAGGACTGAAAAATATACCTATCATGAGAAACAACTATGACTTAATCCATGTGATGTTCTCATAGCGGGTCGGTCCAGTACTTTGTTCCCTAACAAGTACTCGTGATCTTGATTCGTATCCCTATACGTATAATCTTCATATGATCATCAATCAAGACTCACACTAGTTTTAATTCATTATAGTTCCCAGTATAATGATCGACTAGGGACATTTAGGATATTTCTGTAAATACCCATAGATCTTATTATAATGTAAACATGCAAATTAATTATAATAAACAACAAATGAAATCCTCTATTTTATTAACTAAAAGTATTCATAAAGACAGTTAATGGATTGACCTAGGGCACATGCCCTAACGGAACCAATGATTAGGTAGTGGTCGAGTAGGACCAGGACGTAGGGGTAGGTGTTTTTGATGTAGACTGGAGGGACTGTCTACTAAGATCGGTAACGTATGTGGTAGCGACACCGGTGCACTCGAGAGCCGGTGCATGTGGTGACTAAGCCCGGCTGGGAGACATCCCAGCATCGGGTTTAGGGTACGTGATTTTAGTTTTTTTTATAATTACAGTTCAAGGTTTATGCATGCATGGTGGTACGGTGTTAGATTATAGTGGTATGATGGTAGATTATTGTGTTATAACATGAGATTTGTCACAAGTCATAGCATGGCATGGGATTGTTATGGTAAATTAAGGGAGGTTATGGCATGACATGAGATTGTCATGGTATGTTATGGTTGGTTAGGACTATTATGTAGGGATGCTTGATAAGAGAGGTTTACAATTACTAGTGATAGGTAATTGAGTTAGGGAGACTCGGACACAAAAATCAAACTGAGAGTAGGTTGGGGAGATGTTGGAGAGAGAGTGAAAAGTCTTGACAACCTTGACAACATGCGCCTATGTCTCAATGTAACACTATTTTCCCTGTGATGGGAGTAGTGGGGTGTTCAAAGGACTGTAGAATGGTACTATGAAGGTGTAAGGTGTAGCCACACGGGGATAGGTTAGATGCACAAGAATTTACTAGATATTCACACTTCGAGAATGAAATTTCTCCAAGTTGAGAAGAATTGTCACGACTCAAATTAGTTAAACTAGGAGTCACATTAATCTCGAGGATTAACGATCGTAATTCGGGCATTACATGGGAAAACTCAGTTGACTTGGACACGAGAACTAAGGTAATATGTTATTTATGGATGATGGCTATGTTTATGTGGTGTTTAAAATCATTAGTATTATATTGCACCGTATGAATGTATGTTGTTATAGAGCGAGTTGGTGTGTAAGTGTTTGCCTCGAAAGGCATGTCAACACAGATATCAGATAGGTGAACTAGAGGTATACCAAAAAACTTGACTAATTCATGTTAAGATGACTGTCAAATAAATTAAAATGGGTAATGTAACTAAAGGCTAAGTTGATTGAATTAAAACAATAGAGTGAAGGGCCTCGAAATGCATGCCGAGATGGGGACATCGAGTGCGGTCATAAAATTTGTTAATTTTGGTGTATAAATACACTAACCATATGGATTATAATGGGCTTAAGCTAATGTAAAGAAATCAAATCAATAAGGCCTATAGTTTGGTTAATTAAATAGAAACTATAGGATTGACTTAGAGATACGTATTGTCACATCTAGTAACCACGTGAGTAGCCGATTATTGCAGCTTAGATTGAGTTAGTAGGAGTTAGTGGGATACACGTCAAGATGTGGATCAATAGATGAGCTTCGATATATGTAAATACATTACCTTAATATATAAGATCAACACATGCAAGTAAACTCTTTCATTTTCAACTTATGATTCAAAAGAACTTGCTGGAGAAGAAGGAGGTTGATGGAGAGAAGGAATCCATGGAAGATCGGTGAGAATTTCTCAAGTTAGGGTGGTACATCAACTAGGTACACATCTCTATATTCAAATTGAGACAAGTTCTAGTTTTTGACTAATCTCAAAGGGAGAATGATTTAGTATTTGAAATTGGTTTATATATTTGGATTCCTAATTTCTAGCTGATAATCTAGCTCTATTGAGATTCTTAAATTGGTTTTGAAATCAAATAGATATGAATTTTTGAAGTTGTAAGACCAAAACTAAAATTGTGCATATTGTATTACGAATTAGCCTAGATAATTTGGTCATAACTTGCTCATTTTAGATCCAAATTGGCCCAAATTGGTGGCATTTAAAAGTTTATTCAAAGGGAAATAACTCTGTTTAGCTAGAGATTTTGTAATTCTAATGTTTTCATGTCCAGCAATGCTGCAAAAATAGGTAATTAAATGCAGTATGAAATTTTTAAAACTAAAATTATTAAAGGCATAACTCTCTAACTACTTATTCAAATGAGCTGATTTCTTAGTATGTTGTTATTGGATATGTTAGCTTCCTTATGACCAAAAATCGCATTTTCTATAACTATAGATTGGGAGAAATAAACTTTTTAAACTCGATGGTTGGATTAGGTTCTAATTAGGGCTACGTTTAGTAGAATTATGATATCACTTTCGTTTTAAATCAGAATTTTGCAAACTAAACATTTTCAAAAAGCTAAGATAAATACCAAAAATATTTGTAATGGTGAAAGATTTTGAGATTTGGACCATGTTATGCCTAAAAATGCGTTATAACATAAGATTGAAATTGAGACTTAATTTAGTCTTTCGAGGCTGACTTGGGAAGATTGATTTAAAACTTATTCAATCAATTTGAATATATAATAAACACACTTAACTGACTTCAGGGACTTAAGGGACCATAGCTCGGTGTTGGGAAGCTCGTCGGGTAGGATACATAAGTCGGGAGAAGTCGGAGCGCGGATTGAGGTGCGTAAACCCATTGGAATGTCACAAGAATTCATAGTTTTATTTTATCGACATCGAATTACATGTGTGACTACTGGTGGACACACAGGGGTTCCCACTCCTATTTCGATTTACGTATATATTGGTTATGGCTAAATCGTTTGCGCGAGTTACTTGTCATAGTGCTCATGTCGACGGAAGTAGGATATACTTGTGACCGTCGAAAGAGATTAGGGTGGTCCTGATGTGTAACAACGTCAGGAAGGGATCACATTGTTTACTGAAGTTGGAATTTAGTCACTTGAAGCCTGTAAGTATATACGTGGTTCCTATTCGATTTTATCGATTACTAGCTAGTATATGTCAGGATTTTCTCGTGATTATACGGTTGTTTACTGATTAATGCGTTATTTCCGAGCATGTTTAGTTAGTATATGTTATTTATTTATTTTACGCTACTGTTTTTGCTTATCGTATGTTGCCTACATTTATGGGAATATGACGTATTGTTGTCATGTGTTATATGGTGTTATATTCGCATGTCTCGTAGTTTATCAGTTTTATTTCATGAATGTTGTGTGGACTTCTCTTGAGATTTTACTCACTAGACTCGTCACTGTATTTGTTGGGTGGCCGAGTGTGGATCCTTCGACGAGCAAGGGCAAGGGCAATAAGGTATGGGGCGACTACCTTTGAGATAGTGACACAAGATCGTGTGTGACTACAGTGTGTACATATTTATATTTTTGTCTGGTTTTGGGGATCGTAGAACACTGAATACATGTATATGGTTATTTTGTTATACTTATTTCACCTTGATATATACATGGTATCTTTTTGTCAGATTTTTCACTACTTAGGATTGTTAAATACTGCATAACTTACTTAATTTAAAACTCCCGCTATAAAATTTTAATATAACTTGATAAATTGATTAACCGACTAATGAAATCATTAATATTGATATAGAGATTAATTGGTTAATTTAGGTTTAAATGGAAAATGTAAGCAACCAGTTAGGTCGCGAGGCATCAATGATGAGCGGGTTATGATGTGGCATGGCTTGGTGACGTGGAGTGCGAAATGGAGGGTCCCTAGGTTGCTTCGAGATTTGGGGACATCACAGTTGCCTCGGGATTTGAGGTCGTCACATTTACCCTCTGAAATAAATGAAAAATCAGAACTGAAGTAAAACTCTAATTATTTTAACATGCTTTTACAAAATAATAGTGTACACTAGCTTACCTAGTTGTAGAACATCACCAACTTGATCGATCCCTTTCAAATTCACCAGAATCTGCTCACAAATTTAATCTCCTTCTCTAGATCTTTCTATCAAATGAAAGTGTTTGCATGTCATTCCATTCAATCCTTTATATATATGGTAAGGTGTATTTGTAGCCTTTGATCTCATGTGCATCACCTATTTCTTGATCAATTTAATGGCTTCAATTGTGACCCCACAATCTATTAACTCTCCACTATTTCATCCTTGATAATACTAAACTTAACTAAATTGGTCTTCTGATGTATCCTTACGTATCTCGAGGAACATCTATGACTAACATTTTATTTCGCTAACTTAGGTTTCATTAATACAAATTTAATTATAGTCATTATCAAATTAGCCATTAAAGCCACACTAACTCAAATTAAACTTACAACATCACTCACTACCTCGGTCCTATGTTGACACGCATCTCGAGGTGCGTCATCGCTCATGTCTCAACATCTATACACAAGTAGGAGTGACTTAGTAGTTTACACATATGCAATACACTAAGAATACATCGCAATAAATTTTACATATACCTCGGTCACATCACCTCGATAAGTGCAAATATCTCGATGCGGGACTTACGTCACGGGTCAATGATTCTAATTAAAGAATTAAACTAGGATTTGAAATTTGATTCGTGACACTTGTATCATCAAACAAGTTGTCCAATGTGTTGAGGCTCATGAGGGCGATAAGGTTTTGGTGTAGTGCTTAAAGTGTTTTAACTAGGGAGCTTTTTTTGCTGGTAATTCCCTAACTGATCTATATTTTTTAATGTTTTGAGTGTTTATAGTTTTTACTCATCCATAGCCCAGTCACCCCAGTCACCTCTATCTCAAATCACATTTTCACCACCAACCTAAATCCGACGAAATCCGAGCAAAACTACATCATTTCGACGACATGGTTGCATTCCTCATCTTTTTTAGTGTCGATTTTGAGGGTTTTTAGAGTTTTTTTTGTTTTTTAAGTCGGTATTGTTTGTGGTTTAAGTTTAAGACTCGATTTATGGGTTAAATCTTGCATTTTGGGTACAAAGTTTCGATGGAATCTAAAATATCAAGTGATTCCGAGCAAAACCCTCTTTTTTGTCATTATCATGTATTTTTTAGGCGTTTTGAAATTTTTTTTCATTTTTGTTGCCCGCATGTGTTGGACTCATAGGGCCGAAAACTCTGAAGAGGCATCGGACACACAAGGTCAATACCTCTGAAAAGGTCTCGGACACACACTGTCGACACCTCTAAAGAGGTCTCGGCTGGATCCGATCGAATTTTTTTCTCGATCTCGGTCAGAGTTTGCTGAGACCTCTAAAAAGTTCTCAATCGAAGTTGATCGTTACCTCTTTAAAGGTTTCGGTCGGAGTCAGTCGATACTCGATACTTCTAAAAAGGTATCGACCTTGTGTGTCTAAACCCCGCAGGCGACACTTCTTCACTTCTAGGACACGAAGTGACCACATCCGACCTTGTTCAACTAAAAAAACACTTCTACGACACTTGGTGACTTAGTACAAGTGTTTTACAATAACTAAAATCGAGAAATGAAGATGATTGAAGGTTGTTGGGATTAGGGTAGGATATGAGATAACTTTCGTTGAGGGTGAGGGGCAGTTTCAGAATAATTTACAAAAAAATGAGGTAAACGCAGTAAAGAAAATTCAAAAATGGAGTACATCGAAGTAATGGGGTACAAGAAGCAAAAAGTGTGGTGCGAATAGCCACCTCCTAATTTTAAGGGCTTTACGTGTTCTAGAAAAGTGTCTTAATTGATAGTAAAATGTTGGCTGATATTTTGCAAGTTAGAAAGACTAGGAAAGAAGGCTTGATACAGTGCCACCATAAAAAAGAATCTAAACTTTCTAAAATCATTTTCTCTACCACTCAAAATATATAAAATAGTCATCCAAAGTAGGATTAATAATTTGACATGCACCCATGCACATATAGAAAGAGCTCAAGAATGTATCACAAGCATCATAAGTTGGTTAATTATTTACATACTCAATTTCAATGATAAAAATTGATTAAAGTTTGGTCTGCACCACATGGAACCTATTGTCATGCCATATTAAAAATATCAGATACACTTCGAATTACGTGCATACACATCTTCACGTAAATAATTTGATATCATTTTAAGATTTTTCTACATACTTTTTTTTGCAAGAATTCTACATACTTTAGAGAATGAGAAAGCTCTAGAGAAATTAAAGCAATATTCTTTCAGCTTTTCTGTCCAAATTGCCCACAAGGGAATATGTCCATTGCTTTTCCTAAAAGATGGTTTCAATTTATTCATTTATTTATTTTGCATAATAGATGGTTTCAAATTATATATACAAATCCCATATTGCTATGCAGACACAATATTGCCAAGCTCTCACAAGGCAAATGTCCTTGAAGAAGCAGCCACTTGAAGTTATAAAGTCTGAAGACCACCAGAGTCCCAAAAAATGGTGCATATCACTGATGGAAGACAAGTTCAATTCTTTCATTTCACAGGGGGATCACCCTCTTGTTCACAAGGTTTTCGGCGCGGGGTCGCTTTTCAGTCCCTTTTTGTTCAGGAAATACTTTGATCCATCTGATGCCTTCCCTCTATGGGAGTTTGGATCCGACATACTGTCGTCTTCTTCGAGTGTTCAAAATGGTGGTCGGAGCGCTGTGGAGTGGTTCGAAACAGATAAGGAGTATGGGCTCAAAGCAGAACTACCAGGTACATATGTGCTGTTTAATTAATTGGAGCCTTTTTTTTGGTATTACCATATTGGAACCTTCTAACTTCCAAGTCTCAGTTCATGTAGTTTAAAAAAACAGTGCTTAGTTTGTGTCCTGCAGTGATTGTTTTGGCAATAATACATAATTTGTGTTCAGTACTTTTTGGAATCATGAATAGAATAGTTTCAAGGATTAATTGAGGTTTCATTTTAATGAGAAAGCAAATTATTTAAGAACTTAGTTTTCTTATGAAAAAATTTAAGAACTTAGTTTTAAAATAAAATAATAGTTAAAGGGTCAAATCGACCAGTTTTCATCAAAAGGGTCAGCCAAGTAAATATATATATATAAGAACTCCATTTCAGTGCATGCAGTTGTCGGAGCACTAGTGGTCTCTTTCCGCAATCCCGATGCCTATGAAATTAGTCAGGGAAGTGTAAGGATACTCGTTGTTAAAAAAAGATGTTAATAACTTTAAAGATCCAAATTTGTATTTATTGTTTTTAAAAAAATTGAAAGATCTACATCCCGAGACAAAAAAAAAAAAAAAAAAAATTGTTATAACAATATTGATTGGAAGCCCTGCAGGTTTGAACAATAAGAAACAAATTCACAATGTTCAAGTAGTGGTGGAGAAGGGCAAGGTTGTGGAGATAAGCGGGCAGTGGAGAGAATCAGATGTTAAAGAGTGGAAAAGTGGGGGTTGGTGGGAACACGGGTGTGTTAGGAGGCTTGAGCTGTCTCAAGATGCAGATTGGAGGAATATCGAGGCAAATATTAAAGATGAAGTCTTCCTAGAGATCAGAGTTCCCAAGATCAACTTTGAAGATCACTCTGGCACTAGTAATATTCCTAGACCACTAAATGATGTGCCAATTAAAGAATCTCATGATCATCAACCTGTATCTACCAAATAAATAATATTTTTTGTATCATTACAATATATCTAATCATTTATTAATATAACTTCTTCTTCTCCTTCTTCTTCTTCTTTTGAAAATCACTATTACTTCTTTTAATTTACGAAATCAGCATAGATTGGACTGGACTGCGGATTACGCACCTTAATCTACGGATCCAATCCGCAATTCAATCAATCTTTATATTTCTTACATTATTATTTATATATAAAGTCTTCAACTATATTTAGATGGTGTTAGCATTCTTATGGCATTAATTCATTTACTATTTATTTATACACACTTGAATTTAAGTTAATTCTTTTCATATTCATGTACAAATTTTAAACTATCTAATCAAATAAATATTAAAAATGTTAAAACTACTATGTTTGAATTAAAATTCGTATTCAACTTTTTTTTCTTACTAATCAGATAATCCTTTGTTACTTATTAGAAATTGCCTAAAGTCTTAATTAAAATATTAATTATATAATAGTCAATCAGCATAAGTTGATCCAGTTTGGTCCGCATTTAGGCCTCTTTTGGTTCGTTTTTGCTAACTTACAATGTTAGTTCGGAGTTATCTTATTGGAGTTAATATTTTCATGTTTGATTCAACTTTAAACTTGCAGGAAAGTTTTAAATTTTTAAACAATAAAAAATATCAATTGACATAAAAAGCCTTCAAACAAGAAAGAGATAAGTAAAAAAAAAAAGCCATTAATAAAGGGTAATTATGTCTACAACTCCTGAGAGATAACTCCTTAGGGGGGTGGTGGGGAAAAATCTCACGCCGTAGAGTGTAAGTTGGGAGATAACTTGCAGACAAGTTGGGCAACCAAACAAGATTAGTTCCCAACTTCCTATAAGTTATCTCCTAGGAGATAACTCCACCCCTAACTAAACAAGGCCTTAGTAAATTGGATCAAGTTGGATTAGTGATTTAAATGGCATTCCATCCCACAAAATTCCCCTATTCCATATATAAAAGTACTTGATTGATTAATTAATTTTTATTTTTCTTATGTTATTATTTTTTTGGGTGCTCTCCACTCAGTGTCTAAGCTGGTATATACATAGTTCGAACCTATAACTTAATTTTTTTTGTACATAAGACTTCAATTTGAGATCACCGCATAATGCCTATCCTCTCTCTCTATCTTTCTTCATGTCTTACTTCTTTTCTATTTTCTCCTTTATAAATATTTACGGAATCAAGATCACGAGTCGTGATCAGTCCAAATCCAATCCATCTAACAATATACACATATTTTTGTAGAGTATGTACTTGACACATGTTTTTTTCCCCTCTTTTAAGGATGATTTGGTGTTGTAGCTTTTCTTTTTATGTATGACATTTTCTTGGATAAATTTTAATATGAGATATTGTACTTAAATACATTGTTGTTACCATATAGAGTGTACATGTAATTAAGTTTAATTAAGCATACTGATTAATTTGTATGTTAAAGTCTAATTTTTTTTAGTCAATGTTAATTGCCATTTATTAAGTTAATTGGACTACATTGAATAGTAGTTTTATACTTAGTAGAAATTGGACTGAAATATACATTGACCATAATTAAAATAGATATCCAATTAAGAATCACAACACATAATTAACACTTCCTAATAGCACCAGGATGACAACAACTTTGGTCTAACCTTTTGGCTCACTGGAAATTGGATTTACAAATAACTAGAAAAGTGTAAATAAACTAAAGATTTTAAATTATTAGTCCGCAAAAGAGTTACAAAGTGTAGAGTATTGCAATAATATAATAAATATTTTATTTGTTCTTTAAATGTTATGACAGGGATGTAGCTCAGAGGTACGGGGATCGATACCCCGCATCTCCAATTTGTATCTGAAAAAAAAAAAAAAAAACTCCATTTGTTTCCAACTAAATAGCCTCTACAAAACTTTTTAAATATTTTTTTTTCAAATAAACAATGTAACCATCAATTTATAAACTTAAACATATATATTATTTGATAAAAAGATAAATATATATATATATATATATAAAAATAAGTTTATATAAGTGTTTTTTAAATAAGTAAATATTATGAAAATATTTTTGCGATCTCATAATAAGAATCAGATCTATGTAGTTGTAAATTAAGTTGGAACTTGCTAAAAACTAGAGAAGGAAAGTAGGAAACCTAAAACTTCTACTACTACAAAGGAGAAGAGAATAAATGATATAGTTGGAATGAGAAATTTTTCATTCAACTTGGTGTGTTTTTACATGGACCAACCCGAAGGTTTCTTGACCACAGGAAAAGAAAACTTGGTGTGTAAATTGAAGAAGTCAATATATGGATTGAAACAAGCTTCCAGACAATGGTGTATTAAGTTCAATAATACCATTACGTCATATGATTTTGTAGAAAACACTGTTGATCGGTGTATATACATGAAGATCAGTGGGAGCAAGTTTGTTATATTAGTACTATATGTTGATGATATTCTTCTTGCTGCGAATGATGTTGCTATGTTACATGATGTAAAAGATTTCTCTCTATAAATTTTGAAATGAAAATATGAGTGAGGCATCATATGTGATAGGAATAGAGATATTCCGTAATAGATCGCAAGGATTGTTAGGTTTGTCTAAAAAAGGCTATATCAATAAAGTATTAGAGAGATTTCAAATGGACAAACGCTCTGCAGGAATAGTTCCACTTTCATCATAGTTTCCAAAGTATTTGCCACCTCTATCAGATCTTACCACTTTTACCTTTCTATCAAGTTGCCTTTCTACCTCATTAATGAACGATTCTAAAATGTCCACTGACTGAAACTTTTCATGCAACAAGTATAGATAACAATATCGTGAGTAATCATCAATAAAGGTGATAAAATACTTTTGACCACTCCAAGATGGAACATCAAAAGGACCACAAATATCAGTGTGTATCAATTCAAGAGGCTCGCTCCTTCTTGTGGCAGGATGTTTTGATATATGTTTAGTTTGCTTTCCCTTAATGCAATCCACACATACATCCTAGTCAACAAAATCCAATTGAGGTAAGATATTACTTTTCACTAACCTCTTTACTCTTTTTTTTTGGATATGTGACATAATCTTTGATACCAAAGAAAAGCAGAGCACTCATCATGTGCACTACGTTTATTTCCAATAACATGCTCGACATTAAATAAGGATTCAACAAACATACTATCAAGATTGAAACGATATAAGTTGTCAATTAAAATACCAGAACCATAATAGTATTTTTGTTTAAATAAACTAAAACAACTATTTCCAATATTTAAATTAAAGCCTACACAATCCAATTTTGATACGGAAACAAGGTTCCTTGAACATTCAGGAACATAAAGACGCTTTTCTAAATCCAAAAAGTATCCGATATCCAAGATTAATCTGTAAGTCCGGATCCCTTCTATGTGTGCCTTCATTCTGTTCCCCATAAATAAGAACTTTTCAGTTACGTTTATGGGATGGATTAAAAGGAATCCCTGCATAATATGTGAAACATGAGTAGTTGCACCAGTATCAAGCCACCAGGTATTATTAGGCACTTCAATTAAGTTTGATTCAAAACATACAGAAATGTAATGTATACCTTTCTTCTCAAACCATGCCTTTTGTTTCGGACAGTCTTTCTTGAAGTGTCCACTCTTCCTACAAAAGTGACACCTCAGCTCCTTATGGATTCGACCCTCATGAACTTTCATTGGGGCTTTGTCCTTCTTTCTGTCCTTCCTTCTTGGGATCGCTTTGCTGCTGCTAGCTCCATCATGCATAGTAAGATGAACTGAGTGACCCTTCAGTTTCCTTAATCTCCCTTCCTTCTGTACGAGCATGGCCTTGATTTCTTGCAAGTCCCATTTTTCTTTTATGGTGTTGTAATTCACCTGGAACTGACCAAACTCAGGGGGAAGGGAATTAATAATGAATTGAACGAGAAATGATTCACTCAGGTCCATACCCATTGCTTTGAGCTTCGCTGCCAAGTTAGACATACTAGTCACATGATCATGGATGGGCTGTGACCACTCAAATTTCTTAGTGGTCAACTCACTCATCAAGCTTCCCACAATGGACTTGTCAGCAATGTTCGATTGTGAGTACTCTTTTAGATGTATCATGAACTCCTTTGCGTCGCTTGTCTTCGGCATAGAAGGTTTGACATTTTCTGCGATCGTCATTCGCATCAAATTCAAACTTAGCCTATTAGACTGCTCCCAAGCCTCATATAAAGACTTTCCCTCTTCGGAGCTGGCCTCAATAATGGTCGCAGGCTTTTCGTCTACAATGATTGCCAGGTCAAGGTCCATTACACCCAGTTGGAACTGCATATGTTCAGACCAATCATTGTAGTTAAGCCCATTGAACTTAACCATCATATTTCCCAAGGCAAACATATTAGAGAACACTGCAAATATAACAAAATTATTCACATTAATGCTTTGAGTTAAATCTAATAGATTCAAGACATACAATACTTTTATTATGTATTTAAGTTCACCTTTGGGTGATACTTTAATACATAATTCATGCTATATCAAATTCTGAATAAGCATACTTTCATAGACAATCAATCATACTTAGGTAAATAAGTAAGATATATTTGGATAAAACATACCTATTTTTAATTAAGTACGAAGATAAATCTCTTAAGTTTTATTAATTATAAGCAATGGTCCACCTTTGGGTGGCCTCCTAGCATTATAATTAATTGGTTTTAATTAAATATTTAACATCTATTTAAGCTAGACCACTTTGGTGACTAACAAGCTTTTCATTAAATAAATATTTAATTAAGCATACTTTAATTCTAATTTAAAAAAATTTAAATTCTAATACATAATTAACATTCTTAATTTTCATATATTGCATGTAATTAATTAAGACAATATTTAAACATGCAACTATTAAGACAATATTTAAACATGCTACTATTAAGACATATATAGTACATTGTCATGGTATTATTAAATGTGGCAAATTAGCCATTTGCAGTTCACGTTGACCAACTAAAACCAGCCACTTAATTCACGTTGATCAACTACAAACGTTGACCAACTAAAAATCAGCCACTTAAATTCTCAAACTTGGCAAATTACTTTAATCAAGGAAACAAACTGCCACGTTAATCAACACTAACAAATAGGAAAGATTAAGTCATGCACCTACTTTGTAGGAAATAATTTGTACCAAAAGAAACAAACAACGCTTGTATATCAATAAAACCCAAATTTTAGTTCATCCGAGAATTTATTATCCAACGGCATATATATTAATTTATTATAGATCTGAATTCTTTAACGCCAAATATATCAGCATCGGAATAGTAAAATACTTACCCAAAAACGCAATATACCCAAAACGCAAAGTTAAGTCGATCAAAGTATTGATCTATAATGCGAAAATTAAACATCGACTTAAACCACTATGTTGAATGAAAAGTGTTTAACCATGCTCCGATACCAATGTTGTCTATTCTGATCTATATAACACTTTGAATTCAATCATAAATCATAAAATATAAACATACCTCCTTCCATTGCCAATAAGTTTAAGAATGTTTTCCCTTCTCTGCCTTCTTCCATAATATCGTCGTTCTTGATGGTGAGATCTTAATGCGGTTTTAAACAAATCATATCCCAACAATCGTTTTACAGTTATTGGGGTCCGTTTAATTTGAAGAGAGAGGGGAGGGAATTAAAACCCCCGTACTCAAAACATTTATGCCAAAACTACCATCAAGTTGTGGGCCCAAAACATAAAGTATGTAACAATATAATATGAGTCACATATAATAGAGATTAATTAGGAAAAGATAATCTAACATTTACAATGAGGTTGACACCCTTTATATAGGCCCTTTGGTGATGATTATAAATATACTTAGACAATGTTTACAAGTAACACATACATCACATGTCATACAACTCTTCACAAGCAACATTGACAATACATAGAATAGTGAGTACATTGGACATGAATATAAGTAAGAGTAATGTTTGATATTACAATTCAATGACAAAGCCATGCTTGACAATGTGGTTATCTAAAATCTTGGTCAATTGTTCATCCATATCATAACATTTCCCCTTAAATGACAATTGCTGAGAATGCGCCTCGTCAAAACCTATACTAAGAAAAACCATGTGGGAAAACATAGTAAAAGAAAAAGAGTACAATGTTCTCATAAATCTTAAGATGAGTATAATATTGTTAGCATTGTCTCATTAAAAACCTTGCTATGAAAACCCAATGGGATAAAATCATAGCTAAGGGAAAAAAGTGTGATACACTAATCAATAACTCGCTCTCATGTGAACATGGGACAAACTTGTTCTGTTTCTTTACTTGCAATGTCCTTAAGTTTACGCAAGCCAATATCATATGTAATTCGCTTAAATGTCGTAGTTAGTAAGGCTTTGGTGAATAAATCAGCAAGATTATCACTTGATCGAATTTGCTTGACATCAATTTTGTTATTTTTTTGAAGCTCATGTGTATAAAAGAATTTTGGTGAAATATGTTTTGTTCTGTCCCCTTTTATGAATTCTTCACTTAATTGTGCAATACGTGCTACATTATCTTCATATAATATGGTTGGAGAATCTTTTATTGAAGGCAATCCACCTAATTCTTGAATATGTTCAATCATGTTTCTCAACCATACACATTCACGACTTGCTTCATGAATTGCGAGTAATTCCGAATGATTGGAAGAAGTAGCAACCATAGTTTGTTTTATTGACTTCCATGATACAGCAATATTACCACAAGTTAATACATATCTCATTTGAGAACGAGCATTGTAGGGATCAGATAAAAACCCAGCATCAGCATAACCTAAGATATTCAATTTTACTCCCTTCAAGTAAAATAAACACATGTCACTTGTTCCTCTTAGATATCAGAAAACATATTTGACACCATTCTAATATACCACATTCGGACCAAGTAGCTCTTCATCACTTGTTCCTCGTAGATATCACTTTCATGAGGTCGAAATGGATCTTTATCCACTTTAAGTGATCTGACAAACATTGGAGAGCTCAATAAATGTGCCTTGTCCATATAAAGTCTTTTTAAATTTTTTCAATATAATTTGATTGATGGACAAGTACTCCACTTAAAAAATGTTTAATTTGCAAACCAAGACGGAGTCTTGCTTTTCCAAGTTCATTCATCTCGAATTCCTTTTTCAAATATTTGGATGTTCTAACGAACATATAGGCAAAGTGAATTATTTACATATCTTTCTTCAAGTAAATAATCACTAAGATGTTAGTACCACATTCGTCCGGATTGTTTCAATCCGTACAAAGACCTTTATAATTTTATAGAATACATCTTATGAGGTTTTGATTTTATTTCTTTGGATATTTCAAATCCTTCAGGGATTTTCATATATATCTCACTAGGGGTCCATACAGATATGATGTAACGACATCCATTAGATGCATATCAAACCCTTCAGAAACTACAAGGCTTATCAAGAATCGAAATGTTGCATCTATAATAGGAGAATATGTTTCTTCATAATCAATGCTAGGTCTTTGTGAACAACCTTGAGCTACAAGTCTTGCTTTGTATCTTGTAATCTCATTTTTTTCGCTTTTTTTGTATAAATACTCATTTATATTCAATAGGCTTTATGTCATCTGATGTTTGAAAACGACCACCAAACCGCGATTTTGCGGTTTTCAAGTTTTTCAAACTGCCCCTAAACCGAAAGTTTTAAAAACCAAACCAAACCAAACCATACAGTTTGGGCGGTTTGGGCGGTTTTAGGGAAATCGATGCCCACCTCTAGTCACAGGTGTGGTCTGAAAGGCCATTAGGCTCATGTATGTCGCACGTCTAAGCATTTTATTGATATTTATCAAGCCTCCTTAAAGGAGAAAGACAAAACAATTGAGATGAACTTCACTGTCGGAGATGACTCGTTGAAAATTAATTATATGGATGTCCCAAATTTTCACGATGATCCAAACACTAATCTCGATATCTTTAATGATCATATGTAATGCATTTCAATTATTCTATGCACTAGTTTTTGTTATGTTTTTTAGTTTATATATACTAGTTTCTTATTATGAATAAAATATGACTCTTTTTCTAATTTGACAAACATTATTTGTATAGATGGATTATCAAATCATGTGTTCAAATCATGAATCAAATAAAAGCAATATATGTCTTGTTGATTGTGTTACAACGTACACAATCCTTAAAAAGAGAGAATATTTCTCCAATTTGAACTTATCTAAGGCTAATGTTCAAACAATATATGACATCTCCAATTTGATTAATAGCTATTGAAGAGCAAATATTATGTTGCATGGGGAACAACAATTAATGTTGAAAATACCTTATACTCTAAAAAATTCAGAAGGAATTTACTTAGCTTTAAAGATTTTCGACAAAATGGATATCACATTGAAACCATGAACGAAAATAATAAAGAATTTCTCTATGTCACACTGGTTTCAAATTGGAAAAAAGAAGTGTTAGAAAAATTCTTAGCTTTATCATCTGGATTATATTTTACTCATATAAGGCATGTCGAAACGAATGTCGTCTTAAATAAGAAAATTAATGATCCAAAGACATATTTTATGGCATGACTGACTTGGTCATCTAGGATCATCAATTACGCGAAAAATAATTGATAATTTGCATGCACATCCTGTAAGGAGTCACAAAATATTTTCAGCTTGTGATTATAATTGTGCTAGTTGTTCTCAAAGTAAATTAATAGTTAAACCATCCCCAAATAAAATCGTTGTAGAATCTCCAATTTTCTTAGAACGCATTCAGGGAGACATGTGGACCTATTTATCTTCACTATTGACCATTTAGATATTTCATGGTTTTGATAGATGCGTCAACTAAGTTGTCACATGTTTGTTTGCTTTCGACTTGTAATGTTGCATTTGCTAGACTTTTCATATACATCATTAGGTTAAGAGCACAATTCTTTGACAACTCAGTCAAGACCGTCTGTCTTGATAATGCTGAAGAATTTCAATCTCGAGCATTTACAGATTATTGCATGTCTATAGGAATTACCATTGAACATTTTATTTCACATGTGCATAACCGAATGGTTTGGCAAAATTTCTGATCAAATGCATTCAATTAATTGCTAGGCATTTAATCATGAGAACTAAGTAACAAACTTCAGTTTGGGGACATGTAGTCCTTCATGTAGCATCTATCATTCATTATAGGTCTACTGCATACCATGAACATTCCTTCATGCAACTCTAAGCCAACAACCAAATATTTCACATTTGAAGATTTTTAGTTGTGCAGTGTATGTTCCTATACCACCTCTAATAAAACTAAGATGGGTCCACAATGAAAACTTGAAATTTATGTTGGATTTAACTCATTGTCCATTATAAGATACCTTGAGTCCCTAACATGATATTTATTTACTGCGCATTTTGTTGATTGTCACTTTGATGAAGCAATTTTCACACCATTAGGGGGGAGACAAGAAGCCAATTCAAAAGGAATGACTTGAAATTACTTGGAATGCATAAATTTTATCACATTATGATCCACGCACAAATCAGTGTGAACTTGAAGTTCAAAAGATCATTCATTTGCAACAAATTGCAAATAAATTACTCAATGCAATTACTGACGCAAAATGAATGATAAAATCACATATTTCAGTTGTAAATGCTCCTACAAGAATTGATGTCTATAGGCAACAAAATGCACAACAACCAACGAAGCGTGGAAGACCAGTTGGTTCAAAGGGTACAGTTCCTCGAAAGAGAAAAACGAGAGTAAAAATAAATACAAATAAAAATACTCTCGAGAAAGCACAAGAATCCTTTGATAAAGATTTGTCAGAACAAGTTGATTCTGACGAGGAACAAGTGCCTCCAGAAAAAGGGAAAAATGAAAATAATGAGATATCAATAAATTATTTAAACTCTGGTAAGATTTGAGATAGAAATAATATTGTTTCTAATGATATATTTGCTTTCAATGTGTCCTTTGAAATATTTGAAAATGATGAAGATCCAGAACCACGATTAGTGAACGAATGTCGAAAAAGACCTGATTGGCAAAAATAGCAAGAGGTTATTCAAGCAGAGCTAGACTCGTTAAAGAAAATAGAGGTTTTTGGACCAATTTTTCAAACATCAGATGGCATAAAGCCTGTTGAATATAAATGAGTATTTATACAAAAAAAAGAAGCAAAAAAATGAGATTACAAGATACAAAGCAAGACTTGTAGCTCAAGGTTGCTCACGAAGACCTAGCATTAATTATGAAGAAACATTTTCTCCTGTTATAGATGCAATCACATTTCGATTCTTGATAAGTCTTGTATGAAGGACTTGATATGCATCTAATGGATGATGTTAAACCATATTTGTACAGATCCCTAGATAGTGAGATATACATATGAGAATCCTTAAAAGATTTGAAATGTCCAAATAAATTAAATCAAAACCTCATAAAATGTATTTTATAAAATTACAAAGGCCTTTGTACGGATTGAAACAATTTGGACGAATGTGGAACAAATGCCTTAGTGATTATTTACTTAAAAAAACATATGAAATAATCCACTTTGCCTATTTTTCTATTAAAAGATCATCAATAAGATTCGTGATTATTACAGTATATCTTGATGATTTAAATATAATGGGAAACCACGACGACATCATTAGAACATCCGAAAACTTGAAGAATGAATTCGAAATGAAAGAACTTGAAAAAATAAGACTCTATCTTGGTTTGCAAATCGAACATTTTCCAAGTAGAGTAGTTGTCCTTCAATCAAATTATATTGAAAAAATATTAAAAAGATTTTATATGGACAAGGCACATCCATTGAGCTCTCCAATGGTTATCGGATCACTTGAAGTTGATAAAGATCCATTTCGACCTTATGAAAGTGATGGAGAGCTATTTGGTATGGAGGTACCATATTTAAGAGCAGTTGATGCACTTATGTATCTTGCAAATTGTACAAGACATTATATTGCTTTTGCTATCAACTTACTTGCAAAATACAACTCTTCACCAACTCGAAGACATTGGGATGGTGTCAAACATGTTTTCCGATATCTTCGAGGAACAAGTGACATGAGTTTATTTTACTCGAGTGGAGTAAAATTGAATCTCCAAGGTTATGTTGATGTCGAAATTTTATCTGATCCCTACAAGGCTCGTTCTCAAACGGGATATGTATTCACATGTGGTAATACTGTTGTATTATGGAAGTCAATAAAGTAAACTATGGTTGCTACTTCTTCCAATCATTCTGAAGTACTTACGATTCACGAAGCAAGTCGTGAATGTGTATGGTTGAGAAACATGATTGAACATATTCAAGAATCATGTGAATTGCCTTCAATAAAAGATTTTCTAACTATATTATATGAAGATAATGTAGCAAGTATCACACAATTAAGTGAAGGATTCATAAAATATGACAGAACAAAACATATTTCACCAAAATTCTTTTATGCACATGTGCTTCAGAAGAATTGTGAAATTGATGTCAAGCAAATCCGATCGAGTGATAAAGCCTTACCAACTACGACATCTAAGAGGCTTAAATATGGTATTGACTTGCGTAAACTTAAAGACATTGCAAGTAAAGAAACAGAACAAGTTTCACCTGTGTTCACATGAGGGGAGTTATTGATTAGTTTATTGCACTTTTTTTCCCTTAGCTATGATTTTATCCCATTGGGTTTTCCTAGCAAGGCTTTTAATGAGGCAATCTTAACAATATTATACTCATCTTAAGATTTATGAGAACAGTGCACTCTTTTTCTTTTACTATATTTTTTTCCACATGATTTTTCTTAGTAGAAGTTTTAACGAGGCACTTTTTCAGTAATTGTCATCCAAATGAGAGTGTTATGATATGGATGAACAATTGACCAAGATATTAGCTGACCACATTGTCAAATATGGCTTTCTCATTGAGTTGTAATATCAAGCATTGCTCATACTTGTATTCATATCCAATGAACTCACCAAATACATGTGAAGAGTTGTATTGTCATAAAAGGATAATTAGAACACAATAGGGCACACTGAACACAAGACAAGAGAGAATTCTTACTAAAACCGATTACTAAGCTTAAGACTCGATGCCTTGACAAGAGGAAATGAAAACGTATTTATAGACGCTATGCCAGTGCAATGGCATCCCTACAATCGACGCTTCGAAAAAGTAAAAGACAAAAGCAAGGGTCAAGAATGAACAGGTCTTGACTCTTTGAAAAAGCAAAAGCAAATAGTAAAAAGGAAAAGTAAACAGTAACTTGACCTTTGGAAAAAGGTAAAGTTAAGATTCGCTCGTCCTTACACACACCCAAAAGACACGATCCAAGGCTATCCCAATATCCAGTGGAAATTAGGATAGGAAGCCTGCGCTTGACCAGTGGACTGGCATGGGCCAGAGGGTTGGACACGTCCAGAAAAGGATAAACATTGTTTATCGTTGAAGTGGCCAGAAAATTGGTATCAGAGCCATATCGAGCTCTCCTTCACCCTCTGTAAGTATAGTACTTTGTTTATGTTCTTATCAATATCTATTTCCTTAATTCTGGTTTGCCTAATCTTTGTTTTTACCGACGAATTATTTGATATCTTACTTTTGATCGGATTTTCTCTCTGGGATATCGTGGTTTTGATTTATCGGTTAACATCTGCTTTCCTAGTCGCGTAGCAAGTCTCGCAGAAGAGCGTAAGTCGAGCAATAAAACGTTGACCAAGTAGGTGTTCACGTTAGACCTTAAACCATGAGTTCTCTTAGACGATCTTTGTCAAAGGTGTTATCTTTTAAGTCTCCCTCAGAATCTGGATCAGGTTCTTCATCTTCTACGTCTTCTTCTTCAAATCAAGTATCTAAGCATAAATTAAAAAATATTTCTGAAACTACTTATGCAAATATTGATCAATCCTTACAAAATTGGTATATCCCTAAAGTTAAACCTTATGTGGTCTATAAAAATGGTGATTTCTCCCCTACTAAAAACTATGTTATTAAACTTGTGGAAGATACTATTTCTGTCATTGACGATGGACAAGAAATATATCTCTTTACTCCTGAAAAAATTAAAATCCATGCTTTAACCCATAAATATTTGCATCTTGGACTCTTACAGGTTGCAATTAAACCCTTAGTCACATTAGGACTTAACACTGCAGCGTTAGTCTCTGTCAGAGATAAACGCCATCTTGATTTTAAAGATTCCTCGTTAGGTATAGTTGAAGGTAGCCTCTCTGACGGCCCCTTATACTTCGATTGTTTTCCTAACTTCACCATCGACCTTCATAATGACCTAGCTTCTCAAGCCCTTGTTTTAGGGATTTCGACCAAAGGTTTTACCTTATCTAAATCAATTTCTAATGTTGCGGTTGTTTATCACTTCTTTTATAAATTGATGCATACCATTATCCCCGATATTGCCTACAAGGAACTCCAACAGAAAACGCTTTCTACGTTATTCCTGACAAATGTTAAAAACACTATCATTGATAGAAAGCAATTAACCTTAAAAGATCTTCCCCTTCCTCTTCAGTGGACGATTACTGATACGAATAAGGAAGAACTTCAAAAGCGACAAGTTTCGCAATAGATTTCACAAATCATTGAGCATGATGATGGAAAAGTTGATATTATCTTTGCTCCTAGAGCATCGACATCAACGGTTTCTTCATCCTCCTTTAGTTCTAAGCCATCTACGGCCGTTACGGATTCCTCTCCATCCGAACAACGTCAATCTGGCATTGCTTATCCTGTTTATTCTCCTCCTACAACAACTAATGATGATAACGTCAGCATAAATGACTTTGCTGATTATCATGTTAATGTTGTAACTTTAGAAGAACGGGAAGATGAGTTTGTAATGGATTATGAATCGCTTAAACATCAATTCTTAATTCATCCATTAAAACCCTCATTTTGCAAACTTGTTCCTTTTAACCATCAAGCTATTTTTCGTGAAAAATACTTTGACTATGTCAAAACAAATAAGATTAATATCTCCTTCTTTGATTGGTTAGCACTTAAAAGTCCAAAGATTTCCCTCCAGGTTAATACAATTTGGGAATCTCTAGGTGGTCAAAAATATGATCAACGTCATCCTCCATTGGCTCCATTTAAAATCCGAGATGATATAAAGGCCTCTCCTTTTAAATCAATAATAACCTTTGATGATACGGGCCCTATCTCTAAACGAGATTTAACCCACATCATTGAACAAAATAATTTTACAAATATGTGTTTATCGACTCTCACCGCTAAAGAGGCACCTACCACCTTTTCTACCTCTTCAGTTCTTCCACTACCACCGCAAAATTTTTAAAAATCATTATTTCCTCCTTCTGCCTCACCCCATATACCTTCCTTTGCTCCTAAAGCCCAATTCTCTGAAGAATTTATGAATATCCTCTCTGCCAAGCTTAGTAAGCTTCAAATTACCCCTTCTACTCCTACGGTACCTACTGCCCCTGCAATACAACAACAACCTTCACCATCTGCTCCTCCATCCAAATCGAAAGACAAAGGTCCTGCCATTATGACTTTGTCTCCCACTTCTGCACCGGTCTCCGCCACTGTTTCTGATGAAGAGTCTAATACCAAGAGTAATTCAGACTCCGACCGTAATACATCACCTTCTATAGAAATTCATCGCATTATGCGACATGCAAAGCATGCAAAGCGTCACGTTTCTTCCAAATCTTGCTATCCTTTACAGAAACAATTTTATTCTCGACCATCTCCGGCTGACCTTATTCTGGAAGAAAAGGTTAAACGCAACAAAAAATATGACGGTCATGCAATCTATGACTGGAGTATTGATGGATTATCCGAATATCAAATTCTTGATGTTGTCCTTAAAATGCACATTTATGCGAAAGCATGTAATTTGCACAATCATCCTGAACTAGAAATTGCCAAAGCAATTACTTGTGGCTTTACTGGTCAATTATATGGTTGGTGGCATTATGTCACGACCGAAGCCGAACGCATAGCCATCATTAATCATATTAAAACAGATTCGCTGAATCAACCTATTCTAAATGATCAAGGTCAATTTATCTATGATTCCGTAAATAATCTCATGGCTAGCATTATCTGGCAATTTGTAGGTCATCTTGATTCTATCAATGAAAAGATTCGTGATCAACTACAAAACCTACGCATGATTATCGATGGTATAAAGATAGATTTTTCTCTAAATTATATTCTTTAACAGAGCAACATGATACATCTTTTTGGAAAGAAAGATTTATCGTCAGTTTGCCCCCTTACTTTGCCAATAAAATTAAGGATTTTATCAAAGAACATTATGATAATGCCTTAGCTGAATTGACATACGGGGATATCATTCAAGCTGTGCAAACATGTGCTCTTTCCATCTGTAATGACCTGCGATTAAATCGCCAACTTCGTAAAGAAAAATCCACCATGAAACATGATTTAGGAAATTTCTGTTATGACTTTGGTCAAGACATAGATGTTTCCACCTATCTGACCCCTAAACATCATATCAAAAGAACCAACAAATCTTCTCATTTCTATAAACCTCCTTATTATAAACATCCTCCCAAGCGCAAGTTTCGCAAACACTCTTCTTCTTACGCTCTAAGAAAATTCATGAAAGCAAATCAAGCAATGTTTGCTACAATTGTGGAAAACCTGGCCATTATGCCAATAAATGTCATCAAAAGAATGCCTCTAAGAAAATTCATCATGTTGGTTTTTCTTCCTCTTCCTCCTCGGAGGATGAATGTCACTGTGTGTCTAATCTTCCTAATACTTCCTCTTCTTCGTCTTCTGAGCCTGAAATTAATGTTTTAACTGCTCAAGAAGAACTCATTCTCGCTGTCGGTGAGCAGATTTCATATCCTTCTCTCAAACTGAAATATTTCACTGAAATTGTTACACCTCCTACTTCTATCGAAGTCCTTCCTTCTTCTCCTCCTCGAGAAGATCATGTTTTTTCTACGCTACAGAAAAAACAAAAACAATTCAAAGAACAAATCTCTTTTGATGATTCGAATTACACTTTTGCGAGTCTTATGAACGTTGTTAACAAAAAACCTAAACAGGTTACCATTCAATCTCTTCAAACAGAAATTAATTTGTTAAAAAATGAGATTAAACATCTTTCATCTCTCATCACGAACCTTGAACAACCAAGTCCTGAAGCTAGTTATAGCTATGACTCGAATAAATATCTTTGTTGATAGTATTTCTCGTTCAGACTTTCAAAGATGGTTTACGCCAGTTACATTTGCAGTAAAAGGCTTTTTTGTTAAATGTAATGCTTTGATTGACTCTGGTGCTGATTTAAATTGTATACGAGAAGGTTTCCTTCCTTTACAATATTGTGATCGCATCAACGATTATCAACATATTTCTGTTGCTAATGGGCAACAAACGCGAATTAAATATGAAGTTTCCCTTGCACATATCTGTCATCAAGGAATTTGTATTCCTTTATCCTTTATTATCATTAAAGGATTAAAACATGATATGTTATTAGGAACGCCATTTTTACGTAAACTACAACCCTTCTCTGTTACCGAAAATGGCATTGCTACTACTCTGCAAGGAAAATTTGTACAATTCGCATTCATTGATCCTCCTAAAGCATCATTCCTAATTATGTAATCAATCAAATTGATTATAAAACTAATCATATCCGATTTTTAAAACATGAAATATTGTTATTAAAAATCGAACAGTTTTTACAAACTCCTGTTTTTAAAACCAAATTACTTAATTTCCAAACTCATCTACAACAACAATGTTGTTCTGACATTCCTTCTGCGTTCTGGGCACGCAAACAACATATTGTTAAATTGCCTTATATTGCTGATTTTCAAGAATCTAAGATTCTTATGAAAGCAAATCCCTCTCAAATGAATTCTCGCCTACGAGAAATTTGTCAAAACGAAATTACAGATTTGCTGAAAAAGAAATTAATTACACCTTCACAGTCCCCATGGAGTTGCACAGCATTTTATGTTGAAAATGTTCCTGAACTTGAAAGAGGTGTTCCTCGCTTGATTATTAACTATAAACCCCTTAACAAAGTTTTAAAAACGATTCGGTATCCTCTTCCCAATAAATCTGACCTTATAAAAGCTACTACTTCGGCAGTAGTCTTTTCAAAATTCGATTTAAAATCCGGGTTTTGGCAAATACAGGTTCATCCTACAGATCGCTATAAAACTGCCTTCAACACTCCATTTGGCCAATACCAATGGAATGTTATGCCTTTTGGCCTAAAAAATGCTCCTTCTGAATTCCAAAAAATAATGAATGATATATTCAACCCCTACCATTCTTTCATCCTTGTCTACATTGATGATCTTTTGGTCTTCTCTCCTTCTATTGATCGACATTGGAAACATTCGCAAGTCTTTCAGACATTAATTCTCAAAAATGGCCTTGTTTTATCTCGAAAGAAAATGAAGCTTTTTCAAACCGAGATAACCTTTTTAGGCTTTAAAATTGCCAATCAAACTATCACTCCAGTCAGTCGGGTGATTAGCTTTGCTAACAAATTTCCTGATCAATTAACTGATAAACTTCAGTTACAAAGGTTTATTGGCTGTCTAAATTATCTTGCTGATTTTTATAAAGACGTAGCCAATGACAGACAATGTCTTCAAGATTTACTAAAATCAAAAACTCATTTTCATTGGAATTCTGAACATACCAAAGCTATACAGCTTATTAAACAAAAGGTTCAGTCTCTTCCTTGCCTTCATTTGGCAACACCTCGGTATTTCAAAATTATTCAAACTGATGCCTCTGAACAAGGTTATGGTGGAATTCTTCTTCAACGACCTCCCTCTGGTCTTGAACAACTTGTTTGCTTCACCTCTAAAACCTGGAAGGATGCTCAAAAGAATTATTCGACTGTTCAAAAGGAAGTCCTAGCCATAGTGCTATGTGTTCAAAAATTCCAAAATGATATTTTAAATCAAAAGTTTTTGATTCGTGTTGATTGCCGTTCTGCTAAATACATCCTTTTAAAAGATGTCAAAAATTTAGTGTCCAAACAAATTTTTGCAAGATGGCAAGCTATATTAAGTATTTTTTATTTTGATATTGAATATATTCAGGGGAAAGATAATTCTCTTCCTGACTTTTTGTCTCGTGAATTTCTTACTTCTCCTTCTGTGAATTTATTACAGATTATGGCGAAGAAAGCCTCGACCAATTCGACCAATCGATTTAAACCCTTGGCTTCTCCAGAACCCCATTGTTCTTACCAAAAAACCACTTGTAACCTAATTCGCATCCTTGAACCCTATATCAGTGATAAACCTCTTGTTACCCAAATAGCATGTACCATGCCCCCAGGCCTTCATTTTATACTTTCTCGTCCTTACCTTAACATCCAATTCTATGAGAACATCCTTATTTCCACTCAGTTAGTTCACTTTGAACACTTGTCAAGGGAGAATTCTTCCAAAATTGATTATTCGAAGTTTAAGATTCAAAAAATCTTATCCGAAAACGAATGGTGTGATTTACATAATTATATTGTTAAAACTCCTTTCACCTACAAAGAGATTGTCATCTCCAAAAATAAACCTGCTATGTTTATTAGCTATCATGATTATATTGACGCCTGGCGTAACATTATCTTTTATAAAGACCCTGATCATCACTCATGGTATATCACCTTCAAACAAAATATGCAATCCTCTTTCCCTCTTTGGTGGGTTACGGATTGGTGGACTAAGTTTGGACCCTCTGATGCAATCTTTCCTGCTCGTGTCAAAGAGCAATTTGAAAAGGAAAAACTGCCTCTCCTGCAGTTCATTACCAAGCATTCTATTCCCTGGATCCTCAAATGGGAATACGCAATCTCTCCCCTTTTGTCCTATGATCCTCACACCACTTTTGACTACTTATCACATGATATTTCATGTAAATGGTGGAATAAATTCAATTATGAATCCATCTTTGCCCCAAAAACTCCACTTAAACTCCATGAGTTTCCTTCACTCACCTCATCCTTTAAAGAAGTAGTTAAAACCAAACCTAAACCACGAAAAGATGATGCAGCTTCTAGTTCTACTATTAACCCTGATTTAGCACAAGTGTTACTTGCAAAAATCAAAGAACTCGAAAATTCTAATAAACAGCTCAGCCACGAATTTCAATAGGTTTCTTCACGGTGCTCATCCACCACCCCCAGTATCCATCTCTCTGACGATGACCTCTTACTCTGAGTTACCTCTGGCGGTCAGACAACATTTGGTTGAATTCTTTCGCATTGCTCTCTACTCCAATGGTGTCAATGTCCTTTGGAGCCCTCCCGAAGAACGATGTTCTCTTCAGATTGTTATGGCCTGTGTCAACTTTGTCTGGACTACGGATGATACAGACCTCCTGCTGGCCTTATGGTATTTGCTTGACTGTCCTAACATTGCAGTCTTTGTAGATACCCAAGCTATCCTTCGATTTCCAGAATATGTATTCGCCCCACTTTGGCATTTCTTGCATTTCTCACCAGCAAAATATGCCTGTACCTTCATTTATGAACGACCGCTTCATCCCCCTTAAACCAATTTTCTGGCCACTTCAACGATAAACAGTGTTTATCCTTTCCTGGACGTGTCCAACCATCTGGCCCATGCCAGTCCACTGGTCAAGCGCAGTCTTCCTATCCTAATTTCCACTGGATATTGCGATAGCCTTGGATCGTGTCTTTTGGGTGTGTGTAAGGACGAGCGAATATTAACTTTACCTTTTTCTAAAGGTCAAGTTACTGTTTACTTTTCCTTTTTACTATTTGCTTTTGCTTTTTCAAAGAGTCAAGACCTGCTCATTCTTGACCCTTGCTTTTGTCTTTTACTTTTTCGAAGCGTCGATTGTAGGGATGCCATTGCACTGGCATAGTGTCTATAAATACGTTTTCATTTCCTCTTGTCAAGGCATCGAGTCTTAAGCTTAGTAATCAGTTTTAGTAAGAATTCTCTCTTGTCTTGTGTTCAGTGTGCCCTATTGTGTAAACTTAGTAATCAGTTTTAGTAAGAGTTTGTATTCATATCCTTTTGGACCAATTTTTCAAACATCAGATGGCATAAAGCCTGTTGAATATAAATGAGTATTTATACTAAAAAAGAAGCAAAAAAATGAGATTACAAGATACAAAGCAAGACTTGTAGCTCAAGGTTGCTCACGAAGACCTAGCATTAATTATGAAGAAACACATTCTCCTGTTATAGATGCAATCACATTTCGATTCTTGATAAGTCTTGTATGAAGGACTTGATATGCATCTAATGGATGACGTTAAACCATAGTTGTACAGATCCCTAGATAGTGAGATATACATATGAGAATCCTTAAAAGATTTGAAATATCCGAATAAATTAAATCAAAACCTCATAAAATGTATTTTATAAAATCACAAAGGCCTTTGTACGGATTGAAACAATTCAGACGAATGTGGAACAAATGCCTTAGTGATTATTTACTTAAAAAAACATATGAAATAATCCACTTTGCCTATTTTTCTATTAAAAGATCATCAATAAGATTCGTGATTATTACTGTATATCTTGATGATTTAAATATAATGGGAAACCACGACGACATCATTAGAACATCCGAAAACTTGAAGAATGAATTCGAAATGAAAGAACTTGAAAAAATAAGACTCTATCTTGGTTTGCAAATCGAACATTTTCCAAGTAGAGTAGTTGTCCATCAATCAAATTATAAAAATATTAAAAAGATTTTATATGGACAAGGCACATCCATTGAGCTCTCCAATGGTTATCAGATCACTTGAAGTTGATAAAGATCTATTTCGACCTTATGAAAGTGATGGAGAGCTATTTGGTCCGGAGGTACCATATTTAAGAGCAGTTGATGCACTTATGTATCTTGCAAATTGTACAAGACATTATATTGCTTTTGCTATCAACTTACTTGCAAAATACAACTCTTCACCAACTCGAAGACATTGGGATGGTGTCAAACATGTTTTCCAATATCTTCGAGGAACAAGTGACATGGGTTTATTTTACTCGAGTAGAGTAAAATTGAATCTCCAAGGTTATGTTGATGTTGAAATTTTATCTGATCCCTACAAGGCTCGTTCTCAAACGGGATATGTATTCACATGTGGTAATATTATTGTATTATGGAAGTCAATAAAGTAAACTATGGTTGCTACTTCTTCCAATCATTCTGAAATACTTACAATTCACGAAGCAAGTCGTGAATGTGTATGGTTGAAAAACATGATTGAACATATTCAAGAATCATGTGAATTGCCTTCAATAAAAGATTTTCTAACTATATTATAAGAAGATAATGTAGCAAGTATCACACAATTAAGTGAAGGATTCATAAAAGATGACAGAACAAAACATATTTCACCAAAATTCTTTTATGCACATGTGCTTCAGAAGAATTGTGAAATTGATGTCAAGCAAATCTGATCGAGTGATAAAGCCTTACCAACTACGACATCTAAGAGGCTTAAATATGGTATTGACTTGCGTAAACTTAAAGACATTGCAAGTAAAGAAACAAAACAAGTTTCACCTGTGTTCACATGAGGGGAGTTATTGATTAGTTTATTGCACTTTTTTTCCCTTAGCTATGATTTTATCCCATTGGATTTTCCTAGCAAGGCTTTTAATGAGGCAATCTTAACAATACTATACTCATCTTAAGATTTATGAGAACAGTGTACTCTTTTTCTTTTACTATATTTTTTTTCCACATAATTTTTCTTAGTAAAAGTTTTAACGAGGCACTTTTTCAGTAATTGTCATCCAAATGAGAGTGTTATGATATGGATGAACAATTGACCAAGATATTGGATGACCACATTGTCAAGTATGGCTTTCTCATTGAGTTGTAATATCAAGCATTGCTCTTACTTGTATTCATATCCAATGAACTCACTATTTTATGTATTGTCAATATTGTTTGTGAAGAGTTGTATGACATGTGATGTATGTGTTACTTGTAAACATTGTCTAAATACATTTATCATCATCACCAAAGAGTGTATATAAAGGGTGTCAACCTTATTGTAAAATCACACCAAATTAAATGAAAAACTTCTTATTCCAACTCTCTCATTTCTTCTCTTCTCTTTTGTAGTAGTAGTTTGTAGTAGTAAAAGTTATAAGTTTCCTACTTTCCTTCTCTAGTTTTTAACAAGTTCCAACGTAATTTACAACAAAGTATCTTAGTTGCTTTGTGTTGGCAATATTGCACCCCGAAGTTCAACATATAATATCGCTCTGTTATCAAATATCCATAAAAAAATAATAATAATAATGCAACACTTGCTTCACATGGGCAATATATAATTGAAGATGAATTAGGATATATTGGAATATAAATGATCAAGCATATGGAGAGTGAATGTACGCCATCCAAATCATTTGAAATGTACCGTTCATCGATAATATCATAGAGGTCATCTTTTCTTAGTTGCGGCCAGCAAAATGAATCTTTCTTTGATGATGCACCTTATCTCTTTATACCTCATCTGACATCTCCACTCGCAAATTACATTTATTTTCAAGTTCATTGCATCTATCTTTGATTTTCTTCATCCCCAAACAAAAATGTGCAATTTCATTTTTTCCTCTCTTGTAGCTCATTTTTTGCCAATATAAACTTTATATCAAGATGTACTCAAGAAATATAAGAGTGAGAGACGTACTTACATACATACATTTGCTATAAAGTCGTTGGAGTCTTTTGGACTCCATCAGAGTGCCCACACTAATCTCAATGCACAATTCCTAGGGCCCTAACTAGCATATTGATACGTTAACCGACCACACAAGTGTTAAGTAAGAACAAATTGTACGAATCCCGAGGTGCTCTGCGAAACAAACCCAGAGTGAGAGCCTCTGTTCATACTTCATGTACACCTTCATTGTTGGAAGAAATTTTAATGATCCTCTCTTCCTTCACGAGGAGCAACTAACTCAAAAAGTTAAAATAAGGGAGAACAAGGGTTGAGGTCAAATTCCTTCCTTAGGCTTAAAGCACCAGCAATTAGCAAGTAAGCATCACAGACCTACCCGAGGACGGTCGGAGACTAGTTGGAGTACTACCCTCCACCCTCTCCACATACTAAAACAACTACACATGGAAGCCATATCAAATGGAAAATACTAGGATGATCCGGTGATGGAACACCCGGTGATAGTGTCCATCCATATCGCATCGATATATGTGCTCGCATATCCCGATGCACGAATTGATGAACACCATCACCTAGTGTTCCATCCGGATTCTAGGGTCACCCTAGCATCTCCCATATCAAATATAATCTTTACACAAACTTCTTGGACATAAATAGATCAAAAAGAACCAAAAGTATAACTAGTGGAAAACAGTTGCACATTATAGATGCGTTTACTGTTGATAGCGCAACTTATTAGCTTGGCAATGTTGGCAAGCATTCAATTCACAACGACAATTCTGTTTTTTGATATTATCGGCGAACGGTTTCTGGATTAGAGTTAGGAAATGCAGAAAATAATAAATTAGTATTAGCAATGTAAATAAATTTTACCGGCATGCTTCGTTTAGACATACAATTGTGTTTGGAACATCGAGAACAAAGGCAGTGGCTAAAAGTAATCAGTTTTTGTTAAACAGAACTCTTTACTTAAGCATACTCCAATTTTTCTAAACATACCCCACCTTTATTTTCATAAATTCCAACAATACCCGTGCTTACCCATGCTCTAAAAGTGAAAAAATAACGCCCGAGAGTTTCAGTCGCATGTGGCCGAAGCCTCTTTAGAGGAGGTCTCCATCTTCTTACAAGGAGACATCTTTAGAGGTCTCGACCGACTCTCACTAAGACCTTTGAAGAGATCTCAGTCTTGTGTTGGTTTCGATGGGAGCCAACCGAAACCTCTACAGAGGTCTGAAGAAGACAAGCTCTTCCTTGCCTCGTTTTAACTTGTGTAACCAAGACTTCTAAAGCAGTCTTAAACTTATGTGACCGAGACTTCCAAAACGGCCTCGACCCTGTGTGTCCGAAACCCACGGGCGACAAGAATGAACAAAAAAAAAATTAAAACTCCAAAAAAATCTAAGAAATTGACCAAAAAAATTAATGAGTTTTGCTCGGAATCGCTGGATATTCTCGATTCCATCGATTTTTTGTGCCAAAAATACGAGATTCAAGCTCCAAATCAAAAGTCTTAAACCCAACAACAAAACCGCAAACACCACTACTGACTCACAAAACGCAAAAAAAATAAAAAAAATAAAAATAAAAAATAAAAAAAAACCAATAAAACTTAGAAATCGACATAAAAATAAGTGGGTAATACACCAACGGTGTTGAATCGGCGTGGTTTCACTCAAATTTCGTCAAATTTGAGTCGAAAGTGAGAGCACGATTCGAGAGGGGTGATTGATATGGGTGAGTGAGTGTGAGCGGGGTATGGGTAAGCAAAAACCCATTTATATGGAGGGACAGTTGGGTCATTTCACACATACATTAATTTAAAAAAAAAAAAAAAAAAACTCAAGTCCGTTAAGCAAAAACTGAGGTCCTTTTAGGAAACTGCATCAAACAATTAAAACGAAAAGTCAGAAAACTTTCTTTGGCAGAAGTAGCCAAACATTATGGAGTTACTAATAACAAGAGCAAGAAACTGAATAAAGGCTTCATTGTATACCAAAAAAAAAACAAAAAACACAAAAAAGTTTCATTGCAATGGACTGTCGGTGAAGAAGATTATTTTATTGTTCATAATCTGTGCTTGATGGGATGTCCAAAAAGAAAACAAATAATTTGAAAGAGCAAAACAGTTGAAGAGAAATAAAAACAAAGAACAATCTCCAGCTCGCAAGTTACGCAATTTTTCACCCATAACACGAAGAGCAAAACAGAGTCCGACCCTATAATTTATCGTAATACTAGCACCATCATATGCAGAATTGCACTTCAGAAAAAATAAGTTTCTGCAAGTAAACAACCGCCACCTTCTCACATATTTAGTTATTGAGCCTCCTAGGAATATTTATGGGATCTCCAAATTTGTCTGTCAAACCTGTGGTTCCAAAAAAAAAAAGTTCCAATGGGGGGCTATTAAATAATAAGGAAGCCAATCTTTGTAAGTACTACGAAAAGAGAGTTATGGGAGTATTTTATCCCAAGTTTTGAGGTTGGAGCACCTGACTAACTCTCATGGAATTAGTCGAACCAAAGTAAGGAGCTTAAAAAGGTTCGGACACCCGTGGTTTAAAAAAAAAAAAAAGAGTTTTTTCCTCCATTCTCTGAAGTTACATTTACAAGTAGAAAGGAAACCAAGAACTCTGTAGAGGAAATATCCCCTAACTACATCAGCATTCCTGATTTAGTCCACGCCTAGCATTTCACAGTGAATACACACCAAGAATTTCGCTTCAAGAACTTCTAAATTGAAATAACAAGTCCATTTGTAAGCATCCTGGATGTGCCGGTAACACATTCTGGAACCAAAGAAAGCCCTACAGAGTAAAGATATCATTTTAAAAAAATCTTTGAATTTGAAAATTCGAAAAGAATTTCTTACGGCTTTTCCTAAATGTTGGTCTACAACCAATACTAACTTCTGCTCGAGCAAGGAAATTCCCAAGCGCCTCTAAGAAATAGACTGCTCATCCCTTTCCAACATGTTCTCGTAAACTGATGAAGGCGTACTTGAGAACCTACAGTTCTCGTATTTTCCTACTTATCTGCAATGCCTACAAACTACCGTCAATCATTAGTTCGTAATTTCAGGAAATCTGCTCATCAGCAAGGATATGAAGGCGATTCGAAAGGATAAATCCTTCGAGCATTTATTCATGGATGCAGTTTTTCAGTTTGAAATAGGGAATGACCGGGAGAATCTCTCAAAAAAGCGAGGCATCCTTATTCCAAATAGACATTTTTCTAAATGATAGAGAGAGCAGGTTCTAATAGATTCAGAAATGCGTGGTTGGTGACTTTGCTATTCTTTGATCCATCTAAATGCAAAGAAATTTTAAGATTTTTTAAAATGGAAACTACCCAACTAATTGAGAGAAATTTATTGCATGTAAAGCATGCCACAGCAGGAGTGAAGTAATTTACATATAGCATATCTTCTATGTTAATCTTGTTGTCAGCCGACCCAAAGATGTGAGGTAACCAACCGCGTTTGAAGCATTTGAATTCAATTTCTTACATGTTACCACACAGCCAAAGGAAAACATAAAGGGTATCCACCATTAGCGCGAACTTTCCGTGTCAATCTTCTTATTGCCAAGAACCATACAAAAACTTTAGTTCAACACGAAATAAGACCATCTCATCAAACATAAGAGGGTGAATAGACTGAAGAAATAGTAGATGACCTGACTACTAAACAACAAATCCCTCCCCTATTTTGGACTCCTTAAACAGGAAGGCTGTGACATCCCGAAAAGTTTAAGCCCGCCATTAGCCTTAAACAGGTGATTAGCGGACCTAGGCTTTAAAAGATTTTAAATTAATTATGTTATTTTTTGTAATGCATGATGTTTAATAATTTGTATTAAATTAAATATGGTGCGACCCAAATTATAAACAAAAAGTATATGGACTATTTTGATTTGAGAAATAATTTAGTTTGACTAAGTCTTTGTAGAGTCAAAATGGGTTAAAATCGAATGATCAAGTTGACCAAGTCCAATAGTATGGTTGTAGTTTGACAGATCTTGAAGGGTATTTTGGACATTTATTAATTAAAAATTTTAATTAAGTTATTTCTTTATTTATTTGAGATCAAGAAATTTAATTAAGTTAATTAAATTTGAGGTGTCACTTGCTTATGGTTACATGCATCCAAAGCATCTATATCAATTCTAGTTAGATCAAAATTAGATAAAATTCCATCCAAACTCATGTTTAACATGAGCGTCAACACCGAACACCCAAAGCAAATCAATTAAGATCCTCTGGAAATCCTAAAAGTCTTTTTAAAACGGTTTAAACAAATAAACAATAAATCACCAATAAATCCATAATGAGAACCCAAAGGCTTATACAAGTCGCCTAGGCTACTCAATAGAGCTCAAAATCAAGTCCCTTTAACCATCTTAGAACGCACGAAACGTTAAGCAACTATCAAACTAAGTAAAATCATAAGCATATAGGCATAAATCATGAAAAAGTGAGGTTACCTTGCCTCTTAAACCTCTTAGTGCCCCTTTAGTTGGCTCTACTCCACAACAACAACAACAACAACATAGCCTCAGTCCCAAATTAACTGGGGTCAGCTACATGGATCAAACTTTTCCATTGTACTCGATTAAGTTGGCTCTACTCCACAAACACCAAAAATACTCAAATTTACCCTCCCTCTCTAATGCAGATAGTAGTAGGCAATATGGTATATAGAAGAAATTGATGTAGGGAAATGTATAGCTAGATGTATCAGAAGATCTATATAGTGAGGTTACCTAGTCTCACTATAAAGATCTATATAAATAGATGTATCACAAGATCTCTCGAGCTCTCTAGTCTCTTTTAAATCTCTATTTCTCTTAAATTCTCAAGATGACTGCATCAAATGGTGCTTTCGTTGAGAGCGATCCTCTCGCCGTTGATGATGAAGAACTCCATCTTACAGCTATGCGGCCGTGAAGCTTGAAAAACAACTTCAAGGCTCAATCTCTAAAACTGACACCATTGTCAAGATGGTTCAACAGAATACAATTGCTCTCTCTCATCAAACTGTTGTTATGGAGGATATTCAAATTGGAGAGTTGATTCTTCAATCCAGCCCTTACTCCCACAACCTATCCCCCTTTGCTTCACCACCAACACAACCCACGTACCTTCCTTCACTTCCACCGCCTACGCTGGCCACACTAATTCCTTCGCCGTCGGTCGTCCTTCCATAAACACCACCTCCAATCCTCTCTAACCCACACCATAACAACGAGACCATGCTGCCCAAGACACTTGACCATGCTGCCCAAGACACTTGGCATATTCTCCACAACAAACCCTAACCTAGTCCTTCACATCTAAACCTCCAAAATCCCACTATCATTTATTCAACCTTCGCAAATCAAACTTACATCAATGAGCAAAAATGATGAGAACGTCAATGTTTCTAGAGTTATTTTGGACGCTGGCGAGATTGGAGAAGAAAAGGGGATTGAAAATCCAAAGAATTTTCATGATAAGTTGGACTACATTGAAAAAGAGGTAGCGATGATTGAAATTGGATCTCAAGCATGGTTGGACATTCTCTTAGAGGGGTTGCCAACTATCTTTGTCACCTCTAAGCTTTTAAACCTTCTGAGTGGGGAGAAGGAATGATATCCGAACCACTTGACCTTGATGTGAATTTCTTATGTGTTCTGCTTGAAGCCAATCTTAGATGTGACCACAATTTTGCAAGGCCTCATCAGAGTCATGTTTCTCTATAAGAAAACATTAATTAATTAGTTGTAATTACACTGTAAATAGCATGTATCTAGGCAATAGTATATTTAGATCCTTAATGCTAGGAATTAATATCCCTTAATTTTTGGATCTAATTAAGTTGTATAAGCCTGTATAAACAACTCCTCTATAATCAGTAATAGAACTGTGTGAAGATTTCTTCATATTGGTTTCCTCAATTGTCTCTTTTATCTTTTATGGTACCAAAGCGGAGAATGTTCCTTTAGACATAGAAAGAGATAAACATGTCGCAAAAAAGTGGAGATATGGATTTGGAAGGAAGCTCTATCCCTCCTAAGTCCAGTTCTACCATAGTTTCTCCTACTATTATTGAAAACTCTTCTACTACCCTCCAAATCACAACTCAAAAGTTGAACAGAAAAAATTACCTTCAATGGTCCCGATCAGCTACTATGGTGATTCGTGGAAAGGGAAAATATAGTTATTTGGATGGATCGACCTCACGACCTCCTTTAGATGATCCCTCTTATGCAACATGGGACTCGAACAATTCTATTGTGATGACATGGCTTATCCACTCAATAAGACACTATTGGAGATACTTACCACTATTGGAGATACTTACCTTTTCTGCACCACAACAAAAGAAATATGGGATGTTGTCAAATTGGCATACTTGGATTTTGAGAATTCTTCTCAACTATTTGAGTTGGGAAATAAGGTAAAAGAACTCCGTCATAACAATCATGAAGTTACTAAGTATTTTAACATTTTGTAGAATATTTGGCAAGAAGTGGATCTTTCAATATTGTTCCTTGGAAAGATCCCAAAGATGGTGAACACTTCATGAGGATGCGTGATAACTGATAAGGATCAAGTCTTATGACTTCCTTGCTGGTCTGAATAAAGAACTAGATGAAGTTCGCGAGCGATTGTTGGGTCGTAATCATTTACCTTCAATTAAAGTGGTCTTTGCTGAGGTTCGTCGCGAAGTATATCGACGGCGTGTGATGCTTGGTAATTCTTTAGATTTACCAGAATCATCTGCTTTGGCTGCACAAAACTTTTTATCAAGTCAGTCAACATCGCTGAAGAAGACTCTTTGGTGTGATCACTGCCGTAAATCATTTCACACTCGGGATAGCTGCTGGGAGCTTCATGGAAAACCTGTTGATTGGGAGCCTAAGAAATTCAGAAAAGGAACTCTACTTCACAAAGTGTTTCCTCTAATACTCTTCCTGCTTCTGCCAATTTCTCGAAGGCACAACTGGATCACTTATACAGCCTGATTTCAGCCTCAACAACCAGCGGTTCCCTTATGGCTAAGTCAGGTACTACCGAACAATCAATTTCCAAGAATCATGATTCAGATGAACAATGGATAATGGACTCAGGTGCAACTGATCACATGACTGGTAATGGATGTTTTTTTCAAACATATTTTCCATGTTCAAGCATGAGGAAAGCCCAAGTGGCTGATGGAAAATCTTTAGTACTAGCTGGGACAGGAGCTATTCAGATCAACCTTTATATTCTATTAGAAAATGCGTTACATGTCCCTAGTCTATCCTATAATTTACTATCAATTTGCAAACAAATGATCTTGCATGTGTTGCTAATTTCTCAAAATCTGGTTGCGCATTTTAGGACTTGAAAACGAGGAAGATGATTGGCAGTGCTAGTATGTTCAACGGACTCTACTATCTTTCGATTGTTTCTTTCACACCTCATACATTAGGTCTCTCTTCAGTTTTTAGTGAAAATCAACTTATGTTATTCCATTACCGTCTAGGACACCAAAGTTTTGTCTACATTTGTTTCCTTCTCTATTTCGAAATAAAAGTTTACGTTTTCAATGTGATGTGTGTCTAATGGCTAGACATACAAGGACTTCTTTACCATCTCAAGCATATCGCCCCTCTAAACCTTTTACCTTGATCCATAGTGATTTTTGGGGTCCCTCCTGTATTAATACTCTTACAACTCAAAGATGGTTTATCACTTTTATTGATGACCACACACGAGTGGCATGGGTATATCTCCTAAAAGATAAATCTGATGCTGCAAATGCTTTTAAAATATTCTATCAGATGGTTAATACCCAATTCAATGAACGAATTAAAATACTTCGAACTGACAATGGTGCCGAGTATTTTAATTCAATTCTTGGAGAGTTCTTTAGAAACAATGTGATTTTACATCAAAGCTCATGTGTTGACACTCCTAAACAAAATGGTATAGCTGAACATAAAAACTATCATTTACTTGAAGTGGCCAGGTCTCTTTTATTCACTAAAAATGTTCCAAAATATTTTTGGGGGGATACAATCCTTACTGCATGTTATTTAATAAACAGAATGCCAACAAAGGTTCCTAACTTCAAAACTCCACTTGCCTATTTCTCCATAATGTTCCCCAATTATAGAACTTTCTCCTCTCTTGAAGCACGTGTATTTGGGTGTGTCTCATTTGTTCATACACCTAGCCAAGGTCGATCCAAGCTTGATCCTAGATCTCACAAATTTATCTTCCTTGGTTATTCAGCATCAAAGAAGGGATACCGATGCTACAGCCCTGAAAAAAGAAAATATTTCGCAACTATTGACGCGACATTCTTTGAAAATCAGGCCTATTTCACTCCTAATTTGTCTAAGGGGGAGATATCAAGTGACCAACATTACCTAAAATATCAAAATCCTTCCTTAAATGGTTTGGATTTGAGAGATTCAAATCTGGATATTTATTCAAGCCATAAAAGACAGATTTTTGGGAATTTTTTTGGGATCCTTGTCCTTTAATTACGATATCTTCTAAAGGAAACACAAATTTAGAATCCCGATCAGTTAAGGAAACAAATGAGTCACCTGATTTTGAAAATCTGGAGTCCAATTCTGTCCAAGAGAAGTCAACCACTAATGAGCCAATAAATCTTTCCTCTAATCTCAAAACTCCTCCAACACAGCCCCAAAATATTTCTAAGGCCAAAGAACTTCTTACTTATTCCCGTTAGAAACAACTAAAGCCGGTGGAGGAAGTTGAACCTACTCCCTCCCAAGAGTCCAACTCGGAATCAAGTTCAAAAGATGATGACTTACATGTCCCTATTGCTCTAAGGAAAGGAGTCCGATCATGCACAAACCATCCAATCTCTAAAGTTACTGCTTACGGCCCACCTTTCCAAACAAATGAAGACATTTACAACCAACGTGTCTAGGGTGGAAATTCCAAAAACAATAACTGAAGCCATGCAAAAAGGAGAATGGAAGGCAACCATCATGGAAGAAATTCATGCTTTAAAAAGGAATGGAACTTGGGAGATAATTGAGAGACCAAGAGATAAAAACTACAGTCGGTTGTAAATGGGTTTTCACAGTCAAATACAATTCTGATGGGTATTTACAAAGGTATAAGGCCAAACTCGTTGCTAAATGATACACTCAGACCTATGGGGTAGACTACCAATAAATGTTTGCACTGTAGCAAAAATAAACACTATACGGGTTCTCTTATCCTTGGCTGCCAACTTGGATTGGCCATTATATCAACTAGATGTAAAGAATGCCTTTTTGAATGGTGAACTTGGAGAAGAAGTGTTTATGGAACTTCCCCCTAGATTTGAACAAGGTTGTATTGGAAAGGTATGCAAGCTATGAAAGTCTTTGTACGGGCTAAAACAGTCTCCTCGCGCATGGTTTGATAGGTTCATGAAGGCAATTAAGAAACAACAATATTGATCGCACCTTATTTTTTCGACATAAGGAAGGTAAGATAACTATTTTAATCGTGTATGTAGATGATATTGTTCTTACAAGAGATGACTTGGAGGAGATGGCACGAGTAAAAAGAGGATCAGCAGAAGAATTTGAGATGAAAGATTTGGAGAAACTTTGATATTTTTTAGGGATGGAAGTTGAAAGAAGTAATGCAGGAATTTCAGTCTCTCAAAGAAAATATGTGCTCGACCTATTGCAGAAACTGGTACGTTAGGCTGTAAACCAGCTGAAACTCCCATGGATCCTAATTTGAAATTAGGTAATACAATCACAAGCAATCTGGTAGATCGAGGAAGGTTTCAAAGGTTGGTAGGTAAGCTGATTTATCTATCACATAACAGACCAGACATTGCTTTTGCAGTAAGCTGCATTAGTCAATTCATGCATGCTCCAACAGAGGAACATATGACAGCCGCAAATAGAGTACTAAGGTATCTAAAAGGAACTCCGGGTAGAGGATTATTTTTTAAAAAGACCTCTAACCGTGGCGTTGATGCATTTACAGACGCAGATTGGGCAGGGTCTCTAATTGATAGACGATCAACCTCGGGGTATTGTTCCTTTGTTTGGGGTAACATGGATACTTGGAGGAGTAAAAAACAAGCGGTAGTGGTGAGAAGTAGTGTAGAAGCAAAATTATGATCACTTGCTCATGGTTTATGTGAAACATTGTGGCTAACAGATGCCAGTACAAGACATTGAAACTATTTTGCGACAACAAAGCAGCAATCAACATAGCTCATAACCCCGTTCATCAAGATAGAACCAAGCATGTTGAGGTAGATCGCCATTTTATCAAAGAAAAAGTTGAAGATGGAACCATATGCATTGAGTATGTTCCAACCAAAAGTCAAGAAGCAGATATCTTGACTAAGAGTTTATGGAAACCTAACTTTGAAAGATTACTTGCCAAGCTTGGACTGTTTAACTTGTATAGTCAAGCTTAAGGGGTAGTGTAAGAAAACATAAATTAATTAGTAGTAAATAGCATGTATTTAGGCACCTATGTATTTAAACAATAGTATGTTTAAATCCTTAATGCTAGGAATTAATATCCCTTGATTTTAGGATCTGATTTAGGTTGTATAAGCCTATATAAACAACTCCTCTATAATCAGTAAGAGAACTGTGTGAAGATTTCTTCATATTGGTTTCCTCAATTGTCTCTTTTATCTTTTATTCTCCAAGGTTAACGAGTTCGTTACAATTTGGTTTTGTTATCCATATAAGATTTTGGCACAATTCCTGGAAAGATTAATTAGCATGCAGAACTAAAGATCTCAAAGCACGCTTCATATTTTGAGAGGTACAATTGCTTACTAATTTGGTTGTTCAAATGTTAACTATACCATTTTGTGATTGGAGAAGGAACAAGCCAACCTTAGTCATTTATGGTGATATGGGGTCAATTTGGAAAATGCTAGAATGACATCCCAAATGACACCCCCAGTGACACCCTTATGATGTGGTGGGTGGGTCCGTAAATATGTGACGTGGCGTGTTGGCCCACATTCATCAGAGCCGCCGTGTGCGCTTCGAGATACGCACCACGCGTATTATGCACCGGGAACTATTTTGCGCACACTCATTTTTACATGGGACCCGCCCGCCACGTCATAGGGGTGTCACTTAGGGTGTCATTTGGGGTGTCATTCCAGCATTTTCCGGTCACTTTATATGCATCATGCGGCTATTCAAAAGAATGTTGGGGTCATTTTTATTTCTGCACCACTGTGATTGAAATGCGATTAAAGATTTGTTATGTTTGTGATGCCTAGAAGGTGTTTGGGGAAATTTCAAAGAGAGACTTGATGTCTTTGACAACACCTATGTTTGAATCTGTTCTGGGTGCAATTGCTTTTAACTACTTGGAGCTAATTGGTTCAATGTTGTTTGAGAAATTAGAACCTGCTGCTTTGCCTCTAATATGGTGGTTAGTTCTTCTTTCCTTATTTGTGCAACTTTAACTGGGTGCCATGACCTTTTATCAAGATATTTTGGTTGATGGAATTGTGTACACATTAATGCTTAAAGTTTTGGCGAAGTGCACTAGAGGTAATGTTGCTAGCTTCCATCTACCTTTGTTGCTTGAGATTATTGGTGATGGGTTCATGAGCATACAATGGATCAATCAAATGAGGGGCTAAGAAATGCAAGCTGACAAAACATACATATTGCATTTCAGTTTGAGTCTTTTTACTACAAACCAACTCTCATTTTAGAGTAAAACAGGAAGATAAGTTTGATAGAGCACATGAAACTAAATGATAACTCAATCCTCAACAACCAATTTGCATAAAAGATAGCCGCACACAACCAACCTCTGTCATCCACTCAACAATTGAGCCGCTCAAAAAACTCATCCTAGATACGCACACATGACTCATCCTTGGAAGTTGGTATAAATCTATAGTAATGCATAATGCCATAATAAAACCTACCAACCTAACTCATCGTAAGAAACCAACTTGCAGGAAGAGTATTGCCCATAATTTTGCACCAAGGCAATGTGAAACAACTGACGACGCCCCATGCACGCCTCCTTCTAAAACAAACAGACAACTGCTCAAATTTTCTAAAGAATTGAGTAGTCATTGTCACGATCATCAACTACTAATTCTCATTAGTGCGGCGACAACGAAAAGAGAGTGAAGAATAGCACAACAGCCCAAAAAGCAACTCGATTGCATAAACACAACAAGCAAACAAAACCAAACATTCAATTGACTGGCTAAGGCAGTTCAAATCCACTCAAGATTTCTAAGGATGTCCTACAATTTCATAGAGGGGCAGAGCCACAAAAAATCTCATAACTTCTGCACATTTTTACGCGAAAGCGAAATGTCATTCATTCATCATGACAAAACTCAAACACTACTGCCCTAGACGAAAAATCACAACTTTCCAACTCAAATTCAGTACCAAAGTTCAAACCCTCCTAAACCCCCAAATCAGCATTGCTGAATCAAAACAAAAACAACCAAGAAGCCACAAAAGACTGAGAAAATAGAGAAGATTAAGAGCAATAGCCGCAGTGATTCTCAGAAAACTACCCGGAACTGAGGATCATTGGGGCTGGTGGCAGGAAAGATCTCCCAACGGCAGGGCTCGAGGTCGTCGGAGACGGGGCAGTAGCCGGCGAGAGTGATCTTGTCGGCGGACGCGGCAGCGGACCCGAATTCGAAGATGGTGAGGTTGGCGGGGCGGGGGACCTCCACGGCGCCGTTCATGCCCTCGACTGGGACCTGTCTCTTTTCGTCGGGTTTCGGCTCTGCGCCTCCTTTCCCCTTCCACCATGAGAGGAACCCCATTTTCTTTTCCATTTTCTTTTCCTCTCCCTCTCTTCTAGGGTCCGTTCTGTTTTGCTAATGGCCCAGAATAACAGAAAAAATGGATAAACGAGGGAGTTCACTGAACAACACTTGATGGAATCTGTTGGATGTGCTTTGAGATTTGTGAGCGTAGTAAAATCTGACGGATGGTCGGTTAATGGGAGGGCTTGGGCCGGGCCGGGCCGGGCCGGGCGTAAGTGTACCTATCTTTTCAAAGCCGATTGTAGATTTGTCGGGTCAAGGGACGTAAGTGTGACACCAACCGCATTGACAATTCCACATTCAGACACTATCGGGCTTTGTACAGGGGCAACCTTTCCAACTCAGTTTGTGGAGGTCAGGCCATCATATCAACATTCTCTTATCTAGACTACGAGGGTTTCACTTATCACCAAGTCCATAAAACTAGTTCATCTAGACTGGGTGATTGCTATATTGTTATTCCTGGTACAGTCACGTTGTCTCAAACTTTTGGTCGAACTAGTAGTTTCTAGTGCAAGGACTCCTAGTGAGCTCCACTAAATTATCTGCAAACAATATCTAAAAAAGCACCCTAAGTACCAAATATCCTAATTACATGAATCTTATTCACATTATCAATTGGAAAGGTAAATAAACGTCATATCAATAATCTAAATCTCAACTTACCTGGTATGCTAGTTTTAAATTTTTCCGTTGGCACTTACAAGAGTACTTCCAAATCTAGTCAATCTAAATAAATTAGATGTTAGATTTGTTGGAACAAATTGCTTCGGACAAGAAATCAAAATGAGAATGGAAGAAACCAAACAAATACTTGAGGCGTGTAATCGCTCTCTTTTATACAAGATTTCTCCCTACCGGCTGAAACTGCGTACACACAATGAGAAAATCAAAACTTGCTTTCATGATACAATAAAGTGTCTAATGGTTGTAGGATGATGTGTGTAACAAAACTCCAACCAAGAACACACTTTGAAAAACTTTTGAAAGAATGACACTATGACTCAAGAACATATTTTGATTCAAAAATCTTTTTGTGTTTCAATGTTTCTCAATGTTTAAATGTATTTCATTGTGTTTAGTACGTATTATAGTCATTTAATTTATAGAAAACTAAGGGACTTAGTATCTATCCACCAAAGAGTGAGTTTTGATGCGAATTGGTAAGAAGAAACGGATAAAAAACGAACCAAATAACACCTAAAAGTCGCAACTTTTCGTTCTAGGCGCTGTGCACCGACCCGACACTTCAGTGCCAAAAACGGTGAGATTTTTGTGGCCGGCACCACAGCGCCAGACACAAAACACCTTTTTTTTAATCCAACAAGATTAATTACACAAACTAACTTGGAAAATTTGGTGATTAAATCTAATTTCGAAAACCTTTCGAAAACCTCGCGATACATATTTAAAATACACCTAAAATTTCTTCGAGATCTGTATTTATAAATCATATTTTATTTATTTATTATTAATATTTAATTTTTATTATTTTTATTTATTTTCTTTTCTTTTATATTTAAAAAGGGTTAAGGAATTGGGCTTAAATCAGCCCAACCGCCCTGACTGGGCCTAGGTTGAACCTATACCTAGGCCTTAGGTTGACTCGGGTGGAGAGCATAGACGCACTCCCGTGTATGCATGTGCATCCCCTGTTGAGACTAGGTCTAGAGTTTAAAGTTTAAGGTCATATGGGGGATGGGATCGGTATCTTCACCCATGCCTTGCCTGACACCCTATGCCCTTCCAATTAAAACTGAATTATTTAATCAAAAATTGTCGGTGTCTTGGTAAGCTTAATTAGAGACACATGAGGTAAAACACGTGGAAGCCTTATGTTACTCAGTAAGCCGCTAGTACAAAATCAGTTGAGGGCCGCTAAGGGCACCCCACCGTTTCATGAAGGCACCCAGTTAATGTGGGCACTAACCAATTTACATGGGGCACCAAAAAATTAGACCAAAAATACCCAAAATACCCCTCTAACCAATTTACCTGGGGCACCAAAAAACCCCTCCTGCAAAACAGAGGCACCCCACCACCCCACCACCGTCCTCTTGCTTGACTTTCTCCATTTCTCGTCAACGAACCACCTAGCAATCTCGAATCTAAGTTGTATTCGTTCCTCTATGTCTCTCTCCTCTGTTGTAGGACGTTTTTCGAGTTTGAAAACTCTGAGTTTTGGTCGATTTCATATCCAAATTAGGGCTCGGTTCAAGTTTTTCATTCACACATCGATAGTGTTGAAATCGATCGTTTGAATGTGCGTTGGTAGTCTAATTAAGTTGCATTTAATAGAGTAGTTGTTATGTTTGTGTGGCGGTGCATTCGATGGTTCATTTATTGGGCGTTCGTGGTTCTCGGCCACACAGGCCGGAGATTTCGTTTACAGTCTCGGCCAAGCATGACCGAGAATGTAGAATAGCTCTCGGTTGTCCATAACCGAGACTTTTATTGTCGTCTCGGTCACCACTTCACGAGAGTAAGTCAAAGTGTATAGTTTATGTCCTGTCGGTGATGTCCAACCGAGAATGTAGAATAGCCCTCGGTTGTCCATTACCGAGACTATTATTCAGTTCTCGGTGGATGGTGACCGAGACGTGTGCATAACTCTCGGTCCTGCGAGGCCGAATCAATCGCGTCCGTGAAAAAACATATGAAAATTTGAGAAACCCTACGTTGACAAAAAACAATTCCTTCAAACCATCATATGGTTATCAAACATTATTACATCGCTGTCGGATGATGTCAATCTGCAAGAATCGATAAACGGTCGGCAAACGCAATGTCGTTTTAGGTTCAAGCTTGGTGGTGGGGTGCCCCGTTTTTTCTTTCAAAATGGTTTGTAGGGTTTGAATCAATATATAAACAGGGGCAAAATGGTCTTTTCCATTTTCGCTGAAATTTTTACAAAAAAGTTGGGTGCCTTCATGAAACGGTGGGGTGCCTTTAGCGGTCATCGATCAGTTCGAACTAGCGCTGGACGTGGCACACGTGGCATGTGTTGCGTACAAGTAGAGTGCAAAACTTATACGGTCATTCTGCAATTTGAGAAAAGATGGATAGAGAAGGCGCAAGAGTGAAGAAGATGACGAGGGAGTACTTCGGGATAACCATTGGTTGAGGGGTCAGGGACGTGTACGGTGAGGATTGCGCCACCCAAAATCAGTTGATCGCTCCTTGGACTGTCTCCATCGCCAGGTGCATATATCTCATAACTAGGGCCAATTTTTTGTTTTAAGATTTTTAATATAATGGAAGCCTAAATTGAAAAATATGCCCAACCAAAATGGCAATTAGGTAGCTCCCAAGGGTGTGGTGTAGTGGCTATATACTGAACAAATCCAAAACATTAACAGCAGATCAATGATCAAGAAAAATCATTGATCAATGTAACGGTGCTCATTGAACACGATGAAACAATGAAATGCAGAAGAACTATCAATCTGTTCTTATTCAATTAATCTGAAAAATTACATTGTATTGCTTATATACAAAACTCACATGGTGTACATTGTACCCCCTAGTTACAACTGCCTAGAACAAACTAATATGAACCTGTAGTACATTACACTAAAGTACATGATTCAATACATACTCATCAATTAACATAAACACTACATAAAACAAAGAACATAAACAAGAATGCTTTCTGTACATTCTGTATAATTCTACATCCCCCCTCAAGATGGAAGTCTATGCCAATCACATAGACCCATCTTGGACAATAAATCAGAACACAAAGGAGCTGGTAAAGATTTTGTAAATAAGTCAGCCAATTGTAACCGAGTAGAAATGTACTGAGGAAGAACAAATCCACGCTTAAACTGATGTCTAACCAAGTGACAATCAATTTCCAAATGCTTAGTGCGTTCATGAAAAACAGGATTAGCAGATAGATGTATCGCAGCTTGATTATCACACCAAAGAGGTATTGGAAGTGAAGTAGGAATTTGTAAATCCTTAAGGATATATGAAATCCATAATAGCTCACAAACTGTGGAAGACAAACTGTGATATTCAGCTTCAGTAGAGGACTTGGACACAGTAGCTTGTTTCTTAGTTTTCCAAGAAACCAAAGAGGATCCCATGAACACACAATAGCCAGTGATAGATTTCCTTGAAATAGGACAAGCAGCCCAATCTGAATCACAATAAGCAACCACAGAGAGATCTTGATGGACAGGGAAGAACAGACCCTGGGAAGGAGTACCCTTAAGGTATCTTAAAACATGAAGAGCACCAGACCAATGTTGCTTTGTAGGAGCTTGAACATACTGACTTAATTGTTGTGTGGCATAAGTAATATCAGGAAGAGTGAATCCCAGTAAAGAAGACGACCAATGAGTCTTCTATATCTATCAACTTCAATTAACAAAGGTGAATCAGGATCTGTAAACTTGCAGGTCACGAGGGAGTGGAGTAGCAACTGGTTTAGCCATGAGAAGACCAAAGATCGATAAGTAGATCAAGAATATACTTGCGTTGATGAACATAAAGACCTCAAGAAGATCGAACAAATTCCAAACCCAGAAATAACGAGCTTGACCAAGATCCTTAATGGTAAACAATGTATGTAAAAATGTCTTGACTTGATCAATTAACTCAAGTGAAGTACCAAGAAAGAAGAACATCATCAACATAAACCAACAACACCAAAAATTGACCAAAGATTGTTGTAAGTAAACAAGCGGGATCATGAGCAGATTGATTAAAACCAAAAGATTGAAGTTTAGTTGTAAGCTCATGATTCCACTGTCGAGAGGCCTGCTTCAAACCATATAGAGATCTATGAAGTTTGCAGACTTGATTAGGTGAAGCCAAATTATAACCATCGGTGGCTTTATGTACACATCTTCATCTATATAGCCATGTAAGAAGGCATTGTTAACATCCAATTGGTGTAAGGGCCAATCTCGAGCAAATTTGCTAAAGATAATACAATTCTAACAGTGACATTCTTGGCAACTGGAGAGAAGGAATCAGTATAATCAACACCTTCAATTTGGTTAAAACCTTTTGCAACCAAACGAGCCTTACACCTATCCAAGGAACCATCAGGATGAAGTTTAACCTTGTAGATCCACTTAGAACCAATGGCTTTCTTACCAGGTGGTAGAGTAGTAAGACTCCAAGTTCCATTAGTTTCCAAAGCCTGTAACTCTTTGTCCATTGCTTCAATCCAAACAGGATCATGTTGAGCTTGAATATAACTGGTAGGCTCCTTTATATTTGAAACAACAGCTAGGAAGCATTTGTAGCTAGCAGTAATGTTTGGAGAATGTATAAAAGGAAATGTAGGAGGGTTACCAGTAGATAGAGGAATTGGTGTATAAGGCAAAACAAATGTCTCTACATTGTTTAGAACAAAATCATTCAGACAAAGAGGCTTATGAACTGCACGAGTACTTTTCCTAGTAACAACAGCATTAGGAGGCAGGACATCTTCATGTAAATCATCATTAGTATGAGGTACTAATGCATCAGTAGGAGGTACAGAGGATACAGCTTCAGGGACATCGAAACATGTTTCGTTAATAGGTAAATCATGAGAAGGAGGTACACTAGCTGATGTAGGAGCATTAGGAGCTGGAATGTCTCTTAAATAATCAGAATTATCGCCATAAGGAATAGGCACAGGACACCTTGAACTTGCAGAATCTTTATGAAAAGGAAACTGTTTTTCAAAGAAAATCACATCTCTTGAAACAAAAATGTATGTGTGGCCATGTTATACAGTCTATAAGCCTTTCGTCCTGGAGAATAACCAATGAAGATACATTTAATAGCTCGTGAATCCAACTTAGATTTGCTTGGTGAAACATTTGTAGCAAAACACAAACAACCAAAAGTCTTTAAAGAAGAATAATTTGGTATTCTTCTAAATAAAAGACAATAAGGAGACTTCCACTTCAGTAACTGAGTAGGTAATCTGTTGATGATGTATGTGGCAGTAAGAACATCATCTCCCCATAATTTTGTGGACGAATTAGACTGAAAAATCAAGGCTCTTGTAACTTGCAATAAATGTATATGCTTTCTTTCAACAACACCATTTTGCTGAGGTGTATATGGTGTTGATCTTTGATGAACAATTCCCAAACCAGAGAACAAAGCATGACAATCTTTATTACAAAACTCAGTTCCATTATCAGTCCTAATGGTTTGAACTGAGACTTTGAAATGAGTTTGAATGAAAACTAGAAACTGTTTGATGATGTTGCCTGTCAAGGACTTATGTTTCATCAAAAATGTCCATGTGAATCGACTAAAATCATCCACAATAGTCAAAAAAATAATGAGCTCCTTGAATGGAAGACTGCTTATATGGTCCCCAGATATCCATATGTAACAACTGAAAAGGACTAGATGTTTGAATTGAACTCACTGGAAAAACCAATCTGCATTGTTTGGACATCTGACAAACATCACAAGGTTCAGTATGTTTTACACTTGAATGACTGTTAAGTAACATATCAAGTTGTCTTGTTACATGAACAGAAGGATGCCCCAATCGACAATGCCATGAAAAATTATCAGTAGCATTATTACGGTAGGCTAATGATAATTCTGAAGGTGATACAAATGAAACAATGACATCCTTATGAAAAGAACTTGAATCCAGATGTATAGTCCTCCAACCATCCTTCCCACAACTAGAACTTGAGAACTCTCAATGTTCGTATAGCACAAAACGATGGATAAAACTCAATTGTCGCTTTAGTAGATGAGAGTAACTTACTAACGACAAAAGATTATACTTGAATGAGTTTATATGTAAACAAGAAGAAAGAACTAAGTCTCGAACTCGAACTCATTTCACATCTCCAATGCAATTCACTTCTTCAAGTATGTCCATCGTGTAAACAAACCATAACAAAGCTTAGTTAAGACAAGGACATTAGCAAGTAAATCATAGCTAGTGCACATATGATTTGTTGCTCCACTATCCACAATCCAAGCATCTGAATTAAAAGAAGAACAAGAACTGGAAAATCTTTTATATGAGCTACCTGTAAAATCAGATACAGCTGAATTCACATGAGTAGAAGCTTCGCTCTCAAATGACTTTCCTTTCATAAAATTCTCAATCCCATGCTGTATCATTGCTGCTATATTAGACTGAAAATCTTCAAACTGAGATGATCCTGCATCTTGTATGTCCAGAGGTGATTCCATCAAATTCATAAAAGACTTTGAATTATTGGACATCTCGCTTCTTGTCAAGGTCTTTTTTGTACCAATCTGAAATCCATGAAGTTTGAAACAAGTTTCTTTTGTGTGCCTTTTTGTCTTACAATGATCACAAAACATATCATCTTTATTGACAAACTTCCTTTGATTTCCTTTTCCAAAGAAACCTATGAACATTTGCTAAACCAGATGAACTGAATTTATCTTAGTAGTTTTCATCATCATGGTTGTATCTATCACAGGTGAATAGCTAACATGTACCTCCTTTCGTTTTTCAACTCTAAGAACCATAGAGTAGGCTTTGTTTATACTTGGTAATGGATCCATTACCAATATTTGATTACGAATATGATCATACATATCATTCAATCCCATCAAAAACTGCATCAGCCTATCATTAGACTCCAGAACAGCCATTGATGCTGATGCTCTACATTCACACACAGGTAAAGGAGCTAAACAACTCAGTTCATCCCAAAGTTTCTTAAGTTTTGTATAGTACTGTGAAAGCGACAGATCTCCTTGACTTATAGAAGCGATATCTCGTTTCAATTGGTACAAGAGAGGACCATTACATTCTCCACACCTTTCTTTTAATTCATTCCGTAGATCAAAAGAAGAGGTTGTATAAAGGAAAGCTTCAACAATATCCTTTAAAATAGAATTCAAGATCCAAGAAGTGACCATATAATCCACCTTAATCCATCGATCAAGATTAGGATCAGTAGATTCTGGTTTTAAACATCTACCATCAATGAAACCAATCTTTGTTTTTGCACCCAATGCAATCATCATAGCTCGACTCCAAGACAAGTAATTTGAACCAGTAAGAGAATTAGAGACAAGTACCATACCAGGATGATCAGATCCTTGAAGAAGTAAAGGACTCTCAGCTCCAAGATCACCTGTTTAAGGAGCTCTCCCTGCTCCATTTCGAATTGAAGAACTTACAGAACCATGAACAGATGCCATGTTCAGACCGTTAATTCAACCAAAAAACAACACAAATCAAGAACTGTAGAACCTGCTCTGATACCATGAACAAATTCAAAACATCAACAACAGATCAATGATCAAGAAAGATCATTGATCAATGTAACAGTGCTCATTGAACACGATGAAACAATGAAATGCAGAAGAACTATCAATCTGTTCTTATTCAATTAATCTGAAAAATTACATTGTATTGCTTATATACGAAACTCACATGGTGTACATTGTACCCCCTAGTTACAACTGCCTAGAACAAACTAATATGAACCTGTAGTACATTACACTAAAGTACATGATTCGATACATACTCTTCAATTAACATAAACAGCTACATAAAACAGCAACATAAACAGCAACAGCTCTGTACAGCTCTGTATAATTCTACATATACCAACTGAGCTTTAGACCTCGCACTAAGGCTCTACACTATTTTCTTTTGACATTTTAATTAGTGATAAAAGACCCCATCTTAACCCTTGTAGATTTAGTCGGACCTTCTGTATAGATTCATAAATGTTAATAGATGCAACTGCTTGATCAAGACATCCATAGTATATATTCATGCATGGCACTGGCACGGGCACTGGAGCAGTCTATCAATATTTATACTATATATAAAGGGAATACCCTATGATCATAGTAAACACAATCTTACGGCTCTGTTTGGCAAGGCTAGCTGATAAACTAGCTGATAGCTGATAATCTAGCCGATAGCCGATAATCTACTAGCTGGTAGCGGAAAGCTGATAATCTAGCTGATCAACTAAAAATTGTTTGGAATGATAGCTGATTGATTAGCTGATAAATGCAAAATGACAATAAAGGACATATGACATAATTAAGTATATTAATTACATAATCATATAATTAATTGTTATAAATAACTCTGTATTTTATTTACAAAATACAAATTAATACCATAAAATAATTTATATTATTTAGAAAACTAAATTATGTGTGTCCTTAAATGCTTACATGAAAATAACTCTACATTAATTTATAAGAATTTGCAAAAAATAAACGCATGTAAATAAAATACAATAAACGACTTGGATAATTATACATATATTTAACGCATCATCCATAATTGAGAAACAATGTTATTGCAAATATTCTTCATTTTTATAGAATAATATTTTTAAAAAAAATATGTAGGAAGGCCTATCATTCGAACATTACATTAAAAAATATTCTTATAACATCTAAAAATATTTTTATACTCGACGTTGTTAAAACTTATTTAATATGTAATAAATATATAACAAGATTGTCTATAATTAAGAAATTTATTTGTAATGACTTTTAATTTAAGTGAAATTCTTTGTTTTATAATATTTAATTAATTATTAATCACTATTTTTTCATTAACAAAGAAAAAAAAAACAGCGTTTAACGATTGAGAGATAGCCAACTCCCAAAGAAAAAAAAAAACAACCATGAAAATCCATTACGTGATATATCAAATTTGTTTGTATTTATCCCTTATTTGGTTTCTAATTTCGCGGGCTATTAATGTTCGCGGGATTTGTTTAAGTATTTGCGTATTTTGTTTCCACTAATTTGCAAGTGCATTAATTTATTAATACCGTAAAAAATAGGGGTATAATCGCGAGAAAAAATTCAAATGACGGATTTTTGGTTCAAACGCTACTAAGAATAGCGTTTCAATTGGGAGCTTATCATCTAGATTATTTTTAAAATAAGCTACAAACCAAACACAGCTTAACAAATAAACAAATAAACTAGCATATCAGCTAGCTGATCAACTAGTTTGTGCATACCAAACAGTGTCGTTTGCTCTTTTTTTTGGAATCCAATCGTACATTTATTCCAAAGTTACCCTTAAATTCAATTTTTTTCATTGGGTTGAAACAATAACAAGTATTTAAATATTAGAGATAATTTTATAATTTTATTCCTATTTTTAAAAGTGCGTCAAGCACACTCACTAGTTTTTATATAGCTTGAATGGATTTTTCTTTTTGTCAAGGCACAATGAAATTCACTGCAAGTAATTGTGACAACTATTACAACTTAGATACAATGATGTAGACCGGTCTCCTTGAGAAATGTAGATATAACAATATAGATCAGTATGCTTGAGAAATAAAGGCAAATGAAGCCTTATCTCAAACCACCATCGAAGGCCACTCGGGCACAGTGGATGGGGAAGAAACGTCGGTTTCTACTAGACAGATCACCTTAACAAAAGAAAAAAAGGGATAACCTAAAAACACTAAAACAACAAGAACAATCCTCACATATTGCTCACAGAGAGGTAAACATAAAGAGGGAACACCTAAAAAACTACCAAAAAATCAGAGGAAGCGTCGCGCCTTGATTTCCCAACTCCCTATTCTTTAAGACCAACCCATAACTCTCTTATGCCGCAACCCCTTCAAATCCAAGCAAGAAAAAGAAGAGAAGACAACAGAGCCGAAAGAAAGCAAACAATATCGAGTCTAACCGCGCCGTAGTCAGCAATAGCTGCTCCGCCTCCACCTGTTGATGTCTTCATTAATGGACTTAGTGCGAGTTCTAAAGGGGCTGATGCACCAACAACTAATAATTTAATTTACCTGACTAAATGAAAAGACATAATTACCCTCACTCTAGCATCAATAACACATTTACCTCTTCCACCATATAAATGGTATTTATGTCTTTCTTGTTATTTGGGTCCGGACTCATTGAGTCCACCTAACACTACCATTTGCTACAAAAAACCTATTTGGACTCTTTGAGTCCAACTTTAACAGCTTTTACTAATAATTTAATTTACCTGACTAAATGAAAAGACATAATTACCCTCACTCTAGCATCAATAACACATTTACCTCTTCCACCATATAAAGGGTATTTACGTCTTTGTTGTTATTTGGATCCGAACTCATTGAGTCCACCTAGCACTACCCAATTTGCTATTCAATGACAAATTTTCGTTGGCTAGTAAAAATCTTAGGCAAAAATAACAAAAATAGTTCTCATAGTCAGATTTGTCATTTTAAAGTCCAATGGGCATTAGCCAATTAGTTGAGAGTTGGCATAATTAGATACTCAAGTTCAAGGGGCATTTCCTTATAATTTGTTGAGACTTGGCATAATTAGATACTCAAGTTCAAGGGGCATTTCGTTACAATTAGCCAGCTAGTAATTAATTGGGATGGGCATTGGAATTAGCCAACTTGGGACTTGATGATCACTTGGAGTTAAATCTTAGGCTCGTCTATTTCGAGTCATTTATCTATTTATGCATTGATACCATATTAACTTTTGTACGATAAAAGGTCATGTATCTAAGTTTAGAAGTGTGAGTGTGGGGCTTAAGGTTTGAGAGAGGAGTGTTAACGTAAATGCATGCCAAGGCACATTACTGTTTTCAATCCAAACTTATAACCATTATACCCCTACTTTAATAGTTAATGCATGCGGAACTATTCCTAATATATTTCACACTTCTAAAAAGGGCATTAGCTTCAATTCGGTCTTCTCCACCAAAATTTACAGAAATGTTTAAGAAAAAGGTAGGCATGTAATGCTTGTTAGTTTTTTAAAGATGTAATCTATATTGTGTATCTTTTTTGAGTACAAACCACCAATTTATATAGGTAATAGTTACAACCACAATATCGTTTGGTTACAACCGAATGATCTTAAATCTTAACACCCTCCCTCAAACTCAAGATGGGTAATCAACTTGAGTTCGCTAAACAAATCAGTGGAGTGCGCAGACGGCAACACAAAAACAAATTCAAGTGAACAAATGGCAAAAAACAGATTTAGGGTTCACTGCAGAGGAAATCAACGCAGAGGAAATCAACGACAACCCACAGAGCAAAAACAAATATATGTCATAACCCACGACATTCAAGCAGATGATCGACTTGTGAGCAAATTTAGAATGCACATGCATGCGGGCAGAGCAATTTACAAATGATCACACATCTAACAGATGAGTAGATAGTCTCTATATGACCACAAAAGTATATGTAACACAAGGGCCACGGGCAGATGACAAACGCAGACACGAGTTAGAAAACTCTCTCCACAAAGAAGAAGTGGGCATAAAAGACGCAAACACGCAGCGTGAACTAACTCACTAATGATTTGAGTTGTGGCTCGCACAAACATGGAGGCACGCAGATGAGATTGAACGAACATGGAAGGCGGACAGACGATATTAATACAAGGGGCTGAATCGGCTGATGCACCAGCAGCTAGAGAGGGCAAAACAGGCAGAGTCGCAAACGGCCAGAAAACAGGTTGAAGGCAAACCAAAAATTTGCACCAATGATGTTCATGGACTTTATTGGCATGTTCGCTTCACAAATATAATAGTCCAGCGTGTATGAGATTAAGTTATACATAAGATTGTGGCTTGGATTAAGTGATTAGTCTCGATTAGGTCACTTGTTTGGTTGGGTATGTTCAGATTGAGATTAAATCTTTGGAGGTTGGTGGAATGACCAACACGCGCCCCCAATTCATGTTCCCCATATCTTACCCTCAGTTGAGATTGGGATTTTGGCTTAGGTTAAGATAGATCAAATCCTCAAGTAATAGTAATAGTAACACTAGCGAAGTGAGTGATCTCACCACGCACTCCCATTATCTTAAATTCTTTTCAGCTAGCTCCTCATTTTCATTCATTATCAACATTGAATAGGTACGGTCTCATGCATGAATTGTGCTTCTCTTTTTATAGGTATATAGATAGATAGAAGGAAATCATGATCTCTATTAGATATATATCTCTCTCTAGATCTCTTTTGTGATGTTTCAATTCACCGAATTAGGTTTTGATCTATCTTATTCTTGTCAGCTCAAGCAACCGTGAAACCCCAAGAGCAGGGGTTTTTTTATCTGATCTTCTTATGAGCCTTTTTCATATCCTAGCTGGATCAATACCCAGAACTTAAACTCAAGGATTTTTATTTTTATTTTTTGTGCATCAAAGACGCTATATATTTGATCAGTAGTCGAAAAACAGAAGATCTATAGAGGGTTACTTTGCTTTTGTTTCTAGCCCAAGCATTGTAACTAATTAGCGACACCAAAAAGGATGATTTAGTTTTGTCATCTATTTTAGGTATTAAATAGTCTCGTGGACTAGTTAATCCTCTAAGTGAACACCGAATTAGCCAGTCCAGTGTGGCTTATCTGACATAAGAAGGTGAAATGAACATGCCGTATGTGTCATGCTTACCCACACAAATCCATTTGAGCAATTTTATATATATATACTAGTTTCAAGACATGCTACGCGCGATTCCCCCTCTCGCTCCGCTCGCGGGAATTAATTTCTAAGAATTTATTAACAAATTTTAAAATTGTAATTAAAATTTAAAAATTAGAAATACAAATACCTTTTTTAGCTTATCAATATTCTCTAATGTGATTGAGATAAGATGTGAATGAAAAAACAAGCTTCATGCTAGTACATTACTTCCTAAAAAAAAATGTATTGCATTGATGAGAATGTGTTCATGATTGATTTGGAGATAAAGAAAAAAAAACATATAGTGGATTGATAAGGAGTTAGAGTTTGATTTGGATATAAAAGAAAATGTTGATTTAGAGATTTTTTTTTTAAAAAGTATGGGCAAATAGGTAAATTTCATTACCACTCAAAAATTTGTGATTCGTGCTTTTATATATATGATAGATATATAACTATGATCCAATGAAGGTGAGAGTTAGATAACAAAATAAAATATTTCCACCTTCAACGGATTGCTCTCTGCAACTTAAGAGCATCTCCAATGGTAATATGGATTTAGAGCATGGATTGGTGCCTCATCGTGGATGTGGAGAAGATGTCTATCTTATATGACATTAGATAGACATTCAAATTTCAAAATGATCTCCAATGGTAATATGGATTTAGATTATGGATTGTGACTTTTTGACTTTCTATAACAAACAATGATGATGTGGCAATGAACTACAATGTCTAGAAGTAGTCATTATGATAAACACCATTCACTTTGATTCTTTACCCCATCGGTTAGACATTCATAATCCATGGTCCAATTGAAAAGCATTTTTTGGGTTGAATGTGGATTGTGTCATATGTGGATCTATTTTCATCTCAATTTATGGTCCCATTGAAAATACGCTAATTCTTCAAATATGCAATTAATGTCGCGCCACAAATTTGATGGCGCTCATGAGAAAGATTGTAGGACGCACACACACGAGGCTAGAAAAAGGACACATGCACGACAGGACTAGGCACACAGACAGAGAATACAAACAGGGTTGATCCGGTCACGCAGTGGCATGGCAGATGTGCACACATGATTTGGAGGCCATGGATGCCAAAACGAAGGCACACAAATGTGTACGCGGAAGAGGATGTACTTCTTTATGAAGTCATATGACTCATATTTAATCGATGTTGAACTAATTTTTTCGGTCCACACTATCTTCAACACTCCACCTTGGACCGAAATTCTGATACCATGTTAATTTTTTAAAGAGATAATCTTTATTGTGTATCTTTCTTGAGTACAAACCACCTATTTATATAGGTAACAGTTACAACCACAAATATCTTTTAGTTACGATCGAATGATCTCAAGTCTTAACATCAAATCTTAACAATGCTCAAAAACTAACACTAATAGTTGTAACCTATAATTAATTGATAATAACTTGGCAGCTAATATAACTGTAACATATAAGAATTAACTCACACATGAGGACCACAACTTACTACTCCGTCAAAAGCTTACATAAATATAAGATTAGCCATAATCTAGAAATTATTAAAACTCATTCATTTCGTTTTGGCGTCCTATCAATCTATTCAACATGTTGGCATTTAACATCAAAACAATTACATCCACATTTTCAATCATAGAAGAGGAATTCTCGTTACGGATATGCCAATTGAAGTTGCTCCATGCATTCAAATGGTTTGGGTTTATCGAAGCCATAGACTGCTTCTAATCCTCGTTCATGTTGGGACAAAAGCTTCTGACAGAGAATGCAAGTTAAAAAATGGAAAAACCAAACAAAGACTTGAGACACGTAATCGCTCTCTTTTAGACAAGATTTATCCCTACCGGTTGAAATCGTGTATGCACAATGGGATTAATCGAAACTTGCCTTTAAGATACAATTAAGTCTGTAACGGTTGGATGATGTGTGTGTAACACAACTCTAACCAAAAACACTCTTTGAAGAACTTTTGAGAGAATGACGCTATGATTCAAGAACACATTTTGATTCAAAAATCTTTTGTATTTCGATGTTTCTCAATGTGTTTTGTACGTACTAGATCACTTTGATTTATAGAAAATCAAGAGATTTGGTGTCTATCCACAAAAAGGTGAGTTTTGGTGCGAATAGGTATAAAAAAAAGGACAAAAAAGGGACCAAATAACACCCAAAAGTCGCACCAATTCGTTCTGGGCGCTGAGGTGCCGACCTGGCGCTTCAGCACCAAAAACAGGGAATTTTGCGGTCTTAGCGTTGAGGCTGGTGCACCAGCCACAGTTTTTTTTTTTTTTTTTTTTTATTCTACAATTTTCCCCCATTTTCAAATTATATGGACATATAAATTGAAAATTACACTTAGGAATAACACGACCAACAAATATATAATATCATTCCAAAATCGATACATAAATAAGAAGTGTCTTTTTGACTTGAACTTTTCACTTAGCGTAAACATTTCGAAGTTTCATCAAGTACTATGATGAACGTATCTTGAACCAAGAACCCTTATGACAAAACCGGAAATATCACACATACCAATTTCATGCAAGTAAGAGTGTTCTGTTGATTGCACATTATGACCTTGTGCAAACCCTGTCTTTCTTGAGTTCTCTAGAGTCGGTTAGGCTCATGAGAAGCGGTCACACTTCTACACCCATATAGGTAAGTCTACTTAAGTGAATCTGCGAATCACTATATTGGACTTATTATTAAGACCCAATTGTCAACCTCCGTCATGCAGAACCAACACTAGAATCCATGAGGGGACCTTTTATAATATAAGTTTTCTAGTGTTTCGTAATCTTCACTTGACTACTTGTTAGTACCACATTGAACTTATTCTGTATTTTCAAGAATCAAGTTGGGTTCTCATCAAGTGATGATCGAAATTAGGCAAACCTAAGTCCCATTCCTTTTGATGTTTGAGACATCATATCTCTAACAAGTCCCTTTGTTAATAGATCCGCTAAATTCTTGTTAGATTCCACGTAATCAACTGTGACAACTCCATTTTTAAGTAATTGTCTCAAAAGATTATGTCTCAGACTTATGTGTCTAGACCTCCATTATAAGTATTGCTCTCAATTTTATAAATATTCCCTTGTTATCACAATTGATCATTATATCTGGACATGACTTATTCCATAATGGTATTTCCCATTAATAATATTCAAAGTCACTCCGATTCCTTGCCTTTGCTAGGACATTAGTTTCTGATTCTTCTATGAATCAACGTTTCTTTGGGCCCCCAAGAAATAACCGTTCTTCCTAGCGTATTAACACCCGAATAGATGTAACTCTTACAATTGGTACTCAAGTATCAAAGTAATCAATGCCATATTTTTGTTTGTAGCCCTTAGCCACCAAACAAGCCTTGAACCAATTATTTATAGTTCTATTAGCATTTAATTCCCATTGAATACTCATATGCTCCATATTGCCTTTGATACTAGTAAGAGATCAATAAAATCCAAGCTTAATTCAATAGAATTGAACTGATTATTTCATAATTGATCGCTTCTTTCCGAAAAAAACAAAACATCTCTTGATGAAGAATTATGTTGAAACGAAACATGATCACACTTCAAATTAAGGACAAATCTCATTTGTTCCTTAACTTCCCATATGCTTCATTCAACCAAATAAGTTAATTTAGACACAAAGATTTATCCATCCTTTGCCTTTTACTTCTCCTTACTTTATCATTCTCAATAGGAGGATTCCTTGTTCATTAAAAGATTTTGAAACCAAATCTTCTAGATTCCGTGACTATTTCCATTAGAAGAATCTCAACAAAACTCCTCTAGATTCTCATGATATGATTTCATAGGCATTAATTGCACAAACTATATATCAAATATATCTATAGATATATGAACTATCCTTAATATAAGGCACATCATCAGTTTGTATAAGATAGTTCATTATATGTCATCCTCAAAAGCTTATGAATCATATTAATTTCAATGATATTGATGTCATGCATTACAACAAGACTCGTATTAATGTCATTAGAAAAAATTTGTGAAAAACTCTTCTAGATATTTGGGATTGAAATCCTCATCCATATGCTTTGAATATACTTAAATCAAAAAAATCCAACACCACCATATATATATATATATATATATATATATATATATATATATATAACATATGTTCAGTATATAATATGAAGTATTAAAATACTTGCATCAACATCAATGTATAACATGTATATATTATATCACATGCAATATTTTAATGTCATTTCATATACCTTGGTAATGTATCCGTGTATAACTACCCATCAATAAAACTGAAATGCATTAAAATACTCATGATGTTGGAGTCATTCCATGATCAAACAATATGCATACGCGTGATTATATTAGACAAACCAATTGTGTCTTCAACACGTGACCACCAAATTAAGTTATTAATGCATCATATCTCATACTTGGATTTGTAAATCTCGCTAGATCACAAACCTTAACAATCGATCCACCACTTCGTTTGAATCATTCGGATAGTTGGTTCAAGGGTCTCAAGCGCATCATCAATGATGTACGCCAACTTGAGAGATTTGAGAAATAACATCACTTTCTTTTGCCATCGTGTGAAGTTGTCGCCTTCAAACTATCATTCTCATTCGCTTGCGTAATTCCGTCCGAAGTCGAAGAAGCCATTGTTGAAGAAACTTCTTGTCTAGAAGTTGTTGGGGCAAAAGCTTTGGACAAAGAATGCAAGTTGAAAATGGGAAAAACCAAACAAAGACTTGAGGCGCGTAATCGTTCTCTTTTAGACAAGATTTCTCTCTACCGGTCAAAACCGTGTATACACAATGAGATTAATCGAAACTTGCCTTCAGGATACAATCAAGTCTCTAATGGTTGTTAATTAGATGATGTGTGTGTAACACAACTCCAACCAAGAACACTATTTGAAGAACTTTTGAGAGAATGATGCTATGACTCAAGAACGCACTTTGATTCATAAATCTTGTGTTTCAATGTTTCTTAATGTGTTTTGTATGTACTAGATCACTTTAATTTATAGAAAATCAAGAGATTTGATGTCTATCCACAAAGAGGTGAGTTTTGGTGCGAATAGGTAAAGGGACAAAAAACAGACCAAATAACACTCAAAAGTCACACCAATTTGTTCAGGGTGCTGAGGCGACGACCTGGCGTTTCAGCGCCCAAAACAAGGAATTTTTCGGTCTTGGCGCTAAGGTGGGCGCTACAGGTCACAGTTTTTTTTTTTTTTTTTTTTTTTTTTTTTTTTAATTTTTAATTTTCTATAGTTCAATCTAGGATTCTACTTCCTTCATGTGTTACAAGGCCTCGAGAGCCTTCATTAGATACTTATCTTAAGCTTTATATGTTTCGAGTTGTAATTCTCAGAACATGTTTTCGTTAATCTAAGTTGATAAAGTGTATAATGAAACGACTATGCATTAATTAGCTCCTTTAATTTCCTTTTCTAACAATGACAACGCTAGATGCTACTCTGCATGCATGTTGAAACACCTAGGTATCAAGTCAAATAAACAAACACCCCTATTCAAGAATTTGTGCAAAGTCTTTTTCTGTTTTAAAAGTTCTTTCTTTTTATTTAAATCACTTTAGCTTGTGATTTTGTTTGTAATAATTGAACTTCAATTATTTCTATTCATTCTAGTATCATTTTTTGTTCTTTCATACGATAGTGGATTTTCCCTTTTGAGAGATTCACACCACAACAAAGGGTTGGCCTTCACCGAGAAGGAAAGAGATATCCACTACTTACGAGGTCTTTTGTCTCCCGTAGTGTTGACTCAAGAGCTTCAGGTGACGTTACATATTGGTACACTTTAATTGCATAGCGTTGTAGTTTATATAATAATGAAAAATGGCCGTGTTGTTAGGAGAAAAAACTGTTGAATAATATACGGGAATATGAAGTGCCACTTCAGAAATATGTTGCTTTGATGGATCTTCAGGTATATGTCGAAAATAGGACTTATTATGATATTGGTAGCTTCAAGATACAACTTGATAAACAATGAAGTACTTTGTTGTTTCCTTGTGCTATAGGAGAGAAATGAAAGGCTCTTTTACAAGCTTCTAATTGATAATGTTGAGGAATTACTTCCAATTGTATATACACCTACAGTTGGCGAAGCATGTCAAAAGTATGGAAGCATTTTTCGGCATCCTCAGAGCCTTTATATCAGCTTAATTAAAGAAGAGGTATTGCTTTAATGTTATGATTTATGCATAAAGTTACAACCACTGGATTAACGATCATTAAGGCGCTTTGAACATCCACTTTTGGTGTGCTGAAGAGGGAAAGTTCTTGAAGTATCGAAGAACTGGCCTGAGAAAAATGTCCAAGTTATCGTGGCCACTAATGGTGAAAGAATTTTGGGACTCGTAGATCTTGGCTGTCAGGTATTCAGTTTATTAATTATGAGGATTCTTCGTCTTGAAATTAGGCTTACACTTCTAGGCGACAAGGTTTAGAACATTAGTATGCCGGTTTTGAAAAGTAAGTGTTCAATGTTCTCAGGGTATGGGAATCCCAGTGGGGAAACTAGCACTTTACACCACACTCGGTGGTCTTCGACCTTGTTCAGTAAGGGTTTCTTTCTTAGTTTCCTCTATCCGTTTACTTTCTGTTGGTTTCCTTTGATTCAAGTGAAACTTAACCCGACTATTGATCTTGTTTATAAGTTTGTGCATCTGGTTTGACACAACTAGGAGAGAGGCTTGATGGACTCTTGTTTTTGATTGAAAATCTCTTAGTGAGAATGTACATGCATGTTTCACAACCTAGCTAGGATTGGAAATCCTGAAGTACCTTCTATATCTAGATCTTAGAAATTCATTGTTTTGGCATGCCTGGAATGTAGCGCTACATTCTCCAAATTATTTGTTTTGACTTCGAAGCATTCAAAGGTTAACTGCTAGATATACTTTCTTAAGATTTGAGTTTCCCTTTTTGATCGATCCTAATTTCCCAACATTTCAAATCTTTATATCCGTTCCACTATTTTTCAGACCTAGTCTGAACCATTCGTTCTTAATTTCTTGACACTTCATAAATCACATTTTCTTTTTCATTTCTGCAGTCTTTGGCAATAACTATTGATGTGGGAACCAATAATGAGGAGTGTTTGAAAGATGAATTTTACATTGGACTCAAGCAAAAGCGAGCCACGGGCCATATCAATGGTTTCTTGAATATAAAGAAATTATTATTATTTTCTTTTTCGCAATATCTATTTGTATCTATTGATTCAATTTAACACATTCATTACACTTTGTCTCCCTCTTAAAGGAATATTTCGAGCTTCTACATGAATTCATGTGTGCAGTTAAGCAGAATTATGGAGGGAAAGTACTCATACAGGTTAGTGCTTTTTTTTTTTTTTTTTAATTGGTGGGTATTCAAGCAAGCTTGACTATTCCCACGAGGTCTTGGTGCAAGCGTACCCCCAATGGCCCGGACAAACTTTCTCATATAGGCTACTGTTTGAATTTCGTTTATTGAATATGTTTGGAGACATATTTCCTGAATATGTTTCTAATTCAATCCCTTAGAGTTTCGCAGTTTGAAGACTTTGCGAATCATAATGACTTTTAACTACTCACTCGGTATGGCAAAACTTATCCCGTCATCAATGATGATATACAGGCAAGTATATTAGCATTTCTTATTTAAATTTTAACCGGTACTTAAAACATTTTATGTTTAAGTATTTTACTTTTTTTTTATTGCAGGGAACATCATCTGTTGTTCTCGCGGGCCTCATTGCGGCACTAAGGTTAACTGGTGCTAGTCTGGCAGAGCAGAATTGTCTGTTCCATGGAGCTGGAGAGGTGATTATCTTCATTAGAATTTTTGAAACAACCATTTTCTTTCATATGTTTTTGGTTAAATTTAGTGTTTCTTAACCAAGTGGATGACCCATTGGTTTTGTATGGGGATACTTGGGTAAGTGGTCGAGAGTTCGAGCCTGAAAATGGGCAAGTTGTGGTTTTTTTCTTGTAAAGAAAAAACTGTGTTTCTTACTTGAAAATCTATTTTGACTCGCACAATTTTTGCCATTTTGTCACAGTAGATTAATAGAAATGCTTACAATTTATTAAAGATTCTTCGGTTCTCTCATGCTATCGCATATGAATTGTTTTTCTTTTTTTTTTTTCTTTTTTTGCTGACATACGTCTCTTTCGCTCAATCACACCACGGGCATCCTCTCTTATGATAGGACTCTATGAATACTTTGTAGGTGATTATTCATGGGTGATTTTTAGTCATCTGTATTGGTGTAAGAAAAATGAGCAAGGGTTCCCATACAAAGGACGGGTGTGGGTAAAGAAGCTAGTTCAAAACAAAAACAAAAACAAAAACAAAAACGAAAACGAAAACAAAAACACAATCATAGATACGAACACTAGATCTTTTAGACAAAATAGAAATAGAAAAGAAAAACAAATACAAAGGGGAGAAAAAATTCGTTTAGGAACATGGAACATAGGAACACTTACGGGGAAGTCAATAGAACTAGTAGATACCATGATTAGAAGGAGAGTCAATATTGCTTGCCTCCAAGAGACAAAATGGGTAGGAGAAAAGAGTAGAGAAATAGGAAGCACAGGGTTTAAATTGTGGTACACTGATATAGATAGAAAATGCAATGGAGTAGGAATTGTGGTGGATAAGGATTATAAGGATAAGGTCGTAGAGGTTAAAAGAATGAGGGATAGATTGATTCTAGTTAAATTAATTATTGGAGACGAAAAACTGAATATACTTAGCGCATATGCACCACAAGTAGGATTAAGCGAGAGCATCAAACGCAAGTTTTGGGATGATATGGATGGATTTATGCAGAGTATACCATTAGATGAAAAAGTTTTTATTGGAGGAGATTTAAATGGGCATGTCGGGGTAAGTAACGATGGGTTTGAGAGAGTTCATGGAGGTTTTGGTTACGGTAATAGAAATGAAGAAGGAGAATCAATTTTAGAATTTGCTTCAGCATATGATCTTGTCTTAGCAAATACTAGTTTTAGGAAGAGGGAGTCGCATATAATTACTTTTAGTAGCGGTCATAACAAGAGTCAAATAGATTTTCTTTTAACAAGAAAAATAGATAGAAAACTATGTAGAGACTGCAAAGTAATACATGGTGAAACACTTACTACCCAACATAAGTTAGTAGTACTTGATATTAAGCTAACATAATGGAATAATATGAATAAACGAGTTAGCGACCCTAGAATAAACTGGTGAAACCTAAAACATAGTAAACAAGTAGAGCTTAGAGAAAAACTACTAAAGGAAAATGTTTGGAATCTTGACTTAGATGCTAATACAATGTGGCTAGAAATGAGTAGTTGCATAAGGAGGGTGAGATCAAACATATTAGGTATATCTAAGGGCTTGGGACTTCCAAAGAAGGAAACATGGTGGTGGAACGAGGATGTCCAACGAGCAATTAAGACTAAAAGAGAGATGTATAGAAAAATACCTAAGGGTCAAGATGAAGATGCGTACAATCAATATAGAGAAGCTAGAAAACAAGCTAAAAAAGTAGTTAGTCAAGCTAAAACAAATTTTATGGAAGATCTATATACAAGGTTAAGTAATAGAGATGGCGAAAAATATATATAGATTGGAGAAGAAGCACGCTTGTGCCAATCTTCAAAAACAAAGGAGACATTCAAAGTTGCTCAAACTACCGGGGAATTAAACTTATGAATCACACTATGAAACTATGAGAGAGAATAATTGACAATAGGCTAAGGAGAGAAACAACAATATCAGAGAACCAATTTGGCTTCATGCCTGGGAGGTCAACTATGGAGGCGATTTTCCTTGTAAGACGATTGTTAGAAAAATATAGAGAAAAGAAAAAAGATCTTCATATGATATTCGTAGATTTAGAAAAAGCATATGATAGGGTCCCTAGAGATGTTCTTTGGTGGGTTCTAGAAAGAAAAATAGTGCATGCTAGATACATAGATACTATTAAGGATATGTATGATGGAGTAGTAACGAGTATAATGACATTTGGAGGAGCTACAAAAGAATTTCCCATTACGATAGAACTACATCAAGGATCGGCTTTAAGCCCATATCTATTTACTTTAGTTATGGATGAACTAACTAGACATATTCAAGAGGATATACTATGGTGTATGCTATTTGCAGATGATATTGTCTTAGTGGATGAAACTAAAGATGGAGTGAATAGGAAATTAGAACTATGGAGGAATACATTAGAATCTAAAGGCTTTAAGTCGAGTAGGACGAAAACTGAATACATGCACTATGAGTTTGGAAACACTAGACATCGAGATGACGGAGTGATAAAATTAGGGGAAGTAGAAGTTCTTAAGGTAAACCACTTTAGATACTTAGGATCAATCATACAAAATGATGGTAACATTGAAAATGATGTCACACATAGAATTCAAGCTGGATGGAAGAAATGGCGGAGTGCAACAGGGGTGATTTGTGATCGACATGTTCCTACTAAGTTAAAAGGAAAATTTTATAGGACCGCAATTAGGCCAGCTATGCTCTATGGAAGTGAATGTCGGGCGGTAAAGCAACAACAATTACATAAAGTGAACGTAGCAGAAATGAGGATGCTTAGGTGGATGTGTGGTAAAACTCGTAAAGATAGAATAAGAAATATAGAAATTCAAAGACAAGTAGGAGTAGCACCAATTGATACAAAGATTAGGGAAGGGCGGTTGCGATGGTTTGGTCACCTGCAAAGACGACCTACAAATGCCCAACTAGAAAACTTGACTCAATAGAAACTGTAGAAATTCGACGAGGTAGGGGTAGACCAAAGTTAACATGGGATGCATTAATTAAAAGGGATTTGAATGGTTTGCAAAGCTCACCATCAATTGCACTTAATCGAGTACAATGGAAAAGTTTGATCCATGGAGCCGACCCCAGTTAATTTGGGACTGAGGCTATGTTGTCGTTGTTGTTGTTGTTGTTGTATTGGTGTAAGAATTGCCTTCATTCTAAAAAAATTTAATAGAGGACTTGGATGCAGTGAATGTGAGATACTTATAATTTTTCAATTTTTGTTGACAATTCACTAGGATTCTTTTCTTTTATACTCGAGTCGTTAAATATTACGCACACCCTCTATTAGTATTTTTTATTCTTAATTATTTGGATGCATTTTATTTCCTTTGATGATTCAATTCATGGTGCTTACAGGCTGGGATCAGTATAGCAGAGTTCATCGCTCTTGTGATTTCAAAACAAGTACACCTTCCTAGACGTATAGCATTTTACTATCTCCTGATGTTGAAAGCTTTCAAATGTCTTTTTGGGACTTGAGATCACAATTATGCGTTTTGCAGACAAATCTTTCATTGGAAGAGGCTCGCAGAAAGTTTTGGCTCATAGACTCTAAAGTGCAGCAAGCATCTTAAATAATTTGAGTGTAAAAGTAAATTATATATTTCCCACTGTGATCTCTCAGGGTTTTATGTGGTTGCAGGGATTGGTTTGTGCCGCTCGCTTGAATTCACTACAAGAGTTCAAGAAACCTTAGGCTCATGAGCATAAGCCCATCGACAACCTCTTAAATGCAGTTGAAGTATGCAATTGTTTTGCCTCAATATTTGAAAAGATTTTCATGAAATTTCTCATGGTTTCATTATATGTTTTAAATGTATAGGAAATCAAGCCGACGATCTTGATTGGATCATCTGGTGTTGGTAAAACGTTTACCAAGGAAGTGATTCAGTCCATGGCCTCCTTCAAAAAGGTAATCTCTCTACAAACTGGGTCGAGTCTAATAAAATGATAGCTGTGTGAGCAATTTCTCTTGCAGAAACCAATCATTCTTGCTCTATCAAATCCAACTTCTCGTTCGGAATGCACACCCGAAGAAGCCTATAAATGGAGTGAGGTTAGACTTTGGTTAATTCAATTCAAATTCATTGAATGGAAATAATCTTTCGACATATTGGAGCCAATGTAATACTTGTCTTAATATATTTTTCAGGGATGTGCAATTTTTGCGAGTGGAAGCCCATTTGGCCGAGTTGAATATAATGGGAAAGTTTGTGCGCCTGGGCAGGTCTGGATGCTTGTTTATTTGCTGTTTTTGAGTTATTTATTCTTTCATTCAACTAAAAAAATGTGGAATTATACATTTTCTACTAGCTTTTTAATTAACATTTATCTTTTCTCCTATTCAGGCAAACAGTGCCTACATTTTCCCTGGATTTGGTCTAGGTCTTGTTATCTCGGGTGCAATTCGTGTACATGAAGGCATGCTCCTAGCAGCTTGTAAGTATACAAAAAAAATGCAATGACAGCCAATTTCTTTCAGCAATTACCAACTAATACCTTATACCTGCACTCATAATCTAAATCCATTATGCATGCGGCGTTGATCGTCTTTTATTTCGTTACCACATGGGAAATAATAAGCATCTATCTTTTTTATTTTTATTATTTTCCTGTTTTTCTATTGAAGTTCAGTATATCTGTTCAATCCTTTCGAAAAGCTTGTAGTGTCAAATGCATCATTCCTATGTGTTTTGCTATTGCATCAACTTGTGTAGATCTTCGTGGCGTTTTTATTACTTGAATTGCCATTCTTCTACACATCTCATGCTACTCATTAAGTAAAAGACTGCCGGAGCGATATTCCACAGTTCATATCTTTTTTTTTTTTATATATATAATTATGTTGGGCTAAGAGGGAACATTTGATCCATTTAGCGGGACCCAAATGATTTGGGATCGATGTTCGATTTTTGTTATAATATATTTCATTCCCTAATCCCAAAACTATATATATTGATGAATACAATTATTCTTTGTTGTTGGTTATATGGTAATGTCCTATCCATTCAAAAGATTGACTGCTCTCTTGGCTGTAAAAATATAAACCTATTGGGTTTTTTTTTTGGTACATGTAAGCCTTTTGGTTGATGTTAGGTTCACATGCACTAATTAGACATTGAAACCGATTGATGAATCTATTTGCAATCCAAATAACCACAAACTCACCTGTGAGATAGAGTGCTAGATCTTTCCACTACTGATGCCTTTTCTTCGGCTAGAAAGCGACCTTACCTGCGCAGTGCAGCGTTCTTAGGGGATGGGTAACGGTCGAGGTATCCGTAAACCTAATTAAAATCCACTGGATTGAGCAAGTTGGTGCCAAGTCTTAGGGAATAAGGGAGCTTTCATGTGTCCAGAAAATGCTTGTATTTAATAGATTAAAAACTTGGTTTTAATTGCATTTTCAATTAACATAGCTGGCATCTTGTTATAGAGAAGTTAAATTAATGACCCCTTTCACACCAAATGCAAAGTAAGGAATATTACATTTATATTTCTTCAACTAAGAGCAATAACCTTGCCTCGATATATGATTTTGTTGCCCCCTCACTACTGCTACTAATTACATGATAATGCCGAGATATAATGCTAAAATGAACACACTAAGTTGCAACACATTGCACAACAGCTGATGTGGCGTGTGGCCTCACATCAAAATCTCATAAAAAGACACATCCAACACCCCATTTTGATGTGGGGCCATACACTACATCTGCAATGTGTTGTAACTTAGTGCTGACATTCTAGCATTTCTTTCTTGCTATTAATTCCTCCTCAAATATTAATGGTGCGGCTAAGCATCTTGTTAATTTACTAATCCTCCTCAAATGTTACAGCTGAGGCTCTAGCTGCACAAGTGGCGCCGGAGAACTTGGAGAAGGTGATGATTTATCCACCATTCTCCAGTATCAGAAAGATATCTGCACATATTGCAGCAAATGTGGCTGCCAAAGCATATGGATTAAGTGAGTTGCATTTTTAGAACCAAACGTATGTTTAAATGAAGGAAATTTAATTTGTGCATGGTTAGGGGAACATAATTGTCTAAATCGACTTTCGTTCGTAGGTTTGGCCACTTGTCTTTCACGCCCGGAGAATTTGGAGAAGTATGAGCTGCATGTACAGCCCTGTATACCGAAGCTACCGATGAACCTTGAAGAAAAGAGGCTCTGATTACATTGTATATATGCTAAGTATACATAACTGAGTGTACAAAAATAAGGAACAACCAAGATGCATACTAAATGAGTGTTGAGATTAGTTAATGAGTCTAATGGGAGGTTGGGTTGTAAATCATATGTAGCAATACCAATTACTTAATGTTACAAAAAGTCTTTTATGTTGTAAATTGGATGACCCTTTAACCAAGCTTATGAATGATCACATTGTCAAGCATGACTCTCACATTGAATTGTAACATCAAGCATGACTTCTACATTGAATGTAACTTGTACACTCTACATAACTTGTATTCAACTCCAATGTATAATCACTTATCCATGTATTGTCATGTAACTTGTAATCCTCTCCAATGTACACCAACTCTTCCGTGTATTGTCTATGTTGCTTGTGATGTGTTGTATGACTTGTGGTGTATGTATAACTTGTACACATTGAATAAGTACAATTATCATCATCACCAAATGACCTATATAAAGGGTGCCAACTCCATTGTAATTCACACACCAATGTTGGAATGGAAATCTCTACATTTCTCAACTCTAGTTCTCTTCTCTCTTGTCTCCTCTTCTCTACTTGTTATAGTAGTTCTTAGTTTATGCCTTCTATACTTAAGTCTCTAGTAAGTCCAACTTAAGTTCTAGTTGGCTTACAACTTAGTTTACAACACGTTATCAGCACGAGCTTGCTCTGGCATTAAGGAGATCTTGAAGTTCAAGAAGGCTTGTTAAGGAGACAAAGCTAGGAAGGTATAACTTTTATTATTTAAATAAGTTCAATTTATTTCTATATAATCATGTTTGCTTCCTTTTATTACATGCATTACTTCTATATGCATATTTTATTCATATACCATGCATTATAACGTCACCGATTGCGAAAGTATGCTCTCAGTAGTTGCGTCTTGTACGATCTTCTACATCAGAAATCAAAAGTCAATGTGTGACATATAGTTTTTCTCTTAAAACTACAAACGATTAGTTATTGTTCTATTCTTGATTTTATAATACAAATAATGCTATAAGTTTGAGTTGATAGTGAGTAAGCCTTGTCCCCGGTAAAGCTAAACATTGAAAGGGAGACGGGTTATCCCGTTCGAGGAGGCATGGTATTAAGGAGACTATGTCTCGCCACCCAACCTGGAGGTTGTTCCACCAACTCATACGAATAGTACATTTTGTTTATTAATGAATCAAGTTGTGAACATATATTTAATCATATGTTATGTTTTTACATAAAAAGGGGAAAACTATTTTATATTAAATTTATTTTCAAAATATTATTCAACCATAGTTGAATTTGTTGCCTTATTATATTACCGACAAGAATTACTTGTCATGGCAATTAGATACTACAATTTGTGAATAAAGCATATATGCAAAACTGTGTGTTATACACAATCATTCGCCAATTTCTCTTTAGAGATTTGAAAAGTGAATATTTCACTTTATATATATTTTCACCTTATGGAGTTATATATATACATACCACAAAGGTAATGCTCCAAAAGCTCAAAATGAGCGGTTGAGTCTCATGCTACAAAATTTAATCAGTCAAATATTAATTATAATTTCACAATTTTAATTACCTCTATGTTGAGGCTATGTGGAAATATGACTGATGAGACAATAAAAATAAGGTCACGTGGCCCGCCTTGATTTGTTGCTGCAACAAATATCGAGTGCGCACGTCAATCCAATAAATATTAAGGATTGATTTCTTGTCTCATGGTATCTGAGTAAAATAAAGAGATATTATAAATATAATATCGTTCTCGTCCAATTAGTTCAGCTTCAAATTAAGAAGCATATGTTGCATATAATGATCATAATCGCAATAATAAATTTATGGACGTGGAAAAGGTGAAAATATCAGGTAAAGGTCGTATTGACAATTCCACAAAAAATTGGAACAAAAGTGGTGCACCACTAGAAAGGGAAAATAATTATTGACAATGATCGCTCATAATTGTGACATTTTTTTGGTCATATATGAAAGGCTATTTTGCCTAAATATTGTCATATATATCCCGAATATTTTTTTGACCTTTACCATGCCTTCAAAATCAAAGGCAAAATATTATGAATTTTATCATTGAAAATGGCTCGATAAAACAAGCACATCAAGATGTGTTTAAATCATGACCTAAATATAGGCGATGAGTTTATATCTTGTGCATCGTGCTACATGCATGTACATTATAATATAAAAGTGAATATTTCTCGAATTCGAACTTAGCGGAGGCTAATGTTCAGGCAATATCGGGTACAACAATTTTATTGTTAATGTCTTATTCAGAAGAAGTCTACTCAGAATAATAGAAAATTTATCTATATGATTTAATCTAAGTATAATATTCTCCGCTTTAACTTCTGGAATATATAAGACACATTAAAACGAATGTCGTCGTAAATCAAAGGACATTCTTAATGTGGAAAGATCTATTTGATTATCCATAATCATCAATAATGCGAAAATATCATAAATTCGCACGGACATCTTTTATCGAACTGAGTTTTTTTAATCAGCTGGAGATTATCTCAAGGCAAATCAATAGGAGACTTATATTGATTTAACTCTCCATTAATCATATTATAAGATGCATTGAATCCCTGATAGGGAATTTATTTATAGCAAGTTTTGCTAATTGTCACTTTGATGAAACAATTTTCCCACCATTAGGGGGAGATATAAGCCAATTCAAAAGGAATCGCGTGAAATTGCTTGAAACACATCAAATTGCATTAAATTTGTTGTATTATGATCCATATATAAATTAATATGAACTCGAAGTTCAAAGGATCATTCAGTAGCAACAAATTATGAACCAATTACTTGATGCAAGTATTATATACAAAAGAGTGACAATTATATGCTTCAGCATTAAATGGTTCATATAAAAACGATGTCCATGTGCAACAAAATGCACAAGATGTCTCACCCATGTGAACATGAGGGGGAGAATCAAAATGAGTTATTGGTTAGTGTATTGCACTCTTTTTCCCTTTGCTAAGGTATTATCCCACTGGGTTTTCCTTGCAAGGTTTTTAATGAGGCAATTCTAACAATATTAAAACTCTTTATCAAGGTTGGTTAGTGTATTGCACTCTTTTTCCCTTTGCTAAGGTTTTATCCCACTGGGTTTTCCTTGCAAGGTTTTTAATGAGGCAATTCTAACAATATTAAAACTCTTTATCAAAGTTGATTAATATGAGAGCAATGTGTATCATTATTATGCTCCGTATAAAAAAAAAAAAAATTATGAGAGCAATGTACTCTTTTTCTTATACTAGATTTTTTTCCTACATGGTTTTTCTAGTAAAGGTTTTAATGAGGCATATATATTCTCTCAAAGTGTATCAATGTGTTGCACTATTTTCCTTAGCTTTGGTTTTATCCCATTGGGTTTTTCGAGCAAGGTTTTTAATGAGGCAATCAACAATATTATACTACAAATCAAGATTGACGAGAACATTGTACTCTTTTTCCTATACTAGATTTTTTTCCACAGGGTTTTTCTAGTACAGGTTTTAACGAGGCATATTCTCTCAGCAAGTGTCATCCAAGGGGGAGTGTTGTAAATTGGATGACCCTTTAACCAAGCTTATGAATGATCACATTGTCAAGCATGACTCTCACATTGAATTGTAACATCAAGCATGACTTCTACATTGAATGTAACTTGTACACTCTACATAACTTGTATTCAACTCCAATGTATAATCACTTATCCATGTATTGTCATGTAACTTGTAATCCTCTCCAATGTACACCAACTCTTCCATGTATTGTCTATGTTGCTTGTGATGTGTTGTATGACTTGTGGTGTATGTATAACTTGTACACATTGAATAAGTACAATTATCATCATCACCAAATGACCTATATAAAGGGTGCCAACTCCATTGTAATTCACACACCAATGTTGGAATGGAAATCTCTACATTTCTCAACTCTAGTTCTCTTCTCTCTTGTCTCCTCTTCTCTACTTGTTATAGTAGTTCTTAGTTTATGCCTTCTATACTTAAGTCTCTAGTAAGTCCAACTTAAGTTCTAGTTGGCTTACAACTTAGTTTACAACATTTTATAGTTTTTGTAGTTTTTGTTAGTTTTTATTTTTTTATAAATAAAGTCTTTGTTAGTTTAGACATATCTTAGAAATAGGTGGAACTCCATTCACGTGTTAGTAATTTAAATGATCTGTTTCTCTTATTTACCCACAATATTGTGTTGTATTAGTGAATTAGTTATTGTCTTTAAGCTATATGTCAAAATATGATTTAAATTAGCCTAGAAAGTTATTTAAATTGAGGGACGTTTGTAAAATCTATTTGTAGCTAACCCCATAGCTAATAAGTAATAACTATTTGGGATTAAGTTTTTCCTTTCTTTTTTTTTTTTTTGACCTTGCTAAGGTGATCCCAATAGGACACCTGGATAGGACCCGCAAAAGAACTTTTGCGTCTTTTCGATGCACCTTGGATGCATATGTGCAAGCATTTATGTGAGGCACCTCATCATTTTGGGGTGCTTTTAGCCATGCCTTAAGAGCAAAAACTTTAAATTATTTTTTCTCACATAATAATAAAAAAAGTATAGTAAAGAGGAAATTTATCTTGTAAAAAAAAAAAAAAGAGGGCTGAGTTGGGAGGGTCGCTTCCATATAAGTGTCCGACAGTGCCTGAGCGTGGATTACTCTGTGTGATTGGCACCGAATATCACCTCGAAACCAAAACAAAAAAAAGATTTAATAAAAACAAAAAAATTAGAAAGTAACAAATCTATTCAAACAGTAATTTAGCTCCTAAATAACGTTACTTTTTATGATGACTTTTGTTAGGTTTGATAAGATTTGTTACTGAATAACGAACTGTTTAACATGAGAGAGGTGAGATTAGAAAAATAAAAAAAATTTAAGGCAAAAATATTTTTTGGTCCTTAACCTTTGAGTCTTTTATACTTTTTGGTCCCTAAACTTTCATTACCATACGTTTGTGTTGGGGTTACTCAACCCCTTCGATAAATAAAATGGATGAATAACAAATTTCATCAAACTGCGATCAATGCACGAAAATAAACACACTATAAAACACGCAAGATTTTACGTGGAAAACCTTCCAAATCAGAGGTAAGAACCACGAGTCAAACTCCAAACAATCCACTATGCAAATAAAGAGTACAAGATATCTTAATTACTTGAGATTCACTAACAATGGAGTGATACAAAAATACATTTTTCAAGAACTTAGATGATCACACTAAAAACAAAGAACACTACCCCAATTGTATTAAATCTTTGCACCTCTTTTCTTGAACACCAAAAAATCACCAAAGCCTATCCGCGGGTTTTCATATTCAAGATATGCCTTTAATGAAGAGAGATGAAAACTAGAAAGATTGCATACACCCACGAGTGTGCACACAAAGAGAACGATTTTTTTTTTCGCGTCCAAGTCGCACACAAAGTCAACTTTTCAATTCCAACGAATTGCTAATTCATTCCCCACTTTCTAATTCATGTATGGGCTGGACTTTTGGCGTTTAGGCCCACACCAAAACCAACAATCTCCCCCTTCAGCCCATGGAGAGATATCTAACATATCTTTTGCTCAACTGCAACTCAGTCCCACCAACTTGGTGCAGGACTAATGCTTATTACGAGTCACTTCCTTACTAAACATATCAGTGTGAATCTTCTTCAATCATCTCACGATCCTTCACAACTTCCCTGATCCAATGGTATTGAATATCTATGTGCTTAGTGCGACAATGATAAGTAGCGTTCTTGCTTAAATTTAGAGCATTCTAACTATCACAGTTCTTTGCAATATTCGAATCTATGTATCCCTTCAAAAAGGTTTCGAGCCTTCAAAGCATAAACACATTTTCGAAGTACCTCTCAAACATCTCAAAATCCACTTCACTATTTTCCAGTGAACTTTGTCAGGATTTAAGAGAAATCTGCTAACTACACCAATTGCATGAGCAATATCTAGTCGGGTGCAAACCATCACATACATTAAACTCCCAACTGCAGAGGAGTAGGGAATATCATACATCTCTTCTTTCTCTTTTGTAGTAGAGGATAAAACGTCTTGCTAAATGTGAAGTGATTAGCAAGAGGTGTGCTAACTGATTTAACACTCTTAATGTTAAATCTACTCAGGACCTGCTCAACATATTTTCCATGGGACACCAACAACTTTATGGATTTCCTGTCACAAACAATATGCATGCTTAGAATTTGTTTTTCCAATCCCAAGTCTTTCATATCAAAAGAGCTAAAGAACTCATTTTTCAAGTTTCTAATCAAAGAAACATATTGTCCCACTATCAACATGTCATCAACATAGAGCAATAAGATCATAAACTTCCCATCTAGAAATCTCTTAAAGTAAACACAATGATTTGTATTTGTTCTAGTTTACTCTTGACCCAACATGAAAGAGTCAAATTTCTTGTACTACTGTCTTGGAGCCTGCTTTTAAACAATACAAGCTCTTTTGCAATTGCAAACCATATGTTTTTTTTTCCTTTTACTTCAAATCCCTCTGGTTGATCCATTTAAATTTCTTCCTCCAAATCACCATGAAGGAATGCAGTCTTCATATCTAACTGCTGAAGCTCAAGATCCGAGCTAGCAGTCAAACCCAAAATCGCCTGAATGGAACTCATCACTACCAAACAAGCTTTATACTTCACTAGCTTATTTCCATCCAACTTCAGCTTGTACACCTATGTATTTCTCTAAGGTTTTTACCTTTTGGAAGTTCCATAAGCTCATAAGTGTTGTTCTTATTCAAAGAATTCATCTCTTCATGTATTGCTTTCATCTGCTGAGCCTTGTCCCTATCAATATGAACTTCCCGAAAGCTCTTTCGCTCCCGCTTTTCAATAACTGTAAGATACGTAGAACTAGGGTAATTCATAGAAGGAACTTGCCCTTCTCTCGACATTCTCGGTGGATATTCTGTTGTAGGCACAAGTGGAGGAGGTTGCTCCCCTACTTAGAATCATCATCATCAACATCATCATGTACATCCTCATCATCAACCCCATGTTCTTCAACTAAGTCTTCTTCATGCGTGACATTACTAATCGAAGGAGAAACTAGTTTAGGAAGGGAAACAACATCATCATCAACTGTGATTTTCTCTGATGTCTTGAAATCTGTTATGGTCTTATTTTCGTGAAAAACCACAACTATGGATTTGAAAACCTTTTTCTTTTATGGATCCCATAACCTATAGCCAAACTTTGCATCTCCAAAACTCAACAGGATACACAGAACAATCATATCATCAAGTGTTTGTCTCTACTCTTTAGGCACATGCGTAAAGGCCTTGCATATAAACACCTTTAAATGAGAGTAAGTAACATCTTTCCCAGACTACACTTTTTTTGGAATATCAAACTCTAACGGTGTCGAAGAAGAGTGACTCATCAGGTAGCAAGTGGTACTAAAAGCTTCACCCCAAAATAATTTAGGCAATTGAGCATTTTCAACATGCATCAGACTTTATCTAGGATGGTTCTATTTGTTCTTTCAACAATATCATTATGCTGAAGGGTACCCAGAACTGACTTCCCATGTCTGATTCCATATTTTGAGCAATAATTGTCGAACTCATTTGAAATGTATTTTCCCCCATCATCACTACGAAAGCACTTCAAAGATATTCTTTTTCTCTTTCCACCATGGTATGAAATTGCTTGAAGTACTTAAGAACCTGACATTTTGTTCTCAAAACAAGCACTCAAACCTTCCATGAAGCATCTTAAATAAAAGTAACAAAATATCTGCCACCTTTCATAGTCTCCATATCAATGGGGCCACAAACATAAGAGTAAACTAACTTAAGTATATTTATTTTTCTCCTAGAGGATGAAAAAACTCTATGTTGCTTACCAATTAAGCAATCATCAAAATGATTTAGAACTTTACGTTTGGCAAAAGGGATGCGAGAATTCTTTGCTAACATCTACAACCCTTTCTCATTTATGTGGCCCAACCTCCTATGCCACAAATCCGGTGAAGAATCATTTTCGATTGCATTCCTGGTCACATTTGAAGGTCTTCAATTGAGCCTTGTAAAGTGCGTAGCTTAATTCTTCTCTAGCAACTACAACTGAGCATTGGGCGAGTTTCCACTTCTTGCCCCTGAAAATATTATAATAACCATTTAGGTCAAAACATTAGCAGAAATCAAACTCAAACGCAAATTTGGAACATTTCACACATATGTCAAAATCACTATGCAACCTACATTTTTCTACACATAGACATCTCCAATGCCAACTATATCTGTAAAACCGTTGTTCCCCATCTTTGCCTTTCCAAAATTCCCAGCTCGATAAACTATAACTATCCAAAAATCCAAATGACCCGTCTTGGGGGTATTTAGGTAATTTAACTTAATTCATATGTTTTGATGTGACATTCGTGTCACTTAATTAGTTGAGGAACTAATTATTACAAATTTAAAATGAATAAAAAGATTAGAGGCCATTTATGGAAGAATCTTAGGTTCATCTCGAGACCCATCTAAAGGAGGGTAGGGACTAAACTCTAAAATCCTAATGGCATGTTCGCTTCACATTTTAGTGAGTCATAAGGTCATGAGATTAATTTGTGATGGGACTAACATATGGGTCTAGATGGTTTAGTCCCATTCGTGTATCTTGTTTGGTTGAGAGTTTTAAGGTTGGGATTAAATGTGGTTGTAATGGTACATTTACCAAAATACCCTTGCATAAGTAACACCTCCTCACCTCATTTTCACACGTTCTGTTGTCGTTCCATCGCCACCTCCTCACTTGGTTCATTCACGCGTTCATCCCCTTCTTCATTCCTTCCATCGCGAGCTCAATCTGCTGCTAGTGCTGTGTTCTTCATCACGCGTTCGTAGTGAAGGTGTCTCTCGCATCCAAGGTAAGTTTAACTTGATCAATGATGACTCTTTTTCACCTACAAGAACACGACATTAAGGTTTGTGTTCTTGTTGGTGAGCTACTGCTGTGTTCTTGTTGGTGAACTGCTTTGTTGGATTTCGTCTCCTCTTCAGTTCCTCCTCTCCTTCTCGCGTATCTCACTGTTCGATTTCGGTGCAAGTACAATCGTCTTCTTCTTCGCGACAGTGGTGGTGACGAAATAAGGTTCCTCCTCTTCAATTCCTCTTCTCCTTCTCGCGTTTGTCGCTGTTCGATTTCGACGCAAGCACGATCGTCTTCTTCTCCGCGATAGCACTGGTGACGAAATGGAGTTCCTCCTCATCACTTCCTCCTTCCTGCTCGAGCAAGCAGCAGTGATTCGGTGAAGTAGTGGTGATGCAGTGGTGAATCGATGAAGCAGGGGTGATTCGTTGTAGATTGGTAAATATGTGAGGGGTAAATTTTTAATCTCCAATAACCACCCACTTGGGATTAGCTAATCCCACCAAAAATTAGTGGTATTGTTTAGTCCCCTCTCATGCCCATTAACTAATCCCGTGGCCTAGTTAATCCTCCAAGCGAACACCGGATTAACCAGTCCAGTGTGGCTAATCCGACCTAAGACGGCGAAGCGAACAAGCCATAAGTATATAAACATTTAATAAGCTAGAGAGCCACCCTAACATTCTCAATGCAAACAAAGAGGAGAGAGAGAGATGAGAGCACAAGGGAAGCTCTAATGGTGGCCTAGGTGGAGAAAGGACTCTCGAATCAAAAGGGGACTCAAGTGTAGGTAAAGCACTCCACTCTCATCTAATCTATAAGCTTTCATAACTCTTTAGTGGTGGATTTTTTAATTTTATGGTTTGTTGGTCTTTAATGGTGGAGAGCTTTGTTTTAGGTGTTTTACTGTTGATTTAAGTGACTTTAGACCATTTAAAAATGTTTATGAGGTTGGAGAACCCAAAAAATGGGGGCATCGTTGTGATGTCGTCGAAGAAGTGTAGCAGTGAGGCCACCATTACTGGAGTAGGGCGGCAAGCCCACCTCTGCCACCATGGGGATAACGACCTCCACTATGAGGCCCTCTCCCACTCCCGACTTGCTTACTGCTATGGGCAGTGAGTAACGGGGGGCATCCCCGTCCTGGAGGCATGGGCGTCCAAGGATAGGGATGCTCTATCAGAGGTCATCTTGACTATTGGCCATTCCTAATCGGGGACTGAATCAGCCCTTGGACCAAATTTCAGGGGCCAATATGGCCCTTTAACCTTTAAAATATTTTTTTCTATAAATAAATAATATATATGATAAATGATAAATAAAAATAATAAATGGATATAAAATAAAATAAAACACAAGTACTTGCCTTCCAACGAGGGGCGCTATTACGTCCCCGAGGGAGATCAGTCAGGTCATACCCCTCGACCCTCGCATCGGGTGATGAGGAACTCGCGGGACCCACACTAGTGGAGCTCGAAATAAATTCAAAAATAAATTGAAATTAATTTACGACTTGTCGATGATGTTAATATGTCTTGAATTGTTTAGATTCACATAAGACACCGAGCGTGCGGGGATCGAAAATAAGATTCGCGATGAGTCGAGGTAAGTGGGGAGCTTACTCAAGTATCAAATATAGATTGATATTAGTTATGTTAGGACATAAGGTTTTAATTAGAGGCTTTAGAAATGAGTTGCATTGAGTCATTGACTTGATTTTACAAGTCTATGGGATGTATGTGTGTTGCACCAAAATTAGGATTACCTACTATTGGGCAAGGAGTTGGGATTACCCTTTGTGGCGACCCTAAATTCTAGCCCGCCTTGCTACCTGCCAGGTCGCACCCTACATCACCAAGCCTTGCCACGCCATGTGTAGCGACCCCAAACTCCAGGCCGCCTTGAGATCTCTCTACGTCGCATCCCACATCACCAAGTCGTGCCACGTCATGGCCAACTTATCCTTGACGCCTCACGACCTAACTAGTTGCTTACACTCTTCCAGCTTAACCTAGTTATGCTAACTAACTTTTACATAAGTATTAATAATTTAGTTAGCCAGTTACTCAATTTATCAGGTTATATGATAATTTTATAGCGGAAGTCTTTTAATGAGTAACTTATGTAGTATTTAATAATCTTAAGTAGTGGAAAACCCGACAAAAGATACCATGTATATATCAAGGCGAAATAAGTATAACAAAAGATCCATATACATGTAATCAATGTTCTATAGTCCCCAAAACCCAACAAAAGTAAAATCAATACATATTGTAGTCATACACTAGTTGGCTCTGCAATCTTAGAGGTAGTCGTCCAGTACCTCCTTGCCCTTACCCTTGCTTGTTGAAGGATCTGCACTTGCTCACTCAACAAATATAGCGACGAGTCTAGTGAGTAAAACCCCAAGATAAGTCAACATAATATTCATGAAATAAAACTGATAAACTACGAGACATGCAAATATAACTCATGGCAATAGTATGTTATATTCCCACGAATGTAGGCAACATACGACAAACAAAAGCAATAATGTGAAGTAAATAAGCAACATGTACCAATTAAATAAGCTTGGAAATAAAGCAATAATTAGAAAACATCCATTTAATCACGAGAAAGCCCTGACCTACACCACCCAGTAATCGATAAATCAAATAGGAACCACGTATAGACTTACAGGCTTACAGTGACTAAACCCCAACTTCAGTTACCGGATGAACCCTTCCAGATGCTATTTCAAGTCAAGGGAACACCCTAAATCCTTCCCGACAATCGTAGATATATTCTACTGCCATCAACACGAGCACTAAACACAAGTAACTCGTGCAAGCGATTTAGCCATAGCCAATATATACGCAAACCGAATAGGAGTGAAAGCCCATGTGTGCCCACCAGTAGTCACACATGAAACGCAATATTGATAAAACCAAAACCATGAATTCTGTGAAGCATTGTCATTTGGTTTATGTACATCAATCCGTGCTCCAATTTCTAAAGTACTCTCGTATTCGACTCGACAAGTTCCCCGACACTGAGCTATGGTCCCTTAAGTCCCTGAAGTCAATTAAGTTTGTTTATTGTGTATTCAAATTTATTCAATAGACTTTAAATCAATCTTCTTAAATCAGCCCCTAAAGACTAAATTAAGTCTCGATTTCATTCCTACATTTTAATACACTTTTAGGCATGAAATGGTCTAAATATTGAAATCTTTCATCAATAAAATTATTTTTGTTCTCTCTCTTAGCTTTCCGGAAAGGTTTAGTTTGCAAAATTTTGATTTAAAATGAAAGAGATATCATGATTTTACTAAACATAGGTCTAATTGGAGTCTAATCTTACAAGCAGACTTAGGAAATCTATTTCTCCCAATCTATAGTTCTCAAAATGTGATTTTTGGTCACAATGCAAAAAAAGTACTCAAATAATACATACTAAAAGATAAAGTCATTTGGATAATTAGTTAGGGAGTTATGCCCTTAACAAATTTAGTTTCAAAACTTTCTTTTGAATTCCAACACTTACTTGTAGAGCATGTTTGGTCATAAAAAACTTGAATCAAAATACCTTCAGTTAAGCATTATTTCTCTTTAAATAAGCTTTCAAATGCCACTATTTTGGATCAATTTGGATCTAAAATGAGCAAGTTATGACCAAATTACCCAAGTTGATTCCTAATACAACATGCAAAATTCTAGTTTTGGTGTTGCAACTTCAAAAATTCATATCTTTATGATTTCAAAACCAAATTAAGAACTTCAATATAGCTAGATTATCAGCTTGAAATGAGGAATCCAAATATATAATCCAATTGCAAATATTCAATCATTTACCCTCTGAAATCAACATAAAATTGAAACTTGTTTCAAATTCAACTAGAAAGATGCGTACCTAATTGATGTAACACGCTAGCTTGAGAATTTCTCACCAACTCCCACGGATTCCTTCAACACCTTGATGATTCACTCATCTCTAGAAATTCCTTCTTCTTCTCAAGCAAAATGAATGAATGACTTGGTTTGCATGTTGTTTGATCACTAATGTTATATATTAAGGTGATGTTCCTTCCTAGCCCTTTATCTCCATGGATTTATGTATCTCGAGGACTATCTAATGGTCCACCTCTTGCCATGTGTCCTACTAACTCCCACTAACTCAATCATAAGTGACACCATTTAATTACTCACCTAGTTCCTAAATGTGCAAATGTGTATCTTTAGACCAATCCTATGCTTTCTATTTAATTTACTCAACTATAGGCCTTGATTTATTGCATTTATTCACCTTAGCTTAGGCCCATCATAATGCCTATGATTATTGTTTTTGGTGACTAACAATTATCAATTTGTGGTCCTACTAACTCTCAACTACCTGACACTCAGTGCCCTGCATCTCGGCACGCATTTCAAGGTATGCCATAACCTATTATTTTAATTGAATCAATCTTAGCCTATGGTCACATTACCTATTTTAAATTGATTAACTAGTCATTCTAACGTGAATTCGTCAAGTTTCCAAGTGTACCTGTAGTTCACTTACTCGACAACCACATCGATATGCCTTTCGAGGCAAACACCCGTCACACAAACTCGCCCGATAGCAACATACACACATGCGGTGCAATATAATAAAATGAAGTTAAAGACCACATATATACAACCACCATTCATAAATAACATATTTCCTCGGTTCTCATGTCCGAGCCAACCGAGTTGTCTACGTAATGCCCGAATTACGACCGTTAATCCCCGAGATTAAGGCTAATCATAGTTTAATTAATTAGGGCCGTTATATCATGACATGCTTATCCTTGACGTTCCGCGACCTACTAGGCTACTTACACTTTTCCATTTAATTCTAACTTAGCTAATTAATTTCCATAAAATTATTAATGATTTCATTAACCCATTAATCAATCTATCAAGTTATAATGAAGTTTTATAGCAAAAGTCTTAATTTAAGTAAGTTATACAATATTTAATAATCCTAAGTAGTGAAAAACCCAAAAAAGATACCATGTGTATATCAAGGCGAGTTAAGTATAACAAAAGTTTAATATACATATAATCGGTGTTCTATGGTCCTCAAAACCCAACAAAAGTAAAATAAATACATATTGATATCATACACGAGCTGCTCCACAATCTCAGAGGTAAGTTGCCTAGTACCTCCTTGCATTTCCCCTTGCTCATCGAAGAATCTGCACTCAGTCACCCAATAAATACAGTGACGAGTCTAGTGAGTAAAATCGCAATAGAAGTCTACACAATATTCATGAAATAAAATTGATAAACTATGAGACATGCGAATATAACACCTGTCAACAATACGTTATATTCCCATGACCGTAAGCAGCATATGACAAGCAAAAATAATAGCGAGAAATAAATTAACAACATATACCAATTAAACCAGTTCAGAAATAAAACATTAATCGGTAAACATTTGTATAATCACGAGAATACCCTGACCTACACCGGTCTAGTAATCGATAAATCTAATAGGAACCACGTATATACTTAGAGGCTTACAGTGGCTAGACCCCAACTTCAATAAACGACATGGTCCCTTTTCGATGATGTTACACATCAGGAACACCATAATCCCTCCCGACAGTCATAAATGTATTCTACTGCCATCGACACAAGCACCATCACAAGTAACCCGTGCATGTGATTTTGCCACAACCAATATATATATATATATATATATACACACACACAATATATATACACACACGCACGCACATACCGAAATAGGGGTGAAAACCCCATGTGTGCCCACTAGTAGTCACACATGAAAAGCCAAATTGATAAACCAAATCATGAATTCTATGAGGCATTCCAATGGGTTTACGCACCTTAACACTCACTCCGACTCCCCCGAACACCCGAATTCGACCCGAAAAGCTCCTCGATACTCCGAGATACGGTCCCCATAAGTCCCCGAATTTAGTTAAGTGTGTTTATTGTGTATTCTAATTGGTTGAATATCTCAAATTGATCTTCCAAAATCAGCCCTATAGACTAAATTAAGTCTCAATTTCAGTCTTATGTTACAACGCATTTTCAGGCATGAAATGGTCTACATCTCGAAATTATCCACTCATAAAAAGATCATCGGTCTCTATCTTAGCTTTTTGAAAACGTTTGGTTTGCAAAATTCCGATTTAAAATGAAAGAGATATCATGATTCTACTAAACATAACTCTAATTGGAACCTAATATGACCAGCGGACTTAGAAAATCTATTCCTCCCAATCTATATTTCCAAAAAAAATTATTTTGGTCACAAGGTAGAAAACATACCCAAATAAAACATAATAAAAGATCAACTCATTTAGATAAGTAGTAAGGGAGTTATGCCTTTAACAAGTTTAGTTTCAAAACTTTTCTTCTGAATTTCAGCACTGTTTTTAAATCACTTTTGGACATGAAATCAATTGAATTACAAAATCTCTAGTTAAGAAAAGTTGTTATCCTTTGAGTAAATGTTCAAATGCCACCAGTTTGGGTTGATTTGGATCTAAAATGTGCAAGTTATGACCAATTACATAGGCTAGTTCCTAATATAACATGCATAATTCTAGTTTTGGTATTGCAATTTCAAAAAATTCATGTCTTTATGATTTCAAATCCAAATTAAGAACTTCAATATAGCTGGATTATCAACTTCAAATGAGAAATCCAATTTTATAAACCAATTGCAAATACTCAATCATTTACCCTCTAGAATTAGCCAAAACCTAGAAATGATTTCAATATGACATAAATAGATGTGTACCTATTTGATGTACCACCTAGCTTGAGAAATTCTCACCAATATTCCATGGATTCCTTCTCTCCACCAACCTCCTTCTTCTCCAACAAGTTCTCTTGATTCATAAGTTGAAAATGAAAATGGTTTCCTTGCATGTGTTGATCTTATATATTAAGGTAATATTGATTCCTAGCCATTGATCTCCATGTATTTACATACCTCGAAGCTCATCTAATGATCCACACCTTGACATGTATCTCATTAAATCCCATTAACCTAATCAAAGTGACACTAATGTGCTACTCACATGGTTCCTATATGTGTTAACACGTATCTTTTGGACAATCTCATGGTTTCTAATTTAAATTACTAAACTATAGGTATTGATTTATTTGATTCAATTACATTAGCTTAGGCCCATTATAATATATATGGTTAGTGCTTTTATTCACTAAATTGACAAATTTTGTGATCCCACTAACCCTTGACTACCCGACACTCGATGCCCCGTGTCTCGGCACATAATTCGAGGTACGTCATGGCCTATTATTTTAATTAAATTTTACTTGGCATTTGGTCACATTACCCATTTTAATTGATTAAATAGTCATCCTTACATGGATTAGTCTAGTTTCCTAATGTACCCATAGTCCGCCTATCGACACCCACGTTGACATGCCTTTCGAGATGAACACCCGTCACACAAACTCGTCCGATATCAACATACACGCATGCGGTGCTATATAATAATAATTTTTTAAACACCACATATACATAACCACTATCCATAAATAATATATTTCCTCGGTTCTCATGTCCGAGTCAACCGAGTTGTCTACGTAACGCCCGAATTACGATCGTTAATCTTCGAGATTAACGTTAATCCCAGTTTAATTAATTTGGGCCGTTACACCCTCTCCTAGGTAAGGAACATGGATTACTTTCTTATAGAAATCCTTGTGATCGATTAATAAGGACGTGAGCGATGGCTAACTTCTCATGAAAACCTTAAGTGATTATGGTGCACATATCAGTGATGGCTTTGAATGAACCTACTATTGATTTGATGGGACTAACAAGAAGGAAAATAAGGCATGTGTGTCGTCTAGTAGTTGCCATCACCTGGAGGGTAGGGGAAGTGATCGCTAGGTTCTTACCAATAACTAGGGCTGGCAAAATATGCCCGGTCCCGGTTTGCCCGCTTTGTCTGGTCCCGTTTAAAACGGGACCGGACAATATTTTTTTGACAAACATACGGGACTGGACAAATTTTTGTGTCCGTTTAAAAATACGGGACCGGGTTTGGGCAGAAATTTCAAAAAAACGGGTACCCGTTTGTGATTAATTTGAAGGGCATATAAGTAATTTCACTATTTAAAGTTTTTAACTTTATGATTTATCATTTCATTTTCTCTTCTCATTCTCATTTCTCATCGTCATCTCTAGATTCTCTACTGTCATTCTCAAACAAACCCAGCAAGGCAGCAAGGCAGAAACCCTAACGCCTCTCACCGCCTCTCACGATCTCACCGCCTCTCACGGCCACGCACGGCGCGTCTCCATCCGCCTTTCACTCTCTCTTCGTAACGCACCGCTCCGTCGACCGTCGTCTCGCTTCTCGTCGTCTCTGCACTCTCTCCTTTCTCGCGCGTCTCACTCTCTCCCTCTCGGCCTCCCACGCTCTCGGGCCTCTCTCGAGCCTCACTCTCTCCCTCTCGGGCCTCTCTCGCGCGTCTCACGACTCACTCTCTCCTCTCGCGCGTCTCACTCTCTCTCGCCTCTCCCTCTCTCGCGCGTCTCACTCGCGCTCTCTCTCTCTCGCCTCTCGCGCATCTCTCTCTCGCTTCGCACGTCTCTCGCCTCTCGCGGCTCTCTCTCTGCGCACGTCTCGCTCTCGCGGCTCTCTCTCGCTTTCGCGGCTCTCTCTCTCTCAAAGCACGTCTCGCTTCTCGCAGCTTTCTCGCTTCTCGCGCATCTCGCTTCGTCTCTCGCTCTCGCGGCTCTCTCTCTCGCTCTCGCGCATCTCTCTCTCTTCGCTTCGCGTCTCTCGCCTCGCTTTCTCTCGCTTCTCCCGCATCTCTCTCTTTCCTCCCGCATCTCTCTCTCTCGCTTTCTCGCACTGCAAAACGGGCAAAACGGGTCCCGTATGTTTTACAAACATACGGAACTGGACAAAAAAATTGTGCCCGTTTTAAAATCGGGACCGGGACTGGACACCAAATTTTAACATTTTTAAAATGGGTGTCCAGTCCCGTTTTCGTCCATTCCCGTATTTTTGCCAGCCCTACCAATAACTAGTATGCATTGAATGTGACTATGACTTCATATTATTACTATTTTCTATGGTATTTTACTTTTATGAACCCCATGCATGATGATGAGTTTTGATTTGATTATGCTTTATCGATTTTATTGACGTAATTTATGAATGTTTTATAAATCCATGTGATGTCTTGTTTTAAATGCTTCTTTATTCAATTTCAATTCATACTAGCCTTGCATGCTTATTAAATACTACTTGTGTATTTGATGGTTGAGCGGGTTTTCCGCATTACTAAGCTACATTATCCCTTTAGCTCACCCACTTACATCTCAGGACCTTCCATATCAACGCAAGATCGAGGCAAGAGGGAGGCTAGATTGAAACTTTCTCTTTTGATGGTCTTACATTGTAGTATTTTATATAATTGTTTTTGAAACTATTGAACACGAATAATACTAAAATGGGTATTTGGAGTAAATTGAACTTCACTTTCCTTTAGTTTGAACTTCTTGTTAGTGATTGAATGACTTTAAATCAATTCAGGAACTGAGAACCCATACATAGTTTCATGGTTAGTCATATGGATCTTGTTTACTTTACTTTCACACTTTTGGTCCATATGAACTAGTATTATTTCGTAGGTTTTTTTATGCATGTCAGGTCATTGTTTAGGCCTAATTTAGGTATTGGGCTTGGGTGATGGTCTGGGCCGAATAACTCGACCTTAAGTTAGGTGAGGGTCGTCACATAAATAGAGAAGACATCCTTCCTCGGTATAGCATGGAAAGATGTGTTGGACTAAGTGGTTAGTCACTTTTACTCCACCCGAGACTTTGATAGAAAAAATAAAGTGAAAGTATAATAATAAGTTTATCAAGTGTGTTTCAGTTAGTTAAAGTTTGTAAAATATCACAAATCAATTGTTCAAGTCATACAAGTTCAAGATTCGGTCCACATGAGGAAACGAAATGAAAGATCATATTACATGTTGTAACATTGATGTAAGGTATACAAGTTCATTTACGCAAACCTAATGCATTAATTCATGCATATCATGTTTTTCAAATCACTTTTCAAATTTCAAGTGATCATTTGGAGTTTTAAATAAACTCACTACTTAAATTGGTCATATAAGTCCAAACTATGTGAAACCATGTTTTTATATTCACATCGTACTTTAAAAACCAATTTGGAAGTTTTCGAAAATAAAAAACTTGTTTTGAAAAGAAAATTGTGTATTTGCAGAGAAGCCCCTATGTACGTCATGAAATCGAAATTTTTCATTTTTGGGATTTGTGAAAACATCCGGACCACCTAAATAGGTTCTATGACCCTTAACAAACATGTATAACATGTTATAAGAGGTTTGGTAGCGTTCTAGATGCGATAAGGGGTCTCTAACTCTAGGCCAAAAATATTTATTTTGAGGCCCCTAACAGTTAGCGCGCTAATAGTGATATTAGCATGCTAATTGCAGAGTTAGCATGCTAATGTTCAGCATTAGCATGCTAGCTTAGAGGATTAGCGCGCTAGGTCCCAATATTAGCGCGCTAATTTCCTTTCTGACAATTTTTTTATAAAGTTGAAAATCACACTTTAATTTGAATAAATGATCAAATATGAGCCCATGGATATCTAGAACTTTAAAAAAAGTTAAAAAGGAATGTAGAATATTCTCAAACCACCAAGAACATTCTATTGTCTTGTTAAGCAAGAAAACCTTATTGTGCTAATTGTTTTCAAAGAAGAAGCTTAGATTTTTGTGTGCTATCAATTTTAATATATCGAGGCAATGAATCACTCTCAAAACAATCGTTATTGAGGCATTCTAAAGCTTACAACATCCACTCCAAAATTGATTTTCAAATCACTTTCTTCGGGTTGTAAGAAAGTCCGATTTCCTAGCTTTTATTGTGCTTAAATCTCATATTTTTATGTGCTTGAATTGTTGAAGTTATTTGTTGTATTCTTGAACATATTCGTCTCAGGTTTTACACTTAAAATTGATTTATTAAACCCTAAGACTAGTTTGGACAAGAGTTTGCACTTAAAACTTGATTTTTATGAAACTTCTTGTTCTTTGGATTTGAAACCAGATTTGTTTTAATCAATTCGTTTGAAATTGTTTCATATTTGAGATTTGAACAAAATCAGTGATCTACTTGCATTTTTCATTTGTTCTCATACTTGCATGCATTAGAGTGGTTAGGCTCTAAGAGGTTTGCTTGTATTTGAATTTGATGCCGCTTTACTTTGTAAAGTGAATTTGATTATTTTCATTTATTCTTTGTAAGTGGCTGATTGTTGACTTAGTGAGATCTAAGTCGAAGGGAAGACCTAGTTGAGGCTAGGCATAAACCCTAGTTGCGGCTAGGTAGGAAGTCCTAATTTGTGATTAGGCATTCTAGGCTTGTACACTTAGGTTGTAACACTTATTGGCAATATAAGTGGGGGTTTGAAAATCCTAACCAGAGAGGTTAGGTAGTGGATGTAGATCATTGGATCGAACCACTATAAATCACGTGTCTCTTTCCATCTCTTATATCCCTTCATCTTGCATTGCATTTATACTTGCGTTTGAGTGAGCTTATAACATCTTTATTGTTGAATTATTTTAAAAAGGTGATAACTTCTTGATACACCCAATTCACCCTCTATTGGGTGTGGTTTCAAGATGCTTCTTAATAAACTATCCACTCACTATCTCTATTAGAGACATGATCTCGATCCTCAACAAAAGAAAGCACAACCAGTTCTTCATTTGCATTTGATATAGTAGCTGTAGTGTTATGATCATTTGTCTTGTTCTAATTTTCCTCATCATTCTATTTCCTTTTCCACACTTTAGAATCTCTCTTTAAATGTCCTTCCTTGCCACAATGACAACAAGCAAATTTCCTTCTTGCTCGAGACTTATCTCTAGACTTGCTCCCCCTTTTGGACATCTGGACTTACTTCTACCTCTATGTTCTGATGTAGGAACAAGAGCTTCTGAAGTATTGATAAACTAATGACATGTTATCTTAAGCAAGTGATTAACGTTAACTCGAATTCTAATTAACTCGAGTTAGGTTCGTGGTTAAGCCCGACTTGTCTCAAATAACATGTGCATGGAATTATGTGATGTTTAGCATTTGTTTGATGTTTATTAGTATTTATTGAAATTAATCGAATTAATTAGCTTATAATTAAAAAATTATGGGACACCTAATACCGTGTGTGGGCCATGGGAGACACATATAGGTCGTGGGGTAGCATGCACGTCAGAGAGTACTCGTTGGCGCGCATGACGAAATAGTAAATGAGTGAATAAAGGAATATATATTTATATAAATTGTATATATAAATATATATGAAAAATAAATAATTAATTAATAATTGGTGGGCGCATAGTTACGCGAGGGGTCGAGGGTGACACGTGTGAGATGTATAATAGTGTGCACGCCTGAACGTGGTCATTGGCGCGCATGGTCAATTTATAGGTGCAAAATACAAGTTATCTATATCTATAATTTATATATAAATATATAAATAAATCATAAAGTTTAAATCAAATAAAAAAAGATACGTTGGGTTTGTATCAAGATACGTGTTACGTTTGAGTCGAGATGATGAATAGTATAACTAGGAGTATGTACGGTGGGTGGTTGAGATTGTGATGCCTCGAGATGCACGTAACGTAGATATCGAGGAGGTGAATGTCTTGGTATGTTGGAGATGTGTAACCACGCCTCGAGATGCATGTAAACAGTCACAAGGAGAATCAAGTGGTGTATGGAAGTTATATGGTTAGTTATGAAACTATAATATCTACCTTGAGATATGCTATATGTATCTCGAGGATATCAATGTATCCGATATCAAGCAAGTTGGCAAGGTAAGGAGGTGTTGGTTTCATTAATAGCCATAAATATCGATCTCGAGATATGCAACACGTATTTCGAGAATGTTCAAAACATAAATATAAACCATTAAATATGCCTCGAGATTTGCGCAAGCAAATTTCGAGAAAAATCTAATCTTTATCTCATAATGGAACTGCCTCCTCTGAATATCGTTTCAATAAAAAAAGAGAAATCGAGACAAAGGGATTGGGAGAGAAGGAGATAGAGAGATCGAGACTAAGGTGAGTTGTGTGAGTTGTTGTTGTCATTGATGTTGTTGATTATTATTGCAGTGGTTGTTGTTGTTGTGCACTGTGTTGATGTTGTTTCGACAGAGAGAGAGTAAGAAGACTCGGATGAACTGCACAGCAGTTTGTCCGTGGTTGGAGATGGAAGGGGAGTCATCTCCCTTGCTAAGATAGCCTTGGGGTTGGGGCCAAAACTAACCACCACGATTTAAATGAAAAAAAAAAAGAGAACGATCTGCAACAGAGGAACGATGAAAAAGAAAGGGGTTAGGCCCCTAAACTGAGCCGGTTTAGACCTAAACCCATTTCTTAATTAAAAAAGAGAAGAAAGAAAAATTGCTGGAAAAAGAGAAAAATAAGGAAAAACCTAGAAAAAACATATTTTGACCAAATAAATAAAAATTGATGAATTTCTATGAAAATTGAAGAATTCGGGATCCGTACTAGACTTTATAACATGATTTTTACCTCGAAAAAGTGAAATGGTAGGTGTAACGTCCCTTTTTATTAACGTCATTATTCATCTCATAATTTCAGACATGAACGCCAGCTCAGATCCACGTGGACGCTGTAGGTAGGCTAGGACACACGTAGTTCTAGGTATACTAGTTAATTGTGTATTGGATTGCTTGTTTGCGATGCATTTTATAAATTTATTTGTTAATATATTGCATGTGCGTATGTTGAATAGCGATATCGTGCGAGGGTGTGTGACGGGTAGTCGCCTCGAAGTGTGTGTTAATGCTAGTATCGAGAGGTGAAGTGCAGGTACACTAGGAAAACTCAACAAACTTACATAAATATGACAAAGTTATTATGTTGAAATGGGTAATATAATCATAGGCTAACTATATTAAAATTTAAATAATAGACAATGACGTGCCTCAAAATGACGCGGGGCACCGAATACTAGGTAGCCGAAGGTTAGTAGGAGCATGAGTTGGGTAAATTGGATAAATAAAACACTAACCATATGGTTTTGTATGGCTTAATGTAATGTGACATCAATTAAATAAGCTAAGCCTATAGTATACACTAAATAATGAAGACCATGAGATGAATATCTAGATGATCATAATGAGTAGTACTAGGAGATGAGTGTGTTATTGGAGTCATTAAGGAGAGTGTTATAGTTTATACACCACAAGATAATCCTCGAGATACATACACACATTTGATCTTAATCAAATATATATACGAGACTTAGTGAAGTTTTTGATTAATCTACTCAAATTTTTCTCATGCAATCTGAGAAAATTAAAGAGAGAGAGAGAGAGAGAGAGAGAGAGAGAGAGAGAATTCAAGCTGGGAATTCTCACATTAGAGACCAAATCAAGAGCTTAAACCAAGGTAATCATCATCTTCATCTCATCCACTCTCCAATGAACTAATTTTTGATTGAATTGAGTGAATTCATATTTTGATGGTTAAAGCTCTAATTTTTGGTGAAACCTTGGTGTATTACATCTTATTAGATCATATTCATAGGGAATCTACCACTAGTTTAATTCGAATTGATGATTTTGATGAAATTAGAAAGTTGTGGTAAATGCATGAATTTGAAGAATTTGGGTTCAAATTGATGTTCTGGAGTGTGCTAGGTGTTACTTTGAAGTTAATATTGTATGTAAAGCATGTGTAATCCAATAAGGTAGCCAATTGAGAGGAGAAAAATAGAAGTCTCGACTGGAGAATTTTGTCCCAGTGGACAGATAGCGCGCTACCTGGAACGGTTAGCGCGCTAATCGTTCTGGGTTTGCAACTATTTTTCTCCCTGAAGAATAGAGCAGCACTACATGAATTCCTAGAGTGCTACCATAACTAGCGTGCTATGTATACCCTTAGCGCGCTAACCACATATTAAATATGGATTTAAAAGGTTGTTTTGGTGATTTTCCACTTGATACATGTTTAAACACTAGGAAATAACCTAAACCTATAAAACTTGGACTTCAGGGACTTGGGGAAAACGTAGGTTGGAGTCGGTAGCTTGTCAGGTTAGATATGACAGTCTGAGAGAAGTCGGAGAGCGGTTTGAGGTTTGTAAAACCCAACCGAGAAACTCTAAGTATTTGATTATGTCTTTTATTTCATTTACATAATTTTCTTGTTGTTTCTACTACTCTATTCCGTTACTTGGACGTGGGTTGAGGTTACTCCCCTGAACCTTTCCTGGTTGTGTGCTCATGATGCACTTGAGTGTAGCACATGTGACCCGGCCTTCAGTGAATGTCAACTTGAGCTTTTCCTTGATGCACATGTTGGTGACTCAACATATTTGGCCAGCACCGCGGGGACCAAGTGTCGGGCCGGTTGGGCGCGACCATTGGTGGGAACTAAGTGACCCGAAGTACAGTCTAGTCTATCTGGAGAGAACACACGCATTTGTTAGCTTATCTGTAATTTGCTCATACGATGAGCCATTTATAGTTGCCTGTTTATATTCTCGCATGTTTACTCGACAATATTTCATGCATTTCATTTACTTTATTATGCGAATGCTCAGATGGGTTCTTTGGGATTTTACTTACTGTACTCGTCATCTGTCTTGTTGTGATGATTGAGTGCAAATCTTAGCACAAATAGGGGCAAGGGGATCCTAGGCGACTACACCTAATTGCCCGTCGTCGAGGACCTACTAGTACATGTTTTAATTTGACATTTTGTATATTTTGGGTATTGAGAGACATGCGATGATACAATACATGTATATATACCCTGTTTTGGTACTATCGCTTATATATAGAGTATTTTCCGAGTTTTCCACAGTAGGATTTGCTCTTATTAATAATGTTTACCATACTAAATTACTTACCAAATTTATCAATTAAGGCTTCTGCTGATATATGTGTTAACTTGTAAGATACAACCCACTAGTATGGTTAGACATTAGAATAAACTTTTAGCTACTTAAAGAGAATAAGTAAAGTAAATATTGATAATCCACTAAATAATCTCATAAAACACGTGGAGACAAATCTCGAGACAAGAGGTGGACGGGCAGGTGGGGACACGTGTAATTGGGCCTACTTGGCAAGGAGTACACGAAGATACGTCACCTCGGGGCGGTAGGGCCGCCACAGTAGGAATCACTGAAAAAGTGGCAAATTGATATCAAGTTCAATTTTAAGGGTTCTAATTAATGAGTATTGGACCCAATTTGATGAAAATTGGTTTAATTTAGAGGATTGAGGACTCTGAGAGTTGTGTTAGTCGGCATAAAGTTAGGAAAGCTCAGCAAAGGTAAGGGGGACTCATATTCTTATCAATTATGCATCGTAATTAGTTATATTTAGTTCACTTAGTTTATGGACTGGGATATAGGAACCGTGTATAAACATTGATGTGGTTCTTGACTTCTTGTACGCACTAACACTGCGTAGACTGGACTGTCTTTATATGTGTTTCAACTCATTACCTTCATGCTTGGTAATGTAATTGCTTATTATCGTGCTTGCATCGCGAGGTCATTGTACAACATTTGGTACACCACACCCTACGTGCGCATGACATGCATCTACTGTGGAAATCCTGCTTCTGTCGCAAAAGGCCACGTGGTTGCTGAAAAACTCACTATGCGCCAAGTTGAGACAGGTCACTGGTGTATAAAAACAATGTTTGGTGGTTTAGGATCAGAACCAGGATAACATGAGATGCCGATAGTCTTGTTAAGGTCGTGACATTTACTAGTGGATTTGTTAGAATTGGTAATAGACCACCTCCGTATTGAGCAACTATATCTTTATATAAACATGAGCTATGAAACCAAATTGTCATTTGCATTATGTTATGTATTGTTTATATCAATTTCAATATCTGAATAGATATGTTTATATTCATATGTGATCTTGAAGTTCTTATCTCCCATATATTTCTTGGAAATCCAAAGAGTATTTAGGGTAAGGGTTGTGAAAACCTGGACTTCAGGAGTGTTCCAACAAAGGAATACAATATAATTGTAATAAGATGGTTTTTACCCATCGACATTTTAAGAGTTGAAAGAGTGTTAAGGATTAACGTTTGTAGAAACCTAAATCCTAATAGTACGTAGGAATTCTTATAAAATTTATAATCATCTATTAAATAGTCTCTAAAAGTTTTTATTCTCACTAATATTGTTTGATTAATGATAGTAAGTAAAAAAAGGATCTATTTGACCTGGACTTTGAGACATATTAGGAGAATCGACATTAAGAAGTGAATAAAACAATAAATGACCTTCAGTGAAATTCTAAGGTGATGATTCACTTTGAATAGGAAATATTACTAGTTTAGTTAAACAAGATTAAAGGTTATTCAATGAGGAAATTAGTGGTAAATGATGATAAGAATCTAGTGAGGTTAGATAACCACTAGTGAATAGTGAGAAAAAGCCTATCAGTATAGTTGTGGTAGAACCGCACATACCGAAGGTAAAATTTTTAAAGTTTATTAATATCGGTGCGGTGGATTTGCACGTACAAAAGAAAACTAAGGGCGAAGTTAAGATTTAAAACCTTGTAAAAAATGTGTATGGTTTGAGTTAGAATATGACTGTGAACTAATGATATGTCCTAGTCTGATCTTTTAAACTGGAATAATCTAAATTAGGGACAATGAGTTGTCAATAGTTATGAGAATTGGTGAATTCAAAGAATAGTTCATGATACTGGGAATGAATAGCTAAGTAGTATATCAAGAGATGTGTATTAATTGCTACTTAAAAAATTGTATAAATTTATAAATTTTTACAAATAGTAATTCATGAAAATAAAGCTATCACTCAAGATTCAAATGGTTCGAATTGGTGGGAGAATAATAGTAGGTTCTTTATGAGAACTCAAGTTTGATGAATAAAAATCGTGATTCCAAAAGTTTCAAGAAGTATTTTTATCAGATTTTCTTGAAATTTTGCCATAACTTGAAATTTAAATTCATCAATTACTTGATTTTTAATGTCAAACCAATGATCAATCTTATTTTACTTCAGTGTATTATGGGAATTGTGTAAGTTTGATAACTTAACTCGAATGATGAACTAATTTGAATTAAATCAAGAATGAATATTAATTGCCTAGAATCGACTACTCAATTTGGTCTATTGCATGAAACCAGTTATTCTCAAAGGTTGGTTGAGATCTGGTTTGCATTGAATTAAGTTCAAAATTAGGAATATATGAATATAATGTTTGATAATGGCTTGATCATGTTGGGAATCATGATGAAAAACCATTAAAACTCACTAGAGCTCATGCTATATTCATAAATGAAAAATGGAGAGTTGTTGAACTCTATTGGAATAAGATTAGCATTGCGATATCAACAATAATATAAAAAGGTTAAAACTTAGCAAATGCACAAGCATTATCGTAAAGTTATGTGAACTTTGACGATAAATTGGTTTTGCCAAAAGATTGTAAATGCAAACACTAAGCTTCAAATTTAGTGTTGTTTTTGAATGATTGAATGATACAAACAACGCATACAAAGATTTGTAGTACTGTTATGTTGTATGTACAATTAACCTAAAAATGAACTTGAAGTGAGTGGCAGGTGACACAAGGATGTCATGGAAGGAAATTGAAATATAATATGACTACAATAATTACATGATTATACCAGATTATAGAAAAGTTAGAGGTTTATCCTAGTACCTTTATCCAGGTAGTTGTGCATTGGCACAATGAGATAAGAGATTGTAGTTTGTACTTTTATATAATTAAGGAAGTTTGAGAAGAATTATTGTGAAATAATTGTTTTAGTAAGAGTACCAAACAATTTAAGGCATCACTCATAGAGTATAAACTTAAAAGATATTTCAAACAACGAATGAAATGGATTGCAAGTATTAGTCATATAGCTGAGACTTATGGTTATAAAATATGAGTGTAGATTTTAACTTATTTTTGAATCTATTCAATTGAATAGGTTGTGCAAGTTTACTCATTCATCGTAGAGTTTGAAATATCAATTTACTCAAGTGAAATGGATTTGGAGAGGCTCTTAGTTATCTCTAAGATTAGAGAATCTTAGATGAAACACAAGGATACAAATGAGAAGTATAAAAACCAAAAGAGTTGGTGCAATGTGATTTGAAGATCTTTAAGCTTTGAAAGTTGAAGAGTATAGTTTACAGAGTGAAAAAATTAGAGGTGCAACAAGTAACTTAAATCAATAAATATAATAAATTCACTATGAGAAATCACCCAAACAAAGTAGTTGATGTTATCAATTCTTTAAATAGAGAGAAGGACACGAAGTGTAATTATGATAGGAAATCCTCAGTATTATCTCTTGAGAGAGATGTGTAACACCCACAAAATCATGAATCTTGAGATACGCATTTATATGCCTCGAGATACATTTACACTTATCGAATTGCACATTATTTTGCTTTATTATACTATATTAATGTATTTGTATGAATATTGAGTGATTCATTTTGTTGATATATCATTTGCATCATTTGCCTATTTCTATCTCATGATTAATCAGAAAGAAAAAATAGAATATCATGATAGAGATAAAATAGTCATGCAATAAGTATGTGATAAGTAAAATGTAGTTAGCTTAAGGGACGATATAGTCGTTTTAGTAAAAGGTTAAAAATAATAAAATACTAGACGTAACAAGGTAATTATCATAAAACAAATAAATTAGTAAATTAAATCTGCAAAATATAAGACGGTTTTGTCATCAACTAAAGAATAAAAAGCTTTTATAAATTCTATCTTTACACTATGATTGACAATGACACTTAACATCTTTAAGAAAGTAATGAAAAGTTTCCTTATCTTAATCTTAACATTATGACTGCAATGACACTTCAACTTAATCTTTAAATAAAGAATAATAAGTTTCTAAGAAATTTCATTTATCTTTATCTTAAACATTATGATCGATAATGACCTTTGACGGTTTATCTTTTCGTTTACGAATTCGTTATAAATAAAATTTTTATCATGTCATTATGAATTGTCATTATGACTTTTGTTTTATTAAGCTATTCCTCCTCTATAAATAGAAATCGAGAATGCGATTTGTTCTCACATTTTGTTTTAGTTTCTATCTCTCTCCATTTATGCGTTCTCTTGGAGAAACTTTAAGAAAAATGTTATAACCCTCATGGGATGGTGATTCTTGTTGAGGCAATCTTTTTTTATTATGCATTATTAACTCGATGCACGTGCCTTTACATCTTTGCATCTTTATTACTATTATTATGCTAATTACTTATATGTGTTTATCCACTTTGTGATTTTTGTCGACGGATATTTTGAAGTCCACCGGTGTTGTATTATTGGTCCATGTCAGGACCCATCTCACTAAGTTCTGACTTAGCATAATTTTATTAATTAGGCAACTAACCCATTCAATTAACTTCAACCTCAAAATAGTTATTATTTTATTCCTCAATAATGCTCCAAAACTAAATTTATATCCTCAATAAACCTTAATTCATGATTTGTTTAATTGGAGCAAATTAGGAAATAATACGGATTGTTTTTCGTATTTTATAAAAAGTTCGACAGAGATCCTCCTAAAAGTGGACTACCGAAAAATTCACCTAATTGATAGCAGAATGAGGAGAAGCCTAAAAGAACTCACAACTCCCCACAATTCACAATATATAACAATTTAAAACAACTCAACTAACTTAAGGTCTCAAATACCTTGTTTATAGCTTTACAATAAAAAATAAATCGAAATTGAATAAAAAAACTTCTCGATTTACTTCCAACTAATTTAGGAAACTCTTATAACTTATTTGAGAGTATTTCAAGAACCTACGCTCACCTCGAAACCCAAAAAAATATATATAAATGATTTACAACAAGAAAGTTTTACTTTAAGAATTTAAAACATTTACTAAGGTCTTCAAGTCTTTCTCATTCTTCCAAGACCTCACCAAGTACCTGACATCATAAAAAACAACTCAAAGATATCAGGTAAGTAAACTCCTACACTGCTCTGTACTCCTGTCAAATATTAGTCTGAATACATGGAGACATGTAATTGCATTTTAGGAATTTCAAGAAATTTATATAACAACGTGAAACCTTTTCATTACTATTTAAGGTTCATAAATAGGTTGGCCGACCTAAGAATGAACCCCAAACAATAATGGAAGTCTAATGCATGATTTTCGAAATCAACATTGCTCCGCTTACAGTTTTACTTACATCTAGTCTTTTCACCTAGATGGGATACCTAGTCTCGACTAGCTTTACTCGCACCTGGTCTTTTTCACCTAAGCGAGATAGCTGATCGAGACCGAACATGAAAATGTGACTCGTATGCCATGAATGCATAACCAAAAATATGTGAAATGTAATGCAGACTAATCACAAATGCGGTACAAAGATAACATATTAAATAGTAGAGACCACTGCAGGGTTTACTTACAGACCTACCAACTTGAAATCGATAAAGAGTCCTCATTCGTGCATTCCCCGACTTTCACGTACTTTAACAAGTCCTATTAAATCACAAATTCACATTTTAAGAGTTACAACTCTATTTGATCATCAATCAATACCATTTATTTCATTAACTAATGAATTTAGTTCATTGGTTTTGGCCATTTTCATAATTATGTTTCACCAACTTAAAAGTTCTACCAAGGTCCGAGCTTAGTTTCTATTCAAAGTAGGATACATAAGGATTTCAAAAAGTCCAATCCTAGTTCTAGTTCATTTGGATAACAAATACCCATTTAAAACGTTATGCAAAATTACTAAGTCGAAACGGACATAATTGAATAGTTTTGAACCATATTAACATGCTATGTTCTACTTTATTTTTCATTGATCAAACAAACTCCAATGGCCACAATCTTTATTAATCATCAAATTAAGTTATACTAAGATTCCAACGAACCTATTCGCAAGTCAATCAGACCCTATTTGATGTCTTAAATCAATGGCTCAACATGCCTACTCAAACAGTTAAAACAATTGATAATGCAGCCCTAGTTTTTAGCCTCGTTTCCAGCCTTTAAAATACTATGAAAACTTCTCCAAATCAAAATTTGATTTATAGGGATTAATTTTGATATATATACACGGAAACCCATAAAAGATTTTGCTCAAAAACTTTCATTTGATTATCCAAATCATTACCTCAATGTAGCCCAAAAACTGGACTACACAATACTAGTTCTACAAAACTAGTTTTTATGCAACCATTTTGACTTCAATTAACCCACTAAACTCCCACCAAACCTCAAGCCGATTCTCTAAAAGTAAGATTGATATATAAACATGAAAATCCATCGAAAAGTTTACCTAAAACTTATCATTTAATTAATCAAAATCAAACCACAAAATCACTAAAAATGTAACAACATATGAAAACATGGACTATTTTACTAAAATTTCTTTAAGCCCATGAAACCTATCCAAAACCGCCAAAAACCGATTATAAACACTACTTTACATTGAAACCACTTAATCCCCATTGAAGTCTCCCAACAACAGCCCCTAATTTCATTATCAAACAAGATATTCGAATCCAAAACTCCCTTAAATAGTTCATCGTCATCAATCATCTCCTCTAATCAAACCATTTTACAAAGCCAACAATTAACTAAACCACAATTTAAATTTCAAGTTCAAAAGCTCACCTTAAATTGGGCATCAATTTCCCCTTCTTTGCCTTTCACCGCCATATTCTTTTTCACTTATCTATCATCATCAAAAGAGCAAGAAAACGTGTTAGACCAGAGGAATTTGCAATGATTTCAAAGCATGTAACACTGCCACTTTCCTAAAGGAAGTTTTACTTTATATACTACGCAAGTGTCAGCAAAAATCCTAGAGGATACGATGAAGCAAAATCAGCTTACACTTTGCAGTAGTGAAAGCTAAAACACAAGCAATTGCAGTGTACTTCGAGATCTTCTTCTTCCTCCCCAAACCTCTTGTCTTATAGAGTTCTGGTCAAAACCATTTGGAGAAGAAAGGGGGAGGGTAGTGGAGCAGTTTCAACTACATCCACTTAGTCAACGTTGAATAGGTTCATTAACTACCCATTCAATGCTAAGTGGGTCAAACGAATAGCTACCCACATAGTAAATTCAAAAATGATCAAAAGTTAATGGTAAAAAGTTTTACCCATGGTTAGCCCACACACAATACACACGCGTGCATGTGCCTCATGTAAAATGCGCCTATAAAACACCTAAAATGCGCCATATGCGCCGAGCCGGGCGCGCGTACGTATGGCTTACTTTGCATAGAACTTGTGGTTTTTCTTTTACACATAATGTAGTGCAAGAGTATATAATTATATATACTTTAAACTGGAAGTTTCTAACCAATGTGGGACTAAACATTTTTTTGAAAATGTCTAACAATTTTTCGCCATTTTCAAAAGAACCAGATCATTGATCCAAGAACATCTTAAACATTATATGCTTAAATAATGGTATCTTGCGATTTGAACCACTAATTTGTGAAAATCTCATTACATCATATCAGAATTACATAGTAGATAAACTTTGAACCAATAATTCTATTCGATATGGAGCATAAACATATCACGCATATAACTTACACCAGCAAATAGCCATAAATATCCTAACACATTCAATATTAGCTTTGTGTCCCGTATCTTCTTGTGAATGTCTTTAGAGCCAAGCCCTTGAACTCCTTGAAGCGGCCGCACTTCACATCCACATAGGTAGTCCCCATTTTAGCACCCCTGCAATTTAAGTACCTTTAAAAGACTATTAAAAGATTATCTCAACCTCCTATCTTTACATGCAGGTACCAAGCCCTAACAATCTTAGAATGATTATTAAAATTTAGTGCTCACAGTCACACTTATAATAAACTTTGACTGCAATGAACTCAAGACTTAACATAATGTTAAGTGTCGAGTTGAGTTTCCACTATTGGTTACTTTAATTCATGGGTTTGAGACCCATCCGCCATGATGCTTTATTCACCGAGTCTCTTGACAATCCTTTAGTAAGGGGATCTGCCAAGTTTTAACTAGATTTCACATAGTCAATCATGATAACTCCATTTGTTATCAATTCTCTAACACAACTGTGTCTCAATCCAATATGTCTAGATTTACCATTGTACACTTGGCTATAAGCCCTTGCCAATATAGCCTCATTATCACAATGGATAGAAATTGGAGCTATCGGTTTATGCCACGATTGTATCCCGTGTAATAATTCACATAACCATTCAGCTACTATTGAAGCTGAGGCTAGCGCAATAAACTCTGATTCCATGGGGGAACCAACCATTAAGTCTGCTTTCTTTGAAGCCCACGAGATTGCACCTCTAGTAAGTGTGAAAGCCCATCCACTTTTAGAAACATGATTTTGATCTTTCACAATCCAACTTGCATATGAAAATTCTTCTAAGACCGAAGGATATCCGGTATAGCATAAACTATAGTTAATTGTTTTCTTTAAATATCTCAAAACTCTTCGAATTGCAAACCAATGCAACTCTCTTATATTAATTGTGAATCTGCTCAACTTTCCTACTGCCCAGGCAATATTCGGTCTAGTACATGTCATTACACACATTAAACATCAATTAATCTAGAATACTCCAGTTGTGAAATTGGATTGCTTGTATTTTTCACTAGCTCAATACTTAGATCTAGCGGGGTAGAAATATGGGCACAATTCAAATGATTGAATCTATTGAGAATTTTCTTAATATAAAGACTGAGTTAGAGTAATACTCCCCTCATCTCTTACAATCTGAATCCTAAGAATGACATCATTTTGCCCCATATCTTTCATTTTAAACTTGCTTGAAAGAAATATTTTGGTTAACTAAACTTGTTCCAAGTCAATTCCAAAAATCAGCATGTCATCTACGTAAAGAGAGATAATGACACCATTACCTCTTTCATCAAACTTGCTACATACACATTTATCGGATTCATTTATTTTGAATCCGATAACAAGTACAACCTGGTCAAATTCTTGGTGCCACTAATTTGGTGCTTGCTTTAAACCATACAATGATTTTTGCAATCTACGCACTTTATTTTCATGACCGGACATTATGAACCCTTCAGTTTGTTCCATGTATATTTTCTCATCCAATTCTCCATGTAGGAACGTTGTTTTGACGTCCATTTGGTGGATGAACAACTTGTTTATAGCTACAATACCAGTACATAATCTGATAGTAGCAATTCTAGCTACTGGTGAATAGGTGTTGAAATAGTCTATTCCCTACTTTTTGGGTAAATCCCTTAGCAACCAGTCTTACTTTGTGTTTTTCAATGGATCCATCAACTCTTCTTTTCCTTTTAAAGAGAAATTTGCATTTAATAGGTTTACACCCGAGAGGTAGATCAACTAGCTCCCACATGTTATTTTCCATTATTGAATCCATCTCATCATTCAATGCCTCTTTCCAGAAAGCCGCATCTTTTCTTTCATCTCCTCCTCTACCATTCGAGGACCAGCCTCCGTATTAAAATAATACAAAATTTGCCTAGTTACTATTTCTCTACTTATGTAAACTAGGAATGTATAGAAATCATAACCAAAAGACTTAATTCTCCATGCTCATTTGCTCTTTCGAAGTTCAAGAACTTCTACTACTTTTTTGTCATTTTCTTCCTTTGCTTTTTGGTTTTCTTCAAGAATACTTTTGGGAACGTATTTAAATCTTGTCTCATCAATGATTGCATCCTTTGATTCAATTACAATGTTCACTAAAATTAAATTATTAGGCTCAATTACCATGAACCCATATGCCTTACTGTGTTGTGCATATCCAATAAATATGTACTCCATTCCCCTTTCACCCAATTTTCTCTTTTTGGGTTCAGGTGCTTTTACTACTGCTCTATAGCCCCAAACTTTTAAATAATTAAGATTTGGTTTTCGCTTATTCTAAAGCTTATATGGGGTAACTTTATTTCTTTTTTTGTAGAATTCTGTTTAAAATATGGAATGCAGTTAGCAATGCCTCTCCTCAAAATCCACACTCAAACCTGAGTTTAATAACATATCATTAACCATTTAAGTTAAAACGCAATTTTTTGCGTTCAGCCACACCATTTTGTTGTGGTGCACAGTGGGCTGTAGTCTCACGGACTATTCCAGTGGATTCAAAATACTTCGGATCATAGTACTCTCCTCCCCTATCAAAACTTAAACATTTTATAAAGGTCTCGCATTGCAACTCAGTTTCTGCCTTATAGGCATGAAACTTGACCATTGCCTCATCTTTGGAATGCAATAAATAAACATAACATAACTTGTTGTAATCATCAATAAATGTTATAAAATATTTATTTCCTCCTATTGATGGAGTACTATATATGTCACATACATCAGAATGTATTAAATCAAGCAACTTTGAATTTCTTTCAACATTAGAAAATGAGTTTCTAGTTAATTTTGTTTTCATGCATGCATTGCAATTTTTCTTCATATTTATCAAGATAAGGCAGTAATTCCAAATTTACCATATCATATAATTTTTTGAAATTAACACATCATAATCTATGATGCCATAAAAATGAAGGGGACTCAACAAGATAAGCATAGATAATATTTTTATTAGATAAAACGATTACATTAAGCTTAAACATGCCCTCATAAGCATAACCCCTCCCCACATACACTCCTCCTTTGGAGAGTGCAAACTTGTCAGCCTCAAATATAAGCCTAAAACCAAACTTATTCAAAATACTACTTGACACCAAATTCTTCCTTACTTCTAGTGCATAATACATATTAGTGAGTGTTGCAATTTTGCCAGAGGTAAACTTCAGATTAACACTACCTATGCCATTGACAGGGATAGTAGCACCATTACCCAAGACATTATTTTCATCTATCGCCTCCATGGTCTTAAAGAAACTCTTGTTCTTGTAGACGTGTCTAGTAACACCAGAATCAACCCACCAAGCCATGTCATTTTCAACGATGTTGATTTAAAAATCATAGCAATGAGATCATCATTGTCGTTTCCTGCGCCCTTTGCAGCGCTTGATGAAGCAAGATGTTTCCCTTGCTTCCTCTTCTAATGATAATAGTCAAACTTGAAGTGACCATCTTTCCCGCAGAACCAGTAAGTGACTTTCTACTTCCTTTGATTCTGGTTTTAGGTTGTTCAATTTTCCCGAACCAGCAGGTTTCTTGAAACCACCAGACTTGTTAAGCTTGTTTAGTAGGGGCTTTTTGAACTTTGCTACTTCCATCACATGCACCTTTAAAATCTCCTTAGCGTTCTATTTTTTTTTTTTTTTTTCCTACATGCGACAATGGTGAGGAGGTTCTATTGATTTGGAAATAAATATTAAGATTTTCTCAAGATTCGCATCACGAGATTCTTGAGATAAATCTAATGGTTCCATTTTCATAATATAAACTTGATCTACCTCAAGAAAAATGGTGAAGAGGTTCTATTGATTTGGATAAATATAAGATTTTCTCGAGATTTGTATCGTACAAATCTCAAGGAAAATCTAAAAGTTTAACAACTACTTGCTATCTTCTTATGTTTGTTGATCTATCGAGATACGTATTGCATATCCCGAGGTCGATATTGGTGGCTATAAACAAATCCATCACCACTTAACCGACTTAAAAAAATTAATTATATTTGAACTCCTCGAGTTACATATCAAGTATCTTGAGGTAGATCACATGGTTTTATAACAAACCATACATCCTTGATTTTCCTTGAGATTGTACAACATACATCTGCATGTATACACCTCACCAACATCTACCAAATTGTCCATTGTTCACTTCCTCAATGATCACACTACACATATCTCGAGGTGAGTCCAATTTATATTTTATTTAATTCAAATTATAGGATTGATTTATATATATATATAAACTATATTATATATAAATACATATACACCTATGTATTTTTGCGGCTATAAATTCACCATTCGCGCCAAAAACCATCTTTGGTCGCGAATACTACTGTACATCCTACACATGTCACCCTCGACCCTACGTGTCACTAGGCACCCACCAATTTTTTAATTATTTTATTTAATTTCATGATTATATTTTCAATTTATGTCCAAATTAAATTATGAAAAACACCTAAATTTCACCAATAATTGAGAAATATTTCCAACGCGCTCTGAAACTCGCGGACACTGCGTACACACTCCGCTTGACCTTGTTTCATTTCGAAATAAATGCATCAAATAGGCACATGACACATAAAAATAATATTAAATTTATGATCACCGATCCTAACATGTGGGTCCCACCTCAGATACATAAATCTCAAATTAAATCCAAAAATACTTAATTAGCCACTTGATCGAGTTTATAAAATTCATTATATGCATGATCATCACATGACTATAAATCAAGATTCACATTATTCTTAATTCATCATAGTTCCCAATATAATGACCGACTAGGGACATTTAAGATATTTCAATAAATACCAATGAATTTTATTATAAGGTAAACATGTAATCACTTATATTAAAACAACAAATAAAAATCACTATTTTATTAACTAAAGTTCTAAAATGAACAATGCTTGTAGATCGACCTAAAGCACAAGCCCCAACATAAAAACATAAGATTTAAAGTGAAAAACCCTCTAAATTAGAGGTAAACAATCACGCCAAAGTCCGAACAGTCCGCTATGTGAATTAAGTGTATAAAATATATGAGATTCACTAACAATGAAGTAATAAAAAATGTTGTTTCCAAGAACTTAGATGATCACACTAAGAACGAAGAACACTAACCTAATTGTATCAAACATTTGCACATCTTTTCTTAAATAACAAGAAATCACCAAAGACTATCCGTTGGTCTTCAGATTACAGATCTTGATATACCTTTAATGAAGAGAGAAGAAAACTAGAAATATTGCATAGACCCACGAGTGTGGACACAAAGATATTGATTTTTCTTTTTCCATTTCTTTTCTGTATTTTTTTTGCTTCCAAGTCGTACACAAATTCGACTTTCCAATTCTAGCGAATTACTAATTTTTTCCCACTTTCTAATTTAGGTATGGGCTGGACTTACGGTGTTTGGGCCCACACCAAAACCAACAATTTGGTCCCTAAACTTTTATTGTTGAACATTTGGTCCCGAAAATTTGGAGTTTTTTATGCTTATGGGGGAAAATAATTTTTTTTTACTTTTGTTGGTCGATGTGAGTCATTCGATTCAATAATACAAATCACTTTACTTTTCTTGACTAGTCATGCAACACTTATGTTACACACGTCGGTAAAATTTAACACTCTAAATGGTGAAAGGACTAAATATAGGTATTTGTGAAACTTCAAGGACCAAATGCGTGGTAATAAAGTTCATGGACCCAAAACATAAAAAACACAAAGTTCAAGGAACCAAATAATAAGTTTTGCCAAAAAAAATAGGAGCGGCTAAACGGGCCCCAATTTTCACTTAGAGGAACCTATTTTGAGCTTTTACTTCGCCATACCCTACTTTTTACTTAGGTTACCTCAATTTTTCTTAAAATCCTAAAAATACCCTCGCTCGTACCATTACCCTAATTACCTGCGCATGTCGGGCACACAAGGCCGACACCTCTTCAAAGGTGTCCGATACACTAGGCCAACATCTCTAACGAGGTAATGGTTGACTTTGGTCGATGCTGCAAAAAGAACTAGGTCTCAATGAGTGATGGAGGAATCCAACCAAGACCTCTTTAGAGGTGTTGGCCTTGTGTGTCTGACATCTTTTCACAGGTGTCGGCTTTATGTGTCCGACACCTACGGGGTAACAAGAATGAACAAAAAAATTTCAAAACTCTTAAAACAATACATGAAAATAACCAAAAAATAATGATTTTTGCTCTGAATCGCTTAATATTTTTATTTCATCTAAACTTTGCACCCATAATGCAAGATTCAACCTCCAAATTGAAGCCATAAACCCAACAACAATTCCATAAACAATACTTACTCAAAAAAATAAAAAAAATGCAAAAAACCTCAAAATGGACTGTAAAAGAGATGAGGAATGCGCCCACGGCGTCGAATCGATGCGATTTTGCTCGGACTTTATCGGATTCAAGTTGGTGGTGAGAATATAATTTGAGAGGGGTAGCCGGCGTATAAGTGAGTAGGGCGGGTAGGGTATAAATAAGTAAAAAAAAATTTATATGGAGGGGTAGTTAGGTAATTTCATAGGGGTGGAATGGTCTAAGAAAAACTGTAAGGCTGTGAATTGGGGGAGGATGTATGCCACCTAAGATAGAATGTACATTGGTGTGAAAAAATCTTCTCTAATGGTATCTGAATTGAGAATGTGCATGTGACATGGCATAAAAAAGATAGACATTATCTACCACACCCTTTAGAAGTAGAGTGTTCAATAGACAATGTTTACATTGCCAACTCTTCAAAATAACAGAAAAGAAAAATCGAGAAATATTATAACTCCAAAAAATAAAAAATATTGCGACATTATTACAAAAAGTTTCGTTTCCTATTTTTTCATTTTTTTCTTCATTTCTTTATTTGTATATATAAGATAACATTTCTTGAATTATAACAAATTTAAAAACTTTAAATACAAAGCTAAAATCTTTAATTATCTATTTGCTATATTAATATTATACGTTTTTTAATTTATTAATATAAGATAGCATTTTTTGAATTATATGATGTGACAAATACCTTTATATATAGATTTGTTATAATATTTTTTTAAAAAATTGCCACCTCATCAATTGAAGGAGGTAATCCACATTCTGCGAGTGCATTTTTTGACTTCAATGTCTATTTAAGCCACGTAAGAGAGCATCTCCAATGGTAAATATGGATTGTAGCTGTGGATTCATGTCACGTTAGCAGTGTAGAGAGGATGTCATCCTATGTGGCTCAAATATACATTGAACTTCAAAAGCGATTTCTAATGGTGGATGTGGATTGAACGTCACTTGATGATGTGACATTTCTTTTTTATAAATTTGTTAATTAAAATGTGAAAAAAGAGCATCTCCAATGGTAAATGTGGATTGTAGGTGTGGATTCTCAATGTGAAGAGGATGTACATCCCATGTTGCTCACATTGACATTGAACTTCAAAATAAGTCTACAATGGTAGATTTGAGTTTGTCGCTCAATTGATGACGTGGAATTCTTTTTTCTAATTTTACTAATAATTAAAATGTAAAAATAAAAGTGTAAATAAAATAAGTAAATATTTAAAAAAATCAAATTATCCAACATGGATGTCAACTTGAATGTCAAGAAGTGACATTCAAAATAGAGAATGTCTATCCACATCATCTTGACATTCAAAATGCACATTCTATTAGAGAGGTTTTTTTCACTCCAATGTCTATTTAGTCTTAAGGTGGTACACATTGACATCAAAACCACATTCCATTGGAGACGCTCCAAAAATCTAAATAAAATAAGTAATAAATATATTGGTCCTATGTGGATGTCAATTTGAATATCTAGAGTTCACATTCGAAATTGACAATGTTAAATTTTTTTTGCCACGTTAACATGATATTCTAAATACACATTCTCATTGGAGTCCTTTTTCCTCTCAATGTCAGTTTAATCCTAGGTGGTGCACATTGACATTCAATCAACATTTAACACAGCGAAGAATCTTTTAAATTGAATCGCTCGAGAAACTATGAACAAACAATCTAAATCAAGAACTTAACCGAAGTTTGAAATTTTATTAATTTATCAAAAAATTGTGAATTACATCTAAAAGGGTGCTTTATATAGCAAAACCATAATTCTTGCAAAAAATAGTAAATGTCTAAAATGCTCTAAACCTTATATTAGAAAAAATAAGAAACCAAATGTCCTAAATGGCGTCAAAAATGGAAACTCTTACTAAAAGTTATAATTGAACTAAAATATTCAAAAAATAGTAAAAACGTAATTTCAAAGACCTAAATGAAGGAATTTGGTAAAAAAAAACCCATTGTCATAGCGAAGCAGTGTGTATTGATCGCCATGTCGTTTCCAATAAACCCGTTTCCTTGCGATTCTAAAATCCCATGTTCGGACCTTCCAAAAGTAAAAAAAAAATAAATTTCAATCAAACTATTCCAAGAAAGTGTTTGCCACTTCTTGGACTTTATCATTCTCCTAGGGCGGACATGATTTGCCCTCGAATTTTTATCCTTTGATGTATCTCCATAAAAAAGGAACTAAGTTTTTTACATTAAACACATCGATTGTACGAATATGACTCTGGTGACTTCAACCGCTAGGCATTAGGACTAATCTTCTCAATAACCTCTATTGGATCGATCTTTCTTGCCGAAAGCTTGTTGTAATCACTAACAGAAAAATGATACTTTGTAAGAACTGCCCAAACAAAATCACGAACATCAAACTCCACATGACGTCTCTTCTGATCTGCAAATTTTTGTACTTTTCATTAGCCTCATGCAAACTATCTCGGACAGCTCGATAAACCTCTTGCAACCCACTCACAAAGTCCTATGTTTTTTCATGCAACCTCATCTTACTTGACAATGGCATCAAATCAAGGGGACCCTGAGGAAGTAAGGAGTAATAATTTAAAAAGTACTAAATCCAATACTCCGGTTAACAACATGGTTGTATGCAAATTCTGCTGACTCGACTTCATATCCTAACTCCGGAGATTATCACCCACCAAGCTCCTCAAAAGGTTGCCTAAAGAATGATTGACCATTTCAGTATGCTTATCTATTTATGGATGATAAGCACTACTAAATTTCAACTGTGTTCACCATTTTCCACAAACTCCATCAACATAACGAATTCGTTATAACTAAATTAATCTTTTATCTTTATCTGATTATTATGATCGACAATGACATTTAATAGATTTATAATTATTTCATCATGTCATTATGATAGAAAACGACTCTAAGATTATTCTAATAATTCTCAACACTATAAATAGGAGGATCGATTCAATATTAATGCATCCTTATAATCTTTGTTTCTCTCGTTATTAATTGGAGAAGAAAGCCTTGTAGAGTTCTATTAACTGTTAGATAAGGTAATTTTCTTATTACATGTTGTTAATTCATTATATATGTCTTAACACTGACGCTTTTATTACCTTGCCATTGTCCTAACTATCCATATGCGCGATTTAAGCCGATGAGCATATTTTAGTCCACTAGTGTGGTTGTTGTATTGCACCAATTTGATCATGTGTTGATGGACACCTAAGATGATACTAATGACCTTGGTGAGATTCTACTCTTGAGGCAAAATTATGAGGTCTACCACTGTGGTTACTAACTAATATAGTTTGTTGTTGGTGATGTATGTTGTTGTTATTAGTTTGCTATATATTATGCATTAAGAAGATGTAATTAGAGAATTACTGGGCGACTGACTCATTAAATCTAATAATTTCAGGTACCACCCTAGCTAATGCACAGTTCAGACTGGGACAACAGTTGACCACGTAAAATAAATAATATATAGCATTTCGTAAAAATAATAGTAATGATTTGGAGGGCGTGAGTGTGTTATGTAATATTAAGCTACAGTGTAAACTCTTTATAATGAATAAATAAATAAATCTTATTATGTATTTTTCAATATTCAGTTATACATGATATTGACCCTTTGGGCAGTCCATCCAGATCTTGCGAGTATTTCTAGATCAGGATGTGACAATTTGGTATCAGAGAAATTGTATAACTTTGGAAATGCATAATTACAAGTAATAAATGCATGCATAACAATACAAAAAGAAGTGATGAAATGATGTGAGATTTAGTTAGATTAAAAAAAAACTCATAGTAATATATGCATGCACAACAAAAAAAGAATGATGAGATGATATGAGGCTGGTTTGTTTTATTTCCTAAAAAAGAAACTCATAAACAACACCAATGATTTCACACTTACACATGTTACTTCTAGAATAACTCATAAATGATGTGCCATGAAAAGTATGTCAAGTTGTCCAAAAATTAAAACTTACCTCATTTAGATAATTATGAAAATGAATTATTATACCTATAACCTACCTCATAGATTTAACAACCTAAAACCCTTTTTTGGTACCTATAAATACCTCCTCAGTTATACACTATCCTGTAAAAAAAAGAGAATATAGCCAAACTCATCATGCTTCTCAACTAAACCCGCATTCTTTAAAAAAAAAACAAAACAAAGAAATAAACCGAGTGTATTTGCCCTTAACTCATATCCTACTTGTCTACACCTTACTAATAAATCCTACCTCTCTACTTGTATCATAGTCCTTTTCTTAACTCAGTAATAATATTATAGTCAATTAGCCTATTCTACCTTTTCACTCAAACCTTTGGAATGACAAGGCATACCTAAGGTAAATCCTATATACAATATTTTATTTCAATTAATGCATTGCATCAATAGGTCATGACATTTTCTACTCTAGTTTCCTCCATAGCCAAATATGTACCACCTTTCTATCATTGCATGTTCATATCGAATAAATTATTTTCACTCCATATGTTGTTACATCACATATTTAAGTTCTGCACACCATATTCATGCACTTTTTGTTACTAATACTTTAATTAACAATCAATTCAACTCATATAGAGTAGTTATTATGTCCAATTTTCAACAAAGATCATATATGCATTTATGAGTCAAATCTACCAATTATTTGACTCCTTATCTAGATTTCCGATTTCTTGTCCTTGTTCCAACCTCACCAATTAAAGTATAATAGTCACCAAATTGGTATGGGAGAAACTCAAATTGGGGGACTAAATCAAGTTATTATGAATATTTAGTTTTCTTTATGACAATCAATATTATATGTTAGAATATATATATAATTAGCAACTTAAAATTAAAACCTATGAATTAGTTAACTTTGTTGAATACCATATAAAATAGATCTAAGGTATGAGTAGTCCAACCAAGACTTGAGCTGCCCTAAAAAAACTGTAATGCACAACTATATTAAATATTCTTATAAAGTTCTTCTTTAGAAAAGTTATATTCAAAATACATCCTTAATTATACGTATATATCAACTCATTCAAAATCATATGACGTGGTGAGGATAATAATATATGGATATATACATAAATGGATATTCTAAAATGGAGCTCAAATATATACCCATGCCATGGAACCCTCTCAAAATGTATAAATGATTTGCATTTATGAAACCTTGATTAATGTATTAGATTAGAATCCAATTGTTGTAAATAGTGTACCCATGACATGGGTATATATTTGATTCCCATAGTAGTAGTACCCATACACAAATATATAAAGATTTATAAATTGATCTCAACTCAGTATAAATAAAAATTTATGTATATTATATTTTTATTATGATCTTGGTGTGACAGATAATCAGTACTGGTACGTTTAGACTGGGATGGGCACGTTTAAATTTGCAAAAGGCTAAGATTTTATCCATAAGAAGGGGATTTGTGTAATAACACTTGTTGGGTAAAAAAATTGAAACTTGACTATAACTTTTATCATTGAGTTAACATGGTATGAGACGTATTAACTCGATAGATAGGAGGGAAGTACTTTAGAGATTTTTCCATGATGGGATGAAATAAAGTGGAAACTAATAAGCCACAAACCCTAATAGCCTAAATAATATATATTTTCCATTACCCATAAAAAATTATTGAAATAATTTCTATTCATGCATGGGTCACCACTTATAATACCAACTTGTAATCAAACTGTGAATGATAGCCCTACCATGATTGAAAACCTTATTGAGGATACTCTTATGAATAACCAACACTCATGAGCTGAACCTCTGGAACAAAATCGAGAACAAACTATGGATCAGTTATTCCAATGTTTCCTATGATATATCAGTCAACAACAAGCAACTAGAAGATACCCGAAGACCATCCAGTAGTATCTTGTTAGAATGCAACCAATGAACCCTTCAACTTAATGACCCTAATCCGAGATTTCAAGCGATTAAGTCTAGATACTTACGATGGGACACTTGACATAAAGGAGGCTAATAAATGGTTAAAGGAAACAAAAAATGTCTTTAATGTCAAGAGAATACCAGAAGAAGTTAGGGTCTCAGTAGCCTCTTATCAACTGAATAGTCGAACAACAAATTGGTGGGAAATGATACAAATGACCCAAATATTGCTAAAAAATTTGGGAAGGCCCAAGTCACCACAAATCGAGCCTCGCTTGGCACTAGACCTACGTGGACCCTCAGTCAACTTCTATCGGTCAATGCATGCCTAGTTAGCCTTTATTTCAAATTAATTTTCCTTATTATCCTTATCAAGGTTATAAAGTTCATGTGATAACTTTAATGTTGATTACAATAGCGAAAGTAATTTAAAACAATTTAAATGACATTGTTGATAATTAGAATTAAAGTCGGGACAACCTATGTGTGAAAATCCTGCAAACGGTGTGATATCATGCATATAACTGGTGATAAAGAGTACAATACGCATATACATGTATCATCGAGTGTATCTCACGACCATAAGTACCCAAAAACATCAAAACATCATGATTACATAGTCATATATATAACAAAATGACAAAAAAACATATGAAGTAAGAGTAATGGAGCTAACTATGAAGGTAGCTTAGAGGAAATCACCAAGTACAGGCTCCTTCTCCTTGCTGCTCTAGGGACCTGCAATTTTCACCAACAATGGAGACAATTCTAGTGAGTAAAGCCAGAAGAGATTTAATAGTATTTCTGAGTAATAAATTAAACTAGTCTCTAAATCATGTAGGTATTTAAAAAAAGCTGTAAATAAAATGAAAAAGTGCATGATAAACAAACTAATCAAGTAAGCAGTGAAAACCAAGTGGCAAGGAAGCAAAAAATAAGGGAATAGGTAATCTGATCCAAACTATGGGACTTTAAACCATAACATAGCTTGAAGTTGACACAGCAGGCCCAAGGCCACTTCCAACTACCCCGACATGATTTTTCATGCACTATGGGCTCATTGAGTATTTTCAAACAACCCCTTAACTATCAAGGTAAGCCACGGTGACCCCGGATGCTTTATCCCTTGAATAGTCCTTAACGAAAAGCCACGGTGACTTCGGATGCCTAACCACAAGAAGACACAAATGGTGGACTACCTAGACCCTATGCCATTTGAAACAAGAATGGAATACAAGTATGACATGTTTTTCAAAAGATTAACAATAAGAAATCGAAAAGAAATCATGTTGACGCTTTTACTGGTTTACTTACCTCAAAATGCAATAATATCCAAGATAAACGCGGCTCTCACATATTCGTACTGCACTCATGATACACGGCACTGACTCTGTTGGCCCCTGGTACTTATTCGAATTCATTTGGTATATGTTAGAACTTATTTAAATTTGATTATCTGAGTTCATTGTAAAATGATCCATTATTTGTCTCAATGTTTTCTCTATTTAACTTAGACCAAAATGCTCAAACTTGGTTGCTCAAACTTGGTGTTATAAGGTTGTAAATATTTTCTCTATTGTTTTAAGTGTTATTGAATCATAAAAGTCCATTGGCAATCATTTCAAGTTGATTTAATGCAATGGTTTGCAAAACACCCCCTTAGGGACCTTAAAATAATTTCTAAGAACTTGTTTTTTATGCAACTTGAAATGTAGCTAAAACACTCATAGAAATTCCTAAATTTCTCGATGTTGGTTCATTGAAGTCTATTAACTTAAAACCAAATTTGTTGAGTGATAAAACCTCATCAATATGGCTAAAAACCAAATTTTAGACTTTAAGTAAAACTTTAAGTCCTTAATTGTAATTATCGATCTCTTATTCAAAACATGACTTGAAAACCGAGTTAGACATACCAAGAAATTACGAAACTTTGTGGACACCTTTATTACGATATAATAACACGTTGTGGAAACTATGGTTCAATTCCAACATAATTTGATGTCCAGAACACCTTAAGTCAAAAATTATCTCATTAAGTAACTAAGTTTTACTTATTTCAAAACTCATTTGAAAACTACTCCAAACACCTCAGAATCACTTGAAAATTTTGGAGAACCTAACTTATAATATTTCAAGCTATCTGGAGATTTTAATTATTATTGGACTAGTGGAGACCCCCAAAAGAGGTCCCGATATCTAAACACTTGCAAAAGGAATATCTCGATGGATTAGCACTGAATCTCAGTATGTTTTTGACAAAGAAGATGACTAAAGTTTTTAAGAAATACTATTCTCAAATTTTCTTTCTACGTATTTGCTTTCCGAAATGGTAAAGTACGCTCAAATTTGATGAAAATCGAGATAGTTATGCTCTAAATACCAAAATAACTCGATTTGAGAGAATTTCAAACCAGCAATGTTAGAAAACTCATAACTCTCAAACCACACATTCACAAAATGTGATATTTTATGAGAAACTTGTAAAAACATACATATAAAAAGCAACCAAATTTGAGAAGAAATGAGGAATTTATGCTATCTAGTTTTTCGGCTATAATTTTAGCTCGATTGAAGATACCAAATCATCTAATCGACTTATTTAAATTTAATAGTATTCATGATATCAATTCCATCTATTTTTCTACTCTACTTGGGTCTTAATGATCCCTTCAAATCAAAAAATAGTCTAAAGAATCAGAACCCATGAATTCTCAACACTTTCAACAAATTTATATTATTAAACCACAATAAAATTCATTTTTTGAAACAAAACATACCAACATGTAATGGAAACACACAACTGATTTCTCCTTGGCAAAAATTAGTTATAAGGAGTCTAAATGAATATAAATAAGTCGGGGAGCTCTTAATCTACTCCTATTCTTGCAACTTTGCATTGTGGTATTTCTTCAAACACATAGCATTTATGCGTCATCATTACGAGCATATTAATCATCATCAATCCAATCATGACTCAATTTTGTCCAGTGCTAAAACCATATTAATACACCTAAAAACATCAAAACCCATGCATCTAATAACTACATAAATAGAGATTTCAGTCATAATTAGAATCAGCACAAAAACCCTAATTTTTTAACACAAACTTATGCATTTAAATCAAAATTCATAAACGTTGATTGAGTTTATTTAAAAATCACTTGAACTCACAAAGTTAGCTTCAAAATCATCATAGAATTGATGCATTCAATTCTATTTCAAGATTTCAGCCCCAAATTCCCCAAACCTGCATTCAATTTAGCAAAAGAGTGGAGATGTTCATACCTAGAGTTTGTTTCTTTCAATTTCTTTGGAACCCTAACTTGTGTTGGTTTGATCCTTCAACTTAGACCTCAATTTCCTTGATTTAAGCAAAGAATCTCCTTTTTCTCTCCCAAAGTAGTGCTATTTTTTTCTTCTCAACATGCATGAGTAAACATAAAAGTCATATTTATAGGTCTTGGCCTCTTGTCTAAACCATTTGATCAATCAATCTAGCATCTTCATTTACCCCAAATCTCAATGACCATTCATAATGTTTGTTTTTCATGATTCCACCATGTTCTTCTACTAATAACCCATTAAGTCTAACATGACTTAGGCATTTGTGACGAATTTGGAATTTATTAATTAGATAGCTTAGGATGATTAAATAATTTAAACTTGGACTAGTCTCAATTAATTCCTTATGCAACTTAAACATCTAATTGTCATTCCCATCGTGACTTAGGTGTATATCTCGAATTAGAAAGAACAACTCATAAGTTACGAACTAACCATAAGCCCCAACTACCTGTCGTCCGCGCACACGCTCCATGAAATCGCTCTCTCGCTCACTCGAATTCGTGATATGAACCTACACTCAGGGTGCACACTTATATAGTTAGTTATAAATAATACACGATATAAAACATAAATAAAATTAATTTGAATTATTAATTTATCTCGGTGTCGACACCGGAGTGTTAATCGAGATTGTCACATAGGATTTACCGACAGATCATAGTCCCGCATGATATACAACTAAGATTAGAATATTCATGCCATTACGGCCTTCCTAGGTAATAAGAACTTCATCCTCTAAATTTAAAATAATTAAACAAAATCCTTATTAGAAACAAAAAGATACGAGAAGCTCTCGCGCATATAGGACTCCCTTTTTGAAGTTAATTCTTTATTGCCATGATGTTGCCACTTGACGAGGACTAATGGGATGTCCTTATCGTGCAAGCTATGAACCTTATGGTATACGATCAATGCGGTTTGCCCCTCATAAGTGGTTTCCTCTGCCAAGTCAATTTGACTCAAGCCAACCATTGGCCTATCATCCTTCCTTGATCTATCCAATGAAACATTGATATATGGAATATTGGATGGACTCCTACCATCTATGATAGTAACTCGAGCTTGTAAGCAACCTTTCCAACTTTCTCTATAACCCTGAATGGACCTATGAATCTCGATGCGTGTTTTCCTTTGATTCCGAACAGTTTATGACCTTTAAGAGGCAAGACCTTCAGAAAGACATAGTCTCCCTTATTATATTCTAATATGTCTCGATACTTATCAACATACTTCTTTTGTCTTTCCCAACGCTTTAAAGTTGTTTACGTATCTGCCTGATCTTCTTTGTGTGATCTACTACTATCTCTGGCTCAACTATTGTAATATTATTAGGCTCAGCCCTCGTGACCTATAAAACCTATCGTAAAGTGCTTCAATCAACGCCATTCCAAAGCTAGTTTGGTAACTGTTATTGTAAGCAAATTCACACAAAGGTAGATACTCTTCCCATGACTCACCACACTCCAAAATGCAAGGCCCAAGCATGTCTTCCAACATTTGAATCAGTCGGTAAGACTGACCATTTGTTTGCGGATGATACGCCATACTAAACTAAAGTTGCGTGTTCCAAACTGTTCCTACATACTCTTCCATAATTTTGATGTAAGCGGAGACCCTCTATCTGACACAATGGGGATTGAAACTCCATGTAATTTGATTATCTCTCTTTCATAAAAATTGCTCAGCTGCTCAAATTTACACTTGGTGGAGACTGGTAAGAAGTGTGCAAACTTGGTCAATCTATCCACGATCACCCAAATACTATCATGCTTGCGATGAGAATTAGGTAGACCATTGACAAAATCCATAGTGATGTGCTTCCACTTCCACTGAGGAATTGGAAAGGGTTGTAGCAACCCTCCAGGCATTTTATGCTCAACTTTAACCCGTTGGCATATCCCATAACTCTTGATGTTCTATCCTATATCACCCTTCATCCCTAGCCACCATAAAAGACATTTCATATCCTAATATATCTTAGTCCTGCCCAGATGAACAACGTATCACTAGCGATGTGCCTTTTGGAGTATCTCTATGCGTAACTCAACCACTGATGGAATACACAATCTTCCCTTATACCTTAAACACGAGCCTATCGACTGACTCCACTCCGAGTGATCTGAACTTTTAGCTAACACACCGAACTTCTCAAACTATCGATCTGCCTGCTGACATTCCAAGACCTTATGTATAGAGAGTAGTCGTATCCTCAACTACCCCAAATACAAACCTTTGTCGTATCTAGAACATACACTAAAATAGCTAAGTTTACAACCTCAAATAGTGCACTCATATGTCATTTGACAAACTACTACCTCTGTGTCTGACCTCTTCCTGCTTAGTGCATCCACCGCTACATTGGCCTTCTTTGGGTGATATTGCAATATGAAGTAATAGTCATTGAGGAACTCCAACCAATTCCTATGCCTCATATTCTGGTCTTTCAGAGTCAAAAGTATTTCAAACTCTTGTGGTTAGTGAACAGGGGTGAACCTCTCTCCACAAAGATAGTGTCGCCAAATCTTTAGACTAAATATTATTCCTGCCAACTCTTTGTGTACCAAGTAGTTCTTCCCATGAATCTTGATCTGCCAGGAAGCATAACCTATTACACTGTCTCCCTGTATAAGAACGCATCCTAAACGAACATATGATGCATCGATTTTCACCACCATGTCTTTCCTTGCTTTTATTAACACCAAGAATAGAGTTGAGGCTAACTTCTCCTTCAAAGTCTGAAAGGCTTGCACATACTTATCATCCCAATCAAAGTTGACATTCTTCTGGGTCAATTTTTTCATTTGTGCCCCAATTTTGGAGAAATCTTGCACGAATTTGTGGCAATAACTTGCTAAGCCTAAAAAGATACGAATGTCAGTCATTGTCTATGGTGTAGGCTAACTAATCACTGCCTTGATTTTCGTAGGGTCTACTATAATTCCATTAGCTTCAACTACATGTCCCAGGAATCCGACCTATGATATCTAAAACTCATATTTTCTAAACTTAGCATATAGTCGGTGCTCTCTCGCTATTTGCTAAATCGTGATGAGATGTCCCTCGTGATCCTCAAAGTCTCAAGTAGATTAAGATGTAATCTATGAATACTATCACAAGCTAATCCATGTACTTTCTTAATACTTGATGCATTAGGACCATGAACATCGCAGGTCCATTGGTCAAATGAAACGACATGACACTGCACACAAAATGGCCATATCATGTACCGAAGGTATTCTTCTCCCTGTCTTTGTCATACCCCACTTAATTAGAGCATCTGACCGGCCTAGATTACTTTAATCCCTAAATAATCTAGCAGCCTTCACCTCTCCATCATTAAACAATTAATATTAAAATATTATAATCATCAATTATAAAATATTATGAACCGCTAAGGATTTTAAGTGAATCTTAAACCTCAAAGTTTGTTTGTATTACTTAGATAGTCCTCAAAATTCCGTAAAATTTTTGACAACATTTCTTTTATTTCAAAGCCTACACCAAAAATCTCAGCCTTTGAGAATCTTCAACAAAACCTGCTCAACTTTGGTGAAAATGACGAAGGACTCACAATCCACCCATAACAATATATTTGCTATTGGGTTTTGGGGTTCATACGCAGCGGAAATTACAAAACAATTTTGACAAAAACCCCAACAGGATCCGAATCTAATTCCATTAAAAATGTTTAAACCATGAAAAACTTAATCATACCTCAGTCGCAATATACCTTTCTGAAGGTTGATCGATCTCTAAGGCACTGCCAACGACGAACACCCTCTACCTGTAGTCCACACACGAACGGCGGCCGAGATTCGAAGCGCGAGCTTCGAGAGAATACCAAATCCTTTTGTTTCTCTCCAAAACCATCTAGAGCATACCAAAAACCCTAAGTCGTTTCTAAAACGAAAATAGAGTTTCGGCCTATTAATCTTTCGTGCGTGTGTTCTAACTTAAAGCGTTTATTTATACAACCCTTGTATATAGACGGTTAAGTAAATTACAAATATACCCCTACTTAAAGAAGTATAAGTGTAATACACCACAAGGATGTTTCCGTCTTGAATTTTATCATGTAAAATTCATTTTTCTGAACCATCTTAAAATCTCGCAAAATCATTCTTAGCGTGCGACCCAATAGGCTCATACAACGTTGGCAGTGTACCAAAACACATTTTGGTATACAAGTCATAAGCGGCCTCTAGCAAGACATTATGACTACCCAAGTTGTACGAATATCAAATCGAAACAACCCAATCAATAGTGTATATAACATCCTTTTGTCACACGATATCCTTTTGATCAAACATAAGGCATGGAATTGTCATCCAACATGTTCAATCGTACTAGACTCGATCTCTAGGTAGACTGAAAACATCCAAGTGACATTGATCAATATCAATTCACTTAGACTAGGCCTTTTAACAATCTAACACATCGAGGGATCCACTAGATATCTCTCTTTATATGAGAGGGACAAATTTTATCTCGATTACACAACTTCATCACATTGCTCACACAAGAACCAATCACAACCTTTATAATCGTCCTGGTTAAAGACAACAAATTGATTGTGTCAAATCACCGTGTTCCTAATGTTGAAGTCTCTCGGTAATCTCAAGTCGAGGACTGGAATATATACATATCATGAGAAACAACTATGACTTAATCCATGTGATGTTCTCATAGCGGGTCGATCCAAGATTTCTTTGTTCCCTAACAAGTACTCGTGATCTTGATTCGTATCCCTATACGTATAATCATCTTATGATCATCAATCAAGACTCACACTAGTCTTAATTCATTATAGTTCCCAGTATAATGATCGACTAGGGACATTTAGGATATTTATGTAAATACCCATGGATCTTATTATAATGTAAACATGCAAATTAATTATAATAAACAACAAATGAAATCCTCTATTTTATTAACTAAAAGTATTCATAAAGACAGTTAATGGATTGACCCAGGGCACATGCCCCAACAATTGCATCAACTAAATTATATAATCACTTTAACTTGATTTACAATATCAAAACGCTTAAACTAGTATTACCTTAACTCTAAAAATGAACTCAATTTGTCCTGAAACTGTTGCCATTATTCCAAAGGAGATCCTAATCACACTCGAACACATAAACTTATTTATACAATATAATATATTCAAAAACTAATACATACATAGAGAAAAGAACTGAACAAGACACAAACAGTCGGAAAGCTTTCCCTTTCCCTCGTCGCTGCTAGAACCTGTCATTATCCCATTATAAATATTAGATAATGTTAGATAAGTAAATCCCACACTATCTAGTACACCGGTAAAAAACAAATGCATGATAATCCAAGCAATTTAAACGAAGAATATGATCCAAGTAATTTAAATACAATCATGAATACATCTTATTTTTGCTTTTCGACCACAATCAGATAACGTTCTTCGAAAGCGGTAAGTAAAAAATAATAAGGACTCATGCGCGGGGAGAATAATTGAACGAGTCTTGCTAGTCTAGACTCTAAGAGTATGGTATGGTTCAACGTGGTCTCATAATAACCACGTGATGCAAAGTATTAGTGACTCCAGCCCATCAAGCACAATATAATGTTCTATAACCACGGTATAGTTTACACTATAAGGAGACTCGAATCGCCTTATCCTCCCAACCCGTGTATGTATGTACAATAAAAATGCAATATTAAGGATCAATGCAATTCATGCGAAATTATAATCATACAATGTAAATGATACTATGGGATTTACTTAACCTTAGAAACGCAATATCACAACTTCCTTACGCTCCGAGTCAGTAAACTAGTCCACACAAGGCTCCAATCGCATTCCTACAATTCATTAATACGTCATGTAAGCCTCAACAATAACTTTACTATTTTTTCAATTATTTGCAATTTGATTAACCCAATCGCGTCCTAAAACCCCAAAATACTTCCGAAATAAATTATCTGATGCTTGGATTTCATTTTTGAGTCAAAATTATTGTTCGTTATCGAGAATTACGTTGTCAAGGTTTAAACATAATTTTTTTCAATTTACTATATTTTTATTGGTCTTTTGATAACTCGAAAACTACAGAATCCCTCCAAATAAACTCCTCAGATGTCTAGATCTTAATTTTGACTCAATTGTAATTCAAATCAAAAATTACTTTTGACTAAGCTTTAAAACAATTTTCCAAATTTTGGGCATTTTCAGTGTCGCAACATATATTACGAGGAAAACCCGGTATAAATCCTCGAAAAATCTTGAAATCCTCATTTTTCATAAAAATCCACTATTTCCACTAATTCGGTAAAAAATCCAATTTTCTAAATTTTCTCGATTTTTCAAGAATATTTAGTTAATTTTCTTCCAAATCGTTTTTTAAATAAGGAGGGGTTTTATCCTTGAACTTGACCCGGTTCGGTCCGGGGGATCAAACCCCTCTTCCCATCATCTTCTTCCTCATCCACCTTCTGCTTTGTGTTTTTTTTAAATCTGGGGTCTAGGCGTGATTCACCTTTGCCCAGACCCCTAGTCGAACACATAGAGGAGACGAATCGTCTCATATCTCGAATCTTCTACTCCTTTTCTCCCTCTTTTATGGATTCAACTTTTTTTTCTAATTCGATCCATCTCCTCTCCTAATTTGAATTCATTAAAACAAAACACATAGTCCCCAAATTCGTCTATCAAAATCGAAATTAAAATTAAGTTTGATTTTCCATTGACCTTACCTCAACATCACCAACACACCACATCGACCACAACAAAACCACAGCTCCTTCCTAATCTAGTCTTGATACCCCTCTCTAACTGGTTCCAAGTTTTTTTCCTATCTTCTCTAGTTTGAATGAACAAAGAAAATGGGGAAGAAGCAATTGTTTTGTTTGAAGATTATATTAAGATTTCATCGAGATTCGCATTACGCGAATCTCGAAACAAATCTAATGGTTCCAAGTCATAATATAAATTTGATATTCCTCGATATGCATACTACATATCTCGAGGTTAATCTTTGTCTCAAAACAATTGAACGAGGCGATGTATTGGTTTGAGGATATATATTAAGATTCTCTCGAGATTCACATTGTACGAGTCTCGAGACAAATCAAATGATTCATTTATATATTTCTTTTGATCTTCCTCGAGATTCGTACTACATATCTCGAGGTAAATCTCGTGACTATTAACAAGATAATCATAACCACTAACCGACTAACTATGAAATCAATTATTTTGATCTCTTTGAGATATGTATCACGTATCTCGAGCAAAATCAAATGGGTTTATTTATTCAAAAAATTATAAACCATTTGATTCTCCTCGAGATTAAACAACATGCGTTTTGAGGCATATACAAACTATCTCCAACAACACGTTCCACCATCCTCTTCCTCGACACTCACGCTACGCATACCTCGAGGCGAATCCAATCTATACTTTTATTATAATTCAAACTATATGATTGATTGATATATATACACCTATATATTCGCATCTATAAATTCACCACGCGCGCCAACGACCAACCACACGTATGCACACTATTATACATTCCACGCGTGTCTCCTTCGACTTCGCGTATCACCAGGCGCCCACCAATTTACTAATTATTTTATTTAATTTTATGATTATCTCTTCAATTTATATCTAAATTAAATTCTAAAAAATACCTTAACTTCATCAAAAATTGAGAAATATTTCTAACGCTATCCAAAATTATCTTCTCCCACTTCATTCTTTTAACCTCTGTTTTCTATCTATACCAGTTGTATACCAATCTTGGTATCTACTAGTTCTATTGACTTCCCCGTAAGTGTTCCTATGTTCCATGTTCCTAAACGAATTTTTTCTCCCCTTTGTATTTGTTTTTCTTTTCTACGTATCTATGATTTTGTTTTTGTTTTCGTTTTTTTTTGTTTTGAACTATACACTCTTTGTGTGGGAACTTGACATTATTTTACGTTAAAATAGTGTATAATATATCAAATAGGCACATAAGACACAAAAAAATGTTAAGATTTATGATATTCGTTCCCTAACACGTGGGTCCTACCTCAGATACCTAAATCCTAAATTATATCCAAAAATACTTAATTAGCCGCTAATCATGTTTTTAAAACTCTCGGATGTCATAATCTTCCCAACTAATAAAAAATTTGGTCCTTGAAATTTAAACTTAAAGGTTACTGAACCAAAAAAGATATTCATATATAACTCTTTTAATCCAAACCTGTAAAATCATTTTCAAGGTGAACCGTTAAGTGAATCCAATCACTTTTATTGTGTTCAACAACTCGGTGGTAGAGATCATAACCCTTTTAACTTTTCATTTTCTAATATTTTGGTTTAATGAAAATTTATCTCAATTACTTGCCAATCTTGGTAATTCGTTAATTTCTGACGAGTTAAACAATCAACTTTGTGGAATATCCAATAATCTTACTTCATTACTCATTTTATACCTTGACTCCCATTCAAGTATCAATACATAGCAAGAACTAGCCTATCTTGCTTTACATAACATGATTCTCATTTCAATCTAAATACTATTCTACAAACTGTTGATAATTCTTTCCATATCCACCCAAACTCTGGTACACATCCCAATTTACTTTCTCATCACTAATCATTATTTTATTTCAATTATCCGCCATTAATTCTTAGACTAACATCAATATAAAATTGTATATTGATGCAAATAATATTTGAGCACAACATTAAATACTAAGTAGAGTTGCGTGTCTATATGATTCATTACCATTCTAGCGTTCCCCACCAGAAACCTGAAATTACGCTAGTCATCACATGACTATAGATCTCATAAACATCTATCATCCTATGACAAAAGATCTCAAATTCTCAATCCGATCAGAAATAGAAACCCGACATATCATACAACTCTAACTCATTATCTAAATATCTACTCATAATATTATTTAGATTGTGGACTAGAAAGCAATTATCAATTCCAACTAGTCAGCCAATTCACTTAATGTTTTTGATTGATTAGAAAATTATCTTTTTCTAACTTCGTCAAATCATTCTCTAATGATGAGTTCATCAACAACCTCATTTCTTTCACTTTACTAAGATCTCTCGCAAACTCACGTCTTAATCACTTATTATTCACCAACTTCTCTTATTACTTGAATATAGACAATTATCCTTAACTTGAGTAGACATAAGTTTCTAAATGGAGATATCAACATATTCGATCATTATACTCTCATAGTATAACTTTTAACTCGTGTTTCATATAAGTTTATAAATATGTTATCTCTTTTTTATTTCTACTCAATTACAATTGAAGAATATTCAATTCTTCAAACAAATCAAGTCAGATACTCTGTATTCTATTCAATATTCCCAACCTAATAGAGATAAGGTTTACTAACTGAGCTGTAAATCATGCATTTCATTTCATTTCCTTTATATCTTTACCATACAAACATCTTACATCATCTCTAATTTATAATAACTAGTGCTTTAAACTTCACCACTGACTAATCAGGAGATGTAGCACAATAATTGGTCCAATGTACAACATATTCACTGATATTAGTTGTATACTACTTTGGTTCAAAACTTTGAACATTTAGATTGTGACTCCTTATAAGATCCTTGTAAAGATATATTAAGTTCTATCAAACCTATAGTTTGATATTCTAATTTGATCAGGACTCATTAACCAGAAATTTTCATTTTTATACTATGTGAGAATATATTGACCATTTAGTAGCTTAGACTTCAGCCTCCAATTGACTCTGACGAAACTTCAAAGACTCTTTTATATCGATTGTCACTAATTCATTCATTTATTCAAAGATGTGTGGATGCGTGACATAGATCTTCTACGATGTGAATGAATTGTGATTATGAAACAAAGTTAATTAGACTTTTGTCATACACAACTACCCAAATTCCTTACCTTGACTAAAGGAGTCTATCTGTGTCACTTCCATGAATTACAAGTCATCTCAACATCACATTTTATTTTATACATTGAGTCTATTCCATTTAGTTTTTGTCAATCTTAGCTAATCTCATATTGATATCAATTTTGTCCCTTTATAAACTTACCACGACTTTCGCTCAACAACCAGGCCACTTACAGCTCATTAATCTTAACTTAGAAAAGCAATTTATATCTCTTCTCTTTTCAAAAATATTGCTAAGGACGATACGATTTCTTATTATCATTTGATGAATAGAAGTTTTCTTTAGCTAATCTTAATTCGAAGAAAAGAAACTTTTCGGCTTAAATATTTAAATTATTTGTTATTGCCTTACGTTATTTCCCTTAGTATCAAATATTCCAATTTTCTTTTTCTCAAAAAGAAATTCGGTAATTTTTAAGAGACTGTGTATGAGATAACTTTGTATCTTATTATTCGTCAAATTTCTTTTGATGAATTCATTTTTCCATTATTATTCAACTGAAGAGATAAAAGAATTTGAATTTTCAAACTCCAATTAACTTAATGACTAACCAAATTCTTAAAGGATGCTATTTCAATCTTTTAAGTCCTACAAATGGAAAATCTCGCTATAAAGGAACTCACACTGACATCCTATACAAATCACTTACTGATTCACAATCAGTACGTCTATCTCTTCCTTTATTATATCTTAGGTTGTAGTGATAAGCGTCATAACTTAACGTCGTTAGAAGTGATTATTAGGTACTTCGAAACTCAAAACATTATCACTTTTATCGATGTTTAATAGCTAATCCAAGCTATTATTAGACTATTTTACCAATACCTTAACTTCTAACACGTTAATGTTATTACTACATTTTCATTTTCAAGTTAGAAGTTTTTATTGATCTTTGTTTCATAACAACACTCAATCTGGTGTTAACAAAGTTTACTTCTAACTCATGTATTTCCATTCATTTTATCATTACTTTATTTCATTCATAAAATCACTATACTCAACGTCACTTATGGATAAGTAACTTGAGTAATAAACAATCAAAAGTCTCAGTACTTCTCCTTAGAAGTTGTTTGATTATTCTAAACCTATTTTCTATTCCACATTTTTTCACTTGATGTTTTGTTTCAAAAAGGAGTCAATACTTAACTTCAAAGTATTTTATTTTGTTAGAAATCGACTTAGACAACTTGACTGATCCAATCGCAATTTCATTGTGATTTCTAACTCAAGACTCAATTTGTCTAATCACTTTCCATTTTTTTATGTTTTCGTTAATCACGTGTCTCTTTTTTCTTTTTATTTGAGACTCGTTCGAAAGCAACTACTAGTTAGTTATGAATCAAACCAATATTTTATAGAATAGGTGTTCCCGAGTTAATCGTGCAACCGGTACTAACCTTATTCTAAAACTCAAGATAATCCATATCTTATGCTTTCCATAAACCTCATTTTTGTATTACATTTTCCAAATGATTCTCAGTCACTTGAGACTTAATTTAAGTCTATTCCAAAATTTTCCTCAGTGTTTGAAATTGTATTAGTTCGATAGTTTTAATTTCTAAGAAATCCATGTTCAATGTTTATGTACATGAATCCTTTGGACTTCCATTTTAACCAATTTCCTATTGGTTTCATAACTGATACTTTTATCAGTTATATTAATACCGAACTACTTACAATAACTTAGTAAATTCAGATTTCACAAGTTCATTTCACATCCATTTACGCTTAGTTTCATTTCACAAGCTTATTCTCTCTTTTAATTATCCGTTTCTAATCTTACTCGTCGTATATCATGAGTTAAGTATCGAATGGACAAGAAGAATAAACTTCCAATCGCATATATAGCAATAATGCATACATACAACACTAATACAACACAATAATAAAGTTTTTAACCTTTTAACCTTGTTCCATCGTGTTACTTCCCAACTAGTTACTCACTTATCCTCGATAAAAAAGATTCCTTTAGAATCCTAGGCTCTAATACCAACATTATCAGACCCTACTTAATTAGAGCATATGACCGCCCTAGATCACCTTAATCCCTAAATAATCTAACAACCTTCGCCTCTCTAACATTAACAATTAATATTAAGATTTTACAATCATCATTTATAAAGTATTATCAACCACAAAGGATTCTAAGTGAATCTTAAAACTCAAAGTTTGTTTGCATTAGTTAGATAGTCCTCGAGATTTCGTAAAAAATTTCAAGAGCATCTCCTTTATTTCTAAGCCTACACAAAAAATCTTGGCCTTTAAAAATCTTCAACAAAACCTGCTCAGCTTTGGTGGAAATAACGAATGACTCACAATCTACCCATAACAATATATATTGCATCGAATAAATTGTATATCCATTTTAACTTGATTAAAAATATCTAAATTCTTAAACTAGCATTACTTTCACTCCAAAACTTATCTCAGTTTTTCCTAAAACCGTTCTCATCATTCCAAAGGAGATCTTAATCACACTTAACCTATAAACCTATTTATACAATATAATATATTAAAAATCAATACATACATAGAGAAAAGAACTAAGCGAGTCACCAACAATCAGAAAGCTTTCCCTTTTCCTTGTCGCTGCAAAAACCTATCATTATCTAATCATACAAATTCAATAGTGTCATATAAGTAAATCTCACACTATATAGTACACCTATAATAAACAAATGCATAATAATCTATGGAATTTAAATACAACTGTGAATTAATACCATTTTTTGTTATCTGGACCATAATCAAATAACGTTCTATGGAAATGCTAAGTAAACAATAATAAGGACTCATGCGTTAGGAGAATAATCGAACGAGTCTCCTCTAGATTCTAGAGTATGATCTGGTTCAACGTGATCTCATGATAACTATGTGATGCAAAGTATCAGTGACTCAAGCTCCTCAAGCATAATATAGAACTCTATAACCATGGTATAGTCTACACTATAAAGAGACTCAAATTGCCTTATCCTCCCAACTCGTGTATGCACGTACAACAAAAATGCAATGTCAAGAATCAAAGCAATTTATATGAAATTATAATCATATAATGTAAAGGTTACTATGAGATTTACTTAACCTTACAAATGCGATATTACAACTCCATATATTCAAACTAAATTCTGAAAAAAACCTAAACTTCACCAAAAATTGAGAAATATTCACAACATGCTTCGGAACTCACAGACACCGCGTATACACTCTACCTGACCCTATTTCGCATCAAAATAGTGTATAATACATCAAATAGGTACACAATACACAAATAATATTAAGATTCATGATCTCCGATCTGTAACACGTGTGTCCCACCTCGAATACCTAAATCTCATATTACATCCAAAAATACTTAATTAACCACTTAATCAAGTTTATAAATTTCTTTAATGTCGCTGTCCTAATTCCTGATCCTAAGCTGGTGGTACCATAATCTCAAATCAATCTTGGATAAGCACATTGCGCCTCTCAGCTTATAAAATAACTCACATATACAAGGAAGCGAATACTTGTTTTTGACCATAACACAATTTTACTTTCTATAGACGATGCAGAGTCTCAAGCTCCCATCCTTCTTCTTTAAAAATAGCACTAGCGCGCCTTACGGAGACATACTGGGATAAATGAATCCTAGATGTTATAACTCCCCGTGTTCGGTCCTTAACGCCTCTAACTTCTTAAAATCCATCCTTTATAATGGTATTTATATTGGTCTAGTCCATAGGACCAAATCTATAATGAAATCAATCTCCCTCTGCAGTGGTATCTTAGGTAATTCCTCATGGAAAACATTCAGGAACTCACGAACTATAAGAATCTCTTCAATACTCGCCACTAATCTCTTTGTAGTGCTAAGAATGCTAGCAAAGACTTCCATCTTTTGGCTCGTAGTTACTCTACTTTTAGTGCTCGAAAGCTGTGTCACATCAGCTTGACAGTTAAACTCCAACTGTTCGGGGATAAAAAAAAGTGACCGCTCTTACTGAAACAATCAATTTATGCATGGTAAGTGGCTACCCAGTCTATATCCAACAACACATCGAACTCGAGAAACTCTAATACCCTAAGGTCAATTGGTAGCTTGTATTCCTCTATCTCGACTATACAATGCTCACATAACATGTTATGGTGGATCTTGTCCCCAATAGTGGTGCTAAGGATCAAATAGGTGTTATGTCTAACTGTTCTCGGCCTTAACTCATCAACCATGCGACCAGAGATAAAGGAAACAGTCAAACTAGAATCAATTATCACATGCATCAAATGATTGCAAATTACAATCATACACCCAACTATATGACATGTCGCCTGAGAATCTGGCTCGGGTACGATATGAGCTCTCTCCCTAGTATGTTGCTGATAAGGTGCCCTACTTTGCAGTACCTTGACCCGTTGCGGACACTTATTCATGAAATTCCCAACCTGTCCATACTTAAAGCACACCCTCGATGGCCTCTGCCTTGAAAGATCATGTCTGCCCTGTCCCGAACCAGTCCTTCGCCTCTGATGCTCACTACTTCTACCACCACCTTTGTCTTTGATGCCCCTCTGCTGCTGTCTAGCCTGAGGTGTATGTGATGGTCTACTGGTGTAGCTCGATGCTTGAGTCAATGTGGCGGTAAAGTAGGTACCGGTAGGGATAGCTGCACTACCGAGGCCACACTCAATGATATGCTAAATTGTTGGCCATACTAGCGATTCCTCTTCTTCTTCTACCCCGATTAGCCTTGATTAGCCCATGCCTCACTCAACTAAAGTTATGCCTCTCTCTAAGATGCGATCATATGCATCTTATAGTATAAGTGGTAGAGTGGTGACCACAGTCCCTCTGATAGTTAGCATCAAGCCCATAGTGAAATAATGGACCTGGTCCCTGTCTCTATCGGCTACGACATCGACAAAATGTAGCAGATTCTTGTATCTCCCCATGTAAGCCATGACTAACTCTCTTAATCCCTACCTGATATGCATGAACTCCTCTCTCTTGGGTATCGTGACTGATGGTGGGTAATACTTCTGGTGGAAGTATCTTTTGAAGTCTATCCATGAAGTGGGATTTTCGTGCGTGGTAGTCAAATTAGTCCACCATATGTAAGCATATCCAATCAATGAGAACGTGGCTAAGGCAGGCTTCCTATTGTCCTGAATCCTCAACAGCCTCTAGATCTTCTCATGAATGAGAATGTAGGTCTTTGCCTCATCCAAATTTGGACCACCACTGAACTTCTTAGGCATGTATTTCTCATACTCTCTAGTCCACCAAGCCTATACAATTAGGTGTACCTAACTATCATCGTGAGTCGGTGCCACTACTACTGCCTGACTTGGAACTATTGTAGCGATCACATGTATAGGTACTGCGATCACAGTGGGAGCTGATGGAGTGACCTGAAGCATGGCTGCACTTGCATCAGTAGTACGTGCCACTGTCGACATAGATGGAGACATCGTCGGTGTAACCTGGCCCGAAGTAAAACAAGTAACTCATCCATCTATCTTCCATGAGACTCTATCCTTTGAATCTAAGCCTGAAAATTTGTCAATGTGACATAACATGGATTTTTGGCTCCAACTTGGTCACCAGAATCTGACTGATCAACCATCATGATCTGCAATAGCAATTGTCGAGTTTCGATTAGTCATAATTAATGATATATTATATTACATATCAAAATTAACATGTATAAATCATATCCTTTTTCCCTAACTCACCTCACTTCCTAACTAATACTCTAAGTTAGGTTCATAGTATTTCCATACTACATTCCATTTATCCTAACTCTAGGTTTGCTTTTTAGTTGAGTTGTGGTTTATCAAAAGTTAAGGTAAAAACCTTACGCTCTGATACCAATTGTGACGGCCCCAGTTGCCACAAACTGGGCCCCGCTCGGCACTAGATCTATGTGGACCCCAGTCAACTTTCGTCGAGTCAATGCATGCCTAGTTAGCTTATATTTCAAATTAGTTTTCCTTGTTGTCCTTATTGGGGTTAAAAAGTTCATGATCATAACTTTATTTTTGATTACAATAGCGGAAGCAATTTAAAAAAACTTAAACAACATAGTTGATAATTAGAATTAAAGTCGGGACAACCTATGCGTGGAAATCCTACAAATGGTGTGATATCATGCATATAACTAGTGATAAGTAGTAAAATACACATAAACATGTATCATCAAATATATCTCACATCCCTAAGTAACCAAAAGCATCAAAACATCATGAATATATAGTTATATATACAAAAAATGACAAAAGAACCTAAAAAGTAAGAGTAATGGAGTTGACTCTAAGGGTAGCTCAGAGGAAATCACCATGTATAGGCTCCTTCCCCTTAATGTTCAAGGGACTTGCAATTGTCACTAACAACAAAGATAATTCCAGTGAGTAAATCCAGAAGAGATTCAACTTTTTTCTGAGTAATAAATTATAATAGTCTCTAAATCATGCAGGTATTTAAAGAAAGCTGTAAATAAAATGACAAAATGCACGATAAACAAACTAATCAAGTAAGTATTGAAAACCAAGTGGCAAGGAAGCCAAAGATAGGCGACTAGGTAATCCGGTCCAAACTATGGGTCTTTAGACCATAACACAACTTGAAGTTGACATAGCAAGCCCAATGCCACTTCTAACTACCCCGACATGATTTTTCAGGTACAACAAACTCATCGAGTCACTTCTAATAGCCCCTTAACTATCAAGGTAAGCCACGGTGACCATGGATGCTTTATACCTTGAATGGTCTTCAACGAGAAGCCACGGTGACTCCAAATGCTTAACCCGTGAGATAACACAACTGGTGGACTACCTACACCCTATGACACTTGAAACAAGAATGGAATGCAACTATGACATGTTTCTCAAGAGATTAACAATAAGAAGTTGAAAAGAAATCATGTTGATGCTCTTACTGATTTACTTATCTAAAAATGCAATAATATCCAAGATAAACGCGACTCCCACACGTTTGTACTACACTCATGATACCCAGCACTGATGCTCTAGGCCCCTGGTACCTATTAAAGTTCATTTGGTATGTGTTAGAACTTATTTAAGTTTGATTATCTCAGTTCATTGTAAAATAGTCCACGTTTTGTCTCAATGTCTTTTTTATTTAACTTAAACCAAAATACAAAACTTAGTGTTATAAGGTTGTAAATATTTTCTATATTGCTTTTAAGTGTTATCGAATCATCAAATTCCATTGGCAATCATTTCAAGTTGATTTAATGCATTGGTTTGCAAAACAACCTCTTAGGGATCTTAAAATAATTTCTAAGAACTTGATTTTTATGCAACTTGAAATGCGGCTAAAACACTTATAGAAATTTCTAGAATTCTTGGTGTTAGTTCATTGAGGTCTATTAACTTTGAACCAAGTTTTTTGAGTGATAAAACCTCTATCAATATGGCTAAAAACCAAATTTGCAACTCTAAGTAAAACTTTAAGTCCTTATTTGTAATAATCGATCTCTTATTCAAAGCATGACTTGAAAACTGAGCTAGACACACCAAAAAATAATGAAACTCGATAGACACCTTTACTATGATATAATAACATGTTGTGAAAACTTTGGTTCAATTCTGACATCATTTGTTTTCCAGAACACCTTAAGTCAAACATTAGCTCATTAAGTAACTAAGTTTTACCTATTTCAAAACTCATTTCGAAAACCATTCATAACAGCTCAGAATCACTTGAGACTTTTGAAAAACCAAATTTAAAGTATTTCAATATATTTTGGAGATTTTGGTTATCATTAGACTAGTGGAGACCCTTGAAAGAAGTCTCGACATTCAAACACTTGCAAAAGGAATATCTCGATGGATTAGCACTGAATCTCAATCCATTTTCGACAAAGAAGATGATTGAATTTTTAAGAAATACTGATCTCAATTTTTTTCTCTGTTTAAGCTTTTCATAATAGTATAGTACGCTCAAATCCGATGAAAATTGAGAGAGTTATGCTCAAAATACTAAAACAACTTGACTTAAGAGAGTTTTAGATCAATAGTGTTAGAAAATCCATAACTCTCAAATCACACATCCAAAAAAAATAATTTTTGATGAGAAGCTTGTAAAAACATCCAAGAATAACACATAAAAAAATCAGCCAATTCTAAGAAGAAATGAGGAATTCATGCTATCTAGTATTTCAGCTATAATTTTAGCTTAATTAAAGGCACCAAATCATCCAATCAACTCATTTAAATTTAATAGCATTCATGATAGCAATTCCATCTATTTTTATACTACATTTGGGTCCTAATGATCCCTTCAAATCAAAAAAATAGTCAAAAGAATCAGAACCCATGAATTCTCAACACTTTCAACAAATGTATATTATTAAACCACAACACAATTCATTTTTTTAAAATAAAAAATACCAACATGTTATGGAAACACACAACCGATTTATCCAACAATATTTTCCTAAAACCTTAAGGGCACAGTTCAAAGCTGAGTTTGCTTAGGTGACTAAAAAAAGAATGACAGTTCAAGAGTATGAAGCCAAGTTCACCGAGTTAGCTCGATATACCTTAGCTATGGTAGCAAATGAAGAAGATAAGGCGAGAAATGTTTTCTTCGGATTAAGGCATGACATCCAACAAGCATTAACACCTTCTCAACATAAGAATTATAAGGAAATGGTTGAGGGAGCTTTAGCAGTCCAGGCAAAAATCCAGCCATATGAAGACTTCTGAAATAAAAATGTAGGAAAGAATATGGGAGGAAGTCGGAACCAAATAAACCCAAAAGAAAATATCCATTAGGCGAACAGTCATACACTGGGGTAGAACAAAAAAATGGAAGCCAAAATAAGTTTGGTAAACAGGAAAAAACAAACTTTAACAATCTTCGTAGTGGGAGAAACCAAGAATTAACTCAACCATTATTAGGGACCCAACAAGGATAGCTGACATAAACACCAATGTGAACATGCTTCATATGTGATATGCTAGGACATATAGACCGTCATCGTCCTCAAAATCCAAATGTTGTTCCACCTCACCTTAGTCAAATCTCAGGGTAACCACAAAGTTGCCCACCGGCCAAGAACTTCGGGTGAGTTAATGCCGCCATAGTAAAAGAATTACCACCCAATGCAGTAGTTGAAGGTACATTTCCTCTTTTTAATACGAAAACTAAAGTGTTTTTTTTTATTTTAGTGCTACTTACTCTATTATCTCTAAAGAAACTACAAAATACTTAGAGTTACCATTGGAAGATTTATAAGATACTTTTAGGACTCAGACACCACTTGGAAGCACTATAACAATAGAAAAATTATGTAATTCGTGTGAACTTAGACTACATGGTAAAATATTTTTAGTTGACCCTAGTTATGAATAAAATAAGATATGACCTAATTTGAAGAATGGATTGGTTAGCATAATATCATGCTCAAATTGATTGTCAAAAGAAAAATGGTATATCTAACTCTTCCAACTAGAAAAATCCTTATAATAAAAGGTCAAGCCTAAAAGACCCATATAACTATAATGACTACTCTCAAAACTTTCCTCGAGGATAAGAAAACCCCAAAATATTTCTCAACCCGACCATTGAAAATGCTAACCTTAACACGAATGACATTCCCGTAGTAATAAATTAATCAAAGGTGTATATAGATGAATTACCAAGACTTCCTCCAGTTAGAGAATTTGACTTTCAAATCGACCTTATTCCTGGAGTGATTCCCATTGTCATTACATCATATAAAATGTTGTACAAGGAACTGCAGGAATTTGATAAACAACTTTGAGTATTAGAAGAGAAAGGGTTTGTACAAAAAATACATCTCCTTTTGGTGCTCCTGTCTTATTTGTCAAAAAGAAATATGGAACCTTAAGAATTAGTATTGATTATAGGAAATTGAATGCTTTAACCATAAAGAGTCGATACCCACTCCCAATAATTGATGATCTTTTTTATCAATTAAAAGGAGCAAAATATTTTTCAAAAATCGATCTTAGATCAGGATACTATCAACTGATGATAAAATCATCTAATGTACCTAAAATTGCTTTCGAACCCGCTATGGACATCATGAGTTTTTAGTAATGCCCTTTGATCTAACCAATGGACCAGCAATATTCATGGATCTAATGACTCATATTTTTCGAGCCTATGTCGACGAATTCATTTTCATATTCATAGATGATAGCTTAATTTACTCATCCACCTATGAGGACCATGAGAAACATTTTTGAATCACTTTCCGAACTCTTATCAATCACCAATTATATGCCAAATTAAGCATATGTGAGTCTTGGGTGAAAAAGTTAAGTTCTTAGATCATGTGATTTCAGACAAAGGAAATGAAGTAAACCAAGAAAAAATAGAATCAATTCTCAAATGGAAACAATCTAACTCAATCATTGAGATTAGAAGTTTCTTAAGGCTAGCAAGATATTACCGAATATTCGTTCAGGATTTATTTTCAAACTGGCAGAACCTATAACTAGATTGACTAGGAAAAATGTCGCTTTTTGTGGAATGAGAATTGCGATAATGCTTTTAGAGAGCTCAATAAACGACTTACAATGGCACCCATAATGATCACCACTACCAATGGTGTTGAGTTTGTCATTTATACAAACGCATCCCAGAATGGGTTAGGAGCTATTTTAATGCAATATGGAAAAGTAGTTGCATATGCATCTAGACAATTAAAAGTCCACGAAAAAAATTACCTAACCTATAACCTAGAGTTAGCAGTGGTAGTCTTTGTACTAAAAATCTGGAGACATTGTCTTTATAGAGAAGAATTTACTATTTACTCAGATTGTAAGAGTTTGCAATATATCAACGGGATTTAAAATCTTAGGCAAAGAAGATGGTTAGAACTCCTAAAAGATTACGAATTTGCTCTCCAATATCACCCAGAAAAAGCTAATGTAGTAGCATAAGCCTTAAGTAGATTAAACCCACAAATAAATCAGATCAAACTTGACAAATAGAATATGCATCACACCGTTGAGCAAAATAACTTAATCACTAGGTAAGCTTTCACCCAGGTTGTTTTGACTAACATAACGTTAGATTCCACCACACGATAACATGTTAAACTAGCACAACCAAACGACCCAAAACTGATACAAATCAAGGGTTAATTACAAGGTGGAATTTTTTTACCAAAGTGGTATATATCCCTCGATGATACCTTACTTTTCAAAAATAGAATAGTAGTACCGAAGACCCTCTTAATACATATTGGATGTGATAAAACGTATCATGATCTCAAACGACAATATTGGTTTAAGAGTATGAAGCAAGAAATAGCCGAGTATGTTTCAAAATGCCTTAATTGTCAACAAGTTAAAGCTTAACATTGTCAACTAGCCGGATTGTTACAACCTTTACTAATAGGAAAGTGGAAATGGGACAATATCACTATGGATTTTGTCACTACACTTCCAAGAAATTACAAGGGACAAGACACAGTATGGGTAATAATTGATCAACTAACTAAAACAACCAAGTTCTTGCCTATAAAATCCTTTGACATACCTACTAGTCTAGCATATTTATATGAAAGAGAAATCGTCCGACTCCATGGTATTCCTTTAACCATTGTCTCTGACTGAATCCCTCGATTTACCTAAAAAGTATGGAAATATTTTTAAAAACATATGGGAAGAAAACTCGCCAAGGGCTCTGCTTATCACCCATAAGCAAATGGACAAGATTAGCAAACTATTCAAATTGTGGAAGATATGCTCCGAGCTTCTATAATCGATTTTCAAGATGGATGGAGAAAATATCTTCACTTAGCTGCATTTGCATATAATAATAGTTACTAAACAAGTATTGGAATGACTTTGTACAAAGCATTATATAGTAGGCCGTGTCGATCCCTAAAGTGTTGGCTAGACAAAGAAGATAAAGTACTGTTAAGACCTAAAATAATAGCCGAAACTAATGAGAAAATTAACATAATACAAAATCGACTAAAAACAACTCAAAGTTGTTAAAAGACTTTCGCAAACTCAGGCAGAAAATAATTAGAACTTCATGCTAGTGAACTCATCCTTCAAAAAGTAAGTCATATGAAAAGAGTTCAACGCTTTAGGAAAAAGGGAAAGTTAGCTCCCCAGGTCATCAATCCTTTTCTCGTCGCTAAACTAATTGGAGAAACAGCTTGAAAAACCAATCTTCCTCTAGCACTGAGAAAAATAGATGACATTTTCCATGTGTCCATCTTGAGAAAATATAAACTTCTCCCACATTATTCAATGGAATGATCTATATATAGAGCCAGACTCCTTCTATCAAGAACAACCAATTTGTATACTAGATGACAAAGTTCAATAGTTACATAATCGTCAAATAGAATTGGTAAAAATTATGTAGCAACACCATTCAACGGAAGAGATAACTTGGGAATTGAAACCTAAAATAAAAAATTCATAGCTTCATCTAGGCATCTACATCGCCTCATGCATCTGAATATATTATTCGATAAAGTATATGTACGGGTACTTACAAATGGGAAAGAAAAAGGATGCAAAATTCTCTCTAGACCATAAAACTACTATGTTGGAGGACCTAATAATAAATCCATTCAAAGCTCTCAAAGCTCCTCACATCTAATATACATAAGTAGTGACGAGGGAAGTTAGGGAAACAAGGAGGAAATTCCACCAAAGACATAACAGATCGAATTTGGAACATTTACTACTGCCCCACAATATCTAGGAAATCAAGAACAAATACCATCATATGATCTTGCCACTTGGCTAAATTATGGAACATAAAATGTAGTCGAATCTAATGGGTCAACGACCGCACCCTAATATCTTGGGGATCGGATTTCAATCTTTAGAAAATGAGTAAGAAGCTTCCTTGACATTATAACTGACAACGACTCGTTAACATAACAAATTCTTTATAACTAAATGAATCATTCATATTTATCTGATTATTATGATCAATAATGACATTTAATATATTTATTATTAGTTTATCCTGTCATTATGAAAGAAAACGACTCTAAGATTATTCTAATCATTCTTAACACTATAAATAAGAGGATCGATTCAACATTAATGCATCCTAATAATCTTTATTTCTCTCGTTATTAATTAAAGAATGAAGCCTTGAAGAGTTCTTGTTAACTATTAGATAATGTGATTTCTTATTACATGTTGATTCATTATATATATCTTAACACCGACGCTCTTATTACCTTGCCATTGTCCTAACTATCTTCATATGTGATTCAAACCGACGGATATATTTTAGTCTACCGATGTGGTTGTTGTATTGCACCAATTTGGTCATGTGTTCACAGACACCTTAGATGATACTAATGACCATGACGAGATTCTAGCCTTGAGGCAAAATAATGAGGTCCACCCATGTGGTTACTAACTAATATTGTTTGCGGTTAGTGATATATGTTATTGTTATTGTTTTGCTATATATATTGCATTAACATGATGTAATTAAAGATTTACTGAGTGACTCGCTCATTAAATCTAACAATTTTAGGTACCACCCCAGCTAAGTAAAGAGAATGAGCAGTTCAGAAGAGGTCAACAGTTGACCATGTAAAATAAATAATGTATAGTGCTTCATGTAAAATATCAGTAATGATCTGGAAGGCGTGAGTGTGTTATGTAATATTAAGCTACGATGTAAAATCTTTATAATAAATAAATAAATGAGTATTATTATCTATTTCCCAATATTTAATTATACATGATACTGGCTTCGTGAGCAGTCCATCCAGATCTTGTGAGTATTCCAAGATTAGGGTGTGACAGAATTTACCCTTCAAAACTTGACATGTTCGACAACACTACTCATATTTCTACACCTCTTTGGGAATAGTAGGCCAATAATAGGAAGGCTGAACCAACCACAAAGTTATGTCACGACCCACACGTCCCCCACCATGCAGCTCCTTAATGATTTGCAATCTCAAACTACAATCAGGAACACAAAGTTGGTTGCCTCCGACTAGGAGCCCATCTTGTAGTGCATAATTTGTTGGGTCATCACTGTGCACTTTGGCTTAAACACTGGCAAAGAAAGGAACGATATCGAATAAGTCAAAATAAATGACAACCCAAGTACCTCCATAATCATTTAACTCAAAAGAACTTTTTTTTGCTTAAAGCATCAGCCACCCTATTTGTTACACCAGACTTATGTTTTATCACAAAAGTAAAACACTCAAAGTACTCTACCCAAAAAGCATGCCTAGTTGACACCTTATCTTGCTCGTGCAAATGTCTCAATGCATCGTTATCAGTAAACAATAAGAACTCTTGATGGAATAGATAGTGGCGGTAATATTATGGTGCTTGGACCACAACATAAAACTCCACATCATAAGTACTGTAACACAACTTAACCCCATGCGAGTTCTCACTAAAATATGCCACAATCCTACTATTCTGAGTTAGGACAGTGTCGATGCCCACCTTAGACACGTCACAATGCAACTCAAAAAGCGGATGAAAGTCTGCAACACCAATATAGGTGCAGTAGTGAGTCGCACTTTAATGAGCTTAAACGCCTCCTCTACCTCATCGCTTTACACAAACTTTGCATCTTTCATACAATCTGTTACTAGTGCTAAAACATGGAATGAACCACTTATAGGAGGAGGTCAATCCATTATAACTGCGAACCTCGGTGTCAGCACTCGATCTAGCCGATTTCTCACGGCTTCCACTTTTGACTCATCCACCTGCACACCATCCCCAAATATGACATAACCTAAAAATATAACTTTGGGAATCACAAACTGTGATGGCCCTAACCCTACAAATTGGGCACCGCCTAACTCTAGACCTCCATTAACCTTCGGTAAACTAGTGTAGAGTTAATAAAGGCTAGTCGACCTCACAAACTGATCTTTAGTACTTAATAGTCCACACAATAGAGTGTATATATTATATGAAACCATTTACAACAGAATTTAAATGCGGTGAAAACCCGATAACAAATAAATTAAAAATACGACGAGTTCTAGATGTAGAAGCTAGAATGTGGAAACCTCGTAAAATGGTTACAATGTACAAATTATAACGACGAGGAAACATATATGTATCTCTCAACCCAAATACCAATTTATAAAAATTATAATAAATGTAATTTAAATACATCAAATGACCTACGTATGTCGCACATTGATGTTTCCAGCTCGGAGATTAGACCTGTAATTGTCACCAAAAGTGGAGACAATTTCAATGAGTAAATCCAGAAGAAGTTCATCAATAATTCAAATTAAACAATAAACAAGTTTCTAAATCATGCATGAAAGAACAAAGCTAAATAGAACAATAAATTGCATGATAAATAGACTACAATAGTCAACGAAAGAGACCAAGTGACCCAGAAGCAAAGGATAGGTGCTTAAATGTGTCGACTCTCTACATGAGGGCTCAAAACCACTTAAAACATATGAATGTCAAATACTAGTACGACGGGACCAATTTTGCTTCAACCACACCAAATCGGTTAGGCACTGTCGATTAACTTGAGACGGGGCCCGAGAAAATTCTAAAGGGAGCCATAATCGCAACCGAATGCTTAGCCGCAATGGAATCTTTGAAGTCCTGTGAGGAGCCACGACACATGGCGAGTGCTCACTCAGAGGACTCAATCACATCTATGAGCCACGAGCGCGACTCAAACACTCAACCTACAAGTAAACAACAACTTTTTTTGACCACTTTAGACCTTATGTCACTCAGTAGGGAAGTAGAGTCCAAAAATAGGTATCATTTCTATCAAAGATATGCAAGGAAAGGAAAAGAATCAATATTGAATTTCTTACTAGTTTACTTATAATACAATCACATAATCTCCATGTCAAATTGATCATTCGAAGAGCCTAGTTGAGTCCTTGTGTATCTACATTCATGATAGGTAAAACAAAGTCGTTTAGACTATATTTAATTATTTAAGGACTAGTTGTGTGACAGACCCTTCTCAATTTAGGGCATCGCCCGGCCTAATCCCATCATTAAGTCCTAATTTCACCATATAGTACTTAACAAGGAATTAGTCAGCCTTTCAAAAATCTCATCATTTACCCATTATTTTTCAAACAGACATTTCCTATCCTATGTCAATTCATAAATCAAAGTTAATTAAAATTTTACTACTTTAAAGTTTATTTAGCGGAGGTCTTAACAAATTAGCGGAAGCTTTTAATGTGATACCTAATAATTGTGGAAAAACCAAAGAAATAAAGATCACATGTATATATACATATATATAATAAACAACGATAATATATCATGTGTCTGGTTAATGTACTAGTCTCTCAACCATAATTGCAAACCCAAAAGTATATGAAATACATATTAAAATAATACATCAAAATCAAAACCTACAAAATCTAGTGTAGCAGTATTCCACTGGCTCAGAGGTAGTCGCTGATATTTTCTTTGCCTTGAGTGCTACTCGATGGATCTGCACCCACCGTCATAAAAAATACATTAGTATAGGAAAGTAGAAAGTAATACTGAGAGACATTTGTTCACATTCCCAAATATGCAACGAGTATCTAAAAGCATTATAATAGCAACTATTCTGAAAAGAGAACATGCAAAGAAATACTTTAGTTAAACAAAATGAAACTGACGCTAATGATCTAGGGTCGGATGACCGTGATCTTTATCACATCGGCCTTTCCATTATATAAGGATGGAGCTGAGCTCTACATCAATGTGAAAGTCTGAGTAGTGCTCTTTGCTTTTATAACCTTTCGCTAATGCTAGTCACCTGTGATATATACTTGCCAATAACCCTGAGTCTCATACCCCGTGATGTCACCCAAGTTATGCTCGCCAATAACCCCGAGACTCATTTCTCGTGTGCTGCGCAAGATAGTGAAGAGATCTCGATCACCCAAGAAGTCTAGTGACCCCGTATGTCAGCCAGACCTCTATTATAAAATGGTCGATACAAGAACTACTTTCATATTTCAAGGGATAATATGGTTTGAGAATCCAACAAAGTAATTGCATACCTAATGTACAATTGAAATAGATTCACAAGACTATGTAACACCTACCTAATAGCATGCTATTTCACTGACCACATGTCTTAACAATCAAAATAACATAGCACATAATTTGGAGTCAATGAAATCATTTAGTCAACAATCTATACCATGAAAGAAACCGCATGAAATGAGAAAGAACAATAAGTCATGGCATATGAAGTACAATGACAAATTAGTCCAAATGGTTGGATGTAAACAAGTGAATAAGAATGAAATGTAAATAAATATCTTAGACAATTCACTTACAATCTACGCAATTTCCTAAGCTATTTTGACCTCCCGAGATATGTCTCTACTCACGTCTCGACATCTAAACATAAGTAGAAATGATTTAGTAGTCTAAATATATACAATACACCAGGCATACACTGCAACAAATATAACATATACATCGACCACCTTGCCTCGGTCAGGACATGTATCTTAATGCTGGTCTCACATCACGAGTCATTAATCCTGATTAAGAGATTAAACTAAGATTAGGAATTAGAGCCGTGATAGCTTGCTAAATAAAAGTATTGTTCCTCGATTCACGGATCAACTAATTAGAATTCTCAAGTAGCATAGCTTACTTTGATGTGATATTAAAATAAATTTATAGTTATTCGTGCAGGCATTTGCATTATAAATGTTTCTAAGTTCACTTGACTCAAATAAATGGCTTTCCAAGGGTTTGACACTACCCAACCACTACTCACTTCCAACTTAAATTGCTCACAACTTCAAAATCACTAATTAAAACTTCAAATCAAAACCAACGATTCGAGTAAAATAAGAATGCGTCAAAGCAAAAACAAGGAAAAATTGATATAGATTGATTTTTCAACTTAAATGATTCAAGTCAACTAAAACAATGAAAAATGTCTCCATACCACTAAGTAAAAGTTGAGTCCAATTTAAACCCCAAATCACATATTTTAATTAGAAATTCATAATTTGAATAAGTTAAGTTCATGTTTTGGGAAAATAGATTAAAACTCCTCGTTTTGATGTTTCGTAAGCTCATCAAATCAATAAAACTTTATTTTAATTTTAAGAAGAGACTTAAGCTTCACAATCCTTTTCATTCCATCTATAATATATCAATTTTATGCGTAAGTCTAACATTTTAGCTCTTTAAAGCTAAAACGTATTTAAAACCAAAATAATTCTTTCGCACAACTCAATCGGTTTATTTTGTAAAACGAAAGCCAAATATAAAATTTTATATTTTCAAATGCAATTTTTTTGTCAAAATCTCACATTAAAACTACGTTAAATTCATTTCTTGAATTTCGAACAAATCCAACAAAAGAGAGTAATGTTATTCTCAAAAAGTTCTAGGTTTCTCGAAGAAGGTTAGAACAAAAAAAAATGCAACCAAATCTTGACTCAAATCAAACAAAATAGTTATATTGTGCTAAGAATTATAAAGAAACAAGGGAGCTTTCTCAAAATGACTCAATGCACTTCAAATCACTCTTGAAATTTCAAAATTACATTAAAGTTAATGAATCGGGTTTAAAACCATATTTATCTTCACTTGAAGACTTGAAGAAAAATTATATAACACACTCTTTGAAGTGTTTCCTCAAACACTTCATGTGTATTAGCTAGCATTTTCATGAATTCAAGTTAGTTTCAACCGATTAAATCCTTATTATCAAAATCCTTTAGACAAGTAGCCTTCATACTTGATTTCAAGATTAAATTACTATTTTGGAGGAATCAAACCCACATTAATCAAACAAGTATTTTAAAACAACCAAGTCAGTGTCGAATCTAATCCAAATCAAGTTCAAGTTACTAGAAATTATCAAAGTATTCAACAACCGACTCAAAATCATCAAATATGAAATCATGGATTCAACTTTTGTTTGAACTAAAATTTAGTTAAGAGCTTCACCATAGTCTTTAATGGAGCTTTCTAATTCTCAATCTCTTTCAAGACACCAATTTTAGTTTAGATCTAGATCTAATCGTGATCTTCTCTTCTTCAAAAGAGACATTTCTTCTTCCTTTCTTATTTTCTCATTCGTGAAAGTTGCACCGGGGCCGCATTACTTGTCGTTGCCGACAACCGTGTCTCCCTCCTTCCTTCTTCCTCGGCGAGCTCGATGCACCATTGTTGTGTGTTGTGCACACAAAGGGTTTCAACCCTTTTATGTGTTCCTCTTATGTTTTTTTTAAAGAAAGTCTTATCTACTCGTATCTTCCTCAATCCACAAAATAACAAGATCTATGGCTAATATTGTTCTCTTTAAATTAGTTCCGAGGGACTTTATTTCTCCCGGTCACTTTGTGGCTTTAAAAGTTGCACGATTAACATACACCACGCTTGTTTGAACCTTTACTTAGCTATTTTCAGTTAATAAATAGCTTAAGGTCTCGTCATTATACATAAACTCGACTTAATTAAACTAAAAATGTCGCGATACAATATACCACAGGCACTAGCAGGCCATACATAATTAAAATTATTTTATGTTTCTTTTATAGATGCTTAAGCATTTCGACTTACCACGACTCTCAATCAGGTATTGGGCTACTAATAATTCAAGATTATCGATTAATCATCAAATTAAAAATATGGGTCGTTACAATTTCCCAATTAAAAGAAAATCTCATCTTTGAAATTAGAAAGAAGTTATGCCAGTGACTAAATTAAGTACAAAAAGTTTTGAGTGCATATTTCTCTTCACCTTGAATCTATAATTTCCATACATCTTAATTTATATGCTCTTTTATGAGAGTCTGCATGACCAATCAGTTTATCTAGTGCTAGTTCAATTATTATCTAATCTGTTTGGTTTCCTCTATGTGATTCTTAAACAACCACCGTCTTTAATGCCTCAATATCATTACTTACTATAATTACAATGCCTTTCTCATAAAGTCTCAAATGGAGCCACGCCACTTAGGCTCAACCTCTAAAGTCATACTTACATTACATACATAGCAATCAATCTTCCTCACTTGCTACCAAGTTCGTAATACATACATAAGTTCCCAAACGTGGTGGTTGGCTTCACCAACCCTAAGACTATAAACGATTAGTGTCGCTAAATTGGAGTTACTTGGGCTTGTGATCCAACACTACTACTCTAGTGCTTTCGTCAAAGGTAGAGGAGTGTATACATGCCTTCTTCATTAGCTCTCAAGTCATCTAAACACTCTACTTCTTTAGAGTCTGAGATAAGTCATTCCTCTTAAAAATTTTCATTTTTTTTATTTGACGAGTTCCTCATTTTATCCCGTCACTTCACCAATTTTCTCAAACTTTACCTTCCCAAATGCCCCTTTTCGGATTATTATACATGAATGTATATGTAGACTAAGTTTCCATTCATTTTCTATTAACACACAACATCAATTTCCTTATATAAATTATTCCAAGTGGATCATCCGGAAACACATGCAGGGACTTCTTGTGATTTATGAACAACTTGAATCTAACTCCATGTTTGTACTTCAAGGACTTGTAAGAACATAACTTTCTTACCACATGAAACTAATATGTGCCTTGTAACTTGAAAAGTTTCGAAATCTTCAATGCATACCAAGTATACTTAGTTAATTTCTCGAATTTATAATATCCAATAATTTGATTATTTAGGAAACTCTAACTCCTTGAGGTTCATAATAATTTTTTAAAACAAAATCTCGTTTCACTAGTTTAGATTAGATCAGATTAGGGTCAAAACTAACCCAATTTACATCTCAAGGATAACCAATAAAATAGAACTATTGATACACTAACCAATGTATGCATAACTTTTCGCTAACCTTCCTTTATTGAACAAGATTTTTTTCTATTTGCGTCAATCCATTAGCTCCATTAGTGCTTGAATTACTTCTCTACGTTATAGTGTAATTTTTTCTGGTATAGTTACATCATTAGAACAAAGAATTACACGTAGTTTAGGTGTCCTTGATTTATTTTTTCTCATATTTACATGCCTAAGTCATTAAATTGAGAAAATAGTAGCAAACGATTTAGGATTCTCAATCATCACGAATTCTCATGATTTGACAACATGAAACCCTTGAATTCTGCATCCTCTATTAATTTTCGTTTTTGACTCTATCTCGTAACATGTTCCAATTTAATCTATTGAAATTGATTAAATTTTTTATACTTCGGTATCTACGCACTTTACTTCTATCCAAATATTAATTATCACAATCAATCTTTCCCTCAAACTCATTTTTGCTCGCTTCCTATCTTAGTCTCTAAATTAGGATCAATGCGTTTCCATACTAAGTTCTTTGGTTTTCTTAACTCTACAAGCTCGTGTTCGTGAGCTAATCTGGTTGTAGGCTTATCAAAAGCAAAAGTTAAAACCATGGCTCTGATACCAACTATAATGGCCCCAACCCTACAAATTGGGCACCACCTGGCACAAGACCTCCATTAACCCCTGGTAAACCAATGAAGAGTTTGTAAAGGCCTGGTCAGCCTCACAAACTGATCTTCAGTACCTAATAGTCTACTCAACAGAATATATATACAATATCATATGCAGTGAGATTTAAATGTGGTGAAAACCCGATAACAAATAAACACATAACGAGTTCTAGGTGTGGAAGCTAGAATGTGGAAACCCGGTACAACGGTTACAATGTAAGAATTATATCGACGAGGGAGAATAAATGCATCTCTCAACCCAAATACCCATTTATAAAAATTATAATAAATGTGATCTTAATACATTAAATGACCAATATATGTCGCAAATCAAAGTTCTCGAGCTTGGAGATTAGACCTGTAATTGTCACCAAAAGCAAAGACAATTCCAATGAGTAAATCTAGAATACATTCAATAGTGATTCAGATTAAATAATAAACAAATATATAAATCATGCAGGAAATAAATGGAGCTAAAAAGAACAATAAATTGCATGATAGACATACTACAATAGTCAATAAAAGATACTAAGTGACCTAGAAGCAAAGGATAGGCGCTTAAGTGATCTTGACTCTCTACATGTGGGCTCAAAGCCACTTAAAACATGTAAGTGTCAAATACAGGTATGGCGGGACCAAGTCCGCTTTAACCACACCAAATCCATTCGGTATCGTCGGTTCATTTGAGACGCAACCCGAGAAAATTCTTTAGGGAGTCACAGTCGCAACCGGATGCTCTGCTGTAATGGAATCCTTGAAGTCCTGTGAGGAGCCACAACACATGGTGGTTGCTCACTAAAAGGATTCAATCTGTCTAGGAGCCACGAGAGTGACTCGGATGCTCAAGCCATGAGTAAACAATGACTCATTTCGACCACTTTAGACCCTAGGTCACTCGGTAGAGAAATAAAGTCCAACAATAGGTATCATTTCCATAAAAATATGCAAGAAAGGGAAAAGAAGTAATATTGAATTTCTTACTGGTTTAGTTACAATATAATCGCATGATCGCCACGTCAAATTGATCATTCGAATAGCCTAGTTGAGTCCTTGCATATCTACATTCATGATAGGTAAAACAAAGTCGTTTAGACTATATTTAATTGTTTAAGGATTACTTGCTAAATAAAAGTATTGTTCCTTGGTTCACGAATCTACTAATTATAATTTTCAAGTAGCATAGCTTACTTTCATGTGCTAGTAAACTAAATTTATAGTTATTCACGTAGGCATTTGCATTACAAACTTTTCTAAGTTCATTTAACTCAAATAAATGGCATTCCAAAGGTTCGAAACTACTAGCAACTACTCCTTGTTTCCAACTTAAACCGCTCACGATTCCAAAATCACTAATTAACACTTCAAATCAAAACCAATGATTTGAGTCAAATAAGAATGCGTTGAAGCAAAAACAAGAAAAAACCCCACAAAAATTGATTTTTCAACTTAAACGATTCAAGTCAACTAAAACAACAACAAAAAGGCTCCATACCACTAAATAAAAGTCAAGTCCAATTTAAAAACCCATATCACATATTTTTATTAGAAATTCATAATTTGAGTAAGTTAAGTTCATGTTTTGGGAAAATAGATTAAAATTCCTCGTTTTGATGTTTCACTTAACGCGTAAACTCATCGAATCTATAAAGCTTCATTTTAATTTTAAGAAGTGACTTAAAATCCACAATACTTTTCATTCCATCTATAATATATCAATTTTAAGCTTAAGGCTAACGTTTTAGCTCTTTAAAGCTAAAATATATTTAAAACCACAATAATTCTTTCACTCAACTCAATCGGGTTTATTTCATAAAACGAAAGCCAAATAGAAATTTTCATATTTTCAAACCCATTTTTTTGTCAAAATCTCACATTAAAACTAGGTTGAATTCATTTCTTGAATTTCAAACAAGATGAACAAAAGAGAGTAATGTTATTCTCAAAAAGTTCAAGGTTAATCAAAGGGGGTTTGAACAAAAAAAAAACGACCAAATCTTGGCTCAAATCAAACAAAATTGTTTATATTGAGCTAAGAACCATAGAGAAACAAAGGAACTTTTTCAAAATGACTCAATGCATTTCAAACCATTCTCGAAATCTCAAAATTACATTGAAGTTAATGAATCGAGTTTAAAATCATATTTATTTTCACTTGAAGACTTGAAGAAAATTATGTAACACACTTTTTGAGGTGTTTCCTCAAACACTTCATGTGTATTAGCTAGCATTTTTATGAATTCAAGTGAGTTTCAACCAATTAAATCCCTATTATCAAAAACCATTAGACAAGTAGCCTTAATACTTGATTTCAAGATAAAATTACTATTTTGGAGGAGTCAAACCCACATTAATCAAACATGTATTTTAAAACAACCAAGTCGGAGTCGAATCGAATCCAAATCGAGTTCAATTTACCAAAAATTATCAAAATCTTCAACAACCAACTCAAAATCATCATCTATGAAATCATGGATTTAACTTTTGTTTGAACTAAAATTTGGTTGAGAGCCTCACCATAGCCTCTAATGGAGCTTTCTAACTCTCAATCTCTTTCAAGACACCAATTTTAGTTTAGATCCAGATCTAGCCATGATCTTCACCTCTTCAAATAAGACCTTTTTCTTTTCTCCTTCATCAAAAGTCATGTCGGAGCCGCATTACTTGTCGTCTTCGACAAGTGTGTTTCCCTCCTTCCTTCTTCCTCTGCGAGCTCAACGCACCATTGTTGTGTGTTATGCGTACAAAGGGTTTCAGGCCTTTTGTGCGTTCCTCTTATGTTTTTTTGAGAGCAAGTCTTATCCACTCGTACCTTCCTTAATAAACGAAATTACAAGATCTATGGCTAATATTGTTCTCCTTAAATTATATATGAGGTCTTTATTTATCGTGGCCACTTTGTGACTCTAAAAGTTACACAATTGACATACATCGCTTTTGTTTGAACCTTTACTTAGCTATTTTCAATTAATAAATAACATAAGGTCTCACTATTATACTCTAATTCGACTTAATTAAACAGAGATAATGTCACAATAATATATACTACAGTAGTGCGCCATACATAATTAAAATTATTTTATATTTCTTTTGTAGATGCTTAAGTATTTCGACTTACTATAACTCTCGATCAGGTATTGGACTGCTAATAATTCAATATTATCGATTAATTATCAAATTAAAAGTATGAGTCGTTACGGTCTTCCCAACTAAAAGGAAATTTCGTCTTTGAAATTAGAATGAAGTTATGCCTATGACTAAATTAAGTACAAAATTTTTGAGTGCATATTTCTCTTCACCTTGAATCTATAATTTCCTTACATCTTAATCTGTGTGCCCTTTTATAATAGTCTACATGACCAATCAGTTTATCTAGTGCTAATTCAATTATTATCTAATCTGTTTGGCTTCCTTTGTATGATTCTTAAATAGCCACCGACTCTAATGCCTCAATATCATTACGTACTATAATTACAAGGCCTCTCTCGTGGAGTCTCAAATGAAGCCACGCCACTTTAGCTCAACCTCTAAAGTCATACTTACATCACGCACATAGCAATCAATCTTCCTCACTTGCTACCGAGTTTGTAATATATACATGGGCCTAATCTCTAAAATTTGGATCAATCATGGAGTCTAACCGTCATACTGAAAAGCCATACTTAGATGAATTGTACAGTCTAACCATCAGACTAAAAAGCCAAACTTAGATGTAGTATGGTGCCCATCAGTGTCAGTAACCCTACCAAACCCTAGTAGTAAAAGAAAACCCCGCCACAACCTGACAATAAATATAAGGATCGCAATCCAAAATAATGGATACTGGCACTCCATCCAACTCACCTTCTTGGCTCCATATATAATTGGCTCAATTATACTAAGATTCTTTTAGTAAAAGTTGAAATCAAAGTAAGCAGACTTAGCAATTAGGGTTTAATCATCTCTAAGTATCCTCAATTGTATGATCTTCATAATCCGTGAAAGTCAACGATCATGTTAGATTATCCGAACAACAATTTTAGTTCTTAGAGTTTTTTGTGTTCATTCTTAATCCAATCATTCTTATTCTCTAAGCATCTGACAAATCGTGTTTCAAACATTTCCATTAAGTTCACTTTTCCACAACATAATATCCTTTTTTTCGAGTTGTCGTAGTCAACCCATCAACTATCATCAGCCTTAAGATACGTTATGATACTCAAGTTTAATAACACATTGGAGTAATGTCTCGAAAGATCCTTGCCCCAAATCATGATATGTGTCCTTCAAAACCTTAAAGAAACCTAGCCCCATCTATTTTCAAGTTCTTTCTCGAGCAACATGTTCACTCTATTTACATGTCCTTGTCCTTTTCTATCATGAATTTTTTAAGGTGATTTACTCTTGTCTTAGCAACTTTACACACTCTCATTACTTTTACCCTTTTTTTAACATGCACTACTCGCATGGAAATTCCCTTCAATACGCTTGTTAATGCATTTGAAAAATTTTAGACATGTGAGAATCTTGAGACTTACAATCTCATAGGATTAATTCTTAGGTGGCCTCTAACCTCTAGAATGATCTACGCACTCTACATCCGCCTATAACACTTAATTCATTCATAAGTCCCTAAAGGTGGTGGTCGACCTAGGACTATAAACGAATAATGCCATTAAAGTGTAGTTACTTGGGCATGTGATCCAACACTACTACTCCATAGCTTTCGTCGAAGCTAGAAGAGTCCATACACGCCTTCTTCATTAGTTGTCAAGTCATCTCAACATTATGCTTCCTTAAAGTATGCGTTAACTCGCTCCTTTTACAAATTTTCATTTTTTTATTTGACGTATTCCTCATTTTATCCTGTCACGTCACCAATTTTCTCAAACTGTACCTTCCTAGGTGCCCCTTTTCATATTATTATATATGAGCGTGTACGTAAACTAAGTTCCCATTCTTTTTTATTAACAAACGTCAATTTTCTTATATAAATTATTCCAAGTGGATCATTTGGAAACACGTGCAGGGACTTCTCATGATTTATGAATAACTTGAATCTAACTCCATGTATCTACTTTAAGGACTTGTTAGAACATTGTTTCCTCACATGCAACTAATATGTGCTTTGGAACTTGAAAAGTTTCAAAATCTTCAATGCATACTAAGTATACTTAGTTGATTTCTCAAATTGATAATATCCAATAATGCGATTATTTAGGAAACTCTAACTCATTGAGGTACACAATAATTTTTTATACAAAATCTCATTTCACTAGTTTAGGTTAGATCAGATTAAGGTCACACAAAACCCAATTTACATTTCATGAATAACTAATAAAGTATAACTATTGACACATTAACCAATGTATGCATAACTTCTCACTACACTTCCTTCATTTAATAAGTGTTTTTTGTTTGCTTCAATCATTAGCTCCATTAGTGCTTGAATTCCTTCTCTACGCTAAAGTGTAATTTTTTTACCGGTATAATTGCATCATTAGAACAAAGATTTACATGTAGTTTAAGTGTCCTTGATTTTTTCTCTCATATTTACATGCCTAAGATAGTCATTAAATTGAGAAAATAGTAGCAAATAATTTAGGATTCTCTATCGTCATGAATTTTCATGATTTGACAACATAAAATCCTCGAACTTCACGTCCTCTACTAATTTTCACTTTCGACTCTATCTCGTAACAAGTTCCGAATTAATCGATTGAAATCTATTACTTTTTTTACTTCTATATCTATACGTTTTACTTCTTTCCAAAGATTAATCATCACCATCAATCTTTCCTTCTGGTCTTATATTTGTTCGCTTCCTAACTAAGCCTCTAAATTAGATCAATGAGTATCCACACTAAGTTCGCTTGTGTTCCTAACTCTACAAGTTCATGTTCACGAATTAATCTGGTTGTTGGCTTATCTAGAGCAAAAGTCAAAACCTTGGCTCTGATACCAACTATGATGGCCCCGACCCTACAAATTGGGCATCGCCCAACACTAGGCCTCCATTAACCCTCGATAAACCGGTGCGTAGTTAATAAAGGCCTAGTCAGCCTTACAAACCAATCTTCAGTACCTGAAGGTTCACACTATATAGCATATATATGAAATCATATTCAGCGAAATTTAAATGCGGTGAAAACTCGATAACAAATAAATTAAACACATAATGAGTTTTAGGTGTTGAAGCCAGAATGTGGAAACCTCATACAACAGTTACAATGTACAAATTATAACAAATTAGGGGTGGCAAAAAATCGGGTATGGACGGGTACGGGACCGGACACCCCTTTTAATAACGACTAAAAATAGTGTTCGGACTCGCACCCGTTTTTGAAACGGTCATTTTTTTTTTGTCCGGACCTGTATGTTTTTAAAATATACAAGTCCCGTTATTATTCGGTCTCGTTTTTTAATAAAATAAAATAAATTCATACACTTAATTATTAACAAAAATACATGATTTTTATGTTGTCATGTCAAATCCGGGTGCCCTTTTTAAAAAATTTGTCTGGACCCGTTTTTTAAAACGGACAAAAAAACATGTCCAGACCCGCATTAATTTTCAAAAAATTATGTCCGGACCCATTTTAAACGGGTCCGGACACATTTTGCCACCCCTATAACAAATGTAATATAGTGGTGAGTATTCCGTCGCGTATGTGACCCGGGTTCAATCCCCGGCAAAGACGCCAAAAATTGACGTGCGTCAAACGTGTCAATAAAATATATTACCTAAACTAACTATTTTGTAGATAGTGGTAAGGGGTCAATCCCATAGAGATTGGTATACTTTCTAAGGTTTATAAAGAAAAAGAAAAATGGGGGTTTTGAGAGAATGAATAAATTAAATAATCTAAATGACAAGGAATTAAATAAAGCAATGGAAATAGTTTTGGAATCAATTAATTAAAAATACCAAGGTCAAGACATACAAGTTTGGTTTGATAAAAGATTGGATTTAGTCATCAATTTATGTAAAAGATGCAAATCAAAAGTATTATGGTGTAGTTATAGACCCGGTAAAGTACGCGGTTCCTCATACTTCCAAATCTAGATAGCCAAGGTACGACAATAACTATTTCCTTAGCGGACGTATAACCCTATACTCAAGCGAATTGGGTTTAACACGATGACCACAATGGGTTTTATGAAGGCATTACACCTAGACAACCGGAGCACTAGTGTGTTTGATTTAGCCTATATCTCTAGGGTATTTGACCGGTCCCAAAATAGGCGAATCAATTGGTAGGGTCAATTGTCACGTGTGTGTTCTTATTGCATAAGGACGGATGCTTACGACTCACTTGCACAAGAATCTGAGTTCAAATATGAATTCAACCCTAGTTATTCAATCAATAACAAAAGAAATAAATACCAATGAAAAACAATTTAAATTAAAATAAATAAATCTCACAAATCTATAGATAGGAATAGTTGAACTTCCATCGCAGTCTTGCCTAGGCCATGAGATTAGTTTCTCATCAATGAAGAACAACAGACAAAATAAAGAAAATAGAAGTGAAGGGGAGAGAGAGTCGAAGCTTAGAAGAGGTAAGAAAAATGAAGAAGTCAACCTTTTAAAAAAAAACCTAAGTCATATTTATTCAAAAATACTAAAATTGGTCTTTGAAGATGAGAGAAATTGATTCTCATGGGTTCCTTTTTGACACATCCATTAAGGCAGATGACACGATCATTGTTGAGCTTGAACACTAGCGTCCTGGACACGTGGTGTTCACGAATTGGTTGTAGTGCTGGAGTGGCTGACGTGGCAAGAGATGATTAGAGGAGGAAACGCGGTTGTGGACAAGCTGGACAAGTGGAGAGCTACCACGTGGCACTAGAAGGGGGAGAAAATAGCACGAATTTGTGCATCAATCTGGGAGACATTACAATTGCGTATCCCTCGGTCGATCATGTAACTGCTGGAAAAAGAGAAGACTGACACGCGCCGAACGGGTCAATAAAATAAAGGTCTTAAACCAACTATTTTGTAGAATAGTTGTAAATGGTCGATCCTACATATATTGGTAGTCTTTCTATGGTTAAAAACAACAAAAGGAAATCGGGGGTTTTAAGGAAAATTAATTTAATTAACTAAACTAAATAAGATAAATAAATAAGTAACGAAAGTAACTTTCAAAACATTTAATGGGTACCTAAGTAAAACCTAGGTCTACGGTTCCACAAATCAGGATCAAGATTCAATGACACATCATGGTTTTCAATCCTTCCCAAAAAGTTATTAATTTAAGTTCTCCTAGATTAGCTATAGAAAATCGATATCCGCTAAAAATTCATCATTCCCCTAATCTCGATAGTCAGGACGTCCGCCACTAACTACTTCCCTAATTAATGGATAACCCTAGACATCCCTAATCAAGTTTAACACACTAACCGTAATATTAAGTATCCTTAGGAATACTAATCCTAAATAATTGAATCTCGTCCGCTTCTGGTTTAACCTAGATTCAATATTTTCACTCTCAAGAATTGAAAGGATTTTACGACAAACGAGCGAGTGTTTGTCGCTTTATTGGTCAAAAAGTACAATTACACGGATATTATCGGTCAAAATAACTATAGGTTGTCCTCCTAAAAGCATGTGTTGGCCACATACACACCATAGATCTAAACCATATTCATTAAAATCAACAACAATGAAATAAGAGAAATTAAATCAAATTAAATTATAAAATAAAAGATCTCACAAGTTATGCCATGAATCAAGAATCACGACTTGTTTCCCCACCGACCTAGGCAAGAATTTAATTAGCCGGACTATGACATTTAAAAAAATATAAAAGTCGATCTTCAAATATGAAAGTCAGTGTTAAAATAATACATAAGTTTCTAATATATAAAATCACTAAAAATTAGTCCCGGGAGGTGAGAGAAAATCGAATTAGTGGTATATTTATTGACATGTGTGTCAAGGATGATCCGAGGACTATTTTGGGCTCATTTGCGGCTTTCGAACACATGTCAACAGCCGATTGGATCATCTAGGGCTGTTTTGGGCTTTTTCTGCAGGTTGTGCCACGTGGCAGCAGCAGATTGGTGGAGAGAGCTAAAGACCGCTGACGTGTCGCGAACTGATAGGCTAGATTTGTTGCTAATGACATTCTGTGTGCGTGAGGGCTCGACATGTGGCAGCAAGGGAGGTGGAGAAGAATCGCATACATCGTGCGATAATTTGAGAGAGTGCATTAGCACATATCCCGAGGATGATCGAGAGCAGCTAAGGCGAAGAGAGAAATTGTTGTGCTTGATGACGTACTGATGCCACGTGGCTGCTTCTGATTGGTGAAGAGCTGGTGTATGACTCTGTGGACGAACCGAGAGGCGACACGTGGTGTTGGAAGAGAAGAAAATGCACGATTTTGTGCGTTTATGTGGGTGACTGTGATGCATGCATCTCTAGGCAATCTAACAACTGTTGTTTCCAAGTTACTTGACTGTGTCACTCCCCTACGTTATTTGGTATGATGTCTCATATTCTACCCACTGCGCAACACATAACTCGAGGCAAATTTTTGGCATCTGATCACTGCATGTGAATACTCTATTTTGAGTATTTTTCTACCCTAAATTCAATCGCACGTTTCGTTTCACCTAAAAATGATCAATAAATATAATTAAATATATATTTTAGAGACTTTAAATATTAAATATATTAAAATCAATTAATAAAAACCTATAAATATCCGACTTATCAAATACCCCTAAACTCAAGATTTTGCACGTCTCAAGCATAGGTGTAAATGATAACACAAACTAAACTAGACTCTTAACATAAATATGCACCGACTTAACTAACCATATACCCGATTAAAAATTCATGGAGTCCCTTTTGATTTACATAATCGCCAAGTTAACAAGCCATTCAAGAAGTTTTGGAGTTATGATATGTCAAGACTCACAACCTAAACACAATTAAGATCACACTTTAAAGACATAGATTCAAACAAACAAAGGTCGTTAACTACTCACGAGTTTTCTTGGTCTATACATTCAAGCACGCAAGTTTAAAATTTCACTTAATCTAGTGAAAGCCCTCGAGCTAAATCTTTTATTTAAAGAGTTTTCACAACTTCCGCCTTTATTCAAAAAAAAATTTATTCTCTATTTTTTATTCTTTTTTTTTTCAACAAATACAGTTCCCGTTTCATTTCCTAAGGATCGATTTTCTCTTTTTTTTTTCACCACAAGTTTCCCTGCTCCATTTCCTATGGAAACATGTGGGACTCTTTTTATTAAAAAAACTTTTGTTTGTCCTTCTAACTTCCACTATGATCAAGCAAATCCCATAATGTGGGTTAAAATAATATCACTTGCACAATTTTGACCGTCTACTCATTTTCGTTATCTAGCACAAAGCTTAACCATCAACTAAGTCCCTAATCATGAAATCATAAAAATGCTGAGCTACGGACTCGATTGAGTGTTTCTCCTAGATTTCCCTAAGTTTCAAGTTAAAAAGGCAACCATAGTGTTCTCATCCACAACCAAAGGCATGAAGCAAAGTTTCGGGTGACTCTAAACAATAAAAAATAAAAAGCTATACTAAATACATGCATGAAAGTGTATCAACTACTAATGAAATGAGAAAGAAATATGAAAGGAAAAGAAATGAAAGAAATGGAAGAAATGATATAAAACACAACCATTACCATCGGACAACTGCATAAAAAAAGTTAAACGATCTCACATGCGGTCTTTCGCAAAGAATCCATCCAAACTCAATCCATAAATCCTAAAATACCTTCAAACTTATTTCGAACCTTCTCCTCAAGGTTCAAAACAAGTCAAGGAACCCATGCAACAAAAATAAAAAGAATAGTAATGAAGAAGACATGGATAAATAAATAAGAAGATGATACAAATGCATGCATAAATGAACATCTCTAAAAATAATGAACGCATGAAATCTCTCATGTATAGCTGACTAAGGAAACTATGAAAGACCAATCATAACATGAGCAAGAACTAGTAAACATAGGAGTTAACTAAAAAGATTCTTATCAAATCTTGCGAGCCCGAAATCTTTTAACTAAGGGTGAAATCAACAAGATGATGGAATGAAGTTTAGGGTTTTGGATCTACTCAAAGACCCACCACTAATGAAGCGACTTAAGTTGGATGTGTCCCAACCAAGTCTCAAAACACCTAAAATCCTATAAACATGTTAATTAAAAAAAATGCTCACGTTATTCAAAAAAAAAATCATAGTCAAACCTAAAAAACTCAAGGCTGCTCCAATTTATTAAAATAAATAATAATAATAATAAATTAAAATAAATAATAAATTAAAATACCAAAGAAAGAAAACCAATCCTCGGAAACGACGCCAAAAACTGACGCGAGCCGAACGAGTCAATAAAATAAAGTTCATAAACCAACTATTTTGTACAATAGTGGCAAAGGGTCGATCCCACAGAGATTGGTAGTTTTTCTATGGTTAAAAACAACAAAAGGAAATCAGGGGTTTTAAGGAAAATTAATTTAATTAACTAAACCAAATAAATAAAGTAATGTTTCAAAACAATTAATGGGTACCTAAGCAACACCTAGGTCTACGGTTCCACAAATCAAGATCAAGATTCAATGAGACATAATGGTCTTTAATCCTTCCCAAAAAGTTATTAATTTAAATTCTCTTAATTAGCTATAGAAAATCGACATCCGTCAGAAATTCCTCGTTTCCCTAATCTCGATAGCCAGGATGTCCACCACAAACTACTTCCTTAATTAATGCATAACCCTAGACATCCGCCTATCAGGTTTATCACACTAACCGCAAAAAAAAGGATATGTGAGAATACTAATCCTAAATAATTGAATTGCATTCGCTTTCGATTTAACCTAAATTCAATTGTTGCACACTCAAGAACCGAAAGAGTTTTACGGTAAACGGGTGAGTGTTCGTCACTTTAATGGTCCAAAAGTACAATTACATAGATAATATCGGTCCAAATAACTATAGGTTGTCCCCCTAAAAGCATGCACTAGCCACAATCACACCATAGATCTAAACCATATTCATTAAAATCAACAACAATGAAATAGGAGAAATTAAATCAAATTAAATAATAAAATAAAAGATCTCAAGTTATGCCATAAATCAAGAATCCCGACTTGTTCCCCGCCGACCTAGACAAGGATTTAATTAGCCGAACTACGACGTCTAAAAACATATAAAAGTTGATCTTCAAATATAAAAGTCGGTGTTAAAATAATACTTAAGTTCCTAATATATAAAATCACTAAAAATTGGTCTCGAGATGTGAGAGAAAACCAAATTGGTGGTATCTTTTCTGACACGTGCGCCGAGGATGATTCGACGGCTGTTTTGGGCTCATTTTAGGCTTTCAAACACGTGTCAACAACCAATTAGATCATCTATGGCTGTTTTGGACTTTTTCTGCAAGTTTTGCCACGTGGCAGCAGCAGATTGGTGGAGAGAGCTGAAGATTATTGACATTTTTTGAGTTGATAGGTTGGATATGCTGCTAGCGACGTTATGTGTACGTGAGGGCTCGACAAGTGGCAGCAAGGAGGTGGAGAAGAATCTCACACATCGTGCGAAAATTTGGGAAAGTGCACTAGCGCAGATCCCGAGGATGATCGAGAGCAGCTGAGGCGATGAGAGAAATTGTTATGCTTGATGACGTACTAACGCCACATGGCTACGTTTGATTGGTGGAGAGCTGGTGTATGACGTTGTGGATGAACTTGGAGGCAACACGTGGCTTTGGAAGAGAAGAAATCACACGGTTTTGTGCGTTTATTTGGGTGACTGCGATACACGCATCTCGAGGCAATCTAACAACATCTGTTTCCAAGTAACTTGACTGTGTCACTCCTCTGCATTATTTGGTATGTTATTTTATATTCTACCTACTACGCAACATGTAACTCGAGGTAAATCTTTTGGCATCTAATCACTGCATTAAAATACTCTATTTTGAGTATTTTTCCACCTCATATTCAATCACGCACTCCGTTTCACCTGAAAACGATTAATAAATATAACTAAATATATATTTTTAAAGACTTTACATATTAAATATATTAAAATCAACTAATAAAAACCTATAAATACCGACTTGTCAAAGAAATTGGAAAGTCGATAAAAATATGGGAGAACGTGTTTGCATGTATCTCGAGGCAAGAAAAGTCCTCTTTCTCATATGATGCGTGATCTCATGTACGGATCTCGATACTTAATCGAAGGCTTTGAAGCATTGTCACTGGTGTGTTACTTTCCTGCATTACTTTGCCTACTGGTCACCTCTTAATTAACTTGCAGTGAGTGTCTCGAGGCAGATCCTCTGGTGGTCGAACACACAGCATGTAAATATTTTATCTTTCGTAGCCCTTGATTCAATGACGCACTCCAATATCCCTAAAAATAATAAATAAATGCAATTGGGCTAATATTTTGAAGACTTAACAACAAAAAGTATATAAATAAATTATATATAATTATATAATTCACGACTCATCAAACGGTTACAATGTACAAGGTAATGCCGATTTCGATGTTATTTCCAGACTATAAGGATGCTTTCACTCCTTATAGGACATTCCCATATAGAGAATCAACTATTTCATGGCTTTAAATGATTGGTCGTGAACAAGTTTGTGTTAGTAACAAATCACTCTGATATCGAGGGATAAAGCATACGGAAGGGTCAAACTTGCATGTGAGAGGTCCGGTATATTTAGGGGAATGTCACAAAGACTAGGAAAAGTTAAAGCTGCAAAACTTGCTTTGAAACCAATAACCGAAGAGGAGAAGGAAAATACAAGGACTCAAACTGGTATAAAGAAATATGGGTGCCCTTTCTTTATTAACATCAAGGAAAATGTGGATTCTTTGTGGTACGTCAATGTCGTGTGTAAGGGGCACAATCACGACCCTGCCAAAAACTTGGACGACTACTCATTTGCAGGAAGATTGGATAAAGGTGAATAAAATAAGCTAACCACTCCTCCTTACTTCCAATTTAAAATGCTCACGACCCCAAAATCATTAATTAACATTTCAAATCAAAACGAACGATTCGAGTAAAATAAGAATGCGCCTCGAAGCAAAAACAAGGAAAATCCACCAAGATTGATTTTTCAACTTAAACAATTCAAGTCAACTAAAATAATGAAAAAAGGTCTATACCACTAAATAAAAGTCAAGTCCAATTTAAAATCCCAAATCACATATTTTAATTATAAATTCATAATTTGAATAAGTTAAGTTCATGCTTTCGAAAAATAGATTAAAACTCCTCGTTTTGATGTTTCACTTAACATATAAGCTCATCGAATAATTCTTTTGCTCAACTCAATTGGGTTTATTTCGTAAAAAAATCCCAAATCACATATTTTAATTAAAATGCACTTAACATATAAGCTCATCGAATAATTCTTTTGCTCAACTCAATTGGGTTTATTTCGTAAAACAAAAGCCAAATAGAAAATCTCAAATTTTAAACCTAGTTTTTTGTCAAAATCTCACATTAAAATGAGGTTGAGTTCATTTCTTGAATTTCAAACAAATCCAACAAGAGATAGTAATGTTATTCTCAAAAAGTTCAAGGCTTATCAAAAGGAATTAAACCAAAAAAAAAAACGCAATCAAATCTTGGCTCAAATCAAACAAAATAGTTTACATTGAGCTAAGAATCATAGAGAAATAAGGGAACTTTCTCAAAATGACTTAATGCACTTCAAATCACTCTTGAAATCTCAAAATTACGAAGTTAATGAATCGAGTTTAAAACCATATTTATCTTCACTTGAAGACTTAAAGAAAATTATGTAACACACTATTTGAGGTGTTTTCTCAAACACTTCATGTGTATTAGCTAGCATTTTCATAAATTCAAGTTAGTTTCAACCAATTAAATACCTATTATCAAAATCCCTTATACAAATAGCCATCATACTTGATTTCAAGATAAAATTACTATTTCGGAGGAATCAAACCTACATTAATCAAACATGTATTTTAAACAACCAAGTCGGAGTCAATTCAAATCCAAATTGAGTTCAAGTTACCAAAAATTATCAAAATCTTCAACAACCAACTCAAAATCATCATCTATGAAATCATGGATTCAACTTTTGTTTGAACTAAAATATGCTTAAAAGCCTCACCATAGCCTCTAATGGAGCTTTCTAACTTTCAATCTTTTTCAAGACACCAGTTTTAGTCTAGATCTAAATCTAGCCATGATCTTCACCTCTTCAAATGAGATTTTTTTTCCTTTCTTCTTTTCTCCTACATCGAAGTCGCGCTGGAGCCGCGTTACTTGTCATCGTTGACAACTGCATTTTCTCCTTCCTTCTTCCTCTGCGAGCTCGACGCACCATTGTTGTGCGTTGCGCGCACAAAGGGTTTTAACCCTATGTGCGTTCTTCCTATGTTTTTAGAGCAAGTCTTATCCACTCATATCTTTTCGATCCACGAAATAACAAGATCTATGACTATATTGTTTTCCTTAAATTAGATATGAAGTTTTATTTCTCTCATTACTTTATGGATCCAAAAATTACTTAATTAACATACACCACTCTTGTTTGAATCTTTACTTAGCTATTTTCAATTAATAAATAGCTTAAGGAATCATCATTATGCACAAATTTGACTTAATTAAACTGAGATAATGTCACGATAGTATATACTACATGAAATAGCGCGCCATACATAATTAAAATTATTTTATGTTTCTTTTATAAATGTTTCAGCATTTCGACTTACCACGACTCTCAGTCGATATTGGAATACTAATAATTCAAGATTATCGATTAATCATCAAATTAAAAATGCGAGTCGATTATGCAAACGAGCATTTTTTGTCGCAGCATAAAACTTCTCCATGCACAAAATAGTGAGAACACCTCGCAAATGCTCGAGGTATTCATTCTAGTTAGCACTATAAGTCAAAATGTTATCGAAATACATGACACATTTGCCTATCAAAGCTTAAAACTCTAATTCATTACTCTTATGAAGGTGTTAGGCGCATTTGACAACCCAAAAGGCATCACTAGCCACTCATATAACTCCCCACGGGTTTTAAAAGCAGTTTTCCACTCATCCCCAATCCTAATACGAATCCGCTTGTACCCACATTTTGAGTCCAATTTAGTAAACACTTTTGCACCACTTAACTTATCAAACAGGGCATCTAGGTAAGGAATATCAAAATGATACTTGACTGTAATTTTATTAAATGTTGTTCTATCAACACACATCCGCTAGGAGCCATCCTTCTTACTAGCTAGTAGGAACTACATACGGCTTAGGCTTTCATGAATAAATCTCTTCAACAATAATTCCTCAACTTGTTGCCGCAATTATTTGTGTTCAACATGACTCATTTGGTAATGTGACCTATCATGAAGAACGCACTAAGCTCTAGGTCAATCCGATGTTGGATGTCTTGTAATTGAGGCAATCCATCAGGCAAGTCATCAAGAAAGACATCAAAAACTCAGCCACTACGTGTGCCACTGCCTTTGGGATCATAACCTCATTACCAACTTCCTTTCCAACCAGCATATAAAACCACCTCTAAGTCGATAAGCTATTACTTTTTTTCGCTGGCTTATCGTCGTCAAAAATCTTCGTAGGCACAAGAACAATACGCACCCCTTTAAAACATTAGAGTGTACTTATTAGTCTTCCCATCATGCGTAATTCCTCTATCAAATTGCTTTGAACACCCCAATAACAAATGACAAGCATCCATAACAACAACATCACACCAAACATAATCTTTATACTTGGCACCAATAGAGAAAGTCACCAAAGTGCATTTCGAAACCTTTAGCTCACCGTCTTTTTTCAGCCATGACAATTTATAAGGGTTGGAATGTTTCTCAGTTGCAAGCTCTAACTTATGAATCGCTTCAACAGAGATGGTGTTCTCACAACTACCCGCGTCAATTATAAATTTGTAAACTCTACCCAAGATGGTGCACTTGGACCGAAAGATGTTGTTCCACAGTCATTCATCATCAATATCTACTATCGGGGTCATGCAAAATGTCTTACAACTAATGCAGTACCGACATCTCCACTCATGATTTCCTCCTTTGTATTATCCACGAACATGTCGTAAATTGGTTATGCGATGACGTATACCAATTTCGCTTTTTCTTCGTCCTCCTTGTTGTCAACAAAGAGGACTTTCTTCTCTTTGCACTTCGATTTTTGGTGGCGAATCTCGCCACAATTGAAGCACTTGATTCTACTTGTACCACTAGCAGCAAGATTATTTGGGATTGTCCCCTACTAGTATTAGCCTCTCCAGTATTCGCAGGTCCCCCAACAATATTAATAGGCATAAAATTACCACCACATCGTAACTAATGCTCTAATTACTTTGCCTTCTGGTACACAACCATCGAAGCCAAGTAGAACATATTGACGGTGTCTTGAATCTACAATTTTAATCCACTAATATATTTTGACACCAATTGGTCACGAGTATCTGAATGTCGTTTCTAACAACCAATTGATAAAACTCTTTAGTGTATTCATCAACTGATTTCCCCCAATTGTCTCAAATTCTGTAATCTCTAATACATCAAGCGCTAAAAGTTGTGGGGTAAAAATTCATCTCGCATATGCTTCTTCAACTTCTCCCACGAGGTAATTTTCTCCTTTCCCATTTTGTTTCGAGTTAATTTCTGTTGCTGCCACCAAACCATGGCCAAATCGCAAAATCTGGTCACCATCAATTGCACACGATGTTTCTCAAGTACATATTTAAACTCCAAGATTTTCTTAACTGTTGCCATCCAATCTAGAAATTCTTCGAGGCAATAATATGGCATGGAATTTTGGAATCTATGTCTTCATCCCAGCCTTTCACTGCCTACGATCATCATCAATTGCACGTGGTCTATTACGCCTTCATGGAGCTTAAAGTATTCGTCCTCCCATTAGAAGAAACATCACCTTCCATCTCCTCTTCGAGAGGAAGTTCTCTTTGACGGTTTGGAACAAGGTTCCTAGTCGGAGCCCTCGACAACAACTCTTACATTCTTGCAGTCACTTGATCCAATGTCGCTCGTGGGCATTGCTGCGCATTAAACAACTGCGTGAATCATTGCACGTTGCGGGTTTAACTTTTCCTTTCATAGATATCTTCAATCCATTACTAGTTCTGGTTCTTCTTCGACGTCATGATTATCTCCAAATTATAGTTGATGAATGCTATAATATCGATTAACGCAATGAGGATCTTTCAAATTGAATTGCTTGAAAAATCACGAACAAACAATATAGGGCAAAAACTTAACCAAAATTTGAAATTTTATTAATTTATCAAAAATCTGCGAATTACATCTAAAATAGTGTTTTATATATCTAATCCCTAATTTTGCCAAAAATAATAAATGTCTAAAACGCCCTAAACTCTATATTATACGAAATAAGAAACCAAACACCTTAAATGTCATAAAAATGCAAACTCCTAATAAAAGTTATAACCAAACTAAAATAATTAAAAAATAGTAAAAATACAATTTTAGAAACATAAACGAAAGAATTTGACCACAAAATGTTGTTATCACATCAAAGCGATGTGTATTAATCACCACATCATTTCTAATAACCCATGTCCTCGCAACTCCAAAATCTCATATTTTTAGAACTTTCAAAAGTCAACAAAAATTAATTTCCATCAAAATTTTTATAAGAAAGTATTTGCCACTTCTTCCATCCATTGGAGATGCTGGTGTATTGATATACATTGAAACATGCAACAAAGCGTGTATTGAGGCACATCGGACTCATGGACATTTAGTTACAACCGTTCGATCTAAATAATGACGTCCCTAATAATGCTGACATGTCATTGTCTCGCGACTCTCATCTTCCCAAAAAATTTACAATTGTACAACAGATTTTACTTTATAAGAGCAAAATGAGGGCTTTTTTCTCAATCTAGGCAATAATGCCTAATGAGAACGCGCTATCACCATGTGTACATTTTTTTGGCTGACGTGGACACATGGATAGTGCCTTTTGAAAAGGCGCTATCCATGTGTCCTGTCCATGTGGATTTAGGGTTTTCGTGTAGGGTGACGTGGACACAAGGATAACGCCTTTTGAAAAGGCGTTATCCACGTGTCCTGTCCACATCAGCACATGGGTGGTGTAGAGGCTGACGTGGATGTAACCAGAACGAATAGCGCCTTCGCAAAAGGCACTATTCGTTCTGGCCAAGTCCACGCGGATCCAAGCGGACTCATGAAAATGGGTAACACAGATAGCGGCTTCTGAGAAGGCGCTATCTGTGTTTATCCCTTTCTTCCTCGCGCGACAAGACAGAGACGCAGAGAATCTTTGCGTCTCTGTCCTATTGCGCGAGGAAGAAGACACACCCCTGACGACTAGTGTCTAGGCGTCACGAGTGTGTTGTAGGGGGAGGGGTGGTTCGAGTATATAAGGAGGGGAGGGGCAGAGGCCGGGTAGCATGAGAAGGTGTGGGCTGGTGTTGGCGAGAGAGAGAGTCGAGGAGTTGACGGTGAGGATTTGGGCGAGAGTAGCAGTAGTGGAGAAGGAGGAGAAGGAGTTGACGAGCGCGGAGGTGCGAGCAAGGTGGCTTGAGGATGTGGGAAACGAGGCAAGAGAGATCGACCAAGAGGCAAAGGAGGTGGTGTCGTGAGCTGAGGTTAGTCAATTAGGTAATTAAGTTTTAAGTTTGTTTAAGTGAGTTAGGTAATTAAGTTTTGTTTAATTTAGTTTTAAGTTTGTTTAAGTGAGTTAGGTAATTAAGTTTTTTTAAGTTTGTTTAAGTTTGTTTAAGTTAATTACGTATGTTTAAGTTAGGTTAGTCAGTTAATTAAGTTTGTTTAAGTTAGTTTAGTTTAGTTTAGTGAGAGTGTTTAGGTAGTTGAGGTAATTATGTTTGTTTAAGTTAGTTTACTTAATTAAGTTTAGTTAAGTTGGTTTAGTTAATTACGTTAAGTTAATTAAGTTTAGTGAATTAAGTTTAGTTAATTAAGTTTTGTTTAATTTAGTTTCAAGCTCATTTAGACTTTGAATTCGTTGCGATCCACTTAAAAACACTTGAACATATCTACAATTTTTGGGTTTTTTTTATTTTGGATATGTTTACATTTTATTAGGTACTTTTAGGTTACGTTTGGTTCACATAGTTTGGTGAATTTATTTAGACTAGGTTACGTTAGTTAAGTTACTTACTTGAGGTTAGTTTTCATTAATTATTTGGGTACATGTTTGCTACGGTTACTTGGGTTACGTAACTGTGATGAATGTTCTAAACAAACGAAAATACAATGTTATTGCTGGAATATTACATTGCGGTGGAAAAGCGGAGGAAACAAGTAAGTTCATTCATTTAGTATTTTCATAATAATTTATTTGGGTGAGGTTATGGTTTGCATGATATATAGGGACATTCCTATTTTGTTTATGAAGAACGGTTCATATGTTTATTTATTGAACGTTATTACACAGAAAATGTCAGTGCGAAAGAACGAGTATGCTCTATAGTTGCGCTATTATTGAGATCTTCTACATCAGAAAGTTCGATTGCGCTATATAACCACATGATTGTCAACTATTTCCTCGAACAAAATTTATGCATTTGTCTGTAACATTTTTACATCCAAGTTCCCAAACGTCTGTAGGTCATGTCACAAAGAAACGTCCCTTTTCTATTCTATGCATACGGCTCCATTGTTAATGGAGTCAATGGCATCGCGTACACCGCGCCGCCATCAGTAGTGTTTCGTTTCGTTTCGTGCAACACTCATTATCTTTTTCTAACATTCATTTGTAGTTGTACTGCAATGGATCCAGGACCTTCGATCCATCACTATTGCAACTCCAATCTACTCACGAGATCGACGCGAACCTGGAGGGGCGAGGTAAACTATTTTACATGAATACGTCATATTTACAGCAATAATGTATCAAAAACATACATTAATACATTATCAATTCCAAGGTGTACGAAACAATGCGCGTACGTCGAAGACGTGGGGTCGTTGATCGAACGATGCAATATCATTCTAGGATGATCCCATATCTTCGTTCCAGTGGGTTCTATGGGATATCCCGGGTAGCATTTTTCAGCCTTGATTGGGCTTTGATTACTTGCGTTTGTAGAGATGATGGCGCCCGAGACGCATACATTTCACATGCATTGTGGGAGTGCACAATTACACTCCAAGACGTGCGAGTACAGCTTGAATTACCTATTGAAGGTATGCTGTGTGCGGGACGACAAACGCAGACTATGCTAATGTCTGCGAGAGGCTACTTGGAAGAACTCCTGGTGGAGATGACGTCGTTGGTTGTAAACTTAAGGTCGAGTGGCTTGAGCGTAACGTTCCAACAATAGATGATGAAAGCGATGAGGAGTCGGTCCACCATTATGTTCGATCATACATACTACAACTCATCGGTAGTTGTCTTTTCGCCGACAAGTCCAATCCATTCGTACATTTGATGTTCTTACCTTTGTTGGAGGATTTCCAAGTAGCTGGACAATATAGTTGGGGGAGTGCATGTTTGGCTTATTTGTACGGGGAGTTGTGTCGCGGATCTCGCGCAGGGGCACATGAGGTTGCTGGCGCGTCAATTCTTGTACAACTGTGGGCATGGGACAGATTTCCATTCATAGCACCGCGGCGCCTGCGTGTTTTTAGAGCTCAACAACGAACGGTGGATGGCCAAAATATGCTTATGGACGTTCCACTCGGACACAGGTATTAAAGTCGATTTGTCAATAATTTGCAAAACATTATTGTCCATGTTCATTTATCACAACTTATTGTTTTCTACGATGGCTCGATGCATTTTCGATTTCACAAAGTGCGACGCACGTCGTATCGGCTTACCGTGATGCACTCGACTCTCAAAGGCATGAGGATGATGTGGTGTGGCAACCATATAATGAACTCATGGGGTCTCTTCCCGAGTACTGTACAAATGGTCACGACAATTGGCTCTCGACGTGTCCCCTTATTTGTTTCCACATTGTGGAGTGGCATCGACCAGAAAGGGTTATGAGACAATTCGGCATGGTACAAGTAGTGCCACCAAATTGTGCTTACGACGCCCAACTGCACCGCGTCGAATTGCGTGGACATCATCATGAAAATTGGGTGACTTTTCACGCAAGCTACATACACATGTGGGAAAATCGTGGGGACACCATTGCGACAACGACACTGAATGAAGGGCATGATCATCAAGAGTACATGACGTGGTATCGCTCGGTCACTAGGAGATTCATTGGACACGACGGGGCGTTACGTGACTACTCGGTAATCTTCTAACTCTTACTTTTCCTCGAACATCTAATATCTTATATTGCGTGCTTTGAGCTCTTATTCTTTGTATATCAGCGTAACTTGGTGCATCGACTGAGGCGGGTGTTTATTGAGGATGGGTACGAGCAAGGTCTTGCTGCGCTTGATGAAGGGATTAAAATTTTGGACGAAGATGAAAGGCAAATGTCTAATCTTTCGCATGACGGAATTGACGTCGAACAAGACGTAGATGAGGATAATGGACAGGAAGATGAAGAAGACGATCAGGGCGAACCAAACATAGAGGTGAGAAGAAGAAGAACACGACCAGAGACTGTGCGGGAACGCACCAGATGTCCTCGTCCACCACGTCCATCTACTCAAACTGAGATTGCTGCAGAGAGTAGCAGACGTTCTCCTCCAGCACATTCATCTCGTTCGAGAGTGAGTAGAACAGAGACTGTTGGCGAGAGTAGCCATTCTTCTCATAGGTACATTCCTACATCGTTCGCACCCCAATCAGAACCTCAAATGTTTGTACCCAGGCCGCCGAGCGTGAATCTTCCTCCTTACCATTTTGATACGTACACACCTGGGCTGTCGTCTACATATGTAGACCATGGAATGCCTTATCCTAAAATGTATCCGTCACTGCTTCAGTACATGCCTAGTCCATATACTCCTACTCCTCATAATTACGATATGCCATATAGTGCAGATCCCTCATTCATGAACTTGTTGACCATGCCGCAGCCTCATATTCCTTTTCCCCAACCCCATACAGGGAGCCAATATTTTGGGATGGTTCCACCTCCCATTTTTGGGAGCATCAGTAGCAAAGGTGAGTCGAGTGAAGCACCAGAGGAAATGCGTGAATCTACTCGACGTGATTCAATGCAAGACCAGCTACCTCAACAACCTCAACCGGATGTACAAACACATCGTCCAACTAGACAAAGTGTACGTTCAGTTTGCATCACTAAGCAACAACGTCAACGTAACCGCAGGAATAGACCTGCATGATGACTTTTCTTCATGTCATGATGATTTGTAGATAGCTACTGATTTGGGTGAACGAAGTACGTGTATACAACTTTCTCATTGAATAAACTTATTTCTCATGTTTTCCATATTATTATAATGTCGTATCTGTGATTACTCTTCAATAGTTAGATTAGTTTGTTAAGTTAGTTTAGCTGATATGTTAAATTTAACCTAAGTGGTTAGCTTAGTTGGTTAGGTGTAGGTGGTTAGGTTAGTAAACGTTAGTTAGTTTAGTTAACGTTAGTTAGTTTAGTTTGGTTGTTAACATTTGATGTTCCTACCATTGCTGGAGTTAGTTAGTTCAGTTAGTTAGTTAGTTTAGTTTGGTTAGGTTAGTTAAAGTTAGTTAGTTTAGTTAGTTAGTTTAGTTAATGTTGGTTAGTTAGTTACTTTAGTTTGGTATGGTTAGGGTAGTTAAGGTTGGGGTAGTTTAGGTTAGTTAGTTAGTTAGTTAGTTAGTTAGTTAGTTTAGATTGGTTAGGTTAGTTAAGGTTAGAAATTTTTGTTTAGTTTGTTTAGGTAGTTACTTAGTTAAGTTAAGTTAGTTAGTTTAGTTAATTTTGGTTAGTTAGTTAGTTTAGTTTGGTATGGTTGGGTTAGTTAAGGTTAGTTAGTTAAGGTTAGTTAGTTAGTTTGGTTAGTTAGTTATTTTAGATTGGTTAGGTTAGTTAAGGTTAGTTACTTATTTAGTTTAGTTTGGTTTGGTTAGGTTAGTTAAGGTTAGTTAGTTTAGTTTAGTTTAGTTAGTTAGTTAGTTAGTTAGTTAGTTAAGTTAGTTAGTATAGTTTGGTTAGGTTAGTTAAGGTTAGTTAGTTTAGTTTAGTTTGGTTAGTTAAGGTAAATTAGTTAACGTTAGTTAGTTTAGTTTGTTAGTTAGTTTAGTTTGGTTAAACTAATAACGTCTTTTCAAAATGCGCTATCTATATTTGATCTGCCACGTCACCGCCACCTCACCAACAGGACTTTAAACCAATAACGTCTTTTGAAAAGGCGTTATTACATGTTGGTGAGCTGGCGGTGAGGTGGCGGTGACGCGTGGCGACAAATGTCCGATATCGCCTTTTGAAAAGGGGCTATTCATAAATCGCTGCACGTCGATTGCAACCAAACCACCCACACACAATAACGCATTTTCAAAAGGCGCTATTGCCTACTTTCTGAATTAAAAAAAAAAAAACCTCCCTATTTTGTGAAATAAATTGTAAACAAAAAAAAACCCATCTTCCCAGATGAATTGTAGCACGTGACATCCACAAAACCACAATTATTATCTCTTTTTTTTTACAGGTCAGTGGGACCCGCCACCACGAGACATCTGTTTTGATGCGTCCCCAACTCATCAAAGACAAACACACGTAAGCGTGTCCACGCGACAGCTAAACCAAATCAAAGTCAAAGAAAGTCAAGTCAAGGTGCGCGCTCGCCCGCTCACCTACACCACATCTACCGTGAACGAAGGACATTCTCGTCATTTCGTCCCTCCAATAAATTTTGAACTCCCGAATCTACCCCTACCGATCCCCTCGCCTTAGCCAACTCCGTCCAGGGGCCCCTCTTGATACAAAACGATCGGTGATTCCAAAGCCAAATACGCATCCCGAGGCAATCCAGCGGTGAATACCTAAGGACGACGTAATCCCTTCTTCTCCAACCACGCGACCCTCATTTTCTTGATTTCTCTCTACACCACCTGGCCTAGTATTCCACTCTCTCTCTCTAAAAATATTTAAAGACAGAGAGAGAGAGCCGCCATTGAAGAAATAAAAAAAAGTAGAAGAGAGAATTAGAGGGAGAAACTGAAGCTAGAGAGAGAATCTATCTCTCTCTTCTTCACCCATTTCTCTCTCTTCTTTCTCTCTCTAGCCACAACCCATTTTTTTCCATTTCTTTAACTCTCTCTCTCTCTCTCTCTATAGAGGGAGTCTAGCCAGCACCATGAACTCCTCCACATTGAATCATTGCCACAATTTTCTGGTAATTCCAAACACCCCCTTTTGTTAAAATCGAAATTGTGACCCACCCCTCAAAAAAAATTGATTTGATTCGTCGTTGTTCGATGATTGATTAGTTTTTTTTTTAGTGGGTGGTCTCTAATCTGTTCTCCACCTTTGTTGACGTTGAAAATTCGATGTGATAACAACACCCATTTTGGATTTTTGTGTTGATACAGAACAGCAGAGGTTGTTGTGCAGCGAATTCGAAGAAGAGCAATAAAGGGTGGTCTTCAGTGGTGGTGGTTGTGAAGGCTTCGAACTCGAACGGGCGAGTAGAGACGATCAAGAGTAGTGGTGGTGGAGGGCGAGCGGTGGTGATGGAGAGTACTTTGAAGGAGATCGGGCACAGCACGGGACTCGAGGAGATGGAAGCGAAGACGACCGTCGGTGGAGGGGTGGAGGACGTGTACGGTGAGGATCAGGCCACGGAGGACCACCTCGTCACGCCCTGGACTGTTTCCGTTGCTAGGTGGGTGTGACCTGTTCTGTTGATTGTTAAAATTTGTGGTTTGTTTGATTTTGTTACAAATTGTTGAAATTTGTTTCTTAAACTTGATTTCATTTCTTTTTAAGGAAAAACCCTTTTTTCTTTTATAGTATGAGATGGGATCATGCTTTTTTATTTGGATCTAGATCAAGTATCAAGACCTAAAGTTCACTTTTTTTTATTGATGATGAATTTATGAAAGAAACAGAATATTGTCATGTATCATCTGTCTTTGTTTCTTTTCTACTTCTATTTTTTGTTTTTTTGGCACCAAGGGTTTCATGATTTGGACTCCTTTTATGCTTTTTTTTTTTCATGGATGGAATATTAAAGATATTATCTTGTTGGATCTGATCACAGTTTTCTTTTCTGGGTTTCTTTACTTTTATTTACTCAATTACTTATTTTTTTTTTGTCAAAATTTATTAAAAATTTTCAATTTAGTGTCTTTTGAGCGCTTTTCAGGGCTCAGGGATATAGATGCTGATTACGTAGGATTTAAAGGATTATGATTGAAAGCACATTGTCAACTGCATTAAATCGAGTGAAGTGAAAAAATCGGATCTAAATAGCTGAACCTAACTAATTTGGGATTAAGGCGTTGTTGTTATGTGCTTTTCACTCCTTTTCATATTACTCCTTTTCATATTTTATTGTTGTGCTCTTTAATTGTGTTCAGCTTAAAGGATTGATTCTTGATTTGTCAAGTTTGCCCAAATCATTTTTTTTTTTTTTTTTTTTTTATAGTATAATACGAACATTTAATGTAAAACATTTTTGACACAAAGTTCGCTGTGTGATTATGTTTACTTGTGAAGTGACCTATTAAATGGTTCAATCTTTGTTTGAAACATATACGTTGAACTTATGATGATTGTACCCTGTAATTTGAATGCTTTTGGTGTTGTGTGCACATTTGATGTTCAGCTTCTGAAGTTTTTTGTTGTTTTTAATAGCGGTTATTCGTTATTGAGAGATCCGCACCATAACAAGGGGCTTGCTTTCACTGAGAAGGAAAGAGATGCACACTACTTGCGTGGTCTTTTGCCCCCAGCAATTGCTACTCAAGAACTCCAGGTTATTTATCTTTGTAATTTAGTCCATTTTATTCAATCATTCTATGAGACGAAAGCAATGTTTGCTGAACTCCGTATGGCTTTGTCCATCAGGAAAAGAAATTAATGCACAGTCTCCGCCAATATCAAGTCCCACTGCAACGATATATGGCCCTGATGGACCTTCAGGTATACATTTATGTTTTCATTTTGACATATGTATCATTTCGATCGTGGGGTTAGTTAAAATGTGTGGTTTTCTTTTTATTACTTCAGGAAAGGAACGAAAGATTGTATTACAAGCTTCTTATTGACAATGTTGAGGAATTGCTGCCAGTTGTGTACACTCCCACTGTTGGTGAAGCTTGCCAAAAATACGGAAGCATCTTCAGGCGCCCACAGGGTCTTTATATCAGTTTGAAGGAGAAGTATGCAAGCTCAATCGCATACTGTCTTCCTTATCTGTAAATTGTCTTCTCATAGATTTGTTATTTTCTACATTTATCTTATAAAGGGGAAAGATCCTCGAGACACTCAAAAACTGGCCCCAGAGGAACATACAAGTTATTGTGGTCACTGACGGTGAGAGAATTTTGGGGCTTGGGGATCTTGGGTGCCAGGTAATGATGATGCACGGCTTGGTTTTCATCCACGAAATGTGTTTGTTAAAAATATTGGCCGTACCGTGCTTTTATTTCTACTTGATGTTTTATCGCGTTGTCAATTTTTCGGTGAATTGACAATCTGATACATTTCAGGGGATGGGGATACCTGTAGGAAAACTTGCTTTATATACTGCTCTTGGAGGAGTCCGTCCATCTGCGGTAAGTGATGCTATACATACATATTATGATTTTCGTTTTTGTTGGATTTAGTGCTGGAAATTATTAATCTTTCTTTGTCAATTGTGGATTGAGTTTCAGTTCTGCTACTGTATTGCATCTCACGAGAGATGTTGCCACACGAATGCAAAGTGATCTTCGCACCAGTTCATTCTGATGTTGATATTACTTTGTTTAAACAGCGCAGCTCATAATGGCTCCACCGTTTTTTGTATTCCTGTTTGCCTCACAAGGATTTGACGATTTATTGCTTGTCATCATGCAGTGTCTACCTGTTACCATTGATGTGGGCACAAACAATGAAAAACTGTTGAAGGATGAGTTCTACATTGGGTTGAGGCAGAAGAGAGCAACTGGGCAGGTCTTATGGCTTCTCCAATCTAGAAAAATAACTTTTTATGTGCAAATCATGTTATGTTTAACATCCCTAAAAGTGCTTTAACTGTTCTTACTCTAGGAATACAAGGAACTTCTACATGAATTTATGTCTGCGGTTAAACAGAACTATGGTGAGAAAGTGCTCATACAGGTTAGAGATTGTTTTGGACCATTAACATGCCATTTTGACATAACTTTTGCATGTGATGATGGTTCTATGTCCTAATAAACTTTGCAGTTTGAAGACTTTGCTAATCACAATGCCTTTGAGCTGCTTGCAAGATACCGCACTAGTCATCTTGTGTTCAATGATGACATTCAGGTAATGCAGCCCACACACTTTTGGTTTTGGGTATTTTGAGTTAGCATCTTTGTTTGCTTTTTTAATCCTCTCTAATTGGTAAATCTATCTGCTTTATTGCAGGGAACGGCATCCGTGGTACTTGCAGGGCTTGTGGCAGCATTGAAGCTAGTTGGTGGGACCTTAGCCGAGCACACATTTTTATTCCTTGGTGCCGGAGAGGTGATTCTTTGTTACACTTCGTCTTGATTTGTATCTTTCTCTTGTTTCCTGTTCTTTTCTTGTCTCTTTTGTTCTCAACTATTGATACTTTATGGGTTTTATCTAGAGGAGTAAGTGGTGTGAACTAATAAGGAAGGAAAAAAAGAACTTGCAAAGAAACTACTGTTTGTTTTTGCTTATATGTATATGTTGTATTATCGTTCAAAATTGGGCCATTCTTTCTACTAAACAGCTTGTCAATAGACTCAATATTGCTATTCCTATTGCGGACAAATTCTTCTAAAATTTTTTTCTTCTGGCTCTGTCCCCAAAATCTGTGATTAGTAAATCTGATCCTTTTCATGCTCTCTATTCTATATTCGCTTGATGTTCTTGAATAGTACCTGTCAATTTGCTTCTCGTATTCTGTTTCGTTTTCGTTAAGGTTGCTTGCATTTTTTCTCCTTGCTGTTGCAGGCTGGGACAGGTATAGCTGAACTCATAGCTCTTGAGATGTCTAAACAGGTACTGCTATTATATCTCAATATGCACTCACCCATTCCCCCTTTTACCCTTGATTTTATGGAAGTAGCACTAGAACAATTTGCTAATGTTTTGAGCCAAAAAATCTGTACTGGTTCAACACTCGGGTAAACTTGATCTCATGGGCTTGACCAGCCTGCCTGACCCAAAAAATAAATGTGAAAAATTAAAATTAAAATTTGATGTGTCTTTTTTCTAATGCAGACAAAAGCTCCTCTGACGGAGAGCCGAAAGAAGATTTGGCTTGTAGACTCCAAGGTACTAACTTCAAGCTTTTCACTCTAATCTCAATTTCTATGTCAATAATTATGTTTTTCCTCCTTTTACCTTCACATCTTCTGCTATATATAATCAGTTTCCTGATTTCCGTTCCAGGGTTTGATTGTCAGCCCCCGTAAGGAGTCACTCCAACACTTTAAGAAACCTTGGGCTCATGAACATGAACCTGTTAATACCTTGTTAGAAGCGGTTAAGGTATTTCTCGTTCTCTCTCTCTCTCAAATATACGCATATGCAGGGTACTATCTCGTAAGGAAAGATTAGTATAGAGCATTTATTGAATTTTGTTGCTTTGAACTTTCTAGGCTATCAAGCCTACTGTGCTGATTGGATCATCAGGCGTTGGGAGAACATTCACGAAGGATGTGGTTGAGGCAATGTCCTCGTTTAATGAGGTATTGTTGCCAATCTCTCTCAGTTGATATTTTTACACGTGCAAACACATGCATATGTGTTCTGTCATCTTGATTCTTGTTCATGATGATAGTCTTTGTATACATGCAGAAACCTGTTATCCTTGCACTGTCAAACCCTACGTCGCAGTCTGAGTGCACTGCTGAAGAAGCTTATACATGGAGTAAGGTAAATAAGTTTTTTTTTTTTTGGATGCTTGTAATGGATTTGAATAGAAGAAAAAGATATTCTTTCCAAAGAACAGGATCTCAATGTTTCTTAATGTCTTGCAGGGGCGGGCAATTTTTGCTAGTGGAAGCCCATTTGACCCTGTTGAATATGGTGGGAAACTTTTTGTTCCTGGCCAGGTTTGACTTCTCAAAGATTCACATAATTTTAATTGGCCGTTTCTCTTGAATAATAGTGACGAGTGACGACGCTGTCAATAACTGACTTATTTGATATTTTCTGAATCTTGTTGGTAATATAGGCAAATAATGCTTACATCTTCCCTGGATTTGGTCTTGGTTTGATCATTTCGGGTGCGATTCGTGTGCATGATGACATGCTTCTCGCAGCTTGTAAGTATATGAGAATATGTTGAGATTGAACCCATTCCTTTTTCATTTTCATAGAATGCCTTTGGATAGAAATCTTCTGAAGGAAAAGTTCGTAAGCTAGTTTTGAGTAAACCACATGACATCTTGATTGTAGCGAAAAAAAAAAAAACTGTTTCCGATTATTTTGGATTTCATACAGGTTATTAAGATACTCACGAAAAATCTGTGTTTTGATTATTTCCTTGAAAAGCCGAAGCACTGGCTGCCCAGGTATCGCAGGAGAACTATGAAAAGGGATTGATATACCCTCCATTCTCTAATATCAGGAAGATATCGGCGCATATTGCTGCTACTGTTGCTGCGAAAGCGTATGAGCTTGGTGAGTTCCCATTAGCTATGAGTTCAAGTCACCCCAACATTTCTTGTACCGATCGATAGTGTGATTAATTTTCGTCTTGAATTGGTTCATAGGATTGGCTAGCCGTCTGCCTCGCCCCGAGGACCTGGTGAAGTATGCGGAAAGCTGCATGTACACTCCTGTCTACCGTAACTATCGCTAAAGTGGCGCAATTTTTGTCACTGCCGCCAATAATAACTGATAGCTGGTGTGATCACAGGGGACCTATTGTATCTCCCCTTTAATTTCTAGTGAGTTTGCCTGCTTTCATTGAATAAGTTGCCTGCTTCCTATCCGTCTGTCTACCGAATGACTCTGTTTAGAGTTTATATAGCCTTGTATTCTATCTAGAAGATGTGTTGTATTTTTATGAAACAAAATGAGAAACAAAGCAGTAGATGCATTCTATGCTATTTATTGCTCACAATAGTATAGAAGTTACAGTTGCTTTTATAAAGTGCAAGCTAGAATCTCTTCCGACTTCCAAAGCATGAAATGCTGCTTTCTCCATTGTTATATCTTACAAGTATTTGTGATCAGACTATTTCAGTTTCACATTTGCGGAAACTATTACATGCAAGGAGAATTCTATTCTCATGAAAGTTAGTAAAGAACTCCCAACTTGACAGCAAGATAAATCAATATATTTGCAGTTGGATGACAGAATTCAATACTTGACCACACATATTTCATTTGGGGCCTCTTTACAGGTCTTTAACTCTTGAATGCATTAATGAGGCCCTACTCGACTGCAAAAAAGGCATCATATATAGTGTTTTGAACCCTGAATTTATTTTTTTTGGAAAATGACTTGAACTGTGGCAAAGGCATTTATCTTTGTTCATTTTGATCCCTGGAGCCAAAGTGCAAAGAATTAGAAGTGCGAGGGTGGTTGGAATCAATGGTGGCCGTCTTTGTGGTTGCGTCATTACATGGATGTAGGGACTATTGAGGTATGAGTCATTGAACTCATCCAAAGTAGGGTGGGGTCAGTTTCTATGTTTTATTTTCTTTCCTTCTAAACCACACTATGCCCAAAAAAGTCTTGATGGTCTCAATTTCTTGCGGTGTTTAAGAGCACGTGTAGTGTGCTTTTCAGCTTTTGGTGTGGGATTCTTCTGTCACTATAGTAATGTATAAGTAATAGATTGCATATTGTGTTCGACTTTACATTGTCAGTTTTGATGAAATGGACTTGACAAGGACTCTCTTTCTCCTTTTCCCATGTGACAAAACTTAGGTCCTCGATTTTTTATTTTAATGGAGATGCACAGCCCTTCCATCGTATTTAAAGTATTAAATTTTGTTGATGTGATTAATTGAAGTGTCACATGGCTACCTAAGAAAAGTAAAATTATTTTTACCAAATCGGACAATTCACTTAAACCATAATAATAATAATAATAATAATAATAATAATAATAATAATAATTAATAATAATAATAATAATAATAATAATAATAATAATAATAATAATAATAATACCTTTAAAAACATAAAAACTCAAAGTTCAGAGACAAAAGTATAAGCAACTTAAAAGTTCAAGGACTAAATGTACAATAATGAAAGTTAAGGGATCAAAGTACACTAATAAAAGTATAGGGACCAAAAACATAAAAAAAAAACTCTCTGTGCAAGGAACAAAAGATATGTTCGGTCTTTGTTTTTAATCTCAAGTGTTTTAGAAGAAAACTATATTGTGATGTTGAAGGATATATTAAGTTACTGACTTACTTGAAGACATGGCGAGTACATTTCATAATTAAATGTCTTATGAGATTTACATCGCCTTTTAGGGAAAGGAGAATGCAGGGGGAAATCGTAGTTGAAGTTTTTCTTTGATAAGTGACTTCACTAGGAGTTGAACCAATGAGGCCTCTCCCAACTTTTCCTTTTAGCAAGTGAAGCTTCATCTATCCCACTAATGTTTTGGCAAAAACCGTACAAATTAGCTGAAATTAGAACCTATATGTCATAGCCTCCACATTGAGTCCCAACCCCTAAGACTTAAAATCGAAACCTCACTGAAACATTTCAAACAACCAAATAAGAGTCTATTGCACGAGCAACACTTGACGTTCGTTTGAATTTGTATACCTCAATGTTTGTGTGCACATATTATAATATGTATCCAAAGGACACCAACAACAGTGTAGCAAATGCATGTATCAAGAGATGCACTAAAAGCACCCCTGTGTATAAGGATAAGCCAACATATCTATTTTAGTGAAGTGTATAAAAATTAGAGTGCCGCTATGGGCACTCCGCCAATTTGCAAAGGCACCCATTCTTTATGGTTTTTCTCTCCTCTAAATTTTACTTTGATCTAAATGACAATTTTGCCCCTTCATATAAACCCTCCGCAATCCCATAACACACTTTTGAATAAATTTTGGGGCAACCCACATTTTTTGTCTCTCATCTCTAACCTAAACCTTTTTTTTTGGCGGTCGTATATTGATTATTGCGCTTTACACCATCCAATAGCAAGGTAGCACTTAATTACAACCACATAAAAGTTCAAATCAACTGTTTTTTGTGTTGGAAATAGTGACATTGATTATTTGGCTTTTCATTGTAGGGTTTGGTAGATTCGACCATTTTGAAGTTGTTTTCAGACTAAAATGGATGAATGTACCACAATGGTGTAAGAGGAGGTACAAGAAGAGGTATTATTGCTATTTCTTGAGTTTTTTTCCCTTTTTCATATGTTTATTCGGCCACGATTGTTTCGGCCTTGCAGGACCGTGACTTGCAACTAAGTCACGTTATGTGAGAACCGAGACTAATTAGGACATCTCGGTCAGGTATGACTGAGACATGTTGCAATGTCGCGGTCATTTTTACCGAGACTCTTCCATATGTCTCGGTTTTCGGTGATCGACACTTAGTGTAAAGTCGCAGATCTGTAATACCGAGAATGTGGTTTTGGGATTTTTTTAGCGACTCTGATGTATATTGGTGTTGAGTCCTTAAGGTTCAATGTTTGTGTTGCATGTAATGCCGATTTCGACGTTATTTCCAGACTATAAGATGCTTTCACTCCTTATAGGACATTCCCATATAAAGAATCGGCTATTTCATGGCTTCAAATGATTAGTCGTGCGAACAAGTTTGTGTTAGTAATGAAGCACTCTGATGTCAGAGGGATTAAGCATAGGGGAAGGGTCAAAATTGCATGTGAGAGGTTTGGTACATTTAGAGGAATGTCACAAAGACTAGGAAAAACTAAAGCTGCAAAACTTGCTTTGAAACCAAGAACCGAAGAGGAGAAGGAAAATACAAGGACTTAAACTGGTATAAAGAAATGTGGGTGCCCTTTCCTTATTAACATCAAAGAAAATGTGGATTCTTTGTGATACGCCAATGTCGTATGTGGGAGGCACAATCACGACCCTGCCAAAAACTTGGATGGCTACTCATTTGCAGGAAGATTGGATAAAGGTGAGCAAGTGGTTGTGGTGCAGATGACTAAGGGGAATGTTAAGCCAAGAGATATCCTCAACACGTTGAAGTAAATGGATGTTACTAATGTTTCGACTATGCGAACAATGTACAAAGCACGACAAAAATATCGAATTGAAGATGCGGGTGGGAGGACTCAAATGCATCAACTATTGCACATTTTGGAGAAGAATAAATGGATGTCATGGCATAAGAAGCATCCCGAGACAATTATTTTAGTCACAACATGATTCAATCAAGTTGTTACAATGTTTCCCGTTGGATCTTCTGATGGATTGCACAAACAAAACTAATAGGTATCGGATGTCGTTATTGGAGATAGTTGGCATCACTTCGACGCATTTGACGTTCTCGATTGGGTTTGCTTTCATATCATCATAAACTAATGCAAATTATGTTTGGGCACTTGAGAACTTGAGATCCATATTGGACAAGTGGCCTAAACCTGACGTGATTGTTACAGATCAAGAGTTAGGCCTTATTAGTGCTATCGAAGAAGTATTTTCAACATCGTCTCACCTTCTTTGCTCTTGGCACATTAACAAAGTAGTATTAGCCATGACTAAAAAAATGTTTGGGGGATAACGAAGGCTTCATTTGAAATTAGGATGAATAACTTAAGTTGTGAGGTCGTAATTGTAAAGGGTCTTATTGATTACTTAGATAACACATAGGTGAAGATATACAAGAAAAAACTTGTATTGACATGGACATATTGAATTATGCACTTCGGGGAAACAATGACACAGAGGGTTGAGGCTACACATTTCACTTTGAAGCTACATCTTGGCAATAGTCAGGCAAATCTTGAGACTTTGTGGAGTGTGGTTGATGGTCTTCTTAGGATCCAACATAACAACATCAAGGCATCATTTGAGCTCAGTTTGAAAGTGGTGTAACATGAATATGTTGATGGTTTGTATCACCAGTTGCGTGGATATGTCTCGCAAATGGTTCTTATATTAATTATAGATGAATTGAAACGAATTGAAACGTGGAGAGGATGTTGGACATTACTCTACTCGTTGTGGTTGTGAGATTCATACTACGCGTGGTCTTCCTTATGCACACGAGATAAACTTCCAAAAATTTGTTGGTTCACCTATCCCACTTGAGGACATACATGTATACTAGCGAAAGTTGAGTATGGTGCCAAAGAATCCTGTGGATCAGACTGGGTACAATGTGAACGATGAGATTCAAAGACTGTTGGAAAAGTTTCATGCTTACACTGATGAGGAATATCGCATTAGGATTATTCAACAGTTCAGAGAGTTAGTCGACCTTCTTCCATACCAAGAGTTGTCTCACCTATAAAAATAAAGACAAAAAGAAGGACATTGGGTCTACAATTGGAGTTTTGATGAACAAAGAAAAGAAGAAAGGATCAAAGAGGAAACATCCATTGACATGACAAAAGGTTAACGCTTCCAGACATGGGCCTCTTAGTATCAATGACCTCGAATGTCATTTTAGTATACATCTCGCATGATAGTTGCTCGACATTCCTTCCTCTACGTAATGTCCCACCTCCATCGTTAGATTGTCGACTTATCATGGACATGATTAATGATAGGAACATCCATTGGGTTAGGGTAAGTTCATAGATTATTTGCGAATTGTGTTTTTTCGTCATCTGATTATATGATAATAACTTCTTGTTGTACTTTGTATTTGATAGGTGAAGTTGAATGTGAATGCACTTGTAATGACCCGTTACCTTAAGTTAGTGATTAGTACTAATCCAAATCCTTATTAACTTGGGTTAGGATCGCGGTTAAGTTCGACGTACCTCGATTAGCGTATGCGTGCATTTGCATGATGAATGACATTCGTTTATATTGTTAAATCAATTTATATATAGATTGTTGTATAATACAAAAATTATACACAAGCCTATAAAACGAAAAATACCCAATAAACAATGGTTTGCCGAGACACTAAGTGTGACGAGGGGGTCGTGGCATGAGTATGCACGCTCAAGGACACTTGTAAGCATGTCCGGTGAGTTTATTGGTGAATAATACGCGATACATATTTATATGTTTTTAAATATATAAATACATATTTTAGAAAATAAAAGAATATTAGAAATATATGGATTATCATATCATCTTGAACGAAGCGTAAGTGCTTGATATGTGAAATTTTGTGTCACTTTAACGTATCAATCACGCAATCGGTCTCGACATAGCGTGATGCGTATCTCAAGGAAAATTCATATATAAGAACAAAAATCCATTCTTGTCAATTCATTTCGATCAATTGAGGGTTCGGGAGGTTCGGTTTCGATTCGGATCAAAGGGAGATCATTCTGGGAGCCGAATTCAATCAAGTTCAAGAGCTTAATCGAATCAACAAAACCAGATCAACGTTTAGGTATGATTTGTTCTTGTGTTTGTTGAAGTTCAATTTAATGGTGATACTAAGAATTTAGTTAATTATACCGTTTGATGAGTAGAATTGGTTTATAATTTGATTAGAGGTCATTCCTAATTATTTAGGATTGTAATTATTGAGTTTGGAGGTGTTTTGGATAAATTTGGATCAGCAGAGGTATGTTGTTGTTACATGTCTGGTGCGCATAGCGTGCTAGGCACTGGCCATAGCACGCTATGCGTACTGGGATGATGAACTGACATGCAGGTAGCGCGATATCCATGTCAGGTAGCACGCTACCCACACCCAGATAAGTGCAGAAATGATTTGGAGTTGGTTGGTTTGTCAAGATGCTTAGGGACTATTTTAAGGGTCTTAATAGACTATAATACACTTATATTAACTACAATTGGTCTATAATAGGTGTTGATTAACCGGGAGACAATTATAGTGTGGCGGCCCTCGTCGCCTCGGGGTGACGTGTCTCCGTATACTCCTTGCCAACTGGCCCTACTACAAGTTAGGTGGCGAGGGCCGCCACAGTTGGTATCAGAGCCAAAGAGGAAGTCCTAAGACAACAAAACTAAATCAATGAACTTAGATGTGGAAAGCCGAAGTTATTGCCTTAGAACTTTAGTTGGGAAGTGATGTGAGGCGGGTAGAGTTATAACTTATATGTGTGTTATATTTTCATTTTAATATCTGATATATGTATATACCTCGAGACTGATCCGAAGCACATTCTCGATGCAGATTATGGACGGACAGTCTGGTAAGCCTTTTGAGACTGGACAGACTAACGATGTGGCTAGGGATGTCCCGGTTATGGTGAGTGTAGAGGATAGACTCTCAGCCCAAGAGACGCGGATGGCCAAGGTATTACAACTATTACGATAGCAGACCGCGGTACTAGCGACACTCACTTCAGCTAGAGAGCTAGTAGCTGTGACCATACCGGCAAAGACGGTCGTTGTTCAGGTGGTACCCCGACACCTGTTCTGGAGGAAGCGGTAGAGGCACCCACAGAGACAGCTACCGCAGTTGTCGTTCCTTTGGAGATGTCGACGCTTATGCCTCCACTCATAAAGACGGAACAAGCTATTGTCGCCCCCACTGCTGATACGACTACTACATCGACATTCGTCCTACCACCAGAGGCGAAGTTATTGAGACAGTTTTTGAAGTTCCGGCCTAGATTCTTTTATGGAGTCGGTGACAACAAAGCTGCAGGGAGATGGGTAGCATCAGCATTTCCATAAGCCGATGAGGAATGATGAGACTGTATAAGCACTAATTTCTGGAGCCTGTTTGAGGGGGCATGCTGCGGACTGGTGGGTGACATATACGGATACTCATCCGAAACTGACGACATGGGCTGAGTTTAGGGAGCTATTATACGATCAGTACATACCTATGGAGATTAGGTTGAGACTGGGGGAGGAGTTCTTGACCTTTAGACAGAGAAGTCAGACCTTGATGCAGTATATGGAGAGGTTCCGACATTGCTTCAGTTCTCTCTAGATGTTGCAGGGACAGAGCGCTTACAGATCTATTATTTCACCAGAATGGTTGATGAAAGGATTGCATCAGCAATTGTCTCGACCGGAGCCACGACGCTGCAGGAGATCTTTGACAGGACGTTGGCTCATGAGACCTACATACTGTAGAGGGCTATCATACGTATGACAGGTAGGAAGGTACAGTCAGGTCAGAGTTCTTGGTTGAATCTGAGGCAGAAAAGACTGATGGATCGTTCGGATAGAGGCCGAAGAGATGATAGACGGGAGAGGGGCCGTCAGGGCGATTTTTAGGGCAGTCAGTTCCGATATTAGGAGCCATAACCAGTTCACGCTGTCACTTTAGCACCAGTGGATCAACAGAGGTCACAACCATAGGAGTACCGTCAGGGTCGAGATCGGAGGGGACATGACAAGGGTCAGATAGACCAGGGTTAGGGTCCATGATCTGGGGAGGGACAAACGGGTAGATAGGAGAGCTGTAGATGTCACTGGTGTAGGAAGAGGGGACATTTGAGGGCTGACTGTCAGACACCACCATTGCCACGACGAGAGTCAGACCGGCTAGAGATAGAGCACGTGCGTTAGCACAACCAAATAGCGGGCGACTACGCAGCTCATTGAAGGTACATAACTTATATTTGGTCGCCCTATACATGCTATGTTTGATTTTGATAGCATTTTATCATTTCTTGGTGGACGTATTGTTGAATTGTTAGGGTTAGTTACACAAACACTAGACCCACATCTTGTCCTCAGTACGGCTGCTGGGGATAAGATATACCCTGACCGACTATGTCGAGACGTGATGATAGAAATAGGGACATCAGTTACCATCCAACCTTACCGGATGGCACCAACAGAGCAGGAGGAGGTGAGCAACAATTGGATAAGCTGTCAGAGAAGGGTTTCATTCTCCCTAGTATGTCACCTTGGGGAGCTCTAGTACTGTTCGTGAAGAAGAAAGATGGTACGATGAGGATGTGCATCGATTATAGGAAGCTGAATCAGGTAACTATGAAGAACCGTTACCCACTTCCTAGGATTGATGATCTATTTGATCAGCTGACGGATGTCAGATTCTTCTCGAAGATTGACCTTCGCTCAGGTTATCACCACTTGAGGATTCGAGAAGAGGATATCTAGAAAACTGCTTTCAGCACGAGATACGGGTTATTTGAGTTCACAGTCATGCCGTTTGGGCTAACGAACGTTCAAGAGATTTTCATGGACCTGATGCACAGGGTCATGAGGCAGTATTTGGACAGACTCGTCATCGTGTTCATCGACGATATCTTGATCTACAACAGGACTCGTGAGGATGACGACGAATATCTCAAGATAGTTTTGACGACACTGAGAGAGCGCCGACTGTACGCCAAGTTTAGCAAGTGTGACTTTTGGCTAAGTGCGGTGAGATTCTTAGGCCATGGCATCACTGAGGAGGGTATCTCAATAGATTCGGAAAAGATTCGGGCGATCATTGATTGGAAGGCACCTGAGTCTGTGGCCGATATACGGAGTTTCCTTGGACTGGCCGGATACTATCGGTGATTCGTGCAAGATTTTTCCTTGATCGCGGGGCTGATGACGAGACTGACTAAGAAAAATGTCAGACTTGATTAGTTAGATGAATGTAAGGAGACCTTTTGTGAATTGAAGCGGAGATTGACATTTGCACCAATATTGATATTGCCAGGAGCCAAGCAAGATCTTGACGGTATATACAGATGCGTCAAACATTGTTCTTAGATGTGTGTTGATGCAGGATGGTAGAACAGTTGCTTATCTTTCTAGGCAGTTGAGAGCCCACAAGTGGGATTATCCAGTGCACGACCTGGAGCTTGCAGTGGTCGTCTTTGCACTAAAAGCTTGGAGGCACTATCTTTATGGAGAGCGATTCATGTTGTATACAGATCGCCGGAGTTTACATTACATCTTCACTCATAGGGATTTGAATATGCGCTAGCGGAGATGGCTGGAGTTGCTAAAGGACTACGACTTCGTTATTGAGTATTACCCTGGCAAAGCGAACGTCGTAGCAGACGCATTGAGCAGGAGTGGACTCGACAATCAGACTGTTCTACAACAGATGACACATGAGCATGACTTATTACAGGCAACATCAATTATATGCATGGTCGAGTTGTCGACTACGGTGGAACAACATATTTGTCGTCAAATGAGGATACCGATAGTATCGATTGAACGGGTCGCCGAGTGTCAGAGGGCTAATAGGCTCTGTGAACGGGTCAATAGTCTGCCTCAGAATCTGGAATGCACTGATTGGACATAAACGACAAATCATTGTTTAAGATATCGAGGGAGATTGTGGATACTTGCGAATAAGAGATACGGGACGAGATTTTGTAAGAGGCACACCGATCTCGTTACACAGTTCATCATGGTCGAACCAAGATGTACCATGATTTGAGGCGACTATTATGGTGGTCAGGGATGAAAGCTGACGTAGGTGCGTACGTTAGGAGTTGTCACATTTGCCACAAGTGAAGGCTGGGCATAGGAAACCAGATGGATTATTACAGCCGTTGCTCATTCCACAGTGGAAATAGGAACTTATCACTATGGATTTTATTAGTGGGCTACAGCAGACATCGAGGCGTCACTATGCAGTTTGGGTAGTGATTGATAGACTTACGAAGTGGCTCATTTCATTCTAATTTCAATAAAATACATGTTTCCCCAGCTGATCATATTATTTGAACGGGAGATTATTAAACTTCATGGGGTGCCAGTTTCCATTGCGTCAAAACAGAGATCCCAAATTAACCTCGAAACTATGGGAGGCAATGCAGGAACAGTTTGGCACCAGATTGCAGTTTAGTATGGCTTATCATCCTCAGACCGACTAACAGTCAGAGTAACTGATCCAGATTTTGGAAGATATGCTCAGGGCTCATGTATTATAGTTTGGGGGTTCGTGGGAGGATTATCTGCCTTTACATGAGTTTTCATATAACAACAACTATCAGGCGAGCATTGGCATGCCACTATTCGAGGCATTGTATGGGAGGCCGTATAAATCACCTGCGTGTTAGGCAGAGCCGGAAGATAGAGTGACAGCAGGGCATGAGATAGTTGTTGAACACACAGAGAAAATTCGACAAATTCGTCAGAAGCTGCGAGCTACGCATGATAGACAGAAGAAATACATAGATAGGTATCGCAAGGGTTTGAGCTATGACAAGGGTGATATGGTGTACTCCGACATTTCACATTTCCATATCGGATTGTACAGAGAATAGGCACCGATGCATATCGGTTGGAGTTACCTACCGAGTTAGCTGGGGTTCATTCGACATTTCACATTTCCATGTTGAGACTCGTTAGGTTAGGGCCGAGATTGACGATTGAGTTGGGACAGGTGGAGATACAGCCTGACTTGACCTATGAGGAGAGATCGACAGAGATCGTTGACCGTCGAGTACAAATTCTCCGAAATAGGGAACTCGAGAAGGTCCTAGTTCATTGGTAGCATCACAGAACGGAGGGACTTACTTGGGAGCTCGAGTCGATGACGAGGACGCGATACCCTCAGCTATTCTCTGGTATGAGACTTTAGTTACAGTTAAATTTCAGGAAAAAATTTTATTTTGTTGGGAAGAAATGTAACGACCCATTTTATTAATGTCGTTAATTATCTCGAATTTACAGACGTGGACGCCAGCTTAGATCTACGTGGACACCGCGCAAGCTAGGAAATACGGGGACTTAGGTATGATAGTTTATTGTGTTAGTTGCTTATTTGCGGTGCAATTTATTGAAATACATCGCATGTGTGTTTATTGCATAACAATACGTTCGAGATTGTGTGAACTATATTTGCATCGATATGCATGTCGACGCAGGTACCGGGTAGTTGATGAGATCGAATATTACACAAATTACGTAAACAATGGCCAAGTAACTAATATAGAATGGGTATTAGGTGGCTAGTGACGCGGTGGTATGCGTATATCGCGGTTCGAACGCGAAACCAGGTGTCGAAAAGCCCAAAAATGGCATTTTTATGCGTAAAACAGGGCGAGTGTCCCAACTGTGTCACACTTTGGAGTCAAGAAACTAAGTCAACACCATTTATCCCATCCACCACCTTTTCTCTCACCTACACCTCACTCACAAACACACATACACACCCACATACACACCCACACAAACACACACACATACACACACACGCGCGCGCGCGCGCGAGACTTGAGAGGCCGAGAGAGAGAGAGAGAAGAAGAAGAAGGAACGGAGAGGAGGAGAAGGAGAGAGGTCGGGAAGGAGAGAAGAGAGGGTGGAAACATCACGATCAAGGTGAGTCATAGTTGCTTTTATCGTGGGTCTCATTGGTTTGTCCATGGCGACCGAGAACGGGGTTCGGCCATGGAGGCCGAACCGGGTCGAGGTGGTGATAGCAGTGGTGTCTCCCCTGCCATCGATTCAACCGGGGTTGGGATGGAGAGCAACTCCAACCCAACAGCAAGAAGAAAAAAAAAAAATTCCCAATCGAACAAGAGAGCTGGTTCGATCGGATGGGGAAGAAGGTGCACGCGTGTATGCACCCACCCCATGGGCCGAGCTCGGATTACTTCTAGTCCAGGGTCCGGTCCGACCCGTTTGGATTGACCCGACCCAAACCAAACTAAAAAAAAGAGAAAAAAGAAGAAAAAAAAAGAAAAATTGGGAAAAATTTTGAAAAAATTGGAAAATTTTGAAAAAATTATATTTGAATAAAATAAATAGAAATTGATGAATTCTTTTGAGAAAGAAAATATTTTGGAATTTCAGACGTGACTTTTGCGGGGTTTTTCCTCGAAAAGTGCGAAATAGGCAATTTAGCCTAAAATTTTAAAAACATGTCTTAAATTGTCATGCTAAATCAGAATTATTGATAAATGGACATAGGTGGACACGGGTGATCAATCGGCGACCAATGACTTACTGGACTTGGACTTGGGGATTGATTACGGGGTATTGGAGTGCGTTATGAGGTTTGTAAAACTCAATTGAAAAACTCTGAGTATTTATTTTGCTTTGTATTTCCATTCAGTTCCAGTATTCTTTATGGTCTCTCGTATATCTATATTTTGTCATTGTTTGAACGGTTGGTTTAGTTACTCCCACCGGATTTTTCGTTGTGTGTCTATGCATTCTAGACCATAGCATGTGTATCAGGAGTTCTCGATGGATAACGACCCAAGCTAATGAACTGCTACATATATCGGTGCATCGTAGGTCTACGCCGGCCACCGAGAGGGACCAGGTGATAGCTAGTTGGGTGCACCCACTAGTGGCATCCTGAAAAGGTATTCCGAAGTTTGGTTTAGTCTGACCGGAACATGCACATACATTTGCACTTTATTATTATCTATGCATGTGATGCCCCACTTACAGTTGTATGTTTACATTCCGCATTTTATTTAATAGTATTTATTGAATTCCACTTGTTTATTTGAATGCTCATAGGAGTTCCTTGGGATTTTACTGACTGGACTCGTCATCCATTTTCTTCTGTGATGATTGAGTGCAGATTCGAGTATAAGTAAGGGCAAGGGGATCTTAGGCGACTATCTCTGACTGCCTACCGTTGAGGATTACTTGTACGTGTGTTTTGTTATGATATTTTGATTCTCTTGGGAACTGGGGAGTAACTTAACATTGTACATAGATACCTTATATGGTACAGTCCTCTACCTCTATACAGAGTACTTTTCAGGGTTTTTTCCACAATAGGATTTGTTTAATTGCTTATTAATATTTCTTGTATTTAAGTACGACTTCTGTTGAATATGCCATATATACGTTGTACACACAAGTGGATATGAAATTTGAGACAGTAAAAGGATGGGCAGGTGTCGTACACGTGTAGTAGGGCTAGCTGGCAAGGAGTACACGGAGACACGTCACCCCGGGCCAGCGAGGGCCGCCACATATAGACCCGAAAAGTTAGGAAACTGGACAAGGACTTAGATCGAGGTAAGTACGGATTCTCTTATTTATCAATATTGTCTAGTTATTTAGTATATATAGCTCATGTAGTTGTTAGATTAAAATGGGGGATTATGTACATTGTGATGGTTTTTCTAATGAACAGAAAATGGTGTTTACTGTAATTCACGAAAGTAAGATCCTGGAATTGAGACGATGTGATATAGGAGATGGGTTAGCTTCCCGGCCTATATGTAACATCCTACTCAGTTTATAGATAGCATGAGTTACATTTACACTAGAGGGTTCGGGATAGAACCATTGGGAATTAATAGATGGGTTAGAGAGCACATGACCGTGATGTGTTAGTCTAGCAATTGCATTAATAGCGCCAGTGGGTAATCGACCTTAGTTTTTCTAAAAAAAAATAGGGATCACAATGTAATAGTCCAAGACATTTGCTTTGCATCCGTTTATGTATTGAATTTATATGATTTCTATATTCTTGTTAGATATCATTGGTGCATGTTGTTATTGCATGGTATCCTTGAATATTATATGGAATGTTGATGATTAGTATGAATCCCTACTTAATGAGCAAGTTGGAGCCCAATTAACATTACAGGTAGATCCGACAAGTGCTACAACTACGGGATGGAGAAGTTATAGGAGTCTTGAACTTCTCTTCGATGTAATGACTTTCTCTGGTCTTATATATTTGTATTGAATTACAGTTTTGTAATATCACATGGGATGGGTGATTATATAACTGAGGTTTATTCCGATTTGTTTTTAATATTGTATATCTTATTTTGGTTATCGAAAAAGGTTTTAAATTTTCGCTGCATATATGATTTGTTTTATTTCAATAATCGATGTACAATATTGTGTATCAAGTGTAGGTGGTAAGGTTACTGGCTCTAGTTAAGTCTGGTAAGGATAATCTGGGCTTAATTAGGGTTTCAGACCGGGTATTGCCTTAATCAGGTTAGGGGATGCTACATTTTGGTATTAGAGCCATAGGTTTCAAAGCCTTGATTAACCTAAGTTTCTCGACTCGAAGAGTAGTCTTGAGTTACGAATAAGCCACTACAAGAAATTATAGTTTTTGTCACGGCTTCGATTCCGTAGGGACAAGTTATTTTTCGTCACCTATAGTTTTTGTCACGGTATTGTCACGGAAAAACTAAAGTTGCATATACTCCGTTGCAAAAACGTTTTTGTCATGGAACTTAGCGTGACAAATACCTTTTATGACTGATCTCTGACATATTTATTACGAGATTATTGCACGTCATAAAAAACACATTTTTGTTACGACTGTATTTGCGTCACAAGCGTTTCATTGAACAACGAAGAAAAATATTTTACGTCACAAGACTTTGTTAGTCACAAATACATGTAGTTAAGACTTTCTACTGGTGACAAAAAATAATAATATTTTATATGTACATTGCTCCGTCACAAAAAAAAAAGTTTTTATATAAAAGTTGTTGTAACTATCTTGCATCTGTCAATATAAAAATATGGCATCTATTAAAATATTAAGAATTTACTTTACTTGCATTACAATGCCAACATTATCAATCTATTCAAAGTTTGATTTTTGTGATTTTGAATCCAAAGTACCAAAAAAAAGATAATACTTAATTTAGAAGTCTAACATAGCAAAATAAAATTAAACTTTGACAGGTTTCTTCATGACTTAAGTCTAACATAGTAAAATAAAATAAATCCATGTTTTCTTCAACGTTTTCACTCCATGCTTCTTCAATTTCTTCTTCACGTGAAGCTTTCTTCCAGTTCATCATCTTTACCCTTTGAAGTCTCATCCAATTGCGCATCTAAAATCTCAAAGCTATAAATGTAAGTAATTGCACTTAAACACTTACATAAATAAAAAAATCTTTAATAAATCATAACGTAGTAATAAAGTTTCAACATAACCTTCACTTAAATTAAAGATTAGCAAAAAATCTTAAATATTTTGCAAACTTCTGCATGCATCAAATAATTCTACAAGTCAAATATAATCACCTTCATGAATCATAATGTATTACAGAAATTCCAGCAAAACCTCCCTTTAAATTTAAGATTCTTAAAAATCCCACTTGTATTAAATAATTCTACAAGTCAAATACATTCTTCTTTAGTGAACCATAATGTATTACCAAAATTTTAGCCGAACATGCCCTTAAATTAAAGATTCACCAAAATTTTAAACATTGTGCAAACTTCAACTTGCATCAAATAATCATCTAACTCAAATATATTCAAACATGCATATTGCTTAAATTATTGGTGCAAATTTACGAGTTTCATTTGTATAGAACATAAAATAGTAAAAAGCTCAAAAAATAATCAAAAGTTAGAGGGTCAACATATAGTAAAAGCATTAACAATTCTTGAAATAGTAGTTTAGCTAGCAAATGTCATTCAACTCAATGATAGAATAAATTGTCAAGTTTAGGAGATGAGTAAATGTTCAAAATAACAATCATGAAGGTGGATGCTCTTAAGTTGGTCACATGGAGGTAACTTAAGATATTCTAGCAAGACTTCAATTATTACCTTTTTGATCGTTCACTTTTGAATAATCAACGAGCAGGAGAACATCCATCATGAGAAGATGTTTGAACATGAGGCCTATGTGAGCTTCCAACATCTGAACTCTGACATGTAATAAAAAGAAATCAATTAATTGTCTCATTTGTAATTTGAACATAATTAATAAACTTCAAGTATCAACAATAATGTCGATGAATTACTTGACAGGTGTACGAACATGAAATTACAAACAACTATAACATCGAAGATTAAACAATTACCTCAATACATGATTCTAATGCATTATAATGTTGATCATGACATGCTTTACTGGTAAAATAAATATGAAATATCCTAACAAATACACACATTGTAGGAATGTAAGAAAATTCACAACCATGTATTAGAGGCCATCCGCCATTTGACAGGTATTCACTTTTAAATAGAAATTTTATTTTTAATTCTCATAATATTAATAAAGCAAAATTTTATCATTTGATCTCTAAACTTTGTATACTTCATGCTATTGGTTTCTAAATTTTTATTAATATATATTACTAAATCGAACAAAGATCTACATTTAGTTTTTCCATCATTTAAAGTATCAAATTTCAACGATGTGGGTAATAAGAGTGTTGCGTGACTAGTCAAAAAAAGCAAAGTAGTTTATATTCTTAAATCGAACAACTCACATTGGCCAACAAAAGTAAAAAAAAAAAAAAAAAAAAAAAAAAAAAAAATCCCTCAAAAACATAGAAAATTTAAACTTTGGGGATCAAAATCACAAAAACTCAAAAGTTCAAGGATCAAATGTATAACAATAAAAGTTTAGCGATCAAATGAACACTAATGAAAATTTTGGAGATCAAAAGTATAAAAGTTTCAAAGTTCAGGGACCAAAAAAATATGTTTTGCCTATTAATAAAGGCATGAAAATAATTCAAAACTTTTTAAAAAATTAATAATTTTGATGTGACCGCTTATTATAATATTTAGAAGACATTGTGGTAGATACATTTCACTTTGATTTTATGTCACACATAATGGACATTATCTATTCATGATCTTATTGAAGAACTTTTTTTTTGAGTTGGATATGGATTGTATCTTAAAGGAGCTTCAGTTTGAAGCCATAAATTTAGGGAGAGATTAATTTATTTAGAGTGGGGATGCTAGTCAATAATCGCTACGGTCATCTAATGCCATATAATAACTTTAGTATTGCACCAATACAAGATTTTAACTAAGGGAATTGCTAGAGTAATACTTTAACCATTGATCTAATTGGATGCAATACTACATGTTGAGAAATGTGTGTGCACATTTGATGATGAAATGTACGACATTTGGTTGGATGCATTCCTAAATGACATTTGATTGGACACAAAAAGAACATACAAAGATGTGTTTACAAAAACAAAAACAAAATAAAAAACTAAAAGATGGGCCGCCATCTTTGCTCTCCCTAACCATTGTTTTTGTAAACCCATCTTTGTATGTTCTTTTTGAATATGGATGGTGTAAGTTTCATTCTTCAGATACTCTTGGACCATGGATAGACTTTCATTAACTGATTGAATGCCATTCAGTTTTTTATTGAGAATTTTGCGATGGTTTTTTCTTTCTTGTGTCATGAGCTTTGTAGACTTAATCTTAGTTGCAGAATTTCCTTCTTGTTGATTGGCGAATGCTCTTTACATAAAAAGGAATTGCCGTTTTTATACCTTTCACAACCTTGCTTCCATTGTGAAATGTTTTATCACTGTGGACTTCAAAATTCACATCCAATTCTACTTTATCAATTCACTTCTTGATTTCTTACTAATCTTTCCTTTGTATTAGTCTTTCAAGTCAATCATCGAGATGTTGAAATGAAAATCATTAGACTAAAAATCCAATTCACATAATCCAAATCTCACACCAACAATTCATAATCATCGTTATTGAAATTGAGGAACACATGTTAATTGGGTCAATCATCAAGGAAGTATTTGGATTTATCTTCTAGGTTTCTAAAACAAGATTCTTTGAGCAACATTGTAATCGAACTATAACTCACCAAATAATAAAATCACGAGCCCAAATTAAAATCACAAATCATTGTAAGATAAAACAAAATAAGCAAACAAAACATCAAAGTGTCAATTAACCAAAAAAGCAAACAAGAAGAATGTTTTGAGATGAAAGAGGGAGAACTCACAACGAAGAAATGCGAAGACGATCAGGGAGCAACGATCAGGGAGCAAAGCAGTGCAATTAGGGAGCAAAGGACGACCAGGGAGCAGAGGCGCGAGGGTGAGGCATTGGCGAGAGGACGACCAGGGATCTCGCCGACCAAGGAGCAGAGGCGCGAGGGCGAGGCATCGGCGTGAGGATGACCAAGGAGCTCGTCGACCAGGGAGCAGAGGCGCGAGGGTGAGGCGTCGTCCAACGGACGACCAGGGAGCAGAGGCGCGAGGGTGAGGCGTCGGCGAGATTCAGAGGCACGAGGGTGAGGCGTCGGCGAGATACATGATGACTAAGGAGGAGGCGCAAGGATGACGACCGTGAAGAGGATGACAATGGATCAGAGAGGACGACGAAGTAGAGGCACGAGGAGTGCGAGGACGACGATGACGAAGTAGAGGCGCGACGACGAGGATGACCACGACGGCGGATCGGAGGCTTGAGGACGATGATTGGTGTGAGTAGTAGGGCGGATGAAGGAGGTAGAGGAGTGGGACGAGAAAGGCGGAAAAAATTGCGCAAAAAAATGGAAACAAAAAATGGGAAGGAGGTTACGGGGGTTTCGCGCGGGCGTAAGAAATTGTGTTTTCTTTTGTTATGGAATAATGATTGTGAGCAAACACACTTGACGTGACAAAAAATTATTACCTTTTTGTAATGGAAACATGTTCGTCTCTAAAGCTTCTTTTCATCACGCAAAATCTAAATCGTGACAAAAATACGTGTTAATGCGTTGAGAATATTAACATAATTATTAGAATTGTTATTTAGTATATTTATTCTATTTGTAATTAATTAGAATTAGAAGTAATTAGCTGTATAATCAGTTTTTTAATAGTTATGTCTTTTTTGATAAGATAGGATCAATTAGGATCAATTAGGATCAATTAGGATCATGTAATCTGTTTTGATAAGATAGGATCAATTAGGATCATTTAGGATCAATTTTTATGTAAAGCATTTACTCTGTAATTTTCTATTTAAACACGCCAAAATGGCTGAATAAGATTATTCCATTCTGTCATTCTTTTCTGACTTTATGGTATCAGAGCCTAAATGGCTAAACCCTCGATGATACCTCTGGTATCGATTCTATGAGCTCTATTCGCTCACCCTCAATTCCCTTAACCATTTGAATCTTTCCAAAACCTTTCCATCACTTCTCACAAGCTGAATGGAAACAATTTCCTACAGTGGTCCTAATCCGTGAAACTGTTCATTCGAGGCCGTGGAAAATTCGACTATCTTACAGGTACCAATGCGAGACCCACTGAGAAAGATGAAGGTTCTGAAAAATGGGAGGCAGAGAATTCGATGATCATGTCTTGGCTCATAAATTCTATGGACTCGAGTGTAGGAAGAACCTATCTCTTCCTACCTACTGCTCATGACATTTGGACTGCTGTGAACGAGACTTATTCTGATCTCGGGAATGCAGGACAGTGGTTTGAGCTAAAAACTCGGCTATGGAGGCTAAAACAAGGTGAGAAAACTGTCACTCAATATTATACTGACTTAAAAACCTTGTGGCAAGAGGTAGATATGTTCAGCGATTATGAGTGGAGCTGTGCGAAGGACAGGGCTTTGTTTTAGAAAATGGTGGAAAAAGAACGTGTCTTCGAATTCCTCGTCGGCCTTAATAAGGAATTAGATGAAGTGAGAGGACGCATTCTTGGTCGTGATCTACTACCGAGTACTAGAGAAGTCTTTGCCGAGGTCAGAAGAGAGGAGAGCCGGCGGACCATCATGCTCGGAGGACACTCGCCAGCTCCCACCGAGCCTTCTGCTCTGTTCTCTAGTTAGCCACCACGCCGCAACGACCGTCGCGGCGATAAAGACCAGCCAATCTGCGAGCATTGCAACAAGCCAGGGCATGTTAAGGCCAAATGTTGGAAGCTGCATGGAAAGCCAATGAGAACCCTTCATCTAACCGGAATCCTCGTGATTCAAAGGGTTTTCATGCCTCATCCGAAGACACTTCCAAAGAGCCGAAATCTGCCTCAGAGACGTCTGCCTTCATCAAAGAACAGCTAGAGAAATTGTATCAACTAATGAGTTCTCATTCAATTGTATCCAACAATCCTAACTCATCATCTTACATTGCCTCTTCTTCTTTAGCTCAAAAAGGTACTTACCCTACAACTTTCACAGCCGGCTCAAAATTAAACCCTCGGATCATAGATTCAGGGACAACCGATCATATGACTGGTAGTTCCTCCATATTCTCTTCATATTATCCTTTATCTGGAAATTTGAAAGTTAAAATTGCCGATGGTTCTCTAACCTCTATTGCTGGAAAAGGCTCTATTATTATGTCTCCATCTCTTACATTACTAAATGTCCTACATGTTCCAAAGATTTCTTGCAATCTCATCTCTGTTAGTCGTATTATTCATGATTGCAAATGTATTGCTACAATAACATTTGCTGGATTTGAATTTCAGGACCCTTGTTCGGGGAAGATGATTGGCAATGCTAAGGAAGTTGATGGACTCTATCACTTGGTCTTGGAAAATCCTTCAGATGAACAAGTTCAGAAAACAAGATGTTTAACTACTTTGTCTTGCGAGAATGACATAATGTTTTGGCATTATAGGTTAGGCCATCCCAGTTTTAATTACCTGAAATATTTGTTTCCAAATCTTTTTAAAAATAAAGACATTTCATCTTTTTGTTGTGAAGTTTGTGAGTTGGCAAAACATCATAGATCTGTTTATCCTTCTTTGAAGTATATGCCATCAAAACCTTTTTCACTCGTGCATAGTGATATTTGGGGCCCTTCAAGAGTAAAAATTGCCTCAGGTTCTAGATGGTTCATCACATTCATTGATGATCACACTAGAGTCACATGGATTTATCTTCTAAAGGAAAAATCCGAGGCCGCAAATGTTTTCAGAAATTTTCACTCTTTGATTAATACTCAGTTTCATACTAATATTCAAGCTCTTAGAACCGATAATGGCCGAGAATATTTTAATGCAATCTTAGGTGATTTTTTGAAAGAAAAAGGAATTATTCATCACAGTTCTTGCGTTGATATACTCCCCAACAAAATGGGGTGGCTGAGAGGAAAAATAGGCATTTATTAGAGGTGTCTAGGGCGTTATTATTTGCTATGAATGTTCCTAATCGTTTTTGGAATGAAGCGCTCTTAACTGTAGCTTATCTGATTAATCGAATGCCAACGAGAGTTCTTAATTACATCACTCCTTTGCAAGCACTAAAGAATATGTTTCCTAGAAATAGATCGTTCACTGATTTAACACCAAAAATTTTGGTTGCATTGCTTTTGTTCATATACACGGCCATAATAGAGGAAAGCTTGATCCCCGGGCACATAAATGCATATTTCTTGGTTTTTCACCAACACAAAAAGGGTATAAATGTTTTGATCCTAAATCTGGAAAATATTACGTAAGTATGGATGTCACGTTTTTTGAAAAACAACCTTTTTTTGAAAAAAACTCAATTCCGGGGGAGAATGATTCTGAAATGAGTTTTTGGGAACAAATATCTTTGCCAAAATCGGTTGAAAATAGTTCAGTGGAATCAATTATTTCTGTAACTAATCCTAGGATTTCACAACCTATAAATTCACAACCTCGTGAGACCCAGGTAGAAAACAACTTGGAACCACCTACTGAACTTCGTGTTTATTCTAAAAGGAGGACTCAACCAAGTAATATTCCACCAGCTTCCGAGGTGGGCCAATCATCGGACTCGATCGAGGTCTAAGGTACGACTACTCTTTCTCCTACTTCTCTTCCAAATTTAGAACCTTCTACAGATTTCTTTCAACCCATAGCCTTACGCAAAGGTGTCAGATCATGTACCACAAAACATCCAATATCCAATTTCGTATCTTATCATAAGCTCTCACCATATTTCAAAGCCTTTTCCACCAGGATTATGGATGATAAACTACCTAAGTCGATACATGAAGCTCTAGAGGTTCCGAGATGGAGAGAGGCGGTCTTTGAGGAGTTGAAGGCCCTGAAGAAGAATGACACGTGGGATCTTACCTCTTTACCCGAAGGAAAAAAATGTGTAGGCAGCAAGTGGGTGTTTACCATAAAATACCATGCTGATGGCTCGGTTGAGAGATACAAGGCTTGACTCGTAGCGCGAGGCTTCACTCAGACATACGGCCTTGACTACGAGGAAACCTTCGCTCATGTGGCCAAACTAAACACCGTACGCGTTCTTCTCTCGTTAGCCGCTAATCTGGATTGGCCTCTCAGACAGTTTGATGTGAAGAACGCGTTCTTAAACGCCGAACTAGAGGAGGAGGTGTATATGGAAGCTCCACCAGGCTTTAATGAGCTAAAGAAGGATGGCAGAGTATGTAAGCTAAAGAAATCCATATATGGATTGAAACAATCTCCGAGGGCATGGTTCGAAAGATTCACGACAACTGTGAAACAATGTGGTTACACTCAAGCTCATTCAGATCACACGATGTTCTACAAACACAATCATGGTAAAATTGCTATTTTAATTGTGTATGTAGATGACATTGTGATGACAGGAGATGACATAGTAGAGTTGGAGTCACTGAAGAACTTCTTATCCAACCAGCTTTGAAGTCGAAGATCTAGGACAACTCAAATATTTTCTTGGAATGGAGGTGGCTAGATCCTCAAAAGGAATAGTTATCTCACAAAGAAAATATGTTCTTGATCTCTTGAAAGAGACTGGATTACTCGGATGTAAACCAAGTGGCAACTCCCGTCGATCCGAATCGAAACTCGAAAAATTAGATGGTGCCGAAATTTGTGGACAAGAACCGTATCGAGAAAGTTTGGTGGGGAAGCTAATTTATTTGGCGCATACAAGGCCGATATTGCGTTTGCGATGAGCTTGGTTAGTCGGTTTATGCATTGTCCATCGAAAAAACACTCCAAGGTCGTTCATCGGATTCTTCCTTACTTGAAAGGAAGCCCGGGTAAAGGAATTATGTTTTCAAAGAATGGGAGCCGAATAGAGTGGAGATCTTCACCGATGTTGATCGGGCGGAAGTTCTACGAGACATGAGATCTACCACGGCTATTGCTCCTTTGTGCAGGGCAACTTAGTTACTTGGAGGAGGAAGAAACAACCGATTGTTTCTCGAAGCGATCGAGTCCGAGTTCGAGCTATGGCTCAAGGAGTATGCGAGTTGTTATGGCTTCGGAAGATCTTAGAGGAGCTGAAGGTCGAAGGAGATAAACCGATGAGGTTGTACTGCGACAACAAATCGGCAATCAATATTGCCCGAATCCCGTGCGACATGATGACCGGACAAAACATGTCGAAATAGATCGACATTTCATCAAGGAGAAACTGGAAAACGACGATATCTGCATACCCTTTGTTCCATCATCTGAGCAAATCGCTGATGTTCTTACTAAGGGACTTTTTACTGCTATGTTCGAAGGGTTTCTATCCAAGCTGGGAATGATCGATATCTATTCTCCAGCTCGAGGAGGGGTGTCGAGAATATTAACATAATTATTAGGATTGTTATTTAATATATTTATTTTATTTGTAATTAATTAGAATTAGAAGTAATTAGCTGTATAATCGGTTTTTTAATAGCTGTAATCTGTTTTAATAAGATAGGATCATGTAATCTGTTTTGATAAGATAGGATCAATTAGGATCAATTAGGATCAATTAGTTGCTAATTTTATGTAAAGCATTTACTCTGTAATTTTCTATTTAAACACGCCAAAATGGCTGAATAAGATTATTCCATTATGTCATTCTTTTCTGACTTTATAATGTATAAAAGCTTTGTTTATGATTAATGTACCGTCACTAAAACGCCTATTGGATATGCTTATTTTAAACCGTGACAAATGATTCGTCAAATTTGTAGTAAAAGCTCAAATTTCTTGTAGTGAGCTTAAGGTTTGATAAATGGTTTTTATCGTGATTTTGGAGGGTAACCAAAAGATAAAAGACCGAAATATGCTATTCGTTGTGTATATTATATCTACGTGGTAGATATGAGAATTATGTCTTTTCTGAACAATAATAAGATGGTTGAAGTCCATTTATTTCTTAACCTTGAGGATAGACAAAAAGGAACGACATAAGAAAAATTACAAAGATGAAATAGAATTCTTCTCCAAGTATAATTTTCAATAGTTTTTGTTCTTATTGATATTATTAGACAAATAATAGTCAGTGAAGAAGTATCGATGGACCAAGATCTTGAGGTGTGCATTAGAAGAATGGAAATTATAAAATAATGAAATACTGAATGACTTTTGATGAAACTCAAAGATGGCGGACCATATTAAGAGATGATTTAATACTAGTATTGAGACTAGTATGGAATTAATGAAAGTTATTCAATAAACAAATTAGTGGTAAATTATAAAAGCCTAATGGAGATTAGGAAATCACTAATGCAGTTATACTTCATAAGTTGTTATGAAGTCGATATTCCAGTCATGGTGTGAGTCCATATTGGAATAACAAGTGGTTTATTAATAAAAGATAGTTAAATCCAAAATATAACAGTGAGTTGGTAAGATATCCTAGCCTGATCTATTAGACCGGTATAGTCTAAATTGGGGAGAATGAGTTGTCAGTGAATTTGAGGATTTGGGGAATCCAAGGATTAATGTGTAGTAGTCGAAATGAGTATTTATTAATCAGAATTGACAACTCCTTCTGAAAAGAAGTGAAATCAACGGTTCTCAAGAGGTAGTTGAGATTTGATTTTCACAGCGAAATGATCAGAGCTAAGGATATATATCTTAATAAGATGATTACAAGCGGGTGCTGGGTCATTTTAAGTGGATGGTGAAAACCACTAGAACTTACTAGAACTCATGTTATTTTCATAAATTAAGGGTGTCAAGTGAAGGAAAGCCCTATTGTAATAAAGTTGTTATTGTGTTGTCAATAATAACATGAAATCTTTGAAGACTTAGAAAAGGCACGAGCAATTCCCATATAGAATTGTAAATTGCTAACGATAAGTTGGTTTAGACTAGATTTTTGTAAATGCTAGTGCTAAGTTTCATGGGATAATAAATGGTAAGAGTGTTGAATATTAACAGTAAATCAGGGGACTTGACTGTGATTGAGACAATGAGGTTGTCTTATATTCAACACAATGGTAAAAAGAGGAATGTAAACTTGAAATAATTGAATATTACAAATGATTGATCTGGAGATCTGTGATATCGTTGTGTGATTTATTCAGTAAACTCAAGTATGTAATGGTTATAAGTTGAAATCGAATACAAAAATGCATTGGAGGATGGTGAAAGTATAGTTTGATTACAACGTTTGCTTGACAAAACCTAAATTGTGAAAGAAGTTAGAGGTTCATCCTAAGACTTCTGACCTAAGTAAGAATGTGTGGGTGACACAATAAAGCAAAATTGTAACTCACATTTCCAGCTATATATAAATAGTTCCAGATTTGGGAGAAGAACTATTAGAGACTGATAATCTCGGGGTAACTAATTTGGTAGTTGTATCAAATATGGAAAGGCACCACTTGTAAATTAAGAAGAAAGGTTGTTGATGATCTTTTAATCATTCTTTGAGATTAATAAAAATCTTAGAGGAATCATTAAAAGATAACCTGAGAATATGACACTAGTGGACTGGTGAGGAAGTAACAAATTTAAAATTGTGGAAGTTTGAAAAATAGAAATTATCAGAGTGATAGAAATATAAGGTAAGAAAGTTACCTTACAAATTTCCTAAGTATTAAGAATTCACTCTGAAACATCACTCATCAAGGTGATTGTATTGACAATGCTTTGAAAAGAAAGGGACATAGGCTATAGTTATAATAAAAGTTGCTCAGTAATATCTCTTAGGTGAGATATTTACTGATGACCAAATGGAAGTCCTACGCAGTCACATCATCATTTGAGTTGTCTGGATCATTAACTATGGGTCTGTTCTTTGGAGCTCATATTAGAGTTGATAACGATTGAAATGAGTGATGTCTTATTAAAGGAGATTGATTGAGATTATCAAGCAGGTCAAGGATGACTACTAATTATCGATGTTGGAAAAGATGATCGTAGATCAAAACATTGAGCATGTAAGGAAAGTTCTTAGAACTTTAAACAAAGAGTGAGGCAAGAATGTTGCGAAAATCTCATTGATTTCTTTAATACATTTATTCAGATGAAGTCAGAAATTCGTTGTGACGAAAATGAATAGTTGGTGACCTGAAATGAAAAAAATCGACAGTATCAATTTTATAAAGAAATATGAGATATATCAACAGGTAGAAGCTGAATAGTTTTAACCTAGAGTGTTATATTATTCTTGCTCATATGAATGATATTTCATGCTCAAAAATTCGTGATGAATTAACCTAAGTTGTGGTGACAACCGAACGTTAGTGATATAATTGTAAACTGACAGAGTTTGAAAATTTCTTGCCAGTACTGTGGTTTAAATTCTCGTGGAAAAGTAAGCGAGATGTATGTGTGTGGAAGAGTTGAGAGTTGTGGAGAACCAGTATTATTATTTCAGCAAGGAATCGAAAATCTACTTCTTAGAGGGAAGAGGTTTATAATAGCTGGGATGGACCTTTCTCAATCTTAACATAATATATCTGAAGTTGACCCTAGTTTCGAGAGAATGTAGTTCCGAGCTTGTGATTTGAAAAGTATGAATTACTGGAAGAAATATTTAATGTGAGTTCTCTGATGTTAATTTTAGCAGGCTATATATAGAATTGAGGAATTTACCTTAAAAATATGTATGCTTTACTTTGTCGTTAAACAATGTGAGACGAGAAGTAATGATACAAATTCGTTATAGCCCAAGTAATTTAGAACTACACAGAAAGGTGTTATCAGACTGTCAATATATAATTGCAACTTAAATATATGGAGAAAATATAACTATTAATAGAGCTTCTCGATTTAGACATCATAAGGAAATAACGGTAATGATGATTTGTGTAAATTTAGTTGACACATCATCAAATGAGAGAGCTAATTTTGAAGCTACTACTCTGATCTTTTAAGTTCAGATTCAAACTAAATCGGAGAATATTAAGTGGTGATTAGTTGTTAGAAAGCTAATCAAGATTATATAGATCGTTAAAGGTTAACAGCTAGTGTAGATTATCCTGATTGGTCAGTGTCTGATAATGTTGCGTTACGGTTCAGAGATAGATTATGGATTCCAGTTCAGGATCAGGCAAGGCAAGAAGTGTTATGGAAATCTCATAGATATCTTTACTGCATTCATTCAGATAGCAGTAAGGAATATCATGAAATGAGGCGCCTTTATTTATTATTAATTTAGGACGAAAAACAATGTTGTGGGAATAATAAAGAGATATGAGATATGTCAGCAAGTTAGGGCTGAGCATAAGAAACCCTGAGGATTATTGCATTCGCTGCTTACTTTTGAATTGAAATAGGAACATAGATCGGTGGATTTTGTTTCCGGTTTATCTCTGAGTTACCGTAAGCACAATATGATAAAAATTGTAGTTAACAATTAATGGAGTTTGTGCATTTCTTGCCAGTTTCTATGTGAAATCCTCTTGATTGTTTATGCAAAATATACATACATGAGGTGTTAGATTTCAGGGTGTTTCAATGTCAACTATTTCAAATAGGGATCTGAGATTCACATCCAGATGATGAAATGAATTGTTGCAACAGCTGTGGAACTGATCTTAACCTCAGTATGATATACTATCGGCAGACTGATGGGTAGCCAGAGTAAAAAAAATTAGTGCTAGAGGATATACTTTAAGATTGTGTCTTGAAGTTTAATAATAACTAGAAGAGATACATTTCTCTGTGTGAGTTCGTTTATAAGAACATCTATCAAGCTAAAATGGAATGCTTATTTGAAACTTTGTATGGTAACCATGTCATTCACCAGAGTTTCTGGACAGGGGTTGAGATGCAAGTTTGTTGGAGCCGAAATTAATTTAGAACTAACTACGCAGAGGAAAGGTAGCAGATTAGCCAGCATTTGACTACAATACAACTAAAACGAAATAGATATGCCGATAAATATCATAGGTGGTTGGAGCTTTCAAAGGACAAATATGTTTTGTTGAAAGTCTCACTTATGAGAGGAGTTGTGTAGGTCTGGATTGTGAGGTAAGCTAGCTTCAAGGTGTATTGAGTCATTCAAAGTACAGGAACAGATTAATCCTGGTACTTACAGGTTAAAGTTGCCTCCTCAGCTAGTCAGAGTTATTAATGTCTTCCACAAGTCTATGTTAGTAAAACGGAGACTCAGTTCATTCCAATGATTGGTTTGAATGAATATGATCTTCGGGGAAGACTTATCTTACGAAAAACAGTCAAGTGTATTACTTGATCGTAAGATGAAAAAGCTGAGAACCAAAGATATTTCTTTGGTTATAGTGAAATAGGGATCTCGCAAATATGAGAAATTAACCTAAAAGTGGAAGTATGAGAAATAGTTTCCATTTCTCTTCGAAACCGCAGGTAATTTCATATTACTTTAATTTCGAGGATGAAATTGCTTTAAATTGGAGAGACTATAACAATCCATTACTTTAAGTTGGTAACTAGTACTAATCCAAATCCTAATTAACTTGGGTTAGGCTAGTGGTTAAGTTCGGCGTACCTCGATTAGTGTGTGCGTACGTTTGCATGATGAATTAAATTTGTTTGTATTGTTAAATCAATTTATATATAGGTAGTTGTATAATACGAAAATTTTATACACAAGCCTATAAAATGAAAAATACCCAATAAATAATGATTTACTGGGACATCAAGTGTGACAAGGGGTCGTGGTACAAGTGTGCATGATTAAGGACACTTGTAGGTGATAAGTCGTTCATTATGTACATTATATATAGTTTATTTATATATTTTTATTGTTGAATCACCAAAATATTGGCTTAATTATCCATATTATTCATTTTTAGGATTTTTGGGATGCGCAGCTGAATTCGTGGAATAAAATCAAGCGGAATGAAGTATTTATATGTAGTGATTAAGTACCGGAGGACTTGCCTTAAAATACGCACCGCACAGTTGAGTAGGGGTAACCAGCAGCTAAGTGATGCATTCAAGACACTCATTTATGTACACAGCGCCTCAAACCATTCAGCTCGGCCTCGAGATACGTGCACCAACTCTTCCAGATGTTTAGTCAACTCATGCCATTCTGCCACGTGGCAGTTCCCATTTGCCCATGCGTCCGTTCCCTCACTCCAGCCTGCCACGTGGTGAATTCCTATTTGTCCGCTCAGTCTCCTCCTTGCTCCAGCTGTCGACAAGTGCCCTCGCTAGATGCCTACAAAGCTGCCCCTATGCATCCGCCACGTGTCACGAGTCCATTCGTCCCTAACTCAACAGCCTGTCATTCACAGCAGACCTCTTCCAACCACATTACGACATGTCACGCTGGCCAGTCTGCTTGGCTAATAACATGCTGACATGTGGCCGGACCCACTGCAAATAGTTCAAAATAGCCACAGATTCAGTTCCGCGCAAGTGTCAAGGACCAAACTCCAAATTTGTCATCGTGGACCAAATTTTAGTAGTTTTTACTTATGCCCTGTTACCTTCACTTTTTAGGGAGACCTAAGATCATGGATTAGTTTGTGATAGGACTAACACATGAGTTTATATGTATTAATCTCATTTGTGTATCTTGTTCAGTTGAGAGTTTTAAGGGTTGGAGTAAATGTGGTTGTAATGGTACAATTACCAAAATACCCCTTCATATAAGATGCATAACCTTGGCATCCCTAATTCATTTTATGATGAATGCAAGAGACGATACAATGTCTGAGGAAGAGAAGAAAGAATAGCCGACCTAAGAGTCCGATGATGACATGGTTTTCGGTCTATTTGATTAATTTTTCGTTCCCCGAGTTTTGATTGGTTACATAATGTGAAATTGAGCTAGGTCTGTTGTGCTCCATTTTTTTTGCTAGAAACTTATAAATTAAGCTGAATTTTGTAATTTGCATGGTCGGATAATCTAACCACATCGTTTGGAAAGTACTCTCACCTTCTTCAATCCCTACTTGCACATCATATTCTTCCAATGCCACTGAAAATGTTACAGGGGTTAGAAATGATTTTAGGCTTATTTTACATTTGATTTAGGTTTTTGAAATGGTTGCAGATGAGCTATATACAGTAAACATATCTTATACAAAAGACAGCCTTTGTTTCTAGGTACTGCCTTTGGAAATCAGTTTTCCTCTACCAATTACAACACAACAAATGCATATAATTGACAAGAGACGATACAATGTCACAATGTGAGTCGCAGATATGGATTTTATGATGAATGTAAGAGACGATACAATGTCTGAGGTGTGTCCTACACAGTTGGCCTTCCCTCAACGATCGATGCCTCTGTGTTCGATCCCTTCCTTCGATTTTGGGTTGATCGGTTGTTGTCATTGTTCTTCTTGAGCGGCAGTGGTGATTAGGGTTGATATGATGTGTAAAGATGAGGGGTAAATTGGTAATCTGTAATAACCAACCGCTTGGGATTAGTTAGTCCCACCAAAATTGGTGGTTTTGTTTAGTCCCCTCTCCTGCCCATTAGCTAATCTTGTGGCCTAGTTAATCCGCGAAGCGAATACCATCTTATCCAGTCCAATGGGGTTAATCCACCCTAAGACTGTGAAGCGAACAGACCATTAGGGTATTGGATAGGAGGATCGAAATTATCTCGTCTCTCGAGCGGTCGAAATTGTTCTCTCTCTCTAGCGGCTAGTATTGTTCCTTTTTTTTTCTTCTCCCAAATTCTATTGTTCTTTGCTTTATTTTTAGATTTTAATAGAGTCTACGACTACGATGTCTAGTTAAGTTTGTCAATCTGAACCAGAGGTGGATCAAATCACCTTTTTTGGCATAAACACGTACGCGATATTTATTTATTTATTTATTTAAATTGTTTTTCATGGTATTTTATTCCCTTTGACATTGTTTGAATTATTAAAGTTATACACACGTTTAAACCATGATTTACCTACCAGTGAGTTGTAAGCACCCGTATTTGTGCAATAAGACCACACTAGTGGCATCCGACCCTACCAATTGATTGATCCCTTTCGGGACCAGTTGAATACATAGGGATTTAGATTGAATTGGACACATAATGATCTTGTTGTCTAGGTGTAGTGCCTTCACAAAGCCCATTGCAGTCAACGCATTAAACCCAATTTGCTCGAGTATAGGGTTATGTGTTTGAATAGGGAAGTTGTTATTGTCGTACATTGACCATCGAGATAGGGAAGTTCGAGGACCTGCGTGCGTTACCGGGTCTATAGCTACTCTAAATTACTGCGAGTTGCATGCTTTGATTAGATTGATGACCATATGTAAAATTATGCCAAGTTGTGGATGTTTGTGATACCGATGGTTTAGATTGTTTCCTCCCATTGATTTATTCACTTGTTATTTTTATTCTTATTTTTAGTTAATTTTAGAGAATTCTTGCGAACACCCTAATTTACGTTTTAGTTTCTTACCCTAGGTTGAAAACTTGGTCTTCGTAGATCGACCCCTGCTTGCCACTACTGCAGTTCTTGTAGTCATTAGTAATATCATCGGGATTATATATTTTGACGCATTCAACACGCGTCAAATATTAGCGCCATTATTGGGGACCAAGTTATTTTTTGACTTAGGTTTTTTTTCTTTTTTTGTGTTCACATTTATGTCCCCCAGTCTTCGTCGATCGTTGTCCGCCGGATCTTTACTCCCTTTTGATCCGAAGATCGAAAAAACATGTCGTCGAAACTCGAAAGAAACTAGGCAAAGGAACCATTCCTCGAGAGTTCAACTGAATGACGAGCAACCCCCTCTGATAGTTGACCACATTGGGAACCCACATGCACTCCATGCACCCGCTACACTACGTGGGGGATGGGAGGAACACCTAATTATTCCTCCTCGATAGTTTGCAGCATCAGCTGTACCACATGCACTAATGGAACAGTAGAGGCTTGTAATACCTCAGTATCAACCACTCGATCAAAAAGTGGTTGGTCCCGGTCCACAAAGGGCACAAGCTAACCTTTGGGCACAACCTCAGGCTGACCGTCGCATTACCATTAAGATGGCGAATGATGGGATACATGATCTCCTGACTCATCAACCACACTGCATCGCATTCACAGCCCATAAGGGCAATTTTAAGCTCAGATCAGGTTTCATTAACCCGCTTCTCGTCTTCCATGGATTGGATCATGACGATCCAATCACCTTCATTAATGACTTTCATTTTAAGTATATGACCATGATTCCCCCTCGAGTCGATGAAGATGAAGTCAAATTGTCGGCTTTTCCTTTCTGGCTTAAGGATAAAACTAAAGACTGGTTATTCAATCTCCCTCTAGTTCCATCACGAATTTGAATGACATGATTTCTGCATTATTCAAATAGTTATTCCCTAAATCTAGAGCTTCCTAACTTACTAGAGAGATGCAATATCGAAATGAAAGGAGGCGAATCTTTTGGTGATTATTGGGGTCGCTATAAGTGCTTACTTTTGCAATGCCCCTAACATGGCCAAAGCAACCTCTCCATTGTCCATTTCTTTTATATGGTACTTACGACCCTTGAGAAACAGATGATTGACAATGCATGTGGAGGCAACTACATATGTAAAACTATTGAGGAGATGTTTGATCTGTATGACTCTATTTCAATTTAATCGCATTATTACGTTGAGGACGAGGTAGAGGGACCCTTACGAAGTCTTTATGATGGTCAAATTTTGCCACTAGCAAGCTTGATAAACTCACTAATCTTATAGAGCGATTCCTCACCTCTGGAAAAGCTCGAGTTAAAGCTTGCGGCTTGCACAGCCAAAGACCATTCCACTGATTCTTGTGCCACCTTGTTTGAGAACGAGCAGGTAAATGCTTTAGGTGGCGGATTCCAAGGACCACCAAGGAATCGATACGACAACAATTTCAGTAACACTTATAATCATGTCGTTAAAAACTCCTACTATAGTTATGGTCCCTAGAACCAGAACTTCCTCCAGTATGTTCCAAAGGGACAACCTCTTCCTCAACAATCCAAACCCGCTCGAAGAAATGATGAGGAAACTCATTACTAATCAAGACAGATTCTCTAAAAACTTAGCCCAACTAAAAAGTGAAACAATCGTGAGTCATGTTTCAAGCATTAAAAGTCTCTAGGTTCAAGTAGGGCAACTAGACCTACATGTTGGGCGTACGGATGAGAAAGGCAAGCTGCTTTCTCAACCATATCCGAATCCTAATGTGAATGTCCATGCCGTCACACTTCGTAGCGGCAGTGAGTTGGATGAGAGCCCTTAAGAACCTAAGCCTAAAGAGGTCACCCCTAAATCCAAGGAAGTCGAGCATGCGCTCAAAGTTCAATTGTCTCCCTCTGAAATGGTAAACTTGGATGAGGAAGCACAACCTTCTCTCGAAATCCTACCCCCATTCCCTCAGTGCCTCATTAAGACTAAAAAGGCGAGAGAAAAGAAGGAAATTTTGGAAATCCTAAGGAAAGTGGCGATAAATATCCCACTTCTTGATGCCTTAGCATATATGCCCCACTATGCTAAGTTGCTCAAAGACCTACGCACCAACAAAGGTCGCTTCAAATGCAACGAGAAAATCACCATAAGTAAGAATTTCTTAGCTATCATATGCAAAAATTTGCACACTAAGTGTGAGGATCCGGGCATGTTTACTGTCCCTTGCACAATTGGTGAAGTTGATATCCAGAAAGCTATGTGCGACCTCGGTGCCTCTATCGATGTCATGTCATTATCCATATATGAGACATTGAAGGCTGACCCTTTAAAGGATACTAGAATTGTCATACATTTGGCAGACCGGTTCATCATTCGTCCTGTGGGTGTCTTGGAAGACATCTTGGTGAAGGTTAGTATCTCATATTTTTTTGCTGACTTCTATGTCATCGATATGAAGACTCAGCCATGCCACCATTTCTCCTCAGTCTTGCTTGGCATGCTTTTCCTTAAGACTGCTAAGACCAAGATTGATGTTCACAGTGGTTCTCTGACCATGGATTTTGATGGTGAAATTATTAAGTTCAACATTTATGATGTGTTGTGCCATACCTGTGATGCCTCTTTTGTGGTTCTTACCTTTGATAGTGTGGACTCACTTGTCCAAGAGACCGTTCTTGTGAAAGGTGATGATATGAAAGTGGCGTTAGAAAATCATCTCGACACCGATTCTTTGCGAAAGCAATGCTTCATCCTCGATACTGAGATCGAGAAGCTGATATCTGAGTTGGACTCTGCTCCACTCCATTTTCTCATCCTAGCATATATTGACTTACCTACTTCGAAATCTACACTTCTCCCCTATATGGAGCGAGCCCCCACACTATAGCTCAAACCACTTCCCAACCACCTCGAATATGTGTTTTTAGGTGAGAATGATACTTTACCGATGATCATCTCCACTAAACTCACATTACTAGAGGAAGAGAAGCTTATTCATGTGCTTAAAGAGTTCAAAGAAGCCCTAGGGTGGACAATTGCTAACATCAAAGGTATTAGCCATTCCACAAGCATGCATAAGATACATATGGAAGAAGGGTCTATACATTCACGAGAAGCACAACATAGATTGAACCCACTGATGAAAGAAGTGGTTAAAAAGGAGATTATAAAGCTCCTTGACACTGAGATGATCTACCCGATCTTCACGGCAAGTGGGTCAGTCCCATTTAGGTGGTTCCCAAGAAAATGGGGATCATAGTGGTCACAAACTCACGCAGTGAGTTAGTACCAACTCACTTCTAAAACGGATAGCGAATTTGCATCGATTACAGGAAGCTCAATGCTTCCACTAGGAAAGACCACTTCCCATTGCCTTTCATCGATCAGATGTTAGAGCGTTTAGCAGGCAAGTCTCATTATTGTTGCTTGGATGGATATTCTAGTTTTCACCAGATTCCAGTAGCATCCGAGGATCAAGTGAAGACCACCTTCACCTGTCATTTTGATACTCTTGCTTACTGGTGCATGCCCTTTGGGATGTGCAATGCACCTGCTATTTTTTATAGTTGTATGATGAGCATATTCTCTGACTTTGTTGGTACTTCATCGAAGTGTTCATGGATGATTTCACCGTTTACGGTGATTCATTCGATCTTTGCCTTAGTCACCCGACTAAGGTTCTTCATCAATGTATCTAGAAGAACTTGATACTTAATTACGAGAAATATCACTTCATGTTAGATCAAGGTCTTATCTTAGGTCACATTGTGTCTCCTAGGGGTGCAGAGGTAGGCCCGGTAAAGATTGAAGTAATTCAAAATTTGTCTTACCCTACGACTATGCAAGAAGTCCGATCATTCCTTGGCCATGCTAATTTCTATAAGGATTTATCCAAAATTGCACAACCCCTATGTTGCCTTCTTTAGAAGGACGTGTCTTTCGATCTCGATAAGGCGTGTAGGAGTGCATTCGATGCACTCAAAGATTCTATCATCCATACTCCTGTGATTCGAGCTCCCAACTGGGAGGTAACTTTTGAGATTATGTGTGATGCCAACAACCACGCTGTGGGTGTTGTGCTTGGGCAACAAGTCGGGCGTGTTTCTTATGTCATATACTACGCCTCCCGAACTCTTGATCCCGCCTAACTGAATTACACCACTACCGAAAAGAAGCTTCTAGCTATCGCCTTCGTTTTGGAGAAATTCTGGCATTTTCTCTTGGGAACTAAGGTGGTCTTCTAATCTGACCATGCTGCCTTAATGTACTTAATGGCGAAAAATGAAGCTAAACCTCATCTCATTCGATGAATACTCTTGTTACAAGAGTTTGATATCGATATGAAAGACAAAAGTGGTGCATAAAATCTTATTGATGACCATCTCAGCTGCACCGAGAATGGTGTAACACCTGTTCCGCTTCGAGATGATTTCCCTGATGAACATCTATTAGCCTTTTTAAGGAACTCCCTTGGTTTGCGAATATGGTAAATTACCTTGTTATACGAGAGTATTCACCTCACCTTACGCGAGCGCAAAAGGATAAAATCTAGAGCGATTCTAAATACTATGTTTGGGGATGACCCATACTTGTGGAAGTTTTGCTCAAACCAAGTAATTCGTCGATGTGTCTCTCAACTAAAACACAATCTATATTGGAATCTTGTCACTCATTCGCCTGCGACAGCCATTTTGATCCACGTAGGACAGCTATGAAGGTCTTGGAGAGTGGGTTCTAGCCCACCATTTTTCACAACTCATATCAATACGCTAAGGCTTATGCCAAATATCAGTCGACTGGTACCTTGAGTCACAAGGATCAAATGCCACTGACCTCGATCCAATTTTGCAAAAAATTTTATGTTCGGGGGATCGACTTCATGGGGCCATTTCCACCATCACATGATTTTCTCTATATCTTACTAGCGGTGGATTACGTGTCCAAATGGGTGGAAATTAAAGCCACTCGCACCAATGATTCATCAATGGTATGTGATTCATCAATGTTGAGCTTTGTGTGCTTTGATTAGTGATCGAGGTACCCATTTCTGCAACCATATGGTTGAAAATCTCGTACGCAAGTACAATGTTACACACCGCATCTACAGCCTACCATCCTCGAACGAGTGGCCAAGCGGAGGTGCCAAATAGGGAGATTAAACCCATTTCGGAGAAGTCTGTAAACCCATCACGGACGGACTGGAGCACACGCCTTGACGACGCGGTATGGGCTTATCGAACAAGGTATAAAACACCACTCGGAATGTCCCCGTATCACTTAGTCTTCTATAAATCATGTCATTTGTCAATCGAGTAAGAGCAAAAACCACTATGGGTTGTCAAACAGCTCAACATGGAACTCGATGCAGCCGATAAAGAGAGAAAGTTGGAACTCCAAGAATTTGAGGAGATCCGGAACGATGCCAACGATTCCGCTCTAATCTACAAGGATAAAACCAAGGCGTTCCACAATCGCAACTTATCTCGTAAAACTTTCATAGTCGATCAAAAGGTCTTGCTTTATAATTCCAGATTAACTCTCCATCCCGGGAAGTTGAGGTCACGATGGCTTGGACCTTTTGTTGTTCCTGATGTTTTTAGACATAGTGCAGTTGAGATTAAGAGCACAAATACAGGAAAAGTTTTCAAAGTGAATGGCACCGACTGAAGTCATTTTATGAGAACTTCCCACAACATGAGATCGATAGCGAGACTTAAGTTATATAGTACTTTAACTAAGAGAGAGTCCAACTGAGTTGAGCTAACGACGTTAAAAAAAGGCGCTCTTGGAAGGCACCCCAAGCTTCTATCCCTTTTCTTTTTTGATTTTTGTTTTAGTATTTTTGTGGTATTCTTATTATTATCTCCTTGTGAGTTTTTATAGGTGTTGTGACCTTTGCATAGCACGCCCAATTTTGATAGCCTGGTATCACTCTTGTGGCTCATCACATGTTCTATACCTATGGTTAGTCATATTGAGATTTGGTAAGGTTATCTGTCTTCATTTTGTTTGCAGATTTAAGGTTAGTGTCAGTCCTTTACATGATCTTGTATCATTTCCTTGCTTCTATATCTATCACGTTCTTTCACCATTTTGTGTGTTTCCATGTACTCGTCTTGACTTGTTTTGAACCATAAGGACAAGGTTCGGAAAAAGTTTGGGGTACTTTAGGATTTATAGATTGAGTTATATGGATTTTTGTGCGAAAGACCACATGTGAGATCGTTTAAAATTCTCAATTATATGCGGTTGAAGGACGATATTGGTGGTGTTTGGTATCCCTTATTCATTCATTTCTTCCATTTCTTTTCCCTCTATATCTCATCTTCTCATTTCATTAGAAGTTGATACACTTTCATGCATGTTTTCAGTGTAGTTCTCATTTTTATATTGTTTAGAGTCGCCCGAGATTTTGTTTTATGCCTTTAGTTGTGGATGAGTACACTATGGTTGCCCTGTTGACTTGAAACTCAAGAGAAATGATGAGAAACACTAACTCGAGCCTGTAGCCCAGCATTCTTATGATTTTATGATTAGAGAATTAATATGTTGGTTGAGCCTTGTGGTAGATACCGAATGGCACAGACGGTCAGGATTGTGCGAGTCAAATTTCTAGGGTACTAAAGCGAGAATGTAACCAACTCGAGGCTAAGTTCCTATGACTGAAACATTTTTGGGGAAATGGTTTATGCCATTTTTGGATTTAAACCCTTAGCCTTAGACCTACCCATCATCTTACCACTAATTAGCCCATTTGAGCCGAATTAAAATTGATTTCTTTTATTATCTATCATTACCCTTAGCCATTAGCCCTATATCCTATACCTAGTTGGAAACTAGACTTAGATTTGAGATCCTTAGAAAGACACATAAGGAGAAAAAAATCAGAGGAAAAATTGTTTACTTGCCCAAATTAAGGAAAAATTCATGATTAAAAAGTCTCACCTAAAACGACATCCACAGGAAATGGAGCAGGGAACTAGGTGGTTGGAAAAAGGTGAGGACTGCACATTTTGAAAGAAAAATGAACTTAAGTGCAGTTTTGTCCATTCATGTTCTCAAGTAATCACTTGATAGACAAAGTTCTAGTTTTCCAATGTCTTGTATACCTTTTATATTACTTCCTCGGTACCCTCCCCTAGCCTTGTTACAGCCTATTAAAGTCCTATTGATTCCTATTAATGCTAAGTCTACATTAGTGGAGAGTGTGGTTGCAATTCTCGTGTATGGTACTTTTAAGCATTGATATGTTAATATTTTTGTGGAAATTGTAAACTTGCATGCTTGAATGTATAGACCAAGAAAGCCCGCGAGTAGTTGATGGCCTTTGTCTTGATCATATCTTTGTCTTGAAAGTGTAGTCTTAATTGTATTTGAGTTGCGGTTCTTGACATATCATAACTCTAAAATTTCTTGAGTGGCTTGTTGGCTTGGCGACTATGTAAACCTAAAGAACTCCATGAATTTTTGAATTGAGTATAGATTAGTTGAGTCTTTGCATAGTCACATTAGGAGTCTAGTTTATTTGTGCGTGTGTCACTTATACCTTTGCTCGGGATGTGCAAATTCTTAAATTTATGGCTATTTGATAAGTCGTTCATTATGTATATTACATAAAGTTTATTTATATATTTTTATTGTTGAATCCTCAAAATATTGGCCTAATTTTATTTATTATTTATTTTTAAAATTTTTGGGATGTGCAGTTGAATTCGTGGCGAGAAATCACGTGGAATGAAGTATTTATATGGAGTGATCAGGTATAGGAGGACTTGCCTCAAAATACGCACTGCAAAGTTGAGTTAGGGTAACCCGCAGCTAAGTGATACATCAGGCACACTCATTTATGTACACAGTGCCTCATAACCATTCAGCATGGCATCGAGATGCGTGGATCGCACTCTCCCAAATGTTCGGTCAACTCCCACGTGGCAGTTCCCCATTTGCCCATGCGTCCGTACCCTCACTCCAGAAATGCTACGTGGTGAATTCCTATTTGTCTTCTCAGTCTCCTCCTCGCTCCAGCTGTCGACGCGTGCCCCAACCGGACGCCTACAAAGCTGCTCATCGCCCTTCTGCAACCACCACGTGTCACGAGGCCATTCGTCCCTATCTCAACAGCCTGCCACGCACAGCAGACCTCCTCCAACCACATCATGACATGTCACGATTGCCAGCCTGCTGGGCAATCACGCGCTGACGTGGCTGGACCACCAGTTCAAAATAACTACAGATTCACCTCGGCGCACGTGTCACGAACCAAACTCCAATGTTGCATTCTTTCAATCAAATTTTAGTAGTTTTACTTAGGGTATTTGATAGGGGGATCGAAATAATATTATTGTCTCTCGGGTGATCGAAATTTTTATCTCTCTAGTGGCTGGTATTGTTCCTCTCTCTTTTTCTTCTCCAAAAACCCATTGTTCTTTGTTTTATTTTTGGATTTTAATAGAGTCTACCACTACGATGTCCGACTAAGTTTGTCAATGATCAAATCACCCTTTTTGGCATAAACACGTATATGAGATCTATTTATTTATTTATTTATTTAAATTATTTTTATAGTATTTTATTCCCTTTGATATTATTTGAATTATTGAGGTTAAACACACGTTTAAACCTTGATTTACCTTTCACTGAGGTTTAAGCACCCGTACTTATGCAATAAGATCACACTAATTGATTAATCCATTTTGGGACCGATTGAATACCATAGGTATTTAGGCTAAATTGGACACACTAGTGATCCGATTGTCTAGGCGTAGTGCCTTCATAAGGCCCATTGCGGTTAACGCATTAAACCCAATTCACTTGAGTATAGGGTTATGTGTTTGACTAGGGAAGTGGTCATTGTCGTACATTGACCATCGAGATAGGGAAGTGCGAGGACACACATACGTTACTGGGTCTGTAGCTATTCTAAATTACTGCGAATTGCATGCTTTGATTAGATTGATGACCGTATGTAAAATTATATCAAGTTCTGGAGGTTTGTGATATCGATGGTTTAGATTGTTTCCCCTCGATAGATTTATTCACTTGCTATTTTTATTCTTGTTTTTAGTTAATTCTAGAGAATATTCTTGCGAACACCCCGAGTTACTTTTTAGTTTCTTAGCCTAGGTTGAAAACTTGATCTTCGTGGATCGACTCCGTGCTTGCCTGGTAATTGGTAATCTCATTGGGATTATATATTGTAACGCATTTGACACGCGTAAGTAGGCATGCCCTGTGAGTTTATTGGTGAATAATACGTGATATATATGTTTTTAAATATATAAATATATATTAGAAAATAAAAGAATGTTAGAAATATATGGACTATCAGATCATCTTGAACGAAGTGTAAGTGCTTGATGTGTCAAATTTTATGTCACTTGAAGGAGTGTCCCTTTAACGCATTAACCACGCGATCGGTCTCGAGATAGCGCAATGCTTATCTCAAGAAAAATCTATATATAAAAACAAAATCCATTCTTATCAATTCATTTTGATCAATCGAGGGTTCAAGAGGTTCGATTTCGATTCGGATCGAAGGGAGATCATTCTAGGAGCCAAATTCAATCAAGTTAAGGAACTTAATCGAATCAACAACACGAGATCAACGTTTAGGTATGATTTGTTCTTGTGTTTGTTGAAGTATAATTTGATGGTGATGCTAGGAATTTAGTTAATTATGCGATTTGATGAGTAGAATTGGTTTATAAGCTCATTAGAGATCCTCTTTAATCATTTAGGAGTGTAATTGTGGAGTTTAGAGGTGTTTTGGGTCGATTTGGATCAGCAAAAGTATACGTACCGGGAGGATGAACTGAAATGCATGTAGCACACTATCCATGTCAGGTAGCACGCTACCTACACCCAGATAAGTGCGGAGCTGATTTGGAGTTGGTTGGTTTGTTAAGATGCTTAGGGACTATTTTAAGGGTCTTAATAGACTATAATACACTTTTATTAACTTTAATTGGTCTATGATAGGTGTTGATTAACTGAGAGAGAGTTATAGACCCAAAAAAATTAGGAAATTAGACAAGGAATTAAACTGAGGTAAGTACGAAATCGCTTATTTATCAATATTACCTGGCTATTTAGTATATATAGCTCATGTAGTTGTTGAATTGAAATAAGGGATTATGTACACTGTGATAGTTTTTCTAATGAATAGAAACTGGTGTTTACTGTGATTCACGAGAGTAATATTATGTAATTGAGACGAGGTGATATAGGAGATGGGCTAGCTTTCCGACCTATATGTAACATCCTACTCAGTTTATAGGTGGCATGGATTACATTTACACTATAGGGTTTGGGATAGAACCATTAGGCATTAATGGATGGGCTAGAGAGTATATGAGCGCGATGTGTTGGTCTAGCAATCGCATTAATGGTGCCGGTGGGTAATCGACCCTAGTTTTTTTTTTTTTTTAAATGGGAATCACAGTGTAATAGTCCAAGACATTTGCTTTGCATCTGTTTATGTATTGAATTTATATGATTTCCATATTCTTGTTAGATATCATTAATGCATGTTGTTATTGCATGATATCCTTAAATATTTTATGGAACGTTGATGATTAGTGTGAATCCCTACTTACTGAGCAAGTTGGAGCGCTCATCCCAATTAACATTACAGGTAGATCCCACAAGTGCTACGACTAGAAGATGGATAAGTTATAGGAGTCTTGAACTTCTCTTGATGTAATGACTTTCTCTGGTCTCATATATTTATATTGAATTACAATTTTGTAATATCACATGGGATGGGTGATTATATAACCGATGTTTTTTCCGATTTGTTTTTAATATTGTATATCTTATTTTGGTTATCGAAAAAGGTTTTAAGTTTCTACATATATGATTTGTTTTATTTCGATAATCAATATATAGTAGTCCTTATCAAGTGCAGGTGGTAAGGCTGCTGGCTCTGATTAAGTTTAGTAAAGGTAATCTGGGCTTAATTAAGGTTTCATGTGAGGTATTGCCTTAATCAAGTTAGGAGATGCTACAACACCGTTGCCATCATTATACCCATCGTGGGAAAAGTATGCTGGGGAATGCGCTAAAGGTTGGCGTAATGGACTCATAATTCGAGAAATCGTGTCGGTTGTAACTTCTCAACAATGCATGCCTTCCGTAGTAGATTTAGCTTCACCTTAGCTACACTCGGCTTTACGTTCATAAATAAAGACTCTAAAATTGTTGGAGTTTGTGCATTCTTTTTGCTAATAATGTTTCAATCATTTCTTTTTGTTATAGTAATAATTTTTGTACTTTAAGTTTTGATGTGTATACTTGTCGCACCAAGAATTTTTTAGTGAAATATTTATGTATCAAAGTTAATTGTTATTTAAGTTTTGATGTGTATGCTTCTTGGTTCGCTAATATGGATGTGTTATGGTCTGTAATTTTGACCTTTATGTACTCAGCAAATTCATAATTATTTTAAAAAACTAAGTCTTAGCCAAGCAGGTCCGTGACTCACACATTTGTCTCGGGATTGTATAACCGACAATTGACCAAACTTCTCGTTAAGCTACCTCCGAGAGGTGTGTTTCATTATGTAATATGATGGTTTTCAGATACGACTCATTGACCAATGCCCGACCCAAATACAAAACTCTTGGTTCCTATCGTGCGAAAATAGACGTGTAGTCTCGAACGTACATAACCGAGACAATTTAATGTATCATTTAACTAATGTTCACAGTAAAAATCTACCGAGTTTACTGTCGTAGTCTCGGTGGGTCATGGTCGAGACCATTTGAGTAATTTTGGTATCCCCTAACTGAGACAATTATATTGTGCGACTTGGTTATTAGTCTCGGTATTGGAGGTCCGTGACAAACTGATTTGTTACGGTATGACAGATCCGAGATTTGACTAAAGGTTTCGAACCTGTAGTATCGAGACATAACAAATAAAGGCATGAATGGCTTTATTCAAATGGAATGCCAACAAACTAACAAAGAAATCCATAAAACAAACAAAAATCCATAATGCCTTCAACTCCATTCACAACACCAACAAACCAATCCATTTGGTTTGGAATAACATTCACAATGACAACAAACCAATCCACAACACACTTTCATATTTATTCTTCACATCAAACTATCAATTAAGAATCCACAAAAACAGTTTACAAACATAAAAAATAGTTTACAAACATCAAAACAATTTACAAACAAGCACTCGACAAAGTTCATTGGTTTTGGGAGGGTACGAAGGGCTCGGAAGGCTTCTTTTTTCTTAAATACCTTTCCTTGATACCTTTTTCCATGAGCATCAGGCCGAGGAACATCACTTGACCTTGACTAAGTTGTCGCGTTGTCGTGTTGGGATTCCTTTGAAATACTGACCGCGGCTGACGTGGTAGTTGCGGTAGTGGTCGTCGTGGTAGTGGTGGTGGTAGTCGTAGTGAAAATCCTCCCCGACAAGAAGTTCACGACATCCTTGCCATTTTCTTCATGAACTCAACAGTAAACTCCTCATCCGACAAATCAATCCACTTCAATGCGACGGCCAATGCACATCGGTTCCGCTATTCAAGAACAATATTCATAAATGTACGTAATTTTATGCACATAGGAAATAATAAGAAATGAAATAGACTTTATTTAAATAACATTACCAATGGCATACCTCAAACACCTCATTATTGGTGATGGTACAGGCAACTGCGTCATCGCCCTTGTACGTCGGGTTCTTGATAATCGGGTGTGAAACGCGTAGGAACCAAAGAAGATACTCTGATGTTGCCATGAACTCGAATTTAGCCTTCTCACCTATGACTTCAGGGGACAACAGATGGTTACACCACCTCAGGGGACAACAGATGGTTACACCACCTCTCCCAACGCTCTAATTGGAACTCGTACTTGACGGAGTACTAGAGTGCAGACGGCCTCGAGATGCCTCGAGTGGGCGATACAAAGGGGCTGGTACACCTTTTACATGACCGAGCTATCTCAGGAACCTTTCCAGATAGTATGGCTCTACGATATCCATACACCTTTAGGTCCCATAGTAGAACGCAATCGGGTGAATCATATCATCCGACCTATATTCAGCGTATAGGTCCCACGTCACCTACACAAGTAAACATGTAGTAATACATAGGGTAACATGGGAGTATGTGAAAGAAAGTAGAGAAGGACACATAACTCATTTGGCTTCAATTTGTCTAATGTACTCCTAATTGGCACTAACCTTTCTTGAAGGCTGATTGTCTCGTGTTTCTGGATCCATCGCGAAACACGAGGTTGCACTTAGTCCATGTACTTGGTGTTTGATACAAAAACCAAAGTTTGAAGTGCTCGTACACTCATCCCTGATAAAAAACATTAGTATCGATAAAACAAAATATGTAGGCGGTTGAATTAACAATAATTACCTCAAGCAAAGTGAGATATCCGACAATCTATGACACTTCAAATCTAGCGGCCAACCGAAGCTGACAGTACAAGTACGCCAATGCAGTAGTGCCCCATGCGTAGTTGCCAACATCATCTAAATTCTCCAGTAGGTTGAGCAACGCAATAAAGACTCATGATCCACTATTGTCGGTAAAGAGAGTGCACGATAAGAGGTTCAACGAGAATGCTCGTGTGGTGCATTGCACGAGAAGGTAATGAAGCGGTTTTGACTTCCCGGTCATGGACCACTTAGTCTTCAACCAAGCCTGTTGGACATTGAGGCCCCTCATGATATTGACCTCCTCATCCACCTCCCAATTGTAACGCCAAGCAACTTTGAAACTAGCTCAATAACTTCCTTGCGAGAATCCTCGTTGTATCTTGAGAAATTATCCACTACAATGACCTTGCCGGTCATCAAAATCTTTAGTAAGATGCTGACGTCCTCCAAAGTGAAAGACATTTCACCGAATGGCATGTGAAATGTATTTGTCTCCGGTTGCAACCACTCAACAAAAGCAGAAATCAACTATTTATTGCTCTTCCGGTATGAGCATTTAATGAGCGGAGCTAACCCGAACTGATGGATAATCCTCTGAAGACCCTCGGTATTGGGGTGACATGATTGCAAATCCCACTATTGGATTCGAGCCCCGTGGTTGATGCATTTTAGGTGTGGTCGATTCTTTAAAACAAATGAAAGTAACATCATTTCAAAGTAAAAAAAAATTATAACATAATATCTTGAACATTCATCTTGTTTATGTAACGACCCAAATTAATTAAACCAGTATTAGCATTAATCTCGGGATTAATGGTTGTAGTTCGTGTGTTACGTGGACAACTCGGTTGGCTTGGACACGAGAATCGATAAAATATGTTATTTATGGATGGTGATTGTGTATGTATGGTGTTTAAAAATATTATTATACTGCACCGTATGTGTGTATTTTGATATCGAGCAAGTTTGTGTGATGGGTGTTCACCTTAAAAGGCGTGTCCACGAGGGTAGTGAGTAGGTGAACTACGGGTACACTGGGAAACTAGACTAATCTATGTTAGGAGGACTAGTTAATCCATTAAAATGGGTTATTGGGGTCACAAAATTTGTCAATTTGGTGAATAAAAACACTAACCATATACATTATAATGGGCCTAAGCTAATGTAATTGAATTAAATAAATCAATGCTTATAATTTGGTTATTTAAATTAGAAACCATGAGATTGTCCTAGAGATATGTGTTAACACATGTAAGAACCATGTGAGTAGCAAATTAGTGTCACTTTGATTGTGTTAGTGGGAATTAGTGGGATACATGTCAATGTATGGATCATTAGATGAGCTTCGAGATACGTAAAGACATGGAGATCAATGGCTAAGAATCAATATTACCTTAATATATAAGATCAACACATGCAAGGAAACCATTTTTATTTTTGACTTATGAATCAAGAGAACTTGCTGGACAAGAAGGAGGTTGATGGAGAGAATGAATCCATGGAAGATTGGTGATAATTTCTCAAGCTAGGTGGTACATCAACTAGGTACACATCTATTTATGTTAGATCGAAATCATTTTTGATTTTTGGCTAATTCTAGAGTGTAGATGATTGAATATTTGCATTTGGTTTATATATCTTGACTCCTCATTTGACGTTGAGAATCTAGCTATATTGAAGTTCTTAATTTGGATTTAAAATCATAAAGATATGAATTTTGAAAGTTGCAAGACCAAAACCAGAATTCTGCATGTTATATTAGGAATTAACCTATGTAATTTGGTCATAACTTGCTCATTTTAGATCCAAATTGACTCAAGCTAGTGGCATTTGAAAGCTTACTCAAAAGGTAACAACTTTGCTTAGCTAGAGATGTTGTAATTCAATTGTTTTCATGTCCAAAATTGCTCTACAAGTAGGTGCTAGAATTTAGAAGAAATGTTTTGAAACTAAACTTGTTAAAAGCATAACTCCCTAACTACTTATCCAAATGAGCTAATCTTTTAGTATGTAGTATTTGGGTATGTTTTCTGCCTTGTGACCAAAAATTACTCTTTTGGAAATATAGATTGGGATGAATAGATTTTTTAAGTCCGCTGGTCGAATTAGGTTCTAATTAGAGTTATGTTTAGTAGAATCATGATATATATTTCGTTTTAAATCAGAGTTTTGCAAACTAAACCTTTTAAAAAAGCTAAGATAGAGACCGATGATCTTTGTATTGGCGGAATATCTCGAGATTTAGACCATTTCATGACTTAAAATATGTTGTAACATAAGACTGAAATCGAGACTTAATTTAGTCTCTAGGGCTGATTTGGGAAAATCAATTTGAAACATATTCAACCAATTTGAATACACAATAAAAATATTTAACTGACTTCAAGGACTTAGGGGACTATAGCTCAGTTATCGGGGAGCTTGTCGAGTCGGATTCGGGTGTTTGGGGGAGTCAAAGCGCGTGTTGAGTTGCGTAAACCCATTGGAATGCCTCACAGAATTCATGATTTAGTTTATCGATTTCGCTTTTCATGTATGATTGTTGGTGGGAACACATGGGGTTTTCACTCCTATTTCGGTGTGCCTATATATTGGTTGTGGCTAAATTGCATGCACAAGTTACTTGTGATAGTGTTAGTGTCGATGGCAGTAGAATATATCTACGATTTTCGGGAGGGATTAGGGTGGTTCTAATGTGTAACAACGTCGGGAATGGATCATGTCGTTTACTGAAGTTGGGGTTTAGTCACTTTAAGCCTATAAGTATTTATGTGGTTCCTAATCGATTTATCGATTACTGGCTGGTGTAGATCAAGGTTTTCTCATGATTATACTGATGTTCACTGATTAATGCTTTATTTCTGAACTGGTTTAATTGGTCTATGTTGTTTATTTATTTCAAGTTGTTGCTTTTGCTTGTTGTGTGCTGCTTACATTCATGGGAATATGATGTATTGTTGCCAAGTGTTATATTCACATGTCTTATAGTTTATCAGTTTTATGTCATGAATATTGTGTGGACTTCTCTTGGGATTTTGCTCACTAGAATTTTCTCTGTATTTGTTAGGTGACTAAGTGCAGATCCTTCGACGAGCAAGGGCAAAGGCAAGGAGGCATTAGGCGACTACCTTTGAGATTGTGGAGCCTGCTCGTGTGTAATATCAATATGTATTTATTTTACTTTTGCTAGGTTTTAGGGACCATAGAACACGAATTAGATGTATATGAACTTTTGTTATACTTAACTCTCCTTGATATATACATGATATCTTTTGTCGGGTTTTTCACTACTTAGGATTATTGAATACTATATAACTTACTTAAATTAAGACTTCCGGTGTAAAATTTCATTATAACTTGATAAATTGATTAACTAGTTAATGAAATAATTAATAATTATATAGAAATTAATTAGCTAAGTTAGGAATAAATGGAAAAGTATAAGTAACCAGATAGGTCGCGGAACATCAAGGATAAGTGGGCCATGACATGGTAAAGCTTGGTGATGTGGGATGCGACCTGGCGGGTAGCAAGGCGGCTTGGAATGTAACGACCCCAATTTTCCACAAATTGGGCCCCGCTCGGCCTGAGCCCACGTGGACCCCCGAGCCAGTCTCGCAAGGTCAACGAGAGCCTAGTCAGCCTTCAAATCCATCATTATCAGTACATTCAACATTCCAAAGCAACATTTCACAATATCAAAAGCAGTCGAATTCATGCAAATAGAACGAAAGGAATAAAGAACGCATGAATATACAAGACTGTAAACAATCCATCAATGAGTGATGCTAAATAATAAGGAGTCCCGACCAAAAGGTCGTTGAGTCGCGAAAAAACCCCAGCAGACTCGGGTTTAGGACGAGTCCCATGCCTCCCATCCCTAACTCTTGCGACTACGAGATATCCATGGACTCGATAAGAGCCCCCAACGTACACTCAATAGGGAGATATCGACGGCGTCCAGATAAGAGCTCATATCGCAGATAAATAGTAACCATGACTCACTTGCCAATGGACTTACTCAATCGACAACAATTTCAACGATAACTATCATCACAAAACAGTGAACAACAACTCCGTCGTCTCTCTCTCGTGGTCTCCTTCTTCCTCTCTTTCTTTCTGATTTTTTTTTTCAATCTTATCCTTATATATATATATTTATTTATTTCTCTTTCTCTTTTAAATTCAAATCAAAAGTGTCCTCGATATTTGTGCAACACGAATCTCGATGCAAACTCAACAACCAAGCAAAGCGCATCTCGAGGTACCAACCCGCCTCATTTCAAAATCTTGATACTCACGCTACACGCAACACGAGGTATATCCAATATAAATATTATGCCACTATCTCGGTCCCACGTTGGCACGCGACTCGAGGCGCGTCCCCGTTCATTTTTCAACTCATCGAATTCCTCGCGTAGTTAGCATTATCATCCCAAATTGGATTCGGACATACGTATTTCGACGAGTGAATCTCACATACGACCTTGACTTGACACGTGGCACAAGTCAAATTTTCGGGCCGTTACATGGAATTTGGGGTCGCCACAATTTATTCATCTTTGTTTCATTTTTTTTATCCGTCAAAAACAAAAGTTTATAACATAATATGCTTTGTTCAAGCTTTATATTTTCTAATATACTTCAAAAATCATAGATTTCTCAAACATTTAGACATATGGATCACAAATTTTAGGAATAAGATCATTTCTTACATAAGCACCAATCGATATTAGAATTTCTCAACTTAAAACTCATGATTTACGTACAACATTATCCCAAATCATAATAAGCTTTAGAAAGCTCTATGTAATTACTTTAAGAACCTAATCGATGTTGCTAATTACATTCTAATTAAGAAATCGAATAACACTTTAAATGTAGTAATTGAAAGTACACAACCTCCTAATAAATTACTGAAAGAGCACAACAATGAGATTCCAGCAAAAACGACAATGCACAATTAACAAGTGACGCATCCTCTTATCTACTCAAATAAGTAAACAAAAACCAAAAAAATCTCAAACATCTTACAAATGCCAATGAATGACAAGCACAAAGTACCAACATTACTATTAAAATCCTTCACTGGAATGATATTCCTCATCTCTTAACTAATATGCGAAATGTTGATGTTTGCAAGCACACTATGAATGCTATTGTTGAGTGGTACAATTCCAACTAGTACTGCTAAACATGCAACAATCAATATTAAAATTTCTCAACTTAAAACTCAAAATCTATGTAGCACATTGTCCCAAATCGTAGCCGCAATGTGGTGTTTGAAGCTCAACAATAGAATCCCGTCTATTGGCCCACCAGTTAAAAGAGCAGATGGGTCTTCTTCTTGCTCTTCTTCATTTGTTATGGGTCGGTATCCATGCCCACTTCGACTCCCTCACCCACCTCGACTCCCTCACCTACCTCGGCCGCCTCAAGTGCCTCGTGTAGCTCGTGTCCCTCGGTTGCCTCCACCACTGCTACTAACCCCACATGATCTTGACAAAGTAAACATAAAATCATAATTGTCAGAAAATAAATCGACAAATATATAACCAAGTAAACATTAAGTAACTAATGCAACAATTGCAGATAACTTAAAACAAACCTTCTTCTATTTCTTCATTCCCAAGTGAGCCCTTAGAAGACTCGAAGGCTTCACCCTGACTTCCACCGCGAGCAATCATCAAATCCTTTTCCAGATGCTCGGTAACGTGTGAACCCTCATCCTGCAGAATAACCCTTCCGAGCACGCGTACTTGTCACTGGTGCATTAACATTCATTTCAATCTTTTGTTTCTCCTTCTGGTAAGATGCAGTCTGGGGTCGTCGACCACCACGACCACGAGTACCTCCTAACGACTCACTACTAGTCTCCTCCCTAGTCACAACTGCCTTGGAACGAGCCATATCTGAAGGGAAAATGAAAAAATCTCAATTTCATACTATTAGGAATGAAACAATGTGTGAAAAGTATGTCTCCGTTGAACAGGTTCGAGAACATATATTATGTCTCAGCACCATGTCAACGAGACATACATAAAACTCTTGGTAGCTTGCTAACGAGACAACACATACATGTCTCAGTTAAATAATGCTGAGACAACTATAATTAAGATTCCACATTAATTGTCGGTAAGATATAATCGAGACTATGTCGAATTGTCTCGTTTACTAATAACCTAGACAATTATGTCTAGTCTCGGTGTATATCAACCGAGACTAATGCTATGCATTTTTAACTAACTTATATGACATTCTCGGCCACTAATGGCCGAGAATGTCCCATACTTTAGTGCCTCGAGTGACCGGAAATCACAGGTTTCTAGATTTGAACCCGTGAATGAAGAACACATAATACGAAAACACAAAATCAACCAACTAAATTTGTTGCCAAATTGACTAAGAACATACTTTCTGTCATTCAAATTGACCCCGACAAGATCAATCGAAACACTCGAATCCTAAGTCTGTCGAATCCTCAAAAAAATGATGCTGAAATCAAAGACTTAGACAAAACCTAACGAGAGAGTGAAAAGCATGGAGGCCAGGTGAACAGAGATTGAGGACGGTGAGGGTTTTGATAAGTTGGTGGGTGCCTATCTTTAAGGATCAAAGGAAATGGATGATAGGGTTCCTTGATCGTTGGGTTTAAAGGAGTTGGGTGGGGAGCTCGTTTTGGTTAGAGGTATTTCTGGAATTTCACCTCATTTTTCTGGGTGCCTTAAGTAAAGCATTTGGTGTCCTTAATAACGGTATGCCTTTGCAAATTGGTGGGTTGCCATGGTGGCCTTAAAAATTATTTTCAATGAGAGTTCAAAAAATTAAATCATTAGACTACCCTTATGCTTAGTGCCTTTAGCATGACTTTTGTATCAAAAGTATCTCTCCTTGGCATTCTCCTAATAAAAACCTCATAAAAAACGCCATTCTAAAGAGTATTTCAACTGACCTTTGGGTAATTCAATAAGTATTTTAAAGAATACATCGTGAAACAAATATAGACCAAATGATTAATATTTTATGGATTACATCTATAAATCATATACAATTTGTTAAAGGAGCGCAAAAGGTGCATCGCCCAACATTAAGTGATGATATAAATAGCGTGCTAGATATGAAACTTTATATTCTTAACATCCAAGGACAAGGAAAGGAAAAGAGAGGCTTATGCCACTTTATATTTACAACAACCTTCACTGAGCTCACTGCACAAATGGCAGCCTTTTATTGCAGTTGAATGATCACCTGCGATCGACTTCTTGTATCTGCTCAGATCGGTATGAGTGTCGCTGCATCGCTGGCTCAGGTAAGTTGCACATTTCACAGGAGGAAACCTGATAGAATAGCAAACAATGAACAAATGGTCTAAAGACACTACAACAAAGTGGGTCTATAACAACACTTTCTTGCCAACACTAATAAAAAATGTCTTCAACTTTTAATTTTAGAGACACATGATATATAAGCGTTGCCAAGTTTAAGATTTTGAGACGCTTAACATATAAGTGTCTCCAAATTAAGGACAATTGATATTAAAGCGTCGTCAAATTCAAAATCTCGAGATGTATAATGTACAAGTGTCTTAAAATTAAGGACACTTGTTAAAAAAAGTGTTGCTAAATTTAAAATTTGGAGACACTAATTTAAAAGTGTTGTCAAGTTTCAATTCTAAAGACACATAGTTTATAAGTGTTGCTAAAATTAAAAATAAGGACACAAATAATAAGTGTTGTCAATTTCAATATTTAAAGACGCATAATTTATAAGTGTCTCCTATATTAGAGACGCTTGGTAAATTAGTGACACCAAATTTAAAATTTGTGGACCCTAATTTACATGTGTTGTCAAGACTCGAATTTAAGGACATATAATTTACTAGTGTTGTTAAGTTTTAAATTTAAAGACACATAATTTACAAGTGTTGTTAAATTTCAAATCTAAGGACACATAATTTACAAGTGTTGTTAGACTTTAAATATAAAGACACATAATTTACAAGTGTTGTTAGATTTTAAAATTAAAGACATATAATTTACAAGCGTTGTTAGACTTTAAATCTAAAGACACATAACTTACAAGTGTTGTTAGATTTTAAATCTAACGTCACATAACTTACAAGTGTTGTTAGATTTTAAATCTAAAGACACATAATTTACAAAGTGTTGTTAAATCTCAAAACTCAAACTCCTTTATCTAATCAAAACCGAGTCTATAAACTCAAACTTCTTTATCTAATTCGAGCCGATAAAAGGGGTTCACTCAAAAACATATTTGTCAAATGAGCCACACTACATACATAACTTCAATACACAACCGAAATCCAATCGAGTTATTCACTTAAAAAGGGGAGCCAAATCTGGATCATTCAAGTCCTCCAACAACCCATACAACCGCATGTACTCCACACAGTGCTCAGGCAGCTCAATCGCTTGGGTGCGCGCCCGTGAATCCTCTCCAAGTCTCGACCCAGCCATCACGCCATAATCTCTTCTCTCTCTTGCTTCACCGGCTTGTTCAGATGCGAACCTGAAAAACAACAACTACAACACCAAATTCAGATGCGTTCAAGCTCAATTAGTGCAACCAAATATTGGCGACGATTTCTCTGCCGCTGACTCCATTGCTAAGGTTTGAGTGTCCGACTTGTAAAGGCCCGAGAATTTGACTTGTGCCACGTGCCAGGTCAGGGTCGTATGTGAGATCCACTCGTCGAAATACGTATGTCCGAATCTCGGCGGAGACACCGAAATATGATATTTTTCCGTGATGTGTATATTATTTAGTAATATCCAATTTGAGATTGGTATACGCAGGGGATTCAGTGAGCCGAAACATGAATGGGGACGCGCCTCGAGTCGCGTGTCGACGTGGGACCGAGGTAGTGGCTTAATGTGACTATAGTGATTGTAATGTAGTCACATTAAACTTAAACATTAAAATAAAAAAAAATAAAGTAAAATGTACATTAGATGCGCCTCATGATAATTGTGGTGCGAGCGCCGAGACGATGAATATTTGTAATATCTCGAGATGTGCGCTGTCCAATTGCTTAGGAAAATAAGTGATAAATATGTTTTTGGACATGCCTTGAGTACCGTCCGCACTAATCTCGAGGACATATTTGGTTTCTCAAAAGGAGAATCGGATAGAAGTGAGAGGAAGGAAGAGAAGAGAAAGAGGAGAGAGAGAGGGACCCGGCGAGGAGCTCGCGGAGGGACGACCAGCGGCGGCGAGATGTCGACGGCGCAAGCAGCGGCAGACGATAGTAGGCGCGGCTCCAGCGGCTGCTCGCGGGCGATGGTGGCGGCGACGTGAATGAAGGCAACACTACAGCCGGCAGCGGCTGCGACGCAGTAGCTATCAGGCGCGGCGGGGCAGCACCAGCGGCGCGACGCGACAGCACCAGCGGTGCGACGACTCAGGCGGCGGCGGCGTGGACGAAGCAACAGTGGCGGCGTCTCACCGGTGCGGCGACCGGCGGCGGCGCGACAGCGGGTCGGCACGGCAGCGGCTTCCGCGAGGCAGTGGTGCGGTTGCGGCAGCGGCGTTAAATTTGGACCGATTTTAAAAAAATGAACAAATGGTCTAAAGAGGACTAACAAGAAGAAGCATCAACAATGGCTTGTACCGTTAAATTTGGACCGATTTTAAAAAATGGTGATAGTTGGTCATGCGTTTATGCATTAGGCATTCTAGTCATTTGAATTTGATGATTTAAAGAAACTGCCTAGCAACACCCAATTGAAGTGTGTTCGAACATCAAAGGTTATAGATACAGTTGACATTCTAACTAGCGCGTAATGCTATTTTAGATGTTTGCTATAGTAAAATGTCAAAAATGGCGTGTTTATCAAAAAGAGTAACTGTGCAATCTACAGCCACATAAAATGTGAATAAGCAATGCAGATAATTCAATTTAGGAGCTCTACCAGTTTGCAGTTTTAGTTCATGAACATAAAACAGTAACTAATACAAAGTTTCCAATTCTGTTGATACTAAACATGTTTCATCAGTAAATAGTCAAATGTTTTATGTCATCAAAATGAAAACTAATATCCAGAGAACAACCCCATCACTAAAAAAATGTACCAGACCCGTCGCTATTTTGGTACGACCCGTCGCTAATCTGCTCGTCACCCATATTAGCGACGGCTTCCTATCGCTAATCCCATCGTCATTCGTGACACGTGGTCACGTTCAAAACCACGTCACACGGGATTCCCGTCGCTATTTGGGCATAAATTCTTTTTTTAAAAAAAAAAACAGTTTTGTTTTGAAAATAAATAATTATTAAATTTACTAAATTATTAATTTAATAATTATATAATTATTATTAAATTAGTAAATTTGTAATAGAAAAAACATTTAAATATAACTTCTAATAAATTAATAATTACGTTTTAACTATTTTCTATTATTAAAGCAATCAGGGATTGACCTAATTTCTCCTCCTACAAAATATATGTTTAATTAAGATTAAGTAATATTATATTTGTATATGATATTATTATAGTTGTAACGGCCCTTTGGATATGGTGAAACGTTGTGTATATGTCCTACTGGATTTACTTACCTGGGCTCGTCATTTTTATTTTGACTGAGTGCATAGCTACGGACAAGTAGCAGAGGAAATGCTTCATGGCTAGGTGAAAATTTTGTATATTTTGTATTTACTCTCCTCTGATGATATTGACTGGGTTCCACAATTAGGTTGCCTAACTCCCTGATATTTTTGTTGAGTTATTGAATGTATTAGTTGCTTCCGCTATAAAATTGTAAAACTCGAAAAATATTAATAACTCAACTGTAAATGGTGAATGTACTAATAATGATGGATTGGAAGGCTGACTAGGCCTGCGTTGACCTTGCGAGACTGGCTCGGGGGTCCACGTGGGTTTAGGCCGGGCGGGGCCCAATTTGTGGAAATTTGTGAAACCACTTGTTTGCACAACAACACCCATACTGGGTCCCCAAGTCTTCGTTCTCCTATTCTTGTTTGCTCGCTTAGATTTCAGGAGTTGACCGCATCTTCTTGTAATGGTCGAAGATCTCGTCGAAGATCTCTGTAGATACATGACCCGACTTCTTATCCTTAGAGCACATTTTGCTAATAAAATTGGAGTAACACGTAACAATATGCCTATCGTACACCTCTCTGATTGCCCCGTCATTCGATTAATCTTTAAATAGTTTTCTTTTACAAATATATAGTAGAAGTTATATATATATAGTATAATTTGTACATCCATATTAAGTGCTTCAATTTGTTTTAAAATTTTTGGTTTAATTTAGTTTTTTTTTTCATTACATATAGTATAACTAAGTTATATATATATATATATATTATTTTCTTCTATCAATTATATATTCCATAACTAATTTTAAAATGCTTTAAACACAAACACACATATAATATAATATATTACATTAGTCCTTTTGTTTTTTCCTAATTGAAATGTAATTTGTTTATTTAATTTTTATCATTTAAATAAAATTTTATTAGTAAAATGTCCATTACTCTATATATATTATTTTACCTTTTCTCAACTAAATTATAACACATATTAAATCATGCCATATACAAATAGAAAAGTGCATATCTCAATATTTACAAATTACATTTTCTTTTTCACAAAAATCACAACAAAAACCATGTCATATACCAAAATAATCCAAAATCACAAAATTCCAAAATCCCAACAAAAATCATTCCATACACAAAAATAAAAAATAATCACAACAAAACTTATATTAATTAAAATCATTCCATATATACATTTTATTTGTCACAAAAAAAATTGGTTACCTGCAAAGACGGCCTACAAATGCCCCAACTAGAAAACTTGACTTAATAGAAACTGTAGAAATTCGACGAGGTAGGGACAGATCAAAGTTAACATAATATACATTAATTAAGAGGAATTTGAATGGTTTGCAAAGCTCACCATCAATTGCACTTAATCGAACACAATGGAAAAGTTTGATCCATGTAGCTGACCACAATTAATTTGGGAAAAATTTAGGCTATGTTGTTGTTGTATTTGTCACAAAAATTATAAATTCATACAAATTAACATAAAAAAATATTCTAACATTTCAATCAAATTATCAACTTTATTTTTCACCAAAATATTTTATAAATAATTTTTTATTTCAAGCAAACAAATTTATTTGTCAACAATCTTTTTCACAAACTCAAAATACATATGATTTTCAAATACATATATTATTTAAATTTATTTCACAAACTAAAATTCACATTAAAATAAAAATTAATAATATATACCTAAATGCACTGCTAAATGCGGCATCAAAAGGGGCGTTGGCGTGGACGGTTGACAGACAGACAGTGAGGGTCCACGGACTGATGGGGAGGGTCCACGGCAGCGGTGGCGGAGTCGTTGGAATCGAGGGCCAAGGGAGCCTGAATGGGGGGAGAGAGAGAGAGGACAGGAAGAGAGAGAGGGCAGTGAGAGAGAGCTTAAGAGGGCGGAGAGAGATCAGGGAGAGAGCGAGAGAGGGCAGGGAGAGGGAGAGATGGAGCTAGGCACAGAGAGAGGAATGAAGAGCTCAAGAGAACGAAATGGGGCAGAGGAAAAAAAGCCCTCATTTCCCCCAAATTTGGCGAAGGGTCCAACGTGGCTAGTACAACAATGGCCACGTGGCTGAATTTGGGCAGAATTTTTCTCGCCTAATAATTAGTGATGGTGGCTATCGCTAACCTCGTCACTAATCGAATCAACGGGTCAGCGGACGGCTCAATAATTCGTCACCTTTTAGCCTATTCATTTTTTTGTAGTAAATTGTCCAATGCACGCGTATTTTCTTATGCTGAATAGAACATTGCGTGTGTTCTAAGACAGCACACAATATGCATAGACTTGTGATAGAATATGTGTGCCTACCTCCAACCTCGCTTTACATTGTGGCTGTGATCTAACTCTACATGCAATGAAATTATGAGCCTGCAAAGCCCACTGCAGTTAAGGTACAGATTCCTGATTAACCCAGTTCATAGTGCTATTTAACGCTTTTTTTCCCCTTTCAGCACTAATTGCAACTCTAAGGAATAGGCTGGTTGCATCACTTTGGTCTCGTTATGAATTTCGAGGATTTAAGCACACTCAAATAACTTAATTGAAGTAGTTTTTCCATCCTCTCTTGTTAAGGTTCTCTCGTCTTTATCCTCGATGTACTTTACATGACTTACTGTTTTCTTTGTATCACTCAATTTGGCTAGCGTATAGATGTATCTTTTCTAGTATCGATTAATTATTTGGGAGAAGAAAAACGCAAAAGAATTGCTAAAATAAAAATTAAAAAAAAATCTCAAAAATTCACCCGTTTCTAGAATTGAAGGACCAATGCTAAATTTATTTGATATAACTTTTAGTGGAACTGACAACACAAATAAAGCAGCAGGAAAACTGAAAGTCAAGACACCAACTAGTACAAACATAGGTGCAACTACTTATAAGGATGGTGAGTTAAATGAAGAATGTCAATACATAGATCAAATGATTAACTGGAGGGCGTGCTTCATATATTTGGTGCACTGTAAGTGATATAAGAACAATATTTGTTGACACGAGCTGTAAAATAATTTTTTTTTTTTCAAACCAGGTTTAATTAACTGGAGGGTGTGCTTCAAATAAAAAACCCTCAATCTCAAATTAGTAAGTATCAGTTACATCTATCAAACTCTTCTATTGCATCAATTTAGTGCACTCCATGGCGTAATTTCCAAATCCTTCATAATCAATTCAATTTAAGCTATCTTTGGTCTATCCAACATCATTGAAATTTGACACCTTCCATAAAAATATTTGATTTGTAAAGAGATATGTAAGATATTTTTTAGTGCACAAAGATGGACTAGACCATCTATTGATCAGCTGGAGTTGTGAATCCGTTGACAAGTGGTTTACAATCATGGCTAGTGACAAGTGTCATTTTTGATTTTTTTTTTTTTTTTTTTTGGCCTTAAATAAAAGAATGCCGGATTTTAATAAGTTCAATCAAGACGCAAAAAGCAGTTCAAACAAAGAATTTCAATCTCTTAGTAATGATTCTGTTCTAATTCTCAATTAATTTCTTAATTTTCCTCCGGATGTTATTCTTGTTCAACTTTCTTTTTCTTTCTCTTTTTTTTCTTTTCAGTAGTCTCCTACAACCCCAATCAACCAAAAACTATGTCCAGATTTGTACAAGCATTCAACTTTTCAACAATTTAGAGATCTTACTAGGATGGGTTTGTTTCTGACTTGCAAGATGGCAAGCACTCGACAAGATACTCGTGGCTGGGCTCCACAAAGTATGCAATCTATTCCAAGAAACAAGAAACAACCAAATAAGCATAATATATCAATTTAGTGTAACCAAGAACAAACTCTCACGCAGAAAGTATATTGTCACCAAAATGCATAATAAACTAGACACTTCAAGACAAACACAAACTGTCACATAAAATGATACAAATCCAGGAAAAAATTACAAAAGCACTGCAAAGAATAGTTTAAATGAGTAAAATAAGTGCAGATTTCTTTTAATTCGTTAAGTAATGTATATCGCATTTTGAAAATGCGCTACCCATGGGAGACAATTTTTCAAGCCACGTGGACCCGTAAATAGCGCCGTCTCAAAAGGCGTTATCAATGTTTATGTCACACTACACGAATAGCGCATTCTTATAATGCGCTGAATGCACTATTCGTGTGATTAGGTAAATCGATCCACGTGGATTTCTTGAACAGATTAACACGAATACGCATTCGGAGAATGAGCTATTTGTGTTGCTCATATCCACCTTGGCAAGGAAACACAGATAGCGCCTTCAAAGAAGGCGCTATCCGTGTTATCCAATCATCTTCTTCTCGGCACAGAATGCAGAGAATATATTCTCTGTGTTATGTGGAAAGGCTAAGAAGGAGGTCACGGCATAGAACACGATATAGGTACTGTGAGTAGGGGTAGATCACAGGTTTGAATGAGTTGGGTGAGGTGGTGGAGGTGACGGATAGAGATCATATAAGCAAAGGGTGAGAGTGAGGTTGTTGAAGGTGGAGTTCACGGCTGTTGAGGCCGTTGAATGAGAACGAATGTTATTTGACTTGGAGAGAGAGATAGATACCACTACAAAAAATAGCAAATCAGAAACGAAAATTTCCGTCTCTGATTTGCATAAATTCCGTCTCTAATTGAAATCAGCAATGGAATAGAAACAAAATATATTCCGTCTCTAAAATCGTCGTCGCTGATTCAATCAGAAACGGAAATGTGATTCCGTTTCTGATTTAGAGACGGATCAGAGACGGAATAAATTTCGTTTCTAATCAGAGACGGAATTTATTCCGTCTCTAATTCCGTTTCTGATTAGAGACGGAATAAATTCCGTTTCTGATTATTTCCGTCTCTGATCCGTTGCTAATCAGAGACGGATCAGAGACAAAATTTGATCCGTTTCTGATTCATGTATCTTATCCTCGAAAATTAGAGACGGAAATAACAACGAAATCTCTAAATTCCGTTGCTATTTCCGTCTCTAATTTTCATTTTTGTTTAGTTTTTAAAGTCTTATATATATATATATATATATATATATATATATATATATATGTCTCAATCCAAGCACATTTAACCTGCCAATATATAATACAAATCATAGCTAAATAATATATTGATATTGCACAGTTTATATAAACTTAACATATCCTTAAAATTATCTTTTCTCAATGTACTGTACACGAAACAAAAAAAAACAATCTAAAAAGTTTCTATATCGTATCTTTCTACAAAAGTAAAAGGAAAAATTGTTCTAAATGAAAAAAAATGAAGTGCTCTGAGATTATATAAAGTTGATTGTGCTTCAAATAATACTTGACTTCGTACAAAACACCTGAAAAAAGATCAAAAAGAAAAAAATCACTAAATTATACAAACAATAATAGGAATATAAACAATATTATGGGAGAACTACGTATCATCGCAAGCACAAGTGTATGAGCTAAACACAACATTAATAAAGTAATAAAGAAAAATAAATTCATCATTATCCAGAAGGAACATGGTGTTAATTAGCAAATTATCTCTCGCTCCAAACAATGACACAAAATTTAGTTCTAGATTAACACAAACAAGAGTCGATTGTCATCGATGCTCCAAAAAATTAAGAAGACACTATACAAAATGAAATTAAAGTAAAATGAAACGAATGATAGAACACAAATTAAAAGTAAAGAAAACTAAAATAAAAGACTCAATAAGATAAACAATGTGTAATGGAAGTATGATAAATAAATGATACAAGACAAGTACCAATTTTCATAAGTACTTCAATATTAATAACTATTTCTTTTTAGAGACAAGTGATGTTCATGATCTTTAACACATTATTACAATGAATGCATTCTGAAAAAAAATTCTAACTCTTAATTTCCTACAAAATACTTAGCAAAGTTTCTCCTAAAACTAGGGGTTCCCAAAAATTACAAAACATGAAAGAACCCTATAGTAATTACTAGGGTTCTTTCATTGATGAGTTCAATAGGAACTTTAGTATATATTCTTCTTAGCAAACAAAATATAATTAAATCAACGTTAAGAAACTTAGTCACCCAAAAGATATGTAGGATCTAAAAGCAAGTTATTTGTATCAAGAAATGAAGTAGTACCTTTCTCATAGCCCTTTTTTTCAGTGACGCGGACCGCACGATTTATGTGTCCAATTTTCATCAAGTCCAAAACATCTCTGGGTGCATTTAACAGGAACCAGACAAGCATCTGGTACATTAAGACCATTTGGTTGACAATTGTTCAATATATCTAGCATGTCAAAAGTTAAGACAACAATGAACTAAGCAAAAAGTTCAATCATGCATGAAAATAAGAAGAACACAACGTGAAAAGGAATGGGAAATGAAAGGTGATAATGCGATTCACTTTGCGGTTAACCCCTAATTTTTCACCCCCGCACACAAACAAGAACACAAAGAACCGAAAAAATAAACAAAAACAAAAGGATATCTTCCCCCGGAGCCATCAGATACAAGCAAGTCCCGTACTTGTTCATTATATATCTCAATCATTTGGACACTAACTTCATATGTTATCACATCAATCCGAGATTTTGATATTTGGAATAACTCATTCAGGGCTCTATAATTTACACCCCAAGTCTCTTTCGTCATCAAATCTGGTCCGCTCCGCAAAAGTAGTACTTTCCTCAATACTTCTTTGGCAATAAGGAAAACTTAAGCAAAAACTTGCTAGTAGGAAATTGGGAGCTTTTCTTTTTATAAGAAGCGAATTGAATAAATTTAAAAACATGATCTAGTCCTTTACAAATAATAGATACATTTTCAAAAATATGGAATCATTCTCGCATTGAATTACCATTGTGTATGTCTTCCCTGACCCTGTTTGTCCATACGCAAAGATACAAACGTTGAAGCCATCTAGAACAGATTTGATTAGCGGTTGGGTATTTGCCAATACTTGTTATGCAAAGAGATTTAACATCATGAACAACAATGGAAATAAGTAATAGTAATTCCAGTTTCAAATAGCACAACTGGAGTCTGACTCCAATCTAAAGTGGCTAAGCTGGATCGTCTTAGCAAGACAATGTATGCACTAGCTCAGGCAAGTCCTAATGATTCAAGCCTATAGAAACAAAAGCCGCAGGAACTCGCCTTGTGATGTGGCAACACCAAAGACTTTGTTGATAATTTTTACCACAAATAAAAAGAATAAATTTATTATAGAAACTTAAGATGAAGATCAAAGGATCCAGACAATTACCTTTAAGATCCTGTACTTGATTGAATAATGAATCGTCAGATTCGTTCAAAGAATAAACAACTGAAAAAGATATGATCTTCCAACGTCTCAATATATATAGAAATGTGCAAGAACATATTATCTGCAACAAATGCATAAGAAAAGTGCTTAAGTTAATAATATTAACCTTACTTTCAAACTTAATTCCTAAGAAGGGACATACAAAATGAGAAGGAAAGATAAAATTAAAAAAAAAATGAAAATGAAAACCCAAAAATACAATGCACAACCGCAGTAGCAACTTGGCTGCAGAGGAATTGCATTTAAAATCCTTCTACTACCAATATTGGATATATTAATTGAGAGCACACGCCCATATGTATATTTTAACAATGTAAATCATCGCCAGTGCTAATGTACATAAAAAACTCACCATTGCACCAGATAAGGCCAAAGCTATTAAGTCCTAAGGATTTCCCTGTAAAGATACCAAAATCAGAGAGGAAAATAGTCTAGAACCACCACAATCTGAGATGAAGGAATAAATGAAAGTTGAAGATCATCCAAACGTAAGCATTGCGGAACAATCATCTCAGGTGAAGAATGTCGCATCGTATCGGATGAGTAACAATGAATCAGTCTCCCAAACAACATCAACTATGAGCTAATTAGGTAACTATGGTTGCAAGCATTACTATAATACCATTAACCAAAAGTTAATTGTAGTAAGAATTTGGATATCAAATTACTAAAATGGAGAGAATAAAATTAGTAGTAGTGGAATTTAAAATACTAGATTAACAAATTGGAGAGATTAAATGAATTAGGAAGAAATAGAAACTAGTGGGGAGAGAATCCTAACTCAAATAAATAGATTTACATGTATGAATTCACAAATTAGCTCATCACCAATTGCACTTAATCGAGCATAATGGAAGAATTTGATCTATGTAGCCGATCCCAATTAATTTGTGACTGAGGCTATATACCCCAATCAATATACACATACATAAAGGAAAGGGTTTTTAGCATATAGAAGTAAAGATTGTCTTAAAATTTGTATCTTAGCTCAAATAATGGTCTTACCTAAACACTCAAACTCCTCACCAAAAGACACACCTCCCCCTATCTTTAGGTAACCAGAAGTCTACATTAACTTCACGACATCGACAAATAAACCTAGCTGCTACATTAGTTATATTTTGCAAAGGAAGAAAGTAATCTACAGTTGCAGAATCCATTATCTTAACTTGTCCCTTATGAGAACTCTATGAGTTTCACTTGATAATCTAACTTAGAATGACGTTTTTTTTTTATCTATACATAAGATAAACAAGAAGAAAACATGGAAAAAAATCATGCTTGGTTAAGGCACTAAAGTTAACAATGCCATATTCAGTTTCAGCCATCTTGGTGGAGGAGAACAACCATATATATGACATTAATTCATAAGCACCAGATTCATAAAAAAAAATAAAGAAGAAAGGAAAGGAAAATTAAGTCCAAAAAAAACTAACAAAAATAAACCGACCCTATTGGAAATTCTTAGTTTCGCCATTAATGGAAAACTAGAAAAAAAGACTCCATACATACCATTAATTCATAAGCACCAGGAACCAGCCATATATATGACATTAATTCATAAGCACCAGATTCAACTTCAAAGATTTACATACCATTTCAAAAATTATACACCTTAACAAAGAAAGAAAGAGAAAGATATTATGCATTTTCATACCTTATTTACTTCTAGAAACATGTCATTCAACAGTTAACCTCATTAAGTAATTGTAGTAATGCCTAAACAGAGTCAACTTCATCAAGTTCACCGCCGCCTTCCCATCCGACCTAGCCGCCTCTCTCAAATTCTTAATCGGCCAAACAATCGGGAACAAAACCGCACAACAACAGACAACATCAACAAGCAAGAACACTTGCTTCCAAGTGAACCAATCCTGGCGAAGCTGTTGGGGTTGGGGTTTGGGGGTTTGAGACGGTCGAAGGAGTAGACGAGATGGACGGAGTCGGAGCGGAGGGCGCAGGTGATCTCGAGGTCTTGGATCTGACGAATGACGTGGATCCAGGAGTCGCGGGTGGAGAGGAAGAAGCCGAGGAGGAGAGGTCGAGGTCGGGGTTAGGGTTTGAGAGGGAGATGTGGGAGACGAGGAGTTCGAGGCGGCCGTTGTGGGTGAAGCCGAACTCGTCGAAGGGGATGATGGATCGGTCGTCGGAACGGATCTCGAGACGCGGATCTCGGCGGAGGAGGTCGAGAGGGAGACGGCAAAACAACATGGCTATTGGTAAGAGAGAGAGCAGAGAGGTGCGAGAGAGAGAGAGAGAGAGAGAGAGCGAACGGTGAGAGAGAGAGAGAGAGAGCGGTGACGGAGAGAGAGAGAGGAGAGAGCGGTGAGAGCTTCTGAGAGAGAGAGAGAGCGGTAAGGAAGAGAGGTTTGTTGAGAGAGAGAGAGCCATAGAGGTTTGTTGAGAGAGAGAGAGCCAGAGAGGTTTGTTGAGAGAGAGAATTTTGTGGTTGGTCCCATAGATATGAAGCATGCACGAATCTCGAGACATAATGGACGGTTGTAAAAAAAAGGTTTTGGTGGGAATGTTGGCGGCAATATTTTGAGACGAAATTTAATTCCGTCTCTATTTCCTTCTCTGATCCGTCTCTATTCCGTCTCTGAATTATCCGTCTCAATTCCGTCTCTAATCATTTTTTCTTAGCAACGAACTTAATTCGTTGCTAATTCCGTTTCTAAATATCATTTTTTTGTAATGTACCGGGTGAGAGTGGTTCATTTGGAGAAGTGAAGGAAATTGAGAGAAGGAGGGATGTTGAAAGAGGTCACGGATGTTGAAGGAGGAGAAGGAGAAGGAGGTCACGGCTGTTGAGGTTGTTGAAGGAGATCGAATGAGTGTTATTTGATTTGGACAGAGAGATCTGGTTGAAAGTGTGTGATTTGGAGAAGAGAAGGAGATTGAGATAAGGTGGGCTGTTGATTGAGAGAGGGAGAGATATCGAGGTGATGGTGTCAAAGAAGAAGTTGTATTTCAGTAAGTACTCCCCCTTTTAAGTCTCTTCGATTTTACTTACTTGCATTTTGTTGTTGTTTTCTTGTTTTCATCAAAGAAGAACAAATAGTTGTTGTTGTTATTGGCAATGGAAGTAGAAGAAACATTAACATAATTTTGTGATTGTTGGACTGATGGAGAAGGAGAAGGTGAGAATCTCCCCTATTTGTGCTCAGGCTTGATGGAGAAAGAGATTATGAGAGAGTGAGTGAGGAAGGCAAGTGATTTAAAGGAATTGTTAGTTAACTTTTAGTGTGTGATTTTGTTTGAATTGTTAGTTTAGGATGTATTTTTTTGTTAAATTATGTGTTAAACGTTTTTTTCTTAAACTTTTTTCATACGAGTTTTGTTTAGTTTAGAATTTTGTTTAGTTTAGTTTAGGATTTTGTTAGAAGTCTTAGGTTAGATGGATCTTCCTAATGTCTCGAGGCCCTTGCAATGTGGCATATGTCATCAAGAAGGACATAGAAGAACAACATGTCCTAATAAAGACAGTGATCGAGTCCCTACTAGGAAAAACCGGTGTAGTATTTATCGTTCAGAGGGACATAATAAAAAAATTGTTCAACCTGAGCTCAATGTTCCAATGAAAATCGATATTCGATTTTGTATATTGTTTGTGATGGCTCAAATTGGTTATATGATTATATTGAAATGTCTAAATATTTGTTATTGTTTGAACCTATATGAATGACTTATTGTGAGTTTCCAAACAACACGACTAATTTCTTTAAATCAGTCAATTGTAGTTTGTACACCAATGGATCCAGGTCCATCAGATCCTTCACTTTTACATCTCCAATCTATACACAGATCGTCGCGAACCTAGAGGGGTCAAGTAAACTTTTTTACATGTACACGTCAAATGTTCATGCATATACATATAATATATATATATCGACTAATACATTTTCAATTATAAGGTATACGAAACATTGCACGTGCGTCGAAGAGGTGGTATCGTTGATCGAACGGTGTAGTACCATTAGAGGATGATCCCATATTTTCGTTCTAGTGGGTTCCATGGGATTTTCTGCGTAGCATTCTTTATCTTTGATTGGGCTTTGATCACTGCATTCGTAGAGAGTCGGCGCCCTGAGACACATATCTTTCACATGCAATGTGGCGAGTGCACAAATACACTCCAGAACGTGCAGGTACAGCTCGACTTACCTATCAAAGGTATGCCTATGATGGGAACGACTGATACAGACTATGCAGAGGTATGTGAGAGGCTACTTGGTCGAACTCCTGTTAGAGATGACATTATTGGTTGTAAACTTAAAGTCGAATGACTTGAATGTAACGTACCAGCTATAGATGACGACAATGATGAGAAATCGGTGCAACGTTACGCACGATCCTACATACTGCAACTTATCGGTGGTTGTCTATTCACTGACAAACCAAACTGATATGTACATTTGATGTTTCTACCGTTGCTCAAGGATTTCCAAATAACTGGACAATATAGTTGGAGGAGTGCTTGTTTGGCTTATTTGTACAGGAAGTTGTGTCACGGATCTCGCACGGGTGCACATGAGGTTGCAGACGCATCAATTCTTATACAACAGAATGGCCATGAGACAAATTTCCATTCATAGCACCAAGGCCCCTAGGTGTTTCTAGAGTTTGACCTCGAACAGTGGATGGAGAACACATGCTTTTGGACGTTTCATTATGACACATGTAATACAAATCTTATTTCATAATTTCTATATTATTAACTCCATTTTCATTTTCTATAATTTATTGTTTTGTATATAGATGGCTCGATGCATTTTCGGTTACTCAGAGTGCGACACACGTCTTATCAGCTTACCGTGATGCGTTCGACTCACAGGATGAGTATGACGTGGTGTGGCAACCATATGCTAAAGTCATCGGGTCTCTTTTTGAATACTATATTGAAGGTCACGATAGTTGGTTATCAACGTGTCCCCTAATTTGCTTCCACCTAGTCTAGTGGCATATGAGACAATTCAAAATGATACAAGTCGTGCCACCAAATTGTGATTATGACACCTGACTGCACCACATCGAATTGCGTAGACGCAATCAAAAAAATTGGGTGGCTTTTCACGCAACCTTTATATAAATGTGGAAAAATCGTGGTGACAACATAGTCACAGCGACAAAGAAGAATGACACGATCACCAAGACTACTTGATGTAGTATAGATCAATCACTAGACGATTCATTGGAAACGACGGGGCTTTACGTGACTATTCGGTAAACTCGAAACTATTATTTTTTCCCGAACAAGTAATATCTTAAATTGCGTGTATTAAACTCATGATTTTATATCAGTGTAACTTGGGGCATCGATTGAGGCGAGTGTTTATTGAGGATGGGTACGAGCAAGGTCTTGCTGCACTTGATGAAGGCATTAAAATTTTAGATGAAGATGAAAGACAAAGGTCTACTTTATGGAATGATGGAATTGATGTCGAACATGACATAAATGAGGAGAATGAAGAGGAAAATGAAGTAGATGATCTGGGCGAATCAAATAGAGAGGTGTGAATAAGTACAACACGAACAGAGATTGTTGGGGAAAACACCAGACGTCCTTGTCCACCACGTCCATGTCGTCGGACTGAGATTGCTGTAGAGAGTAGCATAAGTTCTCCTCCACCACGTTAATCTCGTCCGAAAGCAAGAAGAACATAAACTATTGGCGAAAGTGGCAATGCTCATTCCCACAACATCATTCTTCTCATGGGTATATTCCTACATTGTCCCCAATGCAACTAGAACCTCAAATGTTTGTACCCAGGTCGCCGATCATGAAACTTCCTCCTTACCATTTTGATCCTTATGCACTCGGGTCGTTGTCTTCATATGTGGACCATGGAATTCCTAGACATCAAATGTATCCTTCATTGCCTCAATACATGCCGAGTTCATATACTCCACCATATTATAATTACAATATGTCATATAGTGGAGATGACTCATTCATGAACCTATTAAGCATGTCTCTCCCTCGTGTTCTTTTCGACCAACCACATACAGGAAGCAAGTATTTTGGAATGGTTCAACCTCCTATTTTTGGAAGCATTAGTACCAGAGGTGAGTTGAGCGAACTAGAGGAAGAACATCAATCAACTCAATGACATTCAATGCAAGATCAACAACCTCAACAACCTCAATCGGATGTACAAACGCAACATCCAACTAGAAATATAGTACGTCCGATTTGCATCACGGAGCAACAACGTCAACGTAACCGTCGTAATAGACTTGTATGATGGGTTTTTTTTGATGCCGTAGTGATTTTTTTATATTTATATCTTGGTGAATGAAGTTGATGTATACAAATTTTTCATGGAATGAACTTATTTTTCAAGAGATCATTATTGTTTTAATTTTAAGTTCTAGATAAATAAATAACGTGGTTTTGGTCTATAATTATTTAAATCTTCGTATCTCTTGTTATCTTTACGAGATAGAAGTAAGACAAAATTTTAAAGGATTAGTTGCATGGTTACTATGGGTTGCACAGGTTGTCTGCCTCGCAATACATGCGTGACGTTTTCATGGGATGCATAGTCTGTAGTAAACATGATGTTTGCATGGATTGTCCACCTCGAGATACGTATTTGTCACTTGCATTAGTTGTCCACCTCGACTTACGTGCATGACGTTTGGATGGTTTGCATGGACTGCACCAGGTTGTATAGGTTGTCTACCTCGAAATACGTGCTTCACTTTCGCATGGATTGCACGAGGTTGCATGAGTTGTCCACACCTCGAGATATGTGCGTGACGTTTGAATGGTTTGCACGAAGATGCATGGCTCACCCACCTCGACATACGTGCATGGTGTTTCCATATGTTATCAACCATGAAATAAGTGTGTGATCTTTGCATTGGCTTTATCACCTCGATACACGTGCAAGTCGTTTGCATGATTTACTTGAATTTTACGAGGTCACATTGTGGTGTCCACCTTGAAATACGTGCGTGACCTTTGCATGGTTTGCATGGATTAGGCGAGGTTGTATGAGGTATCCACATCGAGATATGTGCATGACGTTTGCATGAATTGCAACAGGTTGCATTAGTTGCACCCCTTGAGATACGTGCGAGACTTTTGCATGAATTGCACGGGGTTGCATGGGTCACCCACCTCAACATACGTGCGTGGCATTTTCATGAATTCTCCACCTCAACATACATGCATGGCGTTTGCATGGGTTGTCCACATCAATATGCGTTCTTGTCGTTTACATGGGTTGTCTACCTCGAGATATGCGAGTGACGTGGGTTGTCCATCTCGATACGCACGTGTCATTTGCATGGGTTCTCCACCTCGATGTGTGATATTTGAGTTGAACAAGTAGCACCTTTTCAAAAGGAGTCATTCATAGAGTTTAGTATTTCGTATGGATAGCTCCTTTTGAAAAGGAGCTATTCATACAAGTTTCTTCCACCTCATCAACGATGTAGGCCACCTCATCATCAATAGTTCATTTTGAAAAGGAATTATACATTACTTTTGTAATTTTAAAGTAAGCCCCAGTATTTAATGAATAAAAAACTAATACCACATTATATCATGAAAAACACCCAAATCTAAAGCAAAAGGATAACGGTGATAGTAGTTGAGTAGTCCGACATTAATTAAATGACAATATAACACCACTTAAGCTGAAATCTCCAACTATTCGTAGGTGAGTACATAATTCCTATTAAAATATTCTGCTTTAATTAAGATGTAACGACCCTTCTCCAAATAAGGGCACCGCCCGACCTAATCCTTTAATTAAACCCTAATATCCCCTATAGGACCTAACAAGGAACTAGTCAGCCTTAATTAAGCACCTAAACACCTACTTTTATGATCCCACTTACAGTTAACTAGATTGTTATAGTGACTAACCTATAGTTGCCTATAAATCAGAGTTACTTTATTTTTTTTTCTAACCAATTATTCAACGGAAGTCTTCTTAAGTTACTGGTGGACATAAGGCTTAACCTATTATGAAAAAACCAAGAAATAGTGATCACAAGCATATATGAACAAAAATGGTGATATATATAACATGTGTTTGGTCAGATGTTCATATCACTCAAACCAAAAGTAAAAATAACATGTATATATAAAAGGTAATACAAAAAATATAAAACGTACGAAAATATGTCGTAGTAGTCCTTCACTGGCTCAGAGGTAGTCACAAATCTTCTCTTTGCCTGGTCTGCTACTCGGTTGCTCTGCACCCACCGTCCCAAACTAGACGGTGAGTACATGAAATTATTTAAGTAATACTGAGAGACATTGATGAAGTCCAAGAATTAGCTTGCAAATTCTTAGAAAAAATATGATGGAAAGATATGACAGGATGACATTTTGGTAATTTCGGTGAAGTTCCGTCGTTTGAGTTTTGGCGTTCCGGGGGCATGGGTTGATTGAAAACGACATGGAGATCACGGGTCACAACTATGACGTGACTACGACATTTTTTGGCAAAATTCCATCTTTTCGCCCTCCGAAATGACAATTTTGCTATTTTAGGAAAGTTTTGTTTAGCTTATAACTTTCATTAGGAATTTTCATTTTTATTGCCGTTTGCGGCATTTGTTGCTATTTTTCGTCTAATTTCCAGTTTAGGGCTTTTATGGCTTTTTGGACTTTTTACTATTATTGGCAAATTTTAGGGTTTCGCTATTTAAGCGACCTATTGGATGTAATTCGCAGTTTTTGGCTGGAATAAAAGAATTTTTGAACTTTGGCTTAAGTTCTGACCTAGATCGAGTTGTTCATGGATTCGTTCAACTGGTTTAGAAGATCTCCGCTGCGTCAGTTGGTATCAGAGCCTGCTTCAGCGTGATTGGAGAAATCATGCCGCCGAAGAGGAACCAACAACGTATAGAGGAGGTGTATGACCGTGACATTCTGAATCGACAAATTGGCTAAATAATTGACCAACGCATGGGCTCGGTGGTAGAACAATTAAGTGCCAGAATCGATCAATTGTTGGGTCAGAATATGGATCGTATCCGTAACCATCGAAGGGAACCTGTTGGTGATGAACCAGTAGGAGATTCTTCTACCGAATGGGAGGAAGAGTATGTTGAGGCACCGAGGAGGCGCTACAGGACGCGTGCAGTTGAGGATGATCGCAGGCGGTGGGAGTTTGGGATGAAGACGGAGGTCCCAAAATTCCATGGCGCCCTTCAACCGGAAGAATTCTTGGACTGGCTAGGGTCGGTTGAAGAAGTCCTAGAATTCAAAGGTGTGCCCGAAGACAAGCGTGTGCAACTAGTTGCGACCAGATTCCGCAACAGAGCCACGACTCGGCGGCAACAACAGAGTTGATGCGGAATAGGAATGGAAAGGCAAAGATTACCTCGTGGGAAAAGATGAAAAAACACTTACGGGCTGAGTTCTTGCCTTACAACTTCTAACGCCTTATATATCAAAGGTTGCAGAATCTGAGACAAGGGGCAAAGCCGGTAGATAATTACACTACTGAGTTTTATCAGTTAGTCGCTAGAAACGAACTGCAGGAGACTAACGACCAATTAGTGGCGCGATATATTGGTGGACTGAGGGTGCAGATCCAAGATGTCGTCAACATGTTTGATCCGGCTTCCTTATCTGCAGCGCACCAGCGAGCATTGTTAGTGAAGAAACAACAACGTCGGGGTGCGAGTAATGCTTCCAGTAATGTTAGTGTTGGGACAGCCAATACCGGAGGTAATACCCATTGGGGCATGTGCCCTAAGTCAATCAATTAACTGTCTTTATGAATACTTTTAGTTAATAAAATAGAGGATTTCATTTGTTATTTATTATAATTAATTTGCATGTTTACATTATAATAAGATCCATGGGTATTTACATAAATATCATAAATGTCCCTAGTCGATCATTATACAAAAAACTATAAAGAATTAAGACTAGTATGAGTCTTGATTGATGATCATATGATGATTATACGTATAGGGATACGAATCAAGATCACGAGTACTTGTTAGGGAACAAAGTACTGGACCGACCCGCTATTAGAACATCACATGGATTAAGTCATAGTTGTTTATCATGATAGGTATATTTTTCAGTCCTTTGACTTGAGATTACCAGAGACTTCAACATTAGGAACATAGTGATTTGACACTACCAAACATTGTCTTTAACCGGGCGATTATAAAGGTTGTGATTGATTAGTGTGTGAGCAATGTGATGAAGTTGTGTAATCGAGATAGAATTTTTCCCTCTCATATAAAAAGAGATATCTAGTGGATCCCTCGATGTGTTAGACTGTTAAAAGGCCTAGTCTAAGTAAATTGATATTGATCAATGTCACTTGGATGTTTTCATTCTACCTAGAGATCGAGACTAGTACGATCGAGCATGTTGGATGACAATTTCATGTCTTATGTTTGATCAAAAGGATATCGTGTGACAAAAAGATGTTATATACACTATTGATTAGGTTGTATGGATTTGATATTCGTACAACTTGGGTAGTCATAATGTCTTGCTAGAAGCTGCTTATGACTTGTATACCAAAATGTGTTTTGGTACACTGCCAACGTTGTATGAGCCTACTGGGTCGCACACTAAGAATGGTTTAGCGAGATTTTAAGATGGTTCAAAAAATGAATTTTATATGATAAGATTCATGACAGAAACATCCTTGTGGTGTATTACACTTATACTTCTTTAAGTAGGGGTATATTTGTAATTTACTTAACCGTCTATATACAAGGGTTGTGTAAATAAACGCTTAAAGTTAGAATACACGTACGAAAGATTAAAAGACTGAAACTCTATTTTCGTTTTAGAAATGACTTAGATTGTTTTGGAGAGAAACAAAAGGTTTGGTATTCTCTCGAAGCTAGCACTTCGAATCTCGGCCGCCGTTCGTGTGTGGACTATTGGTAGAGGGCGTCGTAGTTGGCAGCGCCTTAGAGATCGATCAATCTTCAGAAAGGTATATTGCGACTGAGGTATGATTAAGTATTTCATGGTTTAAACATTTTTAATGGAATTAGATTCAGATCCTGTTGGGGTTTTTGTCAAAATTATTTTGTAATCTCCGTTGCGCATGAACCCCAAAACCCAACAATACCGCTGCAATTAACCCTACTAGTCGCACGAACAGACCTAACACTAGTGGGATTAAATGTTTCGGTTGTGGCGAAGTTGGTCACAGGAAGTCAGAATTTAAAAGGAAGAATGCTCTCTTTATTGAGAACGAAGAGGAAGACGAAGGGGAAGAGGCCAACATCACTGCAGAACCGGCCTTTGATACTTCTGACAACACAGAAGAGGAGATCGTGACTGGAGATGTGGGTACTGCCTTGGTTTTGAGGCGTTCTTGTATGACTCATAGAGCTTTCGCTGATGATGAGTGGCTGCGGAATAACATCTTTCAGTTCAAGTGTACCATCTTAGGCAAGGTGTGCAGGTTTATGATTGATGCAGGCAGTTGCGAGAATATCGTCTCAGTTGAAGCGGTTAAGAAGTTGGGCCTTGCAACTGAACAACACCCTAGGCCTTACAAGCTAGCTTGGCTGAAGAAGGGTGGTGAAGTGAAGATGTCGAAGTGCGCCTTGGCGACTTTTTCTATTGGTGCTAACTATAAGGATTCAGTCTTGTGTGATGTCGTGGCTATGGATGCTTACCACTTGTTATTGGGACGTCCTTGGCAGTTTGATAGGAGAGTTGTGCATGATGGCAAAACCAATAAATACACCCTTATGTTCAAGTGAGTGAAGATTGTGCTAGTACCCGCCAAGGATCCGGAGGAAGTTAAGCCTACTAAAGAATCTAGCAGCTTGCTGTCTTTGGAAAGATTTGAAGACGAATTACAGGATTCTGAGATAGTTTACATCTTGATGGAAAAGGAGGTAGATAGAGATGTTGATGTTCCTGAAGCTGCAATTTCTATTGTGAAGGAGTTTTGTGATGTTTTCCCTGATGAGATGCCAAAAGGACTGCCACCATTGCGTGATATTCAACATCAGATTGACCTTGAAACTGGTGCGTCACTACCTAATAGACCACACTACCGAATGAGTCCCAATGAGCATGAGGAGTTGCGTAGATAGGTTGCAGAGTTATTGGCAAAAGGATTAATCCGTGAAAGTCTTAGTCCGTGTGTAGTACGAGCCCTCCTTACACCAAAAAAGATGGCTCATGGCGGATTTGTGTGGACAGTAGAGCAATCAACAAGATTACTGTCAGGTATTGCTTTCCTATCCCTCGCTTGGATGATTTACTTGACCAATTGAGTGGAGCAAAAATTTTCACAAAACTGGATTTGAAGAGTGGGTACCACCAGATTCACATTAGAGTTGGGGATAAGTGGAAGACCGCTTTTAAAACCAGGGAGGAACTATATGAGTGGTTAGTTATGCCGTTTGGGCAGTCAAGCGCACCTAGCACCTTCATGAGAGTCATGAACCAGAGCTCGAGACCTTTGATAGGCAAGTGTGTTGTGGTATATTTTGATGATATATTGATATACAGTACTAAAGAGGAGGAACACCTCCAGCACGTGCGAGATGTTCTGACTATCTTGCGTAGAGAGAAGTTTTATGCTGCTATGAAGAAGTGCTCATTTTTGACATCGAAGATCCTTTTCTTAGGCTATGTCATTTCTGGAGAAGGGTTGCAGGTTGATGAGTCTAAAGTAAAAGCCATCCGCACTTGGCCTAGACCCACCACCGTCATGGAAGTTCGCAGCTTTCATGGGTTGGCTTCCTTCTACAGGCGGTTCATTCCACACTTCAGCAGTATCATGGCCCAAATTACAGACTGTATGAAGGGCGTGAAGTTTTGGTGGAACAACGAGGCAAATGAAGCATTCCAATTGATCAAGGTGCGGTTAACCACTGCACCCATTCTGGTGTTTCCAGATTTTCACCTACCTTTTGAATTGCATAGTGATGCATCCAAGGTTTGCATTGAGCAGTCTTAAGTCAGAATAATGGGCCTGTTGCCTATTTCAGTGAGAAGCTGTCTGGGCGAAGTCGAGGTATAACACATACGATGTAGAGTTCTATGCAGTGGTACAAGCCGTGAATCATTGGTGGCATTATCTTTTCCATAGAGAGTTCGTGATGTTTACAGACCACGAGGCATCGCGACACTTACATGGGCAGAACAAGGTCTCGGCCAGACATGTTTCCTGGGTGGCCTATTTGGAGCACTTTACTTTCGTGGTGAAACATAAGTCTAGTGTGACCAACAGAGTTGCTGATGCCCTGAGCAAACGAAAAAGTTTGTTGAGCCGTATGACCATTGAGGTACCTGGGGTTTCCTCCTTCTCTGATTTGTTTACTACTGATCCTTTCTTTGCTACTATTGTGGAGAAGGTGCGGAGTGGGGAGCGTACAGATTACACACTCCAGGAGGATTTCTTATTTCGGGGCAACCAGCTTTGCATTCCTAATTGCAGCCTGAGATTGCTGATTATTAGAGAGTTGCATGGAGAGGGACATGTTGGGCGTGATCGCACTTTGCAACTGGTACAGGCCTCTTACTTTTGGCCTACCATTCGCAAAGAAGTGGACAGATATGTGTAGCGGTGCCGAACTTGCCAGCTTTCGAAGGGTACCATAACTAATGTCGGTCTATATATGCCTTTGCCCATTCCAGAACAGCCATGGGTTGATTTTAGCATGGATTTCGTGGTGGGGTTGCCTAGAACACAGCGGGGAAATGACTCTATTTTCGTGGTGGTTGACTGTTTTTCCAAGATGGTTCACTTCATCCCACGCAAGAAGACCACAGATGTTGTAAAGGTGGCTCAGCTGTTCTTTCGGGAGGTGTATAGATTGCATGGCCTTCCTACCTCGATTGTTTCAGATCGGACACCAAATTCCTTAGTCATTTTTGGCGCAGTTTATGGGCTATGGTGAACACGCAACTGAAATTTAGCAGTGCTTATCATCCGCAAACAGATGGGAAGACTGAAGTTGTCAACCGTTCGTTAGACAATCTTTTGAGGAGCTTGGTGGGTGAGAATGTCAGGAGTTGGGACGTCAAACCAGCCAGCAGAATTTGCACACAACCATGCTGTTAATCGAAGTACCGGGTTTAGTCCTTTTCAGGTTGTGTATTCGGTACTACCTCGAGGTCCTCTTAATCTGTTACTAGTTCCAAGTAAGACTAGATGGCATGGCAAGGCAGAAGACTTTGTTAGTGAGCTGCAAGAGATTCATCAATCTCTTAAAGATAATTTGCAGAAGGCTGCTGCCAAGTACAAATAATATGCAGATCGGAAGAAGCATCACGTGGAGTTTGAAGTGGTTGACTTTGTGTGGGCAGTTCTCACTAAAGACCGGTTCTTTGTGGGTGATTACAACAAATTGTCAGTTCGGAAGATTGGTCCTGTGGAGGTTCTTGAGAAAATTAATCCTAATGCTTACAGATTGAAGTTGCCAAGTCACATTCGCACGACTGATGTATTTAATGTCAAGCATCTTGTTCCCTATTATAGGGATACGTTTGATGATGACAATTCGAGGGCGAATTCTGTCCACCCTGAGGAGAATGATGAAGTCCAAGAATTAGCTTGCAAATTCTTGGAAAAAATATGATGGAAAGATATGACAGGATGGCATTTTGGTAATTTCGGTAAAGTTCGGGCGTTTGAGTTTCAGCGTTTCGGGGGCATGAGTTGGTTGGAAACGGCGTGGAGATTACGGGTCACAGCTACGCCGTGTCTACGACTTTTTCGGCGAAATTCCATCGTTTCGCCCTCCGAAACGACAATTTTGCTATTTTAGGAAAGTTTTGTTTAGCTTATAACTTTCATTAGGAATTTCCTTTTTTATTGCCGTTTGCGGCATTTGTTGCTATTTTTCGTCTAGTTTTCAGTTAAGGGCTTTTAAGGCTTTTTGGACTTTTTACTATTTTTGGCAAATTTTAGGGTTTCGCTATTTAAGCGACCTATTAGATGTAATTCGCAGTTTTCGGTTGGAATAAAATAATTTTCGAACTTTGGCTTAAATTCTGACCTAGATCGAGTTGTTCATGGATTCGTTCAACTGGTTTAGAAGATCTCCACTGCATCAGACATTGATCCACATTCCCAAATAGGCAACAAGTATCAAATGACATAATTTAAATACTAACTATGCTAAAAGTAACATCATGCGAAGAGATACTTGAGTTAATAAAATATGAAACTGACTCAAGGCTAAGTAGTAATGCATTAGGGTCGGTCAGTCGTGATCTTCATCACATCAGCCTATATCATAATGTCAAAAGGTCGTACTTAAGATTACGCCTTTTCTATTCCAAGTGAATTAGTCGTCACCGGAATGTATACTTACTAACATACCTGAGTTTTAAAACTCTTCATGTTTACCTAAGTTATTCTTGCGCCAACAAACCCCGAAGTCAGATTACCCCGTTCGAGCCACGTTACCCCATGTGTCATGCAAGGTAGTGGAGAAATCCTCTGACGTATAAGAAAATCTAGTGACACCCGTATGAAAGCTGAATTTCTATCATCAAATGACCCTAATCACAAGAACCACTTTCACTATCAATAATGATGCGGTAATAGAATCCAAGAGATGTAACTGCATACCAATGCACAAAGGATAAGAGTCAAAATTAACTAACTATCCTAATAGCATGCTATATCACTGACTTCCAGACATAACAATCAACATGACAAAATATAGGAATTGGAATCAACGATATACACAACAGAGTATTGTACGAATAACATCATAAAATGAGAACTGGACAAGTCATAGCATATAGATTTCAAAGGCAATTCAGTTTGAATAATAGAGAATAAATAAATAATTGGAATGAAATGTAAATAAATGTCTCAAATCAGTTTATTTACAAACCACACGCTTCCTAAGCTATCCGACTTTTCGTTGTGTTGATGTACACACCCAATACCCCGTAATAGCTCCTTTAGGGTCTTAACATTTGACAAGTTATCAATTTAGACTCAAGGTGAATTATTTAAAAATCCTAAATAGGTCAAAATCGATCAAAATCGAATTTGAGACCAATTTGCCGATTTCACGTTTTCGAGGTAAAAACCTCAATATAACGTCTCGACCGACTTTCAAATTCTTCGCTTTTTATAGAAATATCTAACTGCTATTTATTTGGGTCACAAATATATTTGTTTTCTATTTTTTTGGAATTTTCCTACATTTTCCAGCATTTTATCTATTTTATGGAATTTGTTTTATTAAAAATCAGTTTAATTAAATGAAATAACTCAATATATTATTATTTTTATTTTTTATTGGTGGATCTGGATTAACCTGACCCTGTCCAAGCAGACTTGGGTTGGTCTGACTCGCTCCATTCGGGTCAGGTTCAGCCTGACCCGATGTACATGGGGTAGCCCGGTGACCTTGACCTGACGAACATTGGGTAGCCCGAACCGAGCTACCCCCATCTTCTTCCCTGGTTTTTTTTTTGAAACGTTGGGGTTGGCTCCCAACCCCAACCTAATTGAAGTCGATGGCAGAGAAGACACCCCTGCCATCTTCTTCCTCACACCTCTCGACTATGGAGGTCGAGCCTTCCATGGCCGAACCTCCATGGCGGTCGTGACAACAACAACGACCAACTTCAACAACAACAAACCACAACAACAACGAAAATCCAACTCACTTTGTCTTTTTCGAGCTCGGCCTCGATCTCTCTCTCTTTTCTCCTCATTCTTCTCTCATCGGTTTTGTCCTCTTTGTTCGTTCGTTTTGGGTTGGCGAGATGATGAGATAAGTTTGAACTTTGAGATTAAATGTTTGATGTCCTCGAGATTCATGCAACGCGAATCTCGAGGCAAACCTAATCATTCACTCATATTTTCACCGCCTTATATGTTTGACCCAAACTTTTCGAGTCTCGCAAAATGCGTATCTCGAGGAAAATCCAATGCACAATATTTTCTTTTACAAACTATAGGCCCATTAATGATGTGGCCACATTATAGCCACTAAGCATCTATCATTTTTCATTTTCATCGTTTTTTCTATGCACTATAATTTAACTAGTGACACTTACCCTACGAGCTGCTCCCTCGGGCCTACGTCGCACACGACTCGAGGTGAGTCCCCGCTCGTCTCGGTATCTGCATACCTGTAAATGACTTAGTAGTCTTCACATATACAATATACTAGGCATACAACACAAAGTATAACATTTACCTCGGCCATCGTGCCTTGGTAGTAAAAACTATCTCGCCGCGGGTCCCACGTCACGGGTCCTTCTGTCCTAATTAATGAATTAAACACGTATTAATTATTTGGGTCGTGACAATACTTCCCAACTAATAGGAAGTTCGTCCTCGAACTTAAGCCAAACGAATTTTAAAAAATACCTGACTCGAAGAGGTACGAAAATCTATCTCGCGTATAGTCTTCCCATTCCCAAGTAAGTTTTGAATCTCCGTGAAATTGCCACTTGACTAATACCTTCGGGATAGACTTGTTTCTCAAATGCTGTACCCTCGCTCAATAATCTGAACGGGTTGCTCTTCATATGAGATATCTTCACTCAAATCAATCTGACTCAAACCCTCTGTCGGTCTCTCGCCTGCCTTTGACTTAGCTAGTCGCAGCAGCGAAATATGAAACACCGGATGAATTTTCGACATATGTGGTGGTAATTCTAGCTCATATGCAACTTTTCGAACCCGTTTCTTAATCTTGAAATGCCTGATGAATCTCGGTGCTAATTTACTTTTCAAACCAAATTGATGATGACCCTTACGAGGAGAAACCTATAGATACACTAAAGCTCTCTTATCGTACGTGAGATCGCTGCGATACATGTTTGCATACTTCTTTTGCCTCTCTTAAGCTCCCTTAAGTTTATGGCGAATCTGTCTTACCGTTTCTTTGTGATCCACAACAATTTCAGGCCTTAACAAGTTTTGATCTTATGGCTCAGCCCAACAAGATGGCGAGCGACACGGTCTGCCATATAACGTTTGAACTTTGAGATTAAATGTTTGATGTCCTCGAGATTCATGCAATTCGAATCTCGAGGCAAACCCAATCGTTCACTCATATTTCCATCACCTTATATGTTTGACCTAAACTTTCTTGAGTCTCGCAAAATGCATATCTCAAAGCAAATTCAATGCACATTATTTTTTTTACAAACTATAGGCTAATTAATGATGTGGCCACATTAAAGCCACTAAGCATCTATCATTTTTCATTTTCATCATTTTTTTATGCAATATAATTTAACTAGTTACACTTACCCCACGAGCTGGCCCCTCGGGCCCACGTTGGCACGTGACTCGAGGTGAGTCCCCGTTCATCTCGGTATCTGCATACTCGTAAATGACTTAGTATTCTACACATATACAATACACTAAGCATGCAACACACAAATATAACATTTACCTCGACCACCGTGCCTCGGTAGTGACACCTATCTCGCTGCGGGTCACACATCATGGGTCGTTTTGTCCTGATTAACGAATTAAACGTATATAAATTATTTGGGCTGTGGCATAATATCATAGTTTCCGCTATGTTAAAGGCATGCAATGTAGTAGTTTTCCCTTCATACCATGTTGAAATATTTATTTCTCAATTATGTATTGCGTATTTAATTAATGATTACGGATCCATGCATGCCACAAATAAAATTTAATTATCCATTGATATAATGGGACTTGGACCCATTAAGTGATTGCCACTGTAGGAACGATATTTGTTGAACTCTATTTGTGATATTTTCTCATTTATGTATTGAGTACACATTCGTGTATTATTTGTATATTGCGAAATATCATTAAGTTTGAACCAAAAATAGACATAAGGTTCATTCACTAAGTTATATTGACAATGCTTAAGAAATCCGATGCATTGTCTACATGAAAATACTATTAGTTGAGGACTTATTTTCTGGATGTAGAGCCAGGACTTTTTGCTCCCCTGGGATGGAAGCAATATTTTTTTTCTTTTATAATAATATTGTTTTTGTGAATTTTAGTTCAAATTGGTGATGATGTTTAAGCTCACAATATACTTAAAAACTAAAACTATTATTTGACCAAAAAAACTTAATGAAAGTATCGCTTATCAATTAAAAAATAATTATATTCTTCCAACAAAAAAATAACTATTCATAATATTTTTAAAAAAGTTTGAGAAATGGAAATTTTATTGGGTTTTTCTTCTTAATGCGATGAATTTTTTTTTTTAAATATTTTTTTTTTAAGATACGATGCAAATCTTTTGGGAAAATTTCGACAAATTTGAGAGATTTTCTTTTTACTTGAATTTTTGGGAGATCTTGGTAATACCATATATATTCAATTCAATATAAAAATGATATTTTAACACAATTAAAGAAACATGCCTGTTGGAAATCCATACGATATATTTTGAGATGTATCCAAACGTATAACGAAGTGTGTCAATGATACTGAGTATTCACTAGATTATGATTTGGTGTGTGGCTTTCCGTGGCTTCAAGTGTGTCAAAATAGCATTTCGATCCACCTTCCTTACATGCGACGTTTTTTGTTAGACTTGAGCTAGCTTTGAGGTTTCTTTTGGGGGGACTTAATTTTAATTTTGACCAACTTATTACCAAAAAAGAACAAATTTCAAGGGCTACCTTGGGCTACAGCATAGGGGAACCCTTTACCTAGCTCTGCCCATGATGATTCATGTGTTCTATTTCTTAATTTTAGATGACAAGATGTTATGTCAAAACAATTTTAAGTGGTCCACATATGTAGGTCCCACATTAAGAAGCACCTACGTACTATTGACATGTGGCAACCAACAACTAAACCATTGATGGAACAATTTTGTCAAGTTTCAAAATAGTCGAAATTCACCAAAAAAAACTCTAAAATTTGGTCCCCAACACTAGTCTTCTATTGTGAGAAAAGCACCATCTTTTTATTAAATTGCTTTTACAATCCTTTAAATCCTAATTAAACTAGACATAGAAAAAAAATAAAACAAAATCATTAATATTGTTTTTTTAGTTAAAAGGGTCATCTATAATCTCCAACAATATATTTTTTTAAGACTAAGAGGTGCCATCTGTGAAGATTCATAATCTTAAGATTAAAAAAGCCAACACTTGATTGGTGAAATAATATTTCTCACTAATAGTGTTGGGTTTTTGGGGTTTATACGCAGCGAAAAATTCAAAACAAAATTTGAAAAACCCCAACATGATGAAAAATAAGTTCCATTAAACTAAATCTACGAAAATAAATCATACATAATTCCGTGATTTCCTTTTGATTGTTCGATTTTCAAGACGTTCAAGTGCGCGTCCTCTATCAGAAATTCACATAGGAACGGTGACCACAATTTGGAGTGCTAGCCCCAAGAGAGATTGAAAATGATTTTTCTTTCTCTCCCTAAATCTAGAGAACTCGAAAATTGTAAAACGAAATCTCTTATTTATTTTTTATTGACCCACCTTTCTTTATTTATATATGTAGATAAGCCCTCACTTAAAATTTTATTCGTAATACAACTATTGTATGTACGCAGATTAAGCAAATTACACATACGCCCCTATTAATAAGTTATCATATAACAAATCGTAAGGGCTTTTATGTCATGAGTTTTATCATATAAAATTCATTACTCTAGAACAATTGAAATTGTGCAAAGCATTCTTTGTGTGCGATCCAATAGGTTCATGCGGCGTTAGATGTGAAACAAAAAATCATTTTGGTACACAAGTCATAAGCGGTCTCTAGCAAGGCCTTACGACTACCCAAGTAGCATGAATATCAACATCGATACAACCTAATTAATAATGTATATCATATCCTTTTGTCGTGCGATATCATTTGATTAAACATAAAATGTGGAAAGTCACCCTTAATGTTCAATCGTACTAATCTCGATCTTTAGGTAAACTAAAAAAATTTCCAAGTGACATTGATTATATCAATTAACATGGACTTGGCCATTGTCAGTCTATCTTATCGAGGGATCCACTGATATCTCTCTTTATACGAGAGTGACAAATTCTATCTTGATTACACACCTTTACATATTATTCACACGGTAACCAATCACAATCTTTATAATTATCAGGTTAAAGTCAACATTTTATTGTGTCAAATTATCATGCTTTTAATATTGAAGTCTATAGTAATCTCAAGTCGAAGGACTAAATGATATACCTATCATGATTAACACATATGACTTAATCTATGCGGTGTTCTCATAGCGGGTCGGTCTAGTATCTTATTCCATAATAAGTACTCATAATCTTGATTCGTATCCTTATACGCACGATCATCACATGACCATCCATCAAGATTCATACTAGTCTTAATTCATTATAGCTCCCAGTATGATAATCGACTAGGGACATTTAAGATATTAAAAAAAATACTTATGAATCTTACTATAAGGTAAATATGTAATCACTTATAATAAAACAACAAATAAAACCTCTATTTTATTAACTAAAATTATAAGATAAACAATGTTTGTAGATTGACCTAGGGTACATGCCATAACATCTCCCACTTGCACTAAGGCAAATCATTCATGTATCTAATACCTAATGACCTAACATGACTATCATGTTTCGCTTGTAGAAGAGTCTTCATCAAAGGATCTGCAACATTGTCTTCCATAGGAACTCTGCAAATCTTCACGTCTCCTCTCTCAATGATTTCTTGAATGAGATGAAAACGTCTAAGTATATGTTTAGATCGGTGGTGTGATCTTAGTTCCTTGGCCTGTGCTATTGCCCTGTTGTTGTCACGATACAAGCAAATGAGGTTAGCTATACTCGGAACCACACCAAGTTCCGAGATAAAATTCTTGATCCAAACTGCCTTCTTAGCTGCATTAGACGCTGCAATATATTAAGCTTCCGTTGTAGAATCTACGATAGTTTCTTGCTTCGAACTTTTCCAGCTCACTGCGCCTTCATTTAAAGTAAAGACATCCAGATTACGATCTAAAGTCATATATATCAGTTTGAAATCTTGCATCTGTGTAACCACTTACAACGAGCTCATCTTCCAAACTTCCATCGACTAAGAACATTTCCTTAATCCTTCTCAAGTACTTAAGAATGTTCTTTACTGCTATCCAGTGACTCTCACCAGGATCGGACGGATATCTGCTTGTTGCGCTCAAATCATATGATACATCAGGTCGAGTGTATAACATGGCATACATGATAGATCCAATAGCTGATGCATATGGAATCGCATTCATACGCTCTCGCTCATCATTTTTTTTCGGACATTGAGTCTTGCTGATATTTATACCAAGATACATTGGCAATGACCCTCTTTTAGAGTCTTGCATATTGAGCTTATTCAGTACCTTATCAATATAAGCACTCTGACTTAGACCGATCAACCTTTTAGATCTATCCTTATAGATCTTAATCCTAAGGATGTAGGTTGCATCCCCTAAGTCCTTCATTGAGAAACACTTCCCTAACCAAGACTTGACACTTTGCAAGGTTGGAATGTCATTTTCAATGAGTAATATATCATCAACATATAGCACCAGGAAAACAACTACGCACCCATTGACGTTCTTGTATACACAAGGCTCATTTTCGTTTTTAATGAAACCAAATTCCTAATTGCTTCATCAAAATGAAAACTCCAACTCTGAAAAGCTTGCTTTAATCCATAAATAGATCTTCGAAGCTTGCACACCTTCCTAGAAGTCTCAGGATGAACAAACCCTTCAAGTTGTATCATATACACGTCATCAAGTAACTTTCCATTTAGAAAAGCTGTTTTGACATCCATTTGTCATATCTCATAGTCATAACATGCGGATATGACGATTAGAATTCTAATGGATTTAAGGATGACTACAGGAGAAAAAGTTTCATCATAATCAACACCTTGAGTCTGTTTGAAACCATTTGCTACTAACCATGCTTTATAAGTATGCACATTGCCATCCATGTCAGTTTTCTTCAATGGTCTTACCATCTTAAGGTAAATCAATCAAGTTCCAAACTTGGTTATCATACATAGATTGCATCTCAGAATTCATGGCACTAAGTCATTTATCTGCCTCAGGGCTAGAAACAACCTCCTAATAAGCAGTAGGTTCATTTTGATCCATAAGCAATACCTGACTACTATCAGTAATAAGAAATCCAAATCTCTTAGGCTGGTGTCTTAACCTATCAAACCTATGAGGGCTTTGTGATACCTATGAAGGATCAATTAGTTCAAGACTTAGTTGATCTCCCACTGGCGGTTGAGTGTTTATTTGTGGTTCTTGAATTTCTTCAAGACTTATTTTATTCCAACTGTTGTCTTTTGAAATAAACATTTTTCCATAAATACACCATTCCGAGCAACAAACACTTTGTTCTCAGTATGATTATAAAAGTAATATCCTTTTAGTTTCTTTATGATAACCTACAAATACACACTTAGTAGATTTGGCTGATAATTTTTCTGAGATTCTTCGTCATACAAAAACCTCATGCCCCAAATCTTAAGGAAATACAAACTTGGTCTTTTCCCAAACCACATCTTATGTGGTGTTTTATCGAGCGCTTTAAAAGGAACACGATTTAGTGTAAACACAACAATTTCTAAGGTATATCCCCAAAAGAAAATAGGAAGATCTGCATGACTTATCATAGATCGAACTATATCCAATAAAGTCCGATTTCTCCTTTCAAAAACACCATTCCATTGTGGAGTTGCTGGGGGAGTTAACTGTAAGACAATCCCACAGTTTCTAAGATGATCATCAAACTCTTGGCTCAAATATTCACCACCTTGATTTGATCGTAGTGCTTTAATAGTTTTGCTAAGTTGATTTTGCACTTCGTTCTAAAATGTTTGAAACATCTTAAAAGATTTAGCTTAAAGTTTCATGAGTTATACATAACCATATCTACTGAAATCATCGGTGAATGTAATGAAGTACTGATAACCACCTCTAGCCATTGTGTTTAAAGGACCGCATACATCCGTATGTATTATACCCTATAAATCACTTGCCTTTTCACTGTGTCCAATAAAGGGACTCTTTGTCATCTTGCCTAGTAAACAAGATACACATGTTTCATATGATTCAAAGTCAAACGAATCTAAAAGTCCATCTTTATGGAGTTTAGAAATGTGTTTCTCATTAATGTGGCCAAGGCAACAATGCCTAAAGTAGGTTTGATTCAAATCATTTGACTTGAATCTCTTGTATTTACATTAAGAACGAGAGTATCTGTGGACCTTTTCATGTTTAGAATATAAAGACCATCACACAAATTAGCATTCACATAGAAAATTTCTTTACGAGAAATGGAGTATTTATTATTCGCAATAATGAAATTAAAACCATCCAAATCCAAACATGAAACTAAAATGATGTTTCTGCTCTAGGCATATACATAATAACAATTATTTAAAACTAAAATAAGTCTACTAGGTAAAATTAACTTATAACATCCCACAGCCAACGCATCAACCTTTGCTCCATTTTTAACTCGTAGGATGACTTCTCCTCTCTCCAGCTTTCTACTTTTAGTGAAACCATGCACATTAATACAAACGTGAGATCCACATCTGGTATCTAATACCCAGGAATCACTAGTAGATAAGTTGACTTCAATAACGTAAATACCTAAAGTAGTAGTCGCACTACTATTCGTTTTCTTTAGATCTTGAAAATAGAGCTTGCAATTTCTGAACCAATGTCCAAGTGCATGGTAGAAATGACGATTTCCTTCTTTTTCCTTTTCTTTTTGGAACTGTGAAGTAGAAGCAGCATGGGGTTTGACTTGTTCCATAGGCTTTGTGACAGTCGCAACAGCCTTAGTAACTTTAGCCTTGCCTTTGAACTTTTCTTCAAAGCCTTTCCTTTCTAAACCATCAACACACTAGCAATGAGTTTCTTGACATTCTGCTTAGTAGTTTTAAGCATCAAATGCAACTCCGAGATAGGCTTCTCCATGTTATTCATGTTATAGTTCATCAAAAATTATGAATACTTATCAGGCAATGAGTTCAGGATCAAATCCATAGCCAATTCTTGGCTTATGGGAAATCCAAGTTTGTTAAGATGGTCAATGTGACTCTTCATTTTCAGAACATGAGGACTAACTGATGCATCCTTAACCATTTTGCAAAATGAAGGTTCTTGACTATCTCGAACCTTTTTGCCTAGCCTGCTGTTGGAACATTTCCTTCAGCGTCGTAGCCATATCGTAAGCTTCCATGTGTTCCATGTCCTTCTGAAGTTCAAGAACCATAGTTACCAACATAATGCATGCAACATCAGTTGAGTCGTTGACATGCTTAGCATGTGCATCCTTCACTGCCCTTTAGGCATTGGCTGGTGGTTCCTCGGGAATAGGATCATCCAGAACGTACAACTTGCGTTCATGCTTAAGAACAATTCTCAAGTTTCTGAACCAGTCAAGAAAGTTTTTTCCAAACAACTTATCTTTCTTAAGGATGGATCGCAGTGACAAGGGATTAACGTGATTTGACGATACCATAAATCTGCGACAAAGATTATGCAAAAGTTCATTTAAGTATAGAGGAATAAACTCCCATTAAATTAACAACCCTCCTTAAAAATTCTATGTTAATTTAAGGGACTAAAATCCATGTTTCGCCTAATTCCAAGTGAGCTAAGGCATGACACTTCGAATTAGGTTATTTAGGTTTGTACCAATTACCAATTACATCATATGTAACTTTTAGTTATTTTATGAGATTATGACATCTTATGTCTTAATATGTTTTATATCATCTAGTGACTAAAGCCCAAAATCATTTTGATAGCTTTATCAAGTCTAACCATTTCAAATAATAGAGTAACCATCACTCAACTTGCCTCACCAAGATAACACAACACACTCTGCGAAGACAAACCCATTTTGATGTGATCGAAGCCTTGACAAGCATTTAAGAATGGATGACACTTGACTTAAAATTTGAAAAAAAGATTTTTGTTTGTTTTAGTGATCGTAATTAAATAAGATAAATATCATATATTTCAATGCGTGAATACTCACTAAAAAATTCGGAAATCATTCAAATATTAACTATTGTGCGAATTTTTGGACGCTACGAGCGATTAACTAACTAAGCCCCGCCGATCGGTGATTTGGTAGAGGGGCGGCGCCCCCGTTTTTTTTTAAACAACTTTCAACTGTGAAAATTGAAAATCACCTAAAATTCTTCATAACTATAGTCAATCCAATCAACCAAAACTGCCCCTTATTTTAATTCCAAAAATATTAATTAAAACATTTTTAATTATCTCGGGCCCACCATTAACTTAATATTTTATCCTAATCCAATTAGAATTTAAGATACTTTGAATCCTAATCTAATTAGGATTTGTTTTATATCTCACCTATTTTATAAGATTTGTACTTCTAATCCAATTACAAGTCTATCTCTTATCTTATAGGAATATACTAACGAATTACTACAATGAGATATATGTTTTAAATCAATTTTGAGATATTAATCATGCATTCAACATCAAAGTCATATTAAATTAATCATATTGAGCTAATCATGATCTCTATCACGGAGACATACATAATTATTGAACAAAATGAAATATATGTTCATGATCAAAATCATATTAACCTAAACATGAAGTCTACCATGAACATACAAAATTCACATTGCTCAATATAAAATATATGTTAATCGAAATATTTTAAACATGAATACTATCATTGAATCATATCATGCGATGTATCAATATACATGAATTAACAACATGCTTTAAAGCCAATTCTTAATAACAACTACCACAAAATCTATATGTATATCATATATACATTAATCAAGATTATGTTTTCACACATATATCATATATACACCATCAAAAATATGCAAACGTTTAATAGAACCGAGCCTAATGCTCTGATATCACTATTAGGTTTTTAGGGTTCATACGCAGCGTAAAATTCAAAACAAATTCTGAAAAACCGTATTAGCATCTAAGTCAGATTCCAAATATTTTCCTTTAGTAGTTTTCTCTAAACTCTACTTGTTTATTATTTGTTAGGTTCCACCAATTTATTCTAGGGTCGCTAATTCTTTTAAGCATATTATGTTGGCTTTTAAGCTTAATATCAAGTACTACTAACTTATATTGGGTAGTAAGTGCTTCACCAGGTATTACTTTGCAGTCTTTACATATTTTTCTATTTATTTTCCTTGTTAAAAAAAAATCTATTTGACTCTTGTTATGACCACTACTAAAAGTAATTATATGCATTCCCTCTCCCTAAAACTAGTATTTGCTAAGACAAGATCGTAAGTTGAAGCAAATTCTAAGATTGATTCTTCATCTTCATTTTTATTACCGTAACAAAAACCTCCATGAACTCTCTCAAATTCATCATTACTTGCCCCAACATGCCCATTTAAATCTCCTCCAATAAAAACCTTTTCATCTAATGGTATGCTTTGCATAAATCCATCCATATTGTCTGAAAACTTGCATTTGATGTTATTACTTAATCCTACTTGTGGTGCATAGGTGCAAAGTATGTTAATTGTTTCATCTCCAAATTAATTTAACCAAAATCAATATATCCTCCATTCTTTTAACCTCTATGACCTTTCCTTATAATCATTATCCACCACAATTCCTACTCCATTGCGTTTTCTATCTATACTGATGTACCATAATTTAAACCTTGTGCTTCCTATTTCTCTACTCTTTTCTCCTACCTATTTTGTCACTTGGAGGCAAGCAATATTGACTCTCATTCTAATCATAGTATCTACAAGTTTTATTGACTTCCCTGTAAGTGTTCATATGTTCCATGTTCCTAAATGAATTTTCTCCCTTTTGTGTTTGTTTTCCTTTTCTATTTATATTTTGTCTAAAAGATCTAGTATCTTTATCTATGATTTTGTTTTTGCTATTGTGTTTGTTTTGAACTAGCTTCTTTACCCGCACCCGTCTTTTTTGTGAGAACCCTTGCTCATTTTTCTTCACATCCGGGAGACGATGTGACGGACTACCTTCTTTACCCGCACACGTCTTATGTGTGGGAACCCTTGCTCATTTTTATTCACACCCAAGCAGCAATGTGAAACACACCCTTGCTCATTTCTCACTACACCTGGGCTCTGATGCAGCACGTCGCTAGGTGGGAGCGCCCTAACGTTTATATATGTTTGATCTATTTCATGAAAAATGATAAAAGTTTTACGCTAGCTGTCAACCTATCGCAAACCTCCTCTATTTTCTAAGAATGGAAAATGAGTTTGGGGCCTCCCTCCCCCACTTTTCAGGTATGAAAAATGAGTTTGGGACCCCTAACCCATTTTTCGGTATGAAAAATGGGCGTCAATGTCCTCTTTTATTCGGACATGGGATCAGCTATGTAGCGCACATAGTGTACAACATAGGTGGAGTTAAAAAATAGGCTTTATACTCCTAATAAATTATCTGACTTGGAGTTGGAGCAGTAAAGTCCTACAAAAGTCAGAAAAATATAACTTGGAGTTGTATCTTAAATAAATCACACATTTTGGAGATAAATCACACAATTAAATAATCATGGCTAAATAAAAATAAAAAAATAAAAAATTACTATAATCACAATTACTTAGGATATCCTAATTGATATTTATATAATTATACTTCTAACTTAAAAAAAATTAATGAGAATTAGCCCTTAATAAATATTAAAAAATTAAACTTACTAAAGGAGAAATTGACATTTTTTCACAGCCCCTATTCATGCTTTTAATATATATATAACTATAAATATTTAGCCCTAAATTAATTTTCCACACACACACACGCTTATATATATATATATATGCTAGTCACCGAGGGCATACGCTCCGCGCATGAGTTTATAGATTGTGATATATACATTTGTTTACAAAGTATAAATATTTAGATATTTTTACAAACCACATATACAATTTACAAAAAATAAGATAATAAAAATGCAACATAACTAATGCACGATCATGAAATAAGAGTAAGTGAAGACTGTAACACCTTGTACTAATTTAACAAAAGTTATATCTACAAAGTGTAAAGATGTCTTCATAGACTACATTCCTAGTGTGTGTGTGTGTGTGTGTGTGTGTGTGTGTGTGTGTGTGTGTGTGTGTGTGTGTGTGTGTGTGTGTGTGTGTGTGTGTGTGTGTGTGTGTGTGTGTGTGTGTGTGTGTGTGTGTGTGTGTGTGTGTGTGTGTGTGTGTGTGTGTGTGTGTGTGTGTGTGTGCGTGTGCGTGTGCGTGTGTGTGTGTGTGTGTGTGTGTGTGTGTGTGTGTGTGTGTGTGTGTGTGTGTGTGTGTGTGTGTGTGTGTGTGTGTGTGTGTGTGTGTGTGTGTGTGTGTGTCTATCATTCTATTTAGTATCTCTCAAAAATCTCTTGTTGATGGTATTGAAAAAATAGCAAATCAGTGTTAGGAGTGCGTTGAGATCTCACGCAATTGTACAACTTAAAAAATAGATGTTTTCAAACGCTAGTTTCATCGAATAGCGTGTCAAAATTAAATTGACCCAAAATTAGTAGTGCTATGTATAAACATTATGATTTTTCATTTAGCAAAATTATTCCGTTGCTATTCCATTGGTACTCATGTTGCCACGTGTGTGCCCCATTCCGAAGCTAATCCGTCGCTACTTATTAGCGACGGAATAGCAACAGAATATTAGGCAAGAAATGTGGGCACCAACTTCGCTAATGAAATAGCAACGAAATGTTTTGAAGGGAAATTCGAGCGCCAACTTTACAAACATAATAGCAACGGAATGTTTTGGGGGAAGTTTTTGTGCCAAGTTTAGCAACAGGATAGCGACGGAATAGTTTATGTTGCTAAAATTTTGTTGCTAATCCTTCATAAACTTTAAATTTGCTATCCGTTGTTAATCTGTCGCTATTCTGTTGCTATTTAATAATGGAATTGATTCCGTTGCTAAATGTCATTGGTAATTTTTCCTTTTTTGTAGTGTGTAGAGTGTGAACCACTCTCCATACAAATGATGTCTCCATACCTTCAGAGCAAATATCACCACCGCAACTCTAAGTTGTAAGTGGGATAATTCTTCTCATGTATATTCAGCCGTTTAGATGCATAAGCCACGGTGCCTCTATCTTGCATTAAGATATAATCTAAACCTGTGTGAGAATCATCTGTATATACTAGGAAGCCCTATCCAACCATTGGCAATACCGACACTGGTGCGGTAGTCAACAACCTCTTCGATTTAGCAAATGCCTCATTCCATTTCTCATACTAATCAAATCAGACAACTTTCTGAGTCAATCTAGTAATCGATGAAATGAACTTCGAGAAATCTTTCACGAATTTGCAGTAACACTAGAAAACTCTTAATCTCCATAACTTGCGTCGGTGCCAGCCAATCCATAAAAGCCTGAATCTTAGCTGGATCTACAGCAATACTTGCTACCCCAACATGTCCCAAAAATTTGACCTTGACAACCTAAATTCACACTTGCAAAACTTGACATAGAGTATGTGCTCCCTCAAAGTCTACAACGTCTCCCTGAGGATCTGCTTGTGATCCTCTCAAGTCCTCAAATATAACAATATGTCATCGATGAAAACTATCACGAAGCGGTCAAGAAATGGTCTCATCACTCGATGCATCAAATCTATAAGCATGACAAGAGCGTTGGTCAAACCAAACGACATGAATGTGAACTGATAGTGTTCATATCTCGTGCTGAATGTTGTCTTAAACAAATCCTCATATCTGATCCAAAGCTGATGATGCCCTGATCTCATAACTATCTTGGAGAAAAATTGCGAACCCCTCAACTGATCAAATGAATCATCAATCCATGGCAATGGTATTTTGTTCTTGACTGTGACTTTGTTCAACTATTTGTAGTCAATACACAACCTTAAAATACCATTCTTTTTCTTCAAAAATAGGATAGGTGCTCCCCATGGCGAAATAGAAGGTGTAATAAATCCCTTCTGTCCCAAATCCTATAATTGACGTCTCAACTCCTCCAACTCTCTGAACCATGTGATATGGTGGTATAAAAATAGGTCTAGTGTCTTATACCAACTCAATAATGAAGTATATCTCTCTCGGTGGTGGTAAACCAGGTAAGTCCTCCGTAAATATGTCTAAAAACTTGCACACAATCAAAATCCCCTCAAGTCTGGGTCCCTAACTCTTTACTATTATGTATAAAAATACTAGAGTCTGCATCTCTCCACTAGTGGCAAGTCGACCTCTAGTGCCATCGGCTCTCCGTGTATTACCACTATATGTAAGTATCAGATACCCTGGAATCTCAAATATCAATGTTTACTGAAACAATCGATATGAGTGTGATACGCTACTAGCCAATCCATCCTTAAACACGCGTCAAAGTCAAAGAACTCGAGAGCCCTAAAGTCTGCAAGTAACTCTACCTTGCCTATCTCTACTAGACATCCCTCAATAAGACAATTAGGGTAAACCCTATCCTCGGCTGCGTTACTAAAAAAATATACGCTAAATTTAGTCGATGTCAACCTTAAGATGCCTATCGTGTGACTAGAAATGAAAGTTATTGTATAACCTGAATCAAACAAAACATATAAATCTTTACCATAAATGGGAATTGTACCCTCAATGAGTCCTCATATGGCATCGACATTAGGTTGTGCTACCATATGTACACCCTCTCGACTTTGCTATGGAATCACAGCTGCTGGCGGTGGACAATCTCTTATCACCTGGCTAATTTGACCATATCCGTACTAAGTAATCAGCTTACGGTGACTCTTCGTCTAATCATGGGCTTGTTCTTATCTTTATCCCTATCGAGAACCATCTCGAACTTTACCTCTACCTCTGCCTTGACCTCTACACCCTGTTATTGTTGACGTGGTGCTGGTGGTGCTGGAAAAGCTTACAAAGTAGTAGGAACTGGCAACACAGATCTGCTTGGTGGTGGTAAGAGAGGTCTACCAACTATAGTCTGTAATGGCCTAGGGGATGATATATAGGGTACAACTAAGGTAGCTGTCCCTAATCCTTGAGAACCTTTCTCCCATCTACTATCCCTTACCCTTTTGTCTCTTCCTCTCAAACCCCACGATCTAATCTGCTGACAATGCTGGTCCCAACGATGTCCCATCAAAAACTCTACTCAAATAGTAGGTTTCATGAGAAATTTCACGCTCATAAATCTAACTCAAAGTCTTGGCACCTGAACTCATCGGCTCAGATAACCATATCAATTTCTATAACTCATTACCGACTTATTGGTTCCTTGTTTCATATTCATAAACTCTTTCCTCAACCTCTTCATCACTGTAGGTGGAAAGTACTGCTGGTAAAACTTCTTCTTAAAGGCATCCCAAAACTTAAAATCTTAATCAGAAGGTGTTGTTGCACACCACCAAACATCAGCATATCTCTGCAGAGTATACGATGAAATCTTAGCTCAAAGTCTATCCTCAATCCTCAAGCTTCTATGTAACTTCTCATAAGACTAAACCTACTTCTCGATCTTCTCAAAATCTCGCTGACCATTAAAGTACATTGGCTTCAATCTGATGAAATCCTTCACTAGATGAAGCTATATCGTCTAGGTAAAAGATGTAGGTGTATAAACTATCTCTATGGGTAGTGCTGTCACTACCAGTATAGTCCGTACTATCGGAGCAACTGCAGTCGGTAATGTAGGGGCGGGTGTTTGTGTTGGTGGAGCAAAATATAACATCATCAAGCAATGAAATCAACAACCGCTGTCCCTAAGCAGCTACTCGGTCAGATAGCCTTTGGAAATCATCAATCGATGGAATAGGAGGCTAGCTGCCACTAGCACCTCCATCCCCACTATCGCATGAATCTACTGTCAGTGTTTGCAAGTTGATAGTGAACGCGAATCAACTACTAAGTAGATAACATATATATATATATACATATAGAAACTAACACGTACATATAAGAAGTTTCTATCTCACTTTCACGCTCTTACCAACTAATGATTTTTAGGCAATGATCATCTGGTTTCAACAACTAAAATTTGTGTTTCCTTATTTAAATTTTATTTGTTGCTTATTGGAAAAGTTGCCTTCTGATACCAACTGTAACTTTGGTATCATATTATAGAATAAGTACATTCCATTATCTAAACTCTATAAACTAAGGCTCTATAAACCTAGGTTTTACAAACCTAGGCTCTGATACCAACTATGATGACCTCTTCTTAAATTAGTGCATCACCTGGCCAAATCTCATCATTAAGCGCTAATCTCGCCATGTAGGACTTCACAACGAATTAGTCAGCCTTTTTCCAAAACCTTTCTCCTTACTAATTAAATTTTATTTTTAATAAACATGAAAATCATCCAACATAAGTCTTAACAATTTAGCGAAAGCTTTTAACATGAGGACTAAGAATTGGGGAAAACCAGCAGATAAAGATCACATGCTTATATATAATGAATGGCATTCCTTTTGCCTCTTACTTCATGTGATTTCTAAAATTGCATGAATGGACGAATTGTCTATGCTTTCTTGTATTCATTTTAATGCCTATTGATAGGGGAGAGTTTGTACCCACTTTTTGATGTTATCAAAAAGGGGAGAAATATATATGCTGAATTTGACCATTATGATCTTGATATGCTTTTAATGACCATGTTTGTTTGTCAAGTTCACGCTTGTTTGTTATCATCAAAAGGGGGAGATTGTTGGACTAAGTGCTTCATCACTTAGACGTCATCCCGAGATCTTGATGGCAACAAACAATGTGAAATGGTACTAACATGCTTTTCTAGTATTTCACCATAATCCATCGTTGTTAGAACTCACAAGGTTAAAGGCTACCAATGAATTTAAGTTCAAATGGAATGGATAAAATGGAAGAAATAAGACTTGAAGAGCTCGTAATTTGATCAAAGGAAAGGAAAGCCACCGAAAAGCATATATGGAGTTATGTACATCAATTGTAAGGTATAAAAAGTTCAACTACATGAGCCAAATGCATTAGATTCATGCATTTCACAAATTTCATGTTTTCAAGAACTTAAATTCATGCATTTCGTGATTTCCCAATCCGTGTTTAAATCATGCAAATGAGTTGTATGGCATGAACTTGAGGTGTGCATAATGTTGGTTTTGATTTTGGATGCACCGGTATAAGTTTAGACAGGTTTTTGTTCACTTTAAAACTATTTGCAGAAAAGCCCCTATGCACTTCATGAAATTGGGATTTTCCATTTTCGGGGTTTGTGAAAACATCTGGACCACCCAAATGGGTTCCATGACCCATAATAAACATGTTAACCATGTTTTAAGAGGTTTGGTAAAGTCAAGGATGTGAAAGGGGGTCGCCGACAAGTCAGTATTTATATATATTTAATAGTTTGTTTTAGTATATTTAATTATACAAAGTTTCTAAAATATATATTTAATTATATTTCTTGGTCGTTTTTAGGTGAAACAGAGTGCGCGGTTGACTTCGTGGCGAAAAATACTAAAAATGGAGTATTTACATACAGTAATCGGATGCAAGACAGTTTGCCGCGAGTTACGCATTGCGGGGTGGGTAGAATAGGAGACATCATATTTCAATCAATTGGGAGCTTCCACGTCAACGGTTCTCATCACAGCAGTTGACACGTGGAGCGTTCTCACCCTCTCCAAGCATGTCACTCATTTTCTCTCCTCCAATCAGCTAGCGCCGCATCATGCTCGCTCACCACGCCACCACGTCAAAGGCACCAGGTCCACCAATCACATGATGTCAGGTCAACATCTACACATCACAGCAGAAAAACCATTTCTTCTCCTCGCACAATAGTTGTTGACCTGCCTCGAGATGCGCGTCCACACAAGCTCCCACATCTTCGGCTAAGTTGCGCGCTTTCACTCCGCCTACGCGTGCGACACGTGGTGCTCACTCACCAAGCCACAGCGCCATCACATGCTAGTTTGGCAAATCAGAAGCTGACACATCAGTGTGCGCTGATCAGGCGAGCCAATCACGTTGCGACATGTGACAGACACCAATTTTCGAGCAAAAAATAGCCCTACGATGCTCCTCGGCGCACGAGTCACCTCCCCAACCCCCAAAATTAGTTTCTCTCACCTCCCGAGATCAATATTTAGTAGTTTTATATATTAGAAACTTAGGTTTTATTATTTTAATGACCGATTATTATTATTTTAGCATCAAGTTTCTTCGACGATGATGTTCGGCTAATCAACTCCTTGCCTAGGTCGAAAAAGAAAGAAGTCGGGATTATGGATTCATGACATATTATGTGAGATCTTTTATTTTATTATTTAATTCGATTTAATTTCTCCTATTTCATTGTTGTTGATTTTAAAGTATATGGTTTAGATCTAGGGTATGTATGTGGCCAGTGCATGCTTTTAGGTGGACAATCTATAGTTATTGGACTATTCGTATCCTTGTAATTGTGCTTTTGGACCAATAAAGTAACAAACACTCGCCCATTTGTCGTCGAACCCTTTCGGTTCTTGAGTGTGCAACAATTGAATATATGTTAAATCGAGAGCGAATGCGATCCGGTTATTTAGGATTAGTGTTCCCACAAATCCATATTACTGCGGTTAGTATGTTACACCCTATTGGCAGATGTCTAAGGTTATACATTAATTAGGGAAGTAGTTAGTGGTAGACGTCCTGACTATCGAGATTAGGGGAACGATGAATTTCTGGTGGATGTCAATTTTCTATAGCTAATATAGGAGAATTCAAATTAATGACTTTTTGGGAAAAATTGAAGACCATGATTGCCATTGAATCGTGATCCTATTTTGTGGAACTGTAGACTTAGGTGTTACTTTGGTATTAATTAATTATTTTCAAAATTAGTTTAGTTATTTTTTTTAATTAGTTTAGTTAGATTAGTTAGTTAAATTAATATTTATTTTAAAACCCCCGATTTTCCTTCATTGTTGTTTTTAACCTATGAAAGACAACTAATCTCTGTGGGATTTACCCTTTGCCACTATTCTATAAAATAGTTGGTTTAAGAAACTTTACTTTATTGATGTGTTCGGCGCGCGTCAGTCGCTAACTCTAGGGCTGAAAATATTTATTTTCAGGCCCCTACTGTTTATCACACTAATGAGATTAGTTAGCGCGCTAATTGAGAGATTAGCGCGCTAACTCCATACTCTAGTGCGCCAATTGCTTTTCTGAAAGCTTTTTAAAAATGAAACATCTACACCTTTAATTTGAATTGGTGGACTACCTTGGATCACTACAATGGCTACAAATAGTAAAAAGAGGTATGGAAAGAACCTTATAAGCACTTAGATTATGTTTTTGATCAAAATAACTCACAAATAGACAAAAGATCATTAAAATGGAGTTTTAGCACAAAAGGGTGAAGAAAAAATACACACACTCACTTGAGGGCTTTAAGGGCTTATGTTACGTAAACCAAGTGAGGCGAAAAGAGGAGTTCTAGAGTCCTCAACACCCTATCCAAATAGATCTAAATTATCTTCACATCTTGGGTTGTAAGATTGTATTTCCTACACTATTAGTGTTTAATCTAAATCTTGTTATTAATGATTCATGTGGGAACCATATGTGACTGATTTGAACATGTTTATATAGTGTGTTGAGCCTAACATCATGTCTAGATAAGACCTAGAATAAACTTGCACCTATTGAGCCAAAATTTGAATCACTTATGTATGCGAAACTTGAAAACTACATAAAGCCTAACCTATTCTTATACTAGTTATTTTTCTATGAAGTGTGTGTTTGATACCACCAAAAATGGTTTTGAACTTAATATTGTTTTTTAGTTATACCCAGAGTTGAGAGTGCATTTACTTGAGCTTAATTGTGGTTTCTCATGGTGCATTGAATTAACTTGAAACTCAATTATGCTTAATCTATATTCGCGTTTGTGGTTACATGCTTATGTTGTTTTGACAACATATTTACAAAGGTTTTAGTTATTAAACTTTGTCTATTTGAGACCTAAGATTTTGGTTGCATTGAGTTGACTTGAAACCTAATTATGCTTAATTTATATTCGTTTGTTCGGTTTCATGTTTATGTTGTTTTGACAACATACTCACAAGGGTTTCTTTCCTAATATTAATCTATTTGTGACCCTAGATATTGATTGCACAAGTTGAGCTTAAACTTGCATTTTGCATTTGCGCATCAATTAGCCATTCTTCGGAACCAACTTAAGCTTAATCTGTACTCTTCTTTTTTGGTTTCAATAATGAGAGTTAGCCTATAAAAGTTGATTTAGAAGGCATCTCAAATGGCAAAGTTTCACTTGCATTACTTCATTTTAGGATTGCATTTAGCTTGTGAAAGGAGAGGATCTTATACTGCTTTACTTATTCTAAGTGACAAATCATTCTTCATTTGTAAAGCTTGTAAGGTCTATTAGTGAATAGACCAAGTTGTGAGTCCTATTGGTATATAGGAGAGAACTTAAGCCTATCGGAAAATAGGCAAGGTAAAGTCCTACACTACAAGAAAAATGAAATTTAGAAACGGAATTAGCAACGGAAATAAGTTCTGTTGCTAAAAAAATTAGTTAGAGACGGAATTGAGACGGACTAATTCAGAGACGAAATTGAGACGAATCAGAGACGAAAATAGAGACGGAAATAGAGACGAAATTAAATTCCGTCTCTAAAAAATGGCGCCAACATTCCCACCAAAATTTTCATTTTTTATGACCGTCCATTAGTCTCGAGATTAGTGCGGCTTCGATCTCGATGATTCAAAAATAGGGACTAAGACTCACCGAAATCTCTCTCTCTCTCTCTCTCTCTCTCTCTCTCTCTCTCTCTCTCTCTCTCGCTCAACCCTAAACGCTCTCGCTCAATCAACCCCAAACGCTCTCTCTCGCTCAACCCTATACGCAGCGCTCTCTGTCTTCTCTCTCGCCCGGTCACCGCTCACCGATCTCGCTCCCTCTCCGCTCTCTCTCCGATCCCCGCTCTCTGCTATCTCTTCGCTCACCGAACGATCCACCGCTCTCTGCCCTCTGCTCAATGTGTTGCTCACCGGTCCCATCACCGCCCTCTGCTCTCTCAGATCTCTATTCGTTCTCTCTCTCTCTCTGACTTCTTTCACCGCTCACCGAAGCTTCCCAGTTCTTCGTAGGGGTTGAATATTTGGCCAATGCCCAAATTAGTGAAACATGGGAAGCAGAGTTTGCTGCTCAATAAAGATTTTGCGCTTGATACCATTCCCAACTGCTCAAGAGATTGAATGTTGTGATTTTTTCGCCTGATGACAAGGTAATCTTTCTTTGAGCATTTTATTTATTTATTAGATTCTGAAAAGTCTCTTAATTGATTTTAACAAACAATGTTGTGGTTGCTTCTTTTGTTGGACGATAATTTCAACAGCAAATGAATTTAGTTTTGATGAAAAATTTGAGATTATATTCATTGATTTTATGATAAATAAGATTTTACTTATTTTCGCAACAAAAGAAGCCAAAAAATAGCCTCTTCATGTGATAAGGGTACCACGATAGACCCTTTTCAAGACCTGGTATATATGCTAGCTCTTGCACCGAGTGAGCTAGCTTAATGCGGTTTTGCTATCTTTTGTAGTTGTGACTTGTGAACCTTTGTTACATCTATCAAGAAATTTTTTTTAAGTAAAATGTAAGATGAACTTTCCATAGATAGATTGGTTCCTACAAGCATGGGAAGAGAGAAAAAAAATGGAGAAAAAAAATCTGTATGTGTATTTTATTATTCATGTCATATGTTTGTCCTTATAAAATAAATATAAAAAGATCCTTTGAACAAATAAATGTATGAGTTGCATTATTTTTGTTGTCGACTTTATTATGTTTTCGGATTGAAGCTTCTACAGCTGATGTCGAGATCAAACTAGTTGGCGGCGGTCCATGGAGTCTTGGCAATGATTTTGAACTTATACACGCACCAGGACACACTGAAGTGAGTTCCTTTTGAGTGAAAGACTTTGTATAATTATGAACTACATGCATTTGTTATTTTCTTAAAAGAAATATTTTTTCAACATCTTGATCTGCATTTACATCTTCGGGCTTATATTTCTAGGCAGTCGTTGATTCCTATCGAACAATTGTAGATTTTATATAGTCAATGAATCCATTGGCCGAGAACTGCTACACGAATGTAACGGTATCTTTGTTTTTAGAATGCCTTTATATGCAATTGGCTTCCCGTTGAATTTGTTGTTAGAATTCTAGATGCACCAGTTATCTGCTACAAATCAATTGTTTAATTTTCGTGATTTAAATAGCGGGGATCGGTGCATGTTCTATACAAGCCTCTCAAGGTCTTGTTCGCTGGTGACCATATATACAGGACTGAATCAGGTTTTGATATTGCAGAAATGTACAATCAGTTTTCAGGTAAGAAGAAACTTCTTTTCAAGGGGTAGAAACTATTCTCAATGGACTAAAGGGGCTTGACAGTGTGATGAGAGTGACCTCCAGGACGTGCATGCTGTAACACTTGTGGTTGGGCAGCTTTAATATCCTAAAAATGATTTATATTTTCTAATAAACACACTCTTTCATTTGTTTCAGTTTCCGCTCAACTGGAGAGTTTTCGAAAGTTGTTAAGCCTCGACTTCGAATGGATCTTACCGGGTGCGAATATTTCTTAAGTTCCAAAATGATTTCTTAATTTCTAACGTTCTCTTTAATGACGATTTGTTGGTGGAAAACTGATTGAGGATTACTGTTTCTTTTTACATGTGATATTTGGTTGTGGAAGACTCATTTTCATTCTATTCGGTGTGACATTATGCTTACTCTTGAAATCAAGTTATTTGAATTGGGAATAATGATGCGGAATCATGTTCATTTATAGAGTAAGATACTAGGAAGATTTTAATTATTAAATTTGGACTCTAATAGAGATATTATTTTCCTAGGTTTTGTGTGATGATTCTAGTTGTTTGATATGAGAAGGAACCAAATCAGACTTTCTAAGCTTTTTTTCACAGCCTGCAATGTAAGGTTTTCAAACTTAAAAAGTTTGAAGAACATATTTTTGTTGTGTGCATATCTCATGTGTGTTTAAAATAAGTTAATGAAAGTCATTCCTATATTGTAGTTGCTAATTTATTTTATATAAAATGATTTTCTAACCTTAAAATGTAAACTACTGGGAAAAGATTTATGGTGTTGTGTACAAAGAATGTCGTTATTGCTCACACAAATATTTAGCATTGTAATGCATGATCCGATGAACTTGTTGTTTCTATTGTATCTCATTTATGTAATTAGAATAGGATACTGTTACCAGATCGAGTATGATTGAAATATAATTTTTTTTATGGAAATCTTATAAGCATTTCAAGTTATGCACATTATTCTGAAATTATACATGATTATGCACATGCAAGTTTGTGTTTTCAAGGCGGGAAAGCGGGCCTAGGTGGTTTGCCCTGCCTAGCCTATGTGGCCTTTGTGGTTAAAAAAAATATTTACTTAGACCTCAGACGCCCCCTATATTAGCGCACATATTTTCAACTTCATTTTAAATAAAAATTAATCACTCAAATTTAAAGTTTTAGTAATGTGTTGAAATAGTCGCTAGTGAACACTCGAAGTAGTACACTTGTACTACTAGTCTAGAATAGTGAGTTTTTCAGAACTAGCATCAGAAACTTTGTTTTTGAGATTGTGGCTTGTTGATGTTTTTGGGAGTTGTTGGCAATACCAGAAGCTTTGTTAATTTTGTTAATGATATTTAATACAAATATATCTAAATATGCTCTTTCGATTTTCTTTGGTAGATTTTTGCATCAGCAGAGGCAAGTAGGCTTTAAGTGTTTAACAATGTGCAACTTTTCTAGTAATGTGAGTTGTGTTTCCAATGCATGCACAGGTCGGTACAAGGTTTGGAGAGAGCACACTGAGACTTGGCTCCATGCTTACGGACGGGCAAGTTGGCAGGCTCAGGGACTGATCAATAGCTGCAATGTCGACATTCGAAAACATTTTACCAAATAGGCTGCGGTATTCTTTCTTCCTTAACAATTCGGAGGTCGATCTTTAATTTCTGGTTGTATTCGTGCTTTCTTGATGAGCAAAGGGGATGAGTTTATTCTTCCACAAATCCAAGATACTATATGTGATGAAACATCAAAACCAGTCGTTGGATTATGGTTGAAGGAACGAGATTTTAGTTGGAAGTTTAGGACTAGTAATTTGTTTGTGAATAGAAGTTACGTGATGAGTTTCAAAATAAGGAGCAGCAGGGATTTAGAAAATTCTGGTGTAGATCGATTTGGAAACTTAAAAGATGTAGAAGGTTGAATGGGATATTGAATATGGAAGAATATATACAACTAGCTGGAAATTAGCCAAGAAAGTCTGGTCATATGTTACTTCATTTTATTGCTATTCCAATTATAGCTAGATTTGGTCATAATGCATATATGCGTAAAGTTTCAGCCTAAAAAAGAATATGTTTCGGATCATGTCAACTACGAAATACTCTTGTGGATTATGATTTGTCAGTGACTATAGGCAAAGAAAACAACCTTTTTTTTTGGGATTTGCTTTGAATCTGCAATAAACATAGTGATTGCCAACTTCAAGCGTAGATAGACCTTTAAGTTTTACATTATTATTGTTGATAAACAAAGGCAAGGGGATACAACTCATAAGATTTATGTTTTTCCTTTTGCCTTTAGTTGAACCTCTGCTTCTCTGAATTATTTATCATTATTTTATACAAAGCTATTTTAAGAACATTAGCTACAAAATTAACAACTCTTGTGGATTTTTAATAAACACCGTGCGTAAATAATCCCCGCCACTACTACCCCGTGCTGTTTTCTTATGTAAGCGGTAGTGGTAAATGATTTGTATATGCTGCTTTAAGTGTTATCAGCTGTGTAATATCTAGAGCACTAGCAGTTTGTTGAAATGCTTGCAGGACATCTTCTAGCATGCCAGTCAGCTGTTTTGCTTCAATTCTTAAGTTCCCCGCCTTCATATCCATCGGTTGGATTGCAAGTTTGTTTTCCTTTGTTGAGTATTTCTCAAGTATTTCTTTAGAAAAAAACTTTGATTAGCAATTATATATTAAAAAAATAGATGCCTGTTTAAAAATAACTTCATATTTTCTACGCCATTATATTACAATAATGTCCCAATAGAGATTAGTAGGATTCTTATTTGAAACTGGAATTTATGGAAAAATAGGTCATAGAGGAAGTAAGACTGATAGCTATCTCTATGCTCGACTAATTGGTTACATTCATCAGTTTCGTTTTGTCTACTTACTACTGAATGTATAATTTTGAAAATGCAGATTTTAAAGCATGAGTGGTCGGCAAGGTGGCAAAGCTTTGTTCCCGACTTGGTTTCAAATTTCAAAGACTAGTGAAACAATATGCGAAAATTGCATGGCAATATTGAAAGTAACTAGCATCTCTATTTCATTGAGCAGGTAGCCTTTTTTTATGGTTCAATTACAGGTAGCAATTGGTTTAAGTAAATGTTTACTGTCTTCGTGGTTCAATTACAGGTAGCCTTTTTTTTTAGCAGCATGTTTAAATAATTATAACTTTTAGCCTTTGCTCAAACTTCCTTTACTTAAACCAATTGCTCTATTTCTATTTTCATGGTCTATCACAATTGTCATGATTTACCTGTAATGCTCAAGTTCCGCAACAAAATGTCCTGTTTGTAGAGAGGTAACCTGTGGTAATTTTGGCATGATATTGATAATCTACGCTGACATCAATGGAGTTAAAACCCTGTTTATAGTATTAGTGATTGCTTTGATGAATAAAGCTTTTAGCATTGCACTGACCAATCATGCAAATTAGGCATAAATTGATTGGGACAAGGCTTGAGGTTGGCACTGATGCTGGTCCTATCTCAAGCTATTACGATTCATTTTCATTTTTTTCTCTGCTGGCTATTAGCCATTGGTGTTATTATATTTTGCAGACCTACGGACGATTTAGTGAGAGATAATTTGCTAATTAACACCATGTTCCTTCTGGATAATGATGAATTTCTTTTTCTTTATTACTTTATTAATGTCGTGTTTGGCTCATACACTTGTGCTTGCGATGATACGTAGTTCTCCCATAATATTGTTTATATTCCTATTATTGTTTGTATAATTTAGTGATTTTTTTCTTTTTGATATTTTTCAGGTGTTTTGTACGAAGTCAAGTATTATGCGAAGCACAATCAACTTTATATAATCTCGGAAAACTTCATTTTTTTTTCATTTAGAACAATTTTTCCTTTTACTTTTGTAGAAAGATACGATATAGAAACTTTTTAGATTGTTTTTTTTTGTTTCGTGTATAGTACATTGAGAAAAGATAATTTTAAGGATATATTAAGTTTATATAAACTGTACAATATCAATATATTATTTAGCTATGATTTGTATTATATATTGGCAGGTTAAATGTGCTTGGATTGAGACCTATATATATATACATATATATATATAAGTTTTTAAAAACTAAACAAAAATGAAAATTAGAGATGGAAATGGCAATGGAATCCAGAGATTCCGTTGCTATTTCCGTCTCTAATTTTCGAGGATAAATACATGAATCAGAAACGGATCAAATTCCGTCTCTGATCCGTATCTGATTAGCAACAGATTAGAGACGGAAATAATCAGAAACGGAATTTAGTCCGTCTCTAATCAGAAACGGAATTTATTCCGTTTCTGATCCGTCTCTAAATCAGAAACGAAATTACATTTCCGTTTCTGATTGAATCATTGACGACGATTTTAGAGACGGAATAAATTTCGTCTATATTCCGTTGCTAATTTCAATTAGAGACGGAATTTATGCAAATCAGAGACGGAAATTTCCGTTTCTGATCTCCTTTTTTTGTAGTGCTAGTTACATCTAGGCAAGTCAAATTCCTAGTTGAGACTAGGTGGTTGTAAAAATTCCTTATTATGGTAAGGTAAGTGTAAAAGACATACTGGTGACTAGGCACACTAAGCTTGCGGGCTTAGGGTTGTTCACTTATTGAAATATAAGTGTTGGTCAAAATCCTAACTGGGGAGGCTATGTAGTGGATGTAGATTTGAGGGTTCAAACTACGATAAATCTATTGTGTAATTCCATCTCTTCTACCCCCTTATCCTAGTGTAGCATTTCACTTACTTGAACCATTCTGCTAAATCATTATTACAATCAATAATATATGCAATCATCTAAATAAACTTTTGAAGTGAACTTAGGAGATTAGCAAAGAAAGTTGTAAAAGTTTAATTTGGCTATCACATCTAATTCACCACCTCTTGGGTGGCCTTTAGAAGTATATCATGAAAATGATTTAAGTGAGAATAGTTGTTTTACAGATTTGATGAAACATGTCAAAGGTTTATTGACGTTTATTCATGCGGAATCAAAATCAATGTTGACAATGGCAAGCCAATTAAAAATGACTAAAATCTCATGTTTTTGTTCAAAGTAAATGAAATCATAAAAAAATTGTATATCAGGGTAACATTAGATGATATAGTCCATCCTCTACTATTTAAAATGCCGCATGATAATCCAAATCTTGGTAGAATCTTTTTTATATATGACGTTTCTTTTCACATTCTAAATTGTTATGTTGCATAAGTTGGATGATAAATAAACTCTTTATTTTTTTAATAGTTTCAAATTTGTATGCCTCAATGACGATAAGAGTACTTAATGTCAAGATAGTGGGGGATTTGAAAGCAAAAGAAAATGGTTGTGTAAGGTGATATAATCAATGGAAATGAAAAGGCGAGTACAATTGAATTTTTCATAACGTGTATACAGAATTTTGATATTGTACATGACATCATATCTATTAGACCTTCCCAAATTGAAAAAGGTATGTAATCTTCAATTCATGTGTCTGTTATATATTCTTAGGTAACATAAACTAGTTTATGCTTTTATTTTAAATTTTATTTTTTTAAGAATTTCAATTACCAGTAGAAGCTATTGTATATTATCTTATTACAAAATATCTGCTAGCGGCTATATATGACAAAGTTGGTATTTCAGTTTAAACTGTATCTAACGACTTGGTGCAAGGTCAGTGGAAGTCACTTAATATTTATTATTTTCTTTATGATGAGTTTTTTTTTTTTTTTACTTTTATCTTTTACTTTTTTTGCATCATAGACGCATAGATACTAAATGTGCGAGGGACAAGCAAGAACAAAAAGCGAGGTAAAATAAAAAGTTGCTAATCTAAAACGAAGGGAGAATTTGAAATTGATTTCTTATTAATCGTGGTGTTGGAGATAATCAACGATATTGGTCAAGACACTTAGGGAGAATTGTGTGTGATCCTTACATGTGTCTAGTACAAGTACGACTATGAGATGATATTAGCGAAGTGTTCAATAATCATATGTGGGATGCAGCTAAAGTAAGTTCAATGTTGTATTGTTTGTAATTTTTAATAATCCTATAGACTTCTTCAAAATTCACATTGGTGAATTTATTACGCTTTTGCAGAAAATGTTTTCTAATTGTGGAATAGGAATATATAAGGACGAGACATTGAAGTATATATGTGCTTTATGGACAAGTTGGAGGATAACTTTGAATAAAACGTGTGTGAGGAAAAGCAAGACTAAAGAAGAGGCTTTAAAAAAATATGCCAAAAGATATGGATTTTGAAGATTGGAAATGACTTGTCAATAACAAAGTTTTGGAGAAAAGTTTTTTGGTATTATTAAATTTACTAAAACAAATTATAAATATTTATTTCGTTATCATTCAAGTTAATATTGTTACTTTTTGTATGTATTTAAAGAGATTTAGTAAGCATAATCAAATTAACTAGCGTAAAAGAGTTTTGTCACTCCATCACACTGGAAGAACGCCTTTCAAAGAGTTGATGTATGAAATGGTAAATTAATAATTTCTTTTTTTGATTGGATAAAAGATATATTAACAACTTCGACATTATACTTTTTGCGATTTCATTTTTGAGACTAGGAAGAAAGACGACATTTTAGTTGATCTGGAAGATGTAAATAAACATGTAAATACAATTGTTGTTCAACTTTTTTTTTAATTATTTTGGTGTATTTTGAACTCACATTTGATGAAATTCTTTTGGCATAAATTGTGAAGGCAATGGAATGTGAGCCTTCACTCACTAACCTTGAAGTTATTGAAAAATGTTTTGTTCCAAAAAGCATAATTATGTGTTTGGTTGTGGAGGTGGAATGAGAAGAAATGATTTCAATGAATCCAATTTTGCATATGTTAAGGGGATAAAGACTGAACTGAAGGAAACACAAAAAGAAAATTGTATGCTTAAGAAATCCCTTCAAGAATATGGAAGTAGATTAAATAAGCTTGAGGATATCATTATGCAAACTTTATCAAAGACTTACATTTCTAACAATGAGCTTGATGAGGTTTGAAGCCTTTTTCATCGAATATTTTTATTGAAATTTACATTTATAGATTATGAAATTATAATATTTCATTTTCTTACAAGATGAAACTTAATCATGTTTCACACCATGTGTTGTTGCCTTTTTTGTTCTAGTATTAAGTATGTTATTCTTTTTTTTGAAGTATTATTTTTCTTTTAATAAGGACTATTTTATTATTTATGTATATGAATTTCTCTATTTAATATACTTTATGCTTTCAAAGTTGTTAATTAAAACTTTTAGTTGTGTTTCATGTATTTTGTTGGTGCTTTAGAAAAGCTTGCGTATGAAATAAGAGAAAGGAATAAAGCTTTTGGCAACATGTCCAAGGAGTTCTTTTATTTTCATTGAATTAAGTAGAATAAATGTTAGTTTGATGAAAATCTTACATAGGTGTTGGCTTAGCTTTTTATGATCTTGGATGATTGATTTTTTTTTTAGTAAAGTTCTAATTATCGCGAAATTATAAATTTTTTTGAATTTTATTATGTATTTCTTTTATGGTGTATGAACTTGATAAAAACTTAACAAACCATCGTAAAAATCCATGCACACAGTAACCGAGGTACTCCGGACTTAACCACAAGCCTAACTAGGGTCAATTAAGATTTCAATTACCACTAATCACTAGCTTAAAGCAATGGGTCCTTACAAAATTACCTAGATTATCTACTCAAGAAAAGCTCTATAGATTAAGTCTAGTTACTACTTCTATAATTATTGTCAATAACTATAGACATAGATTCAGAATCAAAATACAGCAATACACATTTGCATCTATGCATGCAATTTTAGTTTTCGTTAGTTGTAATACGTAAAAACAACTTGTTAAATATGTGATTGGCGTGTATGAATAGATTTGAAGCATTAAGTACATGATTATATAATTATAACTATCTAGCAATCTAAATTATATACATGTCTAGGGTTTGTTTGAATTGATAGACTACTCACTTATGTTGCAAATAAACAATGCAAATATCTAATTAAAATACATAATGAATAAATATATAAATACCTTTTAAAATAAATCAAAGCTCTAATGTACCTTCAAACATCAACTAAAACTAATAAAAACTTAAGAAATAGGTTTTGAGAGAGAGTTTAAAGAGAAAAGGATAGAGTTATTTCAAAGCTCTCCGGCCTTATCTATAGTCTCCTTAAGTATGCATATCCTAGATAAACTCAAATGCTAATCTAAAAAACCCATAATCGACCTCAACGAATCGTCAGCGATTCCTAAGTTGTACACAAATTACTGAGTCAATCAATGGATTTGGCTTTCTGTGCTCCATTGATTTAGCTAGAAATTTCTAGTATATTATTCAATTTGATGTGGATTTGTTGGGCTTTCCTGCTGCCGATTTAAGTGGCGATTAATACTAATCAATGGCTAATTGCTGGACTTCTTCTCCAGTTGACCGTTTTGCTCTTTTTCTTTTTTTTTTCTTCCATTTCTTTTTTTTTAATTTAAATCCTAAAATCACAAAAACAAGAGAATAACTAGTGTAATATCATAATTTATATATAAAATCAACCTAAATTACACTATAAAACATATCTAATTATTGACTTGTCACCTAATCCCATTTACTAAGCCCTAATCCTAACCATGTAGGACTTAACATCGTATTAGTCAGCTTTTTGTCTTATTCCCCTCGTAACTCATGTCCAAGATAAGTATTATTTTTTTCTCGTTATTCGTGATTTTCAAAGTTACCATTAGTGATTTTCAAAGTTGGTAACTTTCTTAAAGATTTTTAAAAAATTAGCGGAAGTCTTAATAATATTGTGGAAACAATTATAAAACACCTATATGTGGATAGATCACATGTATGTATATCAAAAATGGCAAAAATTAGGGTGACATCAAGCATTTATTGGGGAGTCTAGCCTCTCAGCCCAATATAAACCCAAAACAAGTAAAAGACATGTAATAAATATAAACAAGTAGTACCTACAAAAGAAGTAGCAAACAACCGTCGAGGACTTAGAGGTAGGTAACGATCTTCTCCTTCTCTTGTCTGCTACTCGATGGATTTGCAATTATCACCAAAGATGACAATCCCAGTTAGTAAATCTTGTGTTGTTCATTTACATTTCCAAATATACAAGAAATAGTAACTGAAAGCATATGATTAGCAACAAAAAAAAAGTTGAAATGAATGTATGTAAACATGAACCGAATACACCGAAAGTAATAGAGCAGATAGTCACGCAAATTAAGGTCCAACCAGTCGTGAGCGTCATCACATTAGCTTATATATTTGGTCGTGAGCTACGTGACATAAGCCAATAAGGAGTGTCGACATCCCCATGGACTCTAAGCCCGCATGTCGCGCTGACTCTTAAAAAATTGGGGAACCCAAACATGTAGACTACCTTACAAGCACTATACACCATCCTATAACATGAACCCAAATAAGACCAACACACAAACAAGTAGATGAACAACACCAGATGATACTAAAATTGCATGCTAGTTTACAACACATAAGTCAAGATATCAACAGTAATAAAGAGTCCAATCTACGATAAAAGAACGATTGGAATGAAACACCATGAAACAATTCAAAACTATAAAATCAGTACTAATATTAAACATAGATAGTACACCAATACGTGTCATGACATTGAGAGATTAAAAATAGTAAAATAGTGCAAATGATTATATTCCAACAAAAAAATAGAATTGAAATAGAAATGAATGCCCGATAAGTTTACTTACTTCAAATACACACAATTCCAAGCCTAAACTAGCTCTTGACCACTTTGTACTCACGTTTCACACCCCATAAGTCCTCTTTAAGCTCATAAGGTGTCCCAATAGATTGAATTTAATGTGTTTTAGGTTGGTTAAGTGGTTGCAAATTTCAATTTTAAAAATCAGCCCCTTTAATAGTTTTTTTATGTTGAAATCTATTTTATTAAAATAAAGACATTTTTGGTGCAACTTGTGAGTTGATTTCAGCTACCAAAATGATTAATTTATGTATTATGGTACGAAGAGAAGTTTTAGAGATAAGTTGTAACTTTTCGGAACTATAAGATTTACACAATTTCGATAAGAAACGAGGGAGAAAATGAGATTTTACCACAATTACTTAAAACAATTTTATATTTTGACCAACAAATTTGAAAAATTCATTTTTTTAAAACTATAGCTTCAAAAACCATGAGGTTTTTTTTACTTATGATTATAAGCATACCCTAGAATGTCATACTAAAAAATGAACTCAATCCAACAACAAATGAGGGAGTCATGCTCAAAACATCTCGACATTATCAAAACTGTGAAACTCAGAAATTTTATATTCATCATTAAAGTTGCAGAGCATTTTTGAATAGGAATGGGTCCAAATCTTCAAATAGTGCTTATATCAAAGTTTTAGTATTATGACTAAGCCTTTTAATGCCACCAAATTGAGTCAATTTAGATTTACAACGAGAACGCTATGGCCAAAGAATAAAGGCTGGTTTGGAATAGCAACATGCAAAATCCTAGTTTTATTTTCAAGAACTTCATGAACTTGAAAAATTCATAACAAATTTATTCCTTACTCAAAAATAAAAATTAAATATAGTAGATTGAATGAAATTTCATGAAGAATATGAATGCCAAATTAGTTTATAAAAACAAGGACTTTAATTAGATCAGAATCTTATATCTTCAAGTCATGTAGAAACCCCAATTTTGACCAAAATCTTAAGAGCTTAAAATTAACTTGAAACTTCAATTATGTCTACAAATTGATAAAAAAAATTAACATGAAATAACCTCAATTCTCTTTTGTTATCAAAATCCGTATGATTCATGACTTAAATCTCACATGCATGAATGAAAATAAGGGCCCAGTAGTGGGTTTGCTCATCTAGGTTCTTAATCTTCGATTCTTGTTGTCGTAGAACCCAATGTTGATGAGTTTAGCTCTCTCGAACCCTTGAATTCTCAAATCCCAGGAATTATTTCACCTCGGACTTTTAGTTGTTTCATTGCTTGATTTTGCATGTTTTGTAAATAAGGCATGTATTTATAGGCTTTAATTTAACATTTACACCTTACATCTCTAATTGATAGTTCATCTGTATGCAAATCTATGGCCCATAATCATCTCATTATCTCTACTTACACACATACACTAATACAAATCTTGACACAAATCTCATGGATTTCATTTCAACACGTATCTCAAGGTATATTCATGGTCTATGTTTATGTCAATAGCTTAGGTGCTTTAATTTAATTTGTAAACTATAGTCTAAATAAATTAATTTACTTGATTTTGTTTCATTAATGTGTATATGACTTAATTAAAACTCATCAATCACTTTTTACCCTATTCCCACGCTTGTATGCATCTTAAGGTGTGTCCTCGCTCGCGTCTCGACACCTATAACAAGTATTTGAAAGTGGTTTAATAATATACATATATACATACCCCAAGAGTCCATCACGCAAATATAAAATACATATCTGCCTCTGTGCCAAGTGTCGAACTATGTACTCGTCGTCGAGCCACGTCACAGGTCGGTAACCCTCAATTAAGGACAATTCCACTATTTGTGATGAAGGTCGTTACATTTGGGCTATGAGTTAGGTGATAAATTTTTATTTAAACTTATATATAGGGTTAGTTTAGTAGTATATTTTGTATAAATATTTCGAAATAAACTCCAATTGATATCATTTATATATTTTTAGGTCTACTAGATATAAAAGAGACAAATGAGTGATTTCATAATGAGATAGGGAGAAAATGTATAAAAGTACACTTGACGACGTGGCTAGTACACTTAACGCTATGGGAAATGACTACAAGGAGTGGGCAAGGTGTGATGAAGGAGAGAAGACAAGACAAGAAGTGCAGTAGAGTTGCCACAGTGGCAGCGCCGGGACAATGTACACAAGGCGACAAGCCTAGTGAGGAAAGATTCACATAAAAGACCGAAGCTATGGCGGCGACGTGGCTTAACACATACAGCAACGTGGGACACTTATTGACAACGTCGAGTCATAAAAAATAGAAAGTTTAGAGTTCTAGTTCATTTGGAATTGTTAATTAGAGTTTCTTATTATATTCTAAAGTGTAAAAAGGGTATAAATAGGTATTAGAACTTGGTAAACTCACAAATTATCATACATTACAATGGATTATCACCAATTAGCATAGTTTACATTGTTCTTTAGTATTAAGAAAAGTTTTGGAGGAGATATTGAAGACTCCACTTGTGGTTATTCGGTATTGTTTCCTTGATTTAATTGAAGTTATTTAATTCAATATTTGATTACAATGAATACCATGATTCGCATATCGATTTCAATGATGAGTGAGTAGTTCATTAATCTTTGGAATTAATTGATCCTATGTTATGAATGCTATACTAAAAGAAGTTTGAATGGATTATAATGATTAAAAGTGCGATAGTTAGAATTTGTATTGATTCTATACGTAATACTATGAACATATTGATCACGTGTTTGTTGATTAGAGGTTTTAAGAGTTATCATGGCCATTGGAGCTTTTAAGCTGGATATGGACGATACAACCATAAAATATATAACATCAATAGATAGTTTTTGATTAGGGAGGCAAGTATAGTAAACTTAAGTGGTTATGAATCTAAAGATTTGGAACTTAAAGTAATGTGGAACTTACATTATTCACACCGATAAGTGAAGTTCTAGTTTACACATTAGAATCCTTTCCACCATAAGAGTGGGTTGAAATGGATTTGAAGGAAATAAGTTTATTCTAATTGAGCATTGCACACATAATGAAGTTGAAGGAAGTGAGATATGAAAGCAAAGTAATTCATTACCTAGGTGAAGTTGTGAACTAAACGTCTTCTTAATATAAGAGTACAAGTTAATTTACATTATTTTATAGAATAGAGTAGTTAGTTAAAACTAACTAAAAAAATATCTTCTTAGTAATAGAGTGAACCTAACTAAGTGAATTGTATGCAACACACCTTTCCCTTAGGACAATATCCGTAATCAACACTAGTTGATCACATTATTACTACAATCGAACTGTTATGCTTGCGGCCACGATCATTAGGCTGATTTTCTATTTTTAGAATTCTCAAAGGAGTATATGACGATAATAGTAATATAATGATGAATATAAATTTGAATTTGGGATCAGATGGTTTCGTTAAATGGTTTAAGGATCAATAGATATGTTTGAGTGGATTGTTCATATGTATAAATTTGGATATATAAATTGTTCTAGATATTGGTGAAGATGTGTGTCCTTCTAGATCTTCTCCCACTATTGTTTATCAATTTTTTAGATTTTTGACAATCCTATTTATAGGGGAGACTCTGCCTAGATTTCCTTAAAAATCAAAATTTCAAATTGAAGGATTTCATAATTTGATGCAGTTAAGAAAACAAAGACTTTGAATTTAAATTTAAGGATGACCATTTATCTCGAGGATTTTAAAAGTTTGATGTCAAGTAAAGAAATATTTAGAACGTTTAATGGTTGACTAAATTATCAGGTATTTTTAGATAATCTAGGTGGTCTGATGCTCTAGTGATGAGAGTTCAGATAATCAAAACTGCACTAAGTTCAAAGGAGTTGTAGCGGAAAATGACAAAAAATAGAAGGCAAAAATCTAATGAAGGATTGTCGGCCAGGAGTAGATCTGAGCAAGGAACGAAAGGCCTGAAAAGTAAATGCAACAAGAAAAAATTAAAGTGTTTTAAATGTCTTCAACAGGAAAAGGAAAGGGTAAACAAAAGGTTGAAGATTCAAGAGATGTGTCTCTTATAGAGGAAGATATGGTTAATGTTCTTATAGACAGCAGGGGAAACATAGAAAAATGAATGCATATTAGATTCTGAATGTTCCTATCATATGTGTCCCTAGAAGAGTCGGTTTACCACTTATAATTCTATTAATGGGGTAAAGTCTTCATGGGGAATGATGCAACCTGTGAGGTGGTAAGACTTGCAACAATTAGAATTATAATATATGACAGAATTGTGAGAACGTTGACAAACATCGCGCTTTGATAAGTCAATAATTAGACACATTTTATAATGTAATTTAAGTTGGTTTTATATGTAAATGATGATATTACACTAGGTATTCTCTTGTTTTTGTTATTTCAAGTTTTGAATAGGAAAATGAAGAATTGAAAGAAAAAGAAAAAAAAGCAAAATAGTCAACTGAAAAACTACACTAAATTTAGCAATGATTTAGAATAACACAAGGAATCACCATCTAAATTGGTAACAAAAAAAGACTAGTGAATCTACAGAAAATTAGAAAATGAACTAGAAACCGCTACCTGAATCAGTGGAGCACTGGGAGCTAAACTCAGTGATTTGCTCAATGATTTATGTATAAGTTATGAATCACTGACAAATGACTGAGATCAGATACAAGTTTTTTAGATTGGTATAAAGAATTTGAGTTTATCTAAGATATGCATTTGTAGGGAGCCTAAAAAAGGCTAGAGAGCTTCAAAATAACTCTCTTCTTTTACTTTCCTCTTGCTCTCTATTAGTTTTATTATCTATGTTTGAATACACATTGAAGCTTTGATTTATATTAAAGTATTTATTTATTCATTATGTCTTTTAATTATATTTATGCGTTATTTATTTTCTATATTAGTGAGTAGTCTATCAATCTAAACAAACCTTAGATAATGTAATTATTATGGATTGCTAGATAGTTATAATTAAGGAATCATGAACTGAATGCTTTAAATCTATTCATAGAAGTTAATCACGGATTTATCAAGTTATTTTTGCATATTAAAACTAAAGGAGATTAGTATTGCATCCATAGTTGAAAATGTATTACGTGGTATTATGATTCTGATTCTATGTCTATAGTAGTTGATAAAAATTATAAAAATAGTAACTAGGATTAATGTATGGGGCATTTTCTGAGTGAATGTTCTAGGTGGTTGTGTTATAAGTTGTTTATTATGCGGCTTCAGTTAATATTGACTTAGATTAGGCATGATTCTCACTAAATGTAATGCTATTGTATTTCTACAGAGATTAAAAATCCTGGAAAGAACTATGATCAAGTGGCTTTTATGTACAAGTTCCTTCGAGGCTTGCCTAAGGAATGGGATGCAAATAAATACGTCATCTGATCGACGTAAGATCTTATAGACTACACCCTTAATGCTTTATATGGAGAGCTAACAATCCATGAGTTTGAATTAAAGAGCCGAGCCAGATTAGAAGCACTTGGTAGTGGTACAAAGGGCTACAGATGTCTTCGAAGGAAAATAGCCCACTAGCTCTATCGATTGAGATAATTAAAGATAAAAAATCTAGTGATGATAATGATCTAGAGGATGAAGTAGCAAGGCTTTCAAGAAAGCTTAACAAGGTGATGTACAAGCGAGACAAGTACAAGAAGATGTTCAAGAGTGGAAGACAAAGAGAAGAGTCAAGCGAGACCATTTGCTTTGAGTGTGGAAAACCTTGGCACAATAAGGCCGATTGCAAGTCCAAAAAGGTCATGGACAAGAGGAAAGGCAAGAAGAGCTTCAAGGCAATATGGGATGACTCATCTTCATTAAGCTCGGACTCTGAGTAGAAAAATGAGAAGTCTATATTTTGTCTCATGGCACAAAATGAGATAAATTCTAATGCTTTCAATTTTGATGATGTTGATGATTTGGATAATGTGCCTAGTATTGTTGAGCTTAAGAAAGAGTTAGAAAAAAAGGTTAAAAAAACTAAACAACTCTAAAAGAGCTAGATCATACCAACTTGTGAGATTGAGTCACAAAATGAGAATATTAGTGATCTCCAAAGTGACTTGAGTAAAGTTGTAAAGGAGAGAGATGCCTTAGTCAAGGAAGTAGAGGACTTGACTAATACGGTGACTTAGTTTACAAATGGGAGAGATATGTTTGATATGATGTTGGGAGCACAACGACGTGCATTCAACAAAAGAGGCATAGGATATTAATCAAATTTATCGAGATATAAGAAATTGTTAGATGATGCACATCAATGCTCAAAATGCAATAGGTCTCATGCAGATAAGAAATGTGTCTTACAAAAGACGAACATGGGTAGACTAGCATGGGTAGTAAAGGATACTTATGTTACTAACTTTGTTGGACCCAAAGGTTTTTTGGTACCAAAATTTAGTATTTTTCACATTGTGTAGTATGTGAAGAAGAGCACCCTATGGTACTTGGATAGGAGGTGCTCAAGATACATGATCGGATATGCTAGTCAATTCATAGAACTAAAGTGGAATGATGGTGAAAATGTCACATTTAGATATGGCAACAAAAGAAAAGTCATAAGCCTTGGTACCGTGGGTAACGATTCTCTTTCCATATCAAATGTTTATCTTGTTGATGGTTTGAAACATAACTTGCATAACATTAATCAATTACGTGAAAAAGGTTTTCATGTCATGTTTGAATCATCAAAATTCATGGTTAGAAATGAAAAGCATGACATCTTGTTCATTGCATATAGAGGTAAAAATGTTTATGCCATTAACTTTGATGAGTAAAATGTTTTATATTTGAGTGTTCAAAATGAAAGTGATGCATGGTTGTGACACCATAGACTAGGACATTCTAGTTGGAAAGTTTGTCAAATTGACTAAACATGATTTAGTGAAGGGTTTCCCAAAATGCATATATAAGAAAGACAAGGAATGTGGATCTCGTATTCTAGCCAAACAAGTAAAATCGTCATTCATGACGAAAGTAGCTAGTGATGTGACTAGAGCCTTAGAACTCATTCACATGGATTTGTTTGGAGCAACCCAAACACAAAGTCTAGGGGGGAAATCATATTGTTTTATTATTGTTGATGATTTCACTATATGGGTCATTTTTCTAAGCATGAAGTCAATAAGGTGTTTGTGGAATTTTGTGCATTAGTCGAAAATGAGAAGGGGTGCGAAATTACCATCATCAGGAGTGACAGTGGTGGTGAGCTCTTCAATAAGAACTTAGAGGAGTTTTATGCTAGATAAGGATATATACCAATTATCCTCTCCTAGGACACCACAACAAAATGGAGTAGTAGAAAAGAATGGTAGAACTTTGAAAGAAATGTGTAGGAAAAATGCTTAATGAGTATAATATAACTAAGCATTTTTGGGTCGAAGCCATTAACATGAAATATTGTCTTAAACAGGTTGAATGTCCGAAAGTAAGTGAAAAAGACTCCTTATGAACTATGGAAAGGCGGAAAGCCTAACATTAGTTACTTTAAGGTTTTTAGTTGCACTTGCTATGTCTTAAATGATAAAAATCATTTTGACAAATTTGACCTTAAGTCAAAGGCATGTACGTTTCTAGGCTATTACATGCATAGTAAGGCATATAAGGTGTTAAATAAATCAACCAAAATCATAGAAGAGTTAATCTATGTTAAGTTTGATGAGATGGATCATAAAGTGCAAATGTTGCACACCTTGAAGAAAATGAGACTTGTTGATAATGATGGTATCACCCAAGCTCGAACATCAAATGGTAAATAAGTATAAGTGAGAACAGAAACTGAACCTAGTATACTTAAGAACTCAAATGAAGTAAAAATGTGCGCAGTGTTCGTAAAACTTCGATATCTCCCTCGTTTTTAATCGAGATTGCGCATACCCTAAAACTATAATCAAATGTTATACATTTCTTTCCACATTCGGCTCTTTCTCACTTTCATTATTGTTAACTGAACTTTCCAACTAGGTATAAGGATGTAAGGCTAATGGGTAGGGGTTTAATGATGGGTAGTCAAGAAAACAAGGTTAGATTCAGCTCAAATGGGCTAACTAGCAATAAAATGATGTGTAGGCTTAGGACTAAGGGTTAAATCCAAAAAGGGCCTACATATTTCCCCCAAAAGTGTTTCTATCATGTGGTTTCACCTCGAGTGAGTTACACCTTCATTCTAGCACCCTAGAAATCTGACTTTTCCACTTGCATAGTTATAACCCCCTGCTCTTTTTAGTATCTACCTATGACAACCCCTCCCTTAATCTAGGCCACCACTTGACCTTATCTCGTTATTAAGCCCTAATCCTAGCCACGTAGAACTTAACAACATATTAATCAGACATTCTAATAAACTTACACCATTCTCATAACTAAATAGTATTTCAGAGTAAATTAAAGTTTTATACAATTTAAAGATTATTCAGCGGAAGTTTTTACAATTATGCGGAAGCCATTCATAAAAAAACATAATTATGTAGAAAATTAGGTAACAAAAATCACATGCATATATAGATAATAAAATGATGATAACTATATATCAATATGTGTTTGGTTGGTATACTATCTCTTAACCCATAATATACATTCCCCAAAAGAGTAAGAAAAGGCAAATATATAAGTCATACAACAAAACCAAAAACCTACATCAAAGGTAATAACTCTGTACTGGCTTAGAGATAGTAGTTGATCTTCTCCTTGCCTGGTATGCTACTCGATGGATCTACACCCATCATCATAAAAAGGTCAGTGAGAACAGTAATGTAGAAAGTAACACCGAGAGACATTTGTCCACATTTCCAAACAAGACAAGATAACAAATCACAAAACATACATTCATTACACCACAATAATTGTTTATACATAAATGCATTATCAAACAATGTAGCATCAATGGACTATTTAAATGAACCATACATTTTAAATTTTGTTCTTAACACATTAGCCCAGATATACCCTATTGATCAAATAGACTTTAGGTTGTCACTTGTTTAGCACGGCATATACACCTCATGTAATAGGTCTACACACATAATACTTTGGTATTACCCTTATTGGTTGTCACTTACTTATTTAGTTGTACACATAGACATTCTCCTTATTAAGTATGAAACACGGCATATCGACCTCATGTAATAGGTCCGCACACATAGTACTTCAATATTACCCCTATTGGTTGTCGCTTAATCATTTCATGCATTGGCCTAGATATTACCCTTCAGGTAATAGCTTATATATCTTCTCCTTGTTAGTTGTGAAACACTTCTTATCGACCTCATGTAATAGGTCGGCACACAAAGTACTTCGTATTACCCCAATTGGTCACCGCTTATACATTTCATCAACCTTATATGGTAGGTTCGTGACACTAACTAGTCAGCTATATTGACATCCCCAAGTCTTATGCCCCATGTGCCACGTATACCCCAAACCACATCAGCTAACCTAAACACACATATTATAATTTCATAACAACTACATAACAAGAATAAAGCACACTAATTATAAATACCGAAATTTCAGCAACATAACAATATAATGCAATAAAATCAAGTAGCAATATCTAGAGATGAAATTGATAGAAATATCTCAATTAGTTTACTTACCTCTACTTCAATCTCTTAACTAATCTGGCCTTACAATACTTCGAAACACGTACCCGAACTACCGAGAATTTTTCTTAGGCTCCATGTACTATTAGACATATTTTACAATGTGTTTAGACCCTAAGTTAGGGTGTTAAACTTGTTTAAGGTGTCTAATTAGGAAATTACAGATTTTGTGCTATTAGAGCACCTAGCGAGTGCGCTGAGTGGAAGCTCTAGCGCGCTAACTATCTTATTAGCGTGTTAGTCAACCTCATTAACGTGCTACGAGTAGGTAACGCGCTAACTAGCACGTATAGCGCACTATGTAAAGGAAAGCCCATAATTCTACTCTTTGAATTTTGAGTTTTCTCCTTACATGGATGATTCCAACCCATTGGGATCCCTGTTCTAACCTACTAGAAACCCAGGACACCAACTAAAACAACAAGAATAGTCCACAACCCAATTATATCCTAAATTCATCAAATTAAACTAAATTACTAGTGTAACTAAAATCACCTTGTTGATGAACACCTATGGCATGATCAACTCCTCAAATCACCATAGTTTCTTTCACCATCTTGCTGATCTTTTATATATATATATATATGTTAATAAGGTTAATTTCTAGCCATTGATCTTAATGTGTACACGTATCTCGAAGCTGATTTAATGGCTCCCATCTTGACTCAATTCCACTAACTCTCCCTTGCTAACACGCATTTGTAACTCAATTTGTTTATTGATGCGTCAGCACGTATCTCGAAGAACATCAAATGATTATTATTTTAACTTGCTAACTTAGGTATATTTAATATGAATTAACTATAGCCTTATCAATTTTATCTATTTCAGCCACATGAACTTAAATTAGCTTACCACGTCGCTTTCTACCTCGGTTCCACACTGGCACGCATCTCGAGGCACATCCCTGCTTAAATTTTGACCTTTATGCACAAGTAGAAGTGACTTACTATGTCTATACATATACAATGCACTAAGCATTCATCATACCATAAATAATACATTACTCGGTCGTTATGCCAAGTGTTGGACTCGTGTACCTGCTCTCGAGCCATGTCACGGGTCGGCGACCCTTAATTACGGATCAAATCCACTACTAGAAATTTGGGCCATTACACTAGCATAAAGTCCTAACCTCACACTAGCTCCCTAAACATGCAATCTCAAAAATGTCAGGCAACGTTCTAGATTCGGTGTTTATCTTAATTTTCAAAAAGGTTCAAGTCTTAAAAGTGGCTTAATTAAGTAACTCACCCACAACCAAAAGCAGTCAACAAGGTTTCGGGCAACTCTTTACATACGACATATGATACTATGTAAGTTTTGATGCAAGACACAAACATAGATGAAAATATATCAACTAAACAAGTAATAAATAAACTAAATACATGCATGAAAGTGTATCAAATCCTAACGAAATGAGAGGTAGAAGTATGAATGGAAAAGAAATGGAAGATAAGAGAAATTAGAAAATAAGGGATATAAAACACCACCATTACCATCCTTCAACCACATATAACTACATATAATTGTGAATTTTGAACAATCTCACCTGCAGTCTTTCGCAAAGAAATTCATCCAACTCAATCCATAATGTAACGACCTATTAACTTAAATTGGTGATTAGTGTTAATCTGAATTCTAATTAACATGAGTTAGGCTCATGGTTAAGTTCGATGTACCTCGATTAGCGTGTGCATGAATTGCGTGTAATGGTTTATGTTTGTTTGGAATATTTAATGAGTTTTATAAGTTGTAGTATAAAAAGGGAGTTTATATACAAGCCTATAATCAGAAAATAAATAAGTAAACAATAAATAGTCGATACACTAAGTGCAACAAGGGGGCCGTGAAATGAATTTGTACACCCGAGAACACTCGTACACATGTCCGGTGAATTTATTAGTGAAACAATATACGAAGTATATATATTTACATATAATTGATATATAAATATATATATATATATATATTAAAACTATAAGTTTGGTTTAAATTATATAGATCATTTAGAATCCTCGAGATAAGCATAGAGCATATATATAAATCTAAAATCACCAAACTTATCCTCAGTTGCAATCGGTCATTCGAGAAGGTGAAAGAGAGGGAGAGAGACTGAGGGTTTGATTACGAGAAGCGATCAGAAGATGCGTTTCTCACAAAATCGAGGAGCTTAAATAGCATTAGTTCAAAGATCATAACTATGGGTGAGTTGAGTTTTTGAGTTTTAGGTTTAATTCGATAATTAGTGATGGTTTCTCTGTTAATTGTTGTTGTTGTTGATTGGAAATGGTTTGTTGCCGGTTATCCTAGTATATATAGTTCATGTAGTTAATGGACTGAATGGGGAAACTATGTACACCGTGATGGTTTTAATAAATGGAAAATGTTGTTTAATGTGATTCACGAGCGTAAGTTCTCGAGACTGAGACCAGGTTATATTGGATGTGGGGTTCATCTCATGGGATTTATGTAACTTCCTACTCTATTAGATAGGTTATGTGGATTACATACTCACTGGAGGGTTTCAGATAGAACCATTAGGCATCAATGGATCGGCTAGACAACACATCGGCCAATGTGTTGGTCCAACAATCACATTAATGGCGTCGGTTGGTAATCGACCCCTAGTTTTGTAAATAAAATAGGAATCACAATGTAATAGTCATTAATAGTTTGATTTGCATCCGTTATTTATTGAATTATATGCTTTCCACATTCTTTTTAGTTTAACATTGGTGCATAAAGATTTAGGAGTCTTGATCTTCTCTTCGATGTAATGAATCTCCCTTGTCATATATATATACATATTAAAATTTAATTAAAGTTTTGTAATATCAAAAGGGATGGGAGGTTTTGTTTAACCGAGAATTGTTTTGGTTTGATTTGGAAATGTATATCGTATTTATTATCGAAAAAGTTTTTAATTTCTGTTACGTTTGTTATTTGTTTTACATCGATATTAGATATATGGTAGTATGTATAAGGAGATAGAAGGATATGCTACTGGCTCTAGTTAAGTATGGTTGAATAATGGGGCTTAATTAGGGTTTCAGGCCGAGTATCGCCCTAATCGAGTTAAGAATGCTACACATAATCCCTAAAGTACCCCTAAATTTATTTCGAACCTTGTCTTCAAGGTTGAAAATGAGCTAATGAATCTACGTAACAAAAAGAGAAGAGTGGTGAAAAAGAATATGGATAAATAGATAAGAAGATGATACAACTCATGCAATTGTGTTAAACTTAGCAATTAAAAGTCTCCAAAAACTAGTAAATGAACAAAATCTATCATGTCTAGTGACTAAACAAACAATAAGAAAATACTCATACGAATAGCAAGAACTAATAAGCATAAGAGTTAACTTAAATGATTTCAACCAAATCTTACGAGTCTAAAGTCTTTTAACTAAGTGTGAAATCAACAAGATGGTGGAATGAAGTCTAGGGTTTTGGGTCTAATTAAAGACATGCCACTAATGCGTTGACTTAAATTGAATTATATCCTAACCAAGTCTCAAAACACCTAAAATCCTAATAACTAGTTAACTCCCTAAAAATGCTCAAATTATGCAAACAAAATGTAATCCAAAGCCAAGCCTAGCAAAATTCAGAGGGCGCTCCAGTGCATGTGGTGATTATCAAACATTTATAGCACTTGCAAAAATCCAAGAAACCAAGTTAAGGTTTTATAAAACATATATATAAAAAACTAAAAATAAACTAAAGCTTAAAGAAAAGAAACAAAGCTAGGCTGCCTCCCAACAAGCACCTTTCTTTTAAGTCTTTTGCTAGACTTAACGTGATTTATCACGTAATGCCCTCTCTTTTCAAGATATCAACAACAAAAGGTGTATCTATAGCTTAAGGCAATGAAACATGCATGCCCTCCTTTAGAATCGAGAGCTTATTTGAAACCTCTAACACAAATGATTATGTCGCATCATGATCATCCATCATAAAAGTGTCGGCAGTGTAGAAATATATGAACTTTTCTTTATTTCTACCCCCATGTGAGATTCAACAAATATGCATGGGATAGAGGGAGGTTTCACCAACAACAGATGTTGTTCTTCCTTCCTTTTTTTGCATTTCCTTTAGCCTTTTAGGAATGACATCAATTTTCAATTCATTTTCCTCCTCTTCATCTTGTGCAATGATAATGTTTGGCTCGGTTGCAAATACTTCAAGTTCTTGTGCCTTTTCACTCCAATAATCCACAACATGTGTAACCACATTCACTACAACACTTTTTAATGTAACAACACTCACAGTCTCCTCTAGATGGAAAAATTAGTTGTGTGCTACACAACTCTTTCTCATCAATCAAGTTCTTAAGTGTGGTAGTTATTATACTAAGTTGAGTTCCTAAATTTTGCAACCTTGAGTTTATATGCTGAAATTCTTGCAAATCTTCATGGAAGTGTTATTGATTAGTCATGAGTTACTTGTGATAAACCTAAATTCTAAAGCAAACCAGGCACCACCACTTCGCTGTACATGTCACCAGGTCATGCCACGTCACTTGCACACTCGTCCATGACGGCCCGCGAACTAACCATATAATAATCCAACATAATCATTTTTCGATGTTAAATCGCTAATTTTATCAAGATATACTAAGTTATGGAGTTTTACAACTTTGTTTGTTTGTTTTGATTTATTTAAGTCATTTTAATAGCGAAAGTTTTAATAATATGCAGATAAGTAATGCGAATGAATTTTGCATTGATTAACAAACCTATGGGGTATAGACCCAACAAAAAGATACCATGTATACAAATAAAGGCGATAAAAAGTATGATAAATGACAATATACATGTATCAGGTAATAAGCCTCCCAAAATGATCCCAATAAGTATTATGAACATAAATACATACACCTATAAGTGAAGTTATTGTGGCTATTTATATCCGCCTCGTCGTACAAGCTGCAACTTGCCACCAAAAATAATGACAAGTTCTAGTGAGTTAATACCAGAGAAATTCAGTTAGTATTCATGTGAAATCCAAGAAAATGGCTCCAATTCATGCAGATAAAGTGAATAATAATGTAAAACATGTTTATAAGTTTATGAGATAATCAAGAATATAAAACATAAGTTTGGTGTATAGCTGTCGAGACTTGGGACGCAAATACTAAACCGAGAAGGCCCTGGAGGCGAGGAAATTTGAGCCTCCTCTTCATGGTCGAAATAAGGAACTCTATTATTCGGAGGGTAGACTTTCGCACAATGCCTCAAATGAGAGGAACTCTGTGACGGAGGTGTGCTTCGCGTCAACCCGCTCTCGAGATCATCGACTCATGGAGAGGAATCTCACGCACAGTCTAAGGTATGACCAACACCATAGCAACAATCAGATCATCATCTACGAGAGAGCCATAAATGGGTCATACCGTCCCCTCGACCATACATAGACACACGCAAAAATAGAATAAATATGTAAGTCGAACTGGTGAAAAGTAAAAGTGAAATAAGTAAATTTCAAGAGAAATAAGTAAATTCTAAGCTGGTTTTTTCATGGGTTTACGTTCCTTGACAGTCGTGAAATTGCTCCGAAAAAATCCATTTTCGCACCTCAAACTGCACACCCGACACCCGACTAGTCTCCTAATTCACTGGTGTCCGAGTTTGTCATTTTAAAATGTCTCTAAAATGTCTCAAAAACAACTTTTCTACCTTTTCCAATTTTTATATTTTCTCTTATTTTTTGGATATTTTCATAATTTTCTACCAATTTTTCCAATTTTTCTATAATTTATTTTATTTAAAATTGTATTTAATTAATTTTTTTTTAAAATTATTATTTAATAGGTGGTTGGGCCCAGGTCGGGTTTGGTTCTACCCGACTAGGTCGGACACAGGTCGGCCTGACCCAACTCTTTCCAAACCGTCTTTCTCCAGAGACAAAATTTGTCTCTTGAGCATAGACTTTAGAGGTGAATAATGATTTGGGTTTTTTTCTTTCTTTTTATTTCTTTTCTCTTCAATAACAACAACTTCAACATCAACACCTACAACACCATTAAAAGCCTCCAAATCACTTAAAAAATTCAAACACAACCACAACCACGTCCACCACTTACCTCGTCTAGAAAAGTCGCCTACGGTGCCGCTAAGATAGGAGAACGTCGTGAGAGATGTGGGAAGCCATGTTGAGGGTGATGAGAGATCAAATGAGATGGTAAAGCTATGTTGGAGAAGAATAAAAAAAAGAAGGAGAAAGAAGAAGAAGAAGAAGAAGAAGAAGAAGAAGAAGAAGAAGAAGAAGAAGAAAATGAAAGCGATAGATGGGAGTTCAGGTAAAGAGAGAGAGAGAGATTGGGAGAGATTTTTTTTTTAATTTCTAGATAAAAGAGAAAGAAAGTGGGGTATGGTGATGCGATAGGTGATGTGATGTGATGGGTAATGTGATGGATGATTTGACCTCTAAACCCCGACTACCCATATACTCGTGTTATGCTGGTCTCGCAGTGTCTCACGCTCTTGTAACTATATGCGCACAACGCGACCAACTAAAAATCCTAAAACTAATGTCACGCAAATATTTAATATTAATAAAATAAATTAATATGTGTCACACAAAAATAACCAAAATTACCTCATCTAGTGTACCCTAGACTTTTCTGCGGCGTCTACGAGGGTCTGAGCTTAAGGTCATAATTTATGATTAATCAATTAATTAGGAATAATTAGGGTAGGCCATTACATTGCTTCATCATATCTTCCAAATAGGTGCTTTGTTGAAATTGTTGGTTCTCTTCTTGACATTGTTAATCAACTTTTTGAAAACATTGTTTTTCGAAGATCAAGTCTTTCATCATGTCTTCATGTTGAGGAATCTGTGGACTTGGCATGAGCTCAAAGAAGTCAGGTTGTGGAGATGGATAGGTAGAATAGTGATGATTCTCATACTTTGGATAGTAAGGACAAGCGGATGTAGGAGAGTAATCCGCACATATTTCACAAACCTCGACTTGTTGCACAAAAGAACGAATATTAGAAAATCGATGTCTATTATTTGGCATACCTACCCCATTCACATTGAAATGGTATGAGTCTTCGAATCGATCATAATTATGGTTGTAGGAGGCCATTGCGGAACTACCTACAAGCATGTTGAGAACTAGGAACTAGAAAAACAAAATAAATAATTAAATAAATAAATAAAAGAAAACCAAATGAAGAAAAAAAATCCCCGTCAACGGTGCCAAAAATTGACGCACGCCAAATGCAGCAATAAAATATATTGCTTAAACCAACCATTTGTACATAGTGGCAAAGAGTCGATCCCACAAAATTGATAATCTTTCTAAGTTTCTAAAAGAAAGAGCAAACGATTTTGAAAGTGAATGTTGGGAGAAGTAAAAAAGACAAGGAATTTGAACACTTTCTAAAGAAATCAATCGAAGAAGAGTAAACTTGATTGGTATCTCAAACTTCCTCAATTGGTATATTCAGACCCTACGATCGTCGATTTATGTAAGGCATGCAATTCAAAGGTATACTAGAGTAGTTATAGAACCAAACACGCACCCTGTTCTTCGTTTTCTTCCAATCGATAGCTAAGGTACAACCGTTGACTACTTCTCACGTCAAACATATAACCCTACGCTCAAGAAATAGAAATATGGGTTTAACAAGATGATCACACTGGTTTTGCAAAAACGCTAAACCTATACAACCAAATCACTAGTATGTCTAGTTTAGTCTATATCCCTGAGGTCGTTGATCGGTCCCAAAAGGTCAAACCAATCAGTATGGTCAATTGCCACTTTTGTGGTGATGCGTACAAATCATTGGCAATAAAACACCGAAGAAAAGCAATTAAATTGAGCTGAATTAGATATCACAAAGTTTTGATGCCAAAAGAGTCATTTGATCTACCTCATGTCTAGATCGATGGGTTTTAGCCGGACATGATGATGGAAAACCCCAAAATCTTGATGTTCTTTCATAAACAAAGGATTAGAAAACTAAAAAACACAAGTTCATATTTATATGAAACCCCTAAAGTTTATTCTTAACTAAAAAGATTCAAAAAATCCAAGAAAATCTCGAAACAAAAATCCATGTTGCAAGAGGCGCCGCCCTTATGGAGTCATTTTCATGTTGTAGGAGCCATTTTAAGAATGTGTCGTCCACGACACGAGATTCTGCTCTAAATTGCAATGCGATTTTAGGACTTTTATATCCGAATCTAATGCAACTCATGAAATACGAAAATGTTTAGCTCTGAATTTACTTTCCAATGAAAGAAATGGCAAGTCATTTGGAATTGAAATAAGGAAGTTATGACTAAAAAACTAAAGCTAGACGTTCTAAATAGACTTCACCAAAGCTTTCCTAATTTTATTCATTTTTTCCAAACATCACACTTTCTTCCGTAGATCCCAGTTTCACTTCATATTCTCACACTTAGACTCAAAAGTCTGAAATAAATAAAAGTGATAGTTTATCACTATAAAATAGAAAGTTGGAGTCCAAAATCAATTAAAATACTAGTCGAACTAATGCATAATTATAAACTTAACAAGTGTAAATACACATTCAACAGTGAAAGAATTTCCAATGGATATTGTGGATTACGCTCAACAAACCCACTACTTTTCTTTTTCTTCAAGTTGTTTCTACTTTTTTTCCTATTTTTAGGTGTTTCTTTATTTTCCTTCTTCTTTTAAGCGTTCTTTAACACTCCTCTTTTTTTTTTTTGGTTTTTTAATGACGTGGCATCGTGGCATTATAGACAGTGTCAATCACGCCTTTTAGAAATCGAAGGTGTAGTAGATAGTGTCTCCGCCATGTCACCCACACATAGCAAATCCAAAGCCCCATTAGAGATTTTTTTGTACCCTAATGTCTATCCAATCCAACGTGAAACACATCAACCCTTAATCCATAACTTCATTGGAGATGCTCTTTGTGAAATTCAATAATTCTTTAAACTTAATTAGGTGACTAAATAAGTATTTTTTTGGATTTTATTTAAGATTTAGGTATCTCATGTGGGACCCACGCATTATGGACCGCGAGATCATAAGGTTATATTGTATTTTTGTTTGCTTTGTACCTAATGTAGGAATTCTACTATTCATTTTGAAATAAGGTTAAATTAAGATTTAGGCGCATTGTCCGAGAGCTTTAGAGTGCATTGGTATTTTTTCCAATTTTTATCGAAATTGGAGTATTTCTCGAGGTTTAATTTGGGCTTAAAATAAGCGATAAATATGAAAATAAATAGAAAAAAATGAAAATGACTTAAAATGGCATATATTTTATATAGAATGTGAAGGGAAAAATGGTCTATTGACCTTAACCTTAATATCAAAATCAAAACAAGGAGTTATTGTGTCATCTTTTCTTCTCATCATCTCATTCATTCACTATTTTCATTTCCTTCATCTTCTCATCTTAATGTCCTTTTCCCTTTCATCTTTCTGGTTTAATTCTTCATCTCTACTGTATTTCTCTCGATTGAGAGATTGAAATCGAGGAAGAACCATATGGCTATGGTGATGTGTCGATTAAAGGTGACTCGAATCAAGTTTAATTTTGATTTTTTGGACTTTGGTGTGATCATAAGGTGACTGGTTTTGAATTCAAGTTGGAAGAGAAGTGTTGTTGTGATTGTTGTTAATTGAGATGAAGAGGTGAGAAGAATTATTTGATATGATTTAAAAAAACAACGACGTACATAATAAATACATAGATGAATCTCAATGAAGAGGTGAGAAGAAGAAGATGATGGATAGGGAAGTCGTGAGCTTTTTACCTAGACTCCAAGTCCTAATTGATCAATGATGAAGTCTCATATGAAACAGATGAGCCCCTCTGTTTCAATTCGATGAAACGATGAGGATAAAGAAGATGATCCCCAGATCAGGCCAAATTGGGTTTGGCTCAGTTGAGTTGAACCGAGCCAGGTTTAGGGGTCAAACCCATTTCATTTAAAAAAACTAAATTGAAAAGTAAATACAGAGCATCCTTAAAAAATATAAGAATTCAAAAAATGGAATCTTGGCCAAATAAATAGAAATTGTGGATTTCTATGAAAAAATGAAAAAATAAGATTTTCTTAAGAAGTAATACTTAGGGTTTTACCTTGTAAAGCGTGATTGAGCCTAAAAATATCAAATTGGATTCCAAATACCATATAAATAGGTTTTGAGATAAATTAGTGAAATAGCATTGTAATTGGGAATCTAATTACGGAAATGAGGTTTCAAAGAGGTTTTTCAAGTAATTAAAAGAGCTTGTCGGGGTTTTAAGTGGTTTAAACATCGACGTGACTTGGAGAATTGTGAGAAATTGTTTGAAAATACTACAATTAAGTCGAGACTCAAAAGTTATGGATTTTTGAGATAAGGGAATCCGAGTAATCTACGAGCAACTCGCTTAACCAACTTGCATTGATTTAGTACGTAAACACTATTTTTTGCTTCTTACGGTAATATGGTTTATATCTTGCTCGACGAGGGAGTAAACCTCTTGATCATGCATTCATGGCATACGGATAGAATTGCCCATACTTTGGTCATAAGAGTGTGATGTGATCCACTCCAGACTAGTCGTACTTCATGTGTCTAAGGCAAGTAATGTTGACTTTGGCGTTCTCTTAATAGCTTTGTTAGGTTTCGAGGTTAACAATGATTGAAAGGGAAAGATGAAACTGGAACACTTCTACTGAGGAGCTCTTTTCTCTATTGCATGTCAATATTGTTTTTATTATTTTATTTTGAGTTTTAGGATGAGTGTAGGGCGTGAACACGGACGATGCCAACCTTAAAATAAGGGGCCAACTTTTATCTATTGTCAAAATTCTAAACTAATGCAAAGAATAATAAAGAAGTGTGACGGGCCCTTCTCAAATTAGGGTACCGCCTGACCTAATCTTATCATTAAGTTGTAACCTCCACCACGTGGGACTTAACAACGTATTAGTCAGACATTCGTATATACACACACTACATTAGCTACTTTTCTAACAAACCTTACACAATTCTCATACTTAATAGTATTTTAGAGTAAATCAAAATTTTATACAATTTACAGATTACTTAGCATAAGTCTTAAGAAATTAATGGAAGCCATTCATATAAAACCTAAGTATGTGGAAAACCAAGTAACAAAGATCACATGCTTATATATAACAAAACGACAATAACTATATATCAACACGTGTCTAGTCGGGTAACTACTTCACAACTCATAGTATATGTGGTAGCCTCGCGCACCGAGGTCGCCAAACGAGCTGCTATGCGGGTCCCACAGCTATGCTAACACTAGTCACCACGTCAATGCTCCTCGATGTGCGTGCTATTATCATATTTTTTATATTATTTGCCAATTATTCCGGATATACATTAAATTACATGTATGGCTTGTGTTTTTCGGAGTTGAAAGTAGGTAACCAGTAAATTTAAAGCAGAAGTCTTAAAGTACATAAACATGGATTATCATTAACTTTTAAGTTTTGTAGAGCATCAGTCCTACTGTGGAAAACTCAAAATAGAGTACATTGTATATAAGGCAACAAAAGTAAACATACAAGTACAAGTGTCTCAAAAGTCTCCCATAAACCCAAAAAATATAACAAATACAAAAATAAACACTTACGAGTATTATGCCGAATAGTGGAAGAGCTCAGATATGGTCACCAAGAATCCCCTTACTCTTGTAGAAAGAACTGTACTCAGTCATCACATCAAAACAAATGACGAGTCTTGTAAGTAAAATCCAAAGGAAATTCACTGAGCATTGATATGATAAAGTAAAGGAAATTCAATAAATATTGTTAAATAAACATAAGGAACGTAAACAGACAATTGTAAATGGATCATTGCATGTGTAAATAACAATAAAGAGCAAACTTGTGTGCCTGTCCCAGTCAGACTAGACCATACTTCGGATACCCTCCCCAGGATCCCACCAGTGGGCGCACGCAACTAGCCCATCACCTAGTCCTCTCGGTGGTTGGCGTAGATCCGCGATGCACCGAAACATGTACTGACAAGGTAGCTCGGGTGGTTATTCACCGAGGACTCCTGATACACATGATATGGTCCAGTGTGCCATAGACACACAATGGAATACCCAGCGGGAATAAACTCAATCAATAGTTCAAATAGTGACACGGATATAGATAACTGAAGTAAATAATGAATATAACAGGAATGAATCGAACATGATAGAGTAAAAACAATAATGAAAGCAATTAAATACTCAAGCAACGTTCCTTCGGGATTTACAAACCTGACTGCACACATGACATCACTCAACCGTCTCATATGCACGCCTCGTACTCGACACTTAACCTCGAACTACAAACTCCTTAGTCTCTAGTTGCCTACTATGTCAATATAACCGTGTTAGAGCCTAATAAGTGGGGTTTTAGAACACTCGAATCAAAAATAAAATTATTTAATTTTATTTTCTATAATTGTTAATATGAGGCTTTTCGGTGGCGGCCCCATTGATCGCGAATCGAGTCAAACCACCTTAGCTAAGTCTCAACTCAACAAATTTTATTTCCCAAGTTTAGCCAATAATTATAAGTATAACATATGTAGATACATTTAATATAATGTACGCCATATATAGTATAATGAATAGTATATATAGTATATTATAATATATGTACAACCTATATAGTATAATGTATTGTGTATATATATATATATATATATATATATATATATATATATATATATATATATTTTAGTTTGCTAGTTGTTAATTGTTGTTCGTTGTTGATGTTTTTTATATTAAATTTTGGATGACCCAATTCCACATGCATGAGTTTGGGCCATCATCGTCCTTGCTTGTGCCTTCACCCGCAAGTTCTCCTGCTTATGCATGAACGCATAGCAGGAGTGTGTTGGTTCAGCCTGCAGCTCATGTTGGCTGAACCAGCACCTTGGTGGCGATGTTTCATGCTCGCGCCACGTCAACCGACGTTGATGCCCCATAGACAACTTTTCAACACTATTCATCTAAATCAGCCACCAAAGCCTTCTTTGTCATGAAATTCAATCTTATGGACATAGAAATTGAAAGGAAATCTAAGAAGAAGATGATTCTTGAAAGGGAAATCTAAGAAGAAGATGATTCTTGCGTAAGCATTAACCCATTTTTATAGTTTGCTTCATATAATCCTAACCATTTATCAAGTGTGCACTTCTTATCTTTAAGTGATCAAATGGTCCACAACTCAATTTGTCAAGCCCGTTGTTTTCGATAATTTGGTGCGCATCTTTGTCAATTTCTCTACTAAATGGCCTCAATTGCCCCGTTATTGCTAAAATTTCAGCTTCTTCTCATGTTTTCAAGACTCATTAGGATGACTCCTGCATGAGCACTAACCCATCTTTATAGTTTGGTTTATATAATCCTAACCATTTATCAAGTGTGCACTTCTTATCTTTAAGTGATCAAATGGTCCACAACTCAAGTTGTCCAGCCCTTAATGACTCACTTTTGACACTAATTTAACCGAGAAACACATATTATAATATTATTTAGGGGTACACCAAGGGCTCTTGATTAATTATCCAAACTATAGGCAAATGTTGATACTTGGTATATTAATATGATTTGGTCCATTTAGGTAGTCCACATAGAGTCTATTACTAGTATACATGGCCACATTACCCCCAACTAGTCGGCACCTCGTGCCCCGCGTCTCGGTACGCATCTCGAGGCGTGTTAATTCTTGCACTCTCAATTTAATTGGCTTAACCAATGATTTTATTATCATTAAATGTCACATTATTTTGACTATACTCACATTAGTCTATTTAGCATAATCTAGATTTAGTGCACTCGTACTTCACCTACCCGATACCCATAACTATTTCACGTCCTTATATGATATGTCAATATAAACTCACACAAGTGATGCAATAATGAATAAAATAATAATTAACATCGCAAATAAGCAACCAACAAACAAAAATAACTATTCAAGCCAAGTAAGGCGTATCCTGGCTAATTCAAGGCATCCACGTGAGCCCGAGCTGGCGTCCAAGTCCGAAAATAATCTAAATAATGACGTCAATAAATATTGGGCCATTACAATATACATCCCTAAAAGTGTATAAAAACATATATATATATATATATATATATATCATACAACAAAACCAAAAACCTACAACAAAGGTAACAGCTCTTCATAGGCTATGAGGTAGTTTTCGATCTTCTCCTTGCCTGATCTCCTACTCGATGGCTCCGCATGCACCGTCATAAAAAAGACTGTGTAAAGGAAAGTAGAAAGTAACACTAAGAGACATTTATCCACATTTCCAGATATACAACATGTATCTGAAAGCTAGCAACAATGCTAAAAAAAAAAGAAATCATGCTATAAGATACATCAACTAACCAAAATGAAACGACACACGACTAAGCAGTAATGATCTTGGGTCGTTTGGCTGTGAGTTACATCACTTCGACCTTTTTCCATTATTTTGGGCATAATCAATTTTTAGATGCATTTGCATCATTACAAAAGTCCATCATATAAATGTTATTCACAGGTGCCCCTTAAATCTGATGTATACTTGTCAACCACCTCGGGTCTCATATCCCGTATGTTGCACAAGTTAGTAGTGAGATCCAGACATCCCCGAGAATCTAGTGACCCCTGATTTCTATATATATATATATATTGGTCCTAGATACAAGAACTACTTTCATATATTCAAGGAAAGACACAGTTTTGGAATCCAATAATGCGATTGCACAATTAATGCACAAAGGAAATGGATTTGCAATACCATAAATCACCTTCCTAATAGCATGTTATTTCATTTAACTAAACTTTCCAATAGTAAAAAATGGCATAACACTTGATTTACAGTCAATGAAACCATTTAATGAACAACCAATGCCATTATAGTAAACTCATGAAATGAGAAGAAACAACAAGTCATGGCATGTAAAGTACAAATAACAATTCAGTTCAAATCACTAAAAAATAGATAACAATAATGGAATGAAATGTAAATGAATATCTCAATCAGTTTACTTACAATCTACAAAAAAGATTTAGCTAATCCAGACTCTCAACACCTTAAAATGCGTACATGAACCCTCGAGACTCTTCCCTTTGCTCTTGGTATCATCTCATACATTTTAGAGTATGTTTAGACCTTAAATTAACATATTGAACTTGTTTAATGTGTTTAATTTAATTTAGGAAATTGCAAATTTTGTTCCGCCAAAGTACATAGTGCGCCATGTGGTATGTCTAGCATGTCGGTGACCTCATTAGCGGGCTTGCCAACCTTAATAGCGTGGTACACTCGGGTAGTGCGCTAGCTAGCACATCTAGCGCACTATGCGCAGGAAAACTATGAATTTCGCACTTTGAATTCTGAGTTTTCTCCGTACATGGCCAACTTCAAAGCTTTAGAACCACTGTACTACACCTCTAGATACCCAAAACACCTACTAACGACACTACAATAGCCACACTTCATATTTATCACAAGATTCATGAATTTAAACTAAATTGGTGGTGTAGGTAGACTTACCTAGTTGTACACCACACCTAGCTTGATCAACTCCTTCCCAAATCAACCAAACTTAAGCTTGTTGATCTTATTCTCCAAATTCTTTTACACAAATTTACTTCTTCACTAGATTTACTTCTTCACCAAGTGTGTAAAATGAAATAAATTGCATGTTATCTCATCTAGTTTTATATACATTAGATATGATTGATTTATATCCATTCATCTTAATGTACACACGTTTCTCGATACTAATCTAATGGTCTTTTTCTTGACACAATTCCACTAACTCTCCACTAACTCCATCAAACTAACACCAATTGAAACTCAATCGGTCTCTTGATGTGTCAACATATATCTCGAGGAATATCCCTAATGTTTTAATTTGCTCATTTAGATTTCATTTAATGTAAATCAACTATACTCATACCAAATTTTAAGTATTTAAGGTACGTTAACTTAAGTTAGCTTACCACATCACTCTCTACCCTAGTCCTACGTTAGCATGTATCTTGAGGTACGTCTCCGCTCACGTCCCGACATCTAAACACAAGTAGGACTGACTTAATAGCCTACACATATACAATATATTAAGCATACATCACGATAAATCTAACATACACCTCGACCACATCGCCTCGATCATGGTACATATCCTACTGCGGGTCCCGCGTCACGGGTAAATGATCCTAATTCAGGAATTAAAAAAGGATTAGGAATTTGGGTCGTTACAAGAAGAGGATGCGAGAGTAATCAACTTTTGACATGCAATTTTGTGGGTGACTTTTGGATACACCTCTATTGGTGTGCGAGCAAACATCAATGCACAAATCAAAGGGCGCTAAATATTGTGTCAAAAGTTGGTAGTTAAAAAATCATTTTACTACTAAAGAATAATCATAGTAATACTTCACAAAACTATCACTTATAAGATGTAAATCTTTCTTAATTACATAATCTATTCTTAAAAAATAATTTTCCTCAACTCTTTTTTTAGCTCCCCTGCTAGTGAGAATGTTATATTGATCTCATTGATAATATATATATATATATATATATATATTTTGAGATCTCAAAAGAAGAAAATCAGACTATATTAATGCTAAATATAGCATAATGGAAACTATGGATTCATTTAATCAGGTTCATCCAATAAATTTAGAATTGATAAATTTGTTAATTAATTTTATTTTTTGTTAGGGTAAGAATGAAAAGTGGTTTGAATGATTGGTTTACTTTAAATTTGCAACTCTAGTGTCAAACTATTGAAGAAAACTTTAATCATAATGTGTTTATTTATAGCATCCCATATCCTAATAAGTGCGATACCGACCTGAAACTCTAATTAAGCCCCGGTACACAAGTTGGACTTAATTAGACTAGCAATACAACCATCATTCATACCTTATAATCACAATACAATATATCTTATATCAAATAAATAATAGAAAATAGAGCAAAATTAATTTTTTCTTGATAAAACACAAGACATACAAAATTCGACATAAACCTCAGTCATAAAACCATATCCCAACCCTGTATAATACAAAATAGTAATTCAATACGATATAAAAATAGTAGGGAAATCAACTTACTATAGAGAAGATTATAAACTCTTAATCTTCTTCGTTCCTGAGTCGAAGCGCATATCGATAACCTTATATATTAATGAGGGAATAAGTGCTCCAACTTGCTCAGTAAGTGATGCTCGTAAACGTATCAATTACCAACTAATATCAATGAATCAATAAATAGCAATATGAATCCAAAACATATCTATTCAGGCATTAAAATGATATAAAAATAGATGACGATGCAAGTTCATAGGTTAATTGCAACCGTACACTCGACTTGTATTTTCATTTCAAAAATGAGCTTCAAACTCTTGTTACCCTGGATTATGGTCCACATAACTCACATGTTGCCCGACGTATGATTCGGTAGTGTATCCATGCATAACAAAGCTACCAACTCAAATAGGAAAGCAACAATCGAGTAATTCAAGTTTTCTTTAGGGAAAGTGCTGGTAACGATCCAACACTTCCACCGTCACTCCAGTCTCATTCGCCCATCAAACCTCTTTTCAGGAATTTAACAAAAAAAAAAAATTTCTAGTCACAATACATTATCCCATTCCAAGTCCATAATGCTATATGAACTAAATATACTAATAACATTGCATAGTTGATAAGAATACGAGTTTCATTTACCTGTGCCGAGCTTTCCTAACTTTATACCAATTTACTCGACTCCTGGAATCCTCAAGTCTTTTCCTATTTATCAAGAACCTAAATTAAACCAATTGTCATCAATTTGGATCCAATAATCTTTAATTAGAATCCTTAGATTAGTTCTAATTGAATTTGAAACCAATTTGCTACTTTTTAGGTTAATCCGACCATTTCATGTTTTTCGAGGTAAAACCTCATTATAATGTCTTACACGAATCTCAAATTCCTCATTTTGCATAGAAACCCATCAATTTCTATTTATTTGGTCAAAATGTTATTTTTCTATATTTGTATTTATTTTCCTGAAATTCTTTTCGTATTTTCCAACATTTTCTCCATTTTTTCTAAGGCGGATTTGACCCCCAAAACACTAAACCAAACCCGGTTCGATATGATTTGGGATCAAACCCCCCTTCTTCCTCATTTTCCTTTGTTTTGTTCTGCAACTCTTTTTTCACAATCTGGTTTTTTATTGGAACCTAACCCCTTCTCGACCATTCCTCGGACACACTGAGCTCCCCAACTCAACTAATCAACAACAACCCAACGACCAACAAAATCAGTCCAACAACAACAACAACAACAACCATAATGATACCGTAACGACCTAAAATTCGACTTGTGCCACGTGCCAGGTCAAGATCATGGTCATACGTGGGACCCACTCGTCGAATACGTATGTCCGAATGTTGAGTGGAGATACTGAGAATGTTCAATTTAGATTTAATGCTAATTGTTGAGAAAAGTATACGCGCAAAATTTGGCGAGTCGAAACACGAACGGCGACGCGTCTCGAGTCGCGTGCCGAAGTGGGACCGAGATAGTGGCTTCATGTGGTCATCGTGGCTTTATGTGGTATTAATGTATACGTTAGATATGCCTTATGATGCGTGTAGCGTGAGTATCGAGATTGTGAAATGAGGCAGGTTGGTACCTCGAGATGCGTGTTGTCCAGTTTTTAAGGAAAGCATTTGAATAATTATGTTTTTAATGTACCTCGAGTTTCGCGCCGCATAAATCTCAAGGACACATTCGATTTGGATAAGAGAGGAAAAAAGATATCGGAACAGAAGAGAGAGAGAGAGACAGAGGGCGAATGGAGGCGGCGGATGGCCAGCGTCCCAGCAGCGACTCGCGGCGACGCAGATCGGAGACGACGCTGGCAAGTGAGCGTAGTGGGAACGGGACGCGGACCCGCGACATCTTGGTGACGGCCGGCTGACTGGGCGAGATGGCCAGTAGCTGCGCAACGACGCCGGCCAGTGGAGGACGGCGGGATCGTCAGCATCTGGACGACGTCGGTGGCATGGTTGCGGTGGCAGCGGCTCAACTGAAACAACGAGGAGATGCAGCGGCGGCAAGGAGATGCAGCGACGGCGAGGTGACGCCGGTAACGACACGGCGGCGGCGGTAACGCCGGCAGCGGCACGGCAACAAGGGGGTGACGGCGGTAACGCCTGCAGCGAGGCGGTGGCGGCGGTAACGCCGGCAGCGGCGGTGGCGCGACGATGGTGCCGGCAACGGCACGGTGACGCCGGTGGCGTGGCTTCGACGTCGGCGCGGTGAACAACGCGATAGGGTTGTCGGACCGATCGGAGGTGTGACTTCGACGAATTTCGACGGCGCGATGGAGGTGAGGTGTACTTCACCTAATTTTAGTTGTGATTTGAATGATTTTAATAAATTAGCCTTAAATAGTATAAATGAACGCCATGGACTTAGGAGTCGAGTGTCGGGTGCGCTAATCGAGGCGTGAGCGAACATTTAAGGACGAATTGGATTGTTCACGGAAACTGTATGTGACGGCCCAAATTTCTCACAAATTGGGCACCGCCCGGCCTAAGCCTACGTGGACCCCCGAGCCAGTCTCGCAAGGTCAACGCAGACCTAGTCAGCCTTCCAATCCATCATTATCAATAAATTCAAAAGTTTCAAGTTGAGTTATTAATATTTCTCAAGTTTTACAGTTTAGCGAAAGCAATACTAAATGAAATAACTCAACAATAATATCAAGGAGTTAGGCAACCTAATTGTGGAACCCAGCATAAGTATATCATCATCAAAGGAGAGTAAATACAAGATATATAAGCCCAAAATCCCAATGTTGTTAAAACAAGTATATTTAACAATACAAAAGATTCACCTAGCTATAGAGTCTTCTCCTTAGTGTACCATAGATCTGCACTCAGTCAAACATGAGATTGACGAGCCCGGTAAGTAAAATCGAGTAGAATCTAAACAGTAATTCAAGATAAAATGAAACAGTCTAAAAATCATGCAGATAAAAAAAAAACTGTACGGAATGCATGATAATGAGACAGTAAAACAATGAAAGTACAATGAGAATGAGTGTTAAAGGAAATAATATAGAGAGGTGCCCAAGTAGTCTAAGACCACCGAATGCAGGTGCCACAGGGTCGGGGTCACAGAGTCGCGACAACGCCAAGCAAACTCGGTCATAGGACGCGGCATCGCCGTACCTAAAATGTCGCGAATGAGGGATATCGACGTCGCCCCGAAAAAAACACATCTCATTCCGACCAAATACAATGACTCGAGGTCATGGTCCCGGTTGTGAGCCGGCAACCACTCCAATCAGAGACACGAGTACGACTCACTTATCACTTGGCCCTCGGACACTCATAAGTGAGTGAGGATTCCAAGAAAAGACATGATTCTACATCAAACAAACATGCAAGCTTAATGAACTACTGTACATTTTCTAACTGGTTTACTTACCTCGAAACTCATAATTCGTCCTCAAGACATCTCTCTCACGTCTCGATATGCGCACCCGACTCCCGACCCCTATGTCCTTTGTGTCCATTTATACCATTTAGGACTAATTTACTAAGTCAGTCAAATAATAACCAATTTACTCATACAACTCACCATGGCCTCCAAAATTCATTTGAAGCTATCGCGTCGTTGCACGTCGTCGAATCACGCCCCTCGTCGAGGATCGATCGGTCCGACGATGTGCCACTGCGCCGTTGTCGCTGCCGCATCGACGCAGCCGTCGTCGCGCCACTGCCGGCACCACCGTCGTGCCACCGTCGTTGCCGCTCGCCGTCGCCGCCTGTCCCTCGCCTGCAGCCAGCTCAGCCGCAACTCCAACCATGTCGCCACCGCCGTCCAGCTGCCGAGGATCCCGGCGTCCTCCTCTGGTCGTCGTCGTTGCGCAGCCTTCATCTTCACCGCACTCTCGCGCAGCCACGCCGCTGCATTGTCCACCATGCGCGATAGTTGCCGCGTTGCTTCCACTAAGTCCATGCCGCCGCCGTCGCGCGGCCCGGAGTCCTATCGCACCACTGGTTCGCGCCACGAGTTCGCGTCATTGCCGCAGCAGCTCCGCTGTTGCTGCTGTCCGCGTCGCTGGGAAGCTCCACCACTACGCCGAAGTTGGGACACCGTCACCGCCGCCTCCGGCTCGCCCTCATCGGAGCCGCTCATTGCCGCTGTTCTTCTCTCACCGCACCAGTTGTTCTCTCTCCCTCTCTTCTTTCTCTCCATCAGTTGCTCTCTCTATCTCTTCGTTTCATTTTTCTCTTCTTTCTCTCTTTATTCCTTTTTCTTTCCTTCCCCATTAAGTAAACTAATGTGTCCTCGAGATTCGTGCAGAGTGAAACTCGAGGCAAATAAAAAAACATGTATTTGTTTTATATTTTTCAAAAAATTGAGTAGCGCGCATCTCGAGGCACCAACCCGCCTAATTTCACAATCTCAATACTCGCGCCACTCGAATCACGAGGCATATCCAATGTATACATTAATAGCACATAAAGCCACTATCTCGGTCCCACGTCGGCACGTGACTCGAGGCGCATCCCCATTCATTTTTTGGCTCACCACATTCCCCGCATATACTTTTCATTACAATTAACATTAAAATCTCAAATTGAACATTCTCGGTATCTCCACTCAAGATTTGGACATACGTATTTGACGAGTGGGTCCCACATACGACCTTGACATGGCACGTGGCACAAGTCAAATTTTTGGGTTGTTACAATCTTCCCAACGAATTGGAATTTCGTCCTCGAAATTTACTCACTTCAATAGTGTGTTATGAGTGAAGACCCAAGGCCATACCCGCCCAAGGCCATACCCCCATCTTACTCTGTAGGGCTTGGCTCCTCCGTGATGAGCTGGGCTCCTCCGTGACCTCCAAGCAATGAACACACCATCTGCCTCCTCCCATTAATATATGTCAGGGCCACATCCTCGCAACATATATTGGAATACGAATGAACATTTTAGTCCAATGATCCACCGTCAATAACATACTCATATCCGCAGTATGTCCGCGATAATGTAAATAAATTTCTCTGGTTGCCCGTTAGTCTCTGATTGAGTAAGTCTCAACCCAACTCGTACCCTCTATCAGGTTACGAAGGTTGTAGTCGGACATTGTGCGACAACAACATGAACCTGCTCCTGGCTCTGTTGTGCCAGCTCGCTGTTGTGAACACGTACTGGTGAAGTGACCTGGCTGTCCACACTCCTACACAAGTACGTTGAAATCTCGATTCGTATGGAACATGATGTCTCTGTCTTGTCTCTGTGCCTTACTAGACCTCTGTCTCTATCCCTGCACTTGACTGGAACTCTGACATTGTCTCTGGCCATTGCCTCTACCGTCAACCCTCTGATGGTACTTATGCTGAGGATCTGACGGTGCTGGCTATTGTAGTGCACTAGCATAACTCAATGTTGAACCAACTAACATTGGGGCAGTATACACCGCATATGGTGCAAACACAATACGCGCCGAGGTTGATCTCTCTGCCACGACCGTCTAACCGTCATGTTCCTCTTATCATCTCCAGACCCTTGCACTGAATATGACAATGCCAGAATATGACTGGTACTCCGATGCGTGTGCTCCCACGCTCTCACTAGCCATAGCCTTCTCATAGGCCTCCTATACTATGCTCGAGTCGTCGTCACTACCCTAGTACAAATCGAGTCCAGTAGACCCTGTACAAAGTAATCACTGGTCGACGTCGGTATCGACTGCACCCCAGCCGACTCCATCGAGCGTAGATACCGATCCATATAATGCATAACTGACTCCTCGATCCTTTATCGAATGGTCTGAAACTCTGTCATCTTCAGGCTACAGACTGTCCCCTATCGACAACTCCGTAGTACGCCACCAGACATCGACCTCGCCGACCAGTGCAGCTGATGATATCCTCAGCTGCATTTGCGCTAATATGGCCAGTACATCATGTATTTTCACGTGGTTATATATATATATATGTGGCCTCAAGGTGAGTACCCCCGTGCAACTTTTCCAAATAATACCTCTGAAACTTGCGCGTCTGCCTGTTGAAACATGATAGGGGTCCTTTAAAAATCTTCTCTCGAGTAACCCGTTCATTCGACGCATAAGTGTTTTATCTTTTTTATCATAATTTGTTAAGTGAGTTATTCTTTTCTTAGCAACTTTAAACGCACATGTTTACTTGCAAGAAAATTCCTCTTAGTATGTTTATTAACGCATATGTACAAATTTTAAAATGTGAGCAGTCTTTAGATGTACAATCTCGTAAGATTTATACTTAGGTGGCCACTAACCATTCGAACGATTCGCAGACTCCACCTCAGCTCGTAACACTTAATTCATTTATAAGTCCCTAAAGGTGGTGGTCGACTTCACCAACCCTGAGACTATAAATGCATAGTGACACCAAATTGGAGTTACTTGGGCTTATGATCCAACAGTACTACTCCAAAGCTTTCGTCAAAGCTAAAGGAGTCCATACATGATATAATTGTTAGCTCTAAAGTCATCTCAACACTCTGCTCCTTTAGAGTCTGCGTAATCCCACTTGTCTCATAAATCTTTCTTTTTTCTATAGTGCACCTATTGATGTATTTCTTTTTCCTAACCCTTCACCTTCTATCCCATCTCAAACTTTGTCGATTTTAAAATTCTTGCTTGGAGCATAAATAAGAATTGTTGAACACTCTTGATTGAGTTTTACTTTGCTTGGCAATCTATATTTATCTATTGTTATGCCCACATCAAGAGATGTTGTGATTTAGCATATGTTGGTTAATTTGTCTCAAGTGCATTCAAAAGTTATGGGTCATGGCTCTTGCTGACATGTATGGTCCACACTTGACTCAAAGAGTCCTCAAATTAGGTCATCACATTATTTGTTTGATGAGCCACTCACTAATATGACAATCAAAATGGTTGTTTTGTTCAACAACATCCCTTGTGCGTCTCTATCCTTGCTTCTTTGGGTTTGCACCTTCAATTTAGCCCACCATTTGTTCAAATTGTCTAATTAGCCTTAGTTTTAGGTACCCTCTGCTATGGTCCTTCAGTCATCATCAGATTGAAAACCCTTCATCAATATTTTAAGTTTTTTTTATAACTATTGCATCTAAAGAATTTATCTCATATTATAGAATTCATTCAATTTTTATGATGCCTTTCTTTTGTCACTAGATATTATATTGCTTTGGTCGATCCTAATGTTGATGATAAAATTTTAAAGCACTTGGAAGCAATTTGCACAACTAGAAATAACTCAAATAGCTACGCAAAGTAATTGAGATAGCACGGTCTAAATTGAGTCTATGAGGCACTTATATTTGGCCGCAGTCAGCCAGTTGCTAACAATCGCGACTCAAGTAACTTACGAGTATATCTATCTACACATCTAGATGATTAAAACATTACTTTTACTCTCTTTTTTTCCTCGTGTCTCAAGTGTAAGAAATACGAGTTTAACCTAAACCTATGCCTCATTGGCCACCGTAGGCCCCGCATGAACTAGAGGTGTTTTAGGTGGGTCGTGACATACTCAACCTGAATAACTAGAGTTACCGACATAGACAGCAACATTGTAGCTTGTACCCTTAACAATCGAAGGATCTCTTGGAGTTGTTGGTCGTGCGATACAATCCTTTTTGACAGAGTAGGCAGCTCCTCATCACTCGCAAACTTCGAACCTGCAGCCCCACGATCATTCATAGACCCGATCTGAAACGTCATCCCATTTTCCATAGCTACGATTCCTCGAATCGGTGTATATTTACTGCTATCGTATATAGCATATTACAACACAACAAATATACCATATAGGATAATTTTTTCTTATTGTTTTCCCTAACTCTCCTCACTTCCCAACGAAGACTTAAGTCGGGATCATAGGGTCCACTATAAGTTCCAACCGTATCCTAACTTCCGCTGGTTCGCGTCTCAATGGCTTGTAATTTAAATCAAGAGTTGAATATTTAAAACTTCAGCTCTGATACCAACTGTGACGGCCCCAATTCCCACAAACTGGGCACCGCCCGGCCTAAGCCTACGTGGACCCCCGAGCCAGTCTCGCAAGGTCAACGCAGACCTAGTCAGCTTTCCAATCCATCATTATCAATAAATTCAAAAGTTTCAAGTTGAGTTATTAATATTTCTCAAGTTTTACAGTTTAGCGAAAGCAATACTAAATGAAATAACTCAACAATAATATCAAGGAGTTAGGCAACCTAATTGTGGAACCCTACATAAGTATATCATCATCAGAGGAGAGTAAATACAAGATATATAAGCCCAAGATCCCAATGTTGTTAAAACAAGTATATTTAACAATACAAAAGATTCACCTAGCTATAGAGTCTTCTCCTAGCTGTACCGTAGATCTACACTCAGTCAAACATGAGATTGACGAGCCTAGGTAAGTAAAATCCAGTAGAATCTAAACAGTAATTCAAGATAAAATGAAATAGTCTAAAAGTCATGCAGATAGAAAGAAAACTATACGGAAAACATGATAATGAGACTGTAAAACAATGAAAGTACAATGAGAATGAGTGTCAAATGAAACAATATAGAGAGGTGCCCAAGTAGTATGAGACCAACGAATGCGGGTGCCACAGGGTCGGGGTAGCAGAGTCGCGGCAATGCCAAGCAGACTCGGTTATAGGATGCGGCATCGTCGTACCTAAAATGTCGCGAATGATGGATATCGAAGGCGCCCCGGATAAAACACATCTCATTCCGACTAAATACTGTGACTCGAGGTCATGGCCTCGTTTGTGAGCTGGCGACCACACAAAATCCGAGACACGAGTACGACTCACTTGGCCCTCGGACACTCATAAGTGAGTGGGAATTCCAAGAAAAGGACATGATTTAACATCAAACAACCATGCAAGCTTAATGAACTACTGTACATTTTCTAACTAGTTTACTTACCTCGAAATTCATAATTCGTCTTCAAGACGTCCCGCTCATGTCTCGATATGCGCACCCGACTCCCGACTCCTACGTCCCTGGTGTCCATTTATACCATTTAGGACTAATTTACTAAGTCAGTCAAATAACAACCAATTTACTTAACATACAACTCACCATGGCCTTCGAAAATTCATTTGAAGCTATCGCGTTGTCGCACTTTTCTTCAAATCACACCCCTCGTCGAGGATCGATCGTCGCTGTCGTGCCGACGCCGCCGTCGGGACCCTGCGGTCGTCGTGCCACTTCCGGCACCATCATCGCGCCACCGCCGCTGCGGCTCGCCGTCGCCACCTGTCCCTCGCCGGCAGCTAGCTCCGCAGCTGCAACCGTAACCATGCCGCCGCCGCCGTCTCGCAGCTGAGGATCCCGTCGTCCTCCTCTGGCCGCCGTCGTCGCGCAGCCTTCATCTTCACCGCGCACTCTCGCAGCCACGCCGTTGTCCGCCGCTGCCGTGTCCACCATGCGCGATCGCCGCCGTGTCGCTGCCACTTTGTCCATGCCACCGCCGTCCGCGGCCTGAAGTCCCATCGCGCCACTGGTTCGCGCAGCTGGTTTGCGTAACTGCCCCGGCAGCTCCGCTGTTGCTGCTGTCCGCGTCGCTGGGAAGCTCCGCCGCCACGCTGCAGCTGGACACCGTCACGGCAACCTTCGTCTCGCCCTCGCCGGAGCCGCTCATTGTCGTTGTTATCCTGTCTCCACACTTGTTGCTATCTCTCTCTCTTTCTTTCTTCTTTCTCTCCATCAGTTGCTCTCTCTATCTCTCTTTTCGTTTCATTTTTCTCTTCTTTTCTCTCTTTCTTTCCTTCCCCATTAAGTAAACTAATGTTTTCCTCGAGATTCGTGCAGAGCAAAACTCGAGGCACATAAAAAACATATATTTTTTAATATTTTCTTAAAAATTGAGCAGCACACATCTCGAGGCACCAAGCCGCCTCATTTCACAATCTCGATACTTGTGCCACTCGCATCACGAGGTGTATCCAATGTACACATTAATACCACATAAAGCCATTATGGCCACATTAAGCCAGTATCTCGGTTCCACGTCGGAACGTGACTCGAGGCGCGTCCCCGTTCATTTTTTGGCTCACCGCATTCCCCGCATATACTTTTCTCAACAATTAGCATTAAAATCTCAAATTGAACATTCTCGATATCTCCATTCATGATTCAGACATACGTATTCGATGAGTGGGTCCCACATACGACCTTGACCATGCACGTGGCACAAGTCAAATTTTCGGTCGTTACACTGTAAGTAAACCAACTAGGGACTTGTACATTATTTTATTTCACCAAATTGGTTATTGTTCATTATTTTGTGATATTTTCCTTTCACTTGATTGATTATTGTTGTTCACTGCTTTGTGATGATAGCTATCATTGAAAATTGTTGTTGGTTGAGTTGTCCATTGGCAAGTGAGTCATGGTTACTGTTATCTGTGATATGAGAGTGTTAGGGCTGGGAGACAGGGGTCTCGTCCTAATACGAGGTCGGTGGATATCTCATAGTCACAAGGGTTAGGGCTGGGAGGTTGGGGTCTCGTCCTAAACCCGAGTCTACTGGCTTTTGTCGCGACTCAACGACCTTTTGGTCGGGACTCATTGCTATTTGGCCTCACTTATCGGTCGCTTTGTTTACGGTCTTTTATATTCATGCGTTACATGTTCATTTCTTTCTAATTGCATGAATTCGACTACTTTGGTTATTTCGAAATGTTGTATATATGTCCTACTGGATTTACTTACATGGGCTCGTCAATCTCGTGTTTGACTGAGTGCAGAGTCGCAGACAAGTAGCAGAGGGAAAGCTCCATAGCTAGGTGAAATTTTTGTATCTTGTATTTACTCTCCTCCGATGGGATATATTTATGCTGGGTTCCACAATTATGTTGTCCAACTTCCTACATTATCGTTGAGTTATTTAATTTGTAGTAATTATTTCCGCTAAACTTGTAAATCTTGAAAAATATTAATAACTCGACTTAAAATTGTGAATTTACGTATAATGAGGTATTGGAAGGCTGACTAGGTGTGCGTTGACCTTGCGAGACTGGCTCGGAGGTCCACGTGAGCTTAGGCCAGGTGGTGCCCAGTTTGTGGGAAATTGGGGCCGCCACAGGTGGTATCGAAGCCAGGTTTAGGCGAACCTAGGGGAAAGTTTAATGGCTTAAGACATTGTGATACCAACGCCACAGTTGGTATCAAAGCCTGCAGTTGTAAATACTCGACTCGTGAAGGAAATTACAATTCATGAAGACATATATCGAAAATTATACATTGATTCGAGGAATCGTGGCTATGGAAAATGCGATGACGCTTCAGACCGAGTCTAGGAATGATAGTGGTGCTGCAGGATTCAGGCAGGGCCTACAGTGGCCTAGGAGGCTCGGGATCAGGTTAAGCTCGTATTTCTTGCACTTGAAAAAAAAAGATATACTCGTAAGTTACTTGAGTCACGATTGTTAGCAATTGGCTGACTGCGGCCAAATATAAGTGCCTCATAGTCTAAATTTAGACTGTATTGTCTCGATTACTTGAACAGCTATTTGAGTTGTATCTAGTTGTGCAAATTGCTTCCAAGTGCCTTAAAATTTTATCATCAACATTAGGATCGACCAAAGCAATATAATATCAAGCGACAAAAGAAATGCATCATAAAATTGAATGAATTCTATAATATGAGATAATTGATGAAGGGCTTTCAATATGATGATCACTTGAGGACCATAGTAAAGGGTACCTAAAACTGGGGCCAATTCAACAATTTGAACAAATGGCGGGGTAAATTGAAGGTACAAACCCATAGAAGCAAAGATAGAGAGGCACAAGGGACGTTGTGGAACCAGACAACCATTTTGATTGTCATATTAGTGAGTGGCTCATCAAACAAACAATGTGATAACCTGGTTTGATGGACTCTTTAAATCATGTGTGGACCATACATGTCAGCAGGAGCCATAACCCATAACTTTTAAATGCACTTGAAACAAATTAACCAACATATGCTAAATCATGCCAGATCTTGATGTGGGCATAACAATAAATATATATATATATATATATATATAGATTTCCAAGCAAAGTAAAACTCAATTAAGAGAGTTCAACAATGCCTATTTATGCTCCAAGCAAGAATTTTAGAACTGATAAAGTTTGAGACAAGGTAGAAGGTGAAGTGTTAGGAAAAAGAAATACATCAGTAGGTGCCCTACAAATAAATTGTGAGACAAGTGGGATTACGCAGACTCTAAGGGAGCAGAGTGTTGAGATGACTTGAGAGCTAACGATTACATCATGTACGGACTCCTTTAGCTTTGACGAAGGCTTTGGAGTAGTACTGTTGGATCAGAAGCCCAAGTAACTCCACTTTTGTGACACTATACATTTATAGTCTCGGGGTTGGTGAAGTCGACCACCACCTTTAGAGACTTATAAATGAAATAAGTGTTACGAGCTGAGGTAGAGTCTGCGAATCGTTCTACCAGTTAGTGGCCGCCTAAGTATAAATCTTACGAGATTGTACATCTCAAGATTGTTCACATTTTAAAATTTGTTCAGATGCGTTAGTAAACGTAGTGAAAGGAATTTTCTTGCAAGTAAACACGTGCGTTTAAAGTTGCTAAGAAAAGAATAATACATTTGACAAATCATGATAAAAAAGGCCAAACACTTATAAATCGAATGAACGGGTTACTCGAGAGAAGATTTTAAAGGACATCTATCATGTTTCAACAGGCAGATGCACAAGTTTCAGAAGCATTATTTGGAAAAGTTGCACGGGGGTACTAAACTTCAGGCCACAGAGAGATAATCACGTGAAGATACATGATGTACTTGCCATACTAGCGCAAATGCGGTTAAGTATATCATCAACTCCACTGGTCGGCGAGGTTGATGTCTGGTGGCGTACTACGGAAGTGTCAATGGGGAACAGTCTGTAACCTGAAGAGAACTGAGTTTCAGACCACTCGACAGAGGACCGGGGAGTTGGTTGCAGTATATGGATCGGTATATACACGTGATGAAGTATGCGGGGTACGACTGACACGGACACTGACCAAGCTTACTACCTCATACACGACTTCCTGGAAATTATTGGTTTTGTTGGGTGACGACGGCTCCGAGCACCGTATATGAGGCTTAAGCGAGGGCTATGGCTGGTGAGAGCTTTGGGAGCACACACACGGAGGACCAATCGCATTCTCGGCATTGTCACATTCAGTGCGAGGGTCCGGAGATGATTACAAGAACACAAGGGTTAGATGGTCGTGGCAAAGAGATTAACCTCAGAGCATATTGTGTTTCCGCCAGATGCAGCGTATATGGCGCCAATGTTAGTTGGTTCAGCGTAGAGTTAAGCTAGTGCACTACAGTAGCCAACACTGTCAGATCCCCAGCATAAGTACCATCAGAGGGTTGACGGTGGATCATTGGACTAATATGTTCATTCGTATTCCAATATATGTTGCGAGGACGTTGCCCTGACATATAATGATGGGAGGAGGTGGATAGTGTGTTCATTGCTTGGAGGTCACGGAGGAGCCCAGCTCGTCATGGAGGAGCCCAACCCGTCACGGAGGAACCCAGCTTGTCGTGGAGGAGCCCAGCCCTACAGAGTAAGATGGGGGTATGGCCTTGGGCGAGTATGGCCCCGGGGGAGTATGGCCTTGGGCGGGTATGGCCTTGGGTTTTCAGTCATAACATAGTATCGAAGTGCGTAAATTTCAAGGAAGAAATTCTAATTCGTTGGGAAGATTGTAACGGCCCGAAAATTTGACTTTTGTCACGTGCCAGGTCAAGGTCGTATGTGGGACTCACTCATCGAATACGTATGTACAAATCTTGAGTGGAGATACCGAGAATGTTCAATTTAAGATTTAATGCTAATTGTTGAGAAAATTATATACGCGAAATTCGGCGAGTCGAAACACAAACGGGGACGCGCCTCGAGTCGCGTGCCGACGTGGGACCGAGATAGTGGTTTCATGTGGCCATCGTGGCTTTATGTGGTATTAATGTGTACATTAAATACGCCTCGCGATCCGTGTAGTGCGAGTATCAAGATTGTGGAATGAGGCGAGTTGGTGCCTTTGAGATGCGCGTTGTCCAATTTTTATCGAAAGCACTTGAATAATTATATTTTTTATGTGCCTCGAGTTTCATGCCGCACGAATCTCGAGGACACATTAGATTTGGATAAGACAGGAAAAAAGAGATCGGGAGAGAAAGAAAGAAAGAGAGAAAAAGAGAGAAAAGAGAAGAGAGAGAGGGCGACCGGAGGCAGCGGACGGGCAGTGTCCCAGCAGCGGCTCGCGGTGATGGCAGATTGGAGACGACGCATGCAAGTGAGCGCAGTGGGAGCGGGACGCGGACCCGCGGCGGCTTGGTGACGGCAGGCTGCGGGGCGAGATGGCCAGTAGCTGCACGACGACGGCGGTCAGCGGTGTGGACGGACGCGGATCGTCAGCAGTAGACGGCGTCGACGGCATGGCTGCGGTGGGAGCGGCTCGACTGCAGCAGCAAGGAGATGCAGCGGCGGCGAGGTGACGCCGCGTGCGACGCGGCATGGCGGCAGCGAACGCCGGCAATGCAACCGCACGCGATGCAACAACAGCGGCAGAACGCCGCAAAGACACCATAGCTGAGGTAGTAACGCCGGCAGCGGCGGTGGCGCGACGATGGTGCCGGCAACGGCGCGGTGACGCCAGTTCGCGGCTTCGACGTCAGCGCGGTGAACGACGCGATGGCGTTGTCGGACCGATCAGAGGCGTGACTTCGACGAGTTTCGATGACGCAATGGAGGTGAGGTGTACTTCACCTAAGTTTAGTTGTGATTTGAATGATTTTAATAAATTAGCCCTAAATAGTATAAATGGACACCAGGGACTTAGAAGTTGGGTGTCGCGTGCGCTAATCTAGGCGTGAGCGGACGTTTAAGGACGAATCGGATTGTTCGCAGAAACTGTAAGTAAACCAGCTAGGGACTTGTACGGTATTTCATTTCACTCAATTGGTTATTGTCCATTGTTTTGTAATAGTTTCCTTTCACTTGATTGATTATTGTTGTTCACTGCTTTGTGATGATAGCTATCTTTGAAAATTGTTGTTGGTTGAGTGGTCCATTGGCAAGTGAGTCATGGTACCTGTTATCTGTGAGATGAGAGTGTTAGGGCTGGGAGGTAGTGGTCTTATCCTAACACGAGGTCGGTGGATACCTCATAGTCGCAAGGGTTAGGGCTGGGAGGCGAGGTCTCGTCATAAACCCGAGTCTGCTGGCTTTTGCCACAACTCAACGACCTTTTGGTCGGGACTCCTAGCTATTTGGCCTCGCTTATCGCTTGCTTTGTTTACAATCTTTAATATTCATGCATTACATGTTCATTTCTTTCTAATTGCATGAATTCGACTGCTTTGGTTATTTCGAAATGCCGTATATATGTCCTACTAGAATTACTTACCTGGGCTCGTCAATCTCGTGTTTGACTGAGTGTAGAGCCGCAGACGAGTAGCAGAGGGAAAGCTCCATAGCTATGTGAAATTCTTGTATCTTGTATTTACTCTCCTCTGATGGTGATATATTTATGTTGGGTTCCACAATTAGGTTGTCCAACTTCCTACATTATTGTTGAGTTATTTAATTTGTAGTAATTACTTCCGCTAAACTTGTAAATCTTGAAAAATATTAATAACTCAACTTAAAATTGTAAATTTACATATAATGAGGGATTGGAAGGCTGACTAGGCCTGCGTTGACCTTGCGAGACTGGCTCGGGGGATCACGTGGGCTTAGGCTGGGCGGTGCCCAGTTTGTGGGAAATAGGGGCCGTCGCAGATACCAACAACAAAAATCTCACCTTTTCATCATCAACTCCATCATCGATCTCCACTTTATCTCAACAATTTCGTCCCTCCAATCTTTCTCTCGGTTTCTCTCTTTCTTTCGAAATCTCTAATTCAAAATGTGAATGGGTGTGGCGGTGTGTGTGTGTGTGTGTGTGTTTGCGCGCGCGCGCGCGTGTGTGTGTGTGTGTGTGTGTGTGTGTGTGTGTGAAATATATATTAGATTTTCTCGAGATTCACATCGTACGAATCCCAAGGAAAATCTAGTGTTTAATTTTATTTTGATCTTTCTCGAGATACGTGTTGTGTATCTTGATATTGATTATGTTGCCATTAGCAAATTAATATAACCTCCTGACCGACTTAGTTATAATCAATCACGACTTTTCTCAAGATTCGCATGCATGAGTCTCGAGATCGATCCAAAAGACGAGAGCTAAAGTCACATTAATTTTCCTTGTGATCAGTTTACGCGCATCTAAAGGCGTGACAATGTCAACCAAAATACCAACATTCAACCCATTTACTTCCTCGATTCTCGTGCTACACGTATCTTGAGGCAAATCCAATGTATCATTTGATTTGATTGAAACTTTAGGATTTATTTATATATATATATATATATCACTCTATGTATTTCATGCCTATAAATTCTTTGTGCATGCCAACGACCACCCACGGGCTTGCATACTAATGTACATTCCACGCTTGTCACCCTTGACCCCGCGTGTCACTAGGTGCCCACCAGTTATTAATTATTTATTTATTTTTAATATATATATTTATATATACAATTTATATATAAATATCTAAGCCTATATTAACACGCATAAACTTCGCCATGCACACCAAACAGTACACTTGAGCGTGCACGCTACCCCACGACTCGTGTGCATCCTTTGACCTATACACAGTATTAGCATCCCATTATTTTTCCAATTATTCAATTATAGACCAATAAATAAAATTAATTAAAATAAATATAATACATATCATACAAATGCCAAACATCATGCAAATCTACACATACGCTATTCGTGATAAGTCAATCTTAACCATGAACCTAACGAGGGATAGTTAAAATTTGGATTTATGCTAATCACCTACTTAAGGTAACGAGTCATTATAGTCTCCCCAATTTAAGACAATTGCTTCATCAAAATTAAAGGAAATGTACAAGTTACCAATAGTTCCGAGGAGAAATGTAAATTGCTCTTCAGTTATCTTTTACTTTTCATGAAACTCCTTTTTTCTCTTAATGCGAACCTACAAAAACCCTTTCGCAGATGCAACTTTCAAAAGTACAACAAAATTGTCTCTTGAACTCTCCAATAATATATGACGCTTGCCTCCTTAACATCTTTATCTTCACCAGTTATAGTTATAAATTTTCTAATCTACTATACCCTCTCTGTGTAGCTCTTAATTATCTCATTTTTTACAAAAGCTATACATCCAATCTTAGTTTTGTACATCAACGTACAATAAAATTGAGTATTTTCAACTTTATCATTAGAAGATGTAATCCACCTGGTTACCTTTATTATCAAAGTGCTCACACGAAGGAATCTATTTTCTTTCAGTTGTTAAACATTCTAAGACACAAGCTCAAAATATTTATTCTAAATAACCAGGATTAGTAGCTCGGTTTCTTCATCAACACAAAGAAAAATATCATGTACTGAGATTGAGAATGGTTTTCAGCTATATCAATAACTTCTCCAACCGCTGGAAGCAAGTCTCGAATCTCTGCCTAGGGAATCAACACTGAAACACCATATCATCTCACATCTCCATATACATATATCTTGCTCAATCGGTAAAAATAATAACATAACCTCACTGATAAGAATTTATAGATTTTGGTCGATCCATCAACTTCAACTCATAAATCATTGTGTTGACACCAAAATCTGGTCATTTTTATTACATAACCTACTGTTATGTTTTATTTCTACCATCGGTTATAGATAAGAACTTACCTAACCCTTTAGGTTTTTATTATCAAGTCTCAATCCACTGGATAACTCCCATATCTCTTTATGAAACCAGCATCCTATATCATCATCACGAATAATCAATACCCTCTTAGTATACTTTAATACGACATTGCCTATATAAACTATATAAAGGAATCCATGAGGTCATGGAAGTAATTCTTGCCTAAAATCCTTTTTAAATTGGGATTTTCATCTCAGAATCTAATATGTCTAGCACAATTTTATTAGATAATCTAATTGGGATATTAACTCTTAATAGCTAAATCTTGACGTATCAAGTAGTTCCCATTAGCTTCTAAATTACCTTATCACCCAGTTAATTAAACACTTAGCTCAGCTCCATTTTGAGCTTCAAATAACAAATTTGTAATTACTAATTTCATCAACTTAGTTGATGTATTTGTGCATTACTTTATTGTATCATCATTATTACACATCTCTCTCAAGAGATAGTACTGAAGAGTTCCTATTATAATTACAATTTTTAGTTCTTTTCTCTATTCAAAGTATCGATAACATCAATCACTTTGTGTAGATGATTTCTCATAGAGAATTCATTATATTCATTAATATATGTTACTTTATTCACCTCTAATTTATTTCACTCTCACAACTATACTCTTCAAACTCTCATAGCTTGAAGATCTCCGAATTACATTGTACCAACTCTTTGCTTTTCATACTTCTCATTTGTCTTCTAGTGTTTCCTATAAGGTTCTCTACTTTTAGGGAGAACTAAAAGTCTCTCCAAATCTTTTTTATTTGGTTAAATATGTATTTCAAACCATACAATAAATGAATGAACTTATACAACCTATTCACTTGAATAAATTCACAAATAAGTTGGGATCTACACCCATATTTTATAACCCTAAGTCTCAGCCCTAGAACTTTTCTTTTCAATTCATTCCATTCATCATTTGAAATAAATTTCAAGCTTTTATTTTACAAGTGATGCCTTAAATTTTTTGGTACGACTACCAAAATTGTTCTTTCACAATAGTTCTTCTCAAACTTCCTTGAACTATATATAATAATATAAACAACAATCGCTTGCTTGTATCATTCAATTATTTTGCAATAACATTACCCTTCTAATTTTGTATTGAATATAAGATAGTTATTTGATTGTCTCAGTTCGGGTCAAATTCATTGACTCGCAATTCATATTCAACACATGTCTGAGTGATTTACATTTGAATATTAGTATCTGCACTTGCGATTTTTTAGTATAAACCAATTTATCATCATAGTTCACATAACTCTGCGATATTGCTTGTGCATTTACTAAGTCTTCAACCTTTTTATATTATCATTGATAACACAATGATAAACTTCTTTTAATAGAGTCCAACAACTCTATATTTTACATTTACGAACATTGCAAGAGCTCTAGTGAGTTTTTTCATGGCTTCCACAATAATTCTCAACATGATTAAGCCATTGCCTAACTTCATTTCTATACATTCCTGATTCTAACCTTAATTTAATGAAAAACAAATCTTAACTAACTATTGAGAACAATTGGTTTCATGCAATAAATCAAATGAGTTGTTGATTCTAAGCAATGAATATTCATTCTTAACTTAATTCAAATTAGTTCATTACTCAAGTTATGTGACATCCGAGAATTTCATAAACTTGATTAGACAATTAATTAAGTATTTTTGGATTTAAACTAGAATTTAAGTATCTGAGGTGGGACCCATGTATTATGAATCGAAGATCATAAATTAAATATTATTTTTGTGGGTCACGTGCCTATTTGATATATTATACTCTATTCAACGTTGTGTCTACATGTACAGGAGCACATCGAGAATTTCCTCCAATTTTGATGAAATTAAGGTATTTTTTGGGGTGTATTAAGTTGTATCCTCAATTTGTCATAATCAGGGTTGTAAATGCCTGAAGGACACAACCGAAATAAAAATGATTAGTTTGTCCAAAACTAGTAAATCAAGTGTCAAATATCACATGAGATTTTAACTTGGTTTACATGCAAGTTGGGATCGGTGGTTGAGATCGGTGGTAGTATAAGATTAGAATGAAGTTGGTATGAGACCTTACTTCAAGCTTTACGTTGGTTGGCGATGGTCGAGGTTGAGATTGGATCCAAATTGGTGTAAGTTTGGTTTTGTACGGCAAAAGAATCGGTCCTTAAGGGTTAGTATGTCATGGACAAAATTAAGATTTTCGGGGTTTTGGTGTGACCAAAATCAGTGTTATGGACGTTTTATGAAAATGGATAATTTTGTCGAGAGTTTTGTTCAACTTAGCGAAAAACCAGATAAAAAATGAGTGTTGAAAGTTAATACATATAAAGAAAATTAAGCTGCTGACAAATAGCTCATCAAAACAAACGTTTCGATTTTCAACAGAACGATAAAATCGTTATGTTCCCTACCTTTTTCAACTCAGTCTCTCACTCCATGATCTCCTGATATCCAATTTCATCTGGTTTCTTTCTGTAAAATAGTAAAGCGTCACGAGACGGTCAATTCAAGCTAAGTTTTCACGAGGAAGATGAGGTATTTAGCTTAAAATTTGGTAAATTGTCATTCAGGGTATTTTCCTCAATTCGATTTGAATTATCGCGAATTTTTCGATATCTTTTGCGAGGTTTTGATAGAAGCTGGTAAGGATTATTATGAATTGATATATTAGATTGATTTACGCAAAGTTGGAATAAATTTCACTAATGTAGGTTAGGGTTTTGATGAATTGAACTACGATTAAATTGACAAGCATTTTGGAGATGTTTTATAGTTGATATTGATTTACATTCGATTTCTGGATGAATTGTTTATTGGTTTTGATCCGATTTGACTCCATGGGCTGTAGAAATATTTTGATGTTGATATCAAGTGGTTTCGTGGTGTTTGTTGTCTAGTTTTATCGATTTAATTGCAAAGATATTGATTTTAGGTGTCTTCAATTCAAAATAAATAAAGTTTGCCTAATTGACAAGCCATATTGAGAAATTCATAATTTCTCCATCGGTGATCCGACTTGAGTGTTCTTAGAGTCTATGAAAATTAGGAAATGAGTACTACAAGTTCCTTTTAGGTCATCCTGACAGATATTGAAGTTTTCACGGTTAAAAAGTTACTTGCCACAGTTTTCATTAGGTTTAGTGATTTGGTTTCTCTTGAAGCTTGACCCATAACATATTTGGGTATGCAGGGAAGCTACTAAAACCATTTTCAAGGTGATCCAGTGCTTTGGGAACCCTAAAAAATGAGCTCAAAATTGGTTGGTTATAAGTAAATCCTAAAGTGATCTTTACAATTTATGAGATTTATCTTTATGCGTGTACTTATATCATAGTTTGCATTGCATTTTATCATTCTTGGTCATGCATATATGGAGAGAATGAGGGAGATAAGCCTATTTCGAAGTCAGGTTTGCAAGAAACTTGGTTTCAATCCTGCCTCTATGCCGTCTAGTGAGACTAGCGGAGTCTAACATCAATAAGTTATTTATGTATTTCATGATCTCTTAACACTATCTCTGTAATATTTTTGGAATTCAATATCTGATTATAGTGAGCAGACACCGGCATAGTGGATTGCATGTCAAGCTGACGCATATATCTTATTGTTTATTTGGAAATGCAATTACATGTCTTCATATATCAAACTAACAATTGCAGGAGTACAGACTAATGTAGGGATTTACTTGCCTGACATCTTCGAGTTATTTTTGATGGTGTCAGATTCTATATGAAAACAAGGGATGAACATACAAGACTCAAAAATTGTGGTGATTATTTTCAATTTAAAATACATTCTTATTTTAAATTGTTTATATATTGTTTTAAGCTTTAGGGTGAATGTAGGACGTGAAATACTCTCTCTATTAGATTATGAAAGTCTCCTAAGTTAGTTTAAGATAAATTGAGAGGTTTACATTTCAATTTTGGTCTATTCGGGATTATATAATTGCAATTGAGCCACCAGAGACTCTAAGTTATGTTATGAGTTGAATTTGATATATATTATGAATTGCGAGAAGTTGTAAGTCCTTTTAGGACTCTTACCATTTCTGTTGTCTATAATGTAAGTTTTTCAACAAGCCGCTTTTAAAGGAGATGCCGCCAAAATTTTTATAAATTATGGATATGATTTCTTTATTTGCTCCAATTAAATAAATCGTGAATTAAGTTTCATTGAGGATATAAACTTAGTTTAGGAGCCTTGTAAAGGTATGAGATAATTATTATTTGGAGGTCAAAGTTAAAGGAAGGGTGTAGGCTAAGGAGATTATAAAAGGATTATAGTAATCTAAGCCGGTCAGTCATCTTAATGATGAGGGGGCTGATAAGTTGAGTTCTCCAACTCATACAATTCCAATATTACACTAACTATAATTGAATTGATCATTGGTTGACTATTAGAAATCAAGTAATTGATGAATTTAAATCTCAAATTGTAGCAAAACTCCAAGAGAACCTAATAACCAGACTACTTGAATCTTTCGAAATCACAATTTTCATTCATCAAACTTGAATTCTCATAACGAACCTACTACTATTCTTCAATGAATTCAAACCATTTGAATCTCGAGTTATAACTCTATTTCTAGTAATAACCATTCGTAGAAGTTAAAGATTTACGAAATTTTAAATTATGAATAGCAGTTAATATTAACTTCTTGATATACTGCTTACCTATTCATTCCCTTTATCGTGAAATATTCCTTCAATTCCAAATCCTCATATTGATTGACAACTCATTCTCCCCAATTTAGATTATACCAGTATAAATGATTAGATTATGACATCTCACTAGCTCACAGTCGAGTTCTAACCTAGACTATATGAAATTGCCATAAAAGTGATAGAAGTCTGACGGATAAGATAGAGTTAATTAACAACGCGAACTTTTCATAATCCTTCAACTCTTATCTTTCGCTGTAAATCTTCATTTTTTTGTAATTTCACCATTATGATCATTTTCTTATATTCATGCATTGATCTACAAATCAATCTAGTAATCTTATGTTTCCCTTACTTCTTAATGTTCATTCTCCTAACATTTGTTTCAAAGTCCAGGTCAAATCGATCCTTCTACATTGACTATTATTAATCCAACAATATTAGTGAGAATAAATGTCATTAGAGACTATCCAATAGGAGAAGAGTTTACCTTTTCTTTTTGGAATATTTTTTATGTCTTTCCATGTATCATTGGGATTCGAGTTCCTTTGTTGGGACATCCCTGAAGTCTAGGTATCCTAAGAACACTCACCGTCTATTCATTGGATTCCAAGATAAATATGGGAGATAAGACCTTAAGGATAACATATAGGAAAGACATTACAGTTATATATATCGCATAGATACAATACATCATAACATATAACATAACTCTAGCTTTTATCTTTCATTACCCCAAAACATCGATGAAAACCATTTATTAAGTCATAGGTTACCAATAACTTGAGAACCCATCTCCAAGTCAATGAACCTAGACTTCTATTCAAATTACAGGTAATGAATCTCGATTTTAATACTAAAATGTATTAGAGTTATTCCTTGATTCCACTAGATCTTGGAATAATGAGACCAAACTCTACAAATGTTGGCTTTCATGCCAAGTTGTATCAAAGCTATTACTGGAAACAAGGTCTAACATGGCTCTGATACCAACCGTAGCATTCTATATCCCAATTAGGGCGATACCGGCCTGAAACTCTAATTAAGCCTTTGTACATCAGTAAGACTCAACTAGAGTAATAGTGCGCCATCCTTCATACCTAATAATCGCAATACAACATATCTTTAATCGAATAAATAATAGAAAACACGGTTTTTTTCGATAAAACACAAGATATACAAACCTCAATCATAAAACAATATCTAACCCTGTTTATTACAAAATAGTAATTCAATATAATATATAAATAGTAAGGAAATCACCATAGAGAAGACTATAAACTCTTAATCTTCTATGTTCCTGAGTCGAAGCGCACGTCGATAACCTGAAATGTTAATTAGGGAATGAGTGCTCCAACTTGCTCAGTAAGTTATGCTCGTAAACGTATCAATTATCAACTATTATCAATGAATCAATGAATAGAAATATGAATCAAAAACATATCAATTCTGACATTAAAATGATACAACAATAGATAACATAATGTAAGTTCATAAGTCAATTGCCACTGTACACGTGATTTGTATTTGCATTTCAAAACTAAGTTGTAAACTCTCGTTACCCTGCATTATGGTCCACATAACTCACATGTTGGCCGACGAGTAATTTCGATGGTGTATCCCAGCATAACATAGCAACCAACTCAAATAGGAAAGCAACAATAGAGTACCTTAAGGTTTCTGAAGAGAATATGCTAGTAATTATCCATCACTTACATCGTCACTCCAATACAATTCATCTATCTTATCTCTTTCCAAGAGTTTAACATAAAAACAAGTTCAAGTCATAGTACATTGCCCCATTCCCAGTCCGTAATGTTATATGAACTAAATATACTAATTACGTTGCATAGTTGATAAGAATACGAGTCCACTTACCTGTACCGAGCTTTCCTAAATTTATATCAATTTATTCAACTCCCAAAATCCTCAAATCTTTTCTCGTTGATCAAGAACCTAAGTTAAACCAATTTTCGTCAATTTGGGTCTAATACTCTTTAAATAGAACCCTTAAGTTGGTCCTAATTGAATTTAAAACCAATTTGCTACTTTTTAGGTCAATCCAATCATTTCACTTTTTTAAGTAAAACCCCGTTATAAAGTCTCGCACAAATCCTGAATTCCTCATTTTTCATTGAAATTCATTGATTTCTATTTATTTGGTCAAAACATTATTTTTTTGGATTTTTCCTTATTTTTTCATGAATGTTTTCCCTATTTTCTAGTGTTTTTCTCTATTATTTTATAAGGTGGGTTTGATCCTTAAATTGAACCGACCGATTTAAATAAATTGGACCCGGTTCGGTCCAGTTTGGGATCAAACAGCCATTTTTCCCCATTCTCCTCTATTTTGTTTTGCAACTTTTCTTCGAACTGATTTTCATCGAAACCCAACCTCAAGCGAGTTTGGGCATGGGAGACTGCTCTTATGTTGTCTCTTTCCTCGGACGAGTCGAGCTCCCCTTCTTAATGTGCTTTGGCACATTCTCAGCTCCCATGGCCCATCCTTGTTGTCTTGAGACAACCAGTGCATCTTCTATGGCTCTGAATCGGTATAGGTTATAGGGTCCCTCATATAATCTGGCTGGGAAAGACCGTGCGGATTCATACAAGCTTAATTCTTTCAACCTATAGAAATTATTGATCACACGTCTATTAAAGGAACAAAAATCCTCTCACCTTCACTTGGTCATTTTCAGACGTGAGCTTTGCATTAGCATAGAACTCAAAAGCAATCTCGCTCACTCATTTTACTTTATTCTCCCTATAGTCTTAAGGGAGTTGCTTCAAATTTCAGTACCTAATGAAATTGTTCACTCTTTTATCGTATCTGGCCAGCAAATTAATCCCTCTTTTATAAATGAGCTCCCTACGCAAAATTTTCTCGTATTTGTCCCTAGCCTCTTTACAAATGAAATATTTGGATTTAAAAGGTTTAGGCTCTTCATAGTTGGGGTTTCTAGAGGTGGATGCCTCAAAATCATTTGCTCTAGTTTGTCTAACTTGTTTCCTTTTTCTTGCGATTTTCTTCAAATCTCTAAGCAACTAAACAAAAATGCAATGCAATTCAATCTTCAAATCACTTAAAAACTCAAAATTCATATAACATGGATCATGCATACGCCAAATAAAGCAAAGATATCAACTAAGTATCCATGGGTAATATTAATGCTCACAATCACATAATCTTGCAAAGCTTATCCTACAACCTCAAATCCATAATTCATACAATATCATCAAAATTTTCAAAATTCAAAGCATAATTAGATGAAATTGTAAATATACCTCAATGCCAGATTAATTTATGGTTTAGAGCACTCATCTAAGTTTTTTTTCCAATCCAATCCCTCCAACTTTTTTCACCAACAAGAACCTTAGCTCTATTTCGAATCAAAATCCTGAAATCTAAGCCCTAGCTCTTCCACTCGTGCAAATCCACAATATGTTTATTTCTTCACTCTGAATCACTAGGAACACACCAATATCACTTGAAAATGATCAAACTTTAGCTCTAGAGGGGTGTATGCTTGGTGGTTTTGGTATGGTTTAAGTACATGAGTGGAGAATGGTATGACAAATGGATTTAAAACCCTCACTTCGACCTCGGCACCGCCACTACATCAATGCGCAGTGGGGTTTTTGTTTTTTTAGCCTACTGTCACCTCGGCGTTATGGCTTGTACCCACGGTGTTGACTCATCTGCTTAAATCTTCGCGTATGATTTTTCGCTAATTCACCTCCAGCACTCCTCCGACTTTGAGTATAACTTACACAAGGTGTCGTGCCATATAAAATCTATGAAAATATAAGTATTTAATAAATTTACCTTTGATTTGCCCATGCACCTTGCCTTCACTGTTTTGAACTCCTCCGCTCATTTTTTATCTTTAATGAGTTCTTGAGACATTTTCATTCCGATGAATTATCACCTGGCGAATGGTCTTTCCTACGCATTCAACACAACTTTTTCAAAAGTTAAAACTTAAAACTTATTAATCGTAATTATTAAACTAAAAAATAACTACTAATTGAAATTTAAAACTTGAAATTTAAAACCCTGGATCACCTCCCTGTAACGCTTAATTTAACGTCATTAGCCTAACACTTTTTCACTCGTTTAGTCCGAGTCTAAATTGAGAAGCTCTATCTACAAATCGGAGATTATGATGTCATTCCCGTTTGGATGTACTAATTTACTATTAAAAATGAAAACCTTCTAAACATCATTGCCCTCATCGACACTCATCGTGATTTTTTTTTTTATGTCCAAATTTGTTTTAGCCATGTTCAAGAATGACCACCCAAGTATAATAGACACATCATTGTCCATGTCGTCGTTTATAACCTCGGAATCTGCAATGAATATGAATCTATCCGCTTTCATGTGTACATTCAAAACTCTTCCTATAGTAGGTAACAAGTTACCATATGCTACTTGTAAATTCATGGTATCTGGACTATTAATCTTCAAGTCTGTATGAATCATGTCCATCAGTGGCATGACATTGATTAGGCTCCCGTATCACATAAGACATTTCAAACTAGTACCCGTCAATGTTATCGGTATGCTTATCTCTCCAGGATCTCTCTTTTTGTTAAGTTGAAGTCATAGGATGAACTTGAGCTTTGGTTTCGGTTTCTTCAGAACCAACTTGATGTCATTGCCTTATGAGTCTTCTTCGGGAGATCCTTCATTTTTTTCTTGGCCTTCCATTATTTTTTCCCCTTCTTTTTCTTCAAGGCATTGATTCTTTGCTTCTTGAAACTATTAAGCTCATCTTGCCTTACTTCTGTAAAACACCTTAACCCTTTAAGAATTTACTTTAAATGTCGTACCACTGTTGCTTATTAGCTTTACCACTCCATAAGGCCATGGCAACAACTACCTTGAATGGTCTTGGCCATCGTGATCACAATTTGCTTGGAAACAATTTCTATCTTGAATTAAATAATAATACTAATTGCCCTGGCTCAAAGGATCGATGTTCAATTCTTTTGTCATACAATTGTCTTGATTTATATTTATACAACTTAGCGTTTTCATATGCGTCCACTCTAAACTCATCTACTATCATCGGTTGAAGTAATATGGCCTTTCATGCAGCTTGAGAATCCATATTGAGCTTTTTAATTGACCACTATGCTTTATGCTCTAACTCTATCAGTAAGTGACATGCTTTTCCATAGACCAACTGATGTGACAATTAGTGTTTTAAATGTTGTCCTCTATATCCATAATGCTTCTTCAAGGTGGAATACCTAGTCTTTTCTATTAGTGTTTTTAGTTTTTTCCAAGACCTGTTTCACTTTTTTGTTACTTACTTCAGCTAGTCCATTTGTTTGATGATGATATGCAAGTGAGGTCTTGTGCCTAACTCCATATTTCTTTAATAATGTGTCTAAGGCTCTATTGGATAAATGTTAACTTTCATCACTAATTAGTGATCCAGGCATTTCGAATTGACATAACATGTTTTTCTTTATGAACTCTATGACCACTTTTGCATCATTAGTTGTGATTGCTACGGCTTCTACCTATTTGGATATATAATCCATTGCTAACAGTATATATTATTTCCCATTTGAAGTAAAAAATGGTCTCGTGAAATATATTCCCTTGATGTCAAAGAGTTCAACTTCTCGAAATGTGGTTTATGGAAACTCCTACCTTCTAGAAATATTTCTTGTTCATTGGCATTCATTACAAGTTTTCACAAAAATATATGATTCCTTAAATATATGGTGATGAACAAAACCATCCTAGAATGCCTGCAAATTCCTCATTTGCTACACATTGTCGAATCAATCCATTTTTGCATCTCTTAAACAAATATGGCTCATCCCAGAAATATGACTTCACGTCACTTAGGAATTTCTTTTTCGTGCTACATTTGTTAAATTGGAAGAAATACTTTGCATTTTAAGTAGTTAACATAGTCCACGAACCATGATGCCTCTTTCTAAACCTCAACCTTTTTTACTTCTTCTTTTATGCCTTATGCATCTCTTCATGTTTATACTTTACTTGGTCTTATCTTAGCCCCTTTATTTCTATAGTGCTCATCATGCGAGTTGCTCTCTCGATCTCCTTAAAATTGGTGACGGTGTTGCTAGGAAATTGTCCTTATTTCATTGAGTTTAAGGTTATAGCAAGTTGACCAATTTGCCTCTCTAGATTTTTTATAGATTGTGATTGCTCATTATCCATCCTTTTCATAGCTTGTTTTATTCCTTCCAATTTTTTCTTTTGATTCTTATGGCGCTTCCTATCTCTCATTTCCATGGCTTGCGAATACTTCTCTATTGACTTCAATGAACTCATCTCTCCACTCTGCCCTAGCTTCTTTTATTAGATTTTTTCAAACTCTTCACTCTGCCCAGCTTCCCTTGTTGGACTTGTTGTTCAAAGCCTTTAGGTAATTTTAGTGCATTATCAGGATTTCCATAAGAAAAGTTCGGGTTATTTTGTATCCTTGATAAAATCATTGAGGAGTTTTTCCTCTCAGCCTGAAGTTGTTCCCATAGCCTTGGTTGTTCATGAAGTTGATGTTTTCATGCTCCATTCCTTGATGTACGTCCATTTAATTAATCACCATGCCTTGGTGATTCATGGGTTGTGCTACTTGTGGACCTTGGTGTCCCATCTGAAGTTTTGCTATCTGATAGCTCAAATTTGATAGATATGCCATAATTGCAGCTTGCTAGTCAATCTCATAGATGTCGGCTAGTCTCTTTACTATGGAACAAGTATCGGTGGTAGAATTTCGAGACATGAGATTTAGGACATCCAATGCTCCATCCTAGTCCTTGGTAAGTAGAGAGCCACTTGATGTAGCATCGACTAGCGTTCTTGTGTTGTGGTTCATTCCATAGTAAAAGATCTGAAGTTGTGCCTATTTCGCGTATCCATGTCCTAGACATCACCTCAGCATCTCTTTAAACCTTTCTCAATCCTCGCCAAGAGACTCGGTGCCATCCTTCTTAAACTAATTTATTTCAAGTTTCCTTTCGCTGACCTACACTGGAAGAAAGAACTTGTCTAGAAATCTTTCCTTAATTTTCACCCATGAAGTCATACTCTCTGCATTCAGCCATTGGAACTAGGATTTGGCTTTTCCACCCAGTAAGAATGGGAAAAGTCGCATCTTAATCACCTCTTTCGTAACTTCGGTGATGTGCATGGTGTTGCACTTCTCCATGAAATTCTCAACATGTGCAACGGATCTTTCTTAGATAGTCCATTGAACAGACTATTTTGCATCATGTTGATCAAAGACAGTCTCAGCTCGAACTCGATGGTGTTGGTTAGAAGCCTCATCGCTCCATTGTATGTCTCCTAAAGTTCTGGCTTGAAGTAATCACGAAGGCATCTCTATCCTCGCACTCTCTCCTACACTCTTAGATCACACGTGGGCTAATTATTCTCGTGGCCTTACTGTTGATTTCTAGCTTGCTCTTCTACTATCTTCACTCCTTTCTTTTTCTTTCCTTTGTTGGTTCTATCAATCTCTGAGTCATAAGGCACTAGATCCTTCTCTCCCTTGCTACAAATGCACTAAGTATCCCTAAAAAGAAAACACAAAAAGATCAAGTGCAAAAAGTCAAACCGAAACTAAAGCCTATTTTTTGTATGAACCGAAAATTAAAGTACTGAAAATAAAACTTAGCAAATATTCAAACTAAGTAATACTAATGGCTACCTATCCGCAGCAACTGCGCCAAAAACTTGATGTGCATATTGCAAGTATAACGGCTCGCTTGTAGTAAAAGTGCAATAAATTTACGTTGATCACGGATATTGTCCTCAGAGAAAGGTTTTTTGCACTACTTGTTAATTACCTATTTAATTTTAATTATTGATAGGAAATTCACTTTTTAATTGATTTTATACTAAACTAAACTATTCTAAAAAAAATCAAATTAAGCCTTACTCAAACTCTTATATTAAGGATATTTTAGTTCATTTTAACTTCACCTAGGTAATTTAATACTATGTTTTTTATTCATGTTTACATATCAATATGTTTTGTACAACGCCAAATTAGAATAGACAGATTTCCTTCAAATCCACTTCAACCCACTATCGTGACGGAGAAGATTTTAATGTGCAAACTAGAACTCCACCTATCAGTGTGAATAACGTAAGTTCCATGTTGCTTTAAGTCTCAAATCATTAGGTTCATAACAAACTAAGTTTACTATTCGTGTCTCCCTAATAAAAAACTATCTATCGACGTTGTGCATTTTACGGTTATACCATTCATGTTCGGATTATAAACTTCAATGGCCATGATAACTCCCAAAGCATAAGTTCATTAAACATGTGGCTAATATGTCTAAAGCATTACACTCATAATCAATACAAATTCTGACCATTGCACTTTTTATTATCACTTTTCATTCCTATTCAAAGCATAGCATTCAAAAAATAGGATCCATTAATCCCTAAGATAAATAGACTACCACACATCATTGAAACACACACACATCATAATTCAATACAGAAGTCATTTCAAATCATAGATGAATATAAATATTACCTTGAATTAATCGACATAACCAAATATTGATTGCAAACATAGTCTTTAATATTTCTCCAACAAAAACTCCTTAATACTCAAACTTAATACTAAATTACTCTAATGGAGGCTAATCTCCATCTATGTGGTGGTTTCCTCCTACTTTACTACGTCCTAATACATTTTTATACTTTTTAATAACAATTACCCTAAATTACAATTTAACCCGAATTAAAGTTTCAATTTCTAATTTATGTGAGGTTGGTGCTGCCACTTACTGCCTCCGCGTTATGTGTGTAAAGCCACGTCACCGTGACTGCCAAATGCTTGATGATGTGTTTTTGAGCTCTTGGAGTCTCAAAGTCATCCCATTTGTGTCTCAGCACCGTGTCCCTTGTGTGCCACGGCTCCACCACTGCGCCAAACCTCTAAAGTTGATTTTCTTCATTTCTTCTTCTCTCCTACATCCTGCCTTTCATCCTCACATCTTTTCTTATCCAAGATTGTTAGAATCGTGAATTAGAAGTGAATCGTAAAGGGCTTGAGTGAATCAAATTGGTATTCAGATCGATGAATCGTAAGATTCAAGATACATTATTGAATCATATAAATATTAGTTTTTTTATAATTTTTATAGATTTAAGTTTTTTGAAGTTAGATGTTTTTAATTTTTTAAAGAATAATGTCAAAAAATAGATCAATTTAATATCCATTACTTCTTTACACAACCCTAACCTGACTACAAAATTTCACTTACAAAATCTCAAAAAAATAAGTAAGCAACGAAGTAGCTAAAGGCCAGTCACACATCTGATGTTTTAGAAGTGTACATGACTAGTAGCATGCCAGCAAATAAGTGAGTAGCCCAAATACCCTTATAAGTATGACCAAGAATATGTGAGGGCAGGAGATCCAATGCCACTATTTTTTTTGCATGAATTGTGTGAATTGGTGAATCGTGTGATTCACATTGCGATTTGCACGATTCACCATGATTCATGCACTTCATTAAGGGATTCGGGAGCATTGCGATTCATACATGTAAATCGAATCTTTTGGTAGCGATCTCGATCACTATTCTCACAACCATGGTCTTGTCTCCGCACAGCGTCAATACATGCTCCCACGGTGCCAACTTTGATTTTATGGGTTTTTCCTCCATTTCTTCTCATTTTTCCTTAATTCCTTCCAATACACCTTAATTCCTTGAAAATACAATAATACTTAAATTAGCACTCATTTGAGGAATACTAAATATACTACTAAACTAATCCTATATATAAGCATAAATAATCACTTATAAACTCACCTTACCAGTCTCAGTGGAAGAAATCGGAGAGGCGGTTTTTAGTATCCATCCAATGAAAAACCCGAGCTCCGATGGGTTCTCTGCCTTTTTTCCAAAAGTTTTGGACCATGGTAAACCAACCTATTGTACATATGATTTCCTAATTTTTTGAAACCTATACCCTTCCCCCTTACCTAAACCAAACATTCATCACCCTCATCCCTAAATCTCCTAATCCCCAAACCATTCATGACCTCTGGTCCATTTATTTATGTAATGTGACCTATAAGATGATTTTCAAGATCCTAGTCAATCGACTCAACGAGATCATTCACCTTCTAATTGGCGAGGAACATGGCACATTTATTTCGTGTTGACAGATCATGGACAATATCCTATTAGCTAATGACGCCATCCATTCTATGAACAAGGTATGCTTTAACAATTTATTACTGCAGTGAAAATTGACATGAATAAGGCTTATGACAGGAAAGAATGACATTTTTTATGACTACCATGAACTGCTTGGGTCTCCCTCCCAAGTGGTGTCAATGGGTTTTCTCTTGCATCTCATCTGTTACATATATTATCTTGATTAATGGAAGGAATTCGTAGACAATCAAACAGTCTTGAGGACTTTGAAAGGGCGAACCCCTATGACCCTTGCTTTTCTTGATTGTCTCTAATGGGCTTTCAGTTTTGTTGAATCATTATGTATACTCTGGTAGACTTCATGAACTTCGCTTCTCTCCCGCGTCTCCCTTCATCTCTCATATGTTTTTTGCAGACGATGCCCTTCTCGTCGGGCAAGCTTCCTAGAGGAAGCATATACTCTTTTGCAGGTGCTCCACGGGTATTGTCAAGCTTCAGGACTACTAGTTCATGCGAGTAAAAGTAGAATTGTGAAATTTGAAAATTTCATAAACTTGATTAGGAGTCTAATTAAGGATTTTCAGATTTAAGTTGGAGTTTAAGTATCCAAGGTGAGACCCACGCATTATGAATTGGAGATTATAAGTTAAATATTATTTTTGGGTGTCGCGTGCCTATTTGAAGTATTATACTCTATTTGTCGCAAAAAATGGTTGATTTGAAGTCGAAATACGATGTCTGCACGTTTTAGAGAGTGTAAGTATTTTTCTTAATTTTTAACAAAATTGGGGTATTTTTCGCGGTTTGATTGGGCATAAATTAAAAAAATAAACTTGAAATAAATAAATAAAAAAGGCGGTGGTTTATGTTATTGTTAAGGGAAGGATAAATTTTAAAGGGCAAAGGTATAATTTGGCATCTCTAAATCGTTTCAGTAGTGTGAAAATGAAATGGGTTTCAATTGATAAACCCCTCCTCTCTTCAATGTCTTCTTTGTTGCCTCCTTCTTCCATCAATTCGTTGATCATCTCTCTCTCCCATCACTCTCGGTCTCGTTCCTCTTAAGTCTCACTCTCTCTCGATTAACACTCGGTGTTCTCTCTCTCATGTCTGCTTTGTCTCCTTCCTACCTTAATCAGTTATTCACAGATCTCGCCTTTCTCATTGACATCAGTTAAGGCAAGGAAGGGAAGTCAAACCTCAATTAAGGAGAGCTTCTAATTTGAAAATTTTGTATTCAATGGATTTTTTGGTTTGGATTTGTTGTTGATCGCCTCGGTTAAGTTAAGGAGAGGTTAATGACGATGAAGGGGAACTGATGTTAGGTATTGATTTCAAACATTTAACCAAAGGTTTTTGTCTTGGTTTTTTAATATAAATTGATGCTTACACACCATATTTCATTTACACAAACTAGATTGGGGTTTGGTGGAAGTTTCGTAGGTCAATCGGAGTTGAATTAGTTATATTTTTATAGAAAAGTTAGTTGTACAGTCTTAGTTTTTTGGCTGTTTTGATATGCAAATTTGAGCAATCAAACAAACATTTTTCGGTTAGTTTTTTTTAGGTTTTGATCCTTGTATATCAATAATGATGTGCGAGAATCAGATTTTGATTTGGAGAAGGTTTGGTAACGTTTTGAAGGCCAGAAAGGAGGCAAAAATTTGGGACTGCATTGTCATTTTTTTAACTGTTTTGAGTAGGCATGTTGAGACATCAAATAGGGTTCAATTGACTTGCTAATAGGTTCATTTAAATCCTAGTGTGGTCAACGTTAATGATCAATACATGTTGTGGCCAATGAAATTGGTTAGGTCAATGAAAATATAGTGGAATATGACATGTTGGTATGGTTCAAAACTGTCAAATTGTGACAGTTGTGACTTAGCAACCTTGCGTAATTATTTAAATGGGCATTTTCTATCCAAGTTAACTAAGGTTAGAGTTTTTAGAATCCCTATATATCCTATTTTGAATAGAACCTAAGTTCGGACCTTGATACAACCTTAAGTTAATGATACAATGACTTAAATTGAGACTCTAATTGGGAGTTCAAAAGCATGGAAATGAACTCTAAAAAGGGGTGTTCGAGTTATAAAGTGGTTTGAACTCAGTTATGAGATTGAAAATGAGTTTTAATCTAATTTTAAGTTGAAATATGAATTTTAAATATTCCGATAGAGTTTGAAATCTAAAATGTGAATTTGTGATTTAAAACGACACGTGGAAGTTTGTGAAATTCGGAAAACACGCGAGTAAGGCTTCGCTATCAAATTTGAATCGGTTTGGTTGTAAGTAAACCTTACTGTGGTTTTTACTACTTACGGAATTTATCTTTATACCTGCATTTATTTTTAGCCTGCATTGCCTTTTGCATCATTCTTGGTCATGCATTCATATCATTTCAGACGATGGCTTGTTAGTGCTATGGCTCACGAGCGAGACTTGGGGCTAGGTTTCTTGACTAGATAGACTACAACACGGAGACCCAAGGCACGCAAGTTTTTCGGCAAACATGCATTGGACTTTTATTATTGTTTATGTTCATTCTTGGTTCGGCCAACCTATTTACGAACCTTAAATAGTAATAAAAGGGTTTCACTTTGTTATTTAAATTTCTTGTTATTTTTGAACAATTCACACACTAAAACAGTAGATCAATGATCAAAATGATCAGTTGATCAATGTAACAGTAAACATTGAAATAATGAATCAATGAAGAAGAACAGAGAAGAACTTCTCAATCTCTTATTCCATATATCGAAAATATAATGTACATTGTTTATATACAAAACAAGAAGGTGTACATTACACACCCCTGTTACAACTACATGAAGTAAGCTAATATAAACCTGTGATACACTATACGAGATTACATGATTCAATACATACATACCAGATTACATAACTAGCTTCATGATATACGATACATTACATAACTCTACATCCCCCCTCAAGATGGAAGTCTATGCCAGTCACATAGACCCATCTTGGATAATAAATCGGAGAACAAAGGAGCTGGTAATGACTTGGTAAACAAATCAGCCAACTGTAACCGAGTAGAAATATACTGTGGAAGAACAAAACCACACTTGAACTGATGTCTAACCAGATGACAATCAATTTCCAAATGCTTGGTACGTTCATGAAAAACAGGGTTGGCAGAGAGATGAATCGCAGCTAGATTATCACACCAAAGAGGTATAGGAAGAGGAGTAGGAACACCTAAGTCCTAAGGATATAAGAAATCCATAACAATTCACGAACTGCGGAAGATAAACTTCGATATTCGAACAATGCGAGAGGACTTGGACACAGTAGCTTGTTTCTTAGTTTTCCAAGAGATCAAAGAGGATCCCATGAACACACAATAACCAATGAGAGATTTCCTAGAAAGAAGGCAAGCAGCCCAATCAGAATCACAGTAAGCAACAACAGAGAGATCCATCTGAACAGGGAAAAACAAACCCTATGAAGGAGTACCCTTAAGATACCGTAAAACATGAAGTGCACCAGACCAATGTTGCTCTGTAGGAGCCTAACAAATTGACTCAACTTGTTGTGTGGCGTAAGTGATGTCAGGACGAGTGAAACCCAGGTAAAGAAGACGACCAATGAGTCTTCTATATCTATCAACTTCAATGAACAAAGGGGAATCAACATCATTAAACTTGCAGTCACGAGGAAGTGGAGTAGCAGCTGGTTTGGCCATGGTAAGACCAGCATCAGTAAGCAAATCAAGAACATATTTGCGTTGATGAACATAAAGGGCTGATGAAGATCGAACCAACTTCAGACCCAAGAAGTAACGTACTTGACCAAGATCCTCGATGGTGAACAAGTTGTGTAAGAATGTCTTGACTTGATTAATTAACTCAAGAGAAGTACCAGTAAGAAGGACATCATCAACATATACCAGCAACACCAAAAATTGATCATTATTGTTGTAAGTAAACAAACAAGGATCATGAGCAGACTGAATGAAACCAAAAGATTGAAGTTTAGAAGTAAACTCATGATTCCATAGTCGGGAGGCTTGCTTTAAACCATACAACGATCGCTGAAGTTTGCAGACTTGATTAGAAGAAGCCAAACTGTAACCATCAGGAGGCTTCATGTAAACATCTTCATCAATATAACCATGTAAGAAAGCATTGTTAACATCCAACTGATGTAAAGGCCAGTCTCGAACAGCTGCTAAGGATAAAACAATCCTAACAGTGACATTCTTGGCAACAGGAGAGAAAGAATCAGTATAATCAACACCTTCAATTTGGTTAAATCCCTTTGCAACCAAACGAGCTTTACATCTATCCAAGGAACCATCAGGATTAAGTTTAACCATGTAAACCCACTTAGAACCAATGGCCTTTTTATCAGGTGGTAGAGTAGTAAGAGTCCAAGTACCATTGGCTTCCAAAGCCTGTAACTCCTTATTCATTGCTTCGACCCAAACAGGATCATGTTGAGCTTGAGCATAATAAGTAGGCTCATTTATGTTTGAAACAACAGCCAAGAAGCACTTGTAATCAGCAGTAATGTGAGAAGAATGAATGAAAGGAAATGTAGGAGGAGTACCAGCAGAAAAAGGAATCTCTGCAGGAGTGAAAGCAGATGTATGAACATTGTTCAAAACAAAATCATTCATCCAAAGAGGTTTATGAACAACACAATGACTCTTGCGAGTAACAACTGCGGTAGGAGGCATGACAACTTCAGGTAAGACAACATCGGTATGAGGTACTAATGTATCATGAATAGGCATAGATGAGACAGCTTCAGGAACATCGAAAGGTGCTGCAGTAGGATGGAAAACTTCAACGGGTAACTCCTGAGAGTGAGGCATAGCAGCAAAAGTAGGAACAACAGTTGGAGAAGATACAGCAACAGAAGCTGGAATATCTCTCAAGTAATCATAATTATCATCACAAGAGATAGGCACAGGACACTCTGAACTTGAAATATCTTTGTGAAATGGAAATTGATTTTCAAAGAAAATCACATCCCTTGAAACAAAACAGGTATGTGTGGCCATATTGTACAATCTATATGCCTTTTGACCAGGGGAATAACCAAGAAAGATACACTTAATTGCTCGTGAATCTAACTTGGTTTTGCTTGGTGAAACATTAGTAGCAAAACGCAAACAACCAAATGTCTTCGAGGATGAATAATTTGGTAACCTTCCAAATAAAAGATGGTAAGGAGACTTCCATTGTAGCAACTGAGAAGGCAGTCGGTTAATGATGTAAGTGGCAGTAAGAACAGCATCACCCTAGAATTTTGTGGACAAACTAGACTGAAAAATCAAAGCTCTTGTAACTTGCAACAAATGACGATGCTTTCTTTCAACCACACCATTTTGCTGAGGTGTATATGGTGTTGATCTTTGATGAACAATTCCCAAACCAGAGAAGAAAGCATGACAATCTTTATTACAAAACTCAATACCATTATCACTCCTAATGGTTTGAACTGAGGCTTTGAAATGATTTTGAATGAATGCCGAAACTATTTGATGAGGTTGCCTGTCAAGGACTTATGTTTCATCAAAAATGTCCATGTAAATCAACTATAATCATCCACAATTGTCAAGAAATAATGAGCTCCTTGAATAGAAGATTGCTTATATGGTCCCCAAACATCCATATGCAACAACTGAAAAGGACAAGAAGTTTGAACATAACTCAATGGAAAAACCATTCTGCATTGTTTGGAAATTTGACAAACATCACAAGGTACATTGTATCTTCCATTTGAAGGACTGTTAAGTAACAAATCAAGTTGTTTTGTTACATTAACGAAAGGTGCCCCAAACGACGAAAGCCATGAAAAATTATCGATAGCATTATTACAAAGAGGCTAGTGACAATTACAGTAGGAGACATAAATGAAGCAATGACATCTTTATTAAAAGAATTTGAATCCAGTATGTAGAGACCTCCAATCATCCTTCCCACAGCTAGAACTTGAGAATGCTCAATGTTCTGTATAGCATAGAACGATGGATAAAACTCAACTGTCAGTTTAGTAGAGGAGAGTAGTTTACTAACCGACAAAAGATTATACTTGAATGAGTTTATATGTAAACAGGAAGAAAGAACTAAGTCTGAACTCAGCCGCACATCTCCTATGTAATTAACTTCTTTAGTATGTCCATCAAGCAAACAAACCGTAACTGGTTTAGCTAAAATAGTGACATTAGCAAGCAAATCATAGCTAATACACATATGATTTGTTGCTCCACTATCCATAATCCAAGCATCTGAATTAAAGGAGGAATGAGAACTAGAAAGCCTTTTATATGACCTACCTGTAAAATCAGATATAGCTAAATTCACATGAGCAGAAACTCCTTCAGCTGAAACAGACTTTCTTTTCATGAAATTCTCAATGCCTTGCTGTATCATTGCTGCAATATTAGTTTGGAAATCTTCAAACTGAAAAGGTCCTGCATCTTGTATATCCAGAGGTGATTCCATCAAATTGACAAAAGATTTTGAACTATTATTCATCTGCTTCTTGTCAAGTTCTTTTTTATACCAATCTGGAATCCCATGAAGTTTGAAACAAGTCTCTTTTGTGTGCCTTTTTGCCTTACAATGATCACAAAACAATTCATCTTTATTGACAAATTTCTTGTGATTTCCTTTACCAGCAAACCTATGACCATTGGTCGAACCAGATGAACTAGAATTCACCTTGTTAGTTTTCATCATCATGGTTGTATCTATCACAGGTGAATAGCTAACATGTACCTCTTTTTGCTTTTCAACTCTAAGAATCATAGAGTAAGCTTTGTTTATATTTGGCAATGGATCCATCACCAAGATCTGATTACGAATATGATCATACATATCACCTAATCCCATCATAAATTGCATCAACCTATCATTAGATTCCAGAACAACCATTGTTGCTGAAGCTCCACATTCACACACAGGTAAAGGAACTAAACAACTCAGTTCATCCCACAGCTTCTTAAGCTTTGTATAATACTGTGAAACTGATAGATCTCCTTGACTTATAGAAGCAATATCTCGTTTTAATTGATATAAGAGAGGTCCATTACATTCTCCAAACCTTTCTTTCAACTCATTCCATAGGTCAAAAGAAGAAGTTGTATAAAGGAATGCTTCAACGATATCCTTTGAAATAGAATTCAAGATCCAAGAAGTTACCATATAATCCACTTTGATCCATCGATCCAAATTAGGATCAGTGGAATCTGGTTTTACACATCTTCCATCAATGAAACCAATCTTCGTTTTTGCACCTAAAGCAATCAACATAGCTCGACTCCAAGACAAGTAATTTGAACCAGTAAGAGTATTGGAGACAAGTACCATACCATGATGATCATATCCTTGAAGGAAATAAGGACTTTCAACCCCAAGATCGCCTGCATCAGGAGCTCTTCCTGCTCCATTTCGAATTGAAGAACTTGAAGAACCATGAATGGATGCCATGATCAGACACTAAATTCAATTAAACTCAACACAGATCAAGAACAGTAAGAACCTGCTCTGATACTATGAACAATTCACACACTAAAATAGTAGATCAATGATCAAAATGATCAGTTGATCAATGTAACAGTAAACATTAAAACAATGAATCAATGAAGAAGAACAAAGAAGAACTTCTCAATCTCTTATTCCATATATCGAAAATATAGTGTACATTGTTTATATACAAAACAAGAAGGTGTACATTACACAACCTTGTTACAACTACCTGAAGTAAGCTAATATAAACCTGTGATACACTATAATAGATTACATGATTCAATACATACATACCAGATTACGTAACTAGCTTCATGATATACAATACATTACATAACTCTACAATTTTGAAAATGCAATTACATGTCTCCATGTATTCAGACTAACATTTACAGGAGTACAGAGCAGTGTAGGATTTTACTTGACATCTTCGAGTTGTTTCTGATGATGTTAGATTCTCAATGAAGACAAAAAAGAATGGACAAGACTTGAAGGATTTTGTGATATGTTTTAAGTTTCTAAAGTTTAATTCTTGTTGTAATCATGTTATAAATAATTGTTTTGAGTTCCGGGGTGAGCATAGGTCATAAAATACTTTCAAATAATTACGCGAGTCTCCTTAGTTAATGTGAAGTAAGTTGAGAAGTTTTTTATTTAGTTTCAGCTTATTTTTGGGTTTGTAAATTTGTGAATAAAGTATCAGAGACTTTAAGTTAGTTTAATTGTTTTAAATTGATATATATTGTTAACTGCGGGGAGTTGTGAGTCCTTCTAGGCTTCATCCTATTCTGCTGTCTATTAGGTGAATTTTTCGACAGGTCACTTTTAGGGGAGATGCTATTGAAATTCTTACAAAAAATGGATATTTGCTCCAATTAACAAATCATGAATTGAGTTTGATTGAGGATATAAATTTAGTTTTGGAGCATTATCAAGGATTGAAATAAAAATTATTTTGAATTTGAAGTCAATTGAACGGATTATATGCCTAATTAGGGGAATTAGGCTAAGTCTGAACGTAGTAAGATGGGCCCTGACAAGAATAGTCTTTGGCCATCTAGTGGATCCCCATGCCATGGCTGCTATAAGTAGGGTTGCAAGTGGGGCAAGTTTGAGCAGGGATCGTAATTACTGTCCCGTCCATGCGGGGCACAGGGTGGGGATTTATTCTTGCAAATTCTTCATGGGGCAAACTTTGTCGCCCGCCTCGAAGATGGGGAATCCCTGCAATGCCCCATCAATTTTGCAAAAAATATCTATTTTGATATTCATTCCTTGGTCAATTTGACACTTAAGTACTATTTTCTCAAGTTTTTTAAAAAACTTTTTTTTTCAAATTGGATGATTAATGTGGATTTGTTTTGCTGATTAAGTTACAAGTTATCATATTTAATTAAATATATAAGATTTCCAAAACTAGTTTGGCAAATATATTTCAATGATGTTCTAAATATAATTTTATATATCTTTATGATATATTCCCTCAAGTCATTTATATAAGTCTTTCTAGTAAAAATTTCTTGTTCAAAATTGTAAGTCATTTTTGGAATTCAATAGTGTATTTATTGCATTTTCACATATTTTACCCTTATACAATTCAAACATTTATAATTATTCAATTCTTCAATTCATTTAATATCAAAGGACATATATGTAAATTATATTCATAATTAAAGTTGTCTTAATTCTTGTGTACTCACCTTAAACGACTTATTTAAATGACCGAAGGGAGTAACATATATATATATTATAATTAATTTAAAGGTAAAAATAAATTTTATTGTTGGAGATCTTGAGTTTCATTCCAAATATTGCATATGTTTTAAGTAAAAGAGTTATATACTTTTTTTTGTAAAAACATAAAAAATGGAGAATTTTACGCAAAAGATGCGGGGCAGAAAATTCCCGCGCGGCGAGAACAATTGTCATCCCCGCCTTGCTCCGTGTGGTGGGGCAAAGGTTTTGCTCGTGCCCCGCCCTGCGGGGAGCAAAAAGCAAGGAATCTTGCCCCACTAAGGCGAGGCACCGCGGGAACGGGGATGCCCTGCGCTACTCGCAATCCTAGCTATAAGCAATCTCCCTCAAATTCAGAGCTCGGAGAGGTTGGGGAAGTATCTGGGTGCCATGGTGGATTCCGAATTCTTAAAACATAATGTAACTGCAAATGTTGAGGAAGCAATCAATAGCCGAGTTGAAGGGTAGGGAAAATTATTCACAATGCTCTCGCAGCCCCTATATTCCAAATGTCTTGTTTCAAAGCAAATAAAGATTTTTACAAGAAAATCCAAAATTCTTTAGCCCGATATTGGTGGCAAAACAATAGGTAAAATAAAGGAAAAGGAAAAGTATGGTGCTCATGGGATCATTTGGCTAAAGAGAAGAAAGAAGTGGACTTGGGTGCATAATCTAGAGTTTATGAATGTTACATTACTAGCAAAGCAATGTTGGCACATCTTGGCGAACCCCATTTTGCTTCTATACATATGTTTTCGCGCTAAGTACTTGAAGGACATCACTTACTCACTGCTCAGCTTGGTAGAAGACCTTCATGGGGTTGGCAGGGTATGCTAATCGATAGAGATTTATTGCTCAAAGGGATGCAAGGGCAAATCAGCGATGGCAAGTCCATTTCCATACATTGTGATCCTTGGCTCCCTCGTCCTTTTACTTTCAAACCTAATCTGATTCGCCAATGTTACCCCCCTAAAGTGCATGATCTAATTGATGGAAAAACGAGGATGTGGAACCAGCAACTACTTCATAGATTCTTCCTCCCTGAAGATGTGAAGATTATCAACTCAATTCTCTTTCACCATCCTAATAGAGAGGATAAACTAATCTGGCACTTCACGACTGCTGAATGCTACACCACAAAGTCTGGGTATCGATTAGCATGTGAATTGGAGAAACGCAAGAAACTGGAATCGTCCACTCCTATCAACAGACTTGTATTGGAGGAAAAGGAAAACAATTGGAAGCAACTGTGGAAAATTAATTGCCCACCAAAAATAAAGATGTTCCTCCGGAAGTGCCTTCTACCAATGTTTTCAAGTTCTAGCGACACCTTGCCCCTTACCCCGCTATGTCCTCTATGTCGAGAACGTAAGGAGGATTTACAGCATCTCCTATTTACAAGCCACCATACTCAACATTTTTAGATTGCGAGTCCCCTGAGTCTTCGACCGATAGAGCTCCATACAACAACCTTCCAGGAGACATGGTTTATGTTACTCAAGTACATCAACAACCATCATGGCGACCCAAGTATCCAAACATGGCTAGCAATGGGGCTTTGGTATCTATGGAAAAGAAGGAATAGAATGATTTTCTACGATATCGAAGAACATATTCTAAACACCCTAGCTCTGACCCATGATCGATATACCGAATTGATGGCATCTAAGGGTCGTATCTCCTTGCGGCTTCAACAACTTGACCCTGATGCAGCGGCATACTTCTTTAAAGGTAACATTATTTATGTCTATGCAGCACGAAGATTGGGTATAAAGAAAACAGGATTAAGATGGGTACTAAGGATGAAACAGGGACTATTCTATTAGTAGGCAGCTCTTATATAGAATACACAATGGATATTGAATGGGCTGAAGTCATGGCGATGAACAAGGCATTGGAAAGTACTGAAGTTACTTGCAAGCATCTGGACAACCTTAATTTGCCTTTTTTTAAGATTCGGTGATTGCGCTTTCATTAGTTCGAGGTTCTTCCGCAGCAAGTGATCAAGAAAGACTGGCCCAAGAAGTGAGACGGAAGTGTTCCAAACTCGGCAATCCATCATTTCACCATTTACCCCGTTCTTATAATGTTATAGCGCTTGTAATGGCCAAAAAGGCTCTGCGTTTTCAGTTGTCTAAGTTGTGGCATGATTGTATACCAATTGAAATTGGTCTTCTTGTAATTAATATATTTGGCTAACGTAGCCATTTGGCAAAAAAAAAAAAAAAAAAAACACATAAAAAGGCTTATGTGTAGTAGACGTCCTATTTGACATTCAACATATCTAGTAGCTATTTTTTCTTTGCTTTCCAAACTTCCCTCTATAAAACACAAACCTTTCTCGAAAAAAAAATACAAACCTTCGTGACGGCCTTGGCTATGTTATTTACATTTTGAGAAACTTTTTCTTCGACGCCATGTTGAGGGTCATCGTGAGTCCGATCGACCTTGACGACCGTTTTCATCTAGATCTTACGCTCGCCGTTTGGACAAATCAACAATCGTTAACATAGCGTGCAACGTCGTAAGGTAATTACAGTTTGGATGATGAGGTGGCAAACATGCCAATGGTGTGGATTATGAACATGTGTGTCGTGTGTATGCAGAAGATCGATTAGGAGAGAAATGGGAAGCGAATGGCATGCTACCACATATTCCACGCTTCTTGTATTTCCAAGTGGCTTGCTCGCAGTAGCTCATGTCCGCTTTGTCGTTAATGCGTGGCGAGAAAGTCACATGGTTAGTGTCAGCCCCTCAATGGCATGACCCGAGTAGGCTAGGTTGGGCTGGGCAGCAAGAAACCTTGCAAATATCCGAGTTCTGGAAGACTCAGATGGTTCCGTGAGGTTTAGTTGCGGGATAGCATGCGGGACGGATGAGGCGGCACACAGCCGTCAACAAGGTCGCGTCTTGGTGTGCGCCAAGGCACGGCGCCTGGGCGCAGACGAGGTTGCGCCTTGGCACGTGCCTTGGCGCATCCCTCGAAAAAGGCACGGGCAAACCTTGGCAGATTCCTTTGGCACGAGCAAGGCTGCGCCTTGGCAAGTTCCTTAGGCACGAGCAAGGCAACACTTTGGCAGATTCCTTTGGTACAAGCGAGGCGGCATTTTGGCACGGCAAGGCCGCGCCTTGGCATGAGCAAGGTCACGCCTTGGCACACGCAAGGCATACATTGGCAAGGGTTGACAAATCTTGATTTAGGCGTTGACCAAGTCAAACTACGATTGGTTTCATTTCATGATGTTTCCTATTGGAGTTCGAGGAACGGCTTAACATCTACTATAAGGAGGGGTGTGTCCTCTCCTAGGGGTGGCATGGGCATAGAAGCAAGGAAGACCCTTGGGCATTCCTTGGGCAACCATGCCAAGGCAAGACCCACGAACTCATGGTCCAAGCCATCCCGAGCCGGTGGGACTCAATCGAGCCCCGGCTAGCACCCAGGGTACCTAGGCTCAGCTAGGCACCATCGAGCAGTCCCTGTCCCTAAGTGAAACATGGACCAAGTCACCTTGAGGCACAAATAGACCAAGTCAAGGTGGCTCCAAGCGGTTAGGTAACTACCTTGGTCATGCCAAGGTTATGGCCCCTAGCATGACTAAGGCACAACCGAGAATCTCCTGAACACATGGAGCATGTGGTAATCGACCAAGCAGTTGTGGCAGTTGTGGAACCTGGTGGCAGGAAGGGAACAAGGCAATTGGGTAACTGCCTTGACCACAAGGAGTGGGGTATCACTTAGTTTACAAATCATTGTAATCATGACATGTGTCCTTGACGGTTATATAACTACTTGTTGGTCGATCTATAAAGCCATGAGCTATAGGCTTGGGGAAGCATAGAGTACCAGTGTTGTATTCTCATTGAGAGCTTAGTAAAACGTTTCCTTGGTGACATTGTTTACTGTTCATTTACTTTAAGTATTGGTAGTGTTGAACTAAGGTGACCCTTAGGCATCACGGGTTGGGTTAAGCGAGAAAATTTTCCTTAGGGTAAATCCCTCACTTAATAGCCCCGTGACAGTTAGCAACATGAGAGTAAGAGATGGGATAAAATCAATAACTTGACTCACGTATCTCGATGCAAGTAACTTAATGTGGATAGTGCATTTATACGTGGCAAAGGGAGTTATTTCAACGAAGTTAATTACATTGATAGTCATCAAACTTTATAACTTGTAACACATTGGTCACTAAAGTTATGTTTGTCACAATTAAATCACTCAACTTTATAAAATGTTTCATAAAAATCACTCCAATCACACTCCAATTAAAATTCGGTGACTCAATACTCAAAGCCACCTAGAGGCATTTCATTGGCTGTCACTCAACTTTATGTGAGAGATGGTTCAAGATGACAACGTAGCCTATCATCTTCTTCTCTCATCTTCAATTATTCTGACCAACATTGCCTGAATCACCAATCCAAAAACTCAATCAAACCAATTTTAAATCTGTAACTGAAACCGAACCAATTTAAATGTCCAAAATCTGAAACCCAAAATTAAAACTAATCAAACACACAAACTATTTAAAGAAATGCACAAATGACATGAAACCCAAATTTTTTTATAAAAACGAGACTTTCTTTTACTATAGCCAAAAATAGAGTATGTACATGGTGAGAAACAATGTGTTTCTCATAAAATAAAATCTTAAGTAGGGGAAAACGCGCATTCCCTACAAATAGATGAAGTTGATAAATGTTTACTTGATCCATTGTGGTGTCATATTCTCACCAAATCAATTAGGTTGAACCTATGATCGTACGACCAGGATTTACGAAAGTGGAAATAAAAATTACATCAATGGATATCCTTTAATATGATCTACCCATTTACCCCTGCCCTGTTAACTGTTGGTTTAAAGAAAAATGACTTGTTGTTACTGGCGGTGTGACGCCAGCTCAGCGCCAGCCACGGTGAACGAAGAGGTGCAAATTTTTTGAGTGTTTTTTTATCTTTTTTTTGTTCATTTCTTTGCACTAAGATTCACCTCTTGGTGGATAGACACTATATCCCCTAGTTTTCTATAAATTAGAGGGATCTAGTACATACTAAAAATATTTGAAATATATTGAAACATTGAGACATATTGAAACACAAGTTTTTTTGAGTCAAAGTGTGTTCTTGAGTCCATAGCATCATTCTCTCTTAAGTTCTTCAAAGAGTGTTCTTGGTTGGAGTTGTGTTACATATACATCATCCAATAACCATTAGAGACTTGATTGTATCCTGAATGCAAGTTTTGATTTTTCCATTATGTGTACGCGGCTTCGACCGGTAGGGAGAAATCTTGTCTAAAAGAGAGCGATTACGTGCCTCAATTAGTCTTTGTTTGGTTTCCTCCACTATCATCTTGTTTTCTCCGTCTGAAGCTTTTCCAATAATTTTTAGACAATAATTTTGTTCTTCATCAATGGCTTCTTCGACTTTGGACAAATTTCCTCAAACCAATGGGAATGGTGGTTCTTCATTGTCCTCCAAATTCAATTCGAACGGCAGGTTCGTTCCTCACTCCATACAAATCATGAATCATGATTTGACCCACTCGAATGGTTCGACGGTGAGAACTTCACCTAATGGCAAGAGGAAGTGATGTTCTTTCTCACATCTCTCAAGTTGGCATATATCCTTGATGATGCACTTGAGACCCTCTTTGAATCAACTCCAGATGATTCAAACGAAGTGGTGGATCGATTGTTAAGGTTTGTAATTTAGGGAGATTTATAAATCCAAGTATGAGATATGATGCATTAATTACTTAATTTGGTGGTTATTGATCCAGTGTGGCATATGTAATTTGTTGATGGTATTTTAACTAAGTCAACAAGAACGTGCATGAGAATTGGTGTCACCCACAGTCACTAATTTGATCATTGGATTCAATTTTTGCATGTGCATGAATGGTCACTTAGTGAATATGAAAAATTATCTCATATGAATAGGTGAATGTCATAAGTTACCTCCAAAAGGTGCAATGATGAGTTGCAATTAGAGATTAATCTCTCGAGCCTAAGATGTTGTGGTTAGTCTAATTTAAGAGAAAAGGCGGTCTCTTTGTTTCATACATTAGTTCATGTCAACAAATTTGGTTTTATATACAGTGCGCAACATATGTTTTACATATGTATGATGGTGTTGAGTTTTTAGATTTTATTAGAGTCAAAGCATATGTGGATGAGGATTCTAATCTGGGATATCTATAAGAATTTTCACAAATTTTCTTCTAATGGCATCACTATTGAGATTTCAATATTGTTGTAATTAATGCATGACATCAATATCATTGAAATTAATATGATTCATAAAGTTTTGAGGATGATAGATAATTTTAACTATCTTATTATACAAACTGATGATGTGTCTTATATTAAGGATAATGCATATATCTGTGGATATATTTGATGTATAGTTTGTGCAATAAGTGTTTATGAAATCATATCATGGGAATCTAGAAGAGTTGTGTTGAGACTTTTCTAATGGGAATACTTTATGGGATCTAGAAGATTTGATTCAAAATCTTCTAATGAACGAGGAATCCTCCTACTAATAATGATAAAGTAAGAATAAGGTAAAGACAAAGGATGGATAAATCTTTGTGTCTATATTAACTTATTTGGTTGAAAGGAACATATGGGAAGTTAAGGAACAAATAAGGTTTGTCATTAATTTGAAATGTTATCATGTTTCGTTTCAACATGATTCTTCATCAAGGGATGCTTTGGTTTTCATAAAGAAGCGATCAATGATGAAATGATCAATTTAGTTCTATTCAATTAATTAGGTTTTATTGGTCTTTTACTGAGATCAAAAGCAATTTGAAGCATATGAGTATTCAAAGGGGATTAAATGTCAATGGAACTATCTATAATTAGTTCAAAGCTTGTTTAGTGGTTAAAGGCTACGAACAAAAATATAGCATTGATTACTTTGATACTTGATTATTTCTTGGGGCCCAAAGAAATAGTGATTCATAGTTGAATAAAAAATTAATGTCTTGGCAAATGCAAGGAATCAGAATGACTTAAACACTTATTAATGGAAATACCATTATGGAACAAGTCATGTCCAAATATAATGATAATTGTGATAACAAGGGAATATTTATAAAGTCGAGAGCAAGACTTATGGAAGTCTAGACATATATGTCTAAGATATGATCTTTTGAGACAATTACTCAAAAATGGGATTATCACAATCGATTATGGGGAATCTAACAAGAATTTAAATTTTTCAGATCCATTAAATGATGTCTCAGAAATCAAGATGAATGAGACTTAGGTTTGCCTAATTCGATCGTCACTTAATGGGAACCCGACTTAATTCTTGAAAATACATAATAAGTTCAATGTGGTACTAACAAGTCAATCGAAGATTACGGAACACTAGAAAAATTATATTATGAAAGGTCTTTTCTGGTTTTAGTGTTGGTTATGCATGATGGAGGTTGACAAATGGGTCTTAATAAGTCGAATAGAGTGAATCGCATAATCACTTAAGTAGACTTACCTATATGGGTGTAAAAGTGTGGTCACTTCTTATGAGTCTAACCGACTCTAGAGCACTCAAGAAAGACAGGATTTGCACAATGTCATAATGTGCAATCAACATAACACTCTTACTTACATGAAATTAGTATGTGTGACATTTCTCATTTTGTCGCAACGGTTCTTGGTTCAACATACGTTCACCGACTCTAGACACTTCTTATTTATGTATCGATTTCAGAGTGATGCTATATGTTTTTTGATCATTTTATTTCCTAAGTGTAATTTTCAATTTATATGTCCATATAATTTGAAAATGGGGGGAAATTGTTGGTTTAAAAAAATGACTTGTTATTTCTGGCACTGAGCTGGCGCCAGCCACAGCGAATAGGTGCAAATTTTTTTAGTATTTTTGGTTCGTTTTTGGTTCATTTATTCGCACCAATTCGCACCAAAACTTACCTCTTGGTGGATAGACATTATATCCCTTAGTTTTCTATAAATTAGAGGGATCTAGTATGTACTAAAAATATTTGAGATACATTGAAACATTGAGACAGATTGAAACCCAAGTGTTTTTTAGTCAAAGTGTGTCCTTGAGTCCATAGCATCATTATCTCTTAAGTTCTTCAAAGAGTTTTCGTGGTTGGAGTTGTGTCACACACACATCATCCAACAACCATTAGAGACTTGATTGTATCTTGAAGGCAAGTTTGAATTTTTCCATTGTGTGTACACGGTTTCAACCAGTAAGCATAAATCTTGTCTAAAAGAGAGTGATTAGGCGCCTCAAGTCTTAGTTTGGTTTCCTCCATTATCATCTTTTCTTCGTCTGAAGCTTTTGTTCCAACAAGCCGCTCCTTTCCCAAGTAAACAAGAATCCCACCCCAAACCCCAACCGAATCGTCTTTATTAATGCGTCCACACACTAGTGACTAAATTTTATTTTCATATTCTCACAAACTATCGATCCATGCCTCCCGTAATAAACTCCATTTCCAAACTTTAAAATATTTACTATTGGCTAACCAACTCCCCACATTTCTCTTAATGGTAACATGTACTTGTTCCCAGTAAGCATAAATCTTGTCTAAAAGAGAGTGATTAGGCGCCTCAAGTCTTAGTTTGGTTTCCTCCATTATCATCTTTTCTTCGTCTGAAGCTTTTGTTCCAACTAGCCGCTCCTTGCCCAAGTAAACAAGAATCCCACCCCAAACCCCAACCGAATCGTCTTTATTAATGCGTCCACACACCAGTGACCAAATTTTATTTTCATGTTCTCACACACTATCGATCCATGCCTCCCTTAGTAAATTCCATTTCCAAACTTTAAAATATTTACTATTGGCTAACAAACTCCCCACATTTCTTTTAATGGTATCATGTACTTATTCCCACTCCTTTTCTTTATTATTAAATATCCCATTATTTCTCTCCAACCATATTTCCCATAGTAATGCTAATACTCTAGTGCTCCACAAGGCCTAGTGTTTTCTCTCGGAACAACAAATGAAATCATCGTCCAAATATTCAACTACATTCCTCAGTGCTGTCCAGTAGATGTTCAACTTCCTCATTAACCACCACCAAGACTGTGATGTATAGTGGCATTCTATAAACAAATGGTTTGAGGTTTCCTCATTTCGTTTGCATAGAATGCAGATTGATGGTTGCAAGCACCAGCCGAGTCTTCTTCATTGTAAGGTATATGTCGTGTTGATATGTCCCTTCCATAGTGCCACATAAAGAATTGTACTTTTGATGGGGGCAACTCCATACCACAATATTTGTGTCGCAGGGCCTCGCAAATGGGGATGTAGATCTCGGATCATCTCGGCTCCTGATTAAACTGAGTAGGAACCTCATTTGTTCGCCACTGTCATTACATGTTTTCTCGGTCGACCATGATGTGGATCAGATCATGCCTAGAACACAAAGAAATGTGTTCCCTAATCTTCGTATCGTTCATTACTCTTCGTCTAGCGATGGAGATTCCAACCCATAATTTGGTTGTCCGATGTAATTCTAGCTATCATTTGTGTTACTTTGGCTTTGGGCTCTTTAGTCAGCTGGAATAAGTTTGGAAATTCTTGTTGAATCGGCAATTCCCACAACCATCTTTCAAACCAAGAATTTGTGTCCCGCCCATCACCGATTCGAACTCGGATGCCAATGTTGAAGAACTTGGATTTGAGCCAAATATGTCACTAAGGGCTTCTATTAGGAATTCTCCTTAGAGTTCCGCCTTCCCACTATGTTAGAACATTGCCACATAAACTCATAATGTATGCAGTTTGTGAGTTAATCTCTATAGCCATTTATTAAGGATGGATATGTTCTTTGTGATCAGACGGTCAATTACCAACCCACCATACTCCTTAAGTTGAAGCATTACTTCTAAGCAATGAGATGAGATGCAGTCATCAACTACAAAATTCAAATCCATGACCGAAACGACCAGATGCGACCCCGGCCTATGCTGTGAAGGACAAGGGGGTGAGATCACCCTCCATAAGAGAGGTGGATTTTGGATGGGATTTGTAGAGTTATGTACTGTATAGTGTATAGGAACTGTAATGTATTGTATCATATGCTGGTGTATACTGTATCATATATGCTGGTGTATACTGTCACACATGTACATGTTAGTTAAGATCAGTTGGTTATGAGAAGGGTGTGTAATGTACACCTTCTATGTATGTATATATGTAATGTACACTGTAATTTCGAGTGGTAATGAATAACAGATTGAATACAGTTTCAAGCTTCTTCTTTGTTTGATGAGTTGATTACTTTGATGATCAATTGATCATCTGATCTCCTGTTTCTGTTTCTGGTATGTTAATTGTACATGGTATCAGAGCAGGTTTTTCACTGTTCTTGATCTGTGTTGAGTTTGATTACTTGAGTGTTTGATCATGGCATCCAGTCATGGTTCTTCGAGTTATTCGATTCGAAATGTAGCAGGAAGAGCTCCTGATGTTGGCGATCTTGGTGTAGAGAGTCCTTATTTTCTTCAAGGATCTGATCATCCTGGTATGGTACTTGTTTCTAACACTCTCACTGGTTCGAATTATCTTTCTTGGAGTAGAGCTATGTCGATTGCTTTAGGTGCGAAAACAAAGATTGGTTTCATTGATGGAAGATGTATGAAGCCAGATTCAACTGATTCCAATTTGGATCGGTGGATCAAAGTGGATTATATGGTAACTTCTTGGATCTTGAATTCTATTTCAAAAGACATTGTTGAGGCATTTCTTTATACAACTTCATCTTTTGATCTATGGAATGAGTTGAAAGAAAGGTTTGGTGAATGTAATGGACCTCTCTTGTATCAACTAAAACGAGATATATCTTCTATAAGTCAAGGAGATCTCTCTGTTTCACAGTATTATACAAAGCTTAAGAAGTTGTGGGATGAACTGAGTTGTTTGGTTCCTTTACCTGCTTGTGAGTGTGGAGCTTCAGCAACAATGGCAGTTCTGGATTCTAATGATAGATTGATGCAATTTTTGATGGGATTAGGTGATATGTATGATCATATTCGTAATCAGATTAAGTATGATTTTGTTCTTCCACAATATGTTCCTACTAGATTACAGTTAGCTGATTTGTTTACCAAGTCTTTACCAGCTCCTTTGGTCTCTGATTTATTGTCCAAGATGGGTCTATGTGACTGGCATAGACTTCCATCTTGAGGGGGGGATGTAGAGTTATGTACTGTATAGTGTATAGGAACTGTAATGTATTGTATCATATGCTGGTGTATACTGTATCATATATGCTGGTGTATATTGTCACACATGTACATATTAGTTAAGATCAGTTGGTTATGAGAAGGGTGTGTAATGTACACCTTCTATGTATGTATATATGTAATGTACACTGTAATTTCGAGTGGTAATGAATAACAGATTGAATACAGTTTCAAGCTTCTTCTTTGTTTGATGAGTTGATTACTTTGATGATCAATTGATCATCTGATCTACTGTTTCTGTTTCTGGTATGTTAATTGTACAGGATTTGATTTGAGAGATGAAGCGGAAATGGATTCGTGGAAGCATAGGCAACCATTAATGTTGAAGCAAAAGAGCGTGCAAGGTGGGCAAATGTGAATTTCGTGGACTTTGAAACTTAATTTGAACCAATTGAGTGCTTTTGCTTTTCCCATCAGTTTGCTTGCTCATCATTGAGAGATGAGGCAGAAATGGATTAGTGAATTGGGTCGATCACCATCAAAATTTCTATAAGCAGAAATAGAAGATGAAATGGGAAAGAATCCGTTAAATATAATATATGGAGCCAATTCTTGTTCATTGTAGACTTATTTTTCTAGTTTTCCAATGAAAACTCATTTGGGTATAATTTCTTCACGTTGATTGTTTCACCTTCTTCCTTCATCAACAAAGATTGTTGATACCTTAAAAAATTGCACAGGAGATCGAAAAGAAGATGATAGGCTGTCACATCATCTTGAACCATCTCTCATTTAAAGTTGAGTAACCACCAATGAAATGTCACTAGGTGCCATGTGTACAGAGTGGCCAAATTTTTAACCAGAGTGTGGTTGAAGTGATTTTCATGAAATATGTTATAAAGTTAAGTGATTAATTGCTAAAACATAACTTTAGTGACCAATGGGTTACAAATTATAAAGTTTGATGACTATCTATGTAATTAACCCTATTTCAACGTCTGTCTTCAAGATTTGACATCGAAATATGTGTAAGGGTGATTGAAAGGCTTGCCATGCCATTTTATTTATTTATAAATAATAATAATAATAATAATAATAATAATAATATATTATTATTATTATTATTATTATTATTATTATTATTATTATTATTATTATTATTATTATTATTCTGCATAACTGCATAAGAAGCTTTATTAATTTTTGTTGTTGTTGTTTCTTTTCTTTTCTTTTCTTTGATGACTTTTTTTTGTTATTGTTGTATAAGAAGCTTCATGTGATTATTTTTTTGAGATTTAATATGTGCAAGTGATTATGATATAGTTATTTATTTATTTACTGTTATTGTCATTGTCATTATTTGTAGAGATCTAGAGCGTGCAGACTGTGGAGCTTAAGCACATTAATTTAATTGTTTTGAAGTAAAATAAGATTTTTTCTCAAAAGAAAAGGGAAATTAAGAAATTACCGAGTTAATGTTTAGATTAAAGAAATTATTGAAAAAAACACGCTCATCTTCTTTGAATTATTATGATTAAGCATTTTGAAAAAACAAAAATGTGAACCATTAGTTAATTCGGTAAATTTTATATGTGGAGCCCCTAAAGGATGTATTAATGTAGTAGAAAAAAAAAAAAAGAGCATCATTACTCTTGACGGAGGCACAGAGCATATGAGTTTTGATTCTTAATAGCTATTATATTCCTTCGATGTCTCTAAGATTATATGGTTGAGGCATTTAACTAATTCTCATGAAATTAGTCGAATCAAAGTAAAAAAATGAGGGACTAAAAAAGGTTCGAACACCTATAGTTTAAGAAAAATGTATGTATTTAGATATAATTTTTAAGAACTTTTCACCAAAAAATATATCAAATATAAGCGAATAGATGTATGTGGAAGTTCTATTTATAAGGCAAAAGTAGTTACTCCCTTCCGTCAAAATTATAAGTTGTTTTTTTACTAAATCACACAAATTAAGGTGACCTTAATTACGAGTGTAATTTACATATCTATACTTTGACATAAATTAAAAATGAATTAGAATTGAAGAACTTTCATTATTATTATTATTATTATTATTATTATTATTATTATTATTATTATTATTAGGGTGCGTATTCGAAGCCTTGCTCCGTCTAATTATGGACTCGATGAGGGAAGGCAACAAGGGAAACAACCTTATGTCGAGAATTAAAGATATTATTTTATTTTTATAAGAAAGAAACTAACTTTTTGTACTCCATGTAGGACTCAAACTCCTACCCTCTTGCAACAACTTGCAAAAACACCACATGAGATTGAAAGATTTTAATTGTAGTAAATGTTTGGGTTGTATAAAGATAAAATAGGTAAATAATAATAATAATAATAATAATAGATACACTCTCAAATTCCAAAAATTAACTTATAATTTTAGAAGGGAGTGGCTAAATGGACCCTAGTTTTTGCTTAGAGGACCACGTTTTTGAATTTTTACTTCGCCGTACCTAACTTTTTACTTAGTGTACCCCACTTTTTTCTCAAAATTTCAAAAATACCCTTGATATACCATATTACCTTCACCCTCACCCCAAAACCTCATCTTAAAAGGTGTCAGACGCAAAAGGATGATACCTCTAAAAAGGTCTCGAATGATTCCTCCGTCACCTACTAATTAAGCCTAGTTCTTTTTGCAGTTTTGGTCTGAGTCGGTTGTTACCTCTTTAGAAGTGTTGGCCCTATGTGTCTGACACCTCTGAAGAGGTGTCGGCTCTATCTCTCCGACACCTGCGAGGCAATAAGAATGAATAAGAAAATTCCAAAACTCTTAAAAAGTACATGAAAATGACAAAAAAATAGTGAGTTTTGCACGGAATCACTTAGTATCTTCGATTCCATCAAAACTTTGCACCCAAAATGCAAGATTTAACCCCCAAATCGAAGCCATAAACCCAACAACAATCTCACAAACAATACCGACTCAAAAAAGTAAAAACTAAAACTAAAAAAACTTCGAAATTGACACTAAAAGAGATGAGGAATGCACCCACGACATCGAATCGACGTGGTTTTTCTTGAATTTTGTTGGGTTCGGGTTAACGGGTGAAAATGCGATTTGAGAGAGGAGTGACTAGGGTATGGGTGAGTGGGGCTGGTGAGGTATAGAAAAGTAAAAATCATATGGAGGGGTAGTTGGGTAATTTCACTAGGGTGAGATCATCTAAGCAAAAATTAGGGTTCATTTAGTCGCTCCTTTTTAGAAGTGTTGTAAATTAAGTTGGACTTGCTAGATACTTAAATATGGAAGGCATAAACTAGAACTACTAGACACTACAACAAAGTGGGTCCTTGGCAACACTTTTTTGCCAACACTAATAAAAAATGTCTTCAAATTTTAATTTTAGAGACACATGATATATAAGCGTTGCCAAGTTTAAGATTTTGAGACGCTTAACATACAAGTGTCTCCAAATTAAGGACATTTGATATTAAAACGTCATCAAATTCAAAATCTCGAGACGTATAATATACAAGTATCTCAAAATTAAGGACACTTGTTAAAAAAATGTTGCCAAACTTAAAATTTGGATACACTAATTTAAAAGTGTTGTCAAGGTTCAATTCTAAAGACACATAGTTTATAAGTGTTGCTAAAATTAAAAATGAGGACACAAACAATAAGTGTTGTCAATTTCAATATTTAAACACGCATAATTTATAAATGTCTCATATATTAGAGACGCTTGGTAAATTAGTGACACCAAATTTAAAATTTGGGGACCCTAATTTACGTGTGTTGTCAAAATTCAAATTTAAGGACATAATTTACTAGAGTTGTTAAGTTTAAAATTTAAAGACACATAATTTATAAGTGTTGTTAAATTTCAAATCTAAGGACACATAATTTACTAGTGTTGTTAGACTTTAAATATAAAGACACATAATTTAGAAGTGTTGTTAGACTTTAAATTTAAGGACATATAATTTACTAGTGTTGTTAAGTTTTAAATTTAAAGACACGTAATTTACAAGTGTTATTAGATTTTAAAATTAAAGACATATAATTTACAAGCGTTGTTAGACTTTAAATATAAAGACACATAATTTAGAAGTGTTGTTAGACTTTAAATCTAAAGACATATAATTTACTAGTGTTGTTAAGTTTTAAATTTAAAGACACGTAATTTATAAATGTTGTTAAATTTCAAATCCAAGGACACATAATTTACAAGTGTTATTAGACTTTAAATATAAAGACACATAATTTAGAAGTATTGTTGTTAGACTTTAAATCTAAAGACATATAATTTACTAGTGTTGTTAAGTTTTAAATTTAAAGACACATAATTTATAAGTGTTGTTAAATTTCAAATCCAATGACACATAATTTACAAGTGTTGTTAGACTTTAAATATAAAGACACATAATTTAAAAGTGTTGTTAGACTTTAAATCTAAAGACATATAATTTACTAGTGTTGTTAAGTTTTAAATTTAAAGACACATAATTTACAAGTGTTGTTAAATTTTAAAATTAAAGACACATAATTTACAAGTGTTGTTAGACTTTAAATCTAAAGACACATAACTTACAAGTGTTGTTAGATTTTAAATCTAAAGACACATAATTTACAAAGTGTTGTTAGACTAAAAATTTAAAGACACATAATTTACAAGTGTTGTTAAATTTCAAAAATAAAAAAATAAAAAAGTTAATTTAGTGTTAAGTATATAACTAAAACAATTAGATTAACTTCTTTCAAAAAAAGTTATTAAACAAAAATAATAATTAGATATTACTTTTTAGTTATTACTTTAAAAACTAAGTGAGAAAATAATTTATCATTGCTCTAGGTAAGCAACAACAAGAAAAAAAAGAATTTTATTACAACTTAACATTAAGCAAAAAAAAAAAATAGTGTAAGTACTAAAAATTGACCAACACTCGCCCTCACATTGAAACAATAAAAAGGGGAGCCAAATCTGGATCATTCAAGTCCAAATCCAACAACCCATACAACTGCATGTACTTCACACAGTGCTCAGGAGGCTCAATCGCTTGGGTGAGCACCTGTGAGTCCTCTCCAGGTATCATGAGCACGTTGAGGGCCACCATTTCAAGATCATTAATTTCTTATGTATTATATAAATGTTTTGTGCTCTAGGTTTAAATTATATGTTAATGCAATGTCTTATAGCATGTCTTACTAATTATATGTTGTATAATATATGGTTTATTTAAGGATCCATTGGGTGCTCAAACACCCCATTGAGACAAGGAGGGTCGTCACACTCTAGCCCCTGCAAATCTTTAGTTAATCCCGCCTCCGCCTCAATATTGCCTTCGTCCCCAACGATCCAGCCTCTGCCTCCTCCGACGTTTGGCTCTTCTCCTCCGACGGCGTCCGCCTCCTCCGACGTCTGGCTCTTCCTCCCTCTCGACTCTAGTCAGTCGGTCACTCGCTCACTCTTGCCCCTGTAAATCTCGCCTTTTTCTTCTGATTCTCACTCTTAGGGTTTTAGACTTCTGTTGAATTGGTTCAATTTTCAGTAGATTTTGTGTTATCGCGTGTTGTGGTTAGGTTTTTGTGGGTTTGTTTGAATTAGTTTAACGATTTATGCCCGTGTCCCTCTCGTCTTCTCTTTATTTTCTTGAGTTTGCTTTTCCTCCCTCTCGATTGCTCGTCTCGTTATCCCTCTCACAGTCACGCTTCCTCTTCCAAATTATTGAGGGAGGTACGAATTTCTAATTATTGAATTGGTTTCGAGTTTGTTAGTGTTCTTGTATGATTGGTTGTTGGTATCTTTATTGTTGTTTGTTGTTGTTGTTGCTTACGTTGAGAATTGATAGAAACGAAAAAGATGTTGTTGTTATTATGAGAAATTTACACTTGTTCAGCTAATTGTTGATTTTTCAATTAGTTTTGTTGCTTTGAAAATTGTTGAGTTTTGTTATTACCTGAGATTCAATTTGGGAAAGAAGAAATGAGGCACTATTCCATTTGATGATTGGGTGGCCTTAAATAGATTTTGATGTTCATAGATCCTATTTGAACTGCTTTAGGATTCCAAGAGGTTTCATCAAGGTTTATTGATGATTTGAATCGAGTTGCAGTGCTTTTGATCGAGTTCAATCGGTATGAAGCATGTTTTAAAATTAAGTTGGGATTTTTGCATTGTAACTGGATTAGTTTTTATTCACACTAACTGGAGTGTGATTCAAACTACATTAATGATTCACACTAATTGGTAATTACATATTGAATCCTACTGTGTATCATGATTAAGTTTTTCTGGAAAAAATATGTAATTTATTTGAAGCGTTTTTTTTTAAGTTTTTGGTCTAATTAATTATGATATTTTATTAATTAGAAAAAAATGGATAAAAGTTTGATGAATGAGTCAAGGTCAAGCAGAGCTTATTTAGACGGAGTATCCAAGTTCATACAATTTGTTGTTGAGAAAACATCCGTTAATGGAGCAATCTATTGCCCATGTAAAAAATGTTATAATAGACATTTATTGGATTTTGAAAAAGTTCACGGACACTTGTTATGGAATGGTATGTTAGAAGGATAGAAGAACTGGGTGTTTCATGGAGAACCCATTTTCACTTCATCAAGTGCGCAGACTAATGACTTAAATCCTACAACTAGTGTCGTGCCTTCAAGTAATGACGGGGTTTTGAAATACGATAACTTCTTCATGATGCTTTTGGGGTTGTTAATACGAGAACTTCAAATCCTACAACTAGTACTATGCCTTCAATGGGCTTACCCATCGAAGTGCAAAATCCAGAAAATGTGACGCATGAGCATTCTTTTGTTAATCCATCACCAACAAACTCAGATAAAAATCCGTTGCAAATGTTGATGGAAGATTGTGATAAGGAATTATATCAAGGATGTATGAAATTTTCATGGATTTCATTTATATTGAGATTATACCATCTGAAGTGTTTGAATGGATGGTTAGGCAAGTCATTTAGCATGTTGTTAGAGCTATTAATTGATGCATTTCCAAGTGACACTTCTTTACCATCCTCGTCTTATGAGGCTAAGAAAATAATTAAGGACTTAGGATTAGGATATCAAAAAATTGATTCTTGTCCTAATTATTGCATGTTGTATTGGGGTGAGAATGCCAATTGTGAATCTTGCAAAAAATGTTTTTCCTCAATATGGATAAGTGTCACAAATGAAGATGGCAATTCATTGGAAGGTAATGATGGCAAAAAAAAAAAAGAAAAAACCTGTTAAAGTCTTACGGTATTTTCCATTGATTCCAAGGCTGAAAAGGCTTTACATGTCATCAAAAACAACTGCATCAATGAGGTGGCATGCGGAAAGGAGAAATAAAGATGGAAAGTTAAGGCACCATGCCAATGCTTTGGCATGGAAACACTTTGATGAGCATCATTTGCAGCGGATCCTTGTAGTGTAAGACTTGGCTTAGCAAGTGACGGTTTTAATCCTTTCAGAACGATGAGTACCACACATAGTACTTGGACAGTTTTATTAGTTCCTTATAATTTAGAACCTTGGGTTTGCATGAAACAATCGTCATTGATATTGTCCATGGTGATTCCAGGAGAAAAAGGGTCGGGTAATGATATTGATGTGTTCTTACAACCTTTAATTAAAGAATTATTGCAATTATGGGATGGTGTGGATGCCTTTGATGCCTATTCAAGGCAAAACTTCAAATTGCATGGTGCACTTTTATGGACTATTAATGACTTTCATGCTTATGCGAATTTGTCTGGTTGGAGCACTAAAGGTCGAGTTGCATGCCCGTGTTGTGGGGAATGGTAAGTTTTGTTATATGGGCCATCGGAGATGGTTGGATCAAGATCATCCTTTTAGATTCCAAAAAGATCTATTCGATGGCACCGTTGAGTTACGATGAGCACCTTTAACACCTTCAGGCACATAAATATTAAATCAATTGCATGGTGTCGTTTTCTCTTATGGAAAGTCTTTGAAAACAAACAAAAGACGATCTAATGTACAAGTTGACAACTCTGAAAAAGAAGTTATGTCTAGTTGTCAAGAAGTTTTTGAAGATAATGATGATTTTAATGGAGACGTCATGACTTTTGTCAATTCTGAAAAAGGTGATGGTGTAGGTGCTTCTATGCCACCTTGTTTATGGAAGAAAAAGAGTATCTTCTTTGACTTGTCATACTGGGAGTTTAATCTTCTTCGTCACAATTTGGATGTCATGCATATTGAGAAGAATGTTTGTGACAATTTAATTGGCACTTTAGTAAATCTTGAGGGCAAGAGTAAAGACGATTACAAAGCAAGGCTTGATTTGATGAAATTGGGTATAAGGCGTGAACTCCATCCTATATGTGGAAATAATGATGTTATACGTTTGCCTCATGCATTGTACACAATGACTTCGAAGGAAAAAGAAATTTTCTTAACGGTGTTAAAGAACTTGAAGGTTCCAGATGATTATGCATCAAACATTTCAAGGTGTGTAAACTTAAAAGAGCGTAAAATCTCAAATCTTAAAAGCCACGATGGTCGTATATTAATGCAGGATATTCTTCCTATAGCATTAAGAGCATCATGTCTCCTCAAATTTTTTTCGTAGTCTCTGAGTTGTCATCATTTTAAGTCATTATGTTGTAAAAGCCTTGATGTGCATGAGCTTGACCAATTACAAACAAGTGTGTCTACAACACTTTTTCTTCTAGAAAAGATCTTTCCTCCAAGTTTTTTTACCATTATGGTTCACTTAACCATACATTTGGTTGTTGAAGCAAGACTTGGAGGTCCTATTTAGTACCGATGGATGTTTCCAATTGAAAGGTGATATATATATATATATATATATATATATATATATATATATATATATATATTATTCACGTTTTTCACTTATAAAATATTTTCTATTTTCGAATGCGTTACTATTTATTAACTTTTATCTAAATTCTCTGTTTAAAGGGAGTTGTTAATCAGTGTGTATGTTTCTTCTTTTTTGTGGTGTTAGAATTTTTTTTCTATAATAATATTTTAACCAATCGATGCCTGTACTATCTAGTAAAAGTTTATGCGACTTCAAGTCTTACTATGATCTCTATAGCGCAATCTTGATTATCTTCATTAAATCATACCTGAGAAACGTTTTGAAATTCAATGTTGAAGAACGTTTCAGGTATTTGGGAAGAGAAATCAGGAGCATGGACTAAGGTGCAGGTGCAATTTCATAAACAACATGAAATCCTTGGTTTTTCAATCTTATGTAGTTAGAAGCTTACTTTAGATGGAAGGACTCATCATATGAATGATTTGCTTTTCCATATGTATGACACCAATTTTCACATTATCTGTTCCACTTCTCAGTCACACGTACACCCCTTGTGTTCAGCTTTCATGTATTACACCACCACCTATGGGCTGCATATGTAATGTGAAAGCAACAAACTGATCACATTTGCTATCATGTTTTTTCTCGGTCAATTCTGTCATGCAGTCTCTTTGATGTTTTTTCTCAGTCAATTCTCTTAAAACTTGCAGCACACTATGCTGCAAAGAGGTTCTTTTTAATCCTTGGGGACTGAGAAACCATCCTTATTTTTGTGTGTTGTATTTTCATGACCTATGTTGTGCATTATTTTCTCTCATTGATACTTATAATATAAGTATTATTTTCATGACCTATGTTGTGCAGTATTTCCATGACAAAAATTTAGCTTGCTAAAAATATAAGTTGGATAGCTATTAGTAATGTGATTTCTTTATAGTTTTATTGAGGTACTATTTTTCTTGCTTAGCAATTATTTTTCGTTGCTTTCAACAGCCGAAGCTTGTTAAATAATCATTTTGCCACCGAAATTTCTGCGGTAGTTCGCTGATTTCATCGAAATTGAATAGCTTAAATATAAACTACTAACTGAAGAACAGAAAATAACCCACTATAAGACAGATGTATGATCCATATAACTTTTTCATGTCTACGATATTTATCAATTTATAATATTCATGTGGTAACATGTGTTTTAATGGAATTGGATCATAAATGTGATACATCATTTTTTTATATTTTCTTAAAGCATCTCTCTAAAAGGGGTAAAGCGGCACGAACATACTATAAGACGCCACATACGGCTGAATCCAAAAGCTTTGCTAGAATTAGACACGATTATGTAAGTTCTCTACTATTAATATATATATATATATATATATTTAGTCTTGAAATTAATTAATCTTTTTGTTTCATGTTGTCATAGGAGATGACCCAAAAGAAAAGGCCAGGGAGAGTTGAGTTTTTTTTGTCACCCATAAATGAAAGGATGGGAATTTCATCAATAGAGAGGCACAAGAATTAACGGAGAAAGCGATCAGTCTTGTTGAAGAACAGGCTGCAACGGTGGAAAATCATAGTGCTTACGATATAGAAGACGTTGTATTTATCTCGATTTTCAAAGAAGACAAGTATGGGAGGGTAAGGGGCTATGGATTGGGGGTCACACCAACACAACTTTATGGTGCACTGCAACCAAAAAGAAGGGCATCTCAATTTGAAGTAGATAGGCTTCAACGCCAAATGGAGAATATGCATTCCCTTTATGAGGCAAAGATAGAGAGTATGAAGGAGGACTACGAGAGAAAATCAATCGCAATGAAGATAAACTATGACGAAAAGTTGAAGAGTGTGACTAAAGTCTATGAAGAAAGGTTAAACGATGTCACAAATGAACATGAAAGAAAGTCGAACAGTGTCGCAAGGGATATGGATGAGTTTCGCACCAGTATGGAACTCTTTCAAAAGCTATTTTCACAGGTTGGATGTTCATTTCAACCATTCTTTCACTTTCCAATGATGTTTGTGCATTTCTTTAATTCTATCTTAACTCTCTTTTGTGAACTATTAGGTTCTGGGTGATCTTTCTCCAACACATAAAAACAATGTCGTTTCCTGTAACGGCCCGCTTTCATTAATCCCGATTAATCGGCTAATTACAAATTAATATCATAAGCTCAGACCCACTTGGACGTCGTGGAAAAGTCTGTGACACGCCTAATCGGGAAATATGTTATTTTTGTGTGACGCATATTTAATTATTTTACTATTTTAAATAGTTCGTGCCGCGTTAATTACGCTTAGTCGCGTTGTGCGCGGGTAGTGACGACGGTGTGTAACGTCGCGGAGTGCGCGTAACGCGGGTGTACGGGGTAGTATGAGGTTGAGTCGTCACATCACATCACACATCACATCAAACATCAAATCAACCCATCCCTCATCATGTTATTTTGTCCTTTTCTCCAAAATAAAAAAATAAAATAAAAATAAAACGTGAGAGAGAGAGAGCAACTGGAAGAGAGAGAAAGAGATTGGAAAGAGAGAAACAGAGAGGAAGAAAGATGGGAGGAGATGGCGGAGAAGGAGATCGACCAGGAGAGAGCAGCGGCGACGGAGCGACGAACGGCCAGCGAGCAGCGGCGGTGGACGGCCAGCGACGCGAGCAGTGGCCGCCAGCAGGGGCAGCAGCAGTCGGCCGCGGACAGCAGCTCGTGCGGCGACGCAAACGACAAGACGTGGAGAGGCAGCGGCGGCACGGCACGGAGCCGACAGCGGCGGGCCGACAATGGCGCGGCGGTCACTCCAGCGGCGGAGAGGGCGGCTCGCGGCGAAGACCAAGGCCGTGGACGGCGAGGAGAAAGGAAGAGAGACGGCAGCGCGACAGCTGTGACGCCGACGAGGCACGGTCCAGGTGGCGGTGAGGTCCGGCGGTCGCAGCGACGGCGAGAGGTGGCGCATGGCAGCGCCAGCAGCCGTGCAGGCAAGACGGCAGCGCAGTGGCATGGACAACGGTGTCGGCACCGCAGTGGCGTGATGGCGGTGGCGCAGCGGCGTGGTGGCGAGGCTTCGACGTCGGCGCGGTGAACGACGCGATGGATTCAAATGGTTTTGAAGGCTATGATGATGTTTATTTCATCAAATTTTGTTATGATTTGAATAATTTATGTAAATTAGGCCTAAATGATATAAATGGACACCAGGGACTTAGGCTATCATAGTCGGGTGTCGGGTATGTATCTCGAGGCGAGTGCGGGACGTTTCGAAAACGTTTGAGGTAAGTAATTCCACGAGAAAATTAGTTAAAATTCTTTTATGGCATTCACTTTATTTCACATCTCAATTATTCCATTGCGCTATTTATTGCTGTTCAATTATTGTTCATCCACTCCACGTATGTATGTGTGTTTGTCGACGGGGTCGGCATGACATGGACTCACACCCCGGGTCTAGCTACCCCGCTCTGTTCGAGTAATTGGCAATGATAGGGCTACGCGGTGACTATTCTCTCGAAACCCGTAGGTCGAGAGATGTTTGACGTAGTCTTAAATCTACATCAATGGTTCCTCTCTAGAGATGTTTAGACGGGGTTCTACCGTTCAATGGTTCCTCTCATTCGACCGTGAGATGTTTGGCGAGGTTGTCGTCAATGGTTCCTCTCGGTTTAGCTACGAAGATTCCCGGATGTCGACCATGGTTCTCTGTCACGCTACACTCGTGTCCAAAAATTTGACTTCTCAACGACTTATTTTCATGCGAATTTCCTTATTGTTGTCATTTATTTAAATTGCATGAATTATAGCCGTTTCATTGGAATTCGTGAATATTAGCTAAAGTTCTCTGGGATTTACTCACCTGGGATTTGTCATCGTTTTTGTGACAAATCGCAGATCTTGCGGCGAGCCGAGACAAAGGAATCTTAGGCGACTACGCCTAAGTAGGAAGAGGCCGCCACTTTTTACGTAGGTAGTTGTATGTATCTATTAACTACTTTATGCTATTTTGGGAAAGACTTGTATACCTGATACATGTATATGCTCATTTTTAGTACCTTTGTTGCTCTCGATATACATGGTATCTGTTACCGGGATTCCACACTATAGGGTTAATTATACAAATGCAAACCTTCTTTCATACGGCGTTTGCATGTTTTTAAAAGGCTTCCGCTTGATATTTAATAATTTAATAAATTGTGAATAACTTAACATAGTCAATTTTATAAGAATATCGATAAAATTTTCCATAAACACTAAGTTAAGGCGAATAAGGTATGTATAAAGGTGTAGGTCGCGGGCAGTCAAAATTAAGTGTGCAGTGACGTGGCATGCTTGGTCACGTGGCGGTGCCCGGTTTGCCTTGGAGTTTGGGGCCGTCATAGTTGGTATCAGAGCTTAGTTTCAAGCGAACCTAGGGAAAAGTTTAATGAAACTGAATAAAACTTAACAAATGAATTTAGATGTGGAAACCCGAAGATCCTAACTTAGAACTTTAGTTGGGAAGCGAACATGGGACGGGAAGTGTCGAAGCTTATATGTTATATATTTTGACGTGTAATAGTATATATGCGTATACGATGCTGATACGGACGTTCGCGATTTACAAATTCGACATAGATGGACGACCAGTTCTTCATACGGATGATAGAGGTCAGTCGAGCGGCTCGACACTTGTTAACTCGGATTAGACATTGTGCGACACGGTTGCACTCCATAGTTTGCAGCTCGAGGAGATGTTCGATTGCTTCAAGCGCAGGCACCGGCCACACCGGCCCCTGCCGCACTCGTCGCCACCACTACTGTAGAGCAGGCAGTTGTCGCGCCGACTATTCCGGCGACCTCGCTTACGACCACTACTACCGAAACACTGTCGGCAGTCACTACACCATTAACTATGTCGATCGTGGCACCAACACTGATTCCATCACAAGATATCACATTCGAGACCTCCTTACTAGCTAAGGCGAAGTTGATTAAGGAGTTCGTTCATTTTCATCCAAGCTACTATTATGGAGGCAGAGACCCAGAGGTGGCTGGGAAGTGTATCATTTCACACGAGAAACTTCACGGACCTTTGAGGATTCACGACGGCATACAGGCTAGAACTTATGGATTTATGCTTAGGGGAGATGCTGCAGTATGGTGGACCGCCCACACAGTCGCTCACGGAGAGCCGAGTACTTGGGCAAAGTTCAAGAAATTCTTTTATGGTCAGTATATCCCGATCGAGAATCAGCTGAGACTGAGGGAGGAATTCTCGACGCTAAGGCAGGGTGACCGAACGGTATCGCAATACATGGAGAGATTCACATACCTGCTTACTTTTGCGATGGACGTAGCTGGGACCGAGCGACTTCATGTTCACTATTTTATTCGATGACTCCGACCAAAGATTGGGGGCAGAAAATCACGCGCGTGGGGAGTGTGGATGGAGTGGGTGGTCTTGACCCACTCTACCTGGGGGCTCAAGCGACCTGCGAGGTCGGAGTGAGACCGGCGAGGTAGGACTGGGCCTTCACAAAATTTAATTATTAGTTCAAATAATAATTGTTTGGAAAGGGCGACGTCATATTATTTTAAACCTAGCCACATTATAGGTGAGTCGAGCCAACACATACGTTATTCTCGGCATGGCAGCTGAAGGTAAGATGTTACCATAATCAAATTGGCATCGGATGCCTATTTTAGGTTGGCGAACGATAATTGCCGAGAATGTTTACGTAAGCCATGACTTTCTAGGTCGTAGCGCCACCAATTTGAATATTGCAACAAGTAAGGAAGGGCAGTCTAATGCGAAGTTAAATTATTAATAAAAATAAATATTATCACACCTTGGTGTCCCGTCGGGATTAAAATTTTGACGATTACTTCATGCATACCGCGGGTTGTGAGTTAAGAAATCCTATTGGTTGGAACCATTTAGGGAAATGACATATGCAAGATAGGAATGACCTCTTTCTGAGTTGACATGTATAAGGTGTGTAGTACAATAGTTGACATTATGAGTGAGGTATAGCTTATAGAAAATCATTCATGATAGCTATAAAAAAAATTCTAGCTTACGCTACACAGTCCACTCTAGTGATCGTCAGATCGACGATTAGGAACATGCGTAAGACGTGGGACAAATAGGTTTTTAGTAGACTCTATGGAAGCATATAGTGTTGAGATGACTCAGAACTACATGAAAGCAAGTACGAACTCCTTTAGCTTCGGCCAGAGCTCTGGAGTAGTCTTGAGGAAATAGCAGTTCGAGTAACACCACTATTGTGCCATGATTTGTTCGCGGTCTGTGAGGTCAGTGGGGCCACACTGCCACTTATTGGATTGGGAACAAGTCAGGAATACGAACCGAAATAGAGTTTGCAAGTATATTTAAGGTCGAATGACCTCAAGCCAACCTAAGGAACGAGCTGTTCTGAAGTTCTCACGAATCCAGAATTGACTCAATCGTAATAAATTTTGCACTTATGATTAGTCCGACCCAACCCGTAGAACGTTAGGGATAATGCTCTGAAGGGACATGGAAAGCCTTGAAAGCTTAGTGATTTAAATCGAACTAAGCGCGTGCGAGTCATTAGTTTCGAGGAAAAAAAATGTTGTGCGGCGAAACAAGAGAGATGTAGGTGATGTATTATGACTAGATTCTTAAACAGGGAAACAAAAGATTCTAGGTTCGCGTTAAAGATGGAGAGTTAAGTTTAACTCTGGAAGTCCAAGAAAGGAAGTTGGAGTTAGTAGGTTAACTATTGTTGTAAATATTAGCTCTGACATCCTGGTAGGAAATAGAAGAAGCAAATTGTCTATAGATCTAAAATCTATCCAAGCACGACTCTTTAGAGAATCAAGAGAAGCAAAGGTCGACCTTACTATTTGAGTTATTGCACTTTTTAAACCCTTGTATATGAGAGGTATGACCTAGTTAGGCATACGCTACAACTAAGGCATAAGGAGCGCAGATTGTAATGCCAAGTCCAGAGAGTGCGAGTTTTGGCATACGGAGGTGAAGCCCTTGGGACACGTGATTCGCGATAGTACTTCAGTGGACCGAGTAATATTCACTAGGGCTGGCAAAATATGCCCAGTCCTATTTTGCCCATTTCGTCCGGTCCCGTTTTAAACGGGACCGGGCAGTATTTTTGTGAAAAACATACGGGACTGGACAAAATTTTTGTCCGTTTAAACATACGGGACCGGGACTTGACAAAAATTCTTAAAAAATGGGTACCCGTTTATTGATTAATTTGAAGGGTATATATGTAATTTCACCCTCTATAACCTAATTACACATCTCACCCTCTCGGCCTCTCACTCTCACTTTCTCTCTTTCACACTCACATCTAACCGTCTCTCTCTCTCACTCTCTCTCTCTCTCTCTCCCTCACATTCACCTCGCCGTCTCTCTCCCTCTCACACTCACATCTCACCGTCTCTCTCCCTCTCACACTCACATCTCACCGTCTCACGCTCACCGGGTCCGTCTCTCTCACGGTCTCTCTCACCAAATCATCTGCTCTGCCTCTCCCGCCCTCTGCCATCGCCGAATGTGGCACCGATCTAAGAGGGCCGGCGTACGCGGGGTGGACGGACGGCGGGCGAGAACTAGAGGGATCGAGGGTGGCGAGAGAGAGAGGCCGAGAAGGGTGGGGGCAGTGGTCGACAAGAGAGAGGCCGAGAGGGGTTAGGGTTTAAGGCGGGGTCGAGAGACGAGAGGGCAGGGAAGGGAGACGGAGAGGGAAGGACGCCGAGAGGGGGAGCGAGAGAGACCAAGGGAGAGCAGAATCGAGAGGGCGAGAGGAGGGAGACGGAGGCGAAAATGAGGGAGCGAAGAGAGCAGTTTAGGCTTTTTTGGGGTTTCGGTGTGGTTCTTGCTTTCTCTGAAGAACGAGAGAGAGAGAGAGAGAGAGAGATAGACAAATCTATACAAATCTCTACCGGCGGATCGAACGGCTGATCGATTGATCGGTAGCATCGAGAATCTGTGATCGGAGACCGAAATCTCGGCTAATTAAGGTCAGATTTCTCCGTTATAGTCTGCAATTTGTGGTTTGTTTGGTTTATTAGGGGTTTGTGCGAGATCCGGTGTAGATTTTTAACAATAAAAAACGGACAAAACCAGTCCCGTATGTTTTACAAATATACGGGACTGGACAAAAAAAATGCCCATTTCAAAAATGGGACCGGGTCTGGGCACCAAATTTAATAATTTGAAAAATGGGTGTCCAGTCCCGTTTATGTCCGTTCCCGATTTTTGCCAGCCCTAATATTCACGCTATCATCGACTGGCCTACACCAGAGTGTGTGACAGACATCAATAGCTTTTAGGATTGGCAGAATATTATCGACGCTTTGTACGGGATTTCTCCAAAATAGCAGTGCCGATGACTAGATTGACCAAGAAGGTTATGATCTCCCATTAGTCTAGTGAATGCGAAGTGGCCTTCACCGAGTCGAAGAAGAAGTTAACTTCTGCACCGTTGTTGATGTTGCTCGAGCCGGCCAAAGACTTGACTATTCTTACGATGCTGGTGGCACTAGACTGGTATGCGTACTGATGCAGGGAAACAAGTAATAGCTTATTTATCGCGTTAATTGGGGACGAACGCGAGGAGTTGTCCAACGCACAACCTGAAGCTCGCAGCAGCTACGAGTATGTCAAAGGTTCCAAATACTGCAGATGCACATATTTGCGGGTAGATGCGAGGACCGACAATATCTATTCTAGGCGTCTTGGAATGTCATAGAGCTGATGTGATGTATCAGAGGTTCATGGGCGTGACACAGAGTCTAGGTTACTAGATTGGCGCGAGTCCGTTGATGAGCGGTTGATACACCCAAGTAGATTGTGGGTTCTGGCAGTGGTAGGGTAACACGTTCGGATTTTTCAGGAGGCTCACAACTCCAAGTACACAGTGCCTCCAGGGTGCGGTTTCGAGACTTTGAAGGCTAAAAACTATAACTCACGTATCCGGTGCCTCGTGGCGAGTACGGGGGGTGTCAGGCTCGTGAGGGGGGGACATAGATGGTGTGGGAGGTCGCAGTTCGTGCACCCGCACTGCCTGTACGACCCAATACCGGTGTGGGGAGGTCGCAGTATGTGCACCCTAGGTATCAGGGCTGGGCCGTTACATTCGCGATTTGTTGGAGGTCATAGCTCGTGCACCCGCACTGCTTGTGCGACCCAGTACCGGTGTGGGGAGGTCGCAGTATGTGCACCCCAAGTATCAGGGCTGGGCCGTTACATTCGCAATTTGTGGGAGGTCGCAGCTCGTACACCCACACTGTCTGTGCGACCTAGTACCGGTGTGGGGAGGTCGCAGTATGTGCACCCAGGGTACCAGCTTGCTGGGCAGAGCCCGTGAACATAGCTACCATTAGGTCTGAGATTGTTATAGATCACACGAAGAAAATTTCGCTAATTCGTGAGTGGTTACATACTGCTTTAGACAGACAAAATACGTACGTGAACAAATACCGCGACAGGCTGAGTTATGAAATGAATGATTTGGTAAACTTGAAGGTTTTTCCATTGAAGGGCCTCATTGCGGAGAGAGATTCCACCGTGCGAAGATGATACTCCACTTGTTTCAAAGTAAAGATCGAGATTAAATCTAAATTTCGGGACGAAATTTCCCTTAGTTGGGAAGATTGTAACGGCCCGCTTTCGTTAATCCCGATTAATCGGCTAATTACAAATTAATATCATAAGCTCAGACCAACGTGGACGTCGTGGAAAAGTCTGTGACACGCTTAATCGGGAAATATGTTATTTTTGTGTGACGCATATTTAATTATTTTACTATTTTAAATAGTTCGCGTCGCGTTAATTACGCTTAGTCGCGTTGTGCGCGGGTAGTGACGAAAGTGTGTAACGTCGCGGAGTGCGCGTAACGCGGGTGTACGGGGTAGTATGAGGTTGAGTCGTCACATCACATCACACATTACATCAAACATCAAATCAACCCATCCCTCATCATGTTATTTTGTCATTTTCTCCGAAATAAAAAAAAATAAAATAAAAATAAAATAAAATAAAAATAAAACGTGAGAGAGAGAGAGAGCAACTGGAAGAGAGAGAAAGAGATTGGAAAGAGAGAAACAGAGATGAAGAAAGATGGGAGGAGATGGCGGAGAAGGAGATCGACCGGGAGAGAGCGGCGGCGGCGAGCGATGGACGGCCAGCGAGCAATGGCGGTGGACGGCCAATGACGCGAGCAATGGTCGCCAAAGCAGGGCAAGCAGCGATCGCCGCCGCGGACAATGGCTCGTGCGGCGACGCAAACGACAAGACGTGGAGAGGTAGCGGCGGCGCGGCACGGAGCCGACAATGGCGGGCTGGCAATGGCGTGGCGGTCGCTCCAGCGGCGGAGAGGGCGGCTCGCGGCGAAGACCTAGGCCATGGACAGCGATGAGAAAGGAAGAGAGACGGCAGCGCGACAACTGTGACGCCGACGAGGCGCGGTCCATGTGGCGGTGAGGTCCGGCGGTGGCAACGACGATGAGAGAGCGGCGCGCGCAGCGCGCGCAACAAGCAGCAAGCGGCAAGACGGCAGCGGCGGCGTGGACGACGGTGTCGGCAGCGCAGTGGCGTGACGGCGGTGGCGCAGCGAGCGTAGTGGCGAGGCTTCGACGTCGGCGCGGTGAACGACGCGATGGATTCAAATGGTTTTGAAGGCTATGGTGATGTTTATTTCATCAAATTTTGTTATGATTTGAATAATTTATGTAAATTAGGCCTAAATGATATAAATGGACACCAGGGACTTAGGCTATCATAGTCGGGTATATGGGTACGTATCTCGAGGCGAGTGCGGGACGTTTCGAAAGCGTTTGAGGTAAGTAATCCCACGAGAAAATTAGTTAAAATTCTTTTATGGCATTTACTTTATTTCGCATCTCAATTATTCCATTGCGTTATTTATTGCTGTTCAATTATTGTTCATCCACTCCCACGTATGTATGTGTGTTTGTCGACGGGGTCGGCATGACATGGACTCACACCCCGGGGCTAGCTACCCCGCGCTGTTCGAGTAATTGGCAATGATAGGGCTACGCGGTGACTATTCTCGCGAAACCCGTAGGTTGAGAGATGTTTGACGTAGTCTTAAATCTACGTCAATGGTTCCTCTCGAGAGATGTTTGGACGGGGTTCTACCGTTCAATGGTTCCTCTCATTCGACCGTGAGATGTTTGGCGAGGTTGTCGTCAATGGTTCCTCTCGGTTTAGCTACAAAGATTCCCGAATGTCGACCAGGGTTCTCTGTCACGCTACACTCGTGTCAAAAAATTTGACTTCTCAACGACTTATTTTCATGCGAATTTCCTTATTGTTGTCATTTATTTAAATTGCATGAATTGTAGCCGTTTCATTGGAATTCGTGAATATTAGCTAAAGTTCTCTGGGATTTACTCACCTGGGATTTGTCATTGTTTTTGTGACAAATCGCAGATCTTGCGGCAAGCCGAGACAAAGGAATCTTAGGCGACTACGCCTAAGTAGGATGAGGCCGCCACTTTTTGCGTAGGTAGTTGTATGTATCTATTAACTACTTTATGCTATTTTGGGAAAGACTTGTGTACCCGATACATGTATATGCTCATTTTTAGTACATTTGTTGCTCTCGATATATATGGTATTCCACACTATAGGGTTAATTATACAAATGCAAACCTTCTTTCATACGGCGTTTGCATGTTTTTAAAAGGCTTCCGCTTGATATTTAATAATTTAATAAATTGTGAATAACTTAACATAGTCAATTTTATAAGAATATCGATAAAATTTTCCATAAACACTAAGTTAAGGCGAATAAGGTATGTATAAAGGTGTAGGTCGCAGGCAGTCAAAATTAAGTGTACAGTGACGTGGCATGCTTGGTGACGTGTCTGGCGACGTGGCGGTGCCCGGTTTGCCTTGGAGTTTGGGACCGTCACATTTCCATTGATGACCAGGTTTGTGAATTTCTTAAATTTCTTAATTTTTCTTATTAAACTTTCATGCTTATTAAAATAACCAGTAGTTTCTTTTTATCTCCTGCAATTGACTTGAACCAATTGTTAATCTAAAATAATCAGTTTCATGTTAAGCAAATTAATTATATGTTGATCTTGATGAATCCAGGGATGAATGACATTTCATTACCACCGACCCTGTTAGCCTAGCCCCAAAGATTGAAACATATAGGATGTACATAAGACTTCATCACTTAGCATGAAGTTTTGTTGTGCCATAATGGAGAAAAGTGCGTGAACACTAGCATGTCTTAAATAGTTAATCATGAGCGCAATATGGTTGTTTGATTGGATGCAGTTGTTCATATTTACATGTCTTAAATACTTCTCTGAATCAACTCTTACACTTGTTTATGTTTTGCAGTTTATTGTTTACTCTGATAAAATGGATGCTACCGGGGGCTAAAACTGGCAAAGTTCTATGGCCGTCAATGGTATGAATTTTAAATTAACAATTGACATTTTCAAGTTTATAGAGATTTTAGCCGTATATGTATGTCTAGTAATTAATATATCATTTTTATTAGTTTGGAAAGTTTACAATTTGACTCGATGCTTGTTTGGTATTACAATTGCTTATTGTTAAGTAGAGAGATGTTCGTTAAAATTACATATATGTGTTTATGTATGTTAGTTTGCTCAATTCATTATGTATATTGAAAAAGTGGTTTATGATGATATTGACTACCTCGTGATTTTGACTCATATATATCTTGATTTAATTGTGTTTGGGTTGATTTTGTTTGTTTTGCAGTTGTAAGAAAGTGTTGAACATGAGGTTTTTGGTGCGGTGGTAATGTTGAGAAAAATGAGCATATCAATTCAAAAATATCATCTTATACTTTTGTTTTGCATAGTTGGAAGTTTCTATCTTTTTAGTATATATGTTGATATCATTGTAAGTAAAAATATATTTTTGAGAATGTATTGTAGTTCTCTTTTGAATTGAAAATTATATAAATTGTTTTCATTTGTCTTTCTTTATGTTTGTTTTTATAGCTACAAATAATAATAATAATAATAATAATAATAATAATAATAATAATAATAATAATAATAATAATAATGCTAATTTAGATACATTAAGTGCACAAGTGTTGTAAATTTAAGGACATTAAGTGTATAAAGGTTGCTAATTTAAAGACATTAAGTGCACAAGTGTTGTTAATTTAAGAACATTAAGTGCGTAAATGTTGCTAATTTGGAGACATTAAGTGCAAAAATGTTGTCAATTTAAAAACACTAAGTGTGTAAGAGTTGCTAATTTGGAGACATTAAGTGCACAAGTGTTGTCAATTTCAGGACATTAAGTGTTCAAGGGTTGCTAATTTGGAGACATTAAGTGCACAAGTATTGTTAATTTAAAAACACTAAGTGTGTAATAGTTGCTAATTTGGAGACATTAAGTGCATAAGTGTTGTCAATTTAAGGACACTAAGTGTTTAAGAGTTGCTAATTTTGAGATATTAAGTGCACAAATGTTGTTAATTTAAGGACATTAAGTGTGTAAGTGTTGCTAATTGGAGACATTAAGTGCACAAGTGTTGTTAATTTAAGGACATTAAGTGTGTAAGGGTTGCTAATTGGAGACATTAGGTTAACAAGTGTTGTCATTTGGAGACGCATAAGAAATAAATGTTCTAAAATTAAAGACGCATAAATAAAAAAACGTCCCCACGTTAAGGACACTTATTTCAAAAGTGTCTTAAATAAATATTACCAACACATACATTTTGCGTCGCAAAAAAATGGGACGACATCACTATTACCAACACAAGTGGCGACACTATATGATGCGTGGGTTAAATTTTTAGAGACACTAATTAATGTCGTTAAATGACTAAATTAATGTCACTAAACACCCAATGTTTTGTAGTGAGAACAAGAATAGAAAAGAGCTAGATTTGATAGATGTAGAGATTTCCATTCAAATATTGGTGTGTACATTATAAGAGAATGAACCCCTTTATATAGGGCATTTTGTCATGATGAATGTATACTTAAATAAAGATTACAAGATTATGTAGTGTGTAAGTTACATTAAGATCATGTCACACAAGATCACGAGTAATTCAGATGGTACAAGTTACATTAACATGATCAAGTTGGGTGTACAATGTGTGATGGGATACAAACAACATGAAGATGTACAAGTCACACATGTTCATGCTCCATATTAGCTGGTGTCATCCAATTTACAACAAGAATAGGGTTTTTAATTATTAAATTAACTAATAAAAATGACAGGGAGGAAGTAATCATAGTACCAAAGGTAAAAAAAATTACAACCGTACAGTCCATTTGCTTTTGAAATCCTAAAATACTATAAAAAAAAAATTATTCGTTAAATAAAGTATTTTATATTTTGAAAAGGCGACGCCATATCATTTACACGAACGACACATTCGCTAAATGCGTCATTCGTGGAAACAAGTACCACAACCAAACGTGCAAGAACGACGCATTCCACGAATGTGTCATTTTTGCAATAGGTATTCAATTGGCATTGCAAGAATGGCGTCATTCTAGAACTTATTTTTTTTAGCAACGGAACTTATTTTCCTTTTTAATTTCGTTTCTGATTTGCTTTTTTTTTGTAGTGTCTTGCAATGCCAATTATATGTACGCACACACATATATCCTTCAATTTTCGATTCGATTTCGCAAATCTCTTGCTAATATCTCAATTAAAAATTATTTATCTTTTGTCTCAATTATTTATGTTACTTTTCTTTTACTCTACTAAATTAAAGTTAAGTTTTTATAATTAAATTCCCACGAGCGTAGTGAGCGGGCTCATTCGTGTGTCACGCGTTACGAAACTAGTATATATATATATATATATATATGTATATCAATATGAGAATCATAAAAATACTCATGTCATAGGCACGTCATCTACTATTTACAACATTCAGTGATATTTTTCTCAATAAAAATAACTTATAAATTGAAAAAAAAAAGATATTAAAACATCATCCTTTGTATTATATAGATTTGTAAAAAGTAAAATAAAAAAAAAAAAAAAACCAATTAGTATGTGGTACGTGTCACCTCCTTAATTTAAACTCTTAATTAACCTGGATTTCTACATTAGAGGCTCAAAGTATATATCACAAGAAATAGTACAACTCAACTCAAAATACTTAAATTATAAATAATGTGTTCAATTTGAAAATTGTCATTGTATAATCATAGTAGCAGTTGTTCATTCTATCAATTTTATAATTGCGTTAGGAGCTGAATAATTATTTAAAGATGATCCAATTACAAGTGAATTTGGTATTGCGGATTTTAATTAGTGTAATTAGTGTTTGTAGCTAATTAAAATTTTCATTAGTGTTTGCTTTAGCTAATTAATGTGCTTTTTTAGTCAAAAAGATAATGTTTGTACTTTATTGCTTTTATAGGATAAAAAATAAGTCGGCAACCATTGAAATATTTAAATAAGTTCAGCAAAATAGCTCATATAAATCAATTAAAATCGAACAAATAAAAAATTCATAAGAACAATAAAATAGCTACTGTAAATCGGTATTTTAAATATCTTTTTTCAGTTGCGGCATTCTAATTACATTAGAAATATGCTAAAAATAAAATAAAATAAGAGGATCACGAGTCTTAGATTACAGAGATGTCACACACCACGCTAGGTTTCGGTGTTGTTTGAGTTGATGTATGTGTAGTATTTTTCACAATAAAAGCTAGAGTTGGCATTGATTTTCCTTAAAATGAATTATTCATTTTGAAAAGGAGTTAACTGTACTTAATACTTTAAACAAATAACTCATTCTCAAAAGGAGTAATTCATATATCCAATGTAAGAGCATCTCCAATGGGGATGTGGATAAGGGGTGGATGTGTGTCACATTGGATTAAATAGACATTGAGGAGAAAAAACGTTCTCCAATGGGAATGTGGATTGAAAATGTGTAGCTGACGTGGCATAAAAAAATAAACACGGTATATCGCACCCTCTAGATCTAGAGGCTACAATAGAAAGTGTGCACTATGTTACGTCATTCAAAAACAATAAAAATAATCAGATACATATACTTTACAAAATCGATCACTTAAAAGCTTTTATCAAAAAATAGCCACATATCTATACTATTATCATAGCAATCCCAAAACGGTTAACCGTGAAGCCTTTTTGTCTAAAACTTCCAACAATGCCCCTAAGTGTTTTGATACAAATATTTAAATTCGGGATAAAATAGTAATTTAATTGATAACTACAAATTAATAGGTGGTTTTGATTTTAAATGTGCAGATGAAAACTCAATTAGTTTTCAAAATTTTTTAAATTAGTAATCAGTTTCCAAGTGGGATTTGGATGATCTTTTTTCTCTCCTCCACCTTTTTACTCTCTTTCCCCTCCACGTTTCTCTACTCTCTCTTTGCCCTCCACATTTCTCTCTCTCCCCTCCACAATTATCTCTCTCTCTCCACTCTATTCACGTTTTCTTCCTCCATGTGTTTATTTTATTGAAAACCAATTTCTTTTTCAAAATCACGCGCATAGCGTGTGTCCATTGACTAGTACTATTATAATAGCAATCCTAAAACGGTTAACCGTGAAGCCTTTTTGGCTAAAAGTCTCACCCTGTGAATTGATAGAAATAATTAAAATTAAGGATAAATTTGTAATTTAATTGATAAGTCCAAATTAATATTCGGGTTTTCCTAATAAAGTGGGATTTAGAGGATTTTTTTTTCTCTCTCCTCCACGTTTCTCTCTTCCATTCATTACACCTTCTCTCTCTCTCCTCACGGTTCTCTCTTCCCTTCTCTATCCTCACTGTTCTCTCTTTCCGATGAACTAAAAGTAGACAGTTTCTTTTTCCTACAAAAGTGGTGAATTTTAGTTTCCATACCTGTAAACCAGTTACACATCTATTTTTTCAAATAATTATTTACACTTCACGTGTAGAGTACGTGCTCACTAACTAAGATTATCTACTATTCTAACACAATACTTTAAGAAAAATATCTAATATCTCCCTCATCGACTAGTTTTTGATAAAGCCATACATCGCATTACGTTTGTTTGAATTAGTGATAGATCGATTTTTTGTATTTTTTCATTATATGCATTACCTTTTTTTTTTAGTGTTTTTTATATTTATCAATTAGATACAAGATGATTACAAATAACTTTATAAAAAAAAAAGTTAAATAAAAACAAGATATTTTGTTTCCAAAATCAGTTACCGATTTATTATACGTAGAATATTTGTTTATGCTCGATTACTAATTCAAACCATCAGTTTTTGTAAATTTAATATTCTTATACATAATCATTTAACAACTCATAATTTAATAAAAAAATTTAAAAATTATCACCTCATGAATAAAGGGTGCAATCCATATTTATTATTTATCATTGGAGACTCTTTTTAAGATTGAATGTGTACTTATGCCGCATAAGGTGGACATTTTCTACACATTGATGACATGAGGTGATAATTGAAGATGTTCTAATGACCATTTTCAAAATGCACAATATATTACTTTTTGTAATTTTAAAGAAATTATCCCTATTTGTTGAAAATTAAAGAAAACCACCGTACTTTTTGAATTATCTAAGAACTGATGCTCCCCTCATGATAGTAATGATCCTGGAGTCCATTAACAAATAAGACCCTAAAAGCTTCCACTTCCTTCTCCCCACGAAGCTAATCTCAACTCCACCATCATCTTCACCACTCTGTGAAAAATATAGACCATGTTCTCGCCATCGAAGCAGCTCAACCTTCTTAGGCTTTCCCCAGCCAAAATCCAATGCGTAATACCCAAATTTCGTGGCTCCAGCGGTGACAGTGAACTGATTAGGATCAGTTGAAAGCATCCCCTCAAATCTCTCTTCCAAGTTCCTAACAAACCCATCCTACAACCCTTCCATTTGCTTCAACGACAATCCCGTCTTACTATGTCACACTTCTGAGCACTCACCTTCACACCTGCAATGCAATTGCCAAAATATGATGTAGGAATTGGAGGGTATAAGCGAGCTCTAAAATCGACTATATTCAAAAGATAAACGTTCTTATCATCGTCTAAGGACGTATCTACAACGACATCTCCATCAGACCTCGCTGTAGCTCTGGTGAGACATACCCATGTGTATGTACAAACTAGTACAAAGCTTGATGGACTATGATGTAGAGAAGATCAAAGGAGTGAAAGAACAAACCAACAAGAAAGAACACACACAAACACCCAATTCAGGGTCTCAAGATTCAATTCTTTAATTCATTTTATAAAAGCTACCTATTGTGGCATGTTTACAACCTTTAATACTAAGACATTTAAAAATCATAGTAAATGAAGACTATTATATTACTAGCATACCCCTATGTTATATTATATTACAATTTTAACATTAGGCCACATTAGCTACCACATCAGACTAGCTAGTACTTTCTACAAGGTTTCTTCATCGATCTTCGATTGGGCTACCTTCGACGCCCATTTCTGCATGAGTCTATCAACATCAGATCTGCTGTGTAAATGTGGCTGCCGGCCGCTGGTTTTTCAAGAGACGTGAGGCTTTGGGATGAGGACACCCAGTTGCTGCAGTCATGTTTGGACAGAGATTTGGAGTCCATCAATTGAGAGAACTTTTGCAAGTAAAGCTCTTCAAACCCATTTGGGTCCTTTATCAATTCTGATCTACCAAAGTAGGGAACTGAATATATATATTGATAAGAAAGAGATGTCATTTATATATATGTCAAAATTTGCAAAAGAGTAACAGGGGGATCGTTTCTTCCACATTCTTTACAAGTATGTACAAAAATAAGTTTGAAATGTCAACAGCCCACCAATCCCACAGCCAAATCATTTGTCAAAAACGACTCCTTTACCACCGATTTCATTTCCCGTAGGGAACTGAAATATCAGAAATATTGATTAAAGTTGTTTTGTTTGAGAACTTGTTGAACAAAGCCCACGATTTCAAGAACATAATTAAGGTTCTCCCATCAATGGCGGCATGGTGAGTTGTGATTGCTATGGAGATGCCATGGTTTGGGAACAAAGTGAACTGAATTGCCATGACAAAGACATGGTCTTGAGATGTGGACAATTGAGGGATTAGAGGGTGGAACTCGTTCGCGCGGGTGCCCACTAGCGTGACTACTCGACAAAAGGTCGAGATTTTGGTTCATTGATTCAGCTATGGTGAGTGGCCATGGAAGTAGAGAATGGATGGCTTGCGAGATTGCGGTGGCCAATTAAGTGAGGTTTTCGGCTAAAGGGTAGTAGTGTTGGAGAGCGAGAGAGAGGGAGTGCTTTATTTGGGGGAGAAGAAATGTCATGAAGTGTTGAGTTTGAATAATGGAAGGGAAATTATAGAAGAGAAGTGTTGTGGACGTGAAGTGAGGAGGAGTGGGAGATCGAAGTAGATGAGTGGGAGATTTGCGGTTTTCGCGGTTGGGTTCAGTGGTGGAGCGACCTCACATATTTGTAGCACCTTGACTGTCTTTTGCAAGGGCTCCATGGACATAAATAAAGTTACAAAAGAATTAGAATTGAAGGAGATAATGGATTGATCACTTTGAGATATAGTTCATGAATTGAAGGTCGCTTATATATTGTTTGAAGATCATAAACATGTACAATTGTGAAATTGTATAGGATGTTTTCATATAAGCAATTACGTTAGTGTATAAATGGTGCATGTTTTAAATATTGTGCAACCACGTTAAGTTTACAAATTAGTACTGATCATCATCAACACATAGCTGGAGTTGGTGGATAATATATATTACAAGCTAGTAGGATACTATTTTATGATTTTGTCACTATTTGTTTTTTTTATAAGTAATTTTAGCACTATAATTAATTTGTTGTTTCAAATTAAGATTAAATTATTTTATGGTATATATGTATTACTTAACTAGTTTTTTCTACGCTGGTACATTTTATTTGTGATATAATAGTCATTAAATATTCAAGTCTTTCAAACATTATTTGTTGCAAGGTGTCTCTAGAACTTATATTAATTTGTATTGGAAACGTGATCATACGCTATTTACATTTTACAATAGTTTCGTAGCTAACTATTGTGTCAAATGTTTGCCATTCATTCCCTCCATATTTTTTTCTTTTGGCTTGAATAATAGTCAGATCCACAACCTACATAAATCAATAAAACTTGTCTTTCGGCAAATTATGTCACATTCATCTCACTGGCAATTTTTTGGCATCATTCCCTCCATTTTGCTAAATTAGTTATCATTAGTGTTAATGACCAATATATATATTCATGACGACTTTGGCTACTTGAGATTTTTTTCCTATTAAGATAGTTTACATGTTTGGCAATTGGATGGTTATTTCAAATATTTTTCTTTAGGTTTGATGATATTCTAAATTAAACAAATATTTCAAGTCCTCCTAAGAAATCAATACTATATATTTTAAGTCTACTGAATTTATTTGGCAAGTTGTTTATGTCAATGGAGCACATGTGTCATGTAAGACCATCTCCCCGACGAAATTATGTTTTTCCCTCTAATTTACTGTTATGTTATCTTAAACTATATTTATCTTCCAACCACAAACTTTATTTCTTCCCGAAAACTCTATTTTCAATTTTTACTCTTTTTCTCATTTATCCATATTCCTTTTAATAAATTATTTAACTACTAAATTTAAAACATTTAAAAACATAAAAATAAAATAAAACGCTATTATAGCATGGATGAACAGCGGAACACCTGTATAATTTGCCATTTCACTGTTCATTCTCTCTATTTTTGAGAGAAAATATAGGGTTGGATTGGAGTTGGGAGCAACTCCAATTTACAGTTCGGATTTTATTTGCTCTAAAAATGAGTATTGCCATCTTAATTAGTAGCTCCACTTGTCTAAATATTGATCGCTTACCATAAGTACCCAATACATTTCAAATGGAAGCACCTCGGATAACATTGAATTAATGGGAACCTCATTAATCCCTAAGAACCCAATACATTTCAAATGGAACCACGTCCGATGACACTGAATTAACGGTGAACCTCATTAATCCCTTGGATGTCTGTGGTTGCTCTCCAAAGAGCTCAAGGGAGAAACGAGACGGAGATTAGGTGAGGAAGGAATAGAACCCTGCGCTTGATGTAAAAGAACATAAGAGAGGTGTATAATTGTGTGGTTGTTGAGTTAAATATTGAATGGATGACAAAAGACGTCGACAGCAGGATTCGAACCTGCGCAGGCAAAGCCCAACAGATTTCGAGTCTGTCTCCTTAACCACTCGGACATATCGACAGCTTCAAATTGAAAATCTCCTACTTAAAATATATAGGAAACCTAACTCTTGTCATGCAAGCTTGAAGTGCAACTCCAAACGCATGTGGTGATCGTGTTCGGTTCTCATGACTACTTAAGTACTCCGTTGGATTAGATGTAATCCGTTGTTCGGTTCGCATGATTAGATAATATCATCGAATTAAGTTATCATATAAACTTTGGACTAAACAAAGTGAACTCTCACCCTATCACTAGCTAATCCAATCTCTTCCAATATGTGTAAGGAGGGAAATGTCCTTCACTTACTCCAAACAAAGCCACTGATTTTAGGGGATTTTATATGAAGAGGGGTAAAAAGAGCATTTTCTTTTAATCACTTAAAACTATATCACGCCAACTGAACAAGTCTCCAAATTCGGATTAACTGTAATCCATAGTCATGTAATCCAGTGCTTGCTAATCCGATTCTATCAAGATAACCTTATCAACCTAACCGAACACACTTTTCTCCGTTGTAGGTGTGTGGGACCTAAACCCACCAAAATTAACTTTAGTATTAGCTCTAAAAAATTATAAAAGTACAACATATTTTAGTTTAAATGAAGAAAATAAGTGTGGTTTATTTTCATTCAAAAAATAGGGCATACGCTTTTGAAAATTACTTGGGGAAAATTTTTCCCACGTAGACATCCCACGTGGACTGTGTTTGCACGAATAGCGCCTTTTCAAAAGGCTCTATTCGTGCAAACATCCACATGGGATGTCGACGTGGCAAGTACACACAAATAGCGTATTTTTTGAATGTTCTATTTGTGTGTACTTACCACGTGGACTCGGGGTACTTGCCACCGGTGTGGTATTTGTCGTTCTGAGAGGCATAACAAAAAATATTATTCGCCTCACGATACGTGTGTGACGTTTGCATGGCGTCCATGGTCTGTAGTGAATATGCATGGGTTGTCCCTCGAGATACGTGCATAACGTTTGCATAGTATCTGGCATTTGCATTACTTATCCACCTCGAGTTACGCACATGACGTTTGGATGGTTTGCATGGACTGCAGCAGGTTGCATATGGTGTCTACCTCGAAATATGTATTTCACATTCGTATGATTTGCATGGATTGCACGAGGTTGAATAAGTTGTCGACACCTCGAGATATGTGTGTGATGTTTGAATGGTTTTCACGAAGATGCATGGCTTGCCCACCCTGACATACGTGCGTTGTGTTTCCATGTGTTGTTAACCAGGAGATACGTGTGTGATGTTTGCATTGGCTTTACCACCTCGACAGACGTGCCTAACATTTGCACGAAAGTCTCCACCTCAGCTGCATAGGTTGTTCACGTCGATATGCGTGCGTGTTGCTTACATTGGTTGTCTATGTAACGACCCCAATTTTTCACAAATTGGGCCCCGCCCGACCTAAGCCCACGTGGACCCCCGAGTCAGTCTAGCAAGGTCAACGCAGACCTAGTCAGCCTTCCAATCCCTCATTACACATAAATTCACGATTTTAAGTTGAGTTTTTAATGTTTTGCCAGTTTTACAATTTAGCGGAAACGATTTCTACAAATAAATAACTCAACAATAATGTAAAAAGTTAGGCAACCTAATTGTGGAACCAGTAAATATGCTATCATCAGAGGAGAGTAATACATGATATACAAAAATTCACCTAGCAATGGAGCTTTCCCTCTGCTACTCGTCTGCGACTCTGCACTCAGTCAAACCCAAAATTGACGAGCCCAGGTAAGTAAATCCAGTAGGACATATACATCATTTCAAAACATAACGAAACCAGTCGTATTCATGCAATTAGAAGGAAAGTAAACATATCAAGCTTGAATATAAAAGACTGCAACAATTCAATCAATGAGTTATGCCAAATAACAAGTAGTCCTGACCAAAAGGTCGTTGAGTCGCGGCAAAAGCCCAACAGACTCGGGTTTAGGGACGAGACCCCAGCCTCCTAGCCCTAACCCTTGAGACTATGAGACATTCACAGACTCGGATCTAGGACGGGACCCCTGCCTTCCAACCTTAGCCCGTGCGACTATGAACCATCCATGGATCCGGATAAGAACCCCCAACGTACACTCAATTGGGAGATATCAACGGACGACCATGAAAGACCTCGGGTTTATGACGAGACCCCTGCCTTCAGCCCTAACCTTCTCATATCGCAAATAACAGTAATCATGACTCACTTGTCAATGGACCACTCAACCGACAACAACTCAACCGACAACAATTTCAAAGATAGCTATCACAAAGCAGTGAACAATAATCAATGGACCACTCCACGCAATAACACTTTCAGGGATAATATCCAAGCAATGAATAACAATATCAAAGCAATGAACAACAATATCAAGGCAAGGAAATTACTGTTCAGTTCCTCATTGGTTTACTTACCTCGAGAAAATCGCGAAACGTCCTCAAAAATGTCTCGCTCGCATCTTGATACGCGCACCCGACACCTGACTATAACATCCCAAGTCACTGGTGTCCATTTATATAATTAAAATTACTTAAATCATTCAGATCGCACTAAAATTAGGTGAAGTATACCTCACCTACATCGCGTCGTCGAAATTTGTTGAAGTCGCGCCTCCGATCGGTCGACAACGCCATCGCGTCGTTCACCGCGCCGACGTCGAAATCGCGGCACTGCCGTCACCTTGTCGCTGTCGACACCACCGTCGCGCCACCACCGCTGCTGGCGTCGCTGCCGTACCACCGCCGCTGCCGGCGTCGTCGTGCTGCTGCCGTGAGCCGCCGTCCCTCGCCGGCAGCTAGCTCCGCTCACACCGCAACCATGTCGTCGCCGCAGTCCAGCTGCTGAAGATCCTGCCGTCCTCCGCTAGCCGTCGTCCCGCTGTCCAACCGCTTTGATCGCCACTCCCGACCGCCGCGAGCTTCGACTCGCTCACTGCTCGCCGAATCTTCTCTCTTTCTCTCTCTCTCTCTCTCTTTAGCTTTCTCTCTCTTTCTCTCTCCTCACCTAACGATCTCTCTCTCTTTTGATCTTATCCTTTTTTTCTCTCTCTTATCACATTTATATATATATATATATATTATATTTCTCTTTAATTTTCATACCAAAATTTTCCTCGAGATTCGTGCAACATGAATCTCGAGGCAAACAGCAGCACGCATCTCGAGGCACCAACTCGCCTCATTTTAAAATCTCGATACTCACGCTACACGCGATGCATATCCAATGTACATTTTAAACCCACGTAAAACCATTATCTCGGTCCCACATTGGCACGTGACTCGAGGCGCGTCCCCGTTCGTGTTTCGGCTCCCCGAATTCTCCGCGTATACGTTTTTCACCAATTATCATCTCGACTCGAGACTCGGACATACGCGTTTCGACGAGTGGATCCCACAAACGACCCTGACCTGACACGTGACATAAGTCAAATTTTCGGGTCGTTACAGTCTTCCCAACCAATTAGAATTTCGTCCTCGAAATTGAAGCAGGTCTCACAGGACAATGGTGTTTATGAATGAAGACCCAATGTCCATACCCACCCAAGGCTATACTAGCCCAAGGTCATACCCCCATCTTACTCTGCTCCTCCGTGACGAGCTGGGCTCCTCCGCGACCTCCAAGCAAAGAACATGTCATATGTCTCCTCCCATCAATATATGTCAGGGCAACATCCTCGCAACATATATTGGAATACAAATGAATACAAATGTATATTTTAATTTCATGATCCACCGTCACTAACATACGTATATCTGTTGTATGCCCGCTAGAAATGTAAATCAGTCTCACTCATCGAGTGAGTTTCAACCCAACTCGTACCCTCTATCAGGTTACGATGGATAGTAGTCGGACTTGACGTGTCAGTAGCATGAATTTGTTTCTAGCTGTCCACACGCCCATACAGGTACGTTGAAATCCCGCTCCAACAGGAACATGTCCATATCCTTGCCCCTGTACATGACTAGATCGTTATCCCAGTCTATGCACTTGACTGGATCTCTAACCCCACTACCTCTGCCATCGACCCTCTGATGCTAAGGATCTGACGGTGCTAGCTGCTGTAATCCACTAGCGTAACTCTGCGCTGGACCACCTAACACTGACGCCATATACGCCACATATGGTGGAAACGTAATACGCTCCGAGGTTGATCTCTTTCCCACGACCGTCTAACCCTCGTTTTTCTCTAATCATCTCCAGACCATCGCACAAAATGTGACGATACCGATGATGCGACCAGTACTCCGATACGTGTGCTCCCACGCTCTCGCTAGCTATAACCTTCTCATAGGCACTAATCGAGTCCAGTAGACCGTGCTTAACTGACTTCCCGGTCCTCTGTCGAATGGTTTGAGAATCAGTTCTCTTCAAGTTACGAACTGTAGGAGGAACACACTTCCCCATCCTTGAACTCAACCCAAATCCTTGAGCGTCCACATCGACGCCGCCTTAGTGCGCAACCAGACATCGGCATCGCCGAACAACGAAACTGATGAGATGTTCGACCTTATATGATCTGGTGTGGCCAAGCCGTCATGAATCTTTGCTACTCCGAGATCCGTACCACCGTGAAGCTTTTCGGGGAATGTCGTTGAAACTAGCGATACTGTCTCGCCTTAGCCGTCATTCTAACTCCCATATCAGTCGGCGCGCTCAACATCTCCTCATGTAAGTACGAGTTCAACTCGTTCACTCGAACGCGCTTGTTTGTTTTTTTTTTTTTTTTTTTTTAACAACATGCACTACTTGCACGAGAATTTCCTTTCAGTGCGTTTACTAACGCATCTGAACAAATTTAGCATGTGATACTTCTTGAGATATACAATCTCAAAGGATTTATACTTAAGTGTCCTTTAACTTTTAGAATGATTTGCAGACTCTACCTCAACTTGTAACACTTAATTCATTTACAAGTCCCTAAAGGTGGCGGTCGACTTCACCAACCCTGAGATGATGAATGCATAGTGTCACTAAAGTGGAGTTACTTGGGCTTCTGATTCAACAGTACTACTCCAAAACTTTTGTCAAAACCAAGGAGTATGTATATGATGTAATCGTTAGCTCTCAAGTCATCTCAACACTCTGCTCCCTTAGAGTCTGTTTGTCTCACAATTCTTCATTCCTTTTATTTATTTTCTGATTTCCTATTAAATCAATACGATTCAACTCTTAACATTTAAGCTACAATTCAATATCATTTAGAGACTCAAAGTTTGTCAGTTTTAAAATTCTTGCTTGGAGCATAAATATGCATCGTTGAACTCTTTTGATTGAGTTTTACTTTGCTTGGCAATCTATATATATTTATTGTTATGCCCACATCAATAGCTGCCATGATTTAACATCTGTTGGTTAATTTGTTTCAAGTGCATAAGTTATGGGTCATGGCTCATGCTGACATGTATGGTCCACACTTGATTCAAAGAGTCCATCAAACCAGGTCATCACATTGTTTGTTTGATGGCCCACTCACTAATATGACAATCAAAATGGTTGTCTGGTTCCACAACATCCCTTGTGCCTCTATCCTTGCTTCTTTGGGTTTGTACCTTCAATTTCCCACCATTTGTTCAACTTGTTGAATTGGCCCCAGTTTTATGTACCCTTTACTATGGTCCTTTTTTTCCATTTTCTTCTTTCTTTTTTTTTGTCCATAATAAGCACACAACATATTTGATGGAAAGAAAATCTAACATACTTTCGATGCACCTCAATTTGTATTGAAAAGATCCTTACCATCGTGTAGCATATGTATGTATCAAAAGGCAAGCAACTCAAATTTTTTCCATTGTTGGAAAATGATCTTTTAACATGCCAGAGGTGGAGTTCAGTCTCATCTTATTCATTATTCGAACAGCCAAATAACTGGGGTCTCATCTAAAGGTCATGGCTGCAATAACAATTGCACTTCAAACAAGATTTGAAGTCATAAAAACTTGTCCATCTCTCTTCTTTCAGACCTTCTGAGTTACTCGCCAAAGTGCACAAGTGGAGATGAAGAAATAACTCATAAATCTTTTCTTTCTTTGTTGTCTGCACAATCTCAAAGTCCTAGTAAAGGATTATCAAGCACAGACGAGCTCATCATCGCAGCCTCGTTTAAGTGAAACAGGTGTGTCACTTAAATTATTGTTGTCATTCTACCATTTTTCCATTTTCCACAATGTTGTAAACAACTGGAGAAAAAACCGTTGATTTACTAAAAATTAAATCAAGTATGCCAATGAAACATCAATCACTAACTGATTCCATTTAATTTCTATCCAATTAATCATTACAATAGCCACGATTCCTCGAATCAGTGTATAATTATCGATATCGTATATAGTATATAATATACCATATATGATACATTTTTATTTTTCTAAACTCTCATCACTTCTCAACGAAGACTCAAGTCAGGATCATAGGGTTCCACTCTAAGTTCCAACCGTTCCTAACTTCCGCTGGTTTGCGTCTCAATGGCTTGTAATTTAAATCAAGAGTCGAGTGTTTAAAACCTCGGCTCTGATACTAACTGTGACGACCCCAATTTTTCACAAATTGGGCCCCGCCCGGCCTAAACCCATGTGGACCCCCGAGTCAGTCTCGCAAGGTCAACACAGACCTAGTCAGCCTTCCAATCCCTTATTATACATAAATTCACAATTTTAAGTTGAGTTATTAATATTTTGCAAGTTTTACAATTTAGCGGAAGCAATTTCTACAAATAAATAACTCAACAATAATGTAAAAAGTTAGACAACCTAATTGTGGAACCCAATAAATACGCTATCATCAAAGGAGAGTAATACATGATATACAAAAATTCACCTAGCAATGGAGCTTTCCCTTTGCTACTCGTCTGCGACTCTGCACTCACTCAAACCCAAAATTGACGAGCTCAGGTAAGTAAATCCAGTAGGACATATAGAACATTTCAAAACATAACTAAACCAGTCGTATTCATGCAATTAGAAGGAAAGGAAACATATCACGCATGAATATAAAAGACTGTAACAATTCAATCGATGAGTGATGCCGAATAACAAGAAGTCCCGACCAAAAGGTCGTTGAGTCGCGGCAAAAGCCCAACAGACTCGGGTTTAGGACGAGACCCCAGCCTCCCAGCCCTAACCCTTGCGACTATGAGACATTCACAGACCCGGATCTAGGACGAGACCCCTGCCTCCCAGCCCTAGCCCGTGCGACTAGGAACCATCCATAGATCCGGATAAGAGCCCCCAATGTACACTCAATTCGGAGATATCAACGGACGACCATGAAAGACCTCGGGTTTAGGACGAGACCCCTGCCTCCAGCCCTAGCTCTCTCATATCGCAGATAACAGTAATCATGACTCACTTGTCAATGGACCACTCAACCGATAACAATTTCAAAGATAGCTATCACAAAGCAGTGAACAATAGTCAATGGACCACTCCACGCAATAACACTTTCAGGGATAATATCCAAGCAATGAATAACAATATCAAAGCAATGAACAACAATATCAAGGCAAGGAAATTACTGTACAGTTCCTCACTGGTTTACTTACCTCGAGAAAATTGCGAATCGTCATAAAAAACGTCTCGCTCGCGTCTCGATATGCGCACCCGAAACCTGACTATAACATCCCAAGTCACTAGTGTCCATTTATATAATTGAGGTTACTTAAATCATTCAGATCGCACTAAAATTAGGTGAAGTATGCCTCACCTACATCGCGTCGTCGAAATTTGTCGAAGTCGCGCCTCCGATCGGTCCGACAACGTCATCGCGTCGTTCACCGCGCCGACGTCAAAACCGCGGCACCGCCGTCACCGTGTCGCTGCCGACACCACCGTCGCGCCACCGCCTCTGTCGACGTCGCCGAGCCACTGCCGTGCGCCGCTCCATCTCGCCGGCACCGGCTCACTGCCACCGCAATCATGCCGCCACCGCCGTCCAGCCGCTGAAGATCCCGCCATCCTACGCTGGCCTTCGTCCCGCTGTCCGGCCGCTCCCGACCGCCGCGAGCTACAGCGCGCTCACTGCTCGCCGATCTTCTCTCTCTTTCTCTATAGCTTTCTCTCTCTTTTCTCTCCTCACCTCACGAAATCTATTTCTTTTGATCTTATCCTCTCTTTTTTTTCTCTCTCTTATCACATTTATATATATATATATATATATATATTTCTCTTTCTCTTTTAATTTCATACCAAAAGCGTCCTCGAGATTCGTGCAACATGAATCTCGAGGCAAACAGCAGCTGCGCACTTCGAGGCACCAACCCGCCTCATTTTAAAATCTCGATACTCGCGCTACATGCATCACGATGCATATCCAATGTACATTTTAAACCACATAAAACCACTATCTCGGTCTCACATTGGCACGCGACTCGAGGCGCATCCCCGTTCGTGTTTCGGCTCCCCGAATTCTCCGCGTATACTTTTTTCACCAATTATCATCTCCACTCGAGATTCGGACATACGCATTTCGACGAGTGGATCCCACAAATGACCCTGACGTGACACGTGGCACGAGTCAAATTTTCGGGTCGTTGCAGTCTACCTCGAGATACGCGAGTGCCGCGGGTCGTCCATCTCCAAATGAACGTGTCTTTCATAAGGCCAAAAATTTTATATAGATAGCTCCCTTTCAAAATGAGTCATTCATAGAGTGTCTAATTTTGTATATATAGCTCATTTTCAAAAGGAGCTATCAATACAAATGCCTTCCACCTCATCACCATGCATGTCACCTCATCATCAATACCTCCTTTTCAAAAAGAGTTATACCTTATTTTTGTAATTTAAAAGTAAACCTCACTATTATGTGAAATATAAACTATATCCACCCCATTTTTCTAAAAACCCAATTAGCTCTAGGGCTCTGCACAGCCTCCCATGTAATCTATTCTGATCTACACAACACTTTTGATTCAATTATAAATCATAAAATATAAACATACCTCCTTCCATGTCAATAAGTTTAAGAATGTTTTTCCCCTCTCTGCCTTCTTCCGTAATACCATTGTTCTTGATGGCGAGATCTATTTGGTTTTAAACATATCATATCCCAATAACTATTTTACAGTTATTGGGTCTGTTTATTTTGAAGAGAGATGGGAGAAATTAAAATCCTCGTACTCGAAACATTTATGCCCTAACTACCATTAAGTTGTGGGCCCAAAACATAGAGTACGTAACAATATAATATGGGACACATATAATAGAGATTAATTAGGAAAAGATAATCTAACAATCTTCCACTTGACCCATGTTATGACTTGATGATTCAAAATAAAATATAATTGCGCACTTTTATTGAATCCATCAAATCACTTGTTCACTGAATTAAAATGATTAGATCATAGCGGTCACAAGTCATTTAATCAACACGATTCTTTCATGTATCACAACCAACTCAACCAGTATAACTGTAATAAGGACAATTCAACCCTCTAACTATAATGTTATCTCACTGAAATATAATGAAGATAACAAGTACATAAGCAAAGACAAAACTCTAATAGAGTTCACAAGTGTCATGACAATAATATGAGCAATACAATTATAAATGTATGTACACATACCACAATATTATGTTAACAAGACTTGTCTATAATGCCCATACGTTCAACATGGCCAATAAACGTTTTGGGCGATAATCCCTTAGTTAACGGATCCGCTATCATCAAATCAGTACCAATATGCTCAATTGACACTCTTTGTTTTTGCACTTCTTCTTTGACATACAAGTACTTCAAATCTATGTGTTTTGCACCTTTTAAATACTTGTCATTCTTCGAAAAGAAAATTGATGCGGAATTATCACAATATAGCCTTATAGGTCTAGCTATACTATCAATAATAGCAAGTCCTGACATAAAATTTCGCAACCATAATGCATGAATAGTGGCCTCAAAGCATGCCACTAATTCAGCCTCCATAATGGAAGTAGCAATTACATTTTGTTTCACACTCTTCCATGAAACTGCTCCTCCAGTCAATAGGAACAAGTAACAGAATGTAGATTTCCTTGAGTCCATACATCCGGCATAGTCTGAATCAGAATACCCAATCACTTCGAGATGACTCGACCGTTTGTAGATCAACATGTAATCTTTGGTACCTTGTAAGTACCTAAGTATTTTCTTTGCGGCTTTCCAATGATCCATTCTAGGATTACTTTGATATCGACCCAACATTCCAACAGCAAAACTGATATTTGGTCGAGTACAAGTCTGGGCATACATTAAGATCCCAACTAACGATGCATAAGGAATACATTTCATTTGCTTACGTTCCAAATCATTACGAGGACTTTGCATTAAACTGAATTTGTCCTCTTTCTGAATTGGAACTATTCCTGCAGAGTATTTGTCCATTTGAAATCTCTCTAATACTTTATTGATATATCCTTTCTGAGACAAACTTAACAATCCTTGCGATCTATCACGGAATATCTTTATTCCTATCACATATGATTCCTCACCCATATCTTTCATTTTAAAGTTTATAGAAAGAAATCTCTTTACATCATGTAACATAGCAACATCATTCACAGCAAGAAGAATATCATCGACATATAGGACCAATATAATAAACTTGCTCCCACTGATCTTCATGTATATACACCGATCAACGGTGTTTTCTACAAAACCATATGACGTAATGGTATTATTGAACTTAATATACCATTGTCTGGAAGCTTGTTTCAATCCATATATTGACTTCTTCATTTTAAACACCAATTTTTCTTTTCCTGTGGTCAAGAAACCTTTAGGTTGATCCATGTAAACTTCCTCTTCTAAGTCTTCATTCAGAAAGGCGGTTTTCACATCCATTTGGTGAAGCTCAAGATTATAATGAGCTACTAAAGCCATTATAACTCTTAAAAAGTCTTTTTTTGAAACTGGAGATAATGTCTCTTTATATTCAATGCCATCCTTTTGATTGTAACCTTTGGCGACAAGTCTGGCTTTATGTCTTTCAATGTTGCCATGCGAGTCTCATTTTGTTTTGAAGACCCATTTGCAACCAACTTGCTTTGCACCTTCAGGCCACTCGACTAATTCCCAAACTTTGTTATCATCCATTGATTTCAACTCGTCTATCATGGCATTAAACCATTTTTCAGAATCATCACATTTCATGGCTTGTTCGAACGAGACTGGATCATTGTCAATGCTCAAATCACATTCATGTTCAAGTGAATAAACTATATAGTCATTTGAAACTGCTGGTCTTCTTGTCCTTACAGACTTTCGTAATGCTATTTCTTGTGGTTCTACTTGATCATTTACAACTTGTGCATCATTAGCTGGTTCATTAACAATAAGTTCATTTTCCTCATTTAGAACAATGATTTGTTGTCTGGATTTATTGTGTAACCGTGATACAGCAAGAGGAACAACAATTTGAGGAGAAATGCTAGATGTAGGAGTTTTCAATTGAATTTCATGAATATCCACATTTCGTGATTCTTCACTCCCACCGTTTTGGTCATTCTCAATGAACCGAGCCTTACCAGACTCAACTATTCTCGTACTATGGTTAGGACAATAAAATATGTACCCTTTAAACTTTTCAGGGTAACCAATGAAGTAACCACTAGTAGTCCTTGCATCATGTTTATTTTCATGTGCATTATATATCCGTACTTATGGTTGACATCCCCAAGCATAAAGATGTCTCAAACTAGGTTTCCTACCAGTCCAAAATTCATAAGGAGTCTTAGGAACCGATTTACTAGGAACCCAATTCAGCATATATGCAACGGTGTTTAATGCATGCATCCACTATGATGAAGGTATAGTGTTACAACTTAACATATTCCTAACCATATCCATAAGAGTACGGTTCCGCCTTTCAGCTACACCATTTTGTTGAGGTGTACCAGGCATTGTGTATTGTGCACAAATACCTCGACTTTTAAGGAAATTTGCAAATGGACCTGGACATTGTCCACTTTCATCATACTTTCCAAAGTATTCACCACCTCTATCAGATCTTACCACTTTTACCTTTCTATCAAGTTGCCTTCTACCTCATTAATGAACACTTCTAAAATGTCCACCGACTAAGACTTTTCATGCAACAAGTATAAATAACAATATCGTGAGTAATCATCAATAAAGGTGATAAAATACTTTTGACCACTCCAAGATGGAGAATTAAAAGGACCGCAAATATCAGTGTGTATCAATTCAAGAGGCTCACTCCTTCTTGTGGCAGGATGTTTTGATATATGTTTGGTTTGTTTTCCCTTAATGCAATTCACACATACACCCCAGTCAACAAAATCCAATTGAGGTAAGATATTACTTTTCACTAACCTCTTTACCATTTCTTTGGATATGTGACCTAATCTTTGATGCCAAAGAAAAACAGAGCACTCATCATGTGCACTACGTTTATTTCCAATAACATGCTCAACATTAAACAAGATTCAACAAACATACTATCAAGATTGAAATGATATAAGTTGTCAATTAAAATACCATAACCATAATAGTATTTGTGTTTAAATAAACTAAAACAACTGTTTCCAATCTTTAAAGCAATGCCTACACAATCCATCTTGACACAGAAATAAGGTTCCTTGAACATTCAGGAACATAAAGACACTTTTCTAAATCCAAAAAGCATCCGGTATCCAGGATTAATCTATAAGTCCTGATCCCTTCTATACGTGTCTTCATTCTGTTCCCCATAAATAAGAACTTTTCAGTTCCGCTTATGGGATGGATTGAAAGGAATCTCTGCATAATATGTGAAACATGAGTAGTTGCACCAGTATCAAGCCACCAGGTATTATTAGGTACTTCAATTAAGTTTGATTCAAAACATAAAGAAATGTAATATATACCTTTCTTCTCAAACCATGCCTTTCGTTTCGGACGGTCTTTTTTGAAGTGTTCACTCTTCTTACAGAAGTGACACCTCAGCTCCTTATGGATTCGACCCGTGGACTTTCATTGGGGCTTTTTCCTTCTTTCTGTCCTTCTTTCCTGGGATCGCTTTGCTGCTGCTAGCTCCATCATGCATAGCGAGATGAACTGAGTGACCCTTCAGTTTCCTTAATCTCCCTTCCTCCTGTACGAGCATGGCCTTGATTTCTTGCAAGTTCCATTTTTTTATGGTGTTATAATTCACTTGGAACTGACCAAACTCAGGGGGAAGGGAATTAATAATGAATCGAACCAGAAATGATTCACTCACGTCCATACCCATTGCTTTGAGCTTCGCTGCCAAGTTAGACATACTAGTCACATGATCATGGATGGGCTGTGACCACTCAAATTTCTTAGTGGTCAACTCACTCATCAAGCTTCCCACAATGGACTTGTCAGCAATGTCTGATTGTGAGCACTCTTTTAGTTGGATCATGAATTCCTTTGCATCGCTTGTCTTGGGCATATATGGTTTGACATTTTCTGCAATCGTCATTCGCATCAAATTCAAACTTAGCCTATTAGACCGCTCTCAAGCCTTATATAAAGATTTTTCCTCTTCGGAGCTGGCCTCAGTAATGGTCGCAGGCTTTTCGTCTACAATGATTGTCAGATATATTTGGATAAAATATACCTATTTTAATTAAGTATGAAGATAAATCTCTTAAGTTTCATTAATTATAAGCAATGGTCCACCTTTGGGTGACCTTCTAGCATTATAATTAATTGGTCTTAATTAAATATTTAACATCTATTCAAGCTAGGCCGCTTTGGTGACTAACAAGCTTTTCATTAAATAAACATTTAATTAAGCATACTCTAATTTTAATTTCAAAAAAAATTTAAAATTCTAATGCATAATTAACATTCTTAATTTCCATATACTGCATGTAATGAATTAAGACAATACTTAAACATGCAACTATTAAGACATTGAAAAAAAATATATAAAATTATTGGTATGTATCCATAACAGTTGATCAATTAATCAATAGATTATTTTATCTATTCAAATCTGTATATAGTACATGATCATGATGATATCAAACGTGGCAAATCATTACTTGCAATTCACTTTACACTAGAACAAATTAGGCATTTTATAGCACCTGATTCATAGAGGTTTTCAATACCCTTATGTATTGCTTTTTATAACACCTAATTCATAAAGGTTTTTAAGTAACCTCTATGTATTAGGTAATTAGGCTTTTTATAACACAATTCATAAGGGTTTTTAAAAACCTCTATGTATTAGGTTATTAAAACTCAACATCTCATGGAGGCATCACTCACAAGCGACTCGTAACATCTGTTCTCTGTTAAATAAACCAAGAATGGCGAGCATAGGAGGAGGAGGAGGAGGAGGAGGAACTGCGATAGCAGCGACGACGGGGGAGGAGCCGCGAGCAATGGCGAATGGAGGACATCACAAAACGGTGCTGATCACAGGCATGGGAAGAGGCCTCGGCAGAGCCTAGCCATCGAGATGGCTCGCAGAGGCCACACCGTCTTCGGCTTCTCTCGCGATTTCTACGACCTCGAATCTCTCGGACTGATCCTCTATTTTGATCCCGACCACCGTCATGTCCTCTTCCATCTCGACGTTCGTGATGACGAAGCTGTCTCTCTTTTCGCTCATAACGACATCGGTTTGGTAGGCGTTCCCGACATCATAGGTCAGCGATCGTCCAATCTCATATCTATTTCTTTAATTCTTCGTGTTTTCACTCCAATCCTTGTGTGTTTCTCTGTGATCTGATCTGAATTGTTGTTTTTCTCAACCGTTGACAACACAATTGATGAAAATGTGAAAAATCCACTCCAATCCCTCTGACAACACAATTGATGAAAATGTGAAAAATCCACTCCAATCCCTTTGTGTTTGCTTATGATTGTTTATATTCTACAATTTCGTCTAGTTATTCATGAAGACTTGATTCTAGTTGATTTATGTTCTTTTCTGAATTATTGAGGACGCAATTGATGTTGTAGACTTGAAGTTATGCCTATGTTCGAATTGCAACCTCATCTGACGTGGTTTGCCAAGATTTATGTTCTATAATTATGCGTCTTTTGTGATAGACTATAGTATACTAGACTCTAACCTACAATTTAACTGTTGTTTACAGCTCAATTAATCAGTCAGGGGAAAATGTTTTCTCCATAGTTTTCTTGCGCGCAATTGATGAAGATCTCTGATGCTTGAAACCAATGACACTATGGCTAAATTAGAAGTTAGAACAAAGGTTTTGATGTGGATACTATCCACAACGAAGTTATAGCACGTAGTTGTTCTATCTAAGAGCATACTAGTATATTTTGTATGCTACGAAAGCCTCATAAATACTAAGAATACGGTTTTTGACAATATTATTGAAATGCAATTGATTGAGAAGACTTGGCTTTCGTTATTCGCTCTTCTTCTTGTGCGTTGTGATGTTTAATGTTTCTTTATTTGATCCACAACTTCATAGAGAGCATATAATGATATTGCATTTACCGATGTTATCAGTGTCATACACGGCTTTGTAGATTTCAATGTAGTATAATGTAGCTTAGTGCATTTTGACGGGACAAGTGGATATCAGCAAGTGCACAACAAATCAAAATATGATACAAACGCCTTGAGGATATTTTCCAAGCTGGAAGTTTTTATACATCAACAAGATCAATTTGGTAACCTTGTACAAGGTTGGAATCAGTTTGATGCTGACATTATTGAGAAAGAGACGAATCTATCCATTCTAATAGCAGATTTAAACTTTATAGAAATAGAATCAGTTTGATGCTGACATTGTTGAATTTAGATGGCCATAGAGGTATGCATCTCTAGCAGGTTGCATTTTTTTCATATTTTATATGAATTACCGTTGTCGAAATTACTTGTTCGAGCTTTCATTGCCATTGGTGGCTAATAGCCGTGGAAAAAAAAGAAAGAAAAGAAAACTGAAAACCTAGTTTTTATGTCTTCCATTTTGAATTTAAGATAACCATTTGATCTACCATATATTTATTTGTTGATTTTTTACATATATTTATTCAAACCTATGCAATATAACAAGAATTGTCGTTTTTAAGTACAGGTTTTAGGTATACATGAGTGGCCACCATGGTAGGTATGAAACCATGCCTAGTGAAATATATACGAGGCATGAGTGAAATAGTGGAGATGTTTTTGAAGCTGTAATTATCAATCCATCCCTCAAAATATACTGCTAAATGTTGTTTGATTCATTTCATGTCTTTGATGCCATATATATTTTGCATTTTCGAATTGATTATCCGTATTGATAGCTACACATGATATACTTAAAAGTATTTTGTTTGTTCGTCTATTTTTTTAAATTGCTCCAATGTGAGCGTTAAGTTTTTAAAGCAACAGCCGAAAGTTTATCCTTCTTTTTTTTGCTAATGTTAAGTTAATCATGTTCACTATTGTTCTGTTCAATCTTATAGATGACTGGTTGACTGATTCAATTATATATGACAATGGGCAGGCTTAATCGACCAAGCATTATCGTTTATGGCGGAACTATTAAGGTGAGGTGTTGATTAATTAATTATTTCGATATCTGTGATTTTTATCTTGCATATAATTTTAAAGGTCCTCCACTTCGTCTTTGAGTTTGGATTTTCCCTTTTTATTGTCATGCGAGTTTGTGTTGACATTGTGTGTTTGTGTTGGATTTGGGTTTGTATTTGGATTCCGATTGGATGTGAAGTAGAGTGGAGTGATGTAATCATGGTTGTTTACGTTTGTTCTGTTAATAGTAGTAGGGATTGCAATGGTCATAACTGGATAAATTGTATGCTGAATTTTGTATTACAAATCATCATATTTTCAACTTTGCTTCTGTTGGAGAAAATGGCATTTCTGGGTGTTTCTTTAGTATTCTTTCTCACCATGTCGAGAAGTGTTCATGGAAAATGATGGCTAAGTGCTCATGCCACTTTCTATGGCGGCGATGATGCTTCCAGTGCAATGGGTAATTATTAAAGATCAAAACTATACGTGCATCGAAACTCTAAAATTAAATTAGAATGTGACACTATTTTGTTTAATTATGCAGGAGGAGCTTGTGGATATAGGAATCTTTACGGTCAGGGATATAGAGTTAGTATAGATGCATTAAGTACTGCTCTTTTCAACAATGGTTTGAGCTGTGGAGCTTGTTATGAAATCAAATGTGCAGACGATCTACAATGGTGTCTTCCAGGTTCTGTCATAGTGACCGCGACGAATTTCTGGCCCCCAAACAATGGCCTCCTCAGCACTGTAGGTGGCTGGTGTAATCCTCCTCTCAAGCATTTTAATCTCTCTCAACCTGTTTTCCAACACATTGCCAAGTACAAAGCAGGAATTATTCCTGTTATGTATAGAAGGTAATTAATTAAAAGATATGCACCTAATTGACATGCAAGGCCGGACCTTTCATATTTGTTCCATCGGTTAGAGCTAACTTAACGGGCATTTGCGAAATATTGTTATTTGGCTGTTTTTTTTAAATTGCTTCAATGTGATCGTTAAGTTTTTAAATTGTTCCAAGGATGGAAGCCTATTAAACTAGGTCCTATGACCTTCCCCTCATGTGTTCTTCCTAATTGTAAGTATGCAATAAATTTTTGTTCATTAGTAATTTTCTTACTTTAGAAGGTTGAATGATTCATTAACCAACCAGGTTTTTTTTTTTTCTCGGATACGTAGGCACGCTAGATATGAATTGCGACGGCAGTGCTCTGACGTCGCCTTCCCCTCCTTTCCCTCCATTTCCTACATTACCAAATTTCACCGACGAGAAACTTTCATTTGATGAAACAAATCGATACATTTTTACTTGAAGTGGACTAAATTAATATGATGGTAATTAAGCAGTTAATAATGTTTGATTCAATTGTTAATTAATTATGATTGCAGCTTGTGCAATGACTTGGTGTGGAGATGAAACTTGTGTTGCCAATGGAACATGGCATCTCTGTAAATGCAATGAAAGGTCGGAAATTTGATGAACATGACACCATGCCTTGTTTCAAACAATGTAAATTTAATATCTACTTAGTTATATAACCAGTACTTTAATTTCTTTTATTTTTATTTTTTTGTAAGATAGATGTGAAACATGTTTTGATTAAGGAGGATCATAATTTGGAATTTGTTTTATAGGTAGTTTGGGTGCAGATTGCAATGGGATTATATTGGGACCTCTGTCACCACCATCACCCTCATCAGCACTTCAACCGCCAAATCCAAGTGCTCCATCCCCACCAAACAATGGTAATAAGTAATAACTTAAGGAAATTAAATACTAAGATGAATCATTATGTTGACTATTGTTCTGTTCAATCTTATAGATGACTGGTTGGCCGATTCAATTATATATTATGCATCATTGCTTTCGACATCTCTGTTTGCATTCACGATACTCTTGATTACGGTGAACAAGCACATGAAGCAATATTCATCGGATGCAAACTCTTCTTTCTCCATCTCCTTCGGCATCTTGAATTTGAAAGTTTGCTCTCTTGCATCAGTGATTGCAATTGGACAACTTGCAAGGCATCATAATTGTGTATAATAAGAATTCTCATTAATCATGTTGACATTTTTTGTAATGCTAAATGTAGGACAACTTGCAAGGCAGCAGTATGAGATTATGAGGAGAGAAGCTACTTCTCTGAGGATCCAGAAATAGTTGCGCATGCATCTTGCAAGGAAAGCTTACAATACTTTGCGTTCATTAGCTGTCTGCATCCAAACAGGAATGAGAGTGATCGTGGCACGCAATGACCTTAGGTTTAGACTGCAGACAAGAGCAACAATTTTAATCCAGGTAACTTTTTTTTTCTACTTTTGAATTGGTCATGGATGGATAACTATTATCTTATAATATTTTGGTTGTGTAATTTAGCTATTTTCATTTGTAGGTATTCCTATTCATGCACTCGGGTTTTTTCACTTTGTTTTTCTTACGAAGATGTGAATGTAGTGATAGGCTGTTTAATCTTAATCTTTGAGTTTTCTTTGATTTTACTTTACAGGCTAGAACAAGAATTGCTTCCACTGTCAAAGCAATTGTGGATGAGAGAATTGGCAATGGTGAAGTTTCAAACAAGCAGGGTGACTTTCTACAGATACTTCTCTCTGCTAACACATTGTCTGATAATGAAAAATTGAGTTTTGTTGATTGGTTTCGTGAAATGTGTGGCTATCGATTTGTTGTTTTGTTGATTGGTTGTAGAACACTGTGAATTTCTTGATGGAATAATAATATTGCGAGTGGAATGTAGATTTGTATATTTTCAATTGAAAATGGAAATGAAAATTAATTATGGGCATTTTCAGCTATTATTTTTAAAAAATTACATTTGATAAGGGTTTGAAACCCCTATGTAAGCCTTTGACGATAATATAGAGGTTTCAAACTCCTACGAAATCACTACAATTGATAGGGGATTGAAACCCCTATGTAAGCCTCTGAAGATATTATAGAGGTTTCAAACCCCTATGAAATAGCCAAGATTTGATAGAGGTTTTAAACCCCTATGTAGGCTTTGAAGATACGATAACACCTTAAAAGATAACACTTTTCATAGAGGTCAAAAACTCGATGAAAAGTCTTTCATAGAGGTTCAAAACCTCTATCAAAAGGTAAATTTGTTCTAGTGTTAACCAACTAAGAAATCAAATGGGCAAATCGGTAATTACAATTCACTTTAACCAACTAAGAAATCATCAAACGTGGCAAATTCACTTTAACCAACTAAAAAAAAAAATCAAACGTTAATCAACACTAACAAATAGAAAAGATTAAACCATGCACCTATTTTGTAGAAGATAATTTGTACAAAAAAAAAAACAAACGAATAGTACACAACGCATGTATATCAATTTATTATAAATCACCACCAAATATTTCGGCATCGGAATAGGAAAATATAATATACCCAAAAAATGCAATATACCCAAAACGCAAAGTTAAGTCGATCAAAATATTGATCTATTATGCGAAAATTAAACATCGACTTAAACCACTCAGTTGAATCAAAAGTGTTTAACCATGCTCTGATACCAATTGTAATCTATTCTGATCTACACAACATTTTGATTCAATTATAAATCATAAAATATAAACATACCTCCTTCCATTGTCAATAAGTTTAAGAATGTTTTCCCTCTCTCTGCCTTCTTCCTTAATACCATTGTTCTTGACGGCGAAATCTATTTAGTTTTAAACATATCATATCCTAATAACTGTAAAAATAGTTATTGGGTCCGTTTATTTTGAAAAGAGAGGGGAAGGAATTAAAATCTCCGTACTTAAAATATTTATGCCTTAATTACCATCAAGTTGTATGCCTAAAACACAGAGTACGTAATGATATAATATGAGTATGCATCCCCGGGAAGCGTCCAACGCGTGAGTACTTCCACTCGTCCTCTACGGCTTCAACACCAAAACCACTCACGCTTGCTCACTCACTCACAATTCACATTGATGATATCACTTTCGTAGCCATGAAAACGCACTCTTCTTCAAAGCTCAAGACCCCGCCTCGCCAGCTCTTCTCTTGCGGCATCTTCAGCTACTGCACGCCTCAAACCGCCCTCAGCCCCACCCACGCCACTCCCCCGCCGCCTCTCACTCCTACGCCGCCGCCGCCGCCGCAATCGTCTTCCTCTTCCTCCTCTTCCTCCACCTCCACTTCTCAGAGCTTCACCCAGTGGCGATTCCCCCTCCCCAAATCCCCCTCCTCCACCCATCTCCGCCTCCTCCCCCTCCTCCGCCTACGCCGCCCCTCCCAGCCACCACCAACCTCGCCGAGCTCTTCCACGTGGCAGAGCTCCATTTCTCCGCCGACAATGAATCGCATTCCCGCCTCTCCGCCCTCCACCTATTGGAGCGGTCTTTGGTGCCGAACCCGCCGGCGGTGGACAAATCGAACGAAATGAAGTGCCCGGCGGCGGTGATGAGGGAGGTGGTGAAGTATTTGAAGGATGGGGCAGGGGCGAGGGCGGCGACGAAGGTGTTGCTGGCGCTGTGCCTGGCGGAGGGGAACAGGGAGGTGGCGGTGGAGGCGGGGGCGGTGGGGGAGGTAGTGGAGGCGCTGGCGGAGCTGGAGGGGGCGGCGGCGGAGAGGGCGTTGGCGGCGTTGGAGCTGTTGTGTATGGTAGCGGAGGGGGCGGCGGAGCTGAGGGCTCACGCGCTGGCGGTGCCGATGCTGGTGGAGGTGATGGGGAAGGGTGTGGGTGGGAGAGGGAGGGAGTGCGCGATCAGTGCGTTGTCGGTGGTGTTCGGCGGCGGAGGAAGGGTGGAGGCGTCGGCGGAGGCGGTGGCGAGGGCGGTGGTGCTGGCGATGCAGGGGGCGGAGTGCACGGCGAGGGGGCGGAGGAAGGGGCGCAGCTGCTCAGGGTGTTGCAGGAGAGTGGGGCCGAGGATGGTGGTGGTGGTGGTGGTGGTGGGTCCTGATATGCTGTGATGGTGACACGTGGCGGGTTCGGGGGTGGTGATTGAGATTGGGAGGTGCGGGAGTACAAAATCATGTGATGTAAAGACGAAAGAGTCGGATGGGGACAGTGGAAAAGTGGAACTGGTGCAAGGAGAGGTGGTGTGATTCAGTGTCAGAGAAGTCAGGTAGCGCTGGAGGGTTTTGAATTTCTTTGATTTCAAATGAAGGATGGGGCTCTTGTACAGTACGATTGCGTTAGTTTTGTTGTATTTCTTTATTTGTTTTTTTTAATGAGGATTGGGTTAGTTAGAACGTTAGATTGGATGATTAGGGATTATTTTTACTTTTTTATTTTTTATTTTTTTTAAGTGAAATGGATGGGATTCAAAAAAGATAATAACGGAATTGCACAAATGGGTAGGTAGTACAGATGGTACGAAGTTGAGGGCTCCCGCTTACGTCCAATAAATTTTGAGGGCCGTTAAGGGCATTTCACTATTTAATGAAGGCACTCAAAGTTTTTGTAAAAATTTTTGTAAAAGTGGAAAAGATTATTTTGCCCTTGTATATATAGTGATTCAAACCCAACAAATCATTTTGATAAAGAAAAAAGGCGCTCACCACAAGGTTGAACCCCAAAGCCACATTGCATTTAGCGAGCGTTGATCGATTATTGCGGATTGACATCATCCGACAGCGAGGTAACAATGTTTGACAACTATATTCGTGTTTTTTAGAACTGTTGAGTTGTGTATAACTGTGAAAATGATGATTTGTTTGTCAACGTAGGGTTTGGTAATTTCTTCAAATCCGAACTTGCCTCCACTATATAATGGAGGATTGTACTGCTTCGGTGGCAGAGGAAGTCGTACTTGAGGTAATTTTGCAAATTTATTGTGTATTTGTTGCGGTTATCCAAAGTTTATGTTTGGGTGCGCGATCGTTTCGGCCGCGCAGGACCGAGATGTATGGTTACGTCTCGGTCATGTAGGACCGATTGGTCTACGTCTCTCAATGAACGGTAAAATCGAGAGTATTCATTAACTCTCGGTAGTTCGTGAGCGAGACTATGAAGCAAGTTGCTGACCTGTACTACCGATAACCTTTTTTTTTGGATGTTATTGTGATTGTGTAGTACATTTCGGTTGATTATAATGTTACACTGTTTGTATTGCAGGTAATGCCGGTTTCTGCCCTATTTCCAGACTACACGGACACGTTTACACCTTGTAGGTCATTCCCACTAGAGAAGCGGCAGTTTCATGGCTTCAAATTATAGGTCGTGAAAACATGTTCGTGCTAGTGACAAAGCGCTCTGACGCTGGGGGCATTAAGCGCAGGGGCAGGGTGAAACTTGCCTATGAGAGGTCAGGGACTTATAGGGGAATGTCACAAAAAGTTGATAAAGGTAAAGCGGCAAAAATTGCTTCGAAATCAAGAAACGAAGAAGAAGACGAAACGGCGAGGACTAAAACTGATACTAAGAAATGTAGATGCCATTTCCTTATCAACGTAAAGGAAAATGCTGACTCGTTGTGGTATATCACTGTTATATGTAGGAGGCACAATCACGAGCCCGCAAAAAATTTGGACGACCATTCTTTTGCCGGGAGATTGGATAAGGGGGAGCAAGAAGTTGAAGTGCAAATGACCAAGGGGAATGTGAAGCCAAGAGACATCCTAAATATGTTGAAGCAAAGAGACGTTAGTAACGTATCGACAATTATGACTATATATAATGCAAGACAAAAAGCCCGAAATGAGGATGCGGGTGGGAGGACTCAAATGCAACAACTGTTGCAAATATTGGAGAAGAATAAGTGGTTGTCATGGCATAGGAAGCATCCCGTTACGAATGTTGTCACGGAGTTATTTTGGTTACATCCCGACTCAATAAAGTTGGTAAGGTGTTTTCCATCGGTTATTTTGATGGATTGAACGTACAAGACAAATAAGTACTGAATGCCTTTGTTAGAGATTGTTGGCATCACTTCTACGCACTCGACATTCTCCGTTGGTTCGCATTCTTATCATCAGAGACTCATGGGCATTATGTTTGGACACTTAAGAAGTTGAGATCCATATTGGATGGGTTGCATAAGCCTGACGTGTTTGTTACCGATAGGGACTTAGCCCTTATTAGTGCCATAGAAGAAGTTTTTTTGGCCTCGTCTCACCTCCTTTGCTCTTGGCACATCAACGAAGTAGTATTGGCCAAGACTAAGAAGATGTTTGGGGAGAACGATGGTTTTGCGCGTTTTATGGATAGGTGGACGAACGTGATGTATGCCAACTCGGAGGCCTTATTCGAAGTTAGGGTGAATGACCTGCGTTGTGAGTTTGGGCATGTAAAGGGTCTTACGGAGTACTTGGACAACACATGGTTAAAGAACTAAAAGGAGAAATTTGTCTCGGCTTGGACAAATAGACTTATGCACTTTGGGAAACGACAACGCAGAGGGTGGAGTCTGCGCATTCTACTCTGAAAGTACACATTGGGAACGGTTAGGCCAATTTTAAGACTCTATAGAATGTGGTTGATGGACTCCTTAGAATCCAACACAACAATATCAAAGCATCGTTTGAGCTAAGTTTGAATGTCGTCCAACATTAGTACGTTGCTGAGTTGTATCAACGATTGCGCGGTTATGTCTCTCAACAGGCGCTTAGGCTAATTAGAGTGAATTGACACGTGGAGAGGATGTTGATCACGATTCCACTCGTTGTGGTTGCGCGATACGCACCACAAATGGCCTTCCTTGTGCACATGAGCCGAACCATCATATATTTGCTGGGTCGCTCATCCCTCTCGAGGAAATTCATGTTTACTGGCGAAAGTAGAGTATGATACCTGAGAGTCCGGTGGACCCATCTGGGTGCAACGTGCACGATGAGATTGAAAGGGTGTTGAAAAAGTTTCACGCTTGCACTAATGAGAACGATCGACTCAGGATTATTCAGCAGCTCAGTGAGATTAGTCGACCTTCGTCTACACCAGGTGTTGTCGCTTTGCAAAAATTAAGACAAAAGGGAGGACAACGGGGTCTTCGAAGAGAAAACACGACTGTGACGATTCTTCTACCAGACGGTTGCCAAGTGAATTTGAGTACGTGCTATCGACTCAGAAGGCCTCCAGTTCTAGGCAGAAGAAAAGTAAAGTTGTTCTTAAACCGCGTCGTGGTAGTCGACGCACGCAAAGTGCAACTAACATGGCTTACGGTCATTGCGTAGAACCGGATTGGTTGCTACATGTTGAGGGCATCATCGATGTGCTTGCCGATGGGAATTGTGGATATAGGTGTGTTGCGTCTGGGCTCGGACTAGCCGATGTCGACGGGTGGAGGATTGTCCGTAGAAGGATGTACGATGAGATTATCGGGCATGAAAACCTTTGGCGAGAAGTGCTAGGCTCGAGTTACGAGAGCGTCAAGATTGCGGTGCATTGCCGAGAGAATCAAGTTGGTGCAACTTTCCAAGAATGGTTGACACTTCCAGACATGGGATTGTTGGTAGCCACTGAAGTCAATGTGGTTCTCGTCAACCTATCGCATGGGAGTGCCTCCACATTTCTATCTCTACATAGTGCTACACCGTCCACCGGGCACAACAGACATGTCATTGTCATGATTAATGACATGAATATACATTGGCTCAGGGTAAGTGATGCGAATTTGGTTGAATTGTTTTTTTGTTTCCCGACAATATGGTCATGTTATACCGTTCGCATTGACAGGTGTTGCTGAGAACGAATGTACCATTGTCATCCTTATACCCGTCGTGGGTACGGTATGTTCAGGATAGTGCGAAAGGTTGGCGAGATAGATTCGTCTTCCGAGACATCGCGCCCATTGCAACTCTACTTGATGCCACCATATCCGTTGTAGATTTATGTACACCGTAGTGTTACAACTGATACCTCTAAATTTGTTTGGTTGTACATTTAATAATTTTGAAAGTTAGCTTTCAAGTTGCATGGATATAGAATGAATGAATTTACCCTATCTTTCGGGTATTGTTTTACAGTTTCATTCTTGTATAGTGAATTTATCATACCGCATTGATATATCAATAATTTTGATTTCGTTGATCTTGTCGTGTTGGATGGTCATGCTTGGAAAGTTATTTGTATTGGTAGTTGGAACTGGTTACTGGAACATTCGTTTCGGTCCTGCATAACCGAGATGTATGTTAAAGTGTCGGCGTACGCCTCCGAGACTTGACGCCAATGCTCCGTCGCGCAATACCGAAAACGCCACTTATCGTCGACCTAAGCGCAACATTACTCATGTGTTCTCGGCCATGACTAACCAACACATATTGAAAGACTCGTATCAGGTACGTCGACGGCAGTGCAAGACCGCGCATCATGCAGTCGTCTCGGCTGATCAGTACCGAAAATTGCACATGGGCGTCGGTCCTGCTTGAACGAGATATCGGAAGGATCCAAACACAAATTACAACAAAAAAATGGGTAATTAAACATTATAAACTGTCATAAAAATGTACTCAAGAGGCAACGGGAACACATTAACCATTTAAAAATGTCATAAAAATGTAGTACAAATGTTTATCCCTCCATTATCGGCTGATCATTGCTTGGATTTTTTCATATTCTTCATTCGATACTCCTTCCCATGCATTCTCTTATGAGGCCCAGCATCGGCCTCGGCAGGCTGAGCTGTGGCCTGGGTTGAGGGTGTGGAAGTGCTACCATGCTGGGACTGCCTCGGGCCTGGTTCGGTAGGGCCGGTTGTTGCGGTTGTGCCGGTTGCGGTCGCGGGAGTTGTACTCATGGTGGTGGGACTTAAACTCCTTCCCAAAATGAAGTTGACCATGTCAGTCAAAGCGGTCCTCGCCGAGTCAAGCGTAGACACCTCTGGGGGGAGGTCCATCCATCGCAACGCCGCGTCCAACGCTCGCCTATTACGCTGATGAAAAATATCGGGTTACTATCAATGTAAAACATTTCGGAATTACTTATAAACGCATAATACGTATAACCATTCTAATACCTCAAGTATCTCGTTGTCCGCGATTGTTGAGGCGACCATTACAAGGTCCTCAAAGCTCGGATTCGTGATAACAGGATGAGACACTTTGACGAACCAAGACAAGTAGTCTTGTGTAGCCAAAAACTCAAATAATGCCTTCTCGCCCCGAACTTTAGGAGCCAACACATGGTTCCTCCATCGCTCCCAATTGTCTTGTTCGAACCCATACTTGACGGAGTACTTGTTCGCAAATGGGCTTATGTGTGCTTCCAATTGACGGTACGGAGGATCTGGTATAAATTGCACATGGCCAAACTGTAACGGCCCCAGTTCCCGAGGTCGCCACGTGGGGAGGCGCTGGCCCAACAATCCCGTCCGATCCTTGACCCACTGGGTCCCACGCGCCACTGACACCATTTTCCACAACACGACTCCTCGATATGCGGGTTAACACGACTCCTCGATATGCGTGTTAACTTTCTTCGTTAAACAATATAAACAACAGCGGAAGTCTTAAATTTAAAAGAAGTAATCAATTAAATTTGTCATAATAAGAGCAACTCTTATTGTGGAAAACTCGAGGAAAGTACTCTGTATATATATGCGACAATATTAAACCATAATATATACGAATACATGTCTATTCAGTCTCCTATTTCCCAAAAGTAAAGCAAAACATCAATATAGCTCGTACTGGTAGATCCTTGACCGCAGGCGTTCAGATAAAGTTGTCAAAAATCTCCTTGCCCCTACTAGCAGGGTCTGCACTCCCCCATCACAAAAAGGAAGATGGGGAGTACAATTAGTAAGATTCCAACAAAGTACATCGAGCATTTATGAGAAATGTAGACGATATCAATAAACATGTCAATTAATCATGCGAACTAAACATGCGACTGTGCTAAGATCATCACATGAATAAATAACATGAGAAACAAACCGTGTTCTCCTCCCGGTCACACAAAACTGTACGACAAACCCCAAAGATCCTTTCAGTGAGTGCCCCACTTCCTTTCACCTTTAACGGCCCAGCCCGACGACAGGTACCTGTGGCGCTTATTAGGAAACCTCGCGCACCTCCACAGGCCCCGAAACCACTCCGGACTGGCACCGCACATGATCCTTTCAGTTGAAACACCTACTTCCTTGCACCCGGTTACCCGCGTACAGCCTAGTGTGCCACAAGTACAACACGAATAGCAAAAGTCTCGACCCCCCAACCCAAATGTGTCACGAAAATCAATAACAAGTAACAGGGGGGATAACATTTAACAATAACAAGGAATAGGCAAATAGAAGCCAACAATCACGAATAGGATATCAATGATAGAAACATAAACCCTCAGCGACTTTTAGATGAAATCTTACATACCTCAAAAACGCACTCGCACGCATCTCGATATGCGAACCAACACCTAGCTATAGCATCTTATGCCCCACAATCGCGTCGTCGACATTCATCGATTCGCGCATTCGACCGGTAAAAACGCGCCACCGCACCATTCACCGCGTCGCCGCCGCTTGCTGCGCGTCGCTGCTTTGCTGCCTGCCGCGCGCGCGCCGGGTCGTTCGCCGATACGCCGCCGGCCTCTCGCCAGCGCGCGCTGCTGGCGCCAGAGCCGCCACTACCGACCACGCCGTTCGCGCCAATCTTCAAGCCGCGTCGCATCGCCGCGCTCGCGCGCGATCGCTCGTCGTCCGATCCCACTTTCCCGCGCCGTCATCGCTTGCTTGCCGGACACAGTGCTCGCCGGCGTCACTGCTGACCACCGCCATCGTCGGCTGGAGCCGCGCCTCCTCGCCATCGTCTTCCCGCGCGATCGTGCGGCCACATCGTCCGCGCGCCTCCTCGCGCTGTCGCGTCGCCGCTGCCGCCGCCACCGTCCTCGGCCTCGCGATTCGCCGTGACTTCCCTCCGCGCCGATCACCGCCGCTGGTCCTGCGCGCCCCGCTAGCCGCCATCGATGCGAGGCGCGCCTTCTTGCTGCGCTACCGCTGCCGGTTCGCGACCTCCCTGCGCGCGCCGCTTCCTCCGCTCACCGCGCCGCTGCCTAGGTTGCTCCGATCTCTCCGATCCGCCACCTCTCGGCCGTCGCCCTCACGATCTCTCTTTTTCCTTCTCTCCCAGATCTCTCACTCTCTCCATTTCTCTCATCTCTCTGGTTCTTCTCTCTCTCTCATACTTTTTCTTTCTTTTCTCTCTCTTCCTTTATAAATATATATATATATATATATATATATATATATATTTATAAATCAATATATATATATGTGCCATTTTCTTTTTGATTTCAAAATCAAAAGTGTCATCGAGATTCGTGCAACACGAATCTCGAGGCAAACTCAATAATTTCACATCTTTGTCCACTGCCTCTATATTTGATCAAAATTGTCTCGAGTCTCGCAAATTTGCGTATTTCGAGACAAATCCAAAAATATATTTATTTTTTATAGTTTCCTTAAAAAAATATCTGAGCAGTGCGCATCTCGAGGCACCAAACCGCCTCATTTCTAAAATCTCGATACTCGCGCTACATTCATCACGATGCGTATCCAATGTACACATTAAAATCACATAACGCGACTATCTCGGTCCCACATTGGCACGTAACTCGAGACGCGTCCTCGTTCGTGTTTCGGCTCACCGAATTCTCCGCGTATACATTTTTCAACAATTAGCACCTCCACTCGAAATTCGGACATGCGCATTTCGGCAAGTAGGTCCCACATACGACCCTAACAGAACACGTGGCACGAGTCGAATTTTCGGGCCGTTACAATTCTTCCCAACTAAATAAAAATTTTGTTCCGAAATTTAACTGTAACCCGAATCTATTACTAGATAATAGTTGAGGGTAACGTGTCCTTATTGTCAACTCGAGCTCCCAAGTGAGTCCCTTCGTCTTACGATGCTGCCAACGAACTAAGACCTTAGCGAGTTCCATGTTCCAGAGAATCCGTACCCAACGGTCGACAATCTCTATCGTTCTCTCGTCATAGATCACATCAAAAAGTATATTCACATTCCCAACTCAATCGTCGATCTCGGCCCTGACCTATCGAATGTCAACGTTGAAATGTAAAATGTCGGATGAACCTCAGCTAACTCTTCTGGCAAGTCCAATCTGTAAACCACACTGCCAACTCATGCAACGACTCTGAACGGTCTTATGTATCTCAACGCCAATTTGAAAAATCTAGGCTTTGTGTCACGCACTTGAACCTCTGATACATTACATCAGCTCTCCGACACTCCAACACGCGCTGAATGGATATTGTCGGTACTCTCGTTTGTCTGTAAATATTTGTCTCTGCAGCATCTGGAACCTCTGACAACTCATATATAGTTGTTACCGCCTCGAGTAAACAAAAATCGTATGTCATCTAGCAAATACTGTCTCTCAGTCCGGCCTCTCTCATGAGTCCGCAACTAACGCGATAACTAAGTTATCACTCTGTCTCCCTACATCAGTACGCATTCCAATCCGGTGCCACAAACATCCGTATGAATAGTCAACTCTTGGTCCGGCTCTGACAACACTAATAACGGTGCTGAAGTCAACTTCTTCTTCAACTCTGTGAATGTCACATCGCATTCACTGGACCAAATGAAAAAAAATCATATCCTTCTTGGTCAATCTAGTCTTCGGCGCTGCAATTTTGGAGAAGTCATGTACAAGCGTCGATAATATCCTGCCAATCATAACAGCTCTTGATGTCTGTCATGCACTCTGGTGTAGGTCGGTCGATGACAACGTAAATCTTACTCAGGTCCACTGAAGACCTTTGTCACTGATCACGTGTCCTGAAGGCTTCACCTCCGAACACCAAAACTTGCACTTACTGGACTTGGCGTACAATCTGCGCTCCCTTAATCTCTGGTCGAAATCTTCGAATAAAGCAATGGACCTGAAGTCGTTTAGTGTCGGCTACGTCCATCGCAAAAGTAAGTCGGAATGTGAATCTCTACATGTATTGCGACACCGTACGGCCACTCTGCCTCAGCATCAAGAACTCATCTCTCCATCTCGGTTGGATCTCGATCGGGGTTTACTTCCTTGAATTCTGCCTAAGTACTCGACTCTCCGTGGCAGCTGTATAGGCGGTCCACCATACCGCACTGCTCTTCTAGCCCCATTATCCACACGAAGAACTGGTCATCCATCCATGTTAAATGAGTAAACCATGAACGCGTCGCATGTCAGCGTCGTGCTACGTGTATATGAGTAGTACAATCAATAAATACACATTAAATCCTAGTACTATCCGCTCACTTTGCTTCCCAACTAAAAGTTCTAAGGCAAGTAAATCTGGTTTCCACATCTAAAATTTTTAAGTCTTATGCTCTTTAAATTTATTTCCTGAGGTTCCTCGAAACTCTCGTTCTGATACCACTTGTAACGTGGTATCAGTTTAAAGACACCTACGCTTCCTCCAACGGACTCGACCATGCTCTGATACCATTTGTAACGGCCCCAGTTCCCGGGGTCGCCACGTGGGGAGGCGCTGGTCCAGCAGTCCCGTCCGATCCTTGACCCATTGGGTCCCACACGCCACTGACACCATTTTCCACAACACGACTCCTTGATATGCGGGTTAACACGACTCCTCGATATGTGTGTTAACACGACTCCTCGATATGCGTGTTAACTTTCTTCTTAAACAGTATAAACAACAGCGAAAGTCTTAAATTTAAAAGAAGTAATCAATTAAATTTGTCATAATAAGAGCAACTCCTATTGTGGAAAACCCGAGGAAAGTACTCTGTATATATATGCGACAATATTAAACCATAATATATACGAGTACATGTCTATTCAGTCTCCCGTTTCCAAAAAGTAAAGCAAAACATCAATATAGCACGTACTGGTAGATCTTTGACCGCAGGCGGTCAGATAAAGTCGTCCAAAATCTCCTTGCCCCTACTAGCAGGGTCTGAGCTCGCCCATCACAAAAAGGAAGATGGGGAGTACAGCTAGTAAGATTCCAACAAAGTACACCGAGCATTTATGAGAAATGTAGACGATATCAATAAACATGTCAATTAATCATGCGAACTAAACAGACAACTGTGCTAAGATCATCACAAGAATAAATAACATGAGAAACAAACCGTGTACTCCTCCCGGTCACACTAAACTGTACGACAAACCCCCAGGATCCTTTCAGTGAGTGCCCCACTTCCTTTCACATGTAACGGCCCAGCCCGGCGACAGGTACTTGTGGCGCTTATGAGGAAACCTCGCGCACCTCCACAGGCCCCGAAACCACTCTGGACTGACACCGCACAGGATCCTTTCAGTTGAAACACTCACTTCCTTTCACCTGGTTACCCGCGTACAGCCTAGTGTGCCATAAGTACAACACGAATAGCAAAAGTCTCGACCCCCAACCCAAATGTGTCACGGAAATCAATAACAAGGAACGGGGGGGATAACATTCAACAATAACAAGGAATAAGCAAATAGAAGCCAACAATCACGAATAGGATATCAATGATGGAAACATAAACCCTCAGCGACTTTTAGATGAAATCTTACATACCTCAAAAATGCGCTAGAACGCATCTCGATATGCGCACCGACACCTGGCTATAGCATCCTACGCCCCTCTATCGGGTCGTCGACATTCGTCGATTCGCGCATCCGACTGGTAAAAATGCGCCACCGCACCATTCACCGCGTCGCTGCTGCTTTGCTCGCTCGCCGCCGCCATCACGCGCCGTTCGCCGATATCGCGCCGCCATCGCTCGCCGCGTCGCTGCTGGCGCCCGAGCCGCCACTACCGACCACGCCGTTCGCTGCCGATCTTCGAGCCTTCGCATCGCCGCACTCGCGCGCGCCATCGCTGCCGATCCGACCCTTTCCCACGATCATCCACGCTTCGCGCACAGCAAAACTTCAGCTCGCGGCGTCACCGCCGACCACCGCCACCGCCATCGCCGGCTGAGCCGCGCCTCCTCGCCATCGTCTCCCCGCGATCGCGCGAGCCATCGTCTGCGCTCCTCGCTGCGTCGCGCTCTTGGCTGGCCCACCGTCCTCGGCCTCGCGAGCTGCGCCGTGACTTCCTGCGCGCCGATCACCGCCATTGTCTCTGCGCTATGCCACCGCTGATGCGAGATGCGAAGCCATGTGTAATAACGGCTTCGAAAAATTTGACTTGTGCCACGTGTCAAGTCAAGGTCGTTTGTGGGACCCACTCGTCGAAATATGTATGTCCGAACCAAATTTAAGATGAAAATGCTAATTATGCGAGGAATTCGGTGAGCCGAAACATAACGAGGACGCGCTTCGAGTCGCATGCCGAAGTAAGACCGATATAGTGGTTTTAAGTGATTTTAAAATGTACAATGGATATGCACCTTGATGCGTGTAGCGCGATTTTTGAGATTTTGAAATGAGACGGGTTAATGCCTCGAGATACGCGCTGCTCGGTTGTTGAGTTTGCCTCGAGATGCGCGTTGCACGAATCTCGAGGACACGTTTGATTTAAAAAGAAAAAGAAAATGTATATATATATAATATAAGATATATATATATATATATATATATATATATATATATATATATATATATAAAAAAAGAGGAGATAATGATCAAAAAAAAAGAGAGAGAAAAGAAACAACAGAGAGTGAGAGAAACGGGGAGGAGAACGCGTGAGGAAGAGAAAGAGAGACAGAAGAAAGAGAGAGGGAAGACGACAATGAGAGAATGAGAGATCGCGGCACGACGCAAGAAGTCCGGCCAGCGAGCCGTCGCAGGCGCGGTGGAGTCGAAGCCGCGGACGTCCGGCGCGGAGATTGGCACGGAGGCGATCGACCAACGGCTCGGCGGCGGTGCGGCGGGAGCGATGGCGGCGACGTGGACGCCGGCGAGGAGGGCTGGACGGTAGGCGCGGCGAGGCTTCAGCGACGCCGCCGCAATGGGGGTCACTCGCAGCGATGGACGCGCGGAGGGTCGGACGAGAGGCGAAGCGACGCTCGGCATGGTGCGGCGACGCGGGGGCGCGCGACGAACGGCAACGGCGCAGCGGACGACGGTGCCGGCGAACGGCCGGCGGTGGCGCTTGCGAGGCAGCGACAGCGACGCGATAGCGGCGACAACGCGTGAACGGCGCGGTAGCGCGGTGTTGACCGGTCGGAGTAGCGATTTCGACGAAATCGCGAAGACGCGATATAGGTGAGGTTTACTTCGCCTAAATTCAATGTGATTTGAATAATCTATGTAAATTAGGGCTAAATCTTAGGCCGGGCGGGGCCCAATTCGTGGAAAATTGGGGCTGTCACACGCGCCTCCTCGCCGCGCTACCGCTGCCGGTTCGCGACCTCCCTGCGCGCGCCGCCTCCTCCGCTCACCGCGCCGCTGCCTGGGTTGCTCCGATCTCTCCGATCCGCCACCTCTCGGCCGTCGCCCTCACGATCTCTCTTTTTCCTTCTCTCCCAGATCTCTCACTATCTCCATTTCTCTCATATCTCTGGTTCTTCTCTCTCTCTCTTACTTTTTCTTTCTTTTCTCTCTTTTCCTTTATAAATATATATATATATATATATATATATATATATATATATATATCAATATATATACCATTTTCTTTTTGATTTCAAAATCAAAAGTGTTATCGAGATTCGTGCAACACGAATCTCGAGGCAAACTCAATAATTTCACATCTTTGTCCACCGCCTCTATGCTTGATCAAAATTGTCTCAAGTCTCGCAAATTTGCGTATTTCGAGACACATCCAAAAATATATTTATTTTTTATAGTTTCTTTTAAAAAATATCTGAGCAGTGCGCATCCCGAGGCACCAAACCGCCTCATTTCTAAAATCTCGATACTCGCGCTACACGCATCACGATGCATATCCAATGTACACATTAAAACCACATAACGCGACTATCTCGGTCCCACATTGGCACGTGACTCGAGATGCGTCATCGTTCGTGTTTCGGCTCACCGAATTCTCCGCGTATACATTTTTCAACAATTAGCACCTCCACTCGAAATTCGGACATGAGCATTTCGGCAACTAGGTCCCACATACGACCCTAACAGAACACGTGGCACGAGTCGAATTTTCGGGCCGTTACACAAACTGTCTCGGAATCCTCTCCGGGTGGTAGGGCTCCACCACATCCATGTACTTGATCTTCCCACTGTAAAAGGCCATCGCTTGCACAACGCCATTTTCCTTAAATTCACATATGGGTCCCAAGTGACCTAGAAATAATTCAACAACAAGTGTGCGTAAAATAAATTACCAACAAAAATCATTCATCAGAGGACATGGATAACCAGCTCACCTCACTTGGTCGCAACCTATCCAAGGTTCTCCTAATGGCCCCGAGCTTGTCAACATTCGCAACCGTCTCGTGCTTTTGAATCCATCTGGAGACACGAGGTTGCACGTAGTCCAAAAACTTCGCATTGGGCGTGGCCAAACCAAGTTTGAAATGGTCGTACACCCATCCCTGCAAATACGTACAATGCTAGTTAGTCCACAATTGCAAGTTGGCCTCATTGAAAAACAAAATGATAATTAAGTCTATTTTATAATAAACCTCAAGCAATGTGAGATAGCCAGCAATCCGAGACACTAACACTCTCGTGGCGGACCCCAAGTGTCGATACAAGTAGGCCAATGCTGCCGCTCCCTATACGTAGTTCCCTACGTGGTCCAAGTCCTCAAGTAGCTTCAGCAGCGCGATCGACACCCGAGACCCACTCTTATCGACAAAAAGAGTGCACGACAACAAGTACAACAGGTACGCTCGGGCGGTGCATTCCACAGGAGGATAATTTCTGGGTATCGAACCAGCTTTGGGGCACCATCGACTCTTCAACCAATGTTTGCGCACTGTGAGCCCCTTGCTGATATTCACCTCTTCCTCGACCTCCTCGGCGCCCAAGTAGGTTCGAAACCATCTTGATAGCGTCCGAGCGAGATTCCTCCGTGTACCTCGCAAAGTTCTCCACTTCAACAACTTTGCCCGTCACAGGGATCTTCGGGAGGAAGCTGACATCCTCTAATGAGATAGACATTTCACCAAAAAGGTACGTGAAATGTGTTCGTCTCCGGCTGCCACCGCTCCACAAATGCAGAGATAACCTCCTTGTTGGCCTTGCGGTATGAGCAGTCTATCAGCGTATTCAACCCGGAACGCTGAATAATCCTATAAAGTCCCGCTGTGTCCGGGTGACACGACTGTAAATCCCATTCCGCTATTTAAGCTTCGTGATTGATACACTTAAGAACGGGCCGCTCCTGCAAATGTAAAAACGTCTCGTCATTATGTGAAGACCATGAGTGTTAAGTTAATCCTTTCAATGAAATTGAAATTACCTCATTCCTCCAAATCGATAAAGCCACATGATCCTTGAAGCTCTTCAGCAACGCCCCGTCTATAGGACCACCGGGGAATGGAGCACGCGCTTCAACAGCCACTTCTGGCTCTCCTTCATCATGACCAGCTCCACCTCTACTGCTCCCCCCACATTACGATCTGTTTCTATCATGTTCCCCGCATCTGAAGAGTCACTGCTACTAGACTCCGATGCATGCCCCTCCTCTTCTCCTCCGGCAACAACAAGATCCTCAGGTCGCCCGGCATTGAGGGTCGAACCCTCATCGTGCAAATGTAACCTTCCGCGAGTGCCATCTACCTTCACCTTGCCTTTAACATCCTCATTCTCCTTCTCTTTCTCTAGCCGGTACGATGCTGTCTGGGGTCTCGGCCACCTCGCCCCTGGTTAGGCCTCGGGACCTCAGCTCCAGCCTCTTCCCTAGTCACCGGTAGCTTCAGACGAGCCATACCTAAATAAATTACAACATATAAGCGCATGGAACAGATCCCAAATTAAATTTACAAAACAAAAACGTCCAAATCATCCATTTCTTATGTCTCGGTAAGCAGGTTTGTGAAACAACACATATTGTAGGTCACCTATGACCGACAATTCCTCCAATATATCGATAGTGTACAACCGAGTCCAATGAAACGGTCTCGGTTGTACGCCACTGAGATGTGTTGACCATTTCAATTCTCATTGCTCTCGGCCAATCACGACCGAGCCTACTCTAACACTCACGCCATGGTACAACCTAGAGTATGACCAAATTCTCGGTTGTACACCACCGCCACCACATTACCTAGTAGTAATTCTATCTCTCGTCACGTCTCGGCCGAGAGACCTAGAGTCCTCTCGGCCTTGCGTAGCCGAGACTCTGTGATATTTGTCGGCCTTTGTAGCCGAGAGTTCGACTTCCCCAAAATGTAGCTTCTCTCTCGGTCATGCTTGTCCGAGAGAGTAAGCACATTCTCTTGCTTGTGTGGCCGAGAACCGCGAATTCCCAGTTCTTCCACTAATGGACAAACCACCACTGTAAATCACAACTACTCTACCAAATGTAACTTAATTACACTAAAAACGTACCTTCAAACGACCGATTTCGCGCAAATACTGTGTGTTCGAAGATGTTCAGCGGAACCCTAACTTCGAGACGAAATCGGCTCACACCACGACCCTACGAACAGCAAAAAAACCGTAAAACGAAGGAGAAACACAAGGCGAGACACGGGAGACACGATTTCAGAGATTCCTCTCACTGGACGGTTCACACAAAACGGGTTCTTAGAGTCCAGGCGGTGAAGATGGTGCTGGGGGTGGTGGGGTGCAGATGGATTTCCGCTAGGGGTAGTTTAGGTATTGAGGGTCTAATTTTTGGGTGCCCCAGGTAAATCGGTTTGTGCCCACATTAACTGGGTGCCTTCATTAAATGGTGGGGTGCCCTTAGCGGCCCTCTAAATTTTGTAGGTAGTTTGAGGTGCTTAAAATTTGGAGTAAATGTTGGGTGTTTTTCAAAAAGTAAGACATATTTACGTTATATTTCCCAAAATCGGGTGGTGTACTTTGAATTCATAAAAATAGACAATAACGTCTTTTGTAAATGCGTTATCACTTATGAAGGGTGTGAGGCGACATTGAGGTGGCGGGGCAAATGTGTAGATAGATCATTTTGAAAATGAATTATCTATATAAACCTTTACACTCTATAGATAGCACCTTTTGAAAAAGAGCTATCTATACTAATTCTCTCTCCCTATACCACCACATGCATATGGAGATGGATGATCTGCGCCACTCGCGTATCTCGAGGTAAACAATCAATGTAAACAACGCACACGCATATTGACGTAGACAACTCATGCAAACGTCACCCATGTATGTCGAGGTGGAGATTTCATACAAATGTTAGACACGTCTGTTGAGGTGGACGACCCATGCAACCTCGTGTAAACGTCACGCACGTGTCTCGAGGTGATAAAACCAATGTAAACGTCACGCACGTATTGCGAGACGGATAACCCGTACAACCCGTGCAACCCATAGGCGCTATTCGGGCGGCTCATGTTCACACGTCATACTTGGACTGTGTTTCACGGATAGCGCCCACGTCAACGGAAAAAATATACCCAACTAATAGTGTTTGTTGGAAACGCCACGTCGAGGTGGGCGACCCATGTAACCTCGTGCAACTCATGGAAAGTCACGCACGTGTCTCGAGGTGATAAAAATAATGTAAATGTCGCGCACGTATCTCCTGGTTGACAACACATGGAAATGCCACACACATATGTCGAGGTAGGTCAACCATGCATATCCATTAGGGGTGGGGAAACTGCGGTTTGGTGGTGAAAACCACCAAACCGAGGGTCTACGGTTTAGTAATTTTTCAAACCACCACCAAATCGTGATCCACCAAAATCGCAACCAAACCGAATCGCGGTTTGCGCGATTTGGTCGGTTTGGTTGCAATTTTGGTGCTGACAGCGGTGGACGTTTGCGCGGTGGAAGGTGACGACGATGGCGATGGATTCGGCGACGGCGGCGAGATGGGGAATGATAGGAGAGAGGAGACGACGGTGACGACGGCTGTGAGTGGAGAGATGAGCGGCGGGAGTGACGGGAGTGAGAGGAGAGAGGAGCGGCGGGAGTGAGAGGAGAGAGGAGCTGGCGGTGAGAGGAGAAAGGAGCCGGCGGGGAGTGCCGCGAGTGAGGAGCCGGCGGGGAGTGAGAGGGAGGTGACGACCTAAAAATGCAGTGGCGATGGTAGCGCGTACATTGTAGGCCGAGGCGGTGCCTGTGGGGCCATTTGTCTGTAGTAAGGTGCGCTTGTTAGAGGATAACCAGATTATGCAGGGGGTGGCTGTGGAGGATATGCACCTGCATAACCTTGGGAAGAACTGTATGGTGCAGCAGGAGCACTGGTTAGTTGACCGTAGGAAGCTTGATAAGTAGGAGGCGGTTGCGTTTATGTTTGAGCTCCATAAGGCTGAGAATAGTTGTTTCCGTCTGGATGAGAAGATACGGTAGGTTGCCCATATTTATTTAGGGTTTTTGGTTTGTATTTACCAAAATGCTCTCGGTTTGGTTAAAATGCGATTTTCCCAAAATGAAAACCGCGACCAAACCACGATTCTGCGGTTTCTACGTTTTTCAAACCGCGACCAAACCGCGAGTTTTAAAAACCAGGGCGGTTTGGGTGGTTTTTCAAAAACCGTTGCCTACCCCAATATCCATAGTAAGCATGCAACTCACCCGGATTGTCCGCCTCGCGATACGTACGTGACGTTTGCATGGAGTCCATGGTCTATAATGGATATGCATGGTTGGTCCACCTCGACATGCGTGCGTGGCGTTTCCATGTGTTGTCAATCAGGAGACTTGTGCGCGACGTTTACATTGGTTTTACCAGCTCGAGACACGTGCGTGACGTTTGCATGAGTCGCACGAGGTTGCATGGGTCGGCCACCTCGACTGACGTGCCTGACATTTGCATGAAATCTCCACCTCGTCATACGTGGGTGACATTTGCATGGGTTGTCTGCGTCGATATGCGTGCGCGTTGTTTACATTGGTTGTCTACCTCGACATACGCAAGTGACGCGGGTGTGAGGTGGCGATATGCGTGCGCGTTAATTATATCACTATTTGTATGCTTCATGGGTGTGAGGTGGCGACTCAATTTGTATAGATAGCTTATTTTCAAAAGGAGCTATCTATACAATTGTCTTCCACCTCACTGTCCACGTTGGACGTGTAGATTACACAGATAACGCCTTTTGAAAAGGTGCTATCTGTGTAATTTACGCCACCTGGCCCCGAACACATGGATAGCGCATCGCCTTTTGAAAATGCGTTATCCATGTGTCCACGTCAGCAAAAAAAAATTGCCACTTAGATAACGCCTTTTCATTGGGCGACATTGCCTATTTCCCCGAAATAAAAGCATTTCAGCCCTATTTTTCTCATTTAAAGTACAAATATGTGTACTTTTGTGATTTTTTCGTAAATGTTGACGCCAAAGCACCCCAAGGAGTGATGTTTTGTCCGATTGGTGGTGAATCTTTTACACTGAGTTTTAAGAACTTACTACTTTCTCTCTTTCGCTCTCTCTGGGTAACTTTTTAGCTATTTAAAATATTCACAATATTTATTTTAATACATTTTAATTAATTGATTGATTTTTATACTCTTCGTAAAAAATAAAAATTTATTAATTACACATTAATAATTAGTGTACGTAAAAGTGATGAGGTTAGAAGAGATAAATAATGATTTAATCATTTAACTGCTAATTTTTTTCAATTAAGATAATTAAATGACTTTCTTAAAAATTATGAACAACTTTTAACTTACATTTATATAGAAATGGAGGCAGTAACATTTTATGTAATGGAAATGGAATACCAATTGTAACCTCGACAACAATAATAGAGAAAAGAAAAAAAAAATGATCAAAGTACTACTAGCGCATAGAAGAAAAATGGAAATATAATAGAATTGTGATACAGTTCGAGATGTGTGTGCGCGTTACAGAGGATGGCGTAATTTAGTGCTGTAGAAAGTGGGTTAGAAAATTATTTTCTAAATATAATAACGTAGAAATGCCCAAACATATTCCCATCTATTACCCAAAACTACCAGTGCCAGCTGGATTTGCCCTTTGTAATGATCTACCTAAGGATCTTTCAAGCGATTTTTATCATTGATGTAAACTTTTTATTTATAGAGATTCGAAGTTTAAAACATTAGTTACTGTGAGATCAAAAGAGATTTTTATCATTGAATCCTCATAAAAAGCTTCAAATAGAGTAATTGTATTGAAGATTCGAGTTTTTGGTTCAACAGAAAGATCACCAACAAAACAAAGGTCAGGGTTTTTTTTTTTTTTTTTTTTTTTTTTTTTTTTTTGTAAGATCACCCCTAATGTCATATGGCAATGTTTTTGTAACTTACACATTCATGTTCATTTGACTATTATCGATTTCAACCTTTACTTTAATATCACTGGGTTTGTTAGAGTTTGAAGCGTGAATTTTGTGTTAGGAATGGATGTTATATACAATATGTGGCTTATGATTGTTGCTCTTATGTCTCGGTGGATTGTATGCAAATTTATGGTTTTTGTTATATATGCTTGTCAGATGTCAAACACTTTTAATTTTTTAATTTTCTGATGTACAAAAAAAAAAAATTAAATCTTAAATTAGATATTTTCTATTGCTATTAGCCTCTTATCATACTCTAAGCTCTGAACTAATAAGCTCTTAAGTAAAGAGTTGTAATAAATAATGTATTCCTGACATTCATCCACTACATATATATATATATATATATATAAATTATGATCTTCATTTCCATAAGTTTAAGAGGATATATTAAAATCAAATATACACTCGTTCAGCGATGCCTCCAATGGGGTCCGGGGCGTATGTGCATCTCCGACCATCGCAGTCATGGCCGCGAAGATCTTGAGGTCCTTTCAACGCTGCCATCTTTCGAATCCGGCTTGCCGCGACATCGACGAACACTCCGTGGTGTGGATTCCTCTCAATTTTTATTATTTGTTGTCTGCAAGATTTGTAGTTTTGTTTGTAATTAGTGGTATACGTTTAGGAGTAAGCTATGTTTGTCCGCCTAAGCACGGTTTGTTGTCCCCATTAGTGGGGTTGTTGTCCCCATTATTGGGATGGTTGTCCCTACCTTAGGGCTAGGGTTGGGGTCGCACTTAGTGTACGTGTTTTCGGAATTTGTTACGTGCTTCGTTGTTGTAAAATCTATTTGTAATAGATGTTGACTTTTGGGGTTCATACGCAGCGTAAATTAAAAAATAATTTTGACAAAAACCCTAATAGGATCTGAATCTAATTCCATTAAAAACGTTTAAATCATGAAAACTTAATCATACCTCGGTCACAATATACCTTTCTGAAGGTTGATCGATCTCTAAGGCGCTGCTAACGACAAACGCCCTCTACCAATAGTCAACACACGAACGGCGGTCGAGACTCGAAGTGCTAGCTTCGAGAGAATACCAAACCTTTTTGTTTCTCTCTAAAATGATCCATAGCGTACCAGAAAACCTTAATTTGTTTCTAAAACAAAAATAGAGTTTCGACCCTTAATCTTTCATCCGTGTGTTCTAACTTAAAGCGTCTATTTATACAACCCTTGTATATAGACGGTTAAGTAAATTACACATATACCATTACTTAAAGAAGTATAAGTGTAATACACCACAAAGACGTTTCTGTCATAAATTTTGTCATATAAAATTCTTTTTTATGAACCATCTTAAAATCTCGCAAAACCATTCTTAGTGTGCGACCCAATAGGCTCATACAACGTTGACAATGTACCAAAACACATTTTGGTATACAAGTTATAAGCGGCCTCTAGCAAGTCATTATGACTACCTAAGTTGTACTAATATCAAATCGATACAACGTAATCAATAGTGTATATAATCATTTTGTCACACGATATCTTTTTGATCAAACATAAGGCATGAAATTGTCATCCAACATGTTCAATCGTACTAGTCTCGATCTCTAGCAGACTGAAAACATCCAAGTGACATTAATCAATATAAATTCACTTAGACTAGGCCTTTTAATAGTCTAACACATCGAGGGATCCACTGGATATCTCTCTTTATATAAGAGAGACATTCTATCTCGATTACACTTCATCACATTGCTCATATAGTAACCAATCACAACCTTTATAATTGTTCGGTTAAAGATAACGTTTGATTGTGTCAAATCACTGTGTTCCTAATGTTGAAGTCTCTGGTAATCTTAAGTCAGAGGACTGAAAAATATACATACAAAGAGAAACAACTACGACTTAATCCATGTGATGTTCTCATAGCGGGTCGATCCAGTACTTTGTTCCCTAACAAGTACTCGTGATCTTGATTCGTATCCCTATACGTATAATCATCATATGATCATCAATCAAGACTCACACTAGTCTTAATTCATTATAGTTCCCAGTATAATGATTGACTAAGGACTTTTAGGATATTTCTGTAAATACCTATGGATCTTATTATAATGTAAACATGCTAATTAATTATAATAAACAGCAAATGAAATCCTCTATTTTATTAACTAAAAGTATTCATAAAGACAATTAATGGATTGACCTAGGGCACAAGCCCCAACATCTCCCACTTGCACTAGGGCCAATCATACATGCATCTAATGCCTAATGATCTAACATGACCATCATGTTTTGCTTGTGGAAGAGCTTTTGTCAATGGATCCACAATGTTTTCTTTAGTAGGTATTCTGCGAATCTTCACGTCTCCCCTCTCAATAATTTCTCTGATGAGATGAAATCGTTTGAGTATATGTTTGGATATGTGGTGTAATCTAGGTTCCTTGGCCTGTGCTATTGCCTCGTTATTGTCGCAATATAAACAAACAGGGTTAGCAATACTTGGAACCACACCTAGTTCAGAAATGAACTTTTTGATCCAAACTGCCTCCTTTGCTGCATCGGACGCTGCAATATATTCAACTTCAGTTGTAGAATCTGCCACAGTCTTTCTCTTCGAACTTTTCCAGCTTACTGCATCCCCATTCAAAGTAAACACATATCCAAACTGTGATCTAAAATCATCTATATCAGTTTGAAAACTTGCATTTGTGTAACCATTTACAACTAGCTCATTTTCAAAACCTCCATACACCAAGAACACTTCCTTGGTCCTTCTTAAGTATTTAAGAATGTTCTTTACTGCTATCCAGTGACTCTCGCCAGGATCTGATCGATATCTGCTTGTAGTGCTCAAAGCATATGATACATCAGGTTGAGTGCATAACATGGCATATATGATAGATCCAATAGCTTATGCATATGGAATCTTATTCATACGGTCTTGCTCATCATTTGTCATAGGACATTGAATCTTGCTGAGACTTATGCCATAAGACATTGGCAACAATCCACTTTTATAGTCTTGCAAACTGAACCTATTTAGCACCTTATCTATGTAAGCACTCTGACTTAGATCGATTAGCCTCTTAGATCTATCCCTATAGGTCCTTATCCCTAGGATATAGGCTGCATCTCCTAAGTATTTCATTGAAAAACACTTCCCTAACCAAGACTTGACATTCTGCAATGTTGGGATGTCATTTCCAATGAGTAATATATCATCAACATATAGTACCAGAAAAATAACTACACTCCCACTGACCTTCTTGTATACACAATGCTCAACTTCGTTCTTAATAAAATCAAAATCCTTGATTGCTTCATCAAAACGAAAATTCCAACTCCGAGAAGCTTGCTTTAATCCATAAATGGATCTTTGAAGCTTGCATACTTTCCTAGAATTCTCAGGATGTACAAAACCTTCAGGTTGTGTCATATACACATCCTCAAGTAGCTTTCCATTAAGAAATGTTGTTTTTACATCCATTTGTCATATCTCATAGTCATAATATGCAGCAATGACAATTAAAATTCTTATGGATTTAAGCATGGCTACTGGTGAAAAGGTTTCATCATAATCAACACCTTGAGTCTGCCTGAAACCTTTTGCTACAAGTCTTGCTTTAAAAGTATGCACTTTATCATCCATGTCAGTTTTCTTCTTGAAAACCCATTTACATCCAATGGTTTTACCATCTTCAGGTAAATCAACCAAGTTTCAAACTTGGTTATCATACATGGATTGCATATCAGAGTTCATGGCACTTAGCCATTTATCTGAGTCTGATCCAGACATAACCTCTTGATAAGTGGTGGGCTCATTTTGATCCATAAGCAACATATCACGACTATCAGTAATGAGAAATCCGAATATCTCTGGCTCATGTCTTACCCTACCAGATCTACGTGGGCCTTATGTCACTTGTGGAGGTTCAAATGGTTCAGAACGTTGTTGAACTTCCAGTAGCAGTTCAGTGTTTATATGTGATTCTTGAACTTCTTTTAAGATTTATTTCTCTCCCACTAGTGTCTTTTGAAATAAACTATTTTTCCATAAAGGCACCATACCGAACAACAAACACTTTGTTCTTAGCGGGATTATAAAAGTAATATCCTTTTGTTTCTTTAGGATACCCCACAAATAAACACTTGTTAGATTTAGGTGCTAGTTTTTCAGAGACTTGTTGCTTTACGTAAGCCTCACAACCCCAAATCTTAAGGAAAGACAAACTAGGTCTCTTCCCTTACCATATCTCATATAGTGTTTTATCAACCGCTTTAGAAGGAACTCGATTTAGAGTGAAAGCTGCAGTTTGTAATGCATAGCCCCAAAAGGACAATGGAAGATCTGCATGACTCATCATAAATCGAACCATATCTAATAAGGTTCGATTTCTTCTTTCAGAAACTCCATTCCATTGTGGAGTTGCTGGTGGAGTCAATTGGGAGACAATCCCACAATTTTTAAGATGATCATCAAACTCTTGGCTCAAATATTCACCACCTCGATCTGATCAAAATGTTTTGATAGTTTTACCAAGTTGATTCTGCACTTCATTTTGAAACGTTCGAAACAACTCAAATGATTCAGCTTTATGTTTCATAAGATATACATAATCATATCTGCTGAAATCATCGGTAAATGTAATGAAGTACTGATAACCTCCTCTAGCCATTATGTTTATAGGACCGCATATATTAGTATGTATTAGACCCAATAAATCACTTGCCCTTTCACTATGTTCAGTAAAGGGATTTTTAGTCATCTTGCCTAGTAAATAAGATACACACGTTTCATACGTTTCTAAATCAAATGAATCTAGAAGTCCATCTTTATGGAGCTTCGTTATGCGTTTCTTATTAATGTGTTCGGCGCGACAATGCCAAAAATAGGTTTGATTCAAATTATTTGACTTGAATCTCTTTGTATTTATGTTAAAGACTAGAGTATCGGTGGACCTTTTCATGCTTAGAATATAAAGACCATCACACAAAACGGATTTGCATAAAACATGCATTTACAAGAAATGAAACATCTATTATCTGCAATAATAAAATCAAAACAATCCATATCCAAACATGAAATAGAAATGATGTTTCCGCTCAAGGCAGACACAAAATAACAATTATTTAAAGTTAAAATAAGTCCACTAGGTGAGACTAAGTCATATGATCCAACGGTCAGAGCAGCAACTCTTGCTCCATTCCCTACGCGGAGGATGACTTCTCATTTCTTCAACTTTCTACTTCTGGTGAGTACCTGCAAATTCACTATCTAATTCCCAGGAATCACTAGTAGATTAATTAATTTCAATAATATAAATACCTGTAGTGGTAGTCGCACTACCCTTTTTCTTCTTTAGATCTTCCGGATAGAGTTTGCAATTTCTGAACCAATGTCCAGGTATATGACAGAAATGACAATTTCCTTCCTTTTCCTTTAGGTGTTTTGAAGCAGAACAGGCTGGGGCTTGACTTGTTCCACAGGCTTTGCAACAAGCAGCAGCAGCCTTGGCAACTTTAGCCCTGCCTTTGCCTTTCTTCTTCATTCTCTTTCCTTTTTGGATCATCAACGCATTACTAGAGGGTTTCCTGATATTTTGTTCAGCAGTTTTGAGAATAAAATGCAATTGTGAAATTGATTTCTCCATATTTTTCATATTGTAGTTCATTACAAATTGTGAGTAACTCTCCGGTAATGAATTCAAGATCAAATCCGTAGCCAACTCTTGGCTTTTGGGAAATTCGAGTCTATCAAGCTGGTCAACATAGCCCTTCATCTTCAGAACGTGAGGACTAACTGACACACCCTCGATCATCTTGCAAGAATGTAGGTTCTTGACTATCTCGAACCTTTCTTACCTAGCTTACTGTTGGAACATTTCCTTCAGCGTTACAGCCATATCGTAGGCTTCCATTAGTTCCATGTCCTTCTGAAGTTCAGGAACCATAGTAGCCAGCATAATACATGCAACATCAATAGAATCGTTGACATGCTTATTATGCACATCCTTCATAGCTTTCGTAGCATTGGCTGTGGGTACTCAGGGATTGGCGCATCCATGACATACAACTTGCGTTCACGTTTGAGAACGATTCTCAAGTTTGTGAACCAGTTAAGAAAGTTAGTCCCAAATAGCTTATCATTTTCAAGGATGAATCGCAGTGACATGGGATTATTGTTACTTGAAGAGGCTATTGATCTACAATAAAGATTATGCAAAGTTTATTTTAGTGTAGAGGAATAGACTCCCACTAAATTAACAATCCTCCAAAAACATATTGTTTATTTAGTGGACTAAAATCCATATTTGACCTAATTCTATGACAGCTATGGCATGAAACACAGAACTAGATTATTTAGGTAAGTAAAAGTCACCAATTATATCTTATATAATTTTAGATACTTTTATAAGATTCGGGACATCTTATGTCTTAGCATGTTTTTTTATCTCATTATGTGCCTAAAGCCCAAAACTATTTTGATAGCTTTATTAAGTCGGACCATTTTAAACATTTAGGTAACTCTTATCCAACTTGTCTCACCAAGATAACACAATACGCCCAACTATGCCTGAAACTATACAAGCGTGATCGAGGCCTTGACAAGTGTTTAAAATGGATGACATGAGACTTAAATTTAATAGCGGGATTTTATTCAGTTTTAGTAATTTTATGTAAACAATGAAATATCATATATTTTATTGATTTGTTCAATCACTAAGCAAATTGGGAATTTTTATACTGTTCACTAATAAAAGAATTTCCTTGTGCTAGGATTAGTTAGACGGCAGTTCCGCTGGCCGATCACCGGGCGATGGTTCCACAGACCTTTCAGCGGACGAAGGAATAGGGGTAGCGCCCCCATTTTTTTATGAGACAAATTTCAATTTCGAAAATTAGAATTTGCTATAGAAAATCATATTTTTCGCTGATTTTATTATCCTAAATTAACCCCTTAATTTATCTGAAATTAAGTCAATTAAAACATTTTAATTAACCTGGACCCACATCTAACTATTCATCTTATCATAATCCAATTAGGACTTAAGATATTTGAATCCTAGCATATCACCAATAACAAAATTCTCGATATTTATCTTCTATCCAATAGGGATAACGAAACCGATTTTGCTAATATCTTCTAATATAATTTGTTATCTATTTCTTATCAAATAGAAATTTCATAAGAGAATAGATATATCGAAATAAATAAATAATTTCGAAAAGTAATTATTTGCAATTTTGGTCCTTATCCAAATAATCACAAACATGTAATTGAATCATGAACTACTATCCCAATCGAACCTAATCATATTAGTTTTCAATTAATATTCAGACTTATACAATTTAAGAAACTTAAAACAATGTAACCTAAATATGCATACTGAATTACAAAGATTTCATCCATGCATTAATACACGAAAAATAAAGATTATATCTAATGGTGTCATGGATCACAGAACACGAAACTCACTTCATTAAAATTATTCGAATTAACCTAACATGGTTACTAGCATGTACGAAACTGATTTCAATTAAATCACGAATATATGTATCATATACACAAAACATGATAATAAATCTCATAGAAAACTTATGTATATCACATATACATCAACTATTAACATGCTTTCAATCATATATCATGTATATATTAGAAGAAAACACGCAATGAATTTAATGAAATCGAACTCGATGGCTCTGATACCAATGTTGAATTTTGGGGTTCATACGCAGCGGAAATTACAAAATAATTTTGACAAAAACCCCGACAGGATCTGAATCTAATTCCATTAAAAATGTTTAAACCATGAAAACTTAATCATACCTCGATCGTAATATACCTTTCTAAAAGTTGATCGATCTCTAAGGCGCTGCCAACGACGAACGCCCTCTATCAGCAGTCAATACACGAACGACGGTCGAGACTCGAAGAGCTAGCTTCGAGAGAATACCAAACCTTTTCGTTTCTCTCCAAAAGACTCTAGAGCGTACCGGAAAATCCTAATTCATTTCTAAAACAAAAATAGAGTTTCGGCCCTTAATCTTTCAACCGTGTGTTCAAACTTAAAGCGTTTATTTATACAACCCTTGTATATAGACGGTTAAGTAAATTACACATATACCCATACTTAAAGAAGTATAAGTGTAATACACCACAAGGACGTTTCTATCATAAATTTTATCATATAAAATTTATTTTTTTGAACCATCTTAAAATCTTGCAAAACCATTCTTAGTGTGCAATCCAATAGGCTCATACAACGTTGTCAGTGTACCAAAACACATTTTGGTACACAAGTCATAAGCGACCTCTAGCAAGTCATTATGACTACCCAAGTTGTACGAATATCAAATCGATATAACCTAATCTATAGTGTATATAACATTCTTTTGTCACACGATATCCATTTGATCGAACATAAGGCATGGAATTGTCATCCAACATGTTCAATCATACTAGTCTCGATCTCTAGGTAGACCGAAAACACCCAATGTCATTGATCAATATAAATTCACTTAGACTAGGTCTTTTAACAGTCTAACACATCGAAGGATCCACTGGATATCTCTCTTTATATGAGAGGACAAATTCTATCTCGGTTACACAACTTCATCACGTTGCTCACTCGGTAATCAATCACAACCTTTATAATCTTCCGGTTAAAGACAACGTTATTGTGTCAAATCACTGTGTTCCTAATGTTGAAGTCTCTGGTAATCTCAAGTTAGAGGACTGAAAAATATTCCTATCATGAGAAACAACTATGACTTAATCCATGTGATGTTCTCAAAGCGGGTCGATCCAGTACTTTGTTCCCTAACAAGTACTCGTGATCTTGATTCGTATCCCTATACGTATAATCATCATATGATCATAAATCAAGACTCACACTAGTCTTAATTCATTATAGTTCCCAATATAATGATCAACTAGGGACATTTAAGATATTTCTGTAAATACCCATGGATCTTATTATAATGTAAACATGCAAATTAATTATAATAAACAACAAATGAAATCCTCTATTTTATTAACTAAAAGTATTCATAAAGATAGTTAATGGATTGACATAGGGCACATTCCCCAACATAGATGCTTGTCCCATTGGACTAGGAACACCTCAATATAAATCACTTTGACAAAAAAAGCAAATATATCATATAAACAATATTGTTTCGATCTCAAATCTTATTAATAAATTAATAATTTATTGAGATATCATCATTTTTTAATTTTTTTAATCTTTTTCAAGGGGTAATTACTTATCGTTGGAATCTAGCTATGGACAAAGGCATTTCATGTAATCGGAGTGACAACATAACTATAGTCGTCTCCACATATGTAAACCATATATGTTCTCCGTCAATGAATAAAGTTTGCCTGCTGGGACCTCAAAAAATCAATATTTTCAATAAATCCTACCAAAGAATCTTTTTTTTTTGTGGTGAGAGTTCATTTAAATTTTTTTTTTCATAAAGCATAGTTATATGTTTCTATTCATTGAAAGGATAGTATGCGGCGGATTAAGCCAAATACAGTTTCGCCTCTCATAGAGTGCGAGTTTGGTGAGATCATTTGCTCTCCTATTACATGATCTTGAGGTATGACAGAAACTTACTGGGTCCTTACCCTTGACCAAGTTATGTATATCATAAATTAGTGGATCAATATCACTTAGAACAGAGGTGGAAGAATTCAAGGCTTCAACCACCATATGGGCATCAGAAACGATCTTGAGAATTTCATAGTCGCTGCAATTTTGAACTGCCGATAAAATGGCTTGACATTTAGCAATTGCTACTGAGGAGGTCAAGCACACGATATTGACCCTACCGTAATCACCTTATTTGATTTCGAAACAAGGATCCAACCAATTCCCGTATCTCTCATCACTTTGTCTCTTGCTGCATCCACAAAATAGTAAAACCCTCTTCATTCTGCTTCATCATAATTGAGTCCTCCAACATTTTAGCCATTTCACTTTTCTCAGTCTGATATTACAAAATATGCTGCTCAATTCTCCATATGACTATGGCTGGAATTTCATATTTACCTTTGAATACAAGTTCATTCCGCGCGTTCCATGTGTTTTAGGCCCTAAATGCACACCATTATAATAATGTCTTTCCTCTTGCATCCTAACTCCCTTCCTAAACAATCGCTCTTATAAGTCAACCACACTAGAGATATTCATCTTATCTTATCGAAGTCCCCATGGGGCACCAAACAAAAACAATTGCGCAAAATCATATGACATTAAGATATGAAAGGGAGATTCTTCACCTTTACCGTAGATTGGACGCACTGGGTTTTGTAGCATTTTCCTCTTATATAGTGCCAATTTAATAGGTAGAACTTCATGTATAATGAGCCATATGAAGAATAATATCCTTATGGAAACTTTAATGTTCCATATTGCTTTCTAGATTCTCTATCCTTGATCTTTTTCACTTGTTGAGCCTAACGCGATACCTCCCCAATGGCCTTCTTAGTCTAATGAGGCAGCCAAATTGTAGGCTGACTTAACCGAAAATACACCAGGTTTTCCATGATGCCAAATCAACTTATCTTCGCATCCTTTCCTACCGATCAGAGTAGCCATTATGTATTTGGCCTCTCGTTGGTTAAAAACTTCAGAAATTAGCCCTATATTCCAACATCTTGTGTTAGGATCAATGAGGTCATTTACCCACTTCAAATTATTTCTTCTTGGTGCCCATAATTTCGCTCTTTCCTCCTTGGTTACCCAGAAGTCTTCCCAAATATTTATTTTCTCCTCATTCCCTATTCTCCATCGCAACCCTTGCTTCATCAATTCTTTCTTTTTTAAAATCCCATGTCATGCCCACGATGGTCTCAATCCCTTCTCTGCATCCATAAAGTCCTTCCCATTGTGATATTTGATTTTCAACAGATCGCATATTAGCTTGTTCTTGCCCTTCATTAATCGTCATGGTTGTTTAGTTAGGAAGCTGATGTTGAATAACTCAGGTCACGAAAACCTACCCCACCTCTACTATTAGCTTTTGAATCTTTTCCTATGAGCACCAATGCATTCCTTTTTTTTCTTTGAATTGCCCCACTAGAACCTTTCCATGTGTAACGACCTGTTTTATTAATACCGTTATTTATATCGTAATTGCATACATGAGCTCCGGCTCAGATCCACATGGACGCAGCGGGTAGGCTAGGACAGACGTTGACCTAGGTACACTAGTTAAATTGAAAATAGAAAACTAACAATATGATAATAGTTTAATAACACTTAAAAGTTCAAATAAGATTTACTTACCAAGTCAATGACTCAATGCATTTTGCTAATCATCTCAACTAATCATCTAAAACAAGTTGGTCCAAAATGCCTAAACAACATTTCAAAATGTAATATGATTAGATGATGATGGTAAAAGAAATAAATAAATGTAGTTAATAATTAACAAAATTAAAAGAAAAGTATAACCTATTTCAAGCTCTTCAAGTTCCTCTAAATCTTCTTCAACTTCTAAATTTATTGTACCATGTAACCAATCTAGAGTACAAATAAGAGCTTCAACAATTTTTGGAGTCAATGAGGTAGGAAACTAATCAAGCACACGTCCGCCGACACTAAAATGAGACTCTGAAGCAACGGTAGAAAGTGGAATGATAGGTACATCACGTTCCATCATTGAAAGTATTTTGTACTTAGAGACATTATTTTTCCAGTGGCCAAGAATGTCAAAGTCTCCATTTTGCTTCTCACATTCCTAATCCAAATATATATCTATATCCGACTTGTTTGTCGTATTTTCCTCATCTTCTAAAAACCTTTGACTCCAACCACTGCCCTTTTAGCTCTAACATTACCAAACAATGAGTCTTCCGCCTCTTTACGTACACTTGACAATGATCTAGTTTCATTAGACCGCATAGAAATGTAAGTGTTGGAAAATGATTTATATTCCATGTATATATGATCCAAAGCCTCTCTCACTTCCCTTATCATCTCAACAACTTGCTCGTTCGGATACAATGTACCGTAACAATATTTCAGAAACTTTAACTTGTACCTAGGATCAAGAACCACAACAACCAACAAGATCATGTTCACCTTCAAGATATCTTCCCAATACTTGTCAAACTTCACCTTCATCTTCATTCCCATCGAATGCACATATGAATCATTACTTGCTAAGCATTCGTTAATAAGTGTTTCAACTGCATGCACCTCATGAAAATATGTATTACCTATAACACATTTAGATCCTGAAAGTCAAATAGTGGCCCAATAAAAAAGTTTCAAGAACTGCAATAATACATGCACAACACTCCAATATTCTTTTGTGGGAACTCTTTTCTTCAACTCACTTCAAACCTTATCATGTGACTCATACAATCTCTCAAATGCTCTTTGATATTTCACTGCTGAATCCAACATCAAATAAGTGGAACTCCATCTAGTTGATATATCTAAGGACACTGAAGCTTTACATGGTATTTTTTCAAGTTCAACACATTGCTTAAACTTTTTCTTCCTTGATGGAGAACTTCTCACTTGTTTCACTGCTTCGCGTATTCTACTAATGGAGTCTTTCACCTCTTTCAGACCATCACTAACAATGAGATTCAAAATGTGTCCACAACATCTAACGTGAATGTATTTCACATTTAACACGCTTCCACCCCAATTATTTATTTTTCTCCTTAAGTATCCAATTGCCAAATCATTAGTTTTAACATTGTCTACAGTTATTGTAAACACTTTCTCAATTTTCCAGTAAACCACACACATCTTAACATCCTTACCAATATCATCAGCCGTATGGCCTTCAACCTTACAAAAATTAATGATTTTCTTTTGCAATTTCCAATCATCATCAACATAATGTGCAGTGAGACACATATAGATAGTATTTTGCAAAGAAGTCCAAGTATTAGTTGTCAAACAAACTCTTTGAGAATTCTTTGTTACGATCTTTTTCAATTTTGCTTTCTCAACATTATACATATCCAAACAATCTCTAGTTATAGTTCTCCTATTCACTAACTTGAGTTTGAGTTATATAACATTGCAAAACTTAACAAAGCATGGATGTTCCACAAAAATAAAAGGCAATTCAGCTCCTATTATCAATTCAGTAAGGGCTTCACGACTTAATATTTAATCAAACTTCCAAAGTCCTATTTTACTTTCACCCTCCGACCCTTTAACTTGTAATTCTATTATTTTTTGTTTCTTGCACACTGAGTTCACTTGACTATGTGGGTACATGGGGAATTTATTTAAATGAGCTGCTATTGTGCTTGTACCATTCTTGCTAGGACAATGATACTCTTTACTACAATAATTGCAAGTTGCAAGTGCTACTTTTCCCAAACTCTAGAGGTTGTGCGATTACCTTTCGATTCTGTCTTCTTTGTTGATGACGACAAACTAGATGAGTTTAGAGGAGCAACAATAGGTTCACCTCTTTCAAACTCCATTGGTGTAGAACTTGCATCTGTTGATAATTTTTCGGCTATTACGTGATATGAATCCATCTAGACAAAAAAAAACATACGATTAATGTTGGAATGAGAATGAACATTAAATTACTAACAACTCAAGGGATCAAAACAAGGTTCTAGCTTTGGAGTTTATATTCTTTAATGTATAAGACCTACTTCTTAAATACCAAAAATAAAAAAATGGAACCATGACAACAACAACTGATCATCATCAACATCATCATTACAAAAAACACTACTACTACTACTACTACAACTACTCATCATCACCATGGCTTTAACAGCTAGAACATTTAAAGTGAACCGTTCAAAGCTACAACATTCAACATTCAAAGCCAAACCCAAAACTTTGTCAAGTGAGACCAATTATTTGGTATTCAAAGTCAAAACATTAGAGATAATTACCTCTCTTGGGATGTGGTGGTGGGACTCACAGTGATCGAGGCGTGACTTATACGAGGCGACGATGGAGGCGGGACCGGTGGGAGGAGGTAGTGCGAGGCAGCGATGGAGTTGGACGCAGTAGTGGAGCCGGCTGTGGGCGCAGCAGTGGTTCGCACGGTAGGAGGCGACGACGACTGGTGGTGGTTGGAGCCGACCGGGAAGGGCGATGTGGTGGCGGGACTCGAAGCTTTCGAGGTGTTACTGGTATGAGGTGGCGGTGGAGGCGGGACTGGTAGGAAGAGGCGGTGGACGTAGCGGTAGCGACAGTGGACTATGGATGCAAAACAATTCGTGTGGTAAGAGGCGGCGACGACTGATAAGAGGCGACGACGAGTCGGCAACAGGCGGTGGTCAAAGCCAACCGGGAAAGACGATGTGGTGGTGGGACTCACGGTGATTGAGGCTTGACTGGTATGAGGCGGCGGCGGAGGCGGGACCAGTGGGACGAGGCGACAGTCAAAGCGGTCTTGGACGCAGCAACAGTTCGCGCTGTGGAAGGTGACAGTGATTGCGATGGTCGGAGCCGACGGGAAATGTGATGGGTTTGGCAGTGGCGGTGAGACGGGGAGTGAGGAGGATGAATGGCGGCGGTGAGGCGGGCACTCAACTCTTCGGAAGGTAGAGACGAATAGTGGTAGAGAGAACATAGAAGAGACTAGAGAGTAGTTTTTTTTTTTTTTTTAAGTTTTAGGGTTTTGACTTTTGAGTTGTAAATGTTGGGTATTTACTAAAATACCATCGGTTTGGTGAAACTGTGGTTTTTTTTTAAATGAAAATCGCGACCAAACCGCGATTATTTAGTTTTTAAGTTTTTTAAACCGCCCCAAACCGCGAGTTCTAAAAACCAGACCAAACCATGCGGTTTACACGGTTTGGGCGATTTTTCGAAAACCGCTGCCCACCCCTAGTTATAACTGATATTCTTTTATCCCTTTCTCTGTACTGAGGTAGAACCTAAACAATCTCCATGCCCTATTTGTATTATTATTTAAGAATTGAATTTCGATGAAGAAAGTATCATATTTTGCCACCTGTATACATGCCCCCGCATTCCAGTACACTACCATTCCCCTTTACAATCCTCTAGGGTTAATTGTTAACATAGAATCAAATTTTAGTTGTATTCTCACCATTTCCATTGTTCTTTCCTTATTTTTTGTTTCACTTAGAATGATTACATCTAGTGAGTGGGTATGCAATGAATCCTTCAGCCCCGCTACAGTTATTGGGCTCTCCATTCCCCTACAATTCCATACTAGGATTTTCTTCATTGATGGAAACCTTAGGCCCCGTTTTGGTCGGCTGCCTCTACATCCATATCTGTATGATCTACACAACATCCCTTTCCCTTCCTGAGTTGGAACTTGTTCACTTTCACCTCCCCTGCTTTTCTTCTTCGAGGTAGGATTGAATGTTATGCACTAGTTGAGTCATTCGGTAGTAAAGATAATCTTCATCCCTCCCTGGCTTTTGCCTTCAAGTCCCTTCCCCGTCAAATCACTGGGTGGAAGGGAGGAATGACATTTTTGTGTTCATTTGAGTGAGGTGGTTGTGGTAATAGGGTGGCTAACGGGCATGACTTATGAGGAGAAATAATGATTTCAACATCTTAAAGGTTTAGAGGATTGAATCTTTCCTTAGTTGATGGATGAGTACTGGTGTTTGTGAGGTTTGGGATGTTGATGATTGAGTAAGTAAGGCTGGGTGGCTATGTAGCCCAGTCTTTTGGCTTATTGGCTGTTTTGATGAACATGAGGTGGTGGGCAATTGGGTATACTGGGATGTGTATTTTGCGGGAATCGGGTTCTAACCAGGTTAAGGTATAAGTCTGGGTTATTATTAATTATGATTTGATCAATATTGATTAGCTTGATATGGGGTATGTTGGGCTTGGTATGTTGGGTTTGGGACTGGCGGGTTTCATAGTACTTGTTACTTTGTTTAACTCGTTAGGTTCTCAGCTGATCGATCCGAATTTCCCTCCAAAACTTGGGCCACATTCAATTTAGCCTCCAAAAAAAGTACTTTTGTTGCTAGTTGGCTCGGGGACTATTGTGATCTCCATGTTCTGAGTACCTTTTTCATCATTCTTCCGTATTGGACCTCCATTTTCATCATTACTCCTGCTTTCAAAATTTATTTTTAGATTTTGAATTTGAGTTCCCACTTCATTTTCCCTCATTTTTCTGTCCTTAGGAGCTTTCGACGTCGATGTCTCACTTGATGTTTGTCGAGATGGACTAGATCTAAAGGATGTCGAATGAGTCGGTTGGGTATTCATCTTCCTCCCTCCTGAACTCTCTAGCTAACATTGAAGCTTTATATAGAGCTACTGAGACCCCCTCCGTAAATTGATCACATAATCGGGACTTATGCATAATCCCACCACTGTATGCACAAACAAATTTAAGTCTATCATAGATGAACTCCACCCAATACTGCATCTCCTTGCGTTTCACATATCTTCCTCTTATCAGGGGCTTATCCACATCAATTCCCATACGAACTCTGGAGAACTTGTTCGGTAGCACACCATCTACTTTTACTCTGCTATCGATCCTGATAAATTTCCCCCATAAGACAAACAATATCTTTGATTGACCCCTCCCATTTGCAGTCAATCGACAATCCATGAAGTGGGATCCATATCTTACATTTATGTATTCCGATTGATGGAAAATGTAGATCATTGCTCCATGGAATTGCCAGGAATGGATAGTCTTGAAATAATCGTGTGCCACTTTCCAGGGAAAATTTCGGCACATTTGGTGATGCAAAAGCAACTTGATATAGATTCGCTGAAATCTCCATGAATTGTACATCCTTGTCCTTCACATTTCATGCTTTTATCAATGCATTTTTCATTCCACCTTTATTGAAGTTCTGTACCATAACTAGACTACTAACGAAACTTTGTTTTCCCACCTCTGATTTTTCACCAGTTTGTTCCTCAATGATCTCCACATCATCCTCCTCTTCTTTGCTCAAAGAACACTTATTCAAGAGTCCAAAAATATCATCGTTTTGAGCCATTTCGAGCCCTGCACCAAAGCCTATGCCAGATCTACACACTGCACACTATGAAGAAAACTTTAACTAAATGTTAGTATGAACCATATAAGATTAGCTAGTTGATGCATTATTTACTGTAGGAAACATATTTATCTCATATCATGATTCCCAAAACACTATAAATTCTCTTAAAGACCCACCCAACCTAATTTATTACTACCCAGAGCAAATAAATTACTTCTCCATCACTATGCAGTACCCTTACCTATCATAAAACTACCCTGGACATTCAGTCTAAGACGTACACTGAACCACAAGAGAGGCCACATACAACTAAAATACATCAGCTTCCTTGTAACTCATGCTAAAGCTACCTCGAACCTGATAAGTTTGCCAAATACTTGTGTGCACAACGCAAACCAAGTATCCCTATCCATTCATTCAAGGATTTGAAGACAACAAAGATGATCCACAACAACCTCGCTTGGGATGAAACAACTGCCTCTTGATAGAGGACAACATGAGAGTTCATTTACTTTACCAAGTGGAATATTTGTCCATTAATCAAATTTTAATGGAAGAATTTTAAGAGCATCTCCAATGGTAACGTAGATTTAGACCATGAATTGGTGCCACATCATGGATGTAGAGAGGATGTCTTATTCTATGTAGCACTAAATAGACATTCACTTCTCAAAATGGTCACCAATGGACAATAGATTGAGACCATGGATTGATGAGTTAAAAATTTTTATTTTTAATTTTCATAATATTAATAAAGGATTGAAATTAATAAAAAACTTTAAAAGAATTAATAATTTTGACGCGACGGTCTACCACAATGTTTAGAAGTAGAAATTGTGGTAGATACCCTTTACATTGGTTTCATGCCATATATGATGGACATTATCAATCCATGGTCCCATTGGAGAATATTTTTTGAGTTGGATGTGGATTGTATCCTAGGTGGATCAATTTTCACCCCAATCCATGGTCCTATTAGAAATGCTCAAATAAAATTTTATATGGACAAGACATCTATTGAGCTATCCAATTATTGTGAGATTACTTGAAATGGATAAAAATTAAGTATCTAATTCGATCTTATGAAAGTGACAAAAAACTTCTTAGTCTAGAAGTATCATGTCTAACTACCATTGATGCAAAATGTATCTTGCAAATTGTAAAAGATCAAACATTGCATTTTTAATTAATAAACTTACTTTCCATATATAACTCTTCAATTACTTGAATTCATTGGAATGATAGCAAACATTTTTTTATTATTATCTTTGAGGAACAAGTGACACCACCATCTATCCATATAAAATGATTATTTTTCTCACCTGATACCCCACTCACCCCATCTATCCATACCCCAGTCACACCACCGTCTCTCCTTTTCTCAAATCGCATTCACCTTCAGCCCAAGTTCGACGAAATCCGAATAAAAACACATTGATTCGTCGCCGTGAGTGCGTTCTTCATGATCTCTTTTATGTCAATTTAGGAGTTTTAATTCTTTAGTTTTTCAGGTTGTTTTTTAGTCGATTTTGTGTTGTTGTTGTTGTTGTTGTTGTTGTTGTTGGGTTTAGGGCTTTGATTTGGAGCTTCAATTTCACATATTAAGCACAAAAAATGTCAACGGAATCAAGCATATCTACCAATCCCTAGCAAAACCTAATAATTTTTATGTCAGTTTTATGTATTTTTTGGAGTTTTAAAATTTTTTGTGTTTGTTCTTATCTCTTGTGGGTTGCAGACACACAAGGTCGAGATCTCTATGATTGGTTTCTACTAAGATCTTCTTATAAGCCTCGGTGGGTGTCAGTCGAGACCTTTAAAGAGGTATCAGTTGCATTCCACTAAGACTGTGACCTCTTTAAAAGTCTCGGTGAGAGTTGAAGGAAGTCGATCAAGACCTCTAAAGAGATCTCGGTAGGAGTACCGAGGCCTCAGAGGTCTTGGTCCTGTATGGTCGAAACCTATAGGCCAGGGGGATAAGGGTATGTTTGAGTAATGCGTATATTCAACAAAAAATGGGTACATTTTGCAATGATATTTTATGGATTTTTGAAAGGATAGTGCTATTCGGACTCGTGAGTCCGGACTCAAAACTTTTTTTAATTTCAAATACATCATCGAGCAATTAATGAAACAACCATAATCACTTGTAAAATTTTTTTGATAAACTTTAAATATTTACAAAAATTTTAAAAATCTTCATATGAGTCTGAACTCATAAGTCCAAATAGATTTATTAATTTGAAAAAAAAGCGCTACTTCTCGATATGTGCAGTTCTCGATGTGCACTTCTTTTATCCCCCGCTTTCCTAACCAAACATGGCCTATCCTCATGTCTAATTATTTTAGCATTACAATACACGTTCGGATTCTTATTTAAAGTTTTTGTTGTGTTTTTTATATATATTTTTGTTTTCTTAAATCACATGCCCGTTAACTAAAGTAGTGGAAAAGACAAAGACATCTTAATTGACCGCATCCTATTGTTTTGACGTATCCGAATTGTTTTCTCCTTTTTATTTTTATTTTTATTTTTGCTATTTTATAGGAGTATATTATTATAATATACGTCACAATTGGCCGCATCCATAGTGAGTCTATTATTATAATATTATCTTCCTAAATCTGCTGTTATGTCTATTGGATATTCTTGAATCAATCTTATGAGTTGCTCGAGGACATCCATCGGCACAATGCACAACACGCGGTACAAACAACTCTACATTCAAATAATTCCAACTTTCGTCAGACCATTATTCCGATGGGCAGTGCTACCGTCCATCACCATGGTACATCAGAAGGCACCTTGCATTCTGCCAGCCGTGTGATGCATCTCGAGATTCGCACGAATCGCATCACAAGATGCATCGCATGACCATCAGAACGTGATTTCGGTTCTGATGTACAGTTTGCCATGTAGGCCAAACATTTTCCTATTCCAATTAGGGGGCTCAGCTCAAGTCAGCTGAGGATTTTTTTCCAAAAGTACAACATATTTTACTTTTTTTTCCCAAAATGAGGGCCCGTTTTTTTTTTTTCAATCTAGGCAATAACGCCTAATGAGAAGGCGCTATCACCATGTGTACATTCAAAAGGCGCTATCCACGTGGCTTGCCCACGTCATCGAAAAACACCAATAGCGCATTCGGAGAAGGCGCTATTGGTGTGCACGTGGACATGCCCATTCTGGCCAGTCCACGTGGAGTTCCAAATGCAATAGCGCCTTCGGAGAAGGCGCTATTGCATTTGGAACCTGTCCACGTGGATCCACGTGGACATGTTTGGGGAGGTGGGGGGATGCGCTGATAGCGCCTTTTGAGAAGGCGCTATCAGCGCATCCCCATCATCTCCTTCCCGAAACCGACGCAGAGAATATTCTCTGCGTCGGTTTCGAGCTAGGGATGCGGGGTAGGGGCGGTAGGGATCACGGGATAGTAATCCCGTGACCAAGGAGGTTGGTGTATATAAGGAGGGGTGGGGGAGGAGCTCGGTGGAGAGAGAGCAGACGCGGGAACACAGCGGCAGGGGAGCAAACGCGGCACCGACGCGGCACACAATGCAGGGGGAGGTAGCAGGCGGAGGAAGGAGGACGAGCGGCCGAGCGAGGGGTGGAGAGCGGACTGTGGGGCGAGGGAGCGCGGAGCGAGAGCAGGAGGTCCGAGGCGTTATCGTGGCGGGGAGGTTAGTGTAGTTAGTTTGTTTAGTTTATTAAGATTGTTAAGTTTGTTGAGGTTCGTTTGTTGATTAATTGTTTTTAGCTTAGTTTGTTTAGTTAGTTATGTTTGTTTATTAAGATTGTTAAGTTACATAGGTATGTCTAAGTTAGTTTAGTTACTTTGTTTATGTTAGTTTAGTTAGTTTAAGTTTATGTATTAGTTTGGTTAGTTTAGTTTAGGTAGTCGAGGTATTTAGATTTAGTTAGGTAAGTTAGTTTAGTTAATGTAGTTTGTTCAGTTCAGTTAGTTAGTTTTTTTTTAAGTTAGTTTAATTAGTTTGTTTAAGTTTATGTATTAGTTTGGTTAGCCTAGTTTAGGTAGTTGAGGTATTTACTTAATGTAGTTTGTTTAGTTATATGCGCACGTTTCAAGATATGTTGTAGAGAGTAGCCTAGTTTGGGTAGCCTAGTTTGGGTAGCCTAGTTTAGACTTTGAATTCGTTGCGATCCACTAAACTTTCATGAACACATCTATAATTTTTTTGGTTTTTTTTTTTTTGGATATGTTTACGTTTTATTAGGTTATTTTAGGTTGCGTTTGGTTCTCATAGTTTCGTCGATTTATTTTAGATTAGGTTACATTAGTTAATTAACTTACTTGAGGTTAGTTTTCATTTATTATTTGGGTACATGTTTACTTATAGTCGATTTATTATACTTATTTTCTTTTTCTAACCTTCTTTTTAGTTGTACTGCAATGGATCCAAGACCTTCAGATCCATCACTGTTGCAACTCCAATCTACACACAGATCAACGCGAACCTGGAGGGGCGGGGTAACATGTTTTTTCTCAATACGTCAAATTTAATTACATCAATAATGTATCAAAAACATACTTTAATACATTTTCAATGACAAGGTGTACGAAACAATTCGCGTACGTCGAAGACGTGGGGTCGTTGATCAAACGATGCAGTATCATTCTAAGATGATCCCATATCTTCGTTCCAGTGGGTTATATGGGATATCCCAAGTAGCATTTTTCAGCCTTGATTGGGCTTTGATTACTGCGTTTGTAGAGAGATGGCGCCCTGAGACGCATACATTTCACATGCATTGTGGGGAATGCACAATTACACTCCAAGACGTGCAGGTGCAGCTTGGATTACCTATTGAAGGTATGCCTGTGACGGGAACGAAAGACGCAGATTATGCTGAAGTCTGCGAGAGGCTACTTAGACGAACTCCTGGTGGAGATGACATCGTTGGCTCTAAACTTAAGGTCGATTGGCTTGAGCGTAACGTTCCAGCAATAGATGATGAAAGCGATGAGGAGTTGGTCCAACGTTACGTTCGGTCGTACATACTACAACTCATCGGTGGTTGTCTTTTCGCCGACAAGTCCAATCGATTTGTACATTTGATGTTCCTACCTTTGCTGGAGGATTTCCAAGTAGCAGAACAATATAGTTGGGGGAGTGCATGTTTGGCTTATTTGTACAGGGAGTTGTGTCGCGGATCTCGCGCAGGGGCACATGAGGTTGCTGGCGCGTCCATTCTTGTACAACTGTGGGCACGGGACAGATTTCCATTCATAGCACCGCGGCGTCTGCGTGTATCTAGAGCTCAACAGCGAACGGTGGATGGCCAAAATATGCTAATGGACGTTCCACTCGGACACAGGTGTATTATAGTCGATTTGTCATTACTTTGCAAATAATTCTTGCCCATGTTCATTTATCATAACTTATTGTTTCCTACACAGATGGCTCGATGCATTTTCGGTTTCACAAAATGCGACGCACGTCGTATCGGCATACCGTGATGCACTCGACTCTCAGAGGCATGAGGATGATGTGGTGTGGCAACCATATAATGAACTCATGGGGTCTCTTTCCGAGTACTGTACAAATGGTCACGGCAGTTGGCTCTCGACGTGTCCCCTTATTTGTTTCCACATTGTGGAGTGGCATCGACCAGAAAGGGTCATGAGACAATTCGGCATGGTACAAGTAGTGCCACCTAATTGTGCTTACGACGCCCAACTGCACCGCATCGAATTGCGTGGACATCATCATGAAAATTGGGTTACTTTTCACGCAAGCTACATAAACATGTGGGAAAATCGTGGGGACACCATCGCGACGGCGACACTGAATGAAGGGCATGACCATCAAGACTACATGACGTGGCATCGATCGGTCACTAGGAGATTCATAGGACACGACGGGGCGTTACGTGACTACTCGGTAATCTTCTAACTCTTACTTTTCCTCGAACATTTAATATTTTATATTGCGTGATTCGAGCTCTTATTTTTTGTATATCAGCGTAACTTGGTGCATCGACTTAGGCGTGTGTTTATTGAGGATGGGTACGAGCAAGGTCTTGCTGCCCTTGATGAAGGGATTAAAATTTTGGACGAAGATGAAAGACAAAGGTCTAATCTTCCGCATGACGGAATTGACGTCCAACAAGACATAGATGAGGATAATGAACAAGAAGATGAAGAAGACGATCAGGGCGAACCAAACATAGAGGTGAGAAGAAGACGAACACGACCAGAAACCGCGCGGGAACGCACCAGACGTCCTCGTCCACCACGTCCATCTACTCGGACTGAGATTGCTGCAGAGAGTAGCAGGCAATCTCCTCCAACGACGTTCATCTCGTTCGAGAGTGAGTAGAACAGACAATGTTGGCGAGAGTAGTCATTCTTCTCATGGGTACATTCCTGCATCTTCCACACCCTTACCAGAACCTCAAATGTTTGTACCCAGGCCGCCGAGCGTGAATCTTCCTCCTTACTATTTTGATCCTTACGCACCTGGGCCTTCGTCTTCATATGTGGACCATGAAATGCCTCATCATCAAACGTATCCATCACTGCCTCCATACATGCCTAGTCCATATACTCCTACTCCATATAATTACAATATGGCGTATAGTGGAGACCCTTCATTCATGAACTTGTTGACCATGCCGCAGCCGCATGTTCCATTCCCCCAACCCCATGCAGGAAGCCAGTATTTCGGGATGGTTCCACCTCCTATTTTTGGTAGCATCAGTAGCAGAGGTGAGTCGAGTCAAGAACCAGAGGAAACGCATCAATCTACTCGACGTGATTCATCGCAAGACCCGCAACCTCAACAACCTCAACCGGATGTACAAACACATCGTCCAACTAGACAAAGAGTACGTCCGGTTTGCATAACTGAGCAACAACGTCAACGGAACCGCCGAAATAGACCTACATGATGAGTTTACTTGATGTCATGGTGATTTGTAAACAACTTATATTTTGGGTTCACGTAGTACGTGTATTCAACCTTCTCATTGAATAAACTTATTCCTCATGTTTTCCATATTATAATAATGTCGTATATGTGATTACTCTTCAATAGTTAGTTTAGTTTGTTAAGTTAGTTTAGGTTATATGTTTAATTTAACTTAAGTGGTTAGCTTAGTTAGTTAGGTGTCGGCGGTTAGGTTATATTAGTTTAGTTTGGTTAGGTTAATTAGCTTAGTTAGTTTTGTTTAGGTGTTGAGGTTACGTTTGTTTAGTGTAGTTGAGTTAGGGTATGTTCCTTAGTGTAGTTTAGTTAATTTAGTTTACGTACTTTGGTTAGGTTAGGTTAGTCGAGTTTAGTTCACAAGTAACTCTCGAGCTACTTGGATGTTTGTTTAGTTTCGTTTGGTGGTTAACGTGGATCGTTTTTGGTTGTTTGTTTAGTTAGTTAAGTTAGTTATTTTACTTTACTTAGTTTGTATTGTTTAGGTGGTTAGGTTAGTTAGGTTAGTTAAGGTTAGTTAGGTTAGTTAATGTTTGTTAGTTTAGTTTGGTTAGTTCCATTTAGTTAGTATGTTTAGTTTGCAATTAATCTAGTTCAGTTAGTTATTTTAGTTTACTTAGTTTGTATTGTTAGGTGGTTTGGTTAGTTAATGTTAGTTAGTTTAGTTTGTTAGTTAGTTTAGTTTGGTTATGTTAGTTAGTTAGTTAGTTTAGTTGAATTTAGTTAGTTACTTAGTTTAGTTTGGTTTGGTTAGGTTAGTTTAGTTTGGTTAAGGTTAGTTAGTTAGTTAGTTTAGTTTGGTTTGGTTAGGTTACGTTAGTTTAGGTTTGTTAGTTTAGTTTAGTTTAGTTAGTTAGTTAGTTCATAAGTTAGTTAGTTAGTTTAGTTACTTATGGTTAGTTAGTTTAGTTTGTTAGTTAGTTCGGTTTGGTTAGGTTAGTTCAAAGTTAGTTAGTTAGTTTAGTTTGGTTAAGGTTATTTAGTTAGTTAGTTTAGTTTACTTTGGTTAGTTAGTTAGTTAGTTAGTTAGTTAAGTTAAGTTAGTTAGTTGGTTAGGTAGTTAGTTTAGTCAAGGTTACTTACTTTTTAGTTTAGTTTGGTTTGGTTAGGTTAGTTAAGGTTATTTTAGTTTAGTTATTTAGTTAGTTAGTTTCAACCCTAGTTAGTTGGTTAGTTAGTTAGTTAGTTTAGTTTGGTTAGGTTAGTTAAGGTTAGTTAGTTTAGTTTAGTTTGGTTAGTTAATGTTAGTTAAGGTTAGTTAGTTTAGTTTAGTTTGGTTATGTTAGTTAAGGTTAGTTAGTTTACTTTACTTTGGTTACTTAGTTAGTTAGTTAGTTAGTTAGTTAGTTAGTTAGTTAGTTATTTATTTAGTTTAGTTGGTTAGGTTAGTTAATGTTAGTTAGTTTAGAAAAGAGAGTTGAAGGTTGAAACCAAAGTATATATATATATATTCAAAATTGTTTTTTTTTAGTACAAATATAAACTCCTCGTATGCGTATTCAAATTTGGTTGTAATTGTCGAGATCGCTCGACGACGACGATCTTGCGAAACATGAGGACTGAGGCGGCCGAGAACGACGTGGTCCAAGAGCTTGCGATTACGGCTAATAAGATGCGCTATAGCCTAACAAAGAACTCCCGCAGGGACGTCACTGACCAGCGACAACGGAGGACAGGTCGGCGAGTCCGGTTGGTGACGTGGCGGTGATAGACAGATCGACGAGTTGCGTTCGTGAGGCTAGCGCTGACGTGGCGATTACGTGGCATGGGTTCGTACAGATAGCGCCTTTTGAAAAGGCGCTATCTGTACATGTGGCCTCCATGTCAGCTCCATGTCAGCGCCACCTCACAAACGCAACTTTGGCTCAATAACGCCTTTTGAGAAGGCGTTATTGAATAAGGTGCGATGGCGCTGACGTGGCGGTGAGGTGGCGGGCACATGTACTGATAGCGCCTTTTGAAAAGCGCTATCTGTACAAAACTATGCCACGTGGACGCCACGTCAGCGCAAAGCAAAAAACTTCCCACTTAATAACGCCTTTTGAGAAGGCGTTATTGCTTATTTCCGTGATAAAAAAAAAACCTCCCTATTTTGTGAATAAAATTGTAAACTAACTCTAGTGTTGGAAAAACCCCCAAGTCGTTGTTCCCATCGAATTTCCAAATGCAATTGTATCAAAACAAAAGATTTCGCTTCATAGAAAGATTTTTTATATTTAAAATCTAAACAGGCCCCACATAGCCGAAAAGGTCCGCTCCATGTTCTCACTTTCGTCACGCCATAGTGAGTATTAAATTATTAATGGTCTTTACAATCTTCATTTGCAATCAAAGAAACTTTCCTTTTCTCATGTTTTCATACTTGTGAGCTAATTCATGACCTAGTAGAGTGCCTTCTAAATTTGTTCATTAACACATTCGTACTTATAATTAAGCCTTTGCAGATCAATGAAATTATTAAGATAGCTTCAATGGCCTCTCTTGATCATAGGCTTATTAATTTGTCTTTGTTATTGCTCTTGATCTGGCTCTTCTCAACAATCCCACAATCCACACACTCTATGCCTCCGGCGCCACCGGTGACATGTAACGCGACGAATTGCGTCCTTCGCAATGCCTATGGAACATGGGGGGACAGAAAAGACTGTTGGGCTTTAAGTGTTGTGTACCCAACAACTGAGGAAGAGATCAGAGCTGCTGTTGGTCAGGCTAATCAGAAGAAACTTAAAGTGAAATCAGTGAGTGCTTTTTCTCATACAATCCCAAAATTGGCCTGCCCAGATGAGAATTCTCTGATTATAAGCATGGCGAAGTACGATTCGGGGATTGAGATTGACGCGAAAGGTTCGACTGTTACGGTGGATTCGGGGGTTAGTCTTCGGGGTTTGATTGATAAGGTTGAAGAGGCTGGGCTGAGTTTGGTGGCTGCTCCATATTGGGAGGGTGTGAGTATTGGTGGGCTTATAAGCACTGGTTCACATGGAAGCTCTTGGTGGGGAAGAGGAGGGGCTGTTCATGATCATGTTGTGAGTGTCAGCCTTGTAGTTCCTGCCGTGGCGTCTGAGGGGTTCGCTAAGGTTATTAGGCTCGACGCCAAGAACCCGCTATTCAATGCGGCGAAAGTCTCTCTTGGTGTGTTGGGTGTCATTTCCAAGGTCAGTTGCTATGTCATCTTTTTTGTGTTTGCTTAATCAAGTTTTTCACATTTGCTTAGAAGAATGACTCAAGTACAGGTGACATTGGCATTGGACATGGGATCCAAAAGAAGCATCACCAATGTTTTCAACAATGATAGTCACTTTGAGGATGAATTCGTCGATCTAGCTAAGAAACATGAATTTGCAGACATTATCTGGTATCCGTCTAGAAACACGGCCGTATACAGAAATGACGATCGAGTTCCCTTAAATAGCTCCGGTGATGGAATCAATGACTTTGTTGGATTCCAATCCGATTCGGCCTTGATCTCCAGTTCGGTTAGATGGGCAGGTACACTACTACGTATATGAATACATACTAAATCAATTTTTTCTTAGTTGTTGACTCAAAGTATGCACTTCAACAAAGCATGTTATGTTTTGTGATTCAAACAGAGAAAGCATTAGAGAATGCTGGAAATGTCAATGGCAAATGCACTATGGCTGCTTCAGTTGTGGCATACAAGAAGTTGATTGCAAATGGCTTGAAGAACAACAACCTTATTTTTACCGGCTATCCCATTGTAGGCCGACAAGGGCGGATGCAGACCTCTGGTTCATGTTTGAACACGCCCCCATCAAGAACTCTCACTACTTGTGCTTGGGATCCAAGAGTGAAAGGACTGTTCTTCTATGAAACAACAGCGATATTTCCGGCTTCGAAATTCAAGGACTTCATTCTTGATGTGAAGAAACTAAGAGATTTAAAGCCTGAAAATTTTTGCGGTGTTGATGTTTACAACGGCTTTCTTATTCGCTTCATCAAGGCGTCAACAGCATATCTTGGTCAATCCCAGGACTCTGTGGTCCTCGACTTCAACTATTATAGAGCAGATGAGGCTTCTACTCCGAGAATGAATCAAGATGTTTGGGAAGAAGTGGAGCAGATAGCGTTCTTCAAATACGGCGCTAAGCCACATTGGGCGAAGAATAGGAATGTTGCATTCTCGGGTGTGCAGCAAAAGTATCCTAACTTCAATAAGTTCATTGCAGCAAAGAAGCAATTGGACCCTCAAAACATGTTTTCAAGTCAATGGTCTGATGAGATAATTTTTGGGAATCTGCCAACGAAAGTAGACGGATGCGCCATGGAAGGGCTATGCATTTGCTCCGAAGATAGACACTGCAACCCAAGCAAGGGATACCTCTGCAAAACAGGGCTAGTCTACAAGGACGCTCGTGTTTGCAGGAATTCACCTTCCTCTGTCGCGTAAGGGGTGCCCGATTCATTGTAATCAAAGTGGAACCGAAGAATACCATCGATGGAGCTAATTATGAGTTGAAACTTCCCTTCATTCAACTTTTACTTCATTTCATGTTTCACCTACAGGAATTGGTTTATACCAATTAGTCAATGTTTTGTTTCAAGGAGTTGATCATACTAGAGACCCTTATGTATGACGTATCTTTGGTGATTGTTTTTCACTCCAATAATACTTCAAAGGAAAGAAACATTGTTCCTTTTAGATTTGGGGAGCATATATTTGAAGGTAGTAAATTTCATTCTTGTTGTAGTTTAAACCATCTATCACGAGCACTAGATCCTGTGGAGTGGAAAAGTTTAATCCATATAGCTGACTCCAACTAACAGGGGATCGTGCCTGTGTTCATGCTGTATTAGTTGATATTAACCGTAAAAAAAGCTTTCTTTAATTACTTTGCAAGTTCTTTTCAGATGAAAGAGATGTGAAAGAGATTGGACTACCAAATAGCCAACCTAAATTGAAATACAAAATCTCCGATGAAAGAAGATGTTGGATTAGCGCAACATATAAGGATTAAAGTGCATATTCTGACAAACTTCAGGGAGAAATTGTAATTTATACATTTGTATAATAATGTAAGAATATTTAAAACCATATTTGCATTAAAATATACTTATTGGTTAAATATAGAGCATGTTTAGTACATCTTTTGTTTGTTGCTTAATTATTCTTTACTTGCGTGGATAAGTAGCTTATTAAAAGCAACGGTTATGAAATTATGACTAATGACTATACTCAAATGTGAAGATATTTATTAAGATGTATAGTTCCCAAACACCATAAAATGAGGTATATAGTACATATTCACAAAATTATCATACATTTTACTGGTTTTGTATAGAAACATCTTTTGATGCAAATATTGGTTTTTGAGTTTCATTTTTTTCCTAGAAAGTGCAACCCTAGAATCCTTCCTATAACATAAAAGCTATGTGCAAACACTTGAATCCTATAATGTAAACAATGTTTGCCAAAAAAAATAAAAAATAAAAAAATTCACTGTTTCTCAACGGACTAATCCAGCTGATAGAATTTGTTGGCCACCACATATAATTAGTTTTTGCTTCCATAAATGACAATCCTAATTAAAGAAGCCTAATAATTAAAAGCGGTTCGACTTCGACTTCTTATAACTTTTCTTAAGAACCGTAATTATCCTCTCATCTCCACTAAAACTAAATAATTTGCTACAAGCTAGGTTGTGTTTGGTTAACTAGATTATTTTCTTAAAAAATATATATAATCTAGATTGACACTAGAATATATATTTTGGACATTACATGGGAGCTAGGTAGTGTTCAATTTCCAGGATATAAGCTTTCGGCTAGATTAACAAGAAGTTTTGCCAAACATAGCTTTAATCTAGTAATGTACACATTAATTAATTTTAATCAGCTAAAAAATCCCATAATGAGAGGTCAAGCACTGGTATTTTAGATCCATTAATGACCAAATTTAGGCAATACCCTGGTTATTAATTTCTTAAATTAAGATAGTTAACCATGCATGTTCAACCATAATTGGCATTTGCTTTGAAAACAAAGGTCCTAAATGTTCTGGTTGTTAGATGTAATAACAACCATCCAAGCCCCCAACTAGAGGAGGAATAAGAAGGGCAAATCTAGAATGGAATGAAGGATGTAAAGGGTTCCTTTTGCAGCAAAGCTAGCAAAGGTGCCCACATTTTTGAACAGCATGCCCCCCATGGCCTGGAGACCAATACACCTTATTTGCTATTTCATCCTTTTTGCGGTCTGTGACATTACAAATGCCGACGGTGCAGAAACAAATCCCTTTAAGACTCCTAAGGTTACAGATCCTAAAAATGTTGGAGGACTTGAACATAACTTTTATGAAACTAATTTTAAGGGCGCATGGGAGCTTATAATTGCGAATGCTGGTGTCTCAAGTATGCATATGGCCTTATTTCACACCAATAAGGTGCTCATGTTCGATTCCACCGCATTCGGCCCCTCGCAAATTCCCTTGCCGAACGGAAAATGCCGTCCGGTTCCTAAGAAGCCAAAAGAAAAGGATTGTTGGTCTCATGCTATAATGTACGACCTATTCACCGGGAAAATCAGGCCTCTAATGGTACACTCTGAAATATTCATTCTCTCATGTATCTCTACAACTGTGTAGTCTAGACATATGGATCAAGTGCATATATATGAACTTAATTAAACTAATTTGACAATTTTGATGTCAACTTTCTCATGACACACAACAAGAAAAATATATCTACATTCATTGTAAAAATGTGCATATATTGGAAACTAATTTGGAGATCGTTACGCAGATTTATACCGACACTTGGTGCTCTTCTGGATCATTCTCTCCGGAGGGGATTCTTGTACAAACAGGAGGGTGGAATGATGGAGGCAGAGCCATTAGATACCTCGAAGGATGCGATACGTGTGATTGGAGGGAGTATCCTGTTGCTCTTTCTGGCCAAAGATGGTAATTGATCGATCTAGAACAACATATAACTACATCTATTATAAGTACCAATAGAAAAATATTTATTTAGCTATAGACAAAATGATATTTTGGCACATTTAAAGCCACTCGGTAAATAATCAAGAGAGCTTTGGTAGAATAACACGTCCTCCTTCTAAATTGGAAAAGCTAGTTTTGATTTAACACTATTCCTTGAATCTGGGATTAGTTGGGACAAAACTCTGGATGCCATTATGGCACATAGTGTGCGACTATAAAAATATTAGGTAGCATTACCAGGTGTATTCCTATTATTATTATGGCGGGGTTAATTCTTGGAAAATTGATTTGTGATGTTGAGAGTGGATATTTGAATTGCAGGTATTCTTCTCAACAAATTCTACCAAACGGGGGCTACGTAGTGTTTGGCGGTCGACGTATGTTCAGCTACGAATATGTCCCACCAGAAGGCAAAGTCAACCCGCAGAAGAGCGACACTCCCTTGGCACTCCTCCGCGAAACCACTGACATCTACGAGAACAACCTATACCCCTTCGTCCACCTCTCAACGGACGGAAACATCTTCGTCTTTGCCAACAACCGTTCCATCCTCCTCAACCTCAAAACCAACAAAGTCGTCAAAGAGTTCCCTGTCCTCGCTGGTGGCTCACGAAACTACCCAGGCTCCGGCATGTCCGCCATGCTCCCTATCAAGCTCGGGGTCATCAATCCTCCGGTGATCCCCGTCGAAGTCTTGGTCTGCGGAGGAGGCCAATACCCGGCCTTTAAACTGGCTGAGAAGAAAATTTTCTTGCCAGCCCTTGATAGTTGTGGGAAGATTGAAATCACAGCACCAAATGCTCAATGGGAGATGGACAGAATGCCTGCTCCTAGAGTTATGGCAGACATGCTCAATCTCCCAACCGGAGAGATCCTCATGATCAACGGAGCCAAGAAGGGAGCCTCCGGGTGGCAGTTCGCCGAGGAACCCTACTATGCTCCGGTTCTCTACCGACCGTGGTTGCCACTCGGGCAGCGGTTCAGTGAACTTACGCCATCGAAGATCCCCCGAATGTACCACTCCACCGCCGGGGTTCTCCCTGATGGGAAAATTCTAGTCGCGGGTAGCAACACAAACAGCGCATACAACTTCACCGGTGTGAGGTACCCGACGGAGCTGAGGGTTGAGAAGTTCTCGCCGTGGTACATGGATCCGATAATGGTATTAAAGCGGCCGGTCATTACAACGAGGTTGGCGAATTTTGGTACTCTTAAGTATGGGATGAAGTTTCTGGTGGACTTTGTTATGCCACAAGACACCAACCACAAGGAAGAAGTGAAGGTGTTCATGTATGCTCCGCCTTTTACGACTCACGGGTATTCGCAGAATCAGCGAATCCTTGAATTGGCGGTGAAGAGGTTTATTGGGGTTTCGCCGGGGAGGTATAGACTCCGTGTTTTTGCTCCGCCTTCGGCTGTGATAGCTCCTCCTGGTTATTACCTTCTTAATGTGCTGTACCGTGGGCTGCCCAGTAAGGCTGAGTGGGTGAAGATAGCTTGATTATAGAAGGTGTTGCTATGAATTCTCTAAGCTCTCTCCCTCATTCATTTTAGCATGCAAGGATGGATGGATATTGGAACGTTTCTTCTCTCTTTTTGTTCTTTATTATTATTTTTTTTTCTTGGTGAAAGTTTTGAATCTCCATATATATTTGATGGTCATGATGAAGTTTAGCTGATTCTCCCTAGCTAGTTTATTAATCCTCAATTTGTTTGTGGGCAAATAAGATCAATCGAGTCTCCTTAGACTTTTATTTCGTTTGTTAATATATATCTTCTAAGTTTTGTAAAATATATATTATCGAAATGTTGTAAAAAGATTAAAAGTTGTACCTTTGTAATTTAATTTCAATTGTAAACTATATATTTGCCAACAATATTAGAGCTCTAATTAATCTTAGTTTAATTTCGTAGTGGATGTTAAATGTATGAGAATAATCCACCATTAACTATTCAAGAAAAATAGAATGAGTTAGAATTGGCTCTTGAGCAGACACTAGACAACCGCCCGAGGCCTCTATATATTTTGAGGGATCCATTTTTTTAAAATTTAATATATTTTTTTGAGGAAAAAATTTAGTATTTCTTAAATGTGTACATATATTGCAGAAAACTTAAGTTTTGCCTTAATCACCCAACTTACCTCTACATATATGTACCTGACACGTGTCGAGCGTGTACAATAAATTTTCACCTTTATTATATTATTAAATTTTGTAGTAGTGATAAGTGGGATCGTCTCCATAGGGATTTTGCAAATTCCTTAAGAAGAGGGGTTATATTATTTTTACTTTTAATTTAATTTAATTAAAACTAGCATTTAAATTAATAATTTTTAGATATAGAAATAAACTAAACTAACTAAATTAACACAATTCAAAATCACTAAATTCAAAAAAACTCAATTTAATGGAAATTGGTATAAAATAAACATCTAAACAAACCTCATAAACAATGAAATATCAATCCGTTTTGCTTCCAAACATGTTACTTCAATCATATAGTAATGAACATACTTTAAAAAGCATGATAGATCATTAAACTCTAATCGTAAGTTAGTAAATAGCATTTAGCCATCCATTTATTCTCCTTATACCAGTGGAAAAATCACGTTCTAATTTTATTGAGTTAACTCTTTTGAATATACAAAGAAATTAACTTCTCTCAATAAAATCGCATTACACTTTGTAAAAACTTCGAACTACTAAATCTAATACTTTCGAAAAGCCACTTCAACATTAGATTTAGATTTCAAATTCACCTAGGACATCTAAATGGTAATAGACCTTTCAAACAATCATAGTTACTACTTTAAACTAGATAATGAATCCAAATATCACAATACACATTTGCAACTATGCATGCAATACCAAGTTCATAATTATAATCCGCAAATAATAATATATTAAATCAGTGAATTAAAGAATATGATTGGTTTAAAATATTAAGTACAAAACAATCTCATTATGACTATATTGCAAAATGGATCAAGTTCATATTTAGAGTAAGGCTGGCAAAAAAAATGGGTCCGGACAACCCCCCTTATAACGACTAAAAATAATGTCCGGATCCGTACCCGTTTTTGAAACGAACACAACTTTTTTGTCCATACCCGTATTTTTATAAAACATACGACACCCGTTTTTGTCCTGTTTTTATTTTTAAGAATGTTTAAATAATTTTGTTTATCAACCGTTTTAAAAAAATCAACTACATCTCCATTGTTTTTTTTTTTTTTTTTTGATAAAAAAGATGCTATATTCTAAATCAAAAAGCTAAAAGCCAAAAGAATGAGTTGAGAAGTTTTCTTCCACTCCCTAGTCACCACACAACAAAAATCAAAACAAAATATCCACTGTAAGCATGACAGCGAGCCAAGAGCCATGAGCTTGATGCGTGAGAGCTAAATTGGGAGAGGTAAGGCCATGAGCGTGGCTGCGTGAAGGCTGTGAGGGCGGAGGATTGGAGGTGAGGTCGTGAGCGTGATGCGTGAGGGTGGATGATCGAAGTTCGAAGGTGAGGTCGTGACGGTGAGCGTGTGAGTGAGGAGGTTGAGGAGCCGCGAGAGAAAAAGAAAGAGGGGAGAGAGTAAACAGTATAGGGTAAAAGAAAGAGAGGTGAGGGAATTTAAAAAAATGAAGAAAGAGGGGAGATAGAGAGCAGAGAGATCTTGAGAGGTAGATGGGGAAGGGTGGGAGTTGAGATGGCTAAAGTGAGGGTGAGAAAATGGGGACACTAGAGTTTAGGGTTTTATCTTATATAGTATATGCAAATTTACTAAAATAGCCTTAAGAATTAATATCTAAATAGGTAGTTTTTTTTTCTTTTTTTTTTTTAAATTATTTGGACCCGTACCCAATTTTTTAAAATTGGATAAAATTTTATGTCCAGACCCGTATTTTTTTTTGAGAAACCTATGTCCAGACCCGTTTGAAACGAGACCAGACAAATGCAGATAAATAGGTCCGGACACTTTTTGCCAGCCTTAGTTTAGAGTTTGTTAATTTAGATAAATAAACTACTTACTCGTAATCATAAATAACATTGCAATAAAAAAATAAAAGACATAAATAAATACCTCTTAATTGAATACTCGAATCTTCAAAAGTATTCAAAAGAAATGAAAAATAAACCTAAACTAGAGCTTAATGAAACTAGTAAATATGACTCCAAGAGAAATCAAATGCAATTGATTTTGAAGCTTAGGGTTTATATATATAGTATTCTTGGTATTAAATATCTCAAACTAACTCAAACTATTCGTTGTTATCTAAAATGCTTGAAATCTGATCAAGCAATTCCTGAATGATTCATGTTTAAGGGTGTGTTTGATAGCAAAGAAATTAAAAAAAATCGTGGAAATTTGTTTTGTTTTTTAGTATAACCGTTTTTTTGGGTGTTTGATACACTTGTAACCGCATAGAGAAAAAAAATCCACCCTCCTAATTTTCCTCATTTATTTTCTTTTATTTTGGGATGGAAATTCGAGATTTTTGGGTCTAACGAATCTATTTTTGACCAAAACTTGGACTCCTTCTACAAGAACTCTTCCACCAACATACTCCTCTTCAATTCATCTATGCGATCTCTCCACTGCGATCACTGGTTCTTCTCTCCGCAAAGAATCTCTCGGTTCTTCTCTCCGCGATCTCTGGTTCTTCTCTCCGCAACAATCTCTCGGTTCTTCTCTCCCATGACTGGTTCTTCTCTCCGACGACTCGGTTCTCCTCTCCGCAAAGAATCTCTCGGTTCTTGTCGTTGTTTATTGTTGATTGTGTAAGGAGATAAGGGCCGATTAATGTTCTGCTTGCACGCTTGATTTTGGGATCGATTTCATGAATTCATAGAACTCCAAATAGGGCTCTAGATCCACCACGAACACTCCATCGTGAGCTAGTGATCTATCGATCGATCAATCCAAACAAGCAAAGCCCAGATCCGAAATCACTCAATCTGGTTTCGGATCGCAGAGATCTCTCATGGCGGGAGCGAAGAAGATTCTTTTAAGTTATTGATAGAATTTTTTTTCCATTAAAGAAGAAAAAAATGAAACTGTAAGGGACTGTTGGGGTATGTATTTGTGAATCGAATATGAGGTTGTTGTTGTTGTTTGTTGTTGATTGTGTGACAAAGGAGATAAGGGACCGATTAATGAAGAAAAAAATAACTCGTTAGTTCGGAATTCATGAAGGAGATGAGTGAGAAGATGAGAGAGCGAAAGAGGAGAGATTGGTGTTTTGGTTGAAAAATTATTGTTGCATGTGTCATATAGAGAGTTCGGATAGACCGGAGAACAGTGTGTCTTCGCTTCAAATGTACTTGATAGTGTAGGTGTCTCATTTTCTTGCTTTAACCTTCCTCAAGATCACAAGTGGCTCATTTGTATGAATTGAAAGCAGTGTCACTGACAAAGAGCAAAATCTTGTATATAACAGCAGTGATAGGGCAAGAAAAAAAAATGAAAAAAAATTACATTAGTTATCAAACAGCAGAAAATTGAAAAAAAAAAATTCTCATGTGCAATCAAACAGCAATGAGAAAATTCTTTTAAAAAAATTTTCTACAGAAAATTTGCCTAAGTAAATACTTTTTTCTCATTGAAAATTCTCTTTGCTATCAAACACACCCTAAGTGGAATCATTAGGAAACCTCTTGGAGTAATCTCTGTGTTCCACCGATTCGGCCAACGATGTTGGGGCGTGTGCCCTAGGTCAATTTATAAACATTGTTTATCTTATAATTTTAGTTAATAAAATTGAGGTTTTCGTTTTCTGTTTTATTATAAGTGATTGCATGTTTACCTAATAAGATTCATAGGTAGAAATATCCTAAATGTCCATAAACTATCATTATACTGGGAACTATAATGAGTTAAGACTAGTCTAAATATTGATTGATGGTCATGTGATGATCATGCTTATAAGGATATGAATCGAGATAATGAGTACTTGTTAGGGAACAAGGTACTAGACCGACCCGCTATGAGATCACCAAATGGATTAAGTCATAGGTGTTACTCATGATAGGTGTGTCATTTAGTCATTCGACTTGAGATTATTATAGACTTCAATATTAGGAGCATGATAATTTGACACAATCAAACGTTATCTTTAACCGGATGATTATAAAGATTGTGATTGGTTACCATGTGAATAATATGTAAAGGTGTGTAATCAAGATAGAATTTGTCCCTATCGTATAGAGAAATATTAGTGGATCCCTCGACATATTAGATTGTTAAATGGACAAGTCTAAGCGAATTGATATAATCAATGTCATTTGGATGTTTTCAGTCAACCTAAAGATCGTGAATAGTACGATTGAACATTGAGGGTGACTTTCCATGTCTTATGTTTAATTAAAGGATACTGCATGAAAAAAAGATATGATATATGTTATTCATTAAGTTGTATCGATTTTTTTATTCATGCTACTTGGGTAGTCATAATGCCTTGCTAGAGATGACTTGTATACCAAAATGGTTTTGGTTTACTTCCAACATCTCATGAACCTATTGGGGCAAAGAATAACTTTGCGCAATTTCAATTGGTCCAAAATAATGAATTTTACATGATAAAATTCATAACATAAAAGCCTTTACGATTTGTTATATGATAACTTATTAATAGAGACATTAGTGTGATTTGTTTGAATTACCTAAATATAATAGTTGTATTACGAATATGTTTTTTGTGAGTGAGCTTATCTACACATAAATAGAGGTTGAAACTCTAAAATCAAAGAAGATTTTTCATTTTACTATTTTTGAGTTCTCTAGATTTTGGGAGAGAAAGGAAAAAGGTTTTCAATCTCTCTTAGAGCGAGCACTTCAAATTGTGGCCACCGTTCGTGTGTGGATTTCTGACAAATGACGTGTGCTTGAACTTCTTGGAGATTGAACAATCAGATAAGGAAATCATAGATTAAGACATGGTTTAATTTTATTAATAAAACTTATTTTTGATCCTATTGGGTTTTTTTTTAAATTGTTGAATTTTTCGTTACGTATGAATGGCGAAACCCAAAAAGTGATTCCTAGTGTCATATGGAATCATTAAGGAATCTCTAGCATTGATTCCAAGTTTTTCCTTATTTCATTGATGATTCTTTGCGTACCACTTCCACTCGATCCAATCCTTCACTTTCTTTTTTTTTCCCTCCATTTTTTCATATATCCCAATTACACACCGTCACGCCATGTTACGTCACATGAACCTTGTAGGCCCTACTTCACTGCCTTGAGATCCGTGAAACACGATTTTTGATGTAAATCCAACATAAGACTATCATATATGCATTTTACACTATTTTTGCCTCGATTTCAATTATACACCTTAAAAGCTTGAAATAAACAAATATAAACTATTAAGACCATATTTTAGAGACTTTACCTTATAAAATATACTAAAATGTCTCATAAACCGTGAATAATTTATGACTTATCAAATACCCCAAACTTGGGACTTTGCTGTCCCTAGTAAAGGAATACTTTCAATCATATTCTTTTTTCATTCTTTATTCTAATTTCATAACTATTCACTCTTATTTTTAAATAAAAATGATCATTAAATAAAAACATATATATTACCCTCATAAAAATAAAAATAATGATAGAATAGAAAGATTTAAAGAACAAACCCTTATTTGACAACTCAACCTTCTAATCGTGCAATACACATCAGAATTCAAAGTTAAATCAACTACTAAGGCTAAACCACTATATAAGTGTTCTCAATCCCACTTACAAGCATCAAACTTACGATGACTAATATAGAATCTCAAGATACATAAATCACTAAATCAATCTCATTTTCAAATAATATTTAAAATATCACCACAATCAAAGGCAATATAAATTTTATATCACCAATAATTATCATTTCATATTCATTTGTTGGAATAAAAAGATACTTCACTCAACTTAGTTATAAGCAATTAAGCTAAATCTTTTATTTGAATTATAGTTTTTTCATAAACATTATTCTTTTTTCATTCTTTTTCTTTTATATCACTCTTTTTTCTTACTTTTTTTCTTTCTTCTATATATACCATTTTCTTTCTTTGTATTCCTACGGTTCCCTGCTCCATTTCCTTTGGATGTCATTATTCTTTTTATAGGAATTCATGTCAGATCCCACCTAATTAAGGCATCTGACCGACCTAGATTGTTTTAATCCTTTGATAATCTGGCAGCCTTAATCTTACCATCAACAAAAAATTAAAATTATGTTCAAAGTAATCATCAAATATAATACTTTATCAACTCTAAAAGATTCTAAAAGTAAATCTCGAACCTTAAAGTTCATAAATTCATTTAGATTGACTAGTTTATACTCAAAATTTCATAAAACTTTTTCGACAGCACCTCATCTATTTTTTAGCCTACATTGAAAAATTTGGCCTTCAAAGATTTTCAACAAAACCTGCTCAGCTTGGTGGAAATGTTGAAGGACTCACAATCCACCCATAACAATATATATTGCAATAACAAAAAAGTTATATATATTCATTCTAACCTATTTCAAGTTTTCAACACATTAAACCACTACTACTTTAGCTCCAAAATGTTCCAATTCTACCCAAAACTACTACAATAACTCCGAAATAGATTATAATCGTACAATAACCCAAAAATTTATTTATACAATATATAATATTTCAAAATAACACATACATAGAGAAGAATGAACCAATGAAGTCACATAAAGTCTGATAGCTTCTTTTTTTCCTTGTCGCCATTCGAACCTGTCATTACTGAATTAAAAAACAAAATCCTCAACTAAGATCATCCAAACAAGAAAAGTCTTTAAGAAAAACAAGCAACAACACTCGAGAAACTCTGAAACAAACGACACCCATTACCGAAAAAAAGCCAAACCAATGAAACCCTAAAAATCACAGCAGGATTGAGGCAGCACTAAAGGCTGTGGTGCAATGGTGGACAGTGGGAATCGATAGGTGAAGGACTGTGGGGCGAGTAGGGGAAACTTTTGATTTGGGTTGTGTTAAGGGGGGAGGCAGGAGGCAAGAGAGGATAGAGGAAGCAGAAAGCGGAGGGAAGTGAGAGACGGGGAAGCGGTGACGGGGGGACTAATAGGGGATGTATAGGGGAGGAGGAATGGAAGGTTAGGGCGGGGGTGAGTAGTGGGGGATGCGGGGGGGGGAGAAGAATTTGATTTGGGTTTTTTTTTTTTTTTTTAGGGGGGGACAGGGGAAGGGTAACGTGTTGGGAAAAGGAAGAGGGCAGGGATGGGTTAAAATATGTTTGCTTTTAGTGATAGGATTAGTGACAAGCTAATCCTGTTGCTAAACACTAAGTGTCTCTCCCCCCGCTACCATATTGGTGGGGATATTTCCCCTTTAGCGGGAAATATTCCCGCCTTGAATTTAGCGACAGGGTACACCTTGTCGCTAAAACCCACCATTGTCCCATCGTTAGCCTATCTTTAAATGGTCAACTCGGTCAAACAACAACCCCGTCGCAGATCCGTCACTATTTAATGATGAGGCTTATCTCGTCACTAAATCCTATCGCAAATTTGGCATTTTTTGTTGTGAACATTGTCCAAGGGATAGGCTATATTGATGTTGACAAAATTATTTATGATTCAATTAGGAATGCCATGACTGCAAAGAAAAATAAAGGATTGCCTTTTCCATTGATGATCGCTAAATTTTACAAATAAGACCAAATTCTTATAATAGGTTTAGGGAAAGTTGTTACCTAGACAAGAACATCACTAATGACTTTATAGAGAGCACCAAGAAGGTGTCAGGTTGTGTAGATTCAGAGGAGGAGAGAGAGAGAGGAATGAAATATTCGAAAGATAGACCATAGAGAGAAAACGAATACAAACAGAGAATAGAAAAGTTCTATATGAGATGCAGTCTAATGCGTATAGTGATAGAACAAACTAGGGCCCCAGAGCCACCTACGAAGGATTTTATTGGCATGTAAATGGAAGAGACAGAGATGACTATGATGGGGTCAAGATTTCGGAACCAGATATGAACACTGAGAAATCAAGAGTTAATGTTTCAGAACCAGCATGAAATTGCGAGGAGCATATATGGGTGCAAAAGACATATGACTAGGAGAATGCAAGATAAGGGAGTTGAAATTAAAATTTCATCCATCCACTTGAGAATGCACAATCAGCGATTCTTTTCAGAAAGTACTTCAGTGGCAGGAGTGGACTACAGTTTCTATGATCTTGCAGCAAGCTTCTAGTTTCAAGAGCAGAACCAAAGGGATGGTGGTGATTATGCAACTTCTGGATAATGGTTTTGATCTACTAGTTCTTCTTTGTTTAGTCTATCTTTGAGTGATTATGTATGAGGTATTAGTTTGTAATATAATGATCTGTATGATGTGGTATGTTACTATGATACAATTGCTATGGTGTGATTTGTACTATACATTTGTTTGATATGTTCAATTCTATTACGACGTTTGGAAACTTTTAATTTATCACATTTTCTTTACTTATGAAATTCATTCTTATGTTTCACAAGGTATTTTTATTTTTTTGGAAACATCGACCTAATTTTTAAACTTGAGGACATAGTTTGGAATAAGTTTGGGGGTATTTAGGTACAATGAAGTATGAAGAAACGAAGTATAGAAGCTTACGAGAGGTAGAATTGATTTATTCATATGTTCAAAGTTGATTGAATTTTTTATTTTTATTTTTGAAGATACATGTAATATTTTTCCATTTCACGCTACTTTATTTAGTTAGGAATATGAGTTGAATATAATTTCAGTTTTAATAGAAGTGATATATTTTTATTACCCATGAAACTATAAATTTATGATAGAAAGGAATTGTTTACCTTATTTGACTTAACCTAGATTGTGTATAATATAGATGAGTTTAGAGGGGGTTGTTTGCTTTGTGTTAGACATTATAGTGAGTAGAATATCGAAACAATAGTGCAAGATAAACAAGATAGATTTCTAAGAATCTTGTTATAGAAAGATTATTGTTAAAGTATTATATATATATTTATATGATGAAAATGCTTATGCCACAACTGAAGGGAAAAATAAGAAATTAGCCAATAAACTTTACTTAGTTGGAAAAAATACTTCCTTGACTATAGGGAAAGTGAGAAGAGATAACAATAATTTTAAAAGAAAAAATAGAAAAACCCTTCAGATTCCAAAGGAAATGAAGCAGGGAATCTATTAGTGGGAAAAATGAGAGGAAAAATCCTATTAAAAAAAGAATAGTGGATTAAGGGAAATGGAGCAGAGAACCATATGAATATATAAAAGAAAATAATGTGATTATAGAAGAAAGAAGAAAAGAAAGAGAGATGAGAAAATGGAAGGATGTTTATAAAAAACTCTTCAAATAAAAGATTTAGCTCGAGTGCTTATAGATAAGTTAAGTGAAGTATTATCTTTTTACTCCAACAAATTGATATGGAATGATTAATATTGGTGATGAAAAAATTAATATCTACTTCAATTGTGGTGATATATTAATATTGTTTGAAAATGAGATTGATTTAGTGATTTTTGTATCTTGAGACTCAATATTAGTCATCATAAGTTTGATGCTTGTCAATGGAGATTGAGAAAACCAATATAGTGGCTTGACCCTGGTGATTAATTTAATTTTGAATTCTTATGTGTATTGCATAACTAGAAGGTTGAGATATCAAATAAGGGGTTGTTCTTTAAATCTTTCTATTATATCATGATTTTTATTTTTATGAGGTAAATATGTTTTTATTTAATGATCACTTTTGTTTAAGAAAAATAATATATAATTATGAAATCTGAATGAGGGAAGAAAAGATAATATAATTGAGAGTATTTATTTGCTTGAGACAATAAAGTGTCGAGTTTGGTGTTATTTGATAATTTAATAATTAGACAGTGTTTTATAGTGTATTTTAGGGTAATTTTAGATGTAAAAGACTATATTACACGGGGTTTTCTCTTGTTTTCATTATTTTAGGGATTAATTTGAATATTTGAAGAAAAATTTGAAAAGGGAAGAAAGTTAAGATTTGATTGAATCGAAGTGGTACACAAAGAATCATCAGCAAATCAAAAGAGAACTGAATGTCAGTGGATCATCAGTGATTTGGGATTTGTATTGGCAATCACTACTCAGATCGGTGGAGCACAGAAGCCGTTTTTCACGGATTTTCCATAGATTTGAGTAATAAGTGGAATCACTGAGGAATCGATGGGTTCGATTTCTGTAATTTTAGATAACCATGGTAAGCTTCAGTTAGTTTGGAATATGTACTACCAAGAATACTATATATACGACCCTAGGGCTACGAAATCAATTGTTTTTGAGTACTTAGATCAATATTTCATTGCTTTTGGAGCCATTATTTATTATTTTATTTTATTGCTTTATTGATCATTGCTTTTGGAGACGATTTGAAGATTCAAAGTATTTATGGTATTAATCTATGTATTTTATTTACTTTATTGCAATGTTTATTACGATGATGAGTGAGTAGTTTATTAATCCAAACAATGTCCGAACATGAAATTGATCCGTTTTGTGATGTAGTCAAGATGAGATGATTTTATGCTTAATGCTTTAAACCAATCGTATTATTTAATTCACTAATTTAATAAATTATTATTTGCGGATTTTGATCATGAAACTTTGTATTGCTTGCATAGTCTAGAATGTGCATTATGTTATTTAGATTTAATATCTAGTTTATAGTAGTAACTAGGATTGTTTAAAAGGTCTATTACCTTTTAGATGTCATCGATGAATTGAGATATAATTTTAGTACTGAAGTGGCTTTCCGAAGGTATTAGATTTAGTGGTTCAAAGTTTTCACATAGTGTAATGCGGTTTTATTGCCTAAAGTTAATTACTTTGTGTATTCAAAGGGTTAGCTTAGTATTAGAATGGGTTTTATTGCCTAAAGTTAATTACTTTGTGTATTCAAAGGGTTAGCTTAGTAAAATTAGAATGTCGCTTTTCCATCGGTATAAGGATAGCTAATGGTTTGATAAGGGTTGTTTACTTACTTAAGATTAACATTTATTGATATAAAATATTTTATAAAGTATGCTTATGACTATATGATTTAAGTAACATGTTTGGATGCAAAACGAATTGATGTTGCATTGTTCTGAATATTATGTTTAAATATTTATTTATTATTGAATTGAATTTATTTGAATATTAATGTATTTGAATTGCGTTAATTAAGTAAGTTTAATTAGTTTAGTTAATTATTATAGTATTATAGTTTGAATTTGTGAATTTTAATTCCGGTTTAATTAAATTAAAGTAAAACATAATCATAACAACTATTGCAAGATTTTTTTCCTAGAGAAGTTTGATAAATCTCTGTGAAGATGATCCCACTTATCATTACTATAAATAATAAGGATATACAAAAAACTTATTATATACGCTCGACAAGTGTTAACTTGCAAATGGTACAAATTCCAAAGTGTTAGGAATTATAAAGAAAGTATGTGTTAGATTTATAGACTTGGTGTTCCTAATCGACTTTTCAGTCATATACGGTAACGTCGACTGAGATGGAATAATGATTCTAGGAATGTCATTCCTTTATACGTCAAAAGCGATCATTGATGCGTAGAAATGGGTGATAGTGCTCAGGATAGATGAAGAGGAAATTTTATACACTCATAGGTGGCTTTGTACAAAGGAAGAGAAAGTCGTGAAATGGCAGAAAAAATGAAGACCACCAAATGATGTCAGTAAGAAATCACCTATTGAGGTGATCGACTCGGACTATGATTAGTCCAAGAAGAATGGTAACATTGGGCCATCGTCATTAAATATCGATGTTGTGAGAGGCAACCCACACTTTTATGAATTTCCTTGTTTTAATTAAATAATTGATTAGTTTTTAATAAAGTTGGATCAAATACTTAATAAATTTTTTTATTTTCTAAATTTTTGCAGAACTTTATGATGATGGGGAATGTGAAATGATTCAAAGCGCCAAAGTTCAAAAAAGCTTTTGGGCTATTTTTTTCAAGTCATGTACAATTTAATTTGATGCATTTACATGATGACATACACATCACAGGGAATTGCGCACACTTGGAAATTTTATGTAATAAACCTAATTTATGGTCTAGCGATCCCTAACGCCATGGGAATACACGTAAGGTGTTGGGTGGCGCCAAGAGAATATTCCAAAATTAAAGAATTTTCAAATTCGAGTTTAGCAATTTCAAACAATTTTATGCAGAGCATAGGGCGTTGGACATCGTTGGAGAGAATTTCAAAAACTGTCCAATTGAACTAGCAACTTTGACACAACAATTCCCAACGCCATGACGTTGAACGTACGGTGTTGGACGCGAACCACAATTTTTGAAAAAAGGGCCAGAACCCCTTCTTCTTTATCTTAACACTGCCCCAGAACCTCACAACCGCCTCCGATACCCAAAATCAACTTTTTAACCTCTAAATCACACTATTTTAAGCCCTAATTCACCCCATTTTTTGTTCTCCATCAAGTGAAAACCTCTTTGAGCCAAAACAATGCGAGATTGGTGTACGTCTTGATGATGCCAAAAGTTGGGAATTGTAGTTTTTAGCTTAAAATACATCCATGAAATCTAGTTAGCTCCCTTTGTTCTTTGGGACTCATTCCTAACTAGGTAATGCCCCAAAACTACTCAATTTTTAGTCAATTTTGTTAGATTTTGAATGACCTATTCGAGCAAAATGTGGGTTTTACAAGTCGAATTGAATGCAATTACTACAAGGCTTTTGATTGTGAGAGTATTTAGAGTGATTTGAACGGATTGTTTGTGAATTTTTGTCGATTTTGAAAAACTCATATTTTTTGGCATAAAGCCACTGTTTTTCTTGAAAATTTTTGATTTTAAGTCGAATTTCTCATTTGAGATGATTTAATGTCTTTAAGTTGATCAATGGATTGTAAAATAAGTTTGGGGGAAGTGTCGAATTTTGTTTTTGAGTTTTTGTTTTCAAAGTTTGTATTTTTGGTGAAATTTGTCAATATCGTCGAAACTTTGGTAAAATTTGATTTGAGGAGTAAGTTGCGAGTAAAATGCATATTTGTGAGTTTTGTGGAATAATTAAAATCTATAGTGCATCAAGTTTGGATCGATTATGGTTTTTAAACCCAATTTTCTAGCGACTTTTATTGGCTTGAGTTTTGAATGCATTAAGCTATTTCCTGCGAACTTTCTGGTTTTGAGATCGATATTCTTTGGTTTGTCAAATGCTTTGAACTGAAATGCTCTCTATTGTTGTGACATGAATCTCTCATAGGTTGTTTGTTTGTACTCTAATTATTTGTGCTATGGAGAGAGAGAGAGGAATGCAGTGGTTCTGCCCATTTTAGGAGAGGAAATAAGCAGAGCGGGGGTAGAGTTAACCAGTTACCACCCCTTAAACCAAGAGACTATCCTTCTATGGAGACCGAGGCCTATAATAAGGCCATTTTTGTGAATGTTAAGGCCCTGAGGAGAAACAATACTGATATGAACTCTAAGAGAAGGAAACCTTTAGCTGAAAAGGGAGTTTAAGATTGAGAGACATGCATATGAGAAGAGAATAACCTTGATCATTTGAGAAAAAAATGGGAGTTATTTACTATGGACTATCAAACTTTGACCCAACACCCCCATAACCTAGACTTGATCTGGAGGTGTGCGCAGATGGTTTGCGAGTTCTATACTAATGGACATGCCACCAACAATAGAGAGAGTGTTATGGTGAGGGGGTGCACATTGACTATAGCCCTAGGACCATTAACACATATTATGGGCTACCCACCTTTGAGGACATTGGAAATCAGGATATCCCCTATGATAAGTACTTAAGTGACCTTCGCTACCTCTATTAAGAAGTGATGGAAGCCTTGACTTGCTTCCACAAGCATAATTGGGCCTACTTGGCCAACCGCTTCCCGAAGCATCTTGTGAAGACCTAATTTAGGAATACCTCAAAGGCTTGGTCTTATTTTTTCGACACATCCCTCTACCCTACCACCCAGCACGAGGATGTGAGAGAGACCCGCTGTGTGAAGCTCTACTATATTTGAGCTCTCCAAGGTCGTATTAATGTAGACACTTCATTCATTACGTGATCAGAGAGATGATGGAGATGAAGAAGAATGAGAGTCTAGTTGTGACGACGCCAGCTCAGATCGTTACCCAAACTCGATACCTGAACCAGGCCCAGGTAACAATCTGGCACACCTATTTCAACCTGTGGAATAACATATTAACAATGTGAAATAATAGATGCATAAATAAAAAAGAAACTAAAATTCTATAAATCATATAATTTATAAGATAGGTGTTTAAAAGTCATAATAAGCCCAATCCTCTAAAAAAAACTCTAAAAGGTCAAAAAGCTTCCAAAACCACCATAAAGCTTCCAAATAGTTCAAACTAGATAAAAAGGGTTCCAAGCTACCCAAATGACCTATTTTAAGTTACAACACAATTCAAAGTTTCAAAAAATAAAAGTAGGTAAACTAGTAGCCTGTAAGGCTCACATGCGTAAGAGAAAGCTTCGCGCTATCACCTTTCCCTTACTGCGGTCTAAAGTAGATTTAGAAGACCTTGAAATGTAGATGGGGTGAGGTAAAAAGGAAAATAGAGCTCAATAAGAGGAAAACCTCGCTAAAACATTAAATACACAAGTACTACTTGTTAATTATGCAAGATCTAACTTGAAGTTGAAGTTAAATCATAAAGCACTAAGTAGAAAACACGGAAGCATGTTTCATATCCATTCATAAGTATGTAGAAGAGCTTCCAAATTATATAGAAGCATGGAAGTAAGGTTTGCATTGAAAAATAAGTGGGAAGTCATCTATTCAAAAATTTTAAGGCAAGTCTCCAAGACTCATTGAACCATAACAAGAAAAAGATTCGCAAATCATAAATGAAATCAAAGTGTTCATGCAAACCTAAAAGAGATATACCATACAAAAATAATAATAAATAAAAGTCGTAGTTCCATTCAATGCATACTAGTTATTGACTTGATTCCGGTGACCGATTCCCCCACCCTCGAGGTAACGAAGATCATTAGTGAACATAATGGCTATTATTGTTGAGTTTTGGGGTTCATACGCAGCGGAGATTACAAAACAATTTTGACAAAAACCCCAACAGGATCCGAATCTAATTCCATTAAAAACGTTTAAACCATGAAAAACTTAATCATACATCAATCACAATATACCTTTCTGAAGGTTGATCGATCTCTAAGGCGCCGCCAACGACGAACGCCCTCTATCAGCAGTCCACGCACGAACGCCGGACGAGATTTGAAGTGCTAGCTTCGAGAGAATACCAAACCTTTTTGTTTCTCTCCAAAATGATTCAGAGCGTACTAAAAAACCCTAGTTCGTTTCTAAAACGAAAATATAGTTTCGACCTTTTTAATCTTTCGTTCCAGTGTTCTAACTTAAAGCGTCTATTTATACAACTCTTGTATATAGACGGTTAAGTAAATTACACATATACCCCTACTTAAAGAAGTATAAGTGTAATACACCACAAAGACGTTTTCGTCATTAATTTTATCATATAAAATTCATTTTTCTGAACCATCTTAAAATCTCTCCAAACCATTCTTAGTGTGCGACCCAATAGGCTCATACAACGTTGGCAGTGTACCAAAACACATTTTGGTATACAAGTCATAAGCGACCTCTAGCAAGACATTATGACTACCTAAGTTGTACAAATATCAAATCGATACAACCTAATCAATAGTGTATATAACATCCTTTTGTCACACGATATCCTTTTGATCAAACATAAGGCATGAAATTGTCATCCAACATGTTCAATCGTACTAGTCTCGATCTCTAGGTAGACTGAAAACATCCAAGTGACATTGATCAATATCAATTCACTTAGACTAGGCCTTTTAACAGTCTAACACATCGAGGGATCCACTAGATATCTCTCTTTATATGAGAGGGACAAATTTTATCTCGATTACACAACTTCATCACATTGCTCACATAGTAACCAATCACAACCTTTATAATCGTCTAGTTAAAGACAACGTTTGATAGTGTCAAATCACTATGTTCCTAATGTTGAAGTCTCTGATAATCTCAAGTCAGAGGACTGAAAAGTATACCTATCATGAGAAACAACTATGACTTAATCCATGTGATGTTCTCATAGCGGGTCGGTCCAGTACTTTGTTCCCTAACAAGTACTCGTGATCTTGATTCGTATCCCTATACATATAATCATCAATCAAGACTCACACTAGTCTTAATTCATTATAGTTCCCAGTATAATGATCGACTAGGGACATTTAGGATATTTCTGTAAATACCCATGGATCTTATTATAATGTAAACATGCAAATTAATTATAATAAACAACAAATGAAATCCTTTATTTTATTAACTAAAAGTATTCATAAAGACAGTTAATGGATTGACCTAGGTCACATGCCCCAACATCTCCCACTTGCACTAGGGCCAATCATACATGCATCTAATGCCTAATGATCTAACATGACCATCATGTTTTGCTTGTGGAAGAGCTTTTGTTAATGGATCCATAACGTTGTCTTCAGTAGGTACTCTGCAAATCTTTACGTCTCCCATCTCAATAATTTCTCTGATGAGATGAAAACGCCTGAGTATATGTTTGGATCTGTGGTGTGATCTAGGTTCCTTGGCTCGTGCTATTGCCCCGTTATTGTCACAATACAAACAAACAGGGTTAGCAATACTTGGAACCACACCTAGTTCGAAATGAACTTTTTGATCCACACCGCTCCTTTCTTTGCATCTCGACGCTGCAATATACTCGTATTCTGTTGTAGAATCGCCACGCCTCTTGCTTCGAACTTTTCCAGTTCTGCACCCCCATTCAAAATAAACGCATATCCAGATTGCGATCTAAAATCATCTATATCAGTTTGAAAACTTGCATCTGTGTAACCATTTACAAGTAGATCATTTTCAAAACCTCCATAGACCAAGAACATTTCCTTAGTCCTTCTTAAGTATTTAAGAATGTTCTTTACTACTATCCAGTGACTCTCACCAGGATCTGACCGATATCTGCTTGTAGTGCTTAAAGCATATGACACGTCAGGTCGAGTGCATAGCATGGCATACATGATAGATCCAATAGCTGATGCATATGGAATCTTATTCTTACGGTCTCACTCATCATTTGTCTTAGGACATTGAGTCTTGTTGAGATTTATGCCATGAGACATTGGCAACAATCCTCTTTTAGAGTCTTGCAAACTGAACCTATTCAACACCTTGTCTATGTAAGCACTCTGACTTAGACCGATTAGCCTCTTAGATCTATCCCTATAGATCCTTATCCCTAGGATATAGGCTGCATATCCCAAGTCTTTCATTGAGAAACACTTCCCTAACCAAGACTTGACACTCTGCAATGTTGGGATGTCATTTCCAATGAGTAATATATCATCAACATACAGTACACGAAAAACAACTACACTCCCACTGACCTTCTTGTATACACAAGGCTCATTTTCGTTCTTAATAAAACCAAAATCCTTGATTGCTTCTTCAAAACGAAGATTCCAACTCCGAGAAGCTTGCTTTAATCCATAAATAGATCTTTGAAGTTTGCATACCTTCCTAGAATTCTCAGGATGTACAAAACCTTCAGGTTGTGTCATATACACGTTCTCAAGCAGCTTTCCATTAAGAAATGTTGTTTTTACATCCATTTGCCATATCTCATAGTCATAATATGCAGCAATGACTATTAAAATTCTTATGGATTTAAGCATAGCTATTGGCGAAAAAGTTTCATCATAATCAACACCTTGAGTCTGCCTGAAACCTTTTGCTATAAGTCTTACTTTAAAAGTATGCACATTGCCATCCATATCAGTTTTCTTCTTGAAAACCCATTTACATCCAATGGTCTTACCACCTTCAGTTAATCAACCAAGTTCCAAACTTGGTTATGATACGTGGATTGCATCTCAGAGTTCATGGCACTTAGCCATTTATCAGAGTCTGGTCCAGACATAGCCTCCTGATAAGTGGTGGGCTCATTTTGATCCATAAGCAACACATCACGACTATCAGTAATGAGAATTTCGAATCTCTCTGGCTCATGTCTTACCCTACCAGATTTACGTGGGTCTTGTGTCACTTGCGGAGGTTCGACTGGTTCAGAACGTTGTTGAACTTCCAGTAGCGGTTCAATGTTTATCTGTGATTCTTAAGCTTCTTCAAGATTTATTTCTCTCCCACTAGTGTCTTTTGAAATAAACTATATTTCCATAAAGGCACCATACCGAGCAACAAACACTTTGTTCTCAACGAGATTATAAAAGTAATCTCATTTTGTTTCCTTAGGATACCCCACAAATAAACACTTGTCAGATTTAAGTGTTAGTTTTTCTGAGACTTGTCGTTTTACGTAAGCCTCACAACCTCGAATCTTAAGGAAAGACAAACTAGGTCTCTTCCCGTACCATATCTCATATGGTGTTTTATCAACCGCTTTAGAAGAACTCGATTTAAAGTGAAAGCTGCAGTTTGTAATACATAACCCCAAAAGGATAATGGAAGATCTGCATGACTCATCGTAGATCGAACCATATCTAATAAGGTTCGATTTCTCCTTTCAGAAACTTCATTCCATTGTGGAGTTGCTGGTGGAGTCAATTGGGAGACAATCCCACAATTTCTAAGATGATCATCAAATTCTTGGCTTAAATACTCACCACCTCGATCTGATCGAAGTGTTTTGATAGTTTTACCAAGTTGATTCGCACTTCATTTTGAAACGTTCGAAACATCTCAAATGATTCAACTTTATGTTTCATAAGATATACATAACCATATCTGCTTTGAAATCATCGATAAATGTAATGAAGTATTGATAACCTCCTCTAGCCATTGTGTTTATTGGACCGCATACATCAGTATGTATTAGACTCAATAAATCACTTCCCCTTTCACTGTATCCAGTAAAGGGACTTTTAGTCATCTTGCCTAGTAAACAAGATACGCATGTTTCATATGTTTCTAAATCAAATGAATCTAGAAGCTCATCTTTATGGAGCTTCGTTATGCGTTTCTCGTTTATGTGTCCGAGACGACAATGCCAAAGATAGGTTTGATTACAGAAATGACAATTTTCTTCCTTTTCTTTTGGGTGTTTTGAAGCAGGAACAGGCAAGGTCTTGACTTGTTCCATAGGCTTTATGACAGGTGCAACAACATCCTTGGAAACTCTAGCCTTGCCTTTGCCTTTCTTCTTCATTCCCTTTCCCATTTAGACCATCAACATATTACTAGAGGGTTTCTTGATATTTTGTTCAACAGTTTTGAGCATCAAATGCAACTCTGAAATTGATTTCTCCATATTATTCATATTGTAGTTCATCAAAAATTGTGAGTAACTCTCTGGTAATGAATTCAGGATCAAATTTGTGGCCAACTCTTGGCTTAAGAGAAATCCTAGTCTATCAAGCTGGTCAACATAACCCTTCATCTTCAGAACATGAGGACTAACGGATGCACCCTCAGTCATCTTGCAAGAATGTAGGTTTTTTTACTGTCTCGAACCTTTCTTGCCTAGCTTGCTGTTGTAACATTTCCTTCAGCGTTATAGCCATTTCGTAGGCTTCCATTAGTTCCATGTCCTTCGAAGTTCGGGAACCATAGTTGCCGAAGATAATACATGCAACATCAATAGAATCGTTGACATGCTTATTTTGCGCACCCTTCACACTTTCGTAGCATTGGGTGGTGGGTCCTCGGGGATTGGAGCATCCAGGGACATACAACTTGCGTTCATGCTTAAGAACAATTCTCAAGTTTCTGAACCATTCAAGAAAGTTAGTTCCAGATAGCTTATCCTTCTCAAGGATGGATCGCAGTGACAAGGGATTATTGTTACTTGAAGAGACCATTGATCTACAATAAAGATTATGCAAAGTTTATTTTAGTATAGAGGAATAGACTCCCACTAAATTAACAACCCTCCTAAAACGTACTGTTTATTTAGGGGACTAAAATCCATATTTCGCTTAATTCTGTGACAGCTATGGCATGAAACACAGAACTAGATTATTTAGGTAGGTAACAGTTACCAATTACATCTTATGTAGTTTTTTAGATCTTTTTATGAAATATGGGACATCTTATGTCTTAGCATGTTTTTATCTCATCATTTGCCTAAAGCTCAAAACTATTTTGATGGCTTTATTAAGTCGGACCATTTTAAACATTAAGGTAACTCTTACCCAACTTGTCTCACCAAGATAACACAATACACCCAGCTATGGCTGAAACTATATTAGTGTGATCGAGGTCTTGACAAGTGTTTAAAATGGATGGCACGAGACTTAAAATTTAATAGAGGGATTTTACTCAGTTTTAGTGATTTTATGTAAACAATGAAATATCATATATTTTATTGATTTGTTCAATCACTAAACAATTTGGAATTTTTTTTTTTATACTTTTCACTAACAAAAGAATTTCCGTACGCTAGGATTAGTTAGACAGGCCCCGGTCCCATTGGGCCAGGTCAATGGGCGAAATACAGAGGGCGAGCGCCCATTTTTTTTTTTTTTTTAGAAGACGAATCTCAATTCCGAAAATTAAAATTCGCTATAGAAAATAATAATTTTCGCTGATTTTATTATCATAAATTAACCCTTTAATTTATCCAAAATTAAGTCAATTAAAACATTTTAATTAACCCGGGCCCACATCTAACTAATCATCTTATCCTAATCCAATTAGGATTTAAGATATTTGAATCCTAGTATATCACCAATAACAAGATTCTTGATATTTATCTCTTATTCTAATTTGTTATCTATCTTTATCAAATAGAAACTTCATAACGAAATAGATATAACAAGATAAATAAATAATTTTGAAAATTAATTATTTATTTTGGATTTAAGAAATTTGAATCCTAGTATATCACCAATAACAAAATTCTTGATATTTATTTCATATTCTAATTTGTTATCTATCTTTATCAAATAGAAACTTCATAACGAAATAGATATAACAAGATAAATAAATAATTTTGAAAATTATTTATTTATTTTGGATTTAAGATATTTGAATCCTAGTATATCACAAATAACAAGATTCTTGATATTTATCTCATATTCTAATTTGTTATCTATCTTTATCAAATAGAAACTTCATAACAAAATAGATATAACAAGATAAATAAATAATTTCGAAAATTAATTAATTATAAATAAATAATTTCGAAAATTAATTATTTGCAATTTCGGTCCTCATCCAAATAATCACAAACATGTAATTGAATCATGAACTACTATCCCGATCGAACATAATGGTGTCATAGATCACAGAACACGAAATTCAATTCATTAAAATTATTTGAATTAACCTAACATGGTTACTAACATGTACGAAACCGATTTTAATTAATTCACGAATATGTGTATGATATACACAAAACATGATAATAAATCTCAAAGACAACTTATGTATATCACATATACATCAACTATTAACGTGCTTTCAATCATATATCATGTATATATCAGAAGACAACATGCGATGAATTTAATGGAATCGAACTCGAAGGCTCTAATACCACTGTTTGGTTTTGGGGTTCATACGCAGCGGAGATTACAAAACGGTTTTGACAAAAACCCAACAGGATTCGAATCTAATTCCATTAAAAACGTTTAAACCATGAAAAACTTAATCATACATCAATCGCAATATACCTTTCTGAAGGTTGATCGATCTCTAAGGCGCTGCCAACGATGAACGCCCTCTATCAGCAGTCCACGCACGAACGGCGGCCGAGATTTGAAGTGCTAGCTTCGAGAGAATACCAAACCTTTTTGTTTCTCTTCAAAACGATTCAGAGCGTACCGGAAAACCCTAGTTTGTTTTTAAAACGAAAATAGAGTTTCGGCCTTTTTAATCTTTCGTACCTGTGTTCTAACTTAAAGCGTCTATTTATACAACTCTTGTATATAGACGGTTAAGTAAATTACACATATACCCCTACTTAAAGAAGTATAAGTGTAATACACCGCAAAGACGTTTCCGTCATTAATTTTATCATATAAAATTCATTTTTCTGAACCATCTTAAAATCTCTCAAAACCATTCTTAGTGTGCGACCCAATAGGCTCATACAACGTTGGCAGTGTACCAAAACACATTTTGGTATACAAGTCATAAGCGACATCTAGCAAGACATTATGACTACCTAAGTTGTACAAATATCAAATCGATACAACTTAATCAATAGTGTATATAACATACTTTTGTCACACGATATCCTTTTGATCAAACATAAGGCATGGAATTGTCATCCAACATGTTCAATCGTACTAGTCTCGATCTCTAGGTAGACTGAAAACATCCAAGTGACATTGATCAATATCAATTCACTTAGACTAGGCCTTTTAACAGTCTAACACATCGAGGGATCCACTAGATATCTCTCTTTATATGAGAGGGACAAATTTTATCTCGATTACACAACTTCATCACATTGCTCACATAGTAACCAATCACAACCTTTATAATCGTCCGGTTAAAGACAATGTTTGATAGTGTCAAATCACTATGTTCCTAATGTTGAAGTTTCGATAATCTCAAGTCGAGGGACTGAAAAATATACCTATCATGAGAAACAACTATGACTTAATCCATGTGATGTTCTCATAGCGGGTCGGTCCAAAGACTTTGTTCCCTAACAAGTACTCGTGATCTTGATTCGTATCCCTATACGTATAATCATCATATGATCATCAATCAAGACTCACACTAGTCTTAATTCATTATAGTTCCCAGTATAATGATCGACTAGGGACATTTAGGATATTTATGTAAATACCCATGGATCTTATTATAATGTAAACATGCAAATTAATTATAATAAACAACAAATGAAATCCTCTATTTTATTAACTAAAAGTATTCATAAAGACAGTTAATGGATTGACCTAGGGCACATGCCCCAACAATTATGTACCCTCAATTGCCCCCATTAAACAAATAGTAATTTCATGACCTGAATTCTTAATCCTAGTTGAATTCTTTATTATGGTCATTGACCCATGATGTGGGACTTGCGCTTCGACATATGTGCACTGATCGAGGTATGTGACCGAGGTATATATTAGATTTGTCATGATGAATGCCTAGTGTATTGTATATGTGTAAACTACCCAGTCATCTCAACTTGCCAGTTATAGACGTCGAGACATTAGCAGGGATGTGTCTCGAGATGCATATCAGTATGAGACCGGGGTAGTGAGTGATGTGATAGGTTTAATTTAAGTTAATATGGCTTAAATAGTTAATTTGATATGGCTATAGTTTAATTTGGATAAATAAATCATAAGTTAAAAAAATAAAACTTTAGTCATAGATGCTCCTCGAGATACTAATGAACACATCATGAGACTAATTGTGTTACATTATGTATTATCAATGAATAGTTAGTGGAGAGATAATGTGTTATAGGGTCACAATTAAGGCCATTAGATTGATATAGAGATAGGTGATGTACATAAGATCAAGGGCTAAAAATCTGACTTAATATATATAAGATTGAATGGGATTAACCCGCAAACATTTCATTTGATATAAAGAGGAGATAAGAAGATCTGGAGAAGGAAACCAAGATTGTGAGGATATTTTAGTGAATTTGATAGGGATTGCTCATGTTGGTGACGTTCTACAACTAGGTAAGCTAGTGTACACTATCATTTTGTAAAAGTTTGTTACAAAAATTAGAGTTTTACTTCAGTTCTAGTTTTTGATTAATTTTAGAAAGCAGATGTAATCATTGTCAAAATTAGTTTATAGATTCAGATTCCTCTCAAAAAACCAATAAATTTGTTGTCTAGAAAATTCAGACAAATTTATGGCATTTTGAATTTGTAGATGTTCTTCGTGGATTCTTTTAGCAAAAGCTATGAGTATAGAGTTTTTCTAATTGCTTTAATCCAACTTTGATAATTTATACAAGTTCTAAAAACCCTAATTAACCTTAGGAATCTATGGAAGACTCTTAAGTGGTTGTTAGCGAGATACAAGGTGTTGGGCGACCGAATTAGCCTACGAACTTTGCGTGAATTATAAGTAAACTGATTGAGATATTTATTTCCATTTCTTTCATATTATACTTTTCATTTATAGTCATTTAAATTGATTTATCTATTGTACTATAGATGTCATGACTTGGTTGTTCTATCTCATTTCCATGAGTTTGTTATCATGGCACTATTTGATGTTTAATGGTTTCAATGATTCTAAATCATGTGTTATGTCATTATTGGTTGTTGAGGGATTTTAGTCAAATGAAATAGCATGCTATTAGGTAGTTGATTTATAGTATTGAAAATCCATTTTATTTTTGCATTATTTTTATGCAATTACATTGTTGGATTTTTAAATTGTGTCATTCCTTGAATTATGAAAGTTCTTGTATCTAGGACTATGATATGATAGAGATGATCGTGGCACACGGGGTCACTAGATTTCTGGGGTTGTCAGCATTTCACCAGTAGTTTGTGTAGCATACAGGGTATTGGACCCGGGGTTGTTGACAAGTATATTTACATATGTGATGGGAATTTGTGAGGATGTGAAGGCATTCATGAGATTGTTGATGCCATAAATATTGGAATAAGGCTTATATGATGTAACTCATGGCTAACCAGCCTAGATCAATACTGCTTAGATAAGTGTCAGTTTCATGTTGTTTAACTGAAGTATCTTACAACATGATTCTTTTTTAGTATAGTTGCTATTGATATGCTTTTAAATACTTGTTGTATATTTGCAAATGGGTAAATGTCTCTCTCAGTGTTACTTTCCACTTTCATGTACTCAACTTTCTTTTTATGATTGTGGGTGTAGATCCATCGAGTAGCAGACCAGGCTAGGAGAAGATTAACGACTACCTCTTAGCCACTGAAATGCTACTACCTCTGATATTGTAGGTTTTTTTTTTTGTTTTTTTGTATGACTTATATGTATATTTTTTCTATACTTTTAGGGTTGTATGTTGAGAGATAGTTTTCCCGATCAGACACATGTTGATATACTACTTTCACTGTTTTATTCTATACATGCATCTGATCTTTGTTTCTTTATTTTCCAAACATTTAGGATTCTTTAATGGCTTTCGCTTATTTATTAAGACTTATGCTAAATAATGTTTAAGTTTCTAAAATTTAATTAACTCTAAATTATTAAATGAAAAAAGAGCAATAGGTTGCTTATTTTTAAAGTTAGCTAGTTTGGAGAAAAGTTTGAAAATGTTGACTAATACGTTGTTAAGAATTATATTGCTGATGATTTAGTTCTGAAAACCAGACGATCCTTACCTAGAAACTCTTAGTTGGGAAGCGAGTGAAAACAAGATTGAGATTTCTTATAAGTACATGTTAGTTTTTATATGCATATATTCGTTATATACATAGTAGTTGATTCGTGTTCCCTATCATCTTGCAGACACCGATTACTAATTCACATGATAGCATGGGTGGAGGTGCCAGTGGCAGTTAGCCTCCTATTCCATCTTCGGATGATTTTTAGAGGCTATTTCATTGGGTATCAGCTTAGGCACAACAGTTAGCTAATTTCATTGTTATAATGACAACACATTTTGCACCACCAATACAAACACCAGCCCCTTCTACTACTACTACTACTGCTCCCACATTACCAACACCAGAGCTTCCTACTACAACACCAGCAGCTTCAGTGGTATAGACTATTCTGGTGTGACAGTACCGACAACAAAGATAGTCAATACTATGCAGTCTCCTACTCCTACATTTTCTAGTTCTTCAGCCAAAGTTCAGTTGGTGAAGGATCTCATCAAACTGGAGGTAGTTTATTTTGATGGGAAGAGAGACTTTAAGAAGATTGAGAAGTGGATATTTTCTCAGGAGAAGCTTAATAGAGTTTTGAGGATTAAGGATAGTCTTCGAGTTGAGATTTCATCATATACACTATAGAGAGACGCCGATGTTTGGTGGCGTGCGACGATAGCTTATGATGGTGATTTTGAGTCTTGGGATGCATTCAAGAAGAATTCATATCAGCAGTACTTCCCACTTGCATTTATGAAGAGGTTAAGGAAAGAATTCATGAATCTAAGATAGAGAGCTGTTAAGTTAGTGATGAGCTACAACAACAGATACGACTATCTGAGGCAGTTTGCAAGAGATCTAGTAAGAGATGACTCTGAGAATGTGTATCGCTTTAGAGATGGACTAAGGCCAAGCATAGTTTTTCATGTAGTTAGTTCAAGTTACAGGGCACTCGGTGAGAAATATGAGCATGCACTTTCTTACAAGACTTATTATTTGAGGAGAGTTATAGATGGGACACCGTTAGGACTAGCGTTGTCATATGATCAGGTCGTAGAGTTTAAGAGCAAGAAATAGAGAGGCAAAGGACAAAACATATGGGAGAGAGGTTCTGAGGGATTGTAGGCAGCCACATCGATTGTGCCTTACGTTTCGTACCCTACTCCACTGTAGAGTACAGTTGGCAGACCTTCTTTGCCACCTCCGGTTAGACCTGCTTTACTAACTCCTAATTTACCAACTCTTCTAGCATTATCAGTGCCACGTCAGCAACAACATGGTGGTAGATGATGAGGCAGAGCTAGAGGAAGAGGCCAAAATAGCTCATAAAAACGATAAAGATAAACACAAGCACAAGACAAAGATCAGGCACATGATCAACGTAGGTCGATTACTTACTATAGGCGTGATCAGGTTGGGCACATGTTGAGAGATCGTCTACAGCCGACAGTAGTCTACCCTTAGCAGAGCTGTAAGGGAGTTCATATGATAGCTCAACCAGATGCATATGCCACACAAAGACATATTAAGGGTATGGTTTTTGGGACATGTGCCCAAGGCCAATCTATAAACATTGTTTATCTTACGATTTTAGTTAATAAAATTTTGGTTTTCATTTGTGATTTTATTATAAGTAATTGCATGTTTACCTTATAGTAAGATCCATAAGTATTTGTTGAAATATCTTAAATGTCCTTAGTCGATCATTATACTAGGAATTGTAATGAATTAAGGCCAGTGTGAGTCTTGATTGATGATTATGTAATGATCATGCGTATAGGGATATAAATCAAGATCATGGGTAGTAGTTATAGGAACAAGATATTGTTTTGTCACTTTTGTATAAAGAAAGATTTCAGGGGATCCCTTGATATGATAGACTGATAATGGCCAAGTCCATGTGAATTGATATGATCAATGTCACTTGGACAGTGTCAGTTTACCTAAAGATCAAGACTAGTACGATTGAACATTAAAGGTGACTTTCCATGCCTTATGCTTAATCAAAGGATATCGCGTGACAAAAGGATATGATATATGTTATTCATTAGGTTGTATTAATTTTGATATACATGCTACTTAGGTAGAAATAATGCCTTTCTAGATACAGCTTATGACTTTTGTACCGAAATAGTCTTGGTTCATTGCCAACATTAGATGAACATATTGGGTCACATACAAAGAATGAATTTGAGCAATTTCAATTGGTCCAGAGTAATGGATTTTATATGATAAAATTCATGACATAAAAGCCTTACTATTTGTTATATGATAACTTATTAATAGAGAGCATATGTGTAATTTCCTTATACTGCCTAAATACAATAGTTGTATTATGAATATAATTTTAAGTGAGGGTTTATCTATACATATAAATAGAGGTTGAAACCGTAAAACAAAATAAGATTTTTTTTGCAAATTTCGAGCCCTCTAGATTTTTGAAGAGAAAGAAAAATGTTTTCAATCTCTTTTGGGGTTAACACTCCAAATTGTGGTCACCGTTTGTGTGTGGATTTTCGATAGAAGACGGATGCTTGAACGTCTTCGAGATTGAACAATCAAAGAAAAAAATCACGAATTAAAGTATGGTTTAATTTTGTAGATCTAGTTTAATAGAACTTATTTTTGGTATTGTTGGGTTTTTCAAAAATTGTTTTGAATTTCTCGCAGCGTATGAACCCCAAAACCCAACAACAATTTCTACTTGTGGTAGAGATTTATATGTCTTGTTTAATTCGGGTTCTACAATGTCTTTCATTTTTGGTCACATGATAGGAATCCTAGGATTGACACAAGTTAGAGTTAGTGTACATTTAATTTTGAGTATCGTGGCTGGTGATAGGGTTTACCCTAATTGTCTTGTTAAGGAATGTCTAGTATAGATAAGCAAGGTAGAGTTACATGCAAACTTCAGAGTGCTTGAGTCTTTAGATCTCGATGCGTTGTTAAGGATGGATTGGTTAGCAGCGTATCATGCTCATATCAACTATTTTAGCACATTGATATTTGAGATCCCAAGGCATTCGATGTTCGCATACAGTTGTAGTGTACTAAGAGACGAGGGCACGAGAGGTCGACTTGCGACAAGTGATGAGATGGAAACTTTAGAAGCATTATATATAGTGGTAGAGAGCCAGAGACCCTGACTTGAGGAGATTTCGATTGTGTGGAAGTTTTCAGATGTGTTTTCAGAAGATTTACCTACTTTACCACCATCAAGAGAGATAGATTTCTTCATTGAGTTGGTACCATGCACCAGACTTATTTCTATACCATTGTACCGTATAGCTCTGAGAGAGTTAGAGGAGTTGAGGAGTCAGCTTTAGGATTTATGACATAAGGGGTTCATAACACTTTCTATGTCGCCATAAGGAACACCTGTCCTGTTTGTGAAGAGAAAGGATGGTACTTTAAGACTGTGTATGGAATACAAACAGTTGAACAAGGTCACAGTTAGGAACAAGTATCCATTGCCATGTATTGACAACTTATTTGATCAGTTGAGAAAAGCACAACTTTTCTCCAAGATAGACCTACGATTAGGGTCTCATCAGCTTAGGATCAAGGATAAGGATAGGTCAAAAATAGCTTTCAACATGAGATATGGACACCATCAGTTCACGGTGATGCAGCTCGGATCGACTAATGCCCCCGCCATGTTTATGAATTTAATGCATCGGGTGATGAGACAATCTCTTGATCACTTCGTGAAGGAGAACATACTTTATGCCAAGTTTAGCAAGTATGAATTTTGGCTGCCAAAGATCAAATTTTTTGGCGTATCATTGAAGCAGCATGGATTGCAGTAGATCTAGCCAAGATTTAGGCTATCATGAATTACCAAGCATTGACATAGTTATAGAGGTTAGTAATTTTCTGGGGTAGACAGGTTATTACCGTAAATTCATAAAGAACTTCTTAAATATCGCTTCATCAGTTTCTAGATTGACTCAGAAGGATGTTGTGCTTAATTGGTCGGAGGAATGCAAGCAAGCATTTGCTCGGTTGAAAAAGTTGTTGAACACCACACGAATATTAGTGTTGCTAAAGGCTGGACAAGGGTTCTTAGTGTATATAGATGCTTCACATATGGGTTTAGGCTGTGTATTGATGCAAAATAGGCATAGTAGCTTATGTGTCCATACAGTTAAAGATACATGAGAAGAATTATTCCACTCTTGATTTAAAGTTGGTAGAGTTGGTGTTTGCACTGAAGATATGGAGACATCATCTATAAGGAAAGATAATCACACTGTACATTAATAACAAGAGTCTGAAGTATCCCTTCACATAAAAAGAACTGAAGATAAGACAACATAGATGGTTGTAGTTCTTAAAGGAATATGACTTTTCCTTAGAGTATCACCTAAGAAAAGCCAACATAGTTCCATATGTGCTAAGTATTATATTGACTGGAGATATCGAGATTGTCGGATTTCATATGATGCTTGAGTATGGATCACTCAAGGCAGCAGTGACAATAAGTCAGTTAAATAATTGTGCTAACACTTGAGTGATGATTTGTGCACAAAATGAGGCTACAGACAATGTCTATACATAGAGTAAGAGCCGATAACTTGTACTCAAGACTCAGCGAGTTAGCTCAGAGTTCTGATTTTACTGATTGGATAAAGATTATGGATATCGTTAGTGGCTGAGCTGAAAGATGAGATTTTTTAGGATTCACTATTCTTGGTTCACCTATCATCCAGGTAGGACCAAAAAGGATCATGATATGAAGATGCGTTTCTAGTGGCCTGGGATAAAGGCAGACGTATGTGAGTTTATTAGGAACAGTGGGATTTGTCAATAGGTGAAGGCTAAGCATCGTAGACCTAAAGGGTTACTACAACAGCTTCCCATTCCGCAATGGAAATGGGAAAACATTGCCATGGACTTTGTCAGGCGATTACTGAAAACTACCAGCTGACACGATTCTACTTGAGTGATTGTAGACAAATTGACGAAATCTATTCATCTCCTACTAGGTGCAGCTCATTAAAAATTTGACCAGTTGAGTGTATTGTTCAAGATAGAGATTATTAGGCTGCACGTGGTACCGTTGACTATCACGTAAGATAGAGATGCTATGTATATGTATAGGATGTGGCGGAGTATGCATGAGCAGCATGGTACGCGCCTATAGTTCAACACAACTTTTCATCCTCAAACTGATGGGAAGACTTAGAGGTTGATTCAGGTTCTCGAGGATATGCTTAGGGCTTGTGTACTTGAGTTTGGCAGATCTTGGGAGGAGTACCTACCATTGTGTGAGTCTGCATACAACAATAGTTATCAAGGTAGTATTCAGATAGCGCCATTTGAGGCTTTATATGGTAGTCCATGTTACTCACCATAATGTTAAGATAAGCTAAAGGACCGAGAGCGAGTGTGGCCTGATATTGTTGTTGATCATACGAAGAAGTTACGACCGATTTGTCAAAGGCTTAAAGGGCCCAGGAGAGGCAGAAGAATTATTTAGACATATATCACAGTGATCTCATGTATACCGAGGGAGCTTCATGCATTGGAAAGTTTCTCATCTGAAGGGTTTTCATAGATTTGGTTTGAAAGGCAAGTTAGCACTAAGATTCTTCGGGCCTTTCAAGATCAAGAGACGAGTCAAAAAGGTTACTAATGAACTTGAGTTACCTCCACAGATGTCAAGGACTCATCCATTCTTCCAAATTTCTATTTTTCAACTAGCTAAGTCGAAGGCAAGGGTACAACTGATGGTCGATTTGAGCTAGATTAACCAGAGCGAGGATGTATCTTATAAGGACTAGCATGGTAAGCTGCTAACCAATACATCCCTAAAAACTCATCGTACTCTATAGCCCACAAATCATGTGATAAGATGTGATTCCCAATTTTAATCAAACATTCCTCGCACACCATGTTAGGATATAGTTTCTCACTAGCGGTTATACTCAAGATTAAAACTGTACTAGCTCTAATAGGCTTTAGTCCTAGCTCATCACCATTTTAACAGACAAAAATGAATAAGATTTGAAATCAAATAATTCATGCATGCCTCTGTAGCAAATATAAACCATACCTGCTATAAATTATCGAGCGGCACCCGCATCTGATTCGGTAATAGCATACACTCCTCCCCTGACTAGCTGAACAACATTATTTGTGGACCCTGTCGATTTATTAGGATAATCTACCTTGTAATACTCAACTTGCCTACATCCAAAACATAAACCCCTGGGCTTCTAAAATATCGTAAATGATGATGTCACATATTTACTTGGTTTCAACCTTGTTGGTCCCTTACTCTTACTCTGAGTACTCTCTAATCATCATAGAGAAAGTGGGGCTTTATAAGCCAAACCATGGGTAGTCGATGGGGCAAGGGTGTGAGTGGTCCCCGCTGAACTGTGTTACTCCCTTGGCGTCGCACTGGAAGGTGTGAAACTACCAGAATGTTCCATGTTCTTGATTCTCTTATGGTAGCCCATCCGATAACCATCCTTAGACCTTCTCTCGCTAACTCCCTAATATCAATCCCTACTCATCACTCATGGTTGTTGCATAGCCTCCCTATCTCTACTGACCTAATATGCTACCTCGCAATGTTATGCATTAGCAACTGCTCTTGTATAATTCTCCGACATAGAGGGTGCCACACGTGTCTTGAGGTGCTCATTTAGTCTCTCAATGAAGCTAGTGAGCCTCGCCTCTATGGGAGCTACATTGTCTGTAGCAAAATCTGACAACTCTTTATAATCTTATTCATATTCCTATAATGGTCTGCCTCCATACACCAAGTTTAGAAACTCGCGCCTCCTAGCATCTCTGACCATCCTAGGGAAATATTGCTCATAAAATAAAGTCTTAAAGCTTGACCAAGTTCCAATCGGTCCATCGGTCCTCTTCACAGACTTCCACCACTTATAAGCTTTATATTCCAACAAGTATGAAGCAAGGAAAACCATATTGGTAATATCAAGCTTTAGAACCTTTTGCATCTTCTCTACACGCATGATCCAATGCTCGGCCTCGTTTGCCTCTTCATCCCCTAGAAATGTGTTACATCATATTTCATAAACTTTTTGTGTCTTAAGCATCCTGAGGGTTTCTTCATCTGATGGTAAATTAGTGGTAACATAGATGGTGCCACAAGATTCTCATCTACCCTAACCACTGGCTGAGCCACATCCTCTTCCTCATTTCTAGCCTCTAGAATAGGTCCAAAAATAGTTCCTGCAACTGTTGGTTGCATATATGGAAGTACATGTGGTTGTGGTGGTGGTGGCAGCTCTAGTGGTGCTAATGGTGCTCTTTGTCCCCTAATATCATCCATCATCTCAGCCATCCTGGGTTTATGTACTGCAAACATATCCTCAAGTGTCTTGCAATGATTCTCAGTCATTTCTGCCATCTGGTGCATTATCTAAGCACACCACTATCCATCATTAGTCCCCTGTGAACCCCTAGTATTCCTCAGGCCATAAGAACTTCCACCTTGAGTACTCACGATGTACTGTGAGCAGTTCAAGGAAATTAGTTCCGAAAATCTGTATAGGTGACGAGATGAATGAACATCATATATACAATATAGATATCATATGCGTAAGCAAATAATGTCATAACATGTACTTTTTAATTTAAAATCTCCTTTCCACATTAAGTTTGGTCACTTGTGCATATTAAGTCAATGCAAACTATAAGCCTATATAGATTATTTTATTTTTTTAAGTTCAACAACTTACTAATCCTTAAGGTGACTTAAGTTAGATACTATTTGGATACTATCTATGATTTTTAGCTGAGTCATATTTCCAATTTTAGGATTGGACTATAATTTTCCCACCAGGCTCTATTACTTAAGGTTATAATATCTTATGTGATCATTCCTAGGTGCTAATGCCTAGACTAGATACCAAGGTATTCCTTAAGCGTAACCCAATCAACATTCCATAGTTTCTAAGACATAGGCTTTGATACCAACTGTGACGACTAGGGTTGCTCGACCTTAACCATCGCCAAACCTTTGGAGATGGCCCAACGAGTCTGGCCATCATCTAGTAAGCTTTATTCTGCATAAATACAATAAGATAATCTACAAATAGACTACAAAGACATATAATAGGTGCAGAACAAAAGTGTTATGAGTCTATTAGGAGTGGAAATAAAATAGAATGTACCATCCCCTAACCTAATTAGGGAATACCCGACTTAAAACCCTAATTAAGTCCAGAATACCCTTACCAGACTTAACTAGAGCCGGTAACCTTACCACCTTTACCTGATAAGCACTAATGTATATCAACTATCGAAATAAAAAAATTATTATATGCAACGGAAACTCAAAACCTTTTCGATAATCAAAATAAGATATACAGTATTTAAAACAAACCAGAATAAACCTCGGTTATACAAATCTCCCATCCCATATGATATTACACAAAAGTAATTCAACACCAATATATAAGACTAGAGAAATTCATTACGTCGAAGAGAAGTTCAAGACTCCTTTAACTTCTCCATCTCATAGTCGTAGCGCTCATCCGATCTACTTGTAATGTTAACTGGGGTGAGCACTCCAACTTGCTCAGTTAGTAGGGATTCACATTAATCATCAACATTCCGTATAATATTCAAAGATATAATGCAATAACAACATGCACCAATGATATCTAACAAGAATATGGAAATCATATAAATTCAATACATAATCAGATGCAAAACAAGTAATTTGGACTATTAAAGATCCATGTTTATTTTATAAAACTAGAGTCGATTACCCACTGATGCAATTAATGCAATTGCTAAACCAACATATTGGCCAATATGCTCTCTAGCCCATCCACTAATGCCCAATGGTTCTATCCTAAACCCTCTAGTGTAAATGTAACCCACATCACCTATAAACTAAGTAAGACGTTACATATAGGCAGGGAAGCTAACCCATCTCCTATATCACCTCGTCTCAATTCCAAAATCTTACTCTCGTGAATTACAATGAACATCATTTTCCTTTTATTAAAAACAATCAAAGTACAAATAGTCCCTCATTTCATTCTAACAACTATATGAGCTATATATACTAAATAGCTAGGCAATATTGATAAATAAGTGAATTCGTACTTACTTCGAGTTTAAGTCTCCGTCCAAATTTCCTAACTTTTCGGTCATCTCACTCTTCCTCAGTGTTCCTTAACCTATCACAAATCATTGAAAATCACTATAAACTCAATACATTATGTTTCGATCCCCTAGACCAATCCCTAAGTCCCCAAAAATTTATTCATAAAACACAACACAGTTGTTGATTTCAGGGGGTCATGTAGCGCGCTACTTGACATGGATACTGTGTTATCCATAAGTCAGTCGTCTTCCCTAATACGCGTAGCGCGCTATGGCCAAAGCCTAGCGCGCTATGCGCATCAGACCTGCAACAACAACATAGTTATGTTCATCCAAATCGACCCAAATCACATCCAAACTCAACAATTACACTCCCAAATGATTCGGGAGGACTTCTAATGAGTTGCAAAACCTTAATTAATCGACAACAACTACAATTCAACAAGTTTTGATCATCACTAAAAATTCAAATTTCAACAAACTTGTAAACCACCACTAGCTTCTAATCTATTTAAGCTCCTAAACTTCGTTGAATTCGGCTCCCAGAATCGTCCCCCTTCGATCCGAATCAAAACTGACTATCCTCATTTTCTCAATTGTTTGAAATGAATAAATAAGCTTGTGTTTTTATTTTTATATATGAATTTTTCTTGAGATACGATTTGCGCTATCTTGAGACTAATCACGTAGTTGATGTGTTAAAGTGACACGAGATTTAACACATCAAGCACTTACACTTCGTTCGAGACGATCTAATAATCCATATATTTCTAATATTCTTTTATTTTCTAATAGGGTACTACTACCATGGGAATCAAATATATACCCATGGCATGGGTACACTATTTATAACCATTGGATCATAATCTAATACATTAATTGAGGCTTCATAAATGCCAACATATTTTAAGAAGGTTCCATGGCATGGGTAAATATTTGAGCTCCATTATACAATATCCCTTTCCAATATATATTTATATATTTAAAAATGTATAAATATATATATCGCATACTATTCACCCATCAACTCATCGAAGATGCCAACAAGTGTCCTTGAGCGTGCACACTATTGCGACAACTTCTTCGTCACACTTGGTGTCCCGATAAAACATAGTTTATTAGGTATTTTTCGTTTTATAGGCTTGTGTATAATCTTTGTATTATACAACAACCTATATATAAATTGATTTCAGAACCCAAACAAACACAAAATGTAATGCAAATGCATGCATACGCTAATCGAGGTACGCCGAACTCGAGTTAATTAGGATTTGGATTAGTACTAATCACCAGCTTAAGGTAACGGGTCGTTACATAGAAAGTCTTATAAAAGTTAAACAGCTAGGCCATGGGTTTCACAAGTCTACCCGTAATAAAATCTCATATTTACTACATAAAATGTTCCAAAATTGAATAAATATAATTAAACAACTTTGCAAATGGGAAAAGAGCTTATACACTATGACCATGCTCTTTCCTCTGTCCTGAGCAACATCTTAGGTACTTACAAAGGGAAAAGTAGTAGGGTGACCAATATTTCATCTGGCTCAGTAAAGGTAGAAGCTTCTTTTACACTCAATCATCTAAGTAATACCTAATGCATAATAACTAGCATGAACAAGGTTATTGACCAATTCTACTATCATTTCGGGCATGAAAGGATTATATAACAAGCGTAATATATAATACGAGATACAATAAAGCTCGAACAAAATAGTCAACAAGATAGTAATGATAACATGAATGTCATGGAGCCAACGAAGTGGAAAACATATATAAACTGTGTGATGAGACAACCAACTAGCTTCGAGGTATAAATTAGTGTCTATACATCATTATGATCCTGCCTGCCATAAATTGGCCTTCAAGGTATCATCTAATAGCGGAAAGATATGAGCGGTGGTCACCAACTCTCCAGTCCGAGGTACCATTTACAATAATTCGTTCTAAGCATATCAATTCCACATACATTCATAAATAGAGATTTCAAAGGACAAGATAAAATGGAATAACAAGATATATTCAATTTAATCCCAAGTGAGATATCAATCATTCATTGTCGTGAATCCTAACATAACTAATTGCGTGGCATTATTGAAGATAAATCAATCCACCACTTACCTTGAAGCGCTGTTATTAACCGATAAATGCGATAAATTTACCAAACTAATTGAATACGATAGCATTACACTCAATGAAAATCATGCCTAATCTAAGCCAATATTAACCGAAGCCACATAATAAACAACTTAGAACACAATCACCTAAGACATCCACTTGGGAAATGCCCTATAGATTAATCCTAGTTACTATTTCCATAATTTTATCAATAACTATCGACATAGAATTGAATCTATTTATATTAAGGAATATATTGGCCACTACGCACTCAACATAAATAATTACTAGTTGTAATACATGAAAATAACTTGTTTTATCTATGATTTACATGTATGTATCAATCTAAAGCATTAAGTAAATGATTCAATAATTATAAGTATATAACAATCCAAAGTAAATTACATGCTTAGGGTTTGTTTAGATTAATGGACTAATCACACTTGCTAGAACGAAACAATACTAATATGTAATTAAAAAATATAATTAAATAAACAAATAGCTTTTAATCAATGCTCTAATGTTGCTTCACATAAAAAACTTAATAATAGAGTCTAGAAATACATCTCCTAAATAAATACAAATTCCTCATATTAATCTAAAAAAAATTGTCACTGGCCTCAAGGATTCCTCAGCGATTTCTAATTTATAGACAAATCGCTAAGTAAATCACTGAGTTTAGCTCTCGGTGCTCCACCGTTTCAGCTGGCGATTTGTAGTACATTCTCCAATTCACTATGGATTCGTTGGCTTTCTTCTGCTATTGATTTATATTGCGATTCCAAGTGTTATTCCAAATCGTTGGCTAATCACTGGTACATTTTTCAGCTGACTATTTTGCTTATCTTTATTTTTTCTTCCATTTCTTTATTTTCTTATTTAAAACCTGAAATCACAAAAATAAGAGAATATCTAGTGTAATATCATCATTTATGTCATAAATCAACTTAAATTACACCATAAAATGTATCTAATTATTGACTTATTAAATATCCTCAAACTCAACACTTTGCTATCCAAGCAAATGAATACTCACAATCATATTCTATTTTCATTCTTTATAAACTGATTTCAAATTAATTCATCTTGACTTTAAATAATAGAGATTTTAAAATAGAAATGATTTTCAAATGGAAATATATTACCCAAAAGTAAATGAATGTGATGATAGAACATAATGATTTAGTCAAATCAAAACATCCCTCAATGATAACTGAACCACTTAATGTAACATTCTTTAGAATTTGAAGTTCATTACCAAGATTAGTGCATAACAAAGATTTTCTCAATCTCCATTGACAAGCATCAAGCTTTTGTAACTAATATAGAATCTCAAACATAAAAACCACTAGGTTAGTTTCAATTTTAGAAAATACTCTATAATAGTATCACAATCAAAATCAATAAGAATTTTGTCAAGATACCAATGAATATATCAATTAAAACATGTTAGATTAGGAGATATTTCATTCAACTCTAGCTTCGAGTACTCGAGTTAAATTTTTTTTAAGAGTTTAAAAATATCCGTTTTTCATCTCTCAAGATTTTTTCTAATTCTTTCTTTTTAACATATTTCTTTTATTTTTGCTGTTGAGTCCTTACTCCATTTCATTTGGACATTCTCACATTTTTCTCACTATGGATTCCTGCTTCATTTCCTTTCGAATCTATAGGACTCTATAAATTTGTTTTTATAAAATCTTGTTAACACTTCTCACTATCCACTAAAGTTGAATAAAATATTTTTTCTAACTTATAAAATTCATCCGTTTCTAACCTATTTCGTTTTTCTATTGTGCCATAATAGCTTTTTATGTATACTCCCACCAGCCATTTATATAAGTTGTTCTAGCAAAAACTTCTTGTTCATAATTTTAAGTCGTTTTCGAAATTCAAGAGTGTATTTATTATATTTTTATTCGTTTTACCTTTATACAATTCAAACATTTATGATTATTCAATTCTTCAATTCATTTAATGTTAAAAGACAGATACGTAGATTACACTTGTATTTATGGTTGCCTAAATTCTTGTGTTTTTACCTTAAATAACTTATATAAATGACTAGAGGGAGTATACTATAAAGAAAAAATGAATAAGGATATAAAATAATATATGTTATTTAAATAACTTATATAAATAATTCTTGTTCAACCAATAGTTTTTGTACTATAAGATTCTTAGAAATATATGTTGTTCATCTTGCACTATTGTTTAGATTGTTCTACCCATTATCATGACTAACACAAGGTATCCAATTTAGTGTTCTTATCAAGTGGTCAAGTAAATTAATAAGGATATAAAATTAATTCCTTCTACCATAAAACTCATTCAAGTAGCAAAATATCACTTTAATTCAAAATCAATTATACATTCATTATCATTTTTTCTTAACTAAAAATAAAGAAAAAATGAAATTCATGCTTAGCTTATTTCGAAAGAAAATCGAGAAATTTCATCAACTTACTTGAATATCATATTTAAAAATAGTTCTAAATTTTTTTCTACCTTTCTTTCCTTTCATTGCCTTCAATGTAATACTTCACCTAAAATACCCCAAACGCATTCCAAAACTTTTCAAATTAATGGATTGAAAATAGGAAACATAAACTATCGTGAACAAGAATTTCACCAAGATTAATACATTGTATTATCAATCTTCAAAGCATACGAGGGGAAAAAATATTCCACATGACGTCGTCCAGAAGTGAGCTCAGTATCAACTTCGTCATCTACCACCATCTCTACAAAAGGTTGAGAAATATAGCTATCAGCTGGGTTATCAGGCCCAATTGGAAATTACAATCGTAGAGATGGAATGTCAATGCTCCTCCTCAAATCCTGTAAATGACTATCATGTCTTCTCTCAGATATAGAATGGTAAGGCTGTAAATTCCTTTCATTTGCAGCTATCATTTCTTCATTTCTATGAGGCTATGATGAAGATGTAGCCGAACTCGAAGGAATGTTGGTATAGTCAATCCAGCTATTAAACTTGTCGTTTTATGTGCGTCTTCTCTTGTCTTACTTTTTATTTTAGTGGTGTGTTGTTACCTTACCTCACTTGCATTTATTGCACTGAACATTTCCCATTCATCCTCTGAGTCATTATATCCCACCACCTTCTTCGTCATTGCACTCCCGCATCGTTTATGGTACTATTTATTAATACATCGAATTCGATATCAAAACTCACCCCGACTTGTCTACACAACTACACAATCAAAATTGAGAATGGTAATCCTTTATTTTCCGTAGTCTGCATGGCAAACTTCATAGAATCACATATAATTCTTCCAATATTTATATAACCCTTCTTCATCACTATATGATATAATAAAGCGATTTCGTGGCTTTTCACTTTGAAGTGTTGTTTAGTTGGGTAAAAGCACACGTCTATTATATAACTTCAACTCTTCATAGTCTTCGTAAAATAAGTGGTTTCAATAAGTTTTGAGTGGCCTTCACTGTCAAAGACAAATCCCCTCCTCAGAGGTATTTCTAACACATCTTGGTTATTTAGAATGGGTAGGATTCTTTATCTGCATACTTGACATTTGGGTAATCCTCCTCCATTGTATTTCTATTTTATGGAAGACTAAAAAATTTATTCAACCTTGCAGGTGAAATATCGATTCCCTTCTCTTTAACGACCACTTTATCCCATTCCCTACTAACATATCCATTAGCATAAAATCGACATACGATTTGTGAACATCCCGTTTCTTCTCTTCCCGTATAATCTGGTAGAAGTCTATCTTATCCTCTATCTCTGATGATGCTCACAATTCTATCTTCATACTTGCTCATATTTTGAATGTTGAACCCTCTTTTAGGAATGATGACCTTTTTTATCACTGTAATACCACATTTGAGCTCTAGGTCTAACAAATAATGAAGGGTCATAAGGTACCAAGTGATTAGATTCTGGGTTCTCAAAATACTTTTCCTCATCAGACAACAATGGAGATTGATCTTTAAGTTCAACCCTCCCCAGTCTAGGTTCTTTAATGCTAATCCCGGTAGGTATTATATTCGTTAGGTGGCCCTCATACTTCTTCTTTTCTTTGAGTTGCACTACACCTTTCCCTTTGTCTTGTTTACTACCTCAACCTCCTCCTCTACTTCGTCCCGCTATAGGATAGTGCAACTATGATGAAATAGGTAAAGTGAAATTCTATCATTGAAATTCCATAAAAACAAGATGAGGAAAACAATTTATGTAAAGGTTTTAGTGTAAAAGTCGAAAGAGTTGAAAGTGAATCTTGTAAAACTCGTTATATCGACATATCCCTTGTCTAAGTGTGTATATATTGGGAAAATCCGTAGAAACCCCAAACTCATTTGAAACCCATATTCAAATTGAAAGTGTGCATAAAAAAACATTTCCAAAAATAATTAGTTAGTAAAACCTAAAAATTTTATAAGTTTGAAAATTTGTCAAAACTTGATTTTTTTTGTGAACTGCATGAAAATAAAAAAATTGGATAGTATTAAATCATTACCTTCTTGAGAGTGAATCTCTCAAATAAAATGTTCTTCTAGCTCCTTAGATCTATTCATTAAGCTTCAATTTTGATCAAACATTCTCCAAGCCCTAAGCGTGGTATATGAACTAGGATTGGATATATATATAGGGTTAAAGTGCTCTTAATCAAGGTGGGATGCACTAAGGAGACATTAACTCAAGCTTTTCAGGGTTTAATCTAGGCATGAATTAATATATGAAATGAATAGGTGCAAGGGTTTTAGGTGTGAAAGGTTTTAGTGTTGGCGATTTAGGGTTCTATTTTTAAAACACAGATTCATGCTCAGTGATTTGGGGTTTAAGTGAAATCACTGACAATTCACTAGGAATATCAATGAAAATAAGTATCAGTGGTTCAATGATTAATTCAGTGAATCCTAGTATAAAACCAAAATTACTGACAAATCGTTGAGTCAATTTTTAATATAAAAACCTGCAAACTACTGACAATTTACCTAGCGATTTCCAGTAATGATTGATATCGTTGGGAAATCACTGAGTCATTTTTGTCGTTTCTTCAATATATTCCATATTTAAAATAATTAACACATATAGCCATCATAATTAAGGTAGAATTACCTATATTCAATAAGAGGTATTGTCATAACAATATTTGGACTTTTAATTAGAGGATAATAAACTAAATGAATGCTTTATTATTCAAAATATTTAAAAATAAATAAAATTTAAGTGAAAGATAAATATGCTAACTATCATAAATCTAGTAAACGGAAAGACATTGGCTCGATCAACCCCTCTTACATGAAATTATTTTGGAATAGTAATCTTAAATACTCTCATTATAAGAGTCAAAAGTTGAGAGAATATAAAAACAACTAACTAATTCTACTATTAAAGCTAAAAATAAAGATAGAGTATGGGTTGTCTTCCATAAAGCATTGTTGTTTATAGTCATTGGCTCGACTTAGTAGATAAGATCACTCGTCATTTAGTTTGAGCGAGCCAAGTTGACCATTATCTAATTCTTCATTAGTCTTTCTATCTTCATCTCCCTTATCATTCTCAGCATCTACATAACGTTCTTCAGTGTATTTATCATGATAGGATGTCTCACCCTCATAGCCGTCATCATAATAATCGCTATTGATGTAATCGTCCATTTTGTAACCATCCTGCATATACATATACTTATTTCCCATCCTAATTGTAACTATACGTTGTTCGACATAAAAAATGGCTCTAGTTGTTTTGAGAAACATCCGTCACATCAATATTGCATCATTTTTCTCAATCAGTGGTTTTATCAAGAAATTGATGAAATACTTGAATCGCCCCACTTGCACTGGCACATTCATCAACATTCTTAATGGAAAGATCTTGTCACTATTTGGTTTTTTTTATAACTAGCGGTGGTATAAAATTAATATTCAACCTAGCTTTTCTTTTCCTTTGTTTCGGTAAGATGTTCATGTCGGCTTATGTGTCAAGTAAAACATTAGGGAAACTGACATCATTGATCAACATATGGAGTAATAGTCTCCCTAGATCATCTTTGTGAATTTCAATTGTACGTCCTAAATCTTTAAGCTTTAGCTCCTCATTAATGAATTCTTCTTCCACCAGTTGCTTTCCTTTTTGTTGGTGCACTTCAGGTTGTTGTTCCTTTGACTTCTTTTTCTTATTGCGAGGCTTATTATACATCCATAATGTGATGGTTTCGTTCACATGGATGCATACACTAAACTCTATTTCCTTACTTTGTGGATTTTGTTGGTAAAACTTGATGATTTCGTCTCAAGATCGATGATTTCCATATCATGTTCAACAAAATTTTCATAAAAAGGTTTTAACCTATGACCCTTTACTTTAAATATTTGTCATGTTTCTAAACTTTATATTTCTACTGCACCATTAGGTAATAAATTGAGAATCGGAAAGGGTCTTGTCTATCTCGAACGGATCTTACCAAGAAATAATTTAAGTCTTGAAACAAAATAGTAGAACTTTATCTCCTACTTGAAAGTTTTTAGGAATTAATTTCTTGTCATGAAATGCTTTAATTTTATCTTATTAAATTGATGCATTTTCATATGTGTTATTCTTGATTTCTTCTAGTTCTGGAAGACTCAACTTACGTTGGTTACCTACTTCTTTATAATTCATGTTGCACATTTTTTATTGCCCAATAGGCTTTATGTTCTAGTTTGACTTGTAAATGACATGCTTTTTAAAATACTAACCTATAAGGTGTCCTGTCTATGGGTGTCTTGAATGTTGTTCTATATGACCATAATGCAAGTGAAACTCTGGTCATTACGTGTTGGACTAATTATTTTTCTAGTATTAACTTCATTTCTCTATTCGACATTTCTCTTTTTTCGCTAGTTTGTGGTTGATATCCAGTAGATGTCCTATGTGTGACGTTGTATTTAGCAAGTAAATTAGCAACTAATTGATTACACTAATGTGAACCTCTATCACTTATAAGTGCTATAAGTGCTCAAAGAATCGTAAAAAAAATTAATCTAAGGAAATCAATCACTATCTTTGAATCATTAGTTCTAGTAGCTTTTGCTTCTACCCACTTAGACATATAGTCTACAACAAGTAAAATATAAACATAGCCATTTGAGGGTGGAAAAGGTCCCGTGAATTCTATGCCCCATACATCAAACATTTCACAAAATAGGCTAGGGGTTAAAGGCATTTGATTTTTACATCCTAAGTTTCCAATTTGTTAACAATTTGGACAAGATTTTATATAAAGGATACAATCGCGAAATAAAGTGGGCCAAAAGAATTGGGAATCTAAAATTTTATGGGTAGTTCTAAGTGGGCCGAAATGACCTCTATATGCGTAAGTATGGCAATGAGCTATAATTCACTGTATTTCTGACTATGGTATGCATCTCCTAATTATTTGGTCGGTGCAAAACTTCCATAAGTAAGGTTCGTCCCATGAATATTGTTTGGAATCCCTCGTAATCTTATTCTTTTGAGCTCTTGTCTAGTAAGGTGATAACCTATTGGTGGTAAGATAATTAACTATCTCAGCATACCGAGGGTCTTCAGTATGCATATTATGTGTATTTATCTGGAAATTCATTTTTTAATGGTATAAGTGATTCTCCATTTTCTATCCTACTTAAGTGGTAAGTTTTTTGCTCATTTCTTATCTTTTATAGTAAGGTCAAATTCTTGTAGGAGTAATATCCATCTTATTAGTCTAGGTTTTGCATCTTGTTTTGTCATAAAATATCGGAAGCTGCTTGATCAGAATAAACTATTACTTTTATTCCTAATAGATATGGTCTAAATTTTTTCAAGGAAAACACTACCAGTAAAAGTTCTTTTTCGATGGTGGCGTAATTTTGTTGGGCTGTATCTAGTGTCATGGAGGAATAATATATAACATAGGATTATTTCCCTAATTTTTTACCTAAAATAGCGTTACTTGCATTACACATAATTTAAAGGGTAACGACCACTCTAGTGATTTAATCACGTGTAGTTGTTAAAGACTATTTTAGTTTGTCAAATGCTATATTGCACTCATTTGTAAATTGAAAAGGAACTTCTTTTTGTAAACATTTTGCATAATGGTTGCATAATTTTTGAGAAATCTTTTACAAATCTTCTATAGAATCCTGCTTGTCCAAGAAATGAACATATCTCTCTTATTGTGGTGGAGTAAGGTAACGTTTTGATTACTTAGATTTTTGCAGGGTCTACCTTTATTCCTTTATGTGACACTATATTTCCTAATATTAATCATTGGTCTACCATGAAATGACATTTTTCATAGCTCGATTCTAAATTCTTTTCTATACATCTTTTAAGTACTTTAGTTAAATTAACTAAGCATTCATCAAAAGAATTACCATAAACTGTGAAATCATGCATAAAAACTTCAATTAAATTTTTCACATAATCAGAGAAAAAACTAACCATACATCTTTGGTGGGGTAAGGTAGCGTTTTGATTACTCGAGTTTTTGCAGGGTCTACCTCTAATTTATGTGACACTATAACTATATGTCCTAATATCAATCTTTGGTATACCATGAAATTACATTTTTCATAGTTTAATACCTAATTCTTTTCTATGCAACTTTTAAGTACTTTAGTTAAATTAACTAAGCATTCATCAAAAGAATTACCATAAACTGTGAAATCATACATAAAAACTTCAATGAAATTTTCCACATAGTCAAAGAAAAAACTAACCATACATCTTTGGAACGTTGCAGGTGTGTTACATAAACCAAAAGTATTACGTCTATAAGCAAACGTGCCGAAAGGGCAAGTAAAAGTAGTTTTTTCTTGATCTTCTAGGGCTACAGGTATTTGGTGATATCCTGAATATCCTTCTAGGCAACAGTAATGGATTTTTTAGCTAATCTTTCTAACATCTTATATATAAATGGGAATGAGTAATGGTCTTTTCTAGTTGAGGCATTCAGTTTTCTATAATCTATACATACCCTCCAACCATTTTCGATTCTCATTGGTAATAATTCGCTATGGTCATTTGTTATTACTATAATTCTTGTCTTTTTAGGGACTGCTTGAACTAGGCTTGCACGATTGCTATCGGCTATTGAAAAGATCATTCCTGCATCTAATAGTTTTAATATTTAATCTTTTACTACGTCCATCATAGTTAGCTTTAATCTACTTTATGGTTGACTAGAAGATTTGGTATCAAATTCAAGATTTATCATATGCAAGCACGTAGCTAGATTTATTCCTTTGACATCAGTTATGGTTCATCCTATTATTCCTTTAAATTTTTTCAATACATTTATCAACTTATTTTCTTCTGGACTAATTAATTTGTTAGAAATTATAATCGACAATTTATCACAATCCTCTAAATAAACATATTTCAAATGGTTTGGTAAAGTTTTTAGATCCAATTCAAAAGCTTTAACTATATAGGGTGGAAGTTTTGAACAAGATCCAGATAAGTCCAGGTAATAATTAAGTTCTGGTAGTTCATTATATGATTTTAGAATACTTATTATCTTTTTTTCTTTTTCATCTTTATCGTCATCTTTTTCTACCTTCGATTGCCAATTCTAGTTTATCTATTATATATGTTCTTAAGGATTTGTCTATTAATGGATCTATCATATCTAGTGTGTATATGGAAGAAACATCCATTCGGTATTTCATTGCATCATATATATTAAAAATTACTACATCATCATCTACTTGCATTGTTAATGTTCCATTTGAGACATCAATCTTTGCTTTGGCTATTTTCAAAAATGGTCTTCCTCAGATTAAAGAAGTTTTATGAAAGAAGTTATCTTCTTTCATATCTAGATCACACAATGGTTTAAAAACTTCTATGTTCTCAATCATGCGTGGAACGAAAAACTTTTCAGGATCAGAACATTTAGGAGGTAACTACTTTTGGATTAATGCTGATATGCGTTCTCCTAGACTCATCTTTTTATTAGCCTTAATCTTATTAGTGCATAAATATTTTATAAATTTCTAATACTTAGGTACATTTTGAATGACTTCAAACAAGGGTATATTAACTACTACTTTCTTTAACGTATCATATATTTATTTTTCCACTACAAGAAAAATAATATTTAGAAACGGAACTAGCAACGGAATTAAAATCCGTTGCTAAGAAAAAGTAGTTAGAGACGGAATTGAGACGGACTAATTCAGAGACGGAATAGAGAGAGACCAGAGACGAAAATAGTGACGGAATTAAATTCCGTCTCTAAATAATGGCGCCAACATTCCCACCAAAACTTTTTTTTTTAATAACCGTTCATCGAATCTCGAGATCCGAGGTGCTTCGATCTAGGCCCCCCCCCGATCGTCCAACAAATAACAAAAAAAGAATCGATCGTCCAACAAATAACAAAAAAAAACTCTCGTCTCTCTCAACCCTCTTTCGTCTCTCTCCTTGCGCTCTGGTATCTCTCTCTCACCGCCTCTAATCGGCTCTCCGCTCTCTCTCCGGTCACCGCTCACCGCTCTCTGCTCTCACAGGTCACCGCTCTCTCTCACCGAAATCTCTCTCCCAAACCCTAAATCTCTGCTGTCGCTGCGATCGCGGTTGCGACGAGGCTGTCGGCTCTGCCGTCGCCGGCTGCCGGAGATTGGAGCCTCCGAAGCCCTAAGCTGTCATCGACCTACGCCCCACCCTAAGCCGTCGCCGAACTATTAAAGGTAACACCATCAAACCCCTTCTCTATTATTCTACCTAGCCGTCGCAGTGAAGGGCCGCCTTGATCTTCTGCACAGTACAGGAGATGAGGTTGTTGATCCATCTCCGGAGATTGATGTTCGTCTTTTTTTTTTTTTTTTTTTTTTTTTTTTTTTTTTTTGAATGTGAACTTTTCAAACTAATACTTGATAATACAAGATTATTTGATGTGGTTCACACTACAATACTATGTTGGGCAGTTTTTCCTTTTCGGCATTGGGAGCCATTTGCGGTGAATTTAATCTTATACTAGTTTTCTAGGTACTTATGCGAAACCTTTCCCAGCTTGAGTTATTTGCTGATGCGCATATTGTTGTGGTTCATTTATCTTACCATAGAAAAATTTGAGAAGGCAATACAAATTGCTTATTTATTTCTTCATTTTCTTGCAGATGGAGTTCTCACTGTTTTGACTACAGGTGGATTTTATTTTTCTTTGAGGGAATTATGTTTGGAAAGATTGTATAACTCTAGTGGTAAGATAGAAATTCCAAGTACCAAATGAAAAGCTAACTATATTTGGGAATTGGGAGTAGGGGTTAGTTTTCCTTTGGTTTCTTATCACTAAGAAACATAATATATCTTGTTTGAAGGGTTTGAGCTTGATTCATATTATTTTTTTCTATGATGGAAACTGCAAAACTTGAAAGAGTGTCTATAAGTCTTTTGTTGTTCAATAAGACTGATGAAAGCACATCATCAGTTGCATTAAATCGATTGAGCAGTGTGATCCATGTGGCCGATTTAACTAATTTTAAATTAGGCTTTATTATTGTCCAATGCTAGTAACTAGTGATTGCGCATGCCCATTATCAATCAACCTTTAATGCAAGTTTATTATCTTATTCACTCTGAAAGAAAGATAGATGATGCCCACCCCGGCCTCCCCTTCTAATATATTCCTGTACTACTGCCTTCACTAGTCTAAACACACCATCTGAAACAATGAAATGGAATAAGAAAAAACCCAACTTAAGAACTTATATATAAGGATCCAAACCTAAAAAGGGAGTCTAGATCAATAGTAGCGTACGGTACATAGTTGCATAAGCATCTTTCGATGCTTGCTTGATACCGTTGTTCGTATACTTTGTCATTTCTATCAACAAAATACGGTGAATAGAAGCTCCTCCTAAGATCTCAAAAATCTTGAGTTGGGGGATCCTTCTTAAAGAAATAACTAAAGTTACAGCACTCAATCATTTGAGCCCAAATAACTCTAGTTTACAATTTTTCTTAGGCGACATCACATCACAATCTTGCACAAAAAGAAGGAACAATGTCGAACAATTCAAGACTTTTAGTTTAAGACTTAGATTCTTTTTCTTCTTTTAAGATTATATGTTTGTTTAATCAATGTGATTACAGTAGAGAACTAGTCTTTATGAAATTAAAAATGTGATGAAAAGCGATAGTCTAGCATACCAAACTTATGCACTATTATACACAACAACTCAAAAAATGATTCCCTATAAGATTTCTTTTCACCTTTTTTCCTCATATGCACAACTAGGAGGGTTTCTATATTCTATAGTGCAAACCAATTAAAATTAACAAGGGCTAATGGTTCCCAATTGGAGACTAGTTCCAGTTTTAGTTAATATTGTTAAAGGCTTCTATGTGACTGCGAATATATTCATCCATTGACATCAAACTACCCTGACAGGAAATAAAAAGTTACCAAGTCTAGTATGCATCTTGACCTTATATTACTAAAAGTACGTATCATATACACTTGTTAGTGTTGCAAGTCACCATTATAGGCTAAAACTGATCTAGAGCAATATATGTTGCTTCAGATGACACGGTGATTCTTTTCGTTGTTTATCTTGACGTTACTCTAGTATCTTAAAAGAACTGTACTGTGTATATGGATGAAATATATATGCTGGTCATTTGTAGAGTTGCAGTCTAAGCAAATGATTTTTTCGTTGGTTCCACACTCCTTTATCTGTTAATTAAAAGAGATAAATTATTCCTAGTAATTGTTGCTTAAATGAAAAGTTGTTGCATAGAAAAGCTCCACTCGTCCTAGCAATGAAATAGTTCTCTAGTACTCTTAGTTTGTGTTTGATTAAAACTTCGTTTACTACTTCTGTCTAACTTCATTAAATTAAACCGAATGAGTTTTCAATGATGGAGTTAGTATAGAAGTCTTGAGAAGTTCTTTAATTAGCATCTGTACATTTTGACTGGTAGCTAGGACTTTTAAATCATATTTGAGTATTTTAATTACCATATCTGAACGTAGCTTTTTGTTAATGCAAGTTACATATATTTCTAGTTTGCATCGCATTTAGTGTTTTTTCATCTATATATATTGCAATGTTGTTATTTTGTTAATCGATTCCCTTGTGCCAAACGTAGCTTAATATTTTTCCACACTTTCATTTCTATGATTGGTCATTTTCTTAAAACTTAGGAATTTGTAGTATGGTAAAACCTTCTTCATGTCACTAATTTGCATTTGCACACTTATGTCTCTCAATCATATGCATGACCTCTGTTAACATGTATCAGTCGTGTGTACGCTCCATAAATTTATTGATCTTCCATTATTTTTTGTTCTTATTTTTTTGTCCTTGTCCATTGCTTTACCATATAGGTCTAGCTGCAGGTCTAGCTGCTCCAGCAATTGTTGCAGGTTCTATTGCAGTTGTAAATCTACTTAATTTTTTCACTATGCTTACTGTAGATTTTCAAATAGTTTGTATTGTAACTTTATTCATATTGTAGGAATAATTTGCTCTAGCAGATAATTTGCTTAATGTAAAGTCAAGGAAATGTAAAGTCAAGGAAATGTTGCTCCAGCAATTGCTGCAGGTTTGTTTTGCAGATAATTTGCTTAATGTAAAGTCAAGGAAATGTTGCTCTTTCTGCACTTTTCGGTGAAAGTAGAATGATGTCTTTTATTTCAATTCTTTTTGCTTGCAGGATTCCTGAGAGGCTGTGATGCTTTTAGGTGGTGTTATGATAGCTAGTGAAAGCTACCAAAATAAGGTATGATTAAGCAAGTCTTTAATTATGTGTAAAGTATGCTAAAGTAACAATTAACAAGATGACTTTGAATAAAGTATAATGTGAAAAGAAGCATTAAAGATGCTCAATAGTTGGTCTTTGCATACTAAGTCATGTTTAATCAAGTATTAAATCTGGTAATTGAGCTCTCATAGGATCTCCCCCTCTTTGAAAAAACTGCTTGTACTTTTTCTAGCATGTCAACTGATCCATGGTTGGGACTTGGGATCTATGTATCGTCATTAAGATGTCGACTGACGGTAATAACCATCTGAATTAGATTCATTGAAATTTGAAACAAACTTTTTTTTTTTTGTTTTTGTTTTGGGAAGCAATCTGATGTTGCCCTTTTATCTATTATGAGATTCAAATTCTGAGATCGTTTGACTGATAAGAAAGAGAGAGAAAAGAATAGAAATAAACAAAGATATATTTCACAAGAAAAATGGATTTTGACTCACTAGAGCAGGCAAGGAAAGCTGGTTTCCACAATTATGGAGTATAGGAGACATGTGAGCCCACCCCTCCTTAACTGTATATATTTAGCAGAAGAGAAGATGAATACTATAATGCATACTACATTATATTAGATTGATATCCACTGCTTTGATGATGACGATGGTGATGACGATGATCCGACAAGTTGATAGGGATAAATACTCTTAGAAATAGTTATTAATATTGAAGTACTTATGAAAATTGGTACTTGTCTTGTATCATTTATTTATCATACTTCCATTACACATTGTTTATCTTATTGAGTCTTTTATTTTAGTTTTCTTTACTTTTAATTTGTGTTCTATCTTTTGTTTCTGTTTACTTTAATTTCATTTTGTATAGTGTCTTTTTAATTTTTTGGAGCATCGAGGACTATTGACTCTTGTTTGTGTTAATCTAGAACTAAATTTCATGTCATTGTTTGGAGCGAGAGATAATTTGCTAATTAACACCATGTTCCTTCTGGATAATGATGAATTTCTTTTTCTTTATTACTTTATTTATGTTTGTTTGGCCCATACACTTGTGCTTGCGATGATACGTAATTCTCCCATAATATTGTTTATATTCCTATTATTGTTTGTATAATTTAGTGATTTTTTTCTTTTTCTTTTTTTTCAGGTGTTTTGTACGAAGTCAAGTATTTTTTGAAGCACGATCAACTTTATATAATCTTGGAACACTTCTTCATTTTTTTTTCTTCATTTAGAACAATTTTTGCTTTTACTTTTGTAGAAAGATACGAAATAGAAACTTTTTAGATTGTTTTTGTTGTTTCGTGTATAGTACATTTTGAAAAGATAATTTTAAGGATATGTTAAGTTTATATAAACTGTGCAATATCAATATATTATTTAGCTATGATTTGTATTATATATTGGCAGGTTAAATGTGATTGGATTGAGACCTATATATATATATATATATATATATATATATATATATATATATATATATTGAGACGGATTGAGACCTAAACAAAGCGGAATTGAGACGGATGAGCAACGGAATTCAGAGATTCCGCAGCTATCCCGTCTCTAATTTTCGAGGAATAGATGCATGAATCAGCAACGGATCAGAGACGAAATTATTGTATTCCGTCTCTGATCCGTTGCTAATCAAGGACGGATCAGAGACGGAATACAATAATTCCGTCTTAGATCTGTTGCTAATCAGAGACGGACCAGAGACGAAATCCAATAATTTCGTCTCTGATCTGTTGCTAATCAGAGACGGAATATAATAATTTCGTCTCTGATCCGTTGCTAATCGGAGACGGGTCAGAGACGGAATTCAATTACAATTGTACCCTTTAGAAGAATTTCCATTTCTGTTCCGTCTCTGTTTCGTTTCTAAATTTCGTCTCTAATCCGTCTCTAATCAGCAATGAAAACGCATTTCCGTTGCTGATTGAATCAGCGACGACGATTTTACAGACGTAATAGATTCCATCTCTGTTCCGTTGCAGAATTAAATTAGAGACGGAATTTATGCAAATCAGAGACGGAAATTTCCGTTTCTGATCTGCTATTTTTTTGTAGTGTTCTTTCTACAATTTCTTAGCATTTTTGTTAACTTCTAAACAATGAGGAAATGGTGGTTCTATATTTAATAGTTTATTTTCATTAAGTTTATTACCCTTGGGAGTCTTTTTACTTGTTAGTTCAATTTTTTTCTAGTTATGCTTTTATTTCTTTCTTATGAACTAATTGGTCTGGCATGTTAGGTTTATCCATCTGCTTACCACTTCTTAATGTTATAGTGGGTGCTTTTCATATATAGTAAGATAAGATTGATATGGTAATTTTCCTTGATTTACAAATTCACTCATTCGTGTTGCTATTTGTTTCAATTGTTTTTTTAATTACTTCAGTCATATCATTTTGTAATGTTTGAATCATTTGATATTGTTGTCTTTTGGAGTTATTCGATGTTTTATACCTTTGGTAACCCTGATAGTTGTTATTATTACTTATATTTGGCTGCAGGTAATTTGCATAACTATTAAAGTTGTAATTAGGATCAACAAACCCATCATATTGGTTCATAATAGCATTAGCTTCTTCTATTTGGGTTTGTTATTTCAAATGATATTCATTATTAGAAAGGTTTAATTCATTACTAGATTTTGATGTGCTTAATTTATCTTTTAGTAGTAATTCAACCATGATTTTTAGCTTGTCTATCTTATCATTTTGTATTTTATATGCCTTATTCATGTCGCAGAGATTATCTTTGGATAGATCACTCTTCTCACCATATTGTTTTGATTGCTTAGCCTTTGTATTTATGGCTTCTCTTGCTAGAGTTGGTGTTTTATTAAGTACAAACCATCCACATATATTTTCTAAGAATCTTCGTTCTAAGTAATTTAATCTTTCATAAAAATATTGCATTAAAGTTTTGTCTGTAAATTAATGCATTTGACATAATGAGATCAATCTTTTGTACTTATCCCAAAATTCATCGAAAGTTTCTCCATTTTTCATCTTAGCATTAATAATTTTCTTTCTACATAGGCTAATTTGTCTTGCTAGGACATATTGATTAAGAAATACTTGAAACATCTCTTACCAGTTGGTTATAGAATTTAGATGGAAGTAAGATAACTAATCTAAAGCTTTGCATTTCAATATGGAATGAAAAGCTTTTCATTTAACATAATCTATTTCTATATCTTTAGGTTTTAACGTGATTACTTTATGTACGAACTCTTTAATAAATTTTTGAGCATCTTCATTATATTCACCATAGAAGCACAGTAAAAAATTTATGAGTCCAAATTCCAATTCAAATTTCGGGAATTCTGTTGTGGAAGTTATGCACATAGGTTCATAAGCCGTGACATTCCTATTAGATTGCCATTGAGTTTATTCTTCCTCGTTTTCAGCTATTTTAAATGACTTTCAACAAGAACGTTCCCAAGAGATTTTTTTAAAATCCTTGACAACGGTGCCAAAAATCGACATGTGTCGAGCTTGCACAATAAATACTCATATTTTACTATTAACTCGTAGTAGTGGTAAATGTGATATTGTCTCCACAGGGATTTTTCAAATCTCTTAAGAATTTAATCTACCTTAAAATTTTATCAGATTTAACTTGTTTTAATTCAATTATTTTAATTAAACGGGACATTTAATTAAAATAACTAAACTTTAAATAACTTAAATTAAATAAACTAGCTTAATGTACTCAAACTAATAAATAAATAACTGATATATCAACTTAAAAAAAATATCTAACAATCTTCTAAACAAAGCCCCACTAAACATCATAATATACTTGAATTTTTCTCAAACTCCAAAACATAACATCACTTCATAATATAGTTATAATTATTTTATATGGAATCTTATAATCATTAAATCCAAATTCATAATAGTTTGATAACCTTTAGCCAACCACCGGTTTTCTCAATTCAATGAAAATGTCACATTCTTATTATTGTAAGTCTACCCATTTGATAAAACACAACCCCGTGGAAAAACGATAGCGTTACACTCAGTGAAAATCATGTCTAATCTAAGTCAAAATTAATTGAAGCCGCCTAATAAATCACTTATAATACAATCACCTAAGACATCCACTCGGGAAATGCCCTATAGTTTAATACTAGTTATTACTTCTATAATTGTTGTCAATAACTATAAACATAGAATTAAGTCCTCTATATTAAGGAACATATTTGCCACTATGCACTCAACATAAAGAATTACGTACTAGTTGTAATACACAAAAACAACTTGTTTTATCCATGATTGGCGTACGTGTATGAATCGATCTAAAGCATTAAGTATGTGATTCCATAATTATAACTACATCACAATCCAAAGTATATTACATGCTTAGGTTTTTTTTAGATTAATGGATTATTTACACATGCTAGAATTAAACAATACTAACAACAACAACAACAACAACAACAACAACAACAACAACAACAACAACAACAACAACAACAACATAGCCTCAGTCCCCATAGCCTCAGTCCCAAATATATGTAATTAAAAGACATAATTAAATAAATAAATACATTTAAATCAATGCTCCAATGTTGCTTCACATAAAGAACTTAATAATAGAGTCAAGAATAGTTAAGGAGTAATTGGATAAAGTTATTTCGAAGCTCTATAGTCCTATATATAGTTCCCCTAGGAATAAATCTCCTAGATAAATACAAATTCCTCATACTAATCTAAAAAAATCGTCACCAACATCAGTGATTCCTCAGTCATTCTTAATTTATACACAAATCGTTGAGTTTAACTCTAGGCGCTCCATTGATTCAGCTAGTGATTTATAGTACATTCTCTTATTCATTGTGGATTTGTTGGCCTTCTTATACTACTGATTTATATGGTGATTTCTAGTGTTATTCCAAATCGATGGCTGATCGCTGGTATATTTTTCCAGTTAACTATTTTGCTTATCTTTCTATTTTTTTCATTTCTTCATTTTCCTATTTAAAACTTAAAGTCACAAAAATAAGAGAATACCTAGTGTAATATCATCATTTATGTCATAAATCAACTTAAATTACACTATAAAATATATCTAATTATTGATTTGTCACACACATACCATGTCTATCTACCAAATTAAGTTTGATAAAAGGAACAAATTATCCTAATAGAGATTTAGGGCGTTGCACATTGGCTCTGATGCAACTAGATATCATCGATGGCCCAATAAGTAATGCAAAATTAAAATTAAACAAGAAAAATCACAACACAAAGATCGTGTTTACACAGTTCGGACCTCCTATCCTACGTCTGCGGGTCATGCCTATATGTAAGTTTCACTAATAGAATGAGTAACAAATTTTCACAAAGCTCCAAACTAGTGATCTCTCATTGAGCTTTGACACATTCCTCACTTCCCTTACAATGAACCTACACTATTACTCAAGATTCTCTTAGCGATCAGCTCCCCTTGGCCATGTGTGTGTAAAACAAATAACGAAAGGTGTTCATTTTATCTCACTTAGAATTGGAATTTTAGTCTTGTGAAAGAATAAATTCTCAATTAGTAATTACAAATTATAGAAAGAAAACCTATAGTACATCTTTTGAAAAATATCCCATGGAAGTCTTCAATCAAACGGTTAGCAAGTATTCCCTTTCCTTTTATTCTTAAATCAATCTCATCTTGTAAGGATGGATTTTTTGTAAAAGCATATCATGTTGGCTATTAAGAATATTCTCAAGATTTTTTGTAAGGATGGATTTTTTTATTAGCTAGACACATAGAGAATGTTCTCAAGATTGTCTAGTTGTTTGTTTCTCTTATCTTCAAAGTACTATGTTGATCTGTCAATAATGAATGTTTGTGCCCATAGAAAATGCCTTATGGCACAACACCTACAAAATAAACTTTCATCAAGCCACAAGATAGAAGTGATCTTGCCATATTCTTTTATTACCATATCAAAGTTTTGCAAATAATGGCAATCAAGTAATTCTACCTTAAAAATCATAATAAAAAGAAGACCAATTAACCGACTCAAGTTACATATCTTAAATACAAGAATAAATAAGGTTAATTATAAGGATATTTAATTACATCTCATAAAGTTGGTTACATAATATGAATAGTTCGAATACAAAGAGATAAAAATGTAAAGAGTTATACATCCACACACACCGATAATGAATAGTGGCAAATCCCAAAGTCTTCCCTTATTAAAATCCTGATCAATAATATATATATATATATATATATATATTAAGCTAACATCTTGAGTGTACCACGTGGTGTTTTTTAGCCTTCTCGACATGCGACATGACACACCTAAGATGTTTCATAACTAACTAAAAAAGAAAGAAAATGCTCTATATATATGTATATATTTCAAGCCCATAGTTATAAACATGTTCTATATTAACCTAACATCTATATATGGAACTAATTAATAAAGAGAAAATTGTTTCATGATTCATTTATCTTACAACTTATATATATACACACTCCTTAATTAACATGATTTTATGGAATCTAATCTAATGGGAAGATGAGAAAATCTTTACGCCCCTTAATTACTTTGATTTTATGGAATGTAATAACTAAAACATAATTTAAATATGCTACATATGGAATGTAAAGATAATATAACTTATATACATGGATGTAAAGAGAATGCAACATTTTAAATTATTAGTTTCTACAGTTACACAATCGAAACTTAAATATGATGTATATGAAATGTAAAGATAATGTAACCTATCAAATTATAAGTTACTACGGCTACACAATCAAAATTTAAATTTAATTACTAAAATGTTGCAAACCTAATAACTAATTAGAACTTTTCAAATCTATAAATCAATAAATGGAGATGATTGGTTTCCATTGGTGTCGGTCATCTTGGGTGTTGGATCAATCTATTGAAAAATCTCATTTGATTTATGTAGTGAAGTACGTCATCAACCCAATTTGTAATTTCCAATTTCTATTATTTTTTTTTGATAAGTTCCAATTCTTGTTATTCTTTAACGTAAATGCACTTGCAACAATCATACAATTGTTTGTTTACCTTTTTCGAGTTATCATGGTTATAGTTTTATAATTTAAAAAAAAATGTTAGTTTTTCTGATTATCAATTTTTAATTTATCTTCATAATGAAAACTACTTCTCTTCTCTTGATCTTACTATTACTGACAAAATGGTTTGGCTTTTTAATAGGATGTGATCAGTTACAACACCTACCAACTGATCTAAAGTCACTGCAAGATGATGATAATAACTTTTTTTTCTATACTATTCTATTCTTATTAAATAACATTTTGATTCAGGAAGGTTACCATATTCATTTACGAATACAATAACATGTAATCATTTAGTTGTACATCTATATATAATATATATATATATATATATATATATATATTATTCATCAATATCCATGAAACAAGGAAGCAATGTTCAAGTTTCATTTATTTTATTTTTCTACTACTTTCTCTTTTGTTGGTTGATCTCTTATTTGCTATCAGATGGATACAATGATTTGTTTAATTTATCTTTATAATGAAAACTACTTCTCTTCTCTTGATCTTATTATCATTGACGAAATAGTGTACAACACCCACCAACTGATCTACAGCCACTACAAGATGAAGGCAATTACCTTTTTTGTCTTCATACTATTTTATTTCTTATTAACTAACATTTTGATTTAGGAAGGCCATCAAATTCATTGATGAATACAACATGTAATTATTTAGTTGTAGATCTATATATTGAAATTCATCAATGTCCGTGAGACAGGGAAGCAAGGTTCAAGTTTTATTTATTTTATTCTCATAATGTAATGGCCCAAATTAATTAAACTAGGACTAACGTTAATCACAGGGATTAACAGCAGTAATTTGGGCATTACGTGGATAACTCGGTTGACTCAAATATGAGAACCAAGGAAATATGTTATATGTGGATGATGGTTGCTTAAGTGTGATATTTAAACATTATATTATTGTAACATCGCATGTGTAGATTACTATTTGGCGAGTTGGTGTGATAGGTATTCGCTTCGTAAGTTATGTTAACACGGGTATCGGGTAGGAGAACTACAGGTACACTAGAAAACTCGATAAATTCACGTTATGATGACTGATTGATCAATTAGAATCGGTAATGTAACCATAGGCTAAGTCGATTAAGGTAGAATAATAGACTATGGTATACCTCGAAATGCATGTCGAGATGCGGAGAATTGGGTCCCGGGTAGTCGAGGGTTAGTGGGATCACAAATTTGTCAGTTTTGGTGAATAAAAACACTAACCATATGTATTATAATGAACCAAAGCTAATGTAATGAGATCAAATAAATAAGGTCTATGGTTTGGTTAATTAAATTGAAACCATGAGATGGATCTAAAGATACGTATTGACACATCTAAGAACCAAGTGAGTCGATAATTGGTTTCACTAGGAAAGAGTAAGTGGGAAATGTGTCAAGGCGTGGGCCATTATATGAATCTCGAGATACGTAAAAACATGGAGATCAATTGGTAGAAATGAATCCCACCTTAATAAATATAATGTGGATGTCTATGGCACGCTAAACCATAGCATGTGCATCAGGAGTCCTCAGTGGATAACGATACGAGCTACTTTTTCGGTACATGTGTCGATGTGTCGTGGGTCTACGCCGGCCACAGATAGGACCAGGTGATGGGCCAGTTGGGTGCGCCCACTGGTGGGATCCTGGAAGGTTATCGGAAATAAAGTCTAATCTGCATAGAACGGGCTTACATGTTTGCGCTTTATTTTTAATTACGCATATGATGAGCCATTTACAGTTTCCTCTTTACATTTCGCATGTTTATTTAACAGTATTTATTGGATTTCCTTTTACTTTATTATATGAATGCTTAGTGAATTTTCTTGAGATTTTACTTACTGGACTTGTCATCTATTTTGTAGTGATGGCTGAGTGCAGATCCTTCTATGAGTAAGGGTAAAGAGATTCTTGGCGACTATATCTGAGCTCGCCTACTGTTCGGCACACTACTTGTAGGTGTGTGTTTTTGTGTATATATTGTGATATTTTGGGTTTATGTGAGACTAATGAGACTGGTATACTTGTATATATTTACTTTTGTCGCCTTATATATACAATGTACTCTATTCGGAGTTTTCTACAGTTGGACCGATACTCTATATAACTTAAGAGTTAATGAAAATAAATGTTTATGTTTAATTTAAGACTTTCGCTGTAAAATATTGTTTTTCTACTTGCAACTCTGTAAAATACAAGTCACTAGCACTGCTAGGACTTGAATAAGCTACAGATAGTTGAACTTATGGAATTTAAAGACTTATGGAGATATCTTAATACTAATATGGATAATCGGTTAACTACACTGGTAATGTACCCGTGGACACGATTATTGCGACATAAGATGGACGAGCAGGTGCCGGGCACGTGTAGTTGGGCCACTGAGCGAGGAGCACATGATGCAACGACACCCAGGGGCGGCCTGGGGGCGCGAGGCCACCACACATACTACTTTCTCTTTTGTTGGTTGATCTCTCATTTGCAATCAAAAAATCACTTGATTTTTTGAAGGAGCTCTCTAATGTACTTACCAATTGGATTGAGGCGCGACAATAAATACTTTATTTATTTATTCACTTTCCTTTTTTTGTCATTTTTTTTGAGTTATGTATTGATGTATTTTTATCTAATACTAATACTCAGTCTCTTCCGCTAGTTATTTTATAACACATCCCCTCCAATGACAACTCACTTGATATGATACCCTTCGTGTTACTTCAAAATTCTTTGTATATTCCACCTTGATAGCCTTCGTGTTACTTTAAAAATTCCTTGTGTATATTCCACCATGACCACAAACAGAAAAGTTGAGCAAATTAATTAAAGACTGCCTTAGCTCCTTTCACTTTATTCTACGTACACTCTTATCAATATCATCATCATGCCCTCCCATTACTCTCTTTAATTTTGCATAAAAGCACTTTACCAAACGTGATTGTTATCCAAAACTCTCTTGAAAGCAAGCAAGCTAGAACATAATATTGTGATGGTATACCCTGACGAGATATTCCTAGAAGTTATTTCTTTCGGCAGTACTTTCTATTATCACTACTATTCTTCACAATATGGGATGCCCACCAGTTCTCCTTTGGTGCAAACATGGTCATTCTTCCAAGAAATACATAATTCCATTAGTAACTGTACTTGTGGTTTTCGCCATTCTCCGGCTCGTTTATTACTTATTGAAGAGGAGGCAACAAAACTCCAGCCAAAGTCATGAGCGCAGTGACGATGAGCAGGACTCCAACAATGAGATCTCACCGGTTGGACGCCTCCATGGCGCGAACCAGATGCCACACGAATTCGCTTCTCCGAAAATTACAGATCATACATGAGATGCATGAATGAAGATTTGCTTTTGTTTTTTCAGTGTAAGAAATTAAGATGAATGGATCATCGCTCCTTTGGTTTGTTGTCGGGTAAATAATTTGATCCCTTGTGTACTATTTATGTAGATGGATTTTTTGAATACTAGAACGTATGACAACAACAATGTCACACCACAAGATACATGGACTCACAAGAGCCTTCCATACGACCTCGACTCATATGTTATATATCGAGATCTGTGTATACCGCATCTCGAGGTACATATGAATAGCTCTTGTGAGCTAATGTGTCTTGTGGTATGACATGGTGTTGTCGTTCTAGCAGTTCTCACATATACATATGGCTTTCTTTCCCTTTGAAAACTAACTGAACTAGCTACTTCTAAAATGCAGTTTTTAAGATGTAATTAATTTTTTAGTTCCTTGGTTGTTACCTTCATTTTGTGTTTATGAATTATCTTATAGCATCAATCCGATAGATAGCCATAAAATTTTTGTTGTCGCTGTTGTTGTTGTTGTTTTCATCAACTTATTTATGTGTTTAATGGAGTATTTCATTAAGTTGAATACAAATACATGAATTATATATCTCATCAATACTTAATTAATTATGTATAGGACTACTGATCATTTTGATAATCTTGACATCATTTTTATTGAGATTATCGATATCTTGAGTTTTTTATTAATTAAATATGAGAAAGGAAATGATGAAGTAAATAGCTATATTAAAAGTATATTATTCAATCTTTTATCTATTTTAATGGCTTTAAACATATGTTACTATAAATGTCGTACGTAGACATAGCTAAATATGATAATAGATATATAATGTTTTGTAGAAAAGCATGCCTAGTTAGTTGCATTAGCATCATTTGAAAAGGTTGTGGATTGGATTCGTATTAAAATAAATAAATAAATAAAAGCTACTTATAAAAACAAACATTCCCTTGCTTCTAGGTAACTGTGTATAGCTAAGAAAGAAAAACAATGCCGCACAACGACAACATGAAAAGGCAATGGAGCTTCAATATCATTGGCACATATAGTTTCGTAATTGGTGCACATAAAAGAACATTCATAATTGCAGTTGATTCAATATTAGGGAGCAATTTAATTAGTCTAAAGCTTTCTTATTAAGATTAAGGCACCAAACCAAAACTTTTTGCTCCATTTATGACAAGCTCACGAACACCTTCGTCTGTGATTCTCATGTCCTTCTTCACCTATAAAATTGAAGCATATATATATATATATATATATATATGGTTCTACATCAAAAAGAAAAAAGCATATATGGTTAAAAAGAATTTAAAGCATATAAATATTTATTCATTCTGTCAGACTCATATAGTCATATGTGACAAATGTTTTTTCATTCACGGAATATGTGGCAAATGTTATGATAACGATTAGGACTATAAATATAGAGAGCGGTTAAACAGACCCTAAGTTTTGCTTAGAGGACCCTATTACTTTAACGTACCTCATTTTTTAAATTTTTTACCAAATGGACGCCACTTGTTTTTCAAAATCCCCTGAATAACTTCATCCTGAACAAACAAAAAATCATCCCAACATGTTTTCAACTTTCATACCCCAAATTGAAACTTTCACAAAACCCAAAGAAACCCATCTTCTTCGTCTTTCACGATTACTAAGTTCGTAGGAGGTGTTGGTTTTTGGGGTTCATCGCAACGGAAAATTCAAATTTTTTTTGAAAAAACCCCAACAGGATCAAAAATAGGTTCCATTAAACTAGATCTAAAAAGTAAACCATATCTTAATCCGTGATTTTCTTCTGTGATTGTTCGATCTTAAAAACGTTCAAGCGCGCATCCTCTATCAGAAATCCACACACGAATGGTAATCACAATTAGAAGTGCTAGCCCTAAGAGAGATTAAAAATGTTTTTTTTCTCTTCTAAAATCCAGAGAACTGAGATTTGCAAAAACGAAAATCTTATTTTGTTTTAGAGTTTTACCTTTTATTTATATATGTAGATAAGCCTTCACTTAAAATCATATTACTAATATAACTATTATATTTAGGCAGTTTAAGCAAATTACACATACGCCCCTATTAATAAGTTATCATATAACAAATCGTAAAAGCTTTTATGTTATGAATTTTATCATATAAAATTCATTACTCTTGACCAATTGAAATTGCACAAAGCCATTCTTTGCGACCTAATAAGTTCATGCGACGTTGGCAATGAACCAAAACTATTTTGGAACACAAGTTATAAGCGGTCTCTAGCAAGGCATTATGGCTACCCAATTAGTATGAATATCAAAATCGATACAACCTAATGAATAACATATATCATATCCTTTAGTCGTGCGATATCCTTTGATTAAACATAAGACATGAAAAATCACCCTTAATGTTCAATCGTACAAGTCTCGATCTTTAGGTAAACCGAAAATATCCAAGTGACATTGATCATATCAATTCACATGGACTTGGCCATTTAACATTCTATCATATCAAGGGATCCACTAATATTTCTCTTTATAGAATAGTGATAAACTCTATCTTATTTACACACCTTCACATATTATTCACATGGTAATCAGTCACAATCTTTATAATCGTCTAGTTAAAAATAGCGTTTGATTCTGTCAAATTACCATTCTCTTAATATTAAAGTCTATTGTAATCTCAAGTCGAATGACTAAGTGATATACATATCATGAGTAACACCTATGACTTAATTCATGTAGAGTTTTCATAGCAGGTCTGTCCAGTACCTTGTTCCATAATGATTACTCATGATCTCGATTCGTATCCTTATACGCATGATCATTACATGACCATCAATCAAGATTGAGACTAGTCTCAATTCATTATAGTTCTAGTATAATGATCGACTAGGGACATTTATGATATTTCAATAAATACTTATGGATCTTATTATAAGGTAAACATGCAGTCACTTATAATAAAATAGTAAATGAAAAACTCAATTTTATTAACTAAAATTATAAGATAAACAATGTTTATAGATATGTCATCCTGTACTAAAATTCAAAGATATAGTCAGGTGGGTATAAATAAGATTGTGTTCTAGAAGAATCAGAGCATCTATCGGCGTAACAGTCTTTTTTAACTAATATTACCAGTAATATCGGACTTGTAAGTCTGAAAAGTAACTAAAATCTCGATATACAATCGAGTGGGGTCCATGAAGTAAACATGTGAAATATAGGTATGATTACAATGTATACTAACCGAAACCTTTAATAGGCCTTACAGTCTGTAGTAGATAATAATGTTGGTAATATCATGAACAATTGTGCCCGATACTTAAGTTAAAAATTCAAATATCTAATCAAGTGAGATCCAAGTAGCAACTACATGGGATATGTACAGTATGTCAGCCAAACAAAACTGATACGTAATTATGTGTTTCAGCTCTGTTACTCTGCATAACATGAGGACAACAACAAAAAATGAATGTTCTTAATTTCCCAATGAAAAAACTCAATAAAAAATCATAAAAATGGCTCGTCGTTGTCAAGGTGTCTTCATTCTAACAACTCATTCAACATTTCGTACCAAAAGTGTGAAAATTATCAACAAATCAAAAGCCCTAAAAATCAAAAAACAACCAACATCAATAACAATGAAAATAATGGCCAAAAAACTCAAAAAAAAACCCCACCAAACAACTAGACACAAGAAGAGAATGGACTTACTAAGTCGATTCCGTGTGAATTCACGCATTTTTCGTCGATTGAAAATGAGAGTGTAGAGTCAGTTTTGGGGTTACAAATGGGACATGTAAGGGCCTGAAAATCTGACTTGTGTCACGTGTCAGGTCAGGGTCGAATGTGGGATCCTTTCGTCGAAATATGTATGTCCGAATCTCGGGTGGAGACACCGAGAATATCCAATTTGAGATTATAATGCTAATTGTTGAGAAAGGTATATGCGGGGAATTCAGTGAGTCGAAACACGAATGGAGACGTGTCTCGAGTCGCGTGTCAAAGTGGACCGAGGTAGCGACTTAATGGGGCTATAGTAGCTATAGTGGTTTTAATGTGGTCACATTAAAAAAGACACCGAGAATATTCAATTTGAGATTATAATGCAAATTGTTGAAAAGGTATATGCGGGGAATTAGGTGAGTCGAAAAACGAATAGAGAAGCGCCTCGAGTCACGTGTCAACGTGGGATCGAGGTAGTGGCTTAAAGTGGCTACAGTGGCCATAGTAGTTTTAATGTGGTCACATTAAAAAATATATATTTGATGCGTCTCGTGATGCGTGTGGCGCGAGTTTCGAGATTATGAAATGAGGTGTAAATGGTGTGCATATTTGTGGTGCCTCGAGAGGCGCGCTGCATAATATTTAAGAAAAACATTTGAATAAATATGTTTTTATGTGTCTCAAGATCCGCTCCGCACGAATCTCGAGGCCACATTTGTTTTCTTCCTCAAGAAGAATCGAAGAGAGAGATTGGATGAGGGAGAGAAAGAGAGAAAAATAGCTGGGAAAAGAGAGGAGAGAGAGAGAGAGACGGCGACGGCTGGATCGACTCAAGAGAGCAGCGCGGCGGCTGCAGCGACGAACCAGCAGCGTGGACTGGCGAGCACTTCGCGGACGGCGGCACGTAGCGACGCGGAGGCCGGGGGCGAAGTGGCGCGGCTATGGGGACGATGACGCGTAACAGCGGTGCGCTAGCAACGACGTGGCAGGGCAGCGGCATAAACCGGCAGCGGACTAGGAACGACTTCAAGATCGCAGCGACGACGACCAAAGAAATCAGCGAAAGCGGGTTGGACGGGCGGTGCGGACGGCAACATCGCAATGCTTGATGCGGCGGCGGCCGACAATGAGTGGCGAAGCAGCGGCGGTGGTAACGACCGGCACCTACGAGGCAGCGGTGGCACAGAATGGCGCAACAGCGAATGATGTGGCAATGCAGCAAAGAACGGCCCCGGTGAATGGCGTGGAACAACTGTGCGGTGGCGCGTCGTCGGACCGATCAATCCTCTACGAGAGGCGCGACTTTGACGAAGCTCAAAGACGCGATGGATTCCAATGAGTTTTGAAAGCCATGGTGAGGTTTATGTTAAGTAATTTGGTTGTGATTGAATGACGTAGTAACTTAGCCCTAAAAGGCATAAATGGACACCAGGGACTTAGGAGGTAGAGTCGAGTGTTAGGTGCGCATATCGAGTTGTGAGCGAGGTCTTTTTAAGAATGATTTTCGATTTCTCGAGGTAAGTAAACCAGCTATGAAATTGCACAGTCATTTCATTTTACTCTATTGGATATTGTTGTTCATTGGTTTGATATATATCCTTGAAAGTGCTATTGTGTGGAGTGGTCCATTGGCAAGTGAGTCATGGTACTCTTTATCTGTGATATGAGCTATTATCTGGACGCCGTCGATATCTCCCAATTGAGTGTACGTTGGGGGAACTTATCCGGGTCTGTGGTTATCTCATAGTCGTAAGGGTTAGGGCTAAGAGGTAGGTGTCGCGTCCTGAACCCGAGTCTGCTGGGCTTTTGCCGCGACTCAACGACCTTTTGGTCGGGACTCCTTGTTGTTTGTTTTTTGTATTCTAGACCCTCACTTATCGATTGATTGTTTACATACTTTTTAATTCATGCATTCCATGTTCATTTCTTTCTATATGCATGAATTCGAAAATCGACTCCCCGGTCCTTTGTCTAATGGTCTGTGACTTAGTCCTCTTCAGGTTACAGACTGTTCTCCATCGACACCTCCATAGTACGCCACCAGACATTGACCTCACCGACCAGTAGAGTTGATGATATACTCGGCTACATTTGCACTGGTATGGCCAATACATCATGTATCTTCACGTGGCTATATATCTACCTCCTCAAGGTTAGTACCCCTGTGCAACTTCTCCGGATAATGCCTCTGAAACTTGCGAGTCTGCCTCGCCTCAGCTTTAGCCCTAACACCCGTATCAATCGGCGTGTTCAGCGTATCCTCAAGTAGTGTCTCCGATGTAGGAAGTATGAGTTCAACCTGGACCTATGATTCATCGGCCACTGTAGGCCCTGCTTGAACTGGAGATGTTTCAGGTGGGTTGTGAACTGTAAAAGCACACCTAGCTTGAATAACTAGTGTTGCTGACGTAGACGACGACGGTGTAGCATGTGCCCTTAACAGTCGAAGAATCTCCTATAGTTGCTGGTCAAGCGATACAATTCTGTCAGACAGAGTGTGGAGCTCCTCAGGACTCGCAAACCGCGAACCTGCAGCCCCCTGATCATTCCTAGACACGGTCTAAAACGTCGTCGCATTTTCCAAAGCCACGATTCCTCGAATCAGTATATAATTACCGATATCGTATATATATATATATTACAACACAACAAATAAACCATATATGATCTATTTTTTTCCCCAACTCTCCTCACTTCCCAACGAAGACTTAAGTTAGGGTCATAGGGTTCCACTCTAAGTTCAGGGTTCCTAACATCCGCTGGTTTATGTCTTAATGAATTGTGATTTCCTTCACGAGTCGAGTATTTACAACTGCGGCTCTGATACCAACTGTGACGACCCAAATTTCTCACAAACCGGGCACCGCCAAGCCTAAACCCACGTGGACCCCCGAGCCAATCTCGCAAGGTCAACGCAGGCCAAGTCAGCCTTCCAATCCATCATTATAAATAAATTCATAATTTTAAGTTGAGTTATTAGTATTTTTCAGCTTTTTTTACAATTTAGCGAAAATAATTAATTAAATAACTCAACAATAATGTAAAAGAGTTAGGCAACCTAATTGTGGAACCCAGTAAACATGTACATTCATGTATATCTCTCGACCCAAAAACAACATATAAATTTTCGGACATACGTATTTCGACGAATGGATCCCACATTCGACCCTGACCTGACACGTGGCACAAGTCAAATTTTCGGGTCGTTACAGTCTTCCCAACGAATTAAAATTTCATCCTCGAAATTGACGCAATTCTCAAAGGAAGCTAGTGTGTTGTGAATGAAGACCCAAGGCCATACCCGCCCAAGGCCATACTAGCCTAAGGCCATACCCCCATCTTACTCTGTAGGGCTAGGCTCCTTCGCGACAAGCTGGTCTCCTCCGTTAAGAGCTAAGCTCCTCCGAGACCTCCAAGCAAAGAACACACCATCTGTCTCCTCCCATTAATATATGTCAGGGCAACATCCTTGCAACATATATTGAAATACAATGGAACTATTAGTCCCATGATCCATCATCATTAACATACTCATATCCGCAGTATGTCCGCGGGGATGTAAATCAAACTCTCTGACTGTCCGTCAGTCTCTCTAATCGAGTGGGTCTCAACATGAATCTGCTTCTGGCTCTGTTGTGCCCGGCCGCTGCCGTAAGCACGTACTGGTGAAGTGACATGGTTGTCCACACTCCCAAACAGGTACCTTGTCCCTGTGCATGACTAGACCTATATCCCTGTCTATGCACTTGACTGGAACTCTGACCCTGTTTTTGGCCACTGTCTCTGCCATCAACCCTCTGATGGTACTTATGTTGAGGATCTGGCGGTGTTGGCTGCTATCATCTTCAGACCCTTGCACTGACTGTGACAATGTCAATGATGCGACTAGTACTCCGATGCGTGTGCTCCCAAAGCTCTCGCCAGCCATAGCCCTCACTTAAGCCTCCTATACAGTGCTCAAAGCCATCGTCACCCAACTGAACCAATAAATTCCAGGAAACTGTGTATGACGTAGTAAGCTTGGTCAGCAAGAACCCCAGCATACTTCATCACGCGTATATACTGGTTCATATACTAAAGCAGTCGAATTCATGCATATAGAAAGAAATGAACATGGAACGCATGAATATAAAAGTCACAATCAATCGATAAGTGAGGGTCCGAAATACAAAAAAAAACAAACAACAAGGAGTCCCGACCAAAAGGTCGTTAAGTCGCAGCAAAAGCCCAACAGACTCGGGTTCAGAACGAGGCACCTGCCTCCCAACCCTAACCCTTGACTATGAGATATCCACAGATCTGAATAAGTGCCCCCAACGCACACTCAATTGGGAGATATCGACGGCGTCCAGATAAGAGCTCATATCACAGATAAACGGTACCATGGCTCACTTGCCAATGAACAACTCCACACAATAGCGCATTCAAGGATAGATATCAAAGCAATGAACAACAATATCTAATAGAGTAAAATGAAATGACTGTACAAATTTCTAGCTGGTTTACTAACCTCGAGAAATCACAAATCATCCTCGAAACGTCTCGCTCACACCTCGATATGCGCACTCGACACCCGACTCTACCTCTTAAGTCCTTGGTGTCCATTTATACCTTTTAGGGCTAAGTTACTACGTCATTCAATCACAACCAAATTACTTAACATAAACCTCACCATGGCCTTCAAAACTTATTGGAATCCATCGCGTCGTCGAGTTTCATCGAAGTCGCGCCTCTCGTCGAGGATCAATCGGTCCGACGAAGCGCCACCGCATAACTGCTCCACACCATTCACCAAGTCGTCGTCGCTGCCGCGTCGTCGCCGCTGCCGTGCCACCGCTGCCTCGCAGGTGTTGGCCGTCACCGCTGTCGCTGCCCTGCGACACCGCTGCCGACCGCCACCGCGTCGCTACAGTGCCGACGTCCGCACCAGCCGTCCAACCCACCAGCTGATTTGCTTGTCGTTTGTTGCTGCTGCTGAAGTCGCTCCGGTCCGCTGCCTGTCAACGCCGCTTCCCTGTCACGCCGCTGCTGGCCGCGCTGCTGTTACGCGTCATCGTCTCCGCAGCCGCGCCACCTCGTCCGCGGCCTCTGCGTCGCCGCGAGCTGCCGTCCATAGCTGGTCCGCTCATCCACGAGCTGCTCGCTAGGCCGCGCTGCTAGTTCGTCGCTGTTGCCGCCGCGCTACTCCCGTGCGTCGATCCAACCGCCGTTCTCTGACTCTCTCTCTCTCTCTCTCTCTCTCTCTCTCTCTCTCTCTCTCCTCTCCCATCTCTTTTTCTCTTTTTCTCTCCCTCATCCGATCTCTCTTTTTTCAATTCTTCTTGAGGAAGAAAACAAATGTGGCCTCGAGATTCGTGTGGAGCAGATATCGAAACACATCAAAAATATATTTATTCAAATATTTTCCTTAAAAATTGGGCAACGCGCATCTTGAGGCACCATAAATATGCACACCACTTCCACCTCATATCACGATCTCGACACTCACGCCACACGCATCACGAGGTGCATCCAATGTATATTTACATATTGTACAAGTCAAGTTTTCGGACATAAGTATTCCAAAAATTTGACTGCTTTAGTTGTTTTGAAACGTTGTATTTATGTCCTACTGGCTTTTACTTACCTGGGCTCGTCATTTTCATGTTTGATTGAGTGCAAAGTCGCAGATGAGTAAGGGAAAAGAACCAACATTATGTGATTTGCTGTAAGGCCATTGGTGCAACTTTCCCTCTTGAATTTGTGTAAGTTTTGTATTACTTATTTATATGTTATTTTTGGGTTGAGAGATATACATGAATGTACATGTTTACTGGGTTCCACAATTAAGTTGTCTAACTTTTTTACATTATTGTTGAGTTATTTAATTAATTGCTTCCGCTAAATTGTAAAAAAAAAACTAAAAAATACTAATAACTCAACTTAAAATTATGAATTTACTTATAATGATGGATTGGAAGGCTAACTAGGCCTACGTTGACCTTGCGAGACTGGCTCGGGGGTCCACGTGGGCTTAGGCCGGGCAGTGCCCAGTTTATGGGAAATTGGGGCCGTTACAGGACAAATCGGTGAAGGAGAAAAAGGGTGGTACAAATCAAGCATGGTGTGTATCTCGAAGCATGTACGACGGCTCCCATAGATGTGGACCCTCACGCCACGTCATAGTACTTAACCAACCCATAATCAAAAGGGATTTTCTAATGTCCCGAAGATGAAATTGGTAATGTATCCCCATAGCCATGCCACGTGAACAAAAGAGTAAAAGTGGGGAGAGCAATTAAAAGTGTAAGAGTACATGTATTGTTTATACACATTAACTTTTATCAGCATTGTGTATATACATGTAAGCTTAAAAATCTTGAACTATATTGAGATGATGTTAAGATTTTTGCCAATAATCCATATATTGTTATTTCTGGACCCTTAGAAATATAAAATCTTGTTTTACCAAAAAAAAGCATAAATACTCATTTTATGCTAAAAAGTCAAATAAATATAGAAAAACTTTAAATTGTTTTATTTGAACTTAAATTCATATTCATCATTTTCTCAGTAATTTCAAATTTCTTCGTTACTTATTAAAATTTGCCTAACACTACAAAAAAACAGCAAATCAGAAACGGAATTAGAAACGGAAATAAGTTCCGTTTCTAAATCAGAAACGGAATTAGAAACGGAATAATTTCCGTTTCTAAATTAAAAAGTTAGCGACGGAATTGAGACGGAAACATTCGAGAGACGGATTAGAGACGGATCGAGAGACGGAATTAGAGACGACTAATTAAATTCCGTCTCGAAAATTGGCGCCACCATTCCCGCCAAAACTTTATTTTGTTATACCCGTTCATCAAATCTCGAGATTTGTGCATCTTTCGATCTCGATGATTCAAAAATAAAACTCCCTCTCTCTCTCCCGATTCTCTCTCTCCCAAAACCCTTCGACCTCTCTCTCCCGATTCTCTCTCTCTCCCCAAAAAACCCTCTCTCTCTCGACGGCACAGATCTCTCTCTCTCTCTCTCGACAACGAATCAAGCAGATCTCTCTCTCTCTCTCCCGTAGATCTCTCTCTCTCTCTCTCGACGGCAGATCTCTCTCTCTCTGTCTCTCACCGCTCTCTCTCCCGATTCTCTCTCTCTCTCCCCAAAACCCCTCTCTCTCGACGGCGAGATCTCTCTCTCTCTCTCGACGCAACGGCAGATCTCTCTCTCTCTCTCTCGACGCAACGGCAGATCTCTCTCTCTCTCTCTCGACGGCGAGATCTCTCTCTCTCTGTCTCTCACCGCTCTCTCTCCCGATTCTCTGTCTCTCCGAACAACCCTATTTCCCCAAAAATCCCTCTCTCTCGACGGCGATCTCTCTCTCTCTCTCACCGCTCTCTCTGTCACCGCTCTCTCTCACGACCGTCGACCGCTCTCTCCCTCTCAAACCCTCCCCCTCTTCAAACCTCACTCCAAAACCCCAAAAGTAAGGGCGCTTGTCCGACAAGCCCGTCGCCGCCGCCACCGCCACCACCGCAAACAAATTCCACCATCGCTTCACCAAATCTGACGACGACGGGTTTCTTCGCTGCGAGGGCGATGCTTTGGGCGCTCTGTTTACTTGGTAGCCGTGCTTGAATACTTGGCCGCCGAGGTATTTCGATTTTTGGTTGTCTATTGAATTTCAATCTCTACCTTTTTAGCTCTTTTTTTTCGTTTTTTTGTGATTCTATTTGTCTTGGAAATTTGAATGTCTAGGGCAAGTTTGGGATTTTGTTATGGTTAGTTGCATTCCATGAAAAAAAATTTATATGATATTGATGATTTGGGCTAGTATTCAAAAGTGATCATGCCTTGTAAAAGGTATTGGTGGATAATGTGCTCTTTTGTTTGATGAAATTGTCAAAAGAGACCTTAACTTGTTCTTTTAACGAAGTGCATGGAAAAGCATGATTCTAAAGTCTCATGGATTCTTTATTGAGCTTTGTTTCTATGATATGATTTAATCGAGCAATCATTAGTATGATTTTTCATGTCTCGAAAGGATTGTAGCTAATTTGCATTGATTTGGGTAAAATCCTTTTAAAACGCTTCAAGGAGAGCTCATTCATTTTTTTCCCAAGTCTTGAAATATGTTCAATCCAACTTTATTGAATGTAGTTAGTAATCATCATTTTGGGTGAGACTTGAAGCTAAGTTGAGATGCGGAAGAGACTTTGTTTTATCCATTGAAAAAAAGACTTCGATTAAATCATGGATTTTCGACTAAATGCTATGATTTGAGAATTTTAAGTCGAACTTGACTCTAATGAGTTGATTTGAATCTTTTTAGTTGTGATTAGTCGATCACATTCAATTTATATTGGATAACTAAGTTTATGAGATTTTTCTTGTTTTGCTTCACCGCATACTTGTTTTACTCGAATCGTCGATTTTGATTTGAAAGAATGGTTTAAAAGTCGGGAATGACTTAAGTCGATAACTAGGAATGAGGTTTGAGTCCTTAAATGATTTAAGTTAGTCTAAATAAATTCAAGTAAATACTACTTTAAGAATCCATGAAAAACATATTTAAAATTGGTTTTGGTTCATTCATTTTTTGATTGAAATATTCGATTAAGTGGTTTAATGCATAAATTTTACTTGAATATGATCTATAATTTGCATTGTTATTTGAATAAGGATATGTCTTCTTTAAATTTAGGCAATAACAAGTCCATATCATTTTTTTTGGTGTGATCAATAGTTTGATACTCATTAAGTTCGATCTTTATGAAATGGATTAAACAGTTTATTGTTTGGTTCTTGAAAGTTAAAAAAGCTCGGTTTGAAATGAGATGAGTGAGCTTATGATAAATTTTGTAGCTTGTGAAAGTGGATTGATTGAAAATAGTCTTATGAGTTTTTTGGTCTATCTATGAGGTAGCATATTTTTGTTTTCTTATATGTTTTTAGAAAATGAAGATAAAAGTGAAAATGACAAACATTGCTATCTTCCTCCTACTTTGGATTGGTAAGAATTTAATTTACTTAAATCAAGATATGCGTGTTTATCATCGTTTGTGGATTCTTAAATCTCAAATGAATTAATGTTAATCTTTTTGCTTGTTTGTAGACTTTGATGGTCGAGTGCGGGGATCGTCACTATAAGTTCGATGTGAGTCATTGCTCTTCTACCTTAGCTCTATCTCCTATGATGCTTATGTCCCTGAAAAATTTAAGTTCAACTATTCAATTATTAAGTTGTTTCAAATGTCCCTTGGGTCATGCAGGTGGTGTTGAAGAACATCTCAAGACTTTTCGATTGATAATTCTTTTTGTGCATATTTATAGGATTGTAAGTTTTTTTTTTTTTTTTTTTTTTTTTGTGGTTGTTGAACAAGTAGGATTGGTGGTTTTGTGAATACTTAGAAATTTGGAGCATTTGTAATACTATACAATTTTTTTGGATATATATCTTTTTCAATTTTTGATTTTAACATTTTTGTTCTCTCAATTGAATATTTGTTGATATATATTGTCGATGTATGAATGTCAATTTATTATATATTGGCGGAGTTAAATGTGCTTGGATTGAGACCTATATATGTAAGACTTTAAAAACTAAACAAAAATGAAAATTAGAGACGGAAATAGCAACGGAATCTTTGGATTCCGTTGCTATTTCCGTCTCTTTTTTTTTTTTTTTAGATATGAATCGAAACGGATCAAATTCGTCTCGATCCGTCTCGATTAGCAACGGATCGAGACGGAAATAATCGAACGGAATTTATTCCGTCTCTAATCAGAAACGGAATTAGAGACGGAATAAATTCCGTTTCTGATCCGTCTCTAAATCAGAAACGGAATCCATTTTCCGTTTCTGATCCAATCAGCGACGACGTTTTCAGAGACGGAACGCATTCCGTCTCTGTTCCGTTCCTGAATTAAATCAGAGACGGAATTTTTGCAAATCAGAAACGGAAAATTCCGTTTCTGATTTGCTTTTTTTTTGTAGTGTAAGTTCTAATTTTAAAATATTATTTTTATAGTTTTATGAGTATTAATTTTGTTATTACCAATCTACATAATTTTGTTTTGATAGGAACGATCGACACTTTATTTTATATAGCAAAAGAATTATATACATGGCAGGAAACAACGTGTTCCCTTAAAACAAAGCCAAAAATTCACTACCAGTGTAACAGGAAAAACACGTCGTCCTTTTGAATAAACATCACCTCATTCAAAATGTGTGAGCCAATTAATAATGCAAGCTCCATATATTGTTGTGTCGCGCTCTCGTCGAATCAAATAGCTAGTTTGAAACCATGAGTATGCAACTGGGGCTTACAAAAGTGGGAAATGCAAATTACATACATGGCCATCCCTAGTACAATCCACCCTTTCTCTTTAATTCTCCTAAATGCTTAAAGCTCGATAGTTAAGGAAGCCCACATAATTTTAGTGTCAAGATCGCCCATCGAGGTTTTGTTTGTCTCTCTAAGATTGTCATTCCATGTCAATGAAAGAACATTTCGTCTCCACTAAGCAAACTGTTTCTTTTAAGAGCACCACCACTCCACATGGTGTTTTATTGAGTCACTGACTGTCCACCATTCTCTTTTCCTCAATTCAAAAATTTATGTATTCCGCTTCGACCACATACCCCATGCTATCGCTAGTACACCTGTTCTCCATAATGTTCAATTTTTCTAATTTAGACAGTACATCGTGATCCCATTTAGACAAGCATCGATCTGTTGCGGCATGACCTAAATTAATTGCAACTCATCCATCATCCACCAACATAGCCTAGTTGTAAAAGAGCAATGTAAAAATAAGTGATCAATCGTCTCATCATCGGCCTTACAAAGAACATATATTGTAGGTTGAAGGTAACAATTGGGTATTCTTCTTTTTATAATGTCTGTTGTATAGACCTTCTTGATTTGCAAGACCTAAGCAAAAGATCTTAACTTAATACAAATTCATGTTTTGCAGAATTTTTATCTCCAGACCATTATCAACCATGTGCAGATCGCTTCCTACCAATATCATCATCGATCATGCTATATACCTACCTAATTATTCCGCCTTCCAAGTTTTTCTATCTTCTCAATTCCTTTAAATCTCTTTCTTAGTCTAAGGTTTCAACGTAAGTTATATTCATTCTCTCATTCCATATTAATCATTTAATGAATTATGCTTTGCTATAACCTTGATTAGTTGAACAAAGTAGGAAATTCATCTATTAGTAATGTGTCTCACAACCACATGTCCTTCCAAAACATTGTTTCCTCCTCATTTCCAACTATAATTTGAAGGTTGTTTAGAAAAAAAAAAGTATTCAAGACTAATATATTTCCATAGAATTCTAAAAGATGTTCTTCTATCCATCCTCATACTCCACTCGGTTACCTCCAACCCATACTTACTTTTGATCAGTTGAGCTCATAAGACTGAAGGTTCATCATGTAATCTCTACAACTACTTTGCCAACAAAGCTTTGTTTTTGTGAATTATGTTTATGATGCCCAATCCCCCAACCATTGAGCCTCTTTGAGATCTTCCTGATAATTGGGTCCCAAAAGCCTTTCCTATTAGGTGAATCTCCAAGTTTAAGTCCTTAGTATGTGAGGGGCCAATTCCCTAGTCGACACCTAATCTGATTTGCCCTGAACTCGACATCCTCCTACGATACATTTATTTCTAATAGATTGCATTTCAATTCATATAATTTTAGCAATGATGCTCGGTAGAATACCCTTACCACGACCATCAATCTCGTGAGAGAACCCTCATTGTCATTTGCAAATAGGAGGGAATCATCCGCAAAATTGCAAGTGTGTGGTCTGTAGTTTATCTCTACTCGCAAAGTCTAATTTAAGAACATAGGCCTTTTCTTCCTAGTTTTAATGTATTTCATGGCTTTATTTGCGATAAAAACAAGATCAAGCAATTGTCTACCTTATATAAATGCACATTGTTCTTTTGCTACTGTGTCAAATATTACTTTATGTAGTCTAGCTACTTAGATCTCAGCCACCGATTTGTAAAGATAGGTAATCAAATTAATAGGTCTGTAGTTCCCTACACATTCCAGTTTTGCCTCTTTTGGAATAAGGCTAATGTACGTCGAATTCATGACTTGGAGTATGTTTTCTTTACAACACAACTTCTAAAAAGTATTAATGAACTCATTCTTGATTAATCTTCAATGAGACTTGAGCAATTCCATAGTATAGCCATCCGGTCCAGAGGCTTTATCCTCGGCCCAACTACACAATGCTTGCCAAACTTTTTTCTTCGGAGAACGAGACTCTTAAGGCTGTATCACTATCGTTTTGAGTTTTTATCCATTCAATGTCGGCAAGCTCTTAATCCACAATGTCCTCTTTTGCATAAAGATATTAGAAGTATTGAATTATACTTTCAATAATTAGATATTCCCTTTCAGTGAATGTCCCATCATTAAGTTTCAGGTGGTAGATAATTGTTTAACTTCTCCAGCTCAAAATCTTATGAAAGAATTTTGAATTCTTATCTCCGTCTTCAAGCTACTTCGCTTTAAGTTTTTTATTTTTACCATTCTATTCTCATGCATTAATAGTTATTCCAACTCATTCTTCTTTGAATCTTTAAGGCTTCTCTTGACTTTATCCCAATCATTCTCCTACTCATATTTTTCTTGCCCTTGATTTTATGTGCATACCATGTATTTTTGTTGCCCTATTTGTCCAAAAACACCACAGATCCAATTCTTTAAATGTTTTTTGACTCTTTGCAGCTTATTCATGAAATTATGAGTTTTGTTGCCTAGTTTTCCACCTTCAGTCCACTCCGTCCCAAAATGCCCTTTTGAAATCATGATGGTTAAGCCTTTCGTCCTCAAATCAGAATTATACATGACCCTATTTGATTAGGCCAGTCTTAAAAATGATATAATGGTTATCATAAGTCTTAATTATTTCAATAGTTATGATGGTGATCCGAAGTCTTACTTATCCCGATAGTTTGCCTAGCATTTACTGACAATTCCCCTATTCCTTTGAAAATAAGAAACAATCAATTCTAGCATATATTGGTGTAGAAATTGCATTAAAGCATGTGTAAATCTCATTCAACAAAGGTAAATCCACCAACTGGAGCCTTCTTATTAACTCATCATAGTATACCATACTTCTTATCATTCGATTACTGTTTAGTTTCTCATTGGAAAACCTCACTAAATTGGAATCCCCAACGACACACCATCATAGAGAATATACCTCTTTTAAGGCCCTCAAATCTTTTCAAAACCTATTTCTAAGACTAAGTTTTTTAGGCCATACACCCCTGAAATCCACCATTTCATACATGTGTTTTTAGTTATCCCAATCAATGCCAAAAAGTTTCCAATCAGATTATACATCAATGATATGCTTCTCACATCCTATAACACTCGTACCTTTCCCTTCCTACCAACTGATGGTAGTAACAATCATTATTTGAATCTTGAACCCCAAGAACTTTCAATAAAACCTTTATCCACCATGAAATGCTTGACTTTGTGAATCACAACTACATTTGGATTAACCTGACAAATATTATCCTTAATTACTCTACATTTATTGCCAAAACTCAATTATTTTATATTTCAAAATAATATCCACATTAAGGAACGACACTGCCTCTTTTATCTGTTATTTTTCTATAGTCCGCTTTTGATTCTAATCTTTGTTTTTCTTTGTCAATTCTTGCCAGTTTATTAGCTTTTATGTCTGCCATGTTTTGTTTTCTCAGTTTCTCTTTAATTTGTATCCCATACACTTGCATGATGTCTAGATTTTGTTGTACAACTGTGATGTGTTTGCTTAGGCTCGATTAACGGCCCTATCTTTTTCCCTCATCACATATTCCAAGTTCAATCGTTAGTAGGTTAATTGCAATTTGTATATATGTTTCCCTCTTTTCATCGGGAACTTTAATTTTTTATTTAGCTTGCTCATGTTGTACTCCAGTCTAAATAGCACGTTCACCCGTCCAACTCCCTATTCATCCACCATATCATGAGTCATATTAATTTATGATAGTTGTGGTTCAAACAAGCTGAAAAGTTAATCAATTAGCTCAAGATCATTTTCGTCAATCAAAAATCGCGAAGTGTCCATCGGGCTGCTAGGCACAAAATCCACTTCATAGCCCATTTCCCCTTTCGCATTTAAGTTAGCCAATTCGTCTTGACGCCTTTCCTTAATATAGAGCACGCTCATATCACTCCTTGAGTCATCCTTGAATTAGCCACCACCTAAATCTCCTCCATCCTTTCTTTAATTCAATTAATCCCCCGATGCTCCCTATGTCTCGGATAGTTTAATATATTTGCTTCTAAACTCCATTGATCTTTGGGATGATTTAGATTACCCAGTGTAACGAGCCAATAACTTAAAATACAAAATACCCACAACGGGGGTATTTTAGTAATTTCATGTGTTATTATTGCATAGCATGCTAATTTGGATGTATTATATGGTATTAATGCAAAGTTAAGTAAAATTACTAAGTTTACAAAATATTTGATTTGAAATAATCTAGTAAGTAAAAAAATGGTAATTAGGGTGAGATTGACTCAAAAACACTTAATGGGCTTGGACTACCTAGGAGCAAATTGATAATTTGAAATAATCTATTACGAACCCTAGTCACCATTTCTTATTCAAAACTCAATAAATTGAGAGAGAAGAATAGATGAGAGCTTTATTGGTGTTTTCATGGTGGGTGTTGTATTTCAAAGTCAAGAAAGTCCACTTTGAAGGTAAAATCATTATCCATACTTCATCTTTCCTTGTTCAAGTTGATCTACAAGCTAGCTTTGGTTCCATTGATGGTGGAAGATTTTATTTGGTGAAATGGTGCTGAAGAAACCCCAAAAAGGGGGTAGCGTAGATGCAGCTTCACCAATGAGTACGGCAGCATTATTGCCGCTGCCACAGTTCTATGGTAGGGCCTTTACCATAGGAACCAAGAGAGGATGGCACCTTGGGCGCTACCCCCATCTTAGCTATTGGGTTATGGGGTTAATATGCAGCGAAAAACTAAAAACGGTTTTTGAAAAACCCCAATATGATCTAAAATAAGTTTCGTTAAACTAGATCTACAAAAGTAAATCATACCTTAATCCATGATTTTCTTCTTTTATTGTTCGATCTCCAAGACGTTCAAGTGCACGCGTCCTCTATTAGAAATCCAAACATGAACGGTGACAACAATTCGAAGTGTTAGCCCCAAGAGAGATTGAAAATATTTTTTCTCTCTCAAAATCTAAAGAACTCAAAAATAGCAAAAACAAAAATCATATTCGTTTTTACGGTTTCAACCTCTATCTATATGTGTAAATAAGCTCACTTAAAAACTTATTTGTAATACAACTATTGTATTTAGGCAATTTAAGAAAATTACACAGACTCCCCTATTAATAAGTTATCATATAACAAATCATAAGGGCTTCTATGTCATGAATTTTATCATATAAAATTCATTACTCTGAGCCAATTGAAATTGCACAAAGTCATTCTTTGTGTGCAACCCAATAGGTTCATGTGACGTTGGTAGTGAACAAAAATCATTTTGGTACACAAGGCATAAGCGGTCTCCAGCAAGGCATTATGACTACCCAAGTAACATGAATATCAAAATCGATACAACCTAACGAATAACATATATCATATACTTTTGTTGTGTGATATCTTTTGATTAAACCTTAGGCATGGAAAGCGACTTTTAATGTTCAATCGTACTAGTCTTGATATTTAGGTAGACTAAAAACATACAAGTGACATTAATCATATCAATTCACTTGGACTTGGTCATTTAACTGTCTAATATATCGAGGGATCTACTGATATCTATCTCTTTATGAGAGGGACAAATTCTATCTTGATTACATACCTTCACATATTATTCACATGGTAACAAATCACAATCTTTATAATCATACGGTTAAATATAACGTTTGATTATGTCAAATTACCATGCTCCTAATATTGAAGTCTATGACAATCTTAACTTGAATGACTAAATGATATACATATCATGAATAACACCTATGACTTAATCCATGTGATGTTCTCATAGCGGGTTGGTCTAGTAACTTTTTTCCTAACAAGTACTTACGACCTCGATTTGTATCCCTATACACATGATCATCACATGACCATCAATCAAGATTCGCACTAGTTCTAATTCATTATAGTTCCCAGTATAATGACTGACTAGAGACATTTTGGATATTTCGGCAAATATCCATGAATCTTATTATAAGGTAAACATGCAATCACTTATAATAAAACATCAAACAAATGCCTCAATTTTACCAACTAAAACTATAAGATAAACAATGTTTGTAGATGTACCTAAGGCACATGGCCCAACATCTCCCACTTGCACTAGGGCCAATCATTCATGTTTCTAATACCTAATGACCTCACATGACTATCATGTTTCGCTTGTGGAATAACCTTCTTCAAATGATCTGTAACATTGTCTTATGTAGGAACTCTGCAAATCTTTACATCTCACATCTCAATGATTTCTCAAATAAGATGAAATTGTCTAAGTATATATTTTGATCAGTGGTGTGATCTTAGTTCCTTGGCATGTACTATCATTCCATTATATTCAAAATATAAGCAAATAGGACTAGCTATACTCAGAACCACACCAAGTTAGGAGATGAACTTTTCGTTCTAAGTTACCTCCCCTGCTGCATCATATACTCTAATATACTCAGCTTCCGTTGTAGAATTTGGCATAGTTTCTTGCTTCAGACTTTTTCAGCTTACTATGCCTTCATTCAAAGTAAACTCATATTCAAACTGTGATCTAAATTCATGTATATCAATTTGAAAACTTATATCTGTGTAACCATTTACAACAAGGTCATCTTCTAAACTTCCATAGATCAAGAACATTTCTTTAATCCTTCTCATGCACTTAAGAATGTTCTTTACTACTATCCAATGACTCTCACCAAGATCAGACTGATATCTGCTTGTTGAGCTTAAAGCATATAATATATCAGGTCGGGTGCATAACATGGCATACATGATAGAAGATCCAATAGCTGATGCATATGGAATCGTATTCATGCGCTCTCACTCCTTATTAGTCTTTAGACATTAAGTCTTGCTGAGACTTATACCATAAGACATTGGAAATAACCCTCTTTTAGAGCCTTGCATACAAAACCTATTCAGTACCTTGTCAATATAAGCACTCTAACTTAGACCGATCAACCTTTTAGATATATCCCTATAGATCTTAATCATAAAGATGTAAGCTGCATCTCTTAAGTCTTTCATTGAGAAACAATTCTCCAACCAAGACTTGACATTCTGCAAGGTTAGGATGTCATTTCCAATAAGTAATATATCATCAACATACAGTACCAAGAAACAATCACAATCACACTGACCTTCTTGTATACACAAGACTCATCTTCATTTTTAATGAAACCAAATACCTTAATTGGTTCATCAAAATGAAGATTCCAACTCTGAGAAGCTTGCTTTAATCCATAAATAGATCTTTGAAGCTTACACACCTTCCTAGAATTCTCTAGATGAACAAACCCTTCAGGTTGTATCATATACATTTCCTCAAGTAACTTTTCATTTAGAAAAGTTGTTTTGACATCCAATTGCTATATCTCATTGTCACAATATGGGGCTATATAAATCAGAATTCTAATGGATTTAAGCATGGCTACAGGAGAAAAAAGTCACATCATAATCAACACCTTGAGTCAGCTTAAAACCTTTTGCTACCAAACGTTCTTTATAAGTATGCGCATTGCCATCCATGTCAGTTTTCTTCTTGAAAACTCATTTACATCCAATGGTCTTATCACCTTCAGGTAAATCAACAAGGTTACAAACTTGATTATCATATGTGGATTACATCTCAGAATTCATGGCGCTAATCAATTCTGCCTCGGGGCTAAATAGGGCCTCTTGATAAGAAGTAGGCTCATTTTGATCTATAAGCAACACCTCACTACTATTAATAATAAGAAATTCAAATCTCTCAGGCTGATGTCTTGCCTTATCAGACCTACGCGAGCCTTGTGATACCTGTAAAAGTTCAACAAGTTCAAGACTTTGTCTATCTCCTACTGGCCGTTGAGTGTTTATTTGTGGTTCTTGAACTTCTTCAAGACTTACATTATTCTTATTGTTGTCTTTTGAAATAAACTCATTTTCCATAAAGACACCATCTTTAGCAACAAAAACTTTGTTCTTAGTTAGATTGAAAACGTAGTATCCTCTAGTTTCTTTAGGATAACCAACAAATACACACTTGGTAAATATGGTTGATAGTTTTTTTTAGATTTGTCATTGTATGAAGACCTCACAGCCCCAAATATTAAGGAAAGACAAATTTGGTCTTTTCCCAAACCACATCTTATATGATATTTTATCAACTTCTTTAGAATGAACATGATTCAGTGTAAATGTTGCAGTTTCTAAGGCATAAACCCAAAAGGACATAGGAAGATATGCGTGACTCATCATAGATCGAACCATATCTAATAAAGCTTGATTTCTTCTCTCTGAAACACCATTCCATTTTGGAGTTGTTGGAAGAGTTAATCGTTAGACAATCCCCTAGTTTATAAGATGATTATCAAACTTTTGGCTCAAACATTCACCACCTCGATTTGATTGAAGTGCTTCAATAGAGTTACTAAGTTAATTTTGCATTTCATTCTGAAATGTTCAAAACATCTCAAAAGACTCACCTCTATGTTTCATGAGATACACGTAACCATATCTGCAAACATCATTACTGAAAGTAATGAAGTACTAATAATCACTTCTAGCCATTATGTTTATATGACCGCGTACATCAATATATATTAGACTCAATAAATCACTTTCCCTTTCACTATGTCCAGTAAAAGGACTCTTTGTCATCTTGCCTAGAAAAAAAGATACATATGTTTCATATGATTCAAAATCAAATGAATCTAAAACTCTATCTTTAAGGAGTTTTAGAAATTTGTTTCTCATTTATATAGCCAAGATAACAATGCCAAAAGTAGGTTTGATTCAAATCATTTGACTTGAGTCTCTTTGTATTTACGTTAAAAATAAGAGTATTCACGGATCTTTTCATGTTTAGAATATAAAGACCATCTCACAAATCAGCATTCGCGAGCGTCTCTATGAGAAATGGAACATTTATTATTTGCAATAATGAAATTAAAACCATCCAAATCCAACATAAAATTGAAATGATGTCTCAGCTTAAGGCAATGACATAATAACAATTATTTAAAACTAAAACAAGTCCACTAGACAAAATTAATTCATAGCATCCTATAGCCAACACGGCAACCTCTGCTTCATTTTCAACTCGTAGGATGACTTCTCCTTTCTTTACATTTTTACTTTTAGTGAGACCCTGCACATTAGTATAAATGTGAGATCCACATCTGGTATCCAATACTCATGAATCACTAGGAGACAAGTTAACTTCAATAACATAAATATTTACAGCAATAGTCGCACTACTCTTCTTTTTCTTTAGATCATTAAGATAGAGTTTACGATTTCCGAACCAATGCCCAGGTGAATGGCAGTAATGAAAATTTCCTTTTCTTTTCCTTTTCCATTTAGGACCGTTAAGTAGAAGCAGCTTTAGGCTTGACTAGTTCCACATGCTTTGTGATAGTCACAACTGCCTTGGCAACTTTAGGCTTGCGTTTGCTCTTCTTCTTCAAAGCCTTTCCTTTATGAACCATCATCACACTAATGTTTGGTAGTATTAAGCATTAAATGCAACTCTGAGATAGACTTCTCCATATTATTCATGTTATGGTTTATTACAAATTGTGAATAACTATTAGGTAATGAATTACGGATCAAATATGTAGCCAACTCTTGGTTTATGAGAAATTCGAGTCTATCAAGATGGTCAATATAGCCCTTCATTTTCAGAACATGAGAACTAACTAATTCAACCTCAGCCATTTTGCAAGAATGAAGGTTTATGACTGTCTCGAACCTTTCTTGTCTAGCCTGCTTGTTGGAACATTTCTTTCAACATCGTAGCCATATAGTAAGCTTTTATGTGTTCCATGTCCTTCTGAAGTTTAAGAACCATAATTGCCAACATAATGCATGCAACATCAGCTGAGTCATTGACATGCTTAGTATGTTCGTCCTTCATGGTTCTTAAAGCATTAGGTGGTGGTTCCTCAAGAATAGGATCATCTAGGACATACAACTTGCGTTCATGCATAAGAACAATTCTCAAGTTTATGAACCAGTCAATAAAGTTCGTCTCATACAACTTATCCTTCTCAAGGATGGGTCACAGTGACAAGGGATTAGTGTGATTTGAAAAGGCCATAGATCTACAATAAAGATTACATAAAAGTGCATTTTAGTATAGAGGAATAGACTCCCACTAAATTAACAACCATCCTAAAAATACTATGTTAATTTAAGGGACTAAAATCCATGTTTCACCTAATTCTAAAACAGGTAAGTCATGACACTTTGAATTAAGTTATTTAGATAGGTAAATATTACCAATTACATATATGTAACTTTTAGTTGTTTTTATGATATTATAACATCTTATGTCTTCGCATGTTTTATCTCATTTCGTGCCTAAAGCCCAAAATCAGTTTGATAGCTTTATCAAGTCTAACAATTTCAAACAATAGAGTAATCATTACTCAACTTGCCTCACCAAGATAACACAATATACTCTGCGGAGGCAAACCTATATTGATGTGATCGAAGCCTTGACAAGTGTTTGAGAATAGATGGCACTTGACTAAAAATTTGGAAGAGGGATTTTTTATTTATTTTAGAGATCATAATTTAAAAGAGATAAATATCATATATTATAATTATTCTCCAATCACTAAACAAGTTAGGGAATTTTAGTAATATTGGTTATTATACGAATTTCCTTGCGTCACGAACAATTAGCAACGGTCCCACTGGTCGGTCAGCAGAAAATTCAAAATAGTTTTTGAAAAAACCCAATAGGATCTAAAATAAGTTTCATTAAACTAGATCTATAAATGTAAACCATACCTTAATTAGTTATTTCTTTCTTTGATTGTTTGATCTCCAATGCATTCAAGTGTGTGTCCTCTATTGCAAACCCATACATGAATGGTAACCATAATTTAGAGTGCTAGGCCTAAAAGAGATTGAAAACGTGTTTTTTTCTCTTCCAAAATCTAGAGAACTCGAAAAATAGCAAAAACAAAAATCATATTTTTTATGGTTTCAACCTCTATTTATATGTGTAGATAAGTTCACTTAAAAAACCTATTTGTAATACAATTATTATAATTAAATAGTTTAAGCAAATTACACTAACGCCCCTATTAATAAGTTATCATATAACGAGTCGTAAGGGCTTTTCATGTAATGAATTTTATCATACAAAATTTATTACTCTGAACGAATTGAAATTTTGCAAAGATATTCTTTGTGTTTGACCCAATAGGTTAATGCGTTGTTGGTAGTGAACAAAAACTATTTTGATACACAAGTCATATGTGGTCTCTTGTAAAGCATTATGACTACCCAAGTAGCATGAATATCAAAATCAAAACAACCTAATGAATAACATATATCATATCCTTTTTTCGTGCAATATCCTTTGATTAAACAAGGCATGGAAAAGTTTCCCTTAATGTTAAATCCTACTAGTCTCAATCTTTATACAGACTAAAAACATCCAAGTGACATTGATCATATCAATTCACTTGGACTTGGCTATTTAAATAGTCTAATGTATCAGGGGATCCACTGTTATCTCTCTTTACGAGAGAGACAAATTTTATCTTGATTACATACCTTCATATATTATTCACATGGTAATCAATCACAATTTTTATAATCGTCCAGTTAAAGACAATGTTTGATTGTCTCAAATTATTATGCTCATAATATTGAAGTTTATGTTAATCTCAAGTTGAAGGACTAAATGATATACGTATCATGAGTTACACCCATGACTTAATCTATATGGTGTTCTCGTAGTAGGTTGGCCCAGTACCATGTTCCCTAACAAGTACTTATGACATCAATTCGTGTCCTTACATGCGTGATCATCACATGACCATCAATCAAGATTCACACTAGTCTTAATTCAATATAGTTTCCTATATAATGACTGATTAGAGACATTTAGGATATTTCAATAGATACCCATGGATCTTCTTATAAGGTAAACATGCGAGCACTTACAATAAAACAACAAACCAAAGCCTTTGTTTTATTTATTGAAATCATAAGATAAACAATGTTGCAAATTGACCTAAGGCACATGCCTCAACATTAGCAACCCCACCAAGGGGGTTGGCACCCACGGGTCAAATCGACCCCTAGCCAAACCTATCAGTGGCCAGTTTGGCCCCTGGAACGAAACCATGACCCAGATCGGTCCCCTAACCACTTTACACGGGACAGACCAACACCTGGATAAAAAGCCAAGTCCATAAGAGCCCTTAGAGACCAAAAAATGGCAACATTTGAATTGTCCTCAAAATTGAGTGCATTCCCGCACCCAGGGAAGATTGGGTGGGTCATTCCCCTCACAATGGGCAATGGGGGACCCACGGGACCCACGGGACCCACACTAGCAGACCCTAAAATAACTAAAAATGAAAAGTGAACTAAAATGTGACTTTTACACTAACATGTTGTGTCTTGAATTGTCTAGATTTGCAATGTGGTTCATATAGAGCCTCGAGCGTGCATGAATCGGGAGTAGATATCACGGCGAGTCGAGGAAAGTGGGAAGCTTGCTTAATTATCAAATATGGCTTGATATTAGTTATGTATGTTATGCCATACGTTTTTAATTAGAGACTTGAAAAATTGGTTGCATCATGTTATTGGCTTGAATCTATGTATCTATGTAATGTGAATGAACATGTTTTCCCTTTTTATGTTATTCATTGCCCCTGAATGTTTGTGGAGTTCCCACCGAGGGCCTTATTAGCAAGTAACCATATCTAGTGCGCTAAGATGTTTGTAGTGCCACTGAAGGCTTTACTATTCATGCCCAAGAATGTTTGTGGAGTTTTCCACAAAGGGTTTTACTTACCTAATTGAATTCATAAGTGTATCACTTAGGGACATGAGTTGGAGTTGCCTTCTATTGTACTTATCTGATAGAGGGACATGCATCGGTGACAGCTTTGGATGAACCTACAATTGGTTCAATAGGACAAAAGAAAGAGAACATAAAGCTTGTGTGTCGTCTAATGGTCGCCACACCTCGAGGGTAGAGGAATCAGTCACCGCATTCTTGCCAATAACTAGATGCATTGAATGAAACCACGACTTTATATCATAATTATTTTCTATAGTATCTTTCTTTTGTAAGCCCTATGCATGATGATGAGTTTTAATTTGAATATGCTTTATCAATCTTGTTAAGGTCTTTTATGAATTCTTTACAAATCCATGTAATATCTTATTTTAAATGTTTCCTTATTCAATTTCAATTCATGCTAGCCTTGCATAATTATTAAGAATTACTTGCATATTTAATGGTTGAGCGGGTTTTTCGCATTAATGAACCATGTTGGTTCTTTTAGCTCACCCCATATACATATCAAGATCATACATATCGACGATATATCTAGACAAGGGAGAGGCAATAGCTCGAGTCCTTAACTTGTGATGTGATCCTTTTGTTGCTATATGCTATTTATTTGTTTTTTAAACTATTATATTGTATTAAAATGGATCTTTTGAGTATATTGAACCTTACTTTCCTCAATTGAACTATTGGGAAATATTTCGCCTGTCCATACTTGAATGTAGAATTGAAATCCCACATATAGTTTCATAGTACTTCATATGGATTTTCTTTCATTTATTTCCACACTTATTCATCCATATGCATTAGTTGATATTTCGCAGATTACTTTAAATGAGCCAAACCATTTACTCGAGTCGAATTTGGGTATTAGGCCTATGTGGCGGTCTGGACCAAATGACCTGATCCTAACGACTCCATCTATCAATTGAATGGCCTAATGACTCCATCTATCAATTGAACCATGTCCTGAGTCTGTCCCTATTTGCTCCCCTTCTCGAAACAAGTTTTACCTTACAATACCTAAAGAGATTTAAATAACAAGCGATCGAACTTAGTTATATTCGAGGTTTTGATAGGTCTGCCACCATACAACTCATTTCGTTTGCCTGGGTTAAGTTCTTTGCTCCCTATCTGGCGTTCAAAAAGCTCACAACTCATGATACCTCGTTAGATTCAACTTTGGTCATCTTACCTTTGAGTTGGGTTATGCTACCCCTTGTTGCTCTTTAATATGCCCATTCTCCAACCTTGTTGTTGAGTCGTTAATTATGTAATATTATATATAAGTTATTTATATATTTTTATTATCAAGTCTTCAAAATACTAGCTTAATTGCGTTTATTTATTATTTTCAAGGTTATTGGAGTGCGTGGTTGAATTCCTGGCGAAAAATAAGGTAGAAACGAATTTGCACAGTTGATTTGGTGTGAGATTAGTTGAAGAAACGCAGCTAGAGACATGGTCAACCTACTCACGTACAACAGTTGTTGGTTTTTCCTTGAGATACGCGCGTCACCAACTCCCTTATTTTCGCCTCATTCACGCGAGCTTCTACTCCGTCCCTACTGCTGCCAGGTGTCTCCATTCTGCTGGTCAAGCCTTGTCACTAGCAGCCGTCCTACCAATGCGAGTACGCCACATGTCGTCTGAACAGCTGCCACGCTGCAGCGTCTGACCAGCCCACGGTCACAGCAGCCTCTCCACAACTCACTGCGCGACACGTCGCGCATGCCAGCAACTCGCCCAATCCGTGTCCGCCACGTGTCCAAGACTTGCAACAAGCTCCAACAACCACCCGATCATCCTCGGCGCACATCTCACGAACCAAACTCCAAATTTGGCATTCTCTCTCTTCCAGGCCGACTTATATATTTTCTCCTCTGGCTTTTTCTGTTTTCTTTGGGCCGAAGCCTCTGCTCCTCTCCTCCATTCTTTTCTTTATTTTTTATTTTCTTTTTCTCTTAGTGTTCTTCAATGATGAGAGGCTAAAACTCTAACCTAGGCAAGACGCGAGGAAGGTTCGACTGCGCGTATTAATGATTTGTGAGATTTATATATTTTAATTTCAGTCTTTTCATTATTATTTTATTTTCTTTGGTATTGTTTTAACAATCGAGGTTAAACACTAGTTTAAATCTTGATTTACGTGTCAGTAGGTCGTACGCACCCGTGCTTGTGCAATAAGACCACACTAGTGGCAATCGACCATACTGATTGATTCTACCCTTTTGGGACCGGTTGAATACCTTAGGGATCTAGGCTAAATTGGTCACACTAGTGATCTGGTTGTCTATGTGTAGTACCTTCACAAAGCCCATTGCGGTCAACGCATTAAACCCAATTCACTTGAATTGTGGTTATGTGTTTGATTAGGGAAGTAGTCATTGTCGTACCTTGGCTATCGAGATTAGGAAGTGCGAGGAACCGCGTACGTTACCGGGTTTATAGCTACACTAGGATATTTTGATTTGCACATTTTACATAAATCGAAGACCAAATCCAATCTTTTACCGAACCGAACTTGTATGTCTAGACCTAGGTATTTTTATTAATTATTTTATTTTCAATATTATATCCTTGCTTTAATTATTTTGTTTATATTTAGATTAGTTAATTTATTAGATTTATTATTCTTTCTTAAACCCCCGATTTTTCTTTTCGTTATTTTTTAAACCTTATAAAGAATACCAATCTCTGTGAGATGATTTAGATAATTTTTAATTTTTTGCAAATAGTTGGTTTAGATCATTTTTAATTTTATTGACGCGTGACCCTAGGCATCTTCCATGCCTTCGTTGCCTTTTCGGTGATTCCATCTGATTCTTGCAATTTACCTATAGCAGAATCATGGCCATCATTAATGTAAAGTTCTTGATCCATCAAGCATCCTTTTACAGTGAAATGGACATTATGTAACCCATCAATCACCTTGCAACATTTGTATGTTAGTTACCCCAATCACGCACCGAAAGGTCGGTAACCTATATACGGCAACGACTATGATTGACTCAATTGTGACATGTATGTCACCTATATATTGGCCATGGCCAATATGTTATCCTCTTTCTTCTGCCCACCAGAGGTTTTAGAAAGTTGTGTCTGACTTCACTATCGATTACCACTGATGCCAAGGTTTTGATCATAAGATGAACCAACTTGCCAAACTTAGGACTTTAATTAAACTTTGATAGAAAAGTTATGGATCTCCTCAGACTTACATGACAACAGATCTCAACCCTTATTTAGCGAGCATCTTCTCGCTTACTTTGGTGAGGCCCCCAAAGTGTGAACAAATCATATCATACGCTATTGCGTTCTACATATTAAAGGTTAGTCCTTCCACTTAAATCTGGTCATTACCAACACTAACTTGTAAATCATCCCAATGCAACCTTTACACCCATTTTGAACAGCTTGCGAATTAAATGATTCCTCAATTGTTTAACTTATGATAAGACTCTCCACATTTCCTTTGCATCAATGCATTGAAATAAGGCACCGTGGTTTGCAAGTAAAGAGGCCCCCATCCACCTCCCGGCTGTGGATGATATGGCTCGTCCAATCATAGCCTATTCAATATTTGGTGCAGCTCAGTATATAACTAGCAAAGCCTACTCTTATGCCTTTTTCATTGAGGTTTGGGTCTCCAAACATTTATTGTGGTGTTGGTGGACCATAGTTGTTCGTCATGTCTCCTCATTTCCTCGTCTCCATTGTTGTGTCTCCTGACTATTTAAGGCCTTAAAAAAGCATATACATCTAGCACCATTGCAGTCTTCCGATACCATTTAAGATTACTTTACATATCTTAATCATGTCTTCCCTGTTGTTCTCCATTCGTTGTGAAAACAATGTGTCTCCTCCATCCCTAAATCTTCGTTTGATGCTACCTTGCTCCTGAGAGATCAATCTCAAAAAGCATATCTAAGACGTTAAATATCCATTTCTCTTTTGGACAGGTTGAGAGTGAAAGATCGGACTCCTTCATTTTCGTAAATAGTTACCCTCCCATTTTGTCGCTCGTAGACAATGAAAACCTTGCGTTCTATCCAAAGTCTGCACTATCCACAGTCCCTCATTCGACTGTTATGGTCTTCTCATCGGTCTTGTCCTTCATTCCTAACCATCATTGTCCATCGCGTCTCCTCTCCCTCCACGCTCATTTTTCAGCTAAATCAAACCATTGTATCGTGGTCACTCATAGAATATGGAGTTAAATACCAATCTCATAACTTGTTCCAGTTCGGTCCACATTTAGTAAACTAGATAAAGTTGAAATAATAGAATAAATGGATTGGACTGATTGCAATTCCTTATCTGTAATAATTGGATTGAATTGCGGGTTGACCCTAATTAGACTGCATGCAATCCGTGTTCACCCTTAGTTTCACTAAATCGAGTGCAATGAAAGAGTTTGATCCATGTAGTCGACTCCAACAAATTTGAAATTAAGGCTACATTGATGTTGTTGTTGTTGTTGTTGTTTATCTTACAGTAATTATTATTGGTTGATTAAATATTAAACTAATTAATTAATCAATTAAAGAGCTTATTAAATTAATTAACTAAGAACTGAAGAGAGAATTGGCAAAAAGAAAAATGGGGATGTGTCATGACTCACGTGCACGAGGAATTGATATTACCTTGATAAAGGCTGTTGTAAGCATCAAAGTTGGGTCCGCACCCTCTCCTACTGCTATAGAAACCATTTTTATTTTTGCGTCCAAACACTCGATCACGCGCTGCACGTTACCTGCCGCACCCGCGTATTCTCTTCTCCAACTCACCTTCACAACAAATCGTCTCTCCCAAAGCTCCTCCACTTCAACCTTGTAATATATAAATAAATATTCACACAACTATATATGGAACGTACAATAATCTACCAACTACGAAAATTGAAAAATTGTACAACCACAATTCTTAGTCTCAACTCACAGTGCCCCATTTTATGGCACACATCTCAAAATATATAGATGACAGATCGAGTACGAGTCTGTCAACAACAAAATTAATCAACAAAGTCACAATTCTAAATTTATTAGAGTTCAATGCAAGATTAAGCTCAATTTAATGCACTTAATGTGGCATTGCGGGTTCTTATTTTATTTTATTTTTGAGAACTTTGTGGTGAGTTCTTATATATGTCGTATATATACTGGCTCATTAACTAACATTTTTGTATGAAATTAACTCAATATAATTCATATACTAGCTAACAAGGATTTTTCTACAAAAACTAAAGCTTTCATTTACAAAATAATATATAACAAAAAGATTAGTTCATACTACCATGCATATGCTCAAAAAGACTGGGGAAAAAATTTAATTAATTGATTATTTTCAGAAACATAGGATAAGGTGAACTCAGTAAGTTATTATTATTATTATTACTATTATTATTATTATTATTATTATTACTACTAGTGGGGGCATGTGCTAACATGAATGTTTTTAACAACTTGACTAACTAAAGCAAAAAATTCAATTAAGATAATCACACATATCCACAAAAAAAAAGATAACTACCAGACGGTTATCTCTCTCTTTCTCTCCAAGTTTCTTGCTTTCACATCCCCACACACACTCTCTCTCCACAAGTATCACTTTTAAATCCTTACTTTTATGTTAGTTAATTAAGTTGAATTTACCTAAACTCTCCCCTTTGATTTTTTTCAAAGATTTTTTCATTCAATCAAATGTTAACACTGAATGGTACTTTTGTCAATAATGATATTTTGGCTTCAAAAAATCCTAAAGATATTTTCATTATATATACATTTTTTTACAAGTAAAACGAAAATATATATAAATATATAGGGAGGTCGTACATTTTGCCTCGAGATGCACACACACACATCTCTCGATGTGTATTGCACGAGCGACATCCGACTAGGTTGGTGCCCAAAGTCGATTACTCTACCAGGTCTCATATATAATACACATATTTTCTAAAAAATTAAAATTAAAATTAATTGGATGTCCCCATGAATTGTAGGTGGTTCGATTATCAGTTAGAGAAATGAAAATTAATAAAGATGATACATATGTTTATCTCTTACGTTGGTTATTTGGGACCTCTGCGTTGCGGATCCGCTTTCGTGAACACGGCCGGGCGACGACAATTCCTTCTGGATTCGCTCAGTTTCTTCACGGATCCTCCGCAAATAATCATGCGTTGCTTCGAGAATTGTTCGCTCGTCCCGCTAATTAATGATTATAACATTTTCATAATGAATATCACGGAAAGTATATGGAAAAAACATATATTTCTTAGGTTAATTGAGAACACATATAAAATCAAAAGTATATATAAGGGAAAAAATTGATCAATAATACATGATTATTTAAATTGCGATGATTACTGTATTCATGATGTTAGGAACCAAAGACTGAAGCATTTGGAGCTGTTGTTGAGATATTGTCGATGTTATTTGTCCACGGGCGTTGACGTCGGTGCTTCTACTACTTTCTAGATCGTCTTCCTCAGAACTGTAAATCTCATCAGGCGCCATGCGTACAATAGACAACGGAGAGGAGGAAAAAGATAGTTTTTGATAGAGTTGGAGATTACTGTTTATATATTTTATTGTATTGTCTCCGAAGAGAAAGAGTACTATTTTTTTCTTTTTTTCTTTTTTTTTTTTTGGAGAGAGGTCTAATCCGTCACGTTTTCTTTTTGGTTGTTGATCAAGGTGGTATCTTGAATTAATTAATTAATTACTGGCCATCATTTTAGGGACGACTTTTGTTCTGTATCATTTTTTTTTTCGGAAAACTTGTTCTGCATTAATTAATCAAACAAAAAAATGTTACTAAGTTTTGCTTCAAAGCATTAGAACATTCTTTTAAGAATTTCAATTTTCATTTGGAAAAGTTTAGGGTTATCATGACAATATGGATATATAAAATTTTCATACTAATTAACAATGTATATTAAAGATCAAAGTGATTTCTCTACTTTTTTTTTAAGGAAAATAGAAATTTTTGATACGACCCAAATTCTTAATTTTAGTTTAATTCCTTAATCATGATCATTGATCCGTGACGTGAAACCCGCATCGAGATACGTGCACTGATCGAGGTAGGTGGTCTAGGTATATGTTAGATTTGGGATGATGTATGCTTAGTATATTGTATATGTGTAGACTACGAAGTCACTCATATTTGCGAATAGATATCAAGATGTGAGCAAGGACGCGCCTCAAGATGAGTGTCAATGTAGGACCGAGGTAGAGAGTTATGTTCTACAAATTGGTAAGTTGGCTTACACCTTTAGTTTTGTACAAATTGATGAATTGATGATTATATTTGAAGTGCAAGCTATTCATATGGTAGTGGAGGATGTATTGGATCTCTGGTGGAGGGTAACAAGGATCCAATGCTTTGAGGATGGCCATGTGAAGGAGAAAACTCAAAATTCTAAGTGCGGAATTATATGTTTTCCTGGACATAGCGCGCTACATGCGTGTAGCTTGCTAATGAGTGTGAGAAGCGCGCTAAGGGAGTCACTAGCACGCTAGACATGCTACTCAACACACTAGGTGCTCTAGGTAGCACAATTTCTGCAATTTCTTGATTTAAATTTGAATAACTTAAACAAATCTAACACCTTAATAGAGGGTCTAAATAGACGACTCTGGAACATGTCTAATCATACGAGGAACCTAAGGAAGAGTCTTGGGGGTTCGAGTACACATTTTGAGGTGTCGGGAGGTCAGATTAGCTAAGGAAAATTATTGTGTGGATTGGAAGTAAATCGATTGAGATTTTTATTTCCATTTCTTTCCTATTATGTTTTTCATTTACAGTCATTTGGACTGATTTACCTATTGTACTCTAGATGTCATAACTTTGTTGTTCCATCTCATTTCATAAGTTTGTTATCATAACATTGTTTGTCGATTAAGTGGTTTCATTAATTCTAAATCATGTGCTATGTCATTTTTGATTGTAGAGGAATTTAGTCAAACAAAATAACATGCTATTAGATAAGTGATTTATGGTATTGAGAATCCATTTTATTTATGCATTAGTTATATTATGCAATTACATTGTTGGATTCATAAACAGTGTGATTCCTTGAATTATGAAAGTAGTTCTTGTATCAAGGATCATGATATGATAGGGATAAGCGCGGCACACAGGGTCACCAGATTTCTGGGCTTGTTGGCATCTCACCACTAGCGTGTTCGGCACATGGGTATGTTTTTGACAAGTATACTACACATGTAAGGGGCACTTGTGAGTATATATACATATGTGGCCATTTGTAAGGATGTGAAAGCATTCATAAGATTGATTACGCCCTAAATAGTAAAATAAAACCAATGTGATGTAACTCACGATCGACCGACCTTAGATCATTACTGCTTAACCGAGTGTCAATTTCATGTTGTTTAACTAAAGTATCTTATAACATGATTCTTTTTCAACATAGTTGTTATTGCTATGATTTCAGATACTTGTTTCTTGTACTCATCGTTCTTTTTATGACGGTAGGTGCAGATCCATCGATAACTACCTCTCAGACACTGGAGTGCTGCTACCTCTGACTTTGTAGGTTTTGATTTTTGTTGTATTATTTATATATGTTTTTATACTTTTGGGGATGTATATTATGGGTTGTGAGATAGTTACCCGACCAGCTACATGTTGATATATTATTATCGTCGTTTTGTTATCTATATGCATGTAATCTTTGTTTCTCTGGTTTTCCACATACTTAAGATTTATAGTAATGGTTTTCGCTAATTTATTAAGACTTCCTGCTGAATAATCTTTAAGTTACAAAAATTTTAATTAAGTGTGAAATATTGATTGAAAAAGAACAATAGGTTGCTTATTTTAAAAGTTAGCTAGTTTGGAGAAAAATTTTAGAAATGCTGAGTAATACGTTGTTAAGTCTTATGTGGCTGATATTAGGCTTAAGACGAGATTAGGCCGGGCAGTGTCCTAATTTTAGAAGGGGTCGTCACAATTTCATTAATCATTAATGACTCAATACATGACTCGGCATATAATCAAGAAGCTGGTTACCCCGTATTCCCCTTAATTTATATATATTTCTTATTCAATATTTTATCATTAGAGATGCTTTAAAATGCTTACAATTAAACAATGCATATCAATACAACAATATTACATGTGCCACGCCCATCAAATCACGTATACATAATTTAACTAATTATAGACCTTAAGCCACCGCCAATCTTTCATTTTCCTCCTTGTGATTATAGATCTTGAGCCATCATTGATCATTTATTTTGATCGGCGATGATTCCAATTGCATATTTTCGTATTTGATTCATTGAATAAATTGCAGATTTGTGAAGATTGGTTCACACTTGTTACGGTATATCGATCTCTCAACGATCGTAGATTTGTGTTGTTGTTGGATTGGTGATGTTCTTTAGGTTTTTGCATTCAGTAAGTAGATTTGCCTTCCCTAGTTATAAGTTTTGATTTTGTCTTTCGTTTGTTGGAAGTCTTAGGTTTTTTTTTACTTATTAGATGGAAGTTTTGTTTGTCATTATATGGTTCTAGTACGTAGTGTTTGTGTTGTCATGTGTTCCCTTATTATTATATTGTTTCAATTTTACAATCACATTCACAGCCAAATTAATGACAGATAGATGTTCTTTTAAACAAATAAGATTAGCGAATCAATGTAATTAATTATATTAGGCCAATTGATTTCATGTTTGGTCTTGTATCCGGTCATTAATGATTAATAAATTTTCTATTTCACTTGAAAAAAAAAGCTAATTAATTAATTCCATTTGTAACCACGCCTTTGTCAAAAGTTGGCATCTTAATTTCTTCACATGCCGGTATATATTTTTAGTCATGAATCATATGATCACTCATATGGTCGCAACAGATATTAATTGATTTCCAACCTTTCATCCAATTGCGCGTTCAATATATATACACATAACTAATTAATTCCATTTGTAACAACGTGCTTCTCCAAGTAACTTATTTTTTTTAAAATGATATATATTCAGACACAATAAAAGTCACACGCCAGGTCACAACGTATACAATCTAAGCGTGAGTTCTATCCCGTAGGTTGAATAATATATATATATATATATATATTAGTTTCTATAACGCATGTGCTTTTTCTTATTAACTATTTTTTCTTTACTTTACGAGTTGAACCAATGGCCTTCCTAAATTACCTTTTAGCAAGTGATACTTTATCTATCTTGTCAAAGATAGTTTTACAACCATAAATTTCTTTTTTACTTATAAGTATCTGCATAATCTTTAATTTAAAATATTAATTTCATAGTTTTATTAATATTAATTTTATAATTGTCAATCCGCATAACTTGATCAAGTTCGATCCGCATTTAGTAAATTGGATCAAATCGGATTACCAAAATAAATGGACTGCATTGGATTATGATTTTTCAATCCATAATAATTGAATTTAATTACGGATTGACCCTAATTGGATTGGATCTAATCCGTGTGCATTCGACTCATTACTCAGTAAATAATTAAACCAATAAAAGTGGTTTCCACTTTAGACTAATGAAGATGTTATGTAAGATAAACCAATTAAATAATAAAATGACATTTTTTTTTATTCGAGTCACCGATGATTAGTTAACAATGAATTAAAATCAAGAGATATGAGTAGAAAATTAAAAAGATATGATTGATATGTATTAGTACTAATATATATACATATACAAAGATTAGCTAAATAAACATATACTCGTCGAAGTTGAATGTTTGTCAACAATGTTGTTGAATTTATTGTTAACCAAGGCAAAAGGGTGGGCAACGGTTTTGAACATCTGGATTATGGTATTGATTGCTTAATTGTAGTAGTAGACACCATATTTTTTTTTCTCTATGTAATCTGAATAGATTCATTACAAAAAAAATCATTAAAATTGGTAAAAATTCATCAAACGACCAACTAAAAAAATGAGATTTTGAAGAGGATGATCAAAACCTAAAGAATTAATCCACAATCAATCGCAGTTCAATTCCAAGTGGCCTCCAACTACAACATTATCACCTTCTTCGATTTTGCTCTCAAATCATTGAACACATTTTCACTCCCAAATTAATGGAGAGATGAGATTTGAATCAGATGCGAAAAACAAAAGACAACCTGTTGTCCGAATTCGATTGATGGATTCACTAAAAAGGGCAAATTAGGTATTTCATCATAGTCCATAATGGAGCTCCCCTGCGGCCTCCTCAGCAACCCCCATTCCGCCAGCTCCCTCAGTATCACCTCAAGAGGGAGGAGGAGCCACACCCCATATTGTTAAATTTTTCCATTGTTATTGAGTATGTCGGGTAAGTTATAATTCCATTACAAATGACTAATTAATTATATTTACCCTAATTAGAAGTAGAGCAAGAAGAACATTTGACTAACTTCATCAAGTTGAAAATGAACAGGGAAAACTGTTTGGTTTTACATCCTTCAGAAGTCTGTGGTCGGAAGATGACTAAAATCTTCAAGCGGGGGATGATTACTGAGGGGTACTATTTGAAGTCACTACCCAATCATCAAAAGGATATATATATTGGAATAGATGGAAATTAAGTAAATGACATTAAATGATTGAATAAATGATTAAATATATTATTTGTATGAAAAATTAATAATTAACTATATTCATCTTTTTCAGCCATACTTTCGATAGGACTCGTCAATTGATGAGGCAATCGTGAGAGCTGCCTATGATTCAAAGGCGTATGTTAGGTATGTCGCGTTGATGCACGAGCTCCACACCCTTAGCGTAAGGCCGGAATTTGTCACTAATAAGGCATGGAATAGATATCGTGAGTATTGAGTGTCTGCAGGTTTCAAGGCTAGGTCTGAGAAGGCTTCACAGAACAGAAAAAGTGAAAAAGACGGCCCTGCGCCGGTGGCATACGGTCTTTTCAGACTTATGAAGATGTATTAGTAAGTGTCATTGTTATTTGATGTTTCCTTAAAACTTATAAGTTTATTGCGACTAATATGTTGTAAACTTTGATCTTTTGTGTGTATGTATAGGCTCTGGATAGGGATGAAGATGATGAGGTTACTCTTAATGATGTCTCCCTTCATGTTCATATGAAAGATCATGATGGAGTAACATTCATTGATAACAAATCAACACCGTTTCATGTAAGTGTCTTGTTAATATAAAATTTATTATTGCTTATAAATAAACATTATGTTTATACTTTCTTCTTAATTAGCTATTAATTACTTTCTTCTTTTTTTACATGAATTTTGTTATGGACCATGTTCTTGTCTGATGTTCTTATCACAGCTTTATGGACCATGCATGTTTTTGGTGATTTTTTAAAAACATATTTAAGGTATCTTGACATAGTGCTTTTGTTTCCTAGGATTGAGCGAAGTGGAGCAAACTTTAACAAAACCATCAACATTAAGTGGGGATTAAGAAAAACGCATTCATAGCTAAATATGTGTGTTTGATTGTATGCTTTTGTCGCATAGGATTAAAACAACGGATTTGTAAACATTAGATTATAGCAAACAAACGGGTTTGTCGCTTACGGGTTTGTCGCATAAGACACTTAATCCTTATTTTTTCATTGTAATAAACAAACATGACCAACTTAAGCTTAATTTAATGTTTTTTCATGCAAATCATTTCTTCTACAGAGGCTTGTGTTCTATCTCTTCCAATTATATCGTATTTGTAAGTGCAACATTAACTTAGAGTACTACTTATGAGAAGTTCATCTCTTTGCTTATATATGAGGGTCCTATAATGAGATTTATATATGCGTGTAAATTATTCAATTGCCATAACTTCTAATGAGAATCATTTTCCCGCACTCTATTAAATGAAGCTATTTACTACATTTTTCCATATCACACCCTCTTGTGCATTAAAAATGCTTTCAAAGCTCTTCACTTCATGATGATCTTCAAATGTTGAAAAATCTCCAAACCTTCTTCCATTTGCATTCTCACTGTCCACCCTAGTAAGAGAAAAAGAACCCTTGTAAGTCCTTTTTAGCATTCTCAATTTCAAATATCTTAGTGTGCACATGATTTAAGGGAAGATATCCATTAATTACTTGCTTCTTAATTATCTATTAGTTACTTGCTTCTTTTCTTACGTTGATTTTTACTATTTTTAAGCATTATAAATGATTTTGGGCTATTTAATTTTTTTTTCATTTTCTCAATGATTTATTTTCATTTTTTTCTTTGACGACTTTGTTTTCATGCAGGCAGAGTCAGTGAGGAGGCGTGAGGAGCACACTCAGGCTACACCTGATTTGCCGATTGATGAGAAACAACTCTACTATGATGAGACAAGAGAGTGCTCAAAACGGCATGTTTATGGGCTCGGGTCAGTTGCCAAGAGGAAGAGGAGATATGAAGATCCCGGTGCCAATACATCCCGAGAGCCGATGGTGCGGCGTCCAAAGCTTGATGCAGTTGTTCAAAGGCTTGCACAATTCGAGGTTTTCATGTAGAGCCAGTTGGGAATGCTCATGGACTTCAAAGCAAGCACCTTTTAGGCACCACCACCGCCAACACCACCTCAAGTGCATCATTAGTAGGTTAGGATGGATCCGACTCGTTCACCGCAGCAAAACGACGACGATGATGATGAAGACAACCATGATTGGCTAGATGAGGAGCACCTTGGCGATGAAAGTTAGGTATTTTAATTGGTAAAAACAATTTTTGGGTTTGTAAATAAAATTTAAACAACTTTTTATGCATATTGGTATAGAATTCTCTTTTTAAGGTTTAATTTAGTATATAATATTTGATATTTTGTGTGAATGAATGGTATAAAATTTGGTTTTGAAGCATGTTATAGCACCTCCAAGGAGTTCTTGAAGAGGGTGCAGGGCGTTGGAAAAGGCCATATGTGGGTTTTGTTGTTTAGAAGAATCATGTTGTAACAAAAAGCAATGAAAAAAGAATTCTACTCATACAAATGGAATAGCAATGGAATAGCAATGGAATAGCAACGGACATCAAGCATATGTTCTAGGTTTATGACTTGCGTTTTGTTGCTATTCCGTTGATAATTAGCAATGGAATCGCAACGGAAAGCTTGAATTCCATTTCTCTTCTATTTCTAATTTGCAACGGAATAGTAACAGAACACTTGAATATCGTTTCTATTCCGTTGCTAATTATGGAACACTTGAAGATTGTTGCTATTCCGTCGCTAATTAGCAACGGAATGCCAGTTTAAAATGATTTTTTCAGTGCTATTTTCATCTCTAATCCATCTCTATTTAGAGACGAAAAATAATTTATGTTGCTAAATATTTAGCAACGACGATTTTACAAACGAAATTAATTACGTTGCTAATCTATCTCTAATTGTCTTCCCTTTGCTATTCTGTTGTTGATCCGTGTCTTTTCTATTGCTATTCCCTTTCTATTCTGTTTCTAATTTACTTTTTTGTTGTGTTAAAGCTTTTCCTTTTGTATTGAAAGATCAAGCACAAGATTGATTATTTTATCTTCATCAAGATTCAATAACCACATGGGCTCAAATGTTAGAAGCTTTCCTAGATCAATATACGCTTGCAAAAAAATTAGTACTTATACAAGTCACAGTCATGAAAATGAAAGATGATGAAAATTTTAATAATTTTGGAATAGATTTCAAAGACTAATTTCATCTTGTCCGCTACATGGGTACACCTAAAGAGCTTTATTAGAATAGTTCTATGAAGTACTAAATTATCTTGAACAAAGACGATTAGATACAGTATATGGTGGATCATTACTCAATGTTACATAAACTCTAGCAAAAGAAGCTATTAATAAGATGGCCAAATAATCTAAACAATACGGTGAAAAGACCAACACATCAAGAAAGAACGATTATGAGGTTAATAATAGAACAAGTGATAAATTTGACGAAAAACTTGAAAAATTATCTAACATGGTTAACCTAATATTAAAAGATAGATCAAATCAAGTTAAACCATGCAGATTTTATAATGAAGTTACACATCCTACGGATGCGTATCTTACTTTAAAAGAAGATAACAATGAAGAAATCAATGTGATTATGAACCAATATTCCGGTCCTCCTGGAAACCAATATAATAACAACAACTAATGGAAAATCAAATTCAAATCTTAGCTACAATCCACAAAACCAAAATTATACTACTTATAGATCGAGAGCACCTACATAACCAACACCAATGCAACAACCTCAACAAACTTTTTAACCTACAAAATCAAATTTAGAACAAATATTACATAACTTTATGACCCAAAGTCATCAAAAATTTGAAAAAATTTCTCAAAATCAAGTTAACATTGACACGTCTATTAACAAGCTAAAAAATCAATTAAGTCAAATAACCTTACAAATTAACAAGTTAAGTACTCAAACTAAAATAACTACTCAAACTACAAACAATACTAATCAAGCGCAAGTTAATGTTTTGTTTTGTGAAAATGAAAATGAAATGTATACATAAGAAATGACACTAAAAAAGGTAAAACGAAAACTAAATTACCTAAAACAATAGAACAAGAAGAAGAAGAGATGATGAAAAATGTCATTCCCACTAGTGAATGGATGGTCGAACAATAGAAATACACGCATTTTCCCGAAAGGCTATACTCACAATATTTAGCCAACGTTGAAGCTTATGAAAAATCTCTACAAAATTCTAAATTAGTTAACCAAGAAAAAAGTAAACAATATATATGAACCCAATGAAGATATGCATTCTAATCTACCGTTCCACAACGATTAGCAAATGCTAAGGAGGAAGAAACTAAAGAAGACATATCTAAACCATTTAAGAAATTAGAAATTAATAAAAATCTAGGACTAATGATTTCATCTTTAAAGAGAATGTCTGAGAAATGTTCTGACCCAAAGAATGTTTGTCATACCCATCACCATAGGTAATTCTTCTATTGAACTTGCTTTGTATGATCTCGGAGCATCAATTAATGTTGTCACTCAAACTTTACGAATCAATGAAAATAAGATTGTTAACTAATACGCATATTAGACTTACTTTAGTAAAGAATACCATTACTAAACCATATTGATTATTAAAAGACATTTTAGTACAAGTACATTATTTAGTATTTCCGGCAAAATTTTATGTCATGGAAATAGGAGATTCAACATCACTCGATCTTTTGTTTATACTATTAGGTAGACCTTTTCTAAAGATGGTTATAACTAAGTTAGATATTTCTGAATGAATAATACTATAGAATTTGAAAATAAGATTTTCAAATTCAAGATGAATAACGAACATGAATAACGAACATAACTATAACACCTATAAAGAATATGATGAGCTATTTTATATGAAATATATAATAATGAATTTTCAGATTTGAACTATTATGATAACTTTAACGCTGAAATTTATGCAATTAATGCAGTAACAATGGAAAACTAATAAAGGAATTACAAATAAAGAACAAGTTGAAGAAACCTCAAAAGAAAAGAAAGTAACTAAAGAATAAAGAGTTAAGCAACTAGAGAATGGTAAAAGCATTAGCAAGCTAGAAGTTTCTAGATCCAAGTACAATGAGAAAAAGAAAAGCCGAATGTAAGTCCTATAAAGCTTAATGATCATGTAGGTATACAGTTACACATTAAAATCAAATGGGCTTGGTACTTTAGAGTTTAGCGCGATGCGAACTCTAATGCAAATATCGTGCCAATGCATTTCTTTCTACATACTCAATTGGAGTTGAATTCACTTGCTTATAAATGATTCTTTTTATCGGATGGAACTTCAATTCAACTAATAGGAGTGGTTACGAATGTGTCAGTTCAAGTCAAACACAACACCGTACCCACGGACTTCTTGATAATGGCACACTATATCAATAAAGGTCCTCAATTAATTTTAGGATAATTTTTCTTAGCCATTACTCAAGTTGCTATAGATATTCTAAATAAAACAACTCTGACGATCAATGGTCAAGCAGAGACTCTCTAGAATGGCACTAGATTGGATAACCTTAAATTCAAGTTTAGAGATTCATTTTAATTCTACAAGAGTTAAGTTTAGGCAACGACAATAAACAAAAGCGTTCTATGGAAGGCAACCCATATTCTATATTTATTTAATTTTATTAGGAATTTAGTTTAGTTTAGTTTAATTTGTTTTTATTCTCTCACTTTTTTACTCTTTTATTGAAAATATTCTTAGAATTTAAAATCCGAGGTAATTTCAATTAAATGGAAGTGATCGAGTTGTTTTTGCTTAAATGACTTTTATGCAAGTTACATTATTTACCTGCTTATTAATATATTTATTTATTTATTTATTTATTTAATAGAAGCATTTAGTTAGTTACATGTCTCACTCAAACTTTCAAAGTTTTAGTCAATTCTACCTTAATATGAGTATCAATGAATTACATATAAGTTAATTATGAGGTGAATTACAAAAATAATGAATTAGACCTAATGATTCTCTAGCAATTTGGAATAACACTGGGAGTCGCTGACAAAATCAATAGTAGAACATAGGAGATTTAGTGCAAATTTGTAGTCTAGCAAATCCCCAGTGATTCGCATTACAAGGAATCGCTATTTAAATCGATGCATCGCTGCATCTCATAAACACTCACTTAATATTGATTCATATAGAGATTCCACTTACACAAGAATAGTTGTGCATGATTTTTTATTTTTAAAACCAAAACCCAAAATCGCCACACACACCAACTCATTCACACCAACAAACCGTTGCACCCTTTTACAAAAATCTCAATTTTTTACCTAAATTCAACCATTCTAAGCTCAATCTCTTACTATTTAAGTGATTTTCACCTCAACCTAGTCTCATTAAAATCAATATTTTTTTATTTTGGGGGGTTTTGAACCAATCTAAGGTTTTAAGAAATTTTGACCTCGAGCTTAGAGGAACGGTCAAGAGTAGTTAAAGAGCTTAAATCTTGAAAGATACGCTCTTAAGAAGGTGATTACATCAACCCTAGCTCTTTACTTTAAAAAATTTCTATAGGGATTTTCGCAAACTTTTTAATGTTTTTCGAAATTGTTTTGTTAAAATTTATGCAATTACCTTGAAAAAGTGGTTTTATTAATTCCAATAGACTAGGAATGGTGATTGCATTGATCATTGATTTACGAATTCAACAATTTCAGAATTTTTGCTATATCTACACATTTACAAATGGTTTAAAAAACGAGTTTAGAATGAGTTTGGGGGTTTTGGTCATGGTTTTGTTTTAATTTTATTTGCCTTATTTTTGAAAAGACTATTTTTTCACGTAATTCCTTTACGATATTTAGAAAATCAATTTTCAAGTCTATATTTTAGTTATCACGCCGATGCCATTTTTACTATAAATTTACGATGAGTTTCAAGCTAGCTTTCCAAATGAGTTTCTCCTTTTAAAATAAAGACTTTAATTTTATCGAATTATTTCTGACAATGTTGTTTCTATCATTTACAGGTTTCTTTAATTTTTGAACTTATGAGTTTTGAAATTTGAGGCAATGGCCGGTGGAGGTAGAGATAAAAGCTCTCGAGATGAGAAATGAAAGGAACAATAAGTAGAAAAACCCAAGCAAAAACCTAAAGCTCCACCAACACCAATTAGCCCAACGAAAATTTTGATGAATAACCCCAAACTAGAACACCTAGAGAACCTTTTCCACCTTTACGTTTTACCGATGAGTGATTAGTGTCTAATTAGACTTATATATGACTAGTTTAGTAGTATATTTGGTATAAATATCTCGGAATGAGTTATAATGGATGGAATTTATATATTTTCAAATATACAAGGTATAAAGAACAAAATGAGTGATTTCATGATAAAACGACGATAAAATGCATAAAACCACACTTAGCGTTGTGGCAAGGAGGCTTAACATCGTGGAAAGAGTGTACAGAACGTGGGCAAAGCGTGGAGAAGGAAAGAAGAGTAGAAAATTGGGACAATAAAGGTGGTGTAGTGGAACGCTACGGTGTTGTATGCACGGTGGCGAGATGGATGATGCAAGGTGTCAAGCCTACTGAGTGAGGAGAAATTACATAAAAAGGTCGAAGCAGTGGCGATGTCGTGGCTTTACACACATAGCGTAGGATCACTTACAAACAATGTCGGGACGTAAAAAAATAGAAAGTTTAGAGTTCAGATTCATTTGGAATTGTTAATAGGGTTTCTTATTGTATTCTAACGAGTCTGAAAGATATAAATAGGTATTAGAATGTAGTAAACTCACCAATTATCATACATTACAATAGTTTAGGAGCCGCCACAATAAATTTAAGTATTAAGAAGAGTTTGGAGGAGAAGATATTGAAGATTTCACGTGCGGTTATTCGATATTGTTTTCTTGATTTAATTCAAGTTATTTAATTCAATCTTATCTTTAATTGAAATGAATAGCATGATGTGTATGTTTATTTCAATAATGAGTGAGTAATTCATTAATCTTAGGGATCAATGGATCATATGGTATGAACGATATGCTAAAGAAGTTATGAATGGATTATAATGATTAAAAGTGCAATGGCTAAGATTTGTATTGATTCTATTGTAATGCTGCAAACATCTTGATCATGTGTTTGTTGATTAAAGGTTTTATAAGTTACCATAACCATTAGAGCTTTTAAGCCGGATATGGACGATACAACCGTAAAATATATAACATCAATAGATTATTGGTTAGGGAGACAGGGATAGTAAACTTAAGTGATTATGAATCAAAAGATTTTGAACTTAAACAATGCGGAACTTACATTATTTACACTGATAGGTGGAGTTCTAGTTTGCACATTTGAATCTTTTCCATCATGACAGTGGGTTGAAGTGAATCTTAAGGAAATTTATCTATTCCGATTAAGTGTTGGGTGTTACATACACATAATGAAGATGAAGTGAGTTGAAAAACATAGTAATTCATTACCCAGTCGAAGTTATGAACTAAGATCTTCTTAATAAAAGAGTACAAAGTTATTTACATTGTTTTCTAGAATAGAGTAGTTTAGTTAAAACCAATTAAAAAGAGATTTTCATAGCAATAAAATGAATTTAACTAAGTGAATTATGTGCAATACACCTTTTCCATGAGGATGATATATGTAATCAATATTAGTTGGTCACATTATTAATACAATCGAGTCGCCATACTTATGGCAACAATCAAATTTTTTGGCATTGTTGTCGGGGATAGGTAGCCACACACTTAGTTTAGTTTAGTTTATACAATTGCTAAAAATTGTGATTTTTTGTAATTTGTAATTTTTAATTTTAGTTTTAAGTTGATTGACCTTACCGCACTTAATCTACTTTCTTTTGTCTTTGGTGTTTTGGGATGTAAAAATGTATTGCTATCATGAGAAAGAACCAAACAGTGAAATCCTTGATAAAATCTCTAGGTCGGTTTATCAAAATAAATCCGTTCGAGACAATACCACATATAAAGCATAACCAATAAACTTTACTTAGTTGAAAAGAGTTTATGCCACAATTGAGGAGAAAAATACGAAATAGCTAAGAAACTTTACTCGGTTGTAAAGAATTTTTCCTCGACTATAGTGAAAGCGAGAAGAGCTAACAAGAGTTTTTAAATAAAAAAATAGAGACACCAATAGATTTCAAAGGAAATACAACAAGGAATCTAGTGGAGGAAAAATGAGAGAATAAATCCTATAGAAAGAAAAACGAATTCCAAAGGAAATGGAGCAAAGAACCGTAAGAATACAATACAAAGAAGAAAATGAATATATATATAATTGAAGAAAGAAAGAGAGAGAGAGAGAGAGAGAGAGAGAGAGAGAGAGAGAGAGAGAATATATAAAAAGAAAATGCAGGAAGTTTATGAATAACTCTTCAAATAAAAGATTTAGCTCGAGTGCTTATAGTTAAGTGAAGTATACTTTTTTATTCCAACAATTGAATATGAAATGATGATTATTGGTGAATAAAAGTTCCTCTAGACTTTGATTGAGGTAATATTTTAAGTGTTGTTTGAAAATGAGATTGATTTAGTGATTTTTGTATCTTGAGATTCTATATTAGTTATCGTAATCTTGATGCTTATGGAGATTGAGAAAATCTATGTATTGCATTGACCTTTGTGATTGGTTTAACTTTGAATATTAATGTATATTGCACAATTACGAGGTTGAATTATCAAATAAATGGGTTTGTCAGGCCCCTCGTCATTAAGACGATTGACTACCTTAGATTATCTAAATCATCTGATAATCTAGTTAGCTTAATCTAATCTTTCAACTTTGACCTCAAAATATTTTAATTCAATCCTTAATAAAGCTCCAAAACTAAAGTTATATCCTCAATGAAACTCAATTAATGATTTATTCAATTAAAGCAAATTGGGAAATCATAAGAATTTTATTCTATATTTTGTAAAAATTTCTACCGCACCTTTCCTAAAAGTGGTCTGCTAAAAAACTTTCACCTGATAGAAAACATAATAGAGAGATGCCTCGAAGGACTCACAACTCCCCACAGTTCATAATATATATCAAAATCGAACTTCTAAATTAACTTAGATTCTCCGATAACTTAATTTTAACTTTACAATCCCAAATACACCAAAACTGAAATATAAACCTTTCAAGATAATTTAAATTAACTTAGGAGAATCTCATAACCAATTCAACAAAGCCTCATGTCCTACACTCACTCCGAGAATCCCAAAACAATATATATAAACCTTTTAGAACCAAAAAATTAAATTTATAACATGAAAATAATCACCACAATTTTTGAGTCTTTTCCTTTCGTCCCTTGTCTTTATGTCGCATCTGACATCATCAAAAACAACTCAAAGATGTCAGGTAAGTAAATTCCTACATTGATCTATACTCCTGCAATTGTTAATATGTACATGGAGACATGTAATTACATTTTCAAATAAACAATAAAATAAACACATCAACATGACATGCAATCCACTTTGTCGATGTCTCCTAACTATAATCAGACTTTGACTTCTAAAAATAGTTCTGAGACAGTATTAAGAGATCATGAAATATAGAGATAACTTGTCAGTGTTAGACTCTGCTAGTCTCACTAGATGGCGTAGAAACAGCAGTGAAACTTAGTTTCAATCAAACCAGACTCTGAAATAAGCTTATCCCCTTCATTCACTCTATGTATGCATGACCGAGAATGATAAAATGCAATGCAGACTGTGATACAATTACAAGTACAAAAATATTTAATCAATAGTAAAGATCACTGTAAGGTTTACTTACCACGAAACCAACTCAAAGTTGGTTGCAAAGCCTCACGCGTTTCCCCGTCTTTTACTTACTTCAAAAAGTCCTATTAAATCACAAATTCATATTTTAAGAGTTACAACTCCACTTGAATACTAAAAATTCATATTGTAACTTACAATGAGATTAAAACCCATTTTCAATCTCATAACGGAGTTCAAACCCCTCAATAACTCTAACACCTCTTTTTATAGCTCATTTCCATGTTTTAATCTCTCAATTAGAGTCTCAGTTTTACTCATTGTATCACTAACCGTTTCATTCACCTCCATTTGATCATCAATTCATTTAATTAATTAATTAATTTAGTTCAATACTTTTGGCAATTTTCACAACTATTTTTTACCAATTTAAAAGTTGTACCAAGGTCCAAGCTTAAGTGCCACTTAAAGTAGGACATATAGAGAATTCAAAAAGTCCACCCTTAGTTAACTTGGATAACAAATACTATGTTCTACCTTATTTTTCATTGATTAAACAAATTTCGATGGCCACGATATTTATTGATCAACAAAGTAAGTTATTATAAGATTCCAACGAATCTATTCGCAAGTCAATCAGACCCCATTTGATGTCTTAAATCAATGCATCAAAATGCCTACTCAAAACAGTTAAAACAATTGACAATGCACTCCTAATTTTTAGCCTTTTTTTCAGCCTTTAAAACACTATCAAACCTTCTTCAAATCAAAATCTAATTTACACGGATTAATTTTGATATATATACATGAAAAACATGAAAGATTTCGCTCAAAAATCTTTGTTTGATTACCCGAATCATTACCTCAAAGTAGCCCAAAAATTGGACTGCATAGTACTAGTTCTATAAAACTAGTTTTTATACAACCATTTTGACTCCAATTAACCTACGAAACCATTTCGAAACCTCAAGTTGATTTTAAAGGACCTAATTTGATATATAAACATTAAAACCAATATATAAATTTGACCAAAATAGAACGTTTGATCCCTCAAAACCATATCCCAACATGACATAAAAATAAGACTACAAAACATAAAAACATACAACAACAATAACAAGTGCATACTCACTACAATCCCTCCCTTTCATTTTTCATCAACCTCCTAATAAATCCTTTTGATTCTTGTATTACATTGTAACAAATCATTGCAATTAAGTTAAAAATACGATATATGTTCTTTTAAAGCTTAAGCATTTTGATAGTTCTTGTGCATTTTGTTGGTTCTTGTACATTTTGTTGCACTGGGACATCATTTTCTTTATGAACCTATAATATTAAAACATATGATTTTGCCACTATTTTATACAAAGTATTTGTTTCAAGTAATTCATTCACAACTTGTTGTAATGAGTAATCCTTTGAACTTCAAGTTCATATTAATTTATAAATGGATCATAATACAATAAATTTGATGCAATTTGATGCGTTTTAAGCAATTTAACGCCATTCTTTTTGAAGTGGCTTATATCTCCCCTTAAAAGTGGTTGGGAAAATTGCTTTATCAAAGCGACAATTAGCAAAACTTGCTATAAATAAATTCTCTATTAGAGACCCAAGGCATCTTTTTATATGATTAATGGAGAGCTAAATCAATATAAGATTTGCCTTGAGATAATCACCAGTTGATAAAAAATGCAGTTTCATAAAGGATATCCATGCAAATTTACAATATTTTCACATTATTGATGATTCTAAACGATTAGAAAGATCATTCCATATAATGAATGTCATTAGATCATGTGATTTATGATGACATTTGTTTTAATGTTCCTTATATATTTCAGAAGTTAAAGCCAAGAATTTTATTCTCATATTAAATCATAATGTTATAGAGAAATTCTCTATTATTTTGAGAAACTTCTTCTGAACAAGGCATTAACATATAATTGTTGTACCATATATTGCCTAAATGTTAGCCTCCGCTAAATTCAAATTCGAGAAATATTCTCTTTTACATTATAATGTACATGCATGTAGCACAATACGCAAGACATAAATTCATCACCTATATTTGGCTCATGATTAGAACACATATCAATGTGCCAACTTTATCGAGCTATTTTCAATGATAAAAGTCATAATTTTTCCTTTGATTTTGAAGTAACGGTAAAGGCTACAAAAATATTCAGGTATATATATGATAATATTTTGGCAAATAGCCTTTTATATGTGGCAAAAAATTATCACAATTATGAGCGCTCATTGTCAATAATTATTTGCCCTTTCTCGTGGTCCACCACTTTTGTTCCAACTTTTAGTAGAATTGTCAATACGACCATTGCCTGATCTTTTCACCATTTCCACGTCCTTAAATTTGTTATTGCAATCATGGTCATCATATGCAACATACGTTTGTTTATTTGAAGTTGAACCAATTGGACGGGAGTGATATTATATTTATAACATCTCATTGTTTTACTTAGCTACCATGAGACGATAAATCAATCCATAATATTTATTGGATTGACTTGCGCGTTCAATATTTGTTGCAGTAATAAATCGAGGTGGGCCACGTGACCTTATTATTGTCTCACCAATCATATTTCCACATTGTCTCAACATATAGGTAATTAAAATTGCGGAATTATAATTAATCTTAGACTGATTAAATTTTGTAGCTTGAGACCCAGCCACTCATTTTGAGCTTTTTGGAGTATATATATATAGCTCTAAGGTGAAAGGATATCATAAAGTGAATTGTCTGTTTCTCAAGTTTCTATTGAGAAATTGACGAATGAATTGTGCTTAACACACAACCTTGCATAGATATTTTATTCATTAATTGTAGCATCTAATTGCTATGACAAACGATTCTTGTCAGTAATATAGTAAGGCAACAAATTCAACTATAATTGACTAATACTTTGAAAAATAGAGATAAAGTAATTAGTTTTTCTCGTTTTACATAAAATAAACAATATACCATTAAGTATATATTCACAACTTGATTAGTTATATTTTAAATATACTACTTGTATGAGTTGTTGGAACAACCTTCAGGTTAGGTGGCGAGACAAAGCCTACTTAATAATCATGCCTCCTCTAACGAGATAAATCGTCTCCCTTTCAACGTTTAATTTTACTGGGGACAAGGCTTACCCACTATCGACTCAAACTTATAGCATTTATGTATTATAAAATCAAGAATAGAACGATAACTAATCGTTGTGGTTTTAAGAGAAAAACTATATGTCACACATTGACTTTGATTTCTGATGTGGAAGATCGTACAAGACGCAACTACATAGCATAATTTCGCAATCGATGATGTTATATATAAAGCATAGTGTATAAATAAATTGCATATACATAAATAATGCATGTAACAAAAAAATAACCATGGTAATATGGCACTACAAAAGGATACTGGATTAGCGATGGAGAAACCTGTCGCTAATCCGGTATTTCCCATCACTATATCATGTTGGAGACGGGATTAGCCCGTCGCTAAATTTCTCATGGTGTGTCAAGTTTTGCAATGGGATCCCATTGCCAATCTCGTCGCTATTTCCTGCTGCAAATGTGTCACGTGATTTTGGTCGAAACTCGTTTGACCATGCCACGTAGAAAATTAGCGACGGGAGCCCGTCGCTAAAATTATGTTGCCAATTGTCTACGCGGCTTGTTGGCTGCCACGTGGATTGGGGGTTAACGACGGGGGCCCGTCGCTAAATTGGTGAAAAAAAAATTTAAAAGTTTGATATTATATATAATATAATATAATATTTTTAAAACTTTAAATTTAAGTATTTGAAATATAATTAATTTATAAAAACTAAATATTAAAAACTTTATTAAAAATTATTAAATTTTAAATTAAATTAAATGTAAATATTTAAAATATTTAACTATTATATATTTCTTATTTAAATGCAAAAACTATTATATATAATATTTAAAAATTTTATGAAGTTTTTTAAATTCAATTAAAATTAAATTTTAAATGAAATATTTCAAAATAATAGTATTTATAAATAATATTTAAATTTAAAGATTCTTTATAAAACTTTAATAAAAATTATTATTAAAATAATATATTTTAATCTATGCTATATAATTTATTCGGAATAACTCTAAGGACAAAAAAAGTAAAGGAAATTAAAGTTAATAATTTAAGTCCATCAATCAAAATGAATTAAATGCAACAAAAAAGTTAATTACAAGTACGAAAATGTACAAAAAAGATATGAACAACTTAAAGCTAAATATACAAGGAAGTCAACTCAATCATCGAGATCGTCGTCGGTCTCTGAGTCATCAGCTGGAACATCTCTCGGAGGCGCTGGTGCGAATGAAATTCCAAGTCTGTCAATTAGAGCTTGCTCTATGCGATTCAACTGTCCTTGGACCTCTCGTAACCGATCTAGGGCTGAAGTGTGATCCTGCATAACCCGAAGAATGTGTGTCTGCATCGCCTAGAAGTCCCTCCACAAAAGCTCTACGTGCTCATTAGGAGTAGAAATAGGTCGAGAAGATCCAGCTCCATATCCACCTCCAGCTCCTCCAGCTGTAGCATGTCTACTCCGTGACCCCGATGGTGTCCACCCTAGTCCATATGTTCGTCCTTTGTCATCACGCTCAACGACGAACAAATATAGCTCGGTCTCATCTATCGGGGTGTCAGACTGCGATTGTGTCAACTCAATCCACCTATACTGGATCGTTGTCTAAATTAAGAATTTAAAACATTTACAAGTCATTAATACCTATCATTAATTAACTAAAAAAATTTAAAAGAAAAACTATTTACTTATAACGATCTTGTCTACTCTCGAATCGAGGGAATTTATGTCGTCATGATCTTTCGTATGGAAGTATAGGCATAACTCTAAAGCGGTCGGAGGTCGAACTTAACTTCTCTGACTACAAAACATATATTTAAAGAGGATTAAGTTTGAGACTAAATCCATGTATATTCTATATATAAACTTATTATAACATAACTTACCAACTTCTATGCATGCTGATAAATGAATATTGAGCCACCGGTATGCACTGCTATCCCTGTACCGGGTCCCCCTGTTTCAATTCTCCAAGTTTTACTTGCTCGCTCTTACTTCTTAAAATCAGGAGTGGACCGCATCTTCTTTATTGTGGTCGAAGATCTCAGCAGATACATGTGCAGGCTTCTTATCTTTGGAGCACATTTTGCTAATAAAATAAGCGTACCGAGTGGCAATCGGCCTATCGTACGCCTCTCTAATAGCTGCGTCATCCGATGGCTCCCAGTCGAATGGCAACTATAGGGGAAAAGTAATAAAATTTTAAATTTATCTATGAACACTTTTCAATTATATATTGTTTGTGAATTTTATGTAAATGAAACAACTTTATCTTCCATTGATTCCAGTAAATATCTCACATGTGCTGCCGGACATGCTCCCAATAATAACCATCCTGTGCAGGGAGTGCTTGTATGCCCTAGTCATCTCTCGGGCAGCTATGTCAAACTAGTGTAATTTTCGTCCACTAAATTGAAAATGAGGCGTTAGACCAAGTTTATAAGAAATAAGTAAAAGTCAAACTTCTTATGTATAATTACTATCTGTCATCTTTCACGACAAAGAATATATGCCCCGAGGGTTGGCTAGTAGTACTGCTTCATCGTCGTCCACGTGGGGCCGTACATATGGACAAGTCACTCGAACGATGTGCCAAAGAACTCGGTGACTGCTCTACCAGCTGACCCCAAGAGGACGAGTCATGCAAATCATGATAGAGTGGTGGTGGGACTATACAGTGGTCGTACGTAGGATCATGAATATGTGAAGGAGACGCTGATCCCCTTGATGAAAAAGTAGGTCCGACACCTGGTCTAAACGTACTACGACCATGAACTATTGGAGTGGGTAAGGATGAAAGTAAATAAGAATACATCTGCATAGAGGTGGGATCATCATAAAAAATATATGGCAAAGACACGAAAGATGTAGACGGATGTGATGGATGTGCATAATGTGGAGAGGCGTCTAATGGAGAAATGGGATATGCGGAGAAGGATGGTATGGGTGCGGATGAAATGGGGTCTGTTGAGAAGGGTGGTATGGGTATGGGTGCAGACTCTGATGACTTTGACTAGTCTATGCAGGTGGAGTAGCATCATCATGAGAACGGCGGTGTGATCCATCTGATCGTTGATCTTTAGTAGCGTCGGATCGTCCACTGGATCGACTACCAAATCGTCCACCGGATCGTCCACCAGAGCCCTTACCAAAAGATGGGTTGTAACATCTACTTGACGGCATAACTTTATAAAAAATAAGTACTAAATTAAGATTTTGAGTTGAGCCTCTAACATTTGAAATATTACGTAACAAGTAAAAAAAATATAATTACATCATTTACCAACTGAACAGGATAATATCATGATTCGTCGTCATCGTCATCATATTTCGATGAAAACTCGGAGTTATCGCTTTCATTGTCTTCTTCGTCGACGTTTGACATGTGTGCCCTACTAGGATCGGCTAGCGAAGTTAGAACATTTTTGTCAATATCGACATCAGTATCATGCTCAGGTAGTTGCTCCTAAAAAACGTCTTTATCTATAGGCTCACTATCAATGTTTTCGACTAAGTTTTGTTCATCGATGAATTTCAGTTGAAGTCTACATATAGCTTGCCAATTGTTCTATGCATTTCTTACATTTTGGTATGAAAGAAAGTACACCTGACTAGTTTGCATGACTAGTATGAAAGGGACGTACTTGTTCAATCGCAGATTTCGATGTACATCGACGATTTTTAAGGATCGGTGAACTCTTGTCCCGACATTGATTGTAGGATCAAACCATTTGACACTTGAACAACACAGTACATAGGAATCCTCTGTATTCAATTTCAATCACTTCTTCTAATTGCCTGTAAAATTCATTGTCACATTGTGCATTATTCGTGCCCCTAATGCACACCCCGCTACTACGCATATCTTTGTTTGAGCGATGAGACATGGTCTGAGATTTCTAGCCATTAACAAGATACATGTGGTATACGGTGCAAAGTTGACTAGGGTCGTATGACAACATTTAAAGTGTTGTATCTTGAATAGATGATGAAGCCTACCACCAAAAATGTTTCATTCATAAACTTCAATTTCAAATAAACAACAAAATAAAGAATTATTTTAATATCCACGTACAAATGACTTATGAATTGTTGAAACCAACTTGAGAAATGTTTCTCAAGATGTTCATCGATGGCACTTTGTGTAATATTCACATGTTTGAAATGCAATTCTGATACGTACATCCTAACAGGAGAATTGAAAAATGTAAGGATTGTGATTGAATAAATTTAAGATAATAATTAAGATTAAAACATACCTAATGAATGGAGTGATCTCGGAACAATTGAACAACACATGAGTGTGCGGCATTACACTCATCATCCATGAGATAATGCATTTTTTATCTCCAGTGGGCCCGACCTAGGTGGGTGAATATTGAGAAGTGGTCATTAAAACTTTGACTTGGTCCGACTCCACCATCGTAATTGCGGGGCAAACGATTATGCGAGGTGGAGACGTATTGCTCAAAATAATAGGAACAAAATGCGACTGCTTCTTCCACTAAGTAAGCATTGCATATTGAGCCCTCAACCCTTGTCTTATTCCCAACATTATTTTTTAAATGTTTCAAGTACCTACATTTATAGAAGTAAGTTAATTAAAATGATAAGGAGATGTTCCATTGAGTCAAAAAACTTGGCAGAAATATCTTTTTCAATTTACAAAATATCTTGGGAAAGTTTACATGTAAAAGCTGAAGATTCTCAACATTTAAATTTCTAGCAGTTAAATCTTTGAGAAAAATGTTTAACTCGCTAATTACAATCCATATGTCATCCTCTAAGAGATCTCGAAAAGCTATCGGTAGCAATCGTTGTATGAAAACATGACAATCGTGGCTTTTCATCCCAAATATCTTCAACTTCTTAGAATCTACTCAGTGACCCATGTTAGACGCGTAACCATCAGGTAAGTTCAATTCCTTAATCCACTTACACAACGCTTGTTTTATTCATTTGTCTAGCGCATATCGTGCCTTAGGATATTTCTTAGAAATTGGATCGTAATAAAGCTCTGGACTATTACAAATCTTTTTTAACTCTTCCCTAGACTTTGATTTATCTTTCGTCTTCCCTGGCACACTTATGATTGTGTCGAGAATATTTTCAAAGACATTTTTTTCAATGTGCATCATGTTTAGGTTGTGTCTGATAAGGTTCGTCTTCCAAAAAGGCAAGTTCCACAGTATGTTTCGTTTTCTCCACCCATTAGTTCTCGAGACTTCGTTGTTTATTGCATATGATCTGTAACGGCCCGAAAATTCGACTCGTGCCACGTGTCATTTTAGGGCCGTATGTGGGACCCACTTGCCGAAATACGTATGCGTATACGCGAGAATTTGGGGACCGAAACACGAACGGGGACGCGCCTTAAATCGTGTGCCGACGCGGGACCGAGATATGTGGTTATAGTGGATTTATGTGTACATTGGATACGTCTCGTGATGCGAGTAGAGCGAGTATCGAAATTTTAGAAACGAGGCGGGTTGGTGCCTCGAGATGCGGGATGTTCGGGTTTTTAAGGAAAGCATAAAAATAAATATGTTTTTGGATTTGTCTCGAAAGACGTAAAGTTGCGAAACTCGAGACATTTTTGGTTAAGCATAGAGGCGGTGGACAAAGAGGTGAAATTATTGAGGTTGCATCGATATTCGTGCAACACGAATCTCGAGAACACTTTTGATTTGAAAATCAAAAGTAAAAATGTAAATATATGTATAATATATATATAATATATATATATATATATATATGAGGAAGAGATAGAAAAAAGAAAAGAAAGAAGAGAGAGAGAGAGAGAGAGAAAGAGAGAGAGAGAGTGGTTTGAGGTGAAGAGAGAGAAAAGAAAAACCAGAGAGTGAGAGATCGGGGAGAGAAGGAAAAAGAGAGATCGTGAGGGCGACGAGGAGAGGTGGCGGCGGAGACAGGCACTGCGCAATGCGGTGCGGGAGGTCGCGACGCGGCCTGCGAGCCCGGGGATGGTGGCCGGCGAGGAGCAAAGATCGGCGCGCAGGGAGATCGGCAGGGGCGGCCAGCGTGCGTGGACAGCTGCCGGCGCGGCGGCGAGCGGCGTGGCTCCGGGCAAAGACGGTGGAGACGAGAGCGCGAGTGCGAAGGAGTAGAGGCGGCGAGCGGACCAGCAGGGAGAGCGGCGGTGGGTTTCGCGGCGGGCGGCGGGGCTGCTGACGGTGGCGGCGCGCAGGGAGCGCGGAGCAGCGGCGACGGCGCGACGGTGGCCCCGGCAGCGGCGCGGTGGCGATGATGGCGTCGGCGCAGCAGCGACGACGGCGTCAAGCGGCAACGACGCGGTGAACGCGAACGACGCGATGGCGTTGTCGACCGATCGGAGGCGCGAATCGACGAAAGTCGACGACGCGATAGAGGTGATGTGTATTTCACCTAAATTTTGAATTGTGATTTTAATTATGATTTGCATGAATTAGTAGCTAAATGGTAGGAATGGACACCAGGGACTTAGGATGCTACTGTCAGGTGTCGGGTGCGCATATCGAGATGCGTGCGAGTGCGTTTTGAGGTACGTAAGATTCCTTCGAATGTCACCGAGGGTTTACTTTTCTATCGTTGATTCATATTCCTTGTTATTGTGTACGTAAGATTCCTTCTGAAAGTCATCGAGGGTTTACTTTTCTATCATTGATTGTCTATTTGTGCTTGTTGGATGCTATTCCCCATATTCCTTGTTATTGATTTTCGTGACGTATTTGGGTTGGGGAACGAGACTTCTTGCTATTCTTGTTGTACTTATGGCACACTAGGGCAGCATGCGGGTAACCGGTGAAAGGAAGTGGGTGTTTCAACCGAAAGGATCCTGTGCGGTGCCAGTCCGTAGGTTTCGGGGCCTGCGGGTACCTGTCGGCGGGCTGGGCCGTACCAGGTGAAAGGAAGTGGGGCACTCACTGAAAGGATCCTGGGGGTTTGTCGTACAGTTTAGTGTGACCGGGAGGAGTACACGATTTGTTTCTCATGTTATTTATTCATGTGATGATCTTAGCACAGTTGCCTGTTTAGTTCGCATGATTAATTGACATGTTTATTGATATTGGCTATATTTCTCATAAATGCTCGGTGTACTTTGTTGGATTCTTACTAACTGTACTCCCCATCTTCCTTTTTGTGATGGGCGAGTGCGGACCCTGCTAGTAGGGGCAAGGAGATTTTTGGACGACTTTATCTGACTGCCTGCGGTCGAGGACCTACCAGTACGTGCTATGTTGATATTTTGCTTGCTTTTGGGAAATGGGAGACTGAATAGATATTGTACTCGTATATATTATTGTTTAATATATTTTCTCCGGGTTTTCCACAATAGGAATTGCTCTATTAAATGATGTTTATATGAAAATAAATTTAATTGTTTATTTGGTTTTAAATTAAGACTTCCTCTGTTGAAAGTTTAATGAACACGCATATCGAGGAGTCGTGTTAACACGCATATCGAGGAGTCGTGTTGTGGAAAATGGCGTCAGTGGCGCGTGGGACCCAGTGGGTCAAGGATCGAACGGGACCGCTGGGCAAGCGCCTCCCCACGTGGCGACCTCGGGATATTGGGGTCGTTACAAATGGTATCAGAGCATGGTCCTTGGAGGAAGCGTAGATGTATTTAAACTGATAGTATCAGAACGAGAGTTTCGAGGAACCTCGGGAAATAAATTTAAAGAGCATAAGACTGAAAAAAATATATAGATGTGGAAACCCGATGTACTTGCTTTAGAACTTTTAGTTGGGAAGCAAAGTGAGCGGGTAGTATTATGACTTATATGTGTATATATTGATTGTAATACTTATATACACGTAGTACGACGCTGACATGTGACATGTTCGCGGTTTACTCATTCGACATTGATGGACGACCAGTTCTTCATGCGGATAATGGGGCTAGAAGAGCAGTGCAGTATGGTGGACCACCCATACAACTGCCCACGAAAAGCCGAGTACTTGGGCATAATTCAAGGAAGTAACCTCGATCGAGATCCAGCTGAGACGGAGAGATGAGTTCTTGACGCTGAGGTGGAGTGGTCGTACGGTGTCGCAATACATGGAGAGATTCACATACCGACTTATTTTTGCGATGGACTTAGCTGAGACCGGCGACTTCAGGTCCATTACGTTATTCGAGGATTTCGACCACAGACTCAGTGAGCGCAGATTGTACGCTGAGTTCAGTAAGTGCGAGTTTTGGTGTTCGGAGGTGAAGCCCTCAGGACACGTGATCAACGACAAAGGATATTATCGACGCTTGTACATGACTTCTCCAAAAATTGCAGCGCCGATGACCAAATTGACCAATAAGGATATGATTTGTTAATTTGGTCCAGTGAATGTGAGGTGACCTTCAGAGTTGAAGAAGAAGTTGACTTTTGCATCGTTATTAGTGTTGTCAGAGCTGGACCAAAAGTTGACGGTTCATATGGATGGTTGTGGCACCGGATTGGAATGCGTACTGATGCAGGGAGACAGAGTGATAACTTAGTTATCGCGTCAGTTGATGACACATGAGAGGGATCGGACAGTGGGACAGTAGTTCGCCAGATGACATACGAGTTTTGTTTACTCGAGGCGACAACGCTATAAGTTTGTTAGAGGTTTCAGATGCTGCAGAGGCACATATCCCTTCCGCGTGTGTTGGAGTGTCGGAGAGCGGATGTAATGTATCAGGGGTTCAAGGACATGACACAGTGTCTAGATTTTTCAAATTGGCGCTGAGATACATAAGACCGTTCATAGTCGTAGCACGAGTTGGCGGTGTGGTTTACAGATTGGCCTTGCCAGAAAAGTTTGTTGGGGTTCATACGACATTTCACATCTCAACGTTGACATTCGTTAGGTCAGATCCGAGATCGACGATTGAGTTGGAACATGTGAAGATAAAGTCTGACGTGAGCTATGAGGAGAGACCGATAGAGATTGTCGACCTTCGGCACGGATTCTTCGGAACAGGGAACTCGTGAAGGTCTTAGTTCGTTGGCAGCATCGTATAACAGAGGGACGCACCTAAGAGCTCGAGTCGACGATAAAGACACGTTACCCTCTGCTATTCTCTGGTATGAGATTCGGGTTACAGATAAATTTCGGGACGAAATTTTCATTTAGTTGGGAAGACTGTAACGGCCCGAAAATTCGACTCGTGCCACGTGTCATTTTAGGGCCGTATGTGGGACCCACTTGCCGAAATACGTATGCGTATACGCCGAGAATTCGGGGAGCCGAAACACGAACGGGGACGCGCCTTAAATCGCGTGCCTACGCGGGACCGAGATATGTGGTTATAGTGGATTTATGTGTATATTGGATACGTCTCGTGATGCGTGTAGAGCCAGTATCGAAATTTTAGAAACGAGGCGGGTTGGTGCCTCGAGATGCGGGTTGTTCGGGTTTTTAAGGAAAGCATAAAAATAAATATGTTTTTGGATTTGTCTCGAAAGACGTAAAGTTGCGAAACTCGAGACATTTTTGGTTAAGCATAGAGGCGGTGGACAAAGAGGTGAAATTATTGAGGTTGCATCGATATTCGTGCAACACGAATCTCGAGAACACTTTTGATTTGAAAATCAAAAGTAGAAAACGTAAATATATATATATATATATATATATATATATATATATAAATATATATATATATATATAAAGGAAGAGAGAGAAAAGAAAGAAAAGTAAGAGAGAGAGAGAGAGTGGTTTGAAGTGGAAAGAGAGAGAGAGAGTGGAGAAATAAATGAAGGGAGAGAGAGAGTGGTTTGAAGTGAAGAGAGAGAGAGAGTGGAGAAATAAATGAAGGGAGAGAGAGAGTGGTTTGAGGTGAAGAGAGAGAGAAAAGAAAAACCGAGAGAGCGAGAGATCGGGGAGAGAAGGAAAAAGAGAGATCGTGAGGGCGACGAGGAGAGGTGGCGGCGGCGGCTGAGCACCAGCGATGGCGATCGGCGGCGGGCGATCGCGCGCGGGCCTGCGATGGCGACGCGCGTGCGTGCGAGCGCGACGGCGGCGGCGCGCGGCAGCAGCCGAAGCGCGGCGGCGCGCGGCGGAGCTCACAAGACGGTGGAGACGAGAGGCGAAGCGCGAAGAGAGTAGAGGCGGTCGGCGACGCGAAGGAGGAGCGACGACGGGTTTCGCGGCGCGCGGCGAAATGGTGGCGGCAGGCGGTGGCGGCGCGCGAGGCGCGGCAGCGGCGCGGCGCGCGCGCGCGCGCGGCGGCGGGCGGCGGCGCGTGACGATGATGGCGCGCGCGCGCGCGGTGGCGACAACAACGTTGTTCGGTAACGAACGCGCGTGAACGACGCGATGGCGTTGTCGAACCGATCGGAGGCGTAAATCGACGAAAGTCGACGACGCGATGGAGGTGATGTGTATTTCACCTAAATTTTGAATTGTGATTTTAATTATGATTTGCATGAATTAGTAGCTAAATGGTACGAATGGACACCAGGGACTTAGGATGCTACAGTCAGGTGTCGGGTGCGCATATCGAGATGCGTGCGAGTGCGTTTTGAGGTACGTAAGATTCCTTCTGAATGTCACCGAGGGTTTACTTTTCTATCGTTGATTCATATTCCTTGTTATTGTGTACGTAAGATTCCTTCTGAAAGTCATCGAGGGTTTACTTTTCTATCATTGATTGTCTATTTGTGCTTGTTGGATGCTATTCCCCATATTCCTTGTTATTGATTTTCGTGACGTATTTGGGTTGGGGAACGAGACTTCTTGCTATTCTTGTTGTACTTATGGCACACTAGGCTGTACGCGGGTAACCAGGTGAAAGGAAGTGGGTGTTTCAACCGAAAGGATCCTGTGCGGTGCCAGTCCGTAGGTTTCGGGGCCTGCGGGTACACAATGTCGTGGGGGGGCCGTACCAGGTGAAAAGGAAGTGGGGCACTCACCGAAAGGATCTGGGGTTTGTCGTACGATTTAGTGTGACCGAGAGGAGTACACGATTTGTTTCTCATGTTATTTATTCATGTGATGATCTTAGCACGACAAATACTGTTTTTAGTTCGCATGATTAATTGACATGTTTATTGATATTGGTTATATTTCTCATAAATGCTCGGTGTACTTTGTTGGATTCTTACTAACTATCTCCCATCTTCCTTTTTGTGATGGGCGAGTGCGGACCCTGCTAGTAGGGGCAAGGAGATTTTGGGACGACTTTATCTGACTGCCTGCGGTCGAGGACCTACCAGTACGTGTTATATTGATATTTTGCTTGCTTTTGGGAAATGGGAGACTGAATAGATATTGTACTCGTATATATTATTGTTTAATATATTTTCTCCGGGTTTTCCACAATAGGAATTGCTCTATTAAATGATGTTTATATGAAAATAAATTTAATTGTTTATTTGGTTTTAAATTAAGACTTCCGCTGTTGAAAGTTTAATGAACACGCATATCGAGGAGTCGTGTTAACACGCATATCGAGGAGTCGTGTTGTGGAAAATGGCGTCAGTGGCGCGTGGGACCCAGTGGGTCAAGGATCGAACGGGACCGCTGGGCCAGCGCCTCCCCACGTGGCGACCTCGGGATATTGGGGCCGTTACATGATCCCAATTCAGTGACTTTCATCAGCCCTAAAGCTTCAACTTCTCACAAGATATTTTCGCCTGATTTATTAGCTGGTGACTTGTTGGATACGATTCTATCTCTGCAAAAACTAGACTTTTCTTTCCGCTCCTTCGAATATCGCGACAATTAACGTCGATGACAATCGAACCAACTCGTTTTCCTTCCGAACCTCAACTAGAAAGTGTCGGTATCTTTCATGCAATAAGGACAAACAATCCTCCTGTCGTGTTCCATCCCGACAGGTGTACGCTGAAAAATCGCTAACAGTCCACATAAGTGCATCGTGCATTTGAAAGTTTATCTTAGTCGATACGTCATAGGTAGACACTCCGTCATACCACAACTCTTGCAATTCTTTCACCAACGGTTGGAGAAACGCATCAATTTTTTTCAACGGATTAGCTGGCCCAGGTACGACTTCTGTTAAGAACATCACTTCTTTCTTCATACACATCGAGAGATGCAAGTTGTACGGTGTTAAAATCACCGACCACGAGGAGTACGATTTTTCGATCATTTAGAAAGGTTTAAACACATCAGTGCATAAGCCAAGTCGAACAATACGAACCTCGGAGCTGAACGTAGGGTTCACTTGATTGAAGTGGTTCCATGCCAAGGAATCGGAGCAATGCTGCATATTTTCATCTTCTCTGACATTGTTCTGTGTACCACTGCATGTGTGTCGCAATAGCTTTTGTGGCGTACAAACGTTTGAGATGAGGCGCCAAAGGGAAGTAAAACATTTTCTTATCCGAGCACTTGTTAGAGTTAAACCTAGATTCTTCACAAAATTCATAAGATGTAAGCTCGGAGTTGAGCTCCCAATAAAGAATGCATAAGCTGGGACAATAGTCGATTTGCTCATATGAGAGACCCAACCAGGCATTACATTTGTAAAAGTTATCTATCAAACAGCTGTATTCACGCAACATATCTTTACATACTTGCAAAATTTCATCGAATGCTTGTTGCGAAATATGATGATTTGACTTTATCTTTAATAAACATGTCATTACTAAGAGTTTATTCATCTTCTCGCAACCCGGCCAAAGCGGTTGATTCGCCGCGTCAATCATTTCAAAGAAATGCTTCACTCCGGGTTCAGTTCCTCTTCACGATTCCAATCGAAATTGTGTGGCCCGTAATATCGTGTATCATATGATGATATGATGTCGGATATTCATCCATTGGATCATTACCTCCATCGTCCTCATCGCTTACTATTTCTTCCTCCCCATGCGCGGTCCACCAATAGTAATCGGGAACAAATCCACCTCTTACTAAATGAAGCTCACGGTGTATACATCATAGTGTTTTTCGTTGCGACATTTTCGACAGGGACATCGAGTTTTCGCTTCATTCAAGTAAGTGGTGCAATGTTGCATGACAAATTTTATAAATTTTAATCTAATGTAATCGCCTTCAATACGGTTGTACATCCAATCTCGAGACACAGACATCTCGAAAGATCCACTACAAAAAAATAGCAAATCAGAAACGGAATTAGAAACGGAAATAAGTTCCGTTTCTAAATCAGAAACGGAATTAGAAACGGAATAAGTTCCGTTTCTAAATTTAACAGTTAGCGACGGAATTGACACGGAAAAAATCAGAGACGGATTTGAGACGGATTAGAGACGGAATTAGAGACGGAATTAAATTCCGTCTCTGAAATTTGGCGCCACCATTCCCGCCAAATTCTTCATTTCTTATGACCGTTCATCATTCCTCGAGATTTGTATTTTCTTGGATCATGGCACCCTCTCCTCTTTCCCGCACCCCACCCCCCTCCCAACAAAACAATGAGAATCCCTAAATCATTCTCACGAAAAAACCCCAAAAACCTAAATCTGTCTCTCTGTCTCATCCAAATTCATTCGATTGTCCGTCCCCAAACGTCCATCCCGTTCGATCGTCTCGTCTCTCCGTCTGGTCGTGCTAGCTGGTCTCTCTCTCGTCTCTCGTCTGTCCGTCTCGTCGCGGTGGTCTCCGTTTCTCCGTCTGGTCGTGCTACCTGGTCTCTCTGCTGTCTCTGGTCTCGCCGTCTCTCTGGTCTCTCCGTCTCGTCGCGCCGGTCTCCGTCATCGCTGATATCTCTCGCTCTCTCTGGTCTCTGATTCCGGTTAGCAAGGCATTTGTAGTTTTGGAGTCTTACTACATTCGATATAATCTATTTGTTTTTTATTGTTCTTTATAATGCCAGGCAACACTCATGATCAAGAGCTCTTCAGCTTTCATAGAGATCATTCACCTTGTGACGGTTTTGAGGAAGTACTGAACTGCTACAATGTTTTCGCTCAACTTTTGCGTCATCGGGTTGGCATTCTAGTCCCCTTGTTTATCTAATTTAAAAAATTTATGGAAAACCAAGGGTGACATGAGAATTATTTAAGTTTCCGCTATGGTTCATTTGATAGTTCGATCTTCTAGTAAAGATCGGAGTTGAAGGCAAGAAGCTTTTTTATCTTGAAAGATTTTCCAATTTAAATTAAGCATGCAGACTTCATAAATTTCCATCTATCAATAAATATTCGGGGTGTCCGGTGTTCCTACGTACCTTATCTCGCGGCATCCAGGAATATTAAAGTCGTAATACTTGTTAGCATTGCAAATATTATGCTCATGAATGAAATATGTTATAGATTTTCACTTGAACCGAAGCTATATCTCATAGGCAAGGCAAATCATATATATGCCTTGATGTTCAAACATAGGAAATGAACATAATGTGGTGACCATTGTGTATACTAGGTTTTCTTAGCGGCTCACTATATACTAGTCTAATAAATGGATTTAAAAAAAAAAATTATTTTCTTGAAAGGTCTTAGCTATTATGGTCATGGAATCCTTTTTATTTTTGTAAATTCGTCTTGGCAATTGGCCGTGTTATAGTACTACCTTATTGTTTATGAATGTGAAGGAACAAACTCTTGATCGTGTGACATATTTAAAGAGTTCGGTTCTTTTAATTGTTATTACTTTATGAGGTTTTATTTTAACTGTTCTTGAGTGATTTGATTTGTTCCTTGGTTGATTGTGCGGTGAATGAGTGCACATCGTTCGATTCTTTTTGAATTTCGATCTTGAATCTCCGTCTCTTTCATTGCTCTCTCTGCTCTCTCGGTCGCTCTCAGTGCTTACCGCTCCGCTCTCCGCTCGTCAAGGTAACACAAAAAAAAATTTTTAACACCCGAATTCTCTTCACATTGTATCTGCTCGCATTTTCCCCGGATTGGCTTTCATGTGCATTAGTTGGTGTTCTTCACTTGATCTATTAAGTTAATGTTGTGTCTTTTGTTTGGTTTAGAAGTTTTTGTTCTCGCTTTCTTCTCTTACATGCATAGTTTTTGTGGTTATGCTTGTTCTATTTTTAGGTTTATTAATATGTACTATTTCATTTCAACCTTTTAATTGAGCAATTCAAGATTTATATTGATTCCGTATTTGGTTGTTATTCCATGTTTATTTTATCGGTAAAGCATGTCATCCGTATTTGGTTGTTATTCCATGTTTATTTTATCGGTAAAGCATGTCATGATCAACATTATAATACATTAGAATCATGTACTTGAGGTAATTACTTTGTCGTTTGATGTTATAGTTGTTAGTAATTTCATATTCATGCACTTGCTATGGATGATTGATTAGTTAGGTGTTGTTGGTTACGATTGAATAGTACCTATAATTACTTAATTTCTACTACTAGTTAGGATTAGAAACACTAGGATTACTCTTTTAGTGAATGTTGCTATTTCACATTACATTTCTAGAGAATGGAATAAACCTATAACCTTAAGGAGGTATGAGTGAACAAGTAGTAGACGCGTTGATACTATGTGGTATTTGTATGCCTCTTATATCGATATAGGTTAGGCGCACGGCCTCAACTTCGATTCCCCGCACAACTAAATGTCGGGCTACTGGTGGTCTCTTTTTGCAATCCTAAGGCATGTGGGACGAGTAAGATAAAGTGTTTGGATACCACGCTTACTCAAAAAGTTTTTTGAGAGAAAATGCTTAGTGTCAAATAAATGACCAAAATCATTTATGGCAAGCATAATATCATCAACATATAATATCAAAAATATGAACTTACTCCCACTAACATTAAGATATATACATTGATCAATGATGTTTTCCTTAGAAACAAAACATGTTATTGTATCATTAAACTTAAGATACCACTGCTGTCGAGAAGTTTGCTTAAGTCCATATATTGATTTCTTAAGTTTACATACAATATGTTCGGTACCAACAATCTTAAATTCTTCAGCAAACCGATGTAAACTTCTTCATCGAAACTCTCATTTAGGAAAGGCATCGTACATCAATTTGGTACAACTCTAAGTCAATATGAGCTACTAATGCCATAATTATTCTGAAAAAGTATTTCTTAGAAACTGGAGATAAAGTTTCAGTATAATCAATACCATATTTCGAGTAAAATATTTGGCTATAAGTCTAGCTTTATATCTCTCAATATTACCACTAGAGTCACGTTTATTCCGCAATTCAACGAGATCCGTAACTTCATTTTGAGCCATCGAGTTCAACCCATCTTTCATAGCATCGATCCATTTGTCGAATCAACGTGATTTAGGATTTTTTAGTAAGATATTGGATCATTAGTAATTATTATATCATAATCATTTTCTTGCATATATACCTCAAAATCATTTAGAATAGCTGATTTTTTCGATCTTTCGCACCTTCTTAATGCTATTTCTTTTAGTTTGCCTACAACTGTCTTATTGGTGTGAATTATATCAGAGGAATTGCCATTGTTCTTATAAGTAATGGGCATAAGGATGTGATCCCTTACTTCTCAAATATTTACATTTTATGGCGTAATACTCTCATTGACTTCACCATTCTCAATAAAATCTGTATTTCTAGTTTCTACAATTTTTGTACTATGATTAGGACGATAGATTCTATAGCCTTTGGATTTTGTAAGGTAACCAATAAAGAACTCGTTGATCGTTCAGGGTAGGACACCATAAATCTTTGCTATTCATGTCAGTATTTACAATAAACTAAATGAAGGGTATTTTGGAAGTGAAAGTGCAATGTTTTAGTCACAGGGCAATATATAACAGATTCTGAGCATTGAGTACTTGTTTTTTTTTTTGAGTTACACCTGTTTTTGAAGTAATTTATGTGGATCTGAATTCAGTCATAGAATAGGCAAAATGGAAAATCTAGCTGTTAGGATTTAACAATTTGAAATTTTTATATGAAAGGAGATCATGCACCTCTATTATTCGATGTCTTATCTGCTTCTCGTCACTTTGTTAATGGAATGCTAATACCGAGTTTTTTCATTCAATTTATATGTCCATCTTCATACTGACCTTGGTATAACAATCTTGGTTTTGATATTTTTCCTTAACCAATGCAACTTTTCTCCTTTTGTGCTTTGTTTTTAAAATTTGCAGGTGAAGCGACTGCTAGATAAAGGTATGGATGTTAATGTGCTTGCATGGGGTTTCTTGAATAGACTATAAATGACCTAACATGTTAAAAGGTGTCAATAGATTCACTACGACTAGGTGTGAAAATTATTAAAGAGAAGATTGCTCTTATGTCTTGGTTCTTTACTCCTATTATCATGTACATATCTATATTTTCTTCCCCGCCTTTTTCCTCTCTCGTAAAAGCAAGGGATTTGCATTTATCCCAGGTATGCTACTCTGAGCAAGCAAGGAAGGTCCTTGCTTGATTTGAAGGATGGAACATATACTCTATACATGGGCAACATTTGCAAGACATGGACAAGAGAGCAAGTAAAGATCTAGTTGTTTCGGTTTCGGTTTAATTTCCCTACATGGGCTTTTAAGTAGGACAAAAGGTTACGATTCGATCGTTCATATTGTTTCCTATGTTGTTGCTTGCAGCAATGCACCTATCACTTGATTGTCTTCACAATCGATCTTGTTTTGTATTAATTTTTCCTGGTTATAAGGTACTTGAGAGATTGAAGAACCTTGGGGTTGAACAGATTGAGGAGATTTACTTACCTCGAAATAATGGTTCCTCTTGTTGGAACACCTCGTGGCAAGAGCTTTTTTCCTTCATCTTAATCTATCTATTCTACGCGCATATATACTTCCATATATAGATATATATTTGTTAACAAGGCTCGCATCGTTTCCTCTAAATGAATTTTATCACTTAAGAAGAAGCACATCGGTTTCTTCTTGGATTAGTACTTATGGAATGAATCTTTTCTCTAACAGAACTGAACATCAAGTGAGTTTGATACGTGATGTCTCAAAAAACTCTTTTCTCGAGATGGGCACCTCCATAGGATACAAAATTGGCACCATGATTGAGATCCCTAGAGCGGACTTGTTGCGGACGAGGTATGTAGGGAAATATGTTCTCATAAGTCATCAAGAAGATGTTAAGCTCAAGTTACTATTAATTATTAAAGGTCATCAATTTGCATTATTATTTTATTACCATGTAAAATTGATTCCCTTCCTTTTTTTTTAGATTGCGGAACAAGTGGAGTTCTTCTCATTTGGGACCAACGACCTCACACGAATGACATTCGGATACAATAGAGATGATGTTGGAAAGTTTTTTCCTATATACCTATCCAAGGGAATTCTGCAACATGATCCCTTCGAGGTTAGTATGCTCAATAATTTTTTTGCCATATATTCCACTTCATGTTCGTTTCTATATTTGATCCTAACGAAGCTCATGACAAGAGTCAGTTCCCATTTACACAAAATCTTAATTTATGCTCAATGGAGAGAGAAAAGATATGTGTAATCTCTTGTCTAAGGCGCTTTCTTTTTACTTTCGTCGATAGGGTGCGTAAATTTAACATGAATTTGGTTTATGAAATTAAGCTCTTGTTTGCGGTTTCGAATTTGGTGGCTACTTGTTGTCATTATAGGCTATACATATAGTCGGTTCGAGAAGAAATAGGACAAGTTGGCCTCGAGATGTGTCAAACAAACCAGGTTCAAGTTGTTACATGTCTTTCCAAGTATCACAAGCGAGCTCCTACGAGATAGTGAGTGATTCTTCTCTTGTCATTTCATATATATATAGAATGGCTAAAACACTAATTTTAAGTGACATTACCAAAGAAACCCAAATGGTTTTTTTTTTTTTTTGAGTAGGAACACATGGCTAAAGCACTAATTTTAACACTCTTATTTTCTTTTGGTGTTCTTTGGTGAAATGGTTGGATGGTGGAAGTGATCTCAGTGAGCTTTTGGTGTTCTTTGGTGATGAAATGTTTCTTTCGGATGTGCTTTAATGAGGTTTGAATGATTGTGAGGTTTTGTCCAAAATGTTTAGTCTAACTTGAAATCTCTTGTGATTATTTTTTAGTAGTTTGTCTACTTAAGAACTCTATATATCAAATGCTTGTTGACATGTTAATCTTTTGCAATGGTAGGTAAAGTGATTTAGTAAGCTAATTAATCAAACTTGTCATCCATGAAGAGAAGGAAATCTAATCTGGTTTTCTTTTGTGTTTAAATTATAGACAATCAACATCTTCAATCAGCAGCTTCCTCTTCCTTTAACCAATGAAGCGTTAAAGAAGCAAGCGCGTTCCTACAACGAGTTCCAAGTATCACAAATAGATCACAAATAGTTCTACAAGAACACCACAAAGTCACAACAACAACATAACTTCATTCCTATCTCAGTTTTGCTTGCTGCTGGTGAGCTTTTCTTTTTAAGCTTTCTTATTCTATTTGTGAGTTTTTTTCTTTTTCTTCACTACAAGAGAGGACATCAGCGGTTTTTTTTTTTTTTTGGGAGTAGGAACACATGGCTGATTTGTTTTGGAGCACGCAGCAGTGTTGGTGGATGAGATGATGACTTCCTATCAAGATTGATGGGAAAATAGAGAGGTTGGTGGATGAGATGATGACTTCTTATAGATACATTGTTCTCTTTTTTTCTTTTCTTCTCTGCATTTATTGAATCCCAGCTGGTTTGTTTTTTTTTTGAGTAGGAACACATGGTTGGTCACCTTTGGAGCACATAGCAGTTTTAGAAGGGATGAGAGGATGAGTTTAGGATCATACTTACATGATAGGTTTGTGCTTAACTTTCAGTTTTTAAATTCTTAGCATTCTTGCACTTCACCATTATCATATACACGTTGAAATGCAAGCATTTCAAAGCTTGATAAATAATCCAACTCAACTTACATGATAGGTCCATCTTATAGATACATTGTTCACCATCTCCTATGTGTAGGAATTTAAAAACTTGGCACCAAACTTCAGTCCACTGCATTTGCTTGATGTTCATGTTTTTTTTTGGAAGCTTTCTTATTCAACATTGTATGGTTTTTTTCTTTTCTTCACTGCTTTTCTTGAATCCCAGTTGGTTTTTTTTTTTTTTTTTAGTAGGAACACATGGCTGGTCACCTTTGGAGCACACAGCAGTTTTAGATGGGATGAGAGGATGAGTTTAGGATCATACTTACATGATAGGTTTGTGCTTAACTTTTAGTTTTTCCCTTTTAGCATTCTTGCACTTCACCATTACTTATCATATGCATGTTGAAATGCAAGCCTTTCAAAGCTTCATAAATAATCCAACTCAACTTACATGATAGGTCCATCATATAGAAACATTGTTCGCCATCTCCTATGCGTAGGAAAATAGCAACATTGACACCAAACTTCAGTCCTTGACTGCATTTGCTTGATGTTCATGTTTTTTTTTTGGAAGCATTCTTATTCAACATTGTATGGTTTTTTTTTCTTTTCTTCACTGCTTTTCTTGAATCCCAGCTGGTTTTTTTTTTTTTTTGAGTAGGAACACATGGCTTGTCACCTTTGGAGCACACAACAGTTTTAGATGGGGTGAGAGGATGAGTTCTAGAATCATACATACATGATAGGTTTGTGCTTAACTTTTAGTTTTTCCCTTTTAGCATTCTTGCACTCCACCATTACTTATCATATGCATGTTGAAATGCAAGCCTTTCAAAGCTTGATAAATAATCCAACTCAACTTACATGATAGGTGCATCTTATAGATACATTGTTCGCCATCTCCGATGCGTAGGAAAATAGCAACATTGACCCCCAAACTCACAACAACAACAAAACTTCAGTCCTTGACTGCATTTGCCTGATGTTCATGTATTTTTTGGAAGCTTTCTTATTCCTCATTGTATGGTTTATTTCTTTTCTTCACCGCATTTCTTGAATGTCAAATTTGGAATTTTTTTTTTAAAGTAGGAACACATGGTGGTTTGTTTTCGAGCACACAACATTTTTAGATGGGATGAAATTTGAGTTTAGGATCAAATTTGAACTGTGAATGTTGCATTGATGGGAGTTTGGGGGTCAATGTTGCTATTTTCCTACGCAATGATGGGAGTTTGGGGATCAAATTTGAGTTTAGTTTTTTCCTTTTAGCATTCTTGCACTTCACCATTATCCTCTTTCATGTTCCTTATTACCTCTAGTACTCCTCTCTACCTACATATGTGCATAATTGACAAAAGACCAAAGCAAACTCAATCGTAAAGAAATTATAAATTAGGTTCGGAGCCGACTTGTTATGTATGATTATTAGTAATTTCTATGTTTCTTCAAATCCACCATTTTTCTCATTCGCTTCCAATGTACATCCTTAGTTCAATAATCTCTCCTTTGCCTACTTCTTTCAGGTGCATACTCACTGGTTGTTGCCCTCAGATGGAGATTCAGAAATGCTTCAAAGCTGCGTTTTAGTTATTAGATGAAGTCCTTTTTGTGTATACTTCCAAATTTTGGACCTTTTGTGAGTGTTCTTTTTTTTTTTTTGCTTGTTGAACGATAGGATTGGTGGTTTTTGTGTATACTTCCAAATTTTGGAGCTTTTGTAATACATGACAACTTTCCGTGGATATATAAATTTTTTGGCTAATTTTGAGTTTCACATTTTTTCTTTCTCTTTTGAATTTTTGTTGATATATATTGTCGATGTATGGATGCGCAATTTGGCTTCTTTGGGGATGTTAGCACCCCCAAGGAGTTGTTGGAGGGGGTGCGAGCGATGGAGTATGTCATATCGGGTTGTATTTTGATTTTTTAGGTTGGAGAATCAATTGGATTATGTATCTGTGCCATATTTAAACAAAACAGAAAATTAGAGACGGATTAGCAACATAATTCAAATTTTCCGTTGCTATTCCGTCTCTAATTTTCCGAAATATTTCTATCAATCACAAACGGATCGAGAGACGGAAATAAGAATTCGTCTCGATTCTGTCGTCGCTAATTAGCAACGGAATCAGAGACGGAATCAGAAATGGAATAATCCGTCTCTGATTCCGTTTCTAATTAGAGACGGAATCAGAGACGGACTATTTGCATTCCGTCTCTGATTCCGTCTCTGATTCCGTTGCTGATTAGAAACGGAATCATAGACGGAATTCATAAATTTATTAATTCCGTCTCTGATTCCGTTGCTAATCAGCAACGGAATCAAAGACGGAATGCAATTACAAATGTACCATTTCGAAATAAATTCCATTTCTGTTCCGTCTCTGTTCCGTTTCTAATTTCCGTATCTAAATCCGTCTCTAATCAGAAACGGATATTTTCCGTCTCTATTCCGTCTTTAATCGGAAACGGAATCCGTTTTCCGTTTCTGATCGTATCAGCGACGACGTTTTCAGAGACTGTTCCGTTTCTGATTCCAATTAGAGACGGAATTTTAGCAAATCAGAAACGGAAAATTCCGTTTCTGATTTGCTGCCTTAAACAACCCCGATTTAATACACGTACACATCAATCACTATATAAATTTTAGTCGAGTGTTAATCGTAATTAGTCGAATCGATTGCATTGCACATACTTCGCATACTATTTTATACATTTTAATCGATTGTTTGTCGTAATTAGTCGCATTGGTTGCAATATATGCAAATACTTTTGCCTAATTTTGCCTAATTTTTTATTTTTCCTTTAAAATTTTAAATTTTACTTCAATATTTGCAGTTTATAATTTTATTTTACTCATTTATATAGATATATTTCTCATATATAAGTATTGTTATATAAATATTATTTGGTTCAACAAATTCTAATTTCCTTATTATAGTTAAATTACTTTTAACTACTCTATACTTATTTATAGTACAATATATTATACTCTTCTATTTTTGTCCTAATCGAAATTTAATTTGTCCAATAAATTTGCATCATTTTATTAAATTTTTATCAGTACAATTTACCGTATTAATATTCCATTTAACTTGTAACTTCATACTTATTTTAATTTCAACTTATTATAATTTATATATATAGTTATATATATATATATGAATATCAATCCTCCCTACCTATACTATATATACATAGTATGTAAGCGTTGTTATATAAATATTATTTTGTTCAACCAATTACAAATTTCTTTATTATAGTTAAATTGCTTTTAACTACTCTATATTTATTTATAGTATAATATATTATACGTATTCTTTTATTTTTGGCCCTAATCAAAATTTAATTTGTCAAATGAATTTGTATCATTTAATTAAGTTTATACTTAAAGTTGTTTCAACTTAACATAATTTCTTTATTATAGTTAAATATGTTTTAAATTTGATTTTTTAAATTAGTGTAAAAAACAATTAAATAATAGTGTAATTGAGATATTTGAAATTCAACTAATTTAATACTAAAACATTATAAAAGAAATGCATATATATCAATACTAAAAAAAATACAATGAACATCACGAATAATCAAAAAAGTAATTAAATTCAAATCACGAGCATGCATTTTATTTGTCAAAAAAATAAATAAATAATAAATATCAACATACATAATTTATTGCAACATTTTGGTCAATTTAACAAATTTTATTCACCTAAAAACACATGAAATACAAATTTTATTTTCCAAAATTTTATTCCAACATAAAATACAAAATTACAAGTTTTTAAACAAAGCATTACATTTTTAATTTAACATGCATATATTTATAAAATTTATTCCAAATTTTCATTCTCACATAAAATACAAAAACCCTATTTTTCCCAAAAAAAAAATACAAATTATACATCACATAAATTACAAAATTCACAAAAAAATTATTATAAACTAAGTTAAATAACAAAAAATATAAATAAATCAACTATAAGAAAACAGAATATATAAAATAAATAAAAAATTATACATAAGTCCCAAATCAAGAAGGAGATGGGAGTCGGGGCGGCTGTGACGAGGCGGAGGCGGATCGGCGGGATGGCCGAAGCAGAAGAGGAGGGAAAAGAGAGGAGAGGGTCACGGTGGGGGAGAGGAGAGGGTAAAGAGGGGATGAAGAGAAGATAAGATGAAAACCAGAGAAGAAGAGAAAAGGTTTTGGTCCGAATCTTATTTTCCAGATTAACGACAGGACTAGCGACGGGGTACTCCTATCATTATTTTCACATGTAGCCCTTTCGTTTCCTGTCACGTGGTGTTCTCTTAGCCACTTGGCCGAGAAAATCTGGTCCTGGGCCGAGTTTTCTCGCCCAGAAAATAGCAGCGGGGGCGTCGCTATTGGCATCCATCTTTTGTAGCGTGGAAATAAGTTGAACTTATTTAAATAAATAAATATTATACCTTCTTAGCTGTCTCCTTGAAAAGATTTAAGATCTTCAAGACCTTGTAAAGCAACTTCGTACTGATAATGTGTTGTAAACGAAAGTTGGAAGCCAAGTTGAAATTAAGCATGGACGACATAAATTAAGAACTACTAGAACAAGTTAAGAATATGAGACAAGAGAGAAGAGAGCTAGAGCTGAGAAATGTAGAGATTTTCATTTCAACATTGGTGTGTATTGGAGAGGAATACAAGTTACATAAAGTGTGAGAGCCACACTTGACGTTAGAATTCAATATGAGAGACATGTTTGACAATGTGATCATCTACATGTATAAGTGTCCATCTATTTCATATCATGGTCTTCTTTTTTCACGTATGTGCTATTAAAAGAACGCGCTAACACCATACATTCTTGTATGCAATCAACGAAATTAGTCAGACTCTTTCGTTCCTTTATTAGATCCTTTACTAGCTAATCAACCCGTCCCAAGTAATTAGTTTAGGTCTACCCTCGCATAATCAAATTTCTTCACAAGTTTCTATTAAGTCAAGTTATTTATATAACTTGGCTTAAAAAAATAAACTTAATAAAAATTTTGTTGTGTATGTATGCTATTTAATTCTCATTTATATATATAACTTAATTTATAGAAATGAGGAAATTCGATTAACTATTAGTTGGGTGACTCTCTTCGCACAATTTTTTATATGCAAATTTTATTTTTTTTATCAAATTAATGGGCATACTTTTAGTATGTATCATTACTATTCTTATTATCTTCTTCATGTGGTCAATTTACACTCAAATTCCAAGAAGACTCAACATTCAAATAGTAGCAGCAAAGAGTTGCTTTTAAGTAGTGTTGAAAAATATTAGGGTTTTTATCAAAAAAAAATATTAGGGTGGCATATATCCTTTTGCTAACATTTTGTTACAATGTTCTTATGAATCCTTGATTTTTTTTCATTGAGATAAGGCAAAACGTGCACATATTTTCATGTATGTCTAAGAGACCTCGACAATTTGTAACAAAAAGTTGTACTACCCCATGAATATCCCCTTGTTATTGTTACTTTTATCTTTGTAATTAAGGAGACAATAAAAGAAATTACTAAAATTAAAACTTCTATTGTTGACATTATGAAACATCGTAATTTGTAATTAATAAACAAAAAGATTTGCAGCGCACGTATTTTCATGTATGTCTAGAGGATCTGGAGATCAACAATTGTGTAGCAAAAAAGTCATGGCAAAAGTATAGGTCACTCAATAGCCTTAAAAAGGCAGGTTAATCACTATTTTTCTTATTATTGCTATGTTTGTCATTGAAATTAAGAAGGTCGAAGGAAAAATTAGTAAAATCAAAATTATTATAGTTGAGATTGTCAAAGATTGTAATTTGTAGCTAAGAAAAATCTCAAAGAGATTTAATTGTATAATTTATTCGGGAAGAATTAATATGGTGCGTTGGATTTGGACGCGATGGCACATGATATACACACGGGTTAGCGACAAAGTAATCTAGCTCGTGAGTTATGATATAGTAAACAACGGACAAACTACGAACAAACTCATAGCAATTGAGATGAAGAGTAAAATTTTTCGTACACTGTACAAGTACAATAGTGTTACAAACCAATCTTTCTAACATAGTAGAGAGATTTTATCAGACCCGTGCATACGTTAATTATTAGTACAATAAATAAGAATGAAAGTTGGGTAAATTTCGCTCATGGTTACAAAAATTTCTTTTTTTTACATTTTGGTCACAAAACTTTTCAAAATTTTCATCCATGGTTATTTCATCCATTTTCATTAACTAACCGTTAAGTAATGGTGGTGTGGCACTGATGTAGCAACGACATGGCACTGATGTTGTTAGGAAATCAAATTTACTCAATTTAGAAAAAATAAATTTACTCTATTTCTTTAAAATTATTAAAATTATTTTCTAAAACTTAAAAAAAATGATCGAATATCCTATTTTGGTACCGACTGTGACGATCCCAGATTTTTATTTAACAAGTGTGCCTAATAGTATGTGTAAATTTATGTTAAGATTTAGTAGAAACCCTAAAATTCAAAAAATAATATGCGTGGCCCCATGTGGGACCCAACCGTAATGAGAAACCGAAATAAGGAGAGTGACGATGGCAAGTTTGACCGACTCCTACGTGTATTCTCACAAGAAAAGGAAAGACAGGATATTCAGAATATTTGGTATACTTGATATTAGGAGTGATTTAAGGGTTGTTAATCTTTTCCAATAACGTGGGAGAGAGAAAGAGAGAGAGATTACTCATAACTCAAACGCGCAAGAGTGTGAAAGAAGTTCATACAAGATTAAGAGCCGGTCACTTTTGGAGTTCCCAATAGTAGATAATCTCCTTTTATTTTTATTTTAAACTTGTAAGATTGTTGATGTTAAATCTTGTTACTATCTATCTACTCATATTGTGTTAAATTAATGTTTTAATAAGATCTTAAAACGAGTTTTTCTTATTGATCGAACTTGTGTTCTAACTAGAAAAGATCAAATTAAAGATTTAAATTTCGACCTTAAAAAAGGGCAAGTGGACTGCGTAGGGCTGTGCAGTCCGCACAAAGAAAACACACACAACGCTCCCCCTCAACCGAATTTGGGTCTGGTTCACCAGGCCCAACCACGAACTGCCACTAGGCAGTTCGTGCAAGACGAAATGGAGGAGGAGGGAACATAGTAATATGCGCTCCCACCCAATGGGCCAGGGTATGGGTTACTCCCAAGCCCATACCACAAAGTTGGGCCAGTGAGGCCTAACTTATATGAACTACACTACAATTGCAGCGCGGTTCATGAATAGGTGGAGAGCGCATATAACCTCCCCAGGGTAAGCCAGTTGGGCCGATCCCGACCCATTGGATCGGCCCAACTACCCAAACCTCTAATGATATATATACAAAATTAAAATAAGTAGAATAAATTAAATGAATTGAATTTTGAGTTTTCAAATACGAATTAAGATGTGATACTTAAATTGTTGTGAATAAGTATAAAAGTATTTTTCGAAAAGAATTTCGAAATTAGTTTCCTTTCAAGTTAACTTGTATAGTTAATCAACACTTAACCTATTTAAGTTTATTGAACTTCATATTAAACTTGTGAGTGCAAATTATAGATTTTTGAAAATTAGCGTGCTAGGTAAGTTGGGATTTAAGTTATTGGTTTTATGATTATTTACCTTTCTACTAGACTATATGATATGAATCATGTAAGTAGGACATACGGGTATATTGGAGTGCATTGTTAGACATTATGTGTAGATAACTTAGTGGAGCTTGCTAGGAGTCCTTGCACCAGATACTACAAATTCGACCAGATGTTCGGGACAGTTGGACCGTACAAGGGATAATAACAAAAATAGGGATAGTCACCCAGAATTAATATTTATTAATTGAGAATACGATTAACTCCAATGTTCTCAATAAATGTTTGGTAGTAGGTGCTATGTCCAGTTGAACTAGTTTGTGCACTTGGTGATAGGTAAATCTTTCACAATGTAAGGGAATGGAATGCTGATACCACTATGGCCATAGTAGGGTCAATCTTCACGAACTTCAATATGGCTGAGGAGTCTATCACAGTAGCTCATACATGTCTAGCATTTGCACGTTTTGATGCATTGATAATTATTTTGTTTATATACTTTCTTGCTTATTTCCTTCGTCATATTAAATATTTGCAAGTCATGTATTTTATTTATTATTGCATCTATTATATGGAATGTTCATAACACCTGTAACTTAACCTAAACTTATTGAGCACCGTTGCCCATTTATGCTCACCCAACAATTTTTCCCCACAGGTTCTTCATCGAGAGTTGACAAGGGGAAAGGAGTAGCTCCACCTGTCTAGAGGATTTTTCTGACTGTTGATTGGTATGGTTCGAGATCAAACCAATACTTTATTTTTATTTATATTATTTATTATGGGATTTGGGATTTGAAATAAACCGAGCTAGATGAGTATTTATTCTAGTTGATAACTCTTGATAACCAGTATTGTCATTTATGTGGAAACATTAAAATAAGTTTTAGTTAATAATATTCTGCTGCATTTATGATTATTTAATTTGGATTCCAATTGCTAATGAAAGATAATTTGTTGTTTTTGAAAGAAGGCTTACTAGTTTGGTTCATAACTTAGTAACAGAGTTGGTTAGTGAGTTGTGGATCGAGCTAGGCCGATCGGGATTCATTTAGGAAAACGGATCCTAACACTGACCCTGTTGGGAGTCTGCAATACACCTCGAGACACGTGTGCACACATCTTTATATATTTTCTTTTTTGTTTTAAAAAACAATTTTGACATTTATTTAAAAAAGTGGAGTAAATTTAATTTTTTAAAAAAATTGAGTAATTTCAAAAAATTTGCGATCATGAGTAAAATAAAAGGTTGACATTGGAGTGAAAGTTTTCTCCCATGGAACTGTGAATTGAGGATGTGTGGATGACGTGACATAAAAGGTAGACACCGTCAACCGCATCCTCTATTTCCATAAAGTGCAATAGATAATATCTACTATTGCTAATTCGATCAAAAAAAATGAAAAGGAAAAACTCAAAAAAATAATTTAACCTAAAAACCCTAAAAATAGGCGGACCTGACAAAGCTATAAGTTTTTTTTTATTTAGTGATAACTACAAATAATTTTGAAAATAAAAAGATAAATATAAGATTACAAACTTGCCAAAATCATTTTTGGTGAAATAGAAGAAGTATCACTTGTCTAAAGATAAACTTTTGTTGAAGTCAAAAAAGTAAAAATTAAAGTTACAAACTCTATCAATTTTTTGTTGAGGTAAAAACTTTATTGATTATTTATATCAAGATAACATTTTTTTTTTTATTATGGGACGAATTTTTTTTTTTTGAAGGAATAAAAATTTCATAAGTCATCAATAGATTCAATGGAACATGACGTAACATAGAATCAATTATCTTAGCAAATTGATTCACTAATCATAATTAATTATTCAAAACAACATTAAACTTTCATGAAATTGTCTTTCAAGAACTACGATTGTAACAACACAACAATTAGCAAATTGATACACATATATATCACTTGAACCATAACAAAAAAATAACTACTTATAAAATAAAATCTAGTGACAAGTGCCACGGGTATATAGGCCGAGTTTTGTCAGTAACGATATTGTTAACTACATTTAAAGTCTTTACATGTTAGAAGTGTCGCAGCATTTTCAAAGAGAGTGAAGAATGGTGGGTTATGTTCTTAGGGCATATTCAACTCTAATAAACAGGGGTTTATGCCCAAAATTTCCTGCACAATCCTTCACGACCTCTACAACGTCATTCATGTCAAATCATCATTTTCTCTCTAAATTGCTTTGTGGGTCGATTTCAGACATCAAAGTCGTGTTGGACGCGTTAGACATTTGATCATCCAAGAAAATGACAACGCCTCGTTTTGGCAATCTCTCGTTTCATCGCTCAATTATTCGTCCCCTCAAAAAGCTCAACTGGTAATCTTATGTGTGGTTGTGATTTATGTTTTCAACTTCATCACCAGATATTATTTTTACCTTGATTAATTGTGCATCGTTGGATTTTGCTCATTTTTTATGTTATTAAATTTCGTAGCAACCCATAGTAGTTTACAGTAAAATGTTTTTTTTTTCTTTTTGGATAATAGGTTTACGGTAAGATGTTATTGTAAGGGAAAAAGACATTTTGTCCCCTTATAACTATTGGGAAAACCCCCACGCACAACAACGGAAGCAAACAATTTCACAAAACACTCAAATACGCAACTTTATTCAGTCAATCAAAAACTTGTCTATTACAAACTAATGTAGGGGTATTTATATAGACACTAGACTTACTAATATTACTAAAACACATAAATAAACATTACCCGAAGCAAACATAAAAAAAATAAACACTTTTCAAACACAATTAGAAACTTTCTATAACAATAGACTTTCCAATTAATGACACACTAAGTTAGAAATTAGGAATTTAGCAAAAAAAAAACCAACAATAACGACTAAAACTAGTATATAGAAACATACTTGTTTTTTAAACGGACACTTTTTTCAGACGGGTCTCATTTTTTGATATAATATAATAATTTTTTTCGATTATTTACAAAAAGCACAATTTCAACTTTATGTCACCATGCATTCAATTACTACAAAAAATGACATTATATATTCAAAACTCGAGTGTTAAAAGTTCCTACATAAAAAATAACGTATAACGTAACCCTAGTTTAAATTCCATACAAACATCATGACAGTTTCCAACATTGAAGACATCGCATCACATTGTCTAAACTACCACTACGAAGTAATTATTAAACATGTACCTTCTTTTTGAAGATTTTGTCTAGACCTAGACCTAGACCCTCATAAGTTCCCACATAGAGTTGGTCATATGGAGTGAGTAGGAAATATTATAAATAGGGGCGAGTTAGTAGGATGGGACGTCGGGGAATTGGAATGTATTTGGGCACTCTATGAGTGTTTGGGTTTGAGAGAGTTTTAAGACTTTCTCTGGGGTTACTTTTGGGTTCTTGTTCTTTGTGTTATCGTCGTTGAATTCGCAAATCAATCAATCAAATATGGGTATTCTATCAATGGTATTAGAGCATACTTCAAAGATGAAAACTCAATTAAATAGGATGGAATCTCGAATGGCTCGAATTGAAGTGGAGGTGAAGAGAATTTCAACCATTGAGGCGTTGATTGAGGAGGTTAGATCTGAAGTAAAGACGGTGATTAGAGGCATGGCTCGGAAGTGCGATGAGCTCTTCCTTCAACATATGGGTTTCACTTCAACAATCTTAAGAGAACAAAAGATCGGAGCATATAGCAGTGCAGAAGTTTCAGATCCATCAAATATAGGGTTATTTGAGGAGTTGATGACCCCTGGTGTACCACAATCACCAGATCTGATAGTCAAACACATCCCGGAGCAATCCCGATCTGAGATTCTGACACCAAATGCATTGTTGATCATCTCTATAGTTCAAGACTTTGCCTCCGGTCCATCATTACATTCCTTCACCAAAGTGAATGCCTCATTCACAGTCTACGAGTTCATATTTAATGCTTCGAGGCCACCGGCCTCGACCCCGATGCGTCAACCATTGCGGACACCAGATCTATCATTGGTCTCTAATTTCATACTCCGTAATCGCCCCTCCACCATGGCCACCAGATCCAGATGACACTGCCGAGAGCGGACCTTCGTGTTCTACGTTGTGGTTCTCTCCATCATTGTCCTCGATCCCCCTCCTTGGCCACCATCATTTTCCCCACCATTGCCATCCACAACATTCATGGAAAAGTTATTTCATCCAAAACCTAAAAACCAGAATTTAGAGAAGATGAAATAATTGGTTGTTGGGCATCTCGAGGCGTATGATCGGTGTGGGCTCAACCACTCAGGGGTTTGTGTCTTTCAACTTTACTTGTGGGCCCACTTTATTTGTTTACATGTTATGTTTCCTGGCTATAACTTATCTTTAACTTGAGCTCTTTTGGTCACTCTTCAACATGGTGGCCCATTTTGATCTCACAAAACTCGAGGATAATCACCAGGGTGTCATATTATATTTCACATTCGTTCCTTTTCTGTTCATGAAAGACCAGCAACGCCTCACTCTTTCATTGGAATGTACAAATCAGAGAAGTTGTTCGATGAGAGCTCCAATTCAATTGGGCACTATCTCTACCCTACGATGTTTCAGAATCATCCTTGGTTCTAATGGTTCGTAGATTACTTTCCATGGCATTAGTTCTCATGCTTATTTTGGGTGTTATCGTTGCTTCAAGTACCAAACTGAGATTCGAATATGGTTTCAGAGCTTGAGTTCATGTGTTTTGACATCAGTATTTTGCAACTAGACTCACTAAAAGCATTTGAAGTGTTTTCATTGTTCCCTTTTTGTTCGATGGGGTTGGATGCTATTCACCACCCTAGTAGAAGATCAATATGGATTCTCACATGGTCTCCTTTCACTTACATACTCTCTGGTTATTTGTTACTACATGTTCTTGTCGGCATTCACAGTGAGCAGCAGGTGTTTGATGAAATGGCTTTGGTAGAAATTGCGCCAAGGACTGTTCGCTTCGAGAATTTGTTTCCATCCATATATGAGTTTATGCTCTTAATGTTCTACTATTCTTTTGTATGTTTCATTTTCTTTCCACCTTGAGGACAAGGTGTATGTTTAAGGGGGGAGTAATGGTAACTTCCCACATAGATTTGATCATATGGAGTGAGTAGGAAATATTATAAAGAGGGTGAGTTAGTAGGATGGGACATCGGGGAATTGGAATGTATTTGGGCACTCTATGAGTGTTTGGGTTTGAGAGAGTTTTTAGACTTTCTTTGGGGTTACTTTTGGGTTCTTTTTCTTTGTGTTATCGTTGTTGAATTCGCAAATCAATCAATCAAATATGGGTATTCTATCAGACCCGTGTTTTAAAACGAACTGAAAAACATGTCCAAACTCTTATTTATTTAGGAAAAATCATAAATCATATCAATCAAATAAAAATAATTAATATATAGGTATTTATAGTTTCCTATTCGTGTCTGAAATTTTGGACACTTTTAATTGAGTCTCTGAGTCCCTAAAATTAGATAGTTGTTGAGTCGGCCCTCTAGACACATACCCACGCTCAAATCCAGGTAACATAGGAGTTATTAGGTTGGGTTAGCTTCCATTTGACAAGTTTTTTGGTAGTCCTCATGTATTAATTATCATCACTTAAATGAGAATAAAGAAGAGAAGTTTGTGAATTTTATGATTTTTGTCACCAGACAATAATATTTATCTATCTTATTATTCGACTTTGATCCATGTAGCTGACCCAATTAATTTGGGATTGAGGCTATGTTGTTGTTGCATCTCGACTTTGATTGGGACTTATCAAATTGATATCAGAGCTATAACAACTAATACGAAACAAATGAGCTCTTAGAGGCTGAGTTGGATCAGCTTCAAAGTGGGATGAGAATAATGGAGTTGGGAATAGCAAATCAATTCCAACACCTAAAAGAGTTCATGTCCGAATTATCATAAACTTCGCTTGCTAATGGATCGACAATTATCGCGAGATTCATTTCTGAGGCAACAAAGCTAAGGAAAAATAGGGGATTGAGCAAAGACCCTATGCTCTACTCAAAGCAAGCTAAATCAGATTTTTCACAATATCACGACAAGAGCTCACCCAACTCAACCTCCAAGTGCTCAATTCGCTCTTTATTAGTTGGCATAGCTTTGATACTAATTTGATAGGTCTCAATCAAAGCCAATATAATAAGATAGATAAATATTCTCACTTTGGTGAGGAAAGACAATAAAACTCACAAATTTCTCTTCTTTCTTCTCATTGAACGTGATGATAATTAGATACATAATTTTACCCAAAAACTTGCTACAACAATAGCACACATTGACACATACTTTTTGACCAAATCTAAAGTATTTCAAATTGGCGCCCTACTTAACCATATTAAACATGTCTACAAATGAACAATAAAAACATACCCACCCGCTACTAACTAAGCTATACATGTCTTGACTAATAAACAATAGAAAACATGACAACGAGATAAACTAAACTCCTAATAATTCTCCTAACAAATCTCCAAAATTATTTATGTAACAGCCCAAAAATTCGACTCGTGCCACGTGTCATTTTAGGGTCGTATGTGGGACCACTTGCCGGAATACGTATGCGTATTCGTCGAGAATTCGGGGATGCGCCTCGAATCACGTGTCGATGTGAGACCGAGATATGTGGCTATAGTGGATTTATGTGGGTTTAATGTATACATTGGATACTCCTCGTGATGCGTGTAGCGCGAGTATCAAAACTTTGGAAATGAGGCGGGTTGGTGCCTCGAGATGCGCGTTGCTCGATCTTTTTAAGGAAAGTATAAAAAAATAAATATGTTTTTGAATATGTCTCGAAATACGTAAATTTGTGAGACTCGAGACAATTTTGGTAAAGCATAGAGGCGGTGGACAAAGAGGTAAAATTATTTAGTTTGCCTCGAGATTCGTGTTGCACGAATCTCGATGACACTTTCGATTTGAAAAAGGAAAGAGAGATAGAGAGAGAGTGGTTTGAGGTGGAAAGAGAGAGAGAGCGAGAAATAAATGAAAAGAGAGAGTGGAATTGATTGAGAAAAGAATATAAAAGAGATGGAGTGAGAAAAGTTGTGAATGGAAAAAGACAGAGAGAACGAAACGAGGAGAAAAGAAAAGTCAGAGAGGGAGAAATCGGGCTGAGGAGAGGCGCGCAGGGAGAGCGACGACGGACCGGCGAGGAGATGCACCACCACCGCACGCGAGGGAAGTCACGGCGTAGCTGCGAGGCCGAGGACGGTGGGCGGCCAGCAGCGGCGACGCGCACGGGGAGGCGCGGACGGTGGCTCGCGGCTGCGCGCGGGAGACGATGGCGAGGAGGCGCGGCTCCGGCCGACGCGGTGGCGATGGGCGGCGAGGGTCGGATCGGCGGCGATGGTGCGCGGCGCGCGATGCGGCGGCGAAGAAGGTCGGCGGCGGAGCGCGTGGTCGGTAGTGGCGGCTCGGCGCCGCCAGCGGCGCCGCCGCCAGCGGCCGGCAGCAATGCCGGCGAACGGCCGCGCGCGCGCCGATGAGGCGGCGCAGCGCGCGGCAGCGGCGGCGACGCGGTGAACGGCGCGGTGGCGCTTTATCGACCGGTCGGATGCGCGAATCGACGAATGTCGACGACGCGATTGAGGTGAGGTGTATTTCACCTATTTTTATTTTGTGATTTGCATGATTTAGTAACTAAAATGGTACAAATGGACACCAGGGGCATAGGATGCTATAGCCAGGTGTCGAGTGCGCATATCGAGATGCGTGCGAGTGCGTTTTTTAGGTACGTAAGATTCTTTCTGAAAGTCACTGAGGGTTTACTTTTCTATCATTGATTGCCTATCTGTGGTTGTTGAATGTTATTCCCCCTGTTCCTTGTTATTGATTTACGTGACGCATTTGGGTTGGGGGTCGAGACTTTTGCTATTCGTGTTGTACTTATGGCACACTAGGCTGTACGCGGGTAACCGGGTGAAAGGAAGTGGGTGCTTCAACTGAAAGGATCCTGTGCGCCCCAGTTCGGGTGGTTTCGGGGCCTGCGGGTACCTGTCGACGGGCTGGGCCGTTACAGGTGAAAGGAAGTGGGGCACTCACTGAAAGGATCCTGGGGTTTGTCGTACAGTTTAGTGTGACCGGGAGGAGTACACGGTTTGTTTCTCATGTTATTTATTCATGTGATGATCTTAGCATAGTTGCCTGTTTAGTTCGCATGATTAATTGACATGTTTATTGATATCGTCTATATTTCTCATAAATGCTTATTTAATTTACTAATGTACTCTCCATCCATGCTTTTTGGTGATGGTCGAGTGCGAGACCACTGCTAGTAGGGGCAAGGACATTTTGGGCGACTTTATCGGAATGCCGCGGTCAAGGACCTACCAGTACGTTTGATTTTGATATTTTGCTTGCTTTTGGGAAATGGGAGACTGAATAGATACTGTACTCGTATATATTATTGTTTAATATTGTCGCATATATATACGGAGTACTTTCCTCGGGTTTTCCACAATAGGAATTGCGCTATTAAATGATGTTTATATGAAAATAAATTTAATTGTTTTACTTCTTTTAAGACTTCCGTTGTTGTTTATAATGTTTAACGAAGAGAGTTAACACGTGTATCGAGGAGACGTGTTGTGGAAATGGCGTCAGTGGCGCGTGGGACCCAGTGGGTCAAAGATCGGACGGGACCGCTGGGCCAGCGCCTCCCCACGTGGCGACCTCGGGTTTTGGGGCCGCTACAATTTATGCTAATTGACATCTTCTTTCACCAACAACTACAGGTAGCAAAGCAAAAAAAAAAAAAAAAAAACCATACATGTAGCAGCTAATTAGTTAGCTTATCAATTTGTGACTCATAACAACAGGAACACCTTGAAGGTGGATTTCTTGATCTTTGACATGTGCATCCCATTTGAGTAAGAAATGCCTTCATAGATAGGATTTTTTTTTTCTTTTCTCAAGCCTTCAACTACTTCATAGTCTTTCATAACCTACTCCCTTATGGATTATTCGATGGTATGTGTTGCAATTCCAAGTAAATTTAATTGAAGAGAATTGACAAGGATTGAAAGACTTAATCCCAAATTAGTCGGGGTCGGCTACATAGATTAAACTCTTCCATTGCGCTCAGTTTTGTGCAATTGATTGAAGAAGTAGAAGAATAAGAGAAAATGAGAATAAATAGAGGAAGTAAGGGCTAAGAGGTTAGAAGATTAGAGAAGAGGAGGTTGAGAAAGGGGAAGAGAAGATTGATTTTGTCCAATTCTTAGTTGATCATTTCTTTTAATATCTTTGATGTCGATCGAATGTCTTTAGTTGCAAATGATGTAATACATCATCACCTGTACGTGATGTACTACATCATTATCTATACATCATCAATGATACATGAATACATAAGAATTAACAAATCATTAAACTTCCTAGGAGAGTACTTGCAGACTCTGACTAACTAACAACAATTCTACAACCTTTTCAATTGTTACCGTCAGCGCAACTAATTGAGCTTTGACTATCTGCACCTTGTAATTAAACCTCTTCAATCAATTTGACAAAACTTCTTGATATTTTAATTGAGCTTTAACTATGTGCACCTTGTAATTAAACCTCTTCAATCGATCTGACAAAACTTCTTGATATTCCTTGTGCTCCTCCTTGTTCTACTCGTTGTATATAAGCGACCTACATCTTGAGGAGAAATCTTGGTTGACAAATGATATTCATCCATAACAATCCTAAAAGAACAAGTGGATGAGATGTTTCAACTCTTGTCGAATAATGTTATTGTCTTTGCCTATGATTAAGTTTTATGCATGTTTTTTCCCTTATATTCATATAACATGTATGGTTGTACAACCGTTTTATATAGTGTATTTTCGATCATCTAATGATCGTATTATTTAAAAGTTTGCAGTGCATCTTTTTAAAAAAAAATTTGTGGGTGGACATTATCACTATTAGTGCTGCTAAGAACTGTAAAGCAGGCTGAGGAGCAACATGTTAGTCTTGTAATTGTTGTTGTAATTGGCATTCCATAACAGAGTTTCTCATATACTTTTTAATTGCTTGAAAGAATTGAAGAGTATTCACTTCTGTAACGTTTTTAAAAAAGTGAAGAATTTTTTAAATTCATGATATTTGATTGTTAAAATTGCTGGTTATCTCGTTTAGTTCCTTGAATCAAGTTTTCCACTTATGAAACAGGTTTTGGAGTGGAAATTGGAGAAATTGATGAAAGAGGATGAGATAGATCAAAATAAATACTCTGAGCTAATAGCTTTCTGTGGGAAGGTTCGAAACATCTCATTTGCCATGGAGGTCTTTAGTCTAATAAAGGCTCATGGAATTAGACCCATTTCTACCACTTTTAACTCTTTGATATATGCATGCTTGTGTTTCAAAAATTTAGTAATGGCTATTAGCTTGTTCGAAATAATGGATAGAAGAGAGAACTGCAAACCCAACCTGGCCTCTCATACCGCTTTCATAACGCATTATTCAAAACAAGGAGATTCTAAATCTATGAGCTTATGGTACTCGTCCATTAAGGAGGTTGCATTTGCTCCAAATATTCGAACTTATGAATCCTTGATTGCAGGGTCAATCAAGTCAAAGCAACTCAATGATGCTAATAAGTTTTATGAAGAAATGATTGTAAGAAAGTATTTGCCGTCCCTTCTCATTCATTCAATAGGTTAATATACATCATTGACAACGTGATTTTAGGCTACAAATTAGGAACTAATTTGACTAATTGTACATCATTGACAACGTGATTTTAGGCTACAAATTAGGAACTAATTTGACTAAATATTTGCATAATCTAACACACCCCATGATCGAAGCGATAGGTTTACTGAGCGGTTAGACTCCCCGAAAATCATCAAATAGTACGCGGAAGACCTTTGGTGAAAATGTCGGCAATCGATAACGGGACGGAACATGTAGGACACGAACTTCTCCACGTCTCACCTTTTCACGAACAAAATGAATGTCCATTTCAATATGCTTGGTACGTTGATGTTGTGCCGGATTTCCGGATAAATAAATGGCACTCACATTGTCACAATAGACCAAAGTTGCTTTACGATAGGAAATTGATTTCAAGCAACAGATTACGAATCCAACAAGATTCGAAACTACATTTGCAACCCCTCATACTCGAACTTCAGCCTTAGACTTAGATAGAGTAGGTTGGCGCTTTGACGACCAAGAAATCAAGTTATCCCCAAAATATACACAATAACCCGATGTGGAGCGTCGAGTGTCTGGACATCCTCCCCAATCGCATCGTATATGATAGTAGTGATTGTAGAGAGGTTTTGTATAAATGTGTACCAAAATCAATCGTACCTCGAATGTAACGCAAAATGCGTTTTAATGCTTCCATATGCTTGACTTTGGGATCATGCATAAACAAGCAAACTTGTTGTCTTGCGTACGATATGTCACGGCGAGTAAATGTCAAGTATTGCAAAGCACACCCAGACGACGATACTTCGTAGGATCCTCATATTCAGCGCTTGAAGTAGCGTTGAGTTTGCCTTTTGTATCAACTGGTGTGGAGCAAGGATTACAATGTGACATGCACATGCCACCTTAAGAATATCCTCTGCATAAGAACTACGAGACATGAATAGGCTATTTTTGTCCGGGAGACGGCAATCCCAAAAAATAGCTCAACGGACCCAAATCTTTCATTGCAAATTATGTAGCTAACTTGGACATAATCTACCGAGTCGAGATAATCGAAGATGCGGTTAGAATAATATCATCCACATATAGCAAAATGTAAGCGATATCTTTTCCATGACGGTAAAGGAAGAGAGTTATCGAGATGTACTATGCGAGAAACCAATGGTTGCCACATATTCGACAAAACGCGATACCACGCTCGTGGTGCACAACTTCAAGCCATAAAGAGATTTACGCAAGAGACAAACATGATCAGGAAGAGTCGGATCCCGGAATCCCAAAGGTTGATACATATAGACGGTCTCATTCAAGTTGCCATGTAAGAAAGCATTCTTTACATCAAGTTGGTGAATGGGCCAAGAGTGAGATAAAGCAATAGTAAGAACCACACGGATAGTTGCCGGTTTGACAACCGGATGAAAGTCTCGTCACAATCAACACCTTCCCGCCGAGACACTGCCATCTCCTACAAGACGGGCTTTATGCCTCTCAAAAGAACCATCAGAGTTCTTTTTATGCCGAAAAATCCACAAAGAACGAATAATATTAGCATTTGAAGGACGAGGGACCAACTCCCAAGTCTTACTATCAATAAGAGCATTATATTCATCTGCATAGCATTTTTCCAATTCGGGTCATGAAGTGCACCAACGGGATTCGGGGAATAGGAGAGATTGAGGTGATGGTGGCACTTAAGGCATGATTTTTGTATTTCAAGTTCGGCTTAAATATCCCATGTTGACTACGCGTAGTCATGCGAGAAGCTGGTGGCAATGTAGGTGAGATGGGGTTTGGCGAGGACGGGTCTTGGTGGGAATGGCTCTTTGGACGAGATAACAAGGAGGAGAGGAAATGGGGAATGCGGTTGGTGGGTTGCGGGAGGAGAAGTGGGCCTTAACGCAGTTTGCATTTGTGGGGCCGACCCATTGGGTGGAGCGACATTGGCCTGGTCATGCAACAATTGTATTCTTAATGGAGAATTATCATCATCCAAAAACTCATATGAGGTAGGAGTTGGATTATTTATTTTGGAAAAAGGAAAAGAGTTTTCATCAAACCACACATGCTTAGGGCTATGATTAGTTTTCGGCTCGATAAATCATAGCATGTGTACCCCAGATGATGGGAAGGATACCCTAGGAAAACACATGGAGTGGACCTGGATTGCGAACTTATGAATTTGTGTGGAAGGGAAGAGAGGAAAACATAGACAACCAAAAATCCGGAGATGAGAGTAGGATGGATTCTTTTGATAAAGAATATGAGTGGGTGTTTTATATGCCAAGATTTTAGAAGGGAGAATATTGTGTAGGTACGTGGCCATGGCCAAGGCATGATGCCAATAGGAGGCGGCATAGACGCATGGGCAAGGAGTGTACGAACAATATTGTTTATGGATTTGATTTTTCGTTCGCCTTACCATTTTGGGGTGAGGTGTGCGGACACGAAAATCGTAAAAGCATCCGTTTTGTTGACAAAATTTATGAAAAAGACGATTATCAAATTCACGTCCATTGTCACATTGAAAAGTTTTGATTTCTTTTTCAAATTGAGTGCGAATGAAAGTCCGGAAAGACAAGAAGATACCATAAACTTGGGACTTTGTTTGGATGGGAAAAGTCCAAAGAAAGTTAGTAAAATTGTCAACAAAGAAGACATAATATTTGTGACCGGAAGAGCTAAGAACGGGTGAGGTCCATAAATCACTGTGGACAATGTCAAAGGGCATAGTAGTAGTTGAAAGAGTGTCATAAAAAGGCATTTTAATCAATTTCCCCAAAGGACAAGAATGACAAACATTGTTTCGAGCCTTAGTACATTCAATCAAATTACGACGACGTAAAGAACTAAGAATTACATCCCTGGATGACCCAAACAGGGAGTGCCAAATACGAGGAGAGATGACGGTAAAGCGAGATGATGCGGATGAGGGAATGGCTCGATAAGTTTTGGAGAATGGATAAAGATCACCCGAACTCTCACATCTCATGAGTTTGCTCCCCGTTCGTAAATCCTTCACGAAAACCCAAAAGGATCAAATTCAACGAAACCATATTATCAATAGTAAATTTACGAACGGAAATAAGGTTTTTGATGAGTTTAGGTGCATGTAAAACATTATTCGGGTTGAGGGAGGGATTATTTGGAAGGGAAGTATGACCACAACCATGAATTGGAATCATGTTACCATTACCAACGATAATGCCATTATTTTTGCTCAATTGAAAGTAAGACGAGAGAGTACCTTTGGAGTTGGTCATGTGAGATGTGGCGCGGTGTCCATGTACCAATTTTTGTCATCGGGTGGATGCAAGGACATTGTATGCATAGCTTTGATCAATATCCGTGGGCACATACCCACCATCTTTGCGGTGGCGAGGCTTAGAATAGAAAGAGCTGGGGAGGGCGAGTACGAGAATGCCTTCTTTGTGGCCCGAGTTGGGCGTGGCTGCTTGCCACCACAGTGGTGGGGTAGGGACACGGTGGGGTGGCCCATGGCTTGTGGCCCCAAAAGCCCAAGGAGGGAAAAACCAAGGCGTGCGGGAGCTCCTTGATCTTTGCGACGCGCGGGTAGACTATTCGGTGGTTGTTCGGTTGCCCCCGCCATTCTGGCCATTCAGCACCACCGCGGTTGTTGTTGCGGTTCCCACCGCCACGACCACGGTTGTATTTCTTTCCACGATTGTGGGAATTTCCTCGATTATTGTAGGTATTTTCGAATTGTTGGGCACCCGTTAACGGGGAAATGATGAGGATTAATATTGTGAGAAATGAGAGCGGCATTCGAACTGATTCATGAATGACGTCCTCGCCATTCTTTGTCTTCCTCAAGATCGAGCATTGACCGCACAACTTCAAAAGATGGGAGAGGAGTGCGGTCTTTGCACCGTTGTTCGAAAATGCTTGTATTCTTCGATAACCACGCGAGAAGACGGAGCACCGACGTTCGTCGAGAGACTTTGTGGCCGACGTTGGCGAGGTTGTCTGCAAGAACCTTGAGCACAGTACGAGTATGCTTTCACGTTTGGGAAATCCACCAATTTGGTGTTCGTGAATTTTGCATCAAGGGCGAGAGCCTAGCCGATTTGTTGTCTGGAAGAGATGAACAAGGCGATTCCATGCCTCGAGTGCGGTGTCCTCTTGATCAATGATTGTGTTGAGAAGATCATTGGATATCGTACCATATATCCATTGTCGTACGATGTCATCTAGCCGTTCCCATAGAACCTTTGCGGCAATTTCCGCGGCTTCGGTTGTTGTGGATGAGACGGCGATGGAGGCGGGAGGTAAGATGTGATCAATTACCAAATTCGCTCGGCAATGGAGCTTGAAGAGGGTAGCCCGGTTGTTGTATTGGCTTCCTTCATAGTCAAGAACAATAGGAATGCGGGATTTTATATTGGTGGCTGTGGTTGCGGGATGCAACTTGACGCGTCGACCATGGAGATGAGAAGAAGGAAGGGACGAAGAAGATGAGAGGTGTGCGAGCTGCTAGGGTTGCGAGACTGCTCGATCCGAGGAGAGGAGCGCGCGAATCGAGCTGGAAGCGCAGCAGCGGCCAGCGCGATTGCGGGTGGTGGGTGATGTGCGGCGCAGATCCGGCGGAGAGTGCGACGGACGAAAAAGAGAAGTGCGACGGACGGCCACGCGGTGGCGCAGTCCGGATCGGAGATGGAGCGCGACGAGAGAGAGGCTAGAAGCGGTAGGCGAGAAGAGATCAGCGACGGACGGCCACGCTACGCGATCGGTCGCGCAAGCAAACGAGAAACGCGCAGCTAGCTGAGCAGCGGCGACGAGGGGGCACTTCCACGGCTAGGGGCGACGGAGGTGCAAAGAGGCCGAGCACGGGGAAGATCGCGGTGAGCGCGGGCTAGCGCGAGGAAGCAGGAAGAGGAGAGGGGGGAAGAAGACCTAGAGCTCTGATACCATGTAAGAAAGTATTTGCCGTCCCTTCTCATTCATTCAATAGGTTAATATACATCATTGACAACGTGATTTTAGGCTACAAATTAGGAACTAATTTGACTAATTGTACATCATTGACAACGTGATTTTAGGCTACAAATTAGGAACTAATTTGACTAAATATTTGCATAATCTAACAATGATGATGTCAAGAGTCACGCCAAGCGCACACATAATGGAGAAGATGATCGAGGTGTTATGTCAAGAGAGAATAATGGTTAGAACAAAGCAATTTGTGAAATTCTTGCTAGATGGGGGTTGGAGCTTAAACGTGAAAATGATGGATAAGCTCCTGCATCTGTATTCTGAGTTAGGCGGTGTGGAAGAAATGGAGGAACTTCTAAAGGTTTTGATTTCATCGAAGGAAGATATAGAGATTCTATCACGGGTGCACTCGGAGATTATAAGGATGTATGCTATGTTGGACAGATTAGATGATATGGAGCTCTCTATAGGGAGGATGCTTAAGCAAGGTTTGTCATTCACATGTCCTGATGATGTTGAAAAGGTTATAGGTTCCAATTTTCGAAGATCTGCTCATGACAGATTGGAATTGTTTTTGGAACGAATACATGGATCGTACAAGCTCCCTCGATCGACCTACAATTTGCTTATTGCTGGGTATGAAAGAGCCGGGTTGCACGAAAAGCTTGCTGTGTTGAAAGCGCAGATGTTGGATTGTTCTTGAAAAGTTTATGAAATCTATGTTCTTTCCTTGGTTAGAGGTTACGAGTTCAAGCTTTATATGTAGAGGAAGCTTGTTAGACTTCCCCTTGTGTATAGGCCCTATAATGTGTTGCTCCTTCTAAGTTGTAGTTTATTGAAGGCTTGTACCTTTGTTTTGGTTATGTTTTTTGCCCGCCTTAGTTAATTAAAAAAAGAAAGTCAGGTTCAGTATGGGACTCTAGTTGTGAACATCGCCCAAGGGATTAACCATGATGGCCAAGTCATCATGCAGCACTTCAGGTCATGAACTGTAGCTTAGAGTCAATTAAGCAAGATATCGTAATCCAATCCGATCATTCTGAATTGAGAAATTGCAATTCAGTCAAGTCCATATATTTTATTAGTCCAACTTGATCAAATTTTCGAGAATTAAGTTATGCGGATTGGTAATCACAAAAAGTAGTATTTTATAATTTAATTTTTGCCAAGTTTTTATTAGTAACAAAGAAATTTGTGATTAGTGAGAAAATGATAAATACGACTTGGTGTGGAAACAACCCCTTGAACTTTGATATTGGAGATGCAAATTGCCTTGACCTTGTGATGAAACCACTCTTTGTCGAAGTCTGCAAAACAAATCCTGAAATGGAGGCCTTCAGGGTAAATACTCTGATGTCCAAGTTAGTAAAAACTCCGTGGGGTTTTTCTCAGGAATTTCGTACGTACCTCTCACTGTAAGTCGGTTCCCCTATTTATCTATATGACTTAGATTCAAGATAAACACACATCTCCGGTATCAAATAAGGTTAAATTGTCTTTATCTAAATCAGATTTTATGGGATCATCCCTGTCCATACTGGACTACTAGTTGGACTCCTAGCAAGATAAGTCAGATTCGTACATTTTATAATGTGTGTCTCAAGGTATGCATTATTTGCCTCATTCAGGATTGACTCGTCATAAATAATGTCCTATTTGGACTTGAATATCGCATGATGCATATTTCGAGGCACGAATGTACTGCCTCCATAACAATGGCCCCCTATTTCTTTGTAAATTTATTTATAAAGGAATATAAAATTATTGAGAATTGAGTGGTATCTACAACCATTCAACTTTTGATTTTATTTAAACCGGGTGGTGACTCCACTTTTATGCGTAGAGTGCTAATTTCTTTTTTATAATTGTAGTAGGATGATCATGCAAGTTTTACTATGAAAAACTACATGCACCTATAGAATCACATTTTGAATTTTGAATTTCAAAACTTAAATTTTAAAATTACCTCTAAAACTTGAAATTACCTCCAAAAACTTCATTCTTTCTTCTATAAAAGGGGTTCATCTCCATCTGATTTTTTCCCTATAAAAATGAGTGAAGGTCCAATCTTTTTTACTTTTTCTACACTTTGAAGTGTTAGAATTCCTTTTACTCTTTGAATTTTTTGTTTTAACTGTCTTCCAGTCTTCATCTAGTTCTTTGTGGAGGCCTTCACTTGTCAAACTTGAAGTTTTACTAAAGATGAACTCTGAAGAAGCAATTCTACTACTTCTAAGGTATCCTTTTTCTTGTAAATCTCTTCAATTATGCGGTTGTTGTGATCAATATTTAAATGATTCTATTAATGATGCTCCATACAGCATTAATTATTTAGAGTTAGAGGCCTACAAGATTATTTCATCTGTTGTTGAACACAAATATGTTAGTGATCTTGCCTTTTCGTTCGGTATTTCAAATTTTGCACATATTTGTGAAGCTTTTTGTCCTTCTGATCAGTCTTTTAATGTAGACCCAAGACTCTGTGTTTCGAAAGTGGCTTAGACGCGGGTTTAAGGTTTCTTATAGATCTATTTATTTCATAGCTCCTTTTTAGCTATGAAGTCAGCCATGTCCAAATAGCCCCTAACTTTTGGTGCATCATCATGTACTTTTTAGTATGTTGTAAACAATTAGGGTTTCATCCCTAAACTTTTGGTGCATCATCATGTACTTTACATGTTCTTAATCATCATGATGATTATTTCATGCATAACACAGGTTGTGTCGAGAAGTTTTATTGGCTTGAATGTCTTTTAGGGAAATGACATATCCAAGACAGGTAGGATCGCTTCCTGAGTTGACAAGTTCATGGTGTGTAGTACGATAGCTAACATTCATAAGCGAGATATACCTTATAGAAAATCATAGAGGATAGCTAAAAAATGGGATGTTTAGTCTAGACAACACTATAGACTCCAGAGATCGTTACCTCTATGATCAAGAACATGTAAAGGACGTGAGACAAACAAGTTTTTAGTAGACTTTATGGAAGCGGATAGTGTTTAGATGACTCAGAACTGTAAGAAAGCAAGTATGGACTCCTTTAGCTCCAGCTAGAACACTGGAATAATCTTACAGGAATAGCAACCTGAGTAACTCCACTATTATGCTACGATTTGTTCGAGGTTCGTAAGGTCAGTGAGGGCCCCATTATCACCTCTTGGATAGAGAACAAATGAGGAGTGTGAGTCGAGATAGAGTCTACGAATATATCTGAGGTCGAAAACGGCCTCAAGCTAACCTAAGGAATGGGTTCTTCTAAATTTCTCACGAATTTATAAACGACTCGATCGTAAGAAGTTTCACACTTAAGATCAATTGGATCCAAACAAGAACTCAAAGAAAATTTGGGATAATGTCTCAAAGGGACGTGGAAAGCTTGCTCAGCAATTAAGATTGAACTAAGTGTATACGAGTCACTAGTTCTGATGATCAAAAAGTTTAAGTTGCATGGCAGGGCAGGAAAGGTTTTAGGGAATGTATTATGATTAAGGTCTTGAATAGTTAGTTTAGACTCGCCATGACAATAAATGATTCTTTAGGTTTTTAGTCGAGGTCATGATTTTCTACTAGTCCACTGGTGAAGCTTGAAAGATCTGAGCAAAATCCACCGAGCCAGCTCAGAAAGAGTTAGACTTTGTTAAGTCTAATTGGATAAAGGGATGTCCAAATCAGGAGAATAATGTAAAACCTAACTCCAAGGCAAGAATATATCGCAATTAAAAATAAAGAGTTAATCATTTCGTCGATAAGTTGGAGACTCTAGGTATACATTACAGATATAGAGTATGGTTTTAACTCAAAGTCCATGAGAGGACATTAAGAGATGAAATTGGAGTTAATAGAATGACTTTTACTTTAAGAATTAAGTCTGACATCTTGATAGGAAATGGAAGAGGCGTGTTGTCTATAAGTCGAGAATCTACATATGCACGAATCTTTAAAGAATCAAGGGAAGTAAAGGTCGAACTTATCGTATGAGTAATTACTCTTTTTAGGTTTTGGTAAACGCGAGGTACGACCTAGTTAGATATACGTTGCGGAGAGGCAAGATAAGATAATATGTGACTTATACATAAGAGTGTGTTACTGGATGTAATTGCAGACTTGATAGGATATTGTTATTGCCTATGCATAAGCATTTGCTTAAAGAATAACACATTTCTATTTTTAACCGATGCATAAGTTGGAGTCGACAAAGAATGTTTGATAGCGACGCAGTTAGTTGACTCAGGATTCATATCACAAGAGTTTAAGTATCCAAATAGGTTTGATTCAGTGTCAATTACTAATATCACTTGAGATTATGTATGTGATGAAACACATTAGAAACAACATGGTCGTATTATGCTACAGACTCAGACAGAAATTTTGGAAGTATGGCTAGAGAAGTTGCACTACAAGCAAGGCATGAGGAAGTGCATTTTCGACCATGTTCGAGAATCTAGAACTCGCCTTCATATGATATTAAACATGAGTTTCGAATGTAATTCGATAGTTAATCATGTTTGTTTAGCACCGTAAAAGAGTTTTAGATACCTTAAAAGTTATAATAAAGCAAAACGATGAAGAAGTGTTTGATAATATTTGCATTACAATCGAGTAAATTGACAAGTTTTTCGAGTAGGACATGATCCGAGATGGCAAATTGCAGGGTTACCAACAAAGATGACGGAAGAGCAAAGATATCGCCACGAAAGTTTTATTCCCGTGTCAGTTTGGCAAGCACTTTTATCTCGATAAAACACGGCAACCTCTAGATTTGGATACAAAAGTAAGTGTATATGTCCAAGGCGCCCAATTGTAGTGGCATGTGGAAAGAATTTGCTTTGTGTAAGCGCTTAAAATGAGATTTATTAGTCATTGATTGGTCAAAAATTTTAAAATTTTGTAGTAAAGACCAAATTAAGGTCCCATATAATATCAGATAATGCCGAAAAGTTGAGTCAGGATAGTGCCTCGAGATGGGCAGATCACACAGGTAGGATCGGACACATATGTCGACGTTTTAGACTGTCGAGCAAGCAAAAAAAAAACGTAAATAAGTACTGCAATGGGCTGAGCTATGAGCTAGATCACCAATCTACTTGAAGATTTCTCTCATAAAGGGTCAGAAGAGATTTGGGATCAAGGGAAAACTTGCACCGAGATTTGTAGGGTCATTTCAAATAGTCCAACAAGTTGGGGATGTCGCTTATCAGTTGAGATTGTCAAGCCAATTGACATAAGTTCATAACGTTTTCCACATTTCTATACTAAAGTTGGCCAGGTCAATAGTAAGACCGATGATTAATATGACTAATATCGAGGTCATACAAGGTTTGTCTCCGTCGCAAAGTTCCTCTCCTTTGAAACGTTAAACAGAAGTCTACCTTCCAACCAACAAAGTTTCTCTTTTCGACCGTGAAAAAGAAAGCAGGGGTTACCTCGCCATTAGGGTATTCTTAGTTTAGTATTTGTGTTCCAAGGCTCGACAGCTATACACCACATACTTGTTTCGTATTCTTGATTATCTCAGCGACTTATATTCATGCTTTACATTTTCGTTTGTTTACTTTATCTACATGAATTGTAGCCGCTTTATTTGAATTTCTTGTGAATACTAACTGAATTTCTCTTAGATTTACTTACTGAAACTTATCATTGTTTTTTGTGGCAAGTTGCAGATCATACGACGAGCCGAATCTAAAGAGCCACAGTAGCTTCACTTATAGGTGTGCGTGTGTGTATACATATTCTTTTTAAGTTTATTTAGGGAAACCAATTATTACTTTATACATGTATATATGTCTTCTAGGAGTTTGTCACCTCATTATGATATACATGACATCCATTTCTGGTTTCCATTACGTAGGTTTGTTAATCAATGCAAATTTTGCTTACATTATTTATTTGCATATTATTAAAACTTCCGCAATTAAAATAATTTAAATAAATCAAAACAAGCAAATTAAGTTGTAACACTTTATTACTTAGTATATTTTGACAAAATAATTATTTAAACATCGAAATTGACTAAGCCAAATTATTAGGTCGTTAGTTCGCAGGTAATCATGGACATGTGCGCAAATGACGTGTAATGTCTGGTAACGTGTCCAGCGACGTGGTGGTGCCCGATTTGACTCAAAACTTGGGGTTGTCATAAGTTATCTAATAGTATGATCAGGCTTTTATTCCATCTTGGGTAATAAGAATTGAAGACAACATCATTGGTGATAGCATTATTGCCAGTGACTTCTGCTAAAATGGATGCACTCCTCATGATCGAGCTGAAGCTTCTTTACCCAATATGGATGTCCTTGATGGTCACTTTGCAAGGGCTGCAGCACAGGTAGACCATTTATTTTCTTTTTTGTAAAGAAAATAATCACAATTCATATATATATTTCCATTTTTGTTCTTTTTCTTTTAACAGGTTGTGTTATACTTGAGCGAATCCTCACACCGAAACAAAGCATCTGTGAACAACTAGATGAAAATTGGAAGACTGCAAAAAAAAATAAAAAATAAAAAAGAGAGAAAAATTCTAACACTAAAGCGTAGAAAAAGTGAAAAAGATTAGACCTCACTCCTCATTTAAAGGAGAACAACTAGATGAAGATGGATTCGTTTTACTGAAGAAAGAACAAAGTTTTAGAAGTAATTTCAAGTTCTGGAGATAAATGCAAAATTTATATTTTGAACTTCAAAATTTAATCATGTGATTCAATGGGTTCATGTAGTCATTCATAGTCAACCTTGTAGGATCATCCTACTAATTTGTGGGTTCATCAATAAGTGCATATAGTACAAAGTACATTCATTAATAGTAAAGTTTTTACATCGTTGATGAAAACAGTCCTCACATGACCATTGCCAATGAAGTCATTGATTAAATAATAGTCTTTTGACATAAAGTTTTGACTATGTGGTCATTCATGAGAGGTTGATAGTATATAGTACACATAAATAAATAAATAAATAAATAAAAATAACGAGCACTCTATGCAAAAACAATGGAGTCACCGCACGGTTTAAATAAAATCGATAGTTGAATGGTTATAATTACCACCCAATTCTCAATAATTTTATACTCCTTTATAAATAAATTTACAAAATAAATTTACAAAAAATATGAGGCTAACAATATGAAGACGATACATTTGTGCTTCGATATACGCATCATGCGATATTCAAGTCCATTTAAATAATATTTATGACAAGTCAACCCTAAATAAGACAAATAATGTGTACCACGAAATACACATTATACAATGTACAATTATGACTTATCATTTGATGAGTCCAACTGTTAAGGCATGTTCACTTCATGGTGTTAGGGTGAATTAACCCCCACGAGACTGGCTAAATCTGTGTTCACTTCGCAGATTAACTAGACTACGATATTAACTAATACTCTCTCTCTCTCTCTCTCTCTCTCTCTCTCTATAAAGTGGCCGCTATTAGAGCCATTAGAGAAGAGGACTCTCTCTCCTGCCCAACTGTAATTTGATTTTGGTTATTTAAGTTTTTTTTTTTTTGATGAATAGTGGCTAACTCCTTTTATTGATATGTAGGTATAAATATATACAAAGATTAGAGAAAGCGAAAATTGGGTGTACAAGAATGAACAAAAACCCTCCAATCACAGCCCATCAAAAAATTATGTATTTGCAAAAAAATAGAAGCATAAGAACACTCCCATTTGGATGTTCCATGTCTCTAGTACTCTCTCTCTCTCTCTCTCTCTCTCTCTCAAGAAGACAATGACAAAAATGTGGACGATGAAGACCGCTCACCAGAGATGCAAGAACTCAAGGAGAGTGGAAGGTGAAAAGGTAATCGAGTTTTCAATTTGGTTGGAGATGTAACTTAAATGGAGGGGTACTTTAGTAAATGTACCCTAAACCCTTAAAACTCTCAACCGAACAAGATACATAAAATGAACTAATACATAAACCCATGTGTTAATCACATTACAAATTAATCCCACGACCTTGCGTCTCACTAAAATGTGAAGCGAACAAACCATTAATCTAATATAAATAGGGATGATCCCATTAAATCCAATTTAGATAAAAGACAATTTAACCAAATTTGATATTGGATATACAAATTTATCTTGAATCTAAGTAACGTAAATAAAGAAATCGACTCAATGTGAGAAGTACGTACGAAATTCTTAAAAAAATAACCCTTTGAGTTTATACTGACTTGGGCGTCGAAGTGTTTTCTCGAAAGTCCCCCACTATGAGATTTGTCTTGCATACTTCAACAAAAAGTGATTCCATCGCAAAGTCACGGCAATTCGTGTCTCCGATATTAAGGTTCAAGGTGTCTTCACAACAAGAATTTAGTTCAAATAAATTAATCTACAATTTTTCTATATTTATTTGACTTTATAGCATAAAATATGTACTTAAACATAATATAAAATAAATTAAAATACAAAAAATTATATTTCTAAGTTTCCACAAATAATACATGGATTAGTAGCACAAATACTGACATCTCAATATAATTCAAGATTTTTAAGTTTCCATGTCTTTGTATGAGACTAATGTAGATAAAAATTAGTTGGACTGAGTTGCAAATTGAATCTGTGAAATCAAGTTTGCAATCCTTAATTCGATCCAATAGCAGCTTTTTAACTTTTGCAACTCAATTCAATTTCGCATACTCAAATGATGAATCAAATAGAGTTATAATTGAATCGGTTCGAACTACATTCGCGGATTCATGTTCACACTTCCACTGTTTCACAAATTCAAGGAGAAAATTTAAGGGACCCAAATTTCCTACTCTTGCAAACATCACTTCAACTACCTCTCAACCAACCGTTACTTTTAGCTTCTAAAGAGTACAAATATTGTCTTGTCGTTTGATGAGATCAAAAAAAAATTGAGCACAAATACTGTCTTATAAGCTCAAGACAAATTTTTTTTGAAGCTGTAAGAATCAAATTCTTCTAGCCTCAAAAAAAGGCTCTAATTTTTCTAATGAATAAGAGCGACATATTTTGCAATGTATCTGGCCGGACAAGGCTACAATTATTTGATTATCCATTTTATGCCAAAGAAAATAGAAGTGTGACATTCCCCTACAGAAAAGAGATGCACTTCCCTACAGAGAATAAATGCACTCAATATACCAAAAAATTTAAATAAATAAAACCATTTACTAAGAATGCCTTCTAAATATTTTAATTTTAATTTTTTTTAGAAGTATATAATAAATAGTTTCGACTATTACAATAAAATATCAAAATGCCCCAGAAGAAAAAAAAATAAAATAAAATAAAAACTCATTCAAAGTTCCAAACAAAACATACCTCTACAGAGAATAAGTGCACTAGATATACCAAAAACTTCAAATAAATGGGATCATTTACCAAGAATGCCCTCTACATAAATTAATTTTAATTTTTTTTAGAAGTATCTAATAAATAATTTCAACTATTATAATAAAATATCAATCTGCCCCAGAAGTAAAAAATAAACTAAAATAAAAACTCATTCAAAGTTCCAAACTGACCAAACATATATACCTCTCCGTTCACGAGGGGAAAACAAACTTTTGGTTTGATAGAAGAAAAACGATTGGGAAGCAAACTCAAAACATATATTTACTTTGATGTGTACATCATGGTATGTGCAACAAATGGCCTCCAACAAAGGGAACTGTTTAAATTACACGTACTTCAACCTCACCATCCATGTTAGGATACATTATGTTACACATCAAAGGAAAAAGGTAGGATAACATTTCTTACACATTGGCTCCACAACTAGTTGACTTTCCAAGATTTGTGCACCTAATGACCTGTTTGGTTCAAAAATTAGTGAATCCTTCCACATTTACTTGCCTAACACAAGTCATATCTTAGCTAATCCTTTGTTTGCCTATCACAAATTTTGCACCTAAGATGCATTCCCGAGCATTATATTTGCTCTGCAATCGTTCAACTTCTTACAAAATGCACATTTGAGAAAATTCTCAATGCACCATAGAAAAGACTATCGCACCAAATGTAAGCATTCAGTTTTTCCTTCTTCTTTTTTCCAAGAAGAGGTTACCCCTTTGAGTACCTTACCTCTATAATACATCACTATCTTTTTCTGGAATTCACAACATTTAAATATAACTAATAACAAAACAGGAAATTTTAACATAAGACATTTCCATGCTTCTAATAATTTTAAGACTGCATGCCCCACCGTTTTCAACTTGACACTGAACTTTTGGGCAAGTATCAAACAAGAGCATTAACAAGCTCCATGCAAATAGTATATATAACTAAAGAAAAGCTACCCATTCACATAAGTAATTACTTTGGCAAAAGATGCCCAAATCCCTATGATTCTTAGATTTGTAAACCATAAAGTTTTTTTCTATCAAACAAATTGTAATAAAACTGTTGACTTCCAACAAACCACGTGTGAAAAATTTTAGCTATCAAAAATCTCGTCAAGGAAGATAAGATAATAGAAATGTCGGTAGAAGAAGATAAAAATATAAATACAAATAAAAAAGAAGCACAATCATTACTTTGGAACCTAGTCGTTCACTGATTTTGAACCTTAAATGAATTTCAAAATGCCCCTTCCATGCTATACATCTGAATGTCATTATAAGATAAGCAAGAAACATCATCTTCTAAAATTCGTTTATAAATTACAAAAATTATAATGATGAAGAGTGGTTTAAAGAAGCAGTCGACTTTTTTATGAAACATAAAATTCATGTTAGGTGATTTAGAAACTTAATAAATAGACAAAATAAGAATTTGAGAAGCAACAATTTGATCTAGACATATGTAGGAACTGCTTTAAAGACTAAAAGAAACTTAATTGTCCTTTTTAGATGATAGACAAAATTATAGAAAAGATCCAAATGCTTGAGAATGGAGTGGATTGGAAAAGGCAAAAATGCCTTAAATGCCACCCAAGGACATAAATATTCTTTTTTGAAGTGCTTCTCGCCCTATATCCGAGGCCAACTGCCCTAACTAGTCCGAACCGACCTTTTGTAAGGCCTATAATGTTAAGAGGGCTCCGAACTACACTTTCCAATTCCCAAGACTCAAACTCGAAACCTCTAGTTAAGAGACGTTGAGTCTCAACCACTCAACCCAACCGCTATCAATTACGAGTATTATTTTTATATACATTTTACATAATATCGATATTGTATTCATATATGAGTTTCTTTTTCGACACTATCGTAGATGGTATGCTTGTGAAAGGCTTTTGATGGTTTCCTATTATTGGACTTGTGACAAAAAAAGTTAATGAGTGCCTACATAAAACCATAACATGCTTAGAAGGTTTCTAACATGATAAAGCTAATTGTCAGTGTTTCACTATGTTTGACTCATTTAGAAGTGATTTCAAAAACAAAAAGCTCCCAATTACAAGATTTAGAAATTGGAGTTTCCTAATAAAAAAAACAAAAAGATTTAGAAACTCGAGTTTTATTCACTCAAATAGATTTCAGTTCCTTTCCATGTATATTCAAAATGCTAAAAACTAATATTTTATCGCTTTAAACATGCTTCCCTTATACATTTCAATAGTTGTTGTAGCGACAAACTCTTAAATTTTGAGCTATTATCTGCAAATAGAAAAGGAGGTGCTAGGTGCTACGCACTAGTAAAGGTGTACCTTTTTTAGTGGATTTATGTCTAGAAAAAACGTGGATTTTAGTCCCTTCCCAATGAAAGAACTTTTCCCACCTAACCAAAATTTTTTGTTTCCAACTACATTCCTCAAGCTTTCTAAGCTTTAGCAACATCATAATATCAAAACCAAATTTAAAATCATTACTCCTTCATGATTAAAGATTTACTTTCTTATATAACCATTAGTTGATTTCATCTAAAACAAAGTTTATATATGTTCTCAAAAGGAATGAGCTTCTCTTTATCAAAAACCCAACAGTTCATCAAAATTAGCAAACAACATTGATGAAATTTTAGCTTTTTGAGGAGATATACTCTCCTTTATGCAAATCTACTAGAACTAGAAGGTTTCTACTGGTTTTTTTTTTCACTAAAATCAACCTAAATGCAAACAAAAATGATAATGGTCACCTAGAGAAGAGAAAGCGGCAAGAACACTGAAAAGACAAATTACAGATTATGTGTGCATCACTTGGTACAAAGAAGGAAGCAAAGAATATTGAGAAAATTAATGAAAGTGGATGTGAAATGCAAGGAAAAGACAGCTTTCTTAGTACATATGAAAATAATGACTTTTTAGGGGAAAACAATAATGAGACTCAAATTGTTGGGGGCAATTTTTATTTTTTAAACTCTCTTCGAGCATTTTGCCGAATTTCTCCTATTTGATAGTTTGTAGTATAAACCATTAAGCTCATAGGACTTACAAATAAAGTAAGAACACTCCTATTACAAGATTGATCAAACCTCATTCATTTTGTTCAAATAATTTTTGCTCTTTTTCTTGTTTCTTTTTATTCTCGACAATCGAGAATAAAAAGAATAAGAAAAACTAAAAGTTTACTTGAATGGATGAAATATGGTTTCCTAAATCCGCAATAGAGAGGGAAATATGAAAACTACACTCATTTAAACAAAAAGGTTAAGGCCATCAAAACTACAAACTATAAGCTCTTTACATGAAAACTGGTTATAACTTCTATAAAATGAGTCTTACCTAATAAGAATAAATACTAACAGGGGTGTATTCAATTGAGATTTTAAAGGATTTATGGTTACTTTTATAAGTGCATGACTTTTCTAAAGTTTGTAGATTTTCGTAGACTTTTAAAGACTTTGATAAACTTTTATGTGAACTTCATTTTAATGACTTTTATTAACATTAGAGATTTTTAGTAACTTTTGCGAACTTCTTAAACATGATTTTGATTGATACTAGTAAATTTTTGTGATTTTTATATTGAAACAAATATTTTGTACTTTCTTATAAAAAAATAGATAAATAATTATATTTCTTTTTCTAAAGAACTATTACTAATTTTTTTAAAGTATTATTGTATTTTAATAAAAAAACTATATAGACATATTAATGAATTACTATCAATATAGTAACATAATAAATAAGTAAATAAATATCAACAAAACAAATGAGTAAAAGAATCATCTTTTAGTGGCAGAAAAAAACAAAGTAAGATAATTGTGTCTAAAAATTTTGCACTTTTTTTAACTTAAGTAAAAAAACTTATATCTTTTTTCCTTAAGAATGATAGTTTAAATTTTTTTAAATGAACTTCTTGCATTTGAAAAAAAATATACAATTATTTTCTCTAAAAATAATAATATTACACTTTTTGAAATTTTAATTATACACTTAATAGCCAAAACTTCTTTGTAATTAAATCCTATAAAAACGTACAATGATGTAAGAATAAGATCTTGTTAATAACATCATTTTCATTTTCATCAACATAAACATTAGAGTATAATGAGTGAGCAATGAAATCCATGAGTTGTGGAGTGATTGGAAAAGTTGATAAAAATAATTGATCGACAAGGACTTTGTGAACAATGAAGTCCTCATTGAATAAGGGAATTAACAAATATTAGAAGTCTCTATAAGTTTTTGGCTTGAGGTGATGAGAAGTTGAAAATTTCTTTATGTGTATTTTTATACAAAAATCTATAAAAGTCAAGATTTGTAATCAAACCACAAAAGTCACCAAAAAATTAATACTCCTTACTTTTATAAACTCTCTAAAAGTTTAAAAGTTTAAATTGAATACCCCAAAACTTTTATATACTTTTAAAAAGTCTATAAAAGTTCACATTGAATATACCTTACTATTATAAATTCTCTAAAAGTTTTAATTGAATACACCTAAACTTTTTTAGTAATTAAAAGTAACCAATAATCCATTAAAATTTCAATTGAATACACCCTATAAGTAAAATTTTTGACATACTTATATAAACATAAATTTTCTAAATTTGTTTTAGCCCTATCGGACACTTCTTAACACTAAGAAATACAAATTAACCAACAACGATTGAGTTGAGTGAGTGGGACTCAATGCCCTTAACCAGAGGTATCGAGTTCAAGATATTGTTGGAACTTGGAAGACTTCCCCAATATGGATCCTACAATAGGTTAGTCCGGATTAGTCAAAGCCATTGGCTTCGAATATTGAGCACAGAGACCCAAAAAAGAAAAGGAAAAAAGATATAAAAACTCTTAGTGGAGTTTAAAAATAGGAAACTAAGTCAGACCTTCAAATAATACCAATTTTCAAATAGAAACCTACAACACTACAAATGAACTGTAAAACTCATCTTATTATTCAATTCATCAAAATACTAATTTTTCTTTTAATTTGTATATGTTTTCCATTCTTCACTATGAATCCATAATTTAACATGCTTCAGCTACATTACGAACTTCTAATGAAATGTATTCACAAACCTCAAACTCAATGATTAATCAAGATTTTTGTGAATTTTGTCATGAAAAAAGCTGCAATTTGTGAAGTACCAAAAGTGTAGGAAGAAATAGATTTTGGACTTTCTTTCACACATCCTTCAGTTGAAGTTTTGGCCAACATTGGGATTTAAGGAGAAAGACCAGTAAAGATTTCGCACAACTTTTGAGCTCAACAGGATGTGAATTAAAATAAAAACCTGTAAGCCTTCGATATGTGCATGAAAGAATATAAATAATAATGTAAACGTATTTATTTGGGAACGACAAAAAAAGAGAGAGGACAAAACTTGCCTATAACTAATAAGAGAAATCCCTATGAACACTCAAGTTATAACTGTAGTAGAGAATATACTTACCAAAACGAGAAGTGCATGTACAAAAAGAGTGCCAATGCTAGAAGAATGGCACAAAATAATGTCTTGAACAAATTTGAACCAACTATTACAGTTGTCATGCCTAAAGCTATTGTATATGTGAATTATGAAAATGTAAAAGAAAACAGATTTTGGACTTCCTTTCGCTTATCCTTCAGTGAAACTTAGGCAAACATTAGGAATTACGGAGACAGTTCAATTAAGATTTTGCACAATTTTTGAGCTCGACAGGAACAAATGATAACAAAATCCTGCAAGCCTTCGATATGTGCATGAAAGACTAAACAAAATAATACAAACTTATTCATTTAGGAACCCCAAAAAAGCGAAGGATGAGACTTGCCAATACATAATGGATGAAATTCCAATGAACACTCCAATAGTCAAACAGAGTGGCACCATTAAAAAAAGAATATAACAAAATCATACAAAAACAGTAAAGATATCTCTTAGAAAACTCTGAACAACCTGTTAGTGGATCCAAAATTTTCAACCTTTGTTTTTTTTTCTTTTAGCTTAGCTACCATAAAATATTTCAACAGCATGAAATCATTACGATGAAATTTTGATACATTTGAACGTAAAATAAAATATGAAAAGGAAAGGAAACGCCCATCACAGAAGCCTCAGTAATCAAAGCAAAAACAAAGTACCAATATGAGAACCCTCCGTTTACATCTTAAGACGAGGTGGCAGCACCCTTGATCCTTGGAGTCGCTTGAGTCCCTGAAAAACATCAAACAACAATCATTTTACAAAATTTATAATAACAAAAACATATCTTGAGCTTAAATTTAAGGACAAACAAAAGATAATGGGCGTCTTCATGTTGTTCGGACAATCTTACCCCATTAAATACAAAAAAAAATCACATCTTTTTTGCCAAATTATCACAATGTACACATGCTAATCCTTGAATTTATATAATATCAATCATAGATCTTTTCCCTTTCAAGCACATTCACATTATTACAGCTAAAGACGTCAAATCCAGATTTAAGAGATCAGAAATCAACTGATCAAGAATTAGAAACCCTAATTTCCATTACCTTCTCTGAAATTACTCTTGAACCTTCGAGGGAGATGGCGAAGGTACCTCATCCTACCAGTACCAGTAGTCTTCCGGCGAATCGCCTTCACGCTCCAATTATCTGAAACAAAAATCGAAACTCATTCATCAACAAAATCCACTGAAAACACAAACAAGCAACAAAAAGCTTAAATCTTTCACGAACATTTGCGGATCCGACTGGCAGGGTAACCACAGGCTGCGCATCGGCTCTTCTGGAGATGGAAGCTGCGGCGGCCGCACCTGACGCAGAGCGTGTGCGTCTTGTTCCTCCTCTTACCGAAGCTTCCTGTACCTTTGCCCTACACAGATTGAACCAAACAATGGATCGTCAGATTCAACGCATCGACGTGAGAAGTTCTAGAGTGTTCGATTTGTTATCTGATTGAAGAAATGATGCGAGCGCACCATTGTTGAAGATACAGGAAGAAAACCTAATTTGGAGAACTCGCACTGGACGGAGGGAGTGGAACTGTCATCGAATGAGAGTATTTATGAGTGAAATTAGAATCTAGGGTTGGGCCGTGAAGTTCTGTTATGGGGAATATACTTTTGTGGGCTTCTAGGGACTCTAACTCATTTGGGCTTTTTATAAGTTTGATTGTTGAAGCTAGGGAAATCAGACAGTTCAACCTTCAAAACTTCTTTGACAAAAAAAAAATAATAAGAGTAAAAATAAAAACCTTATAATCACAGGTTAGGTTTGACATCAAGAGGAAAATTGGACCTAGGTTTATCTATACGTTCAAGATGAAGAATATGAGTTTATGACGAGATGAGGTAGGATGTTACGGAAGAGGAGTTAGATTGGAATCGGGAAATTTGTTAATGGATCAATTCCTCTGCCTCTTTAGTTGAGATAATTTTTATTTATATTTCAAGACGAAATATCTTTTAGTTGAGAAGGTTGTAAATGCTTGAAATTTAAATTTGGACTTAATTATTTAAAATATTCAACATTTCACAACTTTTATTATTATATCATAATGTTTTTAGATTGTTAGATTTGTGTCACAATTTAGTTTTAATTTAATAGGGTGTATTTAATTGAGATTTTAATAGACTTTTGGTTACTTTTATAAGTGAATAACTTTTTAAAAATTTGTAAATTTTCGTATACTTTTAAATACTTTGATAAACTTTTATGTAGACATTTCTTTTTGATGACTTTTATTATCATTTAAGATTTTTAGTGACTTTTGTAAATTTCTTAAACATTATTTTGATTGATACTAGTAGATTTTTGTGATTTCCACAAGAAATAAATATTTTGCACTTTATTATAAAAATAGATAAATAATTATATTTTTTCTTAAGAACTATTACTAATTTTTTTAAAATTATTTTTGTATTTTAATAAAAAAAATTATATAGACACATTAATGAATTACTCTTAAGGTAGTAGCATAACAAATAATTAAATAAATATTAACATAATAAATATGTAAATAAATCATTTTTAGTGGCAAAAAGGACCATGTAAGATCATTGCAAATACTAGTGAAAAAGTTTTGCACTTTATTTTTTGTTTGACTTAAGTAAAAAAAATTATATTTTTTTCTTTAAAATGATAGTTTAAATTTTTTAAAAAAAATGCACTTCTTGCATTTTAAAAATATTATAGGATTATTTTCACCAAAAATAATAATACTACAATTTTTGAGATTATAATGATACACTTAATAAACAAAACTTCATTGTTAAAAAAATAAAAAATAAAAAAACCTATCAAAAATGTATGTTGATGCAAAAATGAGATCTTGTTAATGATAGCTTCATTTTCATTAACATAGACATTAGAGTATAATGGGTGAGCAATGAAATTCATGAGTTGTGGAGTGACTGGAGAAGTTGATAGAAATAATTAATAAGAAAAATTTTGTGAACAATGAAGTCATTATTAAAGAAGGGAACCAACAAAAATTAAAAGTCTCTAAAAGTTTTTGGGTTTGGGTGAGCATAAGTTGAAGATTTCTTTATGTGTATTTTTATACAAAAAATTATAAAAGTCAAGATTTGTAACTAATCCACAAAAGTCACAAAAAAATTAAATACATCTTACTTTTATTCTATCGACCCTCCCCGACTTAGGGTCGGATTGTCTGCCCTAAACCGTTACCAAAGCCCAATACTTGAACCAAGCCCAAATAACGGCTTAGCACGCCTAATTCAACCTGCAGAATAACATAAAGACAATATAGATATAAATATGTGAAATAAGATTTAGAACAATCCATATGTTCATTAAGAACTACAATGGGTTTTCATTTTGTAAACCAAATAAGTCATCCAGTAGCTCCCAAGTACATCTACTAAAGGAAAAAAGGTTTAACCTACTCAAGAACCTATTTAAATTACATCCCCAAGTTTAATAGTTATGAAAACAAATATATAGATAATACATTACAAGACTCAAATTTAAGAAAGAATGCATCAAGCTATCACCTCTCCCTTGCCTCGACCTAGCGCCAACGTGGAAGATCTTGAGATGTAAGTGTGGTGATCTAAAAGAACCAATAGATCCCAATAAGAGAAGAACTACGCTCAAATATCAAATATGCTACTATCTATAAAGCATAATAAAACCAGCATGCATTTGAAATCAAGATTAACATTAATAATTCATAGCATGACATTAATTTCCATAAAGAGTAAACATTTCATATTTCCATAAAGCAATTTAAGAAATGATAAAAAACTCAAAAGTTGTAAAGCATAAAAGACAAGTCTTACATGCAAAAAAGGTTTTAAAAGAGATACATAGAAAGTAATAAATACAAATGCAAGTCCATTGTTTTATTTGTCATTGTCTCCCCTTGTTGACCAATCATCATATATAATAAATATGCGTTGGTGACTTGATTTCAACGGCTCCTTAAGAGGGTCGGGTGACTTAGTTCCATAATGTATCCACAACTCCCCAAGAGGCCCTTGCAATGAGTGACTTGGTTCCACCATTCCTTTTTTGTCAAGGACTTTGGCCACTACAGTGCACCCAGGACCTTGAAAGCATTGTGGGTGCATTAGCCCTCCCACACCATCTATTTCCCCCCTAATATGGTCCATCTTAGTGGTACAAGTTTTGCAAAACCTGTGGTTTAAGCCTCCATAAGCGGGTTTGAAACTTGGGAGGTGAAAGATTGTGCCCAATATATGTCCCAGTGAGGGTATATTGGGGGGACACAAATGGTGTGGGAGGGTTGATGCACCCACACTGCCTTCAAGGTCTTGGGTGCACTGTAGTGGCCCAGGCCTTGACAGTTAGCTACGCCACCCCAATAGGCCCTTAAAAATGTAAGGTGACTTGGTTCCACCATATGACTATGGCTCCCCAAGAGGTCTTACATGAAGTAAAACAAGGTAGATCTCGCAACCTCGTCCCAAGTCCTTTAGTTGAAATCATGATTCTAAATATACTAATAGCAAGCCACATTTGATAGATGAGCGGAGCTCCCCACTTACTTCGACTCATCGAACTAAACTCTCTCGGTCGATCTCGCAGCTTGAGGCTCGATGTGAACCTCATTGTAAATCTAAACAATTTAAATAACAATTGCATTATTCGACAATTCAAAATTCAAGATTAATTATTAATAAATTACTTTGGGGCGGGGCCCATTAATGTCGTCCCTATGGGTCCCCTGTCGCCCGTGAGATGGTCGAAGAGTGGAGACTGACCCCGACTTTCCCTCGAGGCTCGATTTTGCGCCTCATTTTAAAAGCATATTGTCTTTATTTGTTTATATACATATATGATATCTATTTTTTATTTTTATTTTTTTATTATCATTATTTAAAGGGACATTTAAGTCCTTGGAGGTATGACTAGGGGCTGAAATGCTCCCTGGTCTGCCACCTACCAAGGGTAGTGCGTCCCTGCCTCTTGGACATATGAGCATCATCAGGAAGGGGACGTTTTCCCTTTCCACTCACTGCTCGCATTCGAGCAGTGAGTGAAAGAGTGGCGTAGTCATATGACTGCCCCCTCTTGTCCCATAGGGGGCCTCCATTTGGATGTCATTCCCCTTCCTCATTGCCCCATTTTGGGGCAGTGAGGCTGACAGAGTGGGCCTCTCGACTTTAGAGTCGGCGGTTGAAGGACTGCTGCCACCTTCGCTTGCGATGTCGTTCGCCGTTGCCTTATTTAAAAGTGTTCATTAGCAGATCCCACCTAATTGATCGACCTAGATTATCATAATCCCTTAATAATCTAGCAGCCTTAATCAATCATTAATAAATAAACAATATAAATATCTCATGATAATCAAATATAATAATTCATCAACCACAAAGGATTTTAAAATGAATTTTAAACCTCAAAATTCTGTAAAAATTAATTATATAATCCTCAAAGTTCATTTACATTGATTACATTATCCTCAAAATTTCATAAAACTTTTTTACATCATCATCTCTCTATTTCTAAGCCTACACCGAAAAATCAACCTTCAAAAATCTTCCAAAACCTACTCAACTTGGTGAAAATGTCGAAGGACTTATAATCCACCCCCTAACAATATATATTGAATCAACTTAATATATATTCATTCTAACATGATTTAAAAGATTAAAATCCTTAAATTAACAATACATTCGCTCCAAAATAATTTCAATCCGCCTCAAAACCGTTCCAACCATTCCAAAGGAGATCTTATTCACATACGAACCTAACAATCTATTTATACAATATATTATATTCAAAAAATACATACATAGAGAGAAATTAACTAATCAAGTCTGATATGTTTTCTTTTCCTTTGTCGCAGTTCGCACCTATCATTATCCAATTATAAAAATTATATAATGTCAAATATGTAAATCCCACTATATCGATCTAGTACACATTTAATAATCAAATGCATTGTATTCGAATAGATTAAACGAACAAGAATATCATAAGGAATCATAAGTATACAAATATGCAATTTATCCAATTTCTGTTGACCGACCACAATCAGATGACGTCTTTCCAAAAGTGGTGAGTAAACGGTAATAATGATTCATAAGTTTGAGAGGAAATCCCTCGAGAAGTCGTGTCCCGACTCTCTATGGAGTATGATTATAGATTCACAACTCCTCCTAAATAAGTATCTACAACGATTAGTGACTCCAATCGTAGAGCACCACGGTGTTCATCCTACCACATATATAGCCATTGAACACAATGGGACCTCTAAAAGGCCTTATTCCTTTCGTATCCGTGAATGCATGACCAATAAATATGCAACGATAAAATGTGCATGCAATTATATTCGAGAAATACTCATACAATGTAAAAGTTTTTGTGAGATTTACTTAACCATATAAACATGATACCATAATTCCTTGCTCTTTGAGTCGGTAAGCTAGTCCACATAGGGTTCCAATTGTAGTCTTACAATCAATTTGTAAGTCCCGTAAGATTCCATAAAAATTTCACAATTATTTTCCAATTAGTTGTAGTTTAATTGACCCAATCACGTCCCAAAACCTCTAAAATACTTTCTAAAATAAGTTTTTCAATACTTGAATTTTATTTTTGACTCAAAATTATTGTTCGACATCGAAAATCACGTTGTCTAGGCTTAAATATATTTTTTTCAATTTATTATATATTTATTAGTCCCGTTACAACTCGAAAACCCCAAAATCTCTCCAAATTAACTCATCGAATGTCCGATCTCAATTTTAACTCCAAATTGTTGTTCAAAATCGAAAATTAACCCGTTATAAATCTTTGAAAAAATTTCGAAATATTTTATTTTTCATAAAAACCCCAATTTCTATACATTTGGAGGAGTTATAAAAGAATTTCTCATTACGATAAGACTACATCAAGATCGACTTTAAGCCCATATCTATTTACTTTAGTTATAGATGAACTAACTAGACATATTCAAGAGGATATATCATGGTGTATGCTATTTGCAGATGATATTGTCTTAGTAGATGAAACTAAAGATGAAGTGAATAGGAAATTAGAACTCTGGAGGAATACATTAGAATCTAAAGGCTTCAAGTTGAGTAGGACGAAAACCGAATACATGCACTGTGAGTTTGGAAACACTAGACATCGAGATGATGGTGTGGTAAAATTAGGGGAAGTAGAAGTTCCTAAGGTAAACCACTTTAGATACATATGATCAATCATACAAAATGATGGTAACATTGAAAATGATGTCACACATAGAATTCAAGCTGGATGGAAGAAATGGCGAAGTGCAACAAGGGTGATTTGCGATCGACATGTTCCTACTAAGTTAAAAGGAAAATTTTATAGGACCGCGATTAGGCCAGCTATGCTCTATGGAAGTGAATGTTGGGCGGTAAAGCAACAACAATTATATAAAGTGAACGTAACAAAAATGAGGATGCTTAGGTGGATGTGTGGTAAAACTCGTAAAGATAGAATAAGAAATATAGAAATTCAAAGACAAGTAGGAGTAGCACAATTGATACAAAGATTAGGGAATGGTGGTTGCGATGGTTTGGTCACCTGCAAAGACGCTCTACAAATGCCCCAACTAGAAAACTTGACTCAATAGAAACTGTAGAAATTCGACGAGGTAAGGAAAAACCAAAGTTAACATGAAATGCATTAATTAAGAGGGATTTGAATGGTTTGCAAAGCTCACCATCAATTGCACTTAATCGAGCACAATGGAAAAGTTTGATCCATGTAGCCGACCCCAGTTAATTTGGAAATGAGGCTATGTTGTTGTTGTTGTTGTTCCCTAATTTTCAGAAATTTCTATTAATTTTTTTCCATTTTCCAAACATTTTTTTCATTTTCATTTAAATAAGGGGAAAGAGGTTTGATTCCTGAGGTCCACTTCCACTTAGCTGAGCCGAATCCCGTTTGGGGTCATCCCCATCCTCCCCATTGAGACAAAACAGAGAGGCAATTTCGGTTCCGTTTTTTCTTTTTTTTTTTTTTTTATTTTTTTATTGATCGGGTGCCCAACCCGCTTGGGTTTAGGCAGGGGAGCTTAAGGCTCTCCCCGTCTTCCTCCTTCTCCCCGTATCTTCTTCCTCCCATCTGCGTTTTTTTTTTGTCGAAACTATTTTTTTCCTTCGTTTCTCAGTCACCTCTCCTCCTCCTCTCACACAATCACAATCAACAACAATAACACCTCCTCTTCAATTCAAAATTACAAAAAAACCTCCCTTTAATCAGTTCTCATACATCACACGGTAGATAAAAACCAAGTTTTGAGATTTTCCAAACCTTAGAACCGTCCTTCAACACGCCAAAAAAATCAACTCACGGTTCCTCCTTAGTCGATTCGAAGAACAGTGACTGGAAAAATAGATCGGAACCAGGAACGAGAGAGTGTGGGAGACAGTGAGGAGGGACGACGAAGCTTGAAGACGAAGATGAAGGCGACGAACAGCGGGTCTATTACTCCTATTTCGATTTCGATTTCGATTTCGATTTTTCAATTAAAAAAGATGGCCAAATGACTAGTTTGCCCTTCACTCATTATCCATTCACAAATAAAACCAATGCCCCTTTAGGTAATTTGCCCTTTTTCTATTTAATTTCATGTTTATCTCCTCAATTTTTGTCCAAATTAAACCCCGAAAAATATCTCGATTTCGTCAAAAATTAGAGAATTACTATTGCGCTCTAAAACTCCCAAAAAACTTGCCTTGCACGCAATTCGAAGTCTGGGGCATACGTTGACTCATTTAATCCATTTAAATTGAAAACTCAAATTTTTAAACTTATATACAAATATTTTTTGAGAAATTTGAAATGATAGTTTAGGTCAACATTTTAACTTTTCGAGACTCATTTTGACTCGTAATCTCGAGACAAAACCCCACAAAAAATCAAATTTACACGAGCAACTTGAATTTCGTAAAATAAAATAATATATAATACGCAACACTAGGCACATATCATATAAAAACAAAATTAATTTAAAATCTCAATTTCACTAATCTTTAACTCTCGACTCGCGACCAATAAAATAATTAGGCTCTGTTAATCCCGAATTAGCCATGATTATTGAATTAAAAATTTTGAGATTTGACATTCACCATCATTTTTGTAAATCTCAAGCTTAAAATCACTAACAACAAGAAAAGAAAATGATAGGGATGATGCTTGTATTTTCAATAGAGGCAAACTTGACTTTAAGACACTTTAGATTCACCCCTTCAAGTTCCTCTCCCTTTCTCCCTCTTAAAGTGGGTGTTTGACAAGATGAGGGATAAGGTTTCGTGTGATTCGATTAAATAGTATTAAGGTTAGGGATAAGGGTTGTGCTCACTTACAATTTGTCTAAAATGCTCTTTTTGAGTCATAAGTCCAATTAGGCTTTATTATTTTTAATCATGCTTTTTTAATCCCTAACTCATATTTGATTTGATAAGATTTGAAATGTATTTACATATCAAACACCCACATATACTTTAGTACAAAATTACAAAATTACCCATAAAGTGGGTCGTGGGGAATTCGGGTCATCACAATATCCCCAATTTTAGGAACTTACATACTCTAAAGTAAAAGTAAGGTACACCTCTAGCCCGGTGTGTCCCTTTGTAACGATTTCTTTTACGACTTTTTTTTTTTAACTAATGCAAATCCACACATGCAAAATCTGCTCGTACCTCGCGTGAAATAAAATCTTACTCTTGACTATAATTAACGTTTTAGTAGTATAATTTTCGTCTCACAGGACGAAACTCACAAAGCCTGTCTCGAATGAGTCCTAATAAAATCATTATATTTTAGCTACCTGCCAAGTCATTGTATCATCACACATTTCTGGGTATTCCTTTGTAATCTTCACCGAAGTCGCAACGTGCACCTAAATCGTCCAACCAACAAGTAGAAAGAACTATACCGAGATGTGATTTGGTGTCTATCTATGTCTTAAAACATCTTTACCTATCTGGCAACAAATCCATACCGTCAACTATTAGTAGGAACAAGGATAGCTATCTACTATAATATAAACACTAGCACACCATCTCTGTCACCATTTCGGTTGCATTTATATTAATGAACAACTTATCGTGTCCTTGCGACTTATCTCGTGAAGGTTATAAATGAGTAGATAAAGTATTCCTTTCGAGAATAATATATTAACATTATTGTCAACATAACTTTGTCGACATTTATTCTTATAGGTTCATGATTCGAGTCAACTCTTGGCCAACGGTTCACATTTGTAACTTCTGTATTACATTTAACCGTTTACTTACACAACAAGCTTCCCCCCTTGGTAAGCTGAGGAATTATCATCATCATCGTTATCCCAAAGTGCCTTTTAGTACTCATTTGTATGCACTTTATTACACCATAAAATTTTTTCTTGCCAATGTCTCATATCATAATCAACTCGAATTTCTAGATACTTGTCGCATTACGTTCTTGTACCAATCAATGCTCGCGATCTTGAGTGACCATTTTAAATTCTTTTGGCGTAGTTAAAGTTCATAATTATTGCACAATCATCTCTAATCATCATCTCGAGCTAACTCTTAGCTCTTATAGTTTATTTAGAACTTCTCTCAGTGAGAAATCAATGGTGGTTTAACATTAATCTCGTTTCTTGAGAATATATAACCTATACCTCGGGTTTTGTCATTAAGAACTCGTAACTTACTATGATCCAATTATTTTAAGTTCGTAACTCACCCTTAACGTTTCAATTTATTACTCGTATGCATTACTAATGTCACATTTTTATTTGTTCTTCAAGCACTCCCAAAAGTAATGTACACGACTAAGTACTTAGTACTTAGACGAGCATAACTTGCACGTCATGCCATTTAAAACTTGATTCAAGAGTACCCTAACTTCAAGATGATGTACGCTTACAAACTTTAATTTTATCAAAAAATAAAAAATTTGTCTGCTTTTTAAGGCACCAACCTTAATTGTTCGTGCGTCTCTCCACTTGTTGATACCCTCAACATTTTGGTTGTCCTTGCAAACTTATTAATTTCTCATGTAGGTTGCTTTTTAAGTTTCTCTCACGCAATTTGGTTAGGGTTTTCATTTTGAAATTTACACTAAATCCTCAGGTTCTCTAGTGCTAGCAACATTTTGTTTAACAATTCATAATAGTGTTCAAATTTAGAAGATCTCATCTCCACCTAGAGATATATATTTCATAACTAGCTTAAGATATTTTCTCATATTTCTTACTTATCACATTGTTCATGTTACATGATATTAACTTTATTGGGAGTCGATCTTAGCTTAAGATCCCTAATTTTAGTTGTCAACCTATAATTGGTTATTTCTTTATTCTTCCCAAAACCGTTTAGTCCGACTCATAAAGTAACATTCTTTTTTACTGAGATATTTTGAGTTACTTTCCATAAGTGATTATCATGATTTCTTGCTACGACATAATTTTGATTAAGAATCTCAAGTTTTTTTGACACAATACTCCTACTTGGAAGTCCTACGACTATGAAAAGCTATAGTAGAAAATGTTTTCTCTCTTGGATTCATAATTTTCCCTACCACTAATTTACTCTTTCATTTTCCCACAAGTCGATCTTATATTAGAATCCTCAATTTCAAGAATCAATTCATCATTGGCTTAGGTTATGTTGCATTAGTTACATAATTTATTCCTGTTTGGTTCACATTTTAGTGAATCCTAACACATGGAATTAATTAGTGATTGGACTAACACATGGGTTTAGATAGTTTAGTCCCATTTGTGTATCTTGTTTGGTTGGGAGTTAAAGACATTATTTTCATTCAACTATCCCCTACCAATCAGGTTAGGTTCCCTTTTGACTTAATAATCATTAGTTCACATGTCCATTATCTAGACAATCACACCAAAGATATTCTTTTAGCTGAATATCCTCAATTTTATGAGTCAACTCACTTCAAGTTAAATTAGAATAATTTATCTTTTAGTAATTTATCTTTGTGTCGGTTTCCTTTGATTTATATTATTTTAACCTCATGTGCTAGGTTCTTTCAACATTTACAAATGTTTACTTGGCAACACAATCTTCACACATGCCAATCTTGCCAAATATAATACTCGACTTGGGATCTCCAATTTTTTGTAACTCGATCATCATCAAGGTATTAGCGTGACACTTACCAAAGTGTGCACCATTTAAGTTGTATTCATTATATTTTCTCATTGAGTTTTTTTTTTCGATGTTTTTCTTTAACTTCTCATTTGCTAACTAGAACATCAGGTATTTACATTTTAATTAACCCTAGGTTTGGGATCCTCAATCTCAATATTCAATCCCTCGATAAACTAGTTTAGAGTTATCTTTCTTTTATACAAAATCAATCAAAACTCAAGGAAACGAGATTCTATTATCAATAGTAAATTTTGAATCGAAACTTTTTCAAAGTCTTGTGTTTTCATCAAAAGTCCTATTTCAAAATCGAGTTAAACTCATTTTCATAGGAAAAATCTAAATCTAATATCATCCATTTTCAAGCAATTGTAAATTTATTTTTAAATGAATATGGTTGATGCCACTTAAAGATTAAATCATTGTAATGACCCTAAAATTTTAACCAGTGCCACGTGACATTTCAGAATTGTGACTTGGACTACCGTGACATGGCACACTCGGTCAACCCTCGGGAGTCGACACCGAGGTATTTTATTTTTCGTTGATTTGTGTATTACCTATCTAAAAATTGCAAACAATTTAATTATTTTATTTTGATTGTCGATTTACGAGTGAAGTAACTTCTTAAGATGCGTGCGTTTACGAGTATGGGATTATAGTTTAATCAATAAATCAAAAAAGTTTCCTAACGTTTTAAATCATGTCCAATGGTTGAGTAAATGAATTAATTAATTGTTCGGGGCAAAATAGACAATTCCTAAGTAGAATACATGTCTCACTTATTAATGAGGTGAGTGTGGAAGATGGGAGTAGATAAGGGTGAGAGAAATCGATTGTGTGTGTGTGGGTTGTGAGGAGTTGTGTTTTTGTTGGAAAAAAGAAGAAAAATAAGAGAAAGAAAAACTCCCAAGTAAGTTAATCTCCTTTTCAATCTTTACATTTCTTTAATTCCAAGTAAATAATTTATCGATTTTTACATTTATTCAATTTCATGTAGCAAATGTGTATGAATTTGAGACTTTAATGTGTAATAGAGGAGGTCAACTTAATGTGGTTATTGGTTCTTTAAAGGAGAAAGAAAGCAAATAAGCAAGAAATAAAAAAAAAGAAAGAAATAGATAAAGAAAGAAGGATTGAATAAAAAAAATCGAGGAATGAACAGTGAGCTTTCGCTCTATGTTCTTAGATGAATGGGGGGAGGGGGGGGGGGGAGGGGGAGGGGGAGGGGGAGGGGGAGGGGGAGGAGTTGCGCACGGCGTGCGTGCGTGCCATGCGTAGCACAGGCCCAGCCAATTGGGTAGGCCATCCCTAGTCCTAGATCAGTTGGGCCAGGCCACCCAAGGGGCTGGAATGAATCGGTTTAGCCGAACAGAGCTGAACCGGACCCGGTCCGGCAACTCAAACCATTATTTAATAAATACAATAAAATAATTAAAAGAAAATCATAAAAAAATCAGAAAAATTCAGAAAAAATTGAAAAAATAGAAAAAGTTGAGGAAATTATAAGAAAGTTGACTTTAGAGTTTTCAGGGACTTTTACATCGAAAATCGTCCCATGAAAAGTGTGCCACTGCTACGATTATTATTTTGAACTATTTAAGGATTTAAAAATTTAAACTTTATTAAATAGACTAGAACACACGTAATTTATTGTAAATTGACACTAGGAACCTAAGAGACTAGTGTCGGGCACTGGATGTCAGTTTAGGGAACGCGTCAGATTCGCGAGGGCGTAATAGCGTAGATCTGAGGTAAGTAAAACAAGCCGGGAAATGTGCAGTAGTTCATTTGAGCTTACATTTTATTAATACTGCATTGTGTCATTTTCTTGGAATTCCCACCCTTGTATGAGTGTCTAAGGGCCAAGTGAGCCATGAGAGTGTCTTTGATAGAGTGGTTGCAGACTTGCAACTGGGGCCATGACGTGAGTCACTGGATTGTTTGGTCGGAATGAGATGCGTTTTATCCGGGGCACTGTTGATATCCCTCATTCGCGACGGTCTAGGTACAATAAGCATTGTCGCATTCTAGGACCCGAGTCTGCTTGGCGTTGCTGCGACTCTATGACCTTGACGCCGCGACACCCACACTCGATGGTCTTAGACTACTTAGGCACCTCTCTATTGTTTCTTTTGACATTCATTTCTCATTGTACTTTCATTTTTACAATCTTATTATCATGCATTCTTTATAGCTTTCTTTCTATCCTTATGAGTTTTAGACTGGTCTTATTTATTTTGAAGTATTGTTTATATCTTACTAGTTTTTACTTACTGGACTCGTCATTCTTGTGTTTGAGCTAGTGCAGATCCACAGTTGAGCAAGGGCAAGGCGCTGGTACTTGGCGATTTACTCTAGCGACCTCCCTTACTTTTTTTTGTAGGTTTTTGGCTTTATGTATTACTTATATATGTTGATTTTTCGACACTTAGGATACTTTGATGGGTCGAGAGATACTTAAGACTTGTATATCTCTTTTGCACACTCTCTACACTACTAACTTTATATACATGTTTTATATATATATATATATGCACAGGGTTCCACATATAGGATGTCTGAATCTTTTACTTTATGGTCGAGTTATTTAATGTATTAATTACTTCTGCTAACTTTTAAAACTTGAAAATACTAATAAATCGACTTAAATTTTCAAATTATTTGATAATGATATATTGGAAGGCTGACTAAGCTTGCATTGACTTCATGAGACTGACTCGGGCTTAACACCTAGCTATTGGCTAACCCACAACAACGATAAACATAAATGAGTAATAAAGTTAGGACACGGTTGGAACTTAAAGTGGAACCCTATGATCCTAACTTAAAGTCCTAGTTGAGAAGTGAAGAGAGTTAGGGAAATAAAAAACTTGAATCCTATATATGATAATTGTTTTATTATACTATAATATACCGATAACTATACGGTGATAAGAGACTCTCTTGCTATTATAGAATGCGATGGTAGATTAGCTTGGGTCGAGTGATGATAGTGGAGCTGGTAGTCCTCGATTTATGAGTATAGAGGAGGTACAATCCTTGACCCAAAGGGTCATATCTTAGGATGAACGACTGGATGAGATCCAAATTATACTCAGACATAGATCACAACTACACAATCACCGTATTCGTCGATAATGCCTACTATTCAGGAGGGGAGTGCGCCTATTGTACAAGCCACTCCAACATCTCTTATCGCCAACACTACCTATCATAACTAAGATAATACCAACAATACCATCCACACGATCTATCGTACTACGTCGAAAGACACCACGACAAATGTAGACTCATGAGTTTCAAAGACACCACCTGGTTGAGTTCTATGGTAATATGAATCTTAAGGCAACAAAGAAGTTTATGAAGAGCCACGAGATGATAACGACATCCTAGCCACATCAGAGCACATGAGATCGAGTATATCATCAAGGTTGATGTTTGGAGATGCCGACGTATAGTGGCGCAACATGGTGGCTACCTAGGGTAAGCCTCAAGATTGGACAGAGTTCAAGAGGTGGTTTAATCAGAAGTATTTTCTGCCTTCGATTATGAAACTGAAGATGGCCGAGTTTTTGAGCACCCGACAATTCACCGGGAAGTCGGTGATGCAGTATATGAACATATATTTAAAGTTGTTGGAGTATCCTGGAGGCATAATTGACACATATGTCGACCAGGCACACTATTTAATAGAAGGTCTGTTGAGGGACATCGGAGGCACCGTGGCGACTACTAAACTAGGGAGTTTACAGGCGGCATATAAGAGAAGCTTGGCCAGAGAGACATACTTGAGCACACAGCCCGATGAGATTATCCCAGCACCGACACCAGCACAGTTAGATTATAGGTCAAGTGGTGACAGGAGGCGGAAGAGACACCGACCATTTAAACCGAGAGATGCCAAGGCACATAGTGTAGGATTTGTAGCGCCACCATCCTATTCAGCGCGTATCGTGCCAATATCGCATGCTCCGACACAGAGTTATGCTAGTACACCACAACAACCAGCATAGTCAGGGTCGCCATAATAGTATCAGTGACGCTCTCTGAAAGCCGTCAATAAAATAAAGTTCATAAACCAATTATTTTGTAAAATAGTGGCAAATGGTTGATCCTACAAAGATTGGTAGTATTTCTACAACAACAACAACAACAACATAGCCTCAGATTGGTAGTCTTTATATGGTTAAAAATAACATAAGGAAATAAGGGGTTTTAAAATAAATTAATTTAACTAACTAAATTAAAATAAACTAAATAAATAAAGTAACGAAACTAATTTTGAAAACAATTAATGAACACCTAAGTAACGCCTAGGTCTACGGTTCCATAAATCAGGATCAAGATTCATGACACATCATGCTCTTCAATCCTTCCCAAAAAGTTATTAATTTAAGTTTTCCTAGATTAACTATAGAAAATCGACATCCGCTAGAAATTCCTCATTCCCCTAATCTCGATAGCCAGAACGTCCGCCACTAACTACTTCCTAATTAATGTATAACCCTGACATCCGTCGATCGGGCTTAACACATAACCACAATAATAAGGATCCGTGGGAATACTAATCCTAGATAACCGAATCGCGTCTGCTCCCGATTTAACTTAAATTCAATTGTTGTACACTCAAAAATCGAAAGGTTTTTACGGCAAATGGGTGAGTGTTTGTCATTTTATTAGTCAAAAAATACAATTACGCGATACTATCAGTCCAAATAACTATAGATTGTCCACCTAAAAGCATGCGCTGGCCACATACATACCCTAGATCTAAACCATATTACTTAAAATCAACAACAATGAAATATGAGAAATTAAATCAAATTAAATAATAAAAATAATAGATATCACAAGTTATGCCATGAATCAGTATTCTCGACTTGTTTCCCCTCCGACCTAGGCAAAGATTTAATTAGCCAGACTACGGTGTCTCAAAAAATATAAAAGTCGATCTCCAAATAATATAAAAGTCGATGTTCGATAATAAAACCTAAGTTCCTAATATATAAAACCATTAAAAATTAGTTTCGAGAGGTGAGAGAAACTAATTCTGGGGGTTGGTGGAGTGACTTGTGCGTCGAGGAGGATCCAAGAGTTGCTGGGCGTTTTCTACACTGCTCGGGATACGTGTCAACAGCTAATTGGACGAGAAAGTTGAAAATGCTAATGTGGCACGTTCTGGTTGGTTGAAGAATTGCTACATGACATGGTGGACAAGGGAGAACGCGACACGTGGCACGCGGTTCATGGGGCGCGTTGCTCACTCGAAGACTTGCACGAAAATGAGGGATAGTGCACTAGCACAGATCTAGAGGATGATCGAGAGCAGCTAAGGCATTTAATTTCAGTTTGGACATGTGTCAAGCACTGGTTAGTGGAGCTATTGGAAACGCTGGCGTGTCGCAGCGAGAATGGAGGAAAGAGCTGTTGATAATGCTGTGGTGAGTCATGGCTCGACACGTGGAGTTGAGTTAGTATAATAGACGAATCAGAAGCTGACATGTGGCACTAGCTGGTTAAAGAGAAAGCACTAGATGTACGTACTTGTGGGAGCAAAATCATACACATATCAAGCCAATCGTTCGACTGTTGATGACTGCGTGACTTAAGTGAGTTACTCTGGGGCATTACTTGGCTTGTTGGTCACTACATCATCTGTGTATTATGTAACTCGAGACAAATTTTTTGACATATGATCATTGCATGTAAATACTCTATTTTGAGTATTTTTCTTCCCCGGATTCAACTGCGTACTCCGTTTTACCTTAAAACGACCAATAAATATAATTAAATATATATTTTAGAGACTTTCTATGTTAAATACAATAAAATAGACTACTAAAAACTTATAAATATCGACTTATCAATCATCATACTAAAAGTAGAGGCATAGGTGATGGTTATGGGCAGAGGTACGGACAGGGCCAAAGACAGAGATATGACCATGGGACAGGGATAAAGTTCTAGTTAGACGCAGGGACATGTAAAATAGATTCCACTAAGGCTGGGACCACACCAGCATGTTTTGAGTGGGGATAGATAGGGCACTTTTTCGGTACCTATCCACGACTGCGTTGGGCTTAGACACAACAGCACAGAGAGCAGGTTCATGACATCACTACACCGGATCTAGTTGTCACCGTAACCTCATCGAGGGTATGATTTATATTTGCTGACGATTTATGCATATTATGATTGATTTGGGGTCTACAATATCTTTTATTTCGAGTCGTATGGTTGATGAGCTAGGATTGAAACCTATTAGGCTAGAACGACTTGATCCTGAACACGGGCTGCTGGGGACAAGATATACCTGAACATTTTATGTGTTGATTGCCCAGTTGAGATTGAGGACTAGGAGATGCCCGTAGATTGAGGGTATAGGAGTTCTTAGAGTCCGATGTCTTATTAGGCATGGATTGGTTAGCAGCGTACCCTGCACAAATTAAGTGTTTCAGTAAGGTGGTTACATCTTCAGCTTCCGGACCGAGCAAAATTCAATTTTCAAGGGATTTCGACCACATTACTGATCACCCGAGCTTGAGTGGCCACGAGTTCAGATTTCGAGACTTTTGCTAGTATTTAGAGTACGACAGAGAGAGTTGAGACAAGGATGGAGCTTGTGCCTGTTACATGCAAGTTTTCGGATGTTTGCCCTGTAGAGCTGCCAGGATTACCACCCCCAAAGAGGTTGACTTCATTATAGACTTGGTCTTGATCAAACCCATATCGATTCCGTCGTGTAGAATTACTCACAAGGAGCTAGATGAGTTGAGGACCCAGCTAGATGAGTTGTTAGAGTTGAGATTTATACATCTGAGCATGTCACCTTAGGGCGCGCTAATACTGTTTGTAAAAAAAAAGACGACAGTAGCTCAACAGAGTTATAATGAAGAACAAGTTCCCATTCCTACGTATTGATGACGATTTTGATAAGCCGATAGGGGCACAATGGTTCTTAAAGATTGATTTGTGATCGAGATACCACCAGTTGAGGATTCAAGATGGTGATAGGAAGAAGACTGCATTCCGTATGAAATATGGGCACTACCAGTTTACCATTATGCCTTTTGTGCTGACGAATGCCCCTGCGATGTTCAGGGATCTTATGCACCGAGTATTGAGAGAGTATTTGGATAGATTCGTGATAGTGTCCATCGATGACATTCTCATCTATTTTAGGAATGATGAGGATCACAAGGGACACCTCCGGATAGTCCTAGATATTTTAAGAGATTAGAGATTGTATGCAAAGTTCGGTAAGTGACAGTTTTGGCTCACGGAGGTCAGATTTCTTGGTGTTGGGTTTCGGCGTTCACACACGGCGAAAAATCCAAAACAAATTTGAAAAACCCTAGTATGATAAAAAATAAGTTCCATTAAACTAGATCTACAAAATTAAAAACCATACTTTAATCCGTGATTTTCTTCTCTAATTGTTTAATCTCCAAGATTTTCAAGTGCTTATTCTCTATCAGAAATCTACATACGAATGGTGACCACAATTTGGAGTGCTAACCCCAAGAGAAATAAAAAACAATTTTCTTTCTCTCTCAAAACTTAGAGAACTTGGAAATAGCAAAAATAAAAATCATATTTCGTTTTAAGGCTTCAACCTCTATTTGTATGTGTAGATAAGCCCTCACTTAAAATCCTATTCATAATACAATTATTGTATTTAGGCAGTTTAAGCAAATTACATATACGCCCCTACTAATAAGTTATCATACCCAAATTGTAAGGGCTTTTATGCCATGAATTTTACCATATAAAATTCATTACTCTGGACCAATTGAAGTTGCTTAAAGCCATGCTTTGCGTGCGACTTAATAGGTTCATGTAACGTTGGTAGTGAACCAAAACTATTTTGGTATACATGTCATAAGCGTATCTAACAAGACATTATGACTACCCAAAAAACATAAATATCAGAATTGATATAACCTAATGAGTAACATATATCACATCCTTTTGTTATGCGATATCTTTTGATTAAACATATGACATGGGAAGTCACCCTTAATGTTCAATCGTACTAGTCTCGATATTTAGATAAATTGAAAACATCCAAGTGACATTGATCATATCAATTTACATGGACTTGGCCATTATCAGTTTATCATATCGAGGGATCCACTAATATCTCTATATACGAAACAAATTTTATCTTGATTACACACCTTCACATATTATTCACATGGTAACCATAACCAATCACAATCTTTATAATTGTTTGATTAAAGAAAACGTTTGATTGTGTCAAATTACCATGCTCCTAATATTGAAGTCTGTGGTAATCTCAAGTCGAAGGACTAAATGATATATCTATCATGAGTGACACCTATGACTTAATCCATATGGTATTCTCATAGCGGGTCAGTCCAGTACCTTGTTCCCTAATAAGTACTTTTGATCTCGATTTGTATCCCTATACGTATGATCATCACACGAACATTAATCAAGACTCATACTAGTTTTAATTCATTATAGTTCTCAGTATAATGAATGACATTTAGGATATTTCAATGAATACCCATAGATCTTACTATAAGGTAAATCCTCAATCACTTATAATAAAACAACAAATGAAAACCTCTATTTTATTAACTAAAATTATAAGATAAACAATGTTTATAGATTGACCTAGGGCACATTCATCAACATCTCCATTTGCACTTGGGCCAATCATTCATGTATCTAATACCTATTGACGTAACATGACCATCATGTTTCACTTGTGGAAAAGCCTTCGTCAAATGATGTGCAACATTGCCTTCGTATAGAACTCTGAAAATCTTCACGTCTCACCTCTTAATGTTTTCTTGAATGATATGAAAACGTATAAGTATATGTTTGGATCAGTGGTGTGATCTTGGTTCCTTAGCCTGTGCTATCGCCCAGTTGTTGTCACAATACAAACAAATGACGTTAACTATACTAGGACCACACTAAGTTTAGAGATGAAATTTTTGATCCAAACTGCCTTCTTATCTGCATTAGACGTTGCAATATGCTCAACTTATGTTGCAGAATCTGCCATAGTTTCTTGCTTCAAAATTTTTCAGCTTACTGCACCTCCATTCAAAGTAAACACATATATTGACCGCGATATGTTGTCATCTATATCAGTTTGAAAACTTGTTTCTATGTAACTATTTACAACAAGCTCGTCTTCCAAACTTTTATTGACCAAGAACATTTCTTTAGTCCTTCTTAATTACTTAAAAATGTTCATTTATTGCTATCTAGTGACTATCACCGGGATCAGACTGATATTTGCTTGTCGCACTCAAAGCATATGATATATTAGGTCGAGTGAATAACATGACATATATGATAGATCTAATAGTTGATGCATATGGAATCGTGTTCAAGTGCTATCACTTATCATTAATCTTCAAATATTGAGTCTTATTGAGACTTATACCATGAGACATTGGTAATGACCTTCTTTTAAAGTCTTGCATACTATACCTTTTCAGTACCTTGTCAATATAAGTACTATAACTTAGATCGATCAGCCATTTAGATCTATCCTTATAGATCTTAATCTCGAGGATGTAGACCGCATCTCCTAAGTCCTTCATTGAGAAACACATCCCTAACCAAGACTTAACACTCTGCAAGGTTGGGATTTAATTTCCAATGAGTAATATATCATCAACATACAATACAAGGAAAACAACCACGCTCCTACTGACCTTCTTGTATTCACAAGACTTATATTTGTTTTTAATGAAACCAAATTCCTTAATTGCTTCATTAAAACAAATATTCCAACTCTGAGAAGCTTGCTTTAATCTATAAATGGATATTTAAAGCTTGCACACCTTCGTAGAATTCTCAGGATGAACAAACCCTTTAGGCTATATCATATAAACGTCCTCAAATAACTTTCCATCTAGGAAAGTTGTTATGAAATCCATTTGCTATATCTCATAGTCATAATATGTAGTTATAGCAATTAGAATTCTAATGGACTTAAGCATGACTATAGGTGAAAAAGTTTCATCATAATCAACACCTTGACTTTGTCTGAAACTTTTTGCTACTAGTCGTGCTTTATAAGTATGCACATTTTCATCCATGTAAGTTTTCTTCTTGAAAATCCATTTACATCCAATTGCCTTACCACTTTCAAGTAAATCAAACAGGTTCCAAATTTGGTTATTATACGTGGATTGCATCTCATAATTCATGGCACTAAGCCATTTATCTACATTAGGTAAGACACAACCTCCTGATTAGTACTAGGCTCATTTTGATCCATAAGCAACACCTCACTACTATCAATAATAAGAAACCCAAATCTCTCAGGCTGATGCCTTACCCTATCAGACCAACGTGGGCTTTTGTGATACTTGTAGAGGTTCAACCAGTTCAAGACTTTATTGATCTCCCACTAGCGATCGAGTGTTTATTTGTGGTTCTTGAACTTTATTAATAATTACTTTATTCATATTGTTGTCTTTTGAAATAAACTTTTTTTCCATAAAAAATCATTCCGAGCAACAAACACTTTGTTCCAAGTGAGATTATAAAAGTAGTATCCTCTAGTTTCTTTAGGATAACCAACAAATACACACTTGGTAAATTTGGCTGATAATTTTTCTAAGACTTGTCGTCATACGAAAACCTCACAACCCTAAATCTTAAAGAAAAACAAACTTGATCTTTCCCTAACCACATCCCATATGGTGTTTTATTAATCGCTTTTGAAGGAACACGATTCATTGTAAATACAACAGTTTTTGAAACATATCCCTCAAAGGAAGTAAGAAGATCTGCATGAATCATCATAGATTGGATCATATCCAATAAAGTCCAACTTCTCCTCTCAGAAACACCATTCCATTATGGAGTTGATGGAGGAATTAACTATGAGATAATCCTACGGTTTCTAAGATGATCAGCAAACTCTTAGCTCAAATATTCACCACCTTGATTTGATTGAAAGTGCTTTAATAGTTTTACCAAGTTGATTTTGCACTTCATTCTGAAATGTTAAAAATATCTCAAAAGATTCATCTTTATGTTTCAAAAGATACATGTAACCATATATGCTAAAATCATTAGTGAAGGTAATGACGTACTGATAACCACCTCTAACCATTGTGCTTATAGGACCATATACATCAGTATGTATTAGACTCAATAAATCACTTGCACTTTCACTATGTCAAGTAAATGGATTTTTTGTCATCTTGCCTAGTAAACAAGATACACATGTTTCATATGATTTAAAATTAAATGAATCTAAAAGTCTATTTTCATGGAGTTTAGAAATACGTTTCTCATTTATGTGGCTAAGATGACAATGCCAAAGATAGTTTTGATTCAAATTATTTGACTTTAATCTCTTGATGTTTACATTAAGAATATGATTATTTATGAATCTTTTCATGTTTAAAATATAAAGACCATATGACAAATCAACATACATATAGAAAACATCTTTACGAGAAATGAAGCATATATTATTCGCAATAATGAAATTTAAACCATACGAATCCAAACAAGAAACTGATATGATGTTTCTGCTCAAGGCAGAGGACATAATAATAATTATTTAAAACTAACACAAGTCCACTAGGTAAAATCAACTTATAACATCCTACAACAAACACAATAAGCTTCGCTCCAATTCCAAATCGTAGGATGACTTCTCTTTTCTTTAGCTTTCTACTTCTGGTGAGACCCTGCACATTAATATAAATATGAGATTTATATCAATAACGTGAATACCCGAAGTAGTAGTTGCACAACATTTTTTTTCTTTAGATATTCAAGATAGAGCTTGCAATTTCTGAACCAATTCCCAGGCGCATGACAAAAATGACAATTTCCTTCTTTTTCATTTTCCTTCTAGTACTGTGAAGTAGAAGCAGCTTTACACTTAACTTGTTCCACAAGCTTTATGATAGTCATTATAGCCTTGACAACTTTAGCCTTGATTTCACCCTTTTTTTCAAAGCCTTTCCTTTTTGAACCATCAACGCATTAGCACATTCTACTCAGCACTTTTAAGCATCAAATGCAACTTTGAGATAGACTTCTCCATGTTATTCATGTTATAATTCATCACAAATTATGAATAACTTTCAGGGAATGAATTTAGGATTAGCCAACTTTTGGCTTACGGGAAATCCAAGTTTGTCAAGATGGTCAATATAGCCTTTCATTTTCAAAACATGAGGATTAATTGACGCATCCTCAACATTTTGTAAGAATAAAGGTGTAACGGCCCGAAAATTCGACTCGTGCCACGTGTCATTTTAGGGTCGTATGTGGGACCCACTTGCCGGGATATGTATGTTTAAATCTCGAGTGGAGATGCTAATTGTTGAGAAACGTATACGCGGAGAATTTGAAAAGCCGAAACACGAACGGGGACGCGTCTTGAGTCACGTACCAACGTGAGATCGATATAATCGCTTTATGTAGGTTTAATGTGTACATTGGATACGCCTCGAGATGCGTGTAGCGCGAGTATCAAAATTTTGGAAATGAGGCGTACCGGTGCCTCGAGATGTGCGCTGTTCATATTTTTAAGGAAAACATAAAAATAAATATGTTTTTGGATGTTTCGAAATACGTAAATTTGTCAGACTCGAGATAATTTTGGTCAAGCATAGAGGCGGAGGACAAAGAGGTGAAATTATTGAGTTTGCCAACACAAATCTCGAGGACACTTTTGATTTGAAATCAAAAAGAAAATGTAAATATATATATATATATATGTATATATATATATATTATGAGAGAGAAAAGTCAAAAGAAAGAAAAGTAAGAGAGAGAGAAAAAAAAAAAAACTAGAGAGATGAGAGAAATGGAGAGAGTGAGAGATCGGCGAGAGAAGGAAGAGATCGTGAGGTGAGGAGCGGGCGACGCAATGAGGACGACAACGACGACGCCGCGACCGGATCCGCGACGACGACGCGCGCGGCACCAAAGAATCGGTCTGCAGCGTGCGTGTCGCGCGACGCGGCGGACGGCCAACGACGGCAGACGGCGAGATCGAGCCGCGGATGGCATTGCCGGCATGGCGGTCGACGGCGATGAGAAGGCGAAAGGATGACAGCAAGCGGCGCGCGGCGGGGCTCACCGTACGGCGGCGCGCGTGGAGACGAGCGATGGCGGCGACGCGCAGGAGCCGTGGCGGCGCCGTGAGGAGGCGCCGCGCGCGCGAGTAGACGGCGGACGGCGGCGGCTCCAACAATGCGCGGGATCGCCTCGCGGTCGCGATGTTGGTCGATGCGGAGGCACGGCACTGGGCGGAGCGCAAAGCGGCGCCGGCGAGGACGCGGCAGAGCGATCGTAGTCGCAGCAAATGCGCAGCTGATCGATCGCTACGTCGGCGCGGTAGCGATGTCGGTTCGGCATCGGCAACGGCGCGGTGAACGACTCGATGGCGTTGTCGGACCGATCGGAGGCGTGAATCGACGAATGTTGACGACGCGATTGAGGTGAGGTATATTTACTCAATCTTATTTGCGACTTGCATGATTTAGTAACTGAAATGGTACAAATGGACACCAGGGACATATGATGCTATAGTCAGGTGTCGGGTGCGCATATCGAGATGCGTGCGAGTGCGTTTTTGAGGTACGTAAGATTCCTTCTGAAAGTCACCGAGGGTTTACTTTTCTATCATTGATTGCCTATTTGTGGTTGTTGGATGTTATTCCACTTATTTCTTGTTATTGATTTCCGTGACGCATTTGGGTTGAGGTCGAGACTTTTGCTATTCGTGTTGTACTTATGGCACACTAGGCTGTACGCAGGTAACCAGGTGAAAGGAAGTGGGGGCTTCCACTGAAAGGATCATCGGGGTATGGAAACCAGGTGAAAGGAAGTGGGGGCACTCACTGAAAGGATCTTGGGGGTTTGACGTACAGTTTAGTGTGACCGGGAGGAGTACACGATTTGTTTCTCTCGTGCTATTTATTCATGTGATGATCTTAGTACAATTACCTGTTTAGTTTCCACATGAGTAATTGACATGGTTATTGATATATGTTTATGCTCCTATAAATGCTCGGTGTACTTTGTTGGAATCTTACTAACTCTACTCTCCATCCATACTTTTTGTTGATGGTCGAGTGCAGACCCTGCTAGTAGGGGCAAGGACATTTTGGGCGACTTTATCGGACTGTCCGCGGTCAAGGACCTCCTAGTACGTGCGATTTTGATATTTTGCTTACTTTTGGGAGATGAGAGACTGAATAGATATTGTATTTGTATATATTACTGTTTAATATTGTCGCATACGTACTAAGTACTTTCCCCGGGTTTTCCACAATAGGAATTGCTCTATTAAATGATGTTTATATGAAAATAAATTCAATTGTTTACTTGCCTTCAATTTAAGACTTTCGCTGTTGTTTTAATGATTAAACTACCGAACTAAATTGCTTAACGAATGGAGTTAACACGCGTATCGAGGAGACGTGTTGTGGAAAATGGCGTAAGTGGCGTGTGGGACCTAGTGGGTCAAGGATCAGACGGGACCGTTGGGCCAGCGCCTCCCCACGTGGCGACCTTGGGTTTTGGGACCGCCACAAAAGGTTCTTTACAATCTCAAACTTTTCTTACCTAACCTATTGTTGGAACATTTCTTTCAACGTTATAGTCATGTCGTAAGCTTCCATGTGTTCCATGTCCTTCTAAAGACCATGAACCATGTTTGCCAACATAATGCATGCAACATCAGCTGAGTCGTTGACATGCTTAGTATGTACATCTTTCACGACTCTTAAAGCATTGGCTAGTGGTTCCTTAGGAATAGTATCATCGAGGACATACAACTCGCATTCGTGCTTAAGAACAATTCTTAAGTTTTTGAACTAGTCAAGAAAGTTTATCTTGGACAACTTAACCTTCTCGAGGATGGATTCAAGAATAAGAGATTAGTGTGATTTGTAGAGGACATAGATCTACAATAAAGATTATGCAAAAGTTCATTTTAGTATAGAGGAATAGACTCCCACTAAATTAACAACCCTCCTAAAAACTCTATTTTAATTTAAGGGATTAAAATCCATGTTTCACCTAATTCTAAGACAATTAAGGCATGACACTTCAAATTAGGTTATTTAGGTTGGTACCAATTACCGATTACATCATATGTAACTTTTAGTTGTTTTTATAAGATTATGACATCTTATGTCTTAGTATGTTTCGTCTAGTACCTAAAGTCCAAAACCATTTTGATAACTTTATTAAGTCTAACTATTTCAAACAGTAGAGTAACCATTACTCAAATTGCCTCACCAAGATAACATAATACACTATGCGGAGGCAGACCTATATTGATGTGATCGAAGCCTTGAAAAGTATTTGAAAATGGATTGCACTTGACTTAAAATTTGAAAGAGGGGTTTTTTTAGACAACGAATTCCAGTTTTGAAAATTGAAAATCGCCTTAAATGTCTCATTATTTTAATCAATCCAATTGACGATAACTACCCCTTATTTCAATTCTGAAACATATTAATTATAACGTTTTTAATTAACTCGAGCCCACCTCTAACTTAATATCTTATCCTAATCCAATTAGAATTTGAGATATTTTGATTTTTTATCCAATTAGAATTTAAGATACTTTGAATCCTTATCCAATTAGAATTTGTTATGTATCTCATCTAATAGGATTTGTAATTCTTATATGATTACAATTTTATCTCTTATCTAATAGGAATATACTAATAGATACCTACAATAAGATATGTGATCAAAATCAATTTCGATTCTTACTCATACGTAATAAGCAATTGAATCAAGAAATGAAATATTAATCATGCATTCAATACCAGAATCATATTAAATTAATCATATTAACCTAATTATGATTCTATCATGAAGACATATATAATTATTGAACAAAACGAACTATGTATCTAACACGAGAATCACATTAACCTAAACATGACTTCTACAATGTGAACATACGAAATTCGCATCGTTCAATGTTAAAACATTTGTTAATCAAAATATTTTAAATATTAATTCTATCATTGAATCAAATCATGCGTATGTATCAAATACATGAATTAATAACATGCTTAAAACCAATTCTTGATAACATTTAATCGAGATCATGCTTTAACACATATATCATATATACATTAGAGAAACTATGCAAATATTTAATGGAACCAAGCCTAAGGCTCTGATACTACTGTTGGGTTTTGGGGTTCATACTCCGTGAAAAATTTAAAACAGTTTTGAAAACCCAAACATGATTGAAAACAAGTTCCATTAAACTAGATCTACGAAAGTAAAAACTTACCTTAATCCGAGATTTCCTTTTCGGATGTTTCGATCTCTAAGACGTTCAAGTGTGCGTCCTCTATCAGAAGTCCACATACGAATGGTGACCATAATTTAGAATGCCAGCAACAAGAGATATAGAAAACATTTTTCTTTCTCTCCCAAAATCTAGAGAACTCTAAAATAGCAAAAATGAAAATCTTATTTTATTTTAGGGTTTCAACCCCTATTTATAAGTGCAGATAAGCTCTCACTTAAAATCTTATTCGTGATACAACTATTGTATTAAGGTAGTTTAAGAAAATTACACACGTCCCTACTAATCACTACAAAAAATAGAGATTTAGCAATGATTAGAAATGGAATAGCAACAAAATATGAACGGATTAGCAACGGAATACCAACGGAAATACTATCAGAAACGGATTAGCAACGGAATCAATTTCATTTGTAAAATCATCATTGCTAAATATTTAGCAGCGAAATTTTATTTCTGTTTTTATTTAGAGACGAAACAGAAACGGATTAGAGATGAAGATAATACCAAAAAAATCGTATATAAGATGAATTTCGTTTCTATTCCGTTGCTAATTAGCAACGGAATAGAATCATGTTTTTCATTTCTATTCCGTTGCCAATTAGCAACAAAATAGAAACAAATCTTATGTTTTTCGTTTCTATTCTGGTGCTAATTAGCAACGGAATAGAAATGGAGCCCATGTTTTCCGTTTCTATTCCATTGTTAATTAGCAACGGAATAACAATAGAACTCATGCATTGCGTTTCTATTCCGTTTCTAATTAGCAACTGAATAGAAACGAAATTCATTTTATCAACCCATAACATGTACTACTCGTTTCTAATTTAGGAACGGATTAGCAACGGAATGCATTTATTCCGTTGCTAATCCATTTGTAAGTCCATAATTTTTTTAATTAGCAATTTGTTCCAGCACAGTTCTTCTAAGCAACAAAACCTGCAGTTGGCCTTCCCCAACGCTCTGTACCCCTTCGAACATCTCCTTGGGGGTGCTATAACATCCCCCAAAACAAAATTTCAAGACATTTCATCATTTACAGAAAATATAAAATATTATATACTTCATTAAACAAAAAAAAAGAGAATTCAATCTCAATATATACAAAATGTTGTTTCAAATTTGTTAACAAACCAAAAAGCTGTACAAAACCAAATAAAATACCTAACTTTCGTCACTAAGGTGCTCCTCGTCCACCTAATCCGGGTTGTCTCTATCATCATCGTCGTGCTGCTACTGTGGTGAACAAGCTGGATCCACCCTAACCTGCTGATGATGCTCCTGAAGTGGTGGCGGTGGTGGTGCCTGAGAGGTGTTCACACTAAAGTCCATGCGCATTCCTAATTGACTCTGCACGAAAGCCTCAAACTGCGCAAGCCTTTGAACAACTGCATCAAACTCTGAACGCTGCACCATCGACTCATGGGACGTGCTAGCACCGGGATTTGCATATGTTCTCCTATTCCTGGCAAGTGACCCGAGCCTATAAACACGCCCCTTTGGGCATACCCCCGCCGCATCGTAGTAAAACTGCTCCTTATCAATCGGCTGGTCCGGAGTTGCCTGAGTATGCTCCTCAAACCTCCTCACGAGCTTCGTCTGCACAAAACAAAGTCGAGAAAGGAAAACTAAAAAAATCGAAAATAAATCATTAGAGAAATTAAAAAAAAAATGGAGTTCCCCTAAATCATTTAATGTGCTTAAAAGTAGCAAAAGTCATGTAAGAAAAGAAACAAGTATAGTAAGTGGGACTGAAAATAGCAAAAGTCATATAATCAACAACTCCAACTTAATAGTTGTTTCCAATTGAGTGTAGCAAATATAAGTTGATTATATGACTTCGAATCCAATGCGGCATTGCTTAATGTGCTTATATGACTTTTCTATTTTGTATGCCGCATTGCTTATATGTTCGAATTATATGTTCGCTTACTTTTTGTCTATTTTGTATGCCGCATTGCTCTGGGTAATTTTTTGAGACTCTTCAGTTATTTTTTATTTTTTTGTGCATATATTTTCATTGAATTACTTTACCCACATTCTCAATAACTTCCTATTTACTATTTAGAGCAATGAAACCACCACATACAAAGAAGAAAATGACAATTAGATCCGATGAGAAGAAAACAAAAGATTGACAAACAAAGAAACTATTTAGAGTAAGAATTTATCTCCATGTGGTATTTACCCAAAATCATTTATTTAGTTTGTCTATAAAGAGTGAATTGACTCTCAGTGTACATAGTTTTTTTTTACTCATGTGCATATAAGCAATGCCTAGGTTGTTATATTGTCCTTGAATTATGTTTCAAAATGTGAAAGAAAAGAGTGCAAATACTTATATGAGGCTTCTTGTAACAATTAAGTCATACATATAGTTCATAATTGTTCATTGATTCCTAAAATTAAGGCATGTATACATACATAGCACCAATTAATGAATTCAATAGGTTCTGCCTAGGTTGTTATATTGTGCTTGCTAATTAATTTAAATTGTACTTTTCTATCTAGAAAAATAAAACAATAGTGAGAGAGTGTTTGGTAAACGTAGTCAATAAAAAATTTAAAACAAGCAAAAATCATGCCGAAGTGATGATGGAAGATATCTCATTATATACATAATCATCGCATTTTTTTTTATAAGCAATTATAAATTTTATAATAACAAGTTACTTACATGAAACTGTGCTGATCTGCTATCAATGAATGTCTCCCCATCATGATCTTTCGTATGGACACTGTGACGACCCCAATTTTCCAGAGCACTCGTGCTCTAGTTAAAATCATATACATCGGATACGCCTCGTGATGCGAGTGGCGCGAGTATCGAGATTTATGAAATAAGGCGGGTTGGTGCCTCGAGATGCGCGCTGCTCAATTTATAAGGAAAGCATTAAAAAAATATGTTTTCGAAGTGCCTCGAGTTTCACGCCGCATGGATCTCGAGGACACAAGTTTACTTAATGAGGTTGAAATAAAAAATAAATAATATATATATGGTCCATATGGATAAGGTGGAGTTTATCCACATTTCACAAAAACAAAGAAGAGAGAAAAAAACAGTGGCGGAGAGGAACCAGGGGAGAGGCGAAAAATCGGAGGGAAGAAGTGAAAGAAGAAGAGACCGGGGGAGAGAGAGAGATGGATCAAGTTGGAGCAAGGTGAGTGAAATCCCCTTGTTGTGTTGTTTGCTGTTGTTGATGTGTGGGTTGTTGTTGGGTTCGGTGGTGGGTAAAACTGAGAACCGCCATGGCAGTTCGTTCGAGCTCGAAGAAGCCAGGGGAGTGGTCTCCCCTGCATACGAAGCCCGCCTAGGGTTGGGGATGGAAGCCCAACCCCAACGTTAAAGAGAAATTCAGGTTGTTACATACATGAAGGAAGACATCATTAGGAGTAATCTCATCATCTTCATCCTTATCCAGAGCCTACACACAAAAGATCAAAGTTTACAGCATATTAGTCGCGATAAACTTATAAGTTCTAAAGAAACGTCGAATAACCATGACACTTACTAATATATCTTCATAAGTCCGAAAAGACCGTGTGCCATTGGTGTGCTTTGAAGGGCCTGTACTAGGGCCGCCCTTTTCATTTTTTTTGTTATGTGAAGCCTTTTCAGACCTGGCCCTGAAATCCGCGCTCTCCAAATAGTCACGATATCTATTCCATGCCTCATCAGTGACAAAGTTCGGCCTCACGTCAAGGGTGCGAAGCTCATGCATTAACGCGTCTTACCTAACGCACACCTTTGCATCGTAGGTGGCTCTCACAATAGCCTCATCAATCGATGGGTCCCATCAAAAGTATGGCTGAAAAAGATGAATATAGTTAATTATGATTTTTTCAACGAAAAAATGAATTTAATCAAAATTTTCATTCGTTTAGTGTCATTTACTTACTTTCCATCTTTCCCAATATATTTCATTTTGATGATCAGGTACTGACTTCTAACAGTACCCCTCAATCATCCCCCACTTGAAGATTTTAGTTATCCTCCGAGCACAGACTTCCGAAGGATGTAAAACCTAACGATTTTTCCTACTCATTTTCAACTTGATGAACTTAGTAAAATGATCTCCTTGCTCTACTTATAGTTAGGTTACGTATAATTAATTACTCATTTGTAATGGTATGTTAACTTACCCGACAGACTCAATAGTAATGGGGAATCTAACAATATGGGCGTGCCTCTTCATCCCTCCTGAGGTGCTTCTGAGGGAGCTGATGGAAGGGGGGCTGCTCAAGAGGCTGTAGGGGAGCTCCATTACGCCTTTTAGACGCTCGAGCGGCTCCTATGGCCTTGTGGAACTCGTTAGATGGTGCGGGCGATGCAGTGGAAGGTGGAGCATATATAGTAGGCAATGGATTGCCATGTTGAGACGAGCTACCAGATTGATTAGAATGCGATGATGGGGTGTGATTTGATGATGACGGACCCGTCACTGAAATAACGGGAATATGTGTCTTCGAAGCCGGTCTCATCGACGACGAAGGTGAAACAATGTCGAGACCTTGGTAGGACGACAGTCCATCTGAAACGATGGGTCCCGTTCAACCCTCTCGTAGTGATACTTTATTTCTTAATGCAGCTCGACCCCTTCCAGATTGGCCTCGACATCTCGATAGTCCTCTACCTCGCTCTGCGGGAGCGCGTCCCCCCTACCTCCTATCTGAGGCTGACCGTCAAGGTCACCATCTGTCGGGATCCTATCCAGATGTCACCATGCCATGCCTGCTAAACTATGTCACTTATAATCGTATAAGTAATCTGAGTTAAGAAAGAAATCAACATAAATGTCAAAATACAAGTAAATAAACATACGTCATTATCAGCAAAATAAAATAAAATAAACATATGTCACCCGCTATTGTCTATTTCAAATTCACTTTCACTACTAGAATCTGACATCTGATCTTCCTCATCATCATCACTATCATTTGGTACACCGATCACGTTGGAACTCGTAGGATTAACTACTAATCCAATGTCATTTATTGGGTCAATGACAACGTACGAAGTTGGTTCGTTCGATTGGAATCCCTTATCTGTCGAACGAACAATCTCATAATCGATAATGGTTCCCTCATCGACAAACTTTGGCTGACAACAACAAACAACCAACCACTCTTGTCGTTCATGGTTCATAGAAAGGTATGGAAGATAGAAGACCTGACAGGCTCTCATAGCCAAAATGAAAGGCTCATACTTGTTATACCGTCAAGCTCGATGAACATCGATTAATTTGAGTGAAGGGCGAGTCCTTACACCAGCTGGTTCTCTGGGGTCGATCCATTCACATTTGAACAATACAGTGCGCTTAAAGCCACTGTATTCAATTTGGATAACCTCTTGTACTCTTCCGTAGAAATTGTGGGACACATCAGCGTAGTTGGAGCCTTTCACACAAACCCCGCTGTTCTGTGTAGCTTTATTAGCACCATACACTATGTTGTGAAATTTGTATCCATTAACAATATATCCTAGGTAGACGACACAAGATCGCGGAGGACCGATTGCTAGATGACGAAGTGTTTCATCTGTGATGTTATGTCGTGCCCATATAACGATTATAACAGAACATTATGAGATAAAGGAAAGTCTTTCTAAATAACAGAATTGACATTACATATGTTTGAAACCACTTAGCAAAATTCTGCTCTAGAATATAATCAACGTCCGTCTCTTCCCCGTCTGGCATATGTAAATGGTTGATGAAGATGCTACATTTCACACTCGTCCGTTAGAAAAAAAAGGAGAAGATCTGTTAAACTATGAACATAAACAACAAATTGACTTTTTAGAGTGACTTACGAGATGTATGGCGTGATTTCAGGACAATTAAGCAAGATGTAAGTGTGAGCATCATCGTACTCTTACTCCGTCAGGAATCTTTCTTTTTCATTACCAGCGGTATGTCCTGGGTGGGTAAAGATGGAGAAGTCACCAACGAAATGAGGATTAGGACCAACGCCATCATCGTCATTGCGTTGAGCTCGATTGTGCAAGGTGGGAATGTGTTCTTCAAAGTAATAAGAACAAAACGAGGTTGTTTCCTCTACCAAATAAGCATTGCACATCGATCCTTCGACTTTCGCTTTGTTCTGCACATTATTTTTCAAAAGCTTAAGGTACCTAAAGAATTCATGTTGATAATAAACATTAGTTCGATTTGTTGAGTTTTGGGGTTCACATGCGGTGGAAATTACAAAACAATTTTGACAAAAACCCCAACAGGATCCGAATCTAATTCCAGTAAAAACTTTTAAACCGTGAAAACTTAATCATACATCGTTCGCAATATACCTTTCTGAAGGTTAATCGATCTCTAAGGCGCTGCCAACGACGAACGCCCTCTACCAGCAGTCCACACGCATACGGTGACCGAGACTCGAAGTGCTAGTTTCAAGTCAGACGACTGAAAAATATACCGATAATGAGAAATAACTACGACTTAATCCATGTGATGTTCTCATAGCGGGTCGGTCTAGTACTTCGTTCCCTAACAAGTACTCGTGATCTTGATTCGTATCCCTATACGTATAATCATCACATGATCCTCAATCAAGACTTATACTAGTCTTAATTCATTATAGTTCCCAGTATAATGATCGACTGGGGACATTTAGGATATTTCTGTAAATACCTATGAATCTTATTATAATGTAAACATGCAAATTAATTATAATTAACAGCAAATGAAATCCTCTATTTTATTAACTAAAATTATTCATAAAGACAGTTAATGGATTGACCTAGGGCACATGCCCCAACATCTCCCTCTTGCACTCGGGCCAATCATACATGCATCTAATGCCCAATGATCTAACATGACCATCATGTTTTGCTTATGAAAGAGCTTTTGTCAATGGATCTGCAACATTGTCTTCAGTAGGTACTCTGCAAATCTTCACGTCTCCCCTCTCGATAATTTCTCTAATGAGATGAGAACGCTTGAGTATATTTGGATCTGTGGTGTGATATAGGTTCCTTGGCCCGTGCTATTGCCCCGTTATTGTCACAATACAAACAAACAGGGTTAGCAATACTTGGAACCACGCTTAGTTCAGAAATGAACTTTTTGATCCAAATTGCCTCCTTTGCTGCATCGGACGCTGCGATATACTCGACTTCAGTTATAGAATTTGCCATAGTCTCTTGCTTCAAACTTTTCCAGCTTATTGCACCCCCATTCAAAGTAAACACATATCCAGACCGCGATCTAAAATCATCTATATCGGTTTGAAAACTTGCATCTGTGTAACCATTTACAACTAGATCATTTTCAAAACTTCCATAGACTAATAACATTTCCTTAGTCCTTCTTAAGTATTTAAGAATGTTCTTTACTGCTATCCAGTGACTCTCGCTAGGATCTGATTGATATCTGCTTGCAGTGCTCAAAGCATATGATACATCAAGTCGAGTGCATAGCATGACATACATGATAGATCCAATAGCTGATGCATATGGAATCTTACTCATACGATCTCGCTCATCGTTTGTGTTAGGACATTGAATCCTGCTGAGACTTATGCCATGAGACATTGGCAATAATCCTATTTTAGAGTCTTGCAAACTGAACCTATTCAGCACCTTGTCTATGTAAGCACTCTGAGTTAGACCGATTAGCCTCTTAGATCTATCCCTATATATCTTTATCCTTAGGATATAGACTGCATCTCCTAAGTCTTTCATTGAGAAACACTTGCCTAACCAAGACTTGACATTCCGCAATGTTGGGATGTCATTTCCAATGATTAATATATCATCAACATACAGTACCAGAAAACAACTACACTCCCACTGACCTTCTTGTATACACAAGGCTTATCTTCGTTCTTAATAAAACCAAAATCCTTGATTGCTTCATCAAAATAAAGATTCCAACTCTGAGAAGCTTGCTTTAGTCCATAAATGGATATTTGAAGCTTGCATACCTTCTTAGAATTCTAAGGATGTACAAAACCTTCAGGTTGTGTCATATACACATCCTCAAACAGCTTTCCATTAAGAAATGCTATTTTTACATCCATTTGCCATATCTCATAGCCATAATATGTATAAATGGCAATTAAGATTCTTATGGATTTAAGCATGGCTACTAGCGAAAAAGTTTCATTATAACCAACACCTTGAGTCTGCCTGAAACCTTTTGCTACAAGTCTTGCTTTAAACGTACGCAATTTGCCATCCATGTCAGTTTTTATCTTGAAAACCCATTTACATCCAATGGTCTTACCATCTTCAGGTAAATCAACCAAGTTCCAAACTTGGTTATCATACATGGATTACATCTCAGAGTTTATGGCACTTAGCCATTTATCTGAGTCTGGTCCAGACGTAGCCTCTTGATAAGTGGTGGACTCATTTTGATCCATAAGAAACACATCACGACTATCAGTAATGAGAAATTCGAATCTCTCTGGCTCATGTCTTACCCTACCAGATTTACGTGGGCCTTGTGTCACTTGTGGAGGTTCAACTGGTTCAGAACGTTGTTGAACTTTCAATAGCGGTTCAGTGTTTATCTGTGATTCTTGAACTTCTTTAAGATTTATTTCTCTCCCACTAGTGTCTTTTGAAATAAACTATTTTTCCATAAAGGCACCATACCGTGCAACAAACACTTTGTTCTCAGCGGGATTATAAAAGTAATATCCTTTTGTTTCCTTAGGATACCCCACAAATAAACACTTGTCAGATTGAGGTGCTAGTTTTTCTGAGACTTTTCGCTCTACGTAAGCCTCACAACCCTAAATCTTAAGGAAAGACAAACTAGGTCTCTTCCCGTACCATATCTTATATGGAGTTTTATCAACCGCTCTAGAATGAACTCGATTTAGAGTGAAAACTGCAGTTTGTAATGCATAACCCCAAAAGGATAATGGAAGGTCTGCATGACTCATCATAGATCGAACCATATCTAATAAGGTTCGATTTCTCATTTCAGAAACTCCATTCCAATGTGGAGTTGCTGGTGGAGTCAATTGGGAGACAATCCCATAATTTCTAAGATCATCAAATTCTTGGCTCAAATATTCACCACCTCGATCTGAACTACGTGTTTTGATAGTTTTACTAAGTTGATTATGCGCTTCATTTTGAAACGTTCAAAAAATCTCAAATAATTCAGCTTTATGTTTCATAAGATATACATATCTGGTGAAATCATCTGTGATGTAATGAAGTACTGATAACCTCCTCTAGCTTTTATGTTTATAGGACAGCATACATCAGTATGTATTAGACCCAATAAATCACTTGCCCTTTCACTGTGTCCAGTAAAGGGACTTTTAGTCATCTTGCCTAGTAAACAAGATACACACATTTCATATGTTTTTAACTCAAATGAATTTAGAAGTCCATCTTTATGGAGCTTCGTTATGCGTTTCTCATTTATGTACCCGAGACGACAATGTCAAAGATAGGCTTGATTCCAATCATTTGACTTGAATCTCTTTGTATTTATGATAAAGACTGGAGTATCAGTGGACCTTTTCATGCTTAGAATATAAATACCATTACACAAATCAGCATTTGCATAAAATAAGCCTTTACGAGAAATGGAACATCTATTATTTGCAATAATAAAACCAAAACCATCTATATCCAAACATGAAACAGAAATGATGTTTCTGCTCAAGGCATGCACAAAATAACAATTATTTAAAGTTAAAATAAGTCCACTAGGTAAGACTAAGTCATATGATCCAACAGCCAGGGCAGCAACTCTTGTTCCATTCCCTACGCGAAGGATGACTTCTCCTTTCTTCAACTTTCTACTTCTAGTGAGTCCCTGCACATTTATACAAATGTGAGATCCACATCCGATACCTAATACCCGAGAATCACTAGTAAATAAATTAATTTCAATAACATAAATACCTGTAGTGGTAGTCCCACTACCCTTTTTCTTCTTTAGATCTTCCGGATAGAGTTTGCAATTTCTGAACCAATGTACAGGTGCATGGCAGAAATTACAATTTCCTTCTTTTTTTTGGTGTTTTGAAGCAGGAAAAGATTGGGGCTTAACTTGTTCTACAGGCTTTGCGACAGGTGCAGCAGCAGCCTTGGCAATTTTAGCCTTGCCTTTGCCTTTTTCTTCATTCCCTTTCCTTTTGGACCATCAACACATTACTAGAGGTTTCTTGATATTTTGTTCAACAGTTTTGAACATTAAATGCAACTCTGAAATTGATTTTTCCATATTATTCATATTGTAGTTCATCACAAATTATGAGTAACTCTTCGGTAATGAATTCAGGATCAAATCCGTAGCCAACTCTTGGCTTTTGGGAAATCCGAGTCTATCAAGCTGGTCAATAAAGCCCTTCATCTTCAAAACATGAGGACTAACTAACGCACCCTTAGTCATCTTGCAAGAATGTAGGTTCTTGACTATCTCGAACTTTTCTTGCCTAGCTTGCTGTTGGAACATTTCCTTCAGCATTACAGCCATGTCAGATGCTTCCATTAGTTCCATGGCCTTCTAAAGTTCAGGAACCATAGTTGCAAGCATAATACATGCAATATCAGTAGAATCGTTGACATGCTTATTATGTGCATCCTTCACAGCTTTCGTAGTATTGGTTGGTGGGTCCTTAGGGATTGGAGCATCCAGGACATTCAACTTGCGTTCATGCTTGAGAACGATTCTTAAGTTTCCGAACCAGCCAAGAAAGTTAGTCCTAGATAGCTTATCCTTCTCAAGGATGGATCGCAGTGACAGGGGATTATTGTTACTTGAAGAGGCCATTAATCTACAATAAAGATTATGCAAAGCTTATTTTATTATAGAGGAATAGACTCCCATTAAATTAACAACCTTTCTAAAACATACTGTTTATTTAGGGGACTAAAACCCATATTTCACCTAATTCTATGAAAACTATGGCATGAAACACAGAACTAGATTATTTAGGTAGGTAATAGTTACTAATTACATCTTATGTAATTTTAGATACTTTTATGAGATACGAGACATCTTATGTCTTAGCATGTTTTTTTTTATCTTATCATGTGCCTCAAGGTCAAAACTCTTTTGATAGCTTTATTAAGTCGGACCATTTTAAACATTTAGGTAACTCTTACCCAACTTGCATCACCAAGATAACACGATACACCCAGCTATGGCTGAAACTATATTAATGTGGTCGAGACCTTGACAAGTGTTTAAAATGGATGACACGAGACTTAAAAATTTAATAGAAGGATTTTATTCAGTTTTAGTGATTTTATATAAACAATGAAATATCATATATTTTATTGTTTTGTTCAATCACTAAAAAATTTGGAAATTTTTATACTGTTTACTAATAAAAGAATTTCCGTGCGCTAGGATTAGTTAGACGGTGGTCTCGATGACCGGTCGGCGGACGGGGGAACATGGGGCAGAGCCCCTGTTTTTTTTAGGAGATGAATTTCAACTCCGAAATCAAATTTCTCTATAGAAAATCATATTTTTGGTTGATTTTATTATCCTAAATTAACCTCTTAATTTATCTGAAATTAAGTCAATTAAAACATTTTAATTAACCTGGGCCCTCATCTAACTAATCATCTTATCCTAATCCAATTAGAACTTTAGATTTTTAATCCTAGCATATCACTTATAACAAAATTCTCGATATTTATCTCCTATCCAATAGGGATAACGAAACCGATTTTGCTAATATCTCCTTATTTAATTTGTTATCTATCTGTTATCAAATAGAAATTTCAGAACATAATAGATATAACGAGATAGATAAATAATTTCAAAAAATAATTATTTGCAATTTCGGTCCTTATCCAAATAATCACAAACATGTAATTGAATCATGAACTACTATCCCAATCGAACCTAATCATATTAGTTTCGAATTAATATTAAGACTTGTACAATTTAAGAAACTTAAAACAATGTAACCTAAATATGCATACTGAATTACATAGATTTCATCCATGCATCAATGCACGAAAAATAAAGATTATACCTAATGGTGTCATGGATCACATAACATGAAATTCAATTCATTAAAATTATTTGAATTAACCTAACATGGTTACTAGCATGTACGAAACTGATTTCAATTAAATCACGAATATATGTATCATATACACAAAACATGATAATAAATCTCACAGAAAACTTATGTATATCGCATATACATCAACTATTAACATGCTTTCAATCATATATCATGTATATATTAGAAGAAAACATGCAATGAATTTAATGGAATCGAACTCGAAGGCTCTGATACCACTGTTGGGTTTTGAGGTTCATATAGAACGAAAATTAAAAACAATTTTGACAAAAACCCCAACAGGATCAGAATCTAGTTCCATTAAAAACATTTAAACCATAAAAACTTAATCATACCTTAGTCGCAATATACCTTTCTGAAGGGTGATCGATCTCTAAGGCGCTGCCAATAATGAACGCCCTCTACCAGCAGTCCACACACGAACGATAGCCAAGATTCGAAGTGCTAACTCATTTCTGAAACGAAAATAGAGTTTCGGCCCTTAATCTTTCATACGTGTGTTCTAACTTAAATCGTATATTTATACAACCATTGTATATAGACGGTTAAGTAAATTACACATATACCCTTACTTAAAGAAGTATAAGTGTAATACACCACAATGACGTTTCAGTCATGAATCTTATCATATAAAACTCGTTTTTCTGAACCATCTTAAAATCTCGCAAAACCATTCTTAGTGTGCGAACCAATAGGCTCATACAATGTTGGCGGTGTACTAAAACACATTTTGGTATACAAGTGATAAACAACCTCTAGCAAGACATTATGACTACCCAAGTTGTACGAATATCAAATCGATACAACCCAATCAATAGTGTATATAACATCCTTTTGTCACATGATATCCTTTTGATCAAACATAAGGCATGTAATTATCATCTAACATGTTCAATCGTATTAGTCTCGATCTCTAGGTAGACTGAAAACATCCAAGTGACATTGATCAATATAAACTCACTTAGACTAGGCCTTTTAACAGTCTAACATATCAAAGGATCCACTGGATATCTCTTTATATGAGAGGGACAAATTCTATCTCGATTACACAACTTCATCACATTGCTCACACAGTAACCAATCACAACCTTTATAATCATCCGGTTAAAGACAACGTTTGATTATGTCAAATCACTGTGTTCCTAATGTTGAAGTCTCTGGTAATCCCAAGTCAGATGACTGAAAAATATACCTATAATGAGAAACAACTATGACTTAATCCATGTGATGTTCTCATAGCGGGTCGGTCCAGTACTTTGTTCCATAACAAGTACTCGTGATCTTGATTCATATCCCCATACGTATAATCATAATATGATCATCAATCAAGACTCATGCTAGTCTTAATTTGTTATATTTCCCAGTATAATGATCGACTAGGCACATTTATGATATTTCGGTAAATACCCATGGATCTTATTATAATATAAACATGCAAATTAATTATAATAAACAACAAATGAAATCCTCTATTTTATTAACTAAAAGTATTAATAAAGACAGTTAATGTATTGACCTAGGGCACATGCCCCAACATGATTATCATCGAATGACATAATCGGTTAATTTGTAATTAAGCATGAGCGAACTTACCTCTCAAACGGGTTCATCCAATGAAATTGTACTAGGCAAGCAAGCCGACCCTCATAAGGTAAGTGGATTGGCAAGTGTTCCATTGAGTCAAAGAAACTTGGAGGAAGTATTTTTCTCCAGTTTACAAATTATTAAAGGTATTTAGGACTATAAATAAGCCATATCCTAAACTGTTACACTTTTAGCCGTCAGCGATCGAAAGAATAGACTAAGCTCGCTAATGGCGATTCAAACAACATCTGGAAGAAGTTCCTGAAATGCAATTGGAATTAGTATTTGCATGAAAATATGAAAATCATGACTCTTCATCCCAAACAAATTTTGCCCCTTTTGGTCTACGCAACGCTTGAAATTAGAAGCATATATGTTGGGAAAAAGCAAAGATCGTATCCACTCGCATAATTTCTATTTTTTAGGTTATCTAGAGCGTAGCATGCTAGCGGATACTTCTTTGACATTTCATCCTTATGTAGAGAAGGTTGGTGATGAAGTTTGCGAACATCTTGTCTCGACTTCAAGTTGTTCTTAGTTTTCCCCGACACTCATAATAGTATTGAATATGTTGTCGAACACATTTTTCTCTATGTGCATTACATCCAAGTTGTGTCTGATCAAGTTCGTCTTCCAATACGGCAAGTCCTAGAAGATGCTCAATTTCTTCCATCCTAAACCCTTGGCAATCTCTGAATTTTTTGCATGGTTGCCAATTTCTATCATTTTCATTAATTCCAAGGCCTCGATTTCCATCAAAATTTATTCGCCAGATCATATCAATGGATGTTCTTCATTATTACTGCTTTCCTCTCAGAAAACCTTTTTGTCTTTCCTAAAATTAAAGTTTTAAGATAAAAACCAACGATGACAATCAAACCATAAAGTTTTTCTACCGTGGCGAAGTTGAAATACTTATGTATCATCCATGCTATACGAACATGCCATTTTGCCGTGTGTGCTCCAACCTGACAACATGCTATATGCGGGGAAGTCACTTACTGATCCATGATAAAGCTGCTCGCATCTAGAAATTCGATTTTTGGAAACATCGTACGTCATTAAACCATTGTGCCATAAATCTTGTAGCTCTATCTCGAGCGGTTGCAAAAAAACATCTATTTTTTGGGTAGGGTTGGTCGGTTTGGGAACGATAACAGTTAAGAACATAAATTCTTCTTTCATGCAAATCGACGATGGAAGGTTGTATGGAGTCAAAATCACGGGCCACGAAGAGTAAGGCCTCCCATTCAACCCAAACGGTTTAAAACCATCTATCCAGAGCCCCAAACGAATATTTCGAATCTCTACGCGCTGAACTCTTTATTCACTTCATTGAAATGTCGTCATGCCATCGAATTTGAACAATGTTGCATGACATCTTTTGGGGACACGTGTTCATCGTGCTAACGCAAATGTCTAGTTATTGATTTGAAAGCAAACAAGCGTTGCAATCGATGGCCTAAGGGAAAGTAATACATTTGTTTGCAAGGCCGTCTTTTTGTGTTCCTAGCGCGACTACGTCATTGTGGCATTATCGGGAATGGCCACAAGTTTTGCACGATGCTAACTCAGAGTCATTTCCCTAATAAATCATACCACGATTTTCACAACAATCTATCTTCTTAACAGGTAGACCCAATCCTCGCGTAAGTTGTTTTCTTGAGTAGAAACTGTCAATTAATGTGTTTTGTTAGGCAACGCTTCTTTGATGAATTGCATGAACTATCGTAACAACGTTCAGAGACATTGTGCGTCAATTTCAAAGAAAGCAATCTAGCCTTGTTAGACAATTTCATCATGTTCTCACAACCCGACCACAATTGCTCATTACCAGCTTCAATAATGTCGTACAATTGTTATGCTTGGGGATTGGGCTCCTCTTCCATGTGATTCCAATTAAAACTAGGCCTCACCGCGTTGTGTACCATCTCTTGGTAAGTCGACATTGGTTGACCATAGTCGATGTCGATTTTGATCATAATTGTTTTTGAAATCGATGAAAGTGGACGTCGTATTCCGACCTTCTTTCCCACCATGTTCGTACTAACAATAGTATCATGGAACAAACCCGTACCTACATATGTGGTACTCAACAATCTGAACGTCGAAGTAGGGTAGGAGCCGACATTTATTGCGATTACATGGGCACATAATCCTACCCTCATTGTGATAAGTGGTACAATTCACCTTTGCAAACTCTACGAATTCTTGTACCCTTACAACAAATTCCCTTCGAATAAACCCGTTATCAAGGCGTTATACATCCACTCTCTATTCGCGATCGATATTCTCTACAAAATACGATGACTTATAATTTAGATACAAATGTCAACAATTCCATTTTTATTTCATAATTGTTAGACTAATCAATGTCTTATGATACATTTATAAAATGTTTGTGTAAAGTTTATTGCAAAGCCTTTAGCTAGACAATGCCAACATGCATATCATGCCACATAGAATAGACAAGCAGAAGAAACGAATTACATGTAAAAAATAATTTAATGTTAATAAATTGTAATGCACCAATTTAAGTTCAAAGTGAATTGACCTCGTGCCATCCTATTCATGCATGACTTTTATAACTAGGTAAGATTGAAAGGCATGAAGCAAATCAAAATTATTGTAAGTAATAAATCCATTTTTGTTATATCCCTCAAGGTATTAAACTAGATAGCTAAAGATAATGAATTTCGAAAAGTAGGTAAACCTAGTTAAGATTGAAAAGGCTAAAGTCGACCTAATTCAGGTTTAAGGTAATATATTTTTATGTAAAACAAACAAGAATCATTAAGTTACTTTTGGTATCATTGTTGGATGTCAAGCATTGTTAGTAGAGTAGTTCATAGAAAAGCTCACATGACCAAAACCGAGAGCAAAGGTTGTATATTTTTATGAATGCCATCAATATAAAAGATTGTGTTTTTTATTCTACCTAAAATACAAGCATAAACCAATAATAGCTCCAATTTATTTATTTTTTTCTAACTTCCATAGCTTAGACCTTGTTCTTTCATCCAATTTATGTTCTTGTTTGCTACTTCAAATCCTTTTTTTGTCCCAATAACGTCATACCACTAGTTTTGCATATTCTTCAATAATTTCATCCGAGTTTCCCCAATAACATAGACTACCAATAAATTTCATAACCTAATAAACAACAAGCGAGAGAATGCTTATAAAGTCTCATATCTCCCCCAACATTTCACAATATCATGTAAGCATAAATTAAAAGGTTAAATCCAAGACATATTAACATTTCAAGAAATTCATAAAATGATTCAAATCACAATTTCTAATCGAAATTAATGCATTGACCATTTACAATACTTACCTGGATTTTCCTCACTATAAGGAATACGAGAGAGAAGGAATGAGGTTTGAGTCTAACTAAGATGATGAATATGGCACTCCCAATTACGAATGATTTTAAAGAGTTGGGATGATCACCTTCACTACCTAGAAAATAACAAAACCAAGTTTAAGAATCAGATGAAAACAAACCTTTGATAGTAAAAAAAAATGATACACTACTTTTAAATTTTCTCTTTTAATTTAAAATCGAGAAGTTGTGCTCAAAGTAGTGATTATTTTTCTCTTACATGCCATAGAAAATGATTATTTCTCTCATGATACTGAGTCATTTTCAATAATAAAGAAAGGTTTAGGTCAATTTTAGGGCTTTGAATTAAAGTAGCTCTTTTTTTTACATTGTGTAACAATGCATTCAAAAGTTGGTGAGGGCTGAGATAAATATAATCTCATACTAAAAGAAAGAGAGATATGTTGAAAATACAGTGCATCGTAACGTTAATATATTAAAGCTCTTTATTCGAATTAAAGATCTAGTCTTAAACTCAATAGAAGTTTCCGTGATGCCAAATAAAAACTCATCTCAATTATCTAAACATCTTTGTCTGTAACTTATTAAATGAGGAATCCATGGACTTATAATACCTAAGGCCGAGTCATTGAAAGATCATTTTTTCCATAATACTTAACACCCAGCCTTTTTATGACTCGATTCCCAATTTCTTATAGTGCTCCATCTATACTTATTTTTCCATATTATGAATATTGAATTAATAAAATAAAAACTTATGTACATATGCATTAACAACTCATTCACTTGTATGTATATATGCATTAACAAAATAAAAACTTATGTATATACTTATGTGTGGTAAGGACATGAGAAGAAGAGAATAATATACAAGGAACTAATTCAGTTTGAACAACTCATTCACTTGTCTGCATATATGCATTAACACAACATGCCAACAAAACAACATATATAGACATATATATATATATATATATATATATATACAGAAAGATGGCAGTACTAGTTATATAACCAAATCTGACTAGGTGGATTTAACATTCTTTTTATCAAAAAGTATCTTTATTTAACATCATGATAGTGATTCTAAAGCATACACATACAATTGTATAATTACATTAGTCTTTTGGATACACTTAATTTGTTATTTGTGAATACATCTCTCAAATACACATGCAGTTGTATAATAGGTGACTTTAATTAACATTTCAAATACTTATTGAATAATTCATCTTATGTATATATTATTATTTCTTTATCATTTTACCGAGTTAGCAACTATATATTTCACCATCATACATTTATTATTAATTAGCACAAATAAAAATTAGAGGATTACAAATGGGACTCAGCATGTGCACTATATATATATCAAACATATATACGTATGAAGTGTTCGAGGTACCACGGTTTGGACGTTTTACAAACCACCACTAAACTGCGAAAACTCAAAACCACGACCAAACAAACCGCAGTTTGGTCGGTTTGGTTTTGCTTTTTTTTTGACACATTTTCAGCAAAAAAAGTCACACATTCCATACAATCCCATCAACAAAATATATGTTCATACTTGACAATCCACCAAAAACATACAATAATACACATGAACTCAATCAAAATTATGAGTCTAAGATTATTTAGAAAGTTAGAACAACAAGAAAATGCTTCAACTTTATTTCAATACATTCTAAGTTTAGGGGTGGTTGATGAACCACGTTTTTTAAAATGAAAACCACCACCAAACCATGGAATTGCGGTTTTTAAGTTTCTAAACCGCCCCTAAATCGCAAGTTAAAAAAACTAGACCAAACCATGTAGTTTGCACGGTTTGGACGATTTTGGAGAGACCAATGCCAACTCCTAATTAGAAGAAGACTAACTTAGGGAGCCATTAAACTGGGGATTCAATTGGAATCAATATCATGAGATTCTCTTAAGGAGTACTAAGAATTAAGAAGTTGACAAGTTATAAAGAAGAACACCAAATCATGGGACATAACAACAACAACAACAATACAATCAAAGAAATTCAAACAATTATAACAATATCAATACATTCAATCTTTCATTCTTAAAATATCGACAAAACTCATATCAACAAACAAATGGGGTTTAAATGAATTGAATTAAATCACAATAACTGGACATTGTAACAAAATCATACAAGAAAACTCACCTCATCTTTTCTTCACCACTTAATTCAATGGAAAAAGAAAACTAAGACTCAAACGGCGACAATGTCAGGATGGACGCGACAATCAACGCGGCGATCTCGTTGAGGTGAGTGTCGACGGTGGCAAGGTGAGTGCAGACGGCGGTAATCTCATCATAGGTTGAGATCTGGGCGATCTAAGAGAACATCGGTGAATTCGGCAAAGAAGGTAGAGAGGAAGGTGGCGGCGGGGGGCGAAGAGGGAAGGAATGGAGGCTGGTAGTGCAGAGATAGAGGAGGACGGAGAAGATAGTGCACCTGACAACGGAAACGGATGGAGAAGAGAGAGGTGGTCAGTGCAGAGAGAGAGGATGGTGGTGAGGAGGGGGTCGAAACCGGCGGAGGAGAGGAGGCGGTTAGTGCAGAGGAGAGAGACGAGGATGAGAGTTGAGAAAGGAGGGCAAGCGGTCGGTGCAGAGAGAGGAAGATGGAGAAAATCTCCAAATCGGTGCTAGGCAGCGAGGAGGGAGTCGAAAATGAAAGATGAAGGGAGGCGGCCGATGTAGAGGATGGAGCAGAGAGATCAGGGGAGGTGGCTGGTGCAAAAGAGAAAGTTGGAGAAAATCTCTCCAAGTTGGCGTTGGCAGCGAGGATGGAGTCGAAACCGATGGAGGAGGTGATCGGTTTAGAGGCGATGCGTGGCATGTAGAGGCGGTCGATGGGTAGGGTGCACGGCGTGTGAATTTATGTGTGTGTAGAGGTGAAACATGTATTCATACATTTTTTATCTCACTTTTCAATTTAGCAACGGATTAGCAACGAAATCCGTTGCTAACCCGTTAGTAATCCGTTGCAATTTAGTTTAGCAACGGTTTAGTAACAGATTAGCAACGAATTAGGCAAATTTCATTGCTAATCCGTTGGTAATTTAGAATCTGTTGCTAATCCGTTGCTAGAACTAAATTGCAAAAGATTAGCAAGGGAATTTTAGGTGGAGAACTTTCACGTGTTTTATTTACTAACGGACTAATTTCCATTGCTAAATTCTGTTGCTAATCCATTGGTATTCCGTTTCTAATTAGAAAAATATTTCCCCTCCATTTCCCATTGCTATTATGTTGCTAATTTTGTTTCTAATTTGCTATTTTTTTAGTGAATAAGTTATCATATAACAAATTGTAAGGGCTTTAACGTCATGAATTTTATCATATACGATTTATTACTCTGGACCAATTGAAATTGGGTAAAGCCATTCTTTGTGTGCAACCTAATAGGTTCATGCGATGTTAGTAGTGAACCCAAACCATTTTGGTACACAAGTCATAAATGGTCTCTAGCAAGGCATTATGACTACCTAAAAAGAATGAATATCAGAATTGATACAACCTAATGAATAACATATATCATATCCTTTTGTCATGCAAAATCCTTTGATTAAATATAAGGTATGTAAAGTCACCCTTAATGGTCAATTGTACTAGTCTCGATTTTTAGGTAAACTAAAAACATTCAAGTAACATTGATCATATCAATTCATATGGACTTAGCTATTATTAGTCTATCATATCGAGGGATCCACTAATAACTCTCTATACGAGAGTAACAAATTCTATCTTAATTACACATCTTCATATATTATTCACATGGTAACTAATCACTATCCTTATAATCATCTGGTTACAGACAACATTTGATTGTGTCAAATTATCATGCTCATAATATTGAAGTCTATGGTAATCTTAAGTCAAAAGACTAAATGATATACCTATTATGAGTAATATCTATGACTTAATCCATGTAGGCGGTCAATCCAGTACCTTATTCCCTAACAAGTACTCATGATCTCGATTCTTATTCCTATATGAATGATCATCACGTGACCATCAATCAGGATTCACATTACTCTTAATTCATTATAGTTTTCAGTAGAATGGCCGACTATGGACATTTATGATATTTCAATAAATACCCATGGATCTTATTATAAGGTAAACAAGCAATTACTTATAATAAAAAAACAAATGAAAACTCTATTTTATTAACAGAATTATAAGAAAAATAATGTTTATAGATTGATCTAGGGCACATTCGCCAAAACTTAGGCATATTGTTTAAGCCAGTGGAGTATTAGTGGACTCCGCTAAGATTAGGGCAATGATCGATTGGCTTACACCGACATTAGTGACATACATTCATAGTTTTCTAGGATTGGCAGGCTACTACAGACGGTTTGTCCAAGATTTTTCCAAGATTGTCACGTTGATGACACAATTGACAAATAAGGAAGTCAAATTTCAATGGAATGATAGATGTGAGTAGGCATTCCAAACTTTGACGAATGATTAACTACTGCGCCAGTATTGGTATTTCCGGAGTCGGAAAGGACTTTGAGGTGAACACTAATGCTTTAAGTTCGGTTTAAGCTGTGTTTTGATGCAGAATGGTAGAGTGATAGCTTACATGTTTCGACTGCTGAATATTCATGAAAAAATCAACCTACTCATGACTTGTCGTTAATAGGAGTGGTTTTCACATTGAAGATTTGGCATCAATACCTCTACGGAGAGAGATTTATGTTGTTTATGAACCATGAGAGTTTGAAGTGCCTCTTCACTCAAAAGGAGTTGAATATGAGATAGAGGCATTCGCTAAAGTTCCTTAAGGATTATGATTTCTCTTTGGATTACCATTCAGGGAAGAACAATATCGTAGCACACACATTAAATCAAAGAGGAACATACCCAAAGATAGTGACTTGCCACATAACATACGAGTATCGATTACTCGAGGCAGTTGAGTTGATGAATTCAGTTGATATAACGACCACTACTAGAGTGTAGTTTTGTGGGTAGATGAGGAATCAAATAGTGTTTATACAGAGTGCACTTTAGGGTCAGCAGGCAGATGAGCGGTACCAGAAGTTTAGTGAGTTAGCTCAGAGTCATGATCACCTAGAGTGGAGTCATTCAACAATTCATGCCTGAGAATTTGAGGGGGACTGTGGATTCCAATAGTTCTGTGAGATTCGTGACGAGATACTATAGGAGGCTCACCGTTTATATTTTATGGTTTATTTGGATCAGACAAAGATATATGTATATATGCATTGTCTATTCTGATGGTAGGGGATGAAAACCGATGTTAGTGATTACATTCGAGCATATGAGATATGCCAGCAAGTTAAGGCTTAGAATCAAAGACTCGAGAGGATTATTACAGCGACTTCCCACACCTCGATGGAATTAGGATCATATTGCCATGGATTTTGTTAGTGGATTACCTCAATCTCACCGTGGCCATGATAACGTCTAGGTGATTGCAGATAAGTCGACTTAGTCAGTGCACTTCTTACCAGTATTGACAACACACATGGTAGATAATTTAGCCATTTTGTATGAGAGGGAGATTGTTAGGTTACGCAGACTTCCATTATCCATCGTGTCAGATAGAGGATTAAAGTTCACATCACAGATATGGCGAGTTTGCAAGCACTATTTGGCACGATATTAGATTTGAGTACGACTTATCACCCACAAACAGATGGGCAGTTAGAGCGGTTGATTCATGTTTTAGAGGATATGATTCATAAGTGCATGCTAGAGTATGGTGGTTCTTGGGAAGAGTATCTTCATCTGTATGAGTTCGTTTATAATAATAGTTATCAGGCTAGTATTGGGATGACACCATTTGAGGCACTCTACTGTAGGCCATATAGATCTCCATTGTGTTAGGTAAAGTCCGAGGAGATGGCGGTTATTGGGAAAGAGATTGTGGTGGATCAATCAGAAAAGATATGACACATCAGACTACGTCTGAAGGGTGTATGTAGGAAAGACAAAAGAAATATTACTACAAGTACCACGGTGAGTTAGAATATAATGAGAGAGCCTTTGTGTATTTGAGATTCTCACCTTTGGAGGGCCATAAGAGATTTTAAATCAAAGGAAAGCTCGCACCGAGATTCATTGATCCTTTCAAAGTCAAGAGGAAAGTCGGCAAGGTTGCATACGAGTTAGAGTTACTACCTCAGTTAGCCAGGATCCACCCTTTATTTCATATTTTGATACTTTGGTTGGATAGGACGAGAGGGGGTGTACGACCAATGGTGGATCTGAGTAAGATAAATCTGAGAGAGGACATCACCTACGAGGAGCATCCTATTCATATATTGGACCATCAGGTGAAGAGACTAAGGAATAAGGGTGTCCCATCGGTCCTCATTAAATGGCAGCAATTTGGGGATGAGAAGCAAAATTAGGAACTAGAGTTCAATATGCGCGAAGAATTTCCATACCTATTTTGATTTCGGTAAGTTTTATTTGAAGTTATTTTAATTTTAAGGATGAAATTCTTATTAGTTAGAAAGACTGCAATGACCCTAAAATCTTAACCCATGCCACGTGGCATTTCAGAACTATGACCTGGATTGTCGTGACATGGCACATTCGGTTAACCCTTAGGAGTCGACACTGAAGTGTTTTATTTTTCGGTGATTTGTGTATTACCTACTAATGCATGTAATTTAATTATTTATTTTGATTGTCAGTTTACGAGTGAGGTAACTTCTCGAGATGCGTGCATTTATGGGTATGTGACTATAGTTTAATCAATAAATCAAAAAAAGTTTCTTAAAGTTTTAAATCGGGTCCAATGGTTGATTAAATGAATTAATTAATTATTGAGCGCAAAATAGACAATTCCTAAATAGAATAAATGTGTCACTTATTGATGGCGTGACTGTGATAAGTGAGTGTGGAAGGTGGGAGTAGATATAGGAGAGAGAGATTGATGGGTGTGTGCGGGTTCGAAGAGTTGTATGTTTGAAAACGAAGAAGAACAAGAGAAAGAAAAACTCCCAAGTAAGTTAATCTTCTATTCAATCTTTACATTTCTTCAATTCCAAGTAAATAACTTCTCAATCTTTACATTTCTTCTATTCCATGTAGCCGATGTGTATAGATTTGGGACTTTAATATTTAATAGAGGATGTCAACTTATTGTGGTTATTGGTTCTTTAATGGAGAAAGAAAACAAATAAGAAAGAAAGAATAAAAGGAAAAAAAAAGAAAAAGAAAGAAGGATTGAATAAAAAATATATAAAAAAAATTGAGGAGCTATGTTCTTAGATGAATTAGGGGGCACGGTGTGCATGTCGTGTGCATAACATGCCCAACCAAATAGGCTGGGCCATCCCTAGGCCCTGCCTAGTTGAGCCGGGCCACCTAGGGGCTAGATCGAACCGGGCTGAATTGGACCCGGTCCAACAACCAAAACCATTATTTAATAAAACAAAATAAAATAATTAACTAAAAATCATAAAAAATAAAAAAAAACTCAAGAAAATTCAAAAAAGATTTGGAAAAAATAAAAAAGTTGAGGAAATTATAAGAAAGTTAGCTTTGGGGTTTTTGGGGATTTTTACACTGAAAATCTTCCTTGAAAAGTGCGCCACCACCCCTATTTTCTTGAACAATTTAAAGATTTAAAAATCTAAACTTTGTTAAAAGGCTCAAACATGCCAAATTTATTATAAATTGATACCGGAGCCTAGGGGTGTAGTGTTGGGTACTGGGTATCAGTTTAGAGAGCGTGTTAGAGCCACGAGAGCATGATAGCGTGGATCCAAGATAAGTAAATCCAGCTAGGAAATGCGCAATAGTTCATTTGAGCTTATATTTTACTAATATTGCACCGTGTCTATTTCTTGGAATTCTTACCCTTATATGAATGTTCGAGGGCCAAGTGAGTCATGATAATGTCTCTGATGGAGTGGTCGTTGGCTCGCAACCGAGGCCATGACCTCGAGCCACTGGATTGTTGGGTCAGAATGATTTGTGTTTTATCCAGGGCACTATTGATATTCCTCGTTCGAGATAGTCTAGGTACAGTAGGCATTGCCGCATCCTAAGACCTGAGTCTGCTTGGCATTACCACGACTTTATGACCCCGACCATGTGGCACCCACAATCGGTGGTCTTGAACTACTTGGGCACCTCTCTATTGTTATTTTTTACATCCATTTCTCATTGTACTTTCATTTTTATAATCTTATCATAATGGACTCCTTATAGCTTTCTTTCTATCCACATGAATTTTATACAGCTTTATTTATTTCAAAGTATTGTTTAGATCCTACTGATTTTTACTTAATGGACTCGTCATTCTTGTGTTTGATCGAGTGCAGATCCACAGTCGAACAAAGGCAACGAGTTGGTACTCGACGATTTACTCTAGTGGCCCACCCTTACTCACTTTTGTAGATTTTAGGTTTTATGTATTACATATATATGTTGTTTTTGTGACATTTGGGATACTTTGATGGGTTGAGAGATACTTAGGACTTGCATATCACTTTTGCACACTCTCTACACTACTAACTTGATATACATGTTTGATGTATATATATATAGGGTTCCACATATACGTTGTTTGACTCTGTTACTTTATTATTTGAGTTATTTAATGTATTAATTGTTTTCACTAACTTGTAAAAATTAAAAAATACTAATAACTCTACTTAAAATCTCAAATTAATTAATAATGATATATTGGAAGGTTGTTAAAGCTCGAGTTGACCTCGCGGAGACTGACTCGGGGGTCCATATGGGCTCAAGTCAAACAAGGCCCGATTTGTGGGGAATTGGGGCTGAAACAATCAAAATTCCACAAATGTTTTTTTTTCACCATAAGATAATAACTTAGGTCCAAACCTATACTTTCCATTTTCATTAAGTCAAAAACTTTCAAATTCAGTAAAACTCCTTCATACAACCCGAACTGGGCCTAAACTGTCATAAGACTAATCATTCAAGAATTCTTAACCATGTATGTCAAATCAAAGTAAAACTCATTTTGTAAAATCCAAAGTGAAGTTATGATGACAAGTCTTTGAAATATGAAAAAGTCTATTTATTTCATTTTAAACACTAAGAAAAATAAGTCGTTTCCTTTTACACTTAATAATGTTTTCAAATCTTGTAAAACAAGTAAAGTTCTTTCTTGAAAATTGATAAACATCAACTCGAAACATAAAATCATGGTCCAATATAGTCGAAGACTCATTTTTCAAGGAAAATAGATCGCATGTAGCAATGAAAGTCAAATCGAAAGTCAAATCATAGTAATGACCTTGTAGTCAAAATAAAAAAACCATTGATTAACATCTTTAATTTAAGAGTTAGACGTTTAAGAGTACATATGTCCTTCCTATCTTAAATTATGTTTTCAAGTTTAGCTTCCTTGCAAAATTAACTTAATTTGATTATTTAAGATCAAGATTCATCGGCATCCTTGCTAAAATCAATAACTTCTTTTAAACAAGGTACCATGAATTTTAACCATTTTACTACAATTTCAAAAGTCAGAGTTCATTCTCGAAATTCAACCACATCGCTACTTCCATTTACGTATGTAACATGGTGACTCACTACCCTTCAAGTTTCATGATTCTTGCTTTAACATTTTATTTGCTACATTACCATTAAGTATAGACGCATTACACCATGTACTTTACAATCGAAGCTTGTTTATTTTCATAGCAGTCATTGAAGACATTCTTGAAGTGCGTATGGAATCTCCCATGAGTTTGTTTCGATCTCCTTGCATCGTTCATTATCATTCCCCCTACTGTCTCATAGAACTCAAGTTCATCATCCAATCCCGAAAATCGTCACAGACAATGAAACTAGTGGGAGAAACAACTCATCATATATCTAACAATATATTATATATACAAGGATCATATTCAAATTATTGTTTTATCCCATCCCATCCTAGGATTTCTCATTTGTGTATGTTAAGTCAACTTTGAACCAATGTCACAAACCATTGATTCATTTGACTTAAACTCGTCCTTTAAATCTTAAAGGCTCTACGAACTTAAGTTCCACTAACCTAACTTTTCCTTAGGTTCTAATACCTATTCTCTTATACTAACTATGACGACCCTCCTGCGACCTAGGGTCGGATCGTCCGGCCCAAACCGTTACCCAAGCCCGATACCTGAACCAGGCCCAAATAACAGCTTAACAAGCTTAATTCAACTTGTGGAATAGCATAAAGACAATATGGATATAAATATGTAGAATAAGATTTAGAACAATCCATATGTCTATCAAGAACTACAAATGGGTTTTCATTTTGTAAACCGAATAAGTTATCTAATGGCTTCCAAGTAAATCAACTAAAGGAAGGAGGGTTCAACCTACCAAAGAACTATTTAAATTACAACCAAAGTTTAATAGTTGTGAAAAAAATATATAGATAATAAATTACAAGGCTCAAATTTAAGAAAGAATGTTTCAAACTATTGCCTCTCCCTTGCCTCGACCTAGCATCAACGTGGGTGAGCTAAAAAAACCGACAGAGCCTAATAAGAGAAGAACTATGCTCAAATATCAAATATACTAATATTACCTATAAAGTAGAATAAAACTAGCATGCATTTGAGATCAAGATAAACATTGATAATTTGTAGCATGACCTCAAATTCCATAAAGAGTAAGCATTTCATATTTCCATAAAGCAATTTAAGTAGTGATAAGAAATTCAAGATTTGTAAAGCATAAAAGACAAGTTTTACATGCAAGAGAGATGCATATAAAGTAATAAATATAAATGAAGTCCATTGTTCCATTTGCCATTGCTCCCCTTGTTGAACAATCATTAAAATATAATATATATGCGTGGGTGACTTGATTCCACCATGTGTCCACGGCTTCTCAAGAGGCCCGGGTGACATGGTTCCATCGTGCATCCACAACTTCCCAATGGCCCCTTCCAATGGGTGACTTGGTTCTACCATTAGCTACGGCTCCCCAAGAGGCCCATAAACATGTTAGATGACTTGGTTCCCATGTGGTAGCCCCACGCCCCCGTGGTCGCCCCGGGGTATCGTTGAGTTTGTGCTATTCGCCGGTTGGGCCCAACTACACATGTTCGGCACCTGCACGTCCATCTTAAGTCTTGATATTCGTGTCCACTTATGTTATTAGTTTAATTAATCAGTTATTCGTATTGTTCATAAGTTATTTCCTTAAGGCCTTCAATTCTTTAAGTTTAATTGTTTGTAGCATATTCAAGTCCTAATCGTGCTAGTGGTTCGTATTTCATGAGTTAACAATTAATCACATTTAACAATAAATAGAGGAAGTCTTTAATTAGAGTAATTAAAGCATAAAAATTATCATATTATATATATCATTATATATGAACATGTCCTATTGTGGAAAACCCATAAAAGTAATCTATGTATAGGCAACAATACCATAGGACAATATATATACATGTACAATGTCACTCCAGTTTCCCGAATACCCAAAATAATAAAAAATATATCAAAATAAACATGTATGAATTGGTCCTCGATTGTGGGCAATCAGATATAGTCACCTAGGATCCCCGGTACTAGGATCTGCACTCGACATCATAAAAGACAGATGATGAGTCCAGTGAATAAAATCCTAAGGAAATTAACCGAGCATTCATATGATAAGGTAAAGAAAATCTAATAAATATTATCATATAAAAATGCGAACGTAAATATGCAACTATAAATGGATCATCGCTTGCGTAAATAGCAATAAAGCGCAAATGTTCGTGCTCGTCCCGATCATACTAGACCGTACTTCGGATAACCTTCCTAGGATCTCACAAGTAGGCTCACCTAACTGGCCCATTACTTGATCCACTCGGTAGCCGATGTAGATCCAAGACGTACCGATACATGTACCGATAAAGTTGCTCGGGTCGTTATTCACCGAAGACTCCTGATACACATGTTATGGTCTAGCGCGCCATAGGCACACAATAGAATATCTAGTGGGACTAACTCGACCAACTGTCCAAAATAGTGTGGAATAAGATGATATGTAAGAATTGACAAAACAATATAAAAACAACAATTAAATACTCAAGTAATGTCCCTATGGGTTTCACGAACCTCAAACACGCTCTCCGACTTCCCTAGACTCCCGGATCGGACCTACCTAGCTCCTAGGTACATGAGCTACTACTCCCTTAAGCCTAAAGTCTAATTTATGTATTTAAATTGGTTAAAAGTGTTTACGTGATGACTCCTTCTCAAATTAGAGCACCGCTTGGCCTAATCCCGTCATTAAGCCCTAATATCTATCTTATAGGACTTAACAATGTATTAGTCAGCCTTTCAAAAACCTTTTCTAACATCAACTTTTTTTTTTCAAATAAGCATTTCTTATCAAATGTTAGTTATTAAATCAGAGTTAATTAAAATTTTAAAAATTAATGTTTATTCAGTAGAAGTCTTAACAAATTAGCGAAAACTTTTATCATGATACCTAAGAATGTGGAAAAACCAAGAAATAAAGATCTCACATGTAAATATATATAGCCAAATGGCAATAATATATCATCATGTATCTAGTCAGGGTGCTATCTCTCAACCCATAATATATACAACCCCAAAAGTATATGAAGGAGATATAAAAGTCATACAACAAATTCAAAAACCTATAAAATCCGATCTAGCATCACTCTACTGGCTTAGAGGTAGTCATTGATATTTTCTTTGTCTGGTCTGCTACTCGATGAATCTACACCCACCGTCATTAAAAAGACGGTGAATACAGAAAATAGAAAGTAACACTGAGAGATATTTGTTTACATTCCCAAATATAAAATAAGTATCTAAAAGCATATTAATAACAACTATGCTGGAAAGTAATCATGCTATGAGATAATTCAATTAAAAAAATTAAACTGACTGGCTAAGTAGTAATGATCTAAAGCAAGTTGGGCGTGTGTCCTATCGTAAATGCCTTTATTCCATTATCTCAGGATGGAGCTGGGCTTATATATATTGAAGGTCAGAGCCAAGCTCTGCGCCTCCAAAATCATTCACAACAGTCAATCACCTATGATGTATACATACCGACAACCTCGGGTCCCATACCTCGTGTGCTACACTAGTTAGTAATGAGATCCCAACATCCCTGAAAGTCTAGTGACCACTTGAGTGTCACACCCATCTCATTATCTCATGGCCCTTGATACAAGAACCACTTTCATATTTCAAGGAATGACACGGTTTCAGAATCAATTAATTGGATTGCATGTCTAATGAACAAAGGAAATGGAATTTACAATATCGTACACCCCTATATAATAGCATTCTATTTCATTTGACTAAATGTCTCAACAATTAAAAATGACATCATGATATAAAGTCATGAAAGCATTAACCAACAACCGATGCCATGATAGCAAACTTTCGGAATGAGACAAATCAACAAGTCATGACATATAGAGTACTAAAGGCAAATCATTCCAAATGATCGTAAATAAATAAGAAAATATTAATGAAATATAAATAAGTGTCTCAATCAGTTTACTTACAATCCAAACAATGTCTTATGCTAATTCAGTCTCCTGACACCTCAAAATTCCTACTATCATTTCATAAGTTTTAGAGTGTGTTTAGATCATTAATTAAGGTATCGAAGTTGTTTAAAGTGTTTAAATTGAAATTAGGAAACTACTATTTTTGTATTGTCAGATTACCTAGCGCGTTGGGTGTTTTTCTAGCGCGCTAGTAACCTCATTAGCGCTCTAATCAGATTTATTAGCGTGCTAGCTAGCTCACCTAGCGTGCTATGTGTAGGAAAACCCGAGTCCTGCACTTAGAATTCTGAGTCCCCTCCCCACATGGACACTCCAACACCTTGGGATCTCTTTCCTCATCTACTAGAAACCCTAAAGCACCCATTAACACCACAAGATCAGCCATACATCATTTACTTTATAATTCATCAAATTAAGCTAAGTTTCTAGTGTATTTAAACTTACCTAGTTGATGAACACTTAGCTTGATCAACATATCCTAAATCAACCCAACTTCACTTCATTTCTCTTACTAATCTTCTCTGGTTCTTCTTCTCCAACAAGTTTATTTCTTCTCTAAGTCTTCAAAATGAATGAAATGGCGGTATGCGTTGATCGATTCAATATTATATACATATAGATAAGGTTGATTATTAGCCATTGATCTTGATGTGTATACTTGTCTCGAGACTGATCTAATGGCCTACGCCTTGCCACAATTCCCACTAACTCTCCATTATTTCCATATAGCTAAAATCAATTTGAAACTCATTTGTTCTCGAGATGTGCCAACACGTGTATATCGAGAACCATCATGCGCCTATTGTTTTAACTTGTTTAACTTAGGTTACATTTAATATAAAATCAATTTTAAGCACATTAATACTACTATTCAAGCCACACTAAGCAAAAATAAACTTACCACATCATTTTCTACCCCTATCCCATGCTGGCACGATTCCGAGGCACATCCCCACTCATGTATCTACACCTAAATACAAGTATAAATGACTTAGTAGTATATATATACAATACACTAGGCATACATCATAACAAACCTAACACATACCTCGACCACCTTGCCTCGGTCAGTGCATGTATCTCGATGCGGGTCCCACGTCACGAGTCACTATCCTGATTAAGGGATTAAACTCGGATTAGAAATTCGAGATGTGAAAAATCTTCCTAATTAATGAAGATTTTGTCCTCGTAATTCAATTTAAATCAAAATCATACTTGAGTTAAAAAGTATTTTAAAATCTATCTTGCATATAGTCTTCCCGCTCCCAAAAGGCTTTTGAGTCTCCATAGAACTGCCACTTAACTAACACCTTTGAGATAAACTTGATTCTCAATTGTTGTGCCTTTCGATTTAGAATTTGTATTGGCTACTCCTCGTAAGTTACATCCTCACTCAGGTCCATCCGACTAAGTTAACCATTAGTCTCATATATGCTTTGACTTAGCTAATCAAAGCATTAAAATATGGAAAACTAGATGAATCCTTAAAGGTAACTCAAGCTCATGTAAGCAAACTTCCCAACTTGTTTCTTGATTTTGAAATGCCCGATGAATCTCGGTGCTAATTTACCTTTCAAACCAAATATGTGAAGATCTTTCCGAAGAGAAACCTTTAAATATGTAAAGGCTCCCTCGGTATACGTGAGATCGTGCGATACGTGTTATCATACTTCATCTGCCTCTTTTGGGCCCCTTTAAGCCTTTGGCAAATCTATCCTACTTTCTCCATATGATTAACAATAACTTCAGGCCCCACTAACTCCTAGTCCTTTGGCTTGGCCCAACAAGATGGTAAGTAGCATGGTTTGCATATAAAACCTCAAATGGCATAATCTTAATGCTAGCTTGATAACTGTTGTTATATGCAAACTCACACAACAGTAGTTACTTCTCTCATGATCTGCCAAACTCAAGTATATAAGCCCTGATCATATCCTCGAGAACCTTAATCAACCTCTCAGTCTGCCATTTAGTTTTAGGGTGAAGGTTATGCTGAACTATTGGTACATACCATACTTCTCATACATACCCCACCACATCTTGGATGTATACATAACATCTCTGTCATACGTGATAGTCAATGGAACCCAATGCGGTCTGATAATCTTCCTCTCGAACAATGTGCTCAACTTGTCAAATGTGTGATAAGCTACAATTGGTAAGGAATGGGCCAATTTTATCAATCTGTCCACAACTACCCTAATAGAATCGTGTCGATAGGCCGTCCTCGGCATTCCATTGATAAAATCTATGGCTATGTCTTAGCACTTCCGTCGTGGAATGGGAAGATATATAATCCTCTAGGTCTGAGATGCTCAAGCTTCACCTGAATCCGAACTCTAATATGTCCATTTTCATCCCAGGCCACAAAAAATGTCTCCTCATATCATGGTATATCTTGGTCCTGCCTGAATGAATAGTGAACCGAAACAATGTGAATCCTGAAAACTTCATCTCTCAACTCTGCCACTAACAATATCCATAATCTGCCTTTGAATCTCAAATATTGATCTGTCATCTCTATCCAATTAGTACAATTAGTATTCTGGGCTAGCTTACTAAACCTTGGCTATAGAATGTCGGCTCTCTTACCTTATGACACTCTGTGTGTAGACACTATCTGAAGCCTCATCTATGCATAAATCATCACCTTAGTATCTATAGGAGTATCAAACTGACTCATCATCGTCGATGCCTCGAGTAATCAGGACTCATGCATCATATGACATCTAATAACCTCAGAGTCTCTAGTAAGTATCCTACTCAGTACATCAGCAACTACGTTAGCTTTTTCTAGATGATATTCTAGAGAAAAGTCGTAGTTCTTCAAAAATCCCAACCATTTGCTCTGTCTCTTATTCAACTATTTTGTGTGAAGAGGTATTTCAGGCTATTATGATCAGTGTAGAGTGTGAACCTCACTTCATCTAGATGATGTCTTTATATCTTTAAAGCAAACACCAATGTTGCTAACTTTAAATCATGAGTGGGATAATTCTTCTTATGTATCTTTAGTTATCTAGATGCATAAGCCACCATGCCTTTATCTTACAACCACATAACCTAAACCTATATGAGAAACATTTGTATATACCTAGAATCCCTATCTAGCCTCTAGCAATATCAGTACCAGTGCGGTAGTCAATAACCTCTTCAGTTGAGCAAATTTCTTCTTTCATCCCTCAGACCAATCAAACTTAACGTCCTTCTAGGTTAATCTGGTAATTGATGAAGCGAAATTTTAGAAATCCATTAAGAACCTGCGATAATACCCTACTAATCCCAAAAATCTCTTAATCTTCATGACTGATGTCGATGCTGACCAATCCATAATAGCCTGAATTTCGGATGGATCTACAACAATACCCGCTGCTCTAACAACATTTCCTAAAAAGTTGATCTCTGACGGCCAAAATTAACACTTCCTGAACTTGGCTTAGAGACGTCCATGCTCCCTTAAAATCCGCAACTGTCATAATCCTTTCGAGTCCTCGAGAACATCAATATATCATCGATGAAAACTATCATGAAGCGGTTAAGATACGGTATCGTCATCCGATACATCAAATCCATAAACATGGCATAAGCATTAGTCAAACTAAGCGACATGACTGTAAACTGATAGTGTCCATATCACGTGTTGAACGCTATCTTGGACCTATCCTTATCCCGGATCCTAGCTTGATGATACCCTGATCTCAGGTTTATCTTAGAGAAAAATCGTGCTCCTCTTAACTGATCAAACAAGTCATCAATACGCGATATATATACTTGTTCCTGACTGTGACCTTGTTTAAATGTCTATGGTCGATACACAATCTCAAAGTATCATCTTTCTTCTTCACAAACAAGATAAGTGATCCCCACGGTGACATCGAAGGTGTGATGAATCCATTTCATCCCAAATCCTGTAGCTGACTCCTCAACTTCTCCAATTCTCTTGGAGGCATACGGTACGGTATATAGACATAGGTTTGGTTCCTAGTACTAATGCAATAATGAAGTCTATCTCTTTTGGTTGTGATAAACAAGGTAGGTCTTATGGAAACATGTTTAGAAACTCGAACATAACAAAAATCGCATCGACTCTAGGTCCCTGACTCTTTACTATTGTGTATAATGATATGCTGCTAGCCAATCCATCCCTAATAACACGTTGAAGTCTAAGAACTCGAGAACCATGAAGTCTGCAAGTAACTATATCCTGCATGTTTCTACTGGACATCCATTAACAAGAAAATTAGGGTAAACCCTATCCCCGGTTGCGATACTCAAAATCAAATGTACGTTAACTCTAACCGATGTCAATTCTAAGATGCCTATCATGTAACCAAAAATGAAAAGTACAATAGAACCTAAATCAAATAAAACATATATATATATATATATATATATATATCTGCCACTTATAAAAATAGAACCCTCAATGAGTCCTCGTATGGCTTCGGCATCAGCTTGTGCTACTATGTGTATACCCTATCGACTCTAGTGTGGGAATATTGTTATCGGCTATAGAAAATATCTCACTATATGTCTAACATGACCACACCTATAGCAAGTGATTAGCCTACACTGATATTGAGCGTGATATTGGGCCTATCCCTATGACTGTCTCTATCGAGAACCATCTCGGCCTCTACCTCTACCTCAGCCTTTACCACCTTGTTGCTGCTAACATGGCGTTGGTGGTTTTGGAAAAGCTAGTAAAGTAGAAGCTAGTAAAGCTGGTTTGGCTAAAGGTGGCAATGGGAGGTCTAAACTATACTCTGCAGTGAAGTCGAATGTGACGCGTGAGGTACAACTGGTGTGGTTGCCCGATCTTTGAGAACCTCTTTCCCATCTTTTTTCCCTTACCCTCCGTCTCATTCTCTCGAACTCCGTAGTTGGATCTGCTGGCAATGCTGGTCCGAACGATGACCCATAACAACTCTACCGAGGTAGTAGGTTTTGTGAGACGCTCGTAAATCTCACGCGTCCTAACATCCGAACTGACCACATAAAATCATGTATCTAGCCTCAGTCCATCTCCGATATGGTACATATCTTTAAAGTCATCTCTCACCAAACTCTAGCAAACTATTTGAGATAGCCGTATCGAGTCTTTGTAACTCATCATCGACTCATCAACTCCTTATCTCAAATTCATGAACTCCTTCCTCTACCTCTTCATCACTACAGGTGGGAAGTACTACTGATAAAACTTCTTCTTAAATGCATCCTAAAACTCAAAGTCTCCATCAAAAGCTATCGTCACACACCACCAAACATCAATGTCTCTCTGTAGTTTTATAACATAATCTCACCCTGAAATTTATCCTCAACCTTCAAGAATTTATGTAGTTTCTCTTAAGACAATACCCACTTCTCAATGTTCTCAAAATCTCGCTGAACATCAAAGTAAACTGGCTTCAATCAGATGAGATCCTTCACCCACTGAACCTCTGCTATCGAGCTAGAAGATGTAGGAGTGAAAGATGGTGTATAAACTATCTCTATGGCTGGCGCTATCACTATCATCGATCAAATCAGTACTACCGGAGTGGCACGTAGTAATAGGAAGCACTGGTGTCGTGGAAGTAGTAGTAATAGAAGCACAGAAGCAGCTGTGTCAGTAGTAGTAGTAGAGTAGTAGTAGTAGTAGTAGTAGTAGTAGTAGTAGTAGTAGTAGTAGTAGTAGTAGTAGTAGTAGTAGTAGTAGTAGTAGTAGTAGTAGTAGTAGCAGTAGTAGTAGTAGTAGTAGTAGTAGTAGTAGTAGTAGTAGTAGGGCCTAGTAGTAGTAGTAGGTAGATGTGGTCTGTCTTTGGGGAACAAAATGTGATGTCATCATGGCAATGAAATCAGCTACTATCGTTCATGAGCAACTACTCGATCAAATAACCTCTTATAATCCTCAGCAGATGGAATAATAAGATGGCTGCCACTAGCACCTGCATCCTTGCTATCGCATGAATCAGCCTTTGATGTCTGCATGTTGATAACAAACGTGAATCAACTACTATGTAGATAATTCATATATAAATATATAGAAACTAACATGTACATATAAGAAATTCCCATCTCACTTTCACTTACTTTCGAACTAATGATTTCTAGGCAAATATTAACTAGTTTTCCACAACTAAAATTTATGTTTTCTTGTTTAAATTCTTATTTGTTACTTATTAGAAAAGTTGGCCTTTGATACCAATTGTAGTTTTGGTATCACATTGTAGAAAAACTACATTCCACTACCTAAGCTCTATAAACTTAGGATACGTAAACGTAGGCTTTACAAACATAAGCTTTGATACCACCTGTGATGAACCCTTCTCAAATTAGGGCACCGCCCGACCTAATCCCATCATTAAGCCCTAATCTCTATTTTATATGAATTAACAACATATTAGTCAACGTTTCAAAAACCTTTTCTAACAATAACCTATTTTTTTTTCAAATATGCATTTCTTATTTTATTGAGTTAATAATTCATAGTTTATTAAAAATTTAAAACTTAAAGTTTATTTAGTGAAAGTCATAACAAATTAGCGAAAGCTTTTAACATGATACCTAAGAATGTGGAAAAACCTGGAAATAAAGATCATATGTATATATATAACCAAACGATGATAATATATCATCGTGTATTTGGTCAGGGTGCTATCTGATGGGGGATGTGCCCTAGGTCAATCCATTAACTGTCTTTATGAATACTTTTAGTTAATAAAATAGAGGATTTCATTTGTTGTTTATTATAATTAATTTGCATGTTTACATTATAATAAGATCAATGGGTATTTACATAAATATCCTAAATGTCCCTAGTCGATCATTATATTGGGAACTATAATGAATTAAGACTAGTGTGAGTCTTGATTGATGATCATATGATGATTATGCGTATAGGGATATGAATCAAGATCACGAGTACTTGTTAGGGAACAAAGTACTGGACCGACCCGCTATGAGAACATCACATGGATTAAGTCGTAGTTGTTTCTCATGATAGGTATATTTTTCAGTCCTCTGACTTGAGATTGCCAGAGACTGCAACATTAGGAGCACAGTAATTTGACACAATCAAATGTTGTCTTTAACCGGACAATTATAAAGGTTGTGATTGGTTACTGTGTGAGCAATGTGATGAAGTTGTGTAATCGAGATAGAATTTGTCCCTCTCATATAAAGAGAGATATCTAGTGGATCCCTCGATGTGTTAAACCGTTAAAAGGCCTAGTCTAAGTGAATTGATATTTATCAATGTCACTTGGATGTTTTCAGTCTACCTAGAGATCGAGACTAGTACGATTGAACATGTTGGATGACAATTCCATGCCTTATGTTTGATCAAAAGGATATCGTGTGACAAAAGGATGTTATATACACTATTGATTAGGTTGTATCGATTTGATATTCGTACAACTTGGGTAGTCATAATGTCTTGCTAGAGACTGCTTATGACTTGTATACCAAATGTATTTTGGTACACTGCCAACGTTGTATGAGCCTATTGGGTCGCACACTAAGAATGGTTTTGCGAGATTTTAAGATGATTCGAAAAATGAATTTTATGTGATAAAATTCATGACGTAAACGTCCTTGTGGTGTATTACACTTATACTTCTTTAAGTAAGGGTATATGTGTAATTTACTTAACCGTCTATATACAAGGGTTGTATAAATAGACGTTTTAAGTTAGAACACAGGTACGAAAGAAAAAGGCCGAAACTCTATTTTCGTTTTAGAAACAACTTAGGGTTTTGGTATGCTCTGGATAGTTTTGGAGAGAAACAAAAAGGTTTGGTATTCTCTCGAAGCTAGCACTTCAAATCTCGGCCGCCATTCGCGTGTGGACTACTGATAGAGGGCGTTCGGCGTTGGCAGCGCCTTAGAGATCGATCAACCTTCAGAAGGGTATATTGCGATTGAGGTATGATTAAGTTTTTCATGGTTTAAACGTTTTTAATGGAATTAGATTCGGATCCTGTTGGGGTTTTTGTCAAAACTATTTTGTAATCTCCGCTGCGTATGAACCCCAAAACCCAACACTATCTCTCAACCAATAATATATACAACTCTAAAAGTATATGAAAGACATATAAAAGTCACAAAATAAAGTCAAGAACCTATAAAATCCGATGTAGCAGCATTCCACTAGCTCAGAGGTTTCGCCGATCTTCTCTTTGTCTGGTCTACTACTCGATGGATCTGCATCCACAATCATAAAAATGATGGTGAGTACATGAAAGTAGAAAATAACACTAGAGAGAAACTTATTCACAATCTCAAATATACAACAATTATTTAAAAGCATAATAATAGCAATAATGCTGGAAATGAATCATGTTATGTGATAATTCAATTAAACAAAATGAAACTGACACTTGGCTAAGTAGTAATGATCTAGGGCCAGTCGGTAGTGAGTCCAATCGCAAATGCCTTTATTTCACTATCTCAGGATGGAGTTGAGCTTTACATCTCTGTTTAAGGTCGGAGCCGAGCTCTACGCCTCCAAAATCAATCATACATGCCAGTCACTTGTGATGTATACTTGCTAACACCCCCGGGTCCTATACCCCGTATGCTGTACAAGTTAGTGGTAAGATCTCGACACCCTTGAAAGTCTAGTTACCCCTCGAGTGTCGCGCCTATCTCTATTATCTCATGGTCCTAGATATAAGAACTACTTTCATATTTCAAGTAATGACACGATTTCATAATCCAACAATAGGATTGCATATCTAATGTACAAAAGAAATGGAATTTACAATACCATACACCACTACCTAATAGCATGCTATTTCATTTGACTAAATTTGTCAACAATCAAGAATGATATAACACATGATATAGAGTCAATGAAAGCATTAACCAACAACCGATGTCATGATAGCAAACTCTCATAATGAAATGAATCAACAAGTCATGGCATATAGAATACTAAAGGCAAATCAGTCCAAATGATTATAATAAATCATGAATGAAATGTAAATAAATATCTCAATCAATTTACTTACAATCCACGGAATGTCATGTGCTAATTCGACCTCCTCACACCTCAAAACTTGTATCCAAACCCTCGAGACTTTCCCCTAGGTTCCTGATATCATTTCATAAGTTTTAGAGTGTGTTTAAACCTTTAATTAGGGTATTAGAGTTGTTTAAAGTGTTTAAACTGAAATTAGGAAACTACTGAATTTGTACTATCAGAGCACCTAGCGCATTGGGTGTTCTGTCTATAGCCCTAGTTAAATGTATTAGCGTGCTACTCACAAGCAGAGCACCATATACCAAAAAATTAAGAATTCCGCACTTAGAATTCTAAGTTCTCTCCACACATAGACACTCCAACACCTTGGGATCTCTTTCCTCATCTACTAAAGGCCCTAAAACACCCGTTAACACCATAAGATCAGCCATACATCATTTACTTCATAAATTCATCAAATTAAGCTCAGTTTCTAGTGTAAGTAAACTTACCTAGTTGATGAACACTTGCTTGATCAACACCTCCTAAATCAACCCAACTATACTTCATTTCTCTTATTGATCTTCTCTGGTTCTTCTTCTCCATCAAGTCTATTTCTTCTCCAAGTTTTTGAATTGAAATGAAATCGTTGTATGAGTTTATCAATTTAATCTTGTATACATATAGAAAAGTTTGATTATTATCCATTGATCTTGATGTGTATACGTGTCTTGAGACTGATCTAATGGCCTACACCTTGCCACAATCCCAACTAACTCTCCACTATCTCCATCTAGCTAAAACCAATTTGAAACTCAATTGATCTTATGATGTGCCAATACGTATCTCGAGAATCATCACATGACTATTGTTTTAACTTGCTTAACTTAGGTTACACTTAATATAAAATCAACTTTAGCTATATTAATACTACCATTTAAACCACACTAAGCCTAAATAAACTTATCCCATCACTCACTACCCCTATCTCACGCTGACACGCATTTTGAGGCACGTCCCCACTTACATCTCGATACCTAAACACAAGTAGGAGTAACATAGTAATCTATACATATATAATACACTAAGCATACATCTTAACAAATCTAATATATACCTCAGCCACCTTGCATCGATAAGTGCACATATCTTGATGCGAGTCCTACATCACTGCTCAATGATCTTGATTAAGAGATTAAACTCGGGTTAGAAATTCGGGTCGTGACTACACAAAACAACCCTTAAATTGAGTTTTCATGTGTCATTAGCGCGCTAGTGGGTTTGTTTAGCGTGCTAGGTGTATATAGCATGCTAGAAAGTCCGTGTAGCGCGTTACTGCTCTTCATTGAGAAGAATGATTGAGCACCCATACTCGATAGACCCTTAGCCAATCTAGATAACGCGTTATTTGTATTAGGTGACAGAATTTTCAACTTGAGGATTATGTCCCCAACACCCGATTTTGTTATCCTAGCCTTATCAACCCATTCCCCACTCAATGAGGACTTGAAAACACCATCAACAACAATAGAACCAAGCAATAACCGAATCAAAATCATCAAATTTATGCATTCACTAGTTTTTGTCAATTTCACCAAAAACCCAATTTCCATCAAAATCAATTTACAATTCTCAATTTCACTGTTAATTAGACTTGTGAATCATCAATGATTCATTAAAAATAGTGATCTAGTCCTTAAACCGAATTGACACTAAAGCATACAAACTTTGAGCTCATTTTCATGTGTAGGAAATGAAAAAGATGATTACCTTAAATTTGATTTCATAAGTTGTCCTCCAAATCCTAAATTTCAACTCCCGAATTTATATCTTCTTCTTTGGTTTTCCAGATTATGCATGGATTTATGTTAGTGGAAATGAGAAAATCCCACTCATTTGATATATATATATATATATATATATATATGTTTGTTATGATCTAATGTGCTATGCGTATCTAGAGGACTATCTTGTGGTCCTTATTAATGTTGTTACAAATAGATTTATGACTTCCTTGAACCACTTAACATCTTAGAATTACTCAAACTAGGATCATCTCAATATCCATCCATGTCTTATAATGTTTTTCCTTCTAATTATAGGAACATCAAAGTAAACTATTTAAATAGCTAACTAAGCCATACAATTAATTATAGTTGGTACACTTAGGCTCCTTTATAAACAAGTTTTTGGTCTCACCAACCCTCGGCTACTCGGTGCCTTGTGTCTCGACATGTATTCCAAGGCACACCATAGGCCATTGTTCTGATTAGATTGACTTAATTTATGGTTATATTACCCATTTTTAATTGATCAACTAATCATCCTAAAGTGAATTAGCCGTGTTTTCTAATGTAACCATAGTTTGCTTACTCGATACTCGCGTTGACATGCATTACGAAACCGACACCCATCACACAATCTCGCACGATATAACAATACAAATACAAATATGTTATGTATTATCGAATAAACTCATTAATATGCATCACAAATAAGCAATCAACCAACAAATGGTTGGTGTACCTAGGTCGATGTGTATCTAGCCTACCCGTAGTGTCTACGTGGATCTGAACTGATGTCCTAATATGAAATTATGAATTAAATAACAATGTTAATAAAATGGGTTGTTACGACTCTTCCCAACCAAAAAAATCTCGTCCCAAATTTAAGTAAAACTAAACTTCGTATCGTGAAATAGCTGAGGGTATCACTCTCGCATAGTCAACTCGAGCTCCCAGGTGGCCCCTTTGTCCCATGATGCTTCCAATGAACTAGAACCATAGAGAACTCCCTGCTCCTTAGAACTTGAACCCTCGGTCAAGGATCGCTATCGGCCACTCTTCGTAAGGCACGTCATGCTGAATCTCAATCTACCTTAGGTCAACCATCGATCTTGGTCCTGACCTAGCCAGTCTCAACATAGAGATGTGAAATATCGAATGAACCCTAGCTAACTCAGCAGGTAACTCTAAATGATATGCAACGCTGCCTCGTGCTGCTACTCTGAATGGTCCAATAAATCTCGGCGTCAGTTTCCCCTTAATCCCAAATCTTTACGTTGACCATTCTAAGGGGAAACCTTCAGTAAACCACGTCATCCTCCTCATAGCTCAAACCCCAAGATACTTCAACCTGGGATCTCTATTCGATATAATGGAGACCGACACCCAATGCAATTTAATAATTTCTCACTCAAAAAATATGCTCAAATGTGGGAATGTGTATATCATCGAAATAGGAATGAAGTGAGCTGATTTTGTCAGCTTGTTGATTATAACCAAACGACATCGTGTCACCTTGAAGTCTGCGACAGTCTACTAACAAAACCCATAGTGATATGCTCCCATTTCCATTATGGAATGAGCAACGACTGTAATAGTCCACCAAGTCTCATATGCTAAACTTTTACTTGTTGGCAGATGTGACAACTCCTGACATATGCTCTCACATCAGCTTTCATCCCTAGCCACTAGAACAATCGCCCAATTAATGATACATCTTGGTTCGACAAGGATAAATTGTGTAGCGAGACCTGTGTGCATCCTCAAGAATCTCGTCCCGTTGGTCCTGATCCGCAAAAATCTACAACCTCCATCGATGTCTTAAACACTAATCCGTCGACTTTTAGTAATTAGTACACTTCGAATCCCAAGCCAGACCAATAACCACTCATAGAGCCAATCAACCCTCTAAAACATGGCAACCCACTCAATCTATACAGTCAAAATTCTTATCTAACAAAAAACATGTGGCTCGACCATATAGTAAATACCTCTATCATGCACATAACCGATGCTACCTGTAATAAGCCATGCTCGTGTTTCATATGTTGCAAAGCTGTCCAACCGTCAATCCTGCTCCTACTCAATGCGTCACTTACGACGTTCGCTTTGCTAAGGTGATACTCAATAGCGAAGTCGTAGTATTTTAGCAACTTAAGCCATCTCCTCTTACGCATGTCCATATCTCTTTGAGTGAAGATATGGCTTAGACTCTAATGATTTGTGTACAAGGCGGACTTCTCTCTGTAAAGACGATACCTCCAGGCCTTCGATACAAAGATGATCTGTTGTAAACTCCAAGTCATGCACTGGATAATTCTCTTCATGGGGTTTCAACCATCTGGAAACATAAGTAACTGATCTACCTTCCTACATAAATACACATTCAAGACTAATAGCTGATGCATTTATGTAAATTGACAAACTCTTGCCCGACTCTAGCAATGTCAACACTAGTGCAGAAGTCAATCTCCTCTTCAGATTCTAGAAAGCCTGCTCAAAATTCTCTTACTAATCAAATATAACATCTTTCTTGGTCTGTCTCGTCATCGACAATGCAATCGAGGAAAAGTCCTGTACGAATCGCGGGTAGTATCTTACCAGTCCTAGAAAACTCTAAATATTGGCAATAGACTAAAGCATTCTCTAGTCAAAGATAGCCCTAATCTTCTCTGAATCCATCAAGATACCTTGATCGCTAATGACATGTCCCATAAATTTCACTGCGCTCAAGCAGAAGTCACACTTGTTGAGCTTGGCATAAACCTATGCTCTTTTAGGTTCGTCAAAATTGCCCCTGAGATATCTCTTATGCTCCTCACAAATCGTATTATAGATCAAGATATCGTTAATGAAAACTATGAAAAATCTATCCAAATATGGTCTCAAGACACTGTATATCAAATCCATGAAGATAGCTAGGGCGTTAGTCGGCCCGAACAACATGTTCTAACTCGAATAAACCATACCTCATACTGAAAGTGGTCTTCTTGATGTCCTCTTTGTGCTATGGCAGCCCCGTGCCATGGCCACCCTGGGGTGTCATCGAGTTGTGTGCTCCTCACTAGGTGAGCCCAAACTTATCAACCCATTCTCCTCTTAGTGGGGACTCCAAAACACCATCAACAACAACGGAACCAATAATAATTGAATTAAAATCATCAAATTCATTCATTCATAAGTTATTGTCAATTTCACCAAAGACGCAATTTCCATCAAAATCAATTTACAATTCTCAATTGTAATGTTAATTAGACTTATAATTCATCAATGATTCATTGAAAATAGTGATTTAGTCCCCAAGCTCGAATTGACACCAAAACAATCAAATTTTGAGCTCATTTTCATGTATAGGAGATGAAGAAGATAATTACCATAAGTTGTCCTCCAAATCCTAAGTTTTAGCTCCAAAATCTATCTTTTCTTCTCTGATTTTCGAAATTTAGCATGAATTTGTGTAAGTGGAGATGAGAAAACCTACTCATTTGATATATATATATATATATATATATATATATATATATATATATCGAATGTATAAAAGAGCCAATCTTCAAATTTTGAGTCGTATGGAAAACTACTATTTTGCCTTTACGTTATTGACCTCTCAAAGTCGTAAGGAAAATGACTATAATGCCCATGCATTATTACCCTCTCCAAGTCGATGTGTTTCTCCAAGTTGATCAACAACTCTTGCCCTCCAACTTTATCTTCTTATCCAAATCGATTACCAACTCAAACTCTTGCCTTCTTTATTCTTGTGTTCTTTTCATCTCCAAGTAGACCTCATCATCTCAAATTCTTTTTTCTTCTCAAATTCTTTTTTTTTCTTGAGTTGTAGTGCATACCGTAAAGAAGAAATTTGAGTTGTATGTAGATCGTAGAGAAGAGTTGTATGTAATTTTGAATTTGAGAAATTTGAGTTGCGATTTAAGAACTTAAGTTGCAGAGCATAGAAAGAGTTGCGTGCGATTGCGATTTTTTCTATCTCACATTTAGCTAAGTGCACAACTTTTTGAATCTCTCTTCCCTCTCTCTCTAATGTCTATAATATGCAATTTACTTCTCTTAATAGGGTCATGGGGTTTTGATCCACAATGTGATTGTGATTTATTTACAATGCACATGAACTTATCTACCCTCATCTTCTCCAACTTGTCTTGAATCTCCTACGATGTGCTTCTTTTCTTGTTAGCTCTTAATCTTGAAAGTGCATGAATTGTTATCATAATCTTGTACTAAGTTATTTTTTTAAATAATAAAATAAATAATATTAGCACATTAGAGATATGGTTACAATATTACTTAAGATTACGAAGTTATTACTAACAAATATTAAGATATAAAATGGATATATGTCTACCCATTGAATATCATAGGAGAAGATGAAATCTTGCACTGTAATTGATTCATACACTGTAAGTGATTCATACACATTGTTATCATAAGTTTCTTTTAGAATGCAAGTTTTTTCCTATTTCTAAGTATTGAAAATCGGAACCCTAACCAATGTTTTGCTACCTTATTTATTTCAACTACCTTAAGATAATGAGTTTGATTTCCTAAAGAAATTTTAAGTTCCTCCAATCAATCTTACTTTACATATTAATAAAGTGTGATAAATTTTTACTTCATCCATTTTGTATTGCATTTATCTTTATTAGTGCTTGTTATTGCAATTAGATTTGGCCTATAGATATAAAGATTGCTACTTCTTAGTTCTTACATTGATATAGTTTGATTCAAGAGTGCTCTGAAGTTGTTTTAGAGAAAACATCATTGTAGTTTTACTAGAAGATTCGGGGGTTGCCCATTATGGATATGTTGAATCATCGTCTTAGGGTTATTGATTTTGTTGAAAGGTTTGAAAGGGTTGTTAGGGGAGAGAAATAAATTAAGATTCTTGAATTGTTTGAGAAAAGTGGGGGTCGGTATATATATTTAAATTAAGAATATTGGTAATCAATGTTTAATATGGTGCTCTAAAAATGTTTGATGAAATGCCTATGAGAACAAGTTCAATTAAAACACGAGGCTCGTTGAGTTGATAGGCTTCTTGGTTTATAAATTAAACACTATGTATCTACCATTTATTTTATCTATTTGATCTTCAATTTTTAATTATATTGATTTATTCTTCAAAAACTAACTGTATCTTGTAGTTTCCTATTGATCTTTTCTATTTGATCAATAAAAAAATTGGTCATCTAAGCTGTAGTACTGAGAAATTCAGGTAATAAAATAGTAAACACAAAAAATGTAAGAGCTTGTCCTTGATGTTAATAGATTCATTCCCTTACCACTATACCACTTAGAATGATGGTTTTGAGGACCATGCCACTATTTAAACAATGAGAATGTAATTCATTAGGTTGAAAGAAAGCTAAATGGTGGTTCCATTAAATAAAGTTGGTATGTGTATTATGAAGATCTTGATTGTTATGATCAATTTGGCTTTAGTAGCAAATAATGAGAGCTTCTTTAAGGGAGCGTGTATTTAAATTTGAGTTAAGACAATGTCTTTCATGAAAGGGTGCAATCTTATTGTCCTAATAGAAATTTTATTGTCCTTATTTCCTAGTGTTTCTCAACTTAAATTTATGATATTTATTTGTTCCTCCAATAAATATTGAATGATTTCCCTTGTCAATTTATGGTTGTTTATTGGTGTCGGGTAGCAGATGTGTTTCTTAACTAAAATTTGCTTGTCATTAATTTCCTCATGTCATCACTTTGTCTTCACATGTTATTTTTTATTTTTCTTATTTAGGGAGACAAGAAAATGATCATGCATTATAACTCTCAAAATCTGGTTAAGGAGTGCATGTGAGAATTGTATACCAATGGTTGTTTGTGTATCACTCTCAATAATCAATTTTGTGTGAGACCTAATACGTAACCTATAAGAAAGATCTTTTTGGAGAGAAGCGTTTTATTTGGTAGAAGTCAATCTGGTGCCTGTGCAGTGTTGAGTCACAATCTCAATTATTTCTGACTTTTTTCTACTCATAAGTGTCCATGTCAGATTCAAAAGGACAATCAATTTTAAATTTTAAGGAGTAACTTTCCTAGAGTGTCACGGACCTGAATAAATTTTAATGTTCAGTTTTGGTATAATGGATGAAGTGGGTGTGTGACATTACATTGACCCTATATATAATATAGTGTGGTTACATACTTAGGATTTAATGGATTGTGGTACAATTGCTTAATGTAGGTCTCTTGCTAGAAGTTAGCTTTGGGTAGAATTTATGTCTTGATTGAGGCTGCATTTCACAGTTGTCTACACACATACTTTGTTGAGCCCAAAAACATGTAGAATGAAGAAAACTTGTGTTTCCATTTAGCAATGTATCAAAGTCACAAAGAAAACAAAAAGCACTAGCTGATCTTAATCAGATTCAAGAGTCTAGCCAAGTAAGTTAGGCAAACTATATTTGGCTAGCATCAAACAAGAACAAATGTGTTTAAGGAACTACATATATATGGAATGCCTGTAAGAATATTGGTTTGACTAACATTGTATAATTGACTATGTGCTTTGCTTTATCTATCAATGCTTTATTTGTATTCAAATATTAGTCGTGCGTAGCACATACATAATTATTACGAAAATATAAATTCTAGGTTCTACTAATAGTATATCAAAGCTAATTATAGGCTATGTTTTTTTCACTTTTCTTATCATGTGCGCTTTCATATGCACATACAGGGTAGTTTCAATTTATGTATATGATCATGTGTGCTTTCTTTCTACTATTAAGTTTTGTTGAATTGGCCTAGTTCTGACATTCACGAATTGTGCTGGTTGGAGAAAGGTTGTATTTTTAGCTCAGTCTTAAATCTTTTACCACCTTCTCCATCTATAATCATTCAAAGTTGGACTATCTATATGTTATTCACTTAAAATACCAATTGCTTGTGGATGTCTTTATAGGTACCAAAATGTAACTAATGCATACTTGTTGATTTAATTGAGCCAAAAAAATATTCTCAATGTCCATCTTCACAGTAGCAGTGCAAATGTTTGTGAAAAAGCAATTACATATCTCCATTTATCAAACTAGCTTTTGCAAGAGTATAACTCAATGTACAAAAATTAATCAACATACATTTTCAAGTTGATTTGATAATGTCAAAACTTTTACAAATATTAGGAAGCACGAACAAGCTTGAAAAATCTTGATAATGATGTCAAAGTTTAGATTTTTCTTGTTCTAAATTGTTTATGTTTATTGTTTTGGGTTTTCAAGGTGAAAGTTAGTCGTAATTTGATTGTAAAATAGTTAGAAGATTTTTATGAGATGGTTGTGAGAGTATTGAATGAGTTTTGTAGTTGGTTTTGATGTAAATATTGCTTCATGGAGAGGTAAAGACTTATATTAGGATTTAAAATTTTAAACTTGAGAATTTGTTTTGATAAGATCAATAATTTTCATTTTTGATATTATTGTGAACTAAAGGAAAATGTGAATCCTTCTAGGCTTTCTTTCCAAGTTGTTTTTATAAGGTTTTGGATTTTCAGCAGCCTTATTTATAAGGGGAACTTTATTGAAATTTTTATAGATTTTAAAAGTCCAAGGAAATGATTTTCTAATTTTTCACATTTAAAAATTTGAGAATTAAGTCTAATTTGTGGATGAGATATTTATTTGGAGAGTTGAATTTGATTTAATAGATTATAAGCCTAATTAGGGTAATTAGGTTAAGTTGGAGCTTAATGAAGCATGACCTGTGCGGCCCCAATTTTAGGTCGCCTTGCTACTCGCCACGTTGCATTCTACGTCACTTAGCCTTGCCACGTCATGGCCCGCTTATCCTTGACGTCTCGCGACCTAACGAGTTGTTTACACTCTTCTAGCGAACCCTAGTTATGCTAACTATTTTTTATGCAAATATTAATGATTTAGTTATCCAGTTACTCAATTATCAAATTATATTATAATTTTACAACGAAAGTCTTTTAATAAGTAACTTATGCATTGTTTAACAATCTAAGTAGTGGAAAACCTAACAAAAGATACCATGTATATATCAAGGGGATAAGTATAGCAAAATATTCATACACATGTAATCAATGTTCTACAGTCTTCAAAACCCATCAAAAGTAAAATAAATACATACCGATATCATACACGAGCTGGTTCCACAATCCCGGAGGTAGTCGCCTAGTACCTCCTTGCCCTTGCCCTTGCTCGTCGAAGGATCTGCATTTAGTTACCCAACAAATATAGTGACGAGTCCAGTGAGTACAATCTCAAAAGAAATCCACACAATATTCATGCATAAACTTTAATTATAAGGAACTCAATGTCACGTACCCTGAACCCGCTGGTGGGACGTCTTTCGACCTAGCTCAGTCACCACATGCACCGGCTCTCGAGTCTACACCGATGTCACTACCGTTGGAGTCACCAATCTCCATGAACAGTCCCTCCTTACGTGAACCTCCAGTCCACATCGCCAATACGTGATCCTCCATTTTAGTCCTACGCGCTGACTCCCTGACCACTGGCCCTGACCATGACCGTGTGATCTCTAGTATTTGCCTCCTGGTCCTAAGTCTGTCTCTGCGGTGGTGCTGGCATTGCGGGTGCATCATATGCTCTGGCGACCCGATAATCATCCTTACACATCCTCGCCCGAACTCGTGCCACCTATCCTCTCTCATATCATCCTCTTGATTTTTTAGAGGAAATTATGGCGCTAGTCTCTTCGAAGTAATAAATCTGCCCTCTCGGTGCTAAATATATTAGGTACCAATCAAGTCTCCTCCCTCAACCTCAACCTCCTTTTTCCGAACTCGCCCATGACAGTATCTATATACGCCGTCCACCACATAGCAACATCCCCTAAATGAACGTCTGTCGCGCCTTTACATCAAATGTGTCTTATAAGTAAGCGCTCTGTCATACATCTCTTGTAGTGTCTACACTTTAGAGGAAATTATGGCACTAGCTAACCTTAGTTATGCTAACTATTTTTTATACAAATATTAATGATTTAGTTAGCCAGTTACTCAATTTATCAAATTATATTATAATTTTACGACGAAAGTCTTTTAATGAGTAACTTATGCAATGTTTAACAATCCTAAGTAGTGGAAAACCAAATTATATTATAATTTTACGACGAAAGTCTTTTAATGAGTAACTTATGCAATGTTTAACAATCCTAAGTAGTGGAAAACCCGACAAAAGATACTATGTATATATCATGGCGAGATAAGTATAGCAAAAGAGTCATATACATGTAATCATTGTTATATAGTCTCCAAAACCCATCAAAGTAAAATAAATGCGTAATGATATCACACACAAGCTGGCTTCACAATCTCGGAGGTAGTCGCCTAGTACCTTCTTGCCATTGCTCTTGCTCGTCGAAGGATCTGCGCTCATTCACCCAACAAATACAGTGACGAGTTTAGTGAGTAAAATCCCAAGAGAAGTCTACACAATATTCATGAAATAAAATTGATGAACTACAAGACATGCGAATATAACTCCTGGCAACAATACGTCATATTCCCATGAATGTAGGCAATATACGACAAGCAAAAGCAGTAGAATGAAATAAGTGAACAACACATACCAACTAAACCAGCTTAGAAATAAAGGATTAATCTAGTAAACACTCATATAATCACGAGAAAACCCTTACCAACACCAGTCAGTAATCGGTAAATCAAATAGGAACCATGTATATACTTACATGCTTACAGTGACTATGTTACCGGATGAACCCCTCTAGACACTATTTCAAGTCAAAGGAACACCCTAAATCCCTCTCGACGGTCGTAAGTATATCTTACTATCATCGACACGACCACTAAACACAAGTAACTCGTGCGAGTGATTTAGCCACAACCAATATATATACGCATACCGAATAGGAGTGAAAACCCATGCGTGCCCACTAGCAGTCACATATGAAATACGATATCGATAAATCAAGATCATGAATTCTGTTAAGCATTCTCAAGGGTTTACGCGCCTCAATCCGAGCTCCGACTTTCCCCAAACTCCCGTATCCGACTCGACTAGCTCCCTGATACCCGAGCTACGGTCCCATGAGTCCCTAAAGTCCATTTTACATGCTTAGTATGTTTATAGGTGTTTGGGATATGTTTTAAGTAAAAAACCCCAAAATAACCTTTTAATTTCATTTTTTGTCTTTAGTTAGCGTGTTATGGTCTATGTAGACAATATGTAGCGTGCTATAGACAATATGTAGCGTGCTACTATTCTTCAGGACGAAGAACAGTTGGAAACCTAGAATGATTAGCGCGCTAACTATTTTAGGTAGCGCGCTATCTGTCATCTAGGATAGAATTCTCAAGTCAAAAATTATGTCTTTCTCTTCGAATTTGGTTACCCGATCTTACCTAACACTCAATCCAAATCCAATTAACACCAAACAATAGCTAAAACAACCTCAAAACAACCATTTGCATTAAATTGATTAAAATCTTACAAAATTGGATTCAATGAAAGTGTAGATGATGGAAATGGTGATTACCTTAGTTTAAACCCTCCAATTGACCTCCAAGATGGTTGAATTCCAGCTTGAATTCTCCTCCAAATCTCGTTTGCTCTGATCTTGCATGAAATTGTAAATGGTTTTTAAATAAAATCCCACTAACTTTGGTTTATATACATTTGATTGGAATCAAATGTGCATACGTATCTTGAGGATTATTTTGTGGTTCATAACCATGCTGTCCCACTCCACCTGATGACTCCAATGACACATTCCCTTCCTAGTACCCCTCATTATGCCCATCTTTATGTCCATCTCATGGTCCTCAGAAATAAGTGCAAACTATAGGCCTTTTATTTATTTTTATTTGATCACACTAACTTAGGCCAATTTTACTTACTTATGGCTAGTGGTTTGTTTATCAAAATTAACAAACTTGTGGTCCCACTAACCTTTGACTACCCTACCCAGTGCCCTGCATCTCGACACTCATTTCGAGACACGACACTCTCTATTATTTTTTAATTTGAATTAACTTAGCCTATGGTCACATTACCCATTTAATTGATTTACTATTCATCTTGACATGGATTAGTTGTAGTTTCCTAACATACCTGTAACTCGCCTTACCCAACACCCGCATTGACATGCCTTTCGAGACAAACACCCGTCATACAAACTCTCCCGATAGCAACATACACACATGCGGTGCAATATAATAATAATTTTAAACACCACATATACATAACCACCAACCATAAATAATATATTTTCTCAGTTCTCGTGTCCAAGCCAATCAAGTTGTTCATGTAATGTCCGAATTACGACTATTAATCCCCGAGATTAACGTTAATCCTTGTTTAATTAAATTTAGGCCATTACAACTTGACGGTTTAGCTATCATTATTTGGGGGTATACGCATGGATTCTTATTTTATTCTTTAGAAGCTTTAATGTTGTTGCAGAGTCATGGATTTGAAATATCAGCTACAAAGCAAACCTGGGGCAGAAAGTAGTTGAGAGGCAACTCAAATAATTGTCTCGATTTCTTCATCTTCTTGTGAAAAGCACATGATTGTCCAAATCAAGCGTGAAACTGATTGGGAGCTTTTCTCTATCTTAATAACATCGCTTTGTGCAAACTTTAAATACCTCCCATTAGCGATTATAATGCCATTGTTCAATATTTTATATACTTAGGTGGCCTATCACTCAAAATGTTTGTATAAATACTTTTGAATCATGCCTTTTCATTTTATTTATTTATACTATTGTTGTTGGATTATTAAGAAATTGTTGAAAATGATCTTTTGTACTTCCAAACTAGTATATGGGTAATATCCTACACTGGGATCTTTGAACTTCAAAAATCAAATGAATTTTAAAAGATTATAGACTTGGAATCCGTTGCAATGTTTCTTGATTCTTGAAGGTAAATTGAGCGTGATGGAAGAGTTTGATCCATATAGCCGACCCCAAATAATTTAGGATTGAGGCTATATTGTTGTTATATTGTGTAGCTTGTTTTATGCTTTACATAAACATGCATATGATTCTTTCTCTTCGTGTTTTCTCATTCTTCTTTTTTTCCTTTGGCAGGTAAGGTCTAGGATTCTGGGATTTAATCCTTTTGAGGTTTATCTTTTCCTTAAAAATATAGACCAACATAATTGTTTGCTGATTTTGAACTTCATCGCAGCTAAGCCCTTCTCTGCTTGTTCTTAAATGTCCATTCATACATTCCCTTGTTGCAGGTTGCAGATTTAGTTGTGCACATTGTGCTTGTTGTAGATTCAATAGTCATGATAGAGAAGGAAATCATGGAAGTTGTAAAAGATAATTCGGTCATCATTATTTGTGGAGAAATCGGGTGTGATAAAACCACTCAAGTTCTACAAGTGAGTTTCTTTGAAAATTTTCATATATTGATATTTTAATGCTAGGCCATCAAGATTTATTTTAGCTACACTTTTGATATGCGGTTCTTGTATGAGGCTGGCTATAGCTCGTGTTGTCAATGCTACAAAGGGGACATTGGTATTACCCATCATCGAGAGTGGCATTTGAATTTGGTCTTCATCAATGGAAGGAAGTGGGGTTCTTGACGAGGCTTATGAGAGGAGCATGAACACCGACATACTTATAGAAATTCTTTCTCGTACTATACAACTTCCACATGTAAGATTGAGAATCTAACATTTATATTTCTCAGTTTGAATTAAAAAGAGTATGTTTTCTACTCACATTTACTAACCTTTAAGATTATGATCTCGTGTTCCATTTGTTGGATTTTTACATAGAACAACAAATAAATAGGCTATTAGAGGTAGTAATTACATTAGAAAATGAGGTTTCTCCACTAAAACTTTTCCTGATAAGTGTCACTATATTTCGGCATTACAGTCTCTCAAGCATAAATGGATGATGTTAATATATACAAGATACTGTTGGGTTTTTGGGGTTCATATGCAACGAAAAATTCAAAACAAATTTTGAAAAACCCCAACAGGATCGAAAATAAGTTTCATTAAACTAAATCTACGAAAGTAAATTATACCTTATTCCATGATTTCTTTTTTATTGTTCGGTTTTCAAGACGTTCAAGTGTGCGTCCTCTATCAAAATCCACACACGAACGGTGACCACAATTTGGAGTGTTAGCACCAAGAAAGATTGAAAAATAATTTTTCTTTCTCTCCCTAAATCCAGAGAACTCAAAAAATTGTAAAAAGAAATCTTATTTCATTTTTTAGGGATCCACCCTTTATTTATATGTGTAGATAAGCCCTCACTTAAAATCCTATTCGTAATACAACTATTGTATTTACGCAGCTTTAAGAAAATTACACATATTCCCCTATTAATAAGCTATCATATAACAAATCGTAAGGGCTTTTATGTCATGAATTTTATCATAAAAAACTCATTACTCTGGATCGATTGAGATTATGCAAAGCCATTTGTTGTGTGCGACCCAATAGGTTTATGCGACGTTGGTAGTGAACCAAAATTATTTTGGTACACAAGTCATAAGCGGTATCTAACAAGGCCTTATAACTTCCCAATTAGCATGAATATCAACATCTATACAACCTAATTAATATTGTATATCATATCCTTTTGTCATGTGATATCCTTTGATTAAATGTAAGACATGAAAAGTCACCCTTAATGTTCAATCGTACTAGTCTCGATCTTTAGGTGAACTGAAAGACATCCAAGTGACATTGATCATATCAATTCATATGGACTTGGCCATTATCAGCCTATCTTATCGAGGGACCCACTGATTTCTCTTTCTATACGAGAATGACAAATTATATCTTGATTACACACCTTTACATGTTATTCACACGGTAACCAATCACAATCTTTATAATTGTCATGTTAAAGACAACATTTGATTGCATTAAATTATCATGCTCATAATATTGAAGTCTATGGTAATCTCAAGTCAAAGGACTAAATGATATACCTATCATGTGTAACACTTATGACTTAATCCATGTGGTGTTCTCATATCCAGTATCTTATTCCATAATAAGTACTCATGATCTTGATTTGTATCCTTATACGCATGATCATCACATGACCATCAATCAAGATTCATACTAGTCTTAATTCATTATAGTTCTCTAGTATAATGACGGACTAGGGACATTTAGAATATTTCAATAAATACCCATGGATCTTATTATAAGGTAAACATGCAATCACTTATAATAAAACAACAAATAAACCTCTATTTTATTAACTAAAATCATAAAATAAACAATGTTTGTAAATTGACCTAGGGCACATGCCCTAACAGCTAGAAAATTATACATCACCTTTATAATTTAATTATACATGGTTAATCACTTATTCGTACTCCTAACATATATCTTTATACACATTTGCTATGTAGGATGGTAATATCAATTACGAATGGTTCGTCATGATGATGAAAGAGGTATAAAAAATCCTGATGTAAAAAAAATGAGAACTTGAAGATACCCATGATAGATAACACATGATAGATTCACTTCATATGCACAAATAAACAAACACTTCATTAAAACAAATTATCGAGTGTGCCTACCACAAGTGTAATTATTTCTTCTAAACTATGTCTTGCATTAACCATCATATAACAAATTTTTTGTAAGATGACCATATACATGCAACTATACCCATTTATTTAGGTTCTGATTTTGAGTACCTCACAGAAAGTAAGGTCTACTACATTTCGAACTTCAAAGTAGAAAGAAAAAAATTGCACAAGGTTGTAAGCCACGACTACGTCATACACTTAACAGGCGATACCTCTATACAAGAACACACGGGTAGCATATAAATTTGAAATCACAAATTTGAAATACTTCAATTAGAAGAATTGACAAAATGGCAAGACAAACTCGTTCAATCATCAGGCAATAAAAAAATCAATCAATAGCAAAAATACATGAATTCCACTTTTTTATATAACTTTCAATGTTACTAATTATTTTGTTCTTTACATATGTACTTGGACGTCTTTTCGAATAGGCGAGCTTGTAGATCAAGAAGTTAAAGGAAAACAAAAAATGGTCAAAAACTTGTTTTGGATATTCAAATCAACAAATATATATTTTATCGGAATCACATTTTAGAAAAAAATGATCCATTATGTTTGACAATTTAATGCTACGTTTCATCTACAGAAACGAAGAATTGAACGCAATATTTTGGGGTCAAAAAGCGATCGAAACAAGTAGTAAGTTTATCAATTGCAAATCATCTGATTCATTGGTGATTATAATTGCCTCGAATAATGTCAAGACTTATAGAGGTAATTGATGCAAGTTTATTTATTAAAATACATATACAAAGTCACTTAATTTCTACATACGTTGTATCTTTAATGCTCAATTTATTTATACTTTTCGATCCATGAAAATATTAAAACTTTTATCAACAAATGAACTAAGACTTTCTTTAACAAATGCTTTAAAGATTTACACAAGTCCAAATATTGAAGAAATCGCTTATTCATGAAAGGGTATATATTTTTTAAAAACATATGCATTGTTTGCTAATGCATAAATTACATTGCATGACATATTCTTTTCCTTATTTTTCTTAATTGTAGAGAACCACCGAGTAAAGAAGTTCAATTGATTCGAGACGAAAATGAAAATTTTAATATCAAGACAGAAACTACGACAGTAGAGGAAGTCAAACGCCAAAGATCGAAGTTATGTTAAGACATTATTAATTATATTTAAAATAATAGTATATGACTATGTTCACGTTATTAAATTAATTGTTAATTTTTCACGCATGAATTGTACGTTTGCAAAGTGAAAAAATCACATTGATCAATTCATGTGGACATTTGGCATTATGATACTTGCCATTCACATTACGTCAAATTAGAATAATTGGGGCCAAAATATTATTGTAGTAGGTGCAAAGGATTTGTTACAACCATATATGGAGGTACATTAAAAGTACATTATACAAGTGTATGTCAACAACAACAACAACAACAACAACAACAACAACAACAACAACAACAACAACAACAATATAGCATCAGTCCCAAATTAACTGGGTCGACTACATGGATCAAACTTTTCATTGTGCTTGATTAAGTGCAATTGACGGTAAGTTTTGCAAACCATTCAAATCCTCTTAATTAATGCATCCCATGTTAACTTTGGTTTGCCTCTACCTCGTCAAATTTCTACAGTTGCTATTGAGTAAAGTTTTCTAGTTGGGGCATTTGTAGACCGTCTTTGCAAGTGACCAAACCATCGCAACCGCCCTTCCCTAATCATTATACAAGTGTATGTCAATTTTATAAATTACGTATATCTCTTTAAAGTTCATCTTTCACACTTATCCGCATTAAATTATAACCGCACATTATTACTTTTCAATTTCCCATATAAGATTCTTTGTTATAGTATTGTATAAATATATCTTGTCAAAACTCTAATTGATGACCATTGCATTTGTTTTTAGGTTCAAAGTGTATGTGTGCGCTGAAGACAATTCAAGGTCCACAAATTTTGTTCTATTTGATAGCATAGTGAAAAATATTATAGATAAAGACAATAGGGAAAGAATTTTGAATGGAGCATCTTTTGTACCTCTTTTTTAATTCAAAATTTAAAACTAATTGAATGCGCATGCAATATTCTATATAATTTATATTGTATTCATTTTTATGCTCATTTTATTCTTTTTTTGTTTGCTTATATTGCCAGAAATATGAAAATAATGTGATCCCAATATAACTTTCCCGAATTATAGGAAGAAGTTTTACTTTTAAACTAAAACTTACTAATTACAATTTAGCCAATGAAATGAAAATTTCACCGTTTCAACTTTATGCGATGAAGAAAATGGAGATGATTTTCATCATAACGAGGTATTTCTTTTATTTTATATTAACTTACCATATTACATTTGGAATCTAATTTAAATTTTTTTCACATTCTCGTATTCTTGAAAATAATAGGGGAAGTTGCCAAATGACATTTCAACTCATAAATACGAAGTTGACAACGACCGAGAAGTCAAAGTGAAGAGAAAAAGTATTAATAATGATTTGGGAATGAATAAGTGTCCTATAAGATATTGTTATGTTGAGTAAGTTATTTGAACTCACATATTATTAATTAGTTACTAATAATATTTATAAAAATTAATATAATGTATTTCTTATGTTGTGACAACAAAGAGGAACTATAGTCAACATTATCATGGATATTCTACAAAATAAAAAATAGACTTTTTATTTTTAATTTTAAGTAAATACGTTTAATTTTTAGCAATAAGCATTTGACATTTTCATTGTCATTTTTGAATTTATTTAGTATTGTATATTTAGATTTATTATTTTAGATTTATATTACATAGTTTGTTCAAACTCATACATATTATTTATTTTTAATTTTAAATTCAATTTTTTATTAAATTTACACTATTGTAGTTATAATGCGTGGCTCATATCATATTAGAAGCTATTTCAATTTTATATTACACAGTTTGTTGAAATTTTATATTTATACATAATTAACATTATTTATTTCTTTAATTAAATTCCCATGAGCGAAGCGAGCAAGCTGAGTCGTGCGTAGCGCGATCATGAAACTAGTATATATATTAGTTATGATCTATGTGATATGCGTATCTCGATGACTATCTTGTAGTCCTTATTAATGTTGTTACACATATATTTATGACTCTTTTAAACCACTTAATATCTTAGTATTACTCAAACTAGGATTATCTCAATGTCCATCCATGGCTTATAATATTTTTCCTTCTAACTATAAGAACATTAGATTTAACTATTTAAATAGCTAACTTAGCCATACAATTAATTATAGTTGGTACACTTAGGTTCCTTTATGAATAAGTTTGTAGTCTCACCAACCCTCGACGACCCGGTACTCGTGCCTCGCGTCTCGACAAGCATCCTGGGGCGCACCATAGGCCATTGTTTGGATTAGATTGACTTAATTTATGGTTATATTACCCGTTTTAATTGATCAACTAGTCATCTTAACGTGAATTAGTCGTGCTTTCTAATGTATGTGTAGTTTGCTTATTTGATACCTACGTCGACACACATTACAAAGTGAATACCCATCAACACAATCTCGCGCGATATAACAATGCAAATACAAACATGCACTGTATTATCGAATAAACTCATAAATATGCATCACAAATAACCAATCAACAGACAAATGGCTAGTGTACCTAGGTCGACGTATGTCCTAGCCTACCTCCGGTGTCCACGTGGATCTGAGCTGGCGTCCTAATATGAAATTACGAAATAAATAACGACGTTAATAAAATGGGTCGTCACACCACATATGACTTTGGCTCCCCTAGAGGCCTTACATGAAGTCAAACATGGTAGATAACAACCTCATCGTAAGTCCTTTAGTTGAAATCATGATTCTAAATATACTAATAGTAAGCCACATTAGATGAGCGGAGCTCCCTACTTACTTTGACTCGACGAACTAAACTCTCTCGTTTGACCTCGAACTCTCGGGGCTCGATATGAACCTCCTTGCGAATCTAGACTATTTAAATAACAATCACATTATTTGACGATTCAAAATCTAAAATTAATTATTTACTCAATTACTTCGGGGTGGGGTCCACTAATGTTGTCCCCACCGAGGTTCAAAACTTCGACTTCGCCTATGACTTCTCTCATTTAAAATTCAAATTAATTCGAGGTAGTTAACTTCGACGGTGGAAGTTTGACAAAAACTCATCGGTGTATGGAAGTTTACGAATTTCACTTTACATGCTAGAAAATTGAAGTTTCTTCGTAGGGATACTAGAAATATACTTAATCATACAACAATGCATAAAACTCATGTCACCGAATGATATTTTGAATTTTAAGTATATTTCTAGCGTAGTCGAAGTTTTCATCGAAATTTGCTCAACTTCTACGAAAATAACAATTTTACTTCATGTTTTATTAACTTCCATAGAAGTTTTCAAAGTTTAGTCGAAGTTAGCCAAAGTTGAGTTGAGTTTTTACAATTTTTCTACTGCCTCTGAACTTCGCTTCGCTCACTTCAAAATAAAAAACTTCGCTTGAACTTTGGCGAAGTTTTTCAATTTTTTAAACCTTAGTCCCCGCAGGTCCCCTGTCACCCGTGACCGGGTCGATGAGTGGGGACCCACCCCAACTTTCCTTCGAGGCTCGAGTTTGCGCCCCATTTGAAAGCATATTGTTTTTATTTGTTTATATACATATATAATATCTGTATTTTTATTTTTACTTTTATTTATTTTATTATTATTATTTTCTAAAGGGACATTTCAGCCCCTGAATGTATGACCAGGGGCTGAAATGGCCCTTGTTGCCCTAACAATGGCAGTGCGTCCCTGCTCTCTGAACGTATGATGTCTAGAAGGAAACGCCTCTCGGGCCAAGAATATGAGGAATGTTATTTTTCGATGACGGTTGTGTATTGGATGTACTATATTTTTATGTTTGTCACCCAAAATTTAATTAATTCATTAAGAGTGGGAGGTTAACCGAATAAATGAAAAACAAATAACTTATTCACGAGGCAAGTTCTTGACTCAAATTATGTGGAGAGAAGGATGTGTTTCGTGATGCGAGTTTTAGAGTCAAACAAGAAGGAATGGTGTCACATTAATGAGATGTGCGTTGTACAACCGAAGGCCACAAGAAGTTTTGAAACTTTGTAAGCCAATATATTTTTTTCAGGATATGCATTTGAAGATCTAAAGATGGGTTAAAGACTTAAGATTTGATAGTGACGACTTAGCCATTATTAGCGCTGCTTTGATGTATCAAGGTTACTAGCGATTTAATGTCGGACCCTAAATTTAATTAGGAGCCATCACAAACTATCACCCTCTACAGTTAAGGGTAGCAAAACAAGGTTGGCAATTCGTGTTCATGACGAGTTGACCCTCAAGTGACAGATTAAAGTCAACATGAAAACGGATTGATACGACACGACACGTGTAACACATTAAGTAAATGTGTCGTGCTAATGTTATTACAACATGACCATTTAACTTAAATGACATACTTGCTTTTACTCCATCACGATTAACATGTTTATTACATACAAATATTTTTACAGTCTAGCGGTAAAGAATATATTGAGCTAAATTACATATTACCATTGATTAGGTGAAATCGTGAGTGGTGTTAGTAAACACAACATTATATATTTGACAAAAAAAAACATATTATATGGTCCTAATATAATAACGGGTTGTTTTGTGGATTGACATGTCAACAATGACACTAGGGTTGCAAATGGAGCAAGGTAGGGTGTGGCGAGGTGGGGATCGAAGTTCTCATCCTTGTCCTTGTCGGGGCGCATTGTGGAGATTTATCTTCGCTAATTTTGGTGAAGAGAACTTTGATGCCCCACGAACGCTATAATAATGTGTCATAAGACCACCTCTAATGGAACGTTATAATAATATTTCGTTGGGAAAAATGGTGCTCGGTCACTCCAATCGAGAGCCATTTTTTCACTATTTTAAAGTTTCGTGAATAGTGGAATTCATGGAACAGTAACAAAGTGTTTCCATCTTTTTTATTTTTTTTTTCAACTTTTTTAACAAAAAAGTACAAGTTACTAGTATTATTATTTGAAAATAAACGCATTTTTTTTTTAAAAATATCTATTTAATAATTTATTAAAATTCATACAGACAAATAATTTTTTTAAAAAATAGAAAATAGAGTTTTGATGATGAAATAGATTTTGCGAAAAAATTAAAGTTTGACATAACAAAATTGTAAAATAAAGAGGAACCGGAGATTTTGTCTTTTGTGGTTGGAGCCTTGGAGATGCTCTAAACGGGTTGACGCAAAACCGTATAAGTTGAACCGAACTTGTTAATTTTAGTGTTAAGCGTGTCGGGCCAACCTACACTGCTACACAGGTGGTAAATCGAAAAGAAAACTAATGGCATTTTAGCCATTAAAAAAAAGAACTCAACTGTTCTAATCGTCGTCGTGGTTGTCTTCGCTCGAAGATCCTATATATAAATTTCATATTAGTTGGCTCCTTTGTCGTCTATATTCGTCCATTGTCTCTTCAATTGTCCGATCGACCTCGTGATCATGGCTTCTCGGAGGCGAACGCTTCTCAAGGTGATAATTCTCGGCGACAGCGGGTGAGATTCTGGTTTTGATTCGTAAACCCTAGTGCCTCGTTCGGTTGTTCGATTTTGGTTTTCTGATTTGTTTGGATCTCTGGCAGGGTTGGAAAGACGTCGTTGATGAATCAGTATCCTTGAAATTCGGGTGGATTTTGTTTGTGTTGTTGTTTTTGAATGTTTAAGCCTTGAATCTGTTGTTTTGTTAGATATGTGAATCGGAAGTTTAGCAATCAGTACAAAGCTACGATTGGGGCTGATTTCCTGACCAAGGAAGTTCAGTTTGAAGATCGGTTGTTCACATTGCAGGTTAGGGTTTCAGATCAGATTTAGGTTTTCTTTAATGCCATTGTTTTTTTTTTTTTTTTTTTTTGGATTTCTTGGGATTCTCCCACTAAAAACTTGACTAAATACGACGACCGAAGTTAACGTGGGACGCATTAATTTGGAGAAATTTAAATGGTTTGGAAAGCTCATCATCAATGAGACTAAACCGAGCACAATTGAAGAGTTTTATCCATGTATCCGACCCCAACTAATTTGGGATTGAGGCTATTACGTTGTTGTTTGATTTTTTGAGTGGTATTTGTTCACATGATGGACTAAAGTATGCAACTCATGTAAACATTCTAAACATAACGAATTATAGATCAAATAGAGAATTAGCTGCGGTTGCGGAAGCTTTTAGTTTCTTAAAACCACCAAGAACTTATTGCCCTGATGAGCCGTAGAACTTTCGACTCAAGTATGATGGCTACAAGATGTTCTATTTATATGCTTGAGCAGTAAGTTGTCTAGATCAATTCAACATCAAATTAGATCATAAAACAAACAATTCGTGGAAAACTCTACTGATCCAGTAGGCTCTGATGCGACATGTAAACATTCTAAACATAATGAATTATAGATCAAATAGAATGTAGAAGCTTTTAGATTCCTAAAACCGCCAAATACTTATTGCCCTCATGAGCCTTAGAACTTTTGACACAAATATGATGGCTACAAGTTACTCTATTTATAGGATTGAGGGAAAACCTTTTAGCTTCCCACATTAATACCAATTTTCATCAAATTAGTAACCTAAAGGGAGCTTAATAGACATAATGTAAATTTAAAACGAAATAACGAGACATATTATGGTCTAACAACTCAAGCATTGTGGTTATTATTTTAGCAAGAATTTCAATATGTGCAATTTCAGCATTTGCCTAGTGTAAATATGGTCTGGAAACAGGAAGTTTTTATATTTAGATGTGATTTTGTTATTCAATATGTTGTGATTCTTGTGAAGGATTCTGGATTTTGTTGTTAATTTGTTGCGATGTAACGAAAGTTATGCATTCCGATTGTAGGTCCTTTTGGTGGATCATGGATGGATATTTGTATTAGCATATGACAGATTAATCTTTGATTCATGGTCGCGGGTTTACTTTCTCTTTTGATTAGAAAGGAGTTCACATTCAAATAATTCTACTATTATGATGAACTAAGAAAAGAACTATACTGTTCCCTTCAGTCAAATAGGAGACATCTGAAATAACCATTATCCTAATCAAACATGTAACTAGATGCTTCTCTTTGATTTACTTCACAACATTTTCTTTTAGCTTAATTGGGTACAAGTGGGCATGATTGGATTTTTAGTGTTGACAGTTGACCTGTTATTTTAGGATTCTTTATTTTCTTATTTGTATTATTATTTTGAGGAAATTGTGGATTCTATAACTTTTTGTTGTTTAGTAATCTAAAACATGATTAATGATAGTTGGCATTCATATTCTAGTCATTTGTTTGTATTTCCATGAAATTTATACTTCATGCAGGCTACATGTTGCCCTTTTTCTCTATTAATTAACTGGCCTTGCTATTGTGATTCATTATTTATTAACTTAAGTTGACCTTTTAATACGTGGTTATGAGTCTTTTGATTTCTTGTGAACAGTGTGATTGAGGTACCTTTGTTATATGTTTTCTTTTTCTGGACAAATATCTTGCCGCATTGTTTGTGGACCATAGTTTATAACTCAATTACCATGGAATCACAGCATAGATATTTCAGGTTTCCAATAAGTTAATCTATTATGATTAGAGATGGGTTAGAAAAAAGGACTCTTGCAAAAAGCGTCTGAACTTTGACATTCATAAAGTCAAATCCATCACACCATATGTTTTACATTTTGAGAAATATCCGTAGATTCATATATAGCGTACGTCAAACTTTAAGAAAACCTTAAGGAGCATTTTAGTCTCCTCAAGTGTCACCTTATCTATGGAGTAGGTTTTTCCTAGTGAAATTTTGAATTTGATTAATGGAAGTGACTACAGTATAATTGTATTTGCTTATTTATTTGCCCATTGTAAATTAAAATATAAAGTTAAAGAAACAGGTGATTGCCTAAATTTTCTTTTCCACCTTGTTAGTTTCAAGTATTTCACTTTTTTTTTCCAACTTGTTAGTTCCAAGTATTTCACTGTCCAAATTTTTAATTGAAATATATCCTGTATAACTTTGAACGATACAAGTCTCGAAGTATTTTTGTTGAGAAAAAACTACGAAGGTTTGTTAGGATTAGTTTTAAAGTGATTAGGCTTCATGAGGCTACTGCATCGTTCAAGTTGTTGCTTTGCTTAGGCCTAGATGGTAGAGTAACGACTCACTGTTAGTTCCTTCATTTCTCCAACAAAGATAAGCACAAAGTCTTCTAATTTTTGAAAATTTGAATTCTTGTATTGGGCTCCGTTTCAGGGATTAGCTGGTTTTTTCTCGTTTGCGTTCTTGTGCTTTCAAATGTTTCTTAGAAATTCTTGTTCTTCCATATATATTAATATAGCTGCTCCTTATAACATTGATGCCTTTTTTATTGGAAACAAATCTGGAGAGAAACTGCCACCTTCAAGAGGGTTCTCAATTGTTATTGAATGATGTGGCAAATTCCAAAAAGTTCATCCACAAGTGTCATGAATTCTTAATGATTTAACTAAACTTTCAATATTGAAAAAAATAATAATTCATGCATAAATGTGTGCATATGGAGAGGGAATGAAATGGCAATTATGATACAAAATATTGTTTTATACTTATATTTTTTTTTTTCACAAACTGAGGTCCTTAAAATTTGAGAAGTTATGTAGGAGGCTTATGTTATGCCTAAAGAAATGCTTAAGCAAGTACAGGTGAAAATATTTGAGCGTTACCTTGAGAATGCTGGCCAAAACAACCTCTTGATGAATCACTATATCCTATTTCCTGGTTACGGCATGCATCTAGTCCGACAACCATTTCATATTTTTTGCTTTGTAATGATGACTTTTTCTATACAAATAGGTCTATTTCATCAATGTACAGTACCGTCCTTAGGTGGCAACTTGATCACACTGATGAACAGAACGGATCTCTGTTTCATGTCCAATCTAGCACTTTATCTCTCATGATTGAAACCTAAAGGCATGCCTCTGTATTTGTTATAACTGATAATTTTTTAGCGTAGATTATAACTAATATTGGGTTCTAGAAAGAAAAAGAGTGCATGCTAGATACATAGACACTATTAAGGATATGTATGATTGAGTAGTAACGAGTATAAAGACATTTGGAGGAGCTACAAAAGAATTTTCCATTACGATAGGACTACATCAAGGATCGGCTTTAAGCCCATATCTATTTACTTTAGTTATGGATGAACTAACTAGACAAATTCAAGATGATATTCCATTGTGTATGCTATTTGCAGATGATATTGTCTTAGTGGATGAAACTAAAGATGGAGTGAATAGGAAATTAGAACTCTGGAGGAATACATTAGAATCTAAAGGCTTTAAGTTGAGTAGGACGAAAACCGAATGCATGCACTGTGAGTTTAGAAACACTAGACATCGAGATGACGAAGTGGTAAACTTAGGGGAAATAGAAGTTCCTAAGGTAAACCACTTTAGATACCTAGGATCAATCATACAAAATGATGGTAACATTGAGAATGATGTCACACATAGAATTCAAGCTGGATGGAAAAGATGGCGGAGTGCAACAAGGGTGATTTGTGATCGAAATGTTCCTACTAAGTTAAAAGGAAAATTTTATAGGACCGCAATTAGACCAACTATGCTATATGGAAGTGAATGTTAGGCGGTAAAGCAACAACGATTACATAAATGAACGTAGCAGAAATGAGGATGCTTAGGTGGATGTGTGATAAAACTCATAAAGATAGAATAAGAAATATAGAAATTCAAAGAAAAGTAGGAGTAGCACCAATTGATATAAAAATTAGGGAAAGACGGTTGCGATGGTTTGGTCACCTGCAAAGACGGCCTACAAATGCTCCAACTAGAAAACTTGACTCAATAGAAACGGTAGAAATTCGACGAGGTAGGAGCAGACCAAAGTTAACATGGGATGCATTAATTAGGAGGGATTTGAATGGTTTGCAAAGCTCACAATCAATTGCACTTAATCGAGCACAATGGAAAAGTTTGATCCATGTACCCGACCCCAGTTAATTTGGGATTGAGGCTATGTTGTTGTTGTTGTTGTTGTTGTTGTTGTAGATTATAACTAATATTTTTCAATTCAAGCTAAGTGTCAAAAAAAATATTGTAGAATACTTGCTGTTTGGAGACTCTGATGTGCTTTGTTCATTTGCGGATATCATCTGACACTTCCCATCCTTTTGCTACCCTTTTCACAATGAAGAATTAAGAGATTGAATATTTAGTAGACTTGAGAGAGTAAAAGGTGGTTAAATGGAAGAATTGTGTGTATGACTATATGTAGAGTCTTTTTGACTTAATGTTTGCATGTTTAGATATGGGATACGGCTGGGCAAGAAAGATTCCAAAGCCTTGGCGTGGCTTTCTACCGTGGAGCAGATTGCTGCGTTCTTGTGTACGATGTTAATGTCATGAAGTCATTCGACAACCTTAATAATTGGAGAGAGGAATTTCTGATTCAGGTGATTGATGATCATTTCCTACTGTTTGCGATGCAAAATAGTCTCTTTCTCAAGTTTTGACATCTAAAGCTAACTGTTCCTCTGTTATTGAATAATCAGGCTAGTCCATCTGACCCTGAGAACTTCCCATTTGTTGTATTGGGTAACAAGGTAGATGTCGATGGTGGCAACAGCCGAGTGGTAATCTCCGTCTCTTTACCAACTTAGTTTCAACTTAATTGAGAAGTATGGGAAAATTAAAATTCAGCGAAAATCGCGCAGTATCTTAACTTTTTGATAAATGCTCCTTTTTCTGACAATGCATGGCCCTTGTTTCATTTTTGTCTTTCAGGTGTCTGAGAAGAAAGCGAAGGCATGGTGTGCTTCTAAAGGGAATATTCCCTACTTTGAGACTTCTGCAAAAGATGGTCTCAATGTGGAAGCTGCTTTTCAGTGTATAGCTAAGAATGCTCTTAAGAATGAACCCGAGGAAGAAATGTAAGTATATAATGTGGGCTTCATGATTCCTGTTCATGCACTGTTTACGTACATGTTTTTCTTAGTTTAAATTTCATCCTATTGTAGACTTGAGCTTATTATTTAGATTTAGTGTCAGTATCATTTTAGATGAATTTTACTTCCATGTAGGCTGAACATTACTCTCTTTTTTTCTTTTTTTTTTTCGAATCCTAGGCTGAATATTACGTATTTAGCTTGAAGCCCCAAGTATTATTTAGGTTTATGAGCTCTTCCAAACAAATCCAACAGTGCTTTTTTAATTATCAACATCATCTTCATTTTTTTTTCCTACGAAAGCTACTCCACCAATTTTTAAATTCCATTTCTAGTTTGCCTTCTATTATTTCACATCGGCTATATTTGACATTCTCTTTTTGCTATGTTCGATTTTGTCGGATTTATGCCTTAATTATATATTTTCGCATGTGAGTAATTGTGTTTTGATTCACTAACTGGGTTTGTCGTTGAACATGAAGATACCTTCCTGACACAATTGATGTTGCGGGTGGAGCACGGCAGCAAAGGTCCTCTGGTTGTGAATGTTAATTCTGTGGCTGCTGAGCAATTGCATTTCCTCTTCAATTCATCATGCGCCATAATTCTGAAAAGGTTGTTCAACATTTATGTATATTACTCTGTCCTCTTGAAGTAAATTGGAATTGATTATTTTGTACTTATCTGTCTTTCTGCATCAGGATTTAATATCTTTCTATAATGATTATTGTTTGCTGGGGCTGCCGATGCTTGTTTGTTATTTATGTTACGCGCCGTGTTCACCAAAACTTTCATGTTCTATGTCAAGGAATCTTTTTCTTATGGTTGGTTTTTTGGGAAATGCTGTTATGTTACTTGGAATTCAGTTCTTGATATAAAACGAGATTTTTTTTTTATGAAACGAATGTCTTTATTTGAAGTAATGAAACAAGTGTCTTAAATGCTTGGATTGAGTATTTGCAATTTACTATCATTGCAAAAACCGGGTTGTTTTTCTTTATGACCCAGTTTCTTGTTTTACGAACTAATTCTAGTCCTTTTGGAATTGTTCATGACATGCAACTTCTTGTACGTTAACCAAATGAATTTGAGATTAGTGGAATAAGACGTGTTGCCCGGGTTTGTATATTTCACTGGTATTGATGTTGTCTCTAAGGTAATCACTTTTGAGTTACGGGTGTGGGGTTTACTTCAAAAGGTCTTAGTACTATTTGGGGAGAGATAACCGCTTAAATACTTTATTAGTCACACTTAATCGATGTGGGGGTTATATTTTGGTTCACAGATTCCAACACCATTTAAAAAATGGAGGGTGCTATTCCAGGAGTTGAGAATGTGAAGCGGGGTCATGATTTCCTTGAGAGCTTAATGTCAAAGTGACCAAAATGTTGTTGGACATTTTCAAAAGAATTGTTTAGTCTCACATTGGTTAGAAACTTTAGTTTTAAGAGTATATATACTCTTGCACTACATTGTGTGTAAAAAAAAATCACAAGTGCTATGCAAAGTGAGCTACACACGTGTGCGCGTATATGATGCATTTTAGGTGCTTTTATATGCGCACTTGACACTATGTGTGTGTGGACTAATCATGGATAAAACTTTTACCATTTTCGAATTTACTATGTGGGTAGTTATTGCTTGATCCACGCAACATTGAATGGGTAGTTAATGGAACTCATTCAATGTTGACTGAGTGGATGCAGTTGAAACTGCTCCACTACCCCTTTTCTTCTCTATAAGAGAAGAGGATTGGGGAGGAATAACATCATCTTGAAATACACTGCAATTGCTTGTGTTTCAGCTTTCACTATTACAAGTGCAAGCTGATTTTGCTTCATCGTATCCTTTAGGATTTTTGTTGACTCATGCAATATAGAGAGCAAAATTTTTTTTAGGAAAGTGGCAGTGTTACACGCTTTGAAATCGTTGCAAATTCCTCTGGTCTAACACATGCTACATGATAACATGAGAATTAATTAGCAGTGGCAAAACGCGATTTGATGGTGAAATCCATCAAACTGCCACCGAATTGGGGGTTCGCGGTTTGGCCGTATTGCAAATCACTATCGAAATTGTGAACCATCAAAATCGAAACCAAACCGACCGCGGTTTGCACGGTTTGGTCGGTATGATTTTGCAATTTTCTTGCAACATATTTTCAACAAAAAAAAATGTCACACATTCCATACAAGTCCATACATGTCCATACATGTCCATCAACAAAAATATGTGTTCATACATGGTCATCTACCAAAAACACAATGAAGCACACAAAATCAGAATTATGAGCTAATTTCATTTCAAAAGTTAAAATAATATGAAAAGGCTTCAACTCCATTCCATTCCATGTTTGGGGGTGATTTTGCGATTTGGTGAACCACAATTTTCTATAAATGAAAGCTGATAGTTTATAAAGAGAATAATGTTTATTTTATATCTTTCTTATGTACAAGCAACCTATTTATACGCATAGGTCCAGGTTACAAAAGGAAAGTGTATTACAAAAGGAAACTACTAATTGTGGACAATTTGGATCGCACTACAATTGTCACAATGCAGGATAGTAGTAGAAGAATGTGTAACCCCATATCTTCAAGTAACCAATAAAGCCAAAGTAATTCAGAAATAGCATTAGTAAGGGCACAATAGTTAGATTCTGTGCTGGAGCGAGGATGTAACTGTTTGTTTCTTGCTTCGCCAGCATATAAATGAGTTGCGTAAGAAGAAATAATAACCAGTAGTGGATCGTCGATCAATTGGATCACCAGCCCAATCTGCATCTGAAGAACCTGATAATACTAATGGAGAGCTTACAAAGATATGGGACCATGAAACGGAGTACCTTTCACATATCAAAGGATTCAGAGAACAACAATATAGTTAGTAGTTAGAGGAGTCGACACAAATTGACTAACAATATGAACGACATAGACAATATTTGGTCGACTGACAGTAAGATAAACTAAACTATCCAAAGTTGGCGTTATAAAGTAGTATCTGAAAGAAGTGTACTATTTAAAGGAGTCAGCTTGACATTTATGTTTAATGGGGTGGATGCAACAAAAGTATTAGTAATCACAAATCGAGAGATCAAATCAGAGGCATATTTAGCCTATGAAAGATAGTATCCATCAGAAGTAGAAGTAATTTCAAGACCAAAAAGTAGCTTAAAAAACCCAAATCTTTCATCTCAAACCGACTTTTGAGATATTGTTGCTAGTCAGAGATCCCGGTTGAGTCGTCCCCACTGATGATCATATCATTAACATAAAGCAGAAGAATAACTATGCCTTTATTAGTTCGTGGAGTAAAAAAACAAAGTCATGAGAACTTGACTGAAAGCCAAACTGTGTAATAGTGGAACCGAATTTGGCAAACTAGACATGAGGAGCTTGTTTAAGCCCTACAAAGCACGACGGAGGAGACAAACTTTCTTTGGGGAATGAGAATATCCAGAGGCGGACACATATAGAATTTTTCAGCAAGGTTTCCATTAATGAATACATTTTTAACATCCATTTGGAATAAAGGTTAGTTTTTGAAAACACCCATAGTTAGCAAACTCCGAACAAATGTTAAACGAGCCATGTGAGTGAATGTCTCTTCATAGTCAATGGCGTACTCGTGTGTGTAACTTTGGCAACCAAACAAGCTTTATACTGCTCAATAAAACCATATGAGCAAGTTTTTATCTTATAAATCTATTTGCAACCAATCGGAGTCTTGCCAGAGGGAAGATTCACTATGTCCCAAGTATGAGTATTCTCTAATGCATACAATTCTTTGCACATTTCTTGCTGGCAACAATGGTCAGAACTAGCCTCTCGATACGAGGAAGGCTCATGTAAAGAAGAAATAACATAAAACAATGATAATCTTTAAGGTAAGGAAGAGTTTTTGTTACCCATTCAGAACAAAGAGGAGGAAAAGGAACAGGGGCAGGAACAAGAACATCAGAAGTGACAGGTTCTTTGACAACGGGTGTTGGAGTGGGGTCATGATCATTGAGCTCATTAGAAGTACCTGCATCAAAAGATGAAAAAAGCTCAAGAGCCGAGTTAGTGAAAAATGGCTGAGAACAGGATAAGGAACTGTCGAATTTGGATAGAGTAGAAAACAAAGTGTGTTCCAAAAAAGTGACATGTTTAGAAATGCGTTGTAATAACCCGTTTCATTAACACAGTTATTTATTTCATAATTTAAGACATGGACGCCAGCTCGGATCCACGTGGACGTCGTGGGTAGGCTAAGACAAACGTCGACCTAGGTACACTAGTAAATTGTGTGTTAAGTTGTTTAAATTGCAATGCACTTTATGAATTTAATTGTAAATACATCACATGTGTGTATGTTGAATAACGATATCGTGCGAGGTTGTGTGACGGGTAGTCACCTCGAAGTGTGTGTCAACGTGGATATCGATAGGCAAAGTACGGGTACACTAGAAAAACTTGACAAACTCATGTAAACATGACTAAGTAACTCAATTGAAATAGTTAATGTAACCGTAGGAATTAAATTAAAAATTGAGTAATAGGCTTTGTCGCGCCTCGAAATATGTGTCGAGACGTAGGGCACCGGATATCAAGTAGCGAAGGTCAGTTGGACCATGAATTGGCTAATTTTGATAAATAATACATTAACCATATGTTTTAATAAGGCTTAATGTAAGGTAAATAAATCAAATAAAAGAAAAGCCTATAATATGAATTAAATGATGTGGACCATTGATAGATATCTAGATGATTTCAAATGAAAGAATCAAAGAAAGGAGTGTGCTATCGGAGTTATCAATGGAGTCATCAGATGGTATGAGACAACATGCTTATAAGCCACAAAATAATCCTCGAGATATGCAAGCACATTTGATCAAGGCCAACATATATAAGCCACATGAGTGGGAGCTTCATCTCCACTAACTGAAATTCTCATGCAATCTGAGAAAACCAAAGAATAAAAGGGGATTTCAAGCTGGGATTTTAACTCCTTGGAAGACAAATCAAGTTATCAAACTAAGGTAATCATTTTCCTCCTCTCATACACTCTCCAATGAACCTATTTTTGTGTGTTTTTGGTAAAATCCAAGTTAGATGGTTAGATCCCTAGTTTTTTATGGAAACTTAGTGAATTATGAGTTTAATGATCATTTTTATTGAGGATTGATCATTGGTTTTGCATGAATTGCGATTTTTGTTGAATTTGGGAAAAACTAATGAACGTTGGGACTTGAGGATTTTGACTTAATTATTGTTATGAGGTGAGTTTAACTAATGTGGTGCGGGGAAGTGGATTATGTCTCATCAGCGTTTCCATAAGTTGATGAGGAATGATGAGAGTGTTCATACACGATTATTTGGGGCATGCTCGAGAGGACGCGTAGCAGTATGGTGGACCACATTTCAGGATACCCATCCAGAGCCAACGACATGGGATGAGTTTAGGAGTTGTTCTATGATCAATACATACCCATGGTGGAGAGATTGAGATTGAGAGAAGAGTTTCTGACCCTAAGACAGAGTAATCGGACTTTGCTGCACTATATGGATAGATTTCGCTACTTACTCCAGTTCTCGATGGACGTAGTTGGGACTGACCGTCTGTAGATATACTATTTCACCAAAGGAGTTGAGTATATGATTGCTTCGATAGTGGTATCGCCTGGGGTACCCACTATGCAGGACATATTTCATAGAGCTTTGGTGCATGAAACATACCTGATGCGAGGGATGGCAGACATATGACTGGGACTGAGGTACAGACAGGCAGATGTTACGACCCAATAATTAATACACATTTAATTCGTTAATTAGGACAAAATGACCCGTGACGTGGGACTCGCAATGAGATACGTGTCAGATTGATTTGAGTTAGAGTTACCTCCACATATGTCGAGAATTCATCCGGTGTTTCATATTTCGATGCTTCGACTAACTAAGTCAAAGCCAGGCGAAAGATCGACAGTGGACTTGAGTCATATTGATTTGAGTGAAGATATCTCATATGAAGAACAACCAGTTCAGATTCTCGATCGAAGGGTACAACAGTTAAAAAACAAGTCTATTCCAAAGGTATTAGTCAAGTGGCAGTTTCATGGAGATTCAGAACTCACTTGGGAACGAGAAGACTATATGCGAGACAAATTTCCATACCTCTTCGAGTTAGGAATATTTCACTATTCGTTTAGTTTAAGTTCGAGGACGAACTTCCTATTAGTTAGGAAGTATTGTCACGATCAAATAATTAATACACATTTAATTCGTTAATTAGGACAAAATGACCCGTGACGTGGGACCCGCAGCGAGATACGTGTCACTACTGAGGCACGATGGTCGAGGAAAATGTTACATTTGTTGTGTTGTTTGCCGAGTGTAATGTATATCTCTAGACTACTAAGTCATTTACGAGTATACATATGCCGAGATGAGCGGGGTCGCGCCTCGAGTCGCGTGCCGACGTGGGCCCGAGGTAGCAGTTTGTGGGGTAAGTGAAATTAGTTAAATTAAATGTGCATTAAAATAAACCTAGTGGTCCATACATTGCCACATCACTTAATATACATCATATAACTATAGCCACATATATATATATAGATATGTATATATCTACATTGGTCAAATGAGACCAAAGTTAAACTTATCCCTTTTTGTTTTTATCTCCAAAGTCGGTTGGGAGAGAAAGAGAAAAAAATAAAAAAAAACAATGCAGAGAATAGAGAAGAAAAAAAACACAGAGAGAAAGAAGAGCGGGAAGAAGAAGAAGAAGAAGAAAAGAAAGAAGAAGAAGAGAAAAGAAGAAAGAAAGAGAGAGAGAGACAGGGAGAGAGAGAGAGAGACCGAACTCCAAGGTGAGTTGTTGATTTCGGTTGTTGTTGTGTTCGGTGTTGTTGGTTTGATGTGCCGAACTCGGACGAACTGCATTCGGCACGAACTGCCATGGCAGTTCGTCCGAGCTCAAGGAGGGTAGGGTAGTGGTCTCCCCTGCAGGAAACCCAACCTAGGGTTGGGGATGGACGCCCAACCCAGTGAAAAAGAAAAAAAAATTATAGAGCACTCTGGTGCGAAGAGGAAGAAGATGGGAGTTGGGTCGGGGTCAACCCATATGGGTCGGGCCGGACCGACCCTGACCCGATGGGGGCTGGGTCGAGCCGACCCGAGTCCAGTTGGGCGTGTCGGGTTGACCCGGACCCACCCTAAAAAATAATAAAATAATAAATATATATATTAATAAAATAAATTTCCAGAAAATAAATAAAATATGGAAAAATTAAGGAAGATTCCATAAAAACTAGGAAAAATCTTGAAAAATCATATTTTGATAAAATAAATAGAAACTGATAAATTTCTATAAAAATACAAGATTTGAAATTTTGGACACGACTTTTACGAGGTTTTTTTTATCTCGAAAAGCGCAAAATTGACAAATTGATCTCGAATTCGATTTCGACCGATTTCGAACAATTTATAAATTGTGAATAAGTAATAATGACATTAAATTGATAAATTTTCAAATGCTAGGACCTTAAAAGAGCTATTACGCGGTTTTGGGTGCGTACATCGAAGCAACGAGAAGTCTGATAGCTTAGGCATTGTTGTGTGTATGTAAGTAAACCATTAAGACATTTATTACATTTCATTCCATTTATTTATTTATTCTCAGTTATTCGAACTAAATTACCTTTGAAATCTATATGCTATGACTTGTTCAGTTCTCATTTTGTGATGTTGTTCATAGTATACTCTGTTGTGTATATCATTGATTCCACTTCCTGTACTTTGTCATGTTGATTGTTGTGTTTGTCATTGTTCAATGATATATCATGCTATTAGGATAGTTTGTTTATTTTGACTCTAATCCTTTGTGCATTAGTGTGCGGTTAGATCTCTTGGATTTCATTACCGAGTGATTATTTAAAATGAAAGTGGTTCTTCTGGTTAGGGTCATTTGATGATCGAAATTCAACTTTCATATGAGGTCACTAGACTTGCCGGGATGTTAGGGAGTTTCTCCACAACCTTGATGACACACGGGGTAACATGCCTCTAAAGGGGTATCCGGACCTCGAGGTTTGTTGGTGCAAGAATAACTTGGTGAACATGACGAATTTTAAGACTCGGGTATGTTAGGAAGTATACATTCCAGTGAAGACTAATTCACTTGGAATAGAAAAGGCGTAATCGTAAGTACAACCTTTTGACATTATGACATAAAGCTCAATTTGAATTGAAATGTTATAGAGCAGAGCTCAAGTTGTAGTGGACGGGCTGATGTGATGAAGATCACGATCGACCGACCCTAATCCATTACTACTTAGCCTTGAGTCAGTTTGATATTTGGTTAACTCAAGTATCTCTTTGCATGATGTTTCTTTCAGATAGTTTCTATTTCAATTATGCCATTTGATACTTGTTGCCTATTTGGGAATGTGGATCGATGTCTCTCAGTATTACTTAAATAATTTCATGAACTCACCGTCTAGTTTGTGACGGTGGGTGCAGATCAGCCGAGTAGCAGACTAGGCAAAAGAGAAGATCGGTGACTACCTCTGAGCCGGTGGAGGACTGCTACGACATACCTTTATACATTTTGTATTCTTTTGTATTAAATTTTTATGTACATACCTTTTGGGTTGAGTGATAGGAATATATAACTAGACACATGTTATATATATCACCATTTTTGTCTATATATGCATGTGATCACTATTTCCTGATTTTTTTTCCACAATAGGTTAGGCTTAGGATCTCATTTCCATTAGTAACTTAATAAGACTTCCGCTAAATAATTGGTTAGATAATTTTTTTAGTAACACTGATTTATAGACAACCATAGATTAGTCACTAGAACAATTAAGTTAAATGTAGATGGTATCATAAATGGTAGGTGTTTAACTAAGGCTGACTAGTTCCTTCTTAGGTCCTATAGGGAAATTAAGGCTTAATTATGGGATTAGGTCGGGTGGTGCCTTATTTGTAGTTGGGGCCGTCACAGGTGGTATTAGAGCGAAGGTTTATAAAACTTGGCTTTCGTATATGATTTCAGGTTATATGATACCAACACAGTTTGTATCAGCGCCATGGTTTTGAGAAAACATGACTCTAAGATTGTAGAATATGGAGTTTCTACAATACAATACCACAGCTACAATATGTAGTGAACGACCTACCTTGTTCAGCTAGGAATAATAAAAAATATAAAAAAACACTGTAGAAGTTAGAAAACCTTAGTTAGATGTAGAAAACCAAATGATCCACACCTAGAAACTATTAGTTAAGAAGTGAGTGACAATGAGTTGGGGATTTGATCTATTATATACATGTTAATTTTGTTATGTGTATATATGCGTTATCCACGCAGTAGCTGATTCGCGTTCGTTCTCCATTTGCTGTCGGATATGAAGGATTCACGCGATAGCGATGATGCCGATGCGAGTGGTAGCTAGCCTTCGATACCATCAGCGAGGATTTTCAGAGGCTCAGATCGAGTAGGTGCTCAGGGGCAGCAGTTGGTAAATCTCATCGCATTGATGACTTCTCGATTTGCTCCACCAGCATAGCCATCACAGACATCTGGCGCTACTACGACTACAGTACCAACCGTAGTGCTGGATCGTACCTCCAACACCGATGCCAACAACTCCAGAATTAGAGACTATGTCTACACCATCGTCCACACCCCCATTAGCTAGTTCGACAATAGTAGTTCAGTTGGTGAAAGATTTCATCAGACTGAAACCAGTATATTCGACGGTGAGAGAGATTTTGAGAAGATCGAGAAGTGGCTCCTGTCGCAGGAGAAGTTACATAGAGTCTCGCAGATTGAGGATAGACTCAAAGTCGAGATATCGTCGTACACCTTGCAGCGAGATGCCGATGTGTGGTGGCATGCAACGATAGCTGCTGAGGAGAGTTTGAGTCTTGGGATGCCTTTAAGACTAAGTTCTATCAGCAGTACTTCCCACCCGCGGTGATGAAGAAGGTTGCGGAAGGAATTCATGAATTTGGACAGAGAACCAACGAGATAGTGATGAGATACCGAGACAGATACGGCTATATGAGGTAGTTTGTCGGAGATCTTGTGATGGAGGATGCCGATGATGTGTATCATTTTGATGATAAATTGAGGCCATATATTATTTTTTGTGGTCAGTTCAGGTGCCAGGACACTGGGAGAGATTTTCGAGCGTGCACTTGTTCACGAGACTTATTATGTGAAGCCGAGTGGCTGACGGGACACCCTTAATACCCGCGATGACACTTGATCAGATGTCGGAGTATGAGCGGAGGAGATAGAAGGTCAAACGATCGAGGAGATGGGATAGAAGTGTTCATAGGCTATAGTGCCTTTTGTAGCATCTCATACACCTTTGCAAACTATTGTAGGTAGACCTCCCATACCACCACCAGTCAGACTTGCATTTCTAGCTCTTACTACGTCTACTTTACCAGCTTTACCAGCACCACCAGCTCCACGTCAGCAGCACGGTGGTAGAGGTAGAGGTAGAAGTAGAGGACGAAGACAAGAAAGTTCAGACCAGGGCAGAAACAAGCATCTGCACAGGCCCAGATCGGGGAAAGGGTCAGCCGAGAGTAGTCACTTGTTATCGATGTGGTCAGGTGGGACATATTAGTCGAGATTGTCCATAGCCAGCGATGGTGATTCCATCACAACGTCGAGAGGTCATACATGTGGTTGCACAGCCCGACACAGACGCTACACGAAACTCATTGAGGGTATGGTTTCCATTTGTGGTCATCAAGCTTATGTCTTATTTGATCTGGGTTCGATAGTTTCTTTCATTTCTGATCGCATGGTCAGCATGTTAGGATTGAACCGGTTAGTGTCGGAGTCCATTTGATTTTGGGTACTGCAGCCGGAGATAGAGTGTAACCTAATTCTTTGGTGGAGAAATTTCAGTAAAGACCGACGGGGTAGAGTTACCCGCAGACTTTAGGGTGTTGGAATTTCTAGAACTCGATGCGTTGCTAGGGATGGATTGGTTAGCATCATATCATGCTCATATTGACTGTTTTGCGAAAATAGTGAGATTTGAGATTCCAGGGTGTCCAGTGTTCGCGTATAGTGGTAGTACACCAAGAACCAAGGGCACTCGAGGTCGGCTTGCAACAAGTGGAGGGATGGAGACTTTGGTGTCGGTATATACCATAACAGAGAGTCATAGATCAAAACTTGAAGAGATTCTTGTTGTGTGCGAGTTTTCGGACGTGTTTCCTGAAGACTTACCTGGATTACCACCACCGAGGGAGATCGATTTCATTATTGAGTTAATGCCCTTTAAGAAACCGATATCTATACCACCATACCGCATGGCTCCACGAGAATTGGAAGAATTGAGGACACAGTTGCAAGAATTGAGCAAGAAGGGATTCATCACACCTTCGATATCACCATGAGGAGAGCCAGTCCTGTTTGTAAAGAAGAAGAATGATACCTTGAGACTGTGTCATTGATTACAGACAATTGAATAAGGTCATAGTCAAGAACAAGTATCCATTATCGCGTATTGACAACTTATTCGATCAGCTGAGAGAGAGCGCAATTTTTCTCCAAATAGATCTACAATCAGGATATCATTAGCTGAGGATTAGGGAGGATGATAGATACATAATAACGTTTAGTACGAGGTCTTTTACACTATCAGTTCACAGTCATGCCGTTCGATTTGACGAATGTTCCTGCCATGTTTTATGGATTTGATGCACCAGTGATAAGACCATTTTTTGACCACTTTGTGATCGTGCTTATTGATGACATATTGGTGTACTCGAAGACTCGAGAAAATCACGAGCAACACCTCAGGGAGACGTTGCAAACTTTGAGGGAGCACGGACTATATGCCAAATTCAGTAAGTGTGAATTTTGGTTGTTTGAGGTCAAATTTTTGGGTCATGTTGTTGGAGCAGCAGGTATTGCTGTAGATGCAGAAAAGATTCAAGCAATTTTGGATTGGCCAGCGCCGACGTCAGCTCCTGAGATTCAGATTTTTTTAGGGTTAGCAGGTTATTACTAAAGGTTCATGAAGGATTTCTCGAAGATCGCCTCACTAATGACCAAGTTGACCCAGAAAGATGTGAAGTTTCAGTGGTCTGAGGAAACCCAGAAAGATGTGAAGTTTCAGTGGTCTGAGGAATGCGAGGCGACATTTGCTCAACTGAAGAAATCGTTAACTACCACACCAGTATTGATATTGCCAAAGGTTGGAAAGGGTTTCATGGTGTACACATATGCTTTTCATATGGGTTTAGGTTGTGTGTTAATGCAAGAGAAAGGCACAATGGCCTATGCATCAAGACAGTTGAAGATACATGAGAAGAATTATCCAACTCATGATTTAGAGTTGGCGGCGGTAGTGTTTGCTCTAAAGATATGGAGAGATTATCTGCATGGAGAAAGTTTACACTCTATACAGACCATTAAGAGTTTGAAATATTTCTTTTCACACAGAGAAAGCTGAACATGAGATAATGCAGATGATTAGAATTTTTGAAAGACTATGATTTTTCTCTGGAATATCATATCGGGAAAAGCAAATGTCGTTGCTGATGCGCTGAGTAGGATTCCGACTGGAGATGCTGAGACTATTCGATGTCATATGACGCACGAGTATGGTTTACTCGAGGCGGCAGCGAGGCTGAGTCAGTAAGATATTGCGAATGACATGGAGGTATTGATTTGTGCTCAGATGAGACTTCAGGCAGTGTCGACTCAGAGAGTGTCATAGGATAAAAAAATTGACATTCTATAATCGAGATTCAGTGAGTTAGCCCAAAGTCTCGAGTATACTAATTGGACTAAAACAACATATTAGTGTCTCAGATTTCAAGGCAGATTGTGGATATCGGTAGTGGCAGAGCTAAGAGATGAAATTCTTCAGGATTCACATCGCTCCCGGTTCACTGTTCATCCAGAAAGACCAAAATGTACCATGATATGAAAAGACATTTTTGGTGGCCTGGGATGAAAGCGAACATATTAGAGTTTATTAGGAACTGTGGGATCTGCTAGCGGGTGAAGGCAGAGCATCATATACCTGGAGGATTACTACATCCTCTTCCCATTCCATGATGGAAGAGGGAAGACATAGCCATAGATTTCGTTTGAGGACTTACGATGACTGTTCATAAACATGATTCCATCTGGTGATTGTGGACAGATTGAAGAAATCTGCCCATTTTATGCCAGTTGCAACTCATTATACATTTGACCAGCTGAGTGTATTGTTTAAGAGAGAAATTATTAGGCTGCATGGAGTACCTTTGACTATTATGTCAAACAGAGATGCGATGTATACGTCCAGGATGTGGCGAAGTATGCAGAAGCAATTTGGTACACGCTTACAATTTAGCACAACCTTTCACCCTGAGACTAATGGGCAGATTGAGAGGTTGATTCAAACTCTCGAAGATATGCTCAGGGCGTATGTACTTGAGTTTGGTGGATTGTAGGAAAAGTATTTACCATTGTATGAATTTGCATACAACAAAGGCGAGCATTGAAATAGCGCCATTTGAGGCGTTAGATGGCAGACCATGTCGCTCACCATCTTGTTAGGCTGAGCTAGAAGACCGAGATTTGTTAGGGCATGAAATTATTGTCGATTAAACATAAAAGATAAGATAGATTCGCCAGAAACTTAAGGGAGCCCAGGAGAAACAAAAGAAGTATGTAGACATGTATCGCAGCGATCTTACGTACGATGAGGGAGCTTTAGTGTATCTAAAGGTTTCTCCTCGTAAGGGTCATCATCGATTTGGTTTGAAAGACAAATTAGCACCGAGATTCATCAGGCCTTTCAAGATCAAAAAATGGGTTTGAAAGGTTGCATATGAGTTAGAGTTACCTCCACATATGTCGAGAATTCATCCAGTGTTTCATATTTTGATGCTTCGACTAGCTAAGTCAAAGGCAGGCGATAGATCACAGTGGACTTGAGTCAGATTGATTTGAGTGAAGATATCTCATATGAAGAACAACCATTTCAGATTCTCGATCGAATGGTACAACAATTAAGAAGCAAGTCTATCCCGAAGGTATTAGTCAAGTGGAAGTTTCATGGAGATTCAGAAATCACTTGGGAACGGGAAGACTATATGCGAGACATATATCCGTACCTCTTCGAGTTAGGTATATTTCACTATTCGTTTATTTTAAGTTCGAGGACGAACTTCCTATTAGTTGGGAAGTATTGTCACCACCCAATAATTAATACACATTTAATTCGTTAATTAGGACAAAATGACCCATGACGTGGGACCCGCAGCGAGATACGTGTCACTATTGAGGCACGGTGGTCGAGAAAAATGTTACATTTGTTGTGTTGTTTGCCGAGTGTAATGTATATCTATAGACTACTAAGTCATTTACGAGTATGCATATACTGAGACGAGCTGGGTCGCGCCTCGAGTCGCGTGCCGACATGGGCGCGAGGTAGCAGTTCGTGGGGTAAGCGAAATTAGTTAAATTAAATGTGCATTAAAAAAAAACCCTAGTGGTCCTTACATTGCCACATCACTTAATATACATCATATAACTATAGCCACATATATATATATGTATGTATATATCTACATTGGTCAAATGAGACCAAAGTTAAACTTATCCCTTTTTGATTTTATCTCCAAAGTCGGTTGGGAGAGAAGGAGAAAAAAAAAACGACGCAGAGAACAAAAAAGAAAAAAAAAACGTAGAGAGAAAGAAGAGACGACAAGAAGGAGAAAAAAAAGAAAGACAGAGAAGATAGACCGGGAGAGAGAGCGTGATCGAGCTCCAAGGTGAGTTGTTGATTTCGATTATTGTTGTGTTCGGTGTTGTTGGTTCGAGGTGTCGAACTCGGACGAACTGCCATGGCAGTTCGTCTGAGCTCAATGAGGGTAGGGGAGTGGTCTCCCCTGCAGGAAACCCAACCTGGGGTTGGGGATGAACGCTCAACCTCAGTGAAAAACAAAAAAAAATTACAAAGCACTCTGGTGCGAAGAAGAAGAAGATGTGAGTCGGGTCGGGTCGACCCGAACCCATATGGGTCCGGCCGGGCCGACCCGACCGATGGGGGACCGGGTCGGGCCGACTCGGGTCCAGTTGGACAAGGTCGGGTTGACCCGGACCCACCCTAAAAAATAATAAAATAATAAATAATGTATATATTAATAAAATAAATTTCCAGAAAATATATAAAATATGGAAAAATTCAAGAAAATTCTAGAAAAATTTGGAAAAGTTTCGAAAAATTATATTTCGATAAAATAAATAGAAATTGATAAACTTCTATGAAAAATACAAGATTTAAAATTTATGACGCGACTTTTACGTGGTTTTTACCTCAAAAGCACGAAATTGGCAAATTGGTCTCGAATTTGATTTTGATCGATTTCGACCAACTTATAAATTGTGAAAAAGTAATAATGTCACTAAATTGATAAATTTTCAAATGCTAGGATGGTAAAAGAGCTATTACGGGGTTTTGGATGCGTACATCGATGCAACGAGAAACCGGATAGTTTAGGCATTTCTGGCGTATGTAAGTAAACTGATTAAGACATTTATTTACATTTCATTTCATTTATTTATTTATTCTCGGTTATTTGAACTGAATTACCTTTGAAATCCATATGCTATGACTTGTTCAGTTCTCATTTTGTGATGTTGTTCAAAGTATACTCTTTGTGTATATCATTGATTCCACTTCCTGTATTTTGTTATGTTGATTGTTGTGTTTGTCATTGTTCAGTGATATATCATGCTATTAGGATAGTTTGTTTATTTTGACTCTAATTCTTTGTGCATTAGTATGTGGTTACATCTTTTGGATTTCATTACCTAGTCATTATTGAAAATGAAAGTGGTTCTTCTGGTTAGGGTCATTTGATGATCGAGATCCAACTTTCATATGGGGGTCACTAAACTTGCCGGGATGTTAGGGAATTTCTCCACTACCTTGCATGACACACGGGGTAACGTGCCTCAAACGGGGTAACCAAACCTCGGTGTTTGTTGGCGCAAGAATAACTTGGTGAACATGAGTTTTAAGACTCGGGTATGTTAGGAAGTATACATTTCGGTGTCGACTTTCACTTGGAATAGAAAAGGCGTAATCGTAAGTACAACCTTTTGACATTGTGCCATATAGCTCAATTTGTATTGAAATGTTATAGAGCAGAGCTCAAATTGTAGTGGACATGCTGATGTGATGAAGATCACGACCGACCGACCATAATCCATTACTACTTAGCCTTGAGTCAGTTTGATATTTGGTTAACTCAAGTATCTCTTTGCATGATGCTTATTTCAGCATAGTTCCTATTTCAATTATGTCATTTGATACTTGTTGCCTATTTGGGAATGTGGATCGATGTCTCTCGGTATTACTTAAATAATTTCATGTACTCACCGTCTAGTTTGTGATGGTGGGCGCAGATCAGCCGAGTAGTAGACCAGGCAAAAGAAGATTGGTGACTACCTCTGAACCGGTGGAGGACTGCTACGACATACCTTTATACGTTTTGTATTCTTTTGTATTAAATTTTATGTACATGTTATTTTGCCTTTTGGGTTGAGTGATAGGAATTTAAATATAAGTAATTGCACTTAAACACTTATATAAATAAAAAAATCTTTAATAAATCATAACGTAGTAATAAAATTTCACCAGAACCTTCACTTAAATTAAAGATTAGCAAAAAATTTTAAACATTTTGCAAACTTCCGCATGCATCAAATAATTCTACAAGTCAAATACAATCACCTTCATGAATCAAATGTATTACGAAAATTCCAATAATCAAAACCACCCTTTAAATTTAAGATTCTTAAAAATTTCACTTGCATCAAATAATTCTACAAGTCAAATACATTTTCTTTAGTGAACCATAATGTATTACCAAAATTTTAGCGAAACATGCCCTTAAATTAAAGATTCACAAAAAATTTTAAACATTGTGCAAACTTCAACATGAATCAAAAAATCATCTAACTCAAATATATTCAAACATGCATAGTGCTTAAATTATTGGTGCAAATATATGAGTTTCATTTGTATAGAACATAAACTAGTAAAAAGCTCAAAAAATCATCAAAAGTTAGAGGGTCAACATATACTAAAAGCATTAACAATTCTTGAAATAGTAGTTTAGCTAGCAAATGTCATTCAACTCAATGATAGAATAAATTGTCAAGTTTAGGAGATGAGTAAATGTTCAAAATAACAATCATGAAGGTGGATGCTCTTAAGTTGGTCACATGGAGGTAACTTAAGATATTCTAGCAAAACTTAAATTATGACCTTTTTGATCGTTCACTTTTGAATAATCAACTAAACTCTACCTAAGGTCTTGTTTATCTTATGACAAACCAATCACGAGAATAATTTTTCAACTAAACTCTACCTAAGGTCTCGTCTATCTTATGACAACATTAAATAACATTTCAATTCTTACTTTTCCACCATTATATCCAAGCTAGAATTGGGCATTCAATTAGGCTCAAAACAAGAAAAAGTGAAAGAGATGGAATGGAAAAGAGAATAAGGTATTGAATTTATATCGCCAATCTTGTCATCAATCCATAAACAAAATTAAATATAAGTAATTGCACTTAAACACTTATATAAATAAAAAAATCTTTAATAAATCATAACGTAGTAATAAAATTTCACCAGAACCTTCACTTAAATTAAAGATTAGCAAAAAATTTTAAACATTTTGCAAACTTCCGCATGCATCAAATAATTCTACAAGTCAAATACAATCACCTTCATGAATCGAAATGTATTACAGAAATTCCAGCAAAACCACCCTTTAAATTTAAGATTCTTAAAAATTTCACTTGCATCAAATAATTCTACAAGTCAAATACATTCTTCTTTAGTGAACCATAATGTATTACCAAAATTTTAGCAGAACATGCCCTTAAATTAAAGATTCACAAAAAATTTTAAACATTGTGCAAACTTCAACATGAATAAAAAAATCATCTAACTCAAATATATTCAAACATGCATAGTGCTTAAATTATTGGTGCAAATATATGAGTTTCATTTGTATAGAACATAAACTAGTAAAAAACTCAAAAAATCATCAAAAGTTAGAGGGTCAACATAAACTAAAAGCATTAACAATTCTTGAAATAATAGTTTAGCTAGCAAATGTCATTCAACTCAATGATAAAAAAAATTGTCAAGTTTAGGAGAAGAGTAATTGTTCAAAATAACAATAATGAAGGTGGATGCTCTTAAGTTGGTCACATGGAGGTAACTTAAGATATTCTAGCAAAACTTAAATTATGACCTTTTTGATCGTTCACTTTTGAATAATCAACTAAACTCTACCTAAGGTCTTGTTTATCTTATGACAAACCAATCACGAGAATAATTTTTCAACTAAACTCTACCTAAGGTCTCGTCTATCTTATGACAACATTAAATAACATTTCAATTCTTACTTTTCCACCATTATATCCAAGCTAGAATTGGGCATTCAATTAGGCTCAAAACAAGAAAAAGTGAAAGAGATGGAATGGAAAAGAGAATAAGGTATTGAATTTATATCGCCAATCTTGTCATCAATCCATAAACAAAATTAAATATAAGTAATTGCACTTAAACACTTATATAAATAAAAAAATATTTAATAAATCATAACGTAGTAATAAAATTTCACCAGAACCTTCACTTAAATTAAAGATTAGCAAAAAATTTTAAACATTTTGCAAACTTCCGCATGCATCAAATAATTCTACAAGTCAAATAAAATCACCTTCATGAATCATAATGTATTACAGAAATTCCAAAGAAAAAACCACCCTTTAAATTTAAGATTCTTAAAAATTTCACTTGCATCAAATAATTCTACAAGTCAAATACATTCTTCTTTAGTGAACCATAATGTATTACCAAAATTTTAGCGAGAACATGCCCTTAAATTAAAGATTCACAAAAAATTTTAAACATTGTGCAAACTTCAACATGAATCAAAAAATCATCTAACTCAAATATATTCAAACATGCATAGTGCTTAAATTATTGGTGCAAATATATGAGTTTCATTTGTATAGAACATAAACTAGTAAAAAGCTCAAAAAATCATCAAAAGTTAGAGGGTCAACATATACTAAAAGCATTAACAATTCTTGAAATAGTAGTTTAGCTAGCAAATGTCATTCAACTCAATGATAGAATAAATTGTCAAGTTTAGGAGATGAGTAAATGTTCAAAATAACAATCATGAAGGTGGATGCTCTTAAGTTGGTCACGTGGAGGTAACTTAAGATATTCTAGCAAAACTTAAATTATGACCTTTTTGATCGTTCACTTTTGAATAATCAACTAAACTCTACCTAAGGTCTTGTTTATCTTATGACAAACCAATCACGAGAATAATTTTTCAACTAAACTCTACCTAAGGTCTCGTCTATCTTATGACAACATTAAATAACATTTCAATTCTTACTTTTCCACCATTATATCCAAGCTAGAATTGGGCATTCAATTAGGCTCAAAACAAGAAAAAGTGAAAGAGATGGAATGGAAAAGAGAATAAGGTATTGAATTTATATCGCCAATCTTGTCATCAATCCATAAACAAAATTAAATATAAGTAATTGCACTTAAACACTTATATAAATAAAAAAATCTTTAATAAATCATAACGTAGTAATAAAATTTCACCAGAACCTTCACTTAAATTAAAGATTAGCAAAAAATTTTAAACATTTTGCAAACTTCCGCATGCATCAAATAATTCTACAAGTCAAATATAATCACCTTCATGAATCATAATGTATTACGAAATTCCAAAGAAAACCACCCTTTAAATTTAAGATTCTTAAAAATTCCACTTGCATCAAATAATTCTACAAGTCAAATACATTCTTCTTTAGTGAACCATAATGTATTACCAAAATTTTAGCGAACATGCCCTTAAATTAAAGATTCACAAAAAATTTTAAACATTGTGCAAACTTCAACATGAATCAAAAAATCATCTAACTCAAATATATTCAAACATGCATAGTGCTTAAATTATTGGTGCAAATATATGAGTTTCATTTGTATAGAACATAAACTAGTAAAAAGCTCAAAAAATCATCAAAAGTTAGAGGGTCAACATATACTAAAAGCATTAACAATTCTTGAAATAGTAGTTTAGCTAGCAAATGTCATTCAACTCAATGATAGAATAAATTGTCAAGTTTAGGAGATGAGTAAATGTTCAAAATAACAATCATGAAGGTGGATGCTCTTAAGTTGGTCACATGGAGGTAACTTAAGATATTCTAGCAAAACTTAAATTATGACCTTTTTGATCGTTCACTTTTGAATAATCAACTAAACTCTACCTAAGGTCTTGTTTATCTTATGACAAACCAATCACGAGAATAATTTTTCAACTAAACTCTACCTAAGGTCTCGTCTATCTTATGACAACATTAAATAACATTTCAATTCTTACTTTTCCACCATTATATCCAAGCTAGAATTGGGCATTCAATTAGGCTCAAAACAAGAAAAAGTGAAAGAGATGGAATGGAAAAGAGAATAAGGTATTGAATTTATATCGCCAATCTTGTCATCAATCCATAAACAAAATTAAATATAAGTAATTGCACTTAAACACTTATATAAATAAAAAAATCTTTAATAAATCATAACGTAGTAATAAAATTTCACCAGAACCTTCACTTAAATTAAAGATTAGCAAAAAATTTTAAACATTTTGCAAACTTCCGCATGCATCAAATAATTCTACAAGTCAAATATAATCACCTTCATGAATCAAAATGTATTACAGAAATTCCAGCAAAACCACCCTTTAAATTTAAGATTCTTAAAAATTTCACTTGCATCAAATAATTCTACAAGTCAAATACATTCTTCTTTAGTGAACCATAATGTATTACCAAAATTTTAGCAGAACATGCCCTTAAATTAAAGATTCACAAAAAATTTTAAACATTGTGCAAACTTCAACATGAATCAAAAAATCATCTAACTCAAATATATTCAAACATGCATAGTGCTTAAATTATTGGTGCAAATATATGAGTTTCATTTGTATAGAACATAAACTAGTAAAAAGCTCAAAAAATCATCAAAAGTTAGAGGGTCAACATATACTAAAAGCATTAACAATTCTTGAAATAGTAGTTTAGCTAGCAAATGTCATTCAACTCAATGATAGAATAAATTGTCAAGTTTAGGAGATGAGTAAATGTTCAAAATAACAATCATGAAGGTGGATGCTCTTAAGTTGGTCACGTGGAGGTAACTTAAGATATTCTAGCAAAACTTAAATTATGACCTTTTTGATCGTTCACTTTTGAATAATCAACTAAACTCTACCTAAGGTCTTGTTTATCTTATGACAAACCAATCACGAGAATAATTTTTCAACTAAACTCTACCTAAGGTCTCGTCTATCTTATGACAACATTAAATAACATTTCAATTCTTACTTTTCCACCATTATATCCAAGCTAGAATTGGGCATTCAATTAGGCTCAAAACAAGAAAAAGTGAAAGAGATGGAATGGAAAAGAGAATAAGGTATTGAATTTATATATCGCCAATCTTGTCATCAATCCATAAACAAAATTAAATATAAGTAATTGCACTTAAACACTTATATAAATAAAAAAATATTTAATAAATCATAACGTAGTAATAAAATTTCACCAGAACCTTCACTTAAATTAAAGATTAGCAAAAAATTTTAAACATTTTGCAAACTTCCGCATGCATCAAATAATTCTACAAGTCAAATACAATCACCTTCATGAATCAAAATGTATTACAGAAATTCCAGCAAAACCACCCTTTAAATTTAATATTCTTAAAAATTTCACTTGCATCAAATAATTCTACAAGTCAAATACATTCTTCTTTAGTGAACCATAATGTATTACCAAAATTTTAGCAGAACATGCCCTTAAATTAAAGATTCACAAAAAATTTTAAACATTGTGCAAACTTCAACATGAATAAAAAAATCATCTAACTCAAATATATTCAAACATGCATAGTGCTTAAATTATTGGTGCAAATATATGAGTTTCATTTGTATAGAACATAAACTAGTAAAAAACTCAAAAAATCATCAAAAGTTAGAGGGTCAACATATACTAAAAGCATTAACAATTCTTGAAATAGTAGTTTAGCTAGCAAATGTCATTCAACTCAATGATAGAATAAATTGTCAAGTTTAGGAGATGAGTAAATGTTCAAAATAACAATCATGAAGGTGGATGCTCTTAAGTTGGTCACGTGGAGGTAACTTAAGATATTCTAGCAAAACTTAAATTATGACCTTTTTGATCGTTCACTTTTGAATAATCAACTAAACTCTACCTAAGGTCTTGTTTATCTTATGACAAACCAATCACGAGAATAATTTTTCAACTAAACTCTACCTAAGGTCTCGTCTATCTTATGACAACATTAAATAACATTTCAATTCTTACTTTTCCACCATTATATCCAAGCTAGAATTGGGCATTCAATTCATTCATGTTGCCCGATGAGATGGCATATATTACATTTCAAATCCAACTAATGATAAAGTTCTTACTAGGTATCATGTGGTAATCGAAGTATAAAGATAAGAGCTAGAAGTAATTCTAAAATAAAAGATTGGGTTGCAGCAATCAATGATGCTGGATTAAGGCCTCTCGAGGGCTGGTGCCATCCTCACCGATTTGGATCTTTCTATCAAGATTTTTACTCATCCTCTTGCATTGTTCCAATTTTTTGGTTGTACGACAGTCAACACCACAATGTCACATGTTCTATTGTTTTGGTAAAAATGGGATGTTTGGGAAAATAAGAAATTAGGGGAAAGCTTTGATTCATGTTCTACACATCAACAAAGAGGCTTTTGCATATCATAAACACTAAGTGGAAGTCTACATTTTTTGCCGACCGTGGAGCAAATGCGCAGCGACCAAGAGCAGCGGCGCCAGCCGACCGGGACCCGAGGAGCGAGAGGTGACCAGCGACCAGGGACCAATCACGACCAGCGACCAAGGACCAATCACGACCAGCGACCAGGGAGCAATCACGACCAGCGACCACCGAGCTGAGGCAGTAGAGGCGCGCGTAGGCGAGATGCAGGACGACCAGGGAGGAGGCGCGAGGACGATGACAAGGGAGGAGGCGCGAGGACTAGGGAAGAGGACGACGAGGGAACAGGACGATGACCAGGGAAGAGGACGACCAGCGACGACGACGACGACGAAGTGGAGGCGCGACGAAGACGACGAAGTGATATCGGTTTCGCGCAAATAGTACGGCGGATGAAGGAGGTGGAGTGGGACGAGAAGGGCGGAACCAATTTCGGTTTCGCGCAAAAATATGGGAAAAAAATGGGAAGGAGGTTGCTGGGGGTTTCTGTTTCGCGCGTGAGTAAAAAATTGAGTTTTCTTTTGTTACGGAATAATGATTGTGAGCAAACACACTTTACGTGACGAAAACATTTGTACCTATTTGTGATGGAAACATGTTCTATTAATGTACCACTAAAACGCCTATTGGATATGCTTATTTTAAACTCGTGACAAATGATTCGGATAGACATCCTTGTAGTGGATCACTAGGGCATTAGTTCTAGTATCGAAGAGACATCACGCCATCGCACAAGTATCGACGCTAAAGATGTAGAATCAGGGTCGAGATCAAGGGGGACATGACAGGGTTCAAAGAGACCGAGGTCAGAGTCCGAGATCTAAAGATGAACAAGTTGTTAGGCAGGACCACCGAAGATGTTATATGTGGTCAAAAGGGACATTTAAAGGTAGACTGCAGGACACCACCGTCACTACATCGAGAGCCAGAGTAGCCCAAAGAGAGAGCCCATGCAGTAGCACAACCAAGATGGCGGGGCGACTAGACAGCTCATCAAGGGTACATTACATATTTTTAGTAAACTTATGCGTGCTATGTTCGTTTCTGGTAGCACTTTATCATTTATCATTGGGCGTATTGTTGGCGAGTCAGGGTTAAATACACAAACACTAGACACACACCTTGTTCTCAGTACTACCGTTGGGGACAAGATATACCTTAACATGATATGAAGAGACACGATGATAGAGATTGAGGACATCAATTACCGATAAATCTTTGAGTGTTAGAGTACTTAGAGTTTGACGCTATTCTCGGGATGGATTAGTTGTCACCTTATCATGCACAAATTGATTGTTGTTGTAAGAAGATTGAGTTTCGTATTCTTGGGATTCCAAAGTCTTCACTAGTTGGATCTGCGACTAACTTACCTATCACTAGAGGCCAACTAGCTATAATGCACTTGATGGAGGCATTTGCAGCAATAGTTGAGCCGAGAGGTTAGGACAAAGGTCAGGATTGAGGACGTTGTGGTAGTTTGAGATTTTATGGATGTATTTCTAAATGATCTACCAGGATTGACACCGCTACGAGCTATTGAGTTTATCATTGAGTTGATACTATGGACTCAATCGATCCATAAGACCTTATAGGATGTCACCATCGGAGCAGGAGGAGGTTAGACGACTGCTAGATATGTTGTTGGAGAAAGGTTTTATCCACCCTAATATGTAACCTTAGGGAGCTCTAGTGTTATTTTGAAGAAAAAGAATGGTTCGATGAGGATGTGCATAGACTATAGGAAGCTGAATCAGGTGACAGTTAGGAACCGTTACCATTTCCTAGGATTGATGATCAGTTCGATTAGTTGCAAGCGCCAGATTCTTCTCAAAGATTGATCTTTCGCTCAAGTTATCATCATTTGAGGATTCGAAAGAGGATATCCAGAAGACCGCTTTTAGCATATGGTACGTGTTATTCGAGTTCACAGTCATGCCATTTGGGCTAACCAACGCCTTAACGATTTTCATGGATTTGATGCATAGGGTCTTGAGACCGTATTTGGACAGATTTCTTATAGTCTTCATCGACGACATCTTGACCCACAGTAGGGCTTACGAGGATCACGAAAGGCATCTCAGGGTCAGTTTTGATGACACTGAGAGAACACGAATTGTACACCAAGTTCAGTAAGTGTGACTTATGGCCGAGTGTGGTTAGAGATTTTTAGGACATGTCATCAATGATCAGGGTATCTCTGTAGCTTCAGAGAAGATTCGGGCTATCATTGACTTGAGGACACCCGAGTCTCTTATCGATATTCGAGTTTCCTTGGACTAGCAGGATAATACCAGGGGTTTGTGCATGACTTCTCCTCGATAGCAGCGCCGATGAAGATACTGACTAAGAAGGATGTTAGATTTGATTGGTCAAATGAGTGTGCTCAGGCTTTCTATGAGCTAAGAGGAGGTTGACTTCCACACTAGTACTAACATTGGCGGTGCCGAGCAAGACTTTGATAGTTTATATGGATGTGTCGGCCATTGGTCTTGGATGTGTGTTGAGGTAGGAAGGTAGAACAGTTGCATACATTTCTAGACGATTGAGACCTCACGAGGGAATTATCTAGTGCACGACTTGGAGCTTGTAGCAGTCATCTTTACACAAAAGCCTGAAGGCACTACCTTTATGGAGAGAGGTTCATATTGTATATAGATCATCAGAGTTTGTGATATATCTTCACTCAAAAATATCTAAATGTGCATTATAGGAGATGGCTCAAACTATTGAAGGACTACGACATTGCTATCGAGTATCACCATGGAAAAGCGAACATCATGGCAGATGCATTGAGCAAAAGTGGAATTGATAGTCGGACTATTTTACGACATATGATATACAAGCATGGCTTATTACAAGCGGTCGCGGTTATGTGCATGACAGAGGTGTCGACTACGACTGAGCATCTCATTTGTTGTCAGATGAGAGTTCCGACCATATCGATTGAGGAAGTTGTCGAGTGTTAGAGGGCTGATGAGCTTTATGAGCGATTTAGTGGTTTGGCTCGGGATCTGGAGTGCACTGATTGGGCAAGGACCACGGATTAGTGTTTTAGACATCGAATGAAATTATGGATGCCCACGGATCAAGAGATATGGGAAAAGATTATGGAGGATGCACACCAGTCTCCCTACACAATTCATCCTAGTTTGACCAAGATATACCATGACTTAAGACAACTATTCTGGTGGCCAGGGATGAAAGTTTACATAGTGGCGTACGTCATGAGTTTTCACATCTGCCAAGAGGTGAAAGCTGAGCATAGGAGACCTGGTGGACTGTTACAACCATTACCCACTCCATAATGGAAATGAGAGACATCACCATGGATTTTGTCAGTAGACTACCACAGATCTCGAGGCGTCACGATGCAGTTTGGGTTGTGATTGACAAACTGACAAAATTGACTCACTTCATTTCGATGTCTATGGGATACACATTCCCACAGTTGAACATATTTTTTGAGTATGAGATTATTAGATTGCATGGGGTGCCGATTTCTATTATATCAGATAGAGACCCCAAGTTGACTTTGAGGCTCTAGGAGGCTATGCAGAAGTAGTTTGGCACCAGGTTGTAGTTTAGTACAACTTATCATCTACAGACCAACGGACAGTCAGAGCGACTGATATAGATTTTGGAGGATATGCCCAGGGCTTGTATATTGCGGTTTAGGGGTTTGTTGGAGGGTTATTTTCCTTTGTGTGAGTTTGCATATAATAAAATCTATTAGGTGAGTATTGGCATGTCACTGTTTGAGGCGTTGTATGGGGGGCCTATAGATCACAAGCATGTTGAGCGGAGCCGAAAATACATCTACTGTTAGGCCTGAGAAAGTTATTGATCAAACAGAGAAGATAGAGGTTACGAGCTACACATGATAGACATAAGAAATACATGGATCGATATCAAGAGGGTTTGAGCTATGAGGAGGGCGACATATTATATCTGAAGGTTTCCCCTTGGAAGGGTTAGCAGAGGTTTGTTATTAAGGGGAAGCTGGCACTAGAATTTATTAGACCATTCAAGATCGCATAGACAGTGGGCGATGTCGTATATCGCCTAGAGTTACCTGCAGAGTTAGCTGGGATTCATCCGATAGTTCACATTTCGATGTTGAGACTAGCTAGGTTAAGGCCGAGATCGATGATTGATATGGGGCAGATTGAGGTTCAACTTGACGTGAACTACGAAGAGAGGCCTATAGAAATTGTTGATCGTAGAGTTCAGATTCTAAAGAATAAGGAGCTCGCTAAGGTCTTAGTTCGTTAGCAGCATCATGAGACAAAGGGATTTACCAGGGAGCTCGAGTCAACAATGCGAGAATGATACCCTCAATATTTCATGGTACAACATTCGGTTATGTTGAATTTCGGGATGAAATTTTATTTAGTTAGGATGAACAGTAATGGACCGTTTCATTAACGTCGTTATTTATATCATAATTTCAGACATGGACGCTAGCTCGGATCCACGTGGACACCGCAAGTAGGTTAGTGCATATGTCGACCTAGGTACACTAGTAAATTATGTTTTATGTTGTTTAAATTGCCATGCACTTTATGAATTTACTTGTAAATACATCGCATGTGTGTATGTTGAATAGCGATATCGTGCAAGGTTGTGTAATGGTAGTGACCTCGAAGTGTGTGTCAACACGGATATCAAGAGGCAAAGTATGGGTACACTAAAAATACTTGAAAAACTCACATAAATATGACTAAGTAATTTGGTTGAAATGGGTAATGTAACCATAGACTAATTAAATTAAAAATTAAATAATAGGCCATACGCGCCTCGAAATGCGTTTCCAGAAGCGGGGCACTGGATATCGGGTAGCCGAAGGTTAGTGGGACCATGAATTGGTTAATTTTGATAAATAAAACACTAACCATATGTTTTAATAAGGCTTAATGTAAGGTATGTAAATCAAATAAAGGAAAAGCCTATAGTACAAATTAATTGATGTGGACCATTGATAGAAATCTAGATGATTTCAAATGAGAGAATCAAGGAAGGGAGTGTGCTATTGGAGTTATCAATGGAGTCATCAGGTGGTATGGGACAACATGTTTATGAGCCATAAGATAATCCTCAGGATACGCAAGCACATTTGATTAAGACCAACATATATAAGCCACATGCGTCGGAGCTTCATTTCCATTAACTGAAATTCTCATGCAATCTGAGGAAACTAGAGAATAAAAGGGATTTCAAGCTTGAGTTTCAACACCTTGGAAGACAAATTAAGTGATCAAACTGAGGTAATCATCTTCCTCATCTCATACACTCTTCAATAAACCCATTTTTGTGTGTTTTTGTAAAATTGAGTTGGAGGGTTATATCCTTAGTTTTTTATGGAAACTTAGTGAGTTATGTGTTTAATGATCATATTTATTGAGGATTGATCACTGGTTTTGCATAATTGGGATTTTTGTTGAATTTGGAAAAAACTAATGAATGTTGGGATTTGAGGATTTTGACTTAATTATTGTTCAAAGGTGAGTTTAACTGATGTTTTGGAGTCATTTTGGTATGGAGAGGATGTAAACCAAGTTAAAGTAGCTAATTAATAGGGGAATGACAAAATTCTTGACTTGAGAATTCTGTCACAAAGGGCAATTAACACGCTAACTAGGGATGCTTAGCATGCTAATCGTTCTGGGTTTCCAATTGTTTTTCAAAATGAAGAATTGCAGCGCGCTAGACAGATCCCCTAACGCGCGCTAACTCCACCTAGCGCTCTAGGTAGATCCATTAGCGCGCTAACTCTACCTAGCGAGCTAGGTAAACCTATTAGCGCGATTAAAATATGAATTTAAGGGTTATTTTGGTTTTTTTCAACTTAATACATGACTAAATACTTACAAACAACCAAAAATCATAAAATTGGACTTCATGGACTTAGTGGATATTAGCTCGATGTCGGGTAGCTTGTCGAGTTAGATATGGGAGTCCGAGGAGGTTGGAGAGCGGGTTGCAATTTGTAAAACCCAATTGCAAAACTTTAATTATTTGACTTCATTTTAAATTTCATTCATATCATTTCCTTGTTGTTTTAATATCCATTTTGTTACTTGGACGTGGGTCGAGGTTACTCCCCCAGATTTCCTGGTTGTGTGTTCATGATGCACTAGGACTGTAGCACGTGTGACCTAGCCCTCAGTGAATATCAACCTGAGCTTGCCATTGGTGCACGTGTCGGTGACTCAACGGATTTTGTTAGCACCGCGACACTACAAGAAAATGATTGAATAGCAACAAAAAGTAGCAACAAACACAAATTTATTGCTATAAAACAACAAATCAGTGACATATAATAGGTTTGACCCGTTTGACCAAAAAGCAACAAATTAACAACAAATATGTGACAAATTATTAGCAACAAACTAAGAGTAGTTGTAGATCAGTCACTGAAATCAGGGACAAACCTCGAGATACCCATCATTACACGTGTTCGTTAGTAAAATATTAATGTTCGATTGTTAAAACTAAAAAAAAAGAAAAAAACAATCGTCCTCCCCAATTCATCATCAAACCCAAACCCTCGAACCCTCCAAACTCATCCTCTGCTCCTCCTCATTTTCTCTCTATGCCACCGTCCCCTTTCTCTCCTCCATCGCCACGACCACCCTCTCGCTCCATCTTCACCACCCTCTGCTCCATCGTCTTTCTTGTTCAACACCATCATATGCTCCGTCGCCTCACCCTTTCCTCGCCACCACGCTTTGCTTGTCCCATTCCTTTTTCACCGAGCCTGTGCTCCATCATTGCCTTGTCTATTGTCTTTGTTTCCATTGGAGCCAAGTCCCAACCACCACCACCACGCCTCATCGTCTGCCTCTCTCTACAACCTTTTTGTTGTATCTCCACTTCTAAAGGTGCGACATGCCCTAGTAACTTTGTGAGATTAATTTTTTGGTACATTTTTGGTTGATTATTCATTTATATGGCTGCTATTATTTAAATAATTTTTAGAATCGCAAAGCATTGATTTGGGATTTGTTGTTTTATGTGATTTGGGATTTGTTGTGAAGTGTGATTTGGGATTTTTTCTAGTTCATGCACTGCACAAATGTTGAACAATATAATCATACTTATATGAACAAGTTCATCCTACATCTTTGAATGTTGTCTGTTTGCCAAAAACAAGAAATTGCTATAGGATTTTAACATGAAGTGAAACACAACTTTTGACGAAAATTCATGATGATAACACATGTATCAAAATAGTAGAAATTGATACATGGAGATGTCAAGTTAAAAAACAAATGGGACACAAAAGAGAAACCTCAGCAACATTGCCGCTGCTTCCATTTTCCCCTAACTGGAAATTAAGGTACTTCAATCCCTAGCTTCTTTTTGCTTGGCCACTTATCCTAATTATTTTTTGAGACAAAAAACCATTTTATTTGTTTTCAAGCTTTGCTTAGCTGATTAACTAGTTGATACTATGAATAAAACAGGTAGATTTATTACGGACTTTCCATCTGCTGATGCTACTGCCTCACGTATATATGACATTTTTTACTTATTTTTTCATTTTTTCTCTTTTTAAATGGATTCATCCTTTGATTAAAATCTCATAAAGAAAAGATACAACGCTTTACAAATAACATATTATAGTGAGCATCTCGATATCTACTAACATTTTATAGTGATTAAAACAGGTAGATTTGTTACGGACTTTTTTTTTCTTCACATTCTTACTTGTTGTTAATAATTACTCCATATATATATATAGCCCTGGTGGTTCTCACTCAATCCAATTACTACCTAGCTATGGAGTTCGATTACTAATTTCCATGGATTTTCTTACTAGTCTACTTGCTTCTGCCTTTTTTTAGCATCCAAACCATATCATATTATTATTGCATATTTTTTTAACATGCCATGGAAAACTTTAAGTTTCTTCCTATCGACATATGTTGTAACCAAGATATTAAAACTTTCTTGGTACATGATATAGTTTTTTAGATCATTTGGCAGAAGTGATTCATTTGAAAATGAAGTGAAGAGCTACTCTACTAATTAGTACAACTTTAGAACTTGATTCTACTATAGGGGCACTATCTTCTCTATTAGTACCGGTAAAGATAAAAGATGAAAAGGAATGCATCATATAATGTCATTGACACCGATAAATATTATGTAAGTGCCATTGTTAAATGTCACAATCTTAGGAACTTGAGATACCATCGGGTCTAAGCTAACAATGAAGAAGATGAGTTAGTTACAAAAAGAGCAAAGAATTACAATAAAAGAATGTGCTACCATGCCTAAAATAATTTTTAGAATTTTCTTAATTACATAGCATTTAAGGAATAATGATATCTAAGATCAACAATACATTTCTTAATCACCATATTCATCCTATAGATAATAATAGTTTTTAAGGTTTCCCTTACTTCAACCAATCATTCTTTAATACCTCAGTAGTGGTGCTAACCTATGAATTGCTTTGTTTTCTCTTTTTCTAAAGTTATTAGAGCATACTTGATTGGAGAAAGAATTTTGAGATAGTTTGTAGGAAACTTATATTGTTCTATTTCATTTTTTATCATTGTAATGTTGCCACCCATATAGAGAATGAATCGAATCTGATAGTCAGCATTTTTAAAGGTCTAATTTTAATTGCTTGTGAGTTTTTGGTGGTTCAACAATTTAACGTTGCAGATTTGGAGAGATGCAACATATTTCTTTGGAATATGTGGAAGGAAGATTGAGAGTCCAAGATGTTTAGGGAAGGATCTTCAAGACTAGGTGATACTATGAACTTTCTTTACATTTATTTACATTCATTTTCAAGTTTTACATGATTTAGCTTGAGACTTTGCAAGATTTTTTAATGATTGGAATACATGAATGATTATGGATTGTTTAGCAACTATATTGTGTACGTAATGAAAGGAGATCATCTCAAGGTCCACTCAAACAAACGCGACTTATGTATAAGGTAAATTATATTTCGCTTTATTTTTTCGATTTTGAAGTTCTAGATTTATTTTATTCATTGTACTTCCACCGAGTCACTTATCCATATATGATCTTTATGTTCACTCAAACATTTCACTGATATGCTACTTATTGAGAGTTTTCAATAGTGGGGTAGGAACTTAATAGATTCTTTTTTTGTGGCTGTGATTTAGAAGGGTAAATATGTATCTTTTCATTGTTCTCAACTTTTTGTGTCTTTTGGGGTCGATCGACCAAGTAGTGTAACGACCCTAAAAATTTAACTCATGCCACATGTCATTTTAGGGTCGTATGTGGGACTCACTCTTCGTGATCCGGATTTGATCTATGTGAAATAGGGTTAAGTTAAGGTTTAGATGCCGTATTCCCGTGTTTCGGAATACAATGATATTTTTGTCAATTTTTGGTGAAAATGGGGTACTTTTCGGCGTTTAATTCGAAACAAAATCGAGGAGATAAGTATGAAAAAAAGGATCAAATAATAAGAGAAAAGAGAGAGAGAGAGAGAAAAAGAAAGAAAGAGAGAGGGAGAGAGAGAGAGAGAGAGGGCGAGAGAGAGAAAAGAGAGACACGGTAGAGAGAGGGGAGTGCTAAGAGTGAGTGAGTGAGACGACGGCGAGGAGCGGCGACACCGACCAAGTGTAGTGCAGGCAATGTTACGGCTCGGAGGAGAGCGACTCCAGCAGCGGCGGATCAGCAACAGGGGTCGAGGAAGGCGGCTCGAGCGAGACGGGAGTCCAAACGGGCGAGCAGTCGCTACGGCGGATGACGCGACTACGCGGACAGCCAGCAACGGCTGCGAATTGGGAGGTGGCGTGGTTGTGGGGAAGATGATGAGCAGCGACACGAAGGACGCCGGTGAGGATGGGCAGTGTCTTAGTAGTGGTGCGCCAGCGGTGGTGGTGGTGTGACAGCGGCAGCGGCGGCCATAGCGGCAGCAGCGTGGTGAACGACGTGGCAACGAAGCGGTGCGGTGGCGTGTTGCCGGACCGATCGATCCTCGACGAGACTCAACAACAAATGGACTTAGGTGGACACGGGTGATCAATTGGCAACCAAGGACCCAGTGGCCTTGGACTCGAAGATTGATTACGGGGGATGTGAGTGTGTTTTTGAGGTATGTAAAAATCCATCTGAAAGTTACCCAGGGCTTACTTTTCCATCATTGATGTCCTATTCCTTGTTATTGTACTATATTCCATGATATATTTGGGTTGGTGGTCGAGTTACTCCCACCTGATATTCATAGTGTACTTATGGCACACTAGGCTGTAGCACGTGTGATCAAGCACTCGGTGAATTGCAACCTGAGTTGCATTAAAGGTGCACGTGTCGGGCAAGCGCCGCGAGGAACCAGGTGAAAAGAAGTGGGGGCATCCACCAAAAGGATCCTGGGTCCGAAGTACAGTTTAGTCTGACCGGGACGAGAACACGTTTTTTTTCTCTCACGTTGTTTATTCTTGTGATGATCGTAGCACAGTTGCTTGTTTGGTTTATGCACGATTATTTAACATGATTTTTGGTATCTATTTATTTCTTATAAATGCTCGATGTACTTCGTTTGGAATCTTACTAATTGTACTCTCCATCTTGCTTTTTGTGATGGTCGAGTGCAGATCCCAATGCCAGTAGGGACAATGGGATTTTTGGCGACTTCATCTGATTGCCCGCGGTCGAGGACTCACTAGTACGCATTATTTTAAGATTTTTCTTTACTTTTGGGTATTGGGAGACTAGATAGAAACTGTACTTGTATATATTACTGCTTAGTTTTGTTGCCTATATATAAAGTACTTTCCCGGGTTTTCCAAAATAGGTGGTTCTCTTATAAATGATGTTTTATATGATGATAAATTTAATTGTTTTACTTGAATTAAATTTAAGACTTTCGCTATTTTAATGCTAAAAGTAGTTCAACCGTCTAACTAAACTGATTAACGAAATGAGTTAACACGCATATCGAGTAGTTATGATGTAGCAAAGGACGTTAGTGGCGCGTGGGACCTAGTGGGTCAAGGATCTGACAGGACCGTGGTGCCGCATGGTGACCTCGAGATTGGGGGCCGCCATAGGTGGTATCAGAGCAAGAGTTCTAGGAACCTCGAGAAATTAACTGAAATAACATAAGACTTAAATAAAAAATTAGATGTGGAAACCCGATGTACTTTCTTAGAACTTTAGTTGGGAAGTGATAGTGAGGTGGGTAGACTTAGGGTTTATACACGTGTTATGTTTTATTGTAAATGATATATTAACACATATATATACCGAGGCTGATTCGACGCACGTTTTTTGATACTATTCACGATGGACGGATAGTCCTCGACACATCCTGAGATAGGACATACTAGTGATCCTACTAGGGACACCACTATTACTACCATATCGACTTAGAACATAGATGATCGACTTGCCGCCCACGATGCCCAGTTAACGGATATCCTCCAGTTACTTATGGCTCATGCCGCGACAGCCGCCACAAGTAGCATTAGCTCCTACAATTTTGGTCACACCTACGGTACGACGACAGCTGTCACCCCGACTACACCACATATACCTACTGATACACCACTTTCAGAGACACGAGCTGAGGAAGTCTTGCCAGCTAATGTGATACCATTAGAGACTTCAACTCTTACGCCCCTACCTCTGACTACCGAGAAACCGATATCTACTACGGTTCATGTTACTTTCACATTCGTTTTCACCTCGAGGCGAAGCTTGTCAAAGTGTTTATGAAATTTCAGCCGGGATACTTCTACAGAGGTGGAACTCTATGCAGCAGGGAAGTGGATAGTTTCACATAAGCATTTCCATAAGCTGATGCGGAACGACGACAACATACAGGCACGTTTATTCGAAGCGTGTCTGAGAGGTCATGTAGCGGTTTGGTGGGTAACTTATCTGGATATCCACCTTGCGCCAGCGACATGGGCGAAGTTTCGAGAGTTGTTTTATGACGAGTTCATTCCCATGCAGGTTAGGTGAGCTTGAGGTAGTGGGATGGTTTTCTAGCCTTACGACAAGGTAACCGCTCATTGATGCAATATATAGAGCGGTACCGATACCTATTACTGTTCTCGATGTATGTTGCGGGCACAAAGATGCTTCGGATATACTTTTTCGTACGTAGTGTTGATGAGCAGATTGCTGACATAATATTCTCAACAGGTGTATTACTCTTCAAGAGGTGTACGATCGAGCATTATCTTATGAGACACTACTCTTGGAGAGAGAGGGCGCGCACGACAGGTACTGCGGTATCGGCGGGTCAGGGTTCTTGGTCGGATCGGAGACTGAAGAGACAGAGATATCAGCCTGATAAGAGTTGTCAAGATGTATCATGATTTGAGGACCTGAATATGAGACAATGATGGTGGTTAGAATTGCTGAAGGACTACGACTTCACCATCGAGTATCAGCTTGAGAAGGCGAATGTCGTAGCAGATGCCCTTAGCAGGAGAGGACTAGACAATGAGACGGTAGCTTGCTAGATGACCCACGAGTTTTATTTACTCGAGGCGACAATAGCTATGAGTTATCAGAGGATCTAGATACTGTAGAGGCATATATTTGCAGACAAATGAGAGTACCGACGATATCCATTCCGCGTGTCAGAGAGCTGATGTGATGTATCAGTGGTTCAAGGACATGGCATAGAGTCAAGATTACCCAGATTAACGCGAGTCCGTTGATGAGTGTTTGGGACACTAAGGTAGATTTGGATTTCGGTAATGGAAAAGTTACGAGATGGTATTCTTCAGGAGCCTCACAGATCTAGGTACACAGTGCATCCCGAAGGACCAATATGTACCATGATATGCGATAGTTATTTTGGTGGCCATGGATGAAGGTAGATGTCAGCTAGTATGTGAGGAGTTGTGAGGTGTGTCAAAAGGTTAAGGATGAGCACAGGAGGCCTGAAGGACTATTGCACCCACTACCTATCCCACAATGGAAATGGGAACACATCACTATGGACTTTGTCGATGGGTTGCCGACGACTTTGCGCAAACACGATGCCATTTGGGTTGTCGTGGATCGACCGATGAAATCAACGCATTTTATCCCAATCTCATGAAATATAGCTTTCCATAGTCAAGCATGCTCTTCGAGCGATAAATTATCATATTGCACGGAGTGCCAGTATCTATAGTGTCAAACAGAGACAGTCGACTTACTTCGCAGATTTAGCGAGCCAAGTAGGAGCAGTGTGGTACCAGATTGCAGTTGCACGACTTTTCATCCGCAGACTGACAGGCAGTCTGAAAAAGTTATTCAAATTTTTGAGGACATGCTCACAGCCTGTGTGCTACAGTTTGTAGAGTCATGGGAGGAGTTTTTGCCACTTTGTGAGTTTGCTTACAATAACATCTATTAGGCGAGTATTGGGATGCCTCCGTTTGAAGCGTTGTATGGCAGGCCTTGCAGATGACATGCATGTTGGGAAGCGCATGAGAATACAAAAGCGATTGGGCCAGAGATAGTTGTTGATCACACAGAGAAAATTATGCGGATTCGATAGAGACTTCGGGCGGTATAAGACAGACAAAAGAAATATGCAGATAAGTATCACGAGGGTCTGAGCTAGGAAGAGGGCGACATGGTTTATTTGAAGGTTTCCCCTTAGAAGGGGCAAGAGAGATTTGGCATTAAGGGGAAACTGGCACCAAGATACATTGGGCCATAGTGGATTGAACAGAGAGTAGTGCACTGTTGCATATCAATTGGACTTACCTACCGAGTTAGCTGGGGCTCATCCAACATTTCACATTTCAATGTTGAGACTCACTAGGTCAGGGCCGAGATCGACGATTGAGTTGGGACAGGTGGAGATACAGCCTAACATGACCTATGAGGAGAGACCGATAGAGTTTGTCGACCGTCGAGTACATATTCTCCGGAACAAGGAACTCGCGAAGGTCCTAGTTCGTTGGCAGCATCATAGGATGGAAGAATTCACCTGGGAGCTCGAGTCGATGATGAGGACTTACTACCCTCAGCTATTCTCTGGTATGGGATTTGGGTTACAATTAAATTTTGGGATGAGATTTAATTTAGTTGGGAAGACCGTAATAGCCGTAAAAATCTAACTCGTGCCACATGCCATTTTACAGTGTCGTATGTGCGACCCACTCATCGTGATCCGGACTTAATAGACGTGAAATAGGGTTAAGTTAAGGTTTAGACGCGGTATTCCCGTGTTTCGGAGTACAATGATATTTTCATCAATTTTTGGCAAAAATGGGGTACTTTTCGGGGTTTAATTCAAACACAAAATCGAAGAGATAAGTATGAAAAAAGGGATCGGAAAATAAGAGAGAAGAGAGAGGAGAGAGAGAGAGAGAGAGAAAAAAAAGAGAAAAGAGAGAGGAGAGGAGAAATAGGGGAAAGAGAGAGAGAGGAGACAAGAGAGAGGGGAGTGCTAAGACAGAGAGAGAGGGGCGGTGACACCGGCGAAGGTAGTGTTGCAGCTCCAACAGCGGCGGATCAAGAACGGAGGCCGCGGATGGCGACTCCAGCGAGATGGGAGTCCGACCAGGCGAGCGGTCGCGGCGGCGGATGATGTGAAGGCGCGGACGACCTGCAGCAGTGGCGAACTAGGAGATGGCGGGGCTATGGGGAAGACGTCGAGCAGCGACACGAGGACGGTCATGAGGGGTGGTGTCTCAATAGCGGCAGCGGCGCGGTGAACGCCGTGTAGCAACGGCGCGGTGGCGGTAGCTGGATCGATCGATCCTCGACGAGACACAACAACAAATGGACATAAGTGGACACGGGTGATCATTGGTGATCAAGGTTCCAGTGGCCTTGGCCTCGAGGATTGACTACGGAGGATAGGAGTGCATTTTTGAATTACGTAAGAATCCATCTGAAAGGTACCAAGGGTTTACTTTTCCATCGTTGATTTCCTATTCATTGTTATTGTACTCAATTCCATGATACATTTGGGTTGGTGGTCGAGTTACTCCCACCTGATATTCGTAGTGTATTTATGGCACACTAGGTTGTAGCACGTGTGATCAAGCACTCGGTGAATTACAACCCGAGTTGCATTAAGGGTGCACGTGTTGGCAAGCACCGCGAGGAACCATGTGAAAGGAAGTGGGGGCACCCACCGAAAGGATCCTAGGGGTCCAAAGTACAGTTTAGTCTGACCAGGACGAGTACACACTTTGTTTCTCTCATGTTATTTATTCATGTGACGATCGTAGCACAGTTGCATGTTTAGTTTCCGCATGATTATTTAACATGATTATTAGTATCTATTTATTTCTTATAAATACTCGTTGTACTTCATTTGGAATCTTACTAACTATACTTTTCATCTGGCTTTTTGTGATGGTCGAGTGCACATCTCAGTGCTAGTAGGGGCAAGGGGATTCTTAGCAACTTGATCTGATTTCCCGCGGTCGAGGACCCACTAGTACGTGTTATTTTGAGATTTTGCTTTACTTTTAGGTATTGGGAGACGGATAGACACTGTACTTGTATATATTACTGCTTAGTTTTTTCGCCTATATACAAAGTACTTTCCCGGGTTTTCCACAATATGTGTTGCTCTTATAAATGATGCTTTATATGATGATAAATTTAATTGTTTTACTTGCTTTATATTTAAGACTTCCGTTGTTTTAATGATAAAAATGGTTTAACTGTCTAACTAAATTGATTAACGAAATGGTTTAACACGCATATCAAGTAGTTATGATGTAGCAAATGATGTTAGTGGCGCATGGGACCCAGTGGGTCAAGGATTTGACAGGAATGCGGGGTCGCGATAATCAACGTGGCGACCTCGGGATTGGGGGCCGCCACAAGTAGTCTCTTCTCTATGTTATAGTAATATTGATATGTGGTTTCCTTGATTTTGATGTTTTTGTGTATTCACCATGTTTTGATAGATTTCACTTATGGACATGCATTATCATCAACCATATTTGATTGATAAGTTGTTTTAGTATGGGTCGGATCGATTTGAACTTGGTGGGACATTTACTATGGATGTTATGCGGCTGGATTCTCTATGAGATCTCCATTAACATGTTCATTAATAGTGTAGTGATAGTAAAATTTTCTTTATTGGTAGTGATAGAGGAAAGATGGGTTAAGTGGTGGGATAGCATATCAGAGAAAGGTTCAAATATCCAACATCATTAGTACCCTTTTGATATCAAAGTGATAAATACTTACTTTTAAGATTGTTTAAGTCTTCAATCCAAATTAGTGAATTAATTGACTCTTAACTTGTTTTGCCAATTTTAGTTTGGTCTAGAGATTGAATTGAGTGTGTTTTCTTGCTATCCTTTTGAGACCAAGGTGAGAAAAACACTTATTTTTTAGATCGTTTAAGTCTTTAAATCCTAATAAGTGATTTACTTTACTCTTAACTTGTTTTATTTGTTTTAGTTTGGTATAAAGATTGAATTGAATGTGTTTTGTTGCTACCCATTTGATATGAAGGATAGTTGTTTTACATCTCCATAATGTTATTCGACGGCTAGGATAGTTGTTTTACATCTCCATATGGTGTTGTTTAGTTTCCGTTGTTTGAAATCTACTTGTATGAATTATTTGCTATTGTTGCATAGTGTGTGTGCGGTCCTGCATCAACATTAGCAATTTTACCTGATATCTTTTCCTAGTGTTTTCATTGTTAAGTGATATTATACCCTAAAAAATGTGTTGTTTGGTTTGTAGCTTTGCATCATACCAATCAAGTGGATGACTCATTGGGTAAGATGATTATAATTCGATTCTTATATTGGGCAATTTGTGGTTTATTTCTTATCAAAGAAAAAAAAATCCTTAATGATCCATGAATGTCTTGTTGATATTGAAGCTACTCCTCTTTACCTTTTTTCTCTAAAAAAATAGAGGAGAAAACTTACATTGTTGATAATTGATTTCTTTCTAACAAAAATCCTTAGTCGACTCCGGACTTTGTTCTTCATCTCCATGGTGGTCATTGATTCAAGTCTTGTGTGCTTACTATATGTGTCTAGTGTTCTGTGATATGAGTGTGAAATGATTGATAACCGATTTCTTTCTTTAGTATAGTTTTTTTTGCATTTCAAGTTCTCTCTATCAATGTGAGTTTTGTTTTGTTGTTTCGTTTATTTATTCATTGTTGTAGCCATATTTTTTTGTTTATAGATTTCTTTGTTTAGTTAGGTTATTAGATTTACATGCATGATTCAAGGTTCTTTGATCATTGATGATGAGAATAGTAATTATTTTTTGTTTATTTATTGTAATAGTATGGTTACATGCATATCCTTAATAACTAGTTTTATCAGATAAGTGTTATTGTTGTAAATTAGTTATCTCAAATTGGTTTATAATGTAATATTGGGATCATGTGATTATATTTTGACCTTTTGATTGTAATAAGTTCGTGATTATATCTTGATCTCTTGATTGTAATAAGTTGACTTTCTGTTATTGAAGAATGAAATTTAACACTAATTTGTTATTGCTATGCTCATGTTCAATTTGGATAATCCATTGAAAGTTCTTGTTATCTTGTTATTCAATTTGGACTCCACCAATTAGTTGAACAATGTATCTATGTTGAGATTCAACTCTATTTTTTAATAAACAACCTACATCTATAGTTGCTTAAGAAGAGTATTCATAGTCTTCAATTTCACTAAAATTGGATGTGATGTTGTTTTAATTTGTGTTGGAATATGTTAGTTGCTTGTCGAATAATGTTGATGTTCCTTTTAACTTTCAAGATTTGGATGAGATATACTCTGCTAGCTCAAACATTTGTGCAGTGCCTATTTATATGTTGGTGAAAGAATGTTATCAGAGTGTTTTGTACACATTATATATATGTATGCAAATTTGTGTAGCTTGTGTAGTTGTTTGTCGATTTGTTGAATAATGTCAATCTACTACTTTATAGTATATTAGTAATTATGAAATGTTAAATTCTGATTCTTTTGTTTGTAAAATTTTGATACTATACAAATATCTTTCTAATTAAAGTAATATTTGTAGCTTTTAATTGTTTTGGGAGATTTTCTTGTAGGTTATTTTTTACTATTTATTATTTTAAAATATTTTTTTTTAAAAAATTAACTATTTAAATATTAGCGACAGCTCAGTGCTGTCGCTAATTTGTTGCTAGGCGTATGTGCTGACTAGACACTGGTTAGTGACAAACGCCAAGTCTGTTGTTGAACAACAATAGACTTGCGACAGACACGCCTGTGTTGACTGGATTTCAGTCAGCAACAGACACGTTTTTGTTGTTGTTCAGTGACATAAATTTGTCACAATTCTTTCACTAAACAACAACAAAATACAATATATGTCGTTGAGGTGAACCAACGGCAGACTTTAGCGACAACCTTTATTTGTTGCTGATTTGTTGTAGAGTCATTTTGCAACAAAATCGTATCAATACAACATCAGACTAGTTTGTTGTTGAATTGGTTTTTTCTTGTAATGCGAGGGACTAAGTGTCGGGCCAACTATGCCCGACCACTTGGCCCGACCACTGGTGAGAACTTAGTGACCCAAAGTATAGTCTAGTCCATCTTGAGCGAGCACACACATTTGTTAGCTTAGTTGTTATCTATTCATGCGATGATCCATTTACAGTTGTCTATATTAAAATTTCGCATATTTATTTGACATTACTTCTTACATTTCCTTACTTTATTTATGTGAATGCCCAAGAGGGTTCCTCGAGATTTTACATACTATACTTGTCATTTGTCTTTTTATGATTATTGGGTGCTGATCCTAGTATAAGTAGAGCAAGGGAATCCTAGGCAACTACATCTGATTGCCCGTTGTTGAGGACCAACCGTGTTTATTTTGATATTTTGTATTATTTTGGGTATTGGGGGACTTAAGATGACACAATATATGTTTATATATACCTTATTTATTGTACTTTCGCTTATATACATAGTACTCTTCTAGGTTTCCTACAGTAGAATTTGCTTTTATAAATAATGTTTACCACTCTAGTTACTTATTCTAATTGTATCAATCAAGGTTTTCGCTGCTTTATGTTAACTTGTAAGATACAACCCATCAGTATGGTTAGGCATTAGAATAAACTTTTAAATACTTAAAGAGAATACATCAACATTAACATAGCCTCAGTCCCAAATTAACTGGGGTCAGCTACATGGATCAAACTTTTCTATTGTGCTAGATTAAGTGCAATTGATGGTGAGCTTTGCAAACCATTCAAATCTCTCTTAATTAATGCATCCTATGTTAACTTTGGTATGCCCTTACCTCGTCGAATTTCTACAGTTTCTATCGAGTCAAGTTTTCTATTTGGCTCATTTGTAGGTCGTCTTTGCAGGTGACCAAACCATCGCAACCGCCCTTTCCTAATCTTTGTATCAATTGGTGCTACTCCTACTTGTCTTTGAATTTCTATATTTCTTATTCTATCTTTACGAGTTTTACCACATATCCACCTAAGCATCCTCATTTATGCTACGTTCATTTTATGTAATTGTTGTTGCTTTACCGGCCAACATTCACTTCCATATAGCATAGCTGGCCTAATTGCGGTCCTATAAAAGTTTCCTTTTAACTTAGTAGGAACATGTCGATGACAAATCACCGCTGTTGCACTCCGCCATTTCTTCCATCAAGCTTGAATTCTATGTGTGACATCATTTTCAATGTTACCACCATTTTGGATCCAAGGTATCTAAAGTGGTTTACCCTAGGAACTTCTACTTCCCCTAATTTTACCACTCCGTCATCTCGATGTCTAGTGTTTCCAAACTCACAGTGCATGTATTCAGTTTTCGTCCTACTCAACTTAAAGCCTTTAGATTCTAATGTATTCCTTCAGAGTTCTAATTTCCTATTCACTCCATCTTTAGTTTCATCCACTAAGACAATATCATCTGCAAATAGCATACACCATGTTATATCCTCTCGAATATGTCTAGTTAATTCATCCATAACTAAAGTAAATAGATATGGGCTTAAAGCCGATCCTCGATGTAGTCCTATCGTAATGGGAAATTCTTTTGTAGCTCCTCCAAATGTCTTTATACTCGTTACTACTCCATCATACATATCTTTAATAGTGTCTATGTATCTAGCATGCACTCTTTTTCTTTCTAGAACCCACCAAAGAACATCTCTAGGGATCCTATCATATGCTTTTTCTAAGTCTACGAATACCATATGAAGATCTTTTCTCTTTTCTCTATATTTTTCCAACAATCATCTTACAAGTAAAATCGCCTCCATAGTTGACCTCCCAAGCATGAAACAAAATTGGTTCTCTCCTTAGCCTATTGTCAATTATCATTTCCCACAGTTTCATAGTGTGACTCATGAGTTTAATTCCCCGATAGTTTGAGCAACTTTGAATGTCTCCTTTGTTTTTGAAGATTGGCACGAGCGTGCTTCTTCTCCAATCCATTGGCATCCGTTTTGATTTTAAAATTTTATTGAAAAGTTTTGTCAACCAAGTCAATCCTATTTCTCCTAAGCATTTCCAAATCTCTATGGGTATTTCTTTTGGGCCACATGCTTTCCCTATTTTCATTCTTTTCCATGCCTCTTTAACTTCTACAATTCTAATATTGTGTGTATAGTTTACATTTCTTTCTTGGTGTGGGTTTTCATCTATTATAGTATCAACTTGGCCATCATTAAATAAACTATCGAAGTAACTTCTCCATCTCTCCTTAATATCCTCCTCGCGCGTTAAAACATTTTGATTTTCGTCCTTAATACATCTTACATGACTTAGGTCTTGTTTCTTTTTATCTCTTAATTTGGCTAGCCTATATATATATTTTTCGCCATCTCTATTACCTAACCTTGTATATAAATCTTCCATGAAATTTGTTTTAGCTTGACTAACTACTTTTTTAGCTTGTTTTCTAGCTTCTCTATATGGATTGTACGCATCTTCATCTTGACACTTAGGTATTTTCCTATACATATCTCTTTTAGTCTTAATTGCTCGTTGGACATCCTCGTTCCACCACCATGTTTCCTTCTTTAGAGGTCCCAAGCCCTTATATATACCTAATATGTTTGATCTCACCCTCCTTATGCAACTACTCATTTCTAGCCGCATTGTATTAGCATCTAAGTCAAGATTCCAAACATTTTCCTTTAGTAGTTTTTCTCTAAACGCTACTTGTTTACTATGTTTTAGGTTCCACCACTTTATTCTAGGGTCGCTAACTCTTTTATTCATATTTTTCTATTGTGTTTGCTTAATATCAAGTACTACTAACTTATGTTGGGTAGTAAGTGCTTCACCGGGTATTACTTTGCAGTCTCTACATAGTTTTCTATATATTTTTCTTGTTAAAAGAAAATCTATTTGACTCTTGTTATGACCACTACTAAAAGTAATTATATGCGACTCCCTCTTCTTAAAACTAGTATTTGCTAAGACAAGATCATATGCTGAAGCAAATTCTAAAATTGACTTTCCTTCTTCAGTTCTATTACCGTAACCAAAACCTCCATCAACTCTCTCAAACCCATCGTTACTTACCCCTACATGCCCATTTAAATCTCCTCTAATAAAAACCTTTTCATCTAATGGTATACTCTGCATAAATCCATCCATATCATCCCAAAACTTGCGTTTGATGCTCTCGCTTAATCCTACTTGTGGTGCATATGCGCTAGGTATGTTAATTTTTTTGTCTCCAATAATTAATTTAACTAGAATCAATCTATCCCCCATTCTTTTAACCTCTACGACCTTATCTTTATAATCATTATCCACCACGATTCCTACTCTGTTGCATTTTCTATCTATACCAGTGTACCACAATTTAAACCTTGTGCTTCCTATTTCTCTACTCTTTTCTCCTACCCATTTTGTCTCTTGGAGGCAAGCAATATTGACTCTCTTTCTAATCATGGTATCTACTAGTTCTATTGACTTCCCCGTAAGTGTTCCTGTGTTCCATGTTCCTAAACGAATTTTTTCTCCCCTTTGTATTTGTTTTTCTTTTCTATTTCTATTTTGTTCTAAAAGATCTAGTGTTCGTACCTATGATTTCGTTTTTGTTTTCGTTTTCATTTTTGTTTTGAACTAGCTTCTTTACCCAGACCCGTCCTTTGTGTGGGAATCCTTGCTCATTTTTCTTCACATCCGGGCGACGCTGTGAAGGGACTAGCTTCTTTACCCACACACGTCCTATATGTGGGAACCCTTGCTCATTTTTCTTCACACCCAGGCTGCGATGTGAAACATACCCTTGCTCATTTCTCACTACACCCGGGCTCCGATGCAGCACGTCGCTAGGTGGGAACGCCCCAACGTTTATATGTTTGATCAATTTCATGAAAAGTGACAAAAGTTTTACGTTGGCTGTCAACCTATCGCAACCCTCCTCCATTTCCCAAGAATGGAAAATGAGCTTGGGGCCTCCTTCCCTATCTTTTCGGGTATGAAAAGTGAGTTTGAGACCTCCCTTACCCATTTTTCGGTATGAAAAAATGGACTTAAAGAGAATAAGTGGAGAAAATATTGACTAACCACTAACTAATTTGATATAACACACGTGGATACGAAATCCGAGGCAAGAGGTGGATGGGTAGGTGCCAGACATGTGTAGTTGAGCCCACAAGGCAAGGAGTATATGAAGACATATCACACCAGGGCAGCAGGGTCGCTACATGCGTAGTCTCCGAGAAAGAAGTTGGGCACGAACATAATCTAAGATATGTCGATGTTTTCTTTCGGTTCCACTATTTTATTGAGAGTTCTAAAGGTAAGAACGTTGAACAACAGTGCCTTGTGGTTTAAGAAATTGAAGAAGAACAAAATCACAGTATTATAAAGCATTGTCTGTACGAAGAATTTTTTATTGTACTTGAGATTTGAGTTTTGATCACGTTAGCACAATCAATATAAGTTTGTGATATCCAAGTGAACCATGAATAATCATTAATGAATATCACAAAATATCAAAAACCATTCACAATCGAAGTGGGTGCATGACCCCAGACATCAGAATGTATTAATCTAAATGGAGTATTACTGAAAGAATCACTAAGACTGAAAGAAAAAGAATGTTGTTTTGCTAACTGACAATGCATATAATCAAACCCAATGACCCATTAGAAACAAGAGTATGAATTTTATTAGCAAATGCATTGCTAAGATGAAAATGACACAAATAGACTAAAGGTGTGGAAACTACAATAGAAATCCTTGTGACAACAGGTATATGAAGTGATGTAAGCTCAAATAATCGTCCTAATTTGTTCCATGTTCCAAGAATCTGGCCGATTTGAATGTCCTGAACTTGGCAACCAATGAGAGAAAAGGAAACAGTCAAGCCTTGGTCATAAAATTGACCAATCGAAACTAAATTTAAAGCAAGACCAAGGACATAATGAGTGGTAAAAAGATGAAAAGTAGAGGTAGATACGGTTCATGAATGGGTAACAGTCAAGCAACTCCCATTTGCAATTTGAATAGATGAAAATTTTGAGTATGACTGATGTTAGGAAGGAGAGATAATTGGGGGGTCATATGATTACAACACCCGAAATCAAGAAACCAAGAGTTACCTGATGTGGTAGATAAGGGAGTGTTTTCGAGAGATATCATCTTTTGATGATTGCTTCCAAATCACTTACGGTGAAAATCGGAGAGGAATTTGACCCATTAAAGATGGTAGCAACAACAAAAAAACCAATCTTAGAGATAAATGTTGACTTGGACGCACCTTTGTGACGAGTGATTGAGTAGGGTAGTTCGACATAATATGACCACGTTCATGACAATATCGATACTTAATTGTATGATAAATAGCAAACGAGTGACTTGTGGTTTTACAATTCTTACAAAATAATGGTTCGAATTTCGAATGTGATTGATTAAGTGCTAAGGCAACATCTGATGAGGATGGAGACTTGACCAAACCAAGCTGAGTTTCTTCAAATAAGATCTTTTTCACAACTGCATTAACAAAATGAGGGGGATCACAATGTAATATGGTCGCTCGAACTGATTCATATTCTTTGCTACTCTCTGCTTGTTGCAATTGGTTCCAAATTGGTTGATTGAGAGCTAAAAAATCATTAATGGACTTACTAGATTCTTGTATCAAACTGTTAAAAGTGGTGAACAATTGATAATACCGAGCCAAACTAGAAGCTTTGTATCTAAAAGATAAGAAATTCCAAATCTCTTTAGCTATCTCAAAATCAGCAAACCTAATATGTATAGAGGGCTTAAAGGTGTTACAAAACCAAGTGATGATCTGATGATTTTTGCTATCCCAATCTTCAAGACGGTCAATAAATTGTCATCGGGTTCTTTTTCAGCTTTTTATGGTTTGGGGTTGTCTCTTGTAACATTTCGCTAAAGTTTTCTATCAATAAAATACATTTGATTTGTTGGGACCAAAGTGCATAGTTTGAACCATCAAGAATCATGGAAATGGGGTGCGAGACTTCACTTTTCTCCATCTAATAGTGAAGTGGTCGAATCGGTCAGTTGATAGGCGGTCAGATGGGACATCAAGAAACAACGGCGGCTAGCGGACAAGTGGCGCGTGGCGGTTGGGGGATAAGAATGTAGTGTTTGGCAAGCACTGCAGGCGGTCAAAAGTTCAGGTGGTTAGCAGCAGGGGCGGATTGATGAAAATATTTTTCACTTGGCTATAGTTATAATAGATATTGTGAAGGGTAACGCAAGGGTGACTTAATTAATTATTTTTCACACCTATATTTAATAGATTTCTAAAGTCCTTTGGACACACCTTGAAATACATTTGAATACGTATGGATGAAGAACTCAAGATATTACTATAACTATATGGAAAATGTAGTTGGAATCAAATTCCTACCTAAAAACAAAATGTATTTATTGAATGTGTCACTCAATCATTTTTCATGTTGGGAGTGCTACAATGTATTTATAACAAATTTAAGTAAAATGATATCCTAATTTGCTTTTAAGTTGTTGCATATGGTTAATTTTTAAAATTCAAATCTAAAATACAAGTGATATCCTTTTTCTTTTTTCAATTTCAATCAGAGTCAAACTCACGACCTCTTCAAATCTTGTATCTCTTTGGTAAGTGATATTTCATTCATCTCTCCAGAAATGCTTTGATTGATGTTCTAATTTAACTTATATTATATAATAAACATTTATTAATTATAAAATTAAATTTCTTGTCTTTTTACCATTTTTAAGAATCCAAATAAAGTTTTTTCTTGTTTTCTTTTGTTTTCTTTTGTTTTCATTTAATCATTACATCAAAGTACTCCTTTCAAAATCAGTCGTAAAAACACTATATAAGTATACTTGTTAGATGGTTTCAAAAAAAAAGTATACTTATTAGATTAATTTGGCTAACTTTTTTTTAGGGGTGGGCTAAATCATATTTTATTTCTTTAAGGGTGGGCTTTCAATGTATTTTATTTCATTTTACATGGCAATATGGTGCATTGGTATATGCATGATACATGTCATGGAAAATTTCACCTGAGCTGTAGCCTGGTGCTACATAAGTGTGGGTCTGCCACTGGTTGGCGGATAGGTGGCGTGTGGCACAAGTTGCGCAGGAGTGTGGTGGATGGTGGACAAGAATGCGCCTGACAGGCGAGCAAACGTGCAGAGTGATTGATCGCAGTAGACTGGCGTGGCTGGCACGTGGCGGTTGACAAGCGGCGTGGCGGCTGACAGTCATGAGTCATGCGGCAACAGGCGATAGAAACACAAGTATACAGATGGAGAAGGTGTGTTGTTTTGGAACAATGTTCATACAAACCAAATCAGACAGAGAGTTGTATTACAAAACAAGTGGACGAGTTTTGAATCGAAGAAACCCACATAATACCATGATAGTTTCTAAAGAGAATAATGCTTATTGTATAACTTTCTTGTGTATAAGCAAACCTGTATATACACATATGTCTAGGTTACAAGAAAAACTACTAATTACACGGGTTTCCATATTCTTTCTACATCTTGTCCTGAAAAGCTTTGTAGTGAAGCCGCCTTAAATTGTGTTTATACGATTTATCGACTTCTTACACTAGTTCTTCACTACATCTCTCCTTTTGAACAATTATATGGTCAAACACCGGATGACTCCATACTTTGAGTTTTTGGTTGTGCATGTTCTATTTTTCTTAACTCCCTAAGCATACCAAACTTGAACCACGTGCTCGTCTATGTTGTTTTCGCAAAATCAAGATTTCAAATTTTTTAATCCACTCTTAAACCACTAGTTTCAAAAACTAGACCATATAAGATCAAGCGGTTTGGGCAGTTGGGTGGTTTTGCGGAGACCACTGCCTACCCCTAGAATTAATTGAGCATAGGAGAAAGGGAGCACAAGTATTATTCATCATATATAGTTTGAATGATGTAATATAGTTTTTTATTCATAAATGGCTTCATTTTCACTGCTAGTATTTATAGAACTAGATAAACCATTATTGATCTTAAAATTTCCTCTACTCATTAATTCTTAGTTTAATTAGTCTAATCTTTAATGGCCCGTTCGGTTCATGAGATAGCATGGGATAAGTGGTGGTACTAAATAATACTAGTGTTTGGTTCAAGTTTTAAACTGTTGATGAGATAATTTTAACCCATATAAGTGGGATAAAATAAAACCATGAAATGAGTTGTATTATTTAATCCCGTTGTTAGTGCATCCAAGAATGACCAAATTACCCTCGTTTTATTAACAACCAAACACAGAAAAACTCATCATGTCTTCTCTCTCTCGATCTTCATTCGACTCTGCTCCTGAGCGAACCTAGTCTCTCTCTCGCTCACATATTGCACCTATCGTCTGGTTCCAGGTACACACACACATTCTCTCTCTGTATATCTGTCTATCTCTTTTCTCTCTCTTCATCCGAATCTGGAACTGAAAGTCACACCCATTAGTGAAATTCTAATATATTTTCTCAGAGTCAAGGTATTGAAGCTCTTGCCTCTAAATTATTGTGATGACTGACGATGTTTGTTGATAAGTATTGTAGGATTTATTACAGAAATGCATAAATTCTTCCTTTTGATAAGTATTGTTGGATTTATTACAAAAAAATTATTGCGATGATTATTGTTGATATACTGGTGAAAGAGTTGCCCCTTGAGCAACAAATGTCAATTATCAAATCAGGATTGAGGAAGGGGATGATGATTAAACTTGTTGTATAATACTGGCTCGATTATCAAATTATTGTAATGAATTTTGTTGATATACTGGTAAAAAGGACCATCGACTTAAAGCAATAGGATGTCATGTAATTTCTTGTCTCATTTACGATGATCAACGTGAAAAAATGCGGTAAAAGAGCCATCAAATGATAGCTTGAAAGGAAGTTTTAGTTATATCAGTTGATATGAACTAAAGTTTTCACATTCGATCCCAATTTAGATATCAGTTTTTAGATGTTTAAATTTGCATCTCATTTAATATGAGTTGAATTGTTCACCGTCGATCCCAATTTAGGATCTCGGTTTTAAGAAGTTACATTTTTCATATAAGTTTTTAGAACTCAACAGTCCTAACTTTCGATCCCAAATTATTCACTTAATAGTTTTTTTATGTGTGTTCTTAATTTTCTTGGAATGCTATTTAAGTTTGTCCATTCTGATGTGTGTTTTTAATTTGAGTTGTTTTATTGGTTTAGTAGGTGTTTACTTTAAATTGCTTGACATGAGAATCCAAATTCATCTACATCTCCACCTCATTCAAGGGACATTGGCATTAACCACCTCATAATTTGTTTGAGGGTCGTTTCATTTATGCTAGACTTGTTTAAAGTCGTAGCAAGTCGTAGGCGATGTGTACAACGAAGATACAATTAAATTATGAAAAACATCAAGCAATCATCGAAGAGCTCGTCTACAAGAACGATGATGATTGTTATGACATGCTTCGAATGAGAAGGCAACCGTTTACAAAACTTTATTGTTTGTTGCCTAAATACGGGAAATTAAGGGACAAACGTTGTGTCAATGTTGATGAACACTTGTCTATTACACTCCACATACTAGGCCATAACATACAAAATAGGGTTATTTCAAAATGGTTCCAAAGGTCAGGTGACACTATAAGCATGGTGTTAAGAAGGACTATTCGAGCACTTATACGATTGCTTCATCTACTTATGAAGAACCCTGAGCCAATTGGCCTAGAAATTCGATATTAGATGGAAGTATTTTTTGGTAAATCCTATTCTTTATGGTTGATTAATTTTTTTTTTGGCTTTACCCTAAATTGATGTTTTCAAACCTTACTCATTCTATTCTTTATTTTCAATGTAGGGATGTCTTGTGTTGTTGATGGGACACATGTAGAGGTTATCGTCCCAAATACCATGAAGTTGCAATTCAGGAGTAGAAAAGGATTCCTAACGTTGAATTTCATATGCATGTGTTATAGCGGCCATCGCATCCCCGGTGTGACGTGTCTCCATGCACTCTTTGCTAGCTGGCCCAACTACACGTATACGGCACCTGCCCGTCTTTTCTCTGTCTCGAAATGTATCCACTTGTGTGTACAGTGTATAAATAACATATTCGGCGGAAGACGTACTTAAATGCAAGAATTATTAAGAAACGATTTAACAAAACCTAGTGTGGAAAAAACCATGAAAAGTATTGTGTTAACAATTGTACCATATAAAACTAAGCATGTACAAGGTCATGTCACTCCTCAATTCCCAAAAGAATCAAAATATTAAAATAATCACACGTACAAGTAATCATCAGAGGTAGTCGCCTAAGATCCCCTTGCTTTTACTTGTACTCGGATATGCACTCAAGCATCATGGAAGAAAATGGATGATGAGTCCAGTCAGTAAAAATCCCAAGGAACTCCTCCGAGCATTCATATAAATAAGTGGAAGTCAATAAATAATGTTAAATAAACATGCGGAATATAAACAGACAACTGTAAGTAGGGCATCGCATGCATAGATAACAACAAAGTGCAAATGTGTGTGCCTGTTCTAGTCAAACTAAACCAAACTTCAAGATTCCCTTCCAAGAGCCCACTAGTGGGCGCACCCAACTAGCTATCACCCGATCCCTCTCGTTGGCCGGCGTAGACATACGACGCACCGACACATGTAGCAGTTCAATAGCTCGGGTCGTTATCCACCGAGAACTCCTGATACACATGCTATGGTCTAAAATGCATAGACACACAATGAAAAATCCGGTGGGAGTAACTCAACCAACCGTGCAAACAAAGAAAAGATATAGATGTAGGAGAAATCACAAGGAAATACCGAAATTGAATGGAATTACAAAGCAAAATAAATACTCAAGAGTTTTTCATTGAGTTTTACAAACCTCACAACGCGCTCCACTACTCCGTAATCAATCTCCGAGTCCAAGTCCATTGAGTCCTTGGTAGCCAATTGATCACCGTGTCGGCCTATGTCCATTTATTAATAACTTAAGTTAGCATGACAATTTACCACAAATTTAAGAAAAATTTAGGCTAAATTGCCCATTTCTCTCTTTTCGAGGCAAAACACCGCACAAAGTCGTATCCGACATTCCCACATAAGTTCTTTTCATAGAACTTTATCAATTTCTATTTATTTTATCGAAATATAATTTTTCCCAATTTTTCCCAACTTTTTCGAAATTTTTCCATATTTTTCTTTCATTTTTCTTTTTTTTTTTTTTTTTAATTTTGTTCGGGTTCGGGTTGGGTCAACCCAACCGGGTCGGACCCGACCCTGGGCCAAACCCGTCCAGGCTCGACCCATGGGTGGGTGCACACACGAGCACGCTTGTTCACCTTCCTCTTCTTCCCGATCGAATTACCTATTGGTTCGATCCAATTTTTTTTTTATTTTTATTTTTTTTTCCTCGATGATGGGTTGGGGTTGCTCTCCACCAGAACCCCTGAGGAATCAATGGCAGGGGAGAAACCCCTGCCATCTCCACCTTGGCCCGGTTCGACCTCCACGGCCGAACACCACTCTCGGCCACCCCGCCAAACCTACCAAAATCACACAAACAACGTTGACTCACCTCGACCATGACGTCTCCACCTTCTCTTCTCTCCTTCCCGCGCGTTCCTTCTTCTCCTCCTCTCTCTCCTTTCTTCCTTTTTCTTCCTCTCCATTTCCCGATCGGTTGTGTGTGTATGTTTGTGCATGGGGTGTATGAGTGGGGTGTAGGTGTAGGTGAGTGGACAAATGTTGTTTGAATGGACAAATGTTGTTGAGTTAGGTGTGTTGACACCTAAATGTGACATAGAGCTAAGACACTCGTTCGTGTTTTTGAGCGTTTGATGCCCGATTTCGTCGAACCATGATATACGCGTACTGCTGCATCGTTAGCCACTTAATATCTATTCCATGTTATTTACTTAAAAATATTTTTATTTAATTTGTGTGTTTTCGTTTCCCGACCTAATATTTAGTCTCGTCGACTACCCGATACCCACGTCGACACGTATATCGAGGCGAATATAGTTCACACAATCTCATTGTGTGCTAGTTTCTTCGTCCTAATATTCGGTCCCGTCAACTACTCGGTACCCGCATCGACACGCATATCGAGGCGAATACAGTTCACACACCCTCACACGTATAATTTTGCAACATACGCATATGCTATGTATTTGAATAAATTACACCGCAAATAAGCAACCAACACACCATAAACTTCCATACCTAAGTCCTCGTGTGTCCTAGCCTACCGCGACGTCCACATAGACTCGAGCTGGCTTCCACATCTGTAAATTTAATAGACATTAATAAAATGGGTCGTTGCAGTTCTTCCCAACTAAATAAAATTTCATCCCGAGATTTAACTGTAACTAAAGTCCCATACACTAGAGAATAGTTAAGGGTATCGCGTCCTCATCGTCGAACTCGAGCTCCCAGGTGAGTCCCTCTGTCTTTTGATGTTGCCAACGAACTAGGACCTTCGCGAGTTCCCTGTTCCGAAGAATTTGTACTCGACGGTTAACGATCTCTATCGGTCTCTTCTCATAAGTCACGTCAGGCTGTATCTCCACCTATCCCAACTCAATCATCGGTCTTGGCCCTGATGTAGCGAGTCTTAACATGGAAACGTGAAATGTCGGATGAACCCCAACTAACTCAAGCAGGTAAATCCAACCGATATGCAATAGGGCCTACTCTCTGTGCAATCCGGTATGGCCCAATATATCTCGGTGCTAGTTTCCCCTTAATGCCAAATCTCTGTTGATCTTTCCAAGAGAAACCTTCAAATACACCATATCGCCCGTCGTCATAGCTCAGACAACGACGATACATATCCGCGTATTTCTTCTGTCTATCCTGTGCAGCTCGCAGTTTTTGGCGAATTTGTCGATTTTCTCTGTGTGATCAACAACTATTTCAGGACCTACCGTCACTGTATCTTCTGGCTCTGCCTAACAAGCAGGTGATCTATAGGGTCTCCCATACAGTGCCTCAAATATTGGCATACCAATGCTCGCCAGATAGCTGTTATTATATGCATACTCACACAGAGGCAGATAATCTTCCCACGAACCCTCAAACTGGAATATGTATGCCCTGAGCATATCCTCCAAAATTTGGATTAGCCGCTCTTACTGTCCATCAGCCTGAGGATGATAAGCTGTGCTAAACTACAACCTGGTGCCAAATTGTTCCTGCATTGCCTCCCATAGTTTCGAGGTCAATCTGGGATCTTTATCAAACACGATGGAAACTGACACCCAATGAAGTCTAATAATCTCCCATAGTGTGTTTCGTCGAGATTGAAATGAAGTGAGCCGACTTCGTCAGTCTATCAATCACTACCCAAACTGCATCGTGATGCCTCGATGTCTGCGGTAGCCCACTAATGAAATCCATAGTGACATGTTTCCATTTCCACTATGGAATGGGCAACGCTTGTAATAATCCACTAGATCGTTTGTGCTCAGCCTTCACTTGCTGGAAAACGTGACAACTCTTAACGTACGCACCTACGTCAACCTTCGTCCCTGGCCACCATAATAGTCGTTTCAAATCATGGTATATCTTGGTCCGACTGAGGAAGAACTCCGTAACGAGACCGGTGTGCCTCCTCTAGAATCCGATTTAGTGTCTCTATTCTACTGGTATCCACAATCTCCCATCGGTATCTCGAACATCGATCTGTGGTTTCTGCCCAATCAATGCATTTCGAATTCCGTGACAAGACCACTGACCCGTTCACAGAGCCCATCAGCCATCTGACACTCGACAACCCGTTCAATCGATACGGACGGTGTCTTGACTGATAACAAATGTGATGTTCCGTCGTAGTCGATAACTTGACCATGCACATAACTGATGCTGCCTTTAATAAGCCATGCTCATGTGTCATCAATTGTAGAATAGTTTGATCGTCGAGTCCACTCCTGCTCAATGCATCTGCTACGACCTTCGATTTGCCAAGGTGATACTTAATAGTGAAGTCGTAGTCCTTCAGCAGCTCTTTCCATCACCGCTGGTGCACATTCTGCTCCCTTTGAGTGAAAATGTACCGCAAACTCTGGTGATATGTATACAACACGAATCACACTCCATAGAGATAATGCCTCCAAGCCTTCAATGCAAAGACAATCGCTGCAAGCTCTAGGTCGTGCAATGGATAATTCCCTCGTTGGGTCTCAACCGTCTAGAAAATAGGCAAGTGGTCTACCATCCTGCATCAACACACATCCAAGACCAATACCCGACGCATCTATATATACTGTCAAGGTCTTGCCCGGCTTTGGCAATGTCAATACTAGGTGAGATGTCAACCTCTGCTTCAATTCATAAAAAACCTGCTCACACTCCTCCAAACCAGGTCAAATCTGACGTCTTTTTTAGTCAATCTCGTCATATGCGCTGCGATCGAGGAAAATCATGTATAAATCGCTAATAATATCCAGCCAGTCCAAGGAAACTTCGTATATCAGCCACAGATTTAGGCGTCTTCCTATCAATGATCGCCCTAATCTTTTCTGAATCCACCGAGATACCCTACTCACTGATGACATGACCTAAGAATCTCACTGCACTTAGCCAAAAGTCACACTTGCTAAACTTGGCGTACAGTCGGTGCTCCTTCAGTGTCGTCAAAACCGCCCTGAGATGTCTCTCGTGATCCTCACGAGTCCTGCTATAGATCAAGATATTGTCGATGAATACGATGACGAATCTGTCCAAATACGGTCTCTTAACCCTGTGCATCAGATCCATGAAAATCATTGGAGTGTTCGTCAGCCCAAATGGCATGACTATGAACTCAAATAACCCGTATCCGTGCTGAAAGTAGTTTTATGGATATCCTCTTCTCGAATCCTCAACTAGTGATAACCTGAGCGAAAGTCAATCTTCGAGAAGAATCTGGCATCCGTCAGCTAAACAAACAGATCATCAATCTTAGGAAGTGGATAACGGTTCCTCATAAGTTACCTGATTCAACTTCCTATAGTCGATGCACATCTCATCGTACCATCTTTCTTCTTCACAAACAGTATAGGAGCTCCCCAAGGTGATATACTAGGGTGAATGGAACCCTTCTCCAACAAATCCAACTGTTGTCTCACCTCTTCCTGCTCCGCTGGTGCCATTCGGTAAGGTCGACTGGCAATCGGCCGCATCCCTGGTATCAACTCGATTATGAACTCAACAACTCGTGGCGGTGGCAATCCGGGTAGATCATTTGGAAACACATCGACAAAACCCCAAACCACCAAACATCTTCAATCTGGACCTCCTTTCAAACCTTCGGATCAACCATCACCGCAAACGCCTCCATCTCCCGCGTTGTAGCTAGTCGCCCCTCGTGATGGGTAAGTCAGTTGCCGATCCAACTAATATGAGCTCCGGTATTCCAGGAATATAAAACTATATCCTCTTGTCGTAACAATCTATCCTTGCATGATAGGATGCTAACCAATCCATCCCGAGCAGTGTGTCAAACTCTAAATACTCCAATACTCGAAGATCCGCTGATAGCTGATGTCCATCCACCTCTATCATCACGTCTCGACATATTCGATTTGGGTATATTTTATCCCCAGCAGCTCGTACTGAGGACAAGATGTGGCTCTAGTGTCTGTGTAACTAATCCTACAATCCAATAATACGTCCAACAAGAAACGATAAAGTACTACTATAATCAAACATAGCATGCATGTTGCAACCAAATATAAGTAATATCCCTTCAATAAGCTACCTAGTCGCCCCGCTATCTGGCTGTGCTAACACATACGCTCTATCTATGGCCTAGTCTAGCCCTCGCCGTGGCGATGGTGGTGTCCAACAGTCAGCCCTCAAGTGTCCCCTCTGCCCACACCGATGGCATCTACGGCTCTTCTATTTACCCGTCTGTCCTGTCCGACTCCAGATCTCGCACCTTGACCTCGGTTAACCTGACCCCTGTCATGTCCCCCTAATCTCGACCCTAACGGTACTCATGTAGCTGTGACCTCTGTCGATCTGCTGATGCTGAGGTGATGGCATGAACCGACTGTGGCTCCTCAATAGCGGAATTGACTGCCCTGAAAATTGTCCCAGCGGCCCCTCTCCCATCTATCATCTCTCCGGCCTCTATCCGGACGCTCCATCGGTCTCTTCCACCTCTAAGTCGACCCAAACTCTACCCTCCCTGCACCTCCCTGCCATTCACATGTCTATCAGCCATCTGCAATGTATATGTTTCATGAGCCAATGCCCTGACAAATATCTCCAACAACGTCGTGGCTCAGGTCAAGACAATTGCTGATCAACCCCTCTAGTGAAATAATAGATCTAAAAGCGCTTTGTCCTGGCAACATCTCGAGAGAACCGTAGTAAATATTCGAACCTCTCCATATACTACATCAAAGTCTAATTTCCCTATCACAAGACTAAGAACTCTTCCCTCAGTCTCGAACCTAACCTCCATCGGTATGTACTGATCATAGAATAGCTCTTTAAACTCAGCCCATGTCGTCGATTCCGGATGAGCATCCGTATATGTTATCCACAAGACTATCGCATGTCCTCTCAAATAGTTTCTCGAAAGTCGTGCCTATACTGTCTCATCGTTCCTCATCAGCTTATGGAAACTCTGATGTGATACTATCCGTCTCCCTACTGCTTCAGGATCACATCTGCCGTAAACGAATCGAGGCCGGAACTTCAAAAACTCCCTCAATAACTTCACCTCTGGTGCTAGGACGAATGTCGATATCGAAGGAGTATCAGTAGTGGGGAGGCAGTAACCTAGTCCGTCGTCGTGTGTGGAGGCTTAAGAGTCGATGTCTCCAAAGGAACAACGATTGTGGTAGCTATCTCTGTGGGTGCCTCTACTGCTACCCCCTGAACTGGTGTCTGAGGTACCCCCAAAACAACAGCTGCCTCCGTCGGTACAGTCACAACTCCTGGCTTTCTAGCTGAAGTGAGTGTTGTCAGTAGCGCGGTCTGCGTAATGGCCGTAATACCTCGACCATCCATGTCTCCTGGGCCGAGATTCTATCCTCCACTTGCCTTAATCGGAACATCCCTAGTCGCATTGCTAGTTTGTCCTGTCTCAAATGGCGCACCAGACTGTCCGTCCATAATCTGCATCGAGAACATGCTCCAGGTCAATCTCGAGGTATATACATATAGCATATAATAAAAGGAAAATAAAACACGTATATAAGTTCCAACTCTACCCGCCTCACATCACTTCCCCACTAAAGTTCAAAGGCAATCACTTCGGGTTCCACATCTAAGTTCATTGATTAAGTTTTATTATCTTAGGACTTCTTCTAACCGGTCTCTTATACAAACTATGGCGGCCCTCGCCGCCCAGGGGTGACGTGTCTCCGTGTACTCCTTGCCAGCTAGCCCATCTACACGTGTATGACACCTGCCTATTATTTCTCTATCTCGAAATGTATCCACTTGTGTGTGTACATTGTATAAATAACATATTCAGCGAAGACATACCTAAATGCAAGAATTATTAAAAAACAATTTAACAAAACCTAGTGTGGAAAAAACCCTAAAAGTATTGTGTTAACAACTGTACCATATAAAACTAAGCATATACAAGGTCATTTCACTCCCTAATTCCCAAAAGAATCAAAATATCAAAATAATCACACATACAAATAATCCTCAAAGGTAGGCAGTCAGGGGTAGTCGCCTAAGATCCCTTTGCCTTTACTTGTACTCGGATCTGCACTCAATCATCACGGAAGAAAATGGATGACGAGTCTAGTCAGTAAAATCCCAAGGAACTCCTCCAAGTATTCATATAAATAAGTGGAAGTCAATAAATATTGTTAAATAAATATGCGAATATAAACATACAATTGTAAGTAGGGCATCGCATGCATAGATAACAGTAAAGTGCAAATGTGTGTGCCTGTTCCAGTCAGACTAAACCATACTTCGGGATTCCCTTCCAGGAGCCCACTAGTGGGCGCGCCCAACTAGCTATCACCTGATCCCTCTCGTTGGCCGGCGTAGACCTACGACGCACCGATATATGTAGCAGTTCAATAGCTCGGGTCGTTATCCACCGAGAACTCCCGATACACATGCTATGGTCAAGAATGCATAAACACACAATGAAAAATCTGGTGGGAGTAACTCAACCAACCGTGCAAACAAAGACAAGATATAAATGTAGGAGAAATCACAAGGAAATACCGGAATTGAATGGAATTAAAGCAAAATAAATACTCAAGAGTTTTTCCATTGGGTTTTACAAACCTCACAACGCGCTCCACTACCCCGTAATCAATCCCCGGGTCCAAGTCCATTGAGTCCTTGGTCACCAATTTATCACCGTGTCAACCTATGTCCATTTATTAATAACTTAAGTTAGCATGACAATTTACCACAAATTTCTAAAAATTTAAGGCTAAATTGCCCATTTCGCGCTTTTCGAGAAAAAACCTGCAAAAAGTCGCGTCTGACATTCCCATATATGTTCTTTTCATAGAACTTTATCAATTTCTATTTATTTTATCGAAATATAATTTTTCCTAATTTTTTCAAAATTTTCCCAATTTTTCTTTCATTTTCTTCTCATTTTCTTTTTTTTTTTTAAAAAATTTTGTTTGGGTTTGGGTCAGGTCGACCCAACCGGGTCGGACCCGACCTTGGGCAAGAACCGATCCAGCTCGGCCAATGGGTGGGTGCACACGCCCGCACGCTGCGTTCACCTTCCTCTTCTTCCCGAACCAATTACTACTATTGGTTCGATCCGAAATTTTATGTTTTTTTTATTTTTTTCCTCGATGATGGGTTGGGGTTGCTCTCCACCCCAACCCCGGAGGAATCAATGGCAGGGGAGACACCCCTGCCATCTCCACCTTGGCCTGGTTAGGCCTCCATGGCCGAACCCCACTCTCGGCCACCCCATGCCGAACCCACCAAAATCACACAAACAACAATGACTCACCTCGACCGTGACGTCTCCACCTTCTCTTCTCTCCTTCCTGCGCGTTCCTCTCCCTCTCTCCTTTTCTTCCTTCTTCTTCTCTCTCATTTCCCGATCGGTTGTGTGTGTGTGCATGGGGGGTGTGGGGAGTGGGGTGTAGGTGTAGGTGAGTGGACAAGTGTTGTTTGAATGGACAAATGTAGTTGAGTTAGGTGTGTAGATCCTTGAATGTGACACAGCTAAGACACTCGCCCGTGTTTTCGGGCGTTTCGACGCCCGATTTCTCATCCGAACCATGATATACGCGTATTGTCGCGTCGCTAGCCACCCAATATCTATTCCATATTATTTACTTAAAGAATTTTTATTTAATTTGTGTGTTTATGTTTCCCGACCTAATATTTGTACCATCGATACTTGTGTCAACACGTATATCGAGGCAAATATAGTTCACACAATCTCGTTGTGTGTTAGTTTCGCCGTCCTAATATTCAGTCCCGTCAACTACCCGGTACCCGCGTTGACATGCATATCGAGGCGAATACAGTTCACACACCCTCACACGTATTATTTTGCAACATACACACATGCGATGTATTTGAATAAATTACACCGCAAATAAGCAACCAACACACCATAAACTTCCATACCTAAGTCCCCGTGTGTCCTAGCCTACCGCGGTCCACGTAGATCCGAGCCGGCGTCCACGTTTGTAAATTTAATAGACATTAATAAAATGGATCGTTACACGTGTACACCATATAAACTAATTCCTTGCATCCTATCCGAAGGGAAGGATGGGCAGCAGATGGAAGGATTATAAGATATGTAGTTTCACGTCGCAATGGTTTAAAAGTTTCATAACGAAACTTACTACTTGGTCGATGCGGGGTACTCCAACAGCGATGATTTTCTAGCACCCTTCTGTGGCCAACGATACCACCTGTCAGCCTGGGCCAATGGCAACCATCGTGCTCATACACCCGAAGAAGTTTTCAACATGCGTCATGCGAGGGCGGTAAACGTATCAAAACTTGTTTCGGCGCGTTGAAACAACGTTGGGTCATACTACGAAGTCCCTCTTACTACAACATTGAAATGACATCATTCATGATCATTGCATGTGCGGTGCTTCACAATTACCTTCAGATAGAGGTACCGAATGATGTATTGGAAAGTATGGTGCTAGAGGGGCAAGAGTTGGGGGCCAAAGACGATGCAAACGAGGAACCATAGGTTATTGCCTCGGTGAATCCGACCAATGCGTGAACTACATTTTGCAATAACCTTGCAATGAATATGTGGCATAGTTATCATTAATCGGGTATTAATTTAGTTAACTTTGTGAACTTATAGTGTGTAACTATGTTTTGTGTGATCTTTGTTGTGAGTATTCCCTACTTTGTCGTGTTTAAACTTCATTTAGTTTTTTGTTGTTTAATTTCTTTCCATATTCCATACTAATGCCATGTTGTATGTTGGATATGGGAGGCAAATGGTACATTGTCTTCAATGGTAAGAAGCCCAGGTATATATGGTACATGGTACGAATGTTACAACCAATTATAGGAATGCCATATCCGCAATTACGAACACTTTGACACCAAGAAGAGGCAATAGCAAGATGGAATAGTCGAACATGAGGTAAGAAAAGGTAAAGGTACCACCACGCCAGCTCACCCTAGAAAAGCACTAATAGTTATCGAGTTACAAGAGATCACACATCCGCCGCTCCCTCCAACACAATGATTGAAGACATACGACCGACTGTACTACTTGAAGAGGAAAAAAGCATTGATTTGTGGCCACGAGATATCACTCTTTATCAAGGGTTAGCAGTGGATATGAACCCATGTAGGAGCCTTATTGGGATATGTTATGAAACAATGTGACCTATGAACTATTGAAATCATTGTGATTGTGCGAACATTTAACTTGTTGTTTTTGCTATCTTCAACTAAACTTCAAGTTATGCAACCACCCAACTATCAAATATTTGATCTATGTATTCAGCAAAATGTATGAATCAAAATCATTTTGAAGACATTTAACTTGTTGCATAGTATTGGCTTGTTTCCAACTAACTTGATGAATGGCTTGTTCTTATTTTTGAAAAACCTAACTTTACTAACTAAATAAATAGTAGTGGCATATATTACCATAAATAGAATCAACATAATTTCTTACAAAATATAAAACAGGGACAAAAAGAAAATACAGTACAAGCATCTTAATAGTCAATATATATAAATGTCTCCAAACATTGCCCATAAAAGTACCATTGGAGTATCAAAAAGCATCCAATAAATGTATCATAAACAAAGTGTCCAAAAGCAAAAGTTATCTATAAAATTTGTTTTGCATGTTTCGTTGCCATAGTTTACGAATCAGTCAAACATAGCATGCACCCAATCATATCGAAGCTCTGGTTTCAAGTTAAGAAAACACAATATGCTCCACGCATGCCATAATCTTACTTCCATAAATTGATTTCTCCAATTTATTCAGTTCTTTCACTTCCCTCATAGCAGCAAGGAACGAAACACGCATTTCATGTTTCGTATTAAGTGCTTGAGACACCTTTAATATCTTTCACTCACCACCACCTATATCGCTACCACCATTTGATCTGCTAGGTAAGTATCACTGATGACCTTCTTTTCTTCTTAGATGGATTCCTATTACCATCTGGTGTAGTGGCGCGGGACCATGATGTAGTGAATATGATCTAAGCATCCTCGGCGGTGGGTGGCATTGCAATCGTGTGTTCCACTTCACTGTGACTCTCGCTGCTTGAGTCAATCTTTTCCACTTCCTGTAGGGCGTCTTCTGGTGCAAATGCATCTTCCCCGTTGCCCTATCATTTCCAAAATAACACAACAATCATTGTAATATGGGAATGACTTTTTATGCCATTCTTTCGCATCCGGGAAGCTCTGAAAAAGAATAGTTCAAATAATTAGTGAATATGCAAAACAAATATCCATAGTTCGACTAACAACTTCATACTTTCAAGTATTCATCCCATACATCAGGGGGTGTAGTCACCATATTAGTGTTGCTATCAAAACCAAAGCTACTTGAACCATGTTTGATGCCTAGAATCATGTCATTGACTATGCTTCATTGCTTTTTCAAAACTTTAACTTTAGATTCGACATTTAGCTTATCCTTTATCCTTGAAGTTGGGCAAGATGTTTTCAACGTCTCCTCCAAATGATCGAGATAACCGGGCTTGAATCCATTATCATATTTATAGACTCTAAGACCAACCATTTCATACATGGCACATATAAGTGATGTTTCCTCCGTGTGAATCCACGTGCGTCTATCGACCTTCACATATTCACCTTGTTCTTCCCGCGATGGGTCACGATGCATCTTTGCTTTACCCTTGCATTTCCTTGGATCAAGGGGACTTTATTCGAGCGGTGTGGAAGATCGTGGTACACTGGTACATGATTTCCTTGGCCTTTGAATCTTCCTCGTCTAATCGCTTGTTGTAATCCGACCTTCTCCATGCATATTTTTCACAAACGTAATATGATACATCAATGGCCAAGAACAAATTGCGGTGGCAAACAAATATATATTGATGCAGAATGCTATAAACTAAACTACATTTAGTTTTATATGAAGTTAATGTTATATACAACTAAACAACATTAGTTCCATGGTACATCAATATACAAAAACAAATTATATCGGGTGACACGCCCCTCCGAAGTCACACTCATTTTCAATCGGGGCCGCACACTACTTTACCTGGTGTGACTTTAGGGTGTTAGTGTAGCATTTTCTTTTTCATAACTAAAGATTCTGAAAATATGTTAAACAAGGCTTCATAAATTGCAGAAGAGTCGAGCTATTCACAATAAAGACTAGAGCTTCATTGTTTTTCAACATAGAACAACTGACGTTTTTAGTCAGTAATCAATATGCAGTGTTGCTAATCAATTTTTTAGGCACAAACAGGCATATATACACATAATACCTCTAGCTCTAAGTGATGCTCCAACAATGGTTTCCACCTTTCAGTGTTCAACATAAAAATTTCTAATAAACACAAATGACAACCTTTTTTTATAAGAAAGAAATAATTTCTTGCTCATCAAATCAACTTAAAAGGCTAGTTTATATTTTAGTTCACTGAGAATATGCTACACAATGATATTGACCTTCATTAAAGAACAACAAGTTGTAGATTACCGAAGGCATTACTTGTGCTAATCTACATTATGTATACTTTCTAAAAGTTACAAATGCACAGTAGTGGCAATTCATGATCAATGTCGAAGAAAGGTTTCATGAAATACGTGCAAGACATAATGAAGTTATCTAAGTTTAGATAAACAACAAAGCGCAACAAACCCTTTTTCCTACATTTTTCTCAATATGATCTAGAATGATTAACACACGGGGCGTTGTTAGCCAATAATACAGTATAAATTAAATGCCTACAGAGAAAATGAATCATAAATGCCAAAAAAACTAATGTTAAAGAATTAGTTTCTAGGATGAGTAGACGGCTTCTGCAAATTCAAGTTCTTCAAGTAAACAACTAACTACAGTGGACTTTTAAATATAAAGATTCTCATCTAATTAACTTATGAGCTGGATAGTACATTTGTAAATCAAAAGCTTTCTATTCTATCATGATGCCCTATTTCTAATTCATGTTTACATTATGACCACAGAAGCTGATTTCGCAGAAACGCAACATTATTTTTTGTACAATAGCAAGATTGGAGAAACCACAAAAAACAAAAAGCACAGAGAACACCATTGTTGATGTTGAGAAACAAAGAGAGAGAGAAGTAGAGAGAGATAGGAGTACCTGGGTTTGATCCTATTCGATGAGCACAGCGGAGCGAAAAAGATGAAGGACGAGATGGGAGTGAAATGGGTAGGGCTGAAGGATTTTGTTGTTGATATAAGAGGGCAATTTCGCAACTTCATCTATTTAATCCCAACTTCTATACCCCCAACCAAACAAGTCCCTCAATTGGGACTAATACCTAAATCCATGTTATAATCCCAGTGTAAAATAATCTCATACTTATAGGTTTATTTTACTTGCCATCCGAACAGGCCATAAGAAAATATGCCTTGTTTGAACAAGTCTAGCATAGTAGGAGAAAAGATTTGTGATATAATTTCATAAAACGTTGCAGCACACACCTATAAGTTTTGTTGTTGAACTTCAACTAAAAGTATATGGTGATGTGCACACACATATCTCGATATGCAAATTGAATATGAAAATGGAGGGTTTATGTTGAACTGAGGTCAAGTTCTAGTTGGACTTGATGGAACAATGTTGGAGCTAGATGTTGGGATAGTCCTACATGGACTAGCCAGTTAGCATACAATAATAAGACTTATAAGTGTGAAGGGGACATTGCATTTCACCTTGGTATTTTGTAGTGAACCCCACTTTCACACTTAAGCCCATATATAAACTAGTCACCACTTCGAATTGGGCCCTCTATTACAAAAAATTGAACAAACTATAAGACAAATTTTATACATGGAAAATTGTCAAGTCTGCTAACATGGGTGAAGATAGGCATTGATCAATACTGTACCATTTGATCTTTTTAAAGATGTTTATTTCTCTAAGTGTATTGTTCAACTTAGAAACTTATGGAGTTGGACAAAACGTGGAAGGATGCACTAGATAGGATGTACTTAATGCAAATAAAGTTGAAGTTCACCTAAAGCTCTACTTTCTATATGTTAATTATTTATGCCTACGACACATTAAGCACAAGAGGCCCGCCCACAACACTTCTCCATGAGCATATGATCTCTGCCAGTACTGATATTGTCCCCAACTTAACCATATTCAACTCTTGGTATGGGGTTTTATCTCAAAAGACCTCGGTACTAGTTAAGGGGAGACCATTACTTATATACTTATTTATGAAGTTTTCATTTAATCGATGTGGGACTATTATTTCATTCTACATATCTTAGCAATCCACCTTGGACCAAAATCCATCAAAGCGATTTTTTTCGATAGGTCTGAATCGAACCGTTGGCTCCGATACCATGTTAAAATTTTCATGCCTACGGCACATTATCCACAAGCGGCCCGTCCGCAGCACTTCTTCGTGAGCCAATGATCTCTGCCAATACCGATAATCTCTCCTTAACTATCACTAAGGTTTTTTGTGATAAGACCCCACACATATGAGTTGAAATGCTAATATAAAATATTAAGAAAATAAAAATGCAACAAACGAAAAATAAAAAAAGATTTATGTAGATGATTACATTGGATCAACGCACACCACGCTCACTTTATTCATATATATATATATATATATAATGTTCAAATAACTACTAGATTATATTTAGGTCCTAGTTTAAAGCTATTGATCAACATAAATAATAAAAAATAAACTTTAACTAATTGATATTTCAATTAATTATAACAATATCCCTCTTGATTCAAATACCTTAAAATTAAAATTGAACTTTAAATTGGCAAAGCACTTTTCTTCACATGATCCTTCACTTGACAAAGCACTTCTTTTCGCACGATATAAATTCATGAAGCATTTCTATTCATTTGATGATGCACTTCTCATCATCCTCACTATTTGGAGCACTTCTCTCCAAATTTCTTAATGCACTTCTCATCAACTTTACAGAAACGTATCTTCGTTGTTTCTTTCACCATGTTTGTGTGATCTTGATCTTTTGTGAAACTTGAGACTTTTCTCTAGGTGGCCAACGTTTTTGCATTTGAAGCATTATGGCTTTCCTTGTGCCAACAATCTTCTTCCTTGTGACCCTTCTCTTTGCAGTTGTTGCATTTAGGAATATTCCCTCTTACTTTTAACGATGATGACGTCTTCACTAATTAAACCCCTTCAATAGTTGTCTCTATGGTACTATTTCTCATTGATTTTCTTTTTTCTTAACCTTGCAAAGCGATGGTCAACTTCACCAAAGTCATCTTTCTGATATCTCTCGAGTCTGTAAGAAATGACATCTTTGACTTAAATTGTTCTAGTAAGCTCACACATACCTTTTCCACGATCATCGCATCAGATAATTCCTCTTCTATCAGCCAAATCTTGTTTACCATGTTCATAAATCAATCCGAGAACTCATGTATATTTTCATTCCCTTTCATGTTCAACATCTGGAAATCTTTTTGAGATTTAGTATTTAGAAAGTTATTGTATTATCATTCCCATGATAAACCTCTTCTCCAATACATCTCAAGCTTCTTTTTATCTTTCACAAGTCATTTTTCTTGTGAAAACATTTGATGTGACCACAACATGGCTTTACAACAACACTCATGAAACTTTTGTGAGTTAATCTTCGTGCACTCATATCTGATTCAATGTTGGATTGTTCCCCAATGGTGTTATTTCATTTACATCTTCAATCCACTGTCATAGTTTGAGACCTCTCATATGGTTCTTCATCTTAACAACACAAATATGATAGTTATCACCGTCGAAAGCTGAAGAAGATGATGTTCTTGTAGTGGAAGCCATCTTGAACTTTCACAGGCCTTTAACTTTGGTATGGGTTTTATCTTAAAAAGCTTCGACACTAGTTAAAGGGAGATCATCACTTATATAATTTTTCATTAAGTTTTCATTTAATCAATGTAGGATTATTATTTCGGTCCACACACCTCTACATTAACTCCATTACACTTTGAAGTTGGAATGTTTTCTCAAATCTCAAAGTGTTTTTATTATTGATTGACTTTTTTAATGTAGAAAACCTCATGCTGAGTGCTTCACTGAGATTACATTCCAATGATTGGAAAATTTAAAAGTTGGAGATTTAGTTCTTACTCTTGTAGCACGAGAGTGATTGTCGTGAACTACTAGTGTATCAATGAAATGCAGTTTCAACGTGAAGGAAAAAAAACTTGAATGTAGGTGATTGAAACAAAACTTCCAAAATGATGGTCGTGCAAACGAGAATGCTTAGGTATATGTGTTATAAAACTTATAAAGGTAGAATATTTAACATGAAGATTTGTGAACAAAAAAAAACATGAAGATTCAAGGTTAAGATAATTTGGTGTTAGGTTTTGAGGTTCATAGGGAAAAATTCAAAATAATTTTTGAAAAACCTCAACGGTATCGAAAATAAGTTCCATTAAACTAGATCTACGAAAGTAAATCATACCTTAATCCGTGATTTTCTTCTCTGATTGTTCAATCTCCAAGATGAGCGCGTGTCATATATCCGAAATCCACACACAAATGCTGACCACATTTGGAGTGCTAGCCCCAAGAGAGATAGAAAACGTTTTTCTTTTCTCTTTCAAAATCCAAAGAACTTAAAACTATCAAAAATGAAATATTATTTCGTTTTTGGGTTTCAACCTCTATTTATATATGTAGATAAGCCCTCACTTAAAATCTTATTCGTAATACAACTATTGTATTTGGATTATTTAAGCAACTTACACATACGCCCCTATTAATAAGTTATCATATAACAAATCGAAAGGGATTTTATGTCATAAATTTTATCATATAAAATGCATTACTCTAGACCATTTGAAATTACAAAAGCCACTGTTTATGTGCGACCCAGTAGGTTCATAAGACGTTGGTAGTGAACAAAAATATTTTGGTACACAAGCCATAAGCGGTCTCTAGCAAGACGATGTGACTACCCAAATAGCACGAATATCAAACTCGATAGAACCTAATGAATAACATATATTATATATTTTTGTCTTGTAATATTCTTTGATTAAACATAGGGCGTGGAAAGTCACCCTTAATGTTTAATCGTACTAATCTCGATCATTAGATAGAATGAAAACATCTAAGTGACATTGATTATATCAATTCAAAAGGACTTGGCCATTACTATTCTATCCAATCGAGGGATTCGTTGATATCTATCTCTATATGAGAGAGACAAGTTTTATCTCGATTACATACCTTTATGCATTATTCACATAGTAACTAATCACAATCTTTATAATCATCCGATTAAAGACAACATTTGATTGTGTCAACTCATTATGATCATAATGTTGAAGTTTCTAGTAATCTCAAGTTGAAGGACTAAATGATCTAACTATAATGAGTAATACCTACAACTTAATTCATATGGTGTTCTCATAGCGGGTCGGTGTAGTACCTTGTTCCTAACTATTGGGGCATGTGCCCTAGGTCAATCCATTAACTGTCTTTATGAATACTTTTAGTTAATAAAATAGAGGATTTCATTTGTTGTTTATTATAATTAATATGCATGTTTACATTATAATAAGATCCATGGGTATTTACAAAATATCTTAAATGTCCCTAGTCGATCATTATACTGGGAACTATAATTAATTAAGACTAGTGTGAGTCTTGATTGATGATCATATGATGATTATACGTATAGGGATACGAATCAAGATCACGAGTACTTATTAGGGAACAAAGTACTGGACCGACCTGCAATAAGCACATCACATAGATTAAGTCATAGTTGTTTCTCATGATAGGTATATTTTTAAGTCCTCCGACTTGAGATTTCCAGAGACTTCAAAATTAAGAACATAGTGATTTGACACAATCAAACGTTCTCTTTAACTAGATGATTATAAAGGTTGTGACTGGTTATTATGTGAGCAATGTGTTGAAGTTGTGTAATCAAGATATAATTTGTCCCTCTCATATAAAGAGAGATATCTAGGATCCCTCGATATGTTAGACTGTTAAAAGGCCTAGTCTAAGTGAATTGATATTGATCAATGTCACTTGGATGTTTTCAGTCTACCTAGAGATCGAGACTAGTACGATTGAACATGTTGGATGACAATTCCATGTCTTATGTTTGATCAAAAGGATATCGTGTGACAAAAGGATGTTATATACAATATTAATTAGGTTATATTGATTTGATATTTGTACAACTTGGATAGTCATAATGTCTTGCTAGAGGCCGCTTATGACTTGTATACCAAAATGTGTTTTGGTACACTACCAACATTGTATGAGCCTATTGGGTCGCGCATTAAGAATGGTTTTGCGAGATTTTAAGATGGTTCGAAAAAATGAATTTTATATGATAAAATTCATGACAGTAACGTCATTGTGGTGTATTACACTTATACTTCTTTAAGTAGTGGCATATGTGTAATTTACTTAACCATCTATATACAAGGGTTGTATAAATAGACGCTTTAGGTTAGAACTCACGTATGAAAAATTAAAGGTCGAAACTCTATTTTCGTTCGAAAAAAATTACAGTTTTCTGGTACGCTCTGGATCATTTTGGAGATAAACAAAAAGGTTTGATATTCTCTCGAAGCTAGCACTTCGAATCTCGGCCGCCGTTCATGTTTGAATTTCTTGGTAGAGGCGTTAAATCGTTGGCAGCGCCTTAGAGATCGATCAACCTTCAGAAAGGTATATTGCAACCAAGGTATGATTAAGTTTTCATGGTTTAAATGTTTTTAATGGAATTAGATTTAGATCATGTTGGGGTTTTTGTCAAAATTGTTTTGTAATTTCCGCTGCGTATAAACCTCAAAACCCAACAGTGGTATCAGAGCCTTTGAGTTCGATTCCATTAAACTCATTGCATGTTTTCTTATGATATATACATGATATATGATTGAAAGCATGTTACTAGTTGATGTATATGTGATATACATAAGTTTTATGTGAGATTTATTATCATGTTTTGTGTATATGATACATATATTTGTGATTTAATTGAAATCAGTTTCATACATGCTAGTAACCATGTTAGGTTAATTCGAATAATTTTAATGAATTGAATTTCATGTTTTGTGATCCATGACACCATTAGGTATAATCTTTATTTTTCGTGTATTAATGCATGGATGAAATCCCTGTAATTCAGTATGCATATTTAGGTTACATTGCCTTAAGTTTCTTAAATTGTATAAGTCTTAATATTAATTTGAAACTAATATGATTAGGTTCGATTGGGATAGTAGTTCATGATTCAATTACATGTTTGTGATTATTTAGATGAGGACCGAAATTGCAAATAATTATTTTTCGAAATTTGTTAATTTATCTCATTATATCTATTCTGTTATGAAATTTTTATTTGATAAAAGATAGATAACAAATTAGATTAGGAGATATTAGCAAAATCGGTTTCGTTATCCCTATTGGATAGGAGATAAATATCGAGAATTTTGTTATCGGTGATATGCTAGGATTCAAATATCTTAAGTCCTAATTGGATTAGGATAAGATGATTAGTCAGATGTGCGCCCAGGTTAATTAAAATGTTTTAATTGACTTAATTTCGGATAAATTAAAGGGTTAATTTAGGATAATAAAATCAGTGAAAAATGTGATTTTCTATAGCGAATTTTAATTTTTAAAATCGAAATTCGTCTCCTAAAACAAAATGGGGGCGCTGCCCCATGTTCCCCTGTTAGTGATCGATCAATCGGAACCACTTGCTTGACTAGACAACGGGACTGCTATCTAACAAATCCTAGCGCACGGAAATTCTTTTATTAGTGAACAGTATAAAAATTTTCAAATTGTTTAGTGATTAAACAAATCAATAAAATATATGATATTTCATTGTTTACATAAAATCGCTAAAACTAAATAAATTCCCTCTATTAAATTTTAAGTCTCGTGCCATCCATTTTAAACATTTGTCAAAGCCTCGATCACACTAAAATAGTTTTAGCCATAACTGGGTGTATTATGTTATCTTGGTGAGACAAGTTGGGTAAGAATTACCTAAATATTTAAAATGGACTGACTTAATAAAACTATTAAAATAGTTTTGGGCTTTAGGCACATGATGAGATAAAAAAACATATGCTAAGACATAAGATGTCCCGTATCTCATAAAAGTATCTAAAATTACATAAAATGTAATTGGTAACTGTTACCTACCTAAATAATCTAGTTGTGTGTTTCATGTCATAGCTGTCATAGAATTAGGTGAAATATGAATTTTAGTCCCCTAAATAAACAAGTATGTTTTAGGAGGGTTGTTAATTTAGTGGGAGTCTTTCCTCTATACTAAAATAAACTTTGCATAATCTTTATTGTAGATCAATGCCTCTTCAAGTAACAATAATCCCATGTCATCGCGATCCATCCTTGAGAAGGATAAGATATCTGGGACTAACTTTCTTGACTGGTTCAGAAACTTGAGAATCGTTCTCAAGCATGAACGCAAGTTGTATGTCCTAGATGCTCCAATCCCTGAGGACCCACCAGCCAATGCTATGAAAGTTATGAAGGATGCGCATAATAAGCATGTCAACGATTCTACTGATGTTGCATGTATTTTGCTGGCAACTATGGTTCCCGAACTTCAGAAGGACATGGAACTAATGGAAGCCTACGACATGGTTGTAATGCTGAAGGAAATGTTCCAATAACGAACTAGGCTAAAAAGGTTCGAGACAGTCAAGAACCTACATTCTTGTAAGATGGTTGAGGGTGCGTCAGTTAGTCCTCATGTTCTGAAGATGAAGGATTATGTTGACCAGCTTGATAGACTCGGATTTCCCATAAGCCAAGAGTTAGCTACGGATTTGATCCTAAATTCATTACTGGATAGTTACTTATAATTTGCGATGACTTACAATATGAATAATATGGAGAAATCAATTTCAGAGTTGCATTTGATGCTCAAAACTGTTGAACAAAATATCAAGAAACCTTCTAGTAATCTGTTGATGGTTCAAAAGGGAAAGGGAATGAAAAAGAAAGGCAAAGGCAAGGCTAAGGTTGTCAAGGCTGTTGTTGTACCTGTCGCAAAGCCTATGGAATAAGTCAAGCCCCAGCCTGTTCTTGCTTCAAAACACCCAAAAGAAAAGGAAGGAAATTGTCATTTCTTCCATGCACTTGGACATTAGTTCAGAAATTGCAAACTCTATCCGGAAGATCTAAAGAAGAAAATTGGTAGTGCGACTACCACTACAGGTATTTATGTTATTGAGATTAATTTATCTACTAGTGGTTCCTGGGGATTAGATACCGGATGTGCAGGGACTCGCAAGAAGTAGAAAGTTGAAGAAATGAGAAGTCATCCTCCGCGTAGGGAATGGAGCAAGAGTTGTTGCCCTGACTATTGGATCATATGACTTAGTATTCCCTAGTGGACTTATTTTAACTTTAAATAATTGTTATTTTATGCCTGCCTTGAGCAGAAACATCATTTCTGTTTCATGTTTGGATATGGATTGTTTTGATTTTATTAATGCAGATAATAAATGTTACATTTCTTGTAAATGCATATTTTATGCAAATGTTGATTTGTGTGATAGTCTTTATATTCTAAACATGAAAAGGTCCACCGATACTCCAGTCTTTAACATAAATACAAAGAATTTCAAGTCAAATGATTTGAATCAAACCTATCTTTGGCATTGTCGTATCAGACACATAAATGAGAAACGCATAACGAAGCTCCATAAAGATGGACTTCTAGATTCATTTGATTTAGAAACATATGAAACGTGTGTATCTTTTTTACTAAGCAAGATGACTAAAAGTCTCTTTACCGGACACAGTGAAAAGGCAAGTGATTTATTGGGTCTAATACATATTAATTTACTGGAATAAACATAATGGCTAGAGGAGTTTATCGGATACTTGATTACATTTATAATTTCAAAGAGATATGGTTATGTATATCTTATGAAACATAAAGCGTTTGTTTCGAACGTTTCAAAATGAAGTGCGGGAATTAACTTAGTAAAACTATTAAAAAACCTCGCCGAGGTTGTGAATATTTGAAAATTTGATGATCATCTTAGAAATTGTGGGATTGTCTCCCAATTGACTCCACTAGGAATGGAGTTTCGAAAGGAGAAATAAACCTTATTGATATGGTTCGATCTATGATGAATCATGCAAGTCTTCCATTATCCTTTTGAGGTTATGCATTACAAACTGCAGCTTTCAAGCTAAATCGAGTTCCTTCTAAAGTGGTCGATAAAACACCATATGAGATATGGTACGGGAAGAGACCTAGTTTTTCTTTCCTTAAGATTTGGGGTTGTGAGGCTTACGTAAAGCCACAAGTCTCAGAAAAACTCGCACCTAAGTCTGACAAGTGTTTATTTGTGGGGTATCCTAAGGAAACAAAAGGATATTACTTTTATAATCTAGTTGAGAACAAAGTGTTTGTTGCTCGGTATGGTGCATTTATGGAAAAACATTGCAAAAGACACAAGTGGGAGAGAAATAAATCTTGAATTTCAAGAATTACGATAAACAACGATAGTCGTTCATGTTCTAAACCGTTGAACCTCCACATGACATCAAAATGGTAGGGTAAGACATGAGCCCGGATTTCTCATTACCTTATCGTGAGTGTTGCTTATGGATCAAAATGAGCCCACCACTTATCGAGGCTATGTCTGGACCAGACTTAGATAAATGGCTAAGTGTCATGAACTCTGAGATGCAATCCATGTATGATAACCAAGTTTGGAACTTGGTTGATTTACCTAAAGGTGGTAAGACCATTGGATGTAAATGGGTTTTCAAGAAGAAAACTGACATGGATGGCAAAATGCATGTTTTTAAGTAAAACTTGTAGCAAAAGGTTTTAGGCAGACTCAAGGTGTTGATTATGATGAAACTTTTTCGCCGGTAGCCATGCTTAAATCCATAAGAATTTTAATTGACATTGCTGCATATTATGACCATGAGATATGACAAATGGATGTAAAAATAACATTTCTTATTGGAAAGTTGCTTGAGGACGTCTTTATGACACAACCTGAAGGTTTTGTACATCCTTAGAATTCTAGGAAGGTATGCAAGCTTCAAAGAGCCATTTATGGATTAAAGCAAGCTTCTCGGAGTTGAGTCTTCATTTTGATGAAGCAATCAAGGGTTTTGATTTTATTAAGAATGAAGATGAGCCTTGTGTATACAAGAAGGTCAGTGGGAGTGTGGTTATTTTTTTGGTACTATATGTTGATGATATATTACTTATTGGAAATGACATCCCAACATTGCAGAATGTCAAGTCTTGGTTAGGGAAGTGTTTCTCAATGAAAGACTAAGGAGATGTAGCCTATATCCTAGGGATAAGGATCTATAGGGACAGATCTAAGAGGCTAATTGATCTAAGTTAGAGTGCTTACATAGACAAGGTGATGAATAGGTTCTGTTTGCAAGACTCTAAAAGAGGATTGTTACCAATGTCTCATGGCATAAGTCTCAGCAAGATTCAATGTCAAGACAAATGATGAGCGAGACCGTATGAATAAGATTCCATATGCATCAGCTATTAGATCTATCATGTATAACATGATATGCACTCGACCTGATGTATCATATGCTTTGAGCACTACAAGCAGATATCAGTTAGATCCTGGTGAGAATCACTGGATAACAATAAGAACATTTTTAAATACTTAAAAAAGACTAAGGAGGTTTTTGTTCTATGGAGGTTTTGAAAATGATCTAGTTGTAAATGGTTACACAGATGCAAGTATTCAAACTGATATAAATGATTTTAGATTGCAATCTGGATATGAGTATACTTTGAATGGGGGTGCAATAAGCTGGAAACGTTTGAAGCAAGAGAATGTGGCAGATTCTACAATAGAAGCTGAGTATATTGCAGTGTCCGATGCAGCAAAGGAGGCAGTTTGGATCAAAAAGTTCATTTCTAAACTAGGTGTGGTTCCAAATATTGCTAACCCTATTTGTTTGTATTGTGACAATAACGGGGCAATAACATAAGACAAGGAACCTAGATCACACCACAGATCCAACCATATACTCTGGCGTTTTCATCTCATCAGAGAAATTATTTAGAGGGGAGACGTGAAGATTTGCAAAGTACCTACCGAAGACAACATTGCGGATCCATTGACAAAAGCTCTTCCACAAGCAAAACATGATAGTCATGTTAGATCATTAGGCATTAGATGGATGTATGATTGGCCCTAGTGCAAGTGGGAGATGTTGGGGCATGTGCCCTAGGTCAATTCATTAACTGTCTTTATGAATACTTTTAGTTAATAAAATAGAGGATTTCATTTACTGTTTATTATAATTAATTTACATATTTACATTATAATAAGATCCATGGGTATTTACAGAAATATCTTAAATGTCCCTAATCGATCATTAAACTGGGAACTATAATGAACTAAGACTAGTGTGAGTCTTGATTGATAATCATATGATGATTATACGTATAGGGATACGAATTAAGATCACGAGTACTTGTTGGGGAACAAATTACTGAACCGACCCGCTATGAGAATATCACGTGGATTAAGTCATAGTTGTTTCTCATGATAGGGATTTTTTTTATCCTCTTACTTGAGATTACCAGAGACTTCAACATTAGGAACACGGTGACTTGACACAATCAAACGTTGTCTTTAACCGGACAATTATAAAGGTTGTGATTGGTTATTGTGTGAGCAATGTGATGAAGTTGTGTAATCGAGATAGACTGTTAAAAGGCCTAGTCTAAGTGAATTGATATTGATTAATGTCACTTGAATGTTTTCAGTCTACCTAGAGATCGAGACTAGTACGATTGAACATGTTGGATGACAATTCCATGCCTTATGTTTATTCAAAAGGATATCGTGTGACAAAATGATGTTATATACATTACAGATTAGGTTGTATCGATTTGATATTCGTACAACTTGGGTAGTCATAATGTCTTGCTAGAAGTCGCTTATGACTTGTATACCAAAATGTATTTTGGTACACTACTACCGTTGTGTGAGGCTATTAGGTCACACACTAAGAATGATTTAGGGAGATTTTAAGATGGTTCAGAAAAATAAATTTTATATGATAAAATGCATGACAGAAACATCTTTGTGGTGTATTACATTTATACTTCTATAAGTAGGGGTATATGTGTAATTTACTTAACCGTCTATATACAAGGGTTGTATAAATAGACGCTTTAAGTTAGAACATAAATATGAAAGATTAAGGGCTAAAACTTTATTTTCGTTTCAGAAACAAATTAGGGTTTTTTGGTACGCTATGGATTGTTTTGGAGATAAACAAAAAGGTTTGGTATTCTCTCGAAGCTAGCACTTCGAATCTCGGCCGACGTTTGTGTGTGGACTGCTAGTAGAGGGCGTTCTTCGTTGGCAGTGCCTTAGAGATCGATCAACCTTCAGAAAGGTATATTGCGACCAAGGTATGATTAATTTTTCATGGTTTAAACGTTTTTAATTGAATTAGATTCGGATCCTGTTGGGGTTTTTGCCAAAATTGTTTTGTAATTTTCGGTGCGTATGAATCCCAAAACGCAACACTAACAAGTACTCATAATCTCGATGCTTATCTCTATACTCATGACCATCACATGACCATCAATCAAGATTCATATTAGACTTAATTCATTATAGTTCTCAATATAATGACCGACTCAGTACATTTTGGATATTTCAACAAATACCCATGGATCTTAATATAAGGTAAACATGCAATTCTTTTATAATAAAACAACAAACAAAAACCTTTGTTTTATTAACTAAAAAATTATAAGTTAAACAATGTTTGTAGATTGATATAGGGCACATGCCCCAACATCTCCCACTTGCACTACGGCCAATCATTCATGTATCTAATACCTAATAACCTAATATGACAATCATGATTCGCTTGTGGAAGAGCCTTCGTCAAAAGATTTGCAACATTTTCTTATGTAGGAACTCTTCAAATCTTTCTATCTCCCATCTCAATGATTTCTCAAATAAATGAAAACGTCTAAGTATATGTTATGATCGGTGGTTCGATCTTAGTTCCTTAACCTGTGCTATCGCCCCGTTAGTGTCACAATACAAGTAAATGAGGATAGCTATATTCAGAACCATACGAAGTTCATAAATGAACTTTTTGATCCAAACTGCCTCCTTAACTACATCGGATCTCTGCAATATACTCGCTTCAGTTGTAGAATCTACCACAGCTTCTTGCTTCAAACTTTTCTAGCTCACTATGCCTCTATTCAAAGTAAACACATATCTAGACTTCAATCTGAAGTCATTTATGTCAGTTTGAGAACTCGCATTTGTGTAACCATTTACAACAAGCTCCTCTTTTAAACTTTCATAAACCAAGAACACTTCTTTAGTACTTCTCAAGTACTTGAGAATGTTTTTTACTATTATCCAATGACTCTTATCAAGATCAGATGATATATGCTTATTGCGCTTAAAGCATATGATAACATCGGAGTCGGGTGCACTTGATAAATTCATTTGTGTAACCATTTACAACATGCTCCTCTTATGTCCGAATTCCATTTGAGGTGACCAAGAACACTTCTGTGGCTATATATGCATAGTCCTTTGTGCTTCGATCCAAGTACTTGAGAATGTTTTGTTCCTTACTATGTTCTTTACTCGACTGGTCCATTCATGACTTCTTGTTCCTTATCAAGATATTATCAATAACATCAATTTCCTTTATTATTTATGCTTATTCAAGTCTCACTACTTATAGGAAATTCTCAATTAAAAATGAATTTAATGAACTCTTTCGAGTATGATAAAAATTCCTCTAAATAGCTTGAAAATCAATTCACATTTGTTTGAGTCACATGGCATGTTAAGTTTCAATTTGAAACCATACCATTTGTAATACCAAAGTTCTCATTTTCCATTGGCTTCACCAAACCAACCAAGCTATTTACCGAAATTTATCAATTGAACTAACTAATTCTTAAGCCACTATCCGCTGAATTAAATTTAAACAACTCCCGCATTTCCAAGGCACGAGTACTTATCCATGCGAATCACCAACATTGTCACATCCGTCCGTGCAAGAAGGCAATGTCATACGACCTCATATCGAGATGGAAATATAACTCCTAAACCTTTTCCTTCTTTGGGTTTGTACCTTCAATTTACCCCACCAAAACTCATGCTGATTATTACGGACCAAATTGAACATATAATCAAAGAATTCCATCAAAATTATGACTAGAAAAAAAAAAAATCATTTGGTCTAATTGATCCCCAACTAGATATCCAAACCATTTAAATATAGTTTAAGCGTCCTGAGTCCAAATTTACATGAAATCCTACCCTTTATTACGGATTTGATTCTTATCACATTCAATTATTTCGAGATCATACGTGCGGTGTGTTTTCCTCAATAAGAAATCAAATGTGTCATCGAGATACGTGCAACACGAAGCTCGAGGCAACCTCAATACTTTCACCCATTTGTCCACAATGTTGTAATTACTAAAATGAAATCACGTATGCAAATGGAACATCAATCACCAAACTAATCATTTACATAGCCATGATTCCTCGAATCAATGCACCCCACCTTCGTCAAAAACATTTTCCATTTGCCATTTTCCAACTCTCCTCACTTCCCAACGAAGACTCAAGTCGGGATCAACGAGAGAGAGAAAACGGGGGGAGGAGAACGCCTGAGGAAGAGAAAGAGAGACAGTAGAGAGACGGGGATATAAATACTTAGGCTGTGTGGAACGTATTCAACCCTTGCTTATCATTGGTCTTTAGATTATCATTTGATAGATCTATCCCTATATAAATATTTAATCCTTTTAGATCTATCCCTATAGATGTAGGCTTCATTTCCTAAGTCCTTCATTAAGAAACACTTACCTAACCAAGACTTAACACTCTGCAAGTTTGGAATGTCATTTTCAATAATTAATATATCATAAACATACAGTACCAGGAAAACAACCACGCTCCCTACTGACATTCTTGTATACACAAGACTCATCTTAATTTTTAATGAAATCCAAATTCCTTAATTGATTCATCAAAATGAAGATTCCAACTCCGAGAAGCTTTCTTTAATCCATAAATAGATCTTTGAAGGTTGAACACCTTCCAAAAATTCTCAAGATAAACAAACCCTTTAGGTTGTATCATATACACGTCCTCAAGTAACTTTCCATTTAAAAAAACTATTTTGACACCTATTTGCCATATCTCATAGTCATAATATGCGGTTATGGCAATTAGAATTCTAATGTATTTAAGCATCTCTTCAAGAGAAAAAGTATCATCATAATCAACACATTGAGTCTATTTGAAACCTTTTGCGACTAGCCGTGCTTTATAAGTATGCACATTGCCATCCAAGTCAATTTTCTTCTTGAAAACTCATTTGCATCCAGTGGTCTTACCGCTTTCAGGTAAATCAAGTAAGTTTTAAACTTGGTTATCATATATGGATTACGTCTCATAATTCATGGCACTAAGTAATTTATCTGCCTCAAGGTTAGACACGACCTCTTAATAAGTAGTAGTTTCATTTGACCTATAAGCAACACCTTACTACTATCAATAATAAGAAATCCAAATCTCTCGGGCTAATGTCTTACCCATGAGAGACTTATGCGGGCCTTGTATTACCAGTGAAGGTTTAACTAGTTCAAGACTTTGTTGATCTCTTACTAACGGTTGAATGTTTATTTTTGGTTCTTGAAGTTCTTTAAGACTTACTTTATTCTCATTTTTGTATTTTGAAATAAACTCTCTTTCCATAAAGACGTAATTCTGAGCAACAAACACTTTATTCTTTTAAGATTATAAAGTAATATCCTCTAGTTTCTTTAGGATAACCAATAAATACACACTTGGTAGATTTGGCTAATAATCTTTTTGAGATTTGTCGTTGTATGAAAACCTCATAGCCCCAAATCTTAAGGAAAGACAAACTTGTTCTTTTCCAAAATCACGTCTCATATGGTGTTTTATCAACTGCTTTAGAAGGAACACGATTTAACGTACACACAACAGTTTCTAAATCATGACCCCAAAAGGAAATAGGAAGATATGCATGACTCATCATAGATCGAACTATATCTAATAAAGTCTAATTTTTTTCTTTCAGAAATTCCATTCCATTGTGGAGTTGATGGAGGAGTTAATCGTGAGACAATCTCACAATTTCTAAGATGATCATCAAACTCTTGGCTCAAATATTCACCACCTTGATCTGATCGAAGTGTTTTAATAGTTTTGCAAAGTTGATTTTGCATTTCATTTGAAATGTTTGAAACATCTCAAAAATACACTTTTATATTTCATAAGATACACGCTAATCATATATGCTGAAATCATCGGTGAAAGTAATGAAGTACTAATAACGACCTCTTAGCCATTGTAATCAAACATCAGTATATAGTAGACCCAAAAAATCACTTGACCTTTCTAGTAAAGGGACTCTTTATCATCTTGCATAGTAAACAAGACACACATGTTTCATATGAATCAAAATAAAATGAATCTAAAAGTCGATCTTTATGGAGTTTGGAAATGAGTTCCTCTCATTTATGTGGCCAAGACGACGATGTCAAAGGTAGGTTTGATTTGAATCCTTTGACTTGAATCTTTTTGTATTTATATTAATAATAAAAGTATATATATATACCTTTTCATGTTTAGAGTATAAAAATCATCACACATATCAACATTCGCATAAAAAAATACCTTTTAAGAAATATAAAATTTATTGTTCACAATAATGAAATTAAAACCATCCAAATCTAAACATGAAACTGAAATGATGTTTATTCTCAAGGTAGGGACATAATAACAATTATTTAAAACTAAAACAAGTCAACTAGATAAAATCAACTCATAGAATCCTACAACCAACGCAACAACCTTTGCTCCATTTTCAACTTGTAAGATGACTTCTTTTTTCTTTATCTTTCTACTTTTGGTGAGACCCTGCACATTAGTAAGAATTTAGATCCACATCCAGACATCCATTACCCAAGAATCACTAGTATTAAAGTTAACTTCAATAACATAAATATTTGAAGCAGAAGTCTCACTACTCTTCTTTTTCTTTAGATCTTCAAGATAGAGCTTGCAGTTTCTGAGCCAATGCTTAGGTGCATGACATAAATGAAAACTTTCTTCTTTTTCCTTTTCCTATTGGGACTGTGAAGTAGAAACAACCTTAAGCTTTACTTGTTCCATAGGCTTTGTGACAGTCACAACAGTCTTGAAAATTTTAGTCTTGCCTTTGCCCTTCTTCTCCATAACATTTCCTTTCTCAACCATCAAAACATTAGCAGATGGTTTCTTCACATTCTGCTCAACAGTATTAAGCATCAAATGCAATTATGAGATAGACTTATCTATATTATTCATGTTATAGTTCATCACAATTTGTGAATAACTATCAAACAATGAATTTATGATCAAATCCATAGCCAACCCTTTTGGTTTATGGAAAATCCAAGTCTGTAAAGATGGTCAATATAACCCTTCATTTTCAGAACATGAGGACTAAGTGACACACCTTCAGCCATTATGGAAGAATAAATGTTTTTGACTGTCTCAAGCATTTCTTTCCTAGCCTGCTATTGGAACATTTTCTTCGCAGCCATGTTGTAAGCTTCCATGTGTTCTAAGTTCTTCTGAAGTTTAGGAACCATGGTTGCCAACATAATGCACGCAACATCAGTTGACTCATTGACATGATTAGTATGTGCATCTTTCACGACTCTTAAAGCATCGATTAGTGGTTCCTCAGGAATATGATCATCAAGGACATACGAAGTTGCGTTTATGCTTAAGAACAATTCTCAAGTTTCTAAACCAGTGAAAAACATTTGTCCCAAATAACTTATCTTTCTCAAGGATAGATCACAGTGATAAGGGAATTAGTGTGATTTGAAGAGGTCATAGATCTATAATAAAGATTATGTAAAAGTTCATTTTGGTATAGAGGAATAGACTCCCACTAAATTAATAACCCACATAAAAACACTCTGTTAATTGGAGGAGCTAAAATCTATGTTTCACTTAATTCTAAGACAGCTAAGTCATGACACTTTGAATTATGTTATTTAGGTAAGCACCTATTATCAATTACATCATATGTAACTTTTAGTTTTTTTTTAATGAGGCTATGACATCTTATATCTTAGCATTTTTATCTTTTCTTATGCCTAAAACCCAAAACCATTTTGATAGCTTTATCAAGTCTAACCATTTCAAATAATAGAGTAAACATTACTCTACTTGCCTCACCAAGATAACATAATACACTTCTGTGCAGGCAGACCCATATTGATGTGATCAAGGCTTGACAAGTATTTGAGAATGGATGACACTTGACTTAAAATTTGGAAAATAAATTTTTATCTATTTTAATGATCATGATTTAAACGAGATAAATATCATATATTACAATGCATGTACAATCACTAAACAAGTTAATAAATTCTACTAATATTAATTACTATACAAATTTTCTTGCATTACGAGTAGTTTGCGATAATGGTTCCATCGACCGATCAGCGCACGGGGTATGGGGCGACACCCAAATTTTTTTTAGACAACAAATTCCAATTTTGAAAATTGAAAATTGCTTAAATTTCTTATTATTTTAGTCAATCCAATTGACCAAAACAACCTCTTATTTTAATTCTTAAAAATGTTAATTAAAACATTTTTAATTAACTCGAGCCTACCTCTTACTTAATATCTTATCTTAATCCAATTAGAATTTAAAATATATTGAATTCTTATCCATAATGAATTTGTTATATATCTCACCTATCTATTAGGATTTGTAATTCCTATTTGATTAAAAGTTTATCTCCTATCTAATAGGAATATACTAAAAGATAATCGCAATGAGATATATATCAAAAATCAATTTTGATTCTTATCCATACAAAATGAGCAATTGAATCAAGAAACGAAATATTAATCATGCATTCAACACTAGAGCATATTAAATTAATCATATTAACCTAATCATGATTTCTATTATGAAGACATACATAATTATTGAACAAAAATGAACTATGTATTCAACACTAGAATCACATTAAATTTAACATGACTTCTAACATTCGAACATACAAAAATTCGCATAATTCAATATTAAAATATGTTAATTGAAATATTCTAAACATAAATTATATCATTGAATCAAATAATGTGTATATATCAAATACTTGAGTTAACAACATGTTTTAAAGCTAATTCTTGATAACAATTATCACATAACCTACATCTACATCATATATACATTAATCAAGATCATGTTTTCACACATATATTATATATACATCAGAGAAAACATGAAAATGTTTAATAGAGCGGAGCCTAAGGCTCTGATACCACTATCGGGTTTTGGAGTTCATACTTAGCAAAAAATTCAAAACAATTTTTGAAACAACAGGATTGAAAATAAGTTCAATTAAACTAGATCTACAAAATTAAATCATATCTTATTTCGTGATTTCCTTCTCTAATTGTTAGATATTCAACGTTCAAGCACGCGTCCTCCATCGAAAATTCATAAAAAACGGTGACCACAATTTGGAGTGCTGGCCCCAAGAGAAAGATAGAAAATATTTTTCCTTTCTTTCTTAAAATCCAAAGAACTTGAAAATAGAAAAAAATGAAATCATATTTCATTTTAGGGTTTCAACTACTATTTATGTGTTAGATAAATCTTCACTTAAAATTCTACTCGAAATACAACTATTGTATTTAGGCAGTTTAAGCAAATTACACATACACCCCTATTAATAAGTTATCATACAACAAATCATGAGGGATTTTATATCATGAATCTTACCATATAAAATTAATTACTTTAAACCAATTGAAATTGCACAAAGCTATTGTTTGTGTGTGACCCAATAGGTTCATGCGAAGTTGGTAGTAAACCAAAACAAGTTTGGTACACAAGTCATAAGTGGTCTCTAGCAAGGCATTGTGACTACCGTAGTAGCATGACGATCAAAATCGATACAACCTAATGAATAACATATATCATATCATTTTGTCTTGCGATATCCTTTGATTAAACATAAGGCATGAAAATTCACATGTCAAATCTTAAAATTTTTAAACCAATAATTACAATTAATCAAAGATAAATGGAGACCAATTATGGTATTAGTCGCGAGTCAGGAGCTAAGAACCGATGACATTGAGATTTATAGGTAATTTTATTATTATGTTATGTATTCCTAGTGTTGTGCACTATATATTATGTTATTTTGCAAAATTCAATGTTAAATAAATAAAGTCAAGATTTACTAGGTTTTGTCTTGAGATACGAGCCGAAATGAGTCTCGAGAAAGTTAAAGTGTTGACTTAAATTATCGTTTTGAATTTCGCAAAAAAAAATTATATTTAAGTTTGTAAATTCAAATTTGTACGTTAATTAGATTTAACGAGTCGATGTGGGTCCCACACTTCAATTTACATATGAGTTTGGTTGTCCAAGAATTTTGGAGCACTTTGGTAAATTCTTCAATTTTTTGCGGAGTTGAGGTATTTTTTGTTTAATTCGAACAAAAAATTGAGATAAATATGAAAATAAAAGAAGAATGCCAAATTACCCAAGAGGGTATTGGACTTATATGGTTAAGGATAAATTCAGAGGGCCAAATGGGTCATTTTGCATCCCTTTTATCAAAAAACTTTAAATCGAACAAATTAGGGGTGCGCACTGTTGATCGTATTCAACTTCGTCATCTCTCTCTCTCTCTCTCTCTCTCTCTCTCTCTCTCTCTAACCACTGGGTTGATTCGAATAGAGGAGCCGTGGGTGGTTGTTGATGACAGTGGTGACGGTGGAAGGTGAGGTAATGGTTCAAATTCAGTTTTTTTATTCGAGAGACTGTGGGTGTATGTATGTGTAATCAAAATAAAAAAGAGGTGATTGAGGGTTTTGTGGTAGTTGGGGGCTGTGATCGTGTGAGATGAGAGAGGAGGATAGGATTGAAGGAAAAGAGAAAAAAAAATAGAGACAAACCGTGAGGGAGGAGAGACCAGAGGAAGAAGAAAGAGGAGGGGGGACATGGTGGGGGGAGGGGGAGCTGTGAGGGTTGGGCTCCCATGCTGGGAGTTGGGCACCCTTTGGTAGACAAACAATTTTTAGTAACTTTAATGAAGGAGAGGGAGAAAGGAAAGAAGTAATCAATAAAGAAAAAAATAGAAGAGGCCGAGACAAATCGAACCAGAGAGAGAGGAAGAAGATGACTTGACTAGGGGGAAGGTTGGCTATGATTGTATTCGACTATGGGGGAGGGAAGAGTTTAAGCTCAACCCCATCCAAAAAACAAAAAAAGGGTCGATTGACTTTGATGGACTTCTTGCACATTTTTTAAAGCTTCGGTTAATTTTTAATTGAAAAAATAAACTACTAAGGTTATTAAAAATATTTATTGTAAAAATAACAAATAAAGTACGAAAGAAAGAACATAGATCTAATGCATATTATTATTTACTACATCAACATCACTCCACATTTCAAGTAGCTATAAAATTCCTCCACTGGTTGGCATTCTCCCTTTGTTGTTCTTGAGTTTCGAAAGTATTTCAAAATCATCATATTCTTCACTATCTGAGGATAATGCATCTTCAGTATCTAATTCAATTGGAAATTCATCGGAACGACACTCCTTGCGAAGATAGTTATGTAATCCCGCACAAGCCAACACCAGCTCTGCTTGAATTTTAAATGGAAATGGAGGAGCTGTTTTAAAAATTGTGAACCGTGATTTGAATGTGTCAAACAACCTTTCAACCACATTCCTCAAAGATGCATGTCGAAGATTGAATAATTCATTAGCATTTTCAGGATGTCGCCCTTGCCCGGTAAAATAGGAAAGATGATAACGAACACCTCGAAAAGGAGCTAAAAATTGACGCCGATTCGGAAAACCACAGTCCACCAAAAAATATTTACCTAAAAACATAGTAAAAATAAATTAAATACAAGAATATAAAAACAAGTACTTTGACATTAATTAGATCATGCCTTGTGGTACTTAAATAACAGAATATAAAAACAAGTAATTTTGACATTATTTAGATCATACCTTGTGGTACTTTAAGTCCATTTCTCCTAGATAAAGCATCAATCAATATTCTTGAGTCATGCGTCGATCCTTCCCATCCGCTAAGAACATATATGAACTCCAAATCTTACATGCAGCCAAGACGTTTTGAGAAGTGAAGCCATGACAATTGCGATAGTTGCTACTATCATTTCCAACAATCATTGCTGGAATATGGGTACCATCGATAGCTCCAATACAATCCTAAAAATAAAGAGAAACAATCATCATCATCATCATCAACAACAACAAGAAAAAATATTTATTTTATTATAACAACTCTAGCAATAATTAAAACTTACTTTGAAGTAAGGATAAAATCTTGTACTATCTCTTATGATTTGTGGGGTCGATGATTTAGGCTTCGCCATCATATCTACTGCAATTACGTTCAGAGCCCTTAAAATTTTGTTGAAACTTTGGCTGGTGCTAAAATGCGATCTATTGAAGGTTTTTTGAATCAAACAATATCGAGAATTTTGACCCACATTGAGTAAAAATGTAGCCAACATTTCTTTAATAGTTACAAATCGTGTATCATGTACCAGAGCTTTTTCTCTAATAATTTTTCATAACTTTCGAAACACGTCAGGATACATCCTATAAATTTGTCGAAAGTGTTCTGCATCCTCGTTCAATATTGTTTCTATGTATTCGGACCATTTCTAGTTACGTAGCGCTGGTTAACGTTCGTGTAACGGGCTCACAATACATAGAAAGTATAGGTTCATGCAATGTTTGTAGAATTGCTTGCATAGAAACCAACAAACATTCAAGTATCTCTGTTAGTTATTCCACCTCGTTCTCTTCCATTTCCACTTCCTCTGATTCATCATATCTTTTCATGTTTAAATGAGATATCATGTAAATAATATCACCTAAAATCAAAAAAAAATTAAACATGCCGAAAAATATAACATTCAACATGTGGAATTTTAAATCATGGTCGACAATGACAATATTGAATAATACTAAAAACATATTATTAACTTCAAACAAAGTATTATTCATCAATCCAACATTCTCAAGGAGTCTCAAAAAAAAAAAAAAAAAAAAAACAATCTCTAACTAATAAAATACGAATGTAGTCATTAATAAAATAATATAATAAATTTTAAGTGCAAGCCAAAAAAAATTCTAAAATAAATAACTACTTATTCTCTCAACTTAAACGTTATCCACTTAGAACGTTCTTCAGAAGACATTTCCATAAAATCAATCTTTTTAGCTCTTGTGTTCAACAACTCGAGGACCTTGAAACGAGTACTATCAGTCAAATCTGGGATTTCCTTAATAAGCTTCCAACATCCTTGGTCTCTAGCCATAAATCTATCAACCTTATCAGCAAAACTAGAAATTGTTTCGGTCAGTTTATTCAAAGAATCCATTTGAAAATTATTATTTCTGCTTGAGTCTAAATTTCCTTCTTTCTCAACTCTGCTCCTCTTTCTGGTTACCGAATGAACCTACAAATTCATTGGCTCAATTGTTGGAGGCACATTAAAGCTTCCAACTGTTGGAGGTTGATATAGGTTTTTCTGTTGATGCTCGTTTCTTTGTACAAAAGCCTCTGCATCATAGTCGTAAGTAAGATCTTCCAATACATCACCACTAGGTTCTTCTACTTCAAACGTCCTAGCATCACTATCATCCCCAAGTCCAATCGAGTATCTCCCCGAAGCAGTTGCATTTCCGACAATTATCCTTAAGTCATCATAATTAGCAAACGTATCCGTCTGATAATGTCTTTGATTAGGATGAGACTGGTCAAAAATGAAAAAGAGTTAATACATACTTCGGTACAATATCTTAATGGAATAATTAAAAACCTCACCTTGAAGTATTCCTCCCATACTTCATTGCTTGCCGTGAATTTTTTTGGTAACGTGATCCCATCCAAATCCAGAGTTGCAACGCATAAGCTCAACATAACCTTGATAACGGTCTTTGAACCATTTCCATCGACTTTTGTAATTTAAGAAATTTTTTTTCACATCCAAGTGTTGCATTAAGGACAGGAAGTATTTTTTTTTTCAATGGTTGCTTTAGTAAAAGCACCATTACTATCGCGTCATCCACGATTTGAAGCATCGACCAACAATTTAAGTAACTCATTGCTCTCTTCCGCGGTCCATGTAGTATATTTTACCACACCTTTTCCTTTTTTTTTTGGTTTTCAACAGTTACTTGTGAGTCTCCCATCGCACTATAATCATATATATTCAACATAGCCTTGATTAGGTTTTTCAATGCAAGAAAAAAGACAAACAGAGACACCAACAATACTCAGCCAACATAAATTAAATCATGCAACCATGATACTAGGACCTTAATGCATACATTTGCTGGGATTTTGTCCATAATGCAAATGCCTTGGGCATCATAGATTTCTGTTAACTTATTCAACAACTTAATTGTGTTTTCGCAATGGGAATCAAGAACAAAAACTAAGAACAAATAATTAATACCCTTAATCACAGTGCTTAATCCATAACTATATCACTACGCTAAAGAATAAAGGCAGCAAGATTCCAACACTAAATCAAAATCCAACATTCCAATAACGTTGTATTCTTCGTTCTTCTCTGATAAAAGAATATTACCCACTTGACATGTTGAGCTAAATATGAACTGATCATGATTTGATACATTCACACAGATTTGAACATTAAAATACTCACATTTCACTTTCAAGGCTTTCAAGTTTCAAAATAACAAATCTCATTCACATTGAAGTAATGTACTACATTTGACCGAGATAGCAATAAAGAAGGAATAGCACTGGAGATTTGGAAGGGTTGATAAATGGGAGAGAGGGATTCACTAATCTATCTTATATCCTACTTGCAATATCTTAAACAAAAAATAGAACAACTGATGCTAAACAAAACACATTACGACGGAGTTAATAAATCGATCGCCTCGAATGATGAAGGAGCACGATTGAAGACGATTCGACAGGCATTGATAATTGTGGTCCTTCAATTTCAGTTAAGCGTTTTCCAAACACGTACCTCTGGTCATAAGAAAAATGAAAACTTGATTGTCTATGACATTACTCCATACAGACTGAGGACTTCTACTATAAGGCAATCCTGTTGAATTGCAGAAAAAAAAATGCCCTAAAACGACATGAATGGTGAAGCTAATATATTTTAGATTAGAGCACTGCACTTCTACATAAAAGCATGTTATGAGGAATTCTAAGCACAGTTCAACTAAAAATCCAATTTCAGAATGATAAAGACGTCTAGTGGATTTGAGCTCAGTCAGCAGCGTCTTAGACTTAAAACTAACAGTCATAGATCAAGATTATTTGCATCAATTTCTCAAGAAATTTAAACAATAACGGTGTCAATAGCTTCTGCTATTTCAAATTTAATTTCGTAAGTGAAAAAAATCAACAAGGCAATGTAGTTTTTGTGTCCCAAGTTAACAGAAATCGAACTCTTCTATTGGCTACATAAATCAAACTCTTCCAATTAAACATGGTAGTGCTCACCCTCAGTAATTATAGTCATAGTCACTTCTCATTTTCATAGGATATTCTGCTAGATGTTTCAATTTAGGAATGGTGTCTTATTTCACTTTGAAAGTGATTTTCTTTTCCTCTTTGGAATGCTAGATTGATTTCGCATTTTTTATATCTACTTTCATTAGCAAGTCATCATCAAGCAACAACTATTGGGTTCTCGCACATTTATCATTGGGGTCTCTAACCCAGGTAATATCCTCAGTGAAACTCAAGTTACCCAATGGATATATATGTGGAGAAGGTAACTCGGTTTGATCTCTGTTTTCTGCTCGTTACAACATTTGGATTTCCCTACAATGATATCATCTCGAAGCGTTATGGCGGGTTTTCTCGTCTTTATTCCCTCCAAATCTACTTGCCAAAGCTCTAGATCACTTGCGATGCAACAACCTCTATTGAGCACAAGACCAACCAAAATTAACAGAAATTTGAAATTGAATCAAACCAATGACTATCAAAAAACCAAAAACAAGAATTTAGATTCAATTTATTATCGAGAAATTCTTTACAAAGTGAAAAAAAAAACCGTTACACGAATCATCATAAAAAACCACTCAAATATATACTCAAAAACCATAAAAATCCAAACTTTCCACTCTGTAATCACCTTCTCCACCTCCCCAAAAAACCCAATTCATATTTCACCAAGTAAAGCCAGTTCCTAAACCCAGAAACCCAGAAACCCTAATCGTACTTCTCTCTCCACGTATATACAAGAAAGAAAACCCAAGAAACCGCCATTAAAATGTCCCCAACGGCCTGCCTCGGCCAATCACTCGCCAAATCCTCAATCCTCCTCTCGAAGTAGGCTCTTATTTGTATAGATAGCAACACATTATGAATGCATTACAAAGAGAACCAGACGTTGGAGAAGCGAGAGAGAGGGAGAGAGAGAGACGTTGGATGTTATCTCTCGAAGCAAACGATGGAGACGCGAGGCAGCGATGGAGAAGCGAGGCTGCGATGGAGACGCGAGGCAGCGATGGAGAAGCAAGGCAGCGTCGAATGGAGCGCAGACGACCGAGAGAGAAAAAGAGAGGGAGAAAAAGAAAGGGAGAGAGATTTCGCGATGAGAGAGAGAGAGGCCACGAAGAAGAAAAAAGAAAGTCTCCAAAAGTTTCTCGTAGAGGCAAAGAGATGGAGAAGACTTTCAACATATATAGGGCTAGGTGAAAAGTCTCCAAAAGTCATCCAAACCCACAAATCTACCAAATTTCTAAACAAATTGAATACCCCTTACTTTTAGAGACTCTCTAAAAGTTTAAATTGAATACCCCAAAACTTTTAGAGACTTTTTAAAAGTCTCTAAAAGTTCACATTGAATACACCAAACTTTTAGAGACTCACTAAAAGTTTTAATTGAATACCCATAAACTTTTTTAGTCAATAAAAGTAACTAAAAGTCTCTAAAAATCTCAATTGAATACACTTCTGGAAGAATATAAAAAAAATTGTAAAACAGAGGAAGAACAGTTCGTGAGTGAGGAAGAAGATGAAGGGGTTTGATCCCCAAACGGAACTGAACAGGGTCCGGTTCAACCGAGCCGGACCGCTCCCTATAAAAAAGTTTTAAAATTTGAAATAATTAATAAAATCCCCAAAAATTAGGGAGAATTCAAAAAAAGGATTTTTGGACGAATTGATGATAATTAAGGATTTTTATAGAAAAATTGAAATAATATATTGGGTTTTGCCTCATAGTATATGTTATGACATCGAAAATATTAAAAATTGTAAAAATTGTTTTAAAGCTTAGGGGGGTGTATTCAATTGAGATTTCTAGTTACTTTTAGTTACTTTTATAAGTGGATGACTTTTATAGACTTTTAGAGACTTGAAAATTTTTGGAGACTTTTTAAAACTTTGATAGACTTTGATAGACTTTATTTTAAATGACTTTTAGTAACTTTAATGGACTTTTGTAAGGACTTTGATAGACTTTGATAAACTTTTATTTGGATGAATTTTGATAAACATCTATGTAAATCTCAAAATCGAACAGGGGTATGTGCCCCACTTTTCACCATCTTCAACCTTTGCTTCGTTCTTCCTTCGTTTCTCCTCACTGTCTTGCTGAATCTCTCTCTCTCTCAATCCCTTCTCTCGTTCTCTCTCAATTTCGCCCCTATGGCATTTTCATTTGCTTTTAGTGGGTCACCTAATTACTACAAACAAGTACACCAATCAAACATTTTAAAGTAAGCCAACAAAAAATGGTTAAAACTTATAAGAATTCTATAGTCAAGTCTCCATTTTAGGCCTGCAATGCATGTTCAATTGTGTTAAAACAACTTGCACCAGGTTCACAGATACCTGAGATAAGCAGTCATCAAAGGAAACACAATAGGTGCGATGAGTAAATACAAATGTTAAATTCCTCAAAAAAAAAAAAAAACAAAAAAACGAAAAAATGTTGAAGCTTAATAACTGATAACAGTATGAGAAAGTAATATCAAATTCTAATCATTAATATATACAAAGATATTCAAAAATTTGAGATATTCTAATCATAAATTCTTTCATTTGACTCAAATTTGAGTCAATTGGTGCTATCTTTACTTCGAATTTGCAACAAAGGTGCAACAACGATTTTCTACAATCATGTTTGGGCCTTGACCAGCTTTAATTAAACTGTCCGTAATAATTAAACCGGCCGGCCATTTTATTGCCCTTGATTTAGTGCGATTGATAGCGTGCTTTCCAAATTCTTTGAATTCATCCTAATCAATGCGCTCCAATGCTTCAAAGTACGACCGTAGAATTTTATCCGATCTCGAGCATGATGTATGTATTTGACTCGTGATTTTTATTTTTGTTATGTTTGCGGCTATGGTCTCGATTCTTGATTATTTACAAGGTAGAGGCGACTATATGGACAAAATTAAGGGGTGTGTGATTGATTCAACAGGTCTCCGAAATAAATCCAAAGGTGAGGTTTTTTCTTTTTCTTTTTGTTCGTCTCTCGAAATTCATCGGTTCTAAGTGTTGTGTTCCGTTTGTTTGTTCGTATTTCATTTCTTTACTCAAAGCTTCTTATGTATCTCGCACGATCCCTCTTTCCCGTAGTGAATCGATAAAAATTTTGGTGATTGCCATATTTTTATAAATTTTAGTCTCAAATTGCCTTCATGTTGGCTTCGCTATTTAGTTTGCCATGTTAGAGGTGTACGGTTTGATTTATCCATTTTACTCATAAATAGATCTGGCAAAATGGATTTTCCGTTTGCATTGCCGAAGAAGAGAAGTTCTTCCACTCTTCCCGCAGAGACAATAAAGGAAATGGTTCACAAATGCATGCACACAGATCGAGGGTGCAATATAGCGATCCTAATTTGGTTGAAGCTTTGCTCCTGACAGTCTTGGAAATTTTATTCTTTTTTATCTTGAAGTGCCCCGATGTAAATCGGTGAGTTATTTACTCTTTCAAGTTATTCATATCTTTCGCTGAAAGGTGCAAATTAAACAATGATTGCTCGCACTCCCATTGTTCCATCTTTAATACACGGACATGTCTGCTCATAACAAACACAAGAACCCTCTGGCATATTCACACAGACAGAAGAAAATTACACAGATGGAGAAGCGAGAGAGAGGGAGAGAGAGGGAGAGAGAGACAGACGTTGGTTGTTACCTCCGATAGCGTCGAAGGAAACGATGGAGAAGCGAGGCAGCGATGGAGAAGCGAGGTTGCGATGGAGACGCGAGGCTGCGATGGAGACGCGAGGCAGCGATGGAGACGACCGAGAGCAGACGACCGAGAGAGAGAAAGAGAGCGAGAGAGATTTCGCGATGAGAGAGAGAGGCGACGAAGAAGAAAAAAAAGTCCCCAAAAGTTTCTCGTGGAGGCAAAGAGATGGAGAAGACTTTCAACATATATAGGGTTAGGTGAAAAGTCTCCAAAAGTCATCCAAACCCACAAATCTACAAAATTTCTAAACAAATTGAATACCCCTTACAATTAGAGAGTTTACAAAAGTTTAAATTAAATACCCCAAAACTTTTAGAGACTTTTTAAAAGTCTCTAAAAGTTCACATTGAATACACCAAACTTTTAGAGACTCTCTAAAAGTTTTAATGGAATACCCCTAAACTTTTTTAGGGAATAAAAGTAACCAAAAGTCTATTAAAATCTCAATTGGATACACCCCTGTTTGTCTTAGTCAATTTTCAATCATGAACCATAATTTGGAGTCGAGAATTGGGATCCGGACATTCGATGAGTTGATTTGGAGGGATTCCAGGGTTTTCGGGTTGTGATAGACCAATAAATATATAATAAATCAAAAAATTATATTTAAGTCTAAACAACATAATTTTCGATAACGAACAATAATTTTGAGTCAAAAATGAAATTTAGGCATTAGAGAATTTATTTTGGAAGTATTTTAAGGGTTTTGAGAACCGATTTGGTCAATTAAACTACAATTAATCGAAAAATTATCCAATTGTTATGAAAAGTTACATGACCTATAAATGAGTTGTAGGATCGCAATTGGAATCTCATGTGGATTAGCTTATCGATTCGAAACGCAAAGGAATTGTGGTATCGCGTTTGTAAGGTTAACTAAATCCCATGGTAACCTTTACATTGCATAAGTATTTATATGGAATATAATTGCATCCATGGGTTTATCGCTGCATATTTATTGATCATGCATTTATAGATACAAAAGGAAGGAAGCACTTAATGGTTCCATTATGTTCATTTGGTATATGTGTGGTAGGATAAACATCGTGGTGCTCTGCGACTGGAGTCATTGATCGTTGTAGACACTTGTTTAGGAGGGGTTGTGATCGATGTTGGCCATGATCATAATCCATAGAGAGTCTAGGGAGTGACTTCTCGAGGGACTTCCTCTTAAACTCGTGAGTCTTTATTACTGTTTACCCACCAATTTTGGAAGATGTCATCTGATTTTGGTTGCTCAACTGAAACGGGATGTATTACATATTTGTATTTTTATGATTCCTTATAATATTATTGTTCGTTTAAATTCTTGGAATACAATGCATTTGATTATTACAAGTGTACTAGATAATGTGAGATTTACTTATATGATATTATCAAATTCTCACAATTGGGTAATGACAGGTGCGAGTAATGACAAAGAAAAGGAAAAGCTGTCAGATTATCTCGTGAATTGATTAGTTCTTTCTCTCTATGTATGTAGTGTTTTTGAATATAATATATTGTATAAATGATTTTTTCGGTTCGAGTGTGATTATGATTTCCTTTGAAATGGTTGGAATAGTTTTGGGACGAATTGAGATAATTATGAAGTGAAGGTAATGTTATTAAGGATTTTAATTTTTTAAATCAGATTAGAATGAATAAATTTTAGTCGATACATTTTATATTGTTATGGGGTGGATTGTGAGTCCTTTGACATTTCCACCAAGCTGGGCAGGTTTTGTTGAAAATTTTTAAGGTCGAGTTTTCCGATGTAGGCTTAGAAACAAAAAAGATGTTGTCAAAACGTTTTTACGAAATTTAGAGGATTATTAAATCAGTTTAATCAAACTTTGACGTTTAAGATTTACTCTATTATCCTTTATGGTTGATGTGAAATTTGTTTTTGATGATTTCTTTGAATTGATTAGATATTTATATTATTTATTTATTATGGAGAGATTAAGGCCGCAAGATTATCAGGGGATTAAGGTAATATAGGCCGGTTTGATGCCCTTATTAGGTGGGGTCTGATAATGTTGGTATTAAAGCTTATGATTATAAAAGAATCTTGTTGATTGAGGTTAAGTGAGTGATTAGTTGGGAAGTAGCGCGATTGAGCGGGGTTAAAAAGTTTAAAAACTTTATGATTATGTTATGTATATTTTATTTTATCGAGATATCGATGGATATTGTTATATTGTTCACTCGATGTACAACAAGAGCCGAACCAGGGATCTAATGAGGCGATAGGGGTCCAAAAATGTGTGGATCTAAATAGGTTTCAGAACTTGGCTGGGCAGATGTCAAAGTTGCTGAGTATCTTACGAGCACAGGAGGCAACCTAGGCACCTGTCGTTCGTGTTGCTAAGGAAGTTCCTACTATTACTCCAATCGTTCAAGAGGAGCAGGCCACCTCTGCAGTTCATCCTAAGTTGAACCCATTGTTGCAATTTTGGATCGGGTTGATCTAACCATTATTAGTGGAATGTCACGGGAGGAAAGGCATAGGAGGGAGTTTAGGAAGTACGACCCTTTATACTTATATGGAGAATTGGACTTGAGGACTGTTGAGACTTGGGTTCTCAATCATGAAAAGCTTTCATAATATGTTAGGCACTGACAAACATTTGAGAGCTTCGATATCTTCATACTATCTGTAGGCCGATGTTGAGATTTAGTGGAGATCTTTGCATGATGGGCATCCTGTATTCGAGAGTTATGCAGACTTTTTTGAGGAGTTCATTGAGCGGTATTTTGATGAGACTTTGATTTTGCAAAAAAACTAGAGTTTGATCATTTAGTTCTGGGAGACATGTCATTGGCTCAATACTATGCTTAGTTTAATTATCTTTTGAGGATTACTGGGGAGTTAAGAATGATAGAGAAAGAGAAGATGCGCAAGAATATGTATGGGTTGCAGGAAGATCTTAGTACTATCGGCAACTCAGCAGAACACTCTACGAGATGTTCGAGATAAAGCCAGAGCCTATGTGATTACAAAAAATTTTCAGCGCGAATGACAATGATATCAAAGTGTTGTGGAGTCAGGAAAAAGCTTACGATTCGAAAGTAAGAAAAGATTCTCGGTTAGGTTTGAGTTGAGTTTCCAAAAGAAAGGAAAAAATGGAGAACCACCATTCACACTAACAACATTTGTTGCTCCATCATATGTGCATCGTAATCCTTTTCTAAGCTCAGCTAGTAGAATTTTAGAGTTGACACAGATAAGGTCAAGACATACACGCAACATTCTTTTCAACCTTTAGCTCAGAGCGTTACATTTCATTCGCAGAGGAATGAAAGTAAAGATCGAGGATTTCAGGAATAAGCTTCTTGTCAGAGACCGACAACTAGCTAGGAATCTTTTGTAGGTAGTAAACATACAGTTACATGTTTTAGGTGTGGAAAACAAGGACATGTCAATTGAGATTGTCCTCGAAATCTAAGTTAGTTACATGTTTTGGATGTGGAAATAAATGACATTATAGAAGTACGTATCCACAACATTTGGGAATGTCATCTAGTGTGTCACAACCTCAACAACAGATTAAAAACGTGTTCAAGTGGTGACTGAACCAGATTCTGATGCAAATTAAAGTCTTATTGAAGGTATGATTTCAGTTTACGATTAAACTATGCATGCTTTAATTGATCCTGGATCAATGATTTTGTTTATATTTGCTTATGTGATAATAGAGTTAGGGTTAACTTCATTGCCAATCCCTATTGATATTATCCTAACTTTGTATGTGAGAAATGTATTGTTGAGATCTCTGACATGAGATAGCAATTGGTTTACATATATTGGAGTTTATAGAGTTTGATGAATTATTAAGAATGAATTAGCTAACGCCTTATCATGCATATTTTGATTTTTCCATAAGACGATGTTTTTTTATATTTCAAATTGTACAGTATTTACTTACATTGGAACATCTTTTAAGTTGCCTCTTACCAGGTCTAAGCTAGCCATTGATCAAGAAATTGATATTTTTGCCAGAACCATAGTATTGAGGTTAGACTCGAGATTAAACTAGAAAAAATTTAGATGTTTTTGAGTTTTGGTTGTCTAAGATGAAATTTCTGGGTTAGGCTAGATATTATTATAAATTTATGAAAGATTTTTGTAAACTACATGTTCCAATCACTAAATTAACTTAAGTTTTTTTTGAGTTTATATAGTTAAAAGGATGTGATAAATCATTTAGGAATGGAAGACGTGATTGCCTCATGAGTATGTTTTGCTTGAAAAAAAATCACGATGACTTTATCAGAGTTTTCATCAAGTTGATGTACTGTATATGAAGTTCAAGGAGTTTGCTCTTGACACCAATAATCTAGATTGAGTTTAGACATCATATCAAAGTTTGAGGTTTATAGGCAGATTTTTGATTCCATCGGTGGTCGAGGTTCAGAATGAGATAGTAAGAGAATCTTATCAATTGAGATATAACATTCATACTGGCAGGACCAAAATGTTTCATGATGTGAAGCGATGGTATTGGTGGCCGAGGATGAAATCTGATGTGAGTGATATGTGAGGAGATGTGAGATTTGTCAACAGTTTAAGACCGAAAGATGTAAACTCAAAGTTATATTGTGATCGATTTTATAGCTCATCTGCCTACTTTAAGGAGGAAACATGATGCGGTCTGGATTATTGTCGATAGAGTAACGAAGTTTGCTCATTTTCATCATATGTCACTTTTTGATACCTTTACACAATTAAGCTTGTTGTGTGAGAAAAATGTGGTTCACTCATTTGGAGTGCCATTGATGATAGTTTCTTATCTTGATACTCGGTACATATCAGGGTTGTGGCAAGGTATACAAAAATTGTTCGGCACTTAGTTTTTATTTCAATACTGCATTTCATTTACGGGTGAATGGTCAGATTGAAAGGTTAATCCAAGTGTTGGAAAACATGCTCAAAGCTTTTATATTGGAACTTGGAGGTTCATGGAAAAAAATACATACTTTTGTGTGAATTCTCTTACAATAAGATTGATTGATTGAGTATAAAGGTGGCTATGTATAAAGTTTCATATGGGATACCTTGTTCTCTTGCCAATTGGACTGAACTAGAGGATTTGGCGAGTTGGAGCCACAGATGGTTCGAGATCACAGTGAAATTTCTCAACAGATTCGTCTAAGATTGAAAGAGGCTCACGTAAAGCACAAAGTTTATTATGATCTGATGAAGTCCAAGAATTAGCTTGCAAATTCTTGATAGGATAATGAAGTCCAAGAATTAGTTTGCAAATTCTTGATAGGATAATGATGAAGTTCAAGAATTAGTTGCAAATTCTTGGAAAAATAGGAAAAGATATTACTCACCGCGTTCTGGGGGTACGGGTTTATTGGAAACGGCATGGAGATCACGCCGTTTTTCGGCGAAATTCCATCGTTTCGCCCTCCGAAACGGCAATTTTGCTATTTTAGGAAACTTTTGTTTCGCTTATAACTTTCATTAGCAATTTTCGTTTTTATTGTCGTTTGTGGCGTTTGTTTCTATTTTTCGTCTAGTTTTCAGTTTATGGCTTTTTGGACTTTTTACTATTTTTGGTAAATTTTAGGGTTTCGCTATTTAAGCGATCTATTGAGTGTAATTCGTAGTTTTGGCTGAAATAAAAGAATTTTCGAACTTTGGCTTAAGTTCTGACCTAGATCGAAATGTTCGTGGATTCGTTCAACTGGTTTAGAAGATCTCTGCTGCGTCAGTTGGTATCAAAGCCTGCTTCAGCGTGATTGGAGAAATCTTGCCGCCGAAGAGGAATCAGCAGCGTATTGAGGAGGTGTATGACCGTGACAATCTGAATCGACAAATTGGCCAATTGATTGACCAACGCATGGACGCGGTGGTAGAACGATTAACTGCCATAATCGATCAGTTGTAAGGTCAAAATATTGATCGTATCCGTAACCATCGAAGGGAATCTGTTGGTGATGAACCAGTAAGAGATTCTTCTACCGAAGGAAAGGATGAGTATGTTGAGGCACCGAGGAGGCGCTACAGGCCGCGTGCAGTTGAGGATGATCGCGGGCGGTGGGAGTCTGGGATGAAGACGGAGGTCCCAGAATTCCATGACACCCTTCAACCAAAAGAATTCTTAGACTGGCTGGCGTCAGTTGAAGAAGTCCTAGAATTCAAAAGCGTGCCCGAAGACAAGCGTGTGCAACTGGTCGCGACCAGATTCCGCAACAGGGCCATGGCTTGGTGGCAACAACATAAGTTGATGCGGAATAGGAATGGAAAGGCGAAGATCACCTCGTGGGAGAAGATGAAAAATAACTTACGGGCTGAGTTCTTGCATTACAATTTCCAACGCCTTATGTATAAGAGGTTGCAGAATCTGAGACAAAGGGCAAAGTCAGTAGATGATTACACCACTGAGTTTTATCAGTTAGTCGCTAGAAACGAACTGCAAGAGACTAACGACCAATTAGTGGCGCGGTATATTGGTGGACTGAGGGTGCAGATCCAAGATGTCGTCAATATGTTTAATCCGACTTCCTTATCTGCAGCGCACCAGCGAGTATTGTTGGTGGAGAAACAACAGCGTCGGGGTGTGAGTAATGCTTCCGGTAATGTTAGTGTTGGGACAGCCAATACTGGAGGTAATATCGCTGCAATTAACCCTGCTAGTCGCACAAACAGACCTAGCACTAGCGGGATTAAATGCTTCGGTTGTGGCGAAGTTGGTCACATGAAGTCAGAATGTAAAGGAAAGAAGACTCTCTTTATTGAGAACGAAGAGGAAGACGCAGGGGAAGAGGCCAACATCACTGCAGAACCAACCTTTGATACTTCTGACAACACAGAAGAGGAGATCGTGACTGGAGATGTAGGTAATGCCTTGGTTGTGAGGCGTTCTTGTATGAATCCTAGAGCTGTCACCGATGATGCGTGGCTGCGGAATAACATCTTTCAGTCCAAGTGTACCATCTTAGGCAAGGTATGCAGGTTCATGATTGATGCAGGCAGTTGCGAGAATATCGTCTCAGTTGAAGCGGTTTAGAAGTTGGGTCTTGCAACTGAACAACACCTCGGGCCCTACAAGCTAGCTTGGCTGAAGAAGGGTGGTGAGGTGCAGGTGTCGAAGCGCGCCTTGGTGACTTTTTCTATTGGTGCTAACTACAAGGATTCAGTCTGGTGTGATGTTGTGCTTATGGATGCTTGCCACTTGTTACTGGGACGTCCTTGGCAGTTTGATAGGGGAGTTGTGCATGATGGCAGAACCAATAAGTACACCCTTATGTTCAAGGGAGTGAAGATTGTGCTAGTACCCGCCAAGGATCCGGAGAAAGTCAAGCCTACTAAAGAATCTAGCAACTTGCTGTCTTTGGCAAGATTTGAAGATGCATTACAGGATTCTAAGGTAGTTTACATCTTGATGGGAAAGGAGGTAGATAGAGATGTTGATGTTCCTGAAGCTGCAATTCTTATTGTGAAGGAGTTTCATGATGTTTTCCCTGATGAGATGCCAGAAGGACTACCACCATTGCTTGATATTCAACATCAGATTAACCTTGAACCTGGTGCGTCACTGCATAATAGACCACACTGCCGAATGAGTCTCAGTGAGCACGAGGAGTTGCGCAGACAGGTTGAAGACAAGTACAAACAATATGCAGATCGGAAGAAACGTCACGTGGAGTTTGAAGTGGGTGACTTTATGTGGGCAGTTCTCACTAAAGACCGGTTCTTTGTGGGTGATTACAACAAATTGTCAGTTCGGAAGATTGGTCCTGTAGAGGTTCTTGAGAAAATTAATCCAAATGCTTACAGATTGAAGTTGCCACGTCACATTCGCACGACTGATGTATTTAATGTCAAACATCTTGTTCCCTATTATAATGATACGTATGGCGATGACAATTCAAGGGCGAATTCTGTCCACCCTGGGGAGAATGATGAAGTCCAAGAATTAGCTTGCAAATTCTTGATAGGATAATGAAGTCCAAGAATTAGTTTGCAAATTATTGATAGGATAATGATGAAGTTCAAGAATTAGTTGCAAATTCTTGGAAAAATAGGAAATGATATGACTCACAACGTTCCGGGGGTATGGGTTTATTGGAAACGGCGCGGAGATCACGACTCACAGCTATGCTGTGAGTATGACGTGTTTCGGCGAAATTCCATCGTTTCGCCCTCCGAAACGGCAATTTTGCTATTTTAGGAAACTTTTGTTTCGCTTATAACTTTCATTAGGAATTTCCGTTTTTATTGTCGTTTGTGGCGTTTGTTTCTATTTTTCGTCTAGTTTTCAGTTTAGGGCTTTTTGGACTTTTTACTATTTTTGGCAAATTTTAGGGTTTTGCTATTTAAGCGATCTATTGAGTGTAATTCGTAGTTTTGGCTGAAATAAAAGAATTTTCGAACTTTGGCTTAAGTTCTGACCTAGATCGAGTTGTTCGTGGATTCGTTCAACAGGTTTAGAAGATCTCCGTTGCGTCATGATCTCTGTCACCAGATTGTAGAATTTAGTATGAGATTGGGTTTATTTGAATGTCTCCCCTTGCACAAGCCATTACAAGTTTGGACGAAAAGGAAAGCTCTCCTCTTGATTTATAGGACCTTTTGAGATTGTGAAACGGATTAGGAAGGTTGCATATAGACTTGTAGTACTGCCTCAGTTAGTCAAGTTTATAACATATTTCACGTGCATGCTCAGGGAAAATGAACCTGATTCGCAAGACATAGTACAATGGAATCAGTTTGATTTGCAGGGTCATGTGTCATATGAAGAGCAACCTATATTGATTGTGAATAGAAAGATCTAGAAGCTTCGAAATAAGGAAATTCCACTTGTTTTGATTAATTGGCAATTTCATGGTGATTTGGAGCTAACATGGGAACGAGAAGGATATATAAGATATCATATTTCGGTTATCTTTTAGTCCATGTAAATTCAGTTATAATTTTAATTTCGAGGACCAAATTTTTATTAGTTGAAAAGATTGTCTAATCCTAAAATTTTGAAATCGATAATTACGACAAATCAGGGATTACTGGAGACTAATTATTGTCTTGATCGCGAGTCAGGAGCTAAGGACAGGTGAAATTGAGATTTATAGGTAATTTTATTATTGTGTGATGTGTGCCTAGTATTGTGCACTATATATTATGTTACGCATTGTGAAATTCAATGTTAATTAAATAAAGTTGAGATTTACAGGGTTTTGTCTAGAGATACAAGTCGAAATGAGTCTCAAGAAAGTTAAAGTGTTGACTTAAATTATTGTTTTGAATTTTGTAAAAAATAATTGTATTTAAGTTTTGAAAATTCAAATTTGAAAATTAATTGGATTTAATGAGTTGACTTTGGGTCCCACACTTAGATTTGTGTGCAAGTTGGGTTGACTAAAAATTTTGGAGCGCTTTGTAAATTCTCTAATTTTTTGTGGAATTGAGGTTTTTTTTCGAAGTTTAATTAATTCGGACAAAAAAACTGAGGAGATAAATATGAAAATAAAAGAAAAATGCTAAATTACCTAAAAGGGTATTGGATTTACATGGTTAAGGATAAATACAGAGGGGCAAATGGTTCATTTGCCACCCCTTTTATCAAAACTTTAAATTGAACAAAAGGGGGGTATGCACTGTTGATCGTCTTCAACTTCGTCATCTCCTCCATTGTTCCTTATCCTTCGTTGCTACACGCTCCTCTCTCTCTCTCTCTCTCTCTCTCTCTCTCTCTCTCTCTCTCAAGCCACTGGGTTGATTCGAATAGAGGTGCCGTGGGTGGCTGTTGATAACAGTGGTGACGGTGGAAGGTGAGGTAAAGGTTCAAATTCAGTTTTTTTTTTATTCGAGAGACTGTGCTGTGTGGATGTGTAATCAAAATAAAAAGAGGTGATTGAGGGTGTTGTGTTTGTTGGTGGCTGTGATCGTGTGAGATGAGAGAGGAGGAGAGGATTGAAAGAAAAGAGAAAAAAATAGAGACAAACCGTGAGTGAGGCGAGACCAGCGGAAGGAGAAACAGGAGGGAGGACGGGGGGGGGGGGGGGGGGGGGGGCTCCCCTCCCAACCCCACCCCAAACAATTCAAGAAGATAAAAAAATTGTAAAACAGAGGCAGAACAGTCCGTGAGGAAGAAGGTGAAGGGGGTTTGATCCCACAGATCCGACTAAACTGGGTTCGGTTCAATGGAGCCGCACCACTCCTTATAAAAAAGTCTTAAAATTTGAAAAAAATTAATAAAATCCCTAAAGATCAGGAAAAATCTAAAAAATAAAATTTTTGGACAAATTGATGAAAATTGAGGATTTTTATGGAAAATGTGGATTTTAAAATTTTCTCTGGGATTTATATTGAGGTTTTCCTTCGTAGTGCGTGTTACGACATCGAAAAATGCCCAAAATTGAGAAAATCATTTTAAAGCCTAGTCTAAGTTAATTTTCGATTATGAACCACAATTTAGAGTCGAAAAGTGTGATCTGGACATCCAAGGAGTTGATTTGTAGGGATTCCAGAGTTTTCAGGTTGCAGTAGGACCCATAAATATATAATAAATTGAAAAATTATATTTAACCATAAATAACGTAATTCTCGATATCGAACAATAATTTTAAGTCAAAAATGAATTCTAGGCATCAAAAAATTTATTTTATAAGTATTTTAGGGGTTTCGGGATGCAATTAGGTCAATCAAACTATAATTAATTGGAAAAATTATCGAATTGTTATGAAAACTTACAAGACCTATAAATGAATTGTATTGGAATCTCGTTTGGATTAGCTTAACGATTTGGAGCGCAAGGGCATTGCGGTATCGCGTTTGTAAGGTTAAGTAAATCCCATGGTAACATTTACATTGTATGAGTATTTCTCGAATCTAATTGCATGCACTGGTTTACCTCAGCATATTTATTGGTCATGTATCATGGAAACGAGAGGAATGAGGCTTTTGAGGGACCTATTGTGTTCATTGGCTATATGTGTGGTAAGATGAACACCGTAGTGCTTTGTGACTGGAGTCACTGATCGTTGTATACACTTGTTTAGGAGGGTTGTGATGCTAACCAAGATCATGCTCCATGAAGAGTTGAGGGTGTGGCTACTCGAGGGAACTCCTCTTAAACTCATGAATCTTTATTATTGTTTACCCACCACTTTTGGAAGACTTCATCTAATTGTGGTCAACAACAGAAAAATGATGGATTGCATATTTATATATTTATGATTCCTTCTGATATTATTGCTCATTTAAATTCTTGGAATACAATGCATTTGATTATTGCAGGTGTACTGGATAGTATGTGATTTACTTATCTGACATTATCGAATTTTTATAATAAAAGAACAAAAAGGAAATCGGGGTTTGATAGAGAATTAAATTAATTATCTAATCATAAAACAACGAAAGCAAAGGAAATAAAATTGAAAATCAAATAATTAATAAAAATACCTAGGTCAAGACATACAAGTTCGGTTCGGTAAAAGATTGGATTTAGTCGTCGATTTATGTAAAATATGCAAATCAAAATATCCTAGTGTAGCTATAGACCCGGTAACGTACGCGGTTCCTCGCACTTCCTAATCTCGATAGCCAAGGTACGACAATGACTACTTCCCTAATCAAACACATAACCACAATTCAAGTGAATTGAGTTTAATGCGTTGACCGCAATGGGCTTTGTGAAGGCACTACACCTAGACAACCGGATCACTAGTGTGTCCGATTTAGCCTAGATTTCTAAGGTATTCAACCGGTCCCAAAAGGGTCTAATCAATCGGTATGGTCGAATGCCACTAGTGTGGTCTTATTGCACAAGCACGGGTGCGTACGACCTTACCTCATCGGGTAAATCAAGATTTAAACTAGTGTTTAACCTCGATTGTTAAAACAATACCAAAGAAAATAAAATAATAATGAAAAGACTGAAATTAAAATATATAAATCTCACAAATCCATTAATACGCGCAGTCGAACATTCCTTGTAATCTTGTCTAGGCTAGAGATTTTAGCCTCGCATAATTGAAGAACACAAATAACAAAGAAAAATAGAATAGAAGAGAATGGAGAGCAGGGGCCGCCCAGTGCATCCAATATCTCCCGTCCTCTCTCAATCTCCCCCTTTTATAACGTTTTTATATCCACTTTTTCTAATTTTGTTGGTCGTTCCTTCTTCTCATCCCATGCCTTTTATCTCAACTTTCTATCATTATATTATAATATATATATATATATATATATATATATATAATATTCCTATTAAGACAAAAACAAAAGAACTTCTAAACTTTTCTCCTTCAATTAAGCAACCAAGCACGCATCTCCTTAAATCATGCAACCAAGCACGCATGTGCCTAATTGTCCACCACGTCATCACTTTTGTGTCTCGAGTGTGGGCCCCACCAGATTTGCCTCGAGATATGTGCTAGCGCAATTTTCGATGTAAAACGGATCCGGACATATGAATACTCGATTTCGCGTATTTTCTCGCCACAAATTCAACCGCGTACTCCGTTTCACCTAAAAATGACAAAAACATATTATTTAATATAATATTTAAATATTTTCAATAAATAATATACTAAAATTGACTACTAATTTTCTATAAAATACTTGACTTATCAAATACCCCCAAACTTAAGACTTTGCGCGTCCTAGAACAAAGGTGTAAATGAAAACATAAACTCAACTAGAATTATTAATAATACCAACTCAATTAATCCTATACCCGACCCAAATTCATGGAGTTCCCTTGGTTTACATAGTCACCAAATTAACACAAAACTCAAAAAATTTCAGAGTTATGATATGTCAAGTCTCGCAACTCAAACACAATTAGGATCTCACTTTCAAGACACAGAATCGGTCAATACAAATGCCATCAACTAATCACAAGTTTTATTGGTCTATACATTCAAGCACGCAAGTTCAAAATATTACTTAATATAGTGAAAGCACTCGAACTAAATCTTTTATTTGAGGAGTTTTACAACTTCCGCCTTTTTTTTTTCAATATTATTTTAAATATTTTCATCAACCTTCTTTTTTTCTTTTTCTTTTTTTTTTTTTTTTTTTTTTTTTTTAAATAGTACGATCCCCTGCTCCATTTCCCGTGGACCGATTTTCTCACTTTTTCCTACCACAAGTTTCCCTGCTCCATCTCCTGTGGAAACTTGTAGGACACTCTACACTCATAAAACTATTGTTAGAACTTCTCACTTTCACTATAATCAAGTAAATCCTCCATTGTGGATTAAAATAAAATAACTTGCATAAATGCGACCGTTTACTCATTTTCGTTATCTAGCACAAATTCCAACCATCATCCAAATCTCTAATCATGAAATCATAAAAATGCAGAGCTACGGACTTGATTAAATGTTTCTCCTAATTTTCTCTAAATTTCAAGTAAAAAAGGCAACTGTAATTTACTCATCCACAACCAAAGGCATGAACAAAGTTTTCGGGTGACTCTAAACAATATAAAAATGAAAATTATGCATGTACGCATGAAAGTGTATCAATTCCTAATGAAGTGAGATGGAGGGAAAAGAAATGGAAGAAATGAATGAATAAAAGATACATAACACCACCAATACCGTCCGACAACCGTGTATAATTGAAAAAATTTAAACGATCTCACCTGAAACCCATCCACTTTCGGCCTCACCACGTATCCTTATGTACCCCCAAACTTATTCCGAACCTTGTCCTCAAGGTTCAAAACAAGTTAAGGGATCCATGCGACAAAAAGACAAAGAATAGTGGTGAAAAAAAAGGATAAAAAGATGATACAAGAGCATGCATAAAAAAAATCGTCAAAAACTAATAAATAAAAAAAATGCAATAAAATAAAGTTGGGCCGCCTCCCAACGAGCGCCTTTCTTTATAAGTCTTTGGCTAGACTCACCGTGATTCATCACGTGATGCCCTCTCCCTTGGAGATGTCCACAACAAATGGCGCATCAACGTATTTGGGCGTTGTTGCATGCATGCCCTCCTTCGTAATGGGAGCTCATTCGAGACTTCTAACATATACGAGTTTTTCATATTAAGGCTCTCCGACACGAGAGGTGTCAGCGTGTAGAAATTCTCGCGAATGCTCTCGTACTTCCACCCCCGCATAAGATTCGACAAATATGTTTGGGAAGGTGGGTGGTGTGACCAACACCGTAGGTTGGTCTTCCTTGTTCTCATTCTGCGGCTCCTCCGGCCTTGAAACGACTTCAATTTCTATCGCAACTTTTTCATTGTCATTTTGTGCAATAGTAATGTCGTGCTCATGTGAAGAAACGTCTAGTGTTTCCTCTCGGTTCGCTCAAATGCTCGTCCACAATTGAGAACTCATCAAACTCAACACTTTTAGATGTATCAGCATTCACAGTCTCATCTGAGTCAAAATCTGGTTGCGGAGGCAACTCTTCATCGTCCATCAAATGCTCAAGTATAGCGGTAACTTGAGCTTCTGAATTTTGCAACTTTGATTTCATATGTTGTATATCCTCCTGCAAGGGATGCTGATTGGTGCTTTGAGAGAGCCAATCGGAGATCATATTTCTCTCAATGTCAGCAATGGTTCTCCGTTCATGTTGATGACTTTGTTGAAAAGTTGGTTCTCTGAATATCAAGTCATTCATCATGTCTCGTATAGGTCTCTTTTCATGTTGAGGAATCTGTGGACTTCGCTTAGACATATAGAAGTTGGGTTTTGGTGATGCATAAGTGGAACCATAATGATTCTTATACTTCGAATAAGGACAAGCATACGTGGGATGAAAGTACTCCCACAATTTCCACAAACCCCGACTGTTGCACAAAAAAAAGATTGGGAGTTAGAAAATTGATGTCCATTATGTGACATACCTACCCCATTCATAGCATGTGAGTCTTCGAATCGATCATAATTATGGGTGTAGGAGGTCATTATGGAATTACCTCGCAAAAATGTTAGAAACAAGGAACTAGATACAAAATAATAATAATAATAATAATAATAATAATAATATAATATAATATAATATAATATAATATAATATAATATAATATAATAATAACCAAAGAAAGAAAAAGACCAGTCCCCCGAAGAATCGGCGCCAAAATTGACGCGCGCCGAACGCGTCAATAATAAATTTATAATTTTCCTAAACCAACTATTTTGTAGAATAGTGGCAAAGGGTCGATCCCACAGGGACTGGTATTCTTTCTAAGGTTTAAAAAGAACAAAAAGGGAAATCGGGGTTTGATAGAGAATTAAATTAATTATCTAATCATAAAACAACGAAAGCAAAGGAAATAAAATTGAAAATCAAATAATTAATAAAAATACCTAGGTCAAGACATACAAGTTCGGTTCGGTAAAAGATTGGATTTGGTCGTCGATTTATGTAAAATATGCAAATCAAAATATCCTAGTGTAGCTATAGACCCGGTAACGTACGCGGTTCCTCGCACTTCCTAATCTCGATAGCCAAGGTACGACAATGACTACTTCCCTAATCAAACACATAACCACAATTCAAGTGAATTGGGTTTAATGCGTTGACCGCAATGGGCTTTGTGAAGGCACTACACCTAGACAACCGGATCACTAGTGTGTCCGATTTAGCCTAGATTTCTAAGGTATTCAACCGGTCCCAAAAGGGTCTAATCAATCGGTATGGTCGAATGCCACTAGTGTGGTCTTATTGCACAAGCACGGGTGCGTACGACCTACTGACAGGTAAATCAAGATTTAAACTAGTGTTTAACCTCGATTGTTAAAACAATACCAAAGAAAATAAAATAATAATGAAAAGACTGAAATTAAAATATATAAATCTCACAAATCCATTAATACGCGCAGTCGAACATTCCTTGTAATCTTGCATAGGCTAGAGATTTTAGCCTCGCATAATTGAAGAACACAAATAACAAAGAAAAATAGAATAGAAGAGAATGGAGAGCAGGGGCCGAATGCTCCTTGAGAGCAATCGCCCAGTGCATCCAATATCTCCCGTCCTCTCTCAATCTCCCCCTTTTATAACGTTTTTATATCCACTTTTTCTAATTTTGTTGGTGTTCCTTCTTCTCATCCCATGCTTTTTATCTCAACTTTCTATCATTATATTATATAATATATATATATATATATATAATATTCCTATTAAGACAAAAACAAAAGAACTTCTAAACTTTTCTCCTTCAATCATGCAACCAAGCACGCATGTCCTAATTGTGCAACCAAGCACCACGTGCCTAATTGTCCATCACTTCACTTTTGTCTCGAGTGTGGGCCCCACCGTATTTGCCTCGAGATATGTGCTAGCGCAATTTTCAGTGTAAAACGGATCCGGACATATGAATACTCGATTTCACGTATTTTCTCGCCACAAATTCAACCGCGCACTCCGTTTCACCTAAAAATGACAAAAACATATTATTTAATATAATATTTAAATATTTTCAATAAATAATATACTAAAATTGACTACTAATTTTCTATAAAATACTGACTTATCAATAAGGTAATGACAGGTGCGAGCGACGACAAAGGAAAGGAAAAACTGTTAGATTATCTTTGACTTGATTAGTTCCTTTCTCTCTATGTATGTACGCTTTTGAATATAATATATTCTATAAATGAGTTTTCGGGTTCGATTATGATTAAGATATCTTTTGGAATAGTTGGAACGGTTTGGGACAAATTGAGATAATTATGAAACGAAAGTAATGTTATTTTAAGAATTTTAATTTTATAAATCATATTAGAATGACTATATTTTCAGTCGATATAATTTATATTGTTATAGGGTGGATTGTGAGTCATTCGACATTTCCACCAAGCTGAGTAGGTTTTGTTGAAGATTTTTGAAGGTCAAATTTTTCGATGTAGGCTTAGAAATAGAGGAGATGCTGTGGAGAGATTTTTACTAAACTTTAAGGATTATTAAATCATTTTAACAAACTTTGAGGTTTAAGATTTACTTTATAATCCTTTATGGTTGATATGAAATTTATATTTGATTATTTCTTTGAATTGATTAGATATTTATATTGTTTATTTAGTGATAGAGAGATTAAGGCTGCTAGATTATCAGAGGATTAAGGTAATCTAGGTAAGTCATATGCCTTTATTAAGTGTGGTCCGATATCACCCTTAATGTCCAATCATAGTACTCTAAATCTTTAGGTAGATGAAAACATTTAAGTGACATTGATCATATCAACTCACATGGACTTGACCATTTTCGCTGTATTAAATCTAGGGATTCACTGATATTTCTCTATACGATAGGGACATATTTATTTCGATTACACACATTCACACATTATTCACATAGTAACCAATCATAATCTTTATTATAATTCGGTTAAAGACAACATTTGATTGTGTCAAATCACTATGATCGTAATGATCGTAATGTTTAAGTATATGGTAATCTCAAGTCGAAAGATTAAATGATATAACTATCATGAGTAACACCTATGACTTAATCCATGTGGTGTTCTCATAGCGAGTAGGTCCATTACCTTGTTCCGTAACAAGTACTCATGATTTTGATTCATATCCCAATACGCATGACCATCAAATGACTATCAATCAAGATTCATACTAGTTTTAATTCATTATCGTTCCTAGTATAATGAGTGACTAGGGACATTTAGGATATTTCAAAAAATATCTATGGATCTTATTATAAGGTAAACATGCACCACTAATAATAAAACAACAAACAAAACCTCTATTTTATTAACTAAAAAAATATAAGATAAATAATGCGTAACGACTCAAGTTTTTTGATAATGATTTGGCTATAATTAAAGGTCACCGATCAGTGACGTAGCTCAAGATCGGGTACACAAACCAAACATTCAGCACGAAGACAAATAATAAATGTTATGGTGTAATGAATGTTTAATGCATTGTATATACTTATTAAGCCACTTCTACGTGTATATAGACATTAAGACGCAGCAAAAAAATACCTCGAGATGCGTATCGAACGTGAGACCGGAGTAGAGAGTGATGTGGTAGGTATAATTTAAGTTAATGTGGCTTATATAGTTGAATTGATATGACTATGGCTTGATTTAGATAAATATAACCTAAGTTAGCAAAATAAAACATTAGTCATGAATATTCCTCGAGATATTTGTGGACAGATCACAAGGCAAATTATGTTATGTGTAACGACCCGTTACCTTAAGCTAGTGATTAGTACTAACTCAAATCCTAATTAACCCGAGTTAGGCACGGGGTTAAGATCAGCGTACCTCGATTAGCATATGCGTGCGTTTGAATGACGTTTTGTGCTTGTTTGGATTGTGAAATCAATATATATAGGTTGTCATATAATACGGAAATCATACACAAGTCTATAAAATGGAAAATATCCAATAAACAATGGTTTACCGAGACACTAAGTGTGACGAGGGGGTTGTGGCAAGAGTGTGCACGCTCAAGGACACTTGTAGGCATTTTCGATGAGTTTATTGGTGAATAATATGGAATATATACGTTGTTAAATATATATAAATATATATTGGAAAATAAAAGAATATTGAAAAATAAGAATTATCGGATCATCTTGAACGAAGCGTAAGTACTTGATGTGTCAAATTTTGTGTCACTTTAAGGAGTGTCACTTTAATGCATCAACCACATAATCGGTCTCGAGATAGCACGACGCGTACCTCGAGAAAAATCCATATATAAACAAAAGTTGATCGTTATCCTCACAATTTGATCGCTCGAGAATAAGAGGAGGGTCGATTTCAATTCGAATCAAAAGAAGATCCGAAAGCCGAATTCAATCAAGTTGAGGAGCTTAAACGGATTAGAAGCTAGTGATCATCACTTTGATAAGTTTGGTTTTCAATTTTGTTGAAGTTCAATTCGGTGGTGATGATCAAAACTTGTTGAATTGAGGTTGTTGTTGATTATAAACGGTTTATAAACTCATTAGAGGTCCTCATTGGTGATTTGGGAGTGTAATTGCTAAGTTTGGATATGGTTTAAGTCGATTTGGATGAGCAGAGGTATGCTGCAGTTGCAGGTCTAGTGCGCATAGCGCGCTAGGCACTGGCCATAGCGCACTACGCGTACTGGGGAAGATGAGTGACTTATGGATAGCGCGTTATCCATGTCATATAGAGTGCTACCAGACCCCTGAAACTAGCAACTACGTCGTGTTTTATGAATAATTTTCGGGGGACTTAAGGATTGGTTTATGGGTTCTAAATATAATGTATTGAACCTTTATTGATCCCGAATGATTGGTGATAGGTTGGGGAACACTAAGAAAATGTGAGATGATCACAAAGTTTGGGAGTTTGGGAAACAAGACTTAGACCGAGGTAAGTACGGATTCACTTATTTATAAATATTACCTGGCTATTTAGTATATTTAGCTCATATAGTTTTTGAAATGGAATGAAGGGATTATGTAAAATGTGATGATTTTTCTAATGAATAGAAAACGGTGTCTAATGTGAACCACGAGTGTAACTCCTCAAAACAGGTTGTATAGTATTTGCGGTAGATCTCCCGGATCTATACGTAACTCCTACTCAGTTAATAGGTTGCATGGGTTACATATTCACTAGATGGTTTAGGATAGAACTATTGGGCATTAATCGTTTGGCTAAACATCATATATGCGTGGTGTGTTGGTTTAGCACTCGTATTAATGGTGCCGGTAGGTAATTGACCCTAGTCTTACAAATAAAATGGGGATCACAGTGTACAAGTCCAAGAAATTTTCTTTGCATCCATTATTTATTGGTTTATATGATTTTCATATTCTTGTTAGATATTATTGGTGTATGTTGTTATTGCATGATATCGTTGAATATTATATGGAATGTTGATGGTTAGTGTGAATCCTTACTTACTGAGCAAGTTGGAGCGCTCACCCTAATTAACATTACAAGTAGATCCGATGAGCGCTACGACTACGGGAATGGAGGAGTTATAGGATTCTTGAACTTCTCTTCGATGTAATGACTTCCTCTGGTTTTATATATTTGTATTGAATTACAAATTTGTAATATAACATGGGTAGGTGACTTATAGAACCGAAGTTTATTTCGATTTTGTTTAATACTGTATATCATATTTTGATTATCGAAAAGGTTTTAAATTTATGTTGCATATATGATTTGTTTTACGTCAATAATTGATATATAATAGTTTTTATTAGGTGTAGGTGGTAAGGCTTCTAGCTCTAGTTAAGTCCGGTAAGGGTAATCTGGACTCAATTAGGGTTTCAAGTCGGGTATTACTCTAATCAGGTTAGGGGATGCTACATTTTGATATCAGAGCCATATGTTTTAAAGCTTTGGTTATCAATGATTTATTAGAATCAAGGAATAACTCTGCTACATTGTGGTGCCAAAGTTTATGGTTTATCACTTTTAGGGATAAAATAGTATCGATGATACACTTAGGTGTCATGGACAAAGCTCTAACCTTAAATTCACTTTTGAATGGTGTTCGAAGTGAATGAAAGCCTACTTTAAAGTTTAAAGATACTTTGATTACCCTAATAACAACCTAAGTTTATCGACTCGAATAGTGGTCTCGAGTTATGAATAAGCTTAGAGTTTGATAAATGGTTTTTATCGTGATTTTGGGGGTAACCAAAATATAAAAAACTGAAATATGTTATTTGTTGTGTATATTATATCTATGTGGTAGATATAAGAATTATGTCTTTTTGAACAATAATAAGATGGTTGAAATCCATCTATTTCTCATGATATAAGAAGGTGTTGAGGTAAGAGCTCATGAGAGTTTTAACCTCGGGGAAAGATAAAAAGGAAAGACATAAGAAAAGTTACAAAAATGAAATAGAATTCTTCTCCAAGTAACATCTTCAGTGGTCTTTCTTCTTACTGATATTATTAGACAAATAATAGTCACGGAAAAGTATCAATTGGATCAAGATCTTGAGGTATGTATTAGGAGAATGGAAATTATAAAATAATGAAATATTGAATGATTTTCTATGAAACTCAAAGATGGCGGACCACTTTAAGAGGTGATTTAATACTAGTATTAAGACTAGTATTGAAGTAATAAAATTTATTCAGTAAATAAGTTAGTGGTAAATTATAAAAGCCTAATGGAGGTTAAGAAACCACTAATGCAGTTATACTTCATAAGTTGTTATGAGGTTGATATTTCAGTCGTGGTGTGAATCCATATTGGAATAGCAAGTGGTTTATTAATAAAATATAGTTAAATCAAGAATATAGTAGTGAGTTGGTAAGATATCCTAATCTGATCTAATAGACTGGTATAGTCTAAATTGGGGAGAATCAATGGTCAATGAATCTGAGGATTTGGGGAATCCAAGGATTAATGTGTAGTAGTCATTACTTAAAATTGACAACTCCTTTTGAAAATAATTGAAATAAACAGTTCTCAAGAGGTAGTTGAGATTTGATTTGCACAATGAAATGATCAGAGCTAAGGATATATATCTTTATAAGATGATTGTAGGCGGGTGTTGGATCATTTTAAATGGATTATGGAAACCACTAGAACTTACTAGAACTCATGCTATTTCATTAAATTAAGGGTGTCAAGTGATGGAAAACCCTATTGTAATGAAGTTGTTATTGTGTTATCAATAATAACATGGAATCATTGAAGACTTAGAGAATGCATGAGCAATTACCGTATATAATGGGAATTGGTAACTGTAAGTTGGTTTAAACCAGATTTTTGCAAGTGCCAGTGCTAAGTCTCAAAGGTTAATAAAATGGTAAGAATGTTGAATATTAACAGTAAATCGGGGATTTGACTGTGATTGAGATAATATGTGGTTGTCCAATATTCTACACAAAGATAAAAAGGGGAAAGTAAGCTTGAAATAATTGGATATTACCAATGATTGATACAAGGATTTTTTATATCGTTATGTAATTTATTCAATTAACTTAAGTATATGATGGTTATAAGTTGAAATTGAATACAAGGATGCCTTAGAGAAAGGTGAAAGTATAGTTTGATTACAATGTTTGCTTAACAAAACTTAAATTATGGAAGAAGTTAGATGTTCATCCTAAGACTTCTGATCTAGGTAAGAATGTGTAGGTGACACAATAAAGCAAAATTGTAACTCATGTTTCCAGCTATATATAAATAGTTCTAGATTTGAAAAGAACTATTAGAGAGTGATAATCTCGGGATAACTAATTTGGTAGTTGTACCAAATATGGAAAGGCGTCACTTAAAAATTAAAAAGAAAGGTTGTCGAGGATCTTTTAATCATTGTTTGAGATTAATAAGAATCTTAGAGGAATTATTACAATACAACCTGAGAATATGACACTAGTGGACTGGTGTAAAAATAAGTAACGAATTCCAAACTGTGAAAGTTAGAAAAATGGAAATTGTCAGAGTGATAGAAATAGATGGTAAGAAAGTTACCTAAAACTTTCCTAATTATTAGAAATTCACTCTGAAACATCATTCATCAAGGTGATTGTGTTGACAATGCTTTGAAAAGAAAGGGAAAGAAGTTATAGTTATGATAAAATTTGCTCAGTAATATCTCTTAGGTGAGATATTTACTGATGACCAAATGGAAGTCATGCGCAGGCACATCGTTAATTGAGTTGGCTAAATTGATAACTATAAGTTTGTTCTTTAAAGCTCAGATTGGAGTTGAGCTAATTATGATTAAATGAATGATGAATTAATGAATGAAGAAATTGATTGAGATTATTTAGTAGGTCAAGGATGACTACTAATTGTTGAAGTTTGATGAAGATAATATAAGATCAAAACATTGAGTATGTAAGAAAAGTTCTTAAAACTTGAAACAAAGAGTGAGGCAAGAATGTTGTGAGAATCTCATTGATTTCTTTACTAAATTTATTAAGGTGAAGTCCAAAATTCATTGTGATGAAAATGAATAGTTGGTGACCTGAAATGAAAAAAATTGACGGTGCCAATTTTATAAAGACATATAAATATTTCAGCAAGTAGAGGCTAAATAATTTTAACTTGGAGGGTTATATTGTTCTTGCTTATATGAATGATATTTCATGCTCAGAAGCTCATGATGAGTTAACCTAAGTTGTGGTGACAACTAAAGGTTATTGATATAATTTTAAAATTGACAGAGTTTGAAAATTTCTTGCCAATACTATGGTTTAAATCCTCGAGGAAAAGTAAGTGAGATGTATGTATGTGGAAGAGTTGAGAGTTGTGGAGAACTAGTATTATTATTTAGGTAAGGAACCGAAAATGTATTTCTCGGGGGGAGAGATGTATAATAGCTGGGAGGGACCTTTCTCAATTTTAACACAATATATCTGAAAATTGACCATGGTTTCCAAAGAATATAGTTTATGAGCTTGCGACTTGGAAAAGTATAAGTTACTAGAAGAAATATTTATTATGTGAGTTATCTAGTATTGATTTTACCAGGCTATAGAGTTGAGGTATTTACCTTTAAAAAATTTGTATGATTTACTTCATCGATTATTGGTAGGACGAGAAGTAATGATACAAATTAGTTAGAGCCTGAGTAATTTAAAACTACACATAAAAGTTTTATCAAACTGTCAATATATAATTGCAACTTAGATATATGAAGACATGTAGCTATTAATAGAGCTTCTCGGTTTAGACTTCATGAGGAAATGATGAGATGATGATTTGTGTAAGTTTAGTTAACACGTCATCAACTGAGAGAGCTGATTTTAGAGCTACTAATATGATCTTTTGAAGTTCATATTCAAACTAAATTGGAGAAGATTCAGTGGTGATTAGTTGTCAGAAAGCTAATCAGGATTATATAGAGTGTTAGAGGTTAATAACTAGTGTAACTTGTCCTGATTGGTTAATGTCTGATAATGTTGCGTTATGGTTCAGATATAGATTATGGATTCTAGTTCAAGATCAGGTAAGGCAGGAAGTGCTACAAAAATCTCATAGATCTCTTTATTGCATTCATTTGGATAGCAGTAAGGAATATTATGAAACGAGGCACCTTAATTTATTGTTAATCTGGGAGGAACAATGATGTTATGGGAATAATGAAGATATATGAGATATGTCAGCAAGTTAGGGCTGAGCATAAGAAACCCGAAGGTTTATTGCATTCCCTGCCTACTTTTAAATGGAAATGGGAACATAAATGGGTGGATTTTGTTTCTAGTTTGTCTCTAAGTTCGGGTAAGCACAATACGGTATGGATTGTAGTTAACAGGTTGACGAAGTTTCTCCTTTCTTGCCAGTTTCTATATGAAATCTCTTGATTGATTATGTAAAATATACATACATTAGGTGTTAGATTTTAGGGTGCTTTAGTGTCGACCTTTTCAGATAAAGATTCGAGATTCACGTCCAGATGATGGAGTGAATTGTTGCAATAGCTGTGGAACTGATCTTAACCTCAGAATGGTATACTTTCGGCAAACCGATGGGCAACTAGAGTAATAAAGTTTGGTGCTAAAGATATACTTTAAGCTTGTGTCTTGAAGTTTAATAATAACTGGAAGAGATAAATTTCTCTATGCGAGTTCATTTGTAAAAACAACTGTCAAGCTAGAATGTAATACTCATTTGAAACTATATATGGTCAACCGTGTCATTCACCGGAGTGTTTGGACAGGGGTTGAGATGCAAGTTTATTGAGGCGAAATTGATTTAGAACTACACAAAGAAGATGTAGCAGATTCGTAGCATTTGACAATAACACAATTAAAACATGAGAGATATGCCGATAATTATCATAGGTGGTTGGAGTTCTCAAAGGACAATTAAGTTTTGTTGAAAATCTTACCTATGAAAGGGAGTTTTATAAGTTTGGACTATGAGGTAAACTAGCTTCTAGATGTATTGAATAGTTTAAAGTATAGGAATGGATTAATCCTGGTCCTTACAAGTTATAGTTGCCTCCTCGAATAGTCAGATGTTTAAAACGTCTTCCACGTGTCAATGTTTCATAAAACGGAGACTCATTTATTTCAAAGGATCGATTGGAATGAATGTGATTTTCGGGAAGACTTATCTTATGAAAAGCAATCAAGTAAGTTACTTGATCGTAAGATTTTTAAAATAATGAGAACTAAAGGGATTTCTTTAATTATAGTTAAATAAGGATTTCACAAAAATGAGGAACTAACCTGAGAGCAAAATATGAGAAATAGTTCATATTTCTCTTCGAAACATCAGGTAATTTAAGTTTACTTTAATTTCCAGCACAAAATTGATTTAAATTGGGGAGACTGCAACGACTTCTTACCTTACGCTGGATGATTTGTACTAATTCAAATCCAAATTAACCCGAATTAGGCATAGGGTTAAGATCGACGTACCTCGATTAGCGTATGCGTGCGTTTGCATGACATTTTATGTTTGTTTGGATTGTGAAATCAATTTATATATATGTTGTCGTATAATATGGAAATTATACACATGCCTGTAAAAATAAAAAAATACCCAATAAACAATGGCTTACTGGGACACCAAGTGGGACGAGGGTGTCGTGGCAAGAATGTGCACGCTCAAAGACACTTGTAGGCATATTTGGTAAGTTTATTAGTGAATAATATAATATATATATATATATTTATATGTTTTTAGATATATAAATATGTATATATATTGGAAAATAAAAGAATATTGAAAATATATGGATTATCGGATTGTCTCAAACGAAGCGTAAGTGCTTGATGTGTCAAATTTCATGTCACTTTAAGGAGTGTCACTTTAACGGATCAACCAAATGATCGGTCTCGAGATAGCATGACGCGTATCTCGAGAAAAATCTATATATAAATAAAATTGATATTTATCCTCATAACTTGATCGTTCGAGAAGAAGAGGAAGGTCGATTTCAATTCGAATCAAAGGATGATTGTTCCAAAGCCAAATTCAATCAAGTTGAGGGCTTAAACAGATTAGAAGCTAGTGATCATCACTTTATCAAGTTTGTTAAAGTCAATTTGGTGGTGATGATCAAGACATGTTGAATTGAGGATGTTGTTGATTATAAATGGTTTAAAAACTTATTAGAGGCCCTCCTTGGTGATTTGGTAGTGTAATTGTTAAGTTAAGATGTGGTTTGGCTATATTTGGATGAGAAGAGGTATGATGTTGTTGCATGTCTTGTGCGCATAGCACGTTACGCGTAGTAGGGAAGATGACAGACTTATGGATAGCGCACTATCCATGTCATGTAGCGCGCTACCAGACCCTTGAAACAAGCAACTGCGCTCTGTGTTTTTTGAATAATTTTCGAGGGACTTAAGGACTGGTCTAGGGGTTCTAAACATAGTGTATTGGACCTATATTGACCCAAAATGATTGGTGATAGGTTAGGGAACACCAAGGAAATGTGAGATGATTAGAAAGTTAGGGAGTTTGGGAAACAAAGACTTAGACCTAGGTAAGTACGGATTCGCTTATTTATCAATATTACCTAGCTATTTAGTATATTTAGCTCATATATTTGTTGAAATGGAATGGGGGATTATGTACACCGTGATGTTTTTTCTAATGAACAAAAAACGGTGTCTAATGTGATCCACGAGTGTAACTCCTCAGGGCTTAGACCAGGTTGTATAGTACTTAGAGTTGATCTCTCGGTCTATACGTATGGAGATTTTAAAACTTGCGATATGTTTAGAAAAGTTCTATCAGTAGTACTTTCCTCCAGCACTGATGAAGTGGTTGAGGAAAGAACTTTATGAACTTGAGGCAGGGAGTCGATGAGTCAGTGATGAAGTACCGAGATAGATACAGTTATTTGAGGTAGTTTGTTGAACATCTAGTGAAAGATGAATCAGAGGATGTGTATCATTTCAAAGGTGGACTGAGGCCTGATATCGAATGCTATGTTGTTATTACCGGAGTTAGGATACTTAATGTGATGTATGAGCGTGCTCTCTCCCATGAGATATCATTTAGGTAAGATTGTTGACCAAACAACGCGAGGTATGGGAGTGATGTCAGATTCGAGTATCGATCTTGAGAGGATGAGACAAGAAGCTAAAGGACAAAGGAGTTGGACTAAAGGATCTCAAAGTGTAGGACTAGCTTGCATCTACTATCTTAATAAATCATAGTTCATATGTACCTATTTTCCCAGCTCCAGTTATGTTAGCATTACTAGCACCTCATGCACAACAAGTATTGGGCGGCAAAGGCCGATATGCTTTAATACAAGGACACACTCAGACTGCATTCTTATAACGGAGGAGACATCTCGACATGTTATAAATGTCGATAGATTAGAGATATTGTTCATCAGTGCCTACAGCCAACGGGTTATCAACAGCGGTGTTGCAACCATAGACCAAAGAAAGCTCAAGTAGTGACATGATTAGACTCAGAGAACGTACACTACCTTACTAAGGGTAAGTGAGTTTGTTTACTTCTGCACTATGTGTATGTATTGTTTGCATTGTGCATGATATTAATATTGATTTGCGGAAGAGTTGATGTTTCGATGGTCGAGTGTGACCCGACTTAGTCCGTAACTTATAAATTGAAAACCTGATAAATATGAGTAGTGTTATTTGAAAAAGAAACATCTAAGACTCCATAGAAAATTACGCTTAGCAGAATCTCTCTTGAGTATTATGGCTAAAATGTTGTGTATAAGTGATGATATATAGGAGTTTGCTATGTGTGGACTTACTTGTTGAGATGTATGAACCCACGTTGAAGTGGTCAATGGATCCACCTGGGGTAGTTGTGTATGGCGGTGTGATGGCCCCTTCCTTAATCTCTGGCACCGCCCGACCTAATCCCGTAATTAAATCCAAGTCCTAGCCATGAAGGACTTAACTACATATTAGTCAACATTTCTATCCTATACTCCTCGATATACAGATTCAGGATAAGTAACACACATGTCAACATATTACTAGATTTTAGAGTAATTAAATTTTTTTAGAGTTTATAAAGTTTAGCGGAAGTCTTAAAAGATTATGCAGAAGTAATATAAATAAATCCTAAGTGTGGAAACCAGGAAACAACGATCACATGCATATATATAATAAAGTGTCGAATATAAACAATGTGATAAGTCAAGGAACTAAATGCTCTACCCAATATACAAACCCAAAATGTAGCAAAGACATAACTGTATAGTACACAAAATATCAAAACCTATAAAATGTCGATGTAAAAGTGTGCCGTTGGCTCAGAGGTAGTCGTCGATCTTCTTTTTGCAGGCCCTGCTCGTTGACGGCTCTGCATCAATCGTCATAAAAAGGATGGTGAGTAAAAAAAGTAACAATAATCCATCTTAACATATTCATTTACATTCCCAAAAGACTAAATGGTATTTAAAAGTATAAGTTCAATAAAGAAAGACTAGCTAGTACCAGAAATATGCTTAGAAATACCAAGGTTAAGCAAGTAAACTAACACGAGGCTAAATATAGTTGTTTCTCACGATAAGTATGTTTTTCGAGAAATACCATTACAAACATAGTGATTTGACACTATCAAACGTTGTCTTTAACCGGCGATTATAAAGGTGTGATTGGTTACTAACACGAGGCTAAATATTTATGATATCTAGTGGATCCCTCAATGTGTTAGACCTAGTCTAAGTGAATTGATATTGATCAATGTCACTTGGATATTTTCGATCTACCTAGAGATCGAGACTAGTATGATTGAACATGTTGGGTGATGACATGCAAAAGGATGTTATATTGAAGCTTTTCAAATGTCTTGCTAGAGGCCGCTTATGACTTGTATACCAAAATGTTATGAGCCTATTGGGTCGCACAGACATGCGAGATTTTAAGATATTTAGAAAAATGTCTAATATCATGACGTAAACGTCCTTGTGGTGTACTCTTCTCCTTAACCGTCTATATACAAGGGTTGTATAAATAGACGCTTTAAGTTAGAACACTCAGAGACTCTAACCTTTGGGTTTTTTGGTATGCTGGAGAACACCACCTGCACGAAGATCAACCACTCGTTTTGGAGAAAAAAAAAGGTTTGGTATTCTCTCGATGGACTTTAACCACGTATGATTAAGTTTTCATGGTTTAAACGTAATAGTTTGATTGTCGTTTTGTAATCATCCTCAAAGGACATGCGTGATATCGACAAGTCTAATATCACTGGGACTCTAACTCCAGATCAACTTTAACATAGTGCAATGGACTCTAGGTTTTATAACTACTTTATAATTCCAAGAAATTGACCGGTTAAGGACTCTAAGGCTTGGCTATGCTATAAAGCACAATTCCCAAAGAGTACTAATCCATAAAGTCATTCATGGACTCACAATTCCTAATAGCATGCTATTTACACTATATTCACTATGAAACTGCAATAAATAACATAAAGCACATGAATATATTCAAAGGAACTCAATTCATCATAATATCATGAAAGTCAAGCTCAACAAAAGAGGAGTGTCAAATAGTTCATGATAAGAGAGTACAACATTGGACATAGTCAATATAGACTACAACAAACAAGCATAAATTGGATATGAAATGCAAATAAAACAATCAATAGATATAATCACTTCAAGTAATGTAAAGTTCTAGCTTTAACGGCCTCCTAATGCCTTAAATCTTGTATCTAAACGTTTGAGACTTTTTCCTTAGGTTCATGATATTAAATTAATCCAAATAAATTGGGTTTAGGTTAGGTCAAATGAGTTTAGGAACCTTAATCGAAAACAATGCCTTAAGACTAAAATAACATTGAAATTTTAGTCTAGTATTACAACTTAGTTTTAGGCATGAGATTGTCTAAATCTTAAACTCTTTCATGTTACAAAGTTTTTGGTCTCTATCTTAGTTTTTCGAAAATGTTTGATTTGCAAAATTCCGATTTAAAACGAAAGAGATATCACAATTCTACAAAAAATAGCTCAAATAGGAACCTAATATGACCAGCAGACTAAGAAAATTTATTTTCTTGAATCTATAGTTCCAAAATTCATTATTTTTTTTTTCATAAGGCTACTACCTAAACCAAATAATAACATACTAAAAGTTCAACTCATTTGGATAAGAAATTAGGGAGTTATGCCTTTTAAAAATTTGATTTCAAAAACCTCATAATGCATTTAATCACCTATTTGTATAGCACTTTGGACATGAAAATATTCGAATTACAAAATTTCAAGTATGAAAATTTTATTCTCTTTTGAGTTAGCTTTTAAATGCCACTAGATTAGGTTCATTTTGATTTAAAATGAGCAATTTGTGACCAAATTACATAAGCTGGTTCATAATACAACATGGAGAATTTCAATTTTGATCTTACAACTTCAAAAACTCATATTTTTTTATTTCAAAACCAAATTAAGAACATCTTAATAGCTGAATTATCAGCTTGAAATGAGGAATCCAAATATATAAACTAACTGTAATGACTTAACCATTTACCCCTTTGAAATGGCCAAAAATCAGAACTAGTTTCAACTTGAAATAAAGAGATGTGTACTTAGGGTTGATGACACTTTGATTTGAGCTCCAACTCTCCTTTGATCTCCCTAATTTTTCAGCCAAAACCTTCCTCAATTCCTCTGATTTCTTCCCAACTTCCTTAGTTTATAAGTTATGGAAATTAAATGAATTTCATGAGTTGATCTATCTAATCATATATATAAAGAAAAGGTTGATTAATAATCGTCAATCTTTATGTACACATGTATGTAATGGCTCAAGTTAGTTAAACTAGGATTAACGTTAATCTCGAGGATTAATGGTCATAATTTACTCGTTACGTGGACAACTCGATTGACTCGGACAAGAGAGTACCATGGGAGTATGTTATTTGTGGATGATGGTTGCTTAGGTATGATGTTTTAAACATTATATTATTATGATATCACATGTGTATACATTGCTATCGTGCGAGATCGCGTGACGGGTAGTCGCATCGAAAGGCGTGTCAACACGGGATCTAGGTAGGCAAACTACGAGTACACTAGAAAACTCGATGAATTCAAGTTAAGATGACTAGTTAATCAATTAAAATGGGTAATGTAACCATAGGTTAAGTTGATTAAATTAAAATAATATGCTATAGCGTACCTCGAAATGCGTGTTGAGGCGCGGGGTGTTGAGTGTCGAGGTAGTAAAGGGTTAGTAGATCACAAAATTTGTCAATTTGGTGAATAAAAACACTAACCATATATATTATAATGCGCCTTAACTAAGGTAATTAAGTAAAATAAATCAAGGCTATAGTTTGGTTAATTAAATGGAAACTATTGGATTGGCCTAGAGATACGTATTGCACATCTAGGAACCATATGAGTAGCCAATTAGTGTCAATTGGATAGAGTTACTAGAATTTAGTGGGATACATGGCAAGAGATGGGTCATTAGATGAGCCTTGAGATATGTAAATACATGGAGATCAATGGCTAGAAACTAATAACACCTTAATATATAAGATGAGTTGATCAAACAACATGCAAACAAACCATTTTATCATCTTAACCTGCTGTGAGAAGAAGGAGGTTGATGGAGAGAAATAATCCATGGAAGATTGGTGAGAGTTTCTTAAGCTAGGTGGTACATCAACTTGGTACACATCTCTTTATGTCAATTAAAACAAGTTCTGATTTTTGGCTAAATTAAGAGGATAGATGATTAAGAATTTGCAATTGGTTTATATATTTAGATTCCTCATTAGAAGTTGATAATCCAAATATATTGAAGTTCTTAATTTGGTCTTGAAATCATAAAGATAAGAGTTTTTGAGGTTGTAAGACCAAAACTGAATTTCTGCATGTTGTATTAGGAATTAGCCTATGTAATTTGGTCATTAATTGCTCATTTTAGATCCAAATTGACCCAAACAAGTGGCATTTGAAAGCTTTATCAAAGGGGGAAAACGTTTGCTTAACTGAAGATATTATAATTCAAATTATTTTATGTCCAAAAGTGCTCTACAAATTGGTGCTAGAATGCACCTGATAGAAGATTTTTGAAACTAAATATTTCAAAGGCATAACTCCCTAACTACCTATCCAAATTAGCTAATCTTTTAGTATGTTATTATTGGGTATGTTTTCTGCATTGTGACTAAAAATCACAATTTTTGGAACTATAAATTGGGAGAAACATATTTTCTAAGTCTGCTAATCGGAATAGGTTTCAATTAGAGCTATGTTTAGTAGAATCATGATATCTCTTTCATTTTAAATCAAAATTTTTAAAACTAAACCTTTTCAAAATCTAAGTTAGAGACTAACAATATTTATAGTGGTGGAAGATTTTGAGATTTAAACCATTTCATGTCTAAAAATGCGTTGTAGCATAAGACTGAAATTGAGACTTAATAAAGCTTTTAGGGGCTGATTTGGGAAGATTGATTTAAAAACTATTCAACCAATTTGAATACACAATAAACATATTTAACTGACTTCAGGGACTTAGGGGACCATAGCTTGGTGTCGGAAAGCTTTTCGGGTCAGATATAAGAGTCCGGGGAAGTTGGATAGCGTTTTGAGGTTTGTAATACCCACAGGAATGTCATTTGAGTATTTACTTACTTTCAATATTTTTTTACTCTATTTCCTAATTTTATCCTTTATTTACTTGGTTATCTATATTTGTGTCACTTTTTGGACGGTTGGTTGAGTTTACTCTCGCCGGATATTTCGTTGTGCATCTACGCATGCTAAACCATATCTTATGTATCAGGAGTCCTTGGTGGATAACTCGAGTTGTTTTGTTGGTACATGTGTCATTGCATCGTGGGTCTACGCCGGCCACCAAGATGGACCAGGTGATGGGCTAGTTAGGTGTGCCCACTGGCGGGATCCTAGGGAGAGTATCCAAAGTATAGTCTAGTCTGATTGGAAAAAGCACACACGTTTGCTCTTTATTGTTATTTACGCATGCGATGATCCATTTACGGTTGCTGTTTACATTCCGCATGTTTATTTAACAATATTTCTTAGACTTCTTTTACTTTATCAAATGAATGCTCATTGAATTTCCTTGGGTTTTACTTATTGGACTCTTCATCAATTTTGTTGTGATGGCTGAGTGAAGATCTTTCTACAAGTAAGGTAAGGGGATTATTGGTGACTATCACTGAGCTCGCCCATTGTTCGGCAAACTACTCGTAGGTGTTTATTTTATCATTTTGTTATATACTTTGGGCTTATGGAGATTAGTGAGACATGTACTTATATATATTTACTTTTGTTGCCTTATATATACAGTGTACCATTCCAATTTTTCCACAGTATGATTGAAGCTTTATAAAACATAAGAGTTAATGAAAATGCATGTTAATGTTACTTTAAGACTTCTGTTGTAAAAATATTGGTCAAAGCCTAAGACTCGAATAAGCTACATACAATTGAACTAAAGGAAATAAATTAAGATCAATGTGAATAATCGGTTTAATAAAATGATAACACACACGTAGACATGATTATCGAGACATGAGATGGACGGCGGTGTCGAACACGTGTTGCTGGGCTATCGGGCGAGGAGCGCATGGAGAGACACACCTCGGGCGGTGGGGCCGCCACAGATGGTATCAGAGCAAGGTCTAAGGGATAAATCGTAGTTTGTTCTTTAAGTGAAAAAACATAAAGACTTAATACATAAATTTTAGTTGTGGAAACCCAATGTTATGACCTTAGAGCTTTAGTTGGGAAGTGATGTGAGGCGGGTAGAGTTAGAGTTATATACGTGTTATATTTTGTTATATATATAATATAGGTATATATACCGAGACTGATTTAAAGTACGCTTCGTGAGATTGGATAGACTAGCGATGCAGTTAGGGATTCCCCTATTACGGCGAATGTAGAGGATCAATTTTCGGTACATGAGACTTTGATGGCCGATGTACTACATTTATTACGAGATCAGACAACCGCATTAACGATACTTGTTATAGCGGTTGCGGTACCCCAAGACCCAGTAGTAGTTACATCATGCACGGGGACATCCATTGCCCTGATTGTTCCCCAAACCCCAATAGAGGGAGGAGTAGCTTTATATACACATGCAGAGAGAGCTACAACCGTTGTTGCTCCATTGGAGACACCAACTCCTACGCCTCCACCCATGACTACATATTAGACGACTACTACCAAAACTATTGCTACTAAGTTAGGATTTGTTTTGGCCCTGAGGCGAAGATGTCGTGAGAGTTCTTGAAATTCCAGCTACGCTTCTTCTACGAAGGCGGCAAGGAAGTGGATAATGTCCCATCGGCGTTTTCATAAGCTGATGAGGAACGATGAGAGCGTTTAGGCAAGTCTTTCTTAAGCATGTTTGAGAGGTCATGCTGCAGTCTGTGGATCACACACATGGATACCCATCCAGAGCCGACGACATGGACTGAGTTTAGAGAGTTATTTTATGATCAGTACATACCCATGGAGCTCACGTTGATTTTGAGATAGTAGTTTTTGACCCCGAGACAAGGTAATCAAACACTAATGCAGTATATAGAGCGATTTCGGTACATAATTCAGTTTTCTATCGATATAGCGGGGACAAAGTGACTACAGATATACTACTTCACTCGAAGAGTAGATGACAAGATTGTTGCGACAGTGGTGTTATCCGGGGCTCGTACTTTACAGGAGATATTCGATTAAGCGTTGGCACACGAGACCTTCTTGATGCAGAGAGAGGGTAGGTGTGTTACTGAGATGGAGGTATAGACTGGATAAAGTTCTTGATTAAGTTAGAGGCAGAAGGAACAGAGGGATCATTAAGACATGGACTAGAAGGATGATCACCGGGACAACTAGTTTCAATATGAAGATAGGCAATAGGTTTGCGCTATAGCACAAGGACCGATTGAGCAGTGCAGGTAGCAGCCACAGTTGTACCGTTAGAGTAGAGATCCAGGAGGACATGACAGGGGTCAGAGTAACCTAGAGACGGAGATCTAGAGACGGATAGGTTGGCGGGTTAGAGTTGCGATGATGTTTTCGATGTGGTTAAACCAGACATCTGAGAACGGATTTTTCGACGGCATTACCACCACCAGATCTAGATCGGGCTCGAGAGCGTGCACATGCCTTTAGTCAGCCGGATAGAGGGGCGACCAAACAACATGTCAATGGTAAGATATCTGACATATTTTATTAGTCAATTATTTATTTAAAATTATGCATATATGTATGTAATCCCTTGCCACGCATATGAAGACTCAATGGCTATGCTATATACTAGGCCATAACACATGGCACGGGCGTTCTCAGTGAATTGTGACATGAGTTGTTTATCTTCGGTACACGTGTCGATGGGTTGTAGGACTATGGAGACCACCGCAAAGGCTATTGGGTGATGGGCCACTGGAGCGGGTTAGAGAGGCTCACTTGTGGGATCTCAACGTACTGAAGTATGGTCTAGTTGGTTTGAGATTGAGTTGGCGATGTCAGTTGTTCCACCACTATTACAGTTCCTGGTATATGTGAATTAAGAATTCCACGAGATCTAAATTTTGGGGACGAAACTTCTTTCAGTTTGGAAGAATTGTAACGGCCCAAATTAATTAAACTAGATGAACGTTAATCTTAGGGATTAACGGTCATAATTCGGGCGTTACGTGGATAACTCGGTTGTCTCAGACATGAGAACCGAGGGAATACGTTATTTTTGAATGACGGTTGCTTATGCGTGATTTTTAAACATTATATTATTGTGACATCGCATGTGTGTACGTTGCTATCGTGCGAGAATGTGTGACGGATAGTTGCCTCGAAAGGTGTGTCAATGCGGGGATCGGATAGACGAACTACGAGTACACTAGGAAACTCGATTAATTCATGTTAAGATGTCTAGTTACTCAATTAAAATGGGTAATGTAATCATAGGCTAAGTTGATTAAATTAAAACAATAGACTATGGAGTATCTCGAAATGCATGTCGCAACATGGGGCATTAGGTGATAGGTTGTCGATGGTTAGTAGGATCACAAAATTTGTCAATTTGGTGAATAAAAACACTAACCGTATATATTATAATGAACCTTAACTAAGGTAATTAAATCAAGTTAATCAAGGCCTATAGTTTTGTTAATTAAATGGAAACTATATGATTGACCTCGAGATACGTATTGCCACATCTAGGAATAATGTAGTAGCCAGTTAGTGTCAATTGGATATAGTTAGTGGGAGTTCATTACATGAGCCTCGAGATACGTAAATGCATGCAGATCGATGGTTATAAATTAATAACACCTTAATATATAAGATGAGTTGATCAAACAACATGCAAACCAAACCATTTTTATCATCTTAAATTGTTGGAGAAGAAGGAGGTTGATTGAGAGAAATAATCCATGGAAGATTGGTGAGAATCTCTTAAGCTAGGTGGTACATCAACTAAGTACACATCTCTTTACGTTAAATTGAAACAAGTTCTGGTCTTTGGCTAAATTAAAAGGATATATGATTAAGAATTTGTAATTAGTTTATATATTTAGATTCTTCACTTGAAGTTGATAATCCAACTATATTGAAGTTCTTAATTTGGTTTTGAAATCATAAAGATATGAATTTTTAAAGTTGTAAGACCAAAACTGAATTTTTGCATGTTGTATTAGGAATTAGTCTATGTAATTTGGTCATAACTTACTCCAAATCGACCCAAACTAGTGGCATTTGAAAGCTTACTCAAAGAGGTACAACTTTACTTAATTAGAGATGTTGTAAATCAAATGGTCTCATGTCGAAAAGTTCACTACAAATTGGTGCTAGAATGCAATAGAAGATTTTGAAACTAAATTTGTTAAAGGCATAACTCTCTAACTACTTATCCAAATAATCGAATCTTTTAGTATGTTGTTATAGGGTATGTTCTGTTGCCTTGTGATCAAAAATCGCATTTTTGGAACTATAGATTGAGAGAAATAGATTTTCTAAATCCACTGGTCGAATGAAGTTCCAATTATAGCTACGTTTAGTAAAATCACGATATCTCTTTTGTTTTAAATCATGATTTTGTAAACTAAACCTTTTCGGAAAGCTAAGTTAGAGACCAATAATCTTTTCTCTGGTGGAAGATTTTGAGATTTGGACCATTTCAGGCCTAAATATGAATTGTAACATAAAATGAAGTTGAGACTTAATTTAGTCTTTAAGGGCTGATTTGGAAAAATTGATTTAAAACCTAGTCAACCAATTTAAATACACAATAAACATACTTAACTAACTTTAGAGACTTAGGGGACCATAGCTCGGTGTTGGGAAGCTTGTCGGGTCGGATCGGAGTCCGGGGAAGTTGGAGAGCGTTTTGAGGTTTGTAAAACCCACAAGAACGTCATTTGAGTTTTTACTTACTTTCAATATTGTTTTACTATATTTCCTTATTTTATCCTTTTTTTTACTCGGTTATCTATATATGTGTCATTGTTTGGACGGCTGGTTGAGTTTACTCTCGTCGGATATTTTGTTATGTGTCTATGCACACTAGACCATAGCATGTGTATCAAGAGTCCTCGATGGATAACGACCCGAGCTACTTTGTCGGTCATGTTTTGGTGCGTCATGGATCTATGCCAGCCACCGAGAGGGACCAGGTGATAGGCTAGTTAGGTGCGCCCACTAGTTGGATCCTAGGGAGAGTATCCTAAGTATGGTATAGTCTAACTAGAACAGGCATACATTCCGCATGTTTATTTAACGTTTTCTTGGACTCTTTATTTATCGTTATTTACGCATGCCATGATCCATTTACAGTTGCATGTTTACATTCCGCATGTTTATATAATAGTATTTCTTGGACTTCCTTTACTTTATCATATGAATGCTTAGTGAATTTCCATTAATGAAAATACATGTTATTTTTTACTTAGTATTGGACTCTTGAATAAGCATATGTTTTGTTGATGATGGCTAAGTCGCGGATCCTTCTACACGTGTTTTTAGGCCAGTAGCACAGGGTAAGGGGATTCTTTAGCGACTATATCTCTATTAATTGATCTAACAAACACCAATCCATACTTTATTGGTTTCTTTATGTGTCCTTACGTATTCAACATCATATGGCTACTCATTAGGTATTTATTTTATAGCCACATTAATTCTACTATTTAAGCTACACTAAGCTTAAACGAACTTACCACATCACTTTCTACCCCAGTCTCATGTTGACATGCATCTCGAGGTACGTTCCCACTCACGTCTCGACACCTATACACAATTAGGATTAACTTAGTGGTCTACACATATAAAATACACTAAGCATACACCACAACAAATCTAACATATATCTCGATCATCTCACCTCAGTTAGTGCACATATCACAGTGCGGGTCCCGCGTCATGGGTCGGTAATCCTGATTACGGATAATAAATGAGATTAGAAACTTGAACCATGACAGGCGGGCTTTGGGGCTAGTATCATTTGAGATTCTAGCTAAGGTAATCACAATGAGATGACAAAAGAAAAACCAGAAATAAAAATTTAGAATAAGCAAATTTCATAGGCGAAATTTATATAAGTCGGGAAGATTGTAATGCTTCAAATTTTTGATAATGGATTTGGTCTGCAATTAAAGGTCACCGACCCGTGACGTGGCTCACGTGCGGTACACGAACCCAACATTCGACACGAAGACCAAATAATAAATGTTATGGTGTAATAAATGTTTAATGCATTGTATATACTCATGAAGTCATTTCTACGTGTATATAGATATTGAGACACGAGCGAAACGCACCTCGAGATGCATGACAATGTGGGACTAGAATAAAGATTGATGTGGCAGGTATAATTTAAGTTAATATGGCTTATTTAATTGAATTGATGCGACTATGGCTTAATTTAGATAAATATAACCTAAGTCAGCAAAATAAAATATTAGTCATGGATATTTCTTGAGATACATGTGGACACATCATAAAACAAATTAAGTCATGAATGTGTGTTATCAAGGGGTAGTGGAGAGTTAGTGGATGTAAATCTAAATGTGAGCTATTAGACTAGCATCGAGATGCGCGTATACATTAAGACCAATGACTATGGTTTAATCTTATCTACATTATATATATATATATGAATGAGATCAAGCATGCAAATCATTTCAACTCATACTCAGAGGAGAAGTAAACTTTAGAGAAAGATCAGAGAGGAAGAAGGTCAAAAGATTTGGAGGAAACTCTAGTGGATTTGTTAGAGATTAATTAAGATTGAAGCGATCTACAACTATGTAAGCTAGTGTACACTATCAATTTGTTTATGTTTGTTAAAAAATTTAAGAATTTACTTTAGTTCTGGTTTTTGCTTAATTTCATCAGGTAAATGAAATCGTTTTAAAATTGGTTGATAGATTTGGATTCTTCACGAAAAACCAATAAATTTTCTATCCAGAAAATCTTGATTTTGATATGAATTGACAAAGTTATGGGGTTTGAAGTTGTAGGTGTTCTTGAAAGATTTTTTAGCAAAAGCTATGAGTTTGGGTTTTTCTAATTGATTTATTCAAACTTTGATAGTTTGTATAAGTACTAAAACACCATAATTAACCTCAGGAAACTAGGGAGGAGTCTCGAAAGGTACTTGGAGATATGTAGGGTGTCGGGAGGTCGGTTAGCTTATTAACTTTGCGTGGATTGTAAGTAAGCTGATTGAGATATTTCTCTCCATTTCGTTCATTGATGTTGCTTCATATTTCTAGTGATTGTATTGGTATGCATGATGTATTCTTAGTAACATGAATTATGTGTCTTGTATTGATATATAATTGTTCATTAGTTTGAACACGTGTTTAGAATTTATGAGTTGTTTTGGGGTGTACGCGGCACACGGGGTATGAGACTTGGGGATGTCGGTTTACTGATTAGTTAGTGTCACATGCCTAATATATGAGTTTGATGAAATGATTAAGCGGTGATCAATTAATATCGAAGTACTATGTGTGCTGACCTATTACATGAGGTCGATAAGTTATGTTTCACAACTAATTAGGATAGTACCTTCGTGCACTACTGAAAAAGTGACCAACCAGGTCTATGTGGCCAAGAGGGTAATATTTGGGCTAAAGGGTCAGAGACACAATTTAATGAATTTAGTTCATGCTTAATGGTTATATTAATGTCACATTGTTTAGCTGTAATAAGGATAATACCTACGTGCACTACTGAAAAAGTGACTACCCATAGTCTATGTGGCCAAAAGGGTAATATATGGGCTAAAGGGTTAGAGACACAATTTAATGAATTTAGTTCATGCTTAATGGTTCTATTAATGTCACATAGTTTAGATGTAATGTTTGGTAATGTATTTGTATTGCAATATTGTTAATGTGAAGTGAAAATATGTATTGTTAGGTGTATCTTCAGTTGTGTTTGGAAACGTGGATAAATATCTCTTAGTGTTACTTTCTACTTTACTGTAATCACTGTCCTTTTTACGACAATTGGTGCAAATCCATCGAGTAGCAAGCCAGGCAAAAAGGAGATCGTCGATTACCTCTGAGCCTTTAGAGTATTGTTATTTCTGACATTGTAGGTTGAGATTTTGTTGTATGAGTTATATATGTCTTTTATATACTTTTGGGGTTGTATATATAGGTTATGAGATAGTTAACTTACCGGATACATGTAGATATATTGTTATCGCAGTTTTATTATATATATATGCATGTGATCTTTGTTTCTTAGTTTTTCACATACATAGAATTTATGTTAATAACTTTCGCTAATTTGTTAAAACTTCCGCTGAATAATGCTCATTAGAAAAGATAATTAGTGAGGATATAAGTTTGAAAAGGCTTACTAGTATGTTGTTAAGTCTTTCGTGGCTAGATTAGGGCTTAATGACGGAATTAAGCAGGGCGGTGCCCTAGATTACGGGAGAGATCGTCACACAATATTTGTACATTGACTTAGAGTACATGCCCCAACATTTGGGACTAATTAGGAAGGATTGAAAAGGTTATAAAATCACACCATCTTTCATCAATCGCATTAAATTGTACTCAGTTAGAGTTTGATCGATGTGGCCAAGCATAATTAATTTGGGATTGAGGCTTTGTTATTGTGATATTAGGTAAATGAAATTGGAATTCTTGCCCTTTTGTGCCATTGACATTGAAATTCTCACCTTTTTGCACCCTTCAAATCAAAATTTTCACCCTTTATTCTGTCGATTGGAGAGTGTCTGCTAACCATATTATCTGATCAAAGATGTTTTTTCTTCAAACTTGCATCTTAGTGTTTAAATATAACAAATGCCACTGGTAGAAATTTCATGAATTCTCGCACACTGAACAAATGAGCAGATAATAAAAATCTAGCTTTTATTCATAATCATAAACGATATAAGCCACATCTAATCGGCAATCTATGAGCCAAGAACATACAAGGCAGCACACATTATTCGCATTGATGTAATACAATATTTATGGTTTATATCTTCAGCTTCTCAATCATGTTTACATAAAGCTTCGATTCTTTCTTGTCGTAGTATGACTGCATGTTTTGAAGCCGTTGCAACTGCTGCGTCACATCCCTGCTTATTTAAACAGAATCGCTCGTGGTAAGAAGAAAAAAAAAAAAAAAAAAAAAAAAAAAGATGCATCGGCAGTATTGTCATTGCACAAGAAGAAATGATTTCAGAGAGTCCTACCCGTTACTTGGATCGATCTCATTTGCCTTCTTCAAGTCCAATGCAGCTAGGTCTAAGTCAAGGTTTTCCATGTACGCCTGAGCTCTCCGGAAAAGAGCTTTCACATTGGTAGGCTCTAGCTTCAACGCCTGAAATAAAGGGACCGATGATTCCGAACTAATGATTCATATGAATTTCATCGACCTAAGTACAATGCTTGAATGACCCATAGAATTTTATGCAAATTATACCTTTGAGCAAAGATTAGCCGCTTCTTTGTAGTCCTTCATCTTGAGTTTGCAAGCTGCATTGTTCAGATTGCAAGAGACTTTGTAGAATTTCCCGAGCTTCTTCTGTTCCTCGTCAAAAGTGCTCTCGAACTCGACATATTTGACAGCCTAATCCAACGGCACATTATTCATCAATCTTAGATAAAATGTAGTTAAACAAAAAGATGAAATATCTCTGGTTGAGAAAAGCATGCAGAACTTGATTGACAGAATATAATTTGTTTAATATAGCCAATTTGCTCCATGGATAGATAATAGTAATAGAAGATTTAATGAAGAAGATGAGTAGAGAAATTACCATGTCGTATCTCAATGACGCTCGTCGATATTTCCCAGCCTTGAAATAGGCGTTTCCTTCCTCTTTTCTTTTCGCTGCATATTCAAGCTTCTGTTCAGGATTCATATCCCATGACTCTGTTATCTGGGTAGAGAAGAATTGGCAATGAGCAGTATTAGGAGGGAACTTGCATTGAAGAACCGAATCATAAACAGACAATGTTGCATTCAAGAGAACAACTGCTATGTGATCCATAAACAAAAACTAGATGTCGTTAAGTTCTTCATCAACTATCTCTTAAGCAATATTACAAGGCTACGGTAACAACCATCGGCTTCCATATAAAAAAGTTTACCTTAGTGAATCCAACCATTTCAACTTCGTAATACAAAGTTGACTGTGCAGGAACAACAGCCAACTCTGTCTTGGTTCCATTGCTCCCATAGCCATACCCAGGACCAACAATGACCAGTGCAACCTCCTTTCTTTTCATAGTCGCAACTGCCATGTCTAGACCCTCAACGATTTGTTCTGCATAAAAACAATGATCAAGTTTACTACTGGTTCGCTCTTCACGTCGGCTGTTTTTATGAGTTTTATTGTTACCATAATCTACTGTGAATTCAAATGGCTCCATTCCGTCGAGCCCCTTTTTGTCAAAGATGGTGCCGTCCGACAATTTACCGATGTACCGAACTGCATTTAGAAAAAAATAAAAATAAAGATTTTCTTCTAAAAAAAGGAAAAAATAAAAAAGGATCCCTACCAGCATTCACATTAACAGATTCAAGGCAAGTCAAAGTTCACTTGAGAAACTTACTTTGAGCTGTGGCTCCAGTATTTGGCTTCTCAAATGCTTCCCCACAACTGGTAATTTTCTTTATAACCAGCTTATCATCCGTAATATATTCGAGAAGTTTATAAGCCACCAGCTCCAAAGTTATGATAATGACTGCATTCGGGGGAACTGCAGAAAGCCCGTCTTGTGCAGGTCTCCCAGCATTGCCAAATGCGTCTGCATAATTCAGAGACCAAAAATACACAAAATGAGAGATATATACGGAGTTACAACGACAACATTTCAACTCGAAACACAGTAGCTCGCATCAGTTTTTATGTGCACTAGAGTTGAAAACTCTCAGTCTCAAGCTCAGCATAAGTGGATAATAAGTAAGGATAGTTAAACTTTGATTAAACTAGTTCCAAAGTTGCTTACATTGGGGTTCCACCCGTAAAATCGCTTGTTCTCCTTTCCTCATTGTTACCACAGCTGCGGCCAGGGCAGGACATAGGCGACCTAAGAATAATACATCCAACACATAAAAGTTAAACAAAGAATACGCATTTAGTTTGAGCATAGTAATTTACAACCCAAATTCGATTCCCAACATACCATCACTCACAAGAAACTCAACACCTTCCTCTGGTGACTTCGCCACAAGACTACCGTCCTCAAGTTTAACTTCATATTTCACTGCAAGAGAAGCATGGGTCAGGTTGAAATGAATTAATTCTTTTTGCCTACACCAAGTCAGAAGCAAACTATTAAGTTTCTACTATCGAAATGTATTAGCGAGGGAAGTACCTGTCACTTCGTCTTTCCTCTCTGGTCGTTCAAGCAGCTCACTTTTATGAACAATCTTCTTCACAACTCCTCCGTCGTTGTTGACATCGACGACTCTATACCATGATACCAATTCAACTTGGAACTGTAAGGTAGCATCTTGTGGAATGTCAGGGTATAGACTCTGAATCCCTTGAGTCAATGCTGGTGGCACGGTGAAGATCGAAATCTCTCCCTTTCTCATTGTAATAAGACCATCTTCGCACCCTTTTAGAACATTGTCTGTGAATAAACTCCCATCACAAGAACATCAGAACACTAAATCCAAGAACCCCACAAGAACAATTCTACAGCAGAAACAATAAAACATGAAAAGGGGAATTGCTATGCAACTACCCCTCAAACTTAAAACAGTTAAAGACTCCCTTTTAGCTAGACATCATGATTCCATAAGTGCACTACCTCTTTGGCAAGTGATACCTTGCCCATCTCACTATAGATGCTTTGGCATAAGTGCAGTACCTATAACTTGTTTGAATTTCTTTTTTTGTTCGGATAATCATGAGGTGTCCGAGTCTTATTTTCGGTCCCTCCCTACTTAGGCTCAACTATTCTTATGAGAATCGATTGGGTGCCCCAACCTATGAATTGGAGAAATCAACATATTTCGATTCGAATGGCAGAATTTGATCCCATGACCTATTTGTCATCAAACACATCTCAATAACTTAACCACCACACCGATTCATTGGGAGTTACTTGAGTTGTTTGATTAAGTTCATCAAAATGTTTTTTTTTTTTTTTTGGATGAACAGTTCATCAAAATGTTTACATAACTACCTCACAAATCCAAACCAAATATTCTGATCCCAGCATAATCAAAAACACCCACCATTCAAAACCTCCTTAAAAGCATGAAATCAGATTACTTTCTCATTCACTTACCCTTTCCAACAAAGCACACCGAAGGCTTCCCCTCTCCACTTGAAGCAAACTGGGCTCCTCCCACAACAGCTCCAGTAAAATTCACTGAAAACCACAAATTCACAACACCCCATCAAAATTTTCAATCCAAAAACCAAACCCACATCAAATTCACACAAACCAAGCAGAAAATCGAAGTGCGTACCAGTGATTTCGTCCCCCTGATCTGGAACCTCCCATCCCTCCCCAACCTTCACGAGCTTCTTCTTCAATCCCTGCTTGTTCACCACTCCCTCGTCTTCTGCCTTTTCTGGGAAGTACGGCCTGAACTCCTCCTCTTGATTGGTCTCTGGTGGCACCAACGATTCGTCGATCTCGTCCATCGCTTCGATTATGGCTCACAAAATCACAATCTAAGCTCCTCTGTTTTGCTCTGTTTTTGTCATCGTAAACATTTGGGGTTGTTCTTATAGTGAGTTCAGACCACGAGAAGCACGTCAAGTATAGTCTCAGTCGAATCGTGATCAGGTGCTCCAGGAGTTGGTTTTTTTGTATGTAGCCATCACTCTAAAACTAAAGAGGGCCGCTAAGGGCACCCCACCATTTCATGAAGGCACCCAATTTTTTGTAAAAATTCCAGCGAAAATGAAAAAGATCATTTTACCCCTGTATATATATATTGATTCAAACCCTACAAACTATTTTGACAAAGAAAACGGGGCACCCCACCACCAAGCTTGAACCATAAAACAACATCGCGTTTGGCGACCGTTTATCGATTCTTGCGGATTGACATCATCCGACAGCGATGTAACAATGTTTGACAACCATATGATGGTTTGAAGGAACTATTTTTTGTCAACGTAGGAGTTCTCAAATTTTCGGACGTTTTTTCACGAGCGCGATTGATTCGGCCTCGCAGGACCGAGAGTTATGAAAGCGTCTCGGTCAACATCCACCGAGGACTCTCGTGAAGTGGTGACCGAGACGACAATAAAAGTGTCGGTTATGGACAACCGAGAGCTATTCTACACTCTCGATAATACATCAACCGACAGGACATAAACTATACACTAATGGTTACTCTCGTGAAGTGGTGGCCAGAGATAACACAATTACTTTCGGTCATTCGTTGCGAGATGTGTAAACTATTCTAGCTTTGTCGTGGCCGAGAACCACGAGTTCTCAAAAATTTTCCCTCGATCTCGGCCATGCTTGGCGAAGAGCTATCAAACAAAATCTCTCGGCTCAAGTGTGGACGAGAACCACGAACGCCCAATAAATGAACCATTGAATGCACCGCCACACAAACATAACAACTACTCTATCAAATGCAACTTAATTAGACTACCAACGTACATTCAAACGATCGATTTTCTCGACTTGAGTGTGTGAATGAAAAACTAGAACCGAGCCCTAATTTGAAGACGAAATCGGCAAACACCCCGAGCCTACAAACTACAAAAACCTCCTACAACGACGAAGAAACACACGGAGACGGACGGAAACGACGATTTCGGGGTATCCTCGCAAGGAGTTTGGTGGTGGTGGTGGTGTTGGTGGGGGTGGTGGGGTGAGAGAGGTTTGTTCGATGGGTATTTTGGGTATTTTGGGTCTAATTTTTTGGTGCCCTAGGTAAATTGGTTAGTGCCCACATTAACTGGGTACCTTCATGAAACGGTGGGGTGCTTTTAGCGGCCCTCAAACTAAAACGCTTGTACTATTTTATGTCTGTATCTCGAAGAGTAGATTTTATGGGATGTATTGTGGATGATGCAGTCGTACTGCCTTGGGCATGGAGGATTGAGGGCCGCTAAGGGCACCCCACCACCCCCACTACCACCACCACCCTCGTTCACCGAACTCCTTGTGGAAGAATTCATTTGTTTTTAACCGACCAGCGAGAGGAATCCCCGAAATCGTGTTCTCCGTCCCTCGCCGTGTGTTTCTTCTGCCTTTTCTGGGAAGTAAGATCGGCATTTGGTAGAGTAGTTGTAATGTGTGTGTGGCTGAACTCCTCCTCTTGATTGGTCTCTGGTGGCACCAACGATTCGTCGATCTCGTCCATCGCTTCGATTATGGCTCACAAAATCACAATCTAAGCTCCTCTGTTTCATACGCTCTGTTTTTGTCATTAATGGCCTCAACATGTGTAAACATTTGGGCCATGTTGTTCTTATAGTGAGTTTAGACCACGAGAAGCACGTCAAGTATAGTCTCAGTAGAATCGTGATCAGGTGCTCCAGGAGTTGGTTTTTTGTAGTTTACTAGTATGTAGCCATCACTCTAAAACTGACACGCTTGTACTATTTAATGTTCGTATCTTACCATACATCTCTGGTCTGCGAGAGTAGATTTTATGGGATGTATTGTGGATGATGCAGTCGTACTGCCCATTATATATATACAGGGTGGCATGGAGGATTTAGATGGATGAGTTGAAGGTTGGTTAAGTGTTGGGAGTGGGGGGGGGGGGAATTATGTTACACGGGACACACGTGGGGAGTGGGTTATCCAGTGAAACGGCGGCTTATCGAGCACCGATGAGTATACAATCAAGTTTTGGAATTTTCCTGAAACTACTTAGTTGCCTTCCATTTGGTCAGAATTTGTATGAAGCTAATGAAAATCAGGAGGCTAAATAAGTCAATTCAAGTAGATAGTTTTTTTTTTTGATGAAGTCAATTCAAGTAGATAGTTGGAGAGTGAGACAAGCAACTATTTTATTTAGCCTTAATCGATCACGTCTAGTAACTTAATTTAAAAGTAAGCACGTACGTTCCACCAAAATATTTTATTTACACCTTAATTTGCCAAACTCTTTCTAATTAATTGATATATGTTATTTAGCTTCTATACCATTTCTTACAAGTTCCTTCTTCTACTAAAATCTTTTGTAGGGTGTAAGATTTAGCTTCATTATTTTTATTTCATTATTTGGTTAAAACTTTTACAAATAATGATGAATGTGTTGCTCCTGTTGGGCTCGCCCACGCCTGTGGCTGTGAGTCTGCTGATCTCACTAGTACCAATATTATCCTCAACTCAAACTACCTTTGGGTCACATATGTGAATTTTACTCCAAGAGGTTTCGGTACTATTTGAGGAAAGATAATCACTTAAGTACTTCTTTATTAAGTCATAATCTTAACCTATGTGCAACTACATTTCGTCCACACATCCCGGCAATCGCCACCTTGGATCGAAATCTCAAGTGCATTGGCTCTTCCTTAGAACGACTTCCCTCCAAAATATATGTTTCCAATCGAACCATCAGCTCTGATAGGTACCACTTGTTGGGCCCGCCCGCGCGTGTATCCATGGGTCCTTAATATCACCAGTATCGACGTCGTTCCCAACTTAACCACTTTTGAGTCATAAGTGTAGGATTTTACTCCAAAAGATCTCGATACTATTTAAGGAGAGATAACCACTTAAGTATTTCTTTATTAAGTCACACTTAACCAATGCGGGACTATATTTCGATTGACGCATCTCAATATCTCCTTCTTAATTACTTAGTTTGGTTTTTAAAACATGGATTTTATAAATAGTCATGATTTTATTACGGATATATTGAATATATCTAAGATTTAGCAAGTAGTTTTAATTTAAAGCATAAATCTTGATGAAGTATTTGTTTTCATTAAGAAAAATGACATACATTATAGTTTCCCCTATCTTGATTAGGGCAATACCCCCTTGAAACCCTAATTAAGCCCCAATACACAAGTCAGACTCAACTAGAGCTAGCAAGCCTTCCATCCTTACCTGATAAACATAACTTGTATATATATCAAAGTATCGAATAAAAAGAAAAAATTATGTAGTGGAATTAAAACTTTTCGATAAATCCGAAAGACATACAAATATACAAAATCACCGAAATAAACACCCCGTTATATTACACAAAATGTAGTTCATATAATATCGAGATACAAAAGAATTCATTACATTAGAGAGAAGAAGCAAAACTCGTATATCTTCTCTTTGTCTTTTCGGAAGCGCTTTGCGATGTACTGATGCGTATCGCAAGTATAACGACTAGCTTGTAGTAATGTGCATTCAACTTAAGTTGATCATGGATATCGTCTTCAAGGAAAGATTTTTACACTAGTTGTTTACCTATTTAACTTTGAACTATTGCTAAGGAAGTTCATTTTTAGTTGGTTTTATACCAAACCAAACCTATCTAACAAATTAATTAAAGTTTTACTTTAACTCTTATATTAAGGATATCTTAGTTCACAACTTCACCTAGGTAATTTAATACTATGCTTTTCAACCATCTTTACATCTTAATATGTTGTGTGCAATGTCTAATTAGAATAATATTTCTTTCAAATCCACTTCAACCTACTATCGTGACGAAAAATATTATAATGTGCAAATTAGAACTCCACTTATCAGTGTGAATAACGTAAGCTCCACATTGCTTTAAGTCCAAAATCTTTGGATTTATAACCAACTAAGTTTATTATTCGCATATCTCTAATCAACAACATACTCTCGATGTTGCGTATTTTACAATTGTACCATTCATCTCCTAATTAAAAGCTTCAATGACTATGATAACTTATAAAACCTAAGTTCATTAAACACGCAATCAAAATGTCTAAAGCATTACGCTTAGAATTAATACAAATTCTAACAATTGCACTTTTTATAATCATTTTTTTACTCATATTCAAAGCATAGAATTCATACCATTAGATCAATTAATATCTAAGATAAATAGACTACTTACACTTCATTGAAACACACATTATAACTCAAAATTGAAATCATTGAAAATTAGATATGAATATATTACCTTCAATTAATCCAATGAAACAAAACTTGAATTGCAAATATGAAGTCTTCAATGTTTTCTTCACATAATACTCCTTAATACTCAAACTCAACACTACAAAAAAATAGTACATTAGAGATGAAATTAGCAACGGAATCTAATTATGTTGCTAACTAGAAATGATCAAGAATAGAATTGAGATAGAAGCGGTCAGAGACAGAATAGAGACAGATTACAAACGGAAATAGAGATGGAATAGAAACATAAATAAAATCCGTATCTAACAAAGTGGCCAATTTTCTTGCCAAATGTTCAGTAGTTTATGACCGCCCTCACGTCTCGAGATTCATGCATGAATCGATGCATCACTCAAACTCTCTCTCTCATCAAACTCTCTCGCTTTTCTTTCCTCAAATTCTTCCTCGAACTTTTTCTCCTTTGCCTCCCAAACCCTAAAATCATAAATCACTCATTGTTGAACTCCTCTCTTCACCAACGCCGTCAACTCTCTGTTTCGCCGTCAACCAAAGGGACTGAGATTTGTGAATCAGGTCTAAGTAAGCGATTGAAATGAGGTTTTGGCTTTGGAAGAATCGATGGGTGTTTGAAGAGGGTTTTAATTTTGGGCAGTCACGGCTTTCTGGGTTTTTAGGGTTTTATGTTCATCTTCCGCTCCACTTCGTTCCCCGAAGTCATTCACGAGCGAGATTGGTACTATCCGTCGTTCTTTGGACCACACACGCAAGGAGTGGCGTCAATGTTAAGATGAACTCGAAGTTGACGAGGCTGGACTTGCCTCTTATGCCTGCTCGTGGAGCTCACCAGGCGGCGTCGGCGGCGTCGGGACGTAGTTTGGTTGCGTGGAAAGTGGAGGAAATGAAGAAGGTGAAGGAGGTTTTGTTGTTGAAATCGAGTTCTTCGTCGTTGTTGTCGTCGACGACAACAACGACTACCGCGTATGGATTGGGAGGTTATGCGGTTCTTTATTTAGTTAGTTGTGTTTGGATTTGAGGTTTTCAGTTTTAGATCATCGAACTTGTGTGCATTTGGTTTAACAAATCCGAGGCAGTTTTGTTTTCGTGTTTATGGTTGCAGTTAAGTGTAGCTTGTGTGTTGTCTGTATCAATGACAATGTTTCATCACTGAAGAAGTGTGTGTAATTGTTGGTTCATCATCATTGGTGGCCTTGCATATATCATCTTTGTTTGTTTCATTTTGAGATTTAAGTTCACTAGCTAGTATAGGTGAAAAAGTGAAAGGGTATTGGTTCTGCAATAATGTTAAACCTAGCTAGTTATAATATATATATATTACTATTGCAGTTTTAGTACACAATGACATATATAAATGCTTAAATGTTAATTACATGATCATCAATGGCCTTCATATGTGTGTAATTGTTGGTTCATCATCATAGTTGCCAAGTATTGTTGTTGTTGATGTGTGTAGCCAATTGTTACTGTTGTCATTATTGTTGTTGATGGAATGGATGTTCCCCATATGCCCTTCAGCTCCTAATTCTTCTTAATCTTATGATTGATGATTGATGAACATTTAGATAAATATTATCAATATGGTTCTTTGACTTTGTAAAGAGTAGGAAAAAGGGTTGTCAAAGAAGTGTAGTTTACTTGTCTCTAACTGATGAATGATGAACTGCAAAGCAAATGTATGTCCAAAAATCAGTTTGTCTCTAATTGATCATCTTATTAGGAAAACAAGGGGTTTAAAGTGTAGAAGATTAGTGTTGTTTAGGTTTTATAGATCAGATTGGTCAAAAGTAAGGGAGAGATAGAGGGTATAGAGAAAATCACCAAAATTTTGTTTTCTTCATTTCTCTTTCTTTTGTCTATGTTGGTACTAATGGAAGAAGAAGGAAAGACCTTGAAAGATCTTAAAAATAATAAACAAAGCCTCTTTCTCTTTTTCTCTTTGTTTTTTTTTCTTCTTTTTTACAGCGCATATCTCGATTCTGCATTGTTTTCTTTTTGCTTGTTTTATCTCTTTATGGCACCCCTCATTTTCATTAGGCTTTAGATGGTGATATCTTTCACTCTGTTTCATTTCAAAATGTGCATATTTGCATTTTATCATTATCATCTTTTAACCTGTTGTGACAAGTGCATGCATAAATGAATTTTTATCTTTGAATATAAAAAGACAAACCACCCATCATGTAAAAGACTGTTGGACAAGTACTAAGATGGATTGATTCAATGCAGGGAAAACCACTTTAATTAATTTGATATGATTTTACAAATCCTTTTAGATCTACAATCTCTTTTTTGTGCTAATACGCAATGACATTGCCTCATTAGAATGCTACATAAAAATTTGAACATAAAAAAAAAAAAATTCACATGATTTTGAATGCAAGGGTCACACTCACACAGTCACACACAATGAATAAGTGCATACAAACTCTTAGAAGCTTTTATCACAAATTTTAATGTTAGAGTTGTCAGGTAATAAAGGATTGGATTAGTTCTTACAACTAGTGGCCCTAATGTCCAAAGGGATTGGTCATTGTGTTTTCAATGTCATTGCATTTTTAATTAATATAATTAGTATGCTTTAAAGATTTTATATTGTTTGTTAGAAGAGAAAAAAGGTTTTAGATTGTTAGCTCATTTTTTCACATATTTGATTTTCAAGGTTCAAGTTTGATTGTGTAGCAACTGTTAATGATTGTCTTGCACTACTACGAACTTCTTCACTTCAAGGTACTTGTTCGATAAATATAGTTTCTTATAATTCTATATAAGATTGTATAACGGTTCTTGTCCATATGGTTGTTGTGAATCATTTGGACTATTTGTACTATAATACTTCTCTAAGGGTCGCGGGGGCATTCCTTAAATCTTTATTTCTTTTTCCATGTGCATTTATGGATTTTTTGTAAGTAATTGCTTATACATTTTATCTTTCTATGCAGGAAGACGTATATCGAAAAGTAGAGTTCTTGAAATCACAAAAACGAGTAGTAAAGCTTAAGGTACCCCTATTTAAGAAAACAAATTTAATGCTACTATTATATTGCTACCATTATGTGTGTTTGTGTGTTTTTTTTTTCTTTTCAATTTTGGTAGTGAATTAATGTAAAAGACAACGAATACCATCAATTCATGATAACGATAGTGGAAAAGATGACTTAAAATAATGTGAATAGATGTAATCTAAGCTATAACTGATTTGAATGTTTTTGAAGGCTCGTAGATGTGCGTAGGAGAGAATTGTTTCAACTTGTGTAAATTGTGAAGTATGTGGTAGCCGCCATTGTTTGATCATTTTTATAACATTTATGTGCAGACTGATACATTCGAGACGCCACCTATCGTGAAGAATTGTATTTGCATCTCCCATTGTAAATCACGACATGGTGACATTCGTCGATACTAGATCGGAACGGTTCTATGTAAGTATAGAATTACGAGCTAAATAGTACTAACTTTACTTACATGCATATCATTTTAGTTGCTTATTGTCGATCCATGCAGGCTAACCTCCAAAGTAGACGTCAGGAGCTGACCCAGACTACACTGGACCAGCCGGTGGATGATAAGGCGGTGTACTACAAGGTGGCGGGTAAGTGTCCCAAAGGACGTGTCTACGGTCTTGGGTCATTAGGGAGAAAGAAGAGAAGATACGCATATCCTGGTGCTAGCACAACGAGGGATGAACAACTTTATTGTACTTAGGTATTTTTATGGTTGTTGTAGAACGATGAGAATGATAATTTTTTTTGGATACTTAGGTACATAGACATTTATTATACTTAACTACCTTTCGTGAATATATAAATCTTTTTTAATATCGAATTGTATATTTTTTCCTCATTTGAATCTTTGTTATTGATATATATTGTTGATTATTGTATGTATGTGAAATTCAGCTTTTTTAGGGATGTTAGCACCCCCAAGGAGTTGTTGGAGGGGGTGCAGGCGATGGAGCAGGTCCTGTTGTTATTTTCAGTTTTAGAAGTTTTGGAGAACCAATTTGATTCTTCTCTCTATTTTTCTTAAAAAATTAGGCATAGAAACAGAATAGAGACGGATTAGCAATGGAATTTATAAATTTTTTTGCTAATCCATCTTTAATTTGTGAAGAAATAGCATGAAAAAACTGGGTAACAAAGTTTAGAAATGGAATAGAGACGGATTAGCAACAAATTAGCAACGAATTCATAAAGTCCGTTGCTAATTCGTTTCTAATTAGCAACGGATTAGCAACGAAATTTATGAGTTTCGTTGCTACTTTGTTTATAATTTGCAACGGTTTAACAACGAAATTTATGAATTCCATTGCTAGTTCATTACAAATTAGAAACGGATTAGCAACGGAATACAAGCAAAACCATTCACTTTGGAAGAATGTCCAATTTAGTTTCGTCTCTCTTCCGTTTCTAAATCCGTCTCTAATCAGCAACGGAAACACATTTCGGTTGTTGACTAAATTAGCGATGACAATTTTAGAGGCGAAATAGATTCCGCGTCTGTTCCGTTGCAGAATTGAATTAGAGACGGAACTTATGCTAATCAACAACGGAAATTTTCATTTCCGATCAGATGTTTTTGTAGTGTCAAAGTAAGCCTATGATAAATTACTCAAATGGTGGTTAATAGTTGGTATGTGATCAGTTTACCACATCATAATACTTATTCATACTTCATAATAACAATTAAAAACCCTATTTTACAATTTAACTTGAAATAAAACTCCAACTTTCTATTTTTTGCGATTCTGACGTTGTCGTGCGCGTGTGTTAATCCACGACGCCGCCACTGCACTAGACCTCCAGTGTTGATTTATTCACTTTCTTTGCTCTCCCACGCCTTGTCTTTCCTTCCCACGTCGTGTCTTTCCTTCTAATAGCATCACCATGTGTAACTACTGCACCAACATTGTTTTGTAGGTTTTTGCTTCGTTTCTTCTCGTTTTTGCTCATTTCCTTCCTTCACACCTTAATTATCTAAAAATACAATAACACCAAGAATTAGAGCTCATTTAGGAATATTTATGTTAAATATACTACTAAACAAACTTATATATAAGTATAAATAGTCACTTATCAAATACCCTCAAACTTAGGATTTTGCGCGTCTAGAGCAAATGTGGATTTTACAAAGTCTCATAATAACTAGTTTTCATTCAATTTAAGTTGTTCAAAGAGTATCCTTTAATTCACTAAGTTTCAAGTTAATAATTAACTCAAGAGTTTTTCTTTGCAAAACTTGTTATTGTAAGACAAGTTGCTTTAACAACACATATAACTTCACTTTCAAAACACCAAAGTAGATCACAACTAAAAATCATCACTTCTCACAAGTTTGTTTCATCTTAACACTCAAGTAGTAAGTATGCAATCTCATGATTTCTCATTAAGCTCGGGAATTTACAAATAAGCATAGATCATACTCATCTTCGGTAGATTTTAGTACTTCAAGAGTCTATAGGACTTAGCATAGTTGGAAAATGAAACTTAACTCAATTAGCTACTCATACTTGAACTAAATCTTTATTTGAAAAGTTTTATTTTACTTCCGCCTTATTTTCTTTATTTTACTTTTCTCTCATTCCTCTTCTCCTTTTATTTTCTTTTCTACAGTCCATGCTCATTTTCCTATGGACTTCATTTTTCTTCACTTTTTTAACCATCAAGTTCTCTGCTCCATTTCCTGTAGAACTTGTAGGATTCTCTCATTTTTTCTTTTATTTCTAAACTCATCTTAGCACTTCTCACTTTCACTAAATCAAGTAGTTAATTCAAACTTTTCATTTACAATGCCTATTTATTCCCTTTTTGCACTAAGTCTTTCTTTGCTTTGTATTTGCAAGTAAGATTCACATTTATTATATAATCCTTAGAGATCTAACTTTTTTCACAAGAAGTGTTCTAGTTTCTTGCTTTTGTTTCAAGTTCAAGGTCTTCTCTAACTCTATGTTTATGATCATGAAAGCACACCATTTTTTGCTACATTTCATTATTTTCTTCTTCAAATTTAAAAACCTTATCTTGAGTTTTGTATCAACAAGATACTTGTAATCTACTCATCCACAATTAAAGGCATGAACATGCAAATGAACTACTTATTTATTACATAGTACTATATATAACCTAATATATACTATTTAAACATTCATAAAGTAAAAAAATAAAAAACTTACACACTACTATGATTTCTTCCTTAACTGCTTCAAATTTAAAATTTAAACGATTATACCTGCAATGTTTATCCTTATTTCTCAGTCAATTTTACCATTTTCATAGTGCAGTGTAGTTTCGATACCCCCAAATTTAAACAAAACTTTGTCCTTATTGTTTAAAAATAAGCATGAAACTATTATATAAAATAATAATATATAATAATAATAACACAAGTTATATTAAACTAAACTAAATATAGAATTGAAATAACTAAATAGTTAACAAAATATCCCAATGTTAAAAATAAATGGTATCAATTTCAGTCTAAACTCTCTAGGTCTAAAGGAATCCTAATACACTAACTTTAGGACAGCACGTCATCATCATCCATCATCATCAGCTCCAGCATAAGATGGTGTCAATGAACGCACCACCCTCATGCTTTACACCAAATAAAAATCAAACATGTTATCCGATGCTACTGGAAAGCCAAGTGACCTATCAATATATCTCAATTGTTTGTGTCTCTCATACCTAGCTATGTCCCCCTGATGATCTACAAACAACATGAAATTGCGATGCCCATTCCGTCGGTATCACTCTCTCACTCTCCATATCCTATTCATATCTCAACACGGTTGCTGGTATTGCACCCTGTCCTCTTGGTACTTTCTCCTCATTTCAAATATCAACAGCCTCTGATGTTGCGGAGTCAAAACCTTTGGTGGTGGTACTGGTGCTTATGGTGGAGGAGGTGGTGGAAAGACTTCAAACCATCCAAATCCTACTTTCCCTAGGTCTATAAAATTGTGCCCTCGACAAATCCTTGTTGTTGTTGAATGAAAGCTTCATTTATGGTTGGTTGGGCCTCTATACCGAATTCTTTATCATTTCTCAACCTCACACCAGCCTTTAAGCACATATAATTAATCAACATAGGAGACAACAATTTGTTATTTTTTCGGACGCGATTGACTCCCTCAGTCTGTTGTAGATGATCTCGTCGATATTGATCTTCCCATTCTTTAGAATCTCATAAAGACAAGCCGCCTTCGGCTTGTTGATCTTGCCCTGCTGAGAAGTCGGATATGATGCAATAAGGAAATGTTTCCACATTCTGCAATCTTTTCATACACCCCTTTCTTAATGTGTTTCGACACATTCTCAGTTCTCATTACCCACTCTTCTTGTCCTACGAGAACCAATGTGTTCTTTATGGCTCTAAACGGGTATAAGTTATAAGGTCTCTCGTATAACTTGATCGGGAATGTCGATTCGAATCCATACAAACTTAAGCATTTAAGCCCATATATATTATTGAGCTCTATTAAAGGAACAAAAATCTCTCAAATTTACTGGCTCATCCTTTTTACTGAACTTCACATTAGCATAAAATTCAAAAAACAATCTCATTCATTCCTTTAACTTCATTTTTCTATAGTCATGAGCGAGTTGCTCCCAATTTCTTTGCCTAATGAAATTATTCACTTTATTATCGTACTTGGCCAGTAATTAATTCCACATTCTCAAATGAACTCCCTACATAATATTTTTTCATATCGGTCATTGGCCTATCTACTAATGAAAAACTTAGATTTAAAAGGTCTAGGCTCGTCTTCATTGGGATTTCTTGAGGTGGATGCCTCAAAATCATTTGTTCTAGTTGGTTAACTTGTTTTCTTGTTCTTGTCATTTCTTTAAATTTCAAACAATTAACCAACAATGAAATGCAACTCGGTCTTCAAATCACCTAAAAATTAAAATTCATATCACACGGATCGTGCATATGTCAAATAATATAAAGACATCAACTAAGTCTTCATAGATAATATCAATGCTCACATTTACACAATCTTGCAAAGCCTATCCTACTAACTCAAATTCACAATTTATTATAGTGTCATGAAAATTTTCAAACTTTTAAAGAATAACTAGATGAAATCGTAAATTTACCTCAATGTCGAATTCATTTTTGGTGTAGATCACTCTTCCAAGTATTTTTCAATTCAAGCACTCTCACTTTTTTCACCAACTAGAACCCTAGCTCTCTTTGAACTCAAAATTGGCACGTGTGGAGTGTGCACAATGATTTCTCGTACTTTACTATTGATTTGTAGTTGTGGTAAATGAGATATCATCTGCATACGGATTTTTCAAATTTTTCAAGAATTAAGACTACCCTAAAGTTTTACCAAATTTAACTTGTTTTAATTTAGTTAATTTAATCTAACAGGAATTAAACACTTAATAATATGCAAATAAAATAAATAATTAATTAAAATAACTAATTATAGACAATTTAAATTTAATAAACTAACTTAATATAATTCAAACTAATAATTCAAATAAAATCAATAAATCAATGTAAATGAAATATCTAAACAAACATTTAAACAAATCTCCATTAAACATTAATAAAATATACTTGAATTGTTTTCAAACACAAGATCATAACATTACTTAACATTATAGTTATAATTATATCATATGGAATCTTGGAATCATTAAATCCTAATTCATATAGGTTGATAGTCTTGAGCCAGCCATCGATTTTTCAAAATTCAAAGGAAATATCGCATTCTTATCATTGTAAGTTTATCCATTAGAACGCAAAATCGTAGAAATATGATAGCATTACGCTCAATGAAAATCATGCATAATCTAAGCCAATATTAACCGAAATCACATAATAAACAACTTAGAACACAATCACCTAGAACATCTTCTTGGAAAAAGCCCTATAGATTAATTTTAGTTATTACTTCAATAATTGTAATTAATAACTATAGAGATAGATTTGAGCACTCTATATTAAGGAACATATTGGTCAATGTGCACTCAACATAAAGAATCATTAGTTGTAATACGGAAAAACAACTTGTTTAATCCGTGATTGATGTGTATGAATCGATTTAACACATTAAGTATGTGATTCCATAATTATAACTACATAATAATCTAAAGTATATTACATGCCTAAAGTTTGTTTAGATTAACTAACTACTTACTCATGCTGGAAATAAACAATGTGAATATGTAATTAAAAGACATAATAAATAAATAAATAAATACCTCTTAATCAAAGCTCCAATTTTGTTTCACATATAAAACTAAACTTAAAAGACAAGAGATTGAAAAGAATAATAATGGAAAGTTAAAAGAGAAGAAAAGAGAAAAGAGAGTTATTTCGAAGCTCTCTAGTCCTTTTTATAGTTTATCTAAGAGTACATCACCTAGATAGATACAAATTCCTCATTCTTATCTAAAAAACTTGTCGTCGACCCCCGTGATTTGTCAGCAATTCCAAACTTTTAAACAAATCGCTGAGTTAATCACTAGAAATAGCTCTCTATGCTCCACCGACTTAGCTGGCGATTTCTAGTTCATTCTCCAATTCGTTGTAGATTCGCTGACTTTTTCCCACTACCAATTTAGGTGGCGATTCTTACTGTATTTTGGATTTGCTAGCCATGCGCTAAACTTCTTTTCTAGTTTGATTGTTTTGCTCTTTTTCCTACTTTCTTCCTTTTCTTCCTTTTCCTTTTTAAATCTTGAAATAATAAATATAAGAGAATACCTAGTGTAATATCATACATATATATAAGATCAACCTAAATTATACTATCAAACATGTCTAATTATTGACTTGTACAAAATGAAAAAATTCAAACCCAGCTTCTCAAATTGTGTTATTCCATAATGTACTTATTTTTTCACTCACAATCACTAAGAACTATCTAATCTAACTAAAAAATGATTAAACTTTGGCTCTTGAGTGATGTATGTTCGGTGGTTGTTGTGGGGTTTTAATGTAAGTGTGAAGAATGAATGAAAATTGGGGTTTAAACCCTTTATATTGACCCCGAATGTTGCCACTGCATCACGACGCAGTGGGGTGTTTATATTAGTTTTTACCAGCTGCCATCTCGGCGTTTTGGCCACTCCCACGGCACCGTGGGTAATACCCACGGCGTTAACCTATCTGCCAACGTACTTCATGTATATTTTTTCGTTAATTTCCCCTTTTATTTATTTGGGTTTGACCCCTGAACTGGACCGGTTCGGACGTGGTTCAGTCTAGTTCGGGGGATCCACCTCATTATTCTTCTCTAAGATCCCATGTCTCTCCAAATCGATCACTTTGTGTTTTTTTCTAGCTCATTGGGAGGGGAGATGTGGTGGCCATCGCCGCCCCAGGGTGATGTGTCTTCGTGTACTCCTTGTCAGCTGGCCCTACTACAAGTGTACGTCACCCGTTTGTCCTCTCTTTGTCTTGAAATTCATATCCACTTGTGTGTATAGCGTATAAATAACATATTCAGCGGAAACGTACTTAAATGCAAGAAATATTAATAATCAATTTAACAAATCCTATTGTGGAGAAATCCTTAAAAGTCATGGTAGATAATTGTACCATCTAAGGTATAGGCATGTACAAGGTCATAATACTCTTTAGTTCCCAAAAGAATCAAAATATCAAAACAAAACATAGGTACAAGTAATCCTCAACGGCAGGCGGTCAAAGGTAGTCACCTAAAATCCCCTTGCACTTACTTGTACTCGGATCTGCACTCAATCATCACAAAAGAAAATGGATTACGAGTCCAGTCAGTAAAATCCTATAAGAACTCCTCCGAGCATTCAAATAAACAAGTGGAAGTCAATAAATACTATTAAATAAACATGCGGAATGTAAATAGACAACTATAAGTGGGGCATCGCATGCGTAGATAACAATAAAGTGCAAATGTATGTGCCTATTCCAGTAAGACTAAACCATACTTCGGAATACCCTTCCAGGATCCTACTAGTGGGTGCACCTAACTAGATATCACCTGGTCCCTCTCGGTGGTCGGCGTAGACCTACGACACGCACCGACACATGTAGTTGTTTATTAGCTCGGGTCGTTATCCACCAAGAACTCCTGATACACATGCTATGGTCTAGAATGCATAGACACGCAACGGAAAATCCGGTGGGAGTAACTCAACCAACCGTCTAAATAATGACAAGATATAAATGTAAATAAAAACCACAAGGAATACTGAAAATGAATGGAAATATGAAGCAAAATAAATACTTTTCAAGGTTTTTCTACAATAGGATTTGTTAAATTGATTGTTAATATTTCTTGCCTTTAAATTCCGCCGAATATGTCATTTATATGTTATACACAGAAATGGATATGAATTTCGAGACAGAAATAGGACAGTGGGTGTCGTACACGTTAGTAGGGCCCGCTGGCAAGGAGTACACGAGAGACACGTCACCCTGAGGCGGCGAGGGCCGCCACAGGAGATGACCTTATAATCATATCCTTCATTTGACAACCAAGTCCCCCTAACTCCATCTCCAACCTCACAACAACGTAACCATCAACGACATGAATAACAACATAGAAGCTCACCCTCGGTTCGTCTTCATCGTTAATCTCCCATTTTCTCTCCTTCTCCCTCGCAGTCACGAGCTCTCCTTGTTCTCCTACCGATTTGATACCTCTGTAAATTAAAATAGTTGAGGCGAGGAGGTGTTGTCACGTTGGGATAAATATTTTATTTTCTCGAGATTCGTATTGCACGAGTATTGAGAAAAAAGCTCTATTATTTCAATTTATATTTTGATCTTTCTCGAGATATGTATTTCGAGATTGATCTTGTTGCCATTACCAAACCCACCATCACAATCGACTTATGTTTGATCAAGCATTTCTCGATATGGGATAGCGACTCATCATCTTGAGGTGTGAACTATCTTTACAACATCATTAACGTCTCGTTATTCACTTCCTCGATTTCACGCCACGCATATATCGATGCAAATCTAATGATTTAAACAAATTAAACTAAACTATAAGTTACATATTTATTTATATATATCAACTATATATAAATTTATATACCCATGTATTATTTTACCTAGAAGTTCACCTCGCATTCCAACGACCATTTTCGGGTGTGCACACTATTGTACACCCTACGTTTATCACCCTCGACCTCACGTGTCACTAGATGCCCACCAATTTATTAATTATTTCAAATATATATTTATATATATAATATACATACACACACATATATTCATGCGTTCATAATTTTTTCGTGCACACTAATGAGTATATTCGGGCGTGCACGCTATCCTACGACCCATATGCGTAACCTTTGATCCACACATGGTATTAATTAGGCATCCCATAATTTCTCAATTATTTTATTTCTAACTATAGATTTTATTTATATATTTATATATCAACATATATAAATATATATATATATATATATACCTATGTATTTTATGACTTTTTTGCTTGCCACGTATGCCAATGAGTACATCCAAACGTACACATTGCCTCCACGTCTCTTAGTGTGATCCCCCATGATTTACATGTGTCACACTAGGCTTACCGTCAATTTTATTTTCCATCTATAGGTTTTATATTAATTCACATTAATCACATGTAGTTACATTAATTATTTCTCACATCAATCGAACACAATACAACACAACAATGGCACTCACAAACCAATCAAGGCAAATTAGGTTTAACTACGAGCCTAACTCGGGTTAATTATATTTCGAATTAACGTTAGTCACCAGGTTAAGGACACGAGTCATTACATAAGATGACAATTTAAAAGTGTCATTATACATTGATGATGACATGTAAAAAGTTGTCATTATATATTATACTTTTCACGACACCCTTATTCTATGACTATTAAAAATTGTCATGTTTTACTTTTAAAAATAGTTTTAAAATGTCATTGATAGACTAATTTCTTGTAGTGAGTTTTTTTTTCATTACATATAGTTTAAGTTATATATATATAGTATAAAAGAGTTGTTATGTTTTTTTTTTGTTCAATCAATTAAATATTTCCTATATTTTATTTTTATGTATATTTTTGTTAATTAATTTTAAAGTGCCTTATGTTTATATATATATATGTATATATATATCGAGAGAATATTAGTCCTTTATTTTTGTCTTAATTGGAATGTAATTTGTCTAATTAATTCTTTTTCATTTAAATAAGATTTTATTAGTAAAGTTTACATCATTAATATCTTATTTTACTTTTTTAACAATAATTTTAGTTCAACTCAACATACTATATATACATATTATCTTATTTTCTCTCAACAAAATTATAGCACATTACAAAAAAATAAACTTCAATATTAAAAAATTATATACAAACATCACAAATAATCACAATAAAAACTAAATTACAATCACACATGCATTTTATTTTTCAAAAATATAAAAAATCATAAATATCAACATAAAAAATTATTATAAGATTTTATTCAAACAATTTTATTTTTCACTAAAAAATTATACAATTACACATTTTTCATATAAAACATCACAATTAGACATTTATTTTAAATTAAAATAAATAAATCAAAATCAATTCACAAATTAAAAGTCGCATTAAAATAAAAAAATATTACCTAAGGCACTGGTGGAGTGCGACACCGAAAGGGGAGGGCGAGGTGGGGTGGCGAGCAGCGACACGACGGGGCGAATGGCGGCAAGGCGAACAGCGGTGCAAGGTACGACATCAAAGCAGAGAGGGGAACGGTGGAGCTGAAAGAAAATGAGAGGAAATGAGGCGGATTAGGTGAGGTGGGGGCGTTGTGAGATCGAGAGAGGGGGAGGCGTTGTGAGATCGAGAGAGGGGGAGGCGTTGTGAGGTCGAGAGAGATAGGGGAGGCATTGTGAGGTCGAGAGAGAAAGAGGGGAGGCGTTGTGGGAGGCGGTTAGGGTTTGGGGAGCCGACTGTGTGTTAGTGATCGAGAGAAAGAAGAGAGATGAGGAGCGAGGAGATGGAGAGGGATGGTTTGATTGAGGGTGGCGTAAGGACCCTAAAAATCTAACTCGTTCTACGTGTCATTTTAGACGTGGGACCCACTTATCGACATTGAGGTATGATATTTTTGTTTGATGCTTGTATTATTTATTATAAAAAAAATTGAACAAGTTAAATTAATTAAATTTGGTAATGTGCGGTACACGCGGGGCATAATGGTGTTGAGACGAGCAGAGGCATGCCTCGAGTTGCATGTCGATGTGAAACGAGATATCGACTTATGGGGTAAGCTTAATTAAATTGAGTTAAATGTAAATTTATGTTGGTTTAATAAGTGGTTAATATGGTCTCATTAAAATAAATATTAATGTGACTATAGTTAGTGAAAATAAAAACAAAGGAAGCATTAGATATGCATCGAGACACGTATTCACCCATCATGAGGTCAATTGAGTCAACTTGTGAGTCACTTAAGCATGACTTGTGGGTCAAGTGTGTGAAGGTGCACCACAAGTTAAACTCGGGATACATACATGCAAGTTGATGTGTGGCTAATGTATAATCAACTCCAATCATAGATATATATTTGAGGCTTGTGTGACTCAACGAGACAGGCTCGGGGGTCCACGTAAGTATAGGTCGGGCGGGGCCCAGTTTAGGATTGTGGAATTAAGGTTGTCACAGTGGGATCCCTTTAATTAGCAACGACAGGATTAGTGACGGGGGTTTCCCTATCGCTAATCCACCACAGACCCTTGCCAATATGGCTACTTGACGGACCTAACTGCTACACAAGCGCCATTGGACGGGTTTTTTTTTTACCCAAGGGGTCAGATGTATCATCAATCCCTCGCTATTTAATGACAAGAAATAGCCCGTCGCTATTTGTGCCAATTTTTGTATTGAGGGTTGTTTGTAATTTGTGGTCTAGATGTTATACATGTCTATCTATGGTTTTGGTCTTATCCATAGGTGATGCTCTCTATCTTTTATATATATATATATATATATATATATATATATATATATATTGTGATAAATAATAACAAAGGGATAGATTATTAATGCCACATTAAACATGTGCTTAGACATTTGTTGGGTATTTGGATAATGATCACATGCATGGGTATAATTAAAGTTGTTGAATATGTTATATCTGGGAAGTTAATTAAAGCTGCGATCATAATCTAAAGATTGGTTGGTTGAAGTTGTTGAAGAATGTTGTGGCAATTGAACAACAACTCCGTCTGTTACAAAAAAGGTAAATCTCATTAGTTGCAGCAAAGTATATCTAAAGACATAACTAAATTAGACTACCGTGGCAACTGAAGAACAACTTTGTCTGTTACAAAAAAGGTAAATCTCATTTAGGTGCAACAGAGTATATCTGAAGACAACTGGATTGATTGAGATTGGTTTGTTGAATGTTGAAGTCTATGCAAAGGCGATCTGAGGGATCCAAATCAACTACAATGATATGTTATATAATGATCAAAATATACGTACTAGATTTCAAGGGTTCGATTTAGAAGATGTAGTCTTGAGTCAATGTAATTCTTGTAATTGTTCTCACATCATTTCACATTGAGATGATGAGTGAAATGATGTGAGAACAGATTATGAACTTGTGTTTCATTTTTTTTTTTTTATTTTTGCATTTCTTAGTTATTACCAAGGAGGTCTTTGATAGTCCAGTCGAGGGGAGCTCGATACAATGAAGGGATTTGGGAGAGAATTTATTGTAAGTGTGAAAATGAGTGCATCGAGACTAGTTAGGGAGTCACTAGAAAAAGGACTTGTGTAAGTCTGAGTTTTCAGCTTAGTGGATTTTCATATCTAGGCGTAGACTTATAGATCATGGACCAAATTGCATAGACATCTCCGATCATTAGAATATTTTTGGCCTTTAATAGAGGTTTTAAAACCCATATTAAATAGTGTTATTAAATGTCATGTGAAAATGTGTTATGTTTTAATTTTTAATACATGTATTACATAGAAGTTTTTTTAAAACTCATATCAATTGATGTTATTTAATAACACCCCTTTAATAAAGGTTTAAAAACCTCTATTAAATACCAAAATTATTCTAGTGGATGTTATAGTTTGTTTACTTTTACTTGCTATTACTCTATTGATTCGATAGATTTCCATTTTATACTGCCAACCATACACCAGCTAGACTAATAAAATTTTGATGGGTCACAGTAAACTCACGCAACTTTTCCTCAAAAAAAAAAAAAAAAAAACTCACGAAACTGTCTATTTCCGAGGCTCGAGGGAATGAGGATGGGGAAGGATTCGAATAGAGGCCATGGGGGTAAAATAGATAGAAAAATACATAATTGTACACCTGGCGTACGTGAGCGAAGAGTCTTCATTTTGAAAAATTTACCAAAGTACACAACTTTGTACTTTAAAAGAGGTAAGTACGGTGAAATTTTTTTCCCCACACTAAGCAATAACGCCTATTGAATAGGGCGCTATTAAGTATTGCTCGTCCACGTGGATCCCGCCGATCCGACCCAAGCCGCGTCGGAGTCGCTGCGGCGTTGCCATCGCCTTGCTCGCACATCGCCGCCTCGCTGCCGTCTTCTGCGCCGCCGCTGCGACCACCGCCGGTCACCGTCCCCACCACGCGCAGCCGCGCTAGCTCGTGCCAGATCTGGAGACGCAGCTTGCCTCCGCGACGTGCTTGTCTCGCCTTGCGCCGCTTGCCGGTCGCCGTCGTCCTCCTCGCCGTCGCTGGCGTCGGTGCACTTCTTGCTGCGCTCGGGAGTTCCGCCTCCCCTTCTTCCTCTTCTCCCGATCACTTTTTTCTTTCCTCTCGTTCAACGTTTTTTCTCTTTTTTTTATTCTTATCCAAATCTTTATATGTATATATATCTATCTATCTATCATATATATAAAAGCACGAATCACAAATTTTTGAGTGGTAATGAAATTTACCTATTTGCCCATACTTTTTTTTTATCTCCAAATCAACATTTTCTTTTGTATCAAAATCAAACTCTAACTCCCCACTAACCGTTTTTTTTTTTTTATCTCCAAATCAATCATGAACTCATTTTCATCAATCCAATACACTTTTTTGAGGAAGTAATGTTCTAGCATGATTAGCTTGTTTTTCCATTCACATCTTATCTCAATCACAGTAGAGAATGTTGATAAGCTAAAAAATGTACTTGTGTTTCTAAATTTTAAATTTTAATTACAATTTTAAATTTTGTTAATAAATTCTTAGAAATTAATTCTCGCGAGCGGAGCGAGCGGGGGAATCGTGCGTAGCACGTCTTGAAACTAGTATATATATATATTTAATGTATATATATATATATACACATTTTCTTTTTAATTTCTTTTTGATTACAAATTAAAAGTGTCCTCGATATTCGTGCAACACGAATCTCGAGACAACTCAACAACCGACCAGCACGCATCTCGAGGCTCCAACCCGCCTCATTTCAAAATCTCGATACTCGCGCTACACGCGACACGATGCATATCCAATTGTCGAGATCGCTCGACTACGACGATGACGGCCAGCGGCGAGGGACGGAGCGGCCGAGGACGACGCGGTCAAGCAGCTCACGGTGACGGCCAACGCAGTGACGCAGCCAGCAGCAACGCCCGGCCGCATGGGCACATCCACCCCCATTAATAAAATAATAATTAAAATTAAATTAAATTAAACTGATTTATATAAACTTTAAATTACAGAAAATAAATTAAAATAGATAAAAATTATAAAAAAAATTCGAAAAAATTCTCGAAAAATATGAAAAATAGGGAAAACTCATTTCTAACTGGTTTACTTACCTCGAAATTCGTAATTCGTCCTCGAGACGTCCCGCTCACGCCTCGATTTGCGCACATGACTCATACGTCCCTGGTGTCCATTTATACCAATTAAAATTTTAGGGTCGCATTACATGCAATTATAGTATGTGAATTTTTATTTTCATAAAAATTAAGTTTTTAGCACTTCGGTTAATAAAAAAAAACAACCTGGCAATTTTTCAACCTGGCAAAGCAACGTGTCACGTGTGCGACGGTAAACGTACGGACACAAAGTTGCAATTCATTCAGACAATGGCATCAAGCGAAGCAACATTATAATAAGCCCAAACAAAATTTCACATACATTGAATTTGGTACCCTCAGATACATCTCGATACGCGCATTTACACATCTTAATACATTACAGACATACAGCAGCCACTTGTGCACATTATACTGGTATTTTAGCACCAGCACTTAGACCAATACATGAGATGGATGAGAATAGGTACCTCTCAACAAATTAAGTCTTCATTTTTTCTGTAAAGATCAGTGATGGGGGAGCAAAGAAGTCTCAACAAAGCCATATTTTTCTCTCTAGCTTTACTACTACTTGGTCGCTCTCAAGAATATGTTAATATAGTGCTCTCAAAATCGATTGTCAGATCTCTACCGGGCTTTGAAGGGGATTTGCCATTCGAATTGGAAACTGGGTATGATATATGCATGAAGAATGTAATGTACCAACAAAAATATATATATGCGCATATATGTGGATGTCTTAATAAGTAGTTATTTGTGATAGCCTTTTTTTTTTTTATTTTTATTTTTTATATACATATATATATATATATGTATAAGGTGCCATTAATTTCTATGGCAGGTATGTTAGTGTAGATGAAGCCAAAGATGTGCACCTCTTCTGCTACTTTGTGAAGTCGGAGAGGAACCCAAGTGAAGACCCTTCTTTGGATTGATGGAGGCCCTGGTTGCTCTTCCCTATGTGGTCTCGCATTTGAAATAGGTATATATTATGATTATTAATTACCACCTTAAACTACTTCAAAGAAAATATTACCGCCTCAATCAATTTCCTTTCTTTGAACTGGTTATGTCAGTATAATTTTTTTTCCTTAATTTTGTTTTCTTTATCATTATTTTTTCTAGAATGACAACAACATGTCACATCACAAGATACATTGGTTCACTAGAGCCATCTATGCGTGCCTCGGGATGCGGACTTACACAAATTTCGATGCATCATATACGAGTCGAAGTCGCATAGAAGGCTCTTGTGATGAGTCAATGTGTGTTGTGATGTGACATTGTTGTTGTCATTCTAGTATTAATTCCCTTTTTTCTTTTCTATGTACACATATTTGAATAATTAACTAAGTACGTAGTAAGTTCTCTTTGTGGCATGCAGTTCTTAACCATGTACAAATATAACTTTTGTTTAATGCCAATAAAATAGGAGAAACTTGTATAATCAATTTCTTGAATCTTGAATTAATTTGAAACATTTTTGTTAGAGTTTTAAAACTCGAGATACTATGGAAAATGATAAAATTCAGTAGTTCTACATTGTTGAGTGCATTTTAACTTCTAAATCATATTTAGATTACTTTGACTATTTTGTGTTTGAGCATTTTCAATCGGTGGCCCTTCCAATGACACTAGATATTTCACTAGGAATCTTCGCACAAACTGACATACATAGTTACCAATAATAAATTGGAAGCTAAGCACAAATGTTGAATAGTATTGTATTTGTTTTGAGTTTTTTTTTGTCTCCAAATATATTACAATGTTTGATTACATTATATTGATAAAACTATTGAAAAAATTAAGAATGAAGATCCACAACACACGACAATTTTTCTAATAGTATACCAACATGAATATACGTGACAACAACATGATCTGAGCATTAATCTATTGGAACTATATTCGGCAATAACCGTTTTTTTTTTTTTTTTTTGTCCGCAACCTGTAGTCATATATTAATAGAAAAGGAAGGGGGTGGGAGCCATGGGGGCATGGTTCCAACCTAAATACAGTTTGTCATGTTGGACATAGTGTGAGCTGCCAATATAGAGCTCTCGCAGATTACAAAATCTAGGAATATCACAAAAACTAATACGAGGGAGATCATGAAGGATAGCGTGTATATCATGAAGAATCGGATCCGTGTGAACTTCACTAGATGAGTTTGTGTAGATAGCTCGGATTAGAAATTGGGCATCTGAAAGAATCTCAGAGATCTTATCATAGACACTGCAATGCTGAAGAGCAAGAAAAATGGCTTTAGAGACTTCAGCTGAGTGTGATGGGCCAAGCCAAATTGATGCAGTTAGAAAAGGTGTGCCATTCTTGAAAACAATTCACCCTATACTTGCCTCACTAGTAATAGGATTCCATGCAGCATCAGTAAAAATGGAAATATCACGGAGGGTCCGGTCTATGGGGAAAGGGTAGGATTATTTTGGGGGCGGGTGGGTTGTAGTAAATGAGTGTAAGGAGGTTCCGTGGCTGTCGTGAATTGGTGGGTGTAGATAGTGGTCTTGTGGATCAAAAGAGGGATTGTGACAGAAGAATAAGAAAAAACTTTGGAGTTTCTATTCTTCCAAAGATGCCAAAGTCCAAAACCTAACCACTTGCTAAGAAAAGCATGATCAGGTGAGTTCTCAATTTGAGCGAGAATGAAAGAAAACATATACATTACATTAGACAAACAATACAACAAATATAACATTTACCTCGACCACCATGCCTCGGTAGTGACACGTATCTCGCTGCGTGTCCCACTTCACGGGTCATTTTGTTATACTTAACGAATTAAACGTGTATTAATTATTGGGTCGTGACAATACTTCCCAACTAATAGGAAGTTCGCCCTCGAACTTAAACTAAACGAATATTAAAATATACCTGACTCGAAGAGGTACGAAAATCTGTCTCGCATATAGTCTTCATGTTCCCAAATGAGTTCTGAATCTCCATAAAACTGCCACTTAACTAACACCTTCGGGATAAACTTGCTTCTTAACTGCTGTACCATTCGGTCAAGAATCAGAACTGGTTGCTCTCCATATGAGATATCTTCACTCAAATCAATCTGACTCAAATCCACTGTCGGTCTTTCGCCTACCTTTGACTTGGCTAGTTGAAGCATCGAAATATGAAACACCGGATGAATTCCTGACATATGTGGAGGTAATTCTAGCTCATATGCAACCTTCCAACCGTTTCTTGGTCTTGAAAGGCCCTATGAATCTCGGTGCTAATTTCCCTTTCAAACCAAATCGATGATGACCCTTACGAGTAGAAACCTTTATATATACTAAAGCTCCCTCATCGTACGTGAGATCGCTGCGATACATGTTTGCATACTTCTTCTGTCGATCTTTGGCTCCCTTGAGTCTCTGACGAATCAATCATACCTTCTCCGTGTGGTCAACAACAATCTCAGGCCCCACGGTCTCTCGGTCCTCTAGCTCATCCCAACACGATGGCGAGCGACACAGTCTACCATACAAAGCCTCAAAAGGCGTCATCTCAATACTGGCCTGATAACTGTTGTTATATGCAAACTCACATAACGGTAGGTACTCCTCTCATGATTCGTCAAACTCCAATACGCACGCCTGTAACATATCCTCAATAACATGTATCAATCTCTCAGTCAGCCCGTCAATTTGAGGATGAAAAGTCGTACTAAACTGAAGGCGTGTACCATATTGCTTCTGCATACTCCGCCACATCCTGGATGTATACATAACATATTTGTCTGACGTAATAGTCATTGGTACCCCATGCAATCTAATAATCTTCCGCTCAAATAGTATACTCAATTGATCAAATGTATAATTTGAGGCCACTGGTAGAAAATGAGCAGACTTTGTCAGTCGATCAACAATAACCCAGATGGAATCATGTCTCCGGGCGGTTCTTAGCAATCATCTCACAAAATTCATTGCAATGTCTTCCCACTTCCACCGTGGAATGGGAAGAGGTTGTAGCAACCCTTCAGGTCTGTGATGTTTAGCCTTCACTTGCTGACGGACCCCACAGTTATGGATAAACTCTGATATGTCCACTTTCATCCCAGGCCACCAAAAATGTCTATTCATATCATGGTACATTTAGGTCCTTCCTTGATGAACAATGAATCAAGAACGATGTGAATCCTGAAGAATTTCATCTCTCAGCTTTAGTATTGACGGGATCCACAGTCTGCCCCTGAAGCGCAAACACTGGTCAGTCGTCTCCGTCCAATCAACACACTCTGCACTCTACGCCAACTCACTAAACCTGAAGTACAACCTGTCAGTCCTCTAACCCTTTGACACTCTCTATATAGATACGGTATGTACTCTCATCTGTGCGCAAATCTCAACTCGATTATCAGTAGGAACCTCCGCATCTCCAACAGATATCCTACTCGGTGCATTAGCGACTACATTCGCTTTTCCTAGATGATATTCCAAGGAAAAGTTGTAATCTTTTAGAAATTATAACCATCTGTGCTGTCGCATATTCAGATCATTATGTGTGAAGAAATACTTCAAACTCTTATGATCAGTAAAGAGTGTAAATGTTTATCCATACAGATAGTGTCTCCATATCTTCAACGCAAACACTACGGTTACTAGCTCTAAGTCATGCGTTGGGTAATTCTTCTCATGTACCTGCAACTGTCTGGATACATATGCTACTGTACTGGTATCATGCATCAACACACATCCCAGACCTCTATGAGAAGCATCAGTATAGACGGAGAATCCATGTCCAACATCTGGTAACACTAATACTAGTGCAGTAGTCAATAACCTCTTCGGCCGTGAGAATGCCTCCTCACATTCCCCAGCCCACTGAAATCTCACATGTTTCTGAGTCAATTTAGTAATTGGTGAAGCGGTTTTCAAGAAATCCTTCACGAATCGGCGATAATACCCAGCTAAATCCATAAAACTTATGATTTTAGTCACTTAAGTCGGTGCTGGCCAATCTGTAATCGCCTGAATCTTGGCTGGATCCACCGATATTCCTACTGCTCCCACAACATGCCCCAGAGATTTGACCTCTGACAGCCAGAATTCACATTTACTGAATTTGGCGTATAGTCTATGCTCCCTCAAAGTCTGCAACGTCTCTCTGAGGTGTTGTTCGTGATCCTCCATCGTCTTCGAGTATACTAGGATATCATCGATGAAGACTATCAAGAAACGGTCTAAACACATGATGCATCAGATCCATAAACAATCCTGGAGCATTGGTAAGCCCAAACAGCATGATTGTGAACTGAAAATGTTCATATCTCATACTGAAAGCTGTAATGGACCTATCCTCGTCCCTGATCCTAAGCTGATGATACCCTGATCGCAGGTATATCTTGGAGAAAACATGTGCTCATCTCAGCTGATCAAATAAATCATCTATCATCGGGAGTGGATATTTGTTCATAATTGTGACTTTGTTCAACTGTCGATAGTCGATACAAAGTCTCAAAGTACCATCCTCTTTCTTCACAAAAGGACGGGTGCTCCCCCATGGTGACATGGAAGGTGTGATGAATCCCTTCTGTACCAAATCCTGAAGCTGGGTCTTCAACTCTTCTAGCTCTCGTGGTGTCATCTGGTATGGTGGTATGAAATCGATTTCGTACTTGGTACCAACTCGATAATGAAATCAATTTCTCGCGGCGGTGGTAAACCAGGTAAATCCTTGGGAAAAACATTAGGAAACTCTATAATAACTGGTATATATTCCACCCTAGGTCTCTGACTCTTTGGTACAGTGTACAATGAAATCAACCCATCCATCTCCTCTTAGTCGCAGGTCGACCTCTCGTTCCTATAGTCCTCGTTGCACTACCTTTGTAAATGAATGGCGGATGCCCTGGGATATCAAATATCACTGTCTTGCTGAAACAGTCAATATAAGCGTGGTATGTAGCTAACTAGTCCATTCCTAAAATCGAGTCGAACTCCAAACATTCGAGGAATCTAAAGTCAATAGGAAGCTCTACGCTATCTATCGCGATAAGACATTTCTCAACAATATTATGAGGGTAAACTCTATCCCCGACTGTAGTACTCAAAACCAAATGTATGCTAAGCCTAACAGGTTTCAACCGTAGGATGTCTATCATGCGACCAGCAATAAACGATACGGTAGAGCCAGAATCAAACAAAACATATAAATCGTGATCGCGAATAGAAATTGTACCCTCGATAAGACCACGTGTAGCGTCTGCGTCTGGCTGGGCTACCATGTGGACCTCATCTCGGGCCTTCTGTGCGTACACTATTTTAGGATGCGGGCACTCTTTCACGATGTGTCCGACCTGTCCACATCTGTAACATGTCAACTGTCTGCGCTGACCCTGAGTTTGATACTGATCCTATCTCTACACCTGTTTCAATCTCTGTCTCGTATCTCGACTTTTGCCTTTGCTTCGAAGTAACGCTTGTGGGGCGGGAAGTGCAAAAATAACAGGAGCTGGTAAGGCTGGTTTGATAGGAGGTGGCAAGGGAAGTCTGCTCACAGAGCTCTGTGCTGAAGCAGTGGATGATACAAGAGGCACAGCCAGTGGGCGCGTACCTGTCCCCGAACCCTGATATCCTCGGTTCCATTCCCTTGCTCCCTTACCCCTCTTTCTCTCCTCTCGTACTCTACAACCTACTCTGTAGAGAAAATTGGGTCCAGTGCTCTGCCATCAGCAACTCGTCACAAATAGTATGTCTCATACGCTAGGGCTCGCTCATAGATCTCGGTATGTGTCCTCGCGCCTGAACTGACGACGTAATATCCGTTATCGGGTCTGAGTCCATCACTAAAGTGATATACATCCTCGGACTCATCTCTTACCAAATCCCTAGCAAACTGGCGCGAATAATTATATCGATCCATGTAGTGCATCATAGTCTCCTCTGGCCTTTGTCTTAAATCCATGAACTCCTGTCTCACTCGCTTCATGACTGAAGATGGAAAATACTGCCGATAGAACTTCTGCTTAAAAGCATCCCATGTCTCGAACTCTCCGTGAGTGGCCACTATCATACGCCACCACACGTCAGTGTCTCGCTCGAGTGTATATGATAAGATCTATGCCCGAAGTCTATCCTCAATCCTCAAGACCCGATGAAGCTTCTCCTCATACAGGATCCATTTCTTAATCTTTTGAAAATCCTTGACGCCATCGAAACACGTTGGTTTAAGTCTGATGAAGTCCTTCACTAGTTGTACTTCCACTGAAGTGCTGGAAAATGCAGGCATGGAAGATGGTATTGCCTCAGCTGTCTCCACCACTGATGCGGTCACAACTATCGGCGATGCAGTAGGAAGTGTTGGCACCTGGACAGTCGGTGTAGTAGTCATAGGAGTGGATGTCGATATTGGTGGAGCAAGACAAACAGTCATCATAGCGATGAACTCAGTCAACTACTGACTCTGAGCTTGTCATTCGATTAGACGGTCGATGTAAATCCTCCGCTATAATAGGAGGCAAACTGCCACTGGGCTCTGCATTTCCTCCCCGCGTGTATCAACCATCAGGGTCTGCAATGGATATATAGCAAACGTGAATCAACTTCTACATGACCTAGCGCATAAGTAGATAGATACATATAGCAATTAACAAGTACATAGACGAAATCCCCCATCTCACCGTCACTCACATCCCAACTAATAGTGTCTAGGCAATGACTATCTGGTTTCCACAACTAAGGTTTTTGTTTTATGCATTTTGGTCTCTAAACCTAGGCTTTGATACCAATTGTGTTGGTATCATATTGCTTTAAGCCATAGAATTCTCTAAACCTGGCTTTGATACCAACTGTGACGGCCCCTACTTCTAAACAGGGCACTCCCTAGCCTAATCTTGTACTCAAGGCTTAATTCACATTATCTAAGACTTAAGTACATATTAGTCAGCCTATCATCCCTATATTTCTCCACATCGACGTATTGATATATTATCCAATTTAAAGGTCATTCAAATTCAATGATCATGCAATTGCGGAAGCATTAATTCTTTAAAAAATTCCTAAGTGTGGAAACCAAGAAAAACAAGGATCACATGCATGTATAGATATGAAACTATTCACTCAACACACTGTACAACCCAAAATGACATAAAAAATAATAATACAACAAAAGTCGAGACATACAAATGAGTTAGGAGAGTCGCCAAACTGCTCAGAGGAAGTCGTCAACCTTCTCCTTCCCCGATCTACTGTTGCTCGACGGACCTACATCCACCATCGCAAACTAGACAGTGAGTATAGTGATATTTAAGTACTAACTAGAGAATTTCATGTCACATTTCCAAAAGAAACGAATGGTATTTAAAAGCATAAATGAGCGAAATAAATTGTTGAAACAAGTAATGCAAGTAAATACTATATTTAAAGACATAGAGACAGACACAGGCTAAGTCGAGATGATTTACGTCCGGTCCCGGTGAGATATATCTCCTACCTTTTCCCACTACGATATGGAGCTGCGCTTAACATATCTCACATAAATAGCGGAGTTGCACTCTACGTTTTAGAACATCAATCTCATGCTTGCCGACCACTCCAATCCCCATAACTCGTGTGTCGCGCAAGTGTAGTGGCGAGTACCGGAACCTCGGTAGACCCATGTCCCCGTGAACCGCGCATCTCTCGTGCAATGGACACTAGGTAATCCCAACTTTAATTTCAAAGACAAATAATTTCAAAATTCTAGGTTACCAAGACAAAAGCCCGAATGAAATCAAATACAAGTCTATTTAAATTCAAAGTAGTCCATTTGCATGCTTTTCATCAATTGTATTTAAGAATGACATCAAGTGCAGGAATTAGAGGCAATGAAATAATCCACAAGGCATCATGTCATAATATTCATCCATGAATAGATACAAGAACAACATGACGTGAGATGACAAGTAGTAATGTCTACCAATAGACAAATAAATCAATAAGGGTGAATGAAATGAAATATAAAATTCTCACAGTTGTACTTACAAGTCACACGTTTGTCCTAGTCTATATGATCCCTCGACAAATTGAAGTGCGTGCTCAAACACCTGAGTTCCCTCGTAGTTCCCAAACATTCAATAATGTCTCACTTTGACCAAATTGAAGTCGAGACAAATTTCGAAACACTTTTATTTATTTATTTATTTATTTATTTATTTATTTATTTATTTTCGGTCATTCGGCTCATTTCACCTTTTTCGGGGTAAAACCCCTGCAAAATGCTCGTTCAAAGTTTCAAATATTTTATTTTTCATAGAAATTCATTATTTTCTATTTATTATATTGAAATATAATTTTTTGGAAATTTTCCTAATTTTTCTGGATTTTTTTTTTCAATTTTCCTACATTTTTATCCATTTTTTGATATTAATATATTACAATTATTTATTATTATTTATTTTTTTTAGGGTGGATCCGGGTCAACCTGACCCGGTCCCCATCGGTTTAGGGTCGGCCCGACCCAACGTACATGGGTAGCCCGTCCCAGGCTACCCATCTTCTTCCTCACCAGAGCACGAAGTGCTCTGGTTCTGTTTTTTTTTTTTTTTTTGGCTCGCTGGGCGTTGGGGTTGGCTCCTAACCCCAAACCAACTGAATTTGATGGCAGGGAAGACACCCCTGCCATCTTCTTCCTCACACCTATCGGCCATGGAGGCCGAGCCTTCCATGGCCGAACCTCCATGGCGGCCAACAACAATAAACGACACAAAAACAACAACAAACGACACAACAACCCAAGCAACTCACCTTCCACTTCTCTCTTTCTCGGTCACTTCCTCTCTTTCTCTCTCTTTCCCCCTCTATCTCTTTATTCTTCTCTGCTCGACCTCTGCGTTTCTTTTCTTCCCTGTTGGTGTGTTTTGGTTTGGAGAGATAAGGAGATAAGGTTGAATTGTTGTTTCATTTGGCCAAAGTTAGATATATATATATATATCTATATATGTGGCTACCTTACAACCATTAATTTATATTAATTTCATTTAATTTTTTTATGTCATATAATTGAACTAGTTACATTTACCCCACGAGCTGCTGCCTCGGCCCACGTCGGCATGCGACTCGAGGCGTGTCCCCTCTCGTCTTGGTATCTACATACCCGTAAACGACTAAGTAGTCTACACATATACATTACACTAGGCAAACAACACAACAAATATAACATTTACCTCGGCCACTGTGCCTTGGTAGTGACACGTATCTCGCTACGGGTCTCACATCATGAGTCATTTTGTCCTACTTAACGAATTAAACGTGTATTAATTATTGGGCCGTGACACAACCACACATTATTTCTTAGCAGACCAAGAGATGAGATTGGAGCCAAGAAACAAACACATACCACTGCTAGATCTTGTATCATTGATATCACCGGCCCAATCAGAATCAGTGAAGGCTGTGAGTTGTAAAGACTTGCAAGGGCGAAAAACTAAGCCAATAGAGAAGGTACCCTTCAAGAACCTTAGCACCCTTTTGCAAGCAAGCCAACCAATGTACATCAGTAGGAGACTACAAGAACTGACTTAGTTTATTGACAATAAGCTGAGGTCAGTCTAGAATAAGTAAGGTATTGAAGAGCAACCAATGTACTTCAATAGAGAGTGGGATCACCAAAAGGTTTGCCAATGTGAGAAGTAAGTTGTACACCAGATATGAAAGGAGAGGTGGTAGGCTTAGAATCTTGTAAGCATGTCCTATGCATAAGTTCAAGGAAGTACTTCTGTTGAGTAAGATATAAGCCAGTTGAGTCTCGAAAAACTTTAAACTAAAGAAAAAAATCAACTACACCCATAGTCTTTAAAGCAAATTGAGACTGAAGCCATTCAATGAGTTGGTTAATCTGAGTTGAATCTGACCCAGTGATAAGAATGCATCCACATAAACAAGAAGAGAGTAAGAAAGTTCTCATATCTTTTAAAGAAAAGAGATACATCAAAAGAAGAATGATGAAGACCCCAATCAACCAAAGCATGCTTTAACTTGGAGAACCAAACACGGGGAGCTTGCTTAAGGCCATAGAGTGCCTCATCGAGTTTGCAGACATAATTAGGAAATTACTTACTGAAGAAGCCCTCAAGCTGTATCATGAATACTTCTTCAGTAAATTCACCATTAAGAAATGCATTATTGATGTCCAATTGTTGAATAGGCCAATTGTAAGTGACATCATGTGTAAACATAATGCGAAGGCAAAATGGTTTGATAACTAGGGAAAAAGGTATCCACATAATCCAACCTAGGGGTTTAATGAAAACCTTTGGCAACCAATCTAGCTTTATACCAAGAAATAGCCCTAGAATGAGTTGTCTTAAGCTTGAACACCCTCTTACAACCAACTATACTCATATCAAGGGTTGAAGGGACCAAATTCCATGTATTACTTTTGTCCAAAGTAGTAAATTCATCAATCATAGCCTGATACCAGGCAGTGTCGTGAAAAGCATCCTTAAGAGAAACAAGTTCAGTTACACTAGAAACAAAGGCATAGGGAGAAGTCATAACCAAAGCCTTTGGTTTAAAGATACCAATTTTACTACGAGTTTGCACAGTAGTATTGGCATTAGTAGGAGCAAACTGATTTACTTGGATAGGTGGAACTGAAGAAACTGACTGGACAGGAGACAAACAGGATGGTATTGTAGAACTAGAAGATGGAGAATAAAGTATTGATGAAGAAATAGATCTAGAAGGAAGCTGACCAATAAACTTGAGAAAATTAAAGGAAGACTAGGAGAGGAAGAAGAATTAGAAGTGGGTGAAACTAACATAGAAAACAAAGATGGAAAAGGAAATTCTGTTTCATGGAAAATAACATCCCTAAAGATGTATACTTTTCCTAAAGAATGAAGACATCTGTGTTGACGCACACACGCCGAACGTGTCAATAAAATAATTATTCATGAACCAACTATTTTGTAGATAGTGATAAAGGGTTGATCCCCATAGAGATTGGTATGCTTTCTAAGGTTTTAAAATAAAAAGAAAATGGAGGTTTCGAGAGAATGAATAAATTAACTAATCTAAATAACAATAAAATATATAAAGCAATAAAAATTGTTTTGAAATCAATTAATGAAAAATACCTAGGTTAAGACATACAAGTTTGGTTCAATAAAAGATTGGATTTGGTTATCAAATCTATGTAAAGTATGCAAATCAAAAATATCATAGTGTAGCTATAAACCCGGTAATGTACACGATTCCTCACACTTCCTAATCTCGATAGCCATGGTGTGACAATGACCACTTCCCTAGCCAAACGTATAACCATATACTCAAGCGCATTGGGTTTAACACGATGACCGCAATGAGTTTTGTGAATGCACTACACCTAGACAACCAGATCACTAGTATGTCCGATTTAGCCTAGATCCCTAAGATATTTAACCGATCCCAAAAGAGGCAAATCAATCCCAAAATAGGCAAATCAATTGGTCAATTACCACTAGTATGGTCTTATTGCATAAGGTCGGATGCTTACGACTCATTTACAAAATAATTAAGGTTTAAATATAAATTTAACCTCAATTAATCAATCAATAACAAAGGGAATAAAATAACAATGAAAAGAAATGAAATTAAAATAAATAAATCTCATAAATCCATTAATAAGAGTAGACAAACCTCCCTTGCGGTCTTTCATAAGCCATGAGATTAGTGTTTTATGGATGAAAAACTCAAAATAAAAGAAAAGTAAGGAGGAAGAAGAATAGTCGTAGAGAGGGAGAGAGATACAGAATAACTGCCTTTTTGAAATAGAAGTCGAGGGTTAGTCGCCTCCTTTAGATATCTCTCTGTCCTTCCAAAAAAAATAAATAAAACCTTCTGTTCTTATCAACTCCTTGGCAAAAAATCCAATTCTAATTCGATTAGAATGGGTTTCTCGATGCAACATGCAAATCGAGGCTGATCTATAAATATGGATATATTGCATTGCAAAATATGTTGCACATCTCTCTGTTTTGCTTTTATTATGACATCATGATGATGTCATCAACAACTTCTAATTCATATATATTTGAACTAAATGAACATCCCATGTACCATTCCATATAAGCATGTCACTAATGCTGCCAATACTGCCTCATACCCTTTTCACCCTTAATTTTGATCATTTATCCCATAAACCTGTAAATTAATAAATAAATATAATTAGGCTAATATTATGGAGACTTAAAATAAAAAATATATAAATAACCTACATATAATTACATAGTTAACGACTTATCATGTACCCATGATGGCAAGGGCTATATCCAATGAAAATGCATTTAGATGATCTAAAATTAAACTTGTGTTTAGAATAGAAGTTAAACTAAGAAAACATGGACAACCAAAGTATTAAGATAAAATAATTGGGTTTTTTCTAAAAACAAACTTAATAAGGAGATTGAAAATTTAAAACTGATGATGGTAAGCTGTTTATAAGGAAGACCGAGGTCATAAAAGCCTCTTCCCAGAAGGATAAGAGCAACTTAGCATGAGCAAGTAGAGTCAAGTCCATTTCAACAACAGACTTATGCTTTCTTTCAGGAACACTGTTTTGTTGATGTGTTTAAGGGCAAGTGTATCGATGGATAATACCAGACCGATCACAAAAATTCTTAATTGGTTTAAATTCTAAGCCCATATCAGATTGAAAAACCTTAAGTTTGGTGTTAAACTATTACTCAGCTTGGGCTAGAAAATGATGAAAAGTAGCATAAGTATCAAATTTGAGTTTAAGAGGGTAAAACCAAGAAAAATAAGAGAAAGCATCTACGAAAACAACATAGTAACGAGATCATTGAGTTGAAGAATAGGGTAAAGGACCCTATAAGTCAGAATAAACTAACTTAAGTTGTTTAGAAACTGAAATAAGGCAAGATTCATAAGGTAATTTGTGCAGTTTCCAATTTTACAAGAATCACAAAAATTCACACGACATTTAACATCAGATGCATAAAAAGATTGAAGTACATGTTTCAGTACTTGTACAAATGGATGGCCAAGCCTATCATGCCAAACATTGTTATCAACAGAAGTGGACAATGCATCAAAATCATGAGTACAGTTAGAAAATGAAATGGAACAGAAAGCACCATTATTTAGAGAGGACCCTTTGGGAAGACAGTAAATACCATTCTCTAGTTGGCCTTGGAGCAAAACTCTTTTCGAGTCCTTTTCCTTGAAAAAAAGTGATGTAGGAGTGAATTCAATAATTTCATCATTATCACTAGTAAGTTTAGAAACACTAACTAGATGTTTTGCAAGATTAGGCACATGAATAACTTGATTAAGATGCAAGGACTTAGAAGGACAAGGGCTAACTGAACACTGCTACTGCCAATACTAGAAATATGTAATTGCTCACCACTAGCAACTGTAACAAGATGGTTACCTTTGTACTCTGAATTGTTCATCAGAGAAGAAGCATCTAAAGTTATGTGACTGGAAACCCTAGAATCCATATACTAATTTGGATCAGCAACTGATTCAGGTGAAGCCATTAAACCTTAAAACTGATTATAGAAACCTTGAGGAGGAGAAAGCAGATTGTTGGGCTGAAGAGTCCTTCAATTGGATTAGTAGATGATTAAAATGAAGGGCCATGAAAATCTTGGTCAAATTTATGAAAACACTGCAAAGCCATATGGCCATGACGAAAACAAACTTGGCGAAACAACCTCTGACCTCCACGACCACCATATATTCCTCCTTATTGTTTGTTACCACCAAATCGACCTCCATTAGATCGATTATAGGTTTGATTTTTGTCCAGACTTTGTTGTTAGAGACTTCTTGTCACAATTTTTAACAAAATTTGCAGAAGATCGAGATAAATCTATTTGAGATTCCTGATTGAGCTACTCATGTTCATGCATCATCAAGAAATACCATGCATCCTAAATCGACATCGTCTTGTGCTGAGAAGATATAGGAACCACCACCGAATCAAATTCATGGCCAAGACCATTCAAGATTGACTGAATGAGATTTGAATATGTAACGGTCAGACCTATTGACTTAAGTTCTGAACCAAGATTCTTGATCTGCAAAACAAACTCAGATATAGAGGAAGAACCGTTCTTGAGTGTGTTCAATTGTTGCTTGAGCTGAAGAGCCCTTGCCATGGAGGATTGGGCAAACAAACACTCAAGAGTACTCCATATCTCATATGAAAATTTACACTCTGTAACATTTTTGGTGACACCTTCACAAATATTAGAGAAAACCAAACCATTAGAAGATGATTTGTTCGAATCCATATTTGAGAATTGCTAGAATGACAATGGCATGTTACACGCATGACACATTGGCTCGCATGAGCTGTCAATGCATGCATCGAGATGTGGATATACACATATTCTAATGCATAACACTCGGGTCGAAACCGATAAGCCAATGTATCTTGCGGTGTGACATTATTGTTTTCATTCTAATATTTTCCCTATAATTTAATCTTCAACACTCCCCTTCAAGTCCGATTGATGTAGTCAGTGTTGGGTTTTTCAACAACTAGTGAATAGAAAACTTGTCATTTTGCACACCTTTATAAAAGAAACTTTTCCTTTTTTTTAGAGAAAAAAAAGAGACCACGATTTGTAAGAAAGAGAGATTTGGGAGAATTGATTTGTGAAGCTTGGAAGCCCTAGTTTCATGCATTCTTCAAGTGCTTGATTGGAATGCGAAACAAACTCTGTTTTAGGCAAGATTCAAAGGGGATATTCATGCTGCTGAGCTCTACATCACCGTTGGTAAAGAGCTCATTTTGTCCTCTTTTAGGTGACATCCTCCATTTCTCTTGCATTAAGTTTTTGGCCAAGATATTTTGTTGTCTTGATGATTTGTAATGTTCATGCCTCTAATTGTGTTAGAAAAGACTTGTGTATTCCCATTTGCAATAGTGGAGAACTTTCATAGGTGTTAGTCACCTCGTGGTTTTACTTCTCACGTTGAGAAGGTTTCCACGTTAAAAACTTTATGTGTCATGTTTTTCATTCTCGCATTTCATTGTTCCTTAATTTGTTGAATTGCTCATATTGTGGTTGTGGTCCTTTTTTGGCAACACAAGAGAGAGGTTGATTCATTATCGGTGTAAGTTCACCCTATCAAAGTGGTATCGGAGCGTGGTTGAAGTTCTTTGTTCCTTGTATTTAGCAATGGATGACCAAGTGTTCAATCTAAACAAAATGATTAGCTTGAAATGTTTGAATTACCATGCTTGGAGAAAGAAGATGGATGACACACTCTATATGAAGAAGCATTGTCAATTGGTGTTTGAGACCGAAAAGCCTGAAGGCATGTCAGATAAGGAATGGACTATCTTTCATCGATAAGTGTGTGGACTTATTCAGCAATGGGTAGATGACAATGTTTCTAGTCATATAGAAGAGGAAACTGATGCACGTATCATATGGACCAAACTCAAATAGTTGTATGCTCGAAAAATGGGGAACATAAAGATGATTTTGATAAAGAAATTCATGGCCTTGAAATATCAAGAGGGAACCTCAGTTCTGGATCATTCGAATGCATTTAAAAGAGTTGTGAACTAATTGGTGAAGATGAACATCAAGTTTGATGATTAGGTTCAAGCTCTATGGCTTCTTGGCGCACTACCAGACTCTTGGGACACATTTCAGATGACATTGTCTAATTCGCCTCCGGATGGTGTTATTTCTTTTGATTCAACATCAAATGACATTATGAATGAAGAATCGAGACAACAGTCATTTCAAAGCTCTTCCTCATAGACAAAGACAGAGGTGTTGGTTACAGAAAATAGGGGAGAAGCAAAAGCAAAGGTCTAAGGTCACACGATAGAGGCAAAAACAAGTCCAACAAACTTGCGAATGTTGAGTGTCATTATTGTGATCTAAATAGGCATATAGAGAAGTATTGTCGAAAACTTAAGAGAAAAATAGGAATGGGAATGAAAAGAAAGATGATGATGGTAAGAAAGATAAAGTTACTATTGTCACTAATGATTTTCTTGTTATGTATGATGATGATGTGGTTAGTCTTGCATGTCATGAAACTAATTCGGTTGTTGCTAGTGATGCCTCAATTCATGCTACATCAAGAAGAGATTTCTTCACATCTTATACATCCGGAGACTTTGGTGATGCTAGGATGGGGAACAATGGTTTGTCTAAAGCCATTGGTATGGGTGATGTATGCCTAGAGACCAATAACAACTCTAAGTTGGTCTTGAAAAATATGAAACATATCCCAGATATTAACATGAATCTTGTTTCAGCTGGAAGGCTTCATAATGAAGGTTTTTGTAGCACCTTCAATGATGGCAAATGGAAGCTTTCTAAAGGTTCTATGATCGTGGCTAGGGGAAAGAAATGTTATTCATTGTATTTAATGCAAGCAAGGGTATGTGATAGTAGAATCAATGCACTTGAGAATGATGATACAATTGAGTTATGGTATAGGAGGCTTAGTCATATGAGTGATAAGGGCTTGACAGTTCTGGCAAACATGCTCAAAGGTAAATAGTTCACCTTTGAAGAAATGTGCTCACTGCTTGGCAGGGAAACAAACCAGGGTTGTTTTCAAGTCATCGAGTTCTCATTGAAGAAAGTCAGAAATACTTGATCTTGTACATTCGGATGTATGTGGTCCTGTGAAGATAAAGACATTTGGTGGTGCTATTTACTTTGTCGCTTTCATTGATGATCATTCAAGAAAGTTGTGGGTTTACACCTTGAAGACAAAAGACCAAGTGTTTGATGTATTCAAGAAGTTTCACGCATTGGTTGAAAGACAGACTGAGAAGAAATTGAAATGCATTAGAACCAATAATAGTGGTGAGTACTGTGGCATTTTTTATGAGTATTACAAGCAGCATGGCATTTGGCATCAAAAGACACCTCCTAAGACTCCTCAATTGAATGAGATAGCTGAGAGAATGAACAAAACTCTAGTTGAAAGAGTGAGATGTTTGCTTTCAGAAGCAAAGTTGCATAAATCCTTTTGGGGTGAAGCTTTGAGTACGGTGGTACATGTGTCGAATCTGACATGTGTGTTCCTCTGAATCTAAAAGTTCCAGATAGAGTTTGGAAGGGAAATGATGTTTCCTATGATTACTTACGGGTGTTTGGGCATAAAGCTTTAGTTCATATTTCGAAAGGTCAGAGGTATAAGTTTGATGTCAAGACTAAACAATGTTGTTTCATTGGCTATGGGAAAGATGAATTTGGCTACAGGTTTTATGATCCAATTTAGAAGAAATTTTTAAGAAGCAGAGATGCAGTATTTATAGAAGATCAAATCATTGAGGACATAGAGAAGAAAGTTAGTTCAATTCCTGGTGTTAGTGGTGATTCAGTTGATCTTAAGTTATTTTCTCTACCTCATGTTTAGATACAGATTTCAATACAATTAATGATGATCAACATGCTATCGGCGATGTTGATATTCCACCAGAGGTTGAATTGGATGATGATGATCATGAGCAATTACCAGTAATACCAAAGGCTCCAGCTATTGTTCCACCTAGGTGATCTGAAAGGGCGAAGTTACATTCTATTCGATATCCACCTAACGAGTTTTTGTTGTTAATTGATGTATGAGAGCCTGAATCTTATGCAGAAGCTATGCAAGAAGAGCATAAAGAGAAATGGGTTGAAACAATAGATGATGAGATGAAATCATTGCATGATAACCATACTTTTGAGTTGGTCAAGCTACCTAATGGTAAGAAAGCTTTGAGAAATAGGTGGGTGTATATAGTGAAGCATGAAGAGCACACTTCATAACCCCGATATAAAGCTAGACTGGTTGTTAAAGGTTTTATTCAAAAGAAAGGCATCGATTATGATAAGATCTTCTCGCCGGTAGTCAAGACGTCATCTATTCGAGTTATTTTGAGCTTGGCAGCAAGTCTTGATTTGGAGGTTGAGCAAATGGATGTGAAGACCGCTTTCCTTCATGGTGGCTTAAATAAAGAGATTTACATGGAACAACCAGAGGGTTTCAAAGTGCATGGAAAAGAAAATTATGTGTGCAAGTTGAAGAAAAGTCTTTATGGATTGAAGCAAGCACCAAGAGAATGGTACAAGAAGTTTGAATCAGTTTTGGGGGAGCAAGGCTACCATAAGACTATTTCTGATCATTGTGTTTTTGTGCAGAGATTCTCTGATGATGATTTTATTATATTGGTGCTCTATGTTGATGATATGTTGATTGTTGGCAGGAATGCTTCAAGAATTGCAAAGTTGAAGAAATAGTTATTCTCCATGAAAGACTTGGGTTCAACAAAATAAATTCTTGGTATGTGTATTTTGCGAGATAAAAGTTCCAAGAAGTTGTCTATGTCACAAGATCACTATATAGAAAAAGTTCTAGAGAGGTTCAATATGAACAAAACTAAGGTAGCGAATGCTCCTTTAGCTAGTCACTTTAAGTTAAATGCTCAGCAGCGTCCTTCTTCACATGAAGAGAAGCAAGATATGGAAAAAAATTCATATGCCTCCGCAGTGGGAAGTTTGATGTATGCTAGGGTGTGTACGAGATCGGATATATCATATGCAGTTGGTGTGGTTAGTAGGTTCTTATCTAATCAAGAACGAGAGCATTGGGATGTAGTCAGGTGGATTATGAAATACCAACGATGGAATACTTCTTCAAGTCTCACTTTTGGTAATAGGAAGCCAATATTGGTTGGTTACACGGATACAAGTATGGTCGATGATTTGGATACTCGGAGGTCCACTTCAGGTTACTTGATGACTTTCTCAGGTGGGGCAATATTATGGCAGTCCAGATTGCAAAAATGTGTTACATTTTCTACCGTAAAGCCGAGTTCATTGCAACAACTGAAGCATGTAAAGAGTTGTTGTGGTTGATGAAATTTCTTTAAGAAGTTAGTTTCAAGCAAGAAATATATGTTTTATTTTGTGACAACCAAAGTGCCATTCATATGAGTAAGAATGCTTCATTTCGCTCGAGGACTAAGCACATTAATGTAAGGTATCATTGAATACAAGATGTTCTCAATGATAGCTTACTTGAAATTGAGAAGATTCATACTGATAGTAATGGTTCTGTTATGTTACAAAGGCATTGCCAAGTTTAAAACTTGAAGTATATTGCGACGTACAAGGATTGATGATCCCTCATTCACTTAATTGAAAAAGAGGGATATTGTTGGGTTTTTCAACCACTAGTGAGGGGCAAACTTGTCATTTTGCACACTTCTATAAAATCAATTTTTCCTTTTTTTAGAGAAAAAAAAAGAGACCACGATTTATGAGAAAGAGAGATTGGGGAGAATTGATTTGTGAAGCTTGGAATCCCTAGTTTTATACATTCTTCGAGTGTTTGATTGGAAGGCCAAACGGACGCCGTTTGAGGTGAGATTCGAAGGGGAGATTTGCAGTGCCGAGCTCTACATCACCATTGGTAGAGATCTCACTTTTTCCTCTTCTAGGTGACATCCTCCATTTCTTTTGTATTAGGTTTTTAGCCAAGATATTTTGTTGTCTTGATGATTTGTAATGTTCATGCCTCTAATTTGTGTTAGGAAAAATTTGTGAATTCTCATTTGTAATAGTGGAGAAATTTCATATGTGTTAGTCACCTCGTGGTTTTACTTCTCACGTTGAGAAGGTTTCCACGTTAAAAATCTTATGTGTCGTGGTATTGATTCTCTCATTTCATTGTTCCTTAATTTGTTGGATTGCTCATATTGTGGTTGTGGTCCTTTTTTGGTAACACAAGAGTGGAGTAGATTCATTGTTAGTGTAAGTTCACCCCATCAGCCAGATGTGACTTGCTCTCGAACTTTAACATTGATGAGGTCTTCCTGTTTTTGTTAGCTTAAGTTTGTGTTCTTTTTTTCAATTTATCTAGTCAGTTGAAACTTATAAAATCAAAGACCATTTTTTGTTCTTGGATTTGTAATCTTTAACCTCAAAGGCCACCAGTTCAGAATTAATTATTTGTTTTGCTATCCCTTTTTTTACCCTCCATTTTTCTCTTTAACTGATATAAACCATGAAAAGTTTATATGTGTAAGCTCAAGTCTAAGTCAAAAGAGAATGTATGGAGACTATTTTGTTCATTTATATTTATATTGTCGTACAGGGTACCTTAGTCTTTAATCTCAACTCACTGATGTGGAACTATTACATCATCTCCAACAAATTCTACTACAAATTTCTTCATTGTTTCATTAGGTCCTCTAAATTTTAAGGCTAAGGAATACGACGAGACCTTACCCTGTATTATGTTGGCTCAATATTCATGAACTAAGGTACCTTATACATAATTAGCACATCTCTTTTATTTGCAATCATTAATCTGTATTCGGAACTAGCTTAATTTTTCTTTGGGTATTCACTAAAAAAGATTTTCTTTGGGTGTGTGACATGAATAATCACTTACTTTCAGGTAGCCAATGTGATCTTTTTAGACACACCTGTAGGGAGTGGCTATTCATATTCAGGAACAGAGCGAGGTAAGCAAACAAGCGACTCTACATTAGCTGAACAAACATATACATTTCTTAGAAAGGTAAAATTAATGCCATTCTGCAATCCTTTTTCATACTTGATATATGTGAACAAATTAATAAATTAGATATAAAATTAACGATGTACAATACATAGAAAAAGAAGGTAGATAGATTCAAAAATCTCAAAAGTTTATCCCAAATTAAAGTTTTTGTTTGAAATATCCTAAATTTTGCTTTCTCAATTTTATATCCCTTAATTTATGGGTCGAGGTTGATTGCTGCTTTATACGACAAGATTCTTTACAATTTGTTCAGGAGTTGAAAACAATGTTGTAGACCAATTGTGGTCTTTTACTCAACAAGAAGTTTCAATTTACGAAAAATGATCATCATTTAAGCACAAATCTACCATATAATTGAAATTACGTAACAATCAAGACAAGTGAAATGTACAATGCTTGGACATTCTAAATAAAACTACACCCTTTGCAGCCTTATCATTCAAACACCCCTTTAATATAAAATTGAAAAAATAGCCTATAAGTCTGAATTCATATGAGTCCGTGGATTTATTAATTCATAATATATCTTAGACAATTTCTTTTATTTGGGATAAGTTTTAGTCAACAAACAAGTTTTAGAGTATTAAGTCTATCTATAAACAAAAAAAAGTTCATTATATATATATATATATGTCTACATCATTAATTTGTTGTTGATATAATTTAAGGCTATATATACATACTATAACTATTTATTGAACTTTCTTTGTGTATACATGTTACAAGTGGCCGACTGACCACCCAACATTTCTCCATAATATGTTTTACATAACTGGTTTTTTATATTCTGGCATACCTATTCCAATTATTGCTCATGAGAATTTTGATGTTAAGCTCGTGCTCGAACACATGTTTTGAACTACTTTGATTAATATCTTCATTAATTACGTACTATTAGTGTTAACTACTTCCTTCAGCTTCGTTTGATTCATTTTTGCTAACTTAACGTGTTAGTTGGGAGTTATCTCCTTGAAGTTAATATTTTCATGTTTGATTCAACTTTAACTTGCAGGGAAGTTTTAAATTTTTAAACAATAAAAAATATGAATTGACACAAATACCCTTCAAACAAGTAAGAGATGGGCAATAAATGAGTTATTAATGAGAGGTAATTGTGTCCGCAACTCTCGAGAGATAACACCCTAGGGGGTGGTGGGGAGATATCTCGCACCCTAGGGTGTAAGTTGTGAGATAACTTGCAAGCAAGTTGGGAACCCAAACAAGGTTAGTTTCCAACTCCCTGTAAGTTATCTCCCAGGAGATAACTCCACTCCTAACAAAACTAGGCCTTCGTTCCATATTATATATTATATTTTGACTTGTGCACAAGAATTAAAGTGATGATTAAAAGTTAAAAAAAAAATACATATTGAGACTAAATTACCCTTCATTAATAGCCTCATTTTTCATAAGTTTGTGCTTTATTAATTAACTAGACGTTGTCCAACACACGCGAAAGAGACTAAATATTAGTATTAGATAAAATATAGATCTACGACTAAATAATTACATTTCGTTGTATTCGTCAATGAATATAATAGCCTTCTTGAATCAAAATGTTATTTAATAAGAAGTATAATAAAATAGAGACAAAAAAAAGTAATTGTCATCATCTTACAGTGGCTCTAGATCAGTACGTTGATGGGTGTTGTAACCAATCACATCCAGTTAAAAAGCCAAATCATTTTGTCAATAATAAAAAGATCGAGAGAAGAGTAGTTTTCATGATGAAAATAAATTAAAAATTGATAATCATAAGAACTAACATTTTGTTTAAAAAAAATTATGAAACTATAACCATGATAAATAAAAAAAAAGATAAGCTATTGCCTAAATATGCTCCAGATATACATGCCTAAGAAATAGGAAAAGAATATTTAAATAATCGAAAAAATATAAACTATTGCCTAAACAAGCTTCGCAAATACCGAAATAACATACTTGCTTAAGAAAATATTTGTGTTCAAGGTGAGAATGTTTGAGCAAAAGTGGTGGGAATGTGATTTACAGTGTTCAATTTATTGTAACTGTAATTAAAGAGAACCAAATCGTTTCTTTTGATATATAATTGCATGGTAAGGATAGTTGTGGTGTGATTTTAATTGATTGGTAGGAAACGAAATCGTTTTTTTTTTTTTTACAAACCAAATTGTTTCTTTATGAATATATATCGTAATTGTAATTAAATCTATGAATGTGAACTGTCTTCATCAAACGTTCCCTTGTAGAAAGTAGGTATTAATTTGTAATTACTATATATAGATTTTTATTACTGCGTATATGGTATTTAATATGCATGCATGTAAACCTTTTTCATCAAACAACGTCTCCTTGTAATTACCATATATTTGGTATGTTTTATATATTATTATTACTATGTATATGGTACCATATATATTATTATTATTTAATAAGTCAAACAACGTCCCCATTACCTTCCTTACAAATAGGCATTAATTTGTAGCACCACGTGGCATTTTTTCACCATCTCCACCATTACCGTCTTCATCAAACAACGTCCCCTTGTAATTACCATATATATGGTGCATTTTATATATTACTATTACTATATATATTTATGGTAACATATATATAGATATTTATTGGACACCCCTATATGGTAGGTTTGAATTATTTTTTTAAGATGTGTCACGTGGAGCATCGAGAAGGATGGAAAACGCAACCCGTACACCCCAAGGTTTTCCTTTAAATAACTTTTTTTGGAGATGCCCCACTTGGCGCGTCGAGAATGATGAAAAATGCCACATGTACATCCTAAGGTCTTCCTTTATTCTCATTAAAGTTGAATTGATAACGTGTCATTACAATGATGACATGGAGAGTGGGAAGCTTGAGAGGAAGTCATATGGTACTCTGAGGTCTTCCTTTAATATATATATATATATATATATATATATATATATAGATTAGAGTTGGGTTGATGGCGTGACATTACAATGATGACATGGTGAGTAGGAAGCTTGAGAGGAAGCCATGTGGCACTCTGAGGTCTTCTTTTAATGTATATATATATATATTGGAGTTGAGTTGATGATGTGACATTACAATGATGACATGGCAAGTATGAAGCTTGAGAGGAAGCCATATGACACTTCGAGGTATTCCTTTAATAAAAATATATAGATATATAGTTTAGAGTTGAGTTGATGACGGCATTACAATGATGACATGGCGAGTAGGAAGCTTGAGAAGAAGCCATGTAACATTCCAAGGGGTCTTCCTTTATTTCCATTAGAGTGGATGATGTGGCATTACAATGATGACATGATGAATAGGAAGCTTGAGAGGAAGCCATCTGGCACTCTGCGGTCTTCTTTTAATGTATATAGATATATAGATTTTAGTTGAGTTGATGAAGTGACATTACAATGATGACATGGCGAGTAGGAAGCTTGAGATGAAGCCATGTGGCACTCTGAGATCTACTTTTATTATATATATATATATATATATGGAGTTGAGTTGATGACGTGACATTACAATGATGACATGGCAAGTATGAAGCTTGAGAGGAAGCCATGTGGCACTCCAAATGGTCTTCCTTTGGTCCCATTAGAGTTGAATTGATGATGTGGCGTTACAATGATGACATGGCGAGTAGGAAGCTTGAGAGGAAACCATGTGGCACTTCGAGGTATTCCTTTAATAAATAAATATATAGATATATAGATTAGAGTTGAGTTGATGACGTAGCATTACAATGATGACATGGTGAGTCGGAAGCTTGAGAAGAAGCCATGTGGCACTCCGAGGGGTCTTCCTTTATTCCCATTAGAGTTGAATTGATGTTGTGACATTACAATGATGACATGGCAAATAGGAGCCTTGAGAGGAAGCCATGTGGCTTTCCGAGGTTTTTTTTTAATATATATATATATATATATAGATTGGAGTTGAGTCGATGACGTGACATTACAATGATGACATAGCAAGTAGGAAGCTTGAGAGGAAGCCATGTGGCACTCCGAGGTCTTCTTTTAATATATATATATATATATATATATATATATATATATATATTGGAGTTGAGTTGATGACGTGACATTAGAATGATGACATGGCGAGTAAGAAACTCGAGAGGAAGCCATGTGGCACTCCAAGGTCTTTCGTTGCATTACACGGCCGACTCCACTGCATGCCCACGCTGCATTCAAAATCAAATTTTCATTTTTTTTCGTATTATTACCGTTAGTTAAAAAGAGTCGTCGTTTTCAACGGTAAAAAAATGTATACGTTTTTTGACCATTCTGATTTTTACTGTTCATATTATTTTCAAAGTTTTTCATATTTTTACCATATTAAAATTTTTCTCAAACCTATATATACTCACTTATATTTACATCTTTTACACAACATACTTCAACGATGAAGGGGAGCCTTTGGTTGTCGCAACTCAAGGGTCCACTCAAGATTTTAATCGACATTTTCCAAGAAAAGTGATCGAGAAGTACACCAACATTTTCGACCAGATTTGGTTGAGCATATATGGAACTATGTTGAAAATGTTGATGATGACAATTAGTATTGTCTTTTATTTTATTATTTTTCGTATGTAGTAAAGCAATTTTTCTATGTTTTCTTATATTATTAATGTCTTTTTATGTCAATTAATTAATCAATATTTTAATATATTTAGGAGTGTCGATTCTTTTTTGTGTTGTTGTACTTTCGATTGATTTATTCTATTCATTTTTATTAGTTTTTATCTAAAAATTAATTAAGAAGTTATTTTTTATTATTTCAAAAATAAATATTTAAAAAAAATCGAAAATATATATTTAGGTATGTAAGAATAATAGTTATTTTATTTATTGGTTAATTTTAGAATATGTGATGTGAATTTTTTTAAATATGTTGAATTTTTTAAAAAGAATAGTGTAATATGATTGTAGGTCCCATAAAGTGTGTAATAAAGGGTTTAACTATTGTGGAAGTAAGTGTAATAGAGAATAGTGTAATGGAATGATGACGCGGCACTCCACTAACCAATGTGAGAGTTTAACCATTGTGGATGCCCTTAATATATATATATATATATATATATATATATATATATATATATATATATATATATATATATTAGAGTTCAGTTGATGGCGTGGCATTACAGGGATGACGTGGCAAGTAGGAAGCTTGAGAGGAAGCCATTTGATACTTCGATGTCTTCCTTTAATATATATAAGACTTGAGTTGATGACGTGGCATTACAATGATGACGTGGCGATTAGGAAGCTTGAAAGGAAGCCATGTGGCACTCCAAGGGGTCTTCCTTTATTCCCATTAGAGTTGAGTTGATGATGTGGCATTACAATGATGACGTGGCGAGTATGAAGCTTGAGAGGAAACCGTGTGGCACTCTGAGGTCTTCAGAGTTGCGTTGATGATGTGGCATTACAATGATGACATGGCGAGTAAGAAGCTTGAGAGGAAGCCATGTGGCATTTTGAGGTCTTCATTTAATATATATATATATATAAAGAAATTCTACTACGTTGATTTTTATTCTTTACCATTGGATAGCTACATTAGTGATACTTCAATGTGTGCATAAGTACCAAGAAGTTATATTATTCATTGGATTGAAATATAATGGTCAAAAATAAAAAAATCACCATTTATGCTGATTTTTCTCCATCACCATGGTAGAATCACGTGTATATATATATAGATGTGGAACCTCAATTGGCATTAATGTCATCACTTCAAAAATACTACTCCACTCCATGATTTATTTCATGTTTTACTCACTAATTAATGTTTTTTACTAATTAACATGATGTGCACTCGGAGGGGTCTTTCTCAATTTGCTTGTTTTTTATACTACTCGCTAATTAAATGTGCATATTGAGAAAGTGAATCATTTAATGTGAATAATTGAAAAAACAAAAGGACTATAGAAATAGGCGTTTGACTAGCTTGAAAACTGTAGTATATTAATTACACAAATCTAATTAAAGTGGAGAAATTGGAAAAAAAGACTATAAATACACCCTTGGTTTCCTAATTTGACACATAATGTGAAACTAAAAAATAATAAAATACATTAAATATGACATATAATATGGAACAGGGGAGTACGAAATACTAATTTTGATAATGATGTATTGGTGCATGGGTATGAATGTCTAGTTCTCCATGAGTTTAATTAATTATAAATGAATATGTTGCAGACTATAACTGAATTTACCAAATACATAATATACTATGCCTAGTAGGTCATGATTTTAAATTAACCTTTGAAATTAATAATATTTGATAACGTACTTGTTATTGTGTATTAATCAAGCTGAAAATTGTAAAAGAACAACTATTTTGACTTGTATTATATTAGATATTTACAGTTAAATTTGTAGTTAGCAGTTAAAAAGATAAGACAATAACTCTTGAAAACTATCTAGAGACGTGGTTGCATATAAGTTATGCACGATGGACACGTTAGGCCCATGATTAGCACAACATATCACAACCATCACAAAAACTAACACCCCCGCGGTTGAATTGTCTGGTACACGGACGTGAAGACTGTTCCAAAATTTGTTGAAAAGTGAAGTTAGGAGTCCCTTTTGTGAAGGTATATGCATATTGAGTTGAGGATTGGATGTTGAGAATACATAAATCGATGATGCCAACCCGTTCACGCATGAAATGCAAGTCAATCTCGACATTTTTCTTGTGTTGATGTTGAACAAGATTTATGGACTAGTATGTACATGATAGAGATGTTTTCGCAATTGATCTTCACAATAGACCACAGCAGCTCGCGACAATGGTTAATGTAACTCAATGAGTAGGTTACGTAGCCAGCATGCCTCTGCCACCACATTTACAACGGCTAGATACTCTATTTTGACACTTGATCGTGAAACTGTGTTTTTACATTTAGATGACAATGAAATAAGATTGTCGCCATGAAAAACACAATAACCGAACTGGCGGGTTTCGGAGTCGCCGACCCAATTCGCACTTGAGTATGCAACTCATGAGAAGAAGAGTGATAAAGTTGTAACCCGTGACGAAAAGTACATTTAACATAACAAAGTATGAGTTTGATAAGTTGGAAATGTGGATCTATAGAAGCATGCATATACAAGCAAACTTGTTGCATCGCATGAGACAGACCAAGGCGCGTGAATGTGAGGTACTGAAGTGCACCTGCGAGGCTTCGATATTAGGTGGTTATGGAAAGCTCACTGACAGTGGAAGAAAACTTTGAACGTGTGTCAATTAGAGTAGAGACTTGATGACATGAGGACATGTCGGTTCACTCGAGAATCTTTTTGGGATAATGGTGTTGTTATAAAAAGAGACCGGAGGAGCTTCTTGCAACAGAAACACCAAGAAAATGTTTAAGTGGGCTATAGTCTGACATGGAAAACTCACTCTTTAAGTGATGAAATAAAAGAAGGTAAAAGAAAGGTAGAGGAGGCAGTGAGGATTATGTAATCAACATATAAAAGTAAGTAGGCAGTGGTTGTTCCATGGTTGTAATTAAATAGAGATGCATCAAACTTAGATTCTACAAATCTAAGAGATTTGATGTGGGGGTAAAACATTGATGCCTGGCACGAGAGGTCTACTTAAGCTCGTATAATGACTTATTGAGGCAACAAACATGATGAGGCTTAGAATGGTTGACAAAACCCGATAGTTGTTGACAAAAATGGTTTTAGCTAGTGTACAGTGGAGAAAAGCATTTTTGACATCTAATTGGTATATGGGCAATGATATGAATGCAGCTAAGCTGAGCATAGTACAGATGTTTACCGACCTGACGAGAGGACTAAAATTCTTGGTATAGTCAACGCCCGGCTATTGAGAAAACCATGAACAACATATCTCGCTTTGTAGCTTGCAAGAAAGCCATCGAGATTAGAATTGTGGCGAAAGAGCCATTTGTCGTAGACCACATTAACATAAACTAATCGTGGTACAAGCTCCTATGTATTATTCTGCAACAAACCATCAAATTCAACAAGCATTGCGCTATACCAGTTAGGATCTTATAAGGCGGCACGATATGAATATGAGAAATTGGCGAAGTGACAACAGTTAGTGTCAAATCTATCTAGGCTTTAAAAACCCCTTCTTTCATGGAATGAGTACGTTATTGATGGGAGCATGTTGAGCCCTGACATATGCGAAATGCAAGGCAGGAGGCATTTAAGGCGAAGTTGGTAGAAGAGCGCCTGTCAAGACCAAAGAGGTTACTGCGATAGGTGATGTGGACAGATGGTGCGGTGGATACTAGCTCTAAGAGCGAATCGTAATATGTAGGTGAGCTAGTCATAGTTTTAGAAAAAGAAATGATGTCTCATCAAACATGACAAGTCAAGATATTATGGCATGACGAGACAAAAGATCAAGACACAGATAACCTTAGTGATATGAAGGATAGCCAAGGAAAACACACAAGACAATGCGAGGAGATAGCTTGAGAGGAGCCATGGCCTAAACAATCGGGTAACAAAACAGCCGAACACGCAAAAATGAGAATAGAAAGGAGAGGGTGCAATAAGTTCTTCATATGGTGTTAGGTGGTTTAAGATTTAGGATGGACGTATGTTGAGAAGGTAGATGGCAGTGCTAAGAACTTCAACCTAATATTTAATAGGCATATAAGCATGAAAAAAGAGGGTGCAAAGGACATCAGTTATAGTGCAAATCATATGCCCAGTTTCGCCATTTCGGTGAGATATATGTGGACGAGAAAGTCTTGAGGGAATCCAATGTGAAATGAAGAAATGATGAGTAGATGTGTTGTCGAGTTCCTTGTCGTTATCACATTGAATGCTTTTGATTGATAATTGAAACTGCGTTTGAACAAAAGTGTAGAAAGAAGTAAGAGGGGTTAAGATATTCGACTTTTGCTTAAGAGGAAACATTTATAAAAAGTGAGTATAAACATCCAAAACAACTAGATAATATTTAAACCCCAAAAACTTAAAACATGAGACATCCACAAGTCACAATGAATAATATCAAAAAGAGGAAATGTCTTAGAAATGTAATTAAATAAGGTAGGCACACTTAGAGACCGAGTTGACAAGCCTCACAAACAGAAGGGTTAAGAGTCGAGAGGCTACTTGTACATAAAATAATAGATGCAAAAAGTTTAGAAAGCATCTGGTGACTAGGGTGTCCGAGATGTTGATGCCATATATTAGTCGAACTCACAGCGACAACCAAGGTGACTGAAAGAAATAAGGTAGAACTCACCATAATAATTACATCGAAGAATCTATTTCTTGTTTCAGAGATTCTTCACAAAAAGACCAAAGGGGACAAACTTAACAGAACAATAATACTCGGTTGTAAACTTGTGAGCAGAAACTAAGGTTTTTGATAATTTGAGGAGTAATGAGAACATTTTGTTAAGGAAAGTGGTTTATAACAAGTGGTTAGAGTAAGAGTGCATGTGTGCCAAACGGGAATAAAATACCCATTACCGTGACAACTTGTTGAGATGAAGGTTTTGAAGAAGAAATGTGTGTGAGAGTATCAACATCATTTGTCCATATAGGCGGTGACATCAGAATCCATGTACCACTCATCATTGCTTGGCTATTTGAGAGACAAGGTATTGAACGCCTGAATGAATGTGTTCTAATCCCTTGTTGGCGAGAGAAAAATAGATAAAAAGCCTATACAATGGAGGAGGGACGAGTCGGGAAACGCTTGAGGTGATATAGCTGTCACTGGAAGTTGTAGTCGTGGGTCAAGGACACCAAGTCGTATCGGTGCAGGTATTTTCATTTACCACGAGTGTATAGCACCGGTCCTAGAATTGTTGAGTTGTACTTGTTAGCCCCTCAATAGCATGACCCGAGTAGGCTGGGCTGGGCATCGAGAAACCTAGCAAATACCCAAGTTTCGATGGACTCGGATGGTTCCATGGGACTTAGTTACGGGATGGCTCGCAGGATAGTGCACGGAGGCTCGCGCATACGCATGAGTACATCGTATGCGGTACGGACGAGGCAGCGTGTATAGGCGTGGACAAGATCGCGCGTGCCTAGGCACGGATAAGGTTACGTTCCTTGGTGCTAGCACGGTTGTGCCTTGGCGCGTGCCTTGGTGCGAGCACGGTTGCACCTTGGCGTGAGCACGGTAGCGCCTTTACACGGGAAAGGCAATATATTGGCGTGGGCAAGGTTTGACAAAACTTGAGTTAGGCGTTGACCAAGTCAAAGTATGATTGGTCTCACTTTTGGATATTTCCTATTAGAGTTCCAGGAATGACTTAACATCTACTATAAGGAGGGTGTGTCCTCTCATAGGGGAGGCATGAGCATGAAGGCAGGGGAGATCCTAAAGCATGCCTTGGGCACTTATGCCAAGACAAAACCTAAGGACCATGGTGTCAGCCACCCTGAGCAGGTGGGACTCGGACTTGACCGAGCCCCGACTAGCACCCAGGGTGCCTAGGCTCTACTAGGCACCACCGAGCAGACCCCGTCCCTAAGCAAGGCATGGACCAAGTCACATTAAGGCACAGATAGACCAAGTCCATAGTTTCAGGCAGTTGTGTAACTACCTAGGTCATGGCCCCTGACATGACCAAAGCACGTCCAAGAATGTCCCAAGCACATTGAGCAAGTGCCAATTGACCAAGCAATTATGGTAGTTGCGGAACCAGGTGGAAGCAAGGGAGTATGACAGTTGGGTAACTACCTTGACCACAAGGAGTGGGGGTTTTATTTAGTCTATGAATTAATGTAATCAGGACATGTGTCATTGACGGTTATGTAACTATTTGTTGGCTGATCTATAAAGCAAAGGGCACCATGTTTGGGGAAGGATAGAGTGCTAGCGTTGTATTCTCATTGAGAGCTTAGTAAAACATTCCCTTGGTGTCATTGCTTGTTGTTCATTCATTTTGAGTATTGGTAGTGCTGAACTAAGGTGGCCCTTAGGCACCACGTGTAGGATTAAGTGAGAAAAATTCCTTAGGGTAAACCCCTCACTTGATATGTCGTGGCAGTACCCATGGTGCAGTGCTATTTCGAGGTGCCCATTCACCTCGACCACCACGGTCGCTATTGCCATCATTACAACCCTTGTCGCGCCAACCGCCGCGACCTCCTCCATGACTGCCACAATTGTCTTGGTTGCGACATTCTCCACGATCACAATAGTAACTAAAGTTGTTGGAGTTGTGATTGGCACCGTTAGACAATAAACCCGCGCCAAATTAGAGGGCGACAAGACTCTTGAACGTGTTGGCACATCAAGACTACTCAAGCAAGAGTAAAGATATGGCCTGATTGAACGACGTAAATGGAGTTTGCATTGGGAGTAAGATCACCATAGTAAATCTTAGAGAGTGGTGAGAACAAGAGTTTCATCTTAAATGGACTGGTCGATGGCACCAAGAGCATCGACAAGGGTTTTCAGTTTGTAACAATAAGTTGTAATTGTCATGTTCCCATATATGATGTTTCAAAACTCAACCTCAAGTTGAATAACCTGATTCTTCTTGTTGTTTTTTAAGAGGTTTTTTAGGTTAATCCATATAGTTAAGACGGTGGTGTCGGGCTGCATTACTATATGGAGGATCTCCATTGTTACAACTCGGCTTCAATGTGCTTGGAGGGAGGAGTCATCAACATGGCTTTGAAGATCATACTTCCCCAGTGTGACAAGAAACAAAGCTTGCAATTTAGAGTAATTATTTGCTTGGAGATCATGAGTAATTGGGATACGGGTCTTTGTACTTGCCACATAAATGGCAGAGTTGCTTGATCTTTCACTTATGATTGAATTTTCACTCATGGATGTCAAATAATAAGAAACGAGGTGGATGCCTAAGTAGGATTGGATAGCGCGAGGAGTATATGCTCTGATACCATGAAGATTGTAAAAGAACACAACTTTAATTTGTATTACATTACATATTTATAGTTACATTTTTAGTTACATGAGCAGTTAAAGAGATAAAGACAATAGAAAAGATATGTTACTCTATAGCGATTTCGGGACCCCTTAAGAAATCTCCATCGCCGGACCTCATGGAGGATGAAAACTGATCGACAAATAAGGTGCGCAGTCGAGAAGACCGAGATGCAATGACAAAAGTATATGGGGGCTTTAATCTCTCATTTAAGGAGATAGTTAATCGCTGAAGAGGAATTGATCTTAGGACCCCGACTTGATGAAATCGAAGTGTTGCCTGAAGAAGTGATTCGCTCAGTTGAGAATGACATTGACTATGCATGTTTTGTAGACATGTTCAAGGCTTTAATGGAGCAATCAATGCAGAAGATATTAATGGTGATGCTACTAAGGCGGTTTGTAGGGTATAAAGTACTATCGAGTAGATTGTTAGATTTATGGAGGCCGTGGGGGAATGAAAATCGTGAACGTAGAGAATAGGTTTTTCATGGTCTACTTTAATACTTAAAGAAACTACAACAAAAAACTCTTGGATGAACCTTGGACAATAATGGGCCACTATCTACTCTTCCATCCATGGTCTTTGTAAATCAATCTTTATGACGAGAATCTCTCGGATATGGCGGTGTGGATCTAGTTCCAAGACCTCTTCTTCAGGTACTACCATAAGAATATACTAAGGGAGTTGGTCGATACAGTTGGAGAATTCCTTACGATTGATTACAATACCCAATCCATTAATCAGGGGCACTTTGCATGGATGTGATTCTGGATCTCACTAAGCCGATGAGGTCTTCAATGATTGTAGATGGTAATAACCAACGCATTGAATAAAAAAATCTCCCAGATATTTGTTATAAATATACGACCTATGGACAAACTAGTTATCTCCGCCTTTTGAACCAGAAAACTGCAGAGGAAGTGGCGATGGTGCAGGCTAGCTCATCCGCCAGAGGATAGGAATCATCGGGGATCTATGTTTCAATGAATCATACAGGCTCGTAAGTTCAAGAAAGGTGGAAACCAAGACGATTCAAGTCTATGATAAACCTTGGAAAGTACACATAATGGGGCGGACTAGCACAGCGACAACATCAAATAGATTTGGCGTTTAGCCAGCATGGACAAGGATTTGTTACAGGAGGACAATGACTGGGGTCCTACAAAGGAAAGAAAGTGTCATCTCATGATAGAAAGGAGAACAAGAAAGGTGGGTCGAATGGACCTAATATCCCCACACCCAGCCAGCCTAAGAAGAACCAAAACTCGAGTAGGCCCCTTACCACAAAGAAGTAGCCAAAAGCCGTTAAAAATATACCCTGATCCCAAGACTCCCAGCCTTACTCAGAGAAGAGCTTGGATATGTTGTATGCTAAGAGGAGTTACTAGGGCACCAACGAGCTAATGTTGACTAGATCAACTTAAAGGATGGAAACATAAAATTTCTCCACGCTAAGGTGAATCAACGGGCGAGGAGACACAACGTACAACACATGAAAATCCTCAATGGAATGTGGTATGATGAGTAGTATGTACTCAAAGCTGAAGTTGTGTTCTATTTTAAGGCAATTTACTCGAGAGATTCTTCGAATGGCAGACCATTTCCCATTCAAAATCTATTTCCAAGGCTACCTAAACAGTTGTACAATCTCTTAGTTGTTAATGTATCAATGGATGGAGTACATGGTGCATTGTTTGATTTGTCACTAATCAAAGCCTTAGAGGTAGATAAAATGATGATCATTTTCTATCAATCACACTGGGGGACTCTAAGACCCTTACTACTGACTATGGTTCAATATGATATGCCAACTGGACATAGCCCCAGTTCCTCAAATAGATCCCTCATTACCTTGATCCCGAAGCAGGAGAATCCAGAGAGCTTCAACCAGTTGCGGTCCATCAGCCTCTATACGCTTAATTATAAGCTAATTATGATAGTGATTGCGAATAGGCTCAAACCAACAATACCCCTGCTCATCAACCAATCCCAATCAAGCTTTGTGGTTAGAGACATATTACTGACAATATTTTGATTATGCTGGAACTAATCCATTCCATGAAGTTTGTTACAAGAAGAACAAGAAGGATGGCCCTCAAAATTGACCAAAAAAGGCTTATGATAGGTTGAGCTAGAGGTTCGTATATGATACATCTATCCAAGCTATCATCTTTTCAAAAGTCTATGATGTTATCTTATCTGGGTTGGAATTTGGCACCTTTCAACAGCTTTAGAACAGGAAAACTTTTGAACTTTTCTCCCCCTCCAAGGAGTGAGTCAAGGAAACCTGGTATCACCATATGTCTTTGTCTTATGCATGGAACACCTCTCTCAGGACATATCTAAAGCAATGGAAAGAGGATCTTGGGTTGCATATTGGTTTAGAAGCCTTGATATAATAATCTGTCACCTCTTTTTTTGCAAATGACCTTATACTCTGTATAGAGGCTTCGGAAAGCCAAGCTAAAGTGGATGACAACATTTTGGAGGTATTCTGTGATTTCTCCTGCCACAAAATCTAAATTAAGAAATTTCAGTTCTATTTCCCTCCAAATGTCAAAGAAATACTTGCAGTCAAGATAAGTTCTAAGTAAAGTTTTAAAAGTTTGATTGACCTAAGTTGATATTTTGGTGTCCTATTTTTTTATAACAGGGTATTGAAGAAAACCTATGTTGATCTACTAAACAAAGTCTACTCAAGAGTTAGTAAGTGGAATCCCCATAAGATCTCACTGGCTAGCCATTCTATTCTCTGTGAAACATCGATGTCATTGATCTTTTTCTACATAATACAAATAACATGAATCCCTAAGGGTAATTTGCAATGACATTAACAAAGCTTATAAAGGCTTTCTTTGGGGTTCAGAATCAAAAGAACACGAGTCTAACTTGGTCAATTAGGACATGGTATTTTTTCCAAAGACTAAAGGTGGTCTAAGTGTCAAGAAGACGCATCTTATGAACAAAGCCTTTTTTAATAAAGGTAAGCTGGGGAATGTTGGTGGAGAAGGAGGCTCTATGGGCTCAGGTCATGAGGGTGAAATACAGGCTTGCTAATAATGCCCACCACTTAACACCAACAATTAAGAGCGTGTTCCATATTTGGCGTTGAGTGAGGAATTCTTCGGAGGATATCATGAAAGGAGCCAAATGGTCAATAGGGTGGTGATCGTGTGTTTTTCTAGAAATATTGTTAGACAATACTAGATTATTCGTTGATTGAACTAACTATCTCCAAAGTGCCTGCAGAGGAAAGGGAACTTTTGGTAGCTGATTATATAGGAGAGAATAGGGAATGGGACTGGAATGCATTCTAATACTCGCTACCCCCTGAGGTGTTTAGAAGTATTGCAGCAATCCACCCTCTAACGGCTGAGATCGAAGACTCTCTATGTTGGAAACACTCTAAAAATGGAGCATTCTCAGTCTCTTTTTCCTATACTGCATTGATCGAGGCAATTGGAACTGGCGAGGAGAATGACTGACAATTGGCATGGAAATGGAGAGACCCAGAGTGTATCTGTACGTTTATCTGGTTTATTCTTCATGGAGCTCTTCTTACTAATAATACAAGGTTAAGAAGACATATGGCAGTTGATGCTACTTGTGATATATGTGGAGAAGATGTTGAGACCATATGTCATAAGCTGAGAGACTCTGCCCTTGGTAACACATTACATTTTGATCAGAGATATGCAGGGGTGATCTTTCCCAAAGTTTTTTATTTCAATCATTCAAGGAATGGTTTAAAGGAAATTTTTAGTCCCACCAACAAGTTGATGGGCTTCAGCGGTCCACACTGTTTGCAACTACCTATTTGTGCCTTTGGACTATAAGAAATAAAAAAAAATTGAGGAATGAAGACTTCAATGTGATGGACATGGTGCATACTAGATGGTCAAATTCAGAAGCTTCAAGACTGTGAGCAAACTAAACTTACTAGGGAAAGCCTCGACACTCCTCGCCAAGAGAGACTCATAAGCTGGACTGCCCCCCTCTCCCCTCCCCCTCTCAGGATGGGTGAAAATCAATACTGATGGAGCCCTGAGAGCAAGTTGTAATACTTCCACGGCGAGCAAACTCCTCTGTGACGCGAATGGGAATTGGGCTAGTGGGGTTCTTGCAAGCCTTGGCACATGCAACGTTATTGAAGCTGAGCTATGGGGTGCCCTCCTGAGCTTGAGATTGGCGTGGATCGAGGATGGAGACATTTCATACTCGAAGTTGATAACAAAATTGTTGCTGACAATTTGAGAAGTGGAAGGAAGGTGACTAGCCAATATGGACAACTTTTTTCATTAGTTATACAACTGATTGCAAGACAATGGCAAGTGTGTGTCGTTCGTGTCTATAAGGAAGGGAACAAAGTGGCAGACTAGATGAAAAATCATGCTTTTGTTTTTTCTTTAGGCACCCATGTGTTGGAGGACGTGCCCCCAGTTCGCAAACCATTCTTTTGAACGATGTTTCTGGTGTAATTTCCTAGATTGTACCCTCAATAACACTTATAATACGCTTGGGTAGTTATAACCCCTCTTAATTGAGAAAAAATAGATAAATACAATAATTATTGAAAACTATCTAGAGATGTGGTTGCATATAAGTTATGCATGATTGACACTTTAAGCCCATGATTAGCATAATACAGCACAACCATCACAACCGCTAACACAAGCTTGAACAATATATAGACTTTATTGATTTAATACAAAAAAAATAAAATATCTAATATATAATGGAAATAACCCCTAGGATCTTCTTGAAGCCAAAATAGCCTTATTGACCAAAGTATCCTTCAATGTTAACATTTGATAGAATGAAAAATCTTTGAAAAAACAAAAGTAGGGGTGTTTAGGTAAATTCAACTTAACTAACATAAAAGTGAGGATTTAAAAGTGATACTCGTGGAAAAAGAGAGAGTGTGTGGAGATTTGAAAGTGATAACATGGACGGAGAGAGAAATAGAGAGAGATAACTGTCTAGTGGTTATCTTTTCTTTTCGTAGATATGGGTAGTTATGTAAATTGAATATATTAGTTTAATTAGTCAAGTTGCTAGAAACATTCACGTGCGTAACACGTGCCCTCCCACTAGTAGATTTTAATAATACTAGTCAACCGGCACGTGCTCCGCACGCGAGGCATGAAAAAAAAAAAAAAAAAAAACTTTTTTTAATGTGCGACATTGAAATGAGAATTGAAAGTTTAACTGGACATATTTTGAATAGGCAGTTTTTATTGGAACAATTTAAAACCAAGTTTTAATTGGATTGAGAAAAAATGGAGTGAAATAAAGAAAAAATAGACTTCCATTTTGAAAACTAACTAAAAATAAGCTTAATTATTTCTCAAAAATGCCCTCATTATTTACTTTTTAAAGTTTTCTTGAGCGGATAAAAAAAATGCATTTGAGGACATTCTTGGAATTATGATAAGTTTTGGATTAATAGAATGACAAGGAGGATTGACATTATATATCGTATAGATATATATATATATATATATATATATCTCAAGTTATAATCTTCTTCTGCTATATATCAGTGTTGCATTATGTAAAAGATTAAGATCTTATATTAGTTTTGATTAAAAAGAAATTAAAGAATTCTGATATTATTAATTATATATAGTTCCACTTTCGTATCTAATTAACTTGTTCTTAAATCTTATATTCCTTTTGTGACATATGTAACTCACTAATTGATTAACTTAACTTTAATTGCTCGATAAATAGTAAATGGTAAAGGAAGGCTGACTAGGTTTGCGTGAACTCAGCGAGACGGGCTCGGGGTCCATGTAAATCTAGGCTGGACGGGACCCAGTTTAGGATTGTGGAACTGGGGTTGTTACAACATACTCGTTCCGTAGTTCCTTGTACCAAACCATATCAAAATCCCTGCCTAAACTCTTTTGTTGAATCCTAAAGATCAAATAAGAAACATATACCCGAAACGGAAGCAAAAGATAGCCTTTACTTGTTCACTAGTCACATGCAAAATCACCAAGAGGGAAAAATGCCAAATAATCACAGCCTAAGCACTCTTGCAGAGATTAGAGAGAAAAAATAAGAAAGTTTGTGCGTGAAATTCTTGTTAGGAGAAAAACACAATCTCCTTATTTATCTCTAATATAGATAACTACTAAGTAGTTATTTAATCAGTTACAAAAACTACCCAAACCACTTTATGTGCGTACGTATATTCCAACATCTCCCGCTCGCACATAATAGGTTTAATTTCTCATAAGTTCCATCTATAGAGAACAATGTTTCTTATCTCTACAAAAACATATTAATACAATTAAATAGGCCGTGCGACCAGCATACAATTAATATCTGAGAGCTCATAGCTATATAATTGTTAGGTATATACAACAGCTCAACTTGTAAGTAGAGTATGTATGCAATACCCTAAATACATCAGTCACATTTGAATATCTTAAGATCTCTTTTATATGTTTATTTCAAATTCTCGTGCACCCACAATCATATTTAACAAATAAATATAATTGGTCGACCAGTGGATACAACTTAAGCAAATGAGACACTTCGATGATCTTCCTTTTCAACTTATATCTTTCCATTTTAAATCAATTGTTCTCTGAATATGCCCCGTTAGATCGAATGATTCATAATCATTGGTGACATTTCAAGATAACTAACATTGAGATAAAACTTCAAGATTAGTCAAAAAGTATTGAGGGTACTTAAATGAGATTCCTTAATCTCTAAGGCTCACACAACTTAGAAGTAGAGATCAAAAACTTATGTTACCTTTATTGGTCGCAAAATGCACATGTGGTATGAAACACATGCTACAATATTATTCTCCTTTTGTTATGGAGCGTATGTCTAACTAATATTGTACAGGTGATAGTTCAAATATACTCAATATCTAACTTGAGTCCACAACTTTACTTTAAATTCTCAAATTATAATCACATGACTCCACCTGGCATATAAAGACAGTTAGGGTAAACTTGTAGGAGGTTTTACCTTTCGATCACAATTTAATTTAGTGACCTCATCTTGATTCACTATCAAGGCAATTTTCCATTTTAAGCTCGAGCTCTCCAAATTTATATCACAAAAGCTTAAATTCAATCTCATTTCTATGCACTACGAAGTCATAGAAGCGATTGCCTGTGTGAAAAGGCCAATCTACTGTCCAACATACCTTTACTTTTATGTACATAACATAGATGTGTGTATATGCATGATAAGACAAAGCACAAAACTTTGATACGCATTAATATATAGTAAATAGTATATTACAAATATAAAGGAAGAATAACAACAAATTGTTTTTCATCAAGTACAATACATACATGCTAAACTCTAAGCAATCCTAGAGGTTTCATATGACCATTGAATGCATCTCTAGGTATAGGTTTTGTAAAAGGATCAGCAATCATCTTCTGCATAGATATGTACGACACTTTCAGTTCTTTTTATGCAATCATGTCTCCAACAAAGTTATACTTGGTATCAATGTGTTTGGTCTTCGAGTGGTACTTGGGATCTCTCGTGAATGCAATTGCAGCCTGACTATCGCAATTCACTAAAACTGGACTTGATGCATCTTTGTCAAATCCTAAGCCAAACCGCTTCTTACACTGCTGTTGAACATGCTACAAATTCAGCTTCCATTGTTGACAAGGCTATGCATGATTGTTTCTTACTACTCCATGAAATCACTCCATTGTTCGGTAAGAAAACATAACCTGAGGTAGATTTTCTTTCATCTAAATCTCCACCAATCAGCATCTGTATAACCAACTAGATGCAAATTATTGCCTTGATAACACAATGAATAATCAACAGTGCCTTTTAGATACGTAAGTGTCCTTTTGACAGCTCTCCAATGGGTCTGTCCTGGGTTTGCTTGATATCTACTTACCATGCCAACAGTAAAGCAAATATCAGGTCTTGTACACATCATTGCATACATGAGGCTTCCAACAACACTAGTGTAAGGAACTTTTGCCATTTGTTCTCTTTCATGTGGAGTCTTAGGACACATTCTTTGATTTAGATCTTGGTCTTTTGTTATAGGAGTATCAATGGGTTTGCAATCTTACATATGGAATCTCTCAAGAATTTTCTTGATGTATGGCTCTTGTGAAAGAGCTAGCACCTTCTTTGATCGATTCCTTTTAATTTTTACACCAAGTATATATGCTGCTTCACCCATGTTCTTGAAATTGGAGGACAACCATTGCTTAATGGTTATTAAGTACTTCTCATTATTTCCAGCCAATAGTATGTCATCAACATAAAGTGAAAGAATCACAAATTTACTATTAGACCTCTTGACATATACACAATTGTCTTCATCAATCATCACAAAATCATAAGAAATAATTGCTTGATGAAATCTTATGTACCACTGCTTGGAAGATTGTTTAAGACCATAAATAGATCTTAATAGTCTACACACTTTGTGCTCTTGACCTTCAACTATGAAACCTATAGGTTGTTCCATATAAGTTTCCTCTTCCAGTTCTCCATTTAGAAATGCAGTTTTTACATCCATTTGATGTAACTCCAAATCTAAATTTGCAACTATGGCTAGAATTAACCTTATAGAGGCAAATCTCACAACTGGGGAAAAGGTTTCTTCATAATCAATTCCCTCTTGTTGTGTATACCCCTTGGCTACAAGTCGTGCCTTGTACCTTTCAATAGAACCATCAGTCTTTCGTTTAATTTTGAGAACCCATTTGTTCCTAATAGCTTTACGTCCTTCAGGGAGGTCAACCAATTCCCAAACATTGTTTGATCTCATGGACTCCATTTCCTCTTCCATTGCAATTTTCCATTTCTCTTTAGCAGGACAAGTAAGAGCCTCTTGAACAGTTTTAGGTTCATCCTCATCTTGAGGTGCAATCATATAAACCTCATTTTCAATAGGAAAATGGCGTTTGGGGATATTGCCACGATTGCTACTCCTTATTTGTGATTCAGTTGAAACAGATTCAACATCTTTTGTCTTGTTCCCACTTGGATGAGATACTATCGGCATTTGTTCAGACACGTGAACTAAACGATTCATCAAAGTAGAATCTTCTTGATCTTGCATCTCATAGAGAGATAAAGATTGATTTATCTCACCCTTTGTTGGAAAATCATTTTCCATAAAAGTAGAATCCCGATACTCAAATTCAGTTATGCTCCGACACGAATGTTCACCAATGAACACATAACCTTTTGAATGTTCAGAGTATCTTATAAATATACTCTTTTTTCCTCTTGGACCTAATTTTCCATGATGATGTAAATCATGAACATAGGCACCACAACCCCAAGGTCTTAGATTAGATAAATCTGGTTTTCTATTGGTCCATAACTCATAAGGAGTGGATGAAACTATTTGGAAGGTACTCGATTAAGAATATATAAGTGGCAATTAACAAAGCATCACCCCAAAAGGTGATTGGTAAATTGGCTTGGGCCATCATAGATCTAACCATTTCAAGAAGAGTTCTATTTCTTCTTTCAGCTACTCCATTTTGTTATGGAGTGTATGGAATAGTTAACTGCCTATCTATTCCCTTTTCATCACATAATTGTTTGAACTGATCAGACAAATATTCACGTCCTCGGTCCGTTCTCGACATTTTTATTTTTTTATCTAATTGATTCTCAACAACATTAATGTATTTCTTGAAGCACTCAAAAGCTTCAGATTTATGAGAAATCAAATAAACATAACCGAAACATGTGTAGTTATCAATAAAAGTGATGAAATAAACACCTCCATGCCGGGATCTCACATTCATCGGACCACAAATATCCGAATGAATCAATTGCAATAGGAATTCAGCTCATATTCCTTTGCCAAATGGTTTTCTTGCCATTTTTCCCGCTAGGCAATTTTCACACATTGGTAAATTAACATTTTCAAGGTGCCTCAATAGGCCCTCTTTTGCTAATATATCCATTCTTTGTTGACCTATATGGCCAAGTCTAGCATGCCAAATATTCACATCAATATTTGAATCAATAGAAGATGTAACAAGGGAAAAGCAAGCACGATACATATTACTATTCGAAACATAGTCAATATACAATACAATAAAACCATCTGACACATAGCCACAACCATAATAAGTTTGTTCTAGAAACAAATTCACACTAGTACTATAGAAGTTCATAACAAATCCACACTGTAGAAGAACAAATAACAAAAACTAAATTTCGTCGAATCTCTGGAGCATATAACACATCATATAGGATAAGAGGTCGTCCACCACGCATGCTCAACTTGCAGGTGTCAATCCTTTTACTTCAACACGTGAGTTGTTTCCTACATATATCCATTTTGTTCCACGAGGAACTCGACGAAACTCCACGAACACATCACGATCATTAGCTACATGGTATGTTGCTCTTGAGTCTGCAGTCCACAAACGATGAGATTCAGTCAAATAAATAGAACTAGAAACAAAATTTGCACTTCTAAAAACATTATTTATAGAAAATGCATCAAGGGTTTGTACCTTCTTTGGCTCGTTGCACTCACGAGCAAAGTGACCCTTTTTTCCACAGTTGTAGCACTTGAGTTTAGCCTTGTTCTTCTTCTGATGAGCCATAGGAGCTTTACCCTTTCCATGATGATCATATTTTGCATAATGATGATCACATTTTGCATAATGATGATCACCTTTAGCTCTCTTTGATCCTCGCCTTTTGCAGCCACCATAAGGCTTGCGTTTATAGCCATTATGACCCTTTTTATTACTTGAGCTAGCCATATACACATCGGTATCAGGCCTTGAAGCCTCAATGCGGTCTTCCTCAAGTTCCAAATGACGCCCAACATCATTAAGGGTTTTGATGTTCTCATTATGGGTCAAATTAACCTTCATATGCTCCCAGTTGTGAGGTAAGGATCGTATAACAGCCTGAACCTGTTGTTCATCAGTCAGAATGTGCCCGACCTCCCTTAACTTACTGATCATGTTTGATAGCTCCCTTAAATGCTGCCTCATGTTATGGTTAGGGCGTTTCTTGTATGTGTCAAACTTAATAGTGAGCTGTCGAAGCTTGGTGACAGAGGTTCCACCAAACTTCTTCTTCAAGGCCTCCCACATTACTTTGGCAACATCATAACTCTTGAACTCTCGCATTATATCATTTACCATGCTACTAAGCAATGTAATGCGAGCCGTTGAGTTTTTCTTTTTCCAGGCCTCAAATGCCTCACGGTCCCTTCTATGTTGAACTGTGTTGCCATCTTCAGGCTCAGTCAAGATATTGTTCAGAACTTCAAGAGCCTCTTGCTCTTCCAAGACATACTGAATTTTCAAACTCCAGATTTCATAATTGTCCCCGTTCAATTTTTCACATTGAGCTCAACAATAATGTTCTTGCTAGCATTTGTCATTTTCACAAAGAAATATGTATCTGAATAAAGACATATATACACATATCAATTAATGCCTAGCATACCACACTTGGTTATTTTGTCATAATTCAAATAGATAATTTAGAATTATTCACATAGTATAGAGTCAAAAGTGCACAAATTAAGTGTCATAATCATCATCTATATTTATGTGTGTAATTATTATTAGTCTATCGAATTATACAAAATTTTATCATATCATTTTCCCACAAACATATAAATGCAATATGTGTGCAATCATGTAAACATGTCATTAGCATGTAAAAAAAACAGAGGAAACCATAAAGCAAAACAGAGAAAAGAAAAAAAAATTAATGGCAAGATTCGTTCTTCGTAAAAGAAAATTTCTTCGTGAAGAGAGAAACAACAACGAAGCCATGATCTCCTAATGAATTTGAGAAACAATATTGATCAAATTCTTCCACTTTGCTCCAATTTTTATCGTGTCGAGTTGTTTATATATATATATATATATATATATATATAACTAAAGCAACAGTGAAATGCATTTAGATATTTCTTTCTACTTTTCTATGAATCTTTATATTTCTTATTCTATTTTTACAATTTATTCATGAAGGGAGAGATCTCATCCATTCTGGCACAATGATTTTAAAGGTTCAATGCTACGAAAATTCAAGGATGAAAAATCAGACTATAATTTCAACCAAAATGCTTCACTTTAAAATTGAATAGTTCTGCCTACTTGACAATACCCTCATTCGTGACAAAATCCAACGCACGCTTACAAGAATGGGTAATGTATTCTTGGCAGTAGAACTAATTCAATATCTTTAGCAAAGCAAATTCAAGTACATTGCTCATGAAAGGTAAATTACATGTAAGACAGAATCGTAATCAAATCAAAGTTTTTTTTTTTTACTTGGATCAATTCATGGCATCATACCCACTAAAATTAAATCGCTATGATAACAGATAAGGAACAAGTAAATCATGCTCTGATACCAATGTTGAATCCTAAAGATCAAATAAGAAAACACATACCCGAAGCGGAAGCAAAAGATAGCCTTTACTTGTTCACTGGTCACAAGCAAAATCACCAAGAGGGAAAAATGCCCAATAATCACAGCCTAAGTACTCTTGCAGAGATTAGAGAGAAAAAACAAGAAAGTTTGTGCGTGAAATTCTTGTTAGGAGAAAAACACAATCTCCTTATTTATCTCTATTATAGATAACTACTAAATAGTTATTTAATCAGTTACAAAAACTACCCAAACCACTTTATGTGCGTACGTATATTCCAACATCTTTCTTATTTAATTTCCCTCATGTTTCAAGTTTAAATAATACAAAATCCTGTGTAATATATTGAAGCTAAGAGCATCTCCAATGGGGTTGTGGATTTGGAGAGAATGTGTGCCACCTAAGATATAATAGATATTATGTTAAAAAAAAGTCTCCAATGGTAATGTGGATTGGCTCTGTGCGGGTGACATGGCACATACACCGTCTATCGCACCCTCTAGAGACAGTTCTAGAGACAGTGTGCGGTAAGCCGCATCATCAAAAGAAACAAAAAAAATCGAAAAAATAAGTGGAAACTCAAAAAATTGAAAAAAAAAACAAATAGCCGCAACTAAAAAAATCGAAAAAATAGTCGCATCAATAAAATCGAAATAATTGAAAAAAAAATATGAAAGCTACAGAATTCCATATATTGGTTGTTAGTATTAAGATAACTACAAATATCTAAGTAAGAGAATCGGTTCTTATAAAAAAAGAACTGCAATTTTTAATTTGTTTTCTTATAAAACAAATTAAAAATTAATTAATAGATATAAGCTTTTATAAAACTATAATATGTTATATATATATATATATATATATATATATTTATATATAAAAAATTTCTACGTCATCAGTAAAAGTTGCTATCCACAGTATCCATTGGAGACTGTTTTTTATGTTGGATGTCTATTTGTGCCGCATAGAGTGGACATTACCTCCATATTGACGTCGTGGCACCAATCCACGGCCTCAAATCCACGTTTACCATTGGAGACGTTCTAATCATTCTCATTTTGTTCATGACTTTACTTTATATATACTAGTGGATGGGCACGCGCTCCGCACACGATGCACACATTTATTTGAACTAAAAAAACTATGTAGCGAAGCGATGATATAATCATATCCTCGTAGGCTTCGTGTTGTCGATCAACAACATTAATCAATTCATTTTTCCTTCGCAATTGATGCGCTTTGTCTCCTTATTTTCGTTGCTCTCTCACTTTCACATTATGCAACAAAATCATTGAAAGATTGTGGTAATGCATGAAGAGAATGTGGAAGAAAAATATGAGAAAATAATCTCGTAGAGGGGGTAATTTTTTTTTAAAAGGATAAACATGGAGATGTGAAGACAGAGTAATTAAGGTGATGATGGAGAGGTGGCGACGGTTTTAGAAAGTAATATTCTCGATCAAAAAGGTTTTAGTTAGTTAATCCTAACTTTACCAAAACACTCTTATTTTTAATTTTTGAAGACTATTTGAAACAATGAGATATAAGCATTTGAAGACACTTTTGTCAATAAAGCTATTTTGCATTTAATTGATTGTAAGGGAGGATTGACATTATATATAGTATAGAGTATAGATTATGGATATTTTATAATAATAAAAGTATTTACTTTTAAAATTTTGCAGTAAATAGCTGACCACTATGAAGTTAAATTATTTTTAAGGCATTAATAGAAACTTATTTTTAAGGTTTTACTATATCGTTGGTGCGGATGTAGATATTAGGGGTGGGCAAACCGCGGTTTGGTGGTGAAAACCACCAAACCGCGACCAAACCGAGAGTCTATGGTTTGGTGATTTTTCAAACCACCACCAAACCGCGAATCACCAAAATCGCACCAAACCGAATCGTGGTTTGCGCGGTTTGGTCGGTTTGGTTTCGCGGTTTTCATGCACCCTATTTTCGGAAAAAAAAAAAAAAAAAAAAAAAAAAAAAAAAAAAACAAGCCAAAAAAAAAAAAAAAGCAAGCAAAAAAAAAAAAGCAAAAAAAAAAAAAAAAAAAAAAAAAAAAAAACAAAGCAAGCCTAAACAAAGAAGCCGGTGGCGGTGAGAGGAGGAGCCGCGGTGCGAGGACGGGAGTGAGGAGCGGCGGTGAGAGGAGGTGAGTGAGGAGCGGCGGTGAGGGAGGTGAGTGAGGAGCGGCGATGAGAGAGGTGAGTGAGGAGCGGAATGACCGAATGAGCGTCGAGAGGAAGAGGAAGATTAGTGGTTTTTTTTTGTTTTTAGGGTTTTTGGTTTGTATTTACCAAAATGCCCTCGGTTTGGTTAAATCCGCGGTTTTCCCAAAATGAAAACCGCGACCAAACCGCGATTCTGCTGTTTGGTCGTTTTCCAAACCGCAAGCTTTAAAAATCAAATCAAACCGTGCGGTTTGGTCGGTTTGGTGGTTTGGGCGGTTTTTCGAAAACCGCTGCCCACCCCTAGTAGATATGCATCGTTTTCCTTCGGTCTTTGGTCATTAATCTAGATCTTGACTGTATTTCAGGTAATGAAGTAGGGAATGAACCTTCTATTAATCTCAAGGTATATTATACTGAAACAAACAAAAAGTATACACTAGCTCATTATTGCAATTATAAAGGTACCAACCAATCCCTCTCATAATATTATACATCGCTTAATTAGCATATAAAAAAACTCATCGTAAACCAATCGAGGATTTTTTTTTTTTGAAGCCTCTAATCGAGAAATTAAATTAGAAACTTTGAAAGTAATTAAATAAGCCAATAATTTTTATTTATTTTTTTTCAATTTGAAAGAAGAACAGAATTGGGGATCGGACCTTAGCTTTTTTTACTTTCTTGTATGTAGTGTTAATTATATATTCTTCTAGGATTATTTACTCGGCAACCCAGGAGCAGATTGGCACGTTGAACTAAACTCTATAGTCAAGTTTGTTCATGCAATGAATTTTATATCTGATGAACTCTTCGAGGTGTGATTTTCTCGATCTCATTAAACTTTCAAAAACAAAACATATGAATTAAGTAATTAAGTCTTTCATTAATTTTTTTATTTCTTTTCTATTTTTTGCAGTTGGCCAAGAAACAATGTAATGAAGAATATATAACTGTAGATACAAGCAACACTAATTGTTTGAATGCCATCCAAATGATTGATAAGGTACATAAAATCCAATTTTTTTCTTAATTGTTTGTTTGGGTACAACTTTCATATTATACTAGTTGTTTCCCTACGCTTCGCGCAGTTGTTAGTGAAGACCTTCATGGTTTATATATACGAAAAATGGCAAAAAAATATGAAAGTTACAAAATGATGGGTGTCGTAGTTGACCCCTATGTCAAGCAAAAACTATATATAAAAATAAAAAATAAAAATCGGCTTGCTCGACCTTTACATAAGCCAACCCATGGTACTTGTGCATCCATTCAAACACAAAAAACCCCTACAAACATGTGCACTTGGAGACCCAAACAAAAATTCAAATGATGGCCCCAAAAATTCCTCAAACTGGATGCAGGAGAATTACAACGTAGAAGAATGGATGAGAGGTGAAATTTATAAGGGGAATAGAGCTTGCACTACACTCAATTTCATATATCTGCCCGTAATTTTTAAAAACTTTTACCACACTCCATTCCATGTATTTGCTCATGGTTTATAGTAGAATGTACTAATTTTATTAATCCATACGTTAATAATATAACCATTATTAATTATTAATAGATGCACACATAATAGATAATTATATATCTTGGGACGATCGATAATAGAAATAAATAAATAATAAAAATTTAAAAAATCAGAAAATTAGAATGGTGAGAGGAGGTAGCTTCTGAACTTTCTTTCTCCTCCGACTTATATATATATATATATATATATAGATAGATAGATAGATATAAATTTGGGTTTAACATGGAATTTTATGTTTACAGTGTATTTCACATATCAATGCTTACCAAGTGTTAGAGCCACCAGAAGCTATAGAGCCCAATCTAATGTCAAAACTTAAAAACTTAATTCAAGTGGATTTGGTTTCTTAACTGTGCAACCTTTTCCAACTCAAGAGCATATGGTAATTCTATATTTGATTAAATCAGTTCCTGTTTGCTTAGCATTTTTCAAACATGAAAAACCGTGCAAAAGTTCTATGAAATAATTTTTCTTTAAGACAATACAAATATTGTTTGGTTACATATAATTAGGTATGATACGAAAAAGCGACAACTGCTAAAACTCAAAATTTTAAAACATACAATTAATGTTGAGGGCCGCTAAGAGCACCCCACCATTTCATGAAGGCACCCAACTTATTTGTAAAAATTCCAGCAAAAATAGAAAAGACCATTTTGCCCCTGTATATATATTGATTTAAACCCCACAAACCATTTTGACAAAGAAAAAGGGGCACCCCACCACCAAGCTTGAACCATAAAGCAACATTGCGTTTGGCGAGCGTTTATCGATTCTTGCGGCTTGACATCATCCAACAGCGAGGTAACAATGTTTGACAACCGTATGATGGTTTGTTGGAACTTTTAAGTTGAGTAAAACTGTGAAAATGATGATTTGTTTGTCAACGTAGGGTTTGGTAATTTCCTCAAATCCGAACTTGTTTGCAGTATATAATGGAGGATTCTACTGCTACGATGCAAGAGGAGGTTGAACTAGAGGCAATTTTTCAAATTTATTGTGTTTTTTATGAGGTTATCCGAAGTTTCTAGCGATGTGCGCGATTGTTTCGGCCTTGCAGGACCGAGATGTATAGTAATGTCTCGGTCATAGAGGACCAAGAGGTGTACGTAGGTCACGGTATGGTACGATCGAGAGTCCTGAGTAACTCTCGGTCGTACGTGAGCGAGACGCTGAATAAAGTATCGGACCTGTACAACCAAGAACCTATTTTTTTGGGTTTTTTGGTGATTGTGTTTTACATTTTGGTTGATTATAATGTTACACTGTCACTACAAAAAAACAGCAAATCGAAACGGAATTAGAAACGGAAATAAGTTCCGTTTCTAAATCAGAAACGAATTAGAAACGGAATAAGTTCCGTCTCTAAATTAAAAAGTTAGCGACGGAATTGAGACGGAAATATTCAGAGACGGATTTGAGACGGATCAGAGACGGAATTAGAGACGGAATTAGAGACGGAATTAAATTCCGTCTCTAAAAAATAGCTCCAACATTCCCACCAAAACTTTATTTTTTCTCAACCGTTCATTATGTCTCGAGATTCGTGCATGCTTGATCTAAATACCCACAACAGTCCGTCTCTCCCTAAAATCACTCAAATCTCTCTCTCGTCTCTCAAAACCTCTCTCTGTCTCTCTCGTCTCTCAAAACCTCTCAAAACCTCTCGTCTCAACAAACCTCTCCCTCACCGCTCTCTCTCTCTCACAAACCTCTCTCCCTCACCGCTCTCACCGCTCTCTCTCACCGTCACCGCTCTCTCTCTCTCTCTCTCTCACCGTCGCCACTCTCTGCTCTCTTTCTCACCGTCACCGCACTCTCTCTCTCTCTGCTCTCTCGCTCTCTCTCTCTCTCTCGCACCTCTCTACTCTCACTCTCACCAATAGCCATGTTGTTCGTCGAATCAATTTCGCGTACCAAACCCTAGATTTAGTCCCCTCCGATTCCGTCTTGGTTTCTAGGGTTTGTTCTAGGGTTTCTTTGATGAGGCGTGGAGTCTAAAATCGAGTTCGTGATCGATAGGGTTTTGAAGGGTCTCGGAGATTCGGAGAAATGACGGACCAGAACTGAGCTCGAGCTCAACGGCCGGACGCGCTCGGCGACCCCCCACTCGGTCGACGACTTGCTGGGGATTCTCGATGTGAGTTCTGTTTTTGGTTTCTAGGGTTTCGATTTTAGATTTTTTTTTATTGTTTGGTTTCTCGAAGATTGCATGTGAGTTTCTTGGGGTTTTGTGGTGTCTAGGGTTTGTTTTTGTGTTTTCGGTAATGGGGTTTTGGTAGAGTTTTGTTTGGTCTTGAAAGCTTCGATCTTTCGTGTTTGGTTTTGTGTTTTTCGCTTTTTGTTTCAATTTGTTCAATTTTCTTCCCTCCCATTTTTTTGTTAAACAATTTTCTTGTAGGTACTTACCGAATGTTTGTAGAAGACATTGCATTTAGGTATGTTTTGAGTGGACGCATAATGTTAGTTCTGTATGTTCTTTTTCGACAATTTTATTTCTACCATTGTTTATGCCTTGCTAGTTAGCAACCGTGCTCTCAACATGGCTTGTGAAATTTTGCAATTGGAACTTGGAAATATGAACTTGCGCTTATTCGGATCGCCGGAAAGTTTTATGGACAAGCGCAGCGCATGTAAGTATGACATACATATTTATATATTAGAGGTAGAGAGATTTTGGAGAATTTTTAAGGAGATGATCAAGGTAGGGGTGGTGTACAAGTTGGTAAGTAGATCTACACAATTAGTTTGCAAAGTTTTGTTTAAAATTAGAGGTTCAGCTTTTTGTTTTTCTTTGACTTATAGGGTAAATGAAGTTATTTTCAAAATTGCTTTACATATTTGAGTCACTTAATGCTTCATATAAAAATTCGCAAGATTACAACACGGTTTACAACAATACAATAGCAAACTTCAGCGAGATAGCGATTCATACAAGCAAGCCTTGAACATCTTGAACAAGAAAAGTCTCAATGATAGAGAGCCTCGCAATGTTGCGGGAAAATATGGCATGTTGCGGGATGAATTATCTTCATTCCAAGTAAGTATGGTAATACTTGGAAGCGTTACTTCTTTCCATGCAAGAGAACTTATCGAATTCTCCTTCCTCTCCATTTTCTTGTTTGAATCATCATGCTTGAATCGAGATGTAACCTTTTGTAACTTAGTTGAATTTATAACTTTCTCGCTTAATTATTTGTTTTTAGGTGGTCGTTTATGAAGGGAAAATCGAGAGAAAAACCTTCCAAAGAAAGAGGAAGCACGCCAATTCATCAAAGGTTTGTGTCATGTGTGTTTCTTCCCCATATTATAGATAATACATTGTTGTTTATTTCTTCTCATGATTGTGCATGTTTGTGTTTAAGTTTCCTTTAGTTTAATACATTGCTTTGTTTATTTCTTCTTAGATTGAGGAGGGACATGTGTTGTTAGTAATTTCATATTCATGCACTTGCTATGGATGATTGATTAGTTATTCCATGTTTATTTTATCGGTAAAGCATGTCATGATCAACATTATAATACATTAGAATCATGTATTGAGGTAATTACTTTGTCGTTTGATGTTATAGTTGTTAGTAATTTCATATTCATGCACTTGCTATGGATGATTGATTAGTTAGATGTTGTTGGTTACGATTGAATAGTACCTATTTCTTTTGATTGGTTTGGCATGTATATATGACATTCCCATGGTAGTTGTTTGAAAGATTTAATGGTCGCTTGGCTCCATTTGTTTCTCCCTTGTATGAATACTATTTTTCGTTTAGTTTTGCTCTTTTAACTTTTAATATGCTTACTTGTTGTTAAACTCTTTCTGCTAGAAGTTTTTTAGTTCCTCTTGCAGTTGGATGAAATAATGAATAAGGTGGCCGAAATGAGTGGCAAATGTGCAAAAGAGGTTAAAGTGGTTATCTCTCCTTATGGGATTTGTCCACTAGGAGCCCACATTGATCATCAGGTGACTTTTTTTTAATTTTTAATTGAATCTTCTTATGACCCAAATTGATCATTTTATGGATTCTTTGTTTGATGCATAATGGATTTTCATAGTTTATGAGCCCACATTCCTATTCTCTTAAATATCCACATTCCGAAGATCACAGATTTTGGTATTAGTGTCGGTTTAGAGAATTCAGTGGCAATGGTATGTTAGATGTTTCTCTTTGGTTGTTTTTTAGACTAACTATTGATGTGAATTTGAATCATTCTTTTTCCTTTTAGGGACTTGAAAATGGTTCTATTTACTGCACTTTTCTCACTGTTTTTCCTTCTCATTCTTTTTGCAGTTGTTGGGATCCGGGTTCATGGCTTGTAGGTATGCGTTCATATCTAGAAGCGACCTCTCAACAATGGAACAAGACTCGATACATTGAACCATTCCCAAACATAGTAATGATTGGGTACCATTCATTGAGTAAGTTTAACACTTGATTCTTTCTGTTTGTTTCCTTCTCCTTGCATTTTTATGGTTTTATTAATTTCGGTTTCACCCTTTAGTTTGCATGGATGACTCACCGCTAGAAATTAACTTTCTAATAGCATCTATATGATTGCACTCTCACCGCTAGAAATTAACTTTATGCGGAATGATTCTAGTTGTTTGATATGAGAAGGAACCAAATCGGACCTTCTAAGCTTTTTTTCACAAATTTCGCAATGTAAAGTTTTCAAACTTAAAAAAGTTGTAGAACATATTTTTGTTGTGTGCATATCTCGTGTGTTTAAAATAGGTTAATGAAAGCTTGTTTCCAATTGTTCCTAGTTCTATTTGAGGTTTTAAACCACATCTTGTGAAAACAAGGTCTCTAGTGATACATCGACATCCATGGTTTTGGTCATGTGATTTCTAAAAGTTGTAAACAAGTCTTAATTTTATTTTATTTTTATAAGAATAAACTAGTCGACTCTAATTAATTAATTTGCAATTTAGGTTTTATTTTCTTTGTTGTCGAGCATAAATATTTTTCTTTTAATTTTAATTTTAAACGTAATCATGCATGATAGCTTGTGTATGTTGCAATCTTAAATATTGATCATGAAACATCAAGACTATATATATAAGCATCACAAACCATTGCTATGTTATAGTTTGGAGCGAGAGATAATTTGCTAAATAACACCATGTTCCTTCTGGATAATGATGAATTTCTTTTTCTTTATTACTTTATTTATGTTGTGTTTATATTCCATAATATTGTTTATATTCCTATTATTGTTTGTATAATTTAGTGATTTTTTTCTTTTTGATCTTTTTTCAGGTGTTTTGTACGAAGTCAAGTATTATTTGAAGCACAATCAACTTTATATAATCTCGGAACACTTCATTTTTTATTTTTTTTTATTTAGAACAATTTTTGCTTTTACTTTTGTAGAAAGATACGATATAGAAACTTTTTAGATTGTTTTTGTTGTTTCGTGTACAGTACATTGAGAAAAGATAATGTTAAGGATATGATAAGTTTATATAAATTGTGTAATATCAATATATTATTTAGCTATGATTTTTATTATATATTGGCGAGTTAAATGTGCTTGGATTGAGACCTATATATGTAAGACTTTAAAAACTAAACAAAAATGAAAATTAGAGACGGAAATAGCAACGGAATCTTTGGATTTCGTTGCTATTTTTCCGTCTCTAATTTTCGTTTATGTAAGATACATAAATCGAAACGGATCAAATTCGTCTCGATCCGTCTCTGATTAGCAACGGATCAGAGACGGAAATAATCAGAAACGGAATTTATTCCGTTTCTGATCCGTCTCTAAATCAGAAACGGAATCGAATTCCGTTTCTGATTGAATTAGCGACGACGTTTTTAGAGACGGAATTAGTTCCGTTTCGTTTGCGTTCGTTTACGTTTATTTGCAATTAGAGACGAAATTTTAACAAATCAGAGACGGAAATTTTCGTTTCTGATTTGCTGTTTTTTTGTAGTGTGTTTGTATTGCAGGTAATGCCGGTTTTTACCCAATTTCCAGACTACAAGGACACGTTTACATCTTGTAGGCCATTCCCCTCTAAAGAAGCGGCTATTTCATGGCTTCAAATGATAGGCCGTGAGAACATGTTTGTGCTAGTGACAAAGCACTCTGATGCCGGGGGCATTAAGCGCAGGGGAAGGGTGAAACTTGCGTGTGAGAGGTCTGGGACATATAGGGGAATGTCTCAGAGAGTAGGGAAGGGGAAAGCGGCCAAAATTTCTTTGAAATCAAGAAACGATGAAGAAGAGGAAAAGGCGAGGACTCAAACTGGTACGAAGAAATGTGGATGCCCTTTCCTTATCAACGTAAAGGAAAATGCTGACTCCTTGTGGTATGTCACTGTTATATGTGGGAGGCACAATCACGACCCCGCAAAAAACTTGGACGGCCATTCATTTGCTAGAAGATTGGATAAGGGGGAGCAGGAAGTTGTGGTGCAAATGACAAAAGGGAATGTGAAGCCAAGAGACATCTTAAATACGTTGAAGCAAAGAGATGTTAGAAACGTATCGACAATGAAGACAATATATAATGCAAGACAAAATCTCTGAAATGAGGATGCGGGTGGGAGGACTCAAATGCAACAAATGTTGCACATCTTGGAGAAGAATAAGTGGATGTCCTGGCATAGGAAGCATCCCGTTACGAATGTTGTCACCGACTTATTTTGGTCACATCTCGACTCAATAAAGTTGCTAAGGTGTTTCTCATCGGTAATTTTGATGGATTGCACGTACAAGACAAATAGGTACCGAATGCCTTTGTTGGAGATTGTTGGCATCACTTCTACGCACTTGACGTTCTCCGTTGGGTTTGCATTCATATCATCAGAGAGTCATGCGAATTATGTTTGGGCACTTGAGAACTTGAGATCCATATTGGATGGGTGGCCTAAACCCGATGTGTTTGTTACCGATAAGGACTTAGCCTTTATTAATGCCATAGAAGAAGTTTTTCCGTCATCGACTCACCTCCTTTGCTCTTGGCACATCAACAAAGTAGTATTGGCCAAGACTAAGAAGATGTTTGGGGGGAACGATGGTTTTGCACGTTTCATGGATAGGTGGACGAGCGTGATGTATGCCAACTCGGAGGCCTTATTCGAAGTTAGGATGAATGACCTGCGTTGTGAGTATGGGAATGTCAAGGGTCTTACTTAGTACTTGGACAACACATGGGTAAAGAACTACAAGGAGAAATTTGTCCCCGCTTGGACAAATAGAATTATGCACTTTGGGGAAACAACAACGCAGAGGGTGGAGTCTGCGCATTCCATTCTGAAGCTATACCTTGGGAACAGTCGGGCCAATTTTGAGACTTTGTGGAATGTGGTTGATGGCCTCCTTAGAATCCAACACAACAATATCAAGGCATCGTTTGAGCTAAGTTTGAATGCGGTCCAACATGAGTACATTGATGAGTTATATCGACGATTGCGTGGTTATGTCTCTCAACGGGCGCTTAGGCTAATTAGAGATGAATTGACACGTGGAGAGGATGTTGGTCACGACTCCACTCGTTGTGGTTGCGAGATACGCACCACACATGGCCTTCCTTGTGCACATGAGCTAAACCATCATATATTTGCTGGGTCGCCCATCCCTCTCGAGGACATTCATGTTTACTGGCGAAAGTTGAGTATGATACCTGAGAATCCAGTGGATCCGTCTGGGTACAACGTGCACGATGAGATTGAACGGGTGTTGGAAAAGTTTCATGCTTGCGCTGATAAGGAAGATCGACTCAGGATTATTCAGCAGCTCAGGGAGATTAGTCGACCTTCGTCTACACCGGGTGTTGTGCCGCCGGCGAAAATTAAGACAAAGGGAAGGACACTGGGGTCTTCAATCGGAGGCAAGGCGGTATCGAAGAGAAAACACGATGATGACGATTCTTCCACGAGACGGTTGCCGAGCGAATTTGAGTACGGGCTATCCACAAATGAGGCCTCCACTTCTAGGCAAAAGAAAAACAAAGTTGTTCCTAAAATGCGTCGCGCCAGTCGACGCACGCACAGTGCATCTAACATGGCTTATGGTCATTGCATAGAACCGGATTGGTTGCCACATGTTGAGGGCATTATCGATGTGGTTGCCGATGGAAATTGTGGATATCGGTGTGTTGCCTCTAGGCTTGGACTTGCCGATGTAGACGGGTGGAGGATTGTTCGTAGAAGGATGTATGATGAGATTATCGGGTATGAAAACCTTTGGCGGGAAGTACTTGGCTCGAGTTACGAGGATGTCAAGATTGCGGTGCATTGCCCAGAGAATCAAGTTGGTGCATCTTTCAAAGAATGGTTGACACTTCCAGACATGGGATTGTTAGTATCCACTGCATTCAATGTCATTCTTGTAAACCTCTCGCACGGGAGTGCCTCGACATTTCTACCTCTACGTAGTGCTCCACCGTCGTCGTTGCACAACAAACTTGTCATTGCCATGATAAATGACAGGAATATCCATTGGGTTAGGGTAAGTTCTATGAATTTTCTTGAATTGTTATGTTTCCCCCTTGAGCGGGTTTGTGACAATATCTTCTATGTTATACTGTTCACTTTGACATGTGAAGTTGCGTGTGAATGCACCGTTGTCATCCTTATATCCAGCGTAGGACCTGTATGTTGAGGACTGGGCCAAAGGTTGGCGAGATGGATTCATATTTTGAGACATCGCGCCCATTGCAACTGTTGTTGAAGCCACCATATCCGTTGTAGATTTAGGTACACCATAGTGTAAAACTTGTACCTAGAAACCTTGATGGTTGTACATTTAGAAATTTTGAAAGTTACTTCGAATGTTCTATGGATATACAATTGTCGTGCTGTATTCTCATTCTTGTATAGTTAAGTTTGAAACTTGTAGAGCGATTTTGGATGTTACGGAGATATATAATTAGTTAAGTTTCGGTGCAACTTGTCGTGCTGGATTTTCATTCTTGTATAGTTAGTTTGAATGTTACGGACGATCTGTAATGAGTTAAGTTTCGGTGGAAAGTGACGTGTCGGCCCTGAATGACCGAGACCGACGGTATAGTCTCGGCCATATACCACTGAGAACAAACGTGACGGCTCGGTCACACTCTGCCGAATTTCAATCCTCTCGTCGACTTATGCCCGACCATACTCATGGATTCTCGCCCATGAGTAACCGCGAGTTGTACACCCATCTCGTTACCATCTTACCGAGAGCATTCGGTCGCCATGTTCAACAAATGCACCGGCATAGCTCGTCGAGCAGTGGCTGAATGCCCTGGTCCAATGTCGGTAACGAGTGACCGAAAGTCTTGTAAAGGTTTCGTCCATCAGTGACCGACACATTTTTAAATACAGAATCCACCAAGATTCTCGGCCAGGCAACACCGAGAATCCAGCATATTTGTCGGTTATTCAGTACCGACAATGCCACACGAGTGTCGGACCCGCATGACCGAGACCCCCTCAGAATAAGAAAAACCATGTATTTTAGAACAAAATAGAACAAGATACAACTATATAAAATGTAAAACAACAAGTAATGTAAAACAAGGTCCAAACTGCGCCAAACTATCATATATCACTCATCAAGCATACAAGTACTCTACCACATCCATCATAAACCATGAGTTTTAAATTACTGAATCGTACGAAGCTTTCATAAAACTGTCATAAAACATGATCATCAAACATTAATCAACTAGTCTCGGCCAAACAATAAAACAAATGTCTATGTTCCCCATCCCCGCTTGGTCCTTGCTTTGGTTTCTTCACATTCTTCCTTTGATACTCCTTCCCAAGAATTCTCTTCGGAGGGCGAGCATCGGCCGTGGCGGGCGGAGCAGTGGCCGGGGTGGAGTGTGTTGAAGTGCTACCATGCTGGGACTGCCTCGGGCCTGCTTCGGTAGGGCCGGATGTGGCGGTTGTGTCGGTTGCGGTCGCCGGAGTGGTACTCGTAGTGGTGGGACCTATACTCCTCCCCGAAAGGAAATTGACGATGTCACTCGCCATTGTCCTCGCAGACACAAGCGTGCACAACTCCGGCGGGAGATCCATCCATCGCGATGATGCGTCCAACGCACGCCTATTACGCTGATGAAATAATCGGGTTAGTGTTAATGTAAAACATATCGGGATGAATAAGACATGCATAATACATATAACCATTTCAATACCTGCAGTAGCTCGTTGTCTGCGATGGTTGTGGCAACCATGTCATCGTCCTCAGTGCTCGGATTGGTGATCACGGGATGAGACACTTTGACGAACCAAAGCAGGTAGTCCGGTGTAGCCAAAAACTCAAATTCTGCCTTGTCGCCACGAACTTCAGGAGCCAACAAATGGTTCCTCCATCGCTCCCAATTGTCTTGCTGGAACCCATACTTGACCGAGTACTTGTTCGCAGATGAGCCTCGGTGTGCTTCTAATGGACGGTACGGAGGATCTGGTATATATTACACATGGACAAACTGTCTCAGAATCCTCTCCGGGTGGTAGGGCTCCACCACATCCATGTACTTGATCGTCCCACTGTAAAAAGGCCATCGCATGCACAACTCCATTTTCCCTGAAATTCACATATGGGTCCCAAGTTACCTAATCAAAATGCAACAACCATTGTTAGCAAAAAAAAATACCAAAACATCGATCATCATAGGATATGGATAACCATCTCACCTCACTTGGGCGCAAACTATCCAAGGTTCTCCTAATGGATCCGAGCTTGTCAGCATTCTCCACGGTCTCGTGCTTTTGAATCCATCTGCAGACACGAGGTTGCACGTAGTCCATGTATTTCGCATTGGGTGTGCGAGACCAAATTTGAAATGGTCGTACGCCCATCCCTGCAAATACATACAATGTTAATTAGTCCACAAATGCAAGTTGGCGTAATTAATATACAAAAAGAAAATTAAGTCTATTTTATAACAAACCTCAAGCAATGTGAGGTAACCAGCAATCTGAGACACTTGCAGTCTCGTGCAGACCCCAAGTGTCGATACAAGTAGGCCAACGCAGCCGCACCCCATGCGTACTTTCCCACGTCGTCCAAGTCTTCAAGAAGCTTCAGCAGCGCGATCGACACCCGAGACCCACTCTTATCGGCAAATAGAGTGCAGGACAAAAGGTACAACAGGTACGCTCGGGCGGTGCATTCCACAGGAGGATAAATTGTGGGTTTCGAACCAGCTTTGGGGCACCATCGACTCTTCAGCCAACATTTGCGCACTGTGAGCCCCTTGCTGATATTCACCTCCTCTACGCTAACCCCAAGTAGGTTCGAGACCATCTTAATAGCGTTCGAGCGAGATTCCTCCATGTACCTCGCAAAGTTCTCCACTGCCACAACTTTGCCCGTCACAAGAATCTTCAGGAGGAAGCTCACATCCTCTAATGAGATAGACATTTCACCAAAAGGTAAGTGAAATGTGTTCGTCTCCGGCTACCACCGCTCCACAAATGCAGAGATCACCTCCTTGTTGGTCTTGCGGTATGAACAGTCTATTAGCGTATTCAACCCGGAACGCTGAATAATCCTTTGAAGTCCCGCCATGTTAGGGTGGCACGACTGTAAATCTCATTCTTGTATCTGAGCTCCGTGATTGATACACTTGAGAACGGGTCGCTCCTGCAACAAAAAACTAGATCTCGTAATTTTGTGAAAACCATGAGTATTAAGTTACTCCGTTCAATGAAATTGAAATTACCTCATTGCTCCAAATCGCTAATGCGACATGATCCTTAAATCTCTTCAACAACGCCCCGTCTATAGGACCACCGGGGAAAGGAGCACGCACTTCAACAGGCACTTCTGCCTCTCCTTCATTATGGGCAGCTCCACCACTACTACTCCCGTATACATTACGATCGGTTTATGTCGTATTCCCCGCCGCTGATGAGTCACTGCTACTAGACTCCGATGCATGCCCCTCCTCTTCCCCTCGGGCAACAACAAGATCCTTAGGTCACCCAGCAATGATGTTCGAACCCTCATCGTGCAATTGTAACCTTGCACTATTTCCATCTACCTTCGCATTTCCCTTAACATCCTCCTCATTCTCCTTCTCTTTCTTTTCCGGTACGATGTTGTCGGGGGTCTCCGGCCACCTCGCCCTCGGTTAGGCCTCGACATCTCAACACCTCAACACTAGCCTCCTCCCTAGTCACCGGTGCCTTCGAACGAGCCATACCTGAAAACAGTACAACATATAAGCGCGTGGAACAGAACCCAAAAAACATTTACAAAAAAAATGTTCAAATTCATCCATTTCTGATGTCTCGGTCAAGCAAGTTCGTGAAACAACCCATATTTTCGGTTACCCCGGACCGACAAGGAGTCAAATATCTTGGCAGTGTACAACCGAGACCAATTGAAAGTTCTCGGTTGTACACCACCGACATGGATTGACCAATTCAATTCGCCTTACTCTCATCCTATGCCGACCGAGGCGACTCTAGCCCTCTCAACATTGTACAACCGAGAGTAGGAGCACATTCTCGGTGGTACACCACCAACACCACATTACCTATCACTAATTGTAGCTCTCGTCATGTCTCGGCCGAGATAACTGAAGTATTCTCGGCCATTCGTAACCGAGACATTGTGAACTCTTCCGGCCTTCGTGGCCGAGACGGCGAGTTGCCAAAAATCTTCCTTCTGTCTCGGCCATGCTTGGCCGAGACAATACACACATTCTCTGGCCTGTGTGGCCGAGAACGCGATTTCCTAATTTTTGAACCATTGAACAAACCGCCACACACATTACAACTAATCTACCAAATGTAACTTAATTATACTATAAACGTACCTTCAAACGATCGATTTCGCGCAAAATTTGTGTGTTCGACGATCTTCAACCGAGCCCTAATTTGGAGACAAAATCGGCTCAAACCCCGAGCCTACAAACGCAAAAAAACTCCTACAACGATGGAGAAACACACGGCGACGGACGAAAAACACGATTTCAGGGATTCCTCTCACTGGTCGGTTGAAAACAAACGGATTCTTCCACAAGGAGTTCGGTGAAGATGGTGGTGGGGGTGGTGGGGTGCGAGAGGTTTGAACGAGGGGTATTTTGGGTATTTCGGGTCTAATGTTTTGGTGCCCTAGGTAAATTGGTTAGTGCCCACATTAACTGGGTGCCTTCATGAAACGGTGGGGTGCCCTTAGCGGCCCTCTTAATGTTTATGTTGAACAAATTATTGTTATTATTATAATTTGTTGGATAAGAGACCTTTATTTTCGAAGACCATTATATGTCTCAGAAATATGTTTCATTTACGTAAATTATGAATAACCTAAAGTATTTTGAGCTTTCTTTGCGTTATCAATTTGATGAAAATTGGTATTAATGTAGGAAGCTTAAAGGTTTTTCCTCAAGCCTATAAAAAGACACTTGTACCATCAAACAATGTGTCGAATGTTTGAGGCTCATGAGGGTGATAAAGTTCTTAATGATTTTAGGAGACTAAAAGCTTCAGCAAATAATTCTCTAACTGATCTATAAATCTTATGCTAAAAGAATGTTTATATGCGGTATCAAAGCCTACTAGATCAGTAGAGTTTTCCACAAATAATTTGTATTTTCTTGATGATCTAGTTTAGTGTTGAATCAAATTTTGATGACATATTGTTTATTCGAAGATAGGTGTTGAATTCAACTCCTACATCTTAGTTGTTGGCTTAAAATTCTTATTGATGTTAGTGTATACTGTTTCAAGTCCTCTGTAATCAAACACAAAATTAACCAATTAATAGATGATGATCTTTTAAGCATAATTATTATTTTCTTATATTATATCATATTATGTATAATACAATTTAGAACTGCCATTAGCCAAAGTTTAGAACTGCCACACAGCTAAATCATTTTTTAAAAAATTTTGTGGATTATGCGTGTCACCGTTTTATGTTAATGATGTTTCATGCTGGATTAATAGTAGGGTATTATGTGTTTTTCTTTTAGTAGTTGGTCTATTTTTTAACTTTTGATGCTCTTGATATAAGTTTGGAAAAGTTATACATTGATTTCTATATATTGGCTACAAAAAAGTAATGTAGAGACAATACTTATGTGCTTCTTTAATTTTTATAATCAAATAACATTAGGCATCATGATTCTTGGAATGAGTAGAATTCAAAATATTTCTAATGTATTCAAGAAAACGATTTTATGTGTTGTTAATAGTTTCCCTCTCAATATTCTCTTAGTCACTACCAAGGATATGTAGAGTGCAAGAACCAACCATAACGACTAAAGTTTGTGCGAGACGTCGATAATTTAATTTTGATAAAGATCCGCAGGTCACAAACTCACACTGAGTTGGTAGTGATTTCGGTTTCATTAGTGTTTTCTCAAAAATGAAGAAGATGAATAGTTCTTCATAGATCTTTAGAAGCTTTCTCTTGGACTTCTTCGCTTTATAGTCAATTAAACACTACTAATATTTATTAAAGTAGATGAATGCATTAATTAATTAGTAACTGTTATCCATTGCATTATTGGCATCATTTATATATTTGAAAGTGAAAATTGCCAATATTTATTTTTATTACAACAGTTACTATACATGGTGCATAAGAAAAATTAGATAATTATATTTTATATGAGTTAGTTGTCACCAAAGTGACCTAACTATATTTATGCAACACATTACTAAATATTATTGTTGAGCCAAACGTTTACAACATTTTAGTAAAGTATAATGCATTGGTATTTATTAAATATGCAACAAGTTTCTAAAATATGTATTATTGATAATATTATGGTTACAATGTGTTGTTTACATTATAAAGTTGCGTTAATTATCAAAGTGATCCAACTTGATGATTTAAACAACAAATTATATGAATGTCATACATTTTGTATTTTTCATTGATTTTATGATCATTATTAGAATTTGATTTAACCAAAAGGTAAATTATTTTTTTAATAATTTATGATTAATTAATAGATATTAGTTATGTTAATGATAATTTAGAAAGATGAAGGATACCCAAAGGTACCTCATCTTCTTGATTTTTTGATTATTACTAAAATATCATGGTTAGCCTAAAGGCACACCACATTCTTAATAATATACGAGCTAATATTTTATGATATCTATAATAATTACTAAAACATTATGGTCATCCCAAAGGTGCAACACATATCAGTAATGTATGGAAATCTTATGAAAAATTAAAAATGGAATGGATGCACAAAGGTACCATACATTTTTAATTAATTATTTATTTATTTATTAGTTGATTAAATTATATTGTGTTTTTACCCAAAGAAAAAGCACAATATTACCAGTCTTATGAATGATTGATATATATATATATATATATATATATATATATATATATATATATATATATATATATATGGATACTTTGACAGTCTATTTCTATCTGGCGAATATTATGGTAGAAAGGATTTAATTAATTAAATAGTGTCCCGATCCATTTGTTAAACTCCTTGAACGACATAGTATTTGTGCCCAATACACAATACCCGGTATACGCCTTAGCATAATAATGTATTTGAATGACGTAACCAATCATTGATGGAAATGGTTAGGGATATACTAAGTAATTCTATATTGATCAACTTATTGTACATATGAAAGCTTTAAAAACTGCTACACATTTATTGAATAAGGTTCCTAGTAAGTCGGTTCCTTTTTTTTGAGTAATGGACTAGAAGAAAACCTAGCTTAAGACATCATAATGTATGAGGTTGTTCAATAAAGGCTAGAATTTATAATGCACAAGAAAATAAATTGAATTTTAAAACGATAAGTAGTTATTTTATTGTCCTAACCATTCCACAAAAATTATCGAAACTGGAAATAACTGATTAATCATAAATGTTGAAATCAGTGGAAGTGACAATCCATGAAATATAGAAATAAAAGAAGTTACATATCCTATTACCTATAACTTCTAAATAAAGTTGCTCCTCCTATGGATGACTCATAAAGAAAATAGCGAGATCACTGTAAACGCACAAGTTAATAATTCTTAAAGATTAACATTACAAAAATCTCGAATAATGATGAGATATGCTATTAATTCTTGATAATTTTGTGTTGTACTTGTGAGAATCTAATTATGATATAAAGACATATATTAAAGATCCGGTTTCTTATATATGATGAAGTCATCAAAGTGATGAGTTTATGAAATGGATTGATGTGACTAAATGTAATTGAGTTTTCAAGACTAAACATAATTCTAAAGGCAATATCAAACCATCTAAAGCTAGACTTGCAGATTAAGAATTACACCAAATGAAAGTAAAGATTAATTTTGAGTGGTAGTTTAGATGAGAAATTCTATATGAATCAATATAAAGGAGCTCATAGTAGAAGGAAACGTATAACTAGTCTGCAAACTTAAGAAGTCAATATATGGATTGAAAAATGCTCCCGTCAATAGTATATTAAGTTAACAATACTATAGCATCCTTCGGACTTAAGAAAAATGTCATCAATCGATGCATACATTTGAAGGTCAGTGGAGCACGTTCATCATATTTTGATTTTATACACTGATAATATTTTGCTTAACAATAGTGATCTCGGTATGGTATATGAGACTCAAGAGTTTCTCTTTCTGAACTTTGAAACGAATGACGTACCAAACCGAATTTTAGTTTTGCTATTGGCGTGTTGGGATGTTACCAAAGTAACCCTTACATACACAATTAGTGAGCTGCGAAGAAAGTTTTACAGTATTTATAATGGATAAAAGATTACATGCTCACATATATATATATATAGAAAGTTCAATAATATAATAATTATTGGTTATTCAGACACAGACTTTGTTAGTTGTTCTTGACATTACAAAATCTACTTTTGGGTATGTTTTTCTTTTCACTAATAGAGAAATCTCTAAAGAGTGTTAAACAAACAATTATGACTACTAGTATAAAAGCTGAATTTATAGTTTAAAGCTATAAATCAAGGATTATGGTTAAAAAACTTCATTTAAAGGCTTTGGTACTATTGACTTAATTCAAGTCATTAATGATTCAATATGACAATTTTGCTTAAAGAATAGGTTTAATAGGAAATAGAGTGTCAAAGACACATTTTAGCATGGATTTTATAAATGCAAATCCCTTGACGAAAGGATTACCACCAAAAGCATTAAGAACATGTTGACAGAATGGGCGTTAATTGTAATTTTTATTGAGTTTTAATTTGAGATTAATTATGTTTATGTTTATTTTATAAGATATCATTTACCATGTTAATTCTTTTAATGTATGTGCACAGTTATGTTTAATGATGATTATAAGTGAATTTACTCTTTGACATGGACATTATGCTAATTTTATGAATCATTTAAAATGAATTAGCAATGCTCCTGGTACATTGAAAAAAATATGTCATATTTGATGTATAACCGCTATGACTCGCTTCGCTATTTCATTTTATAATGATTTTAAGATACCAAACATATATGCACATAGATATAGATGTTATGTGATGTTTGGTTATGTGGGTCAAGTGGATGAACCATTAAGCTATATATGACCCATATATTGAAATGAAGTATGAGACAAGTGGAGAATGTAAGACCATTATGTGACTCATAAACTTACATTCAATTTACGTAAATTATGAATTACCTAAAGTATTTTGAGCTTTCTTTACGTTACCGATTTGATGAAAATTGGTGTTAATGTGGGAAGCTTAAAGGTTCTCCCTTAAGCCTATAAAAGGGCACTTGTACCATCAAACAATGTGTCAAATGTTTGGAGCTTATAAGAGCAATAAAGTTGTTGGTGATTTAAAAAAGTTAAAAGCTTCTGCAAGTAATTATCTAACTGACCTATAATTTTTATGTTAAAAGAATGTTTACATATTTATAATCTCCAAAATATATACATCAACTCAAAGAAAACCAGAACTCACTCATACTGTGGCGTGGCTCGCCACCCCAGGGTAACGTGTCTCCGTGTACTCCTTGCCAGTTGGTCCAACTACACGTGTACGACACCTGCCCGTCCTTTCCTTTGTCTCGATTTTCGTATCCACGTGTGTATACAGTGTTTATATGACATATGACATATGCAGCGGAAGTTGTACGTAAATGCAAAAAAATATTAATCAATTTAAATAAAACCTACTGTGGAAAAACCCTAAAAAGTATTATGTATAAGTAAACAAATGTACTCTAGGAGGTATACTCCCCAGTTCCCAAAAGAGTCAAAATAGCAAAATATAAACATACGTACAAATAATTCTCAACGGTAGGCAGTCGGGTGGTCACGTAAGATCCCCTTGCCCTTACTTGTACTAGGATCTGCACTCAATCATCACAGAAGAAATTGGATGACAAGTACAATCAGTAAAATCCCAATGAACTCCTCCGAGCATTCATTTAAATAAATGAAATTCAATAAATATTGTTAAATAAACATGCGGAATGTAAACAGACAACTGTAAGTAGGGCATCACATGCATAAATAACAATAAAGTGCAAATGTGTGTCTCTGTTCCAGTCAGACTAAACCATACTTCGAGATTTCCTTTCAGGATCCCACTAGTGGGCGCACCCAACTAGCTATCACCTGATCCCTCTCGGTGGCCGGCGTAGACCTACGATGCACCGACACATGTAGCAGTTCCCTCGGGTCGTTATCCACCGAGCACTCCTGATACACATGTTATGGTCTAGAATGCATAGACACACAACAAAACATTCGGTGGGAGTAACTCAACCAACCGTCCAAAAGATGACAAGATATGAATGTAATTAAAAACAAAAGGAATACTGGAAATGAATGGAAATATGAAACAAAATAAATACTCGAGAGTTTTCCCTTTAGGTTTTACAAACCTCACAACGCGCTCTCCTACCCCGTAATCAATCCACGGGTCCAAGTCCACTGGGTCCTTGGTCGCCAATTGATCACCCGTGTCAACCTATGTCCATTTATCAATAATTTAATTTAGCATGACAATTTCTCAAATTTTTAGGCAAAATTGCCTATTTCGCGCTTTTCGAGGCAAAACCCCGCAAAAAGTCGCGTCCGAAATATCCAAATATTTTATTTTTCATAGAAATTCATGAATTTCTATTTATTTTATGGAAATATATTTTTTCCAGAATTTTCCAATTTTTTCCTCTCTTTTTCTCTTTTTCTCTTTTTCTCTTTTTTTTTTTTTTTTTTTTTTTTTTTGAATTTGTGTGTTTTAGTTTCCCCAACCTAATATTCGGTCCCGTCAACTACCCGATACCCGCGTCGACACGCATATCAAGGCGAATACAGTTCATACAATCTCGTACGTATTTTTATGTAATATACATACATGCGATGTATTTCAATAAATTTCACCGCAAATAAGCATCCAACACACAAATACCTAGCATACTTAAGTCCCCGTGTGTCCTAGCCTATCGCGACATCTACGTAGATCTGAGCTGGCATCCACGTCTGTAAATTGAAGAGACATTTATAAAATGGGTCGTTACATACCCATTACCCCAACTTAATTAGCTAGCTTGAACTAATTTGAACTATAGCCATTGCCCTGAACAGCTGCTTGCAAACTAATTTTGAATGGGAAATGTTCTTACTATTCATAAATGAAAATTCTTTGATACTCTAGATTAATTACCACTATTAAGAAATCAATTATTCTTAATTTACTCATCAGTTGCTCACTAAGGTAAACCATGAGGGGGATTGCATGGAGTTAGATCAATGCGGCATTACATCTACTATAAAGGATTGTGCGTTTAACTCTATACATGCCTATTCAGTTCATAGGACAAGGTAGGATAAGTGGTGTTACTAAATAATATTGGGGTTCGGTTCGAGTATTAAATTGTTTATAGGATTATTTTAACTCACAGGAGTGAGACAATTTAAAACCATGAAATCGATGGTACTATTTTATCCCAATGTTGGTAACTTTCAAATGACCAAAGTACCATCATCAAAACAACCCAAAACACACAGCAAATCCTCTTCTTCAGCTGCCGTTATTAGGGGTGGTAGGTACTGGTGTCACATGTGCTCCCAGACGATCACCCCTGCTATTGCTACTACATCCGATGAGAATATCAAATGCCCATTTTGTCTGACTGGATTTGTTGAAAAAATGGGGGACACCAACACCAACACTAATGGTGATGATCATCATTGATCATCATCTGGGATCTGATAGTGCTCTCTCTTTGGGCTATTATCTTGCTTGGCATCATGGATGGCGGAGCTACTTTCTCCTCCCATTCCCAACAACCCACACCTCTAATCCCAACAATACCACAACAACAACAATAATATACTTGAAAATGATGATGATGATGATAATCAAGAAAAAGAAGAAGAATCATTGGTTGGAGACCGGTGCAGAAGAACAAGAATAAGGAGGAGCTCAGCTGTTGTCCTTCACTTGCTTCAAGGCCTTCGCGTCGGATTACTACACTCAGATAATTAAAGGGTTTGAAGGAATATTTTTGTTGTTGATATAAAATGGCACTTAAGTAACTTCACCTATTGAAATCATGTGTAATCCCACCCTCAATACCCCCAATCGAACAAGTCCCTCTATTGGGACTAATACTCAAGCCCATGTTATAATCCCAGTGTTTACATGTGAACCGAACGGGCCATACATGTATAATAAATTCTTACTGATTCTTTCCTGACAATTATTTGTATCCGAACTGTTTTTCAGTTGCTCCTACTTAGGCTCAACTAATCCTACGAGAGCCACTTGTCGGGCGCCTCAAAATCCTTTACCACATACTAAATATAGATGACTTAGACATTTATTAATTTTCCATGGAATATTGACTCCAACTTGTATTCTTCCTCACTTTAGTCATATGGTGGACAATATTTTGAAGCACCCCAACCACCTCACTTGCCTTCCAATCCTGTGCTAGAATGCAGGTTATGATTCCATATTCCATCTTTTATTTTTCTTATTTTCTATCTCCGTAATTAATGAATGACAATCTAATCAATACTACTGATTAATTTTTCTGACTTATGTTTTTTTTTTTATATGAATCTCAGACTTGCGTTTATGAGCTTGGCTATTATTGGGCCAACAATAAAATTGTTCAAAAGGACTCAATGTTCGGGAGGTAATAATAGCATTGGACGTTTCATCAAAAAAAAAAAATAAAAAAATAAAAAAAATAATAGCATTGGACCCACAAATGTACAACATATTAATTAGGGGCGAGCAGCGATTTTCGAAAAATCGTTCAAATCGCGCGGTTTGAAACCGCGCGGTTTAGTTTGGTTTTTAAAACTTGCGATTTGATCGTTATTTGAAAAACGAAAAAATTGCAGAATCGCAAAAAAACCGCAGAATCGCGGTTTGGTCGCGGTTTTCATTTTGGGAAAACCGCGGTTTAATCAAACTGAGGGCACGTCGCTCCCCGCCGGCTCCTCCTCTCACCGCCGGCTCCACTCTCCTCTCACCGTCGACTCCACTCTCCTCTCTCAATCGCTTCTCTGTGTTTATTCGTTCGATCTGAAAGAATCCGAACTCGTGAATCGTCTTCGTCGTTGTGGCTTTTTGCTGGTGACAATCTCCTCTTCTGTTTTCAGTTGTTTGCGTTTTTCGTCCCGAGAGCGAAGACATCGATTGACGGATTGGTGGTTGCCAACCAATTTTGTTTTGTAACAGAGGAAAAACATGTCGTCTCTGTCTCTTACTAAATGGGCATTAATGATTATCGATTGTTTGATTGATCAGAGAAAGCGGACATGGACGAGAGTGTGCTAGCAGTGCCGGGCATGGAAGGCTTTTTCTTTCGAAGAAGAGGCGCGCCGAGCTTCTACAACGTCAAGGAAGTCACCAACCCAGCCCTTCAATTCTTCATCAACGAGACATTCAATTCCACCAAAGCTTCTGCTCTCATTCAATTCTTCATCAACGAGACATTCAATTCCACCAAAGCTTCTGCTCTCATTCTCAACACTGTCGACGATCTCGACGCACCATTTCTCTCCCAAATCGGAGTTGTTGGAACCGAATCAAAGTTTTTCCGGGTCAGATCTGAGCGAGTCGCAGAGCCAGCAGAGCTTCCGAACTCAGAACTCAGAATCAGAAACGAACGTCCACGGCGCGAACATTCACCGTTACCTCGCACCAAAACCGCAACCAAACCGATCAAATCGGGCAAACCGCGATTCGGTTTGATTGCGATTTTGGTGGTTCACGATTTGGTGGTGATTTAAAAATTACTAAATCGCGGTTTGCCTACTCCTAATATTAATTGTTCCTTACAGAAAATAAACTTATTGGTCTTGTGTGCAGGGTAAAATAAATGACTGGATTCGGTGGAACCTTGACATACCTTACAAAAAGGAATTCATGAGCGTTGTGAAATTCCACCAAACCCTCACCACCAAAGATCATCGAATTCTGGTTCGATTCAGGTTGACGTCATTGTCCAAAACTATTAAAAGTTATGAGTAGGCCATATGGGAGGTTGGAGGTTGCCCTACAAATGGAAATTTAAATTTTGAGAGACTAATAAATGTCGATTTTGAAAGTTCAAAAGATTGCCCAACAAATGGAAATTTTGTCTGGCCTTTGAGATCATAGTCATGGCAAGATTAGACTTTTCTTGTGACTTGGAAAAATCTTGTAATGAGATAAGCCAAGTTCAAAGTTCAAACAAAATTCTAAATACCTATTTAAGCACATCTTTCAGTCTCATCACAGCAAAACAAGATGGCCTCAAAGAACAACACTTTATCATTACTCATCCTTTCCTTGTCTCTCCTCCATCTCAACCTCCAATTCTCAAGAGCTCAAGATGTAGTCAGAGCTGCATATTGGTTCCCAGACAGTGGAATTGACTCCTCAGACATAGACGCGTCGCTCTTCACCCACCTCTTTTGTGCATTTGCTGATCTCAACTCCCAAACCAACCAAGTCACAGTTTCCCCTGCAAACTCTGCTCCATTCTCTGCCTTCACAAGGACTCTTCAACAGAAGAATCCTTCCATCAAGACCCTCATGTCCATCGGCGGTGGAAACTCGCCCAGGCAATACTTTTCCGCCATGGCGAAGCGGTTCCGCCTCGCGAAAAGCCTTCATTGATTCATCCATAAACTTAGCAAGATCATATGGTTTCAATGGCCTTGACTTGGATTGGGAGTACCCAAACAAGACCTCAGACATGGCTAACATGGGAATCTTACTCAACGAGTGGCGCAACGCAGTGGTCGTGGAGTCTAGAGCCTCTGGAAAGCCACAATTGCTGTTAACTGCAGCAGTTTTTTATGCATCACAAGTGTACTCACTGAGTTATCCAATTCAGGAAATTGGGAGAAGCTTGGATTGGATTAATCTCATGGCTTATGACTTCTATGATCCATCTTGGTACAGATTCACCTGGTCACATTCTGCACTGAATGATCCAACAAGTGACTTCAGTGCAAGTTTTGGGATCAATGACTGGGTTCAGGCAGGCTTGGCTCCAAAGAAACTTGTTCTTGGTTTGCCATTCTATGGCTATGGATGGCAACTTGCGAATCCTCAAAACTTCGGTTTGCGGGCACCAGCAACTGGACCGGTGGTTGGACCGGGTTTCCCGAGTGATAATGGAGCCATTGGGTTCAAGCAAATCAAAGACTTCATACAGAGGGAGAAGGCTACTGAAGTGTACAATGAGACTATTGGGACAAACTACTGTTACGTTGGAACTAAGTGGATTGGTTTTGATGACTCTCAATCTATATCTGCAAAAGTCTCATATGCTAAAGAAAGTAGGTTGCTTGGGTACTTTGCATGGCATGTTGCAAATGATTTGAATTGGTTGCTTTCTCGAACAGGTTAGTTCGATATCTTTCTTCTTCTTCTTTTTTTCCTTTTCTTTTAAAGACTATATATTTATCTATTTAATGTGCTACCAAATATAAAGTAGTTGCCACATAGAGAAACAACACCAACTAAACTTCCGTTCTGATTTACCTTAGTTGGGATCTACTACATGTATCCTATGTTTCCGTTGGCCTCTATTTTAAGTAGAGAAACAAAAAAGGGCAAAATAAAAGCTAAAACTCAAGGAAAGATTTTAACTTCCAATTATCTTAAGCACAAGTGCCTTCTCCCTTACTAGTGATTCTATGCCCTCTCATCTCGTAATGTTGTTAAAAGAGTTAGCGCCCTATCAACTATCTCTAGTTGCTATCGAGTTACCAACCGTTGCCTTGATATAGTAATTGGTACCTATTAATTGTTCATCAGGACCTCTTTTCATCATAGATTCAAATCTTCTAATTTTCTAGGGCATATTCTTGTAGGATGGGTGTGTCTCTTGTGCAATAGTTAAGGGTAATCCTAGACAACAATACTAAAGAACTATCTCTAGTTGTTTTGCTTGCAAGATCATGTTTGGTATGGAAAGAAAGATTATAAATAAGAATGTGTGCAATGCCTTTTGCAATCTTATAAGACTTCCTTTTTTCTTTTGAGCAAAACTATAACCTCCCATTTATGTTTTGAATAAATTTATCAAATGACCCTTACAATTACTGTACATTTTCTATGCAGCATCTCAAGCCTGGAATGTCTAAAGCCTACTGGAAACAGCAGTTTTGTATGCAATAAGCAATAAGCACACTTCCATATATTTGGTGCATATCAAAATCTATGATAATGAAAAATAAAAATAAAAGCGGGCAGCTTATGTAATGATTATTTGTGCTTTAAGTTCAATCATTTCATAACTCAAAATAATGCACATAATGAAAGATTTTTGCTATGCATACACTTGCGAAAGTAACTATGAAATCAAAATCGAGATAAACATATGAGCTTGAGCCTTGAATCAATCACTAGTCATACAAATTAAGCGCAATACCTGTTGGCAGCTTACAGACATGGTCAGATGCAGCTTATTAATAGATTAATTTCACATACTTCAAAATAAAAACTGACAGGTTTCAAAAAATAAAATAAAAACTGACAATATTTGCATTCAGCGCGCATAATTTTGGAAATGCATTTCAAAAGAAAATTTTTTACAACAACAACAACATAGCCTCAATCCCAAATTAGTCCATTTTTGCAATGAAAATGAAAAAAGAAATTATTTTATTTTTTTCTCTGTTATCAATTTATCAGACCCACTTTAAGTCTAGGGCAATTTAAGAAATTTCAATACCTTTATTGAAAATCAATTAAATTTACTAATATAGAATATCAACAATATAACATTTTTATAAATTGTATGGAGGAATATACAAACCCATTAGAATAGATCGCTATAATGGGATAAACAAGTACTCGCTCGACAGATCTTCTCTTGACAGTTAGGCTTAAATTAACATCTACATAGGGGGCACAATGCCTACAAGTAGTTCAGTCTCTCAACTAACGCGATATGCCTAACCAACCTTTTAAGCTGACTACACAAAAGCATGATTTCCTAGTAAATAATAAATGAGAAGTAACATACCGAACTGCATTGAAGTGATGACACTACTGTTCTGCTGTGAACTGCTTTTTCCAACCACGCTATCTATTGATGTTGCTTCTGCTTGTTGAATTTGAAGAACTGGTGAACCATCCTATGGATTTCACCATAACTTTGTGCAGTAGATATTAGTCGATCTTTTATCCATTGTGGAAGTTTGCTAGATGGATTGGAAAAGCTCCCCGTTGATCGATCAGATGCATACCTCGAATCGACCAACAAAATTGCCGCATAGTCATTTATGTGGCGGATTGCTCGGCCTAAAGTGATAAATGAAAACAAAGAACAGTTATCAAAAGAAACTCACTCGTTGAAGTAGAAATACGTGATACATTAGGTGAAAATGCCAACTAAAGCTAAATTATTTCATGGAACATACAAGGATAGCAAAACCATTTTAATGGTCTAATTAACTTATCAGATTACAACTTAGCCTTAAAAGCTCTAGTTGATAAATAGGATCCAATATGCTTATTAAGCTATCATTAACACTCATGACTCAGCACAAGAAACCAGCAGCCCAGTGCGTAGAGGTAAAGTACAAAAGCTAAGATTTCTAGCCTGAAGGTAGAGCTCCAACCCAACAATGCATATCAAATGAAGTATAGACATAAACCATAATTCCATATTTCTATTTAGGAAAATGCTAGAATGACACCCCAAATGACACCCCAAGTGACACTCCTATGACGTGGCGTATGGGCCACATCTTTGGAAGCCATCGTGGGCTTCAGATACACACCACGCGTGTTATGCACCAAGAACTATTTTGCACACACTCATTTTTAGGTAGGCCTTGTACTCCACGTCATAGGGGTGTCATTTGGGGTGTCATTCTAGCATTTTCCTTCTATTTAAACTGCACAATAAACCAATCAGCGTCTTAAGTGATTTTAGCTACGTGTTTGATATGTTCAATGGAAGGTCATGCAACTGATGCGATCCAATCTTTCGGACACAAAAGTTAGGTTGAATTGCAACTATTGAGCACATATAGGCAATTCCACTAGTTATCTACATGTCTGCTTCCAAAAATGATATTAATTATATAGAAAAAAAAATCAGTGATTAAAGACTCGTACCAATGGATTGATTAACAGCCTTCATGCAGAGGTTTTCATAATATTCTCTCCCTCTTCGCTTGCAGTTTCTTAGAACATCAAATCCAGCTTGAACAGTATTTCCATTGGATGATTCATTGGAGATCCAGGGCTCGGAGGCTCCAGAAGAAATGGAACCTCCCAATCCTTCAATATGCTTTATCCTTTCCATCAACTCAATGTCCGATGGACTGGGATAAGGAAGGCCTACCATAATGACACAACGGCCCATTCCATCACTGAAGTTGATGCCCTCTGACATCTTCCCACCCACTACAGCTAGAAGAATAGCACCATTATGAGGTACTGAACCTTCTCCAATATCCCTACTAGATAATTTAGTAATGAATTCCTTGTATTCCTTGAGAATAATGTCCACATCTACATTACTTCTAGGTTCTCTGAATACAAGCTTCTTTTTCATAATCCTGGCAAGGAAACCTGAATGCAACCATGCATCATGTACCTGCGCTTCATACTCAAATGAAGGAAAGAAGATAACAATGCCCTCAGGCACCACTGCAACTAAATTACAAAGTAAACGCCCTAGCTCCTCTATCTGCAATATTAAGTCCATTATAAGTGCCTAGTCACAAGCAGTAGCAAAGAATAACCAATCCAACATGCAAAGTGAGAAGTAACACTAGTGTGCAATTCCACATGTTGAATACTGGGATGAAATGGAGTTACAACAACAATAACAACAACAACATAGCCTCGGTCCCAAATATGAAATGGAGTTAAATGGCTAAAAATATAGGGAGCGACTACTAGCCCCCCTCTACCATATATCAGATCAAGATAATAAATGCAATGGTAAAGAATAAAAATAAATGTTGTTGCAAGAGAAAGAATCAGAATGGTCCATTAGAATGGAAGAAATATACCATGGCATCAACCCTCTGACCCTTAACAACTTAGGCACTTTCATCCATGCAAGGAACTATTAGACTATTTATTACACAATATTTTATAGACAATGTTTGATATGGTACAATATCCGAAATATATGTAAGTGGTAACATCTTAGTGGAAGACAATTAAAATAACATAACATTATAAACACAAACAAGAAACAACTAACCAGTCATGAAGACCTTTGAATCAAAATATCTCAAATATCTGATCCAATTCACTAGACCTTTTCACATTACAAAGAAACAAATCCTTCAGTGGTTTAGGATAACCAAAGAAGGCATTCATGCTACCAAGAATAACCAGATTCTGCAGTGTTTGTCATGGAAGTCATTGAGTTCCTTGACCAGAAACGAGAAAATTGCTAAAGACCAAGGTACAACATTTAGTTATTATTTCGTTCAAATTGAATGAAATTGCTTACCATGCTTGGAGAGCTTCGAGAGTTATAGCTAAAATCAAAAGATATGCCAGAGGGTCCAATGGGAACGGCAATGGGCAAAATACTCTCTGGAGGAACAATATGATCGCATGAGAAGAAATGGAACTGATCTGGAGCTAACCATGGAAACAGACGTTCCCTCATTTCTTCTATAGGCCGCAGAGTGCCCCCTGCCAGCACGACTGCATGTGCTTGACCCACAACCTGCACATTTCATGAACTTCATTGACCATCAAAATATGACGCATTGAAAAACATTCTGCAATACGGATAACAAAACCTCAGAAAAAATCTTTTCCCCAGCAAGCATGACATATTTTAGGTATCCTTCTTGTTGGCCAGAACATGTAGGTTTCCTCCTTGAGACTATCATCCTCCCGTCGCCATCATTATTTGTCAGTGAGAATAAGATGTTAGATAATGTCTGAAACCCAGATAACAGGCTCCCTAATCCACTTTTTTCGCCATCATCTATTGAGCCTCTCTGGGAATTGAACAATTTCACCCCATATCCAGTAACCTGAGAGTTGAGACACCACCTACCAGTGAGACTTCACAAGAAACAGAAGCCAGACAAATAAATACAAAATACTCATAATAATAAAAATAAGTTTATAAGGAATTAAATAAAGGCGGTATGTAGTCCCAGTTCTGCTATGTGACAACTCACAAACCTTATCTACCATCCGCGGTGGCACATTATATTGTTCTACAATTCTGTATCAAGTGTAAGTACTTGCCTTGTGAATGATATTGCTTTCCTTCATGTAGTGCTTTAACTTGACCAAGTTGATATTATCAATATCAAGAGAAAACAAAAAATCATTAATAGACAAAGAAAAATCATATAAGCTCTTTTCTCTGGAAGTTTTTTTAGTGTCTTGACAAGGATTAAGTCGGCTCTGATCCTCCTCACCACGTAAGACTCGAACAAAAGCCCGGGTAAGAACCATAAGTGTCTGGATGTATCTTCGATTGCCAGCTCCCAAGAGATTCTTAAACCTTTCCAAGTACAGCTCCAGGAGACTGTTCACTTCCTCTAACTGGAAGATAGAATTATACGAATGTCAAATTTGTTTAAAATAAAACATCATAAGTCTGTGAACCTCCAAAAAAAATGAAATCTGCATCATCAATTAATAAATGCTCAAATAAGCAATTTTTAGTTTTTCAACCAATTGTTCAAGTGGCAAAAATTTTAAATTAAATAAAAAATATTCAAAGTTCTTAAAGTTATTTTAAAAAATGCAGATACAATTTAAAGCATAACCAATTTGTCAAATGGAAAAAGTTAGACTATGTGTAAAAAAGCACGGTTTAGACCACATTAAGCTCGAAAAAGAAAGATTACGTTGGAAAGTTACAGCAAACAAGCAAAATAAGATTACAGCTAAGAATCCAATTACCTGAGACAAAGTAATCTTTGAGTCATACATGCTAGTGAGGGCATCTGCAAGATTGTGCGCCTCATCTATAATAACGATGCAGTTTTTCAAATTCAAACCAAGGGATTCTCGTGCAGATTTCAATAGGAGAGACTGATAGGGAAGGATAACAAGATCAGCAGCAGAGACAATGCTTCGAGAGCCATAATAAGGGCAAGTTCCAATTTTTCTTCCAAGCTGAGCAAGATCCTCAATATCCAAGGCTCCATTTTGAGACATCTCCCTCCTGAACTCTTTTTGTAATCTTTGTTTCCTCAGCATAGGGCATCCAGAAGAAGCCTTAGTACGGCGTATTTTTCTTCCATCACTCAAGGCCTGCAAAGCAACCATGTAACATACATCATAATAATTCCCAAATGGCCTCAACCCATGAGCAAGAAAAAATATAATAAAAATTGAAATGCACAGCTAATTGGAGTCATTTGTGAACATAAGAAACCAATTTGAGTCTATCCATTAGCTTTGAAATTAAACAACAATATTAAGGAGGAAAGATCAACCTTAGTTCTCAACATCTAACAAGCTGAATTAACAACACCAATTCATCATAGTTTCCTTTTTAACCTAATGTGCAGCAGCTGTGTAGTAGGTCCTTTGCTTATTATAGAAAGGTTTTAAAATGTTTGTGAGGCAGAAAGAGAGGGGGAAAGCAGCACAGCCTCATTTCACTAAGGAGAGCAAGCCTCATTTATTAAAACGTGATGTTCTCCAAAAAATATGGTCGCCTCTACCGAGATACATAAAATTAATTGTCCTATCAGTATACTCTGGATTCAAAACAAACTTAAGTCATTTCTACTCAGTTTCTATTAAGTTTTCTAGTAGGGGCGTTTGTAGGTCATCTTTGCAGTTGTCTAAACCACCGCAACCGCCCTTCCCTCATCTTTGTGTCAATTGGTATGAGTAAAATAAAACACACATTTAGGCTAGAAAATTTGTAAGGAAGAATATGAAGAAATCATAGATCCTCGAACACCAAAACAAAAAGGCACATCCGTCAAACTGCACAATGAATTTCAAATTTTCAAATTAAGACATAAACCTTGGCTTTTGAAGTATCTTGTTTCTTATTCTTTTGAAGCTCCAAACACCGCTCATTAATCCGAGTAGAGTTCCCAAGCTTAAGTACATCTACAAGAGAAGAAAAGTTGAAAAGGTTGTGATTGCGTGAATTTATAAAGGCAAATGAAAAAGGAATCATAAAAAACTACAAACAAAGAATAAAAGTAACTACCTTCATTTATACATAAATTCTTCCTAGAACCCAAACAAACCACATTCAGCTCAGATGCAAATACAGTCCTCCTCAACTCCTTCAAAAATTGCGATAGCTGAGAATGTGTTCTACTACAAAAATAAACCTTGAAATCCTTCAACTCCTCTTCATCTTCCTCCTCCTCCTCATCGACTCCATCGCTCGAACTCAACAACGCCCCGTCTCCCCTTCTTTTCAAACCCCCAATTCTCATCCCCTCATCCTCACTCTCATACTCCCCAACCAAAAACTCCCTCTCCTCGCTCAACTCCGTCTCATCTCTAATCTCTTTCTCTCCCTTGTCCTCCTCTCCCAATAAATCTCGACAAACTCCTGTAGACTTCATGCTCCGACTCCCCTTCTTCTTCTTCTTCTTCTTTGGCTTCCCTCCAACGGCCAGATCTTTCTTCTCTACCACGAAATCTCTCATCCAATCGGGTTCGTCGTTTAACGCCAAATCTCCATTCGACTTTGAGATTTGATCGGAATCGGGGCATTTTCGTCGTCGGTCGACTACCCATTGAAGAGCGCTGCAGATCAGGCTCAGGGTTTTTCCGGTACCGGTAGGGCTTTCGAGCATGGCGACGCCGCCGCTGTTGAGGGCGTCGTAGAGAGCCCTCATGAAATCGATCTGGATTTGATAGGGCTCGAAGGGGAACGCGGGGAATTGTGGGTACTCCTTGTCCTCCATTGCTCCCTCTCCCCCTCTCCCTCCACTGCTTTCCCGCGCTTTTTTTACGTGTAAAAGATGAAGTCCGGTCTGGCCTACCAGTCCTACTCCACTCAAGCCTAGAACAGCCGGGCCAGAGACTTCTGACATTTGTTAATAATAATAATAAAAAAACTGTTGTAAATGTCATATGAGAAAGTAGATGGCCTTTTACCCATATCCTTTTTGTTACCTTTGAGACCTACGTCCATTTACTTGTAAGTTATTATTTTAAATAAGTTATTATTTATCAATTGTTTTTAAAAAAAACTACAACTTACAAGTGTAACTTATTTTTAATGTTTCACCAAAAAAATTAGTATATCATCTCATTATAATCAAAATAAAAAAACCCCTTAAAATCAAATTAATCAATAAACGGTACCGTTTTTAAGAATTTTTGGACTATATAAATGAGTCATCTTTTGTCAATGTAATTATATAAATAAGTCCTCTGCACCAAGTTGAATGAAAGATTTCTCATTTCTCTCATCTATTATCTTGTTCAAGTTTTAGTTCATTGTTTATATTTTTTTGCTTTAGCCTTAGTTAGTTTTACAACACGTTATCATCACGATCTTGCTCAGATCAAAGGAGTCTTAGAAAATCGAGAAGATTTTCAAAGAACATATATAAAGCTTGGAAGATAATCAACAAGCGGTGTGTTCAAAGCCATATATGAGTGATATTTTTCTTGTTGACTGTGTTACAACGCACACGATTCTTACAAAAAGAGAATATTTCTCTAACTTGACTTTAGTTGAGGCTAATGTTTAAATGATATATGGCATTACTAACTTGATTAAAGGCTCTGGACGACCAGATATTACGTTGCTTGGGGTACAACAATTCATGTTGTTAATACATTATACTCAGAAAAATCTAGAAGGAATTTACTTAGTTTCAAAGATATTCAACAAAATGGATATCATATCGAAACTTCGACAAAATGGATATCATATCGAAACTATGAATGAAAATAATAGAGAATTTCTCTACATTACATTGGTTTTGAATGGGAAAAAGAAGTTTCTGGAAAAATTCTCAACTTTACCTTCGATTATATTTCACACATATAAGACATTGAAATGAATGTCGCCATGAATATAAAGATCAATGATCAAAAGACATTTCTTTTATGACATGATCGACTTGGTCATCCATGATCATCAATTATGCGAAGAATTATTAATAACTCGCATGGGCCTCCTTTGAGAGTCATAAAATATTTTCAGTTGGTGATTATAACTGTGTTAGCTGTTCTCGAGGAAAACTAGTAGTCAAACCATCACCAAGTAAAGTTGTTGAGGAATCTCCAATTTTCTTAGAACGCGTTCAGGAGACATTTATGGACTTATTCATCCTCATTATGGACCATTCAAATATTTCATGGTTTTGATAGATGCATCAACTAGGTGGTCACATGTTTGTTTACTTTTGACTAGAAATGTTGCATTTGCTAGACTTTTAGCCCAAGTTATAAAGTTAAGAGCTCAATTTCTGATAACCCAATTAAAACTATTCGTCTTGATAATGCTGGCGAATTTCAATCCCAAACATTCACAAATTATTGCATGTCTAAAGGAATTACCTTCGAATATCTTGTTCCTCATGTGCAAACCTAGAATGGTTTGGCAGAATCTCTCATCAAACGTATTCAATTGATTGTTAGACCTTTAATTATGAGAGCTAAGCTACCAACTTTAATTTGGGGACATGCAGTTCTTCATGCAGCATCTATCATTCATTTTAGACCTACAACATACCATGAACATTCCTCAATACAACTCATCATTTTAGGTCAACAACCAAATATCTCACACTTAGAATTTTTGTTGTGCAGTGTATGTTCCCATACCACCTCCAAATAAAACTAAAATGGGTCCACAATGAAAACTTAGTATTTATGTTAGTTTTAACTCATCATCAATTATCAAATACCTTAAGCCCCTAACAGGGGATTTATTTATAGCATGTTTTGCGGATTGTCACTTTGACGAAATAATTTTTCCACCATTAGGGAGAGATAAGAAGACAATTCAAAATAAATGATGTTAAATTGCTTGGAATGCATCGAGTTTATTACATTATGATCTACACACAAATCAGTGGGAACTTGAAGTTCAAAGGACCATCCATCTGCAACAAATTGCAAATCAATTACCAGATTCATTTACGATATAAAACAAGTGATAAAATCTCATATTCCAGCAGCTAATGCTCTAGCAAGAATTGATGTCAGTGTGCAACAAAGTACACAAGAAGCAACAAAATGCTTAAAGTGTGGAAGACATGTTGGTTTAAAAGATATAGTTCATCGAAAGAGGAAAACATAAGTAAAAATAAATGAAAATCATAATACTCCAGAGAAAGCTCAAGAATCCTTTAATAAGGATTTGTCATAACAAGTTGATTTTGACGAGGAACAATTACTTATTGGAAATTAGGAGAATAATGAGATCTCAATGAATTATTTGAATTCTGGTAAGATTTGAGATCGAAATAAAGTTGTTCGAGATGATATATTTGCTTTCAATGTATCTTTTGAGATTTTTGAAAATGATGATCTCGAACTACGAACTGTGAATGAATGTCGAAAAAGACTTGATTGGCCAAAGTGGGAAGAGACTATCCAAATAAAATTAAACTCGTTAAGAAAATGATAAGTTTTTGGACTAATTGTCCAAATGCCTAATGACGTTAAGCTTGTTGGATATAAATGAGTATTTGTATGAAAGAGAAATGAAAAGAATGAGATTACAAGATATAAAACAAGACTTGCAACACAAGGTTTTTCACAAAGACCCGACATTGATTATGAGGAAACATATTCTCATGTTATAGATGCAATTGCATTCGATTTTTAATAAGCCTTGCGGTTTCTGAAGGGCTTGATATGCATCTTATGGATGTTGTTACAACATATCTGTACAAATCCTTAGACAGTGAGATATATATGAAAATTCCTAAGGGGTTTGAAATGCCCGAATCAAAACCTCATAAAATTCAATCTATAAAATTGCAAAGGTTTTTGTACGGATTAAAACAATCCGACTGAATGTGAATGTGGTACAAACGACGTAGTGATTATTTACTTAAAGAATGATATGTAAATTATTTACTTTGTCCATGTGTCTTTACTAAAAAATCATCATCGAGATTTGCAATTATTGTTGTATATGTTGATGATTTGAATATTGTGGGAAATCATGACGACATAGTGAGAACATCTAATACTTAAAAAATGAATTCGAGGTGAAAGAACTTGGAAAAACAAATTTTGTCTCGATTTACAAATCGACCATTTTCCAAGTGGAATACTTGTTCATCAATCGAATTATATTGATAAAATCTTTTCAAGATTTTATATTGACAAAGCACATCCATTAAGCTCCCCAATGGTTGTTAGATCACTTGAAGTGGATAAAGATCTATTTCAACCTCATGAAAGTGATGAAGAGCTACTTGGTCTAGATATACCATATTTAAGTGCAATTAGTGCACTTATGTAACTTGCAAATTGTACAAGACCATATATTGCCTTCTCTATTAATTTGTTTGCAAGATATAACTCTTCACCTACTCGAAGACATTAGAATGATGTCAAACTCATTTTTCGTTATATTTGGAGAATAAATAAGATGGGTTTGTTTTACTCAAGAGGAGAAAAATGAATTTGCAAGGATATGCTGATGTTGGCTATTTATCTAATCCTCATAAGACTCGCTCTCAAACGGGTTATGTATTCACTTGTGATGATACTGCTATATCATGGAAGTCGTTTTGAAGCAAACTATGGTTGCTACTTCTTCTAATCATTCAGAAATACTTGCAATTTATGAAGCAAGTCGTGAATGTATATGGTTGAAAAACATGATTCAATATATTCAAGAATCAGCTGGATTATCTTCGATTAAAGATTCTCCAACCATATTATATGAAGATAATTCAGCATGTATTACACAATTAAGTGAAGGATATATAAAAGGGGACATATGTAACGATCCCTTCTCCAAATAAGGGCACCACCCGACCTAATCCTAATTAAAACCATAATCTCCCATATAGGATCTAACAAAGAACTAGTCATCCTTATTTAAATACCTAAAAACCTACCAATTATTTCATATTAAAAACACGATACCACCTACGGTCAACTAGATAGTTCAAATATCTAACAAATCAAAGTTAATTGAGATTTTCAAACTAACAAGTTATTCAAGAAAGTCTTCTTAAGTTACTAGTGAAAATTATAACAAAAGGCCTAACCTATTGTGGAACAACTAGAAAATAGAGATCACATGCATATATACAACAAAAATGACGATATATACAACATGTGTATGGTCCGGGTTCGTATTAATCAACCCAAAAGTAAAGTATCAAGTACATAGAAAATGTACTGCATAAGAATGCAAAACCTACAAAATATGTCGTAGCAGTCCTCCACCGGCTCAAAGGTAATCGCCAATCTTCTCCTTGCCCGGTCTGCTACTCGACTATCTGCACCCACCGTCACAAACTAGACGGTGAGTACATGAAATTATTTAAGTAATATTGAGAGACATTTATCCACATTCCCAAACATGCAACAAGTATTAAGTGACATAATTAATATAGCAACTATGCTGAAGAAAACACCATGCAAAGAAATACTTAAGTTAAACAAATGTGAAACTGACTCAAGGTTAAGTAGTAATGGTTTAAGGTCGGTCGGTCGTGATCTTCATCACATCAGCCTTTCCACTACAGATGGAGCTATGCTCTACATCATAATTTAAAAAAGGTCGTACTTACAATTATGCATTTTCTATTCCAAGTGAATTAGTCGTCACCGGAATGTATACTTGCCAGCACCTTCAAGTTTTAAAACTCGTCATGCTCACCCAAGTTATTCTTTTGCCAACAAACCCCGAGGTTAGGTTACCCCGTTCGAGGCACGTTACCCCGTGTGTCATGCAAGGTAGTGGAGAAATCCCCTGACATCTCGAAAAATCCAGTGACCACCATATGAAAGCTGAATTTCTATTATCATCATTAAATGACCCTAAACACAAGAACCACTTTCATTTGCCAAAGATATCACGGGATTGGAATCCAAACAATACAATTGCATACTAATGCACAAATAGCAAGATTTACAACAACAAACAAACAAACTTAATAGCATGCTATGTCACAAATTACCAAATAACAACAATCAAAATGACAAAGGACATGATTTGGAGTCAATGATAATCTAATGATCAACAAAGTATGCCACAAGCATCCTCATAAACTGAGAAATAGAACATGTCATAGCATATGGATTTCAAAGGTAATTCAGTCCAAATAACTGAGAACAAACAACTAAATGGAATGAAATGTAAAGCAATGTCTCACTCAGTTTACTTACAATTCACAAGTTTGTCCTATCCTAGTCGATCTTCGACACTAGGAAACGCATGCCCAAATTCTTGCGTTCTCCTTTTAGTTCCCTAACATTTGACAAGTTATCAATTTAGATTCAATATTAATTTGTAAAATTTCTAAATTGGTCGAAATTGAATTCGATACCAATTTGCTAATTTCGCGCTTTTCAAGGTAAAACCCCGTAAAAGTCTCGTCCAAACTTTCAAATATTTTATTTTTTTAGAAATTTATCAATTTATATATATTTTGTCCAAATATAATTTTTCGAATTTTTCCAGATTTTTCCGGAATTCTTTTCCAATTTTTTTCTTTTTTTTTCTTTTTTGGGCCTGAACCGGTTCGGCTCACCCGAGCTGAACCCGGTCCGGTTCAAGATCATCGTCCTCAACCTCACGAAACATGGAGCATCTGCTTTGTTTCGATTTTTTTTCGACTTCGCTGGGGTTGGGCTTCCATCCCCAACCCCAGGTTAGGTTTTATACGTAAGGAGACTACTCCCATGCCTTCTTTGATCTCTGACGAACTGTCATGGCAATTCGTCCGAGTTCCCCAACTCGAACCAACAACAACGACGAGCGAATTCAACAACAACAAACCACAAAGCACCAACAATACTCACCTAGCGTTCAACTTCTTCGAGCTCGATCTTTTTCTCTCTCTCTTTCTCTCTTCGATTTATTCTTCTTCTCCCCACCAACTTTGAGAGATCAAAATGAGATAAGTTGGACTTTGAGGTTAATTTGACCAACTTATATGATTTGGGTTGTCTTGAATGTGAGCCACTCATCTTTGAAACACACACGTATCTAGCGAGACATCTTGTGGTCTTTAACACCACACTTGTCCCTTGTGTCACATGTAAGTGACTCTAAACATTGACATACAAGTCTAAAGATGATGGTTTGTGTATCTCAATGTATATCTAGTAAGACCCATTCAATTTCTCTATTTTAGGCCCATGTTAATGTAAGGGCATATGTGACCACATCAAAGCTACAAATATCTCATGTTTAGTGCACAATTTAAGTCAATTTATTAAACTTACCCCACGAGTTGTTACCTCGGGCTCACATTTACGGCGACTCGAGGCTCATCCCCGCTCGTCTCGGTATCTACATACCCATAGAATTGACTTAGTAGTCTACACATATATAGTACACTAAGCATACAACACCCAAATATAACATTTACTTCGACCATCGTGCCTCGGTAGTGACATGTATCTCGCTGCGGGTCCCACGTCATGGGTCATTTGGTCCTGATCAACGAATTAAATGTGTATTAATTATTTGGGTCGTGACAACAGAACAAAACATATTTCACCAAAATTCTTTTATACACATGAGCTTCAAAGAGTGGTGAAATCGATATCAAGTAAATTCGATCGTGTGATAATCTTGTTGATTTATTCAAAAGGCTTACATATGGTATTGGCTTGCGTCGACTCAAGGATATTGCAAACAATGAAACATGACAAATCCCACCCATATCAACATGATGGGGAGTTATTAATTAGTGTATTGCACTCTTTTTCCTTAGCTATGGTTTTATCTCATTAGGTTTTCCTAGCAAGCTTTTAATGAGGCAATCATATCAATATCATACTCTATATAAAGATTGATGAGAACGATGTACTCTTTTCTTTGCTATTTTTTTTCCACTGGGTTTTTTCTAGTAGAGGTTTTAACGAAACATATTCTCTTAACAAGTGTCATCCAAATGAGAGTGTTGTAAATGTCATGAGAAAGTGGATAACCCTTCCTATCCCCACCTTTTACATCCATTTACTTGTAAGTTATTATTGTAAGTGTAACTTGTGCCTTTTGGTCTTCATCTCATTATGACCAAAAGGGCTATATAAAGGGGTCATCTCAATGTAATTGGTGCACCGAGTTGAATGAAAGATTTATCATTTCTCTCATCTACTATCTTGTTTAAGTTTTAGTTCATTGCTTATATTTTCCTTGCTTTGGCCTTAGTTAGTTTTACAACAAATACAACCTCTATGTTGTGCTTTTTTTTTGTCTAAACACCTATTATCCCACAACACGGCTATGTGCACCCCACTATTTACTAAGGGCAAACCATTAGATGAGGGAACCCCAAGTATAGATAAGGGCACCCAAAAAATAATCAGCTTTATAAAATGCCTCGTGTGGACCTTCAACTTAAAATTTTCAAAAACAAAAAACTCGACGCGACAACAATGAAAAAATAGACTCTTACGATGGTAGTGGACTCTGAAATCGCAAGTTTGTGTCGCCGATTGTCGGAGGGGAACATCAAAGTCAAAAGTTGGCGGTTCGTGTGGAGTGCACAATTTGAGAAGGAAATAGGGGCATGTGAGAGATTGTGGGAGTTGTGAGGGATGACTATGTCATTTCATTTGAGGGCATTTTTGCAAGTGGAATGCAAAAAAAAGGTGGTTTGCCCTTAGTAAGCTATGGGGTGCACATAGCCGCGCCGATTATGCGAAGTGCAGTGGAAAGTGCAAGCGATGTGTAATCCACTAAAGACGAGCACTTATTGATGTCCTTTGAATTTCTTTCATCAAACAATGTATATATAAGGGACATTAATAAATGTTAGACCAGAGGAATGAGCAATGACGTCAAAATGCGTATGTCACTGCTACTTTCTTAAAGGAAGTTTTGTTTTCTATACTGCGATAGTCAGCAAAAATCATAAAATATATCATGAAGCAAAAAAAAACTAGCTTGCACTTGCAGTAATGAAAGCTGGAACACAAGCAATTGCTGTGAATTTTTGAGGTTTTATTCTTTCTCTTAAACATCTTCTTTTATAGCTCTCTGGTCAAAACTATGGCGGCCCTCGCCACCCCGGGGTGATGTGTCTCCGTGTACTCCTTGCTAGCTGGCCCTACTACACATGTACGACACCTACTCGTCCTTTTTCTATCTTGAAATGTACCCACTTGTGCGTGTACAGTGTATAAATAACATATTCAGCGGAAGACGTACATAAATGTAAAAATTATTAAGAATCAATTAAACAAAACCTAGTGTGGAAAAACCCTGAAAAGTATTGTGTATAAAGGTAGATGATTGTACCATGCAAAATATATATGTACAATGTCATGTCACTCCCCAGTTCCCAAAAGAATCAAAATATCAAAATAATAACACGTACAAGTAATCCTCAGAGGTAGGCAGTCAGATATGGTCGCCAAAGATCCTCTTGCCTTTACTTGTACTCGGATCTGCACTCAATCATCACAGAAGAAAATGGATGATGAGTCCAGTCGGTAAAATCCTAATGAACTCCTCCGAGCATTCATATAAATAAGTGGAAGTCAATAAATAATGTTAAATAAACACGCGGAATGTAAACAGACAATAGTAAGTAGGACATCGCATACATAGATAATAATAAAGTGCAAATGTGTGTGCCTGTTCCAGTCAGACTAAACTATACTACGAGATTCCCTTCTAGGATCCCACTAGTGGGCGCACCCAACTAGCTATCACTTGATCCCTCTCGGTGGTCGGTGTAGACTTATGACGCTCCAACACATGTAGTAGTTCAATAGCTCGGGTCGTTATCCACCGAGAACTCCTGATACACATGCTATTCTAGACTGCATAGACATACAACGGAAAATCCTGTGGGAGTAACTCAACCAACCGTGTAAATGACAACAAGATATATATATATATATATATATACATAGGAAAAATCACAAGGAAATACTGGAATTGAATGGAATTACAAAGCAAAATAAATACTCAAGAGTTTTTTCATTGGGTTTTACAAACCTCACAACGTACTCCAATACCCCGTAATCAAACCCCGGGTTCAAGTCCACTGAGTCCTTGGTCGCCAATTGATCACCCGTGTCAACTTATTTCCATTTATCAATAATTCTAATTTAGTATGACAATTTAGGACCACTTTCTAAGATTTTATGCCAAATTACATATTTCGCGCTTTTCTAGGCAAAAACCCTGCGAAAGTCGCGCCTGGATTATCCAAATATTTTCTTTTCATAGAACTTCATAAATTTCTATTTATTTTATAGAAATATAATTTTTTTTTCGAAATTTTCCCAATTTTTTTGGGATTTTTTCCAAATTTTTCTTTCCTTTTTTTTTTTTTTTTTTAAATTTGGTTTAGGTCGGGTCGACCCCAAATGGGTCAGACCCAACCCGGCCCTGGACCGGAACAGGTCCAGGCTCGGCCCATGCGGGGGGGTGCACACTCGTAGGGCAGGCAAAAATTCGGGAACGGACATAAACGGGACCAGACACCCATTTCTAAAATTATTAAATTTGGTGCCCGGACCTGGTCCCGTTTTTTAAATGGGCAATTTTTTTTGTCCAGTCCCGTATGTTTGTAAAACATACGACTCCCGTCTTGTCCTCTTTTTATTTTTAAATATGATTAAATATTTTATTTATCAATTATTTTAAAAAAAACCCCTCAACTACAACTTACAAGTCTACAACTACAAAGTCACCAATTAGTTGACACCATAACAAATTGCAAACTTAAGCCTAAGCTTGTAGCAGAGATGAAGAAAATAATTGAAACAAAAGTGTGTCTATATGCAAGAGAGGGAGAGAGGTCGCCTTTAAAATACTCAACCACTCTTCACGAAAGTGTTGTCCTTGTTCTTCCTGTAATGCAACAAAAGTTCATAATTTCAGAAGTCATGGAACATTTGTGTTCAATCAACTTTCAATAGGCTTAAGTCGCTTGAACTTGCTTAGAAAGTGTCTAGAAGATTCGACATTTAAAATAGGCAACAGTTCACTGCTCAATTGATGGTCACAATGGTTATTATATGGGGAAAAAAATCTGCTGTATGTGCAACAGTGCAGGGAGCACGTCCAGATCGGTAGCGGTGATTGGGGTGCATGCCAATTCTCCTGCAAATCCGGGATTTATTGTTGGCGGTTAAATGTCTGGAAATTCTAGAGTTAGTTACATTTTAGGCTGTATCAACGTTTCTTGTATTGCTTTCTTAGAGCGAGCTTGGGTGTCCTACTAAAATGCCAATTATCAATCTTTCTTTCTTCACGAAATCTGGTCCAAAACTAGTAACCCTGTAAAGAATCCAAATTATAAGAATTACTAGTTAACATTGCGGCTTAAAAGAACTCAAACCGCATAATAGAATCGAAATAGAAAACAGTGTTGGAATTACCTTTCATTCAGTTTGCCAAGACCCGACCACTCCAGGTCGAGCTAAACCAATGTAGGCAGAATTCGAAGGCTTATATTATTTGTGGACAAACCTTGCATAGGAAATTAACTCGCACTTCTTTATTTCAAAAATAAGAAGGAAAAAAAGCTCATCATCTGAAGCAATGCAAAGGTCTATGCAGCTTAAAAGAGAGAAACTGCATACTTGTCATGGACTAATAGTCTACCAGAAACACTACCGCGTCGATCTGAATGCGGGAAGTCTTCCGACATCGGAAAACCATATGGCCAGCTTTGAAGTTCAGTTCTCATCTAAACATCGATTAAACATGCTAGAATTAGCTTTTGTTCATCCCCTAGAGAGACCAAAATAAATTGACTATGCTTCGGCACAACAATTCAAACTACTTCACAGACCAAAAATAGTTCACCTTGGATATGTAACTCTGGACCACTCAATCCAACCTCAAAGGGTTATGATATTAAGATATTACATGTGTTCTCTTTATTACTAATGAAGGGGAAAATAAAAAATTCATTAAAAAAACAAATAACAGAAGAACCACCAAATGAATTCATTCCAAATAGTATTATACATAGTGAAATAATTCAATACTCGGAAAATTCTAAACGTATATCACAAAAGGCACATTAGAACGTACATCACTTGGAAAATTCAATACTCACCCGTTGATAAGCAAGGCCAGCCCCAATACCAACAATGTTGACCAAATGATGGACAGAGTTGTCAACACTAAAATGGTTGTCAAAGAGGCAACACATCAGGTCGTATATGAGATAAGAAAGACTAATAGCTAGGGTTCTCATATGCAAATGCACAACACCACCAAATTCAACATCAAAACATTCACCATAACCAAATTAAATCAAAACCCAGTTTTGTACTCTCAAAAATAAACATACCCGTTAAGGAAAACAACAAGAATTAATGCTCATAATAACAATTAATCAAATTAATATCAATACACATGAAAGGTTTGTGAAGGTGAAGACCTGGAGGCCAATGGGCAAGCAGGGCAACTCCAATCTTCAATAGAGAGAGAGGCCAAAGTAACAACTAAGGCAGCATGGATTGTGGACACAATTCCGTTGCAAGAACTGAAAGACAGGTGTGGACAAATTTTTCTTACTATAATGAACAGTGGCCCCATGAAATAGTGGCTACAACAACTAATCTAACAATGTAATCCTCCATTAAACTTTGTAAATCAGTGAAAATGGGGGACTAAGAGAATCTAAGATGAGATTCAGAAGAACATCAGAACATATAGAACATCAGATGAGGGCGTTTCCGAGGAATTGCTTGGTGTCGTCGAGCCGGTGGGAGAAATGGGAGCCGAAGCGGTGGAGGAGGAGCCGACGACGCCCGACTAGGCTGACTAACGGTGCGAGACGGGGAGTCTGGTGACGGCAAGAGGGTGGGAGAGGGTTTGCCGGTTTGGTGAGAGAGAGTCGAGAAAGCGTGAGAGTCTGAGAGAGACAACGGTGAAAGTTGTGAGAGTGAGAGGTGAGGATCGTGAGGTGCTTTCGTGCTTGTGTGAAATGTGAAGTGTGATTCGTGAATCAGTGAGTGAGGCAGTGAGAGTGAAATTAGGTTAATTTCACAGTGAAATTACAAATATTCCCTTCAAATTAATCACTAAACGGGTACCCATTTTTTTAAAATTTTTGCCCAGACTCGGTCCCGTATTTTTAAACGGACATAAAACATTGTCCAGACCAGTATGTTTGTAAAAAAAAAAGTTGCGATAAAATGGGACAAATGGGACAGGGCACATTTTTCCATCCCTACACACGCGCACACGAGCGCGATGCACCCGATCGAACGAGTGGTTCGATCGGGAGCACCATTTTTTTTTTTTTTTCCTCCGTGGTTTGGGTTGGGGTTGCTCTCCACCCTAACCTCGGTGGACTCGATGCCAGGGGAGACACCCTTGCCATCACCACCGTGACCTGGTTCGGCCTCCGTGGTCGAACCTCAAAAACCACTAGAACTCACCTTGATTGTGACGTCTCCACCTTCTCTTCTCTCTTTCCTGGCTTATTCTTCTCCTCCTCCTCTTCCCGTTCCTTCTTCCCTCTCTCGGCCTCCCGATCACTCTGTGTGTGTGTGTGAGGTGAGAGAAAAGGTGGTGAAGTGTGGTTTAGATAAGGATTGTTGACTTTGGTTGCTTAACTCCAAAGTGTGACACAGCTGGGACACTCGCCCGATTTCGAGCCTGAACCGCGATATACGCGTATATCGCCGCGTCACTAGCCGCCTAATATGCATTCCATATTAGTTACTTTGCCAGTTTTTATATAATTTGTGTGTTTTAGTTTCCCCGACCTAATATTTGGTCCCGTCAACTACTCGGTACCCGCGTCGACATGCATATCGAGACAAATACATTTCTCACAATCTCGCACGTATTTTTATGCAACATACACACATGCGATGTATTTCAATAAATTTCACCACAAATAAGCATCCAACACACAATAACTAGCATATTTAAGTCCCCGTGTATCCTACCTACAACGGCGTCCACGTAGATCCGAGCTGGCGTCCATGTTTGTAAATTTAAGAGACATTAATAAAATGGGCCATTACAAAAACTAGTTGGAGAAGAAAATGGATAGTAGGGAGTTTAATTGCATTGGCAATTGAAACTGCCCCACTCAGTCAACATTGAATTTGTTTCCCATTAACTGCCTATTTAATATTGAGTGGGTCAATTAATTAACCGCGCATATAATAAATCCGAAAAAGGTAAAAAATTAATGGTAAAGAATTTTAACCATGGTTAGCCTACACACACGCGCGCAAGTGCCTCGTGCAAAGTGTTAAGTGTGCCTATAAAAGCGTTTAAAATGCGAAATATGTGACTTTCCATGCGCGCAGGTGGTTCACTTTGCGTAACAATTGTGGTTTTCTATTTACACTATAAAAATGTATATCGTTTTCCTAAAATGTGAAATATGTGTCCAACAATCTCCGCCATTTTAAAATAACCAGATCATTGATCCAAGAACATCTTAAACATTATATGCATAAATAATGGTATCTTGCGATTTGAACCACTAATTTGTAAAAAGTTCATTACATCATATCGTGGTAGATAAACTTTGTGATGATTCTTCGATGAATGTCTTTAAATATCCCGCCAATTCAACTTTGATTATGTCCTTGAAGCGGAGCCAAGCCCTTGAACTTAACATCCACATAGGTAATCTCCATTCTAGCACCCCCGCAATTTAAGCACCTTTAGAGGACTGTTAAGAGATCATCTCAACCTCCTCTCTTTTCATGTAAGTACCAAGCACTAACAACCTTGCGATGGTTATTAAGATTTAGTACTCACAGCCACACTGATAAATGAACTTTGACTTCATAAGACTTACGTAATGTTAAGCATCAAGTTGAATTTCCATTATTGGTGACTTTAACTAATGGGCTTGAGACTCATCCCCCTTGATGTTTATTCACCAAGTCTCTTGACAATAATTTAGTAAATGGATCTGCCAAGTTTTGACTAGATCTCACATAGTCAATTTGTTATCAATTCTCTGACACAACTGTCTTAATCCAATATGTCTGGATTTACCATTGTACACTTGGCTATAAGCTTTTGCCAATGTAGCCTCATTATCACAATGGATAGAAATTTGAACTATTGGTTTAAGTCATACTGGTATCTCGTGTAATAATTCACATAGTCATTCAACTTCTTTTGAAATCGAGGCTAACAAAATAAACTATAATTCAATGGTGGAACCGGCCATTAAAGTTTGCTTCTTTGAAGCCCACGAGATTGCACCTCCAACAAGTATGAAAATCCACCCACTTGTAGAAGCTCGATTTCGATCTTTCACAATCTAATTTGCATCTGAAAATCCTTTTAAGACCGAAGAAACCCACTATAGCATAAACCATAGTTAATTGTTTTCTTCAGATATTTCAAAACTCTTCGAATTGCAAACTAATGCAACTTGTTTGCATTAATTGTGAATATGCTCAACTTGCTTACTGCAAAGGAAATATCCAGCCTAGTGCATGTCATTACATACGTTGAGCATCTAATTAATCTAGAATACTTCAATTATGAAATTGCATTGCTTGTATTTTTCACTATCTCAATACTTAGATCTAGTGGGGTAGAAACATGGGCACAATTTAAATGTCCGAATCTATTGAGAACTTTCTCAATATAATGTGATTGAGTTAAAGTAATATTCCCTTCATCTTTTACAATCTGAACCCCGAGAATGACAACAACTTGCCCCATATCTTTTCATTTCAAACTTGCTTGAAAGAAAGTTTTTGGTCAACTGAACTTGTTCCAAGTCACTTTCAAAAATTAGCATGTCATCTACGTAAAGACAAATAATTACACCATTTCCTTTTTCATCAAACTTGCTATATACACATTTATCATATTCATTTATTTTGAATCCATTAGAAAGTACAACCTGGTCAAATTTGTGGTGCCATTGTTTTAATGCTTACTTGAATCCATACAATGACTTTTTGCAATTTATACACTTTATTTTCATAACTGGGTATTATGAACCCTTCAGGTAGTTCCATGTATATTTCCTCATCCAATTCTCCATGTAGGAACGCTGTGTTTAACCTCCATTTAGTGGATGACCAACTTGTTTATAGCTGCAATTGCAATAAGCAATCTAATAGTAGCAATTCTAACTACTGGTGAATAGTTATCAAATAGTCTATTCCATGCTTTTAGGTGAACCTTTAACAACCGATCTTACTTTGTGTTTTTTAATGGATCCATCAACTCTTCTTTTCTTTTGAAGATAAATTTGTATTTATTGGGTTTAAACCCGAGAGGTAGATCAAATAGCTCCCAAGTGTTATTTCCCATTATTGAATCCATCTCATCATTCAATGGCTCTTTTCGGAAAGATGCATCACTTTCTTTCATCGACTCCTCAACTATTTAAGGATCAGCCGCTGTATTACAACAATATGGAATTTTTTAGTTATTGTTTCTTTACTTCCTTCTACTAAGAATGTATAGAAATCATAACCAAACGACTTAATCTTTCGAGTCCGTTTGCTCCTTCGAAGTTCAAGAACTTCAACTACTTCTTTGTTATTTTCAATTTATATGACTTCATTCCCTTTTTGTTTTTCTTCAAGAATACTTTTTGGATCAGATTTAAATCTGAGCTCATTGAAAATTGCATTCCTTGATTCAATTACAGTGTTCATTGAAATCGAATTGTGACGGCCCCAGTTTCCCACAAACTGGACCCCGCCCGACCTAAGCCCACGTGGACCCCCGAGCCAGTCTCGATTGAGCAACGCGCATCTCGAGGCACCAACCCACCTCATTTTAAAATCTCGATACTTACGCTACACGTATCACGAGACGTATCCAATGTATATGGTTTTAATGTGACCACATTAAAACCACTATAGCCAATATAGCCATATTAAGCCACTATCTCGGTCCCACGTCGGCACGCGACTCGAGGGGCGTCCACGTTCGTGTTTTGGCTCACCGAATTCTCCGCATATACTCACTCGTGAAACAGCTCAACAATTAGCATTCAAATCTCAAATTGGATATTACACACATATCACATAAACATATCATACCGCGGTGTCTCCACCCGAGATTCGGATATACGCATTTTGACGAGTGGATCCCACATATGACCCTAACCTGACACGTGGCGCGAGTAAAATTTTCGGGCCGTTACACGAATTATCGGGCTAAATTACCATGAATCTATATGTCTTACTGTGTTGTGCATATCCAATAAAATTTGTACTCAACTCCCATTTCACCTAATTTTCTCTTTTTAGGTTTATGTACTTTTACTACTGCTTTACAACCCCAAAATCTTAAATAATTAAGGTTTAGTTTTCACTTATTTCAAAGCTCATAAGGGGTGACCTTAATCCTCTTTTTATGGGATTCTATTCAAAATATGGCATGTAGTTAATAATGCATCTCCTCAAAATACACTACTAAATCTAGAGTTTGATAGCATAGCATTAACCATTTCGGTTAAAATGCAATTTTTGCATTCAACCATACCATTTTGTTGTGGTGTATAGGGAGTTGTAGTCTCATGGACTATTTCAGTGAATTCGAAGTACTTTGGATCATAGTGCTCTCCTCCCCTATTAGACCTTAAACATTTTATAAAGGTCTAGCATTTCAACTCGGTTTTGCCTTATAAGCTCGAAACGTAACCATTGCTTCATCTTTGGAACGCAACAAGTACATATAACACGCTTTTGCTATAATCATCAATAAATGTTATAAAATATTTATTGTCTCATATCGATGGTGTACTATGTATGTCATACACATCAAAATGTATAAATCAAGCAATTTAATTTGTTCATGCTAAAAGATATTTCAATTAAATAATATGAAACCGACACTCGGCTAAGTAGTAATGATATAGGGCCGGCAGGCCGGGAGTCCTGTCACCAATGCCTTTTTCCACTATATAAGAATGGAGTTGAGCTCTACATCTCTGTGAAGGCCGGATCTGCGCTCTATGCCTTTATAATCAATCCCAAGTCCAATTACATGTGATGTCACTCAAGTTAGTGGAGAGATCCCGATCTCCCTGGAAGTCTAATGACCCCAGGTGTGTCGTGCCACCTCTATCATATCATGGTTTTAGATACAAGAACTATTTTCAAAATTCAAGGAATGACATAATTTTTAAATCGAACAATATAATTGCATATCTAATGCACAAAGGAAATGTAATATACAAAACCATCAAATATCTACCTAATAGCATGCAATTTCATTTGGCTACATGAATCAACAATTAAAAATGACATGGCACATGATTTAGAGTCAATGAATTAATTAATCAAAAACCTATACCATGATATCAAACTCATGAAATGAGAAGGAAACAACTCATGATATTTAGATTATAATAGGCAAATTAGTCCAAATGACTAGAATTGAATGAAAAAATAAGAATGAAATGTAAATAAATATATCAATCAATTTACGTACAATCTACGCAAATTTCTAATGCTAATTCGGCCTTTCGACACCTTAAAACCGACATCTGAACCCTCGAGACTCTTCCTTAGATTCATGATATCATTTAACATGTTTTTGAGTGTGTTTAGACCTTTAATGAGGATATTTGACTTGCTTATAGTATTTAAGTTTAAGTTAAGAATTGCATATTTTTGTTCTATTAGAGCAATTAGCGCACTGGGTAGCCTACCTAGCGTGCACACGCTACCAAGTTTCTCTAGCGCACTATACAAAGTTAACGCTATAGCTGATCATATCTAGCACGCCATGTGCAGGAAAACTCAATAATCTGCACTTAGAACACATGCCTCTCCAACACTTAAGGAACTCTCTTCCACACCTCTAGAGACTCAAGACACCATCAACAACATATAAACAACCATATTTCATATAATTCATGAATTCAGCAAAATTAAGCTAAGTTAACTAGTGTAAATTAAAATTACCTAGTTTATGAAAACACTTAACTTGATTAACACCTCCTTCACTAAATTCACCAAATCCTTGCTGACCTTCTTCTTCTCCAGCAAGCTTTCTTAGCTCATAAGTTTTTAGAATTGAAAATGGTTTGATTGCATGTATTGATCAATTCAATCTTATATATTAAGATAAGATTGATTGATAACCATTGATCTTAATGTACATACGTATCCCGAGACTAATCTAATAGCCTACATCTTGACATTTTTCCCACTGATTCTCCACTTACTCAATCCAATTAACACTAATGTCAAATTCAATTGGTTTCTAGATGTGTCAACACATATCTCGAGAATCATCATATGATTACTATTTTAAATTGCTAACTTAGGTACATTTAATATATAGTCAACTATAACAACCATATTTCAACTATATAACCTATAATAAGCTTAAGATAAACTTACCACATCACTCTCTACCCATAGTCACATGCAGGCAAGCATTTCGAGGCGTGTTCCCACTTACGTCTCGACATCTATACACAAGTAAACGTGACTTAGTAGTCTACATATATACAATACATTAGGCATACACCGCAAAATATAACACATACCTCGACCACATTACCTCGGTGATGACACGTGTATCTTAATGCGAGTCCCACTATCAGTCTCCACTTAATTAGGGCATATGACCGACCTAGATTACCTTAATCAACTGATAATCTTGCAGCCTCAACATCTCCATTAATAAATAATTAAAAATCTATCATAGTAACTATCAAATATGATTCTAAATCAACCACAAAAGGGATTCTAAAATGAATCTTGTACCTCAAAATCAGTAAAAATTAATTATATAATCCTTAAATATTCGTCAAAATCTTTCTCCGAATCTCCTCTATTTCTAAGCCTACATCAGAAATCCGACCTTCATAAATCTTCAACAAACCTGCTCAACTTGGCGAAAATGCCAAAGGACTCACAATCCACCCCTTAATAAAATATATCGCATTAATAATAATTATTTATTCATTCTAACCTATCTCGGACTTTCAACATTATTAAATCATTAATACCTTAACTTTTTGGCATTCCGATCCATCCTAAAACCATTAAAACAATTCATCCTTCTCAAAACCATTTCAACACTTTCAAAAGATATCATAACCTCACAGAACCCAAAAACTCATTTATACAATATTTTATATTCAAAAGTAATGCAAACATAGAGAGAAAGAAATCGAGCACATCACCAATAATCGGAAAGCTTTTCCTTTCCTTTGTCGCAGATAAAACCTGTCATTATCTAATTATAAAAATTTGATAATTTCAGATAAGTAATCTCACATTATCCAGTACACTTAAAGTAATTAAATGCATAATAATCCAAGAAGTTTAAACGAACAATATAATCCATGGAATTTAAATACAACCATGAATTCATCTCTTTCTATTATCTAACCACAATCAGACGATCATACTCTGAAATGGTAAGTAAACATTAATAAGGACTCATGCGCGGGGAGAATAACCATATAAATCTCATTCCCCTAGACTATACGAGTATGATATGATTCAATGTGATCTCATGATAGCCACGTGATGCAAAGTAACTGTAACAATCTTAAAAAACACCTCGTGTCACGTGTCATTTCAGGGTCGTACGTGGGACCCACTTATCGTGATACACATGTCCAAATCTAGGGAGTCAACACCGAGGTATGTTATTTTTGGTTTGATATTTTTATTAAATCTTATACCAAAGGTTGAACAAATTAAATTAATGAAATTCGGTAATGTGCGGGTAAGGTACATGCAAGACATAACGGTGTCGAGATGAACGAGAGGCGTACATCGAGTCGCATGTCGATGTGGGACCAGGTAGCGGCATATGAGGTACGCTTAACGTATTTGTGTTAAATTTAAAAATGAGTGGCTAGAATTAACCTTATATAAAAATGAAAAGGAAAAACAAAAACAGTGAAGAAAATCGAAACAAAGTAGAGAGAAGAGAACGACCAAGAAGAATAAGAAGAAGAAATAAACTGAGGAAGAAGGAGAGCTCGAGGAAGTCGAATTGAAGGTGAGTTTGTTGTTGTAATTTTGGTTGTTGAATTTCGTTTGAAGTTGTGGTTGTTGAAAATGATTGTTGTTGTTGTTGGATCGGCTGTTGATGGAAGAGCTCGAATTCTAGTCGTCTCCTTCCCCAAATTGAGAGGAAAAAAATTTTCATCTGAACAGAGAGGGACGAAAGGAAGAAGATAGGGGGTCCCCCGGGTCGAACTACCCCATGTGAGTCGGGTTGGGTCGACCCGGGCCGACCCTGACCCGAGGGGAGCGGGTCGATCGACCCGGGTCGGGTCGACCCAGGTCTTGCTGGACCGGGTCGGGTTAACCCGGACCCACCCCATTAATAAAATAATAATTAAAATAATAATTAAATTTAAATTAAATTAAAATGATTTTTATAAAACTAAATTATAGAAAATAGATAAAAATTATGGAAAAATTTAGTAAATTCTCAAAAAATATGGAAAATTAGGGAAAGCTAGAAAAAATGAGTTCAAGGATTTTTCAGAATTTCGCACCCCGGTATAATTCGAAAAGGGTGTTAAAAAAAATCGAAGTTTTGTTTTCTGAAAATAAAATTACAAATCTAGTAGAACTTCACTTAATGTGACCCTAAAATAGTAAAATGGTAAATGGACACAATGGACTTAAGATGCTATAGTCGGGTGTTGAGTGCGCATATCGAGGCGTGAGCGGGACGTTTTGAGGACGATTTACAATTTCTCGAGGTAAGTAAACCGGCTAGGAAATTGTACAGTAATTTCATTTTACTCTATTGAATATTGTTATTCATTGCTTTGATAGTTATCTTTGAAATTGCTGTTGGTTGAGTGGTTCATTGGCAAATGAGTCATGGGTATTATTTATCTGTGATATGAGCTATTATCTGGATGTCGTCGATATCTCCCAATTGAGTGTACGTTGGGGGCACTTATCTGAGTATGTGGATATCTCGTAGTCGTAAAGGTTAGGGCTGGTAGGCTGTATCTCATCCTAAATCGGAGTCAGCTGGACTTTGGCCGCGACTCAACGACGTTTTGATCGGGACTTCTTGCTATTCGACTTTTGTATTTCGGACCCTTACTTATCAATTTCTTTATTTACAGTCTTTTATATTCATGCGTTCCATGTTCCTTTCTTTCTATTTGCATGAATTTGACTGATTTATTTATTTTGAAATGTTGTATATATGTCCGACTGACGTTACTTACCTAGGCTCATCATTCTTGTGTTTGACGGAGTGCGGATCAACAATCCAACAAAGGGAAGGCTCCACTTTTAGAGATCTTATTTGAGGATACTGGAGCAGTTCCTATTACTTGTCTGACATATGTGATTCTTTTGTATTATTAGCTATACTTGTTTTAAAACATTGGGAGTTGGGTTTTTGAGAGATTTTGGGCATGTATATCATGTATTTACTCTCCTCTGAATGTTCATTGATGATGATATACATATTCGAGGTTTCCACACTCTAGGTTGTCTTAACTGGTATCTTAGAGACTTTTCAGTTAGTTTGAGGTTTTCTTGCTTCCGCTATAACTATGATAACTCACTAATTGATTAACTCAACTTTAATTGTTTGATAAATTGTAAATGGTAATGGAAGGCTGACTAGGCTTGCATGACTCAGTGAGATGGGCTCGAGGGTCCACGTAAGTCTAGGCCTGGCGGGGCCCAGTTTACGATTGTGGAACTGGGGTCGTCACAGTATCAGTGTCTCCTGCCCCTCAAGCATAATATAATGTTCAATAACCCCGATATATGCATGATAAGGAGACTCGTAACGCCTTACCTCCCAAACCATGTATGGATGTACAACAAAAATGTAATTCGAGGATCAATACAATTTATACGAAATATAATCATACAATGTAAAGGTTACCATGGGATTTACTTAACCTTACAAATAACTAACTTCAAACTTAATTTTCAAGGTTCCCGGAGTGTCGAATCACCATGAAAATAGTTCCAATAGCTTCCCTGCATACCTAATTATACATGGGTCAAGCTTCAAGTGAAACAATATCACGAAGCCCGGTGAAAACCGCGATCAAAGTATGTTTGAGAACATTTTCCAAAAATATTAATTTATATAACTATTTCAACAAGCTTTCAACTAGCCAACTAGGAGTAACTTTTTAACCTTAAAAACCTCAATATTTATCATGATAACCTTAAAGGAACTTGTAGTACTCATGTCCTACTTTCCATAGACTATAAGAACACCCAAATCGGATTACCGACGAAGAAGTTATGAATTTTCCCATATGGCATGTCGACTTAGCAACTTTATGTATTTTGAACTAAAAAAACTTCTCCAAATTAATATTTTTGCAATTAAATCCTCTAAACTTGATAATAAATGCCACGAAACCAACCAATACCAACATCAAAATATTTTTCACCGCCCGTTGACTCAAATTGGATGATAACCAATAATCAATATCAACTATTAAAATATCTCTAAAATAGTTATCAACTAAATTGTATTAGTTCACCTCATCAAAACCCTAACCCACATCCGTGAGATTTATCCTAAATTGACGCAAATCGATCCAATATACCAATTAATAACAATTGTAAACAATTTCTATCAAAAACCCGGGAAAGAAATTGAGAAATTGCGAGAATTTAAATTGAATTGAGGAAAAGTGTTTGACATTAAGAATTTACCAAATTGCAGGCCGAATACTTTCATTTCAACCACATAAACTTAGCTCGAATTGATCATCTCGCGATCTTCTACGATTTTGCATAAAGAAACCGAGTGAAATCGAATGTCGAGAGCTCCGCGAGCGAAAATGTTTGCCGAGAGGGTTTGGAAACAACATTCTGTTGATATGAAGAATCGAAATCGTTTGATTTGTTTTTATATATATTTATATATAAACCCTAAGCGGCTTGTTAGCAGCTTAATTTCTTTTATTTATTAATTCCATAAATCCTATTTTGATGTGTTTTGAATTCCGGTGCCTGTTTTCTATTCGACTTTTCACCAAATTGAACAAAACTCTCGACAAAACAATCCATCTTCATGAAGTGTCCATAACACTGGTTTTGGTCACACCAAAACCCCAAAAATCTTAACTTTGTCCATGACATATGGAACCATTATGGACCAATCCTTTTGCGATACTTATCCAAACTTGCACCAGTTTGGACCAAGTCTCAACCTCGACTACTGTCAACCGACACCAAACTCGAAACAAGAACTCACACAACTTCGTCTCATTTCACGCAACCTCTAATCTCGACTTACATGCAAATTAAGGCAAATCCCCAAGTAAACTCGTTAAATCCATTTAAGGTCCAAATTTTGAGTTTTTACTTTAAGTTCAATTATTCGTCACTTAAATTTGAAACTAATATTTATGTCAATATTTTGACTACTTCATCACCCATCTCAACATGTATCTCGAGACAAAACCTCGCAAATCTCAAATTTACTCAATCGCCTAAATTTTGCAAAATAAAAATAATATATAATACAAAACACTAGGCAAACGTCACGGATTAATAACATTAATTATAAATATCAAATTCACCAGTGTTTAATTCCCGACTTGCACCAAAACCATAACTAAGTTTCCTTAATCCCCGATTCACTGTAATTACCGATTTAAAATTTTTGGGATTTGACACTTACATCACAGGTCACTGATCCTTATTCGAGAATTAAACTACAATTTAGAAATTCAAGCTATGAAATTTTCTTTCCAACTAATGAAAGTTTCTTCCTTGAAATTAAACTTTAGTTAAAGTTATACCTGATTTGAGAAAGTACAAAAATGTATCACGCATATAGTCTTCTTGTTCCTAAGTGAGTTTTGAGTCACCATGGAACTGCCATTTGACTAATATCTTCAAGATATACTTGCCTCTCAATTGTTGTATCATTCGATTTAGGATCTGTGTTGGCTTCTCCTAGTAAGATATATCCTCGCTCAGATCAATTTGGTTCAAATCAACCATCGGTCATACGCCTACCTTCGACTTAGCTATTCGAAGCTTTGAAATATGGAAAACTGGATGAATACCCGCCATCTGTGGAGGTGACTCAAGCTCATAAGCAACCTTCCCGACCCATCTCTTGATCTTGAAAGGCCCGATGAATCTTGATGCTAACTTGCCTTTCAAACCAAATCTATTAAGACTTTCCAAGGAGAAACCTTCAAATACATAAAGGCTCGTTCGACATACATAAGATCACTGCGATACGTGCATGCATACTTCTTCTGGCCTCTCTTAGGATCTTTTAAGCCTCTGACGAATATGTTTTACCTTCACCGTGTTATCATCAGTAATTTCAGGCCATACCAACCACTATTCTCTAGTTCAACTTAAAAAGATGGCGAGCAACACGGTCCGCCATATAAAGCCTCAAATGGCGCCATCTCAATGCTAGTCCGATAATTGTTGTTGTATGCAAACTTATACAATGGTAGGTACTCCTCCCAAGATCCACCAAACTCAAGTACACAAACCCTTGAACATATCCTCGAGTACCTAAATCAACCTCTCAATCTACCCATCAGTCTAAGAGTAGCTGTGTTGAAGTGTAGGCACTTACCATACTATTTTTAGATACTCCACCACATCCTGGACGTATACATAATATCTATGTTTGACTTGATATTCAATGGTACCCCATGTAGTTTGATAATCTCCTTTTCAAACAATATGCTCAACTGCTCAAATGTGTAGTGAGCTGTAACTAGTAAGAAATGGGCAGATTTCGTCAATCTGTCCACAATCACCTAGATAGAATCATGTCTTTAGCAGTCCTTGGCAATCCCCTAACAAAGTCCATGGATATGTCTTCCCACTTCCATCGTGGAATGGGAAGTGGATGCAATAATCCTCTAGGTCTATGAGGCCCAGCCTTCACCTGCTGGCAAGTCCTACAGTTCCTGATGAACTCCGATACGTCCGCTTTCATCCCAAGCCACCAAAAATGTCTCCTTATGTCATGATACATCTTGTCCTGATTGGATAAATAGTGAACCATAAATGGTGTGAATCGAGAATAATCTCATACCTCAGCTCTACCACTACTAGTATCCACAATCTGCTCTGAATCTCAAACACTGATCCGTAGTCTCCGTCAAGTCAATACAATCAGTACTTTAGGTTAACTCACTAAATCTCATATATAAGATATTAGTTATCTGACCCTTTGACATTCTTTGTGTAGACATTATCTGTAGCCTAATCTATGCATAAATCATCACCCGGTGTCGATAGGAATATCTGACTAACCCATCATCGTCGTTACTTCGAGTAATCCATACTTATACGTCATATGACATCTAACCACCTCGACATCTCCATTTGGTATCCTACTTAGCGCTTCAGCAATTAAGTTAGCTTTTCTTGAATGATATTCCAGAGAAAAGTCATAGTCTTTCAAAAATTCCAACCATTTGCGTTGTCTCATATTCATATCTTTCTACGTGAAGAGGTATTTCAAGCTTTTATGATCAGTGTAGAATGTGAACCTCTCTCCATACATATGATGTCTCTATATCTTCATAGCAAACACCACTGCTGCTAACTATAAGTCATGAGTGGGATAATTCTTCTCATGTATCTTCAACTATCTGGATATGTAAGCCATCGTGCCTCCATCCTGCATCAACACACAACTTAAACTCGTATGAGAAACATCTGTATATACCAGGAATCCCAGCCCAACCTTTGCAATATTAGCATTGGTATGGTATTCAACAATATCTTCAACTGAGCAAATGCCTCATCGCACTTCTCAGACCAATCAAATCTGACGTCTTTTTAGTCAATTTGGTAACCAGTTAAGCAAACTTTGAGAAATCCTTCACGAATCTATGATAATATCCTATTAACCCTATAAAACTCCTGATTTTCTTAACTGATAACGGTGCTGGCCAATCCATAATAGACTAAATCTTAGTTGGATCTATAGTAATACCTGATGCTCCAATAACATGTCCTAAAAACTTGACCTCTTATAGCGGAAAATTCATACTTACTTAATTTGATAGTCTTTGCTCCTTCAAAGTCTACAACGTTTCCATGAGGTGCTACTCGCGATCATCTTGAGTCCTCGAATATATCAATATATCATCGATGAAAACTATCATGAAGTAGTCAAGACAATAAACTCTATCCCCAGCTACTGTACTCAAAATTAAATGTACGCTAACTCTAACCGAAGTCAAACCTAACATGCTTATCATGCGACCATAAATGAAAGATATTGTAGAAACCAAATCAAAAAAAACATATAAATCTCTACCATAAATAGAAACTATACCCTCAATTAGTCCTCGTGTGGCATCGGCATCAGGCTGTGCTACAATGTGTACACCCTCTCAGTTGGGTTTTGGGGTTCATGCGCAGTGGAGATTACAAAACAATTTTGACAAAAACCCCAACAGGAACCGAATCTAATTCCATTAAAAACGTTTAAACCATGAAAAACTTAATCATACCTCAGTCGCAATATACCTTTCTGAAGGTTGATCGATCTCTAAGGCGCTGCCAACGACGAACGCCCTCCACCACTAGTCCACACACGAACGGCGGCGGAGATTCGAAGTGCTAGCTTTGAGAGAATAACAAACCTTTTGTTTCTCTCCAAAACGATCCAGAGCATACCAAAAACCCTAAGTCGCTTCTAAAACGAAAATAGAGTTTCGACCTTTTAATCTTTCGCTTTTGTATTCTAACTTAAAGCGTCTATTTATACAACCCTTGTATATATACGGTTAAGTAAATTACACATATACCCCTACTTAAAGAAGTATAAGTGTAATACACCACAATGACCTTTCTGTCATGAATCTTATCATATAAAAATTCATTTTTCTGAACCATCTTAAAATCTCGCAAAACCATTCTTAGCGTGCGACCCAATAGGCTCATACAACGTTGGCAGTGTACCAAAACACGTTTTGGTATACAAGTCATAAGCGGCCTCTAGCAAAACATTATGATTACCTAAGTTGTACGAATATCAAATCGATACAACCTAATCAATAGTGTATATAACATCATTTTGTTACACGATATCCTTTTGATCAAACATAAGGCATGGAATTGTCATCCAACATGTTCAATCGTACTAGTCTCGATCTCTAGGTAGACTGAAAACATCAAAGTGACGTTGATCAATATCAATTCACTTTGACTAGGCCTTTTAACAGTGTAGCACATCGAGGGATCCACTAGATATCTCTCTTTATATGAGAGGGACAAATCATATCTTGATTACACAACTTCATCACATTGCTCACAGAGTAACCAATCATAACCTTTATAATCGTCCGGTTAAAGACAACGTTTAATAGTGTCAAATCGCTATGTTCCTAATGTTGAAGTCTCTAGTAATCTCAAGTCAGAGGACTGAAAAATATACATATTATGAGAAACAACTATGACTTAATCCATGTGATGTTCTCATAGTGGGTCGGTCCAGTACTTTGTTCCCTAACAAGTACTCGTGATCTTGATTCATATCCCTATACGTATAATCATCATATGATCATCAATCAAGACTCACACTAGTCTTAATTCATTATAGTTCCCAGTATAATGATCGACTAGGGACATTTATGATATTTCTGTAAATACCCATGAATCTTATTATAATGTAAACATGCGAATTAATTATAATAAACAACAAATGAAATCCTCTATTTTATTAACTAAAAGTATTCATAAAGACAGTTAATGGATTGACCTAGGGCACATGCCCCAACATCTCCCACTTGCACTAGGGCCAATCATACATGCATCTAATGCCTAATGATCTAACATGACCATAATGTTTTGCTTGTGGAAGAGCTTTTGTCAATAGATCCGCGACGTTGTCTTCGAGGGTACTCGCAAATCTTTACGTCTCCCTCTCAATAATTTCTCTAATGAGATGAAAACACCCGAGTATATGTTTGGATCTGTGGTGTGATCTAGGTTCCTTGGCTCCGTGCTATTGCCCCGTTATCGTCGCAATACAAACAAACAGGGTTAGCAATACTTGGAACCACACCTAGTTCGAAATGAACTTTTTTTATCCAAATCGCCTCCTTTCTTTGCATGGGATGCTTGCAATATACTCAACCTGTTGTAGAATCTCGACATAGTCTCTTGCTTCAAACTTTTTCAAATTTATCGCACCCTCATTCAAAGTAAACATATATCCAGATTGCGATCTAAAATCATCTATATCAGTTTGAAAACTTGCATCTATGTAACCATTTACAACTAGATCATTTTCAAAACCTCCATAGACCAAGAACATTTCCTTAGTCCTTCTTAAGTATTTAAGGATGTTCTTTACTGCTATCCAGTGACTCTCATCAGGATCTGACTGATATCTGCTTATAATGCTCAAAGCATATGATACATCAGGTGAGTGCATAGCATGGCATACATGATAGATCCAATAGTCGATGCATATGGAATCTTATTCATACGGTCTCGCTCATCATTTATCCTAAGACATTGATTCTTGCTGAGACTTATGCCATGAGACATTGGCAACAATCCTTTTTTAGAGTCTTGCAAACTGAACCTATTCAGCACCTTGTCTATGTAAGCACTCTGACTTAGACCGATTAGCCTCTTAGATCTATCCTTATAGGTTCTTATTCCTAGGATATAGGTTGCATCTCCTAAGTCTTTCATTGAGAAACACTTCCCTAACCAAGACTTGACATTCCGCAATGTTGGGATGTCATTTCCAATGAGTAATATATCATCAACATACAAGTACTGCAAAAAACAACTACACTCCCACTCGACCTTCTTGTATACACAAGGCTCATCTTCGTTCTTAATAAAATCAAAATCCTTGATTGCTTCATCAAAACGAAGATTCCAACGCCGAGAAGCTTGGTTTAATCAAAAATGGATCTTTGAAGCTTGCATACCTTCCTAGAATTCTCCGGATGTACAAAACCTTCAGGTTATGTCATATACACGTCCTCAAACAGCTTTCCATTAAGAAATGCTATTTTTACATCCATTTGCCATATCTCATAGTCATAATATGCAGCAATGACAATTAAAATTCTTATGGATTTAAGCATGGCTACTGGCGAAAAAGTTTCATCATAATCAACACCTTGAGTCTGCCTGAAACCTTTCGCTACAAGTATTGCTTTAAAAGTATGCACATTGCCATCCATGTCAGTTTTCTTCTTGAAAACCCATTTACATCCAATGGTCTTACCACCTTCAGGTAAATCAACCAAGTTCCAAACTTGGATATCATACATGGATTGCATCTCAGAGTTCATGGCACTTAGCCATTTATATGAGTCTGGTCCAAACATAGCCTCCTAATAAGTGGTGGGCTCATTTTGATCCATAAGCAACACATCACGACTATCAGTAATGAGAAATCCAAATCTCTCTGGCTCGTGTCTTACCCTACCAGATTTACGTGGGCCTTGTGTCACTTGCGGAGGTTCAACTGGTTCAGAACGTTGTTGAGCTTCCAGTAGCGGTTCAGGGTTTATTTGTGATTCTTGAACTTCTTCAAGATTTATTTCTCTCCCACTAGTGTCTTTTGAAATAAACTATTTTTCCATAAAGACACCATACCGAGCATCAAACACTTTGTTCTCAGCGGGATTATAAAAGTAATATCCTTTTGTTTCCTTAGGATACCTCACAAATAAACACTTGTCAGATTTAGGTGCTAGTTTTTCTAAGACTTGTCGTTTTACGTAAGCCTCACAACCCCAAATCTTAATGAAAAAAAAACTAGGTCTCTTCCCGTACCATATCTCATATGGTGTTTTATCAAGCGCTTTAGAAGGAACTCGTTTTAGAGTGAAAGCTGCAGTTTGTAATGCATACCCCAAAAGGATAATGGAAGATCTGCATGACTCATAATAAATCGAACCATATCTAATAAGGTTCGATTTCTCCTTTCAGAAACTCCATTCCACTGCGGAGTTGCTGGTGGAGTCAATCGGGAGACAATCCCACAATTTCTAAGATGATCATCAAATTCTTGGCTCAAATATTCACCACCTCGATCTGATCGAAGTGTTTTGATAGTTTTACCAAGTTGATTCTGCACTTCATTTTGAAACGTTTGAAACATCTCAAATGATTCAGCTTTATTTTTTATTAGATATACATAACCATATCTGCTGAAATCATAAGTAAATGTAATGAAGTACTGAAAACCTCCTCTAGCCATTGTGTTTATAGGACCGTATACATCAGTATGTATTAGACCTAATAAATCACTTGCCCTTTCACTGTGTCCAGTAAAGGGACTTTTAGTCATCTTGCCTCGTAAACAAGATACACATGTTTCATATGTTTCTAAATAAAATGAATCTAGAAGTCCATCATTATGGAGCTTCGTTATGCGTTTCTCATTTATGTGCCCGAGACGACAATGCCAAAGATAGGTTTGATTCAAATCATTTGACTTAAATCTCTTTGTATTTATGTTAAAGTCTGGAGTATCAATGGACCTTTTCATGCTTAGAATATAAAGACTATCACACAAATCAGCATTTGCATAAAATATTCCTTTACGAGAAATGGAACATCTATTATTCGCAATAATAAAATCAAAACCATCCATATCCAAGCATGAAACATAAATGATGTTTCTGCTCAAAGCATGCACAAAATAACAATTATTTAAAGTTAAAATAAGTCCACTAGGTAAGACTAAGTCATATGATCCAACAGTCAGGGCATCAACTCTTGCTCCATTCCCTACGCGGAGGATGACTTCTCCTTTCTTCAACTTTCTACTTCTGGTGAGTCCCCGCACATTTATACAAATGTGAGATCCACATCCCAGTATCTAATACCCAGGAATCACTAGTAGATAAATTAATTTCAATAACATAAATACCTGTAGTGGTAGTCGCACTACCCTTTTTCTTCTTTAGATCTTCCAGATAGAGTTTGCGATTTCTGAACCAATGTCCAGGTGCATGACAAAAATGACAATTTCCTTCCTTTTCTTTTGGGAGTTTTGAAGCAGGAACAGGCTGGGGCTTGAGTTATTCCACAGGCTTTGCGACAGGTGCAGCAGCAGCCTTGACAACTTTAGCCTTGCCTTTGCTTTTCTTCTTCATTCCCTTTCCCTTTTGGACCATCAACACATTACTAGAGGGTTTCTTGATATTTTGTTCAGCAGTTTTGAGCATCAAATGCAACTCTGAAATTAATTTCTCCATATTATTCATATTGTAGTTCATCACGAATTGTGAGTAACTTTCTGGTAATGAATTCAGGATCAAATCTGTAGCCAACTCTTGGCTTATGGGAAATCCGAGTCTATCAAGCTGGTCAACATAGCCCTTCATCTTCAGAACATGAGGATTAACTGACGCACCCTCGGTCATCTTGCAAGAATGTAGGTTTTTGACTGTCTTGAACCTTTCTTGCCTAGCTTGCTGTTGGAACATTTCCTTTAGCGTTATAGCCATGTCATAGGCTTCCATTAGTTCCATGTCTTTCTGAAGTTCATGAACCATAGTTGCCAGCATAATACATGCAAAATAAGTAGAATCGTTGACATGCTTATTATGCGCATCCTTCACAACTTTCGTAGCATTGGCTGGTGGGTACTCAGGAATTGGAGCATCCAGGACATACAACTTGCGTTCATGCTTAAGAACAATTCTCAAGTTTCTGAACCAGTCAAGAAAGTTAGTCTCTGATAGCTTATCCTTCTCAAGGATGGGTCTCAGTGACAGTGGATTATTGTTACTTGAAGAGGCCATTAATCTACAATAAAGATTATGCAAAGTTTATTTTAGTATAGAGGAATATACTCCCACTAAATTAACAACCCTCCTAAAACACATTGTTTATTTAGGGGACTAAAATCCATATTTCACCTAATTCTATGACAGCTATGGCATGAAACACAGAACTAGATTATTTAGGTAGGTAACAGTTACCAATTACATCTTATGTAATTTTTAGATCCTTTTATAAGTTACTGGACATCTTATGTCTTAGCATTTTTTTATCTCATCATTCGCCTAAAGCTCAAAACTATTTTGATGGCTTTATTAAGTCGGACCATTTTAAACATTTAGGTAACTCTTACCCAACTTGTCTCACCAAGATAACACAATACACCCAGCTATGGCCGAAACTATATTAATGTGATCGAGGCCTTTGATAAGTGTTTAAAATGGATGACATGAGACTTAAAATTTAATAGAGGGATTTTACTCAGTTTTAGTGATTTTTATGTAAACAATGAAATATCATATATTTTATTGATTTGTTCAATCACTAAACAATTTGGAAATTTTTATACTATTCACTAATAAAAGAATTTCCGTGCGCTAGGATTAGTTAGACGGCGGTTCCGCCGTGGCCGACTGGTCAATGACGGGTTATGCGAGGCGCCTTCCCGTTTTTTTTTTTTTTTTTAGAAGACGAATCTCAATTCCGAAAATTGAAATTCGCTATAGAAAATCATATTTTTCGCTGATTTTATTCTCCTAAAGTTACCCCTTAATTTATCCAAAATTAAGTCAATTAAAACATTTTTAATTAACTCGGGCCCACATCTAACTAATCATCTTATCCTAATCCAATTAGGACTTAAGATATTTGAATCCTAGCATATCACCAATAACAAACTTCTCCATATTTATCTCCTATCCAATAGGGATAACGAAACCGATTTTGCTTATATCTCTTAATCTAATTTGTTATCTATCTTTATCAAATAGAAACTTCACAACAGAATAGATATAACAAGATAAATAAATAATTTTGAAAATTAATTATTTGCAATTTCGGTCCTCATCCAAATAATCACAAACATATAATTAAATCATGGACTGTTATCCCAATCAAACCTAATGGTGTCATGGATCACAGAACACGAAACTCAATTCATTAAAATTATTCGAATTAACCTAACATGGTTACTAGCATGTACGAAACTAATTTCAATTAAATCACGAATATATGTATCATATACACAAAACATGATAAGAAATCTCACAGAAAACTTATGTATATCACATATACATCAACTATTAAAATGTTTTCAATCATATATCATGTATATATCAGAAGAAAACATGCAATGAATTTAATGGAATCGAACTCGATGGCTCTGATACCACTGTTGGGTTTTGGGGTTCATGCGCGTGAGATTACAAAACAATTTTGACAAAAACCCCAACAGATCCGAATCTAATTTCATTAAAAACGTTTAAACCATGAAAAACTTAATCATACCTCGCCGCAATATACCTTCTCGAAGGTTGATTGATCTCTAAGGCGCCGCCCATGACGAACGCCCTCTACCGGTAGTCCACACACGAACGGCGGCGGAGATTTGAAGTGCTAGCTTCGAGAGAATAACAAACCTTTTGTTTCTCTCCAAAACGATCCAGATCATACCAAAAACCCTAAGTCGTTTCTAAAACGAAAATAGAGTTTCGGCCTTTTAATCTTTCGTTTTTGTATTCTAACTTAAAGCGTCTATTTATACAACCCTTGTATATAGACGGTTAAGTAAATTACACATATAACCCTACTTAAAGAAGTATAAGTGTAATACACCACAAGGACCTCTCTGTCATGAATCTTATCATATAAAATTCGTTTTTCTGAACCATCTTAAAATCTCGCAAAACCATTCTTAGTGTGCGACCCAATAGGCTCATACAACATTGGTAGTGTACCAAAACACATTTTGGTATACAAGTCATAAGTGGCCTCTAGCAAGACATTATGACTACCCAAGTTGTACGAATATCAAATCGATACAACCTAATCAATAGTGTATATAACATCCTTTTGTCACACGATATCCTTTTGATCAAATATAAGGCATGGAATTGTCATCCAACATGTTCAATCGTACCAGTCTCGATCTCTAGGTAGACTGAAAACATCCAAGTGACATTGATCAATATCAATTCACTTAGACTAGGCCTTTTAACGAACTAACACATCGAGGATCCACTAGATATCTCTCTTTATATGAGAGGGACAAATCTATCTCGATTACACAACTTCATCACATTGCTCACACAAGAACCAATCACAACCTTTATAATCGTCCTAGGTTAAAGACAACGTTTAATAGTGTCAAATCACTATGCTCCTAATGTTGAAGTCTCTGGTAATCTCAAGTCGATGATCGAAAAATATACCTATCATGAGAAACAACTATGACTTAATCCATGTGATGTTCTCATAATGGGTCGGTCCAAATTTCTTTGTTCCCTAACAAGTACTCGTGATCTTGATTCGTATCCCTATACGTATAATCATCATATGATCATCAATCAAGACTCACACTAGTCTTAATTCATTATAGTTCCCAAGATAATGATCGATAGGGACATTTATGATATTTCGTAAATACCCATGGATCTTATTATAATGTAAACATGCAAATTAATTATAATAAACAACAAATGAAATCCTCTATTTTATTAACTAAAAGTATTCATAAAGACAGTTAATGGATTGACCTAGGGCACATGCCCCAACGCTCTACTCTGCGATGGATTCACGACTACAGGCTGTGGACAATTTGTAATCACATGTCCAACTTGACCACATTTGAAGCAAATAATCGGTCTGCTCTTACTCCGTGTCTTATCTTGGGCATGTGCCTATTTCTGTTCCTATCGGGAACCACTCGACCTTTATCTCTACCTTTGCCTCTCTCTTTACCACCCTAACTCTTGCTTGATGTGGTGTTGTGGTGACCGGGCCAGCTTGATAATCAATGAATGGGAGTAGTAGTAGTAGTAGTAGTAGCAGCAACAACGTAGTAGTAGTAGGGGCTGGGGTCTGTACTAATGGAGTAAAACGTGATGTCATCATGGCAATGAAATTCGCTAACGGCTATCCCTGAGTAGCTACTTGATCAGATAACCTTTGAAAATCATTAGCTGATTGAATATGAGTTTGACTGCCACTAGCATCTACATCTCCGCTATCGCGTAAATTAGTCATCGATGTTTGCAAGTTGATAGCGAACGCGAATCAACTACTACGTAGATAACACATATATATACAAATAAAAACTAATATGTACATATAAGATATCCCCATCTCACTTTCACTCATTTCCCAACTAATGATTTCTAGGCAAATGATCATCTGGTTTCTATAACTAAAATTTATATCATCTTGTTTAAATTATATTTGTTACTTATTAGAAAAGTTGGCATTTGCTACCAATTATAACTTTGGTATAACATTGTATAATAACTACATTCCATTACCGAAGCTCCATAAACTCAGGCTCTATGAACCTAAGCTTTACAAACCTAGGCTCTGATACCACATGTGACAACCCCTTCTCAAATTAGGGCATGGCCTATTCCTTTCATTAAGCCCTATATCGTCACGTATGACTTAACAACAAATTAGTCAAATTTTTTCCAATATCTTTCTACTTACAATTTAACTATTCAAATAAGTATTTTTCTTATCTTACGTCAATTAATAAATCAGAGTTAATTAAAATGTTACAAACTTAAAGCTTATTTAGCAAAAGTCTTAACAAATTAGCGGAAGCTTCTAACATGATACCTAAAATCATGGAAAATCAGGAAGTAAAGATCACATGCATACATATATAATGAAACGACGATAAAATATATCAACATGTATGTGTTCAAGGTACTATCTTTCAACCCATAATATATACAACCCCAAAAGTATATGGAAGACATATAAAAGTCATATAACAAGCTAAAATATACAAAATCTGATATAACAACACTACACTGGCTCAGAGGTAGTCGTCGATGTGACGACCCCGAATCTCGGGCCGCCTTGGGACCCGCCATGTCGCATTCCACGTCACCAAGCCCTGCCATGTCATGACCTCACTTATCCTTGATGCCCCGCGACCTAACTGGTTGCTTACACTTTTCCATTTAACCATAACTTAACAAATTAATTTCTATATAATATTAATGATTTCATTAGCCAGTTAATCAATTTATCAAGTTATATTACAATTTTACAGCGGAAGTCTTAAATTAAGTAAGTTATGTAGTATTTAACAATCCTAAGTAGTGGAAAACCCGACAAAAGTACCATGTATATGTCAGGACGAGATAAGTATAACAAAAGTTACATATATATATATGTAATCAGTGTTTTAGTTTTACGGTTCCCAATCCAATAAAAATATAAATACATACATACATATTGTAGTCACACACGAGCTGGCTTCACAATCTCAGAGGTAGTCGCCGAGTACCTCCATGCCCTTGCTCTTGCTCGTCGAATGATCTGCACTCGGTCACGCAACAAATACGGTGATGAGTCTAATGAGTAAAATCCCAAGAGAAGTCCATACAATATTATGAAATAAAACTAATAACTACGAGACATGCGAATATAAACACCTGACAACAATACGTCATATTCCCATGAATGTAGGCAACACACGACAAGCAAAATCAGTGGCATGAAATAAATAAACAACATATACCAATTAAACATGCTCGGAAATATACAAATTAATAATTAAACAACCGTATAATCACGAGAAAACCCTGACCTACGCCAGTCAGTAATTGATAAAATCGAATAGGAACCACGTATATACTTATAGGCTTCTAATGACGAAACCCTAACTACAATTATTGAATGAACCCCTCCATACGCTATTTCAAGTCAAGGGAACACTCTAAATCCCTCCCTGCAGATGTAAGTATATCCTACTGTCGTCGACATGAGCAGTAAGCCACAAGTAACCCGTGCAAGCGATTTAGCCACAACAATATATACGCAAATCGAAACAAGAATGAAACCCCATGTGTGCCCACCAACAGTCACACATGTAATCCAATATCGATAAAATAAAACAATGAATTATGTGAGACATTCCAATGAGTTTACTCACCTTAATGTGCGCTCCCAACTAGCTCCCCGATACTATAGCTACAATCTTCTAAGTCCCTGAAGTCCAATTTTACATATTTAGTATGTTTATAGGTGTTTAGGATATGTATTAAGTCAAAAATTCCAAAACAACCCTTTAAATTTAATTTCTATATGTCGTTAGCGCGCTAGGTGGAGGTAGCACGCTATGGAATTGATGTAGCATGCTACTATTCTTTATCCTGAAGAACACATGGGAACCCAGAACGATTAATGCGCTAACCGTTCCAGGTAGCGCGCTATCTGTCCTTTAAAACATAATTCTCAAATCTAAAATTATGTCTTTCCCCTCAAATTTGGCTACCTTAACTCGGTTTATACCCTCTCCATATCAAATGGACTCTAAAACATCAACCATAACAATTCAAAACATCTATTTGATCAAATTAATCAATTCCACGAAATCCATTAATTTTTTTTTCAAAACTCACCTAAAACTTCAATTTCATGCAAAACCATTCTATGATTCTAAATTGGAACACCAATAATACTTATAATTCATCAAAACACTCTATAAATCAGTTACATAAACCTCCCTCATCAACTTATATCAATTTTCCATTAAACCACCAAATTTTGACTCATTTGAAAGTGTAGGAGATGGAGAAGTAGATTACCTAAGTGTAATCCTTTAATTTGTCCTCCAAAGTGGTTGAATTCTCTATCTCCAACAACTCCTTCTTTTCTTGCAAAAATGTGTAAATGATTTGGTTTGCATGTTGTTTGATCAACCCATCTTATATATTAAAGTAAGATTTGTTTTTAGCAATTGATCTCCATGCATTTACGTATCCGAGGTTTATCTATTGGCCCATCTCTTGCACTTAGCCCACTAACTCCCACTAACCAAACTCAAGCGACACCAATTGATACTCCCATAGCTCCTAGATGTGTCATACATGTCTCTAGGAAAATTCTATGATTTCAATTAATTAACCAAATACAAGCTTTGATTTATTTGATCTAATTACATTTACTTAGGCCCATTTTAATATATATATATATATATATAGTTAGTGTTTTTATTTACTCATATGGACACATGAGTGGTCCTACTAACCTTGACTACCCGCCACTCGATGTCCTGCTTCTCGGCACGCATTTTGATGTATGTCATTGCCTATTGTTTTAATTTAATCAACTTAGCTTTTGGTTACATTACCCATTTTAATTGTTTAACTAATCAACTTAACGTGAATTAGTCGAGTTTCCTTGTGTACCCATAGTTCGCCTACCCAATACCCGCGTTTGCATGCCTTTCAAGGTGAACCTTCATCACACAAACTCGCTCGACAACAACATACACACATATGCGGTGCAATATAATAATAATAAATTTAAACACCACATATACACAACCGTTATTCACAAATAACATATTTCCTTGATTCTCGTATCCGAGTCAACCGACTTGTCCATGTAACACTTGAATTACGACCGTTAATCCCTGAGATTAACGGTAATCTTAGTTTAATTAAATTTGGTCCGTTACATGATCTTTTATTTGCCTAGTCTGCTACTCGACATATCTTCACTCACCATCATAAAAAGGACGGTCAGTGTATGAAAGTAAAATATAACACTGAGAGACATTTGTTCACATTTCTAAATATACAACAAGTATATGAAAGCATAATAAAGGCAACTATACTGAAAAGAAATCATGCTAAAAGATATTCCAGCTAAACAATATAAAATCGACACTCGGCTAAGTAGTAATGATCTAGAGTCGGTTGGTCGGGAGGCCTGTCACTAATGCTTTTTTCCACTTATAAGGAAATAACTGAGTTATACATCTTTGTAAAGGTTGGAGTTGCACTTTATGCCTTCATAATTAATCCAAGTGTCAGTCACCTACGATGTATCCATACCTTGTGATGTCACCCAAGTTAGTGGAGAGATCTCGATCACTTGGGAAGTCTAATGACCCCCGTGTTTCACGCCACTTCTATCATATCATGGTCCTAGATACAAGAACTACTTTCATAATTCAAGGAATGACAAGGTTTTGGAATCTAACAATAGGATTGCATATCTAATGTACAAAGGAAATGGAATATACAAAACCATCGAATACCAACCTAATAGCATACTATTTCATTTGACTACATGTATCAACAATTAAAAATAACATAGCATATGATTTAGAGTCAATGGATTAGTTAATCAAAAACTTATACCATGATATCAAACTCATGAAATGAGTAGGAAACAAGTCATGGAATTTAGATTACAATAGGCAAATCAGTCCAAATGAATGGAATTGAATGAAAAAATAGGAATGAAATATAAATAAATTTCTCAATTAGTTTACTTACAATCCACACAAATTTTCTATGCTAATTTGACCTCCCGACACCTTAAAACTCGTATTTGAACCCCCGAGACTCTTCTATAGATTCTTGATATCATTTAACACATTTTTTTTAGTGTGTTTAAACCTTTAGTTGAATATTAGACTTGTTTATAGTGTCTAAATTTAATTTAAGAATTGCAGATTTTTGGTTTGTCAAAGCAATTAGCGCGTTGTGTAGCCTACCCAGCATGCTAATGACCTCATTAGCGCGCTACCAAGTTTCTCTAGCACGCTATACAAAGTTAGATCTAGTTGATCACATCTAGCGTGATATGTGCATGAAAACTCAGAATTCTGAGTTCTCTCCACACATAGGCCTCTCCAACACCTTATGAACTCTTTCCACACCTCCAGAGACCTAAGACACCATCAACGACATAAAAACATCCATATCTCATATAATTCATGAGTTCATCAAATTAAACTAAGTTAACTAGTGTAAATTAAAATTACCTAGTTGATGAACACACTTAGCTTGATCAACACTTCCTTCACTAAATTCACCTAATCTTTGTTGATCTCTTTCTCCATCAAACTTTCTTAGCTCATAAGTTTTTAGAACTGAAAATGATTTGATTACATGTATTGATCAATTCAATCTTATATATTAAGATAAGACTGATTGATAACCATTGATCTTAATATATATACTACACATCCTGAGACTAATCTAATGGCCTACATCATGACATTTTTCCTACTAACTCTCCACTAACTCAATCCAACTAACACTAATGTCAAACTTGATTGATTTCTAGATGTGTCAACGCGTATATCAAGAATTATCATATGACTATTGTTTTAAATTGCTAACTTAGGTACATTTACTATAGAATCAACTATAGCAACCTTATTTCAACTATATAAGCTATACTAAGATTAAGATAAACTTACCACATCACTATCTACCCCGGTCCCATGCCGACACACATCTCGAAGCATGTTCTCTCTCACGTCTCGACACCTATGCACAAGTAAGAATGACTTAGTAGCCTACAAATATACAATACACTAGGCATACGTCACAACAAAATATAAAATATACCTCAGCCACGTTGCCTCGGTCATGACACGTATCTTGATACGAGTCCTACGTCACGGGTCACTGATCTCGATTAAAGAATTAAACTAGGATTTAGAAATTCGGGTCATGACACCTAAAACCAAACTTATCCAAAAGACTACTCGAAACCAGATTTTCCCTCGCTTTTGGTGCATAATGAACATTAGTGAGTGTTACAATTTTACCATAAGTAAACTTCAGATGAATACTACATATGCTTTTGACAGGAATAATTGCATCATTACTAATATAAAAGACAATATTTTCATCTACTGTCTCCATGGTCTTGAATAACCTCTTGTTCTCAGAATCAACCCACCAAGCCATGTCATTTTCAACGACGTTGATTTCGAAAATCATAGCAATGAGATCATCATTGTCGTTTCCTACACTCTTTGCAGAACTTGAGGAAGCATGATGTTTACATTGCTTCCTCTTCCAATGATGACAGTTGGACTTGAAGTGATCATCTTTCCGGAGAACCAACAAGTGACTTTCTACATCCTATGATTCTTGTTTTGGTTGTTCGATTTTCCAAACCAACATGCTTTTTAAAATCACCAGGCTTGTTAGGCTTGTTCAATAAGGGCTTTTGAACTTTGCTACTTCCACCACATACACCTTTGAAATTTTCTAAGCATTCTGCTATTTTTCATTTTCCCACATGTGACAATCATCTTCTACATAAAGATGGTTAACAAGTTCATCAAGAGTTATGTCATCTTTTTTATGCTTCGAGTTCGTTTGAACTCCTTCCATAATGGGATAGTTTATCAATAATTGAAGACACAACAATGGTTTATCCATAACAAGATTATGTTGAGAGAATCTATTCCAAATCCTCTCAACTTCATGAAATTGTTCCATAACAGATCTATTATCTACCATTTTAAAATTAATAAACTTGGATATGAGGAATTTCTTACTTGTCGCATCCTCCTTATTGTACATCGCCTCCAATTTCTCCTTAGTTTCTTGGAAGAATGAATGCCATGGTAGAGGTCGAACAGGGAGTCCTTCATCGCGTTCAGAATGTGACCTCTGCAGTATGGTCATCTGTCTCCCAAGTCTGCCTCTCCCGATTTGCTTGACAATTTCATTATCGGACTCCATAAGCTTGGGTGTATCCAGAACATACACCAAATGAAGCGCCACCAACAAAAATGCACTCGCTTCTGCTACATCAAAAATCTTTTCCATTGAAGCGATCTAGCTTCACGATGTTCGTCGACAGTTCTTTGATCGAAGCCATTGCAATGACAAAATTTTCTTTTAGATTGTTAGACCAGAGGAATGAGCAATGACTTCAAAGTGTGTATCATTGCCACTTTCCTAACGAAAGTTTTGCTTTATATACAACAAGAGTTAGTAAAAATCCTAGAGGATACGATGAAGCAAAAAACCAGCTTGCATTTGCAGCAGTGAAAGCTGGAACACAAGCAATTGTTGTGAGTTTCAAGATGTTCTTCTTCTTCCCAAGCATTTTCTCTTATAACCTTCTGGTCAAAATCAGTTGGAGAAGAAATGAGATAATGGGTTTCAACTGCTTTGGCGATTGAAACTGCAGCAGTTGAAATTACTTCACTCGGTCAACATTAAATGATTTAACACTTGGGTCTCATATAATTATAACCCTTATAGAAAAAATAAAAGACCAGTAACTTATTGATCCGAATGATTTAACATTTGGGTCTGTTAAGTTGTAGCTCGAGTTCGAATCTTAAAGACGTTAGACATTGGACCTCTTTACCTTGATTGCGGATGGACCTTGACCAAGACCAAAGTAGTCAATTTTGCAAAAAAAAAAAAAAAAAACATAGAAGAAGAGAGCGAGAGTAAATTGTAGCAACACAATCCCCTTGAAGAGCCCTCTGCGCACAACCCCAAAGTTCTCAAACGAAATGGGCGCTAGAGCTTATCACCATTATCATCACCACCTTCACCTGCAAATCCCACATAGAACACTCTTCCCACACTCTTCCCCAAATCCCTTCTCACTAAGATTTCTTCTCCACACCCACAATCACCCAACAACACTAACCACTCTCACCCCTACAATTCGACTCTTCTCCCGCATCTCCTCTCACGATCAACAAAACCCAAGTCCCGAGACACCCACATACAAAGAAGTCTTCTCAAGAAGAATGGCCATGGCGGGTCTCAACCCCCGCCACCGAATCGGTCTGTTCTTGCTAAATTGCCCTGTTTTTTCGCTTACCCATTTTGCGATTTGATGTTTTTGGTCTAAATCTTGGTTCAATTTGGTGGTCTGCTTGTGGTTTTGCAGCAATGGGCGTCTCTGGAGGGCCTGACAGTGTTGCTCTGTGTGTTCTCGCTGCTGCTTGGAAGGCTGATGCCGGAATTGGGAGTAACGAGAGTGATGGGTGCATTGATGGGCTCTTGGGGATTGTTGTGGATCACGGGTTGCGGCTGGAGAGCAAATATGAGGCCTTTTGTGTTAGTGATAGAGTCTCTAAAATGGGTATTGTTGTTTTCCTCTTTTAGATTTGTTTAGTTGAATTTTTTGAAGATTTTAGTGGGTGAACTTGAAATAAATGGTTTTTTTTACCAAAAAAAAAAAAAAAAAAAAGCGTTTTGGCTTTGTGGGTAGGAATCAAATGTAAGGTTGAGCATTGCGATTGGTCGGGCGGTAGGCCGAAGCTGGGTCATGTGCAAGAAGCAGCTAGGGAGATGAGGTGATCCTTAGAAATCAATTATGCATTTTTCTAAAGTGGTTTATGTTGGTTTTGCTGGTTTGTGGTATTGTTTTAGCATTTTATCTAACAAAACTGATGGAAGGGTTGATTTCATAGACTATTTGTTCTTGGTGTTTGATATGATTTTTACAGGTATCAGATTTTTCAGAATGTGTGTATGGAAAACCAAATAGGCGTTTTGCTTGTCGCACATCATGCAGATGATCAGGTTTGTTCTTTATCTATCTATGTACTGTGCTGTGCTAATTATTGGGTATACAATTTTTGGTGATGTATTTGATATGGTGGGATTTAAAGAAAAGATATAATGTGGCATATCTAGAATAAATCCCAGCCTGAACTTATTTAAATTGTTGAAACATGAACTAAAGAATTATAAGCTTTTATTGTTGAATTATTAATATTGATGTTCCTCAATTCACTATTCATTGATCTTGCAGTCTGAATTGTTTATTCTTCGACTATCTCGTAACAGTGGTGTCATTGGACTTGCTGGGATGCCATTTACTTCGCAACTGTTCCCAATGTCTGTGACTTACGATGTTGAAGAACTGAGCAATCATGGTATTCTATTAGTGCGGCCACTGCTGGAGTTCTCAAAAGAAGACATGTACAAAGTGAGAATAATATTTGTGTTTGGTTTCTAGTTTCATGCTGTTAGTTTGTTGATTTATTATTATCTAATCATCTATGCTTGGCCTTTGCACTTAATCGAGCACAATGAAAAAGTTTGATCCATGTAGCCGACCCCAGTTAATTTGGGACTGAGGTTATGTTGTTGTTGTTGTTGTCGTATGCTTGGCCTTTGTGATTACATGTCATATGTAAAAGAGAAATACAAATGGATCGGAACAGATGAGAGAAAGGTTGTTCATAAATATAACTTTGATAAATTAGCATAGTAGCATGTAAAAGAAGTGACTTACTTAGAAGCCTCATTTATGTAAGGTGGGCCCTTAAATGGAACTTCAACTGAATGCAGTTGTCTAATCATGCCGCTTGACCTAATGATGATGTGATAGCATATTGACTTTGGCTATAGGTTACATCCTATCTCATAACATTATTTTCTAGCTCTTTCCCTTGTTGCATTGGCATAGTTGCTTTTTACTATCATCATATTTGCAATAGTTTTCGAATAAGTTTGATTGGTGATATATATCTTGGGGAAATATAAGGTTAGTAGAAAAAATGATACTTGTGGCGAGGTTGAACACTTTGTTGTACAAGACGTGCAGAAAACTAATCTTTTCAGCAAAATTTAAAACTAGTGTGCTCGTTTAGAAATACTAGACATCAAGATGATGGAGTGGTAATATTAGGAAAGTAGAAGTTTCTAAGGTGAACCACTTTAGATATGTAAGATCAATCACATAAAATGATGGTAATGTTGAAAAAGATACACATAATTCAAACTGGATGCAGTGATAGCAAGCGTCGCAGGCGTTTTGGGACAAAATCTCTTAGGCGGTGCCTTAGGCGGGTGGTGTCCTTCTTAACAATTTTTAGAAATTTGAAGGAGCTTTTTACAATTGAGTTTGATAATAAAATACCTACCTAATAACAAAATCTTGACACAATTAATGTTACATAAGGACTTAAAGACTTATTAGTATTTTTGAAGTATATATTAAATAATAATCACATTGGCTAATAGATAATTAGTGTTATTTAAGGATCTATAAATAAATAAATATTTATCCGAGGAACTTTTAAATAAATATTATTTTGTTCGCCTAGGTGTCGTCTAGGCACCTCTTCACCTAGGTCAAGGAAATTGCCTCGGGATCGCCTTAACGCCTTGCAATCCTTGATTGGATGGAAGAAATGGAGGATTGCAACTGTGTATATGTGATCGAAAAATATTCCTACCAAGTTAAAAAGGAAAATCTTATAGGTCGCAATTAGGTCAGCTATGCTTTATGAAAGTGATTGTTGGTCGGTAAAGAAACAACAAACAACAACAATATAACCTCAGTCCCAAATTAATTGGGGTCGACTACATGAATCAAAATCTTCCATTGCGTTCGATTAAGTGCAATTGGCAGTAAAGAAACAACAAATATATAAAATGAACGTAGTAGAAATGAGGACACTTAGGTAGATGCGTGGTAAAACTTGGAAAAGATAGAATGGGAATTACGGATATTCAAAGAAAAGTAGGAGTAACACCAATTGACACAAAGATTAGGGAAGGGCGGTCGCGATGGTTTGAACCTCAAAGACGGCCTACAAATGCCTCCACTAGAAAGCTCAATTCAATAGAAATTGGAGAAATTTGATGATGTAGGGGTAGACCAAAACTAACGTGGGGTGCATTGATTGGGAGAGATTTAAAGGATTTGAAAAGCACACCATCAATTGGACTAAATCGGGCGCAATGGAAGAGTTTGATCCATATAGCCGACCCCAACTAACTTTGGATCAATGTTTTTTTGTTGTTATTTTTGTAGTGTGCTTCAACAATGACATGGTGTTCTACAATCATTGTTTTTTTTTTTTTTAAATTTTCTCTTCTCATTTGAGGATTTTTTGGCTGCACTAAATCGAGCGCAATGGAAGAGCTTGATCCATTTAGTCGACCCCAACTAATTTGGGATTGAGGCTATGTTGTTGTTTGTTGTTGAGTATTTGAGGATTTTGGCTGTAATTTTTTTTTTTTTGATTTCCATAGATATGCCAAGTAGATAAGCAGGTATGGGTGGAAGATCCAACAAATAAAAGCTTATTGTTCGCTCGTAACAGGATCCGCACGTCATTAAGTAACATATCATCACGTGAGTTCCCTCTTGAATATTTTTTCATCTAAGTATATTGACAAGCCTTGTGGTTTAGAAGTGTACTAGTATTTCCTTGTTCATGCTAAATTGACTGGAAAGGAAGAGGTCGTTTGCTTTATTTATCTAGCCTTAGAAATTACTGTGTATAATTAAAAATAGATAGCTAAAAATAGATCAGGATGCGACATTTTGCACTACCCTTTGAAATCTTTGTGAAGTTGTCTCATAGTTCTATATTTGATTTTTCAGCCATTATCAAATCTGAACTTCTCGGAATTATTTCTGCTTGTCAAAAAGCACGTTCTGTTATTGACAAAGCTTGCCTATGCTTGATAAAGCAGTGTGTTACTATCAATAGCGTGAGTCTCTAATGGTAAAGTAATTTGTTTCATTGTTTCTTTTGTCATTTATCATTGTTAATTAAAGGAGTTCCATTTTTAGTTTTATCTTTAATTCTACTTCTACTGTTCATATATCCTTCTAGTTTTAGCATTTGCAGTTATCTGTTTATGTATGAGGTCATTTGATCCACATATGGTTCGCTTTTCTTGAGGCAGGTCAAAACTAGATAGCATATTCTTTTGTATTTATTAAGAATGGTTGACTGCTGTTTATGCTGGCGGTTTTTCTATTCTTGGTTCATAACTGGGTGTTTTGTCACAATTGAAATTTCCTTTTTGCTTATGATGGTGAAGCTGATCTGCATTATTGGCATTTCTTTCCCTCGATGTCTTTGTGCTCTATTGGTTATTTCTTGCTACCGTAGCTGTTACTGCATAGGTCTAATAATCAGTTAGTTCATGCCTAGCCTAGAGTTCACAGGTTGTCTTGGGATCAAATCATTTTAGATTTGTCAAGTCACCTCTAAGGTTTCTCCAGTTTTGTTTTGTTTTTTTTTTTTTTTTTTTTTTTTAAATCTTGGGTTTTTCGAATCTCCTAAAAAGGTGAGCTGCATTCATATTGTAATTATAAAGCCTGTTGAGCTTAAGTTTTTAGTTATTGTAACTCTTAATCTTTTGTTTAATCTGTACTCTTGAAATTTTATAAAATTCTTAGTATAAAAAAAAAAATGGTTCCGGTCATTATATAGTCTGCCTTTACATCATTTAGTTGGTGACACTGATTGAATTTGTGATTGTTGAAGTTTTCATTTTTGTATATGTTGGTCCTTACTAAACATTTGTTTTCAAAATTGTATTTGTAATAGTATCCATAATTGTTTTCTTAATTCTGAAACCTTCCCGAGGGAGTGTTCCCAAGTCTCATCCCGGTCTTAGAGCCTGAACGTGAGGTCCTTTCATGCCTCTTTCTTTTCTTGTATATCTCAATGAAATTGCTGTATTACTGTTATAATTATGAAACTTTGAATAATTCAAATTTGTACATTTTAGGATTCTGTGCTGGTAAAAATAACTCGATGCAAGTCTCCTCTCCCAAAAATGCCGAAGGATAAATTGAATGGTGTGTTGGTCCTAGTCTACCTAGGACTGGTGATCCTTGAATCCAGTGTGATTAAATGGTGCTTATAATTCAACTCTGTGGCCGTTAACATGTTCATATTATATGTTTATCGAAAATAGAACATACTTGTGATCCTTTTATTGGGCTGCTGTTATGTCATCAATTGTACAAGTACAAATAGACTTTCCTTGATTTAATTCTTCTAATTAATTTTTTTGGTCATATTAAATTAAATTTTAGGTGATCTTTCACTGATTAAAGATGCTACATGTTATTAATTGGATTAAAAAAACTTAAGAATTTCTTGAACATCTTTATGGCTAGTGCTATTCTTGTTGAGCTGCTTCATAATGCACCTGCAGCCAAAGGTTTTACCTATTGATATATTTAAGAACTTTTAAAGAAGTTATGAATGCTATCAACCCGATAGTCAAAATCTATTAATAACTCTTTTTTCCCCATTTGTTGCAGCATGGATATGCAGTGATTGATCTACTGGAGCTAGATCCTCTGAACGTTCAGATTTATGCCTGTCAAAGTTTATCGCATTGGTTTTGCAGGTGTTCCTCTAGTCATTTTGCATGCTGTTTATTGTGCAATGCATCTGTACTGTTAGCTGTCTAAAGAATCAAATAAGAAAGCATATTCATTGAAGTTGACTGCACGGTGCATACTGTTGAGCACTGCCGTGTTGGAAATAATATCACTAAGCTGTTCCTTAAGCACAAAAAATATGTTCTGACAGTGTTGTGAAAAATGGTCAATTATACATAAAAAGGAAAAAGGTTCCTGCATTAATATCCATTAGCAACCCGTCTCTATTATTGTTATAATGCATGTTTTTACATTTCTATTTATTGAGAAAAGAAAAAAGCTTACTAATCATGTCAACTTTTATTTGTTAGTTCATCTCCCAAAGACATAGACCTGTTCGTGGCAGAACTTCAAAGTTGCTTTTGGATTACATGCGTAACCTCCCTTGCAAGGTCAATCTAACTTCATCCTTCTGGAATCTTTTTTTATTATTTGAATTAACAGTTGCATTATTCCGTTATATCCACAAAAAAAAATTCTAGTTAGAGCTTTTGCATTCAGACTGTACATAGTTTTTATGTTTGTAGCAGCTCTTTTTCATTTCATTTTTCTCTTTTTCTTCCTTTTAATGAGGTAATGTCATTCCCAAGGAGAGAATACAAACAGCGTTCACATTCTATGCTTTAAAATTCTTTTGGTGAATTCATGAAAAAAGATCTTTTGGTGAGATTCTCGACCCTAAAGTCAAATTACAGTTTCAACAGTTTACACATTGATTCTTACTTGTAAACCTCCAAAGGGTTGAGACATCCACAACTCTAGAAATTCTTTGTTATAGTTTCATAATTCCAAGAAAAGGATGTTGAGGAACATTTTAAGAGGTGGAAGGCTCAACTTGAAACCTTGAGTGATGAGATTTCCAAAAAAAAAAAAAAATAGACGATGACCAAAGGCAACTAGAGTCTAAAATTGCTAGTGTGGCACTGTCCTCGTTCTTATGTTTGCTTTTCTGTCTATTGCATTCATGCGTTGCCGGCTAAAAGTCCACAAAATCTTTAGCTAGAACTTGCGAAAGAAAAAGAAAAAAATTTGTGTCTTGAGTTGAGTTTAGCATAATTTTGGATTCATCTACCGGTCGTATGCATGGTTTGCCATTATTCTTACCAATTGGATGAGGACAAACTGCTTCTCATTTGGGCCTATGTCTACTTGAGTTCACAATAGTTGATAATTCTAAGCAGTGGAAGTGATATGAGGAAAAGTGTTGCTCAGTTGTTGGTCTGCCACTAGTCATTATTTGGTTCTCCACTATTAGAGGCACTTTAAGCATTGCGACAACTAGGCATCTCAATCTTTTTGTCAGGTATTATGTTCTCTTTCATCTCAAACAGGAGCGGTGTCAACTCATGTAAACTTCTCGGTAAAAGAAAAAGAATCTTAGAGAACTGAAAGGAAAAACATATTTTGACAAGATGATAATTTGGCCTATATACAAACAACAACAACAACAACAACAACAACAACAACATAGCCTCAGTTCCAAATTAACTGGGGTCGGCTACATGGATCAAACTTTTCCATTATACTCGATTAAGTGCAATTGATGGTGAGCTTTGCAAACCATTCAAATCCCTTTTAATTAATGCATCCCATGTTAACTTTGATCTGCCCCTACCTCGTCGAATTTCTACAGTTTCTATTGAGTCAAATTTTCTAGTTGGGGCATTTGTAGGCCGTCTTTGCGCAGGTGACCAAACCATCGCAACCGCCCTTCCCTAATCTTTGTATCAATTGGTGCTACTCCTACTTGTCTTTGAATTTCTATATTTCTTATTCTATCTTTACGAGTTTTACCACACATCCACCTAAGCATCCTCATTTCTGCTACGTTCACTTTATGTAATTGTTGTTGCTTTAACGCCCAACATTCACTTCCATAAAGCATAGCTGGCCTAATCGCGGTCCTATAAAATTTTCCTTTTAACTTAGTAGGAACATGTCGATCACAAATCACCCCGGTTGCACTCCGCCATTTCTTCCATCCAGCTTGAATTCTATGTGTGACATCATTTTCAATGTTACCATCATTTTGTATGATTGATCCTAGGTATCTAAAGTGGTTTACCTTAAGAACTTCTACTTCCCCTAATTTTACCACTCCGTCATCTCGATGTCTAGTGTTTCCAAACTCACAGTGCATGTATTCAGTTTTCGTCCTTTAGATTCTAATGTATTCCTCCAGAGTTCTAATTTCCTATTTACTCCATCTTTGGTTTCATCCACTAAGACAATATCATCTGCAAATAACATACACAATGGTATATCCTCTTGAATATGTCTAGTTAGTTCATCCATAACTAAAGTAAATAATTTGTCCTATATGTTTTCCTATTTTTGTTGACATTGAAAACATGATGCGCTTCTAAGTTCTAAAAGTTGAAAATAGAGTAAGTAGGCAAAATCGCCATAATTGCATGAACCTAGATATCTGAAGAAATCTCTTATAGGCAAGAAATATTAGTTTTTGACTTAGTTAACGACATCTTTGGTTTAAATTTGGACATGGATAGTTGTCATTTACACTTTCAACAAGCACTCATAGGTGTTCAAGCCTCCATGTAATGAAAGCCACCTGAAGTTTTTTTTTTTGATGAATAAAGCCACCTGAATTTAACTTTGGATGGGATCATAAGCATTGCAAAGTCTCTTAAATGTTTGAGACAAAGATGAGCTAGCGAAATCAATGAGGTGGTGGAACAGTAATTTATAAGCCAAAACACCAGAAGAATCAAGGGACCTAAATCTTTTATTGGCAAAATTTGTGGAAATCCTAACTTGAGTAAGGACATTGAGTTGATCTAAAGGAAATTGTCTCACTTAACCCTATTACTGCCATCCTTGCATTTTAGAGGGAAAGTAGGTGGAATATATATTCTTTTTGTGCAATGCTGATGCGGCTTGTCAAGTGCAGTGTGGGTACGATATTGGTTTTTCAAGTGAATGTCTTAAACCTTGATCATAAATAGGATAACTTCAATCCTTGAAAGACTGGAAAGAAAGAGTAGAAGGAAGACGCATTATTTGGGTTGCAACAATTGCTTTTCTATTGGGTCTATGGCTTGAAAGAAATAACAGTAACTTTGGGGAGAAACTCATGTCTGCAAATTCATTATGGGATTCCACTTGATTGATGGCAGTAAGATGGGTGGAGTTTAGTAAATCTAATGTCGGTTATTCAATTACATAAAGGTTCCATCATTGGAATTGGATCACATAGTTATGGTCACTTTGAAGGAGTTATTAGTTCTTGCTGTTCCTTTTCTTTACAGAACTGATGTTTATGTGTGGGTGCATTATTTACTTGCACTTGACAATTACAGTTGTGATAAGGTTTTAGTAGATTTTAATGTTATAAGTGGAAATATAGTTACCCTTGCTTAAATTCCGATTGTTGGCGACCTTGCAGACTGCTCTTACTGCAGCTGGTTGTTATCTTTGTGCAGTTCCCAAGTCTAGAGGCACAAAAATCATGGTGTGCTGTTCTCCTTGTTCACCACTTTCATTGAGGAAAGTAGCATTTCATAAGAATAATTCAAAGGACCTGAATCATCGGTTGCAAACAGCATGTGGAGAGAAGAATCTTGATATGGCAACCGTCATTGAGCAGATTATATTGGATGGCAAGTCACAGTCAGAAAGTTTCGTCCCAAATGCCTCTGATGTACCCTTTCTGGATGTGAAGTCTTCAGAGTCTGTACTAAATGAAGGGAAGAGATGCGGCATTCTCAGTGAACCTACTTACCAATACATTCTTTCGTTGCAAAAGGAGGAAGCTAGAGAGTTTCATACCAAAACAGAAGATCCACCCGAGGATGACCGTTGTCAAGAAACTAGATCTGCGACTACTTTGTCTGAATTAATTAACTCTGAAGTTCTTATCATTTCATGAATAGATTCGTTGTCACCTGGAAGTTTCAGAAGGGGATTGCAGAATATATCACACTTCCTTCGAATGAGATTAGTTTTAAGGATGCATTGAAGGGGACAAATCAGAATTGTTTTTGCAGCTCTTGTGTAGTTGGTCAAGATAATGTAGCTGTAGTCCGCCATATGATCGATGCAGATTGGCTATATCTTGCAAACCTCTCAACGGGTCTGAGTTTGGGACATTGCCAAGAAAAATGCATGCCCTCATCTCCCAAGGTAAAGACTAGGGAGAAGACTAACTCATGTTCAGATTATGCAAAGTTATCAGCTCAGAGAGCTTTGAGGGCTTTGAAGTTTATTCCATTAGCAGCAAGAAGGAGCTTACCTGTCCTCGTGAACTCTCAGGGTCTATTGCTGAGCATTCCGGTATGTATGAGAATTGCTTTGCATTTTCCTTAGAGTTTTCATTATATGCTGATAAATTGCGTAGTTTTCACCTGAATTCAGCCTGTTCCCTTGAGATGTGAAATGAACTCAATATTTTTCTTTCTGAAATTAAGATTTTTCCTGTGTGCAATTCATTGAAATAGCTAATTGACATTCTATGTACTTTTATCCTCAACGACTGGTCCAACATTAAATGCGGGTCGAAACATATGGCTGCCCGGCTGGTTAAATGTTGTTAATGAGAATTGTAATTCACAATTCTTTTTTTTTTTTTTTCGACTTCAAATAGAGTTGAGACTTTGACCTCCCTAAACCTTGACTTTTGGTAAGTGATGCCTTATCCATCTCACCAGAGATGCTTTGGCTGTAATTCCCTATTCTTAACAATAGGACCTGGAGACTTTTTGGTTCATCATGTTATTGCTCTAGGTTTATATACAACTACATTGTTCTTATTTGAGGCAATTGGGGAAACTATTCCCGTATTGTCTTTGTTGTATTTATTCTCTTCTTTGCTTCGAGAGTGTTGCTAAGATTTTTAAGTATTGCACAATTATCAAGTGTCCCACAAGGGTATTTTGGTTAGAGATGAATAGTCAGAGTTACATGGAGACCCCATAATGTCAAGTTATCTATATATGATTTGTGAACAATTTATATTTCCTTTTATAGTCAACTTTATATTTGTCACTCGCTTAGATTATCTTTAATGATGTATCCAAGTAGTGAGAATTTACTGTTTTATCATCAATCTTCCTTTCAAAGGATCCAAAGATTTATATTAGATTTATTCCATAATGTCAAGTTATCTATATATGATTTGTGAACAATTTATATTTCCTTTTATAGTCAACTTTATATTTGTCACTGGATTATCTTTAATGAGCTAGTGAGATTGTTTTATCATCAATCTTCCTTTCAAAGGATCCAAAGATTTATATTAGATTTTATTTAGAGTTATCGATGGAAGTAGAGCTGAGATTGATTGTTTTGCTTTAAAATTTATAGTCTTTGCTAAAATAGAAGAAATTATAGTACTTGTGAATATTTTCTTTGCCAATTATTTTGACCCCTCCGAACTGTAAATTGACAGGTTCCTCTTTGGCTTCAGTTACTAGGATGTCATGGTTTAGGGTCCTTTTAACAGGTTAGGAGAACCATTCTCATTATCAGAGATTTGTAGTTAATGAACTAATCGACATTTCATGTTGTTTGTGTGCCAATGAGGTCCAAGGCTGTTTCCTCTCGTAAATCAGCTTCAGCTGTGTCGTATCGTAGGCTATTTAAGTAAGGATGTTGGTAGTAGAGATTTGTACTTTTACTATATGCTAGTGTGTCATCCGCAACGCATTTACCAAACTCGATTAGAATATCGAAATGAACAAACATATGATCAATTCCAAAATTTAGTGTTTCTGAAAATTCTTACACAGCTTTGAGGACTGACAAGCTATTCATTCTTAATTTCAGAGCGTGTGCTTCGAGTATTGCCCTTACCTCTCAGTTTCTGCTGTGTTCAAGCCAAGAGTACCTCTTGGAGGTGGTCACAGCTCATTCATATAGAGGACTTCGTTATATCTGCTCTTGAGAGATTTTAAAAATCAAATTAGCCTTGCAGAAAGCTGAGTCAAGCTTCCGGGCAGTAACGTTCATGACCATGGTTTGATCAGATTGTTGGGCGCATATGCTGCATTCCAGTTAACTGTATTTATTTATTTATTTTATTTCAATCAACATTTTATTGAAGATGAGCACATAATTTGCAAAATTATAGCAAAGCTATTACATCATCCCGTGCCTCACTCCAATAATTAATAGCATCACGACTTTGTGAATTTCTTACCATATGATGAGCAATCGTATTCTCTTGTCTCCCTACGTGGCGTACCACCCAAGTCTCATGATTTTGCAACAACACTTTACATTCCTTTACTAAAGCTCCCAGTTTGAGTATGGTTGCACTCGATTTTGTTAAATTCTAGATCACTTGAAGAGAATCAAATTCGAACACCTGCTCGAAGATCAACCCATTTAGCCAACTGAGGGCTTTTTTTTTATTGCAATTGCTTCCACCTCTGTAGGGTCACATCTACTCTGCATCACTTTAGTTCTCCCATGAAGCAACCTTCCAACCGAGTCACGGATCACTGCACCAATGCCCACTAAGCCATTTGTTTCAAAAATAGCCGTGTCCATGTTGCACTTCACTTAACCCCTTTCCGGTGCGCACCACTGTGTTTGTAATGGCTCTTGTTGTGTGTGAACCGGTCTCCCATCTACTCCTTTTCGCCTCCTTCCATGATTCTAACCACTCCTTATTTCTTCGGATCACATGTTGAAGCGGCTCCCCACTTCTACGCCAAAGTATTTTGTTCTGAAAATTCCATATGGACCAGAGGTGTATACAAACACTGAGAACATGTTGTTCATCCAATGATTGGCACAACTAAAAGAACCAAGTCGCTAGGTCATTCACTGCCATTAATTGTTGGCCACTTAGCACTCCCCTCCAACATTCACGAGTTTTAATGCACTCAAACAAAAGATGGTGAAATGTTTCACCTATGACTTCACAGCATGCATATGAGTCCTCAATCACCATTCCCCTCTCCACCAATCTACTCATAGTAGGAATACATCTCCTCAAGATTCTCTCATGAAGTATTTAATTTTGAGGGCCGCTATGGGCACCCCACCAATTCACGAAGGCACCCAATTTTTTTTTCATTCTCCCCTCTAAATTACACTTTGATGTAAATGACTCTATTGCCCCTTCATATATATTCTCTCCAATCTCACAACCCATTTTCAAATCAATTTTGGGGCACCCCTCTACATTGGATCCCAAATGAAACCTAAAGCCACAATTTTGTCAATGTAGGATTTGGTAAATTCGACCAATCCGAACTTGTTTCCACTATAAAATGGACGAATGTACTGCAATGGTGCAAGAGGAGGAACAAAAGATGTATTTGGCAAAATTTATTGTGTTTTTTTTTTTTTTTTTTTTTTTTTTTTTTTTCTGATTTTTCATGTTTTCAAGAGCCACCGAGAGCAAACACAGCATTACGCTACCTAAAACAATTCAAAAAAAAAAGAACAAAATCTTCCATTTCTATAGTCTCGGTCATGCACTTTTGAGAAAACCAAAAGAATGTCGGTGGCGCATGACCGAGGTAACAATAATAGTCTCAGTAATGGGCAACCGAGAGTAATGCTACATTTTCGGTTGTACATCACCGACAGGACATAAACTATACACTTCTGGTTACTCTCGTGATGTGGTGACCGAGATAACACAATTACTCTCGGTCATTCGTTGCCGAGACTGTATAAACTATTCTAAGTGCAAGTGGTCGAGAACCACGAGTTCCCAAAAATTTCCTCTCTGTCTCGGCCATGCTTGGCCAAGACTGTAAATAACAACTCTGGCCTGTGTGGCCGAGAACCACGACTTTCCAATCAGAGAACCGTTGAATGCACCGCTACACAAACATAACAACTACTCTACCAAATGCGACTTAATTAGACTATCAACGTACCTTCAAACGATCGATTTCACGACTTGAGTGTGTGAACGAAAACCTAGAACCGAGCCCTAATGTGGAGACGAGATCGAACAAAACACAGAGCCTCCAAACTCGAAATTCCGCTTACAACAGAGGAGAGAGAAGGAGAGGAACGAAGACAAATCCAAATAACCGAGAAAATGTGAGTTCAAGAGAGTATGGCTCGTTGAAGAGGACGGTGGTGGGGGTGGTGGGGTGCCTCTATTTTGAATGAGAGGCATTTTGGGGATTTCAGGCCTCAATTTTGAGTGCCCTTGGTAAATGACTTTGTGCCCTCAACAACTGGGTGCCTTCATGAATTTGTGGGGTGCCCATATCGTCCCTCTTAATTTTTGGTGGTAAGTTCAAATTACATAACTTCTGCCAATCTCCCTGGACCCCGTTCAACTCCTCATCACGAACTACATCAATTGCTACTCGATACCCAGAGTTAACCTTGTAATGTCCATCATTGGAATGTTTCCAAACTAATTCATCCTCCCCATTGTTGCCCAACGATATTTGACTAACCGCATGTGCATCTCGAACGTTCAACAATTCCTCCACTAGCTCGAAATCCCATTCTCTAGAGAATGGTATCATTAAATCATGCACTGTTAAATCCTCCAACCCATGAATTGGTTCAGTAATAATGTAACTTCCCCTCGTATCCTTCAACCACGGTTCGACCCATACTTTTATCGACTTCCCATCCCCAATCTTCCATCGACACCCATGTTCTAAGACCCTCTTTGCTGCCATTAAACCTCGCCAAGTAAAACTAGGATTATGGCCTAGTTTGGCCTTTAAAAATTCCCCATGTGGAAAATATTTAGCATTGAGAATTCTTGATATGAAGTTGTTGGTTGGTGAATCAATCACCGCCCTTGCTTTGCTAACATGGCTAAGTTAACACAATGTAGGTCCTTAAAACCCAAACCTCCATCCTCCTTTCTAACACATAGTTGTGACATCTCCTGTCCCGATTAGGGAAAATGCTCGGCCTGAAACCTTAATTAAGCCCGCAAATCTTGCAAGACTTAACTAGAGCCAGCAACTTCTCTGTCTTTACCTGATAAACTCAACCTGTATATTCATATCGAAATAATAAATCAAAATATTACTAAGAGGAAAATTTAAAACTTTTTGATATGTACAAATATACGAAAATACAGAGTTTATCAAAACCTAAACCCGTATATAAATCACCCCAACCATACCCGTATATAAATCACCCCAACCATGTTTATATACATCAAAATAAGTCAAACAGAGTATATAAATACAAGAAGGTTCATTACATCAAAGAGAAGACACGAAACTCCTAAATCTTCTCTTTCCATTTAGTCAAAGCGCCTAGTTGCGAACCTGAAATAATTAATTTGGGTGAGCGCTCCAACTTGCTCAGTAAGTAAGGACCCACACTACTCATCAACATTCCATAAAGTAAACAAGAATATCATGCAATAACAACATTCACAATAATATTTAACAAAAATATGGAAATCATTTAAATTCAATACATAATCAGATGCAAGCAAGATATTTTGGACTATTACACTATGATTCCCCATTTTTATTTATAAAACTAGGGTGACACTATTAATACAATTGCTAGACCAACATAATGGTTGTTATGATGTTTAGCCAATCGATTAATGTCAAATGGTTATATCCTAAACCCTCGCAACCTATAAACTGAATATGTAACCCACGCAACCTATAAACTGAGTAGGAGTTACGTATAGACCGGGAGATCAACCCCAAGTACTATACAACATTGTCTCATCCCTGAAGAGTTACTCTTGTGGATCACATTGGACACCATTTTTTGTACATTAGAAAAACTATCACAGTGTACATAATTCCCCTATTCCATTTCAACAACTATATGAGCTAAATATACTGAATAACTAGGCAATATTGATAAATAAGCGAATCTGTACTTACCTGGGTTTAAGTTCCCGTCCAATTTCCTAACTTTTCGAGTCAATAATTCTCTCCCGGGTAACCAACACCTACCATAGACCAACCATTTGTTATCAATTTAGGTTTATTATACTCTAATTAGAACCTACATACCTAAAGCTCTTGACAAACCACCCAAATCCAATCAGTTTTATACTGATCTGAGTGTGGATAATGCGCTATGTCCCGGAGCTAGCGCTATTTACACTACTGAACTTCATACACGCTTCTAGGGTCTGATAGCGTGCTTCTTGACATGGATAACACGCTATCCGTATGTCAGTCATCTTCCCTAGTACGCGTAGCTTTATGGCCAATGCCTAGCACGCTACGCGCACCAGACCTACAACACCAACACACTTCGACCGATCCAAACTTGACCCAAACCACATCCAAAATATTATAAACAGTTACAAAACTTATCAAAACTGATCGAGAACAACCTCTAGTGAGGTGAAAGACCATAATTGATCAACAAACGACTTAAACAACAACAATCCTAGCATCACCATCAATTCCAACTTTGATAAACACTAAAACAAATTATACCTATATGATGCTCACAAGTTGTTTGATTGATTAAGCTCCTCAACTAAGCTTGATTCTGCATCTCGGACAACTTGTCTCGCTCGGTAGTTAACCCCTAAACCCTCGGTTTCGTTTGATCAAATGTGTTTAGTTGATGAACATAAACTTTTTGATTTATATATATAGATTTTTCTCGAGATATGCATCGCTTCATTTCGAGATTGATCAAGTACTTGATGTGTTAAAGTGACACGCTCTATCATGACACAATTTTTGACACATCTTTACATACGCTTTATTCGAGGAGATCAAACAATCCATATAATCTCATTTTTCATTTTTTTTTTTAATTTCAATATATATATTTATATATCCTTATATACAAATATATATAACTCACGTATTTGTTCGCCAATAAATTCACCGGACATGCCTACGTGTAGCTACGAGCGTGCACATTCATACCACGACTCACTCGTCGCTCACAGTGTATCGGTAATTCATGGTTTACAATGTATTTTTTTTTTTATCAATTATAGGTTTGTATATAACCCAATATTATACACAACCTATTTATATTTCAATTTCACAATCCAAATAAACACCAAACGTCATGCAAACGCACACACACTCTAATCGAGTTACGTCGAACTTAACCCTGAGCCTAATTCAGGTTAATTACTATTTGAATTAGTACTAATCACCAGCTTAAAGTAACAGGTCATTATAGAGTCATCGCCAACACATCCAATTTAACCCCATTTGTTCTCCATTCTTCGAGCCCCTCCAAAAAGAGTTCATTATTTTTTGAAGAGAGTCACATATAGATACGGGAATGAGAAAGGTACACATATGGTATGTTGGTAGTGCCCGTGCGACCGACTTCAATAACACCTCCTTTCCCACCTTCGAGAAAAACCAATGACGCCAAGATGACAGTCTGTTCCATAACCTCTCCTTCAAAAAAGAAAACACCTCACACTTTCGCCTCCCTATAAGTGAGGAAGGCCCAAATATTTACCATCATGCATATCATTACAAACCCCAATCTCATTCCTAATCTTTGCTTCTGTTGATTTTTTATGCTTGCGGCACATTATCCGCAAGCGTCTGCCCGCGACACTTCTCCGCGAATCTATGATCTCCGCCAGTACCGATATTGTCCCCAACTTGACCACCTTTCAATTCTTATCGGTGTGGGGTTTTATCTCAAAAGGCCTCGGTACTAGTTGAGGGGAGATCGCCACTTATATATTTCACTAAGAAATTTCAATTACACGATGTGGGACTATTATTTCGGTCCACACATCTCAACACTCCACCTTGGACCGAAATCTATCCAAGGAGTTTTTACTACTCGACAGGTCCTGATCGAACCGTCGGCTCTGATACCATGTTGATTTTTTATGCTTGCGGCACATTATCCGCAAGCGTCTGCCCGCGACACTTCTCCGCGAATCTATGATCTCCGCCAGTACCGATATTGTCCCCAACTTGACCACCTTTCAATTCTTATCGGTGTGGGGTTTTATCTCAAAAGGCCTCGGTACTAGTTGAGGGGAGATCACCACTTATATATTTCACTAAGAAATTTCAATTACACGATGTGGGACTATTATTTCGGTCCACACATCTCAACAACTTCTATATCATTCCTCACATTTGATGAAAAGAACATTGCTGATTTTTGTAGATTTATGGCCTGCCCTGATGACCCCTCATAGTCATCCACAATTTTATCATGGCCACAGCTTCCCCCTCCAATGCTCTAAAAAATAGAAAACTATCATCGACGAATTAAAGGTGAGTAATCGATGGTGCCCCCTGATGATAGAACATCCATGAATATTCCCTTCATTATCTGCTTGTCTTAAAAGTGATAATAAGCCTTCTGAGCATAATATAAACAAGTATGGCGATAGCAGATATCCCTGTCTGAGCCCCCATTTAGGGTGCCACCAAATCCCCATTCACATTGATTCTGAACTCAACAATAGTAACAAGCATCATTACCAGGCTCACCCACTGCTCTGCAAACCCCAATTTCCTTAGAATACCTCTCAAGAACGCCTAATCAACACGATTATATGCATTGCTTCTATCGATCTTCAAAGCCGCATTGCCATATTTGCCCTTCTTATTGTAGTGCATAGCATGCAGTAATTCAAAGGCCACCAACACATTATCAATAATCAACCTATTGGGGACAAAAGTCGACTGTTCCTCTGCAATAATGTCCTGCAAAAAAGATTTTAAACGATTTGCTACAACTTTCACCATTAGTTTATAGACAACATTGCATAAGGATATAGACTTAAAGTCCTTCATGTTCGAGGTTGTATCACTCTTCGGTATGAGGACAATCGTTGCATCAGTAACCCCTTTTGGGATGGTTAGATTTGTCATCTAATTGTTGCATTGTTGGAAAAGTTCTCGTCCCGCCATATTCCAACTTTTTTGAAAGAAAGCTGGATTAAATCCGCCCGGTCCTAGTGCTTTATCCAGATGCATTAGGAAAACCGCTTCTTTGAACTCCTCCATATTGTATGGTAACAACAATGCCTCATTCATCTCCCTCATCACTTTCGCATGGGCTGTTGATAACACTGGATTCGGGTCCACCTCCGTACTTTCAAAAAGAGTTTGAAAGTAATGCATGACAATATTTTGTATCCCTGCTTGGTCCTCTACTTTGCTTCCTGCATCATCAAGTAAAAAATATACAGTGTTAAGTTTTTTCCGCTGGGTAACAGAGGCATGGAAGAATTTGGTGTTGGAGTCGCCTTCTTGAAGCCACAACATTTTTGACCTTTGCCTCTAGTAAATTTCTTCTTGTTCAAGTACAGTTCCTAACTCCACTCATGCTTCCTTTACTCCTTGATCTTGTAAGACCACATCTCTTCTCATGTCATCACTTTTCTTCTTACTTCTTTGTATTCTATGCTTGAAACCCCCACTTGATTTCTTACTCCACTGCTGTAGAGCCGATGCACATTCATGTAATTTACTTTGTATATCCCAATCAACATTTCTTTCCCATGAATCTTTAATGACACCCATGATCCCTTCTTCTTTCCACCAATAATTCTCAAACCTAAAAGAAAACTTCCTATAGGTAAGATTTTGTGTCTCCAATTTTAAAAGAATTGGTGTATGATCAGATGTGGGTGCAGGTAAGTTAGTTAAAGTGGCTTCATTAAAAATGATTGAAGGTACGTTTTTAGTGTAATTAAGTTACATTTGGTAGAGTAGTTGTGATTTACAAAGTGGTGGTTTGTTCATTAGTGTAAGAACTGGAATTCGCGGTTCTCGGCCATACGAAAGAGAATGTCCTTATGCTCTCGGACAAGGATGACCGAGAGAGTAGCCAAATTTTGGGGAACTCGAACTCTCGCTACAAAGGCCGACAAAGATCACACAGTCTCGACTACTCAAGGCCGAGATGACTCTAGGTCTCTCGGTCGAGATGTCACGAGAGATGGAATTACTGCTAGGTAATGTGGTGGCGGTGGTGTACAACCGAGAATTTGGGCATAATCTTGGTTGTACCATGCCGTGAGTGTAAAATTAGGCTCGGTCGTGAGTGGCCGAGAGCTTGTAGAATTGGAATTGTCAATACATCTCGGTGGCGCAAAACCGATACCGTTTCATTAGGCTCGGTTGTTCAATGTCGATATATTGGAGGAATTGTCGGTCATGGGTGACCGACAATATGTGTCGTTTCACAAACCTGCTTGACCGAGACATAAGGAATGGATGATTTGGACATTTTTTTTTTGTAAATTTAATTTGGGATCTGTTCCATGCGCTTATATGTTGTAATTTATGCAGGTATGGCTCGTCCGAAGCTACCGGTGACTAGGGAAGAGGCTGGAGCTGAGGTCCCGAGGCCGAACCGGGCGAGGTGGCCGGAGACCCTGACAAAGATCGTGACCGGAAAGAGAAAGAGAAGGAGAATGAGGATGGTAAGGGCAAGGCGAAGGTAGATGGCAATCGTGGAAGGTTACAATTGCCCGATGAGGGTTCGACCCTCAATGCCGGGCGACCTGAGGATCTTGTTGTTGCCGGAGGAGAAGAGGAGGGCATGCATCGGAGTCAAGTAGCAGTGACTCTTCAGATGCAGTGGCTACCATGATAGAAACAGATCGTAATGTGGGGGGGAGCGGAAGAGGTGGAGCTGGCCATGATGAAGGAGAGCCCTTTTAGTGCATTAAATGCACTCTTACATGCCTCATCAAACTCAAAAGGTACATCCTTTTGAAGTAGATGGCATTGGCTTGGTGGGCTTCGCCGGGCGCCTCGACTTTCCTCCTCCTCGCTTCCTCTTCAGGCGTCAATGCAACGTGCGTGGGTGGACGAAGAGGACGAAGAGAACGAAGAGAAGAAAAAAAAAAACCAGGTCGGCTTAGAGAACGAAGAAGAAGAGAAAAACAAGGACTTGGCGAATCGTTGAGAATTGTGATTTGGTTAATGTGAGGGGCAAAGTGGTAATCTCCACTTTCAGTTACAATGGATTAGCTAATCCCACCAAAAATGGTGGTATTGTTTAATCCACTACCATGCCTCTTAACTGATCCTGTGGCCTAGTTAATCCTCCAAGCGAACAACGGATCTAGTGTCGTTAATCCGACCTAAGACGGTGAAGCGAACAGGCCATAAGAGTTTTCTTTTGTTTTCTTCAAAGGCTCATGGTCCTTCCCTCTATAGCTTGATATGGAGAAAAATAATCTTATTGGTAAGTTTAGGTGGTTTTTTTTTTGTTTTTGATTCAGATTCCGTTTTTTCTTTGTTTTGCAAAACAAAAAGCGTTTTGAAAATCAGTGCTAAGCATAAGCATCCGATTGTTGGGATAGTGATTTGAAACTATTGGGCTATCTGGAATCTCGAAGACGCTTAGAAACTGACTATTGATGTCGCCTAATTATCGTTACAGCAACTTGGAAGTAAATTATGGATCTCATGGAGAATGCATCAATAGTATATGCAAATTTTTATCTCGTTGATAAGGAGGTGATCCTTCTATTTTGTTGAATTTATTTTGATTTTGTGGGTCAAAGTTTTCTAGTTTGATGCATTTGCAGTAACGATGTTATGGCTTTGTCACAAGTTACCTATTTTGTTTGTTAACATTTTGATTAGTTGCAACCTGACAAAGTGAAAAGGCACATGTCGGTATCTGATGGAAAGCTTATGGTGTAAGTTTCTTCATTGACATGGAATTCTTGAATTGCCATCACATTTACTTTCTTAATATCACATTTTGTGGGTCAAAGTTTTCTAGTTTGATGCATTTGCGGTAACGATGTTTAGGCATTTTGAGGCAGTTGAAGCCAGATTCCTCCGCGCGTCGTTTAGTGCTTTTGTAGATGTTCTAACACTTGCAACGAAGACCATTGAAGAGTTTGGATTAGATATGAAATTGTAACGGCTAAATTAGCCAATTTGATAGTAAAGCTTATTTTATTTTAAAATTTTAATGATATGTATTTTCCAATGCTTCAAACGCCGGTCTTTGCTCTAGAGGTTTCGATATGTTTTTATCTAGTGTATTCAAGAACAATCTGATCATATGCACTTTGAATTGCAATGGCATGAGTGAAAACTATTTAATTTGTCTTACCTACGAAGAAAAATATGTTTATGTGACAAGTTGCTTTTGATGCGCGTGCTCCATTCCCCGGTGGTCCTGTAGACGGGGCGTTGCTGAAGAGCTTCAAGGATCATGTGGCTTTATCGATATGGAGGAATGAGGTAATTTCAATTTCATTGAAATTATTAACTTATCACTCATGGTCTTCACATAATGACGAAATGTTTTTACATTTGCAGGAGCGGCCCGTTCTTAAGTGTATCAATCACGAGCTCAAATAGCGGAATGGGATTTACAACGTGTCACCCGGACACGGCGGGACTTCGAGGATTATTCGGCGTTCCGGGTTGAATGCGCTGATAGACTGCTCATACCGCAAGGCCAACAAGGAGTTGATCTCTGCATTTATGGAGCGGTGGCAGCCGGAGACGAACACATTTCACCTACCTTTTGGTGAAATGTCTATCTCATTAGAGAATGTCAGCTTCCTCCTGAAGATCCCTGTGACGGGCAAAGTTGTTGAGGTGGACAACTTTGCTAGGTACACGGAGGAATCTCGCTCGGACGCTATCAAGATGGTTTCCAACCTACTTGGGGTTAGCGCCGAGGAGGCGGAGGAGGAGGTGAATATCACCAAGGGGCTCACAGTGCGCAAACATTGGTTGAAGAGTCGATGGTGCCCCAAACCTGGCTCGATACCCATAAATTATCCTCCTGTGGAATGCACCGCCCGAGCGTACCTGCTGTACTTGTTGTCGTGCACTCTTTTTGCCGATAAGAGTGGGTCTCGGGTGTCGATCGCGCTGCTGAAGCTACTTGAGGACTTGGACGACGTAGGGAACTACGCATGGGGAGCGGCTGCGTTGGCCTACTTGTATCGACACTTGGGGTCCGCCACGAGAGTCCTAGTGTCACGTATTGGCTATCTCTCACATTGCTTGAGGTTTGTTTTAATATAGACTGAATAGGCATTCTGTTGTTCGATTGGCCCAAATTGCAATTGTGGACTAACATTGTAACATTATATGCAGGGATGGGTGTATGACCATTTCAAACTTGGTCCGCCACGCCCATGCGAAGTACGTGGACTACGTGCACCCTCGTGTGTCTAGATGGATTCAAAAGCACGAGACGGTTGCGAATGTTGACAAGATCGGGGCCATTAGGAGAACCTTGGATAGGTTGCGACCAAGTGAGGTGAGTCGCCTATCCATGACCTCTCTCGATGTCCTCTCGATGACCGATTTCAAATTTGGTCATTTAGTTTACACCCGCTTCTTGTTGAATTATTTGTAGGTCACTTGGGACCCATATGTGAATTTAAGGGAAAATGGCGTTGTGCAAGCGATGGTCTTTTACAAAGTGGGAAGATCAAGTACATGGATGTGGTGGAGCCCTACCACCCGAGAGGATTCTAAGACGGTTTGGCCATGTGCGGTCGATACCGCATCCTCCGTACCGTCCATTGGAGGCACACGAGGCCCATTTGCGAACAAGTACTCTGTCAAGTATGGGTTCGAACATGACAATTGGGAGCGATGGAGGAACCATGTGTTGGTCAAGCTGAAGTTCGGGCGAGAAGGCGTATTTGAGTTTCTCGGCTACACCGGACTACCTCCTTGGTTCGTCAAAGTGTCTCATCCTCGTTATCACGAATCCGGTCTTTGAGGACCGTGTAATGGTCGCCTCAACCATAGCGGACAACGAGATACTTGAGGTATTGGAATGGTTATACGTATTATGGCATTTATAATTATTTCCGCAATGTTGAGTATTGCACAAGAACCCGATAATTTTCACCAGCGTAATAGGCGAGCCTTGGACGCGGCGTTGCGATGGATGGACCTCCCCCCAGAGATGTCTAATTTTGACTCGGCGAGGACCACTCTGAATGACATGGTCAACCTCCTTTCGGGAAGGACTTTAAGTCCCACCCCCACGAGTACATTTCCCGCGACCGCAACCGGCACAACCGCGACAACCGGCCCTACCGAACCAGGCCCGAGGCACTCCCATCATGGTAGCACTTCCACACCCTCAACCCAGGCCACATCTCAGCCTGCCGCGGCCGACGGTGGCCCCCAGAAGAGAATGCATGGGAAGGAGTATCGAAGGAAGAACGTGAAAAAACCCAAGCAATGATCAACCCAATCATGGAGGGATAGACATTTGTATTACATTTTAATTACATTGTTAAATGGTTTATGTGTTTCCTTTGCCTGTTGAGTACATTATCATGACAGTTTATAATGTTTCATTGTCCATTTTTCTGGTTGGAATATGAGTTGGCTTCGTTCTGTTGTGTCGGTCACCCAGCACCGAATGCCAGGTGCAACTTTCGGTACAGATCATCCGAGACTATTATGGCGGTTTCGGTCTTGCATGGCGGAGGTTACGCGTTAAGTGACGGTGGCGAACGACCGTGACTGGAACATTCGTTTCGGTCATGCATGACCGAAACGAATGTTCCAGTAACCATTTCCAACAACAAATGCAACTAACTTTCAATCATTCTATATCCTAACTTTGAAAATTACAAAATGTACAACCACACTAATTGCATTGTTCCAGTTGTAACACTACGGTGTACCCAAATCTACAACGGATATGGTGGCATCAAGTAGAGTTGCAATGGGCGCGATGTCTCGGAATACGAATCTATCTCGCCATCCTTTCGCACTATCCTGAACATACCGTACCCACGACGGGTATATGGATGGCAATGGTGCATTCGTGCTCAGCAACACTGTCAATTTCAACAGTACACCATTACCATATTGTCGGGAAACAACATAACAATTAAACCAAATTCGCATCACATACCCTAAGCCAATGTATATTCCTGTCATTAATCATGGCAATGACAGATCTGTTGTGCCCGGTGGATGGTGGAGCACTGCGTAGAGGTAGAAATGTGGAGGCACTCCCACGCGATAGGTTGACGAGAACCACATTGACTGCAGTGGCTACCAACAATCCCATGTCTGGAAGTGTGAACCATTCTTGGAAAGTTGCACCAACTTGATTCTCTACGCAATGCACCGCAATCTTCACACTCTCGTAACCCGAACCTAGCACTTCGCGCCAATGGTTTTCATGCCCGATAAGCTCATCGTACATCCTTCTACGGACGATCCTCCACCCGTCGTCATCTGCTAGTCCAAGCCCATGCGCAACACACCTATATCCACAATTCCCATCGGCTAGCACATCGATGATGCCCTCAACATGTAGCAACCAATCCGGTTCTACGCAATGACCGTAAGCCATGTTAGTTGCACTTTGCTTGCGTCGACTAGCACGACGCATTTTTGGAACAACTTTACTTTTCTTCTGCCTAGAACTTGAGGCCTCCTGAGTCGATAACACGTACTCAAACTCACTCGGCAACCGTCTCGTAGAAGAATCGGGACAGTCGTGTTTTCTCTTCAAAGACCCCGGTGTCCTCCCTTTTGTCTTAATTTTTGCCGGCGGCACAACACCTGGAGTAGACGACGGTCGACTAATCTCCCTGAGCTGCTGAATAATCTTGAGTCGATCGTCCTCATTACTGCATGCATTAAACTTTTCCAACACCCTTTCAATCTCATCGTGCACGTTGTACCCAGACGAGTCCACCGGACTCTCAGGTATCATACTCAACTTTCGCCAGTATACATGAATGTCCTGGAGAGGGATGGGCGTCCCAGTAAATATATGATGGTTCAGCTCATGTGCACAAGGGAGGCCATGTGTTGTGCGTATCGCGCAACCACAACGAGTGGAATCGTGACCAACATCCTCTCCCCGGGCCAATTCATCTCTAATTAGCCTAAGCGCCCGTTGAGAGACATAACCGCGCAATCGTCGATACAACTCATCAACGTACTCATGTTGGACGACATTCAAACTTACCTCAAACGATGCCTTGATATTGTTGTGTTGGATTCTAAGGAGTCCATCAACCACATGCCATAGAGTCTCAAAATTGGCCTGACTGTTCCCAAGGTGTACCTTCGAGTAGAATGCGCAGACTCCACCCTTTTGCGTTGTCGTTTCCCCAAAGTGCATAAGTCTATTTGTCCAAGCCGAGACAAATTTCTCCTTGTAGTTCTTTAACCATGTGTTGTCCAAGTACTCCGTAAGACCCTTTACATGCCCAAACTCACAACGGAGGTCATTCACCCTAACTTCAAATAACGCCTCCGAGTTGGCATACATCACGCTCGTCCAACTACCCATAAAACGCGCAAAACCATCGTTCTCCCCAAACATCTTCTTAGTCTTAGACAAAACTACTTTGTTGATGTGCCAAGAGCAAAGGAGGTGAGACGAGGCCGGAAAAACTTCTTCTATTGCACTAATAAGGGCTAAGTCCCTATCGGTAACAAGCACGTCAGGCTTATGCCACCCATCCAATATGGATCTCAACTTCTCAAGTGTCCAAACATAATGCCCATGACTCTCTGATGATAAGAATGCGAACCCAACGGAGAACGTCAAGTGCGTAGAAGTGATGCCAACAATCTCCAACAAAGGCATTCGGTACCTATTTGTCTTGTACGTGCAATCCATCAAAATAACCGATGGAAAACACCTGACCAACTTTATTAAGTCGGGATGTGACCAAAATAACTCCGTGACAACATTCGTATCGGATCCTTCCTATGCCATGACAACCACTTATTCTTCTCCAAAATGTGCAAGAGTTGTTGCATTTGAGTCCTCCCACCCGCATCCTCCTTTCGGGCTTTTTGTCTTGCATTATATATAGTCCTCATTGTCGATACGTTAGTAACGTCTCTTTGCTTCAACGTATTTAGGATGTCTCTTGGCTTCACATTCCCTTTGTCATTTGCACCACAACTTCCTGCTCCGCCTTATCCAATCTCCCGGCAAAAGAATGGTCGTCCAAGTGTTTTGCGGGCTCGTGATTGTGCCTCCCACATATAACAGTGATATACCACAACGAGTCAGCATTTTCCTTTACGTTGATAAGGAAAGGGCATCCACATTTTTCGTACCGGTTTGAGTCCTCCCCGTTTCGTCTTCTTCTTCATTTCTTGGTTTCGAAGCAATTTTTTCCTCTTTACCCTTACCAACTCTTTGTAACATTCCTCTATAAGTCCCTGATCTCTCACAGACAATTTTCACCCTACCCCTGCGCTTAATGCCCCCGGCGTCAGAGTGCTTTGTCACTAGCACGAACATGTTCTCACGGCCTATCATTTGAAGCCATGAAACTGCTGCTTCTCTACTTGGAAATGGCCTACAAGGTGTAAACGTGTCCGTGTAGTCCGGAAATAAGGCGTAAACCGCATTACTCGCAATACAAACGAAGTGTAACATTATAATCAACCGAAATGTACAACACAATCACAATAACATCCAAAAAAACATGTTATCGGTAGTACAGGTCCGCAACTAGCTTAATGGTCTCGCTCACGTACGACCGAGAGTTAATGAATACTCTCGATTTAACCATTCCGTCAGAGACGCGAACCGTTCGGTCCTCTACGACCGACACAGTATTGCACATCTCGGTCCTGCGAGGCCGAAACAATCGCGCACCACCCGGACATTAAAACTTCGGTTAACCGCAACAAATACACAAAACATTTTCAAAATTACCTCAAGTACGACCTCCTCTCGTTTTGCTTTGAAATTTTTACAAAAACTTTGGGTGCTCCAAAAAATCACCAACCAAGTTGCATTCACCATCGCACGGTCCAATCTTTCCTCAACAAACCATGATGTACCTGTCCTCCTCTCCCAAGTATATTTATACCCCTGCAAGTCCATATCAATGAGACTACTGTTCATTATCGCCTCTCTAAACCCCTGCATCAATGCCTCCTCCCTCACTGCCCCCCCCCTCTCTTATCTTCCCTTGTGAGAAGATCATTAAAATCGCCTATAAGACACCACGGAAGGTCGGATTTCCGTGATAAAGCTCTAATAAAATTCCAAGCACTCCTCCAGTTACTTTGTGGGAACCCATAATACCCAGTCAAACGCTACTGTCGGCGTTCCTCTTGATTGACCGCCAAGTCAATGTTGTTATTAGAGAACCCCAGTAAATCACACATCTTTTATCTCGCCAAAGAATAGCTAGCCCACCACTCCTACCAATTTTGTCCACTACAAAATAACTTTCAAATCTTATTTTATTTTTTATTTCTAAAATTTTGGATTCAAAAGATAAAGTCTCCATCAAAAAAACATCTGGCTTATTCGATTTAACAAATTCTACCATTGTTAATACTGCCGGGGATTGCCAAGCCCACGACAGTTCCAATTAATGCAACTCATTGTTCTCGGCTAGCCTAATTCACAAGTCCTGCCGTTGGATTAACTTCAAACTTGTTGGATATGGATGCATTATTCTGATCCACCCACATCCGTTTACTCAGTTGTTGGATTTTTTTTGTTATCACTTCTTTCACGAGCTGGGCTGCACTGCAAGCCTCCCCAGTTGGGCCCACTTCTTCTTTCCTCTTTTTGCGGGAGGGCCGCTAAGGGCACCCCACTATTTAGTGAAGACACCCAGTTAATGTGGGCACAAACCGATTTACCTGGGGCACCAAAAAATTAGACCCGAAATACCTAAACTACCCCTCGTGGAAATCCATCTGCACCCCACCACCCTCGTGCAAACCCCTGAGCACCCCACCACCCCCACCACCACCTTCACCGAACTCCTTGTGGAAGAATCCATTTGTTTTGAACCGACCAGTGAGAGGAATCCCCGAAATCGTGTTCTCCGTCCCTCGCCGTGTGTTTCTCCTTCGTTGTTCGAGTTTTCTGCATTTTGTAGGTGTGTGAGCCGATTTCATCTCCAAATTAGGACTCGGTTGAAGATCGTCGAATTAAGTTACATTTGGTATAGTAGTTGTAATGTGTGTGTGGCGGTTTGTTCAATTGTAAAAAAATTGGGAAATCGCGGTTCTCGGCCACACGTGTCAACTGTCTCGGCCAAGCATGGCCGAGACAGAAGCTAATATTTTTGGGAACTCGCAGTCTCGGCCATGTAGACCGGAAGAGTTGACAGCGTATCGGTTACGCATGTTCGAGAATACTGTCGTTATCTCGGCCGTGACATGACGAGAGCTACAATTAGTGATAGGTAATGTGGCATCGGTGGCGTACAACCGAGAATTTTGTCCTACACTCGGTTGTCCACTTCCGAGAGGGTCTCGGTAGGCTCGGTCGTCATAGGACGAGAGTAAGGCGAATTGAAATGGTCAATCCATCTCGGTGGTGTATAACCGAGAACTTGCTATTGGACTCGGTTGTAAACGGCCGATATATTGGACTACTTGTCGGTCATGGGTGACCGAAAATATGGTTTGTTTCACGAACCTGCTTGACCGAGACATCAGAAATGGATGAATTTGAACATTAATTTTTGTAAAAAATAATTGTGGTATGTCAAACTAACAATACAAGATTGAAAATCCAGCATGACAATTTGCACATAAACTTAATTAATTATAAATCTCCGTAACATTCAGACTGACTCTAAAAAGGGTCCATCCATAAGTAAACAACAATCAAAATACAGCACAACATTTGCATATACATAGAACATTCGGAGGAATTGGCAAAATTTCTAAATGTATAGCCATCAAGGTTTCTAGGTACAAGCTTTAACCTACGGTGTATCTAAATCTACAACAGGTATGGTGGCTTCATCATCAGTAGTTGCAATGGCGCGATGTCTCGAAAAACGAATCCATCTCGCCAACCTTTGGCGCAGTCCTCAACGTACCGATCCCACGATGGATATAAGGATGGCAGCGGTGCATTCACACGCAACTGCACCTGTCAAAGTGAACAGTAGAACATAAAAGATATTGTCACAAACCCGATTAAAGGGGGAAACAAACCAATTCACAAAAAATCATAGAACTTACCCTAACCCAATGGATATTCCTTTCATTTGCCATTGCAATGATAAGTCTGTTGTGCAATGACGAAAGTGGAGTGCTACGTAGAGGTAGGAATGTGGAGGCACTCCCATGCGAGAGGTTGACGAGAATGACATTGAATGCGGTGGATACTAACAATCCCATGTCTGGAAGTGTCAACCATTCTTTGAAATATGCCCCTTTTGCTTCTCTGGGCAATGCACCGCATTCTTGACAGTCTCGAAACTCGAGCCAAGCACTTCCCGCCAAAGGTCTTCATACTCGATAATCTCATCGTACATCCTTCTACGCACAATCCTTGACCCGTCTACGTCGGCAAGTCCAAGTCCAGAGGCTATACATCGATATCCACAATTTCCATCGGAAACCACATCAATAATGGCCTCAACATGTGGCAACCAATCCGGTTCTAAGCAATGACCATAAGCCATGTTAGATCCACTTTGCGTGCGTCGACTGGCACGACGCATTTGTGGAACAACCTTGCCTTTCTTCTGCCTAGAAGTGGAGGCCTCTTTTGTGGAGTGGGAGGACTCAAATCCGCTCTCCACCCGTCTCGTCGAAGAATCGTCATCATCGTGTTTTCTCTTCGACACTGGGGTGCCTCCGATTGAAGACCCCGGTGTCCTCCCACCCGCATCCTCAACTTCCTGCTCACACTCCACAAAAGACGAAGGTGGTGCGGTGTCGTGATTGTGCCTCCCACAAATCACAATGACATACCATAAGGAGTCAGCATTTTCCTTGACGTTAATTTGGAAAGGGCATCCACATTTCTTCGTACCAGTGTGAGTCCTCGCCTTTTCATCATTCCTTGATTTCTTTAAAATTTTTGCCGCTTTCCCCTTCCCTACTCTCTGAGCCAGTCCCCTATATGTCCCAGACCTCTCACAAGCAATTTTCACCCTTCCCCTGCGCTTAATGCCCCCGGCATCCGAGCGCTTCGTTACTAATGCAAACTTGTTCTCACCACCAATCATTCGAAGCCATGAAATAGCCGCTTCTCGAGAGGGGAATGGCTTAGAAGGTGTAAAAGTGTCATTGTAGTTTGGAAAATTACTAGATAACGGCATTACCTGCAATACAAACAGTGTAACATTATAATCAACCAAAATGTACGGTACAATCACAAAAAAATCCAAAAAATAGGTTCTCGGTTGTACAGGTCTGAAACTTTCTTCAGAGTCTCGCTCATGTACTATCGAGAGTTACTCAGTACTCTCGGTCGTACCAGTCCGTGACCTACGTGAAACCTCTCAGTCCTCTATGACCAAGACATTACTATACATCTCGGTCCTGCGAGGCCGAAACAATCGCGCACCTAGACATAAACTTCGGATAACCGCATAAAAAACACAAAAAATTTGCAAAATTACCTCAAGGACGACCTCATCTGGCATCGAAGCATTACAATCCTCCATTATATAGTGGAAACAACTTCGGATTTGAAGAAATTACCAAACCCTACGTTGACAAACAAATCATCATTTTCACAGTTATACACAACTAAACAGTTCTAAAAAACCCGAATATGGTTGTCAAACATTGTTACTTCGCTGTCGGATGATGTCAATCCGCAAGAATCGATCAGCTCTTCGCCAAACGCAATGTGGCTTTGTGGTTCAAGCTTGGTGGTGGGGTGCCCTAACTCCTTGTCAAAATGGTTTGAGAGGTTTGAACCATTATATATACATGGGCAAAATGGTCTTTTCTATTTTTGCTGGGATTTTTACAAATAAGTTGAGTGCCTTCATGAAAAGGTGGGGTGTCCTTAGCGGCCCTCTTTTGCAGTCCTCTCCATCAGCTCCAGTTCTAACTCCTCCGTAACCAAATTTACTACTTATAGAGTTGACTTCTCTTGATTCCCGCGATCACATCTCCATACTCAGCAACTGCCATCTCGTTTACCATATTCTCCTCTTTAGATTTCGCCTTTTCCATAACTGTCACCCTCGCTTGATTTTGAATTTCAAAATTTGCCCTCCTCTCGTCGTCTTCTCCATGTCGAAGCCACCTTTTGCCACTCCGATCAACACCTCTAATGGGTGCTTTGAGCCATGATCCCCACTTCTTCGAAAGATTTTCTCCCCCTGGTTCAAACATCCTTGGGCATAAATGTTCGTTGTGTCCAAGTAATCCACATATGAAATAAAAAGTCGGAACTTCACCGAGTCTCCTTCATTCTTCTTTATTTTTATCTTCTCACATCTTTTTAATGGTGTACGCACATCCACTGCTACTCGAATGCGCATAAAATTCTTCCCTCCCCCATCATTATTTTAAAGATCGTATGTTAGAAATTGACCAATAAAGTTCCCAATTTGCTCCTCAACACTCTTAGACATGAACTCGAAAGGAACATCATGCACACGAATCCACATGAAAACTTCATTCAACAGGACTAGCTTAGGAATATTTCCTTCCTCCAGTTTATGCAACAACAATAAAAACCCATTGTATGTCCATGGGCCACCGTCTAACACACTCCCCATATCCTTTGGATGATATAATGTGTTGGTTTTTGTGTGGGCCCCACACACACAAAAAATGGAAAGTCCAACACATGCAATGAATTGGTTGTGGAATAGGAATCTTGGAGAGAGAAAATAGGAAAGAAAATTGGAGTTGGAATAGGAATCTTGGAGAGAGAAAATAGGAAAGAAAATTGGTGTGAATTAAGGAATTGGGTGATTCTTTTAATTAGCCAATTTTGTGTGTTTTAAAAAAACTTCTTTTTCTCTCTTCTACGTTGTGCGTTCAAGGCGGTGAATGCAACAATAATTTTCTCTAGATTGAAGATACATCAAGATCTTGAATCTGAAGACTCACGGCGAAGTCTTTGGTGGTTTCTTGGTGATCAAGAAAGGGTACAATTTGAGGGTGGAGTTCTTCGAGATCTTGGTGTGACCATTCAAGTTCTTTGAAGGAGTTATATTCTATTTTCCTCAATTGAGATTCTTGTACTCTTTATTCATATAGTGGATTTATTCGGGGTTTGGCCCGTGGTTTTTTTTTCCTCTGATTTGAGAGGGTTTTCCACGTTAAATCTTGTGTTCTTTGTGGTGTGATTGATTTGGTGCATTGTTCGTGGCTTAGTGATTTTATTCATCTGTTTCTCAAGTTGAAGGGGTTACTTTCTTGTTGAGTAACCCCAACAAGTGGTATCAGAGCCGAGGTTAGTTCGTGTTCCGGGAATCTTTGTGGGAATCAAGATGGTGGATGATGATGATAAATCAAGCAATATGGTCAAGTTGACGGCTACGAATTATTCAATTTGGCAACCGATGATGGAAGATCATCTTTATTGCAAGGACTTATTTGATCCAATTGAATTTGGACAAAACAAGCCAGAGAAAATATCTGATGTTAATTGGAGGAAGTTGCACCGAAAAACTGCTTGGATTATTCGAAAGTGGATCGATCTCAGTATTTATCACCATGTCAGCAAAGAGGTTGATGCACATGAGTTGTGGAGAAAATTGCAGAATATGTGTGAGAGGAAGGGGGCTCAGAACAAGGCTTCTCTAATTAGAAGGCTTGTTAATATGAAGTACAAAGATGGGCGGTCGATGATAGAGCACTTGAATGATTTCGAAGCATTGATCAATCAATTAAGTGCTATGAAGATTGTGCTTGAGGATGAGTTACAAGCACTTTTACTCTTGAGCTCGTTGCCAGAAAGCTGGGAAACCTTGGTGGTGTCTCTAAGTAATTCTGCTCCAGGCGGTGTCTTGTCTTCATCCATAGTGTGGGATAGTCTCTTTGACGAGGAGACTAGGAGAAAGGATAAAGGCATTGAAACTTCACAAGCTCTTGTTACTACTGCAGAACATAGAGGCAGAAGTCAGTCTAGAGGTCCGAGGGGGCGGAGTAAATCTAGAGGCAAGTCTCAAAGAAAAGGAAAATTCTCTTGTTATCATTGTGGCAAGGAAGGACACATAAAGAAAAATTGTAGAGTGTGGAAAAGAGAACAAAATGATGAGAAAAATCAAAATAAAGCGAATGATCAGAATACTACGGCTGCTATATCAGATGCAATTGAAGACTTGGTTGTGTTTTCTTTAGTTGAGGATCAAGGTCATGTCACTAATACAAATAGTGAATGGGTTGTTGATTCCGCAGCATCCTTCCATGCTACTCCGAGGAAGGATTTCTTCTCTGTTTATCGAGCGGGGAATTTTGGCAAGGCAAAGATGGGGAACAACAATTTTGCAGATATAGTTGGCATTGGAGATGTCTTTGTGCAGACAAATATGGGTTGTACGGTAATTCCGAAAGATGTGCGACATGTTCCGGATCTGCGTCTGAATTTGTTTTCTACTCATGCTTTGGACTTAGATGGTTACTACAACATCTTTGGGGGCAAGGAATGGAAACTCACCAAAGGCTCAATTGTTGTTGCTAGAGGAAAATTGAGCTATACACTTTAAAGACTCAATTGAAGACCGTCAGAGGTGACCTGAACGCAATTGAAGATGATTCTTCACCAGATCTGTGGCATAGGCGGCTAGGTCACTTGAGTGAGAAAGGGTTGCAGGTGTTGGCAAAGAAGTCTCACATTCCCTTTGCCAAAGGTAAATATTTGAACCCTTGTGATGATTGCTTATTCGGTAAGCAACATAGAGTTTCTTTTTATTCATCATCTGAAAGAAAAAGAAATTTACTTGAGTTAGTATACTCTGATGTTTGTGGTCCCATTGATGTGGAAACTATGGGAGGTGGCAGATACTTTGTTACTTTTATTGATGATGCTTCACGGAAGGTTTGGGTGTTTGTGTTGAGAACAAAATGTCAGGTTCTCGAGTACCTCGAGAAGTTTCATATGATGGTGGAACGAGAAAGAGGCGTATCTTTGAAGTGCATTCGTAGTAATAACGGGGGAGAATACACTTCAAAGGAGTTCGAGAATTATTGCTCAGAACATGGAATCAGACATGAGAAGACTGTTCCGGGTACTCCTCAACATAATGGTGTTGCTGAAAGAACAAACAGAACCATCCTTGATAAAGTCAGATGTATGTTAAAAATGGCTAAGTTGCCCAAGTCGTTTTGGGGTGAGGCTCTCAGTACTGCTAGCTACTTGATGAATCGCTCTCCTTCAACACCATTGGAGTTTGATGTTCCAGAGAGAGTTTGGTCTGGGAAAGATGTTACTTACTCTCACTTGAAGGTGTTTGGATGCAAGGCATTTATGCATGTGCCTAAGGAGCAAGAGACAAAACTTGATGATAGAACTGTTCCGTGTATCCTCTTGGGATTTGGAGATGCAGAGTTTGGTTATAGGTTATGGGATCCAGAGAAGAAAAAGATTGTCAGGTCCAGGGATGTGGCCTTTCATGAATATGAGACCATAGCAGATTTGAAGACATCAAAGAAAATCATAGTTGATGATGATGATGTTTCTGGATTGGAGTCTTCTTCCATTACTGATGCCACACATGAGGGAGACTCATTTGAAGAACATGGGGTTGATGTGCCAGAACCAGTTGATGATGCTGAGCAGGGGGAGCAAACTCCTCCACCAACAGCTTTAGTTGAACCTTCACTTAGAAGGTCTGAGAGAGGGTTGCTTCCTTCTACTAGGTACCCCAGTTCTAATTATGTTACAATTACAGAAGAGGGGGAGCCAGAGAGCTTCTAGGGAGTTCGATTCACAAAGACAAAGCTCAATGGATAAAAGCAATGCAGGAGGAGATGAGTCTGAAGAAGATTCACACTGATAAGAATCCAGCTGATATGTTGACGATGGTGGTGACTCGTGAGAAGCATCAGTCCTGCACCAAGTTGGTGGGGCTGAGTTGTTATTGAGCATCAAATATGATTGAGATCTCCCCATGTGTTGGAGGGGGAGATTGTTGGTTTTTGTGTGGGCCCCACAAAAAAAAAAATGGAAAGTCCAACACGTGCAACGAATTGGTTGTGGAATAGGAATCTTGGAGAGAGAAAATAGGAAAGAAAATTGGAGTTGGAATAGGAATCTTGGAGAGAGAAAATAGGAAAGAAAATTGGTGTGAATTAAGGAATCGGGTGATTCTTTTAATTAGCCAATTTTATGTGTTTTAAAAAAACTTCTTTTTTCTCTCTTCTACGTTGTGCGTTCAATGCGGTGAATGCAACAACAATTTTCTCTACATTGAAGATACATCAAGATCTTGAATCTGAAGACTCGCGGCGAAGTCTTTGGTGGTTTCTTGGTGATCAAGAAAGGGTACAATTTGAGGGTGGAGTTCTTCAAGATCTTGGTGTGACTATTCAAGTTCTTTGAAGGAGTTATATTATATTTTTCTCAATTGAGATTCTTGTACTCTTTATTCATATAGTGGATTTATTCGGAGTTTGGTCCGTGGTTTTTTTTTTCCTCTGATTTGAGAGGGTTTTCCACGTTAAATCTTGTGTTCTTTGTGGTGTGATTGATTTGGTGCATTGTTCGTGGCTTAGTGGATTTTATTCATCTGTTTCTCAAGTTGAAGGGGTTACTTTCTTGTTGAGTAACCCCAACATAATGGAACATGCACCTATTTGGGGGGCATTCAACAACCGTGAGCTCGTGCCTTGGTTGCCATATAGCTGCTGTGCGATTCTTCATCGAGAGAAAATGAATGGTCTTCTCTGTATAAAAACGTCCCACCAATCACATCGTAGCCCGCTGTGGTCTCTCGTCGCTCTCCCAATTGAGCACTAGTTCATCCTCCTCCTCATCATATGGATAAGAGATTTGTAATCGGCTCTCCATGGCCGAAACTCAAAACTAAAAGTTAATGAAACCTTAAGCCTCTTGACAAAGAAGAGGAAAAAATAGCCTCTCGACAAAGAAGAGGAAAAAAGATGATAGTTAACTGTATTTATTGAATGAAAGCACCAGATATCATTCGCGGATCAAGAGTAATTGATACGCCACACGCCGATTCGAAGATATTTAAAGGCTGATTTCTTGAAGGCACATTTTGCTCAAATGATATAAATGTATGCATCCAACACTTGGGCTTTCTTCGTCATAGGAATTTAGGCCCTAGTCTGTATTAGTTATTTTCGATCGCTTGTCCAACTACAATGGATTTTTATTGCCTGAGGCCCCTTTTTTTTTTGAAAAATAATTTTTTAACATTCTTTTGGTACATGCATTTACTACATAACAACAATAACAACAAAACCGCCTCAGTCCCAATTTAATTAGGGTCGGCTACATAGATCAACCTTTTTATTGTGATCGATTAAGTGCAATTGATGGTGAGCTTTCCAAAACATTTAAATCCCTCCTAATTAATGCATCCCATGTTAATTTTGGCATATCCCTACTTCGTTGAATTTCTACGGTTTGTATTGAGTCAAGTTTTCCTTTTAAGACGATTGTTAGAAAAATATAGAGAAAAGAAAAAAAGATCTTTATATAGTATTCGTAGATTTAGAAAAAGCATATGATAGGGTCCCTAGAGATGTTCTTTGGTGGGTTCTAGAAAGAAAAAGAGTGCATGCTAGATACATAGACACTATTAAGGATATGTATGATGGAGTAGTAACGAGTATAAAGACATTTGTAGGAGCTACAAAAGAATTCCCCATTACGATAGGACTACATCAAGGGTCAGCTTTAAACCCATATCTATTTACTTTAGTTATGGATGAACTAACTATACATATTCAAGAGGATATACCATAGTGTATGCTATTTGCAGATGATATTGTCTTAGTGGATGAAACTAAAGATGGAGTGAATAAGAATTTAGAACTCTGGAGGAATACATTAGAATCTAAAGGCTTTAAGTTGGGTATGACGAATACTAAATACATGCACAGTGAGTTTAGAAACACTAGACAACAAGATGATGGAGTGGTAAAATTAGGGGAAATAGAAGTTCCTAAGGTAAACCACTTTAGATACCTATGATCAATCATTCAAAATGATGGTAACATTGAGAAATATGTCACATATAGAATTCAAGCTAGATGGAAAAAATGGCGGAGTGCAACAGGGGTGATTGGTGATCGAAATGTTCCTACTAAGTTAAAAGAAAAATTTTATAGGACCGCAATAATGTCAGCTATGCTCTATGGAAGTGAATGTTGGACGGTAAAACAACAACAATTACATAAAATTAACGTAGCAGAAATGAGGATGCTTAGCTGGATGTGTGGTAAAACTCATAAAGATAGAATAAGAAATGTAGAAATTCAAAGACAAGTAGAAGTAGCACCAATTGATACAAAGATTAGGGAAGGACGTTTGCGATGGTTTGGTCACCTGCAAAGACACGGCCTACAAATGCTCCAACTAGAAAACTTGATTCAATAGAAACTGTAGAAACTCGACGAGGTAGGGGCGTACCAAAATTAACATGGGATGCATTAATTAGGAGGGATTTGAATGGTTTGCAAAGCTCACCATCAATTGCACTTTATCGAGCACAATGGAAAAGTTTGATCCATGTAGCCTACCCCAGTTAATTTTAGCCTACCCCAGTTAATTTGGAACTGAGGCTATGTTGTTATTGTATTGAGTCAAGTTTTCTAGTGAGGGCATTTGTAGACCGTATTTGCAGGTGACCAAACCACCGCAACTGCCCTTCTCTAATCTTTGTATCAATAAGTGTTACTCCTACTTGTCTTTGAATTTCTATATTTCTTATTCTATTTTTATGAGTTTCACCACACATCCACTTAAGCATCCTCATTCTGCTACATTCATTTTATGTAATTGTTGTTATTTTACCGCCCAACATTCACTTTCATAGAGCATAGTTGGCTTAATCGCGGTCCTATAAAATTTTCTTCTTAACTTAGTAAGAACATTTCGATCACAAATCACTTCTGTTGCACTTCGCCATTTTTTTTTCATCCAGCTTGAATTCTACGTGTGACATCATTTTCAATATTACCATAATTTTGTATGACTGATCCTAGGCATCTAAAGTGATTCACTTCAAGAACTTCTACTTCCCCTAATTTTACCACTCCATCATCTTGTTGTCTAATGTTTCTAAACTCACTGTGCATGTATTTAGTATTCGTCCTACCCAACTTAAAGCCTTTAGATTCTAATGTATTCTCCATAGTTCTAATTTCATATTCACTCCATCTTTTGTTTCATCCACTAAGACAATATCATCTGCAAATAGTATACATCATGATATATCCTCTTGAATATGCCTAGTTAGTTCACTCATAACTAAAATAAATAGATATAGGCTTAAAGCCGATCCTTGATGTAGTTCTATCATAATGAGAAATTCTTTTGTTGCTCCTCCAAATGACTTTATACTCGTTACTACTCTATCATACTTATCTTTAATAATGTCTATGTATCTAGCATGCACTCCTTTTCTTTCTAGAACCCACCAAAGAACATCTCTAGGGACCCCCTATCATATGCTTTTTCTAAATCTACGAATACCATATGAATATCTTTTTTTCTTTTCTCTATATTTTTTTAACAATTGTCTTACAAGGAAAATCGCATCCATAGTTAACCTCCCAGGCATGAAGCCAAATTGGTTCTCTGATATTGTTGTTTCTCTTCTTAGCCTATCGTTAATTATCATCTCCCAAAGTTTCATAGTGTAACTCATAAGTTTAATTTCTTGGTAGTTTGAACAACTTTGAATGTCTTTTTTTTTTTGAAGATTGGCACAAGCGTGCTTCTTCTCCAATCCATTGGCATTTGTTTAGATTTTAGAATTTTATTGAAAAGTATTGTTAACCAAGTCAGTCCAATTTCTCCTAAACATTTCCAAACCTTTATGAGTATTCATCTGGGTCACATGCTTTCTCTATTTTCATTTTTTTCAATACCTCTTTAACTTCTAGAATTTTAATATTACGTATATAGTTTACATTTCTTTCTTGGTGTAGGTTTTCATCTACTATAGTATCAACTTGGCCATCATTAAATAAACTATTGAAGTAACTTCTCTATCTCTCCTTAATATCATCATCGTGCGTTAAAACATTTTGATTTTCATCTTTAACACATCTTACATGACTTAGATCTTGTTTCTTTTTATCTCTTAATTTGGCTAGCATATATATATTTTCGCCATCTCTATTACCTAACCTTGTATATAGATCTTCCATTAAACTTGTTTTAGCTTGACTAACTACTTTTTTAGCTTGTTTTCTAACTTCTATGTATTGATTGTACGCATATTCATCTTGACACTTAGATATTTTTCAATACATCTCTCTTTTATTCTTAATTGCTCGTTGGACATCCTCGTTCCACCACCATGTTTACTTCTTTAGTGGTCTCAAGCCTTTAGATGTACTTAATACGTTTGATTCTACTCTCCTTATGCAACTACTCATTTCTAGCCACATTGTATTAGGATCTAAATCAAGATTCCAAACATTTTCCTTTAATAACTTTTCTCTAAACTCTATTTGTTTACTATTTTTTTAGGTTCCACATTTTATTCTAGGGTCGCTGACTTTTTTATTCTTATTAAGTCGTCGTTTTAACTTAATATCAAGTACTACTAACTTATGTTGGATAGTAAGCACTTCACCAGGTATTACTTTGTAGTCTCTACATATTTTTCTATATATTTTTCTTGTTAAAAAATATATATATTTGAATCTTGTTATGACCACTACTAAAAGTAATTATGTGCGACTCCCTTTTCCTAAAACTAGTATTTGCTAAGAAAAGATCGTATGCTGAAGCGAATTCTAAGATTGATTCTCCTTTTTCATTTCTAGAATCCGTATCTATGATTTGTTTTTATTTTCGTGTTTGTTTTGAACTAGCTTTTTTATCCACACCCGTCCTCTGTGTCTGAATCCTCGCTCATTTTTGTTCACATTAATTCGAGCGACAATGTGAAGGAACGAGCTTCTTTACCCACACACGTCCTATGTGTGGAAACCCTTGCTCATTTTTCTTCACACCCAGGTAGTGATGTGATACACATCTTTGCTCATTTCTCACCACACTCGGACTCCGATGCAACATGTCGCTAGGTGAGCACCCCAACGTTTATATTTGTTTGATCCATTTCATAAAAAGTGACAAAAGTTTTACGTTAGCTCTAAACATATCGTAACCCTCATTCATTTTTCATGAATGGAAAATGGGCTTGGGGCCTCCCTTCCCCACTTTTTAGGTATGAAAAATGAATTTGAAACCTCCCTTACCCATTTTCGATATGAAGAATGAGCGTCAAAATCCTCCTCCTTTATCCAGACTTAAGACCGGCTATCTAGCGCACATAGCGTTCAACATTGTGGAGTTATGCATTTGCTATACAATAGTGTAAATTTCTTTGGAATTCATGCAGAACACATCCCAATCAAATCTTACACCATTGTGTAGCAAATGCATGTTTTCTAGAATAAGCAAATGTCTTTGGGTGCCGCTTCAGCTTAACATCCCAGTTGTGTTCCAGGCTGCAAGCATGATTGACAATATTGGCAAAACAAAAGTGTACTTAAAATTTCTTCTTTCATTCAAGGACATGAAATCAAGATGACTACCCTGCATAATGAAATATAGGCTTGTAATTCTTAAAAACAATGGAAACAATGGATGATCTAGTATTGTCGCTCTCGGAGACTTTAAGAGTACAAATTAGGCCAAAATTTCTTATTCTATAACAATAGAACTAGAACTTCGTCTCCTGAAACCCTTGGCTCCAATGTAGTGTGACATGTCCCTATTAGAAACCCATGTAACCATGTAATGGTCTCATCAATCAATTCACTTTAACATGAAGACTGTATGCTGCTATCCAAAATGACAAACCATACAATGTGAAATAGAAGAAATGATCACCAATCCTTTCCCTTCTTTTCGTCGACAGCTAAAAGAGAAGTGAACCACTGTTTCCAAGGTGCATCTTTTTGTTGCTCAAGCCATGACAAGAAGGCGCTATCCAACAAGCAGAAGGAGTTGACGTAGAGGAGTTGGTATCTCACTGGGACGTACCTGAAGTTGGCGATTTGCAGAAGTGGCCATGCCCCTCCTTGCACCATTATGGCTGGGAGGAAGTCCCTCTTCACATTTTGCTTCACCTGATAAATGCTCTTGCCAGCGCAAAATCCCATGTAGCTGAAAAATACAAGCAAATCTAATGGCCCAAATATGATTGCATCAAGTGCAACCTTAGACGCAATGAACCGGAATGTTTTAGGTTGTAGTTGAAATCGATTTCTCATGAGTCGATCCAAAGCTTCATACCTGTAATAAAGGAAGAGCTTACAATAAGTAAAAGCGCTGCCACAATCAAGCATCACAAACACAGTGCTATGCCACAATCAAGCATCACAAACACAGTGCTATGCCACAACTTCCCACTTTCCTTTTTTTGTCTAATTATTTCACACTTTCCTTGTTCATTTGTCTTTTCGAGGTAAGTAACACTCATTGACCTCTTAATTCAAGGCTTGCATGCCTGATGCCAAACTAATGATTTTCTCTATAAGAATATCAAACCGATGATGCAAAAATTCAAATCCCACTTGTCATTCAGGAAAAAATCTGACTATCTGATTATCTATGGAGTACAGATTTAGTAATAGAGAGGCGTAGTGACTGGAAGTTCTCCCACATCTATTTTGACTATATTTAATTCATCCAATATCTAGCTATAATATGTTTTGCCCCTTGTATGACTAAGGAAAGATAAGGAGAGAGTGGCTAAAGTAAACACCACTACCAATCACCTTAACCAGTTCTCTGCAGAAGTGGCTTGGCTTCAGTCCACTAAAAGAGTGCTAGAGTTGTCAAAGAATCAAACAAACTACAGAAATCCACCACGAAACAGTAATCTAGTACTTACCACTGTCATATTTTAGTCGCTGCTTGAGGGTATGTAAAGCTAGCAGGCAATTTGTGATTCCAAATTTTATAAACTTCTCTCTTGTATGGTTTAATCCTAAAAAGAGAGTTAAGGCATATTGCTCTTCTTAGTCAAGGGTGAGTATCAAACTAAGGCGCCTTTGCTAGTTATTAACAGTGAGATAAAATATCGTTCAACTTTCCTAGTCCTAGTTAGCATTAATGATAATGTCATTCTTATTTTGCGTACCCCATTGGTTCACAGTCCACTATCTTCTGCTAAAGCACATCATAAGAACTCTTATCAGTTTTTATCAATCTTGGTCACAGTTACACTGGCATCTATAAGCTCTAAGGATCATTTTATATTCAATTTAAAATGTTCAAAGATTCTGGCCTCCTAGATTAATCAATCACAAATATAAAGACCAACTATGAACATCAACACGAAAAATTTTAGAGCTCAAAACGAGATCCAGAGAGCTGTAGGTCAGAATTTTTTACTCATTAGCAGATTTTAGTTTACTGAGATGTGCAACTGCAGCATAAATTCAGTTTCCCCCGATCATAGATAAAGATGTGCTCATGCAATTAAGGTAAAACAACTAACCAGAAATGCCCAACTGGACCAACAAATGCAAAACCAAATGAGCTTGTAATAGCCACTCTTTTCCAATCAATCTTGAATGGTTCGTCAGCATCCTGTTAAAAAACCAGATATTATGATAAGCGGTGGAACCCTCAAACAGCAGTACATAGAACAAAGAGCAGAGACTGGCGACAAAGAAATAAATCAAGCAGAATGAAGAGTTCTTCTAATCAAACAATCTATTAGTCGGCAAACATCTAGTCAATAAGATCTACAGCAGCAAGCAAATGCAATGCAATGCTAATGAAGCCCAACCCACACTCACCTACCCAAAAGGCTTGCATCCCCACACACAACACGGGAAGAATAGCAAGATTATACAACCACGATAGTATCCAAGATTTTCCTCAATGTATACAGCCCATAAGCATGGTTGAAAAGATCCTGAACCAGATCTTAGGATCTTATGATCCAAATACTAATGGGATCGGATGTTGGGTGGGATCCCGATTCAATCGCTGAGATCTTGACCAACCATCAATTCCATCACAACTACTCCTTGTCCTTCTCTTACTTTCATAGTGGTCTCCTTGAGTCCCCATGCCACGACCATCACCAAATAATTTGATGTTAACGACTTTACCATTGACCACTTGATTACCTTCACCAGTTTGACACACCTATTAATTCATCATGCATGAGAGCATGTAATCGTTCATCTAAAATTTGAGTTCTAATCGTCCCTCACTCATCAATTATCAAAATTAGTGCAATTGCTTCTAAATCATTCCAAGTTTAATGTACAAAGGTCATGTCAATACAATTCTTTGACAACAATATATGAGTTAGTTGCATATTTTACTTAAGACATATGATCTTAAGATTCATGATCTGATCCACCAATCTCGATCCTAAGGAACACATGTCAATACAATTCTTTTCTTTTATTTTTTTAAGAAAAAGGAAATCATATAGGATATGGAATTCTATGGAACCAATAGAATAGTAAATAAGTCTAAATAGAACGAAAAAAATGGGGAAATTGGATTCAAATTAACCAAAGCTAGCATAGGAATGACCCTCTCTTTTTTATTCATTTTCTTTAGTTATTAATTGACTTGGACTTAGATTTCGTTTGACTAATACGAAGTTCTTGAAAACACCCACCTTCTTTGAAATATCACGAACAGTTCACGCGGGTTGCACACCATTTTCAAGGAAATATAGAATATTGGGAAAATTTAAATAAGTTTAAATCTTTATTGGATCATAAAAACCCTTTAAATACGTTTTTTTTTTACCATGGATGTCCTTACTTTGGTTCGACTAATCCCATGAGAGTTATTCGGGCACCCCAACCCCATAACTCGGGAGAAACCAAGGAAATATAATGTTGTTGCTAATAATCGCCCCTCCCCCTCCATGAGCATAATTTGGAACAAAAATTAAACTAATGACAATTCTATAATTTTTATATAAATTTTTTGTTATTTATTTCGAACTAAAAACTGAATGAAGGATACTTTCATTGATAGGTTAGAAAGGGATTAGTATTCCACATGAACTTACAAATAAACAAACAAACAAAAAAATAAAGCATGATCATTCGAAAAGTAAAAAAGCAAATTATGTACAAAAATGCAGTAAAAAAATAATCATTATTTAAAATAACTTCTAGCAATACAAAAAAAAATTTAAAACAAAGGAATCATACAAAATGAGAAAAAAAAAGAAAAAAAAAATCCAACAAAACAAAACTTAAAAATTTAAATGATACAATTTAAATTTTAAAAAAATCCCTAAAGTTAATTAGTTCTAATGATTTTTTACTATCCGCACTTGAAAATAAACTATATTGAAATGGGAAAAAAAACCTTTGAAGTTACAATCTTATAGTTTTCAGATCTACCATATTAGATTCACAAGTAAATAATATGAAAGAAAATAAAAAAAAAAGAGTTTAGAAGTTTGATGAAATGATTTTTTTTTCTCGATTGCTATACAAGTCTTTTAAGTTAAAGATTTAACATAATTTTTTTTAAAAAAACTAATATGTATAAAGAAAGTTTTCCTACATATATAAAAATATTATACATGGAAGTAACTCCTAACTTTATGCTCTTTTCAATTCTTAATAAAATATAGAACTATAGATGAAAGAAAGTTGCAACTCATATGAACTACTAATTACGATAATTGTTAGCATCTATATTTTTACCTTATATTTTTATAGACGAGATTTGAAAAAGTGCCACAAGTGTCAGTCATTATCAGAAAGATTGCAAAAGTAGAACCATCTGATACGGTTCACTTTCAAAAACCATGAAAAGGTCATCTTTATGGCGGCACGTTGACGGCAGATGCTCCTATTACACTGATAGCTTCTACCATTAGTAGTTTAAATCTTAAATGAACGGCAAGGTCCCATTTATTTTATGGGGATCTCAAAACAAGATGTCCTTACAACAACCATCCAATTATCGTCATAAACCTTGGAGAGTATGCATTATAAAGAAAGTATTATTCGACATTAAATAGGCAAACTATAACACGGATTGAGTTTTCGACAAAATATGTCGAATTTACGGACCAATAATTGTAACTTAACTTGATAGGTCTACATTATCAAGATCCATTCTTCCATGTTCTTCTCTTCTATTATACAACTATAATATTAATATAATAAGTGAAAAAAAGGAAAAAGAAACAATAAAAAAAACAAACTACAAAGTTTAGGCTATTGCCAGCTCATCTAATAAAGATGAGAAACTTAAGAACTCCAATCTACTTCCTCCTTACCTAGACACAAAAAAAAAGTTTCTTCTCTTAATGGAAAGATTTTCAATTCTCTAAATGTATAGTTGTCTCTTAACAGAGAACAACAAAGCCTCAATCCTAAATTAGTTGGATTTATTAACCGGGTACAAAATGAACAAAACAGTAGACTATCAACATCCCTTAAGCTCATCTAGGCTTGAACTTAAACTCTTACTTGAGCCTTTAAGCTTACTGCTAGACATACCCAAAAGAGGGAACACTTTATCAAATCATACTTCATATCACATAGTTGATCAATGTTATCAAAGATGAAAGGCAAACTCGAGGTGGTGGCTACCTAAAAGGCATAAAGCGCAGGGTCAGGTGTATGCCAAGCGAAGCAAAGTGTATATTCATAGAATCATACATACATACACACAAGCATATGCATGTGTCTCAGTATGCGAATTATGAACTAGTAAAGATGACTATCTAGCACTGAATTACTAACTACCACACATTTTTTTTTCTTATCATAAAAACTTCCATACATTTCAATAACACTGATCAAGTTATGTGCAATAGCGTTACATTTCCAATCAAAGCCAACTTCCCAACTTTGGGAAAATTGCCTTCTCCTAATGCATTCTTTCCTCTTTTTTTTTTTTTTTTCTCTTTTCTTTTTACGTTGTGCAAGTTAGAATGATTTTTTTTTTTTTTTTTGTAAATTGTCTTTTATTTCTGAACAGCTTCCTTCATTTCTTTGGTTGTGTAACTTTGGAAGTAAAATTTCATTAGCCAATTTTTTTACTTGAAGAAGGTACATAGAAGAAACTTATTTGAAGAGAAAAAAACATAAAAATAATTTTTAACAGTGAGGAACACGCCTTTGTGCGCCATAAAGCAGCACCAAGATGCAAATAGGTGTGAGCCTCTTAGTGCATGGTAACAACCTTTGCGCCTTGGCTTACTTGAGGCACACAGAGACAGAGGGTCCCTTGCCTCAAGACGTGCCTCGGTGTGCCTCAATAACATTCAGCTGATAATAGCTAAATCTATTTGAGATTCACTTGTTCATAAAGTTGCATATGCTACGGGTATCGTCGATGAATGATTGCTTCTCTAGCTGATATCCACTAGTTTAGTGTTCTCTCTTCCAAGTATTCTACATTAGAATCTTTAAAATCTACTCACTTAATTTTGGAAATCCAAACATACTCCAACAAGTTAGCTAGCAATTATACAAATCATAAATCCCCAAGACTTTTCAAATTCTCAAAGGGTAAATAAGCAGAATAATCCCAAACTTTGAGTGTTTTCTCAAAATAACCCTAAACATTCAATTTTATCTAAAAAAACCTAAACTTTGATATTTGTCTCAATTTTATCCCACCTTAGATTTGCGGACTAATTTGTGCTGAAATGGTAATTTTTTTTTAAGTAACATTATTGACGAGTACAACATTGGAGGAGCTAATTAAAAAAAACAAAATAAATAAATAAATAACCCCTAAAAAATCTCCTCACAATCATCCAATCCTTTGTTTCTAATCTCCAACCATATCGTCGTCAAGATCAATCATCGAAATGGGATCTTTGGTTCTATTTCAAGAACCAACCCTCCCCCACACAACTCCAATCCGAACCCAACCACACCAATCTCACCATCATCTTCCCCAAAATCGAGCCCAAGCTCGAGCCCTTCGATGATTCCCTAACATGTGCATGTAGATACATGTGTCGCAGAGTTTGCTAGGATTTCCAAGCTGTTCAAGTTGGTGTTTGCAAATCGGAGGGGCGAGGGTATGGAGGTGTTGGGATGGTCGATTGTGCCTATAGGAAGGAGAATCAAGAGGGGTAATGGCAGGGTTTTGATGTCGTCATGAGGAAGCCAATGAGTCATCACAGTGTTGCGTCTCCATAGATGGTTATGGCTATGTCATCGAATCAAGAGGATCATTGATGAGGCGGACGAGATTGCTATATATGTAGTCGGGTATTTTGTTTATGAAATTTTTGAGGGATTTGTTGAAGCTTTGGTGTTCTGTTCATGGGGTTGGCATTTGTTAAAGCCATTTTTGTTTTTGCTATTTTTTTGTCAGATTTTCCCTTTTTTTCAATCAATAATGTTACTTTACCAAAAACATTTGCCACATCAGCACAAATTAGGCCTCAAATCTAAGGTGAGATAAAATTGAAACAAATATCAAAGTTTGAGATTTTTTAGATAAAATTGAAAGTTTGGGATTATTCTGACTATTTACCCATTCTCAAAAGGATTTACATATTTCTAGGAAAAGAAGAAAATGGTAAATAGTTGTTTTTTGGTCTTCAATAAAAAATAAATATCATGCTATGGATCTACCACTATTTGATACTCTGCCTAGTGTTTACATTGGTGGCTTTCATGTGTTACTTGGAATTAGGTATGGGTAAGTGACTAAAGGTCGGAAATGCCTATTCTTTAATTTAAGGGCATAAGGATGCAAAAAGTGCCTAAGATTTTGACACACATATGCTTAGTATATGAACTAATATATATACACGCTAGCCTATAAACCTATATCCTTTCTTATTATACATTAGGAAGTCATTGTTATTTTTGGAACTTTAAATCTTCTATATACATAAAGCTTTTAAAATGTAGTGCCAGTTTTTTTTAAGTGTCAAACACGTTTCAAGTGTCCGACACAGGTCTCGGGTTAGAGTGAAGTGCAAGGATCGAAACTTCGAGTTCGCTTGATAATTCGCCCTCATGATAATTGGAATTAATTAGAAGAAGTTTAATTCGACGTGGAGAATTTTAGTAAAAATTTGCTAATTTAGAGAAGTTTAAGAATTTTTTTATTTAAATGGTTAATAAACTAAAACTCATTTTATGAGATGTCAAACAAGCACAATTATGCATCTATACCTTAAAAATTCACAATTTAATGGTTTTAAGTCAATTTTATAGACACTAATCATGCATATTGTGTATGGTAAATTACTTTTTAGGGATAATCTAACTTGATTCTTCTCACTAATGTGAGCTAAGTATAAACCATCACTGCCCTACACACTTATTCGATTTTTTGACAATAAAATTTGCAATTTCTCTTTATTTTTAGAGATCCAAGTCAATTTGTATCAAAATTGTTGATTTTTAACATAAACTTCGGCGAAATTTTGTAGTTTTTAAGCTACTTGTGAGCTCCGTTTCGATCCCTTCAACCTCGATAAAATTCGGCTAAATTTTATCGAATTTTCATTCCTTGGTGAAGAGTCCAAGTAACATAGCTGCTTTCAAGTATTTGCATTATAGCTACTTCTACTCCTCAAGGCATTGTCAAGATAACAGAGTTACTTTGAGTGCACAAATCAGTTCTACAAGAATGAACTAAGCAACCGAGATAAATAATTGCCTCATTCATTGTCATCTTCAAATTTAAACTATAATTTTGCCATTCATCTTCGATAACCATTCCTTTGCCATTTATCTCTGTCATGCTCATAAGTACAAGCTTCCTCACAAAGTCATACACTATAAAACCCTTCAAAATTGCAATTGTATAGAGTAAATATTGAGTTATCTCAGGAAATGGTGACAAAGAAATGAATTTGTATGCCATATTATATGTGATGTAAGCTTCATTCTTTCAAGATTTAAGGGAAAACAAGCACTTTTTCATCTAATCCTCAACTAACATTTGCATTATTCAGAGGGCCCAAAAACCCATGACCTATAGCTTTTAGGTCCAAACTTTAATCAAACAATCTATGTTTCTGCGCTTTATGCATATATCTCTACTTGATAGACTTTCTACCTCACACGAATAACTAATCAATCTTCACAATTAAAGTCCTCTAAATATGAGCTTGAAAGGCATCTAGTTCAATATTGACCATTACAAACATTACCGACATGAAAAACTTGAACGAAAATTCTAGCTATTATAACATAGAATTATCTAGGTTCTATTAAGTATGAAATGTAGCCAACCTTAATTAATTTGTAACTGAGGTTATGTTGTTGTTGTACTAAGTGTTAAAGGTGACAGTGAAAAGCCTTCGCAAAAAAAAATCGCTTAAAAGGCCAATAAAAACCAATTTCTTTATGCAGTGTTTTAACGCATGCGCCTTGAGGCAAGACACCCTTTGTGCGACTCAAATATGCCCTAAGACATGACTTTATGTGCTAGCATGCACCCCACCAACGGTCCCCCGTAAGTGAGGTCTCGAGTTCGAGTCTTGTGGATAGAAAAAATTAGGTGGGGAGGGTTCCCCCCTACATGGGATGGACAGTGCTCGAGAGTGGGTTAGTCGAAGCGTTTGGCACTAGATACCAAGTAGGAACCTAAAAAAAATCATCTATATTCTACTTAAGTACCTTGTTCAAGTAGGAAAGTTGGATGCTTCCAAAGGTCCACAATAAAAAAACGGACAAAGACGTTAAGAAATAGAAGGCAATCTTGCAAAAACCTTCATTGTAAGTTGTACAACCTAAAAAGGATAGATAATGTAAGGAAAAGAAGTCCATCTTTTTCAAATTTGGGAAAATGGGCTTTGATTGGAAATAGATGACAATCTTGCTCACTACTTTATCAAGGTAACTGAAAGACACGAAAGTTAGCGGTTCAATTCTAGATTGTCATCTTTACTTGTTCAAGTACGAAATTCGCCTTTCATAACATTGAGTTGTTGTAGCAACGGTCAATACACAAGGGAGGATCAAAACATTCTTTCAAATAGTTGAATAATGTTGTGCAGCTTATTAACATTTGCTCGAAGCTTAACTTTTATGACTGTAAGACATTAATCCTTTAAAACCTTAGCTGAATGATGTGGTGCAATGTAATAGGAAAAAAGTGTATCTACAAGCAAATAAATGGATATTTTCGACAATTGGTTTAAGAACAAGGTTAAATGACTAGCGAATTTGATGTAAATGGAAAAGTCTGAAGCTTGATAAATTTCTTAAATGCCATCATGGTTCCTCTTCTCAAGATGACAGAGAAGAACTACCAAGGTTCAGTTCCAAATTAACTAGGGTCGGCTACATGGGCATTCAGCTCAATTTAATGCAAGATTACGGAGAAAACCATTATAATTTGATGTCAATAGGATTTATCTTCTTTGCCAAGGATCAAATGTTTTTGCTCTTCTTCTGAACAACATGAAATCTACAATTAATACTTCTTTCAACACCCTTTTCATTCAAGAAGTCTTTCATAAATGCTGACACAGTAAGTTTTTGTAAATTTCACGAAAGGCTAAATCAAAGACATTATTCCCCCTTGTAAGAAATAAATCTTCATTAGTAAAAAGGAAAAAAAAAAGTTTGTATCTCACTTAATCTAGTAAAGAAACAAAAAAAACATCATTTCATTCTTCATTCGGATTTTGGACCGAGTGAGATATTTCACTTGACCAATAAACAACTAAAGTTTTGCCTTACATGACAAAAACAAGGTGAAAGTACCCAAGTAAAGTCCTATAAAAAAAGTACCCAAGTAAAAAATATGGGGAAAGAAATGGCAAAACAAAGTACAAACAGTATGGGGAAAGAAAAGCACTTAGAAAACAATAAGACAAACTTCTTTCACAGCAAGGTATCGTGCAGTTGAATATGAACAACAGTATACCTACCAGAAGGAACTTAAAAGTTACTTGTATCGTAGAGCATTTCAAATTGTAAGCATGATTGGTGAAAATAAAATCGAAACATACTTCTAGATGGGGTACGTTGATTCTACCATTCTACCTATCTACAACATTGGAAGGGTAAATTGGACAGCCCACGAAACCAATGCATAATTAATATGGAAACTATACAAGCTAGAAGTGTAAAGGCAGATATAATGTCCCATCCCTGCAAATCTTACAAATATCACATTATCAGGGGAAAGCTTGAAAAGTGAATGTGAATTACTTAGGGGTGAGCTCTCACTAAACAACATAGGTCTGTAGGGCAATAGCCCGGAGTCCCGCAATAGGTTAATATCTAGCTGATGACAATTACCACAATTGGTAGTTCATATAAGTTGCAACTTTCTATCATCTATATATCCTTATTGTATTAAAAGTTGAAAAGAACATAAAATTAGGAGTTACTTCCATGTATAATATTTTACTATACATACTAATTTTTTAAAAAGTTTATGATATGAAAACTTTCTATCATCTATAATACTTTATGCATATTAATTTTAAAAAAAGTTTATGATAAATCTTTAACTTAAAAGATTTATAAAGTAATCAATAAAAAGAAATCCATTTCATCAAACTTCATAACTTATTTTTACTTCTGTCATTTCTTTCGTATTGTTTACTTGCAATTCGAACTAGGTTGATATGAAAACTCAGATATTGTAACTTCAGAGGTTTTGTTTCCATTTCAATATGGTTTACTTTCAAGCAAGAATAGTCAAAAATCGTGAGTACTAATTAACTTTAGGGATTTTTTTTATTTCAGCTTGTTTCATTTAAATTTTTTAAGTTTTTTTGTTTTGTTGAACAAGACTTTTCTTTCTTTTTCCCATTTTGTATGATTTCTTTGGTTTAATTTTATTTTTATATTGCTAGAAGATATTAAATAATTATTTATTTTTATTGCACTTATGTGTACTTTGCTATTTTCGTTTTTTTTTTGCTTTTCTTTTCTAGACCACTCGGTATCCGGACTTAACCGACTAGTCCGGGCTCGAGCCGGGTCGGCCCACTAAGGGTAAAGCTTTTTTTTTTTTTTTTTTTTTTTTTTTTTTTAATCATGATGTTTTTTGTTTGTAAGTTCATGTGGAGTACTGACCCCTTTCCAACCTATAAATGAAAATATCCTTCAACACTTCAGTTTTTAGTCCGGAATAAAGAATGAGAAATTTATATAAAGATTATATAATTATCATTAGTTTAATTTTTATTCCAAATTATGCTCATGTCAATTCATTACTATAGCACATTGAAATCAAGTGCCCCATATTATGATTTCGCCTCGGCCCCTAAATACCTAGCTTCAGCACTGCTGAACAGTCAATGCATTCTCAAGACCATCAAAATAGTAGCATCATCAAAACTAGAGAACCTCAACAGAAATTTTGTCTACAACTTTCAGGTCAAAAACACAAGCAAACTTGCAAAACCAAACAAATGGCATACAAACTGTAAAAATGAAACATTAATGCAATAATTTAAAAAAAAAGAAAAAAAAAATTGATGCCCATTTCTCAAGAAACAAAAGAGTAAGCAACAAACCCATAATAAAAGGGCAATAAAGAGACAAATAGATAGATACCCATCACATAAAATTGATAGAAATGAATAAATTAGGGCTAAATGGCTCAAAAATCAAAGATTAAAAAAAACATAAAGAATGAAATGAAGGACAAAATAGGGGGCATTGTTACAGTATTTTGACGGCGCTTTTTGAGGGTGGAGTGAGTGATGGATTGGGCAATGATGTCTCCGGTTCCCCAGAGAAGGCCTGAGCTGATGATCTGGGTTTTCACTGGGTGAACGGCCAAGCAATTCGTGTACCATTTCCAAAGCTTCAGCATCATGAGACAGAGAGAGAGGGTATAGTTTTCTTTGTTTTGTTCTCTTGAGTCTAAGGGGTCTAATGTGTGCGTGTTGCCAATTAGGACAGCGCGAGCATGGGCGTTTAGTACGGTTCAGGACACGCTGCTTTCCCCTCCATGCCACCGCACTCCAAGACCAATCAAGTTATCAACAAGCTAGGGTTTTCGCTTCAAAATACATGATAGGTTTTTTTTTACCTTTTTCTTACTTTTTTTTTTTTTTTCTACTTGATACCTAATGCCAATGAGGTGTGGGCTACTCCATCATCAAATACTATCAAGTCTCATACGACCTAATATAGTAAGATATACTATGCCTCAAGATCCTAATGCTACATGGTTCGAAGAGACTGGAACATCGATCTAGTTCGTTAAGGAATGTCACCCCGAGATTAAATCAGGAAACTTTTCTTAAGCTCATGAGATCAGTATATTCTTAGAGGAGATCTTAAGATTTATAAGATCTCACTTTTAAAGGAAAGATATATGAGAACTTTCCTAGTCAACAGAAAAGTCAAGGATTTAAGGAAACTTGTCTAATTAAAAGGACAAGATTCAGAAGGCAAGACAACAGTTTAGGAAATAATCAATATTGGAAACACCACTACTATAAATTAGAAATGGTGGTTTTCCATAAAGGTACATGCAAAACACATTTCTCTAACCTTAGAGCCTTTTTGTTCTATATTCTGACTTAAGCTTTGAAGTGTATATCGCGCTTACCACGAATGTCCCACATCTCAGAGTTGCGGTTAACGCAACATGGCCCATGTAAAAGGTTGTCATTTTTTTTTAATTCTCGAGACTCAAACTAAGACCTCCCCTAATGGATGAGAATTGATCAAGTTACTCTCTCGCTTGGTTGATTATGGTTTTTCTTTTCAATTTTATCATTTTTTTTTCTTGATACACCAGTTTTTATCATTTTACTAATTAAACTTAGTTACTATATCTTTTCCTAGGTGCTAGGAGCGGACCCAACCTAGGCTAGAGGATATGTAGTTTGGAGAAAATCTTATTGTTCAATAGTATTTTTCTTTAAATATCATTAACTGTTTAATCTTTATGAAAGTAATTTGTTTATTGGTAGGAGGCCAAACAATTACAAAAGATTTGAAATGAGATTTTTCATAAATGAAATAAGGTTTTTCATTTATGAGAGTACTTTGTTTATTGGTGTATTCAATTTGAGAAATATATGGATTTTAAAAGACTTCGTGGGATTTAAAAATCTATGAGTATTTAATTTTAATTTTGATGGATTTTGTTGTATGTAATTTTTGAATAGAAACTCCCCAAATCCATAAAAGTCTATAGAAATTCAATGATATTTAAAAATTAAACACACCTGAAGTTTTAATAGACTTTTGATTGAAGTCCTCACGTTGAGTAAGGCAAATGTGTTAGTTCAAAATACAACATTTCTTTCTCCTTCTGATTTGTCTCCTCGAATTTACTGGTGAGGAAGTAATTAAGGACTTCGAGGGACTAGTCGAGTCCACAATTAGCCCAGTGTCACTAGTAGTGACTCAGATAGCCTCGACTATTAAAAAAAGGTTGTTCACTTAACTTGCCGTAAACTTTATATGAGGATTACCACTTTATGTAAGTCATTGGTTATTATAACGAGTGGAAAACCAAAGGGCACAAGTTACATGTCCGTATAATTTTACTAAATAAAGTGGATGTTGTATAACATTAAGACAAAGACAAAATACATAAGGTTAAGTGTAACATGAAGAGCCATCTGCGTAAGTAGATTCTGAGAACCAAACAGAAGAGTCATCCGCGTACATTTATAACAAATACACATTTTTCTTTTTCATTTCATTGAAAATAAAAATTTAAGTAGACTTTGATAACCAAAAAAAGTCGTCCACGTGCATTTATAACAAGTACACATTTTTCTTCATTCGTTTAGTTGAAAATAAAAATCTTCCTTTTTTTAATCAAAGCATTGATCAAGTGGTAGCACAATGGTTTGACATGAGGTTGCTTATGTAAGAGGTTGATGGTTTGAAACTCATCGGAGGCAAGTTAAGGTGATACATTTGATTTTTTTGTCAAATTTATTGCATTGATGTTCCTATAAACCCAAAAAAGGTACAAACAATATATTACAATGAGGATAATAGATATTACAATCTACTGAAAGCTCAAAACAACATCCTCACGAAGAAGGCAACAACCTTACAAAGGGGACAACAACCTCCTAAAGGAAGAAAATAACCCCACAAGGGGGACAACTAACCCCGAAGGGACAAGAACACTCTAGATCACTAAACCGGATAGAAGCATAAACAACAAGATAAGAAAGATCTGACACCTTCGCAGTTACGCGCCACCTATGACGCCGCTCGTCACCTCGTCTGGCCAGTCGTCGATGTTCGACACCACTGATAAAGAAGACTCCCACATCTTGTTGCTTATTCATCATCCGTTTCGATACCTAGACAAAAGAGGGGGCCATTGACTGTATCAGAAACCTAACAGCTACACGACATGTCTGAAGCTGCTAAAAAAGAAGGAGATGAGAAACAGGGAGGAGAAGGTGGAGAGAGAAAAAATGAAGATAGGGAGGGCCACATGTGGTATTATGAGATGGGGAAACATAGTAGGAGGGAGTGTGGTAGAAGGGTCTTGGAAAGGAAGAAGAGAGGGAGGTGGAGAAGTCACAAAATGGAGAAAGGAAGAAGGAAAAGGACAGGGGCTACGAGAATAGTGAGATGAAGAGCAGGGGAAAGCATAGGGTAAGAGAAAAGGGAAAAGGAGAATAGGGGGCCACCGACGACTTCCACGACCATCGAAGTTGGTCGCATCGGCCTCGGTAGCCCCAAGAGTTGCAGATCTGGAGGTGAAACTTAATGGCGCGCTAGAGTTTCTTCTTCTTCCAGTACTCTATTGACGATTACTCGACTCTCGATACATTCGATTTCTTTCTTATCAAAAGTAAAACAACTATTTTATCATAGTAGCACCTAGACCTAATAATGGGCTTGGGGGCCCAAACCCGTGAATATTATAAACAACTAAGATTTTTCTTTTTTAAAAAAGTGATGTTTGTGGGATTTGATCATAGAATTTGACATACATTTGTTTGTTACTTTAACATTTAAACTAAAATTTCTTTCTTACGCAATAAAAGGTGCGCAATAAAAAGTATACAAAATAAATATATAGAAATACGAATGACAATGTAAAAATAAATAAAATAAATATGATGAAATAAATAAATAATTTATTTTTAATGAAAAAATATATGTAGGCCTTTTGGGTGGGTTTTCAGCAGTGTTGGTTGCACAAAACTGAGAAGAATAGCTAGGATTTCGGTGAAAAAGGGCTGATAGGTCTAAATTGGTATCAGTTTCTATTGATCAATACATATTAATGCATGTCGATTGAGGTTAGCCGATACCATCCAAACCCTCTCAGTTATACCTAGTTGAGACCCTTTGCAAGGTCTTGGCTTTGTGCAGCCGTGACCTTTTGCAAGTTCTCGGCCCTGTGTGGCCATTTGTTTCGATACCCCAACTAAAAACCTAGGAAACCCTAAACCCTATTCCCAATGAGTGAAAGTCACAAAAATACCACCAATACACTCGAAAACTAATGAGGAACAAAACCCATAAAGTTTTATGGAAAAATGCTTAGCCAATAGACCGAGACAAGACGAAGATAGACGTGGTGCTCCTTTGCTTCCTCGACCTTATGCGACTACAGATCCATCGGCGTTTTGATTTAATATAACATTTATATTATACCGACAGCCTTGAATAAGTGTTCCATAAAGGGAAAAAAAGAAATAATGGTGGAGAAGAGTTTGGTTATGAGGTATGATGGGTTGGGAAGGTAGGTTGGAGATGTGGTTAGATTCGGTGATGGTGGGGGTATTTTTGAAATTTTGAAAAAAAACTAGGGTAAACGAAGTAAAAATAATTTGAAATTGGGGTACATCAAAGCAATGGAACCCCTCAGCAAAAAGTAGGATCCATTTAGCCGCTTTATTTTTTCTAAGATTCCAAAAATACCCTTACTTACCTGATGACCTGGCCTTCACCCTATCACCCCGCAGTCCTTTTCATTTTTCTTTTCATTTTTGACATTTTTAAAGCACTTGTATTAGGTCGGAAGTGGTGTAGGAGTGTTTTTTTTTCATCAACCAAGGTTGAATTTGGTTTCGTCGATACCCTAAAAGTGACAAAGTGCCACCCGTGGGTTTCAGTCATGCAGGGCAGATACTTCTAAATAGATATCGATTGGCATACATCGATACCACTTTATATTTAGAGGTCTCGGCCAACTCCCATCGAGGTCTTTGAAGGAGTTTCGATCTTGTTCTTGATATCAATTGGAGCTGACCAATCTTGTATGACTGAGACCTCCAAAGCGGCTTGACCTTGTGTGTCTGAAACCGACGGATGATAAGAACAAACAAAAATGTTTCAACCCTTCCAAAAAAACATGAAAACGAGAAAAGAAACTAGTGGATTTAGCTCAGAATCACTAGATATTCTCGATTCCATCGACATTTTAATGTAAAAAATGTGAGATTCAAGCCTTAAATAGCATGGAGCCAAAAACAAAACCACAAAAATTGGCTAAAAACAACAAAATAAAAAAATAAAATCAAGAAATCGTCATGCAAAGAGGTGGAGAGTGCACTCACGACATTGAATTAATGTGGTTTCGCTTGGATTTCATCAAATATTAGGTCGGAGGTGAAATAGGTATAAATGGTGGTGTGATTGGGGTATGAGTGAGAGAGGTGAGTGGGCGGGAAGGGAAGGGGAGGAACGGGTGAGCAAAAAACCATTTATATGGAGGGCAATCGGGTCATTTATGTAACAACCCCAAAAATTCTAACATGTGCCATATGTCTTTTCAGGACTTTGCGGGGTTCGGACGTGGTGAAATTGGTCAGCCTTTATGAGTCGAGGTATATTTTATTTTTTTCATGATGTTTGTACTATATATCTATACAAAAGTTGCAATTAAAGTAACTATTATCATTTATGTTTGAACAAGAGGTTCCTCGAGATGCGTGAGGATGCGAGTCTATGAGTTGGTACAAATATTCAAAACTAGTATAATGTGTGACATTCTTTTCTTAATAGAACACCGCTCAGCTTAATCCCATTATTAAGCCCTAATCTCCACCACTTAGGACTTAACAACGTATTAATCAACTTTTCTAATACACTCGCCACATTAGCTAATTTTCCAATAAACCTTACATCATTTTCATAAATAAATAGTTTTTCAGAGTAAATTAAAATTTATACAGTTTAAAGATTATTCAATGGGAATCTTGACAAATTAGTGGAAGCCATTCACGTATAATAATATGTGAAAAATCAGGTAACAAAGATCACATGCATATATATATATATATATATATATATATATATATATATATATATATATATATATATATATATATATATATATCAAAACGCCAATAACTATATATCAACACGTGTCTGGTCAGAAAACTATCTCACAACCTATAGTATACATCCCTGAAAGTGCATAAAAGATATACACACACATATAAGTCATACAACAAAACTAAAAACCTACAAAATCAGACGTAGTAGCACTCTACTGGCTCAGAGGTAGTGTGATCTTCTCTTTGCTCGGTCTGCTACTTGATGGATCTGCACCCACAATCATAAAAAAGACGGTGAGTACCGAAAAGTAGAAAGTAAAACTGAAAGACATTTATCCACATTTCCAAATGTACAACATGTATATGAAAGCATAATGATAACAACTATGTTGAAAAAGAAATCATGCTATCAGATATATTAGCTAAACATAATGAAACTGATATACGGATAAGCAGTAATGATTTAGGGCCGATCGGCCGTGAGTTACATCACATCAACCTTATTACACTATTGAGGGTGTAGACATTATCATGAATGCCTTCACATCCTTACAAATGCCTATCTTATATATAAATACTCACAAGTGCCCCTCACATGTGATGTATACTTATCAACAACCCCGGGTCCCATACCCTGTGTGCTGCACAAGTTAGTGGTGAGATCCTGACGTCCCCAAGAATCTAGTGACCCTGTATGCCATGGCTATCTCTATATATAGTGGTCCTAGATATAAGAAATACTTTCATATATTCAAGGAAAGACACGGTTTAAGAATCCAATAATGTAATTGCATATCTAATGCACAAATGAAATGTATATCTAATGTGCAAAGGAAATTAGATTTATGATACCATCAAACATCTACCTAATAGCATGCTATTTCATATGACTAGATATCTCAACAATCAAGAATGATATAACACATGATTTAGAGTCAATGAAACCATTTAATCAAAAACCAATGCCATGATAACAAACTCATAGAATGAGAAGAAACAACAAGTCATGACATGTAGAGTACAAAGGAAAGTTTAGTTCAAATAACTGAAAATAGATAACAATACTGGAATGAAATGTAAATGAATATCTCAATCAGTTTACTTACAATCCATGTGATTTCCTAGCTAATCCGGCCTCTTGACAACTCAAAATACGTATTCGAACTCTCGAAACTCTTCCTTATGTTCCTAATATCATTAGACATGTTTTAAATGTGTTTGGACCTTTAATTATGGTATTAGACTTATTTAAGGTATAATTACGAAATTGTAGATTTTGTTTTTCCATAACACCTAGCGCATTGGGTGGGATGTCTAGCGCGCTGGTGACCCCATTAGTGTGCTAGTCAACCTTATTAGCATACTACACGTAGGTAGCGCGCTAGGTAGCATGTCTAGCATGCTATGTGCATGAAAACCCAAAATTCTGCAATTTAAATTCTGAGTTTCTTCCACACATGGCCAACTCCAACACCATGAGATCTCTTGTTCTAACCTACCAGAGACCCAAAATACCCACCAAAGCCATTACAATAGCCACACTTCATATATATCATGAATTCATTACTTTAAACTAAATGATTAGTGTAAGTAGAATTACCTAGTTGATGAACACCTAGCTTAATCAACTTCTTCCCAAATCAATCAAACTTCCACCATAGCTTGTTGATCTCTCTGATCTTCTTCTTCAACTTTTCTTAACTCATAAGTTTGTGAAATGAGAATGAAATGATTTGCATGATTTGATCCATTCAATCTTATATATGTAGTTAAGATTGATTAATAGCTATTTATTTTAATGTACACGCGTATCCCGAGACTAATCTAATGGCCTGCATCTTGACACAATTCCACTAACTCTCCACTAACTCCATCTTGCTAACACAAGCTCCAACTCAATTGGTCTCTTGATGTGTCAACACGTACCTCAAGGAATATTATTGACTAATGTTTTAACTTGCTAACTTAGGTTACATTTAATATAAAATCAACTATAACCATATCAAATTCAATTATATAAGCTACATTAACTTAAATTAGTTTACCACATCACTCTCTATCTCTGGTCTCACATCAACATGCATTTCAAGGTGCGTCCCCGCTCATGTCTTGACATCTAAATACAAGTAGGAGCGACTTAATAGCCGACACATATACAATACACTAGGCATACGTCACAACAAATTTAACACATACCTTGGCCACATTGCCTCGGTCAATGCACATATCTCGATGCAAGTCCCATGTCACTGGTCAATGATCTTAATTAAGGAACTAAACTAGGATTAAAAATTTGGGTTGTGACATTATGTATCTAACTTAGCATGAATTTACTAAGTAATAAGATTAACTTAGGTTAAAGTTAGAGAAATATAAATTGATCTCTTTTTGCCTAAGCTAAGTTTTACTTAATGAATACATTAAGTCTATGAAGTTTAGATTGATGACACAACTAAGTCGCTCACCTAACTTGAAACTCATGGGATTTACCTAGAGATGCGCGTGTATGGGAGACTTGTGATGATCTATGGTTACATGAAAAGGTTGAACAACTACCATTGGTAATCTTAGAGATATTCCAAAAATGTTCATCTAAATGCAATAATTAAGTTGCACTAACCACATATAAATAACACTTAGTGTCATCCAACTCAGAAAACTCCAAGATTCTCGAATTGAGAATAGGAGCTTAAAGAAGAAGAATAAGAAGAAATAAAAGAAGAAAAAGAAGAAAAAGAAGAAGAATAAATAGAGAGAGAGAGAGAGAGAGAGAGAGAGAGAGAGAGAGAGAGAGAGAGAGAGAGAGTTTGATGCATGCTGGAAATTTAGAGTTAGATAAGATTTGGAGGCCATTGTTAGTAAGAAATATAGATAGGACAAATGCTCTGACTTATGTGAGCTCAAATTGATTAATAGGTTTCAAATTGGGGTTTTAGTGTGCATTGATTCAATTCTGAAGTTGCTACGTTGGTTTTGAATGCAATTGAACCTTAAATTTCTCAATGCACAAATGTTTTATAAAAAGATTTCAAGTCTGAGTTTTTAGTTTTGGATTTCATGATAATGTATTGTGAATGTTTGAATGGATCTTTAGATTTGATGAATGAATGCTTAAGTTTGAGATAAATGCATGATGGTAGATGTTTATAATTAAGGTAAAACCCAATTGAGGGCACTCTATATTAGGTTTCGAAGCCCTATATGGGTAGATTTAAGTCCATGAGTCGCCGAAGAAGACGGGGGGAGGGGGTTCAAGAACCCCTTTTCATCTCTATCACGATTGGTTTCACCAGTGACACCTTGGGCATGAATCCCACAATGCCACTCACGGCGCCATTTGGGCATAGTCTTTGTTAAATTAGCACCATGAATGGTGCCGTACAATCCATGCCCACAACTCCAAACCCACTTTGGCCAATTTTCCCACTTTTTAGTTAGGATTTTCTGACTTTCTCCGGGGTTCCAAGTAGGACCAAATTGTTTATAATACATATTGACATGATGAATTTGATCTCTAATGAGTTTCATTCCATTTTGAGATTTCTAACCTAGTTTTTAGCCCGTATTTTAAATTATGAATTCAAATGAATCACCAATGAATTGTTTTTTGTTTTAAGCCCTTCCGAGGGTCAAATGATTTTGAAATTCGACAAAACTTTCTAAACTACATGTTTATAATATGTTTTCATTGCTCAATGCTTCTTATGCCAATCCGAGATGTCTAACATGATTTTCTACTCAGTTCTTAAAATAAGGACTTATAAGTCCATAATTGGAATTAATTTTGGTTTCTAAAGCTAATAATTCTTTAAATGGGATTTTATTAATAGATAATACCTATTTGGTGTCGAAAACACTAGGGTTTAGATACAAAACTTTGTGTGAGTCATTCTAAGCGATTTTACCCAAGTTCGAGATCATTTTGGCAACGTAAAAGTTGAGTAAAAATGCTAATACTCACTAAAAGACTGCAATGAAAAATACTAAACTAATATAAATCATAAAGACTCTAACACACTTAAAACTGATCTTAATGAACACCAGGGACTTCGTAGATTAGAGTTGGGTGTCGGGGATTGGTTAGGAGACGTGTCAGAGCTATGAGAGCGTGTTTTAGCATCAATCAGAGGTAAGTAAACCAATAAGGGAATACACAGTAATTCATGCATGTCTATATTGTTCTTGCTCTTGTAATTTAACTTTTTATGGATCTTCAATCCCCATATTAGTGTTTGAAGACCAAGTGAACTAGAAAGGTGACTCATGAGTGTGGTGGCTGATTAGTTACCGACATCATACCTTGAGTTACTAGATTTGAATTGTGATGAAATGTGTTTTATCCAGAAAACTGTCGATATTCCTCATCCATGATGTCTAGGTTCAGTAGGCATTTTCGCGTTCCTCAGACAAGAGTTTGTTTGGCCTTCCCACGACTCAAGATTTTTGTGAGGCGATTTCAGTCTCCATTGGGGTTTGGATCACTTGGGTTCTTGATAAGTCAATAATTAGACATATTTTATAGTACATTTAAGGATGATTTTAGATGTAAAAAGATTATATTTCATGAGGTTTTCTCTTATTTTTATTATTTCAGGTAATAATTCGAATATATGAAGAAATGGAATAAAAATGAAGATTATAAGGGAATTGATCAAATGGAAAGAGCATGCAAATAATCATCAATAAGTGAAGAAAGAATTGGAATTCAAGTCTAGCAATTCCTGATCGATTCCCCTATACACAAGAATCTCTACTCAAATCGGTGTAAATAGAGACTACTTTTTAAAGTATTTTCCTAGCAATTTCACTTAAATACGAATCGCTGAGGAATCACTGGATACAGTTTCGAGAATTTTAGAAAACCACGAGATGTTTTAGTTAGTTCGGAATGTGAACTACTTAGAATACTATAATACGACCCTAGGGCTAGGAATCAGTTGCCCTTGAGTACTTTAAATAATATTTCATTGCTCTTAGAGCCATTGTTTATTGTTTTAGTTTATTGCTTTATTGCTCATTGCTTTTGGAGAAGATTTGAAGATTTACAATATTTATTACAAAGGTATTTTTCTATGTCTTTTATTTAAATTATTACAATATTATTTATTAATCGAGTGAGTAGTTTATCAATCTAAACAACGTTCAAACATGAACTAGATCTATTTTACAATGTAGTTTTGATGTGATGATTATGGGCTTTAAACCAATCATATTCTTTGATTCACCGATTTAATAGATTATTATTTGAGGATTTTAATATTGAACTTTGTATTGCTTGCATAGTCTAGAATGTGTATTGTGATATTTGGATTCATTATCTAGTTTAAAGTAGTAACTATGATTGTTAGAAAGGTGTTACCATTTAGATGTTGTAAGTGAATTTGAGATCTAAATCTAATGTTGAAGTGGTTTTCCGAAGGTGTTAGATTTAATAGTGTGAAGTTTTCACAAAATGTAATGTAGTTTTATTACGCGAAATTAATGTCTTTATATATTCAAAGGGTAGCTCCATAAAATTAAAATGTGGTTTTTCCACCGGTATAAGGAGAACTAATGTTTGATTAAAGGTTTTTTACTTACGATTAGAGTTAAATGATTTATGATACTTTATATAGTATGCTTATAACTTTATGATTAAAGTAATATGTTTGGGTGCAAAACGGATTGATGTTTCATTATTTTATATGTTTGTTTAGATATTTATTTATAATTGAATTGAATTTATTTGAATATTAATGAATTTGAATTGTGATAGTTAAGTTAGTTTAATTAGTTTAGTTAACTATTATAATATATTATACATTAAATTAGTGATTTTGAATTCTCATTTTAATTATATTAATTAAATTAAAGTAAAAAATAATAAATACCATTAAAATACATTTTTCCTAGAGAAGTTTGACAAATCCTTATGGAGACGATTCCACTAATCATTACTACAAATAATAAGGATATTTAAGAAACTTATTATACACGACACGTGTCAATTTTCAGTGTCGTTGCTAGGGATTACACATAATTTCTTAAGAGTTTTAGACATTGTATGGTCTATCAACTTCGTCATTCTAATTTCATAGGATCCTTACATCCGTTTGATCTTAAGGTAGATATGACTTTTAATCGTAATTTAAGACAACAACAAAGTAGAGTACACCAACCTACCACAATGGAAACCAATAATAATAATAATACTAATAATAATAATAATAATAATAATAATAATAATAATAATAATAATAATAATAATAATAACAATAATAATAATAATAGAGAACTTACTTTTAGGCAAGCTAATCAAAATACCACTGCTTATGAACCAATGTGTATTGTTTATCTAGTGGGATTTCCCAAACTCGACCTTAGATATGGATTCATTAATGCTCTACCTAACTTGACAGTAAGGAAAATGAAAACCTACATAAATTTATAAGGGAATACCAACACAAAGTAAGTGGGATGAAACCTAAAGACTACATGTTAGAACAAGTCAAGCTTAAAACTTTTCCTTTTGTATTGAAAGATCACGCACAAAATTGGTTGTTTTATCTTCCTCAAGACTCGATCAGCACATAGGCTTAAATGTTAGAAGCTTTCCTAGATCAATATATGCCTACAAGAAAAATTAGTACTTATCAAAGACAAATCACAATCGCGAAAATGAAAGATGATGAAAATTTTAATGAATTTTGAGATAAATCTCAAAGATTAATCTAGTCTTATCCACAACATGGACACACCCTAAGAGCTTTATTAGAATACTTATATGCTGAAATCATCAGTGGATGTAATGAAGTACTGATAATCACCTCTAGCCATTGTGTTTATAGTACCGCATACATCAGTATGTATTAGACCTAATAAATCACTTGCCTTTTCAACTAGTCTAGTAAATAGACTCTGTCATCTCGCCTCGTAAACAAGATATACATGTTTCATATGATTCTAAATCAAACGAATCTAAAATTTCATCTTTATGGAGTTTAGAAATGTATTTCTCATTTATGTGGCCAAGACGACAATGCTAAAAGTAGGTGTGACTTAAATTATTTGACTTGAATTTCTTTGTATTTACATTAAGAATAAGAGTATCTGTGGACCTTTTCATGTTTAAAATATAAAGACCGTCACGCAAATAGCATTCGCATAGAAAACGTCTTAATGAGAAACTGAGCATTTATTATTCGCAATAATGAAATTAAGACCATCCAAATCCAAACATGAAATTGAAATGAAGTTTCTACTCAAGGTAATGACATAATAACAATTATTTAAAACTAAAACAAGTCCACTAGGTAAAATTAACTCATAACATCCTATAGCTAACGCAACAACATTTTCTCTATTTCCAACTCGTAGGATGACTTCTCCTTTCTTTAGCTTTCTATTTTTGGTGAGACCTTGCTCATTAATACAAATGTGAGATCTACATCCAGTATTTAATACCAAGGAATCACTAGTAGACAAGTTAACTTTAATAACGTAAATACATGAAGTAGTAGTTGCTAGTCTTCTTTTTCTTTAGATCTTCAAGATAAAGCTTGCAATTTCTGAACCAATGCCCAGGTGCATGGCAGAAATGACAATTTCCTTCTTTTTCTTTTCCTTCTAGGACTGTGAAGTAGAAGCAGCATGAGGCTTGACTTGTTCCATAGGCCTTGTGATAGTCATAACAGCCTTAGCAACTTTAGCCTTGCCTTTGCCTTTTTTCTTTAGAGCATTTCCTTTTCTAAACTATCAACACATTAGAAATGCGTTTCTTGCATTCTGCTTAACATTTTTAAGCATTAAATGCAAATCTAAGATAGACTTCTCTATGTTATTCATGTTATAGTTCATAAGAAATTATGAATAACTATCAAACAATGAATTTAAGATCAAATCCATAGCCAACTCTTGCCTTATGGGAAATCTAAGTATGTCAAAATGGTCAATATAGCCCTTCATTTTTAGAACATGAGGACTAACTGACATAGCCTCGGCTATTTTGCAAGAATGAAGGTTCTTGACTGGCTCAAACCTTTCTTGCCTAGCCTGCTATTGGAAAATTTCCTTCAGCATCGTAGCCATGTCATAAGCTTCCATATGTTCCATGTCCCTCTGAAGTTCAGGAACCATGGTTGCCAACATAATGCATGCAACATCAGTTGAGTCATTGACAAGCTTAGTATGTGCATCCTTCACGGCTCATAAAGTATTGGCTGGTAGTTCTTCGGGAATAGAATTATCCAGGACATACAAATTGTGTTCATGCTTAAGAAATATTCTCAATTTTCTGAACCAGTCAAAAAAGTTTGTCCCGAACAACTTATTCTTTTCAAGGATGGATCACGGTGACAATAGATTAGTGTGATTTGAAGAGGCCATAGATCTACAACAAAAATAATGCAAAAGTTCATTTTAGTATAGAGGAATAGATTCCCACTAAATTAACAACCCTCCTTAAAACACTATATTAATTTAAAGGACTAAAATTCATGTTTCACCTAATTCTAAGACAACTAAGGCACGACACTTTAAATTATGTTATTTAGGTAGGTACCAATTACCAATTAAATTTAACTTTTAGTTATTTTTATGAGATTATGACATCTTATGTATTACCATTTAAACTGTTTTGATAGCTTTATCCAATTAGAATTTATTATATATTTCACCAATCTTATAAAATTTGTAATTCTTATCCGATTACAAGTTTATCTCATATCTAATAGGAATACACTAAACATGAGTTCTATCATATAGACATACATAATCATGGATTCAACACTAGAATCATATTAAATTAATCATACTAACCTAATCATGATTTCTATCATGGAGACATGCATAATTATTGAACACAAACATAACATGTATTCTACACTATAATATTAAATTAATCATATTAACCTAAACATGACTTCTACCATGAACATACAAAATTTGCATCGTTCAATATTAAAAACATGTGTTAATCGAAATATTCAAAACATGAATACTATCATTAAATCAAATCATGTGTAAGTATCAATATACATGAATTAACAACATGCCTTAAAACCAATTCTTGATAACAATTATGATAGAACCTATATGTACATCATACATATATATAAATAGAGATCATGTCTTCACATATATATCATATATACATAAGAGAAAACATACAAACGTTTAATAGAATCGAGCCTAATGCTTTGATACCACTGTTGGATTTTTAGGGTTCATACGCGGCAAAAAATTCAAAATGATTTTTGAAAAACCCTAAGAGGATCAAAAATAGGTTCCATTAAACTAGATCTAAAAAGTAAAACATACCTTAATCTGTGATTTCCTTATCTGATTGTTCAATTTTTAAGATGTTCAATTACCCATCCTCTATAAGGAATCCATACACGAATGTTGACCTCAATTTGGAGTGCTAGCCCCAAGAGAGATAGAAAACATTTTTCTTCTCTCTCCCAAAATCCGAGAACTCGAAATTTATAAAAATAAAAATCTTATTTCGTTTTAGGGTTTCACCCATTATTTATATGCGTAGGTAAGCTCTCACTTAAAATCCTATTCATAATATAACTATTGTATTTACGCAGTTTAAGCAAATTACACATACGCCCTATTAATAAGTTATCATATAACTATTCGTAAGGGCTTTTATGTCATGAGTTTTATCATATGAATTTCATTACTCTGGACCAATTGAAATTGCGCAAAGCCATTTTTGTTGCGACCCAATAAGTTCATGCAATGTTGGTAATGAACCAAAATCATTTTTGTACACAAGTCATAAGCAATCTCTAGCAAGGCATTATGACTAAGTAGAATGAATGCCAAAACCGATACAACCTAATGAATAACATATATTATATCCTTTTTTCATGCGATATCTTTTGACTAAACATAAGACATGAAAAGTCACCCTTCATGTTCAATCGTACTAGTCTCGATCTTAGGTAAACTGAAAACATCGAAGTGACATTGATCATATCAATTCACTTGGACTTGGTCATTATCAATCTATCATATCAAATGATCCATTGATATCTCTCTATACGAGAGTGACAAATTGTATCTTAATTACACAACTTCACATATTATTTAATGGTAACCAATCACAATCTTTATAATCGTTTAGTTAAAGATAACATTTGATTGTGTAAAATTACCATGCTTATAATATTGAAGTCTATGGTAATTTCAAGTTGAAGGACTAAATGATATACCTATCAAGAGTAACACCTGTGACTTAATCCATGTGGTGTTCTCATAGCGGGTCGGTCCAGTACCTTGTTCCCTAACAAGTACTTATGTTCTCGATTCGTATCCTTATATGCATGATCATCACATTACCATCAATCAAGATTCACACTGGTCTTAACTCATTATAGTTCGCAGTGTAATGATCGACTAGGGACATTTAGGGTATTTCAACAAATATCAATGGATCTTACTATAAGGTAAACATGCAATCACTTATAATAAAATAGCAAATGATAACCTCAATTTTATCAACTAAAATTATAAGATAAATAATGTTTGTAGATTGACCTAGGGCACATGACCTAACAACTACTGGGCATAATTTTTGGTTTTTAAAAATAGAACCCCAAATCGCCATACAACACTAACTCATTCACACACCAAACCATTGCAAGGCTTCACCAAAATTTCAATTTCTTGCCTAGATTCAACTATCCTAAGCTTAATCCCATAAATTTAAGTGATTCTCACCTCAACCTAACCCCATTCAACCCAAAATTCTCGATTTTGGAAGTGTTGAGCAAAACTAGAGTTTTATAAAATTTGGCCTAGAGCTTGAAAGAATGGTCTAGAGGAGTTCAAGAGCTTAAATCTTGAGAGCTTCACTCTCAAGAAGGTAATTACATCAACCTTAGCTCTTTACTTTAACAAATTTTTTATTTGAAGGATTTTAGCGAATTTCTCAATATTTCTTGAAATTGTTTTATTTGAATTCATTTTATTTACTTGAACAAATGACTACATTGATTCTAATAGACAAGGCATTGCGATTATATTGATCATTTGCTTAAAAATTCAACAATTTCAGAATTTTGCTATATTTAAACACATTTGCGAATAACTTGAAAATTCGAGTTTAAAATGAGTTTGGGGGTTTGGTTTGGTTTTGTTTTAATTTAATTTGTTTTGTTTTTGAAAAGGCCTAAGATTTATCACATATTTGCCTTACGATGTTTAGAAAATTGATTTTAAAGTTTACAATTGAGTTAACACTTCGATGCCAATTTTATTTAAAGTTTCCAATGAATTTCAAGCTAGCTTTCCAAATGGACTTCTCCTTTTAAAATAAAGTCTTGAATTTTATCAAATTATTTTTGACAAACTTTGTTCTTATGATCTACATGTTTATTTATTTTTGGACTTGTGAGTTTTTGAGATTAAGACAACGGCCGGAGGAGGTTGAGGTAGAAGCTCACGAGAGGAGAGGGGAAGGCACCATTAGTTGAGAAACCTAAGCAAACATCCAAAGTTCCACCCACACCCATTAGGCCAATTGGGATTTTGATGAATAACTCCCGAACTAGAAAACCAAGAGAACCTTCTCCACTTTTAAGTTTTATTGATGAGTCGGAAGGAAAGGAAAAGATTGGGAAACACCAAGAATTCATTACTTATCCAAACACCTTATAAATGCCAAAGCTTTTGATAGAATTAGAGTGATATTAGTAAGAATAGGAAAATCATACTAGAGAGGGGTTTCAAAGTTAAAAATGAACTTAGGTATAGGCCTAGAATCTTGAACATAATAAAGGAACATAACTGGGGGTTGTTAACTAGGGACTATTACGCCGATAATGATGTAGGATGGATGGATTATTAAATTTTAGTAAAAGAGTTTTATACAAATGGGCACGAAGATGACAATAAAGCAGTATCCATAGTCTGTGGAAGACCAGTTGACTACTCATCTGTAAGAAAAACCGGTATTATGGTTTTCAAAATTTAGTAGGAGACAAGCCAATGTGTACCAAAAATCCGAGTATAGGTTTAGACATGGATTTCTGCATAAGATCATTAGAAATGGTTTAAAAGCAATTCCGAGGGATGAGACTTTTTGACATGGATGGGTACACAAAACACATACAAACTAAAAACTTTAGGAAAACCACCAAAGCTTGAAGCTTTTTTTGTTAATGCGAGCCTAGAACCTAGTTTGCAATACTATGAGATAGCGAACTGTAGGGGCGACTCTTTTATACCGCTAGTTTAAGGGATTGGCTATATTGATGTTGGTAAGATAATTTACGATTCAATCAAGAATGCCACGACCTCTAAGAAAAATGAAAGATTGCCTTTTCCCTTAATGATTACAGAGTTTTGCAAGCAAGGCCAAGTTCCAATGAAAGATCTAAGGCTAAATATTTACCTTAATAGGACTATTATCGATGAAGTCATTAAAAGCACAAAAAAGGTACCGGGATATATGGACTCGGAGGAAGAACGGGAAAGAAATGAAATACACAGGAGAGAGACCATGGAAAGAAGAAGAATACGGGCAAAGAACAAAAGAAACTTGAAAGAAATGCAGATCGCTGCGTATTATGATAGAACGAGCCAGAACCTAAAGCCACCTGCAAAGGATTTCTCTAGCATGTATGCTGATGAGTCAAAAATAACCATGATGGGGTTAATCTTACATAACCAGATGAGAACTATGAGAAATCAAGAGTTAATGTATCAGAACTAGTGCGAGATCGCTAGGAGCATCTATGGATCCTAGCAACACATGACCACGAGGATAAAATGTGGGGGAGCTAACATTTAAATCATATCCACCCAACTGAGAATGCCTAACCAAAAGAGTCTTTTCAGAAGATAATCTAGTGGCGGGAGTGGATTACATGTTTTATGATCCTACAATGAGCTTCCAATCCCAACAGCCAGACCAAGGGGATGATGGTGACAACGTTATGTCTAGATGGCGATTCTGATCTTTCATTCTTCTCTGTGTAATCTTTCTCTGAGTGTTATTGTGAGAGGTATTTGTTTCTAATCATTCGATATATTTGATGTGGTGTGTTACTATGATACATTTACTATGGTGTGTACATTTGATACAATAGTTTGATATGCTCGAATTCTATCCTATGATGCTTGAAAATTTACCAATTTATCAAAATTTCTTTACTTATGAAACTCATTCTTATGTCAGTTAGTTAATTATTTAATTTATTCATTTATGCTTCACAAGGTATTTTTATTTTGTTGGAAACTCGACTTTATTTTTAAACCTTGAGGACAAGACTTAGAATGAGTTTGAGGGTATTAGGTGAAGTGAAGCATCAAGATGCAAAGTATGAAAGAAATAAGAGGTAGAATCTATTTGAATGTTGAACATTATGAATTTTTCAGAATTTTCCACAATACAGATAGTATTTTTCCATTTCATTTTATTTTATTTAGTTAGGAATATGGAATTGAATATAATTTGGATTTAAATGGATGTGATATATTATTATTACCCATGAAAATAGGAATTGAATGATGGAAGAGAATTGTTATACCCTATTTGACTTAACCTAGATTGTGTATACACTAGAGGAGTTCAGAGGGGATTCATTGCTTTGTGTTAGACATTATAATTGGTAGAAGATCAAAATGATAGTGCAAGATAAATAAGATGAATTTCTAAGAATCTTGTTATATAAATATTATGGATCAAGTATTATATATATGTATTAAAATTTTTTTATAGCACCATTAAAGAGAAAAAATAGGAAATAGCCAATAAACTTTACTTAGTTGGAAATAATACTTCCTTGACTATAATGAAAGTGAGAAGAGCTGACAAAAGTTTTTAAATGAAAAAATAGAACGACCCACATATTCCAAAGTAAATGGAGCAGGGAATCTAGTCGTGGAAAAATTGAGAAGAAGAATTCCTATAAAAAAATAGAATAACGGATTCCAAAAGAAATGGAGCATGAAACCACAGGAATACAAAATAAAGAAGAAAATGAATATATAATTAAAGAAAAAAGAAAGAGAGATATATAAAATAGAGGGAAGTTTATGAAAACTCTTCAAATAAAAGATTTAGCTAAGTGTTTATAGCCAAGTTAACTGAAATATATTTTTTTATTCCAACAAATAAATATGAAATGATGATTATTGGTGAATAAAAAATTTCTATCGACTTTGATTGTGGTGATATTTTAAATATTATTTGAAAATAAGATTAATTTAATGATTTTGTATCTTGAGATTCTATATTAGTTATTGTAAGCCTGATGCTTGTCAGTGAAAATTGAGAAAACCTTATAGTGGCTTGACTTTAGTGATTGGTTTAATTTTGAGTTCTGAGGTGTATTACACAATTAAAGGTTGAGTTTTCAAATAAAAGGGTTTTTCTTTAAATCTTTCTATTATATCATGATTCTTATTTTTATGAGGGTAATATGTTTCTATTTAAAGACCATTTCTATTTGAGAATAAGAGTACATAATTATGAAATCAAGATGAGGGAAGAATAGCGAATATGATTGAGAGTATTCCTTTGCTCGGAACATCAAAGTGATGAGCTTGAGGTTATTTGATAAGTCAATAATTAGACATGTTTTATAGTGTATTTTAAGATGATTTTAGATGTAAAGGCTATATTACATGAGATTTTCTCTTGTTTTTGTTATTTTAGGTAATAACTCGAACATATGAAGAAATGGAGTAAGAAAGGAAGATTATGAAAGAATTGATCAAATGGAAAGAACATGCAAGGAATCATCAATAAGTGAAGGAAAAACTGGAATTCAAGTCTAACGATTCCTGACCGACTCCCCTATACACATGAATTGCTACTCAAATTAGTGGAAATAGAGACTACATTTTTAAGTATTTTCCTAGCGATTCCACTTAAATACGAATCGCTAAGGAATCATTTGGTACGATTTCGAGAATTTTAGCTAACCACGAGATGTTTGAGTTAGTTTGGGATGTGAACTACTTAGAATACTATAAATACAACCATAAGGCTATGAAATTAGTTGCCCTTGAGTACTTTAATCAATATTTCATTTCTTTTAGAGCCATTGTTTATTGTTTTAATTTATCTTTTTATTGTTCATTGCTTTTGGAGAAAATTTGAAGATTTAAAGTATTTATTCCAGATGTAATATTTTGTCTTTTATTTACATTATTGCAATATTATTTATGAATATGAGTGAGTAGTTTACCAATATAAATAAAGTCCGAAAATGAACTAGATCTGTTTTGCAATATAGTTATACTAAAATGATTATGTGCTTAATGTTTTAAACCAATCGTATTCTTTGTTTTATTGATTTAATAAATTATTATTCGAGGATTTTAATCATGAACTTTATATTGCATGCATAGTCTAGAATGTGTATTGTGATATTTGGATTCGTTATCTAGTTTAAAGTAATAACTAAGATTGTTTGAAAGGTGTTACCATTTAGTTGTTCTAGGTAAATTTGAGATCTAAATTTAATGTTGAAGTGGTTTTCCGAAGGTGTTAGATTTAGTAGTTTGAAGTTTTCAATAAGTGTAATGTAGTTTTATTGCATGAAGTTAATGTCTTTGTGTATCTAAAGGGGTTAGCTTAATAAAATTGGAACTTGCATTTTCCACCGGTATAAGGAGAACTAAAGGTTGGCTAAAGGTTGTTTACTTATGATTAAAGTTTAATGATCTATGATGCTTTATAAAGTATTTTCATAACTATATGATTGAAGTAACATGTTTGGATGCAAAACAAATTGATGTTTTATTGTTATGGATGTTTGTTTATATATTTGTTTATAATTGAATTAAGTTAATTTGAATATTAGTGAATTTGAATTGTGATAGTTAAGTTAGTTTAATTAGTTAGGTAATTATTGTAATATATTATAAATTGAATTAGTGATTTTTAATTTTTGTTTTAATTAAATTAATTTAAAAAATAATAAAAACCATTAAAAGACTTTTTCTTGGAGAAGTTTAACCAATTCCTATGGAGACGATCACACTTATCACTACTAAAAATCATAAGAAAATACGAGAAACTTGTTGTACACGTTTGACACGTGTCAGTTCCTATCCTTTAACGCCGTTAAAACTTATTCACTTTTGTTTCTATTTCACGATCTCATTATCATGCATTTGCGTTTTTTTTTTCCAGATCATTTACTATCGTGCATGACTTTTAGACTACTCAGTAACTCTTAAAGTACTATTTATATCTTTCTGGTTTTGCTTACGGGGATCGTCTCCTCTGGTGACAATTACAGATCCATAGACGAGCAAGGGCAAGGCATCGGTAACTGGTGACTATCTCTGAGGATATTAAAGCAAACTTTCCCTTTGCTATTTTGTGGATTCATATTACGTTGTATTTATCTATATACTTGATATTTTGATACACTGGGGTATACTTACTTGGGTTTTAAGATATGCGATCTTGTATGTTATCTCTCATTTGCTGTTATCACCAAATATAAATGTTGTTCCATTTTATGTAGGCTTCCACTGTCAGATCCCACCTATTTAGGCTATCTGAATGGCCTAGATTACTTAGTCCCCTAATAATCTAGTCAGCCTTAATCTCTCCATCAAATAATAAACAAATCCTCAGCCTCATAATCAACCAATATAAACTTTATCAACTTTAAAGAATTGTAAAAGTTAATTTAAAATTTAAAGTTCATTTAGATTGATTAAATAATCCTCGAAATTCCTTAAATATTTCAAGTTCACTTCTTTTTTTTAAGCCTACACCGAAAAACTTGGCCTTTAAAAATATTTGAACAAAACCTGCTCAACTTGATGGAAATGTTGAAGGACTCACAATCCACCCCATAACAATATAATTCGTCAAAACACATATATATACACATTCATTCCAACCTAGTTTTAGAAACTTAAAATGATGTCAAATATTAAACAAGCTTAAACCTGACTCCTAAAGTATTTTTGGTCACCAAGTTTATTATGAAAGTTCAAAACACTAACCTATATCATAGACGAACCCAAAATGATCGTTAAGTCAAAGAAAACATGAGAGCTTCTCATTTCCTTTCTTGGCTCTAGACCCTGTAATCGCCCACATTAAAATAAAATGATTTAGATCAGTAAATCCCATACTATCCAGTACACCTGTAATTATCAAATGAATTATGTTCCAATAACTTAAAGGAACAAAAATATCGCAACGAATCTGTGACGACCCTTCTCATATTAAGGCATCACCTGGCCTAATCCCGTCATTAAGCCCTTAACCTCCACTACGTAGGACTTAACAACGTATTAGTTAGCCTTTCTAATACACTTACCTCAATAGCTACTTTTCTAATTTACCTTACACTATTTCTTAAACTTAATAGTATTTCAGAGTAAATTAAAATTTTACACAATTTAAAGATTTTTTAGCAGAAGCCTTGATAAATCAGCGAAAGCCATTCATATAAAACCCTTTTAAGTAGAAAATCAGGAAACAAAGATCATATTCATATACATATATATATATATATATATATATAACAAACGACGATAACTATATGTCAACATGTTTCTAGTCGTGTAATTATTTCTCAACCCATATTATACATTCCCAAGATTATACAAAGACATATATAAAAGTCATACAACAAAATCAAAAACCTTAAAAATCAGACATAGCAACACTCCATTGGCTCAGAGGTAGTCACCGATCTTGTCCTTATCTGGTCTGTTACTCGATGGATCTGCACCCACTGACATAAAAAGGATGGTGAGTACAAAAAAGAAGAAAGTAACACTGAGACATTTGTTCATATATCTAAAATATACAATAAGTATCTGAAAGCATAATAGTAACAACTAAGTTGAAACTCGGCTAAGTAGCAATGATCTAGGGCCGATCGGCCGTAAGTTACATCACATCAATCTTTTCCCACTATTTAGGGCATAATCAATTCTTTTAAGATGCCTACACATCATTATAATGCCCTTCCCATATATAAATACTCACAAATGCCCTTTACATGTGATGTATACTTGTCAACAACTTCGGGTCCCATACCCTGTGTGCTGCACAAGCTAGTGGTACATCTCCTTCATACCGTGGTTCTAAATAACAACTACTTTCATAACCCAATAAATGACATGATTTAGGAATACAACAAATGTAATTGCATATCTAATGCACAAAGGAAAATAGATTAATATACTATCACACACCCACCTAATAGCATGCTATTTCATTTGATCATATCCCAACAATCAAGAATGACATAACTCATGATAAGAATTCAATGAAACTATTTAATCAAAAACAAATGCCATGATAGTAAACTCACAAAATGAGAAAAGACAACAAGTCATGACATGTAGAGTACAAAGGATAATTCAGCTCAAATTATTGAAAATGAATAGCAAAACAAGAATGAAATGTAAATAAATAACTCAATAAATTTACTTACAATCCACGCAAATTTTATAACTAATCTAGCCTCTAGAAACCTCAAATTAAGTATCCGAACCCTCGAGACTTTCCCCTAGGTTCTTGGTGACATTTCATATGTTTTAAAGTGTGTTTATCAGAGTTGTTTAGAATGTTTAAATTCAAATTAGGAAATTATTGTTTTAGTTCTGTTAGAGCACTTAGTGCACTGGGTGTTTTGTTTAGAACACTAGTGACCTGATTAACACGCTAATCAGATTTATTATGTGTAGCGCGCCAGTTAGCTCATCTAACGCGCTATGTGAAGGAAAACCTAGGATTTCGCACATGGAGTTTTGAATTCTCTTTACACATAGACCATTCCAACACCTTAGGATCACCTTCCTCACTTACCAGAGACCCCAAGACACCCATTAACACCATAAGATTAGCCACACATCATATATTTCATAAATTCATCCAATTAAACTAAACTAATGGTGTAAGTAGGATTACTTAGTTGATGAACACCAACAACTTGATCAACTAGCTCCTAAATCAACAAGAATCCTCTATAACTGTTGATATTCTCTGATCTTTCTTTTCGAGCAACTTTAGCTTCTAAGTTTTCAATTGAAATGAATTGTATGGGTTGATCTCATGCTTTATATATGTAAATGGTAAGCTTGACTAATGGCCATTGATATTTATGTACATACTCGTTCCGAGACTAATCTAATAGCCTATATCTTGACACATTTCCACTGACTCACCACTAGCTCCATCTTACTAACACCAAATGGATCTCAATTAGTCTCTTGATATGTCAACACGTATCTCGAGAAGTATCAATGACTAATATTTTTACTTGCTAACTTAGACTTCATTTAATATAAAATCAACTATAGCTACATTAATACTTCTATTTAAGCTACATTAATCTTAAATCAACTTACCACATCACTCTTTATCTTGGTCCCATGCCGACATGCATCTCAAGGTGCGTCCCCACTCACGTCTCGATACCTAAACATAAGTAGGAGTGACTTAGTAGTCTACACATACACAACACACTAGACATACATCACAATAAATCTAACATATACCTCGGCCACATCACCTTAGTCAGTGCACATATCTCAATGCAGGTCTTAAGTCATGGGTCTACAATCCTGATTAAGGAATTAAACTAGGATTAGGAATTCGGGCCATGATAAATCACCCCAACTAATGGAAACCTCATCCTTGAAATTAAACTTAAATTGAGGTTATACCTGTTTGGAAAAAGTACGAAAAACTATCTCGCATATAGTCTTCTTGCTCCCATGCTAGCTCCGAGTTACCATGGAATTGCCACTTGACTAACATCATCGGGATAGACTTGTCTCTCAACTGTTGTACCTTGCGGTTTTGGATCTATACTGGTTGCTCCTCATAAGACACATCCTGGTTTAGATCAATCTGACTTAAATCCACCATCGGTGGTACACCCGCCTTCGACTTAGCCAGTTGAAGCATATAAATATGAAAGACTGGATGAATCCCTGACATTTATAGAAGTAACTCAAGCTCATATGCAACCTTTCCGACCCGTATCTCAATCTTGAAAGGCTTGATGAATCTCGGTGCTAACGTACCTTTCAAACCAAATATGTGAAAACCCTTCATAGGAGAAACCTTCAAATACATAAATGCTCCCTCAATATACGTGAGATCATTGTGACGTGTCTACATACTTCTTTTGCCTATCCTGGGCTCCTTTAAGCCTATGACAAATCTGTCGTACCTTCTTTGTGTAATCAACAACAATCTCAGGCCCCACTAGCTCCCAGTCTTTTAGTTCAGCCCAACAAAATGGCGAGTGACATGGTCTGTCATATAAAGCCTTAAATGGAGCCATCTTAATGGTAGGTCGATAATTCTTGTTATATGCAAACTTACACAACGATAGGTATTCCTCCCAAGATCTTCCAAACTCAAGTACACAAGCCCTGAGCATGTCTTCGAGAACCCGAATCAACCTCTAAGTCTGTCCATCAGTTTGGGAGTAAAAGATTGTACTAAACTATAGGCGCATACCATACTATTTCTACATACTCCGCCCCATCCTGGACGTATAAATAACATCTATGTCCGATGTAATAGTCAATGGTACCCTATGCAGTTTGATAATCTCCCTCTCGAACAATATGCTCAATAGGTCAAATGTGTAGTAAGTTGCAAATGGTAAGAAATGGCCATATTTCATCAATCAGTCCACAATTACCCAGATGGAATCATGTCAATAGGCAATCCTTAGAAATCCCCTAACAAAGTATATGGCAATGTCTTTCCATTTCCATCATGGAATGGGAAGCGACTGCAATAATCCTCAAGGTTTATATGCTTAGCCTTCACCTGCTGGCAAATTCCACAATTCTTGATAAATTCCGATATGTCTGCCTTCAACCTAGGCCACCAAAAATGTCTTCTCATATCATGGTACATATTAGTCCTTCTTGGATGAACAGTGAACCAGGAATAGCGTCGATCCTAAACAATCTCATATCTTAGCTCTGCCACTGACGGTATCTACAATTTGGCTCTGAATCTCAGACCCTGATTTTTCATCTCTGTTTAATTGACTTAATCATCACTTTGAGCTAACTCACCTCGGGTACGGAATGTTGTATTTGCGTAGACATTGTCTAAAGTCTCATATGTACACAAATCATTACTCGAGTGTCTGTAGGAATATATGACTGACTCATCATCGCCACTGCCTCGAGTAATCCGTACTCATGCATCATATGACATTTGACAATCTGACATAGATTCTTGGCACCTGAACTGACCATATAAAACCTTATATGTGGCCTCAGTCCATCTTTAAAATGATATACATCATTTGAATCATCTCTCACCAAATCTCCAGCAAGCTGCTTTAAATAGCCATATTTATCTCTGTAACTCGTCACAAACTCATCAACTCCCCCTATTAGGTTAATGAACTCCTTTCTTAACCTCTTGATCATAGCAAGTGGGAAATACTATTGATAAAACTTCATCAAGAAGACATCATACGATTTAAGATATCCATCAAAAGCTATCGTCACATGCCACCAAACATCAACGTCTCTATGCAGTGTCTACGACGAAATCTTAGCCCAATGTTTGTCCTCAATCCTCAAGACTCTATGTAGTTTCTCTCGAGACAATACCCATTTCTTAATCTTCTTAAAGTCTCTTTGACCATCAAAGTAAATTGGATTCAATCTGGTGAAATCATTTACCAACTGAACCTCTGTTGTCAAGTTAGAAGATGTAAGAGTGAATACGGTGTATAAACTGTCTTTATGGCTGGTGTTGTCACTACTGGTACATTTTGTACTATCGGAGCAACTAGTGTAGTAATAGGAAGCTCTGGTGCCGGTTTTGTGGAAGTAGTAGTAGTAATAGTAGTAGTAGGGGTCGATGCTTGAACCGATGTAGCAAAACGTGTTATCATCATAGCAATGAAATCAGCTAACTGTTGTCCCTAAGCAGCAACTAGGTCAGATAGGCTATGATAATCCCCAACAGATGGAATAGTAAGTTGGCTGCCACTAGTACCGGCCTCCTCGCTATCGCGTGAATCAGCCATCGGTGTCTACATGTTGATAGCGAATGCAAATCAACTACTATGTAAATAAGTATGTATGTTATAGGAAATCATCACTTTCATAGAATAATGATTTTTAGGCAAGAATCATTTGGTTTCCACATTTAAATTTGTGTTTTTGGAAATTCATAGGTTGATTATTAGAAAAGTTGGTCTATAAACCTGTTGGCTCACTTTATGATAACACTGTACTCTAATGCCTAGGCTCTATAAACCTAGGCTTTGATAACACCTGTGACGACCCCTTCTCAAATTAGAGCATCGCTCGACCTAATCCCATCTTTAAGCCCTCAACCTCTACCATGTAAGACTTAGCAACGTATTAGTCAGCCTTTCTAATACACTTACCTCAACATCTAATTTTCTAATAAACCTTACACCATTTCTTAAACTTAATAGTATTTTAGAGTAAATTAAGATTTTACACAATTTAATGATTTTCAGTGGAAGTCTTGACAAATTAGCGAAAGTCATTCATATAAAACCCTAGTATATGGAAAATCAGGAAACAAAGATTACATGTATATATATAACAAATGACGACAACTATATATCAGCACGTGTCTGGTCGGGTAACTATTTCTCAACCTATAGCATACACCCCCAATAGTATACAAAGACGTATATAGAAGTCATACAACAAAATAAAAAACCTATAAAATCTGACATAGCAACACTCTACTAACTCAAAGGTAGTCGCGATTGTCTCCTTGTCCGGTCTTCTACTCAATGGATCTATACCCACCGTCATAAAAATGACGGTGAGTACAGGAAAGTAGAGAGTAACATCGAGAGACATTTTTTCACATTTCCAAAATATACAACAAATATATGAAAGCATAATAATAGCCATGCTGAAAGAAATCATGCTATAAGATACTTCAGTTAAGTAATATGAAACTGACACTTGGCTAAGTAGTAATGATTTATGGCCGGTCGACTGTGAGTTACATTGCATCAACTTTTTTCACTATTTAGGGCATAATTAATTCTTTTAAGATGTCTTAACATCATTATAAATTTCCTTCCCATATATAAATACTCACAAGTGCCCCTCATATGTGATATATACTTGCCAATAATCCCGGGTCCCATACCTTGTATGTTACACGAGCTAGTGGTGAGATCCCGACAACCTCGAAAGTTCAGTGACCCCATGTGTCGCGCACATCTCTATCATATCATGGCCTTAAATAAGAACTACTATAAATGACATAGTTTAGGAATCCAACAAATATAATTGTATATCTAATGCACAAAGAAAAATAGATTACTACATCATCACACACCTATCTAATAGCATGCTATTTCATTTGACTACATATCCCAATAATCAAGAATGATATAACACATGATTTTGGAGTCAATGAAACCATTTAATTAAAAACCAATGCCATGATAGTAAACTTACAAAACGAGAAGAGACAAGAAGTCATGACATGTATAATACAAAGGATAATTCAGTTCAAATAACTAAAAATGAATAGCAAAACAAGAATAAAATGTAAATAAATATCTCAATCATTTTACTTACAATCCACGCAAATTTCCTAGCTAATTCGGCCTCCCGACTCCTCAAAACAAGTATCTAACCCCCCTGAGACTTTTTTCTAGGTTCCTGGTGTCATTTCATATGTTTTAGAGTGTGTTTAGACCTTTAGTTAGGGTATTAAAGTTGTTTAGAATGTTGAAATTGAAATTAAGAAATTGTCGTTTTTGTGTTGTCAGAGCACTTAGCGCGCTGGGTGTTCTGTCTAGCATGGTAGTGATCTGATTAGTGCCATAGTCATTTTTATTGTGTAGCGCGCTATGTGCAAGAAAACCCATAATCTTGCACTTGGAATCTTGAATTCTCTCTATACGTAGGCCACTCAAACACCTTGGGATTTCCTTCCTCACCTACCAGAGACCCCAGGACACCTATTAACACTACAAGATCAGCCACGCCTCATATATTTCATAAATTCATCCAATTAAACTAAACTAATGGTATAAGTAGGACAAATTAGTTAATGAACACCAACAACTTGATCAAATAACTCCTAAATCAACAAGAATCCCTTCATAGCTGTTGATATTCTCTGATCTTTCTTCTCCGGCGACCTTAGCTTCTAAGTTTTCAATTGAAATGAATTGCATGGGTTGATCTCATGCTTTATATATGTAAAGGATGAGCTTGATTAATGGCATTGATCTTTATGTACACACACATCTCGAGACTAATCTAATAGCCACTAACTCACCACTAACTCCATCTAACTAGTACCAAATGGATCTTATTGGGTCTCTTGATGTGGTAACACATTTCTCGAGAAGTATCAATGACTAATGTTTTAACTTGCTAACGTAGGTTTCATTTAATATAAAATTAACTATAGCCACATTAATACCACTATTTAAGCTACACTAAATTTAAATAAACTTATCACATCACTTTTTGCCCCGATCCCACGTTGACACGCATCTCGAGGTATGACCCACTCACGTCTTGACACCTAAACACAAGTAGAGTGACTTAGTAGTCTACACATATACAATACACTAGGCATACATCACAATAAATCTAACATATACCTTGGCCACACCACCTTGGTCAGTGTACGTATTTCGATGCGAATCCCATGTCACAAGTCTTCAATCCTCATTAAGGAATAAAATAAGATTAGGAATTCGGGTCGTGATAGAATCATAAATATAAAAATGTGAAATCTATCCCATTTTCGTTAACCGACTACAATCAGATGATGTCTTCCAAAATGGTGGGTCAATAATAAATAAAGACTCATCGGTTTAAGAGGAAGTCTCTCGAGAAGCCATGCCTTCGACTATCAATGGAGTATGATTCTAGCCAGCATCATCAATCCTCCTAAAATCTCATGCGTGTCTACAACAATCAGTAACTCCAACCAAAGAGCACCACGGTGTTCACCCTACAATACATATAGCCATTGAACATAATGAGATCCCCAAGAGCCTCACTCACGTATCTGTGAATGCATAACCAATAAATATGCAACGATAAATGGTACATGCAGTTATATTAAAAAAAATACTCTTATAATATAAATTTTACTATTAGATTTACCTATTGTACAAACATAACACCGCGAACTTATTACACTCCGGGTTAGTAAGCTAGTCCACACTGGGTTCCAATTACGGTCCTACAACTCTTTTATAGGTCCAGTAAGTTTCCGCAATAATTTCATTATTTCTTCCAATCTATTTCACACTAATTAGTACTGCCTCATCCCGAAAACACAAGAATCCCTCCAAAATAAATCTTTGGATGCCTGAATCTCAATTTTGACTCTCGATTATTGTTTGACATTGAAAATTAACCTTGACTAGGCTTTAAAATAATTTTCTAATTTTTGGGCATTTTCGAGTATCGTAACACGCATTATAAGGCAAAACTTCGTTATAAATTCTTGAGAAAATTCTAATTTTTGTCATTTTTCACAGAAATATTCAATTTCCATTTATTTGGCCAAATTTTTTATTTTTTTTATTTTTTCTTAGTTTCTAAGGATTTTTGTATTTAATTTTCAAATTTAAAATAATTTTTTTTAATTAAAATGGGATAGGATTTTATCCTTGAACCGGGCTTGATTCGGCACCGGTTTGGGGATCATCCCCTTCCTTACCTTATCGAGACAAAATAAAGAAGGAGATTCTGTTTCATTTTCCAGTTTTTTTGTATAACCTGGGGTGCCCAACTCTATATGGTTTGGGCAGGGGAGCACAAAGCTCCCCCACCGTCTTCTTCGGTGTTTTTTTTTCTTTTCAATTGAGCCTTCACCTTATCTCTCTTTCCTTCTCTCAATAATTTACAACAACCAATCAACAACGAATTCCACTCCTATCCATCTTACAATCACAACTTCAATTACCTCTTTCTTCAAAATCAACAAAAAATATGTTCCTTATTTAATCAACATTCCCTAAAATAAAAAACAAATTTAATTTCCATTACTCACCTTTCAACCGTCACTAACAATACTAACTCACCTTGTAGCGCTCGTCGATATTCCTGAAATGTTAGTTGGGGTGAGTGCTCGAACTTGCTCAGTAATTACGGATTTACATAACTATCAACAATCCATATAATAATCAAGAATGGAATGCAGTAACAATATGAACCAATCATAGCTAGCAGGGTATATGGGCGATCATATAATCCTATAGATAAATAGATGCAAGTCATATAGTCAATCGCTATTACACTGTAATTTTCCCTATTTTTATAAAATTAGGGTCGATTACCCATCAGCTATAGTGACACCATAACCCGACCAACACATTGCGCACATATGTTGTTTGACCAATTGTCATTGTCTAAATGGTTCTATCTTAAACCCTCTAAGCGAATATGTAATCCACACAACCTATCTAACTGAGTAGGAGTTTCATATAGGCTGCGAAGTCAATCCATATCCTATAAAACCTAATCTCAATTCCATGAATTACTCTTGCGGATCACATTAAACACTATTTTCTTTTTTCATGAAAACATATCACAGTGTACATAGTGTTGGGTTTTGAGGTTCATACACAGCAAAAATCCAAAACGATTTTAAAAAATCCAAACAGGATAGAAAATAGATTCAATTGAACTGAATCTACAAAAGTAAACCATACATTAATCCATGATTTCCTTCTCTAATTGTTCGATTTTCAAAACGTTCAAGTGCGAGTCCTCTATCAGAAATCCAAACACGAATGATGACCACAATTTGGAGTGCTAGCCCAAACAGAGATAGAAAAAAATTTCTTTCTCTTCTAAAGTCCAAAGAACTCGAAAATAGAAAAATAATAATCTTATTTCTTTTTATGATTTTAGCCTTTATTTATATGTGTAGATAAGCCATCACTTAAAATCCTATTCGTAATACAACTATCTATTTAAGCAATTTAAGTAAATTACACATACGCCCCTATTAATAAGTTATCATATAAAAAATTGTAAGGGCTTTTATATAAAACTCATTACATTGGACCAATTTAAATTGCGCAAAGTCATTCTTTATGTATGACCTAATAGGTTTATGCGATGTTGACAATGAACCAAAAACTATTTTGATACACAAGTCATAAGCGATCTCTAGCAAGGCATCATGACTACCCAAGTAGCACGAATATCAAAATCAACGCAACCTAATGAACATCATATATCATATCCTCTTGTCGTGCGATATCCTTTGGTTAAACATAAGGAATGAAAACTCACCCTTAATGTTCAATCGTACTAGTCTCGATCTTTAGGTAAACTGAAAATATCCAAGTAACAATGATCGTATCAACTCACATAGACTTGGCTATTATCAGTTTATCATATTGAGAGACTCATTGATATCTTTCCTTATAAGAGATTGGCAAGTTTTATCTTAATTACACACCTTCACATATTATTCAAATGGTAACCAATCACAATCTTTATAGTCGTCTGGTTAAAGACAACGTTTGATTGTGTCAAATTACCATGCTCCTAATATTGAAGTCTATGGTAATCTCAAGTTGAAGGACTAAGTGATATATCTATCATGAGTAACACCTATGACTTAATCGATGTGGTGTTCTCATAGCGGGTCGGTCCTGTACCTTATTCCCTAACAAGTACTCATGATCTTGATTCGTATCCCTATAAGCATGATTATTTACATGACCATCAACTAAGATTCACACTAGTCTTAATTCATTATAGTTCACAGTATAATGACTAACTTGGGACATTTAAGATATTTCAATAAATATCCATGAATCTTACTATAAGGTAAATATGCAATCACTTATAATAAAAAAAAAACAAATGAAAACCTCAATTTCATTAACTAAAATTACAATATAAGCAATGTTTATGGATTGACCTAGGCCGCATGCCCCAACGCATATCTCCCATTAAAGTCCATAAACTATGAACTAAATGTACTACATAGCCATACAAAGTTGATAACCAAACGATTCCATACTTACATAGGTTAGATTCCATTTCTAGTTTTTTAACTTCTCGAGTCATTCAACCTTTCTTGGTATTTGATAACATATCACAACCATTTGAGGTCATTACGAACTCTATACCACACATTAAAGTCTCGAAACTTGTCCCACTTGAATTTGGAACCAATTTATCAACTTTTAGGTCAATTGGACTATTTCACATTTTTCGAGGTAAAAACCTCATATAAAGTCTTGACAGACTTTCAAATTTTCTACTTTTATAGAAATGCCGAATTTCTATGTCTTTACTCCACAAATATAATTTTTCCTATTTTTTCTATTTTTTGGATTTTTCCAAAATTCTAGCATTTTCCATCTTTTTTCTTTTTATTTGAGAATAAGGGTTTGATTCTTGAAGCGGACCGATTTGGGGGCATCAAACGCCCTTCTTCCCCCTCTCGACTCTTTGTTACAGTTTGTCAACATCATTTTTTTTCAAATTTTTTTCCTATTGGGGTTAGGTTTTGTCCTAATCCCAAGCAAGTTTAGGCATGGGAAACGACTCTCTGCTATCCCCTTCATTAAACCGAGCCTCCCCAATCCTCGAGTTTGTCTCCACAAATAACAACAACAACAACAACAACAAAAAAAAACGACTTGAACAACAACAACAACAAAAACTTCAACAACAAATCAACAACTTACCTATAATCGATCTCAACTTCGACATGAGATCTCTCCCTTATAGGTCTCGAGCATCTCCTTGCCTTTCCTTCAATTTCAATTTCACAATCCAAATGAGTTTTGGAGGAGGCAGTGCTTAGTTAAAGAAGATAAATAAGAGATTTCTTTGATATTCGTATCACACAAATCTCAAGGCAAATAAGATGGTTCTATTATTTTTTATTTATGTTTTGATCTTTCTCGAGAGACGTGTTGCATATTTCAAAATCGATCTTGATGGCTATTGATGAATCCATCCCTCATAACAAACTTACCTATGATCAAATACATAATTTTTTTCGATATTCGTCCGTACGAATCTAAAGAACAATCTAAAGAATATGAGCTTAAAGTTACTTCCATCTTACATGTCCATTGATTCTTCTTGAGATGTGATTGCAAACATCTCGAGGCATAGATTATATCCAACATACAACAATCAACACCATTTTTCTTCTCGATGCCCACACTACATGTATCTCGAGGCGAATCTAATGATTTAAACAATTCAAATCAAACTATAAGTTTATATTATGTATATATATATCAATTATATATAAATATAGATACCTATGTATTTTTCTACTTGTAAATTCGCCATGCATGCCAATGACCACCCTTACGCATGCACACTATAGTACGTTCCGCGCGTGTCACCCTGGACCACACGTGTCACTAGGCACCCACTAATTTATTAATTATCTTCAATATATATTTATACATACAATATATATATATATATGTCTATACACACATATATTCATGCATTTATAATTTCGTCGTATACTCGGGCGTGCAAGCTACCTCATGACCAATGTGCGTCATCCTTGACCCACACACAGTATTAGGCGTCCCATAATTCTCCAATTATTTTCTTTCCAACTATAAGTTTTATTTATATATTAATATATTAATATATAAATATATATACACCTATATATTTTACGACTTATCTGTTTGCCACGTACGCTAATAAATACACCTGAGCGTACATATTGCTTCCACGTTTCTCCGTGTGACCCCCAAGATTTACATGTGTCACTCTAAGCATACAGTCAATTTATTTTCCAACTATAGGTTTTATATTTGTTTTTTTAGAAAACTATAGGTTTTTTATTAATTCACATTAATCACCTATAGTTATATTGATTATTTCTCACACCATTCAAACACAATACATCACAACAATCACACTCACCTACTAATCGAGACACGTAAGGCTTAACTACGAGCTTAACTCGGGTTATTAAACTTTTAGATTAACATTAATCATTGGGTTAAAGACACGAGTCGTTACAACCTAATCCTATAATTAAGCCCTAATCTTATCCATGTAGGACTTAACAGAGTATTAGTCAGCATTCTCAACCATATCTCCTAATTAGTTATGTTTTAAATAAGCATTTCGCCATTATTGTATTATTTAAATTAGAGTTAATTAAAATTTTTATAACTTAACTTTATTCATTATTGAACGAAAGTTTTAATAAATTAGCGGAAGCCATTAATATAAATCCTAAGTATGTGTGGAAACCAGGAAACATCGATCACATGCAAATATACGATAAACTAACGATAAGAGAATATCTAACATGTGTCTGTTAGGAAACTATTGCTCAACCCCAAAATATATAACCCAAAGGTAAATAAAATAAATAGACAAGTCATACAAAAAAATCTAAAAACTTTACAAAATTTGAAATAGTAGCACTCTAGGGGTCAGAGGTAGTCATCGATCTTCTCCTTACCTGGTCTGCTACTCGAGGGTTTGCACCCACCATCATAAAAAAGTGATGAGTACAGTAATGTAGAAAGTAACACCGAGAGACATTTATCCTTATTTCTAGAAAGTACAATTAAACAAAATGAAACTAACACTCAGTTAAGTAATAATGATCTAGGGCCGATCAGCCATGAGTTACATCACATCAGCCTTATTCCACTATTTAGGGCGCAAGCATCTCACAAATGCCGATCACACACATACACACATATACTTTTTGACTACCTCGGGTTCCATGCCCCATGTGTCACAGTATCTAGTGGTGAGATTGTCAGACCCCACCTGATTAGGGCATCCAAATGGCCTAGATTACCTTAGTCTCCTGATAATCTAGCAGCCTTAATGTCACCATCTATAAATAAACAATATAAATATTTCGTGATAATTAAATGTAATACTTCATGTCAGACCCCACCTAATTAGGGCTTCTAACCGGTCTACATTACCTTAATCCCTTGATAATCTAACAGCCTAAACCTCTCCATCGATAAACAATTAATATTAAGATTTTGTAATAATCAATTATAAAACTTTAATAACCACATATGATTCTAAAGTGAATCTCAACCCACAAAGTTCATTTAGATGAATTACATAATTCTCAAATTTCGTAAAAATATCTCGATAGCACTTCATTTGTTGTTAAGCCTATACCGAAAATCTCGTTTTTAAAAACCTTCAAAAAAACCTGCACAACTTCAGCGAAAATGCTGAAGCACTCACAATCCACCTCATAAAAATATAAATTGTATTTACGAAATTATATATTCATTCTAACCTGATCCGAAGTATTAAAATCTTAAGCTAACATTACCTTAACTTAAAAATTATCTCCATTAGTCCTAAAATCGTCCTCATCATTCAAAGGAGATCCTAATCACACTCAAACCCAGAAACCCATTTATACAATATAATATATTCAAAAACTGATACATACATAGAGAAAAGAACTAAACAAGTCACACGCATCCCAAAAGCTTTCCTTTTCGCTTGTCGCAGATAGAACCTTTCATTATCCAATTATAAAAAATTGATAATGTCAGATATGTAAATCCCATACTATTTAATACACTTGTAATAATTAGATGCATAATAATCCAATAAACTAAATGAAGAATATAATCCAAGAAATTTAAATACAATCGTAGATCCATCCAATTTTTGTTATCAGACTACAATTATATAACGTTCTCCGAAAGTGGTAAGTAAACAACAATAAAGACTCATGCCCAGAGAGGATAACTAAATGAGTCTCATTCCTTTAGACTATGAGAGTATGATTTGGTTCAATGTGATCTCATGACAACCACGTAATGCAAAGTATCAGTGACTCCAGCTCCTCAAGTATAGTATAGTGTTCTATAACCACGGTATAATATACACTATAAGGAGACTCGAATCGCCCTTATCCTCTCTATCTGTGTATGTATGTACAACGAAAATGCAATATCAAGGATTAATGCAATTTACAAGAAATTATAATCATACAATGTAAAGGTTCCTATGGGATTTACTTAACCTTACAAACGCGATACCAAAAGTCCCTTGCGCTCCGAGTTGGTAAGCTAGTCCACACATGATTCCAATCACCATCCTATAACTCATTTATAGATCTTGTAAGTTTCCATAATAAGTTCATAATTTTTTTAATTAGTTGTAGTTTAATTGAACCAATCACGTCTTAAAAACCCCTAAAATGCTTCCAAAACAAATTCTTTGATGCCTAAATTTATTTTTGACTCAAAATTATTGTTTTGATCGAAATTATATTGTCCGGTCTTAAATATAAAATTTTCAATTTATTATATATTTTTGGTCATTCCACAATCTGAAAACCACGAAATCCCTCTAAATCAACTCCTCGGATGTCTAGATCTCAATTTCGACTTCAAATTGTGATTCAAAATCAAAGCTTAACCTTGTCTAGGTCTTAGAACAATTTCCCAAATTTAGAACATTTTATGGTACTGTAGCATGCACTACGAAGCAAAACCTCAGTAAAAATCCTCGAAAAAATCCCGAATTCCTCATTTTTCATAAGAATCCACAATTTCAATTTATTTATCCAAAAATATAATTTTTCTTGATTTTTTTCTTATTTCTTGGACTTTTTTTCCCAATTTCTTAGCATTTTATTTTATTTTATATTTATTCGGGGTTTATCCCTAAATGAGACCCAGTTCGGTCTAGTTGGGGATCAAACTACCCTCATCTTCTTTATATCTCTAGTTCCTCTATTTCATTAAATTTTTTTATTCAATTTCATTAGGGTTGGCCTCCCAACCCCGACCCCGGGTTAGGACCGAGCAAGGGAGAGTTTCCCTTGCCATTGTCTTCCTCGGAGTCTCCTACACCAACTCCACACAACAACATAAACAACAACATCAACCATCACTCACCATGGGCCTCGATCCTTTGGTCTCTCTTTTGATCATTTTTTCTCATTCTCTCTCCCCCCCTCTTGGTCTTAATCGATCTCTCTCTCTCTCTCTCACTATCAACGTTATCGAATTAGTGGTGAGGAGCTTCTGTTTCGTTAGTAAAATATATATTAGATTTTCTCGAGATTCACATTACGTGAATATCGAGACAAATCTAATGATTTCAATTTCATAATATAAATTTGATTTTCCTCAAGATACGTACTACGTATCTCGAGGTCAATTTTTATTTCAAAACAAAATTGAATGAGGCAGTGTATTGATTTGGAGATATATAATAGATTTTCTCGAGATTTATACTCGAGATTCGCATCGCACAAATCTCGAGGCAAATCTAATGTCTCATTTTCATTATTTAATGTGATCTTCCTCAAGATACGTGTTGCGTATCTGAAGGACGATCTTTGTGGTTATTAATGAGGTAATCACCACCTCTTGACCGACTTATTGTGATTAATTATATGATTTTTTTAAGATACATATTGCGTATCTCAAGGTGATCAAATGATTTTGTAACCATACACCACTTGATTCTCCTTAAGATTGAACAACACGCATATCGTTGCGTGGACACATCTCACCAACTGCAATGTTAAACCATTTCACCTTCTTGGTGATCACGCTACACGTATCTCGAGGCGAATCTAATGCCTACTTAAATTTGATTTAAACTATAGATTCATTTATATATATTTATATATATAAACTATATATAAAAATATATATACACCTATGCATTTTCGCAACTGTAAATTCGCCACGCCTGCCAACGACCATCCTCGGGTGTGCACACTATTGTGCATCCCACACGTGTTACACTTGACCCCGCACGTCACTAAGCGCCCACCAATTTATTTATTATTTTATTTAATCTCGTGATTATCTTTTCAATTTATGTCCAAATTAAATTCCAAAAAATATCCAAATTTCACGAAAAATTGGAGAAAATTCTCCAATGCACTCCAGAATTCACGGACACTGCCTATACACAAATAATATATAATACATAAAATAGGCACACGACACACAAAAATAATATTAAATTTATGATCTCCGATCCGTAACACGTGGGTTCTACCTCGGATACCTAAATCCCAAATTAAATTCGAAAATACTTAATTATCTGCTTAATCAAGTTTATAAAATTCTAGGATGTCATAACTTTATCAACTAATTAAAAATCTTGTCCACAAAATTTTAATTTATAGGTTATTAAATCAAAAGAGAAAAAAATGATCATTTGTATATAATTCTTTCAATCCAAACATGTAAAACCATTTTCAAGATGAACCGTTAAGTGGACCCAATCACTTTCATTGTATTTAACAGCTCGGTGGTAGAGATAATAATTAATTTAACTTTTTATTTTCCAACATTTTGGTTTAATGAAAAGTTTTCTCCGTTAATTTGCCAATCCTTGCAATTTGTGAATTTCTGACGAGTTAAACAATCAACTTTGTGGAATATATGATAACCTTACTTAATTTCTCATCTCATACCTTGAATCCCATTCAAATATCAATAAATAACAAGACCTAGCCTATCTTGCTTTTCATAACACAATTCTCATTCTAATATGAATGTTATTCCACAGATTGTTGATAATTCTTTTCATGTTCAATCTAACTCTGGTACACATCTCAATTTACTTTCTTATCACCAATTATCTGTTTTTATTTAAATTATCGACCGATAAATTCTTAGACTATCATCAATTTAAAATTACATATCGATGCAAATAATATTTCAGATAACATTATATACTAAGTAGAGTTGCTTATCTATCTGGTCTATCACCATTTCAACGTTCCCGACCAGAAACCTATTATCACACAAGTCATCACATGATTATAGATCTCATAATACATCTGTCACCTTATGATAAGATATCTCAAATTTCAATCCGATCAGAAATAGAAACTTGACACGTAGTGCAACTCTCACTCATTTTCTAAATGTCTACTCACAATATTATTTAGATCGTGGACTAGAATGCAATTACCAATTCCAACTTTTCAGCCAATTCACTTAACTTCTTCTTTAATTGGTTAAAAAATTATCAACTTTTCTAACTTCGTCCAATCATTCTCTAATGATGAGTTCATCAAGAACCTCATTTTTTTCACTTAATCGAAATCTCACATAAACCCACGTCTCAATCACTTACTGTTTACCAATTTCTCTCATTACCAGAATAGAGATAGTTATCCTTAACCTGAGTAGACATATGTTTCTTAACATATATATCAACACATTCGATGATTATACTGTCATAGTATAACTTTTAACTTATATTTCATACAAGTTTATAAATATGTTATTTTTCTCATTTCTACTCAATTACAATTAAAGAATATTCAATTCTTCAAACATATCAAGTCAGATACACTGTACTCTATTCAATATTTCCAACCTAACAAAGATAAAGCTTACTAACTGAGCTTTAAGTTGTACGTAGCTTTTCACTTTATTTGTATCTTCACCGTCATCTGGATATCTTACATCAACTCCAATTTACAATAACTAGTGCTTCAAATTTTACCACTGACTAATCAGGTGGTGTAGCACAACAATTGAACCAATGTACAATATATTTATCGATATTAGTTGAATGATATTTTGGTTCAAAACTTTCAATATTTGGAGTTTAACTCCTTATAAGATCCATGAGAAAATATGTTAAGTTCTATCAAACTATAGCTTGATATTCTAATTTAATCGGAACTCATTAACCTGAAATTTTAATTTTCATATTAATGTGAGAATGTATTGGCCATTTAGTTGCTTATACTTGAGTTTTCAATTTGCCTTGACGAAACCTCATAGACTATTTTATACCGACTGTCACCAATTCATTCGATTTTTAAAGATGGGTGGTCGTGTCACACCGATCTTCTTCACTTTGAATAAATCGTGATTATGAAATGGAGTTACTTAGACTTTTGGTGTAACGGCATGAAAATTTGACTTGTGCCACGTGTCAGGTCGAGGTCGTTTGTGGGATCCACTTATTGAAATGCGTATGTTCGAATCTCGAGTGGAGATGCTAATTGTTGAGAAACGTATACACGGAGAATTCGGGGAGCCGAAACACGAAAGGGGACGCGCCTCGAGTCACGTGCCGACGTGGGATATACCTCGTGATGCGTGTAGCGCGAGTATCGAGATTTTGAAATGAGGCGGATTAGTGCCTCGAGATGCGTGCTGCTCGATTGTTGAGTTGCCTCGAGATTCGTATTGCACGAAGCTCGAGGACATTTTTGATTTGAAATCAAAAAGAAAATAAAAAGGAAATGTATATATATGTATATGTATATATATATAGTTATATATATATAAGGAAAAAAAGAGATTGAGATAAGAATAGAGAGGTAAGAAAGAGGAGAGAGAAAGAGAGAGAAAGCTAGAGAGAGAGAGAGCAAGTGGTAGCGGTAGAGGAGATCGCGGACGGCTGGAGCTCCGGCGGGCGAGGACGACGGGCGGGCTAGGGCAATGCGGCATGGCGTGGATAAGCACGACGCGGAGAGGTGCGTGAATCGCGGCTCAAGATCTCGCGCGCGCGCAATGGCTGAGCGGCCGCGCGGCGGCGGCTAGTGGCGGGAGCTAGCGAGGTGGCGTGATCGGCGGCGAGACGCGCGGTCGGCCGCCAGCGGCGACGATGGAGCGATGACGCGGCCGATTGGCGCGGCGCGACGCCCAGTGTCCCAGCCTCGCTGTGCAAGGCGCGTGGCGGCGCTAGCGGCAGTGTGGCAGCGCGAGCTGCGGCTTGCGAACGAGCGGATCAGCTGCAGATGTGGAGTGTTCCAGCAGCTGCGCCGGGGGATCCAACAGCGCCGGGACCCGCGAGCGGCGGTGCGCATGCAAAGGCTACGCGGCAGCGAAAAGCGGCGGCTGCGACGCGGTGAACGACACGATAGCGCGTTGTCGACTGGTCAGATGGGCGATTTCAACGAAATCACGACGATGCGATGGAGGTGATGTTTATTTCACCTAATTGAGTTGTGATTTGAATGATTTTAAGTAAAATAGGCCTAAAATGTCTAAATGGACACCAAGGAATTAGGAGTGTGGTGTCGGTTGCGCAAATCGAGACACGAGCGAGATGTTTTGAGGTTTGCAATTTCTCGAGGTAAGTAAACCAGCTGGGGACTTATACAGTATTTCATTCCTCTTCAGTGGTTGTTGTTGTTTACTGTTTTGTGATAGCTTTATTGTTGTTCACTGCTTTGTGATGATAGCTATCGTTGAAATTGTTGTCGATTGAGTGAGTCCATTGGCAAGTGAGTCATGGTTATTGTTTATCTGCGATATGAGAGGATTAGGGCTAGAGGGAGGGGTCTCGTCCTAGACCCGAGGTTTTTCCTGGTCGTCCGTCGATATTATCCGGGTCCATGGATATTTCATAGTCGTACGGGCTAGGGCCCATCGTCGTAGATCCGGGTCTATGGATGTCTCATAGTCGCAAGGGTTAGGGCTGGGAGGCTGGGGTCTCGTCCTAAATCCGAGTCTGCTGGGCTTTTGCCGCGACTCAAAGACCTTTGGTCGGGACTCCTCGTTATTGGGCCTCACTCATTGATGGATTATTTACTGTCGTTTATATTCATGCGTTCTTTATTCCTTTCGTTCTATTTGCATGAATTGACTGCTTTGGATATTGTGAAATGTTGTGTATATGTCCTACTGAATTTACTTACCTGGTCTCGTCATTCTTATGTTTGACTGAGTGCAGAGTCAAGAAGAGTAGCAGAGGGAAAGCTCCATAGCTAGGTGATTTTTGTATATCTTTTAATTACTTTCCTCTAATGATGATATAGTTATGCAGGGTTCCACGATTAGGTTGTCCAACTTTCTATATTATTGTTGAGTTATTTATTTGTAGTAATTGCTTCCGCTAAATTGTAAAACTTTTAAAATATTAATAACTCAACTGTAAAATTGTAAATTTACTGATAATGATGGACTGGAAGGCTGAGTAGGCCTGCGTTGACCTTGCGAGACTGGCTCGGGGGTCCACGTGGGCTTAGGTCGGGCGGGGCCCAATTTACGAAAAATTGGGGCCATCACAATTGGTATCAAAGCCGAAGTTGTAAATACTCGACTCTTGAAATTAAGACACAAAACCAACGAAGTTAGGAATGGTTAAACTTAGAGTGAAACCCTAAGATCCTGGCTTAAGGCATCGTTGGGAAGTGAGGAGAATTACGATGTATACGATATGGTATATTTGTTGTGTTATAATATATATATATACGATATCGAGGATTTTGTGGCTATGGAAAATGCGACGACGTTTCAGAAAGATGATCGTAAGGCTGCAGGTTCGTGGTTTGCGAGTGCTGATGAGCTGCATATAGCGCACGACCAACAACGATATAATTGTGTTTACTTTTGTGTATTGCGTGAGACGCGATGAAAAAAAAAATATAAATATGTTTTTGGAGGTGTCTCGAGATACATAATTTGTGAGATTCGGGACAAGATATGCCTCGAGATTCGTGTCGCACGAATCTCGAGGACATATTTACTTTGAAAGCCAAAAAGTGAACGTGTTTGAGTAAACGTGTTGAACTCGTACTTACATGAGGAGATGCTGAGCGCGCCAACTGATACGGGAATTAGAGTGACAACTCGGGCGAGGCAGTCTCACGAGTTTTAGCGACATCACTCAGAAACGTTTCACGGTGGTATGAATCTCGGAGCGACAAATATTCATGACGTCTTGGCCACACCATATCATATGAGGTCGAGCATCGTATCAGTTTCGTTGTTCAGCGAGGCCGATGTCTGGTCGTGCACTACGGTGGTATCGATGTGGACGCTCTGGAGTGCAGTTGATGTTAAGGTGAGTGAGAGCGTGGGAGTACACACATCGGAGTACCAATCACATTCTCGGCATCGTCACATTCAGTGCGAGGGTCTGGAGATGATCAGAGGAAAATGAGGGTTAGACGATCGTGGTAAAGAGCGTATTGCGTTTCCACCATTTGCGGCGTGTATGGCGCCAGTGTTAGATGGACCAACGCAGAGTTACGCTAGTATAGTACAACAGCTAGCACCGTCGGATCCTTAGCATAAGTACCATCCGAGGGTTGATGGCAAAGGCAGTGGCCAGAGACAGGGTTAGAGATCCAGTCGAGTGCGCAGACAGGGACAGCGATCTAGTCATGCACAGGGGCAAGGATATGGACATGTTCCACTTGGAGCAGGATTTCAACGTACCCGTATGGGCGTGTGGACAGTCAGAAACAAATTCATGCTACTACCACGTCAAGTCCGACTACTATCCATCGTAACCTGATAGAGGGTACGAGTTAGGTTGAAACTCACTCAATGAGAGAGACTGATTTACATTCTCGCGGGCATACAACAGATATACGTATTTAGTGACGGTGGATCATGAAATTAAAATATTCACTTGTATTCATTTGTATTCCAATATATGTTGCGAGGATGTTGCCCTGGCATATGTTGATGGGAGGAGACGGATGGTGTGTTCTTTGCTTGGAGGTCGCGGAGGAGCCCAGCTCGTCACGGATGAGCCCAGCTTGTCGCGGAGGAGCCCATCCCTATAGAGTAAGATGGGGGTATGGCCTTGGGCGGGTATGGCCTTGGGCGGGTACGGCCTTGGGTCTTCATTCATAAAACACCATTGTCCTGCGAGACTTGCTTCAATTTCGAGGACGAAATTCTAATTCGTTGGGAAGACTGTAACGACCCGAAAATTTGACTTGTGCCACGTGTCAGGTTAGGGTCGTATGTGGGATCCACTAATGTGTATGTCCCAATCTCGAGTGGAGATGCTAATTGTTGAGAAACGTATACTCGGAGAATTCGGGGAGCCGAAACACGAATGGGGACCCGCATCGAGTTGCGTACCGACTTGAGATATGCCTCTTGATGCATGTAGCGCGAGTATCGAGATTTTAAAATGAGGCGGGTTGGTGCCTCGAGATGCGCACTGCTCAGTTGTTGAGTTGCCTCGAGATTCATGTTGCACGAATCTCGAGGACACTTCTGATTTGAAATAAAAAAGAAAATAAAAAGGAAATGTATATATATGTATATGTATATATATATATATATATATATATATAAAAGAGATTGAGATAAGAATCGGGAGGTGAGAAAGAGGAGAGAGAAAGAGAGAGAAAGCTAAAGAGAGAGAGAGCAAGTGGTGGCGGTAGAGGAGATCGCGGACGGCTGGAGCTCCGGCGGGCGAGGACGACGGGCTGGCCGGCAACGGCGTGGCGCGGATAGCACGACGCGGAGGCGTGGATCAGCGACTCCAGATCTGGCGGCAGCAGCGCGAACTAGCGCGGTGGCGAGACGCGGCGGCCGGCCAGCAGTGCGGCGGTGCGGCAATGACGCGGCCAATTGGCGCGGCGCAGACGTCCAACGTCATAGCAAAGAAGCGCGTGGCGGCGGCGCGCAGCGGTGTTGTGGCGGCGCAAGCCGCGACTCGCGGACGAGCGGATCAGCCGCGGATGCGGAGTGCTCTAGCAATGGCGCGCGAGGGATCCAATGGCGCGACGCTGCGAGGGACAACGCGGCGCGGCGAGCGGCGGCGAATCGCGAGCGGCGGAGCGCCGGCAAAGGCTGCGCGGCACCTAAAGCGGCGGCTACGACGAGGTGAACGGCGCGGTGGTGCGTTGTCGACCGGTCGGATGTGCGATTTAGACGAAATCACGACGACGCGATGGAGGTGAGGTTTATTTCACCTAATTGAGTTGTGATTTGAATGATTTTAAGTAAAATATGCCTAAAATGTCTAAATGGACACCAAGGACTTAGGAGTCTGGTGTCGGGTGCGTAAATCGAGACACAAGCAAGATGTTTTGAGGTTCGCGATTTCTCGAGGTAAGTAAACCAGCTAGGGACTTATATAGTATTTCATTTCTCTCCATTGGTTATTGTTGTTTACTGTTTTGTGATAGACTTATTGTTGTTCACTACTTTGTGATGATAGCTATCGTTGAAATTGTTGTCGATCGAGTGAGTCCATTGGCAAGTGAATCATGGTTACTGTTTATCTGCGACATGAGAGGGTTAGGACTGGAGGTCTCGTCCTAAACCCAAGGTTTTCCCTGGTCCTCCATCGATATTATCCGGGTCCATGGATTTTTCATAGTCGTACGGGCTAGGGCTGGGAGGCAGGGGTCTCGTCTTAGATCCGGGTCCATGGATTTCTCATAGTAGCAAGGGTTAGGGCTGGGAGGTTTGGTCTCGTCCTAAACCCGAGACTGCAGAGCTTTTTCCTTGACTCAACGACCTTTCGTCGGGACTCCTTGTTATTGGGCCTCACTCATTGATGGATTGTTTACAATCTTTATATTCTTGCGTTCTTTATTCCTTTCATTCTATTTGCAGGAATTTGACTGCTTTGGATATTGTGAAATGTTGTGTACATGTCCTACTGGAATTACTTACCTGGGCTCGTCATTCTTATGTTCGACTGAGTGCAGAGCCACAGACGAGTAGCAGAGGGAAAGCTCCATAGCTAGGTGATTTTTGTATATATTTTAATTACTTTCCTCCAATGATGATATAGTTATGCATGGTTCCACGAGTAGGTTGTCCAACTTTTTATTTTATTGTTGAGTTATTTATTTGTAGTAATTGCTTCCGCTAAATTGTAAAACTTGCAAAATATTAATACTAAACTGTAAAATTGTGAATTTACTGATAATGATGGATTGGAAGGCTGACTACGCCTGCGTTGACCTTGCGAGGCTGGCCCGGGGGTCCACGTGGGCTTAGGCCGGGCGGGGCACAGTTTGTTGAAAATTGGGGCCGTCACATTTGGTCATGCACAACTACTCTAGTACCTTACCTTGACTAAAGTATGTGACACTTCCAGCAATCACAAGTCATCTTAACATCTCATTTTGTTTTATACATTTAGTTTATTTCGTTCAGTTTTTGTCAATCTTAGCTAATCTTACATTGATCTTACTCTTAGTCCTTTTACAAACTTATTACACCTTCTGTTTAGCACCTAAATTACTTACAGCTCCTTAATTTTGACTTAGAAATGTAATTTATATCTCTTCTTTTTTCAAAAATATAGCTAAGGACGGTGTGACTTCTTATTATCTTTTGATGAATCGAAGTCTTCCTTAGCTAAGCTTAATTTGAAACAGAGAAATTTTGTGACTCAAACAGAGTAACTATTTATTATTGCCTAATGTTATTTCCATTAATCTTAAATATCCCGAATTTTCTTTTTCTTAAAAAGAAATTCGGTACCTTTCAAGAGACTGTGTAAGATAATTTTGTATCTTATTATTCATCAAATTACTTTTGATAAATTCAACTTTCCATTATTGTTCAACTGAAGAGATAGAATAATTTAAATTTTCAAACTTCGAATAACTTAATGACTAATCAAATTCTTAAATGATGCTATTTCAGTCCTTTAAGTCAAATATATAGAAATCATCGCAATATAGGAACTCATATTGTCATCTATATAAATCACTTACTAATTCTCAATCAGTATGTCCATCTCTTCCTTTATTATATTTTAGGTTGTAGTGATAAGCATCATAACTTAATGTCGTTAGAAGTGATTATTAGGTAATTCAAATTTCAAAACACAACTACTTGTGTTTTATTTAATAGCTAATCCTAGCTATTATTAGACCATTTTCCCAACACCTTAACTTCTAACACGTTGATCTTATCACTATATTTTTCATTTTCAAGTTGGAATTTTTACTGATCTTTGTTTCATAACAACACCTAATTTGATGTTAACAAAGATGACTTCTAACTCGTATATTTTCATTCATTTTATTAGTACTTTATTCAATTCATAGAACCACTATACTTAACGTCACTCATGGATAAGTAACTTGAGTAATAAACAATCAAAGTTTTCATTACTTCTATATAGAAGTTGTTTGATTGTTTTAAAATATGGTTCTATTTCATAGTTTTCACTTGACATTTGTTTCGAAAAAAGACAATACTTTACTTCAAAATATTTTATTTTCTTAGAAACCGACTTAGACAACTTAACTTATCATATCACAATTTCATTGTGATTTCCATGTCAAGATTCAACTTGTTTAATCAATTTTCATTTTACATTTTCGATAACCACATGTCTCTTTTTTCCTTTGTTGAGACTATTTTCAGAAGCAACCATCAATTGGTTATGAATCAAACCAATATTTCGTTGAATAAGTTTTACCGAGTTAATCATGTAACCAGTACTAACTTTATTCTAAAATCTAAGATATTCATATCTTGTGCTTCCCAAAAGTCCCCATTTTATATTACATTTTCCAAACAATTCTCAATCATTTGAGACTTTATTTAACTCTATTTTAATATTTTACCAAGCATTTAAAAATTGTAACAGTTCGATACTTTCGATTTTCAAGAAATCCAAGTTCAGCGCATACGTACATGAATCATTCGGACTTTACTTTCAATAAATTTCTTATTGGTTTCATTGTTGATACTTAAATCAGTTTTATTAGTACTGAACTACTTACACTTTCGTGAATTCAGACTTTACAAGTCTATTTCACATCCATTTACGCTCAGTTTCGTTTCACAACCTATTCTCTTTCTCTCTCTCTCTCTCTCTCTCTCTCTCTCTCTCTCTCTCTCTCTCTCTCTATTATCCATTTCTAATCTTACTGGTCTTATCTTACGAGTTAAGTATCGAACATATAAGGAGAATAAACTTCCTATCGCATACATACATACAACACAAATATAACATAATTCATAATGTTTTTAAACTTTTTAACCCTGTTTCATTGCGTTACTTCCCAACTAATCACTAACTAAACTTAAATTAACAACATTTTTTTAAGCCCTTAGTTGAGCCAAAGCTAAGCTTTGATACCAACATTATCTTACCCTACCGAATTAGGGCATCTGACCAGCCTAGATTATCTTAATCCCTTGATAATCTAGCAACCTTAACCTCTCTCTATCAATAAACAATTAAAATTAAGATTTTGTAATCATTAATTATAAAACTTTAATAACCACATATGATTCTAAAGTAAATCTTAAACCTCAAAGTTCATTTAGATGAATTAAATAATCCTCAGAATTTCATAAAAATTTTTCGACAACACCTCCTTTATTTTTAAGCCTACACCGGCAGTCTCGGCCTTCGAAAGCCTTCAAAAATATTCCTCAACTTTGGTGAAAATGCCGAAGGACTCATAATCCACCCCAAAACAATATAAATTGCATTTACAAAAATATATATATATATATATATATATATATATATATTTTATTCCAACCTGATATGAAGTATTAAAAACCTTAAGCTAACATTATCTTAACAATATACGTACTACGTATCTAGAGGTCAAGTACGTATCTTGAGGTCAATTTTTGTTTCAAAACAAAATTGAATGAGGCAGTGTATTATTTTTGGAGATATAGAATTGATTTCCTCAATATTCGTGCTCGAGATTTGCATGGCAAGAATCTCGAGGCAAATCTAATTATTCATTTTCATTATTTAATGTGATATTCCTCAAGATACGTGTTGCATATCTCGAGGTCGATCTTGTGGTTATTAATAAGATAATCACCACCTTTTAACCGACTCACTGTGATTAATTATATTGGTTTCCTCACGATATGTATTGCATATCTTGAGGTAGATCAAATGATTTTGTAACCACACCACCAGATTCTCTTCAAAATTGGACTACACGCATATCGAGGCGTGAACACGTCTCACCAACCGCAATGTTAAACTATTTCACCTCCTCAATGATCACGCTTCGCATATCTTGAGGCGAATCCAATGTTTACTTAAATTTGATTTAAATTATAGGATTGATTCATATATATATATATATATATTATATATAAAAATATATAAACACCTATGTATTTTTGCAGCTATAAATTCGCATTGCGCACCAACGACCATCCTCAGGCTGCACACTATTATATATCCCATGCGTGTCACCCTCGACCCCATCACTAAGTGCCCACCAATTTATTTATTATTTTATTTAATTTTGTGATTATCTTTTCAATTTATGTCCAAATTAAATTTCAAAAAATACTAAAATTTCACCAAAAATTAGAGAAGATTTCCCAACGCGCTCCAAAACTCACAAACACTGTGTATACACTTCAACTTGACCCTATTTAGTGTCAAGATAATATAAAATACATCAAATAAGCATACGATACATAAAATACTATTGAATTTCTGATCCCTGATCCGTAACACATAGGTCCCATTTCGGATAGCTAAATCTCAAATTAAATATGAAAATGCTTAATTAAGCCACCTAATCAAGTTTACAAAATTTCGGATGTCGTACTTCATCGATCGTAAATTGAATCTTAAACCTCAAAGCTTATTTAGATTAGTTAAATAATCCTCAAAATTCCGTAAAAAATCTTCAACGGCACCAACTCTGTTTCTAAGCTTACACCAAAAAATTAGACCTTCAAAAATCTTAAACAAAACCTGCTAAGCTTGGTAGAAATATGGAAGGATTCACAATCCACCTTATAACAATACATATTGTATCGACTGAATATATATTTATTTGTTAGGGGTTGGGTGGGGGAACGTACATGAGTGTGCATTCCCCACCCCTTATGAACTACGCTCTGTTGCAGCGCAGTTTGTTTGGGGGTTGGACCCATCAGGCCTAACTACATTGGTTGGCCTGATCGACCTAACATCTTTGGTTAGGCCTGGATTGGAACCCAAGTCCAGTTAAAATGTGTGAGGGGAGCGTACAGATGCACACCCCTCCATTTCCTTTTCGAACTGTGCAATTATGCGCGGTTCGTCCACTTAATCTTTCTTATTTATTTATTTATTTATTTTTCTTTTGTCAACTTGATCAACATTAATCTTTTCAGAAATCAAAACATTATTAATGTTAAAATTTAAACCTTATTGATTTATACAAAAGTGAACGTATAATCCTTTTAAATTATGAATTCTATCATTTTATCATTGAAACTAAAGAATAAATTTAAAAAGGTATTACCCAGTGACAATACGCACTAGATCACCAAGTCCACACTTTGCTTTTCCTTCCCCTTAGGTCTCTCTCCCTCCTTTGTGTGAAACTCTTCCATGCACGTTTATTGTTTTGATGGGATATCAATCAAGTTCCTAAATTTACTCCCCAAATCACTCAATCCTTAATTCTCTCTATATCTCCTTCTCTCTCTCTCTCCTATGCACACTAAGTAGTCCATATTCAATGTACATCAAGTTTTAGGAGTCCTCTTTAGTCCCACTTGCCGTTAAATATTTAAGGTTTCCTAGTCTACAAAACTAATACGCATAAATATGGTATACATTTTTTTTTAAAATAAGGTCATCACAATAATTGAGAAGTTATATATAAGCCTATAATAAAAAATAAATAATTAAATAATAAATTAATGGTGCACTAAGTGCGATAAGGGGGTCGTGAAATGAATGTGCACGCTCGAGAACATTCGTAGGCATATCCGGTGAATTTATTGGTGAGAAAACACACTAAATATATATATATATATATATATACATACATTTATATATTTGATATATATTTAAAATTATAAGTTTGGTTTGAATTATATGGATCATTGGATCACCTCGAGACGAGCGTGAGTGTTAATGTGTGTCACTTAAAGAAGTGTCATTTTAACACATCAATCACTTAATCAGTTCCGAGATAGTGCGATAGGTATCTCGAGAAAAATCCATATATATAAATCTAGAACCATCAAACTTATCCTCATTATTGCACCAATCAATCGAGATAATGAGATTAACTAAGCTGCTGAAGGTTTGATCAGGAGGGGATCAATCCATGAGAGATTTTCAGTGAAGTTAAGGTGATCAAACCTTGGTTTAATCAGAGATCATCATCATGGTAAGTTGAGTTTTGAGTTTTAAGTTGAATTTAATAGGTAGATGATGCTATCTTTATGAATTGGAGTTATTAATGACTGAAAATGGGTTTTAACCTCACTAGAGGTCCACCCAAATGATATAAGAGAGTGTTTAAGGTTATTGTGATGATTTGTGGAATAGATAATGGTTTCTGCCCTTTTTACTATCAAGATAGTATAGGGTCGAGCATGCTCCACCTAGCAGGGGATCGCGCTCCCTTCATCAATTGGGATGAATCCACTTAGTGGAGTGCGCCCCACCAATTTAGAAAACACGCTCCCACCCCTAAAAATAAAAACTGTGCTGTGATTTATTTAGAATTTTCTAAGGTCTTAGGGACCAACTTAGGGGTTCTAAACATAGGGGATTAGACCTATATTGATCATAAATGATTTGTGATAGGTGTTGGAACACTGGGAAAGCGTGAGTGACCTAGAAACTTAGGAAGTTTGAAAACGAAAACCTAAATCGAAGTAAGTATGGATTCTCTTATTTATCAATGTTGCCTGGCTATTTTAGTATATGCAGTTCATATTGTTTATGGACTGAATGGGGGACTATGTACACTGTGATGTTTTACTGAACAGAAAATGGTGTCTAATGTGATCAATGAGAGTAACTCATGGAACTGAGACCAGGTTATATAGGATGCGATTTCTCAGCCTATATGTAACTCCTACTCGGTTAGATAATTTGTGTGGGTTACATATTCACTAAAAGGTTTCAGATAGAACTATTAGACATTAATGAATTGGCTAGACAACACATCAACTAATGTGTTGGTTTAGCAATTGCATTAATGGGGTCGGTGGTAGTTGACCATAGCTTTATAAATAAAATAGCAATCACAGTGTAACGGTAATTGACAATTTGACTTGCACCCGTTATTTACTAAATTATATAATTTCCATAACTTTGTTAGTTAACATAGGTGCATATTGTTATTGCATAATGTTCTTGATTATTATATAGAATATCGATGGCTTTATGAATCCTTGCTTACTGAGCAAGTTGGAGCACTCACCTCAATTAACATTTCAGGAATATCGATGAGCGGTGTGACTATGGGATGTAGAAGATTTAGCAGTCTTGATCTTCTATTCGATGTAATGAATGTCCTATTGTCATATATATATATATATATATTGGTATATAATTACAATTTTGTAATATCACAAGGGATTGTAGGTTTCGTATAATCAATATTTATTTCAGTTTGAATTATTTTGTATATCGTATTTAAATATCGAAAAAGTTTTAATTTCTGCTGTGTTTGATATTTGTTTTACATTGATATTCTATATACAATTATGTTTTTCATGAGATAGAAGGAGAGGATGCTGGTTCTAGTTAAGTCTAGCGGGATTTTTGGGGCTTAATTAGGGTTTTAGGCAGAGCATCAAGCATGATTTTTGAGGCTTAATTAAGGTTTCAGGCTGAGCATCACCCCAATTGGGTTAGGGATGCAACACATTAGTTATTAGATACATGAAAACTGGCCCTAGTGCAAGTGGGAGATGTTGGGGCATGTGCCCTAAGTTAATCTATAAATAATCTTTACTTTATAATATTAGTTAATAAAATAGAGGTTTTCGTTATTGGTTTATTATAAGTGATTGCATGTTTACCTTATAATAAGATCCATGAGCATTTGTTGAAATATCATAAATGTCACTAGTCGGTCATTATACTGGGAACTATAATGAGTTAAGACTAGTGTGAATCTTGATTTATGGTCATGTGATGATGTGATGATCATGCGTATAGGGATACGAACCGAGATCATGAGTACTTGTTAGGGAACAAGGTACTAGGACCGACCCGCTATGAGAACACCGCATTAATTAAGTCATAGGTGTTACTAATGATAAGTATATCAGTTAGTCATTTGACTTGAGATGACCATAGACTTCAATATTAAGAGCATGGTAATTTGATACAATCAAATGTTATCTTTAACTGGATGATTATAAAGATCATGATTAGTTACCATGTGAATAACATGTGAAGGTGCGTAATCAAGATAGAATTTGTCCCTCTCGTATAAAAAGAGATATTAGTAGACCACTCGATATGTTAGACTATTAAATGGTCAAATACAAATAAATTGATATGATCAATGTCATTTAGATGTTTTCATTCTACTTAAATATTGAAACTAGTACGATTGAACATTAAGGGTGACTTTCCATGTCTTATGTTTAATCAAAGGATATCGCACGACAAAAGGATATGCTATATGTTATTTATTAGGCTATATTGATTTTGACATTCGAGCTATTTGGATAGTCATAATGCCTTGCTAGAGTCTGCTTATGACTTATGTAATAAAATGGTTTTGGTTCACTATCAATGTTTCATGTACCTATTGGGTTGCACTCAAAGAATGACTTTGCACAATTTCAACTAGTCTATAATAATGACATAAAAGCCTTTATGATTTGTTATATGATAACTTATTAATAGGGACATTTGTGTAACTTGTTTGAATTGCCTAAATGCAATAGTTGTACTACAAATAGATTTTTTAAGCGACCTTATCTCATATATAAATAGAGGTCGAAACCCTAAAACGAAATAAGATTTTAGTTTTTAATATTTTTGAGTTCTCTGGATTTCAAGAGAAAAAATGAAAAACGTTTTCAATCTCTCTTAGGGCTAAAACTTCAAATTATGGTCACCATTCGTGTGTAAATTTTCGATAGGGGATATGCGCTTGAACGTCTTGGAGATTAAACAACCAGGAAAGGAAATCATAGAAAAGGTATGGTTTACTTTTATAGATCTAATTTAATAGAACGTATTTTCGATCATGTTGGAGATTTTTTTAAAAAAATTTGAATTTTTCGCTCCGTGTAAACCCTAAATCCCAACCATATCTCAATCAATTTACTTAAAACTCACACAAATTTTTTAGCTTAATCGGCCTCCCGAAACCTTAAAACACATACCCAAACCCCCGAGACTCTTCACTAGGTTCCAGATATCATTAACTATGTTTTATTGTGTGTTTAGGTGGTCTTACATATGTTTATGATAAGTTAAAGGGTTTTTAATCAACATTGTAAAAATTGTGCTGTCTAGAAGGCCTAGTGCGCTAGTGACTGTGTTTAGTGCGGTAGAGACCTAAGGTCGCTATTCATACTTGTTAGTGCGTTACATGAACGTATTTTCGATCAGTTTCATTCCTTGAAAATACAATTTTTCAGCCAACTTTGAAATTCTCAAAAGTGAGACTTTGAAATTGAATAAATACACCAAAGAACACATATAAACCATAATAAAAATTCTCCAAATACATTTTGAAGGAAAAACCCCATGAAACAAGGCTTAAGACCCATGAATTTGTAACATAGAAAAGTAAATACATTACCTAAAGTTGTTGGTTCATTATGTGCACATGTTTTCTTCAATTACTTGAAGAAGTTTGACTCTCTACCACTATCATTTAGAGAATTCCAGAACCCAGAAACTCTCCAACCTTATATTTCTTATGAGTTTCATGCATGAGATGAATTATTGTGAACAAGTGTTTGTTTTTATACTATTTTACTCCCTATTCATGGCCATCCATTTTATGCCACTTCTCCATCATTTAAGTAAATCAAGGATTATGAATCACTCCATTCTTCCTCTAATTCACTTTTGTTAACACACGTTTTGACACATATTTACATGGTGATGAGTTATTATACGAATCTCGAGGCATGTCAATGACTATTGTTTGATTTTTCTAACTTTGGCCACATTTATGTAAATTAAACTATAAACCCATTGAATTAGTTATTTTAAGTTATATTAACTTAAATTAAGACTTACCACATCACTATCTACCTCAGTTTCATGTCAATACGCATATCGAGGTGCGTCCTTGCTCATGTCACGACGTCTCTATACATGTAGAAATGACTTAATAAGCTTGCACATATACGTTACACTAGGAACACATTACATCAAAACTAAAAATATAAGTCAGCCACATGCCTCGATTAGTGTACATATCTCAATGCAGGTCCCACGTCAAGGGTCAATGATCTTGATTAAGGAATTAAACTAGGATTAAGAATTTGAGTCGTGAGACGAAAAATGCTCTCATATAAGCCTCTCGTTACCGTGTTAACTCTGAATCACCATGAAATTGTCACATAACCAAGAAAAATAGAATTTCTTTATTTCAAAGCTTTTGGATATGAAGACCTTCTCCTGCCTAGGATCAAGTCGCCCGCCAAGATTGCCACCCAGGCCCAATACCCAAATTGAGTCGAGCAAACAGTCTGGCATGCCTAAAACAACTTGCGGAATATCAAACTAGTGCATATGGATAAATAATTGCAGAATTAAATAAAATAAACTCCATATGACGTACTATGAAATTATAAATAGATCTTCAAATACCACCAAGTAGTTTATATTAAAGGAGAGTAAGGTTCATTCTACCCAAAGAGCTATTTAAATACAACATACGTCTAATAATCTCAAATTCAAATAACTAGATAATAATATTATAAGGCTCACAATAAGAGAAGACTGCAAATAATTGCTTTTCCTTTATCTCGATCTAGCACCAAAGTGGATGGTCCTAAAATGTAAGTAAGGTGAGCTAAAAAGGACAACGAAGCTCAGTAAATGGAAAACTTGATCAACCATCAAATATGCAAGAATACTTAATAAGCATGCAATGATTAGTCTGAATTGAAATTAAATAAAGAATCATTTAAAACAAGAAATCACATAGATTTATAGAGTATTAATAAACAACATTAACAAGATTGATAAAGCATATTCAAGTAAAAATTCACCATAAGAGAATTACCATAAGAAATAGCAGTACTATAAATTCATGGTCTCATTCAACGCATACTAGTTATTGACAAAAATTCGGTGATTGAATCCCTTACCCTCGAGGTGATGGTGACCATTATATGACACAAAGTCATTATATGACCCCAATTAATCCCATCAAGTCAATACTAAGTCCCTTCAAAACCATCGGTAACATGTGACCACTTGTAAGCTTGATAATAAATATGTTAATCAAGTGGGACAAACCACAAATATTATAATTGTTTATACATCAAGATTTATAATGGCACAAACCACTTGTTTGGTGGCACAAACTACATTAATTTCATTTGGCAGCTCAAACTCACTCTTTTCATTTATCAGCTCAAACCCACTCTTTTGATCAAGCAACACAAGTATTCATATCACATACATACCACCATAGATAAGTAAGATCGAGTCAATAAAAAGTTGCAACCTATTTCTCAAGTCTATAATTTTCGGAAAAAAATATCATCATATAAATAATAATATGTCATATTTGATAATTGAGCAAGCTCTTCACTTACCTCATGCACTCAAGGTCCTATACAAACCACCTTGCGAATTTAGATAATTGAAGACACAATCACATCATTGAAAAGTCATATATTAATTCCAATTTATTATTAGATTTGTTTCGGGGTCCATTAGCGAGGGTCCCGTAGGTCCTTCATCTCCCGGTGCAAGGGTTGAGTGGTAGGACCCTGCCAGTCTTCCTCAAAGACTCGATAACACGTCCCATGAAGGCAAGAATTTATTTTATTTTATTATGTATATTATTTTTATTTATCATACATATATATTATTTTATTATATGTTTTTTAAGGTCCAGGGCCCATTTTAGCCCTTGTTAATCGGTCCGGTATTGGTTTGGCCTCAATTGACTGGTACATGGTCGAACCAGCCCTAGTTAGGGTGGGCTCGGGGTCGAGCCAACCCCTGGTTTAAGGACGAGGGGTCGATTTGACCCTTGGTATCACACTGGGCAGAGCGTGCCTCTGTGTTGGTGGGGAGAGCAACCCCACACCGCCCCTATACGGGGGCACCCCTGCGTTGCTAAAGTCAGGGAGTCCTTACTAAGGATAGCTAAGGGTGGTCACACCATGGGCAAGGCTGCCGTGATGGGGTGGCCCAAGGGTACCCCACCAGGGACAACCCGGCGATGATGCCGCCACCCTCCTCCGGCAACACCGTGCGTCACCCCTTCCCTCTTCCAAGTAGTGTTCTTTACCATGATCTCACCAATTTCATGACCCACTATTTTTGCACAAATCTCGAGCTTCCAATTTATCATCAATAATAGAAGAGGAGATAGGGAAGGTAAGGGCACTTTCAAATGGGTTCTTTTTGACTTAGCATCCCAAGAAGTCCATGAAACACCCTCTTAAACTCTTATCTCTCATTCTCTCCTAACGTGTGTGTGTTTGTTAAGCAAAAAGGGGCTAGGGTTTATAATAAGATTTATATACTAAGGTTGAATTAGTATAAGGTTTGCATGATTAACGAATTGCCCATATGGTGGGTGTTTTGAGTTTTAGGTCATTATAACATTCATAATTTTAGGAACTTTCATTTTTGAAAATAAAAGTAAGATACACCCGTAGCCCGACGTGTCCATTTGTAATGATTTCTTTTACGACCCAATTGATGTAAATTCACACCTGCAAAACCCGTCCATACCCCCGCATGAAATAAAATATTAATCTTAACTCTAACATCTCGATAGTATCATTTCTGTCCTATAGGCCGAAATTCATAAGGCATGTGTCATATATGTCCCAACAGAGTCTTTATACCTTAGCTACTTGCCAAGTCCTTGTATCATCACACGTTATGGGTATTTCTTTGTAATCTCCCTTGAAGTTGCTACGTGTACACAAATTGTCTAACCAACAAGTAAAGATAACCACACTGAGATGTGATATGGTGTCTATTTGTGCCGAAAAATATTTTTGCCTATCTGGCAACAAATCCATATCGCCAACTAGTAGTAGGAATAAGGATAGCTATATGTTATAGTATGAACACTAGCACACCATCTCTGTCATCATCTTGGTTACACATATCAATGAATGACTCATCAAGTCCTTGTAACTTATCTGTAGAGGCTACAAATTAGCAGACAAAATATTCCTTTTTGGAATTATATCTTAACATCAATATTATTACACGTTTATCAACGTTCATTCCTGTAAGTTCATACTTTAAGACAACTCTTGACTAACGGTCCATCTTGTAACTCCTTTGTCATATTTAACCGTTAACTTATGCAGTAAGCTTCTACCTTTATAATTTTTTGGAACTTTAAAATAATTTCAATCCTTAAACAGACTTAACCTAACTTTCAAAGTATTTTTGATTCACCAAATTCATTGCAACTATTCAAAAAACCAACCTATATCACACACGAATCCAAAACCCATTTATACAATATAATATATTAAAAATAATACATAAATAAAGAAAAGAACACTCGTTAAGTCAATGAAAATCTGAGTGCTTCTCATTTCCTTTCGCGCAGCCAGACCCTATAATTGCTAACATTAAAGTAAAATGATTTTAGATAAGTAAATCCCACACTATCTAGTGCACTTGTAATCAAAAGCATTGTATTCCAAGAACTTAAACAAATGATAGTATCGCAAGAAATCATAAATATACAAATATGAAATCCATCCCATTTCTGTTAACTGACCACAATCAAATGACATCTTCTAAAAGTGGTAGGTAAATAGTAATAAAGATTCATGAGTTTAAAAAGAAGGTCCTCGAGAAGCCAACTCCTCGACTATCAATGGAGTATGATCATGGCCAGCATAAAAAATCCTTCTAAAATCTCCTAAGTGTCTACAACAATCAGTGACTCCAGTCGTAAAGAATCACGGTGTGCACAGTACCACACATATAGCTAGTAAACATAATGGGATCCCAACAACCCCCTTCCTTTCGTGTTCATGAATGCATGACCAATAAATATGCAATGATAAAAAAACATGCAATTATATTCCAAAAAGACTCATACAATGTAAAGGTTACTATATGATTTACTTACTCTTCAAACACAACACCACGAACTCCCTGCACTTAGGATCAGTAAGTTAGTCTACACGAGGTTCCAATTGTAGTCCTATAATTCATTTATAGGTTTGATAAGTCTTAACAATAATTTCATAATTTTTCCAAATTTATCTCACATTAATTAGTACTGCCAAGTCCCGAAAACTTCAAAATCACTCCAAAATAAATCCTTAGATGTCCGAATCCTGATTTTAACTCCAAGTCATTATTCGACATCGAAAAGTAACCTTTAATAGGCTTTGAAATAATTTTCTTATTTTCGAGCCTTTTTGAGTATCATAACACACATTACGAGGCAAAACCCCCAGTATAAATTCTCGAGAAAATCTCAAATTTCACATTTTTCAAAAAAAATCCTCAATTTCCATTTATTTGGCCAAAAACCTAATTCTATAAATTTTCCTAATTTTAAGGGATTTTTATATTTAATTCTCAAATTTAAATATTTTTTAATTAAAATGGGAAGGGGTTTGGTCCCTGAATCGGCTCGGTTTGACCCCGATTTGGGGATCATCTCCTTCCTTCCCTTATTTAGATGAAACAAAGAAGCAGAGCTATTTTATTTCGTTTTCCATTTTTTGTATCAATTGGGGTGCCCAACCCAATTAGGTTTGGGTAGGGGAGCACAAAGCTCCATCCCCCATAGTCTTCCTTGGATGAATTGTTATGCGGTTTGTTCAAGTCTCATGACACTTGTAGTGGCCCCGCCGCCCTGGGTGTTGTCTCTTCGTGCGCTTCTCGCCCGGCTGGCCGAACTACAAGTGTACGACACCTTCCCGTCCATCTAATGTATCGATAATCATGTACACATATGTATTATTAACTTGGTTCATATGTTCAACTGTTTGTAGCTTATTAAGTCCTAGCCATGCTAGTGGTTTATGTATTACAGAGTTGCGATTAGAAATTTAGTATTTTATAGTAGAAGTCTTAAAGTAACATTAACATGTATTTTCATTAACTCTGAAGTTTCGTACTGTAGAAAACTCGAAATAGTACAATGTATATATAAGGTGACAAAAGTGAATATATACAAGTACACATGTCTTACCAGTCTCCCATAAACCCCAAAACATATATATAGAAAAATGACAAAATAAACACCTACGAGTAGTGCGTCGAACAGAGGGTGAGCTCATAGATAGTCGCCAAGGATCTTTTTTCCCTTACTCGTAGAAGGGTCCGTACTCAGCCATCACAACAAAATAGATGATGAGTCCAATAAGTAAAATCCCAAAGAAACTCACTGTGCATTCATACAATAAAGTAAAGAACTCTAAGATATACTATTAAATAAACATGCAGAATGTAAACAGACAACTATAAATGGGTCATCGCATGTGTAAATAACAATAAAGCGCAAACGTGTGTGCCTATTCCAGTCAGACTAGACTATACTTCAGATACCCTCCCTAGGATCCCACTAGCGGGCGCACCCAACTAGCCCATCACCTGGTCCCTCTTGGTGGCTGGCATAGACCCTTGACGCACCGACACATGTATCGACAAAGTAGCTCGGGTCGTTATCCACTGAGGACTCCTGATACACATGTTATGGTCTAGAATGCTTAGACAAACAACGGAATATCCGGTGGGAGTAAACTCAACCAACCGTCCCAATAATGATGCAGTTATAGATAACTTAGTAAATAAGGAATAGAACCAGGAAATAGAGTAAAACAGTGATGAAAGTAAATAAATACTCAAGTGACGTTCCTGTGGGTTTTATGAACCTCGAAAGGCTTTCGACCTCCCCGGACTCCTGTACCCGACTCATCAAGCTTCCTGACACCGAGCTACAGTCTCCTAGTACTTGAAGTCCAATTTTATTAGTTTAGATTATTTCCTAGTGCTTAGACTTATATTAAGTGGAAAATTACCAAAACAACCTTTCATTTCCATTTTTGATCTGCAGTTAGCGCGCTATAGGCGCGCTATGTAGAGGTAGCATGCCAGATGAATGATGTAGCGCTACTGTTCTTCATGTTGAAGAATAATAGGAAACCCAAAGTGATTAGTGTGCTAACCATTCCAGGTAGCGAGCTAACCGTTTCATGTAGCGCACTATCGGTCATCTATGATAGAATTCTCAAGTCGAGAATTCTGTCCTAACCCTCTCAATTAGCTATCATAACCTAGATTATACCCTCTCCTCATTCAAATAACTTCAATATAACAATCAAATCATACCAAAAAATCAAATTACTTCAATTTCTCCAAATTCATGCATTTATCACAACATTCCAATTTCATCAAAATCATCAAATCTAGCTAAACCAGTGATCAATTATGTACATATATGATCTAACATGCAATTCATTACATTTACACCACAAATTAGAGATCTCATCATTAAACTCGGATTTCACTAAACATGTCAAGAATGGGTTTATTGGAAAGTGTTGAAGATGAGGAAGGTGATTACCTTGGTTTGCTTTCCTGATTTGGCCTTTAAAGTGATGAATCTCCAGCTTCAAAGCCTTTTCTCTTCATTGGATTTCTCGGATTACATTAGTCATATTAGTGGTTTGAGCAAACACTCCACTATCTCCTATATATATGTTTGGTCTTTATCAAGTGAGTGTACGTATTTTCGTGGTTCATAAGCATGTTGTCCTACACCTCCTGGTGACTCCGATAGAATACTCCCTTCTTAGAGTAACTCAATATGATGATCTAGATGTCCATCTCAAAGTCCCTTTTTATTCAATGCAACTATGGGATTCCATTTATTAAATAAATGTCACATTACATTATGCCTTATAAAACCATATGGTTAGTGTTTCATTTATCAACTTAACCAACTCATGGTCTCACTAACCTTCGGCTACCCGATATCCGATGCCCCATATCTCAACACGCATTTCGAGGCACGCCATAGTCCATTATTTAAATTTGAATATAAATAGCCTATGGTTACATTACCCATCTCAATTTAATAACTTAGCCATATTTATGTAAGTTTATTGAGTTTTCCTAGTGTGCCCGCATTTCACCTATTCAATACCCGCATTGACATGCTTTTTGAGGCGAACATCGGTCACACTAACTCACCCGATAGCAACGTACACACATGTGGTGCAATATATAATAATAATTTTAAACACCACATATACACAACTATCATCTATAAATAACATATTTCCTCTGTTCTCGTGTTCGAGCCAACCGAGTTGACCACGTAACCCTCAAATTATGACTGTTAATACCTAAGATTGACGCTAAATTCTAGTTTAATTAGTTTTGGTCGCTACAGTTCTTCCCAACTAAAAGAGCTTTGTCCTTGAAATTTAGATCTTGTGGAACTCCTAATTCACTTCTTCACTGAACTGGAATAGTGGTGGAACATTTGATGTCGCCAACTCAATCTCAAACCCCACTAGACCATACTTCAGTATGTTGGGATCCCCCTAGTAGGCCCCTCTAACCCGCTCCACTGGTCCATCGTCCAATAGCCCTCGGGGTGCTGGCCTATCCACTGAGTCACCGACATGTGCACCTTGACAAATCACTTAGGTCACTATTTACTAAGAACACCCCGTGCCACGTGTTATGGCCTAATATATAGCACAACACTGAGTCTTCATATGAGTAACTAGGAATTAACATATATATATATGCATAATTTTAAATAAATAACTGACTAATTAAAAATATCTGATATCTTACCCTCAACATGCTATCTGGTCGCCTCTCTGTCCGGCTGACCAACTGCGTATGCTCGCTCACGAGTCTGATTTGACTTTGGTAGTGGTGATGCCATCAAACAATCCACTCTCAGATGTCCGGTCTGACAATATCAAAAACATCATTGCATCTCCAACCTGCCAACTTGTCCGTCTTTAGATCTCCGACCCTGGCCCAGGTCTCTTTGACCTTTGTCATGTCCTCTCTGATCTTTACCCTGACGATATATCTGAGTATGCTGCCTGCGCTGCTCGGTTAGTGCTTTGGTGCTATAGCGCGAACCTGCTGCCTATTCTTAAACTAAAACTAGTTATCTAAATGATCATCCCTCCGGTCCCAGCCTGAATGATCCCTCTATCTCTTCGGCCTCTGATCTGAACGAGAACTCTGTCCAGTCTGTACCTCATTCCCAGTAATATGCCTACCCTCTCTCTGCATCAAGAAGGTCTCGTGTGCCAATGTTCGATCAAAGATCTTTTGTAGAGTATGAGCCCTAGATGACACCACCGCCGCAACAATCATGTCATCTACTCCTCGAGTGAAGTAGTATATATGTAGTTGCTCTTATGCCTACTACATCTATAGAAGACTAAAGTAAGTACCAAAATCTCTTCATATACTGCACCAACATATGATTACCAGGGTCGAGAACTTCTCTCTCAAACACAACCTTACCTCTATGGTTATGTACGTTATGTACTGATCATAGAACAAACCCCTAAACTCCGCCCATGTCTTCGACTTTGGATGGGTATCCTGATATGTGGTCCACCATACCGCTGCGTGGCCTATCAAGCATGCTCTGGATAACTGTGCTTGAATACTCTCATAATTCCTCTTAGCTTATGAAATCACTGATAAGACACAATCCACTTTCTTGTTGCCTCATGGTCACCGCCTCCGTAGAAGAAGCTTGGTTGGAGCTTCAACAACACTCTCAACATCTTCGCCTCGTGAGCCAAGACGAATCCTGATGTAGTAGTAGTAGCAGTAGTAGTGGTCAACTACTTCGTAGTAGTGGGTGGAGGCGTAGGATTCGGCATCTCCAAGGGAATAATAATTATCGTAGCCCTCTCTGGCTCTATCTCCGCTGCTACCCTCTCAACTAGTTGTCCCCGTAGTTGTCCCCGTAGGTATAGTAACTACTACTGACTCTTTGGGTGCTACTACCGTTGTAGCCAGTCCTGTCAACGCGAAAGTCTGATCTCGAAACAATCGTAGTACCTCGGCCGTCGGAGTCTCTTATGCCTTGAGTCGATCCTCCATACTAGTTGTAATAGGGGAGTCCCTGGCTGCATCGCTGGTCTAACCAGTCTTATGAGGCGTCGTCGACAGTCCGTCCATGATCTGCATCAAAAAGCGTGCTTCGGATCAGTCTCGATATATATACATATATCATATATATAACAAAATCTAACATGTATATAACTCTAAGTCTACCCGCCTCACATCACTTCCAAACCTAAGTTCAATGGCAATATCATCAGGTTTCCACAACTAAAGTTTATTTATAAAGTCTTATGCTCTTTCATTTTAAATTCTCAAATTCCTAGAACTCTCGCTCTAATACCATCTGTGGCGGCCTCGCTGCCCCGGGGTGTTGTCTCTCCGTGCGCTCCTCGCCCGGCTAGCCCAACTACACATGTACGACACCTGCCCGTCCATCTAATGTATCGATAATTGTGTCCACATATGTATTATTAACTTGGTTCATATGTTCAACTGTTTGTAGCTTATGTAAGTCCTAACCATGCTAGTGGTTTGTGTATTACAGAGTTGCGATTAAAAATTTAGTATTTTACAAGGGAAGTCTTAAAGTAACATTAACATGTATTTTCATTAACTCTGAAGTTTTATAGAGCATAACTCCTACCGTAGAAAACCCGAAATAGTACACTGTATATATAAGGCGACAAAAATGAATATATACAAGTACACATGTCTTACCAACCTCCTATAAACCCAAAAACATATATATAGCAAAATGAAAAAATAAACACCTACGAGTAGTGTGCCGAACAGAGGGCGAGCTCATAGATAGTCACCAAAGATCCCCTTGCCCTTACTCATAGAAGGATTTGCGGTCAGCCATCACAACAAAATAGATGACGAGTCCAGTAAGTAAAATCCCAAAAAAATTCACTGAGCATTCATACGACAAAGTAAAGAACTCCAATAAATATTATTAAATAAACATATCGAATGTAAACATGCAACTATAAATGGATCATCGCACGTGTAAATAATAATAAAGCGCAAACGTGTGTGCCTGTTCCAGTCAGACTAGACCATACTTCGGATACATTCCCCAAGATCCCACTAGTGGGCGCACCCAAGTAGCCCATCACCAGGTCCTTCTTAGTGGTCGGCATAGACCCACAACACACCGACACATGCATCGGAAAAGTAGCTCGGGTCGTTATCTACCAAGGACTCTTGATACATATGTTATGGTCTATAATGCATAGACACACAATAGAATATCCGGTCGGAGTAAACTCAACCAATTGTCCCAATAATGATGCAGATATAGATAACTGAGTAAATAAGGAATAGAACTAGGAAATAGAGTAAAAAAAGTAATGAAAGTAAATAAATACTCCAATGACGTTCCTTTGGGTTTTACGAATCTCAAAATACTCCAGACCTCCTCAGACTCACGTACTCGACCCGTCAAGCTTCCCGACACCGAGCTACGGTCTCCTAGTACCTAAAGTCTAATTTTATTAGTTTAGGTTATTTCCTAGTGCTTAGACATATATTAAGTGGAAAATTACCAAAATAGCCTTTCATTTCCATTTTTGATCTGTAGTTAGCGCGTTATAGGCTCGGTGTAGCGCGCTATGTAAAGGTAGCGTGCTAGATGAATGATGTAGCACGCTACTATTATTCATGCTGAAGAATAATAGGAAACGCAGAACGATTAGCGCGCTAATCATTCCAAGTATCGTGCTATCGGTCCTTTGTGATAGAATTCTTAAGTCGAGAACTCTATCCTAACCTTCTCAATTAGCTACCATAACCTAGATTATACCATCTCCTCATCCAAATAACTTCAATATAACAAATAAATCATTCCAAAACATCAAATTACTTCAATTTCTCCATATTCATGCATTTATCACAACTTTTCAATTTCAACAAAATCACCAAATCTAGCTAAACCAACGATCAATTTTCTACATATATGATCTAATAACATGCAATTCATCACATTTACACCATAAATCAGAGATCTCATCATTAAAATCGAATTTAACTAAACATGTCATAAATGAGTTTATTGGAAAGTGTTGAAGATGAGGAAGGTGATTACCTTAGTTTGCTCTCTTGATTTGGCCTCTAAAGTGATGAATCTCCAGCTTCAAAGCCTATTCTCTTCACTAGATTTCTCAGATTGCATGAGTTATATGAGTGGTTTGATCAAACACTCCACTATCTATTATATATATATATATATATATGTTTGGTCTCGATCAAGTGTGCGTATGTATCTCGAGGTTTATCTTGTGGTTCACAAGCATATTCTCCTACACCTCTTGATGACTCTAATAGCACACTCCCTTCCTAGAGTAACTCAATATGATGATCTAGATGTCCATCTCAAGGTCCCTTTTTATTCAATGCAACTATAGGCTTCCATTTATTAAATAAATGTCACATTACATTATGCCTTGTAAATCCATATGTTTAGTGTTTTTTTTATCAACTTAACCAACTCATGGTCTCACTGACCTTCGGTTACCCAATATCCTGTGCCTTACGTCTTGCCATGCATTTCGAGGCGCGCCATAATCTATTATTTAAATTTTAATATAATTAGCCTATGGTTACATTACCCATTTCAATTTAATAACTTTGCCATATTTATGTAAGTTTGTTGAGTTTTCTTAGTGTACCCGTATTTCACCAATTCAATACCCGCGTTGACTTGCCTTTCGAGGCGAAACCCGTCACACTAACTCGCCCGATAACAACATACGCACATGTGGTGCAATATATAATAATAGTTCTAAACACCACATATACACAACCATCATTCATAAATAATATATTTCATCAGTTCTCGTGTCCGAGCCAACCGAGTTGTCCACGTACCACCTGAATTCCGACTATTAATCCCCGAGATTAATGCTAAATCTTAGTTAATTAATTTGGGTCGTTACAAGTAGTGTCAAGCGTATACAATAAATTTCCCTTTTATATTATACTTTATATTTTTTGCAGTAGTGATAAGTGAGAATCATCTCCACGGAGATTTATCAAACTTCTCTAGGAACATGTCTTTTAAAAGTTTTTTCATTATTTTTACTTTAATTATTTTAATTAAAAAAATCAATTATACTAACTAATAATTAACTTAAGTAGCTATATTATCTTAACTATCATAATCCAAATTCACAATCAATCAAATAGATTCAATTTAATATTAAATAAATATCTAAACAAACATCTAGAACAATGAAATATAAACCGGTTTGCATTCTAAACATGTTACCTTAATCACCATAGTTATGAGCATAATTTATAAAGTAAGATAGATTATTAAACTCTAATCATAATTAAGTAAACAACCTTTAGCCAGTCATTTATTCTCCTTATACTAGTGGAAAAGCCACGTTCTAATTTTATTGAGCTAACCACTTTAAATATACAAAGATATTAACTTCGCGCAATAAAATCACATTAAACTTAATGAGAACTTTGAACTACTCAATCTAACATCTTCGAAAGCCACATCAACATTTGATTTAGATCTCAAATTCACCTAAGACATCTAGACGGTGTTTGCCTTTCAAACAATCCTAGTTAATACTTCAAATAAATAATGAAACCAAATATCCCAATTTACATTCTAGACTATAGATGCAATACAAAGATCAAGATTAAAATCAATAGATAATATCCTATTAAATCAATGAATCAAAGAATACGATTGGTTTAAAGCATTAAGCACACAATCTTCTCATCATAACTACATTGCAAAACAGATCTAGTTCATGTTCAAACTTTGTTTAGATTGATTAACTACTCACTCATAATCAGAAATAACATTGCGATAATATAAATAAAAAACATAAATAAATACCTCTGGAATAAATACTTAAAATCTTCAAATCTTTTCAAAAAACAAAGAACAATAAAGCAATAACTAAAACAATAAAGAATGGATCCTATAGCGATTGAATATTTATCTAAGTACTCAAGGGCAACTACTTTTGAAACCCTATCTATAGTATTCTAGATATTAAACATTCTAAACTAACTCAAACAACTCGTAGTTATCTTAAATTCTCGAAATCTTCTCCAGCAATACTCAGTGATTTGTGTGTGAGTGGAATCGCTGGAAAAATTCATAGTTTAAAGCTCTCTAGTTTCACCGATTTGGTCAGCGTGTAATGCCCATTTTATTAATGTCGTTATTTATTTCGTAATTTCAAACACAAGCATTGGCTCCAATCTACGTTGATGTCGTGAGTAGGCTAGGACACACGTCGTCTTGGGTACACTAGTTAATTATGTGTTGTATTGCCTATTTACGATGCATTTTAATGAATTTATTTACTAATACATCGCATATGTGTATGTTAGATAGTTATATCGTGCAAGATTGTGTGATGAGTAAAAATGCGTGTCAACTCGAGTATTGGAGATGCGAATTACTGGTACACTAGAAAACTTGACAAAATCATGATAAGATGACTAAGTAATCAAATAAAATGGGTTAATGTAACCATAGGCTAAGTTAATAGAGTAAGACCAATAGGCTATGGCTTGCCTCGGAATGCATGTCGAGACGTGAGGCACTGAGTACCGGGTAGCCAAAGGTTAGCGGGACCACGAATTGGTTAATTTTGGCGAATAAAAATACTAACCGTTTGACTAAAAGAGGCTTAATGTAATGTAATTTAAATAAAATAATGATAAGCCTATAGTTTGAGCTAAATAATGTAGACCCTTGATGTCATCTAGATGATTTTAATGAGTGAATCTAGAATAGTGAGTGGGCTATCATAGTTATCAAGATGTGTTACAGCATGAGTAGAGACCACAAAATAATTCTCGAGATACGCATAACAAACTTGATCAGGACAAACATATATATATATATATATACCAAGCGAGTGGGAATTTCCATCTCCACGAACTCATAATATATTCAAATATGAGAATTTACTCGAGAAAGAGAGAAATCAGAACTGGAAATCAACATTTGGGAGGTTAATTTGAGGATCAAAACTGAGGTAATCTTCATTTTCGTCTTCTACTCTTTCCAATGAATCAATTTTGAGTGTTTTTGGTGTAATTCGAATTTGAGGATTAGATCATTGATTTCTGATGTTGTCTTGATGAATTATATCCATAATGTCCAATTCTATTAAGAATTTACAACTGATTTTGAAAGAATTATGGTTTTGGTGAATTTGGAAAAACTAGTGAATTCATGAGATTTGAGGATTTTGACTTATTTGATGTTCTGATATAGATTTAACTAATGTTTTGGAGTCACCATTGTGTAGAGAGTGTGTAAACTAGGTTAGGTTAGTTAATTGGGATGGAAAAACAGAATTCTCGACTTGAGAATTCTGTCACAGAGAGAAATTAGCGCGTTAACTAGGCTGGGTAATGCGTTAAACAGTCTAGGCTCTCAACTATTTTTTTAAATGAAGAACATTAGCACGCTAGATCGGTTCCCTAGCGCACTAACTTTACCTAGCGCACTAGGTAGACCTATTAGCATGCTAATTATAGATGAAACCTAAATATTAAGGGTTGTTTTGATGATCTCCAACTTAATACATTTCTATACTTATGTAAACAACATAAACTTATAAAATTGGACTTCAAGAATTTTGTGGACCGTAGCTCGGTGTCGGGTAGCTTATCGGGTCGGATACGGGAGTCCGTGGAGGTCCGAAAGTGGTTTAAGGTTTTTACAACCTAATTGAAGAACTCTGATTATTTGATTATGTTTTTCATTCCATATTTATTCTTTCCTTGTTGTTTCTACTATTCCATTCTGTTACTTGACGTAGGTTGAGTTTACTCCCCCGGATTCTCTATTATTTGTTCATGATGCGCTAGATTGTAGCACCTGTGACTCAACCCTCTGTGAATGGCAAATCGAGCTTGCCCTTGGTGCAAGTGTCGGTGACTCAACGGATTTGGCCAGCACCATGGGGACCAACATTGGGCCAACATCCACTGGTAGGATACTAATGACCTGAAGTACAGTCTAGTCCATATGAAGCGAACACACATTTGTTTAACTTATATGTTTGTGATTCATGCGATGAGCCAATTACAATTGCATGTCTTTACATTCCACATGTTTACATAACAATATTTCTTGCATTTCCTTACTTTATTACGCAAATGCTAAGAGGGGTTCCTTGGGATTTTACTCACTAGACTCATCATCTGTCTTTTGTGATGATTGAGTGCAGATCCTAGTATAAGTAAGAGCAAGGGGATCCTAGGCGACAACATCTGATTGCCCGCTGTCGAAGACCTACTAATACGTGCTTATTTTGATATTTTGTATTATTTTGGGTATTAGGAGACTGAGTAACCTTCTACATGTATATATACACTGTAATAGTACAGTCATCTATATACATAGTACTTTCCGAGTTTTCCACAATAAGACATGCTCTTATGAATAATGCTTATCATGCTAATTTAATACTTTATTTGCATCAAATTAAGGCTTCTGCTGACTTATTATTAACTTGTAAAATATAAACCACTAGCATGGTTAGGACACGATTAAACTACAAATAGTTGAACTTAAGGAATTTTGATTACCTAAAGAAATAACTCAAGAGAATATGAATAATCAACTAACTATATTGATAACACAAACGTGGACACGATAATTAAGACATGAGGTAGATAGGTAGGTGTCGGACACGTGTGGCTGGCCCTACAGGGCGAGGAGCGCATGACACGACGACACCCGGGGCAGCCGCGGGGCATGGGGTTGCCACAGTTGGTATCGGAGCAACAGTTCAAGGAACTTGAAAAATTTAAATGAAAGAGCATAAAATTTAAATAAATAAAATTTATATGTGGAAACCCAATGGTATTGCCTTACATCTTTAGTTAGGAAGTGATGCGAGGTGGGTAGGGTTAAGTTTATAAATGTTTTATATTTTGTTCTATATATATGCTATATGTATATATATACCGAGGCTAATCCAGAGCACACTTCCCGATGCAGATTATGGACAAACAGTCGACTACACCTCAAGAGATTGGTCAGATTAGCGATGCAGCTAAGGATTCCCCTATTATGACAAGTATAGAGGATCGACTTTCAGCCCAGGAGACTCAGATGGTCGAGTTACTCCGATTACTACGGGATCAGGCCACCACACTTGCGACAGCCGCAATTACAACACCTCGAGACCTAGTGGTAGTTATAGCACCCATAGGGATAGTCGTTGCCCCGGATGTTCCCCAAATACTAGTTGAGATAGTAGCTACTAAGAAACATGCAAGAGAGCTACAACGATTGTCGTTCCACTAGAGACACTGACTCCTACATCGCTGCCCACTACTACGGATTAGATGACTACTACCACTACTATTGCTACTACATTAGGATTTGTATTAGCCTCAGAGGCAAAGCTTTTGATAGAGTTTCTGAGGTTCCTATCAGCCCTTTATCATTAAGACGATTGACCGACCTAAACTACCTTAATCCTCTAATAATCTAGTCAGTCTAATCCATTCTTTCAACTTTGACCTCAAAATAATAATTATTTCAATCGTTTCTAAGGCTCCAAAACTATATTTACATCTTAAATAAAACTCAATTCATGATTTATTCAATTCGAGCAAATTTAAAGATCATATCAATATTTAATAAAAATTTCGGCGTCACCTTTCCTAAAAGTGACCTGCTAGAAAATTCACCTAATAGAGAGCAGAATTGGGGCGAGGCCTAGAAGGACTCACAACTCCCCGCAATTCATAATATATATCAAATTCAAATTTATGAATTAATTTAGAGTCTCCAATAGCTTAATCACAACTTTACAATCTCAAATAGATCAAAAATTGAATCATAAACCTCTCAACGTATTTTAAACTAACTTAAATGACTCTCATAACCATTCAAATAAACTTCGCGTCCTACACTCACCCTTAGAGTCCCAAAACAATATACATAAACAATTTAAAACAAGAATTTACTTTAATTTATGAAAGCAATCACCACAATCTTCGAGTCTTGTCCACTCTTCCCTTGTTGTCATACAAAATCTGACATATCAAAAACAACTCGAAGATGTTAGGTAAGTAAATTCCTACATCGATCTGTACACCTTCAATTGTTAGTCTAATATATGGAGACATATAATTACATTTCCAAATAAACAATAAGTTACATGCGTCAACATGACATGCAATTCACTATGTCGCTGTCTCCTAACTATAATCATACGTCGACTTCCAAGAATAGTACAGTCACAGTATTAAGAGATCATGAAATACAGAGATAACTTGTCGCAAGTCTTATTAGACGATGTAGACAAACCAGACTCGAAACAAGCTTATCCCCTTCACTCACTCTATGTATGCATGACCAAGAATGATAAAATGCAATGCAGACTATGATAGAATTACAGGTACAAAAATATTCAATCAATAGTAAAGATCACTGTAAGGTTTACTTACCATCAAACCAACTCAAAGTTGGTTGCGAAGCCTCATACAACATTTCCTCGACTTTCACGTACTTCAACAAGTCCTATTAAATCTCAAATTCACATTTTAGGAGTTACAACTCTATTTAATCATTAATCAATACCATTCATTTTATTAACTAATTAATTTAGTTAATTGGTTTTAGCCATTTTTAGCTTGACATGTAAACATCAAAACCAATGTGATATTCTGACCAAAATGACCTGAGTTGATCCACGAAACTTCTACTAAACATCAAGGTGATTCTTACGGACCTAATTTGATATGTAAACATCAAAACCAATGTGAAATTCTGACCAAAATCGATCATTTGGCCCCTCAAAACCATACCTTAACTTGGCCCAAAACCTCCCTCTTAATCAAACCAACTCATTTGCTAATCAAAACAACAATCAAACCCATTGAATTGAGTAACAAATATAAGATTCAAATCACAATCTTACCTCCAATAGTGGCTCGATCCATTATCCTTTATAGCGCGTTCATTAGCATAGCCGAGATCGAGAGAGATGGATGAGAAAGAAAGAGACCAATCGATGCTTAGAGGGGAGAGAGAGCGAATCGATACATAGGTGAGGCTTAGGAGGTAGGAGAGACGCTAAAGAGGGCATCGAACAAAGGAGGAGGAAGTAGCGTGATGAAGATGGTGACGATGAGGAACGGCTGAGGCGTGTCGACAAAAGGGCAATGGCGAAGGTTGAGGACGACGAGAAGGGTATTGACTTAGGGAGGTTTTCATCAAATTGGGAAAGAAACAAAGGTTTTTACTATTTTATTAAATTTCCAAGCCAATGACCAAAATGCCCTCTACTTATTATCCATTACTTCACAATTCAATTGCCCTTATCGGTCTTTTTGCTTTTATCTTTTAATTTTCTTTATTTTCTTAAGTTTTAACTCATTTCAACCCCAATTTCTACCCAAATTCGTCAAAACTTAGAAAATTAACTCAACGCGCTCCGAAACATGTGGACACTGCATCTACATCTCAACTTGACCTTATTTCGGGGTGAATAGAATAAATAACATTCACTAGGCACGCAACATGCGAAAATAGTATTTTTAACTTATGATCTCAGGTCCGTAATGCGTGGGTCCCACTTTGGATACTTAATTCCAATTTAAAACCCGAAAATCCTTAATTGGCTTGCAAATGAAGTTTATGAAATTCTCGATTTCACAATTCTTCCCAACTAATTAAAAATTTCATCCTCGAGATTTTTAACTTATAGGTTACCGAACCAAAAAAGAAATGAGAATATGATCCTTCATATATAACTCTTTTAATCCAAACCATTACAAACATTTCCAAGGTGAAATCTTTAAGTGGACCCAATCATATTCGTTGTAATTAACAACTAAGTGTAAAGATTATATGCATTCTAACTTTTCATTTCCAACATCTTGATTTAATGAAGAGTTGTCTCCATTACATTGCCAATTCTGGCAACTTGTGAATTTCTGATGAGTTAAATAATCAACTTCGTGGAATATCCAATAACCTTAGTTCATTTCATATTTTATGTCTTAAATCTCATTCAAACATCAATACATAGCAAGATCTATCATAACTTGCTTTTCATAAAACAATTTCCATTCTTAACTGAGTAATTATTTCACATATCGTTGATAATTCTTTCCCCATCCACAAAACTTTAATATACACCTACTAGTTTACTTTTCATCACTAATCATCCCATATTAGAATTGTCGATCGGCCAATTCATAAACTATCATCAGTTTAAATATAAGTAATGCAAATAATATTTGAGCACATAGTTGCGTGTTTATCTGATCCATCATCATTTCAGCATTCCTCAATAGAAACCTGAAATTACATAGGTCATCCCATGATTATAGATCTCTAATTACATTTATCATACCTTGACAAGAGATCTCGAATTTTCAATCTGATCAGAAAATGAAACCTGACACATCGTGCAATTATCACTCATTATCTAAATGTCTACTCATAAAATTGTTTAAGTTGTGGACTAGAAAACAATTACCAATTCCAACTCGTTAGCCAATTCACTTAACTTCTTCTTTGACTGGTTAGAAAATTAACGACTTTTCTAACTTGTCAAATATTTTTTATTCGTAAGTTCACCCAGAACTTCATTTCATTCACTAAACTGCTCAATTTCTAAGATTTCACGTCACTACTCCGATCTTTTTCCATTCCTTTAATCCCAGAGATTTCACATGTCAATTATTATTGTTCACTAACTTCTCTCATTGCCTGAATAAAGACAGTTATCCTTAACTTGAGTAGATATATACATTTAAACAGAGATATCAACTTATTTAATGATTATACTCACACAGTATAACTTTTAACTTATATTTCATACAAGTTATAAATAAGATATCCTTCTTCGCCTCTACTCAATACAATAGAAGAATATTCAATTCTTCAAACATACCAAGTCAGATACACTATCCTCTATTCAGTATTTTCGATCCATCAGGTGATGTAGCACTACAATTGAACCAATGTACATCATATTCACTAATATTTATTGTATACTACTTTAGTTCAAAATTTCAACATTTAGAGTTTGGTTTCTCATAAGATCCTTGTAAAGATCAATTAAGTTTCATCAAACTTATAGTTTGATGTCTTAAGTCTTATCAGGACTTGCTGACCTGAAATGTCCATTTTCATGGGTATGTGAGAATTTCTTGACCAATTATTTGCCTATACTTAAACTTCTAATTGACTCTAACGAGACTTCATAGACTCTTTTATTCTGACTATCATCAATTCATTTAATTATTCAAAGATGGACGTCACACTTATCTTTTACGCTTTGAATGAATTAGGATTATGAAACGGAGTTTACGCTTTGACCAAGTATGCAAATAAAAATATCCTAGTGTAGCTATAGACCCGGTGACGCGCGCGGTTCCTCGCACTTCCTAATCTCGATAGCCAAGGTACGACGGTGACTACTTCCCTAATCAAACACATAACCACAATTCAAGTGAATTGGGTTTAACGCGTTTACCGCATTGAGCTTCCTGAAGGCACCACACCTAGAGAACCGGATCACTAGTGTGTCCGATTTAGCCTAGATCCCTATGGTATTCAACCGGTCCCAAAAGGGTCTAATCAATCGGTATGGTCGAATGCCACTAGTGTGGTCTTATTGCACAACTACGGATGCTTACGACTCACTGACAAATAAATCAAAGTTTAAACAAGTGTTTAACTTTGATTGTTCAAACAATACCAAAGAAAATAAAATAATAATGAAAAGACCGAAATTAAAATATATTAATCTCACAAATCCATTGATATCCGCAATCGAACCTCCCTTGCAATCTTGCCTAGGCTAGAGGTTTTAGCCTCGCATAGTTGAACAACACAAAGAACGAAGAAAAATAAAATAGAAAAGAATGGAGGAAGAGGAGTTCGGCGAGATAGTCGAGAAGATAAAAAATAAAACCAGAGAGCGAGAGCCGAATAGCCGAAATTTCCCCCCCACCCCCCAGCACGTTTTTTTCTTTCCGATTTTTATTTTGTTTCGATGCATATCTCCAACAGCAATGATCCGTTTCCATTTTCCATGCACATCTCTCCATGCACATCTCATCTTTCTATATTTATATATATATATATATATATATATATATATATATATATTTTTTCATGTATATAATGCAAATCAAACCAACTCTGCTTCATTGTATCAACACCATTATGGTCCACTTGATCTTCTTCAATCACCATGACATGTGTGGGCCCGCCAAATTTGCCTCGAGATGCGCAATGGCACGACTTTTAGTGTAAAATGGATCCGGACATATAAATACTCGATTTTGCATAGTTTTTCACCCCGATTTAACCGCGCACTCCAATAACCCTGAAAATAATAAATAAATGCAATTAGGCTAGTATTTTGGAGACTTGACAATAAAAATATATAGATAACCTATATATAATATTACATAATTAACGACTCAACAAATACCCCCAAATTTAGGACTTTCATGTCCCGAGCAAAGGTGTAAATGACACACACGCAAATAAACTAGACTCATAATATAGATATGTACAAACTCAACTAATCCTATACCCGATTCAGAATTCATGGAGTTCCTTTGGTTTACATAGTTGCCAAGTTAACAAGCCACTCATGAAGTTTCGGAGTTAAGATATTTCAAGAACCGCAACCTAAACATAATTAAGATCACACTTTCAAGACAAAGATATGATCAAGACAAACGCCATCAACTACTTGCGGGCTTTCTTGGTCTACACATTCAAGCACGCAAATTTACAATTTTACTTAATCTAGCTATAAGCACTCGAGCTAAATCTTTTTATTTGAGGAGTTTCCATACACTTCCGCCTTTATTCATTTTATTTGTATACTCTCTATTTTTTTTTCTTCTCCAATTTTTTTTTTCAAATAATATGGTCCCTGCTCCATTTCCTGTGGACCACTTTCCTCATTTTTTCCCACCACAAGTTTCCCTGCTCCATTTTCTGTGGAAACTTGTTGGACTCTCTATATTTTGAAAACTCATGTTAGCCCTTCTCACTTTCACTATAATTAAGCAAATTCCCCAATGTGGGTTAAAATATCATCACTTGCGCGATTTTAAACGTCTACCCATTTTGGTATCTAGCACAAGGCTTAACCATCATACTAAGTCTCTAATCATGAAATCATATAAATGCTGAGCTACGGGCTCGAGTGAGTATTTCTCCTACGTTTTCATAAGTTTCAAGTCAAAAAGGCAACCATAATGTACTCTTCCACAACCACAGGCATGAAACAAAGTTTCGGGTGACTCTAAACAATATAATAATGAAAACTATAATAAATACATGCATGAAAGTGTATCAACTCCTAATGAAGTGAGAGAGTGAAATATGGAGGGCAAAGAAATGGAAGAAATGAGTGAATAAGAGATACAAAACACCACCAATACCGTCCAACAACCACATATAACCGCATATAATTGAAAATTTTTAAACTATCTCACCTGCGGTCTTTCGCAAATAAGTCCATCCAACTCAATCCACAAATCCTAAAGTACCCCCAAACTTATTCCGAACCTTGTCCTCAATGTTCAAAACAAGTCAAGGAATTCATGCAAGAAAAAACAAAGAAAAGTGGTGAACAAGAATATGGATAAAATAAGAAGATGATACAAGTGCAAGCATAACAAAAGTCTCCAAAAACTAGTAAATGCTCAAATCTCGCATGTCTAGGTGACTAAAGAAACTATGAAATAAAATTATCATAATAAGAGCAATAACAAATAAGCATGGGAGTTAATTCAAATGATTCCTATCAAATCTTGCGAGCCCGAGTCTTTCAACTACGGGTGAAGTCAACAAGATGATGGAATGAGGTTTTGGGTTTTGAGTCAACCTAAAGACCCGCCACTAATGTGGCGACTTAAGTTGGATATGTCCCAACCAAGTCTCAAAACACCTAAAACTCTAATAATATGTTAATTCCTAAAAAAAAATATGCTCGAATTACTCTAAAAATATAATGTAATCCATAGTCAAACCTAGCAAAACTCAGGGGGTGGTCTAGTGCCATCAATGCTCATCAAACATTCATTACACCTACAAAAATTCAAGAGACCAAGTTAGGGCTTTATTAAACATAAAAAAAAACTAAAACTAAATTAAAATTGAAATAAATGTAATAAAAATAAAAACAAAGCTGGGCTGCCTCCCAACGAGCGCCTTTCTTTTAAGTCTTTGGCTAGGCATATCGTGATTCATCACGTGATGCCCTCTCCTTTCGAGATATCAACAACGAATGGTGCATCTATAGCTTTGGGCAATTCAGCATGCATGCCCTCTTTCAGAGTTCGGAGCTCATTCGGGACCTCAAACACAAAAGAATCTGTCGAGTCATGGTCATCCAACACAAAGGTGTCGGCAGTGTAGAAAATCCGTGAACGCTCCTTTACTTCCACCCCCTTGCAAGGTCTAACAAATATGCATGGGAGGGTGGGTGGTTTCAGCAACACCAGAGGTTGGTCGTCCTTGTTCTCTTTATGGGGCTCCTCCGACCTCTCTGAAATGACTTCGATTTCTTTCTCAGCTTCATCATCGTCATATTGTGCAATAGTAATGTCTGGCTCATGTGAAGAAACGTCTAGTGTTTCCTCTTGTTCGCTCAAATGCTCTTCCACAATTGAGAACTCATCAAACTCAACACTTTTAGATGTATCAGCATTCACAGTCTCATCTGAGTCAAAAACTGGTTGCGGCAACTCTTCCTCATCCATCAAATGCTCAAGTATAGCGGTAACTTGAGTTTCGAATTTAACTTTGATTTCATATACCGCATATCCTCCCCGCAAGGGTCGCTGAGTGGTGCTTTGAGAAAGCCAATCGGAGATCATATTTCTCTCAATGTCTGCAATGGTTCTCCGTTCATGTTGATGACTTTGTTGAAAAGTTGGTTCTTTGAAGATCAAGTCATTCATCATGTCTCGTATAGGCCTCTTTTCATGTTGAGGAATCAGTGGGCTTCGCTTAGACATATAGAAGTTGGGTTGTGGTGATGCATAAGTGGAACCATGATGATTCTTATACTTTGAATAAGGACAAGCATATATGGGATGAAAGTACTCCCCACAATTTCCACAAACCCTGACCTGTTGCACAAAAGATTACGAGTTAGAAAATTGATGTCCATTATGTGACATACCTACCTCATTCATAGCATGATAGTATGAGTCTTCGAATCGACCATAATTATGGGTGTAGGAGGCCATTATGGAATTACCTGCAAAAATGTTAGAAACAAGGAACTAGATACAAAATAATAAAAAAACCAAATAAAAATAAAAATAAAAAATAAAACCAAAGAAAGAAAAAAAACCAATCCCCAGCAACGGCGCCAAAAATTGAAGCGCGTCGAACGCGTCAATAAAATTTAAAAAATACTTAAACCAACTATTTTCTAGAATAGTGGCAAAGGGTCGATCCCACAGGGACTAGTAATCTTTCTAAGGTCAAAAATAACAAAAAGCAAAATCGGGGTTTGATAGAGAATTGAATTAATTAAATAATCAAAAAGTAATGAAAGCAAAGGATATAAAATTGAAAATCAAATAATTAATAAAAATACCTAGGTCAAGACATACAAGTTCGGTTCGATAAAAGATTGGATTTGGTCGTCGATTTATGTAAAGTATGCAAATCAAAATATCCTAGTGTAGCTATAGACTTGGTGACGCACGCGGTTCCTCGCACTTCCTAATCTCGATAGCCAAGGTACGACGGTGACTACTTCCCTAATCAAACATATAACCACAATTCAAGTGAATTGGGTTTAATGCGTTGACCGCATTGAGCTTCCTGAAGGCACTACACCTAGACAACCGGATCACTAATTTCTCCGATTTATCCTAGATCCCTATGGTATTCAACCGGTCCCAAAAGGGTCTAATCAATCGGTATGGTCGAATGCCACTAGTGTGGTCTTATTGCACAACTACGGATAAATCAAAGTTTAAACAAGTGTTTAACTTTGATCGTTCAAACAATACCAAAGAAAATAAAATAATAATGAAAAGACTGAAATTAAAATATATAAATCTCACAAATCCATTGATATGCGCAGTCGAACCTCCCTTGCAATCTTGCCTAGGCTAGAGGTTTTAGCCTCGCATAGTTGAAGAACACAAAGAACAAAGAAAAATAAAATAGAAAAAATGGAGGAAGAGGAGTTCGGCCAGAGAGCCGAGAAGATAAAAATAAAACCAGAGAGCGAGAGCCGAATAGCCGAAATTCCCCCCCCCCCCCCCCCCCCCCCCCCCCCCCCCCCCAAGCACGTTTTTTTCTTTCCGGTTTTTATTTTGTTTCGATGCATATCTCCAACAGCAATGATCCGTTTCCATTTTCCATGCACATCTCTCCGTGCATATCTCATCTTTATATAATATATATATATATATATATATATATATATATATATATATATATATATATAACGCTAGATATATATATTTTCATGTATATAATGCAAATCAAACCAACTCTGCTTCATTGTATCAACGCCATTATGGTCTACTTGATCTTCTTCAATCACCATGACATGTGTGGGCCTGCCAAATTTGCCTCGAGATGCGCGTTGGTGCCACTTTCAGTGTAAAATGGATCCAAACATATAAATACTCGATTTTACGTAGTTTTTCGCCCCGGATTTAACCGAGCACTCTAATAACCCTGAAAATAATAAATAAATGCAATTAGGCTAGTATTTTGGAGACTTGACAATAAAAATAAATAGATAACCTATATATAATATTAAATAATTAACGACTCAACACACCATGTTGAAAAGAAATGGTCTCAATTCACACTAGGTGGTGTTGGCTGGAAGCCTCATCACTTCATTCTATGTCTCTTGAACTTCCAATTTCAAGTAGTTTTAAAGACATCTTTGCCCTTGTACTATATCTTGCACTATTATATCACTTTCAGGTTGGCTATTCCCTCGGCCCTGATGTTGGTTTCGGTTCCCTGCTTGATCCGCCGCCATCTTATTCTTTTCTTTTTCTTTCCCTTGTTGGTTTTGTAAATCTCAGGATCATAAGGCAGTAAGTCTTTCTCTTCTTTACTATGCATGCACTAATTCTCCCCGAAAAAAAACACAAAAATCAAGTGCAGACTGACAAACTTGAAACTTAAACTCTTTTTTATATAAAAAAATTTAAATGTACTATATCGCATGTGTTTATGATGAATGGTTATATTGTGCAAGGTTATGTGACCGGTAGTCGAATCGAAATATGTGTCAATGCAGGTATCTAGAGGTGAAGTACGGGTACACTAGAAAAACTTGATAAACTCATGTAAACATGACCAAGTAATTCAATTGAAATGGGTAAGATAACCATAGGCTAATTAAATTAAAATTTGAATAATAGGCAATGGTGCGCCTCAAAGTGCATGTCGAGACGTGGTGCATCGGATTTCGAGTAACTGAAAGTTAGTGGGACCATGAGCTGATTAATTTTCATAAATAAAACACTAACCATATGGTGTAATAAGGCTTAATGTAAGGTACATAAATCAAATAAATGATAAGCATATAGTTTGAACTGAATAATGAGGACCATAAGATGCACATCGAGAAGATCGTTGTGAGTAATTCTAGGATATGAGTGTATTAATGGAGTCATCAAGTGGTGTGGAACAACATGTTTATGAACCACAAGATAATCCTAAGATTAGTATGCACAATTGATCTGAACCAAACATACATATAGGAAGTTAGTGTAGTTTTAATCAAACAACTCAATTTCTCAAGCAATCTAAGAAAACCAGAGAAGAATAAGGGATTTAAGCTGGAATTCAATCACTTTGGAGATCAAAATTGAGAATCAAACTAAGATAATCATCTTCCTCATCTCATACACTCTTCGATGAACCCATTTTGTGAATTTTTTGGTAAAATTCGACTTGGAGGGTTAGATCACTGGTTTTTAATAAAAACTTAATGAATTATGCATTTAATGATCATTTTTATTAATGGTTTACCACTAGTTTTGCATGAATTGTGATTTTTGTTGAATTTGGAAAAAAAAACTAGTGAATATTGGGATTTGAGGATTTTAACTTAATTATTATTCTTAGGTAAGTCTAACAAACTAGGTTGGTTAGTGTGCTATTCGTTCAAGGTTTCTAACTATTTTGCAAAATGAAGAAAAGTAGTGTGCTAGACAGATCCCCTAGCATGCTAACTTCACCTAGCGCGCTAGGTGAACCCATTAGCGCGCTAATGACAAATAAAATGAGTTTAAGGGCTATTTTGGTGATTTTAAACTTAACACATGTCTAAACACTTGTAAACAACCTAAACTTATAAAATTGGACTTCAGGGACTCAGTGGACTGTAGCTCAATGTCGAAGAGTTTGTCGGGTCAGATACGAGAGTTTGAGGAGGTCGGAGAATGGTTTGAGGTTTGTAATAGTCAACTGAAGAACTCTGAGTATTTGATTTTGTTTTAAATTTCATTCATATCATTTTCTTGTTGTTTTACTATTCCATTTTGTTACTTAGATGTAGGTTGAGGTTACTCCCCTGATTTCCTGATTATGTGTTTATGATGCATTGGATTGTAGCACGTATGAGTCGGCCCTTAGTGAATGACAACCTGAGCTTGCCATTGGTGCACGTGTCGATAATTCAATGGATTTGGCCAACACCACGAGGGACTAAGTGTCAGGCCAGTTGGGCGCGACCTCTAGTGGACACTTGGTAACCTGAAGTATAGTCTAGTCCATTTGGAGCGAGCACACACATTTGTTAGCTTAACTGTTATCTATTCATGCGATGAGCCATTCACATTTTTCAATCTATACATTATGCGTGTTTACTTGATAATACTTCTTGCAATTCCTTATTTTATTTATGTGAATACTCAGATGGGTTCCTTGGGATTTTACTTACTAGACTCGTCATCTATCTTTTGTGATGATTGAGTGCAAATCCTAGTACCAGTAGGGGCAAAGAGATCCTTGGTGACTACATCTGATTGCCACCATCGAGGACATACTAGTACGTGCTTATTTTGATATTTTGTATTATTTCTGGTATTGGGGGACTTGAGATGACACGGTACATGTATATATACCTTATTTATGGTACTCGTTGCTTATATACAAAGTAATTTTATGAGTTTTCCATAGTAGGATTTGCTCTTATGAATAATGTTTACAAGGCTAAATTATTTATTCTAATTGTATCAATTAAAACTTCCGCTGATTTATGTTAACTTGTAAGATTCAACCCACTAGTATGGTTAGAAATTAGAATAAATTGCAAATTATTGAACTTAATAAACTTTTACATACCTAAAGAGAATAAGTTAAAAAATATGGATAATCAATTAACTAATTTGATAAAACACATGTGGACACGAATTTCGAGACAATAAGTCGACGGGTAAGTGTCAAACACACATAGTTAGGCCTATCGGGCAAGGAATATACGGAGACACATCAACTCGGGGTGGCAGGGCCACCACAATTGGCATCAAAGAGAGGTCAAGCCTATGTGAGGAAGCATAGTTGTCCTTAACCTGATACCAATGCCACAATTGTTATTAGAGCAAGAGTTCTAGGAACTTGGGAATGTGGAAAAATGAAAGAGCATAAAATTTAATAAATAAAATTTAGTTGTGGAAACCCGAATTTATCGCCTTAGAAATTTAGTTGGGAAGTGTTGTGAGGCGGGTAAAGATAGGGTTTATATACGTGTTACATTTTCATTTTCTATATATAATATATGTATATACACCGAGGTTGATCCGGAGCACGCTTATCGATGCAGATTATGGATGGATAGTTGACTACGTCTCATGACACTTGTCAAACTAGCGATGCTGCTAAAGATTCCCCGATTACAGCTAGTATAAAGGATCGACTCTCGGCTCGGGAGACTCAGATGACCGAGGTACTATGTTTGTTACGGGATCAGAGCGACATACTGACGACACTTGCTATAGTGGTTGCGCACCTAGAGAGCTAGTAGTGGTTACTGTACCTACGGGGACAACCGTTGCCCCAATTGTTCCCTAAACACCCATTGAAAGGGTAGCAGCAGAGACATAGATAAAAAGAATTACCGCAGTGTTGTTCCACTGGAGACGCTAACTTCTATGCCTCCACCCACAACCACGGATCAGATGACTGCTACCACTACTACCTCTACTACATTGGGATTCGTCTTGGCTCCAAAGGCAAAGATGTTGAGAAAGTTTATGAAGCTTTAGCCAGGCTTCTTTTATGGAGGTAGTGATCTAAGGCTGCGGGGAAGTGGTTTGTGTCGGCATTTCCATAAGCTGATGAGGAAATGCTAAGAGTGTTTAGGCACGATTATCCGGAGCATGCTCGAAAGGCCAAGCAACAATATAATGGACCACATATCAGGATACTCATCCAGAGCCGATGATATGGGCTGAGTTTAGGGAGTTGTTCTATAATCAGTACATACCCATAGAGGTGAGATTGAGATTGAAAGAGGAGTTTCAGACCCTGAGACAAGGTAACCAGACTTTGCGGCAATATATGGAAAGATTTTGATACTTACTCTAGTTCTCGATGGACGTAGCTGGGACGGGCGTCTATAGATACATTATTTCACCATGGGAGTTGAGGATAGGATTGCCTCGACAGTTGTATCATCTAGGGCACCCACTCTGCATGACATATTTGATAGAGCTTTGACACATGAGACCTACCTGATGTAGAGAGATAAAAGACGTATGACTGGGAATATGGTACATAGAGGGCAGAGTTCTCAGCTGGATCGGAGGCCGAAAAGATAGAGAGCGCAGTCAGTTCCAGTAATAGGAGAGAAAGCTAGTTCATGCCATCACACCAGCATCGATGGATCAGCGTAGGCCACCATCACAGATGTACCATCAGGGTCGAGATCAAGTGGGATATGATAGGAGTCAGAGAGATCAGGTTCAAGGTCCGAGATTTGAAGACAGACAGGCTGGTAGGCAGGACAACTGTAGATTTCACAAGTGTGGTAAGAGGAGACACTTGAGGATAGACTGCAGGACACCACCATCACCACAACGAGAGCTAAAGCAATCCAGAGAAGGAGCACATGTAATAGCGTAGCCAGATGGTGGGGTGACCGGACAGCTAGTCGAGAGTACGTTACATATTCTTGGTAGACCTATGCACGTTATGTTTGATTCTAGTAGTACTTTATCATTTATTGTTGAGCATATTATTGGAGAGTTAGAGTTAGTTGTTCAAACACTAGACAAACACCTTGTTCTCAGTACGGCCTCTAGGGACAAGATATACCCTAACGGATATGTAGAGACGTGATAATAGAGGTTGAGGGACATAAGCTACCGACGATCTTCTAGTCTATAATACTTAGAGTTTGATGCTCTTCTCGAGATGGATCGTTTGTCACCCTATCATGCACGGATAAATTGTTATGGTAAGAGGATTGAGTTTCGTATTCCTAGGATACCAGAGTTCTCACTAGTTGGATCCATGACTAACTTACCTATCATTAGAGGGCGACAAACTACAACACATGAAATGGAGGCATTTGCAGCAATAGTTGAGCCGGAGGTTAGGAAACATGTCAGGATTGAGGATGTTCCAATAGTTATAGGTTTTGTCAACATATTCTCGGGTGATCTACCAGGATTGCCACCGCCACGAGCTATTGAGTTTATCATTGAGTTGATACCAGGGACGCAGCCGATTGCCAATAGACCTTATAAGATGTCACCATCGAAATAGGATGAGTTTAGATAACAATTAGATGAGTTATTGGATAAGGGTTTTATTCACCCTAGTATGTAACCTTGGGAAGTTCGAGTGTTGTTTGCGAAGAAGAAGGATGGTTCGATGAGGAAGTTCATAGAATATAGGAAGCTGAATCAGGTAACAGTTAGGAATCGTTATCCTCTTCCTAAGATATATGATATGTTCGATCAGTTGGTAGGGACCAAATTCCTCTCGAAGATTGATCTTAGCACAGGTTATTATCAGTTGATGATATCCAGAAAACCACATTCAGCACGATGTACGGACTATTCGAGTTCACAGTCATGTTGTTTGGACCGACTAACGCCCCAACAATTTTCATGGATTTGATGCACAGGGCTCTTGAGATCGTATTTGGACATATTTATTATGGTATTCATTAACAACATCTTGATCTACAGTAGGACTCGTGAGGATCACGAGAGACACCTTATGACAGTTTTGACGACACTGAGAGAACATAAATTGTACACTAAGTTCACTAAGTGTGACTTCTATTTGAGTAAAGTAGGATTTTTAGGACATGTCATCAGTGATAAGCGTATCCCTGTGGATTCAGAGAAGATCTGGGCTATCATTGACTAGAAGACACTTGAGTATGTTGCCGATATTCGGAGTTTTTTTGGACTTGCAAGATACTACCAACGATTCGTTCAGGACTTTTCCTCGATTACAGCACCGATGAAAAGACTAACCAAGAAGGATGTTAAATTTTATTGGTCAAAGGAGTATGAGCAGGCTTTCTATGAGTTGAAGAGGAGTTTGACTTCTGCACCAGTATTGACATTGTCGAAGCCGGGTAAAACTTTGACAGTTTATACAGATGCGTCGGCCATTAGTTTTGGATGTGTATTGATGCAGGATGGTAGGCCAATTTCGTACCTTTCTAGAAGATTGAGATCCCATGAAGGGTATTATCCAGTGCACGACTTGAATTTGCAATAGTCATTTTTGCACTAAAGGCTCAGAGGCACTATCTCTATAGAGAGAGGTTCATATTATATACAGATCACCAGAGTTTACAATATATCTTCACTCAGAGGGATCTAAATATGTGCCTGAGGAGATGGCTTGAGCTGTTGAAGGATTATGACTTTCCTATTGAGTATCGCCCTGGAAAAGTAAACGTCGTAGCAGACACATTGAGTAGGAGCGGGATTGTTAGTCAAATTGTTTTGCGATATATGACAGATGAGCATGGTTTGTTATAGCCAGTAGCAGTTATGTGCATAATAGAGGTGTCGACTATGGCTGAACAACATATTTGTTATCAAATGAGAGTTTTGATCGTATCAATTAAGCAAGTTGTCAAGTGTCGAAGGGCTGATGGGCTTTATAAGCGGTTCAATGGTCTGGTTTAGAATTCAAATTTCACTGATTGGGCAAAGACCACAGATCGGTGTTTGAGACACCGAGGGAGACTGTGGATACCTGCGGATCAAGAGATACGGGACGAGATTCTTGAGGATGCACACCGGTCTCGCTACACAGTTGATCCTGTTAGGACCAAAATGTACCATGACTTGAGGCGACTATTCTGGTGGCCAGGGATGAAAGCTGATATAGGGGAGTACTTAGAAGTTGTCACATCTGCAAGGATGTGAAAGCTGAGCAAAAAAGACCCAATGGACTGCTATAGCCGTTACCCATTCCACAATGGAAATAGGAACACATCACCATGGATTTCATTAGTGGACTACCATAGACATTGAGGCGCCACAATGCAATTTGGTTTGTGATTGATAGACTGATGAAATCAGCTCTTCTCAATCCAGTTTCTATGAGATACACGATCCCACAGCTAAGCATATTGTTTGAGTAGGATATTATTAGATCGCATGGGGTGTTGGTTTCTATTGTATCAGACGAGAGATCCCAGGTTGTCTTCAAGGCTTTAGAGGCTATGCAGGAGCAGTTTAGTATGGCTTATAATCCTCAAACCGACGGACGGTTAGAGCGACTGATACAGATTTGGAAGATATGCTCAGGGCTTGCATATTGAAGTTTGGGGTTCGTGGGAGGATTATTTTCCTTTGTGTGAGTTTGTAACAGCTATCAGGCGAGTATTGGTATGTCATCGTTTGAGGTGTTGTATGGGAAACAGGCCCTATAGATCACTTACGTGTTGGGCGAGCAAAAATGATACAGTGACTGTTAGGCTGAGATAATTGTTGATCACATAGAGAGATCAGATAGATCCGTCAAAGGTTATGAGGTGCACAAGATAGATAGAAGAAATACACAAATTGGTATCACGAGGGTCTGAGATATGAGGAGGGCGACATGGTATACTTGAAGGTTTTCCCTTGGAAATGTCAACAAAGGTTTGATATTAAGGGAAAAATGGAGCCGAGATTTATTGGACAATTTATGATCGCATAGAGAATAGGCAGTGTCGTTTATGGCCTAGAGTTACCTGCTAAGTTAGTTGAGGTTTATCCGACATTTCACATTTTAATGTTGAGACTAGTAGGTCAGGACTGAGACCTATGATTGATTTAGGGCAGATTGAGGTTCAGCCTAACGTGACTTACGAGGAGATGCTGATAAAGATCGTTGACCGTAGAGTTTAGATTCTTATGAACAGGGAGCTCTCTAAGGTCCTAGTTCATTAGCAGCATCATAGGATGGAATGACATACGTGGGAGCTCGAGTCAACGATGCGAGAACGATACGCTTAGTTATTTCACGGTACGACATTCAATTATGTTAAATTTCGGGATGAAATTTCATTTAATTGGGAAGAACTGTAACGACTCATTTCATTAACGTCATTATTTATTTCATAATTTCAAACATAGATGCCAGCTCGGATCCATGTGGACGCCACGGGTAGGCTAGGATACACATCGACCTAGGTACACTAGTAAATTGTGTGTTATATTGTTTACTTGCGATGCATTTTATGAAATTATTTGTTAATACATTGCATGTGTTTACGATGAATAGTTATATTGTGCGAGGTTGTGTGATAGTAGTCGCCTCAAAATGCGTATCAATGCGGTATCGAGAGGCAAAGTATGGGTATACTAGAAAAACTTGATAAACTCATGTAAATATGACCAAGTAATTCAATTGAAATAGGTAAGATAACCATAGGATAAGTAAATGAAAATTTGAATAATAGGCTATGGCGCACCTTAAAATGCGCGTGGAAATGCAGGGCACCATATATTGGGTAGCTGAAGGTTAGTGGGACCATAAGTCGGTTAATTTTGATAAATAAAACGCTAGCCATATGGTGTAATAAGACTTAATGTAAGGTACATAAATCAAATAAATGATCAGCATATATTTTGAACTCAATAATGAGGACCATAAGATGGACATCAAGATGATCATTATGAGTAATTCTAGGAGATTAGTGTGTGTTAATGGAGTCATCAAGCGTGTGGTACAACATGTTTATGAACCACAAGATAATCCTCGAGATACATATGCGCACTTGATCTTAACCAAACATATGTAAAGAAAGTTAGTGGAGTTTTGATCAAACCACTCATTTTCTCATGCAATTTGAGAAAACCAAATAAGAAAAGGGGATTCAAGCTGAATTCAATCACTTTGAAGATCAAAACTGAGAATCAAACTAAGGTAATCATCTTCTCCATCTCATACACTTAATGAACCTATTTTTATGTATTTTTTGGTAAAATTCGAGTTGGAGGGTCAGATCCCTTGTTTTTGATAGAAACTTAATCAATTATGTGTTTAATGATCATTTTTATTAAGGATTTAACATTGGTTTTGCATGAATTGGGATTTTTGTTGAATTTGGGAAAAAAGCTAGTGAATGTTGGGATTTAAAGATTTTAACTTAATTGTTGTTCTGAGGTGAGTCTAACTAATGTTTTGGAGTCACTTTGATATGGAGAGGATGTAAACCAGATTATGGTAGCTAATTTAGAGGGGAATGAAAGAATTCTCGACTTGAGAATTCTATCACAGAGGGCAATTAGCGCACTAACTGGGTTGGTTAGCACGCTAATCATTTTGGGTTTCTAACTATTTTTCAAAATGAAGAACAGTAACGTGCTAGACAGATAGCCTAACACGCTAACTTCACCTAGCGTGCTAATGATAGATAAAATATGAATTTAAGGGTTGTTTTGGTGATTTTCAACTTAATACATGTCTAAACACTTGTAAACAACCTAAAATTATAAAATTGGACTTCAGAGACTTAGTGGACTGTAGCTCGATGTCGAGGAGCTTGTCAAGTCAAATACGGGAGTTCGGAGAGGTCGGAGACTAGTTTGAGGTTTGTAAAACCCAATTGAAGAACTATGAGTATTTGATTCTGTTTTAAGTTTCATTCATATCATTTTCTTTTTGTTGTACTATTCCATTATGTTACTTGGATGTGGGTTGAGGTTACTCCCCCATATTTCCTGGTTGTGTGTTCATGATGCATAGGACTATAGCACATATAACCCGACCCTCATTGAACGACAACCCGAGCTTGACCTTGGTGCACGTGTTAGTGACTCAACGGATTTGGCCAACACCATGAGGGACTAAGGGTCGGGCCAGTTGGGCATGACCACTAGTGGGAATTTGGTGACCCGAAGTACAGTCTAGTCCATCTGGAGTAAGCACACACATTTGTTAGCTTAGCCGTTATCTATTCATGCGATGAGCCACTTACAGTTGTCTGTCGTTACATTCTGCATGTTAACTTGACAATACTTCTTGCATTTCCCTATTTTATTTACGCAAATGCTCAGAGGGGTTCCTTAGGGTTTTACTTACTGGACTCGTCATCTAACATTTTTTTATGATTGAGTGCAGATCCTAGTATCAGTAGGGGTAAGGGGATCCTTGGCGACTACATCTGATTGCTCGCCGTCAAGGACCTACTAGTACGTGCTTATTTTGTTATTTTGTAATATTTTGAGTAATGGGGGATTTAAGATGACATGGTACATGTATATATACCTTGTTTATGGTACTGTCGCTTATATATATAGTACTTTTTTAGGTTTTCCATAGTAGGATTTGCTCCTATGAATAATATTTATCATGTTAAATTACTAATTCTAATTGTATCAATTAAGGCTTTTGCTGATTTATGTTAACTTGTAAGATACAACCCACTAGTATGGTTAGGAATTAGAATAAACTGCAAATTATTGAACTTAATAAACTTTTACATACTTAAAGAGAATAAGTTAAGAAAATACGGATAATCCACTAACTAATTTGGTAAAATATATGTGGACATGGATTTTGATACTAGAGGTGGACGAGCAGGTGCAGGACACATGTAGTTGGGCCTACTGGGCAAAGAGTAGACGAAGACACGTCACTCCAGGGCGGCAACGCTGCCACACCACCTATCGATGTGAATAACGTAAGTTCCACATAGCATTAAGTTCCAAATCATTAGATTCATAACTACTTAAATTTACTATCTGTGTCCCCTTAATCAATAACTATTTATCGATGTTATATATTTTACAATTGTATTGTTCATATCTGGCTGAAAAGCTCCAATGGCCATAGTAACTCCTAAAACCTCTAATCGACAAACACTTGATCAAGATGTTCACAACATTATGTATGGAGTCAATATAAATTATAACCGTTGCACTTTTTAATATTATAATCCATTCATATTTCTTTTAGCATAGCATTCATACCATATGATCCATTGATCCCTAAGATAAATAAACTACTTAATCATAATTGAAATCAACATACACATCATGGCATTCATTGCAATTAAAGATTGAATTAAATAACTTCAATTAAATCGAGGAAATAATACCGAATAACCACAAGTGAAATCTTTAATGTCTTCTCTTCCAAAACTCTTCTTAATACTCAAGAACAATGTAGAACTTTTCTAATTGGTTGTAATCTCTTCTATTACGTCTATTCTTTCTTGTTTACCACGTTCTAATACCTATTTATACCCCTACAACTCATTAGAATACAATTAGAAACCTTAATTGACAATTCCAAACGAACTAGAATTCTAAACTTTCTATTTTTCATGTCTCAGTGCTGTCAATAAATATCCCACATTGTGTGTGTAAAGCCACGATTCTGCCACATCTTCAGACTTTTTATGTGAATTCTCCCTTCACAGTAGGCTCGGTGCCCCATTTACATTGTCGCGACACCGTGTGTACAACACCACGACACCACCTCTGCGTCGACTCTACTGCACCGCTTTTATTATCTTCTCGCATTGCTCACATCTTGTGCACTCTTCCCACGATGTCAAGCCTCCATGTCACGACTTCAAGTGTACTTTTGCGGATTTTCTACTCATTTCATCATGAAATCACTCATTTCTCTCTTTTACACCTTGTATGCCTAAAAACACATAAATACCATCAATTAGAGCTCATTCCAAGATATTTATACCAAATATATTACTAAACTAACTCTGTATATAAGTTTAATCAAACTGTTATCACAAGTTGTGGGGTCCATTTTTGCCGCATCCTATAAGAACTATAACATCACTAGGAGTATGCCAATCTATTACCCATTAGAGTTCGTTGGACTAAGAGGGTGTATTCAATTTGAGAAATTCATGGATTTTAAAAGACTTTGAAAGATTTAAAAATTCCATGAGTATTTAATTTGGACTTTGATGGATTTTGTTGCATATAGTTTTTTAATAAGAACCCACCAAATCTATAAAAATCTACCAAAACCCAATGATATTTAAAAATTAAACACTCATGGAGTTTTAATGGACTTTTGATCAAAGTCCTTAACACGTTAACCAAGGTTGATGTGTTAGTTCGAAACTTAACACTCATTTCTTCCTTCGATTTGTCTCCTTAGGTTCTTTGGTGGGGGCAATTAAGGACCCTGAGGGACTAGTTGAGTCCACCATTAGTCTAGTGTCACCGGTAGTGACACGAATAGCCTTCGCTATAAAAAGAAATTTGACGAAGCTTTTCACCCAACTTGGCGTGAACTTTATAAGAGATTGCCACTTTATATAGGCCATGAGGAGAAAACCAAAGCACGCAATTTACATGTCCATTGGTCTTGCATAACATTAAGACATAAACATAATACATAAGGTTAAGTGTAACATGAACGGTCATCCACATACATTTATAACAAATACAAATCTTTTTCTTTCATTGAAAAGAAAATTGAATAGCTAAACGGACCCCAAATTTTAATGATTTACCTTATTTACTCACCATGCACCAATTCTTGAATTTTAATTGTTGAACGTGCCCCCACTTTTTTTTCTAAAATCCTTAAATACTCTTGCTAAATGTACCCTACTTTTTGTTGAATATACCTCATTACTTAAACATATCATTATCTCCCCCAACCATTGAGTTTCGACAATGCAAGGCCTAGACCTCTAAAAAGGTCTCGATTGGCTACATCTAATTGCACCAAGACCTTTGAAGGGGTATCGATCTTAGTGGAAGGGAGAACTCTTTAAAGGTTTCAGCTGGTTCCCACTAAGACCTATAAAGAAATCACGATGGGAACCTAAGGAGACAAATCAAAGGATGAAATGAGTGTTGATTACATCGGCATTTATGCCTAAAATGCAAGATGGAATCCTCAAATCAAAGCTTTAAACCCAACAACAACACAAAATCGACTAAAAAATAATTGAAGAACTCACAAAAATCTCGTAACGACACAATAGAGATGAGGAATGAACTTACGAGGTTAAATTGACGTGGTTTTGCCTGTATTTTATTAAATGTAGGCCAAAGGTGGGGGCTATTTAAGAGAGAGATGGAAAGACAATAGTGTGATTGGGGTTTCGATGGATGGGGTAAGTGGGTTATGAGGTGAAAATAACATTTTTATATAGAGGGTAGTTGGGTCATTTCACATTTTTTAAGAAAGTGAGGTATGTTTAGAAAATACTAGGGTCCGTTTAGCAACTCCATAAAAATATTCATTTTCTAATCAAAGCATTAATCAAGTGGTCACACAAAAATGTAAGAAGTCGATGGTTTGAAACTCAATGGGGATAAGTGAGGTGATACATTTGATTTCTTTTTATCAAAATTAAAGAAAGTATTTTAACTTAGTTGCGCCTACACCTAATCAAAGGCTTGGGGGCGCCTAAGTCGGTGAATATTATAAATAACTAAAATTTTTAAAATAAAAGTGATGTTTGTGGGGTTTGATCATAGACTTTAAATTTGAGCTAAATCTCCTACTTGCAAAATAAAAATATACAAAATAAATATATAGAAATACTAATGACATCAGAAAAATAAATAATTTATTTATTTATTAATACAAAATATATGTAGGCTATTTATGCGGGTTTTATATTTTTATATAGGCAGGCTTGGGCCAATGTATATGCCCGCGTATAAGTGATAGGTTGGGTATGGGCTAAAGTTCTAAGGCTCTGGCTCGATTAGACCCGGCCCAAGCCTGACCCATGAATAGGCGTAATCGCACTGAAGTCTACTTCAAGGCCTTCACTAATATCTAACGACCACAAAAAAAAAAAAAAATCTATAGAGGAACTTGCTATGGTAACTCGCTTTGGACATCGATCCAATCACTTGCCACACAATACACCTTAAGGTGTGCGTGTGCGCGTCGCGAGGTATATCGCAAGCACCGACTGGTTGGTGCCTAAAGCGAGTTGCCAAAGCTTTTCCTATTTAGAATCAAACGGTCATAAAATGCACTAAATTGAGCTATAAATTAGCATTTTGGAGATCCGATACTATTTTTTTTGTTGTCAAAGTAATTTTGTATTGAGGTGTTTATAGTCTAATTGGGTAAACATCTACTACAAATAGATATATCAAAAATGAGGCACATAACAAATTTTGAAAACGACGTACACAATAGTACAACCCCAACCTTAAGGTATGGACAACAACCTCAACAATATGAACAATCACCCACGTGACGAGGACAACATCCGCACGTATGCGGTAACTAAATCTACCTAAATAACAAAAACACTAAGAACTTGACTCAAGGAGAAGAATTGGAAATCGGGTGGACAAGTTGCTCTAAGGTCACTACTGTTAACTGTTGTAACCACTGACCGCTCCCCCAACGAACGGCACGCCGCCACTAATTTTTTAACTTGTATGTGACTCTTTACTTGATGCAGGAAACCCAAGACCCAAACTCGCTGTTTTCTTCGCCTAGACTAAGCCCAATGCAAAACGGCCGTCAGCGGCGACCATTCCAAAAATCAACAACGAAGCTAACATGTAGCCGCTGCTAAAAAAGATGAGCAGCGAGGGGAGGCGCGGTGGAGGAAGTGAAGGATAGGTGAGATGGGGTATACAACGGGTGAGATGAGAGGAAGGGGAGAAGGGAAATGGGTGGTGGGGAGATGACGGTCGCAAGGATGGAGGGGGACCGATTGCCGGTCCCAAGCAGATATGAGGGTTTCTTCTTCAAGCGGCCCTGGGGGGGGGGGGGGGGGGGGTACATTCACTTATCAAGCACACAGGAGTACAAAATCAAATCTCACTCCAAATGTCCAAACCAATACCAGAACCCATCAGTGCACCCTTTTGTCCACTCGTTTCACTCTTGACCTCACAATTTTTCTTATTTTCTTTGGTTCGAAATTTGGGTTTGATTTCTTGTAATAAGGGAAATAAAGATAGACAGATAGATAGATAATATTTGTGGATAAGATTCTCCAGGGAATCGTGTGGGCTTGAGCTGCAACAAATTAATGTTCACGATTTCCATGACCACTATCACTTCTGGGCTTTCCAAGCACACGCGCCTACTACTCAACAAGGGTACACACAGTGCTTGATTGCGTTTCTGGGTCTCAGTTTGATGAATTAGAGTCTTTAGATTCATGGGTATTTTCGTTTTTGCGCAATCTCAATTGGGTCTTTAAGGGCTCTCCATCTCTTTTGAAGAGCTCATTTGTTGATGCACAAATTGGTTGTTGTTGTAGTTTTGTTCTTGGGAATGTGGTTGTTTCTTGGTATTCACTTAGTTTTAGCTGTGCCCTTTATTGAGGTTTCTTGGTATTTACTTTGGTTTAGTTGTGCCCTTTATTGGTATAGCTTCTTTGATTATGTTTGGAGTGTTGTTAAATGGACTTTATCAAGAAAATTTAGATGATTTTCCAGTTTATGTATTGTTTTCTGTTATGTGTTTTTTGTCCCCATTTGGTAGTGTTGATGAACACCGCTTTGAAATAATGTAACCAATGGCAGAAGTATGCTTTACAAGTAATTTCGTGCCATAAATGCATTATTTGCGAGTAATTGCGAAAGTTGCATGTGCCTGTACGCTTACAAATGAAGTTAAAATCTTTAGAATCTTAATAAGTCATATTTAGTATTCTGGTTTCGAATTTCATCCAATCTGTCATATCTTTTGTTTTGATAGTTTTGATAGCTTTATGTTGCAATCTTTGAAGGTAATGAAATTGAAAATCCTACATGACCATTAGGAGTAAATTCAAAGGAATCTTTCTCTTAAAAGATTTAAAGAATCTACCAAGTTAGTTATTTTTCTTCGAGTACTTTCTTGGAATTTGTTCGGGTTAGTTTGCCATATTTTAAAATGTCAATGAACTGAAGACTTCATATTGCTATGCTGGAGGCTGACTGTCTTGGTTTCTGTCTAGTTTCAAGTTGGCATCTATAGAGGTGGTCGCATTGGCAAACAAGCGAATAATCACAATAGTTCACTGATAGGAAAGATATGGCAGAACTTGGTAAAGAGAAGGTACATGCAAGCATTGTAGCTGATGAAGTTGGAGGGATAGCTTTAAGAAAGAATAAATGGGTTCTATCGTCATCAAGCGAGGTTAATATTTCCCGACTGGGCTGACCTATTTTATTTGTTTTCTTTACTGTACATTTCCTTGCATAGTTTTTGAACCTCTATCTCTTTTTGTAGTTTCGCCTTATATTACTGAAATATTTACTGAAAACTTCAAACTCAAAGATAAACAAAATCTTAATTGCTAGGAATTGTCAAGACATGTATTAATTTGAAAATCTGTTAAGGTTAGCATATGTGATCTCCATCTGTACCGGTTCTTTTTCTATGTAATTGCTGATTTCTAGTCATATCAAATTTGAAATCTGTTAAGTAATCTCTATACATGCCGTGTTTTATCTGAAACGTTCCTTTTTGAGTTTCATAGGAACGACATTCACCTGTGGACAAGAAATTGCCTCCTATTTCAAACTCTTCAGATACACAGAATCAATCACGCTGCTTTATATGTTCAAACAAAGGCAGTTGCAAAACAGTTCGCTCTAGAACAAAACTAATGAACAGCTTGATAGAACAGGGGAAGGCCTCCGAAGTGCAATCTATTTTTGACAATTTGATTGAGGATGGACATAAGCCATCTCTAATTACTTACACAACTCTCTTAGCTGCGTTGACCATCCTAAAGCGCTTCAACACTGTCCCCTCTATCATCTCTCAAGTCAAAGCCAATGGAATGAAACCAGATTCAATATTCTTTAATGCTGTTATCAATGCTTTCTCTGAATCTGGAAATATGGATGAAACCATGAAAACCTTGTTGAAAATGAAGGAAAGTGGGTGTCAACCCACTACTAGCACTTTCAATACATTAATTAAAGGTTATGGAATTGCGGGCAAACCAGAAGAGTCGCTGAAAGTGCTTGAGCTTATGTACCAAGAGAAAAGAGCAAAGCCCAACCACAGGACTTATAATATGCTTATCAGAGCTTGGTGTAATAAGAATAGCTTTGCGGAAGCGTGGAATGTGGTTTATAAGATGAAAAGTTCTGGTTTGCAACCTGATGTTGTTACTTACAACACATTAGCAAGAGCATACACACAGAATGGGGAGACATTTAAAGCTGAAAGGATGATAGAGGATATGTGGAGCGATAACATACAGCCCAATGAGCGTACATGTGGCATCATCATCGGTGGGTATTGCAAAGAAGGATTTACGAAAGATGCACTAAGATTTGTGTATAGGATGAAGGATCTTGGAGTTCGTCCAAATCTAGTTGTTTTCAACTCACTGATCAAAGGTTTTCTAGACATCACGGACACATATGGCGTTGATGAGGTCAGTTTTTTTTTTATGATCTTTTACAGTTTCCTAATTTTTTCACGTGTATGTTGTCTACGATGAAGCTTATAGGCATGCAAAATCTTCTCAAAATTTCCTATTTTCTTCATGGGCATCATTATCAAATTTGAAGTTTGTAGGTTGGTTTACTTTTTTGTCAATGGATGGAAGCAGTTATTCTATGTGTCTCTTACTTTTATGAGACTTCATCTTTGATGTAGGAATTTGGATTGATATTTGAAAAAAAAAAAAAAAAAGAAAAAAGAAATTACATTTCTTATGGTAAGAGTAGACGCCGTCCACATAAAGCTTGCATTTAATATTTGTATGCCTAAGTTTTCAGCATTACTTTATTATGTTATGATATTCTGTATTTTATAGTGAAGACTCGTGAAGAACTATTGCGCTTGTCACTTGTAAGTGGTACGATTGATCTAAGAATGTTGGAAGGTACAAAGTGACCAATTTGGAAATGTTTGGCATTTTTCCTCATACTTGCTATTATGTCTGGTTTTGGTCCCTATTTACTTCTCTATTAGCCACGAGTGAGGCTTGAGATAAAAAAGTTGCAATGATGAAACCATTTGTTGGGACGGAATTATCACTTTACCCATATATTGTCCATTATCAGCCATCATGTGTTATGCAATATTTTTCAATATGACCAAGATGGTATAAAATGCAAAACATAAATGACCAAGACTATGGGTGCAAGTTGAGGGCACTTACCTTATAAGAATGTTCAAATTGATTTAGTTGGAAGTTATAAGAAAAGTTTGGATGCTTTTTGACTGAATGAAGAAGATGATATGAGAGAGTAGTTATGTGGTGGATTCTAAGTAAGGCTTTGTTTATTTTTATGCCTTCTAAATGTTGCGCAAGATAGTAGTACTACGATAGATCATAGCATTCTGGGGGCTTATGACATGTCTCCATTTCTAGAAGTTGCTGCTTCAGTTTTTTGTTACGTCTCTGTGTAAACATGGTGAGACACCCTTGTGGATAAGAAATTATTGCGACACTATTAAACTACTAGACAAAATAGCAAGCGTTTGTTGAAAAATAAAAGCTTTATCTCCCAATAGGTTGTTTTCTCCCAAGTCATGGAGTTGAGGTGCCTAAGCCTAACTGGTGCATGGAAATATATTTCGGCCAAAGGCTGCAACGCCCATGGTCAAGGGAAGAAAAATCTTAGAAACAATTTTGAAGAAGCGGCAGTTATTTTCTTCACCTAATTTCTAGAGAAGCTTCTAGGAATGAAAGGATTTTTATTTTTGTTCAGCAAGACAAAAGCAAATGATTTGTTGTTAATATGGTTGTTAAACAGAGAAAAACAACCTCATAAATTAGTGCATTGACTTTATATTGTGCATTAAATAGTTTTATCTTAAGCAGCTGTTTGTTGAATTAAATTTTGAGCTACAATTGGTTGGTTTGTGCTAATTCTTTTTTCTTTTTGTGAAAAAGGTTTGTGTTAGTTGTTATTTTGTGATACGGTCTTAATTATTTAGTAATTATTTAGTATGTTTCTTAATTTTAGATTTTGCTATTTTATTATCTAGGAAGTTTCTATTTAGTAGTTTCCTTATTTCTATTAACCACTAAATTAGCAGTTGCTAAGTATTTACTAGTTTCCATTGTATTTGGACTCTATATATATGAGTATTATGAGATGAATAAAGCAAGCTATTAATGTGGGAAAAATAGGTTCAAAATCAAGAATAGAGTCACGGATTCAATTCTTAAATTCGGTATTCTCTCTCTCTCTCATCAAGAATAGAGTCATAGACTCAATTCTTAATTTCGTATTCTCTCTCTCTCTCTCTCTCTCTCTCTCTCTCTCTCTCTCTCTCTCTCTCTCTCTCGACTCTCTTTCTCTCTCTCGACTACTCTCTCTCTCCTCTCACCAACACCTATTCTCTCTCATATTCACTTATTTATCAAGATAGGTAAAAGCATCAATTCCCCCGTGTCTAAGCCCGTGACTAGATCCGAAACCATGGTTCATAACAACTTGGTATTAGAGCCCGGTGTCATGGGTGAAACAGATGCTTTAACCGCGAAGTTGGAGACCTTTATGGAGCAGATGAATGCTCGACAAAGGGCTGTCGAAGAACAAGTGACGGATCTATCGACGGCAATACGAGGAGCACCAAAACAATCCTCAATCCAAGATATCGAAGGACAATCCAACGGCTCTGTTGAACATTGCAATCGGTCGGAAGGGAGAATCGACCTTCCTTACGGAGGGCATATGATTCTTCGGTACACCAAGATGGAGTTTCCTATGTACGATGGCACTGAAGACCCTTTGGGATGGTTGAAGAGATGTGAGAAATTCTTTCTCCATCAAAAGATCTAGGGAGGAGACATGGTTGGACTAGTGGCGTTCCACCTTTTAGGTGAGGCACAACTTTGGTTCGATCAAGTGGAATAGGGGGATGCGAACATCGACTAGCATCGTTTCAAGGACCTATGTTACGTTCGATTTGGACCGCCAATGAGCAACAATCCATTGGGAGACTTGGCCAATTTGAAGCAGATTGGCACAGTAGAAGAATACCAAAATCGATTCCAATCTTTGCTGGCGAGGACATCGGACCTAAACCGCGACGACAAGTGGACTTGTTCACCGTCGGTTTGACAAAGGACTTGCGGATTGACATTGAGTTGCAACAACCGGGCAATTTGGGCATTGCCATGAATCTTTCTCGTGCCTTAGAGCGCAAGAAATTTTTTTGTAAAGAGCCACTTGCAGCATGCATCATGTCCATAGTGAGCACTCCCAAAACTAGTGGAAGTTATACCAACACACCTATCACCAAAGACTCTGGAGCACCCTTGAACAATCAACCCCAAAAGACAACAACCGTTACCACTGGTGCCAACACAATAATTGCCAACTCCTCACCTCCGTTCATCAAGAAGTTATCAAAGGTTGAGATAGCGGAACGAAGGGTGAAAAGTTTGTGCTATAATTGCGATAAATCTTATAACACTGGACACAAGTGCAAACGCCTGTTTTGGATATAGGTTCCTAAAGTTGAAGATGGTGGAGCGGATAATGTGCTAGATGTCCATTGACCAAGTTCAAAAATTGAGCTTGAGGACAAGCTCAAAGGATAGGAGGGGAGTAATGATACGGTCTTAATTATTTAGTAATTATTTAGGGTTTCTTATTTTAAGTTTTTGCTATTTTATTATCTAGGATGTTTCTATTTAGTAGTCTCCTTATTTCTATTAACCACTAAATTAGCAATTGCTAAGTGTTTACTAGTTTCCATTGTATTAGAACTCTATATGTATAAGTATTATGAGATGAATAAAACAAGCTATTAATGTGAGGAAAAAAAGGATCGAAATCAAGAATAGAGTCACGACTCAATTCTCAATTTTGGTATTCTCTCTCTCTCTCTCTCGCTACTCTCTCTCTCCTCTCACCAACGCCTATTCTTTCTCTCATCTTCACCTATTTTATCTCTTCTACTTTTCTATTTACTTTTCCACCAATCAAGATAGGTAAAAGCATCAATTCCGCCATGTCTAAGCCCGTGACTAGATCCCAAACCAAGGTTCATAACATTTTGTTTTGTTGTTTATCGTTTGTTTCTTCCCAGAAGCAAAGAAAATCTATTTGTACTAGATAAAACTTGCCTAAGGTACTGTAGTGAATTGGATTTTGAAATTATTCTATTGTTGTGCTTCTTTGTGTTGCTTGTAAAGTAGATCTTGTGAATTATGTATTTATTTTTTTGGTAGGCCAATTTGCTTTTGATAAACTTTCACTTTTCCTGCAGAGACATGTTTACTCGAGGATTTTATTTTTAATAATAATGCATTTCATGTAGAAAATAATTTCATTCTAAGTAAATAAATTGAATTTAGCAGCTTATTGGTACCTGGGACGATTGTGGATTTCTATTTGATCAAAATACATTTAGTGAAAAAAGACACTTATGGAGCAATTCAGATATCCAGAATAGTATAAATGTCTGAAAAAACAACTTGAGTGCTATTGTGAGCATAAAAATGTAAGATAAAGGTCAATCATGACCTGAATTCTTTAGTAAATGAACAATGGAGAAATTGGCTGAGTTAAATTGCAAAACCAGATTCCTTCGGCTTCGCCAAAGTATTATCTCTAATTAGATGGATGGGGCATTACTTTTCAAAGGCAACGTTGGGGGAGGTTGTGGGTTCGACTCATGTTGGAGTCAAGTTGTTGGTTTCTTATTAAAAAAAAAAAAAAAAAGCCTCCGGTTTCTATTCCCTTTCACATCAGAAAATTTGTTTAGTATCCTTTTTTAATAAATTCAATTGAAATAAGAAATTAAGGTTTTAGAGGATGGGCTCTTGTGTCTCATGCAGCGACATCTATATGGCGTACATGTTGTAACATAGAATAATTTTTAGTAGTGAAAAGGTGACATATGAAGCCTGTGACCATGTGGTTAAGTGTTAGTTTTCTCTTCTTTTTATGTTTATGAGATCCAAAAAAAAAAAAAAAGGTGCATCTTTGCTCGATTTTTCCTCTTGGCAATGATAGATTACCGGATCAATTTCTCCTTACCGCTCAAATGAATGTTGCATATGCAGGTTCTGGCCTTAATGGAAGACTTCAGGATCAAACCAGATGTTATTACATTCAGCACCATCATGAATGCATGGAGCACGGCAGGGCTTATGGAGAAATGCCAGGAAGTTTTTGATGACATGGCGAAGGCTGGCATAGAACCTGATATCCACGCATATAGCATTCTTGCGAAAGGATATGTGCGTGCACAAGAGCCTGAGAAGGCCGAATCTCTTCTCACAACCATGGTCAGTGCTGGTATTCGACCAAATGTTGTTATCTTCACAACCATTATCAGTGGATGGTGCAGTGCTGCGAAAATGGAGCGTGCAATGATGGTCTATGAGAAGATGATTGAATACCGTGTATCTCCCAATTTGAAAACATTTAACACCCTCATATGGGGATATGGAGAAGCCAAGCAACCTTGGAAAGCGGAAGAAATACACCAAACAATGGAATCGATGGGGATCTCTCCTGACGAGAGTACCTTCCGGCTTGTTGCAGAGGCCTGGCATTCCATTGGTTTAACAAATGAGGCAGATAGAATCATGAGCGGTATAAAAGACTTCAAACTGAGTCATCTATCAAACACAGAAGAAAACGAGGCGCCAAAGGAGAGTTTTAGGGGGATATATGAGGAACAAAGTTCAACTTCTTCCAGTCCTAATATGTTGCAGATACCGAGAATAGCTTTAAGTGATCAACATGGAATATCCAATGCATCAAAAGGTCGGATGGGTTTCAGAGATAATGAGATTTCAGCTAAGGGACTTTACGCTGCCACCAAATCTATGCTCCTCACTCCTACGTGCAGGTTCGGGGCAAAATATCCAATCATATACCAGAAGCAGTCACAACTGCAGGTTGGAATATACCACCAGCTTGTAAGTTCATGTCGGCTGGTGTTTCTTAATTAATCAGCATTTGGCACAATCCGTGCTTATGAACCACATTTCAAAAATTACATGATCTCCTGGCTTGCAGAAGCATCTTTATCCATGACGCATAGTCCGGCTCATACGATTTAATTTCCTTTAGTTGGAAGGAAGATTTTCTGATCGGTTATATGCTGGATTCATTTCAATTTCCGCGCCCTCAGGATCCATGCTGGCTTCCTCCCCCAGCCTTGGCTGATTGTGCATAGAAATTTGTTAGTTACACTTGTTACTCTTGGTTAGGGGTTTTATGTCGATACTAGCGTGGAATTCTTCGTTACACTCGATATTAACTCGGATTCTTCTCATGTTCGAAGACTTGCACAAAAATAGAAAATGTAAGATGCAATGTGACACAATATCCTTATAACATCCATAGGCCTTCATAAACTTTTCATGGCTGATCATCATAAATATACCTTCTAGGGGTCAATATTTTCATTGCTGCTTATTGATCAAGTAATGAAATCCGCTATTAATGACGAAGTAGCAACTAGTAGTAGTTGATATATAAGCCCACCAACAAAAACTCTCTTATTAGAAAGCATTAGAAGCCATTTACCTGAAAGCCCTGTACTATGACATATTCTATGTTATTTCTTGAGGAAATATATGTAAAATAGCCAATCAGATAACAATACTTGAGCAATTTACCTTAATTTATGTCAGTGTCTATGCATATACTATTATAATAGAAACTCTTGTTTTTCTTTTTTCTTTTTTTTTTGCTACCTAGTTGTTAAGGTCCCTTAGAGATATACGAGAATATGCGTGCATACATCTATATGCAAAATTCAAGGGACCACAACAACATTATAGTAGAAAATCCAAAAAGTTCAAATAGAAGGTGCAATTCGCAACATTGGACTGAACTTTTGAAATTTTAATGTCTATTTTATTCATATAGGATAGACATTGCCTCTACAATGATGATGTGGTGATGATGTGGCATGAATCCATGACTACAATTTACGTTTTGCATTGGAGAAGCTCTACTTAATATTAATATGTCTGCACATTTCATATTTTTTTTTCTCACCAAATTCTAACTTTCCGCATCTCTTTTTGTTCAGTTTGATCGCTTTCTCGCGCTTTCACACTTAGGCCATGTTTGATTGGACGGAAAAGAAAATGTTTCAAGAAAAATGATAAATTCCGTGGGAAAAATGACATTTTTATGGGTTTGATAGCCAAAATTTTTTCACGAAACATTTTCTCACAGTTGCCAATTTTTCATATTAAGAACCATATATTTTTTTCACCTATTATGGTTCACAAATTAAGTTTTCTATCAAGAAATCGTGAGTTTCCATATCAAGACACATTACATTTATATTTTAAACTAGTTGTTGTCCCGCGCTTCACGCGCGTAAGAAACCAAGTATTAGTAGTAGTTCAAAATACATCAATGTATAACTCAATGAAAATAACTCTAATGAGAAAAGGAAAGTGAACACAAGATGTAGCCTTAATAAATATATAAATACATATATATTAGAGTTGGAGTTGATGACATGGCGGAAGAGTGGATGATATGGTGAGACTGAAGCTTGATAAGAAGCCACATGACAACTCAAGATGTAACTTTATTCACATTGGAGTTGGAGTTGATGACACAAGGAAAAAGTTGATGATGTGGCAATTTAATTTCTATATTTAGAGTGGGAGTTGATGATGTGGCAAAAAGTTGATGGTGTGGCAACGGGGATGCCACGCGTAAGGTAGTTGATGACATGGAAAAAGAGGTGATGATGTGGCGATTTAATTTTTATATTTAGTTATATTTAAAAAAGGAAGGTAATGATGTTTTAAATAAGACTACATGTTGGGCATGCCACGTGGCTCATCGGGAAGGCTCTGAAATGCCACATGGAACACCCAAGATACAACTTTAATATATATATTAGAGTTGGAGTTGATGTCATAACGAAAGAGGTGATGATGTGGCGACTTAATTTATATATTTAGAGTTGAAGTTGATGTGGTGAAAGAGTTGATGGTGTGGCGACGGGGATGCCACGTGTAAGATGTAACTTTATTCCCATTAGAGTTGTAGTTGATGACATGGCGAAAGAGGTGATGATGTGGTGATTTAATTTCTATATTTAGTGATGTTTGAAAAAGGAAGGTAATGATATTTTAAATAAGACTACATATTCAACATGTCATATGGCTCGTCAAGAAGGCTCGAAAATGCCATGTGGCACGCCTAAGATACAACTTTAATATATATAGATGTTGGGTTTTGGGGTTCATACGCAGCGGAGATTACAAAACAATTTTGACAAAAACCCCAACAAGATCCGAATCTAATTCCATTAAAAAAAAACCATGAAAACTTAATCATACCTCAATCGCAATATACCTTTCTAAAGGTTGATCGATCTCTAAGGCGCTGCCAACGACGAACGCCATCTATCAACAATCCATACACGAACGGCGGACGTGATTTGAAGTGCTAGCTTCGAGAGAATACCAAACCTTTTTGTTTCTCTCCAAAACGATCCAGAGCATACCAAAAACCCTAAGTCGTTTCTAAAACGAAAATAGAATTTCGGCCTTTTTTCTTTCGTGCCTGTGTTCTAACTTAAAGCGTCTATTTATACAACCCTTGTATATAGACGGTTAAGTAAATTACACATATACCCTTACTTAAAGAAGTATAAGTGTAATACACCAAAAGGACGTTTCAGTCATAAATTTTATCACATAAAATTCATTTTTCTGAATCATCTTAAAATCTCGCAAAATCATTTTTAGTGTGCGACCCAATAGGCTCATACAACGTTGGCGGTGTACCAAAACACATTTTGTTATACAAGTCATAAGCAGTCTCTAGCAAGACATTATGACTACCCAAGTTGTACGAATATCAAATCGATACAACCTAATCAATAGTGTATATAACATCCTTTTGTCACACGATATCCTTTTGATCAAACATAAGACATTGAATTGTCATCCAACATGTTCAATCGTACTAGTCTCGATCTCTAGGTAGACTGAAAACATCCAAGTGACATTGATCAATATCAATTTACTTAGACTAGGCCTTTTAACAGTCTAACACATCGAGGGATCCACTAGATATCTCTCTTTATATGAGAGGGACAAATTCTATCTCGATTACACAACTTCATCACATTGCTCACAAGGTAACCAATCACAACCTTTATAATCGTCCTAAGGTTAAAGACAACGTTTGATTGTGTCAAATTACTTGTGTCCTAATGTTGAAGTCTCTGCAATCTCAAGTCGATGACTGAAAAATATACCTATCATGAGAAACAACTATGACTTAATCCATGTGATGTCCTCATAGCAGGTCGATCCAGTACTTTGTTCTCTAACAAGTACTCGTGATCTTGATTCGTATCCTTATACGTATAATCATCATATGATCATCAATCAAGACTCACACTAGTCTTAATTCATTATAGCTCCCAGTATAATGATAGACTAGGGACATTTAGGATATTTATGTAAATACCCACGGATCTTATTATAATGTAAACATGCAAATTAATTATAATAAATGGCAAATGAAATCCTCTATTTTATTAACTAAAAGTATTCATAAAGACAGTTAATGATTGACCTAGGGCACATGCCCCATCAATAGATATATAGATACGAAAATTAAAATGTTTAATTATATGGTAAGTTTTCATATTTATTTCAAAACTTTTTGTTGGTAAATTTTGAGAGAAAAATTTTTATATATGCAATCAAACACTTATAGAAAAATTTTCTTTTGAACATTTACTAGGAAAGATTTTCTTAAGAAAATGTCATTTTTCTATAAAATATTTTCTTTGTAATCAAATAGGGCTTACATAAAAAAGAAAAAAAATTGAAGAAACCAGAAGGTGAGAAACAAGTTTTACTTTTTTAGGTTGGAGAATGGGAGGAATTTGGAAAATATTTTTTTTAAGGAGGTATCGGTTGGATTCCTCTCTCACCCACTGAAACCTAATTTTTTTTTTTTTTTTGCAGATTCGGTCGAAATTGTCTGCTACCTCTTTAAAGGTGTCGGTTATGTGTGTCAAACGCCTCTGAAGAGGTGTCGGCTTTATGCGTCTAACACCCGCGGGGCAATAAGAACGAACAAAAAAAATCTCAAAACTCCTAAAAATACACGAAAATGACAAAAAATATTGGGTTTTGCTCGAAATCGCTTAATATATTCGATTCCATTGAAACTTTGCACTCAAAATGCGAGACTTAACCCCCAAATCGAAGCCTTATCCCAATAGCAATCCCACAAGCGATATCAACTTAAAAAAGTAAAAAAAAAAAAAAAAAAACTTTGAAATCGATACTAAAAGAGATTAGGAATGCACCCACGGTGTCAAATTGACATAGTTTTGGTCGAACTTCGTTGGATTCGAGTTGATAGTGAGAATGCAATTTGAGAAATGGATGACTAGTTATGGGTGAGTGGGGCGGGTGGGGGATGGGCAAGTAAAAACTCTTTTATATGGAGGAGTTAGGTAATTTTACTGGGGTGAAGTCTTCTAAGCAAAAACCGAGGTCCGTTTAGCCGCTCCCTTTTTTTTGAAGAAATAGAAACTTTATTAATCATCGATGACTCTCAATACATTTAAAGTAGTAGGATGAAACATAGAATCAATTACCGTAACAAATTTATTCACAACTCCTAATTTCTCAAGATAATATTCAACTGCCATAATGATGAAATTCAAAAACTGCGATTGTAACGATGGAATAGTTTGATAATCAGTGACTATTCCCTTGACAAACTTCTTGAACACAACAATTGTTGAAGATATGTAGATCGAACTAGTCTCACATTTGTTAAAGAATACTTTATAAAGAAGTATATAGTTGATTGGCACCTAAGAGATGAAAGTGGTTAAGTTGTGGACAATATCGGTACTAGTGGAGACCCACGTGCTCGGAAAGTATTGCAGCGGGCAAGCTGCTTACAGATGTTGTGCTCGCAAGTGGAAGCCGGCGGTTCAAGTGGGACCTTTTGAGAAAAAGCCCCTGAGATCTTGTGAATTTCAGTCCAACACCTAAAAGTAGAAGGTGGTTAAGTTGGGGACAATATCGGTACTAGTGGAGATCCACATGCTCACAAAGTATTGCCACGTGTAGGCCGCTTGCGGATATTGTGCCCACTTGTGAAAATTAATAATAATACACAAATACACTATTCAAACCACAACATAAAATGACAAAAGACAATCTAAGCCCTCCAATAAGAGAAGGAAACAACTACCTATAAAATAAAATTTAATAATGAGTACCAACGTCATAAACGCAAATCCACCCATATTCTTTGGGGATGCAAATGTAGAGAAATGAATGTTGCTAATAGTGAGTTTGATGGTTGCAACAGGGATGTACCTAATCATCTCATCAGATCTAAACAGATCCAAAGTTTATTTGATGGATGACATGTAAAAGAGGTTATTGGAACCATTGCCTTCTGATTAATGATGGTTATAAAGAGTTGAATGGACAAGGAGAACCAAAGAAAATAAATTAGGGTTTCTATGCAGCACACATGTCTTTTTTAGGAGAGCTTAACTATAGTGACATTACTTTAGAGTATGGCTTGCCTTATACTCCATTCGTTCCATATTATCTGTCACATTTGGGCTTGTGCAAAGGAATTAAAGTGATGATTGAAAGTCTTTAAGAGATATATATTAAGACTAAATTACATCTCATTAATAGCCTACTTTTCATAAGTCTTTGCTTTAGAAATTAATGTGGAATCCTAATTGGCATTAATGACGTAACCTTAAATCATAGGTAAAATTGAAAAAAAACCATAAATACACCCTTAATTTCTTAATGTGACACATATTATGAAATAAGAAAAAAAGTTCAATGTGACCGATAAAATGGAAATGATGGAGTACAAAACAAAATTGAAAGTAACGATTAGTATAATACAAAAATGACTCGCGGTACTCTTTTACGCAATAAAGTTCCCTTTTGACCACGTTGTCCCCGTTACTTATGTCTATTCAATGCATGTATGATTATAATTTGGGTGGTTTTATGTGCACCCCACAAAAGTGTAAGGGCAAGCCACTAAAAAAATAAAAATAAAATACTAAAGTTGAAACATATGAAAGTACCGAATTACCCTTTGACAAACCAAAATTTTCTCCCCTGTCCTCTTTCCTCTCTCACGTTCATTTGTGCACCCCATAAATCATGTCCAATTCATCTGGCCACTAGAGATACAACATTGGTCCTTTTGCGTCCAGGGACTGCTACAATTGGTGTAAGTATGTTCTCCTTCATCTTCGATGCAGAATAAGAGTTGAAGTGGTTTTGAATGGATGGTTCAACAAATTTTTTTGATTGTGTAGGGCTTCATCATTTGTCACCATAGTTCGGTGTTTTTGATTGAAAATGGAGGATGAGCATGTAGGGAATTATGATGTGTAACATGGAGAGGTAGGTGTTGCAACAATTCGTTGTTTTTTAGAATTTGTATTTTATTTCAAAATTATGATTTCGCCCTCTGGTTCGGCCACCCAGGGATGAACCTAAGGTGCACGTTTGGTTACAAGAAACCGAACATACTTCAATTGTTTGATGCTGGTAATCGAACGTACTTAATATAGTCAGTCATTAAGTCCCAAACCTCTTCACATTATTTGGTCGTGAGAGGCTAAATATACCAAATATGGACATGACCGAACATCATATTTTTGCGAGTTTTTTTGTCCTTATTAGTCCTCATGAAATTTCACACCTAATAATTTGCTACTCTTTTTTTGTAGGAAAGAATGAATTTTAGTAACTATCACGACTACACTAATGAATTCATCCCCGAAGCACCATTTGCAAGTAGGCATTAGGCAGTCGGTTGGGTGCAAAAATAAGGATCTAATAGACTATTTGTTATTGTTACAAAGAATTCTGATGCAGGGGGAGGGTCGTCGTAAGGGAAGGGTGAACATAGCTTGTGAGAGGTCTGGTTCTTATAGGGGTGCGGTCCAAATAATTGGAAAATGAAGGTCGGTAAGGTTGTGAGTATAGTGAACTCAAAATACAAAGATTGAAGAGAAAAGTGAGAAGGGGAAATCGAGGAGTAAAATCGGCACAAAAAATGTGATCGCATGTTTGTCATAAATTTTAAGGAACGTGAAGACCATTTACGACATGTGACTATGGTTTTCAAGCGGCATAACCACGACATTGGGTGTTATATGGAAGGTCACTCATACGCCGGATGTTTAAATCTGGGAGAGCATGTTGTTATGATTCATATGATGAAAGGCAACATCAAGTCTCAGAGATTTTGACACTTTAAAGAAGAGGGATGTATCGAATGCATCAACCTTGCATACAATCTACAATGCAAGGCAAAAGCATAACGTTGATGAAATCGGGGGACTTATACATTTATTGAATACACATGATTATCTATCGTGGCATAGGAAACATGACAAAACCGACGGGGTCAGAGACTTGTTTTGGGCTCATTCAGGCTCTATCAAGGTACTTTGGTGTTTCACTTTGGTTTGTTGATGGATTGCACGTACAAGATCAATCGATATCTTATACTATTGCTTGAGATAATTTGTGTTACGTCAAACGAGGTCAAGTTCTCTGCCGACTTTGCATTTATATCAAGAGAGACACAAGAGAAGTATATTTAGGTGTTGGAGAATCTAAAGAACCTCGTGGATGGATGGTCTAACCCACAAGTAATTCTTACTGAAAGAGAGTTAGGGTTGATTATGGCAATCGAGTTTATTTTCCTTTCTACATCTCACTTTCTATGCACATGGCATATCAATAGGGGTGTGGCAGTGAACACGAAAATTTCTTTTTTCCGCAGAACGAAGATTTCTACTTATTCTTGAGTAGGTGGAATGTTGTGATGGTTGCTACATTCGAAGGTGTGTTCAATTTTAGGATGACGCACTTAATCGCCGAATATGCTTGTGTCAATGGATTGCTAGATTATTTGATGGATATATGGGTTATGGACTACAAGGAATGATTTATGTGAGCATGAACTGACAAAATATTACATTTTCGACATTACACGAATGGTAGAATCAAAAGCACACACAATACCTTAAAAAAGCATATTGAGAATTCTCAAGGAAACTTCGTGACTATATGGCCATACATTAACAACATGATTGATGGGCAACACAATAAGATCAAAGTATCTTTCTAGAAAAGTTCGAATGCCGTGCAACACGACTTCGACGATAACTTATATCATTTTTTTGCGAGAATTTGTTTCACAAGTTGCATTAGAAAAAATTGTCAAAAGTTGGATCTCGCAGAAAATATTAGGACCGATTTCGTTAGATGTGGTCGTGTATTACGTATGACCCATAACCTTCCTTGCACCCATGAACTTGCAACACATCAATTGGCAGTTTACCCATATCACTTGAAGATATCCATAGACACTGGCAAAAGTTGAGCATGAATCCTGACCAAGCTGTTATTCGAACAGAGCACAATTTTAGAGATGAGATTCAAAAGGTAATTAAGAGATTTGAAAGTGTCAGGACTGAGGATTTGCGCATAAGGATAGTCCAATAGCTTCGAGAGACTAGTCGTCCCTCCTCATTGTCGGTTTTCATCTCGAGGGAGAAACTTAAAATAAGGGGAAGAAAGCGATCAGAAGTGGGGAAAGGAAACATGTCACAATTTAGGAAGAAGCGGAAGGCCACTAAGGAAGACGAAGTTGATGCGTCCACCAAAAGAAACCTAAGCCACTTCGAGTATGTTCTTCATCCATATAAGATACTGAAGCAAGTTACTAATTAAGTCCAATGAAAGTTTCATAGAACGCGTACATGTTTGGATCGTCTGTCTTGTGTTTGTTACAAGGGTATAGTCCCAATAGAATGACTTGATCATATTGACAGAGTTGATGATGTTAGAGGATATGGCAATTATGGATATTAGGTTGTTGCAGCCAGTCTAAGCCATAAAGTAGACGATGCCTGGAAACAAGTACGCAATGAAATGTACTGGGAACTCATGGGAACGAAACTCTTTGGCGCATAATCTTTGGTATGGATCACTATGACCGAATTATACAATCCGTGCAGTACTACGGGGATAAGTGCATTCCACCTGCAAAGTGGATGAATATGTCTGACATGGGACTTGTAATTGCTACATATTACAAGGTCGTGGTAGTGATTTTATCACCGAGTGGTAGTATATGACATTCCCTCCACTTAAGGGCAAACCATCGGACTCAATGGTAGAGAGGTTCGTAATTGGGATAACACATGTTAATGGCAACCACTTTATAAAGGTAAAAAGAACAATTTATTTTTTTGTATTCCTATTTATACATTCATTAAAACTAAACTTTCATATTGTTAATTTTTTTATGCGTTGTTCCTCTATATTATGTAGGTTTTATTCAATGTGGATGTTCCTTTTCCTCTTTTATATCCTGGGCGACGAAGAAATATAGAACCGGAGGCGATAGGATGTGGTGAGAACTTGATCACGAAGAACCCACCAAAGTTGTTAGTTCTAAAGACGGGACTCCGATTACCGTGGACTTGGGCACCCCTTGAGCTTGTACTTAAAGTCATCTTTTGATACCTTGAATTTGAAGTTTAAGTCATTTTCTAGAACCTAGAACTTCAAGTAGAATTATTTTTTAGAACCTAGAACTTTAAGTAGAATACATTTTTTGGAACCTTATTTTATGTACATAACCTACTTTGCTGTACACGAAAAAATTTGTAAGGATGTTATGCAACTAATGACACATGTTTCAAACATTGTTGTTTAAGTCATTTCTTTATCTGCACATTCTAGAAGGAATGGATTTTATTGTCTCAATATATGTTGAATTTCCATTGTTTCCTAAAATGTAATCATTGCATTATGAACACATGTTTGAAATAGGCATTTAACAGAAGTAGCTTCGGGCAAGCAACGCCGAAATTATTAAAAAGGTTCGGTTGCCAGTTGCCGAAAATCTTTAAATAATTCGATTGGACCCAACCGAACGTATTTGAACATCTTACAAATGTAATGTTCAGTTGGGACCTCCCGAAAGCCCAAATTTGGTACAGTATGCATTAGCCTAATGTATTTAAATAGGTTCGGTCGACTAAAATCAAACGTAATTAATGGTCTCGTTATTACAAGTTTCAGGCGTATGTGACCAAACATAGTAATTTGTTATGGTATTGAATAGCTGAATGTAGTTAGAAGTTTCCGTTGGACGTAACCAAACCTAATGCTAATACAGAATAGCATTGTAATGGCCCAAATTAATTAAATTAGGATTAGCGTCGTAATTCGGGCGTTACGTGGACAACTCGATTGACTCGGACACGAGAACTGGGGAAATATGATATATATGGGTGGTGGTTATGTATATGTCGTGTTTAAAAAATTATTATTATTATATTTCATCGCATATGTGTATGTTTCTATCGGGCAAGTTTATGTGACCGGTGTTCTCCTGTAAAGGCGTGTCAACGCGGGTGTCAGATAGGCGAACTACCGGTACACTAGAAAACTCGACTAATTCACATTAGGATGACTAATTAATCAATTAAAATGGGTAATGTGACCATAGTTCAAGTAAATTCAAATTAAAATAATAGGCTATGGTGTGCCTCGAAATGCATGTCGAGACGCGGGGCACCGGCTACCGAGTAGTTGAAGGTTAGTGGGACCACAAGTTGGTGGATTTTGATAAATAAAACACTAACCATATGTATTAAAATGGGCCTAAGTTAGTGCAATTAAATTAAAATAAATCAAGGCCCATAGTTTAGTTCATTAATTGAAAACCATATGATTTACTTAGATATGCACATTGACACATCTAGGAGTCATGTGAGTATCAATTAATATAACAAAGATTGAGTGAGTGGGAGTAAGTGGGCTAAGTGGCTAGAGGTGAACCATTAGACAAACCTCGAGATATGTAAACACATTGAGATTAAGGGCTAGAAATCATTCCCACCTTAATATATATTGATCATTTAGTCCAATGCATGAAACCAAACCAGTTAAAATTTTGGAATTTGGAGAGAAGAGAAAGAGATTAGGAGGCTGGAATTCAACCATTTTAGATCAAATTAGAGAATTTAAACTAAGGTAATCATCATCTCCATTATCTCCTCTATCCAATGAACTCATTTGTTAGAACTTTTGATCAAATTGTTGTTCTGAGGTTATGTAGTTGCTGTTTTGGGGTAAATTAGGTATGGAAAGTGTATTAGATAAGTTTAGGTAGGTAAATTTGAAGGGAAAAACAGAATTCTCGACTTGAGAATTATGTCCCAAAGGTTAGATAGCGTGCTACCTAGAACGATTAGCGCGCTAATCGTTCTGGATTCTAACTGTTCTTCGTCCTGAAGAACAATAACGCGCTACCACTATATAGCGCGCTACACAAGCCCATAACGTGCGAAACAATAGACAAAAATTGAATATAAAAAGGCTATTTTGGTGATTTTCCACTCAATACACATCTAAATACTTGTAAACAACCTAAAATTATAAAATTGGACTTCAGGGACTTAGGAGACTATAGCTTAAACATCGGGGAGCTAGTCCGATCGGATACAGAAGTCCGGGGAACTCAGAGCGTGGATTGAGGTGTGTAAACCTATTGGACACTACAAAAAATAGAAGAGTAGAGACGAAATTAGCAATGAAATCTAATTCCGTTGCTAACTAGAAATGATCAGAGATGGAAGCAGTCAAAGACGGAGTAGAGACAGATTACAAACGAAAATAGAGACGGAATAGAGATGGAAATAAAACCCATTTCTAACAAAGTAATGCCAATTTTCTCGTCAAAAGTTTAGTAGTTTATGACCGTCCATCACGTCTCGAGATTCGTGCATGAATCGATGCATCACTCGAACTATTTCTCTCCTCAAACTCTCCCTTTTCTTTCCTCAAACCCTTTCCTCGAACTCTCTCTCTCCTCCAACTCTCTCCCTTGCCTCCCAAACCCTAAAATCATGAATCAGTCATTATCGAACTCCTCTCTTCACTAGTGCCATCCAATCTCTCTTTCATCGTCAATCGAAGGGGCTGAGATTCGCGCATCAGGTCTGGGTAAGCGATTGAATCAGGGTTCTGATTTTGGAAGAACCGATGGATGCTTGAAGGGGGTTTTGGTTTTTGGCGGTCACCGCTATACGGGTTTTGGGGATTTTATGCTCATCGTCCGGCTTCGCTTGGTTCCCGAAGTCATTTACAAGCGGGATTGGTACTTTCCGTCGTTCCTCGGACCGCACACGGTGAGGAGTCGCGTAAAGGTTAAGGCGAATTTGAAGTCAACGAGGATGAAGTTGCCTCCTCTGCCTACTTGTGGATATCACCAAGCGCCGTCGGCGACGTCGAGACGTAGTTTTGTTGCATCGAAAGCTGAGGAAGTGAAGATGGTGAAGGAGGTTTTGTTGTTGAAATCGAGTTCTTCGTCGTCGTCGTCATTGACGACAACAACGACTACTACTTGTGGATTGGGAGGTTCTGCGGTTCTTTATTTGGTTAGTTTTGGTTTGGGTTTGAGGTTTTCAGTTTTAGATCATTGAATTTGTGTGCATTTGGTTTAACGAATGCGAGGCGGTTTTGTTTTGTGTTTATGGTTGTAGTTAAGTGTAGCTTGTGTGCTGTCTGTATCAATGAGAATGTTTCATCACTTCAGAAGTGTGTGTAATTGTTGGTTCATCATCATTGGTGGCCTCGCATACATCATCTTATGCAGAATTTCTTTCATCAATTTAATTTTGCTTGATATCTTATTTTGTTAGAATAACTTCATATTCATTACTGGTCTTGCCCTTATTAGCTTTAGCTTTTGGGTCAATGAGTGATCTAACAATTGTTACGGATCTATTTATGGGCTCTAATCTATCAAGTTTATAATGATACATATTTCTCTTTTTCTTTGTAGATCTCTATTATGTTTGCTGAGTTTTGCTATTGTTTAGGTGCTTCTTGAAATTGCATTAATTGGTCCGAATCGACTTATGCAGTAATTTCATAAGTTATGTTTGTCGATTAGGTGATGGGCGCGTACGTATGGATACAACATTGAGCACATAATGATGGTTGACATTATACCTGACCAATCAGTCCACAAAGTAATGAATGAGATAAATGCAGGTACGAGTTGTGCATGGAGGTGATCTTGTTTGCATTGATTTTTTTATTCCTTATCCAATTATTTAATACCTGAGGAGGCTTCATAGTTCATTCTGAAGTTGATCACGTGTAGCCTCTCTCTCTTTTCGCGCGCAAAGGTTACAACTTGCTAGTGTATACAAAAGTGAAGCATAATTGGGTAGAAGATTGATGGTGGAGAGCATCGTAGACGTTCCTCAGTTGGCAAGATTATGCGATGCGCCTAATCTTTACTTGAAATGCATGAATCTTACGTTGAGAGAAGAGAAGGCAGTGTCAATTCCTTGAAGAGACTGAATCGGTAAGCACTTTTGATGGGGTGATGCACTTTTTTTAGTGGCTTAATTCTCCTAATCCATTTACGTAAGTAATTAAAGGTCTCAATTTCAAATCCGACGAATTGAGTTGCTCCTACTTAAGGAAGTTTTATATTTTAGTGGATCGATTCCAACTCTAAGCCTTAATTAGTCTTGTCGACAAGAGAAGTTTGCTTTAAAAAAAATTATTGAAGCGATAAGGCTCGTTCGGTCAAACAAAAAAAGTTGTCATTTTTATAAAAGTACTAATCACCTCTTTACTTACTCTAAAATTTAAAAACTTCATAGTTCTAAATTAGTGAAACTGTGAAAGGGTATTGGTTCTGCAATAATGTTAAACCTAGCTAGTTATAATATATGTATACTACTATTGCAGTTTTACTATATAATGACATATATATATATGCTTGAATGTTAATTACATGATCATCAATGACCTTCATATGTGTGTAATTGTTGGTTCATCGTCGTAGCTGCCAAATATTAGTGTTGCTGATGTTGTAGTAGTTGTTGTTGTTATTGTTATTGCTGATGGAATGGATGTTCCCCATATGTCCTTCAGCTCATAATTCTTCTTAATCTTATGATTTATGATTGATAAACATTCAGATAAATATTGTCAATATGGTTCTTTGACCTTGTAAAGAGTAGGAGAAAGGGCTATCAAAGAAATGTAGTTTACTGGTCTCTAACTGATGAATGATGAACTGCAAAGCAAATGTATGTCCAAAAACTAGTTTGTCTCTAACCGATCATCTTATTAGGAAAGCAAGGGGGTTCAAAGTGTAGAAGATTAGTATTGTTTAGGTTTTATAGATCAGATTGGTCAAGAGTAATGGATAGATAGAGGGTATAGAGAAAATTATCAAAATTTTGTTTTCTTCATTTCTCTTTCTTTTATCTATACTGGAACTAATGGAAGAAGAAGAAAAGACCTTGAAAGATCTTGAAAATAATAAACAAAGCCTCATTTTCTCTCATTCACTTTTTTTTTCTTATCTTCTTCTTTACAACATCTATGATTCTGCACTATTTTCTTTTTGCTTGTTTTATCTCTTTATGGCACCCCTCATTTTCAGTAGGCTTTAAATGGTGACATCTTTCACTCTGTTGCAGTTCAAAATGTGCATCTTTGCATTTTATCATTATCATCTTTTAACCTATTTTGACAAGTGCATGCATAAATGATTTTTATCTTTGAATACAAAAAGACAAACCACCCATCATATAAAAGACCGTTGGAAAAGTATTAGGATGGATTGATTCAATGCAGGGAAAGCCACTTTAATTAATTTGATATGATTTTACACATCATTTTAGTTCTACAATCTTTTTTTTTGTGCTAATACACAATGACATTGCCTTATAAGAATGCAACATAAAAACTTGAACATAAAAGAAAAAGAATTCACATGATTTTGAATGTAATGGTCACACTCCCATAGTCGCACGCAATGAATAAGTGCATACAAGCTCTTAAAAGCTTTTATCACATAGTTTAATGCTAGAGTTGTCAGGTAATAAATGATTGGATTAGTTTTTACCGCTACTGACCCTAATGTTCAACGGGATTGGTTATTGTGTATTTCAATTCCATTGCATTTTTAATTAGTATAATTAGTATGCTTTAAAGATTTTATATTGTTTGTTAGAAGAGAAAATATTTTAGATTGTTAGCTCATTTTTTCACATATTTGATTTTCAGGGTTCAAGTTTGGTTGTGCAACAACTGTCAGTGATTGCCTTGCACTACTGCTAACTTCTTCAACTCGAGGTACTTGTTCGATAAATATAGTTTCTTAGAATTCTATATAAGATTTTATAACAAGGTTCTTGTCCATATGGTTGTTGTGAATCATTTGGACTGTTTGTACTGCGATGCCTCTCTAAGGGTCGCGCGGGCATTCCTTAAATCTTTATTTCTTTTTCCTTGTGCATTTATGATTTTTTTTGTAATTAATTTCTTATACCTTTGATCTTTCTATGCAGGAAGGCGTATATCAAAAGTTGAGTTCTTGAAATCACGAAAATGAGCAGTAAAGCTTAAGGTACCCCTACTTAAGAAAACAAATTTAATGCTACTATGATATTTTTACCATTATGTGTGTTTGTGTGTTTTTCTTTTCTTTTCAATTTTGGTAGTGAATTAATGTAAAAGATAATGAATACCATCAACTCATGGTAATAATAGTGGAAAAGAAGACTTAAATAATGTGAATAGATGTAATCTAAGCTATAACTGATTTGAGTGTTTTCGAGGGCTCGTAGATGTGCGTAGGAGAGAATTGTTTCAACTTGTAAATTGTGAAGTATGTGGTAGCCGCCATTGTTTGATCTTATAATTAAACAAGATGATCCATGCAGACTAATGGCTTCATTTTCAAATCCTATAATTAAACTAGTTGATCCTACCGTGAATGAATTGTATTTGCATATCCACACCGTAAATCACGACATGGTGACATTCATCGATACTAGATCGGAGCGGTTCTATGTAAGTATAGAATTATGAGCTAAATAGAAGTAACTTTACCTACAAGCATATCATCTTAGTTGCTTATTGTTGATCCATGCAGGCTAAGCTCTAAAGGAGACGTCAGGAGCTGACCCAGACTACACCGAACCAGTCGGTGGATGATGAGGCGATGTACTACAAAGTGGCGGGTGAGTGTCCCAAAGGACGTGTCTACAGTCTCGGGTCGTTAGGGAGAAAGAAGAGAAGATACGCATATCCTAATGCTAGCACATCCCAAGTGCTACCACAACGAGGGATTGGCAACTTTATGATACTTAGGTATTTTTATGGTTGTTGTAGAACAATGAGAATTGTAGTTTTTTGGTGGATACTTAGGCGTCTTAGACATTTATTATACTTGACTACGTTTCATGAATATATAAATCTTTTTTAATACCGAATTGTATGTTTTTTCTCATTTGAATCTTTGTTGTTGATATATATTGTTGATTAGTGTATGTATGAGAAACTTTGCTTTTTTGGGGGATGTTAGCAACTCAAGGAGTTGTTGGAGGGGGTGCAGGCGATGGAGCAGGTCATGTTGTTATTTTTAGTTTTAGAAGTTTCGGAGAACCAATTTGATTCTTGTGAATATTTTAAAAAACAATTGGGCATAGAAACGGAATAAAGACGGATTAGCAATGGATTTTATAAATTTCCTTGCTAATTCGTCTATAATTTATGAAGAAATAGAATGAAAAAAACTGGGTAAACAGAGTTTAGAAACGGAATAGAGACGGATTAGCAATGGAATCGTAAAGTCCGTTGCTAATCCGTCTCTAATTAGCAATGGATTAGCAATGAAATTTATGAATTTCGTTGGTAATATGTCTCTAATTTGCAACGGATTAGCAATGGAATCATCTCTACTTTGCAATGGATTAGCAACGAAATTTATGAATTTCGTTGCTAATCCGTTGCAAATTAGGGACGAATTAGCAACGGAATGCAAGCAAAACCATTCACTTTGGAAGAATGTCCATTTATGTTCCGTTTCCGTTTCGTTTCTAAATCCGTCTCTAATCCATCTATAATCAGCAACAGAAACACATTTCCGTTGCTGACTAAATTAACACGACAATTTTAGAGACGGAATAGATTCCGTCACTGTTCCGTTGCAGAATTGAATTAGAGATAAAATTTATGCTAATCAGCAATGGAAATTTCTATTTCTGATTGGCTATTTTTTGTAGTGATGCCTCACAAAATTCATGATTTGGTTTATCGATTTCGCTTTTCATGTGTGACTACTGGTGGGGACACATGGGGTTTTCACTCCTATTTCAATATGCACATATATTGATTGTGGCTAAATCGCGTGCACGGGTTACTTGTGATAGTGTTCGTTTCGATGGCAATTAAATATATCTATGATTGTCGGGATGGATTAGGGTTGTAATGGCCCAATTTTAATTACGCCATTATTATTGATTATTTTCATACTCGAACTCCAGCTTCGATCCACGTGCATGCCGTAGATAAGTCAAGGCACACCTGACTAGGTAAATAGTGATTTTTACTTGATGTTTGCCTATTTGCGATGTCTTATATTAATTTAGTTTACCTAGCATAGAATGTGTGTATTTATATCGTTGAACTGAGCAAAAAAGTGTAATGGGTATTCACCTCAAAAAACGTGCCAATACGGGTACTGAGTGAGTGAAATATGGGCACGCTAAGTTGGAAAAATAATTTGGTTAATCAAATTAATTAAATGTGATGAAATATTAATAATAAACCTATAGTTTAGGCCAATTGATCGAAATTGGCAACTGTGGTGCGCTTCGTTATGCGCGTTGAGGTGTAGGACATCGGGCAACCGAAGATAATTGAATAAGACTTAAAATATTGTGTCTAATGAGGGGAAAATAAGAACATGCCACCTATACAACTAACGCCCTTAAAATGAGGTTCACCACTCATCATCACACCCCTCCCTCGTTACTCTCCCTTTCCCTCTTCAACTTATAAAAGAGAGTGTGTATCTAATGGAGAGAAATTTGTTGAAAAATTAATAACAACTATTGAGAGCGTGGGATTTCATGAGTCTCTTGGGGTTTTTGAAGGCAATTGATCTAGCAAACAAGTAATCCAGGTGGGCATCTCTAGTTTCTTTCAATTTTCCATTAAAATGAAGCTTAAATAGGTTTTAATGGTGAAAGTTGATTGTTGTTTAATGTTGGAGAAAAAGAGGCGTTAGTAGTGGTTGGTTGTTGTTGATGATGTAGTTGTTTTGATGTTGTTTAGTTGTTGAAGTTAAAAAAAAAGGAACAAAGAAGTCACTATTGTTGGAAAAAGAATTGGGGAGGGGAGGTACGCATTGTAACGACCCAAAATCTCTAACCGTATTTACTTTCTTAAACAGGCTCAACGACCCGTATCGTGAGACTCGCACCATGATATGTACATTGACCGAGGCAAGGGCCGAGGTACATTTTTATTTGTTGTGATGTATGCTTAGTGTATTGTATATGTGTAGACTATTAAGTTAATTTTATACGGGTGTGTAGGTATCGAGACAAGCGGGGACGTACCTCGAGTTGTGTGTCGACGGGGGACTGAGATAGCGGCATAATGGGGTAAGTTTAATTTATTTAAATTAAATGTGAATTTATGTTGGGTTAATAAATGGTTTAATGTGACCGCATTTAGCTAAGTATTAAATGGCCTATAGTTAGTGAAATAAGACCATATGCACTAGATGTGCATCGAGACACGCGTTAACCCATCATGAGGCAAGGTGGTAATTTGTTGAGTCACTCACAATTGACTTGGGGGACAAGTGGGACAAGGTGGTCCACAAGATGAGCCTCAGACACTTGTGCACACCATGATCAAAGGCTAGTATTTAAACAAAATATTGTAGTCAATGTGTGTATATGATTCAATAACATGGGTTTCTTATCTTCACCAAAATCAATCGGGAGGCGAAGGGAGAAGAGAATCATTGGTGGAGGAGAGGAGGAGAATGAGAGAAACTAGAGAAGATCGAGGTGAGTTGGTGTTGTGAATTTGATGTTGCGTAGTGGGTTGGTGTTGGCGAGGGAGCTCGGGAGTTCGTCCGAGGAAAGAGACGACTCATAAGAGTCGTCTCCCTTCCCAAACGAGCCGGGGTTGGATCTCCGACCCTAGCTTGTGAAGAAAAATAAAAAAAAAAAAAAAAAAAAAGAAAAATAGAGAAAAAATTAGGAAACAATGCCAGAAATTAGGGAAAAATCTTGAAAAATTATATTTTGACAAAATAAATAGAAGATAATGAATTTCTATGAAAAATAAAATATTTGAAATTTCGGACGAGACTTTTACGGAGGTTTTACCTCGAAAAGCGAGAAATGAGAAATTGGCCTAAAAACTTAAAAATTGGTCTTGAATTCGATTTGGCCTAAATTGATGCATTATTGAATGTTAGGGAATTAAGGGGAGAACTCAGGAGTTTTGGCACGCATTTCGAAGTGTTGAAGGATCGAATAGACTAGGACAAACATGTGAATTGCAAGTACAACTGTGAGAATTTTATATTTCATTTCATTCACCTTTATTGATTTATTGGTCTATTGGTAGACATTGCTACTTGAAATCTCACATCAAGTTGTTCTTGTATCTATTCAAGGGTGAATATTGTGACATGATGCCTTGTGAATTGTTTCATTGACTCTGATTCCTACACTTGATGTCATTTTTGAAAAGATTGATGAAAAGCATGCTAATGGGATAATGTGGATACAATTGGATTTGTATTCGATTTACTTTGGGCTTTGTAGCTTAACTTGTTTTGGATTCTAAAATTTTGGAATTATTTGTCTTTGAAATTAAAGTAGGGATTATCTAGTGTCTCTTGCACGAGAGATGCGCGGTTCACGGGACATGGGTTTACTGGGGTTTCGGCACTCATCACTACACTTGTGCGACATACGAGTTATGAGACTCGAGGTGGTTGGCAAGCATGAGATTGATGTTGTGTAAGAGTAAAGCACAATCTCCTAGTTGTGCGAGATATGTTGAGTGTAGCTCCATACGGTAGTGGGAAAGGTTAGGTGATAGGTCTCACCGCCGACTGGATGTAGATCTTCTCGACTTAGCCTATGTCTGTCTCTACATCTTTAACTGTGGTATTTACTTGCATTACTTGTTTCAGCAATTTATTTCGCTACGTTATGCTTTTAAATAACATTCGTTTATTTTGGAAATGTGGCATATAATTCTCCAGTTGGTACTTAACTATCATTATACTCACCATCTAGTTTGTGACGATGGGTGTAGGTTCGTCGAGCAGCAGCATACCAGGGAAGGTGAAGATCAGCGACTTCCTTTGAGCGGTTCGGCGACTCTCCTAACTCATTTTGTACGTCTCGACTTTTGTTGTATTATTATTGTTTATGTCATTTTGGGTTGTACATTGGGATGAGTGACTAGTTTTATACATATAGTTTCATATATATACATGCATGTGATGCTGTATTTTCCTGGTTTTCCACACTTAGGAGTTTTGGAGAATGAAAGCTTCCGCTTAACATGTTTAAATTGAATAATATATCAGTATAAGGATTTGGAGGAATATAGAGACAAAAGGTTGACTAATATGTAATTAAGTCTTATGTGGTTAGGATTAAGGCTTGATTACGGGATTAGGCCGGGCGGTGCCCTGTTTAGAATTCGAGGCCGTCACACGCACGCACACGCGCGTGCGTATGATCCCGGACCGGGCCGAGACCGGGTCTGGCCGACCCGGTTGGATCGGATCAGAACGACCTTGTTGGACCGGGTCAAACCCAATCCAGGGACTCACCGACATTATTTAAATAATATAAATATGAAAAAATTAATTTAAAGATAGGTTTAAATAAAATAAATCACAAAAAATAAGTAAAATAGGTAGAAAATTATGGAGAAAATCCAAAAAGATTAGGAAAAATATAAAAAAAATGAGAAAAAAATAGAAAAATAGTATTCAAGAATTTTTTGGGCATTTTGCACCCTGATATAACTTGAAAACTGTGCCAAAACCAAACATTTTAGAGTAAAATTTCAATATTTTTGGCCGCATTATAAATTCACTTAATTTGACTCGAAACAAGTTAAAATGGTTTAATTGGACATCAGAAACGTATGTGACTATAGTCGGGAGTCGGGCGCGTATCTCTAGACGTGAATGGGACTTCGGAGTACGTTTTGAAGTACATAAGAACCCATTTGAAAGTCACTAAGAGTTTACTTTCCATTGTTGATTTCTTATTCCTTGTTATTGTACTATATTCCATATTACATTAGGGTTGGCATTCGAGTTACTCCACTTGATATTCATTGTGTACTTATGCGACACTAGGCTGTAGCACGTGTGATCAAACACTCGGTGAATTACGACCCAAGTTGCCTAAGGTGCACATGTTGGTTAGAGCCGACATAGGACAAGCACCACGAGCAATCAGGTGAAAGGAAGTGGGGGCACACACCGAAAGGATCCTAGGTTCGTAGTACAATTTAGTCTGATCGGGATGAGTACACACTTTGTTTCTCTCGTGTTATCTATTCATGTGATGATCGTAGCACAGTTATTTATTTAGTTTCCACATGATTATTTAACATGATTATTGATATCTATTTACTTTCTTATAAATGTTCGGTGTACTTTGTTTGAAATCTTACTTACTGTACTCTCCATCTGGCTTTTTGTGATGGTCAAGTGCATATCCCAGTACTAGTAGGGGCAAGGGGATTCTTGGCAAAATCATCTGATTGCCCTCGCAGTTTAGGACCCACTAACATGTGTTATTTTGATGTTTTGCTTTACTTTTGGGGTATTGGGAGACTAGATAGACACTGTACTTGTATATATTACTGCTTATTAGTATTGTCATCTATATACAGAGTACTTTCTCAGGTTTTTCACAGTAGGACTTGCTCTTATGAATGATGTTTTATATGATGATGAACTTATTTGTCTTACTTACTTTAAATTTAAGACGTCCGTTGTTTTAAAGCTAAAAGGAATTCAATTATCTAACTCAACTGATTGAACCAAATGAGTTAACATGAGTATCGAGGAGTAGTGATGTAACAACGAACGTCATGGCGCGTGGGACCCAATGGGTCAATGATCTGACAGAACGCGCGGGCCGTGACACTCCCGTGGTGACCTTGGGATTTGGGGCCGCCACAGGTGGTATCAGAGCGAGAGTTCTAGGAACCTCAAGAAGTTAAATGAAAGAGCATAAAACTTAAAAATAAACTTAGATATGGAAACCCGATGTACTTGCCTTAGAGCTCTAGTTGGGAAGTGATGGTGAGGCGGGTAAAGTTAGGGTTTATATAGGTATTATGTTTTACTGTAAATGATATATTATACGCATATATGTACCGAGGCTGATCCGACACACGCCTCTCGATGCTACTAGGGACAACTCTACATGGCTTGAGATAGGACAGACTAGTGATCCTACTAGGGACACCACTACTACTACCACTTTGACTCAGAGCATAGAAGATCGACTCGCCGTTCACGATGCCTAATTGGCGGAGATCCTCCAATTACTAAGGTCTCGGCCGCGGCAGCTACCACAGTAGCAGTAATAGCTTCCACTGTTCTTATCGCACCTATTGTACAGACAACTGTCTCCCGGCTACATCACAAATGCCTATTAATACAACACTCTTAAAGACACGGGCTAGGGGAGTTTCGCTTGTGAATGTGAAACCATTAGAGACTTCGACTCTTACGTTTTGACCTATGACCACCGAGCAACCGACCGTTACTACAATTGCTCCTAATTCCATATTCATCTTAACCCCGAGGCAAAGCTTGTTAAAGCGTTTATGAAGTGACATCCAAGATATTTTTACGGAGGTGGAGACCCTGAGGCGGCATAGAAGTGGATAGTCTCGCATCAGCATTTCCATAAGCTGATGCAGAACAATGACATCATACAGACACTTTTATCCGGAGCATGTCTGAGAGGCCATGCAACGGTTTGGTGGATGACTTATCTGGATACCCATCCGGAGCTAGTAACATGAGCGAAGTTTCGAGAGTTATTCTATGACGAGTTCATTCCCATACAGGTGAGGCTGAAGCTGAAGGAGGATTTTCTGGCCCTACGATGGGGTAACCGCTCATTGATGCAGTACATGGAGCGGTGCCGATACCTATTGCAGTTCTCGGTGGATGTTGCAGGCATAAAGAGGTTTTAGATTTACTATTTCATTCATGGTATTAATGAGCGGGTTGTTGACGCGATAGTCTCGACAGGGGCTACTACTCTTTAGGATGTGTACGATTGAGCATTATCTTTTGAGACATTACTAATGGAGAGAGAGGGTAGGCATACGACAGGCGCTATCATATAGGTGGGTCAGGGTTCTCGATCGGATAAGAGACTTAAGAGACAGAGATATCATTCTGATAGGGGTTGTCGAGATGATCGATGAGATGGGGACCGTAGGGGTGATCACAAGGACAGCTAGTTCCAATATGAGGATAGGCAGCAGACGTATGCCTTAGCACCTACACCCAAAAGCAGCAGTGACAGTAGCCACAACGGTACGTCAGGATAAGGATCAAGGAGGCCGTGAACGAGACCAGGTCAAGGTCAAAGATTTAAAGACAAGCAGAATGAGAGGCAATAGAAACGTTGATGTCATCATTATAGTTAGAAAGAGCACCTAAAGGCTAACCGCAAAGCACCACCGACATTACCAAGAGTATAGCAAGGTCAGGCTAGATGGAGAGCACATGCAGTCGCACATTTGGACAGAGATGCGACAGACAACTCATCAAGGGTACGTTATCTATTATGGGTGGAACGATGCATGTTATGATATATTATGGTAGCACATTATCATTTATTGTTGGGCGTATGGCAGGAGAGTTAGGGTTAGCATTACAGATGCTAGACATACGCCTTGTCCTCAATACGGCCGCTGGGGATAAGATATACCTTAACCGAATATGTCGAGACTGCACGATAGAGGTATAGAGGCATCAGTTACCGATAGACCTACGAGTCCTAAAATACCTCGCGTTTGATGCACTTTTAGGATGGACTGGTTGGCGGCATATCATGGACAACTAGATTACTTCTAGAAGATCGTCACATTTTAAGTTTCGGGGATTCCGAGTTCGCGTTTATCGGAGTCCTAACTACATTATCTAGCATTTGCAGCAATAGTTGAGCCGGAGGTTAGGGCTGGGGTCAGGGTTGCAGATGTTTTAATAGTCTGAGACTTTGTTGACGTATTTCCAGATGATTTACCAGGATTACCACCGCCACAAGCGATTGAGTTCATCATTGAGCTGATACTAGAGACTCAGCAGATCGCTAGTAGACCTTACCAGATGTCACCGTCAGAGCACGAGGATGTTATGAGGCAGTTGGATGACTTATTGGAGAAGGGCTTCATTGACCCTAACATGTCAACTTGGGGAGCTTTAGTTTTATTTGTGAAGAAGAATGATGATTCAATGAGGATGTGCATAGATTACAAGAAGTTGAATCGGGTGATAGTTAAGAACGTTACCCACTCCCCATGATCGACGATCTTTTCGATCAATTGGTAGGTGCCAAGTTTTTCTCGAATATTGATTTACATTCACACTATCATCAGTTGAGGATTTGAGAAGAGGACATCAAGAATACCACTTTCAGTACAAAATATCGATCGTTTAAGTTTATAATCATGGCATTTGGGTTGTTTAACACCCCGACAATCTTCATGGACTTGATGCTTAGGGTCTTGAGACCATGCTTGGACAAATACGTTATTGTCTTTATCGATGACATCTTGATTTATAGCAGGACTCGTGTGGAGCACGAGAGTCACTTCAGGACAGTATTGAGAACATTAAGGCAACACAGGCTATATGCCAAGTTTAGCAAGTGTGATTTCTAGCAGAGTAAGGCGAAGTTTCTCAGACACGTCATCAGCGATCAAGGTATCTCTTGTGGATTCAAAGAAGATTCAGACGATTATTGATCGGAAGACGCCGAGCCTATTTTTTACATTCGAATTTTCTTGGGGCTAGTAGGGTACTACCATTGATTCGTACAAGATTTTTCCTCGATTGCTAAATCGATGATTAGATTGACTAAGAAGGATGTTAGTTTTGATTGATTCGAAGAGTGTGAACAAGCTTTCTGGGAGCTGAAGAAGAGTTTGAATTTTTGCACCAGTGTTTACATTTCCAAAGTCGGGTAAGTGCTTGTCAGTTTATATGGATGCATCAAGCATTAGAATTGGATGTGTTTTGATGCAAGAGGGCAGACTAGTAGCTTACTTGTCTCGACGATTGAGACCCACAGGGAAACTATCCTGTGCATGACTTGGAGCTTGTAGCAGTTGTTTTTGCACTTAAGGCTTGAAGACATATCTTTACGGAGAGCGATTTGTACTCTACATAGATCATCAAAGTTTAAGATACATTTTCAATCTAAATGATCTAAAAATGCGTTAGAGGAAATGTCTTGAGTTACTGAAGGACTACAACTTTTCTAATAAGTATCACCTTCGGAAAACGAAGGTTGTAGTTGACGCATTAAGCAGGAGCAATATTAACAGTCAGGTTGTAGCGCAACATATGACACACGAGCATGGCTTATTATAGGCGGCGTCGGTTATGTGCATGACATAGGTGTTTACCACGGCTGAGCCATATATTTGTTGTTAGATAAGAGTTCTAATTGTATCTATTGAACGGGTTACCGAGTGTCGGAGGATTGATGGGCTCAATGAGCTGTTCGGTGGTCTGGCTCGAGATCCAAAGTGTACAGATTGGGTAGATTCGATGGATCTATGTTTGAGACATCTAAGGAGGTTATGGACACCTATAGTTTATGAGATACGAGACGAGATTCTAGTGGACGGACACAGGTCTCACTACACAGTTCATCATGACCAGACCAAGATGTACCATAATTTGAGGAAATTATTTTGGTAGCCAGGGATGATGGCTGACGTTGGCGAGTTTGTCGGGAGTTGTCATATTTGTCAGCAGGTTAAGGCCGTGCACATAAGAAAAGGCGGTTTATAGCAGCCACTACCAATTCCACAGTGGAAATAAGAGCACGTCACTATGAATTTTGTCAGTGGGTTACTGCAAACTTCAAGGAGTCACGATGTGGTTTGGCTCGTAATTGACAGACCGACGAAATCGACACATTTTATTCCTATTTCTATGAGATATTCGTTCCCACAACTGAGCATTATCTTCAAGAGGGAGATCATTAGATAGCATGAGGTGCCATTCTCTATTGTATTTGACCGAGATCCTAGGTTGACTTCAAAATTCTAGGAAGCGATGTAAGATCAGTTTGGCACTAGGTTGCAGTTTAGTACAGCTTGCCATCCTAAGATGGATGGACAGTCAGAGAGACTGATACATATTCTAGAGGATATGCTTAGGGCATGTACTTTGCAGTTCGGAGGTTCGTGGGAGGATTATCTACCATTGTGCGAGTTTGCTTACAATAACAACTATCATGCAAGTATCGAGATGCCTTCGTTTGAGGCACCGAATGGCAGGCCTTACGGATCACATCCGTGTTAGGCAGCGCTTGAGGATACAACAATGGTTGGGCTAGATATAGTTGTTGATCACACAGAGAAGATTAGGCAGATTCGATAGAGACTTCAGGTGGCATAGGATAGATAGAAGAAATATGAGGATAAATATCACAAGGTTCCGAGCCATAAAGAGGGCGACATGGTTTATTTGAAGGTTTTCCCTTGGAAGGGCTAGCAGAGATTTGGGATTAAAGACAAATTGGCACCGAGATACAAAAGACCATTCGAGTTGCAGCACGAGTTGGTAGTGTGGCTTACAAATTGGACTTACCAGCAGATTAAGCCAGGATTCATCTTACGCTTCATATCTCGATGTTGAGGTTGGCTAGGTCAAGACCAAGACCGATGGTTGACTTGAGACAAATCGAGGTTCGGTCTCATATGACATATCAGGAGCAACTGATAACGATTGTGGATCGCATGATTCAAACTCTTAGGAACAGGGAGATCCCTAAGGTGTTGGTTCATTGATAGCATCATGGTACTGAGGGACTCACATAGGAGCTCGAGTCTACTACGCGGGATCATTACCCTTAGCTATTTCATTATACAACACTTCAAGTTATTTCAAATTTCGGGACGAAATCTCTTTTCTTGTTGGGAAGAATTGTAATGGCCAAATTTTACTTACTCCTTTATTATTGAATATTTTCAGACTCGGACGCCAGCTAAGATCTGTGTGGATGCCGCAGATAGGTCAGGGCATGCCTGACTAGGTAAATAGTGTTTTTTGCATGATGTTTGCCTATTTGCAATTTCATATATTAAGTTATTTACCTAGCATCGTATGTGTGTATTTATATCGTCGAACCGAGCGATATATTGTAACGGGTATTCGCTTCGAAAAATATGTCAATACGGGTACTGAGCAAGCGAAATGCTTGTACACAAGGTCAAAAAAATAATTTAGTTAATCAAATTATTAAATATGATAAAATATTAATGATAAGCCCATAGTTTAGGCTAATTGATCAAAATTGGCAACTGTGACGTGACTCGTTATACGTGTCGAGGCGTGGGACATCGGGTAATCGAAGATAATTAAACAAGACTAAAAATTTTGTGTCTAATGAAGAGCAAATAAGAACATGCCACCTATACAACTAACTTCCTTAAAATGAGGTTCATCACTCATCCTCGTACCCCTCCCACGTTTCTCTATTTTTCCCTCTCTTCAACCTATAAAAAGAGTGTGCATCTAATGGAGAGAAATTTGTTGAAGAATTGAAAATAACCATTGAGAGCATAGATTTCATGAGTCTCTTGGGGTTTTTGAAGGGAATTGATTAAGCAAACAAGTAATCAAGGTGAGCATCTCTACTTTTTTTCAATTTTCCATTAAAATGAAGCTTAAATGGGTTTTAATGGTGATAGTTAATTGTTGTTTAATGTTGGAGAAAAGATGTGTTAGTGGTGGTTGGTTGTTGTTGATGATGTAGTTGTGTTGATGTTGTTTTATTTGTTGAAGTTTTTCTAGTTGTTGAAGTTAAAAAAGAAAAAAGAAACAGAGAAGTCTCTGTTGTTGGAAGAAGAATTGGGGAAGGGAGGGACTCACGCACACGCGTGCGTGCGATCCTGGATCGAACTTGGTCGAGCTCGACTGGCCCAGTTGGGCCGAGACCAGGTCTGGCCGACCCGATCCAGGGACCCACCGACATTATTTAAATTATATAAATATTTAAAAAATTAATTTAAAAATAGTTTTAAATAAAATAAATTACAGAAAAATAAGAAAAATAGGTAGAAAATTATGGAAAAATCCTAAAATATCAAGAAGAATATAAAAAATGAGAACAAAGATAGAAAAATAGTATTTGAGAATTTTTCGGGCGTTTGGCATGCCGATATAACTCAAAAAGTGTGCCAAAATCAAAATGTTTGTAGTAAATTTCAATATTTTTGGCCACATTGTAAATTCACTTAATTTGACTCTAAACTAGCTAAAATGGTTTAATTGGACACCAGAAACTTAGAAGACTATAGTCGTGAGTCGGACGCATATCTCGAGATGTGAGCGGGACTTCAGAGTCGTTTTAAAGTACGTGAGAATCCATTTGAAAGTCACTGAGGGTTTACTTTCCATTGTTGATTTCCTATTCCTTGTTATTGTACTCTATTCTGTGATACATTTAGGTTGGTGGTCGAGTTACTCCCACCTGATATTTGTAGTGTACTTATTGCACACTAGGTTGTAGTACGTGTGATCAGGCACTCAGAGAATTGTGACCCGAATTGCCTAAGGTGCACGTGTCGGTTAGAACCGACGTAGGACAAGCACCGCGAGGAACCAGGTGAAGGAAGTGGGGGCACCCGCCAAAACAATCCTGGGGTCCGAAGTACAGTTTAGTCTAACTGGGACGAGTACATACTTTGTTTCTCTCGTGTTATCTATTCATGTGATGATCGTAGCATAGTTGTCTGTTTAGTTTCGCGTGGTTATTTAACATGATTATTAATATCTATTTACTTTCTTATAAATGCTCGGTGTACTTTGTTTGAAATCTTACTTACTGTACTCTCCATTTGGTTTTTTGTGATGGTCAAGTGCAGATCCCAATACTAATAGGAGCAAGGGGATTCTTAGCGGCTTCATCTGATTGCCCGCGATTGAGGACCTATTAGTATGTGTTATTTTGATCTTTTGCTTTACTTTTGGGGTATTAGGAGACTGGATAGATACCGTACTTATATATATATATTACTGTTTATTTGTATTGTCGCCTATATACAGAGTACTTTCTTAGGTTTTCCATATTAAAACTTGCTCTTATGAATGATGTTTTATATGATGATGAACTTATTTATTTTACTTACTTTAAATTTAAGACTTCTACTATTTTAATGCTTAAAGTGATTTAATTTTCTAACTAAATTGATTTAACTAAATGAGTTAACATGCACATCGAGGAGTAGTGACAAAGCAACAGACGTTAGTGGCGCTTGGGATCCAGTGGGTCAATGATCTAACAGGACTGCGGGGTCGCGACACTCCACATTTAACCTCAGGATTTGGGGCACCCACAAGGGTGGTCCTAATGTGTAACAAATTCGGGAAGGGACTATGCCGTTTACTGAAGTTGGGGTTTAGCCACTATAAGCCTTTAAGTATATGCATGATTCTTATTTGATTTATCGATTACTGGCTGGTGTAGGTCAGGGTCTTCTCATGATTATATGGATGTTTACTGATTAATGATTTATTTCTAAACTTGTTTAATTAATATATGTTGTTTATTTATTTCACGCTACTATTTTTTATTGTCGTGTGCTGCTTATATTAATAGGAATATGACGTACGGTTGCCACATGTTATATTCGCATCTCTTGTAATTTATCAGTTTTATCTCTTGAATATTATGTGGACTTCTCTTGAGATTTTACTCACTGGACTCATCACTGTATTTGTTGGGTGACTGAGTTAGATACATCGACGAGCAAAGGCAAGGGCAAAGAGGGATTGGGCAAATACCTTTGAGATTGTTGAGCCAACTCATGTGTGATATCAATATGTATTTATTTTACTTTTGTTGGGTTTTGGGGACCATGGAACACTAATTGCATGTATATAAAACTTTTGTTATACTTAACTTGCCTTGATATATACATGGTATCTTTTATTGGGTTTTTTACTACTTAGGATTGTTGAATACTGTATAACTTACTTAAATTAAGACTTCCACTGTAAAACCTCATTATAACTTGATAAATTGGTCAACCGACTAATGAGATCATTAATAATTATATGAAAATTAATAAGCTAAGTTAGGATTAAATGGAAAAGTGTAAGTAGCCAAATAGGTCGTGGAATGTCAAAGATAAGTGGGCATGATGTGGCAAGGCTTGATGATGTGGGATGCATGTGGCGAGAAGTGAGGCGATGTGGGATTTGGGGTCGCCATGGTTTGGTATCAGAGTGAAGTCTCGAGGAAGCCTCGGGAGTATTTTAAAGGAAAGAGAATAAAATTGAAACAAGTAAACCTTAGATGTGGAAACGCGATGATCCTGACTTAGAACCTTAGTTGGGAAGTTGAATTGAGATGGGTAGTGATAGGTTTACATACATGTTATATTTTTTATATATATGATATACGTTTATATATATCAAGGTTGATCCAGAGCACACTTCACGATGCAAATCATGGATTGACAGACTGGTACGCCTCTTAAAACTGGACAGACTAGCGATGCGGCTAGGGATTTCCTTGCTATGGCGAGTGTAGAGGATCGACCGTCGGCTCAAGGGACTCGAATGGCTGAGGTATTACGATTGTTACAGGATCATACCTCTGCACTGATGGCACTTGCTACGGCGGTTGCGGCACCCCGAGACTTAGGAGCAGCTACAGCATAGCATGTACAGGGACACTCGTCGCTGCGGTTGCTCCCCAGACATCAGTGGAAAGAGTAGCTATGGAGACATAAGAAGATAGAGATATAGTTGTTATTACTCCACCGGAGATGGCGGCTCCTACGCATCCACCCACGACTACAGAGCAGATGACTGTGAAGATTTGTTTTGGCCCTAAAGGCAAAGATGTTGAAGGAGTTCTTGAAGTTCCAACCAAGTTTCTTCAATGGAGGCAGTGACCCTGAGGCGGTAGGGAAGTGCATAGTGTCCCATCAACGTTTCCATAAGCTGATGAGGAACAATGAGATCATTCAAGCATATATTTTTAGAGCATGTTTGAGAGGTCATGCAGCGGTTTGATGTACTACATATACGAATACTCTTCCAAAGCCGACAACGTGGGCTGAGTTCAGAGAGTTTTTCTATAACTAGTATATACTTATAGCGGTGAGGTTCAAATTGAGGGAGGAGTTTCTAACCCTGAGACAGGGTAGACGAACGTTGATACAATATATGGAGCGATTCCGATATTTAGTTATGTTCGCTATGGATGTGGTCGGGACTGAGCGACTACACATATAGTACTTCACATGAGGGGCTGATGATAGGATTACTTAGGCAGTGGTGTCATTTGGAGCTCGCACTTTGCAGGAGATATTTGATCGAGCTTTGGCATACGAGACCTTCTTGATGTAGAGAGAGGGTATGCGTATTACTAGGTCTAAGGTACAGATTGGACAGAAGAGACAGAAAGATCAAGATGATAGAGAGGATATATAGTACGGTGGAGACTGTAGGGGTAATGATCGGGCAGCTAAAGCTTATGTAGTACCTGCATTATCACCGCCATCATTGAGACAAGTACATGACCAGGGAAAAAGGGATTGGAGATCGCAGAGTCAGGGCCGAGGTCAGGATATGGTTATTCGACTGCTTGTCAATAGTGTTGACAAGTGGGGCACATCGAGAGAGATTAGTGACTTCAGCAGTAGTGGCACCGGTGCAGACTCGAGAGCCGGTCCACGTGGGGACTAAGCCAGGCCGAGAGATGTCCCAGCATCGGGTTCAGGGTATATGAATTTTTAAATTTTTAATCATTGGAGCTTAAGTTCATGTATGCATGATATATTATTATATTATGGTATGTGATTGTCATAGGTCTTAGCATGACATGGAATTATCATAGTGTGTAAGGATAGGTCGTGGCATGGCATGAGATTGTCATTGTGAGTAAGAGTAAGTCGTGGCATGACATGGGATTATCATGGTGAGTAAGGGAGGATATGGCATGGCATGGGATTGTCATGGTATGTGATGGTTGGTTAGGACTATTATGTCAGGATACATGAAAGGAGAGGTTTACAATTACTGGTGTAAGGTAACTGGGTTAGGGAAACCCGAACACGAAAATCGAATTGAGAATAGGTTGCGGGATGTTGGGAGTGAATTTTAACCACCTCGACAAACACACCTATTTTTCAGGGTAACACTACGATCCATGTGATGGAGTAGTGGAGTTGTTCAAGGGACTTTCAAGGTAAAAGGCTTGGTTAAGTGGGGATAGGATAGTTGTTGGGTTTTGGGGTTCATACGCAGCGGAGATTACAAAACAATTTTGACAAAAACCCCAACAGGATTCGAATCTAATTCCATTAAAAACGTTTAAACCATGAAAACTTAATCATACCTCAGTCGCAATGTACCTTTCTGAAGGTTAATCGATCTCTAAGGCGCTGCCAACGACGAACGCCCTCTACCAGTAGTCAACACACGAACGGCGGCCGAGATACAAAGTGCTAGCTTCGAGAGAATACCAAATCTTTTGTTGTTCTCTCCAAAACGATCCGTAGTATACCAAAAAACCCTAAGTCATTTTTGAAACGAAAATAGAGTTTCGGCCTTTTGATCTTTCGTCCGTGTATTCTAACTTAAAACGTCTATTTATACAACCCTTGTATATAGACGGTTAAGTAAATTACACATATACCCCTACTTAAAGAAGTATAAGTGTAATACACTACAAGGACGTTTCCGTCATGAATTTTATCATATAAAATACATTTTTCTGAACCATCTTAAAATCTCGCGAGACAATTCTTAGTGTGCGACCCAATAGGCTCGCACAACGTTGGCAATGTACCAAAACACATTTTGGTATACAAGTCATAAGCGACCTATAGCAAGCCATTATGACTACCCAAGTTGTATGAATATAAAATCGATACAACCTAATCAATAGTGTATATAACATCATTTTATCACACGATATCCTTTTGATCAAACATAAGGCATGGAATTGTCATCCAACATGTTCAATCGTACTAGTCTCGATCTTTAGGTAGACTGAGAACATCCAAGTGACATTGATCAATATCAATTCACTTAGACTAGGCCATTTAACAGTCTAACACATCGAGGGGTCCACTGGATATCTCTTTTTATATGAAAGGGACAAATTCTATCTCGATTACACAACTTCGTCACATTGCTCACACAGTAACCAATCACAACCTTTATTATCGTCTGGTTATAGACAACGTTTGATTGTGTCAAATCACTGTATTCCTAATGTTGAAGTCTCTGGTAATCTCAAGTCCGAGGACTGAAAAATATACCTATCATGAGAAATAACTATGACTTAATCCATGTGATGTCCTCATAGCGGGTCGATCCAGTACTTTGTTCCCTAACAAGTACTCGTGATCTTGATTCATATCCCTATACGTTTAATCATCATATGATCATCAATCAAGACTCACACTAGTCTTAACTCATTATAGTTCTCACTATAATGATCGACTAGGGACATTTAAGATATTTCTTTAAATACCCATGGATCTTATTATAATGTAAACATGCAAATTAATTATAATAAACAGCAAATGAAATCCTTTATTTGATTAACTAAAAGTATTCATAAAGACATTTATGGATTGACCTAGGGAACATGCCCCAACATCTCCCACTTGCACTAGGGCCACTCATACATGCATCTAATGCCTAATGATCTAACATGACCATCGTGTTTTGCTTGTGGAGGAGCTTTTGTCAATGGATCCACAACGTTGTCTTCAGTAGGTACTCTGCAAATCTTTACGTCACCCCTCTCAATAATTTCTCTGATGAGATGAAAACGCCTGAGTATATGTTTGGATCTGTAGTGTAATCTAGGTTCCTTGGCCTGTGCTATCGCCCCATTATTGTCACAATACAAATAAACAGGGTTATCAATACTTGGAACCACACCTAGTTCAGAAATGAACTTTTTGATACAAAGTGCCTCATTTGCTGCATGGGACGCTGCAATATACTCAGTTTCAGTTGTAGAATCTGCCATGGTCTCTTACTTCGAACTTTTCCACTTCGCACCCCATTCAAAGTAAACAGATATCCAGACTGCGATCTAAAATCATCTATATCAGTATGAAAACTTGCATCTGTGTAACCATTTACAACTAGATCATTTTCAAAACCTCCATAGACCAAGAACATTTCCTTAGTCCTTCTTAAGTATTTAAGGATGTTCTTTACTGCTATCCAGTGACTCTCACCAGGATCCGACTGATATCTGCTTTTAGTGCTCAAAGCATATGATACATCAGGTCGAGTGCATAACATGGCATACATGATATATCCAATAGCCGATGCATATGGAATCTTATTCATACGGTCTCGCTCATCATTTGTCCTAGGACATTGATTTTCTCTGAGACTTATGCCATGAGACATTGGCAACAATCCCCTTTTAGAGTCTTGAAAACTGAACCTATTCAGCAACTTGTCTATGTAAGCACTTTGACTTAAACCGATTAGCCTCTTAGATCTATCCCTATAGATCCTTATCCCTAGGATATAGGCTGCATCTCCTAAGTCTTTCATTGAGAAACTCTTCCCTAACCAAGACTTGACACTCTGCAATTTTGGGATGTCATTTCTAATGAGTAATATATCATCAACATACAGTACTAGAAAAACTACACTCCCACTGACCTTCTTGTATACACAAGGCTCATCTTCGTTCTTAATAAAACCAAAATCTTTGATTGCTTCATCAAAACAAAGATTCCAACTCCGAGAAGCTTGCTTTAATCCATAAATGGATCTTGAAGCTTGCATACCTTCCTAGAATTCTTAGGATGTACAAAACCTTCATGTAGTGTCATATACACGTCCTCAAGCAACTTTCCATTAAGAAATGATGTTTTTAAATCCATTTGCCATATCTCATAGTCATAATATGTAGCAATGGCAATTAAAATTCTTATGGATTTAAGCATGGCTACTGGCGAAAAAGTTTCATCATAATCAACACCTTGAGTCCTCGAAATCTTTTGCTACAAGTCTTGCTTTAAAAGTATGCACATTGCCATCCATGTCGCTTTTCTTCTTGAAAACCCATTTACATCCAATGGTCTTACCACCTTCAGTAAATCAACCAAGTTCCAAACTTGGTTATCATACATGGATTGCATCTCAGAGTTCATGGCACTTAGCCATTTATCTGAGTCTGGTCCAGACATAGCCTCCTGATAAGTGGTGGGCTCATTTTGATCCATAAGCAACACATCACGACTATCAGTAATGAGAAATCCAAATCTCTCTGGCTCATGTCTTACCCTACCAGATTTACGTGTGTGTCACTTGCGGAGGTTCAACTGGTTCAGAATGTTGTTGAACTTCTAGTAACGGTTCAGGGTTTATCTGTGATTCTTGAACTTTTTCAAGATTTATTTCTCTCCCACTATTGTCTTTTGAAATAAACTGTTTTTCCATAAAGGCACCATACCGAGCAACAAACATTTTATTCTCAATGGGATTATAAAAGTAATATCCTTTTGTTTCCTTAGGATACCCCACAAATAAACACTTGTCATATTTAGGTGCTAGTTTTTTGAGACTTGTCGTTTTACGTAAGCCTCACAACCCCAAATCTTAAGGAAAAACAAACTAGGTCTCTTCCTGTACCATATCTCATATGGTGTTTTATCAACCGCTTTAGAAGGAACTCGATTTAGAGTGAAAGCTGCAGTTCGTAATGCATAACCCCAAAAGGATAATGGAAGATCTGCATGACTCATCATAGATCGAACCATATCTAATAAGGTTCGATTTCTCCTTTCAGAAACTCCATTCTATTGTGGAGTCAATCGGGAGACAATCCCACAATTTTTAAGATGATCATCAAATTCTTGGCTTAAATATTCACCACCTCGATCTGATTGAAGTGTTTTGATAGTTTTACCAAGTTGATTTTGCACTTCATTTTGAAACGTTTGAAACATCTCAAATGATTCAGCTTTATGTTTCATAAGATATATATAACCATATCTCATTGAAATCATCGATAAATGTAATGAAGTCGATAACCTCCTCTAGCCATTGTGTTTATAAGACCGCATACATCGGTATGTATTAGACCCAATAAATCACTTACCCTTTCACTGTGTCCAGTAAAGGGACTTTTAGTCATCTTGCCTAGTAAACAAGATACGCATGTTTCATATGTTTCTAAATCAAATGAATCTAGAAGCCCATCTTTATGGAGCTTCGTTATGCGTTTCTTGTTTATGTGTCCGAGACGACAATGCCAAAGATAGGTTTGATTACAGAAATGACAATTTTCTTCTTTTTCTTTTGGGTGTTTTGAAGCAGGAACAGGCCGGGTCTTGACTTGTTCCATAGGCTTTGCGACAAGTGCAACAACAGCCTTGGCAACTCTAGCTTTGCCTTTGCCTTTCTTCTTCATTCCTTTTCCCTTTTAGACCATCAACATATTACTAGAGGGTTTCTTGATATTTTGTTCAGTAGTTTTGAGCATCAAATGCAACTTCGAAATTGATTTCTCCATATTATTCATATTGTAGTTCATCACAAATTGTGAGTAACTTTCTGGTAATGAATTCAGGATCAAATCCGTAGCCAACTCTTGGCTTATAGGAAATCCGAGTCTATCAAGCTGGTCAACATAGCCCTTCATCTTCAGAACATGAAGACTAACTGACGCACCCTCAGTCATCTTGCAAGAATGTAGGTTCTTGACTATCTCGAACCTTTATTGCCTAGCTTGCTGTTGGAACATTTCCTTTAGCGTTACGGCCATGTCGTAGGCTTCCATTAGTTCCATGTCCTTCTTAAGTTCAGGAACCATAGTTGCTAGCATAATACATGCAACATCAGTAGAATCATTGACATGCCTATTATGCGCATCCTTCACAGCTTTCGTAGCATTGGCTGGTTGGTTCTCAGGGATTGAAGCATCCAGGACGTACAACTTGCGTTCATGCTTAAGAACAATTCTCAAGTTTTTAAACCAGTCAAGAAAGTTAGTCCCAGATAGCTTATCCTTCTCAAGGATGGATCGCAGTGACAGGGAATTATTGTTACATGAAGAGGCGATTGATCTACAATAAAGATTATGCAAAGTTTATTTTAGTATAGAGGAATAGTCTCCCACTAAATTAACAACCCTCCTAAAATGTACTGTTTATTTAGGGGACTAAAATCCATATCACTACAAGGAAAATGAAATTTAGAAACGAATTAGCAATGGAATTAAGTTCCATTGCTAAAAAAAGTAGTTAGAGACGGAATTGAGACGGACTAATTCAGACACGGAATTAAGACGAATCAGAGACGGAAATAGAGACGGAATCAAATTTCGTCTCTAAAAAATGGCGCCATCATTCCCTCCAAAACATTGTTTTTTATAACCGTTCATCAAACTCGAGATTTGATGAGTATCCCCTCCACCCCCACCCCCCAACCAAAATCCCCAAATCCCACAAGTTCGTCGTCACGTCTCGTCTCGGTCTCTGCTCTCCGGCTCGAGACTGCGGAGTCCCAGCGCGCGTGGCTCTCGGCGACTCCAGCCTACGCGCCTTCGCGGCCTTCCCGGCCTCGCAATCATCTTGGGATGCGTTCATGGGGACCGACGACTCCAAATCCAGGGCTCGATTCGGCTCCAGCCTTAGGGTTCGAGCTCGCTATTCGACAAGGCCGGTGTCTCTCTCTTTCTCCGATCTTCTTCGTCTTCGTCGCTTCAGGCGGCTTCGTCTGTTGATTCTCGCGCTTCGAACCTCAATTCCGCATGTACGAGTTTTCTCGGTTTTTACGATTTTTTGTGTTTTGGTTGGTTTTGGGGGTTTTTTGACTTGTGAGTTTGTGAGGTGTTTTGGCTTTGCGGATTTGCGGTTACATGGAGATGATGTGTATTTCTCTTTGGAGGATTTCGGTTTTGGGCTGGCTGATGGGGCTCAAGCTCAAGCTCAGTGCAAAGATTCGCATTCAAAGGTTCAGTTTTTGGGTTGTTTTGATCTTCAATTTGTGTTTTGAGTGCTTGTTTTGATCACTAGGTTCCGCGGCCAAGCAGGCGAAACAAAGTTTATGGTTTTATTAACTGCTTTGCAAATGCATGAATCCTAAGTATGCCATCCAATGACTTCCCTTCCTTTTTTAAATTTCGTGAAAGTCCCTCCTCTTGACTTATTTATTGTTTTATTATTCATTACAATTCCTTTTCCATTATGCTGCTATTCAATCCATATTTTGTAGTTTAAGTATGTCATTTTTATTTTCTAATTTTCTGTAATTTTTCAGTCATGTTTAAAAGTTGCTCTTGATTTTGTATCACCGAAAAATGTGGAAGAGTGCATTCGTTTGACTGAGCATTTTGTTTTTTTTTTTTTTGAGATGACTTGACTGAAATCAGTAATCTTGGATGTATGTTGTGGATTTTTTTTTAAAAAGATCATAATTCCATTGAAATTGGTCTTAGTTTGATCTAATGGATTCTTGCTTGAGTGAAATTGACTGTTTAATGTGTCGGGAGCTGGAATTGATCTCTTGTCTCTCAACGTGATGGAAGGAAAGATTTGTTGGGACCTTTACATAGAGGGTCTTGTGATCAATGCTGATGGAAACCTACTCGATGCATTAGGCGTCGCGATCAAGGTAGCCATTGTACTTTTCTTTTCTTAGAACACACATTTGTGGATTTTTTCGGTTAGTATCTTCAATTGTTTGAGCCTATTGGCCTCGATCTCTTGTAGCATTACTTTTAACTTTCCTTCTTCTCGATGTCTACATTTGTAAGTTTGTTACTGCCAAAGGAAAGTGATACCATATCTAGCTTTGAAGCTTTTATGGACTTGAAGTTGAAAGACTGTTGTGACAAATGTCTATATAAAAGCTTTTTTCATATTAGTTTCGTTGACCCTAATGAAACACTAGTAATTTCTTCTACATACAAAGAAGCCCATCATCCATACATCCATTCTTTCCACCATCACATCCGAAGATAAGTTTTTTTTTTTTAGCTCTTTTAATAAGAAGAACAAGAAGGAGAAGAAGAGAGAAATGTTGGGTTGAGATCAACTGAGACAGCAATGGCTATGTCCATAGCTTCCACTACAGTAGTGTCAAACCTTCATCCAAGGTCACTCACTCAGTAACACAGCTTAATTTCTTTATAGCTAGTTCTCTTATAACATGCACTATATATATATATATATTGTCATATTTTTGCATTTCAGTTATAATCAATTAAAGTCCAACTTGAGTAGTTTTATTGCTTCCACATGTGTGTATGGCTTTAAATTCACTAAACTGTGATATAATCTTGGTTTATTTGTCTTTGCAAAACTTAGGTAATATCTATTCATCTGTTTATTGTGATCACTGATTTTTATTTATTTTTAATGAGTTGTGTACTTGGACTTTGATAGTGCTTCCCCACCAGAGCATGCATGGAGGAGGAGATTAAACAGCCATGCTAATCTTCTTAGGGAATTCAATGTTACTTTTAGGGAGGCAGTGAAGATGGTGAGGCATCTTGTACTTTAATGAATTTTGTTTTACTTGGAGAATGTTTTACGTGTTACTTCATATAGAGCTATGTAATTTGGGCTTTGGTGGATCTTTATCATTAATGATAGGTTTGCATACAAAAGAAAAAAAAACAATCGAAATGCAAATGCACCCATATACATGTCGTTAAGGATCTTTTAGGTTGTAATTGAAATGCAAATGCACCCATCTTTGGTAGCATAATGCAACTATACGTGCTTTCTTTGCAGTGAAATCCATAACTTGTGCTTCGTTGAGAGTTTAAGTACTGCCAGGTTCTCTCTCAACAAATGCCATATAAATCGGCCCTGCATTCTCATCAGGTTAAATTTTTCTACATTGTTTGCAGGTTCCTTGATAGACTTCTACTCTATAACCCTCAGAAACATCTCAACAAATGCCATATAAATCTGCCCTACAATCTCATCAGGTTAAATTTTTCTACATTATTTGCAGGTTCCCTGATAGACTTTTACTCTAGAACCCTCAGAAACACATTTAGTATCTTTCCCTTCTTCCACTAATTCAAACTTGTGTTATGTGTTTGTTTATGTTTATATTGTGGTCATTGTATATATTTAGAGTACTCTAGTTTATTATCAATCCTAATTTTAGAAATCTAAAATTTCTAGTTTTTGTCTCAACAAAAACAATTGATTTTTCCTACTTAAGCAAATTATGCCTATTTTTAGAGTCTCTTTGACTTGGTTTCTTGGTTGTTTGCATAGATTTGTTTCACTTATTCTATTCATTGATTCATTTCAGATAGAGAGGACTGTTTTTCAAAGAATTATGTTTTTCTTCAATCTTGGTATTTTAAAGAGTAGTTGTAATCAAGCAAGTTCATCTTGCCACAATGGTGGAGGGTGGAATTCAGAAAGCAGACAACCTTCTTTATATGCTATCTACATTCCTCTATTTTGGTTTTTTTTTTCTTGCAAAAATTTACAGTTTTGCCCGATGTAGTAGGTTATTTCAGTTTTCTATATTTTCAAGTGTCTTTTCATTTGCATTGTGCAGTGAATGAGTGCAAACAATTCCAGTAGAGAGTTTATTATTTTTTCTCTTTTACGTTTGTTTCAAAAGTTGGCTAACTCACTTTCTTGTTTCCTCGGCTCATATGGACAGAGTTTGTCAACAAGTACTTTCATTGGGGAAACTATATTTGCGATACTGATTGCCATTGTTGGTTGTAACTTGTTCTGTTGCAGTTGTTTTCTGGTTTACTAAGTAGAAAATGTTTTATATGAGATTTATTTTCTCTGCATGTGGTAAAGGATGGAGGAAAACTCTTTTTCATAGGACAGCTCATCTAGGAAGCAGTTGTGGACGAACTCATGTCAGCTGGAATGGCTAATGCCAAACAGGTATACCTTCTATGTTAGGTATTTAGGATGAATATGAACCATGTGATTAAGAAATATGAATGAATTTCCAACTACTTAAACCTCATACTATGTACTTTATATATTAAAATTGAGTTGTGCTTTTTAAGATTCTATCTTGTTATATGATGAATAGAGTGTCATGGTCTGTTGAGAAATAGTATGTTACCAAGATATGCTTGAAAGTAATATTTGACATTGCCGATATTTAGAAGTTGGTGCTTACTTGAAAATGTTTTTTACAAGCTTTTGCAGTTTAGAATAGGGAATAGTTGTTTTGCTGATGTGCTTGACAGTCTACCAGGCTCTTCTTTGTGACTTAGAGTTGCATAGAAGTTTCTTACGATCCATTAATTATTTGTATTATTTGATTCCTGTGAACTTTTGCATTTAGAATTGACAACTTTTAGAAAATAATAATTGTAGAAAAACTTACCATAAATTCATCTCTTTTCTTTTTAGATAAAGTAAGTTCATCTCTTTTCTTGGTCTTCATTATTTCAAGTTTCTAACTTTAAATTTCTCCATGTTAGGAAGGACATATCTGGGAACTACACAATGCGCTCCTTCTATCATGAAGTTGTGAAGCTCTTGAATTCCAATAGGTTTACTTAATAAAGTATAATGATTTATGTACCTCAGTTACTTTGATTTTATACATGTTCGCTGCATTTTCCAGATTACAACTAACTAGAGTACTAAGAACCAATTTTTTTATTAATTTTCCTAATTTTAACTTTTATAGCAGTTGCATTAGTCCTTTTAAGAAGTAAGGTTGGCTTTAGTAATTTAGTTTTCTGTTTTAGCGTTTCATTGTTTTTTCCTTGAATACCTTGTTTTCAATTTCAGGGTGTTGCACAATGTTTGAACAAGGATTGTGTCTCGAGAATGGAACCATCACAGGAAGGTCTTATTTTTACCTTTCCTTTCGTTTTCAGAATTTTGTATACCAGTAGCTTTTGTTCCTAGTGAAAAATATATTTCATTTTTGGGCTTGCTGACTTTTACCACAGTTGTTTTAGGGATATATTGTTTAGTTAAATAAAATTTTTAGATTGAATACTGAAGAGGTTGTGCTTTTTGTGTTGATATTACTTGTAATTCTAAAATATGTTGGCAATTATATATGAGTTAATAGGAACTTGGAAGAATGTTGGAGGTGTGCAAAAATTATGATGTTGCCCTTGTGTTTTGGTGGGAAGCTACACTGTTAGTGGCATATAATGGTAGTGTAACGGTGTTAGTATCCTGTATCTGGTGCTCAAGGATGGGTGCAATCAATAATGACACGTGTTTGTGTGTGTATGCTGTATAGTCATTCTATTAGTTAAAACCCCTAGTTTTAGGAGAAACTTTGCTAAGTATTTTGTAGGAAATTAAGAGTTAGAATTTTTTTTAGAATGCATTCATTGTAATAATGTGTTGAAGATCATGAACATCACTTGTCTCTAAAAAGAAATAGTTATTAATATTGAAGTACTTATGAAAATTGGTACTTGTCTTGTATCATTTATTTATCATACTTCCATTACACATTGTTTATCTTATTGAGTCTTTTATTTTAGTTTTCTTTACTTTTAATTTGTGTTCTATCTTTTGTTTCGGTTTACTTTAATTTCATTTTGTATAGTGTCTTCTTAATTTTTTGGAGCATCGAGGACAATTGACTCTTGTTTGTGTTAATCTAGAACTAAATTTCATGTCAATGTTTGGAGCGAGAGATAATTTGCTAATTAACACCATGTTCCTTCTGGATAATGATGAATTTCTTTTTCTTTACTACTTTATTTATGTTGTGTTTGGCTCATACACTTGTGTTTGCGATGATACGTAGTTCTCCCATAATATTGTTTATATTCCTATTATTGTTTGTATAATTTAGTGATTTTTTTCTTTTTCATCTTTTTCAGGTGTTTTGTACGAAGTCAAGTATTTTTTTAAGCACAATCAACTTTATATAATCTCGGAACACTTCTTCATTTTTATTTTATTTTTTTCATTTAGAACAATTTTTGCTTTTACTTTTGTAGAAAGATACGAAATAGAAACTTTTTAAATTGTTTTTGTTGTTTCGTGTACAGTACATTGAGAAAATATAATTTTAAGGATATGTTAAGTTTATATAAATTGTGCAATATTAAAATATTATTTAGCTATGATTTGTATTATATATTGGCAGGTTAAATGTGCTTGGAGACCTATATATATATATATGTGTATTGACTAAACAAACAAAGCGGATCAGAGACGGAATTAGCAACGGAACTCAGAGATTCCGTTGCTATTCCGTCTCTAATTTTCGAGGAATAGATGCATGAATCAGCAACGGATCAGAGACGGAATGCATTATTTCCGTCTCTGATCGTTTCTAATCAGAGACGGAAATAGAGACGGAATGCAAAAATTCCGTCTCTGATCCGTTTCTGATTAGCAACGGAATCAGAGACGGAATGCAATTACAAATGTACCATTTTTGAAAATTTCCATTTCTGTTCCATCTCTGTTCCGTTTCTAATTTCCGTCTCTAATCCATTTCTAATCAGAAACGGAATTTATTCCGTCTCTAATTCGTCTCTAATCAGAAACGGAACGGAATTACTTTTCCGTTTCTGATTGAATCAGCGACAACGATTTTAGAGACGGAATTTTATTCTGTCTCTGTTCCGTTTCAGATTTCAATTAGAGACGGAATTTATGCAAATCGGAGACAGAAATTTCGTTTCTGATCTGCTTTTTTTTTGTAGTGTATTTCACATAATTCTACGACAGCTATGGCATGAAACACAAAACTAGATTATTTAGGTAGGTAACAGTTACCAATTACATCTTATGTAATTTTTAGATCCTTTTATGAGATATGGGATATCTTATGTCTTAGCATGTTTTTATCTCATCATTTGCCTAAAGCTCAAAACTATTTTGATGGTTTTATTAAGTCGGACCATTTTAAACATTAAGGTAACTCTTACCCAACTTGTTTCACCAAGATAACATAATACACCCAACTATGGCTGAAACTATATTAGTGTGATCGAGGCCTTGACAAGTGTTTAAAATGGATGGCATGAGACTTAAAATTTAATATAGGGATTTTATTCAGTTTTAGTGATTTTATGTAAACAATGAAATATCATATATTTTATTGATTTGTTCAATCACTAAACAATTTGGAATTTTTTTTTATATTTTTCGCTAACAAAAGAATTTTCGTACGCTATGATTAGTTAGACGGCGGTCCCGCTGGCCGGTGAGATCGGGTATTGAAGGGGCGCCTTTTTTTTTTTTTTTTAGAAGACGGATCTCAATTCCGAAAATTAAAATTCTCTATAGAAAATCATAATTTTTTGCTTATTTTATTATCATAAATTAGCCCCTTAATTTATCCAAAATTAAGTCAATTAAAACATTTTAATTAACCCGGGCCCACATCTAACTAATCATCTTATCCTAATCCAATTAGGATTTAAGATATTTGAATCCTAATATATCACCAATAACAAGATTCTTGATATTTATCTCCTATTCTAATTCGTTATCTATCTTTATCAAATAGAAACTTCATAACAAAATAGATATAACAAGATAAATAATTAATTTCGAAAATTAATTATTTATTTTGGATTTAAGATATTTGAATCCTAGTATATCACCAATAACAAGATTCTTGATATTTATCTCATATTCTAATTTGTTATCTATCTTTATCAAATAGAAACTTCATAACAAAATAGATATAACAAAATAAATAAATAATTTCGAAAATTAATTAATTATAATAAATAATTTCGAAAATTAATTATTTATAAATAAATAATTTCAAAAATTAATTATTTGCAATTTTGATCCTCATCCAAATAATCACAAACATGTAATTGAGTCATGAACTACTATCCCAATCGAACTTAATGGTGTGATGGATCACAGAACACGAAATTCAATTCATTAAAATTATTTGAATTAACCTAACATGGTTACCAGCATGTACGAAACTGATTTTAATTAAATCACGAATATGTGTATCATATACACAAAACATGATAATAAATTTCAAAGACAACTTATGTATATCACGTATACATCAACTATTAACATGCTTTCAATCATATATCATGTATATATCAGAAGAAAACATGCAATGAATTTAATGTAATCGAATTCGAAGGCTCTGATACCATTGTTGGATTTTGGGGTTCATACCCAGAGGAGATTACAAAACAATTTTGACGAAACTCCCAACAGGATCCGAATCTAATTCCATTAAAAACGTTTAAACCTAATCGAACTCGAAGGCTCTGATACCATTGTTGGGTTTTGGGGTTCATACGCAGCGGAGATTACAAAACAATTTTGACAAAAACCCCAACAGGATCCGAATCTAATTCCATTAAAAACGTTTAAACCATGAAAACTTAATCATACCTCAGTTGCAATGTACCTTTCTGAAGGTTAATCGATCTCTAAGGCGCTGCCAACGACGAACGCTCTCTACCAGTAGTCCACACACGAACGGCGGCCGAGATTCAAAGAGCTAGCTTCGAGAGAATACCAAACCTTTTGTTTTTCTCTCCAAAACGATCCAGAGCATACCAAAAAACCCTAAGTCGTTTCTGAAACGAAAATAGAGTTTCGGCCTTTTGATCTTTCGTCCGTGTATTCTAACTTAAAGCGTCTATTTATACAACCCTCGTATATAGACGGTTAAGTAAATTACACATATACCCCTACTTAAAGAAGTATAAGTGTAATACACCACAAGGACGTTCCCGTCATGAATTTTATCATATAAAATTCATTTTTCCGAACCATCTTAAAATCTCGCAAAACCATTCTTAGTGTGCGACCCAATAGGCTCATACAACGTTGACAGTGTATCAAAACACATTTTGGTATACAAGTCATAAGCGGCCTCTAGCAAGACATTATGACTACCCAAGTTGTACGAATATCAAATCGATACAACCTAATCAATAGTGTATATAACATATTTTTGTCACACGATATCCTTTTGATCAAACATAAGGCATGGAATTGTCATCCAACATGTTCAATCGTACTAGTCTCGATCTTTAGTTAGACTGAAAACATCCAAGTGACATTGATCAATGTCAATTCACTGACATTGATCAATGTCAATTCACTTAGACTAGGCCATTTAACATTCTAACACATCGAGGGATCCACTGGATATCTCTCTTTATATGAAAGGGAAAAATTCTATCTTGATTACATAACTTCATCACATTGCTCACACAATAACCAATCACAACCTTTATTATTGTCTGGTTAAAGACAACGTTTGATTATGTCAAATCACTGTATTCCTAATGTTGAAGTCTTTGGTAATCTCAAGTCAGAGGACTAAAAAATATACCTATCATGAGAAACAACTATGACTTAATCCATGTGATGTCCTCATAGCAGGTCGATCCAGTACTTTGTTCCCTAACAAGTACTCGTGATCTTGATTCATATCCCTATACGTATAATCATCATATGATCATCAATCAAGACTCACACTAGTCTTAACTCATTATAGTTCCCAGTATAACGATCGACTAGGAACATTTAGGATATTTCTGTAAATACCCATGGATCTTATTATAATGTAAACATGCAAATTAATTATAATAAACAACAAATGAAATCCTCTATTTTATTAACTAAAAGTATTCATAAAGACATTTATGGATTGACCTAGGCACATGCCCCAATAGTTACATCAAAGTTTACTCAAAATTCAATTTTTAGGACGAAACTCTCCTAGTTGGGAAGAATTGTAACGGCTCAAATTAATTAAATTAGGATTAGTGTTAATCTCATATATTAATTACACTAATTTGGGCGTTACGTAGACAACTCAGTTGACTCATACACGAGAATCGATGAAATATATTATTTATGGGTGGTGTTTAAAAATTATTATTATATTGCAACGTATGTTTGTATGTTGCTATCGGGCGAGTTTGTATGATGGTTGTTTGCCTCGAAAGGCATGTCAACACGGTTGTTGGATAAGCGAACTATGGGTAGACTAGGAAACTCGACTAATTCACGTTGAGATGATGAATTAATCAATTAAAATGGGTAATGTGACCATAGGCCAAGTAAATTCAAATTAAAACAATAGGCTGCGACGTACCTCAAAATGCATATCGAGACATGGGCACCGGGTATTGGGTAGTCGAAGGTTAGTAGGACCACAAGTTGGTTGATTTTGATAAATAAGACATTAACCATATGTATTAAAATGGGCCTAAGTTAGTGCAATTAAATTAAAATAAATCAAGGCCTATAGTTTAGTTCATTAATTGAAAACCATATGATTTACCTAAAGATGCACATTAACACATCTAGGAGTCATGTGAGTATCAATTAGTGTCACAAAGACTGGGCAAGTGGGCTAAGTGGCTAGAGGTGAACCATTAGACAATCCTCGAGATACGTAAACCCATTGAGATCAAGGGCTAGAAATCAATCTCATCTTAATATATATTGATCATTTGGTCCACACATGCAACCAAACCATTTACAATTTTAAAACTTGGAGAGAAGAGAATGAGATTAGGAGGCTGGAATTCAACCATTTTAAAGAAAATTAGAGGATCTAAACTAAGGTAATCATCATCTCCATCATCTCATCTATCTAACGAACTCATTTCTTAGAATTTTTGATCAAATTATTGTTCTGAGGTTGTCTAGTTGTTGTTTTGGGGTAAATTGGGTATGGTGAATGTATTAATAAGTTTAGGTAAGTTAATTTGAAGAGAAAAACAAAATTCTCAACTCGAGAAATCTATCCCAGAGGCTAAGTAATGCGCTACCTAGAAGGGTTAGTGCACTAATCGTTCTGGGTTTCCAACTGTTTTTTGTCCTGAAGAATAGTAGCGTGCTACATCAATTACCTAGCGCACTACCACTACATAACGCGCTATAAGAAACCCATAGTGCGCTAACAATAGACATAAATTGAATATAAAAAGGTTGTTTTGGTGATTTTCCACTCAATACACATATAAATACTTGTAAACAACCTAAATTTATAAAATTGGACTTCAAGGACTTACGGGAACGTAGCTCGGGCATCAGGGGCTAGTCGGGTTGGATACAGAAATTCGGGGAAGTCGAAGCGCGGATTGAGGTGCGTAAACCCATTGGAATGCCTAAAAGAATCCATGATTTGGTATATCGATTCCATTTTTCATGTGCGACTGCTGGTGGGCCCACATGGGGTTTTCACTTCCATTTCGGTGTGTGTATGCATTAGTTGTGGCTAAATTGCATGCACAAGTTACTTGTGATAGTGTTCATGTCGATGGCAGTAGAATATATCTACGACTTTGGGAGAAATTAGGGTGGTATTGATGTGTAACAGTGTCGGGAAGGGACCATGCCGTTTACTAAAGTTGGGGATTAGCCACTGTAAGCCTGTAAGTATATACGTGGTTCCTATTCGATTTTATCAATTACTTGCTGGTGTTGGTCAGAGTTTTCTCGTGATTATACGGATTTTTACTGATTAATTCTTTGAACTGGTTTAATTGGTATATGTTGTTTATTTATTTCACGTTATTGCTTTTGCTTGTCGTGTGTTGCTTACATTCATGGGAATATGACGTACTGTTGCTAAGTGCTATACTCGCATGTCTCGTAGTTTATCAGTTTTATTTCATGAATATCGCGAGGACTTTTCTTGGGATTTTACTAACTAGACTTGTCACTGTATTTGTTGGGTGGCTGAATGCAGATCCTTCGACGAGCATGGGCAAGGGCAAGGAGGTATTGGGCGACTACCTCTGAGATTGTGGTTCCAGCTCGTGTGTGATATTAGTAAGTATTTGTTTTACTTTTATTGAGTTTTGGGGACCATAGAACACTGATTAAATGTATATGGAACTTTTGTTATACTTAACTCGCCTTGATATATACACGGTATCTTTTGTCGGGTTTTTCACCACTTAAAACTGTTGAATACTGTATAACTTACTTAAATTAAGACTTCCACTGTAAGATTTCATTATAACTTGATAAATTGATTAACTTACTAATGAAATCATTAATAATTATATTGGATTTAATTAGCTAAATCAGTATTAAATGAAAAAGTGTAAGTAGCCAAATAGGTCACGAAACACCAATGATAAGTGGGTCATGACGTGGCAAGCTTGATGACGTGGGATACGACATGGTGGGTAGCGAGGCGGCCTAAAATTTGGGGCCTCCACAAACATGATGTTCGGTTATGACCTACCAAACTTTTAAAATACGTTCGGCCTGACATAGCCGAAATTATACAATGGTTTCGGTAATTGTCGACGGAACACCATTAATATAAATATCTTAATGATACTCGGGCATATGCAATAGAACGTTTACAAACGAAATTATACAATGCATGGTTGTATGTTTACATTGAGTTCGACCCTGCTTGACCAAACCTCTACAAGAAACCAAAACAGAAATGGAACAAATAGCAAAACTCCAACCCAAAGTAAACAACCCATATAAGGCATTCAAACAACAATTTCATTCAACTCATACAAGTCTAAAATAAGATCTCAAACATCCATTTGAATATGATCAAAAACCCAAACCACAATATACAATCCATACATTTCATTCAAATAACATAAAAGTTTCACATTTAACCGTACAACCAAATTACTCATTTGCTCCCCTTGGTACAATTCTTCAGGGGCTGGTCGGTGGTTCTGTTCTTACGCTTAGAGGGAACGGAATCATTTGCTAATGTGAAATTTGAATTGAGTCTCTTGTTCAAAACCACTTGATATTTGTTGAACCTTTTCTCGTCAGGTGCCTAAGTATAATGTCTATCATCTTCTCTAACGATGTCATGTTCGCTTCACTGGCTAGCAAAGCTTTCCATTTAGTGTACTACGTCCACGGCTCGTCTAACATGCTATATTAGAAAAAAATTAAAAGTATATCAAAAGGTCTTAAAATGGCATTCAAACTAGCTAAAATACAACAACAACAACATAGCCTCAGTCCCAAATTAACTGGGGTTGGCTACATGGATCAAACTTTTCCATTATGCTCGATTAAGTGCAATTGATGGTGAGCTTTGCAAACCATTCAAATCCCTTTTAATTAATGCATCCCATGTTAACTTTAGTCTGCCCCTACCTCGTTGAATTTCTACAGTTTCTATTGGGTCAAGTTTTCTAGTTGGGGCATTTGTAAGCCGTCTTTGCTCCCTAATCTTTGTATCAATTGGTGCTACTCCTACTTGTCTTTGAATTTCTATATTTCTTATTCTATCTTTATGAGTTTTACCACACATCCACCTAAGCATCCTCATTTCTTATTCTATCAAACTAGCTAAAATACATTGGAAAAAAGAAAAATATAACTTACATCAAGCAAGTCATCATCATCATTGTCTAGGGGATCACTAGTGTTGTACTCCAGATTCTTAAGTAATGGGTAAGAAATCTTAATGAACCAAAGGAGATAGTTCAGAGCAGCTTCCCAAGCATAGATGTTCTTGACCCTCTAGATCTGGCGGACAACACGTGATCTTGCCACCTTTCTCACATCTCCGTTTAGAAGTTGTATTTAACGAGATAGCTTGCAGCAGATTTACCTCTATTCACTCGAGTGGGCTTGTAGGGAGCCAATGGGATGCGTTGTACGTATTCCATTTGGCGCAAGAATATATCTGGGTGGTACGACTCCTCAATGGACAAGAACTTGAGGGTTCCCATGTAGAACACAATCTCCGTAATGTCGTCATCATCCATCCAGATATCCGCGTATGGGCCCAATTTACCTGGGCCAAAAAAAAAAACAAGTCAAAAAGTAAGAACAACTTAGAGAATCACAATTCAATCTACATTTGACTTGATGTGGTCAAACATAATCAATAACTTGCTTGTTTGGGCTATGTCTAGTGACCTATGCAACCTCTCCACATTAGATCTATTAAGTCCTTTCTCTTTCTTTTGGATCCACCTACATACACGTGGGAGGGTATCGACGTACTTTGTATTAATGTGTGCTAGGTGAAGGTCCCAATGCTTGTACACTCACCCCTACAAACAATAAGAAAAAGAATCGCAATCTAGCAAGCATCCACGCGAGTTGCGTATCCGAGTTGCCGATACAAGTATGCTAGTGCTGCAGCACCCAACGCATAAGTACTAATGTCGTCCAAATTCTCCAGTAGTTTCAGAAGTTGGACAAGTACTTGCGTCGATGTCTTGTCTACAAATAGAGTGTACACTAGCATATACAAGAGGCACGCTCGTGTCGTGGACTCAATCCGGGTTTTGGCATCCGCTTCTCTTTGTCCTTCTTTGTCCTTTTTGGTCTCGTCCACCATTTTGACTTCAACCAACTTTTCTTCACATTCATGCCTCTATGCGGACCAATCGCCGTCTCTGCCTCTTTCTTGGACACATTAAGGCATCTCGACACCAACTCGATAGGCTCAGACTTTGACATTCCCTCCAATGCAACTGCCTTCCCTACGGCTAGAATCTTTAACAACCTACTCATGTCTTCCAGTGTGATGGACATTTTACCAAATGGGAAGGAAATGCATTGGTCTCTAGCTGCTGCTGCTCGATAAATGTAGAGATTAGGGTCTTATGACCTTATTCCTATGAACAGTTATTAAGTGAGCTCAACCCCGACTGATGGATAATCTTTTAGAGGCCAGTAGTGTTAAGGTGATAGGTTTGTAAATCCCAAGCCGCCAACTGGGCACCGTGATTAATGCATCTAAGTAATAGTCATTCCTGAAATTTAAAACTATGCAAAGTTAGATACATTATCCATATATTCAACACAAATTAAATACTCCATTACTAAATAAATTAGTACCTATTTTTTCATATAGCGGCTGTGACATGGTTGTTGAAACTAGTCAAAATAGAATGGCCAATGGGCCTACTAGGAATAGGTATTGACGGGTCATCGACTAGCTCTTGCACTACCCTCCGACCTGATGAAGTCGCCTTGCCATGCACCTTGCCACGTGACCTTTCTTCCTCAACTTTCTATTCCTCATCATCTTCCACTTCTTTTCCTCCCTCCCCCTCTTCTTCTCTTTCCTCTGCCTCTTATTCTTCTCCTTTTCCACTCCACTATTCTTCTCCCTCAGAGGATGAAGATGAATTCGTTGCATCTCTCTCTTTTGTTCCTCATTTCTTTTTCCCTTTCGAACCTCTTTTTTCTCCCCTCATCTAATTCCTTCTCTTCAATCCTCCTATTCTCCCTATTCAAATTTCCCCACCTTATTCTCCATCTCCATTGCCCACATCTACCTTTTTAGCCCCTACTTCCGACTCCTCTTCTTCCTCATCCTCCTCATCTGACTATTCTTTAAAGTCCTATTTAAATTCCTATTCAAACTCTTCTACATCCCTTTTATTCCTTTCTTACTGGACATTCTCTTTTTCCATTTCTACACATTTTTCTTCACTTTAGTCGGAAGAAGAAGATTCACTTTGGCTTTTGTAAAGTGTAATTTCCTACAACTTTAGAGTCATGTGTCGCGGAAGCCTCAACATCTACTTCATTCGTAACTTGCGGCAATTGCTTGGGATTTCAATATGATGCTGTTTGAGGAATCTGGCGACCACCATGGGTGCCTGTCGACGACATGACACCGGTTTCCTCTCGTGCGGCAGGTCTATTTGGACTACCCATCCCTGTATAAATGTACTAGTTAGGAAAGAGCTTTAGGAAAATTTATATTTTCTCTTCGTGGTTCGGTGGATAAGACCCTAAACATTAAGAGATGTTCGGCCAAGTAGGACTTGGCCGAACACCACCCTAACATTTAGTCATAACAAATCGAACCATATTAAAATGTTCGGTGACACAACATCGAACCTCACTCAAAGGTTCGGTCTCCCATAACTTGAATCTCTTTTAAAGGTTCAGTCACCAACGACCGAACCTTGTGTTGGAGACTCGGTCCTGGACGACCGAATCATTATGCATGCAAGGCAACAACATACAACAACCACAACATTAATTCATTAAAAATAATAGCAACAAAAATAGTAAAAACAACTACAACTAACACATAAATCTTACCTTTAATTCAATCCGAGTCCGGTAGGGCAAAACTCCAATAATCACCAAGCCTCCTTCCAACACAGTGTTGAAATTCAGATCAGGGTGCCGAATTTGACGAAGATATCGATCGGCAGGGGTGAAGATTGTGGGAAATCAATAAGAGATTCTCTCGATTTCAAGGTTTCGTGAGGGTTTGGGCAAGAGTTTCGTTATTGGGAGGAAGGAATCAGTTTCGAAAGGTAGGTTTCGAATTGCTTGTGGGGTGCCCCTCGTACTTAAGGGTAATTTCGACAATTCTCACTTTCATTTGGGGAGCCCTAATAAAACTTTCGATTGTACTCATCATGTGGCTTGCCCGTACACTTTTGTAGCTCTACCCTTATAATTTTGAGGTAGCGGTGTAGCTGAGTCCTTCGTTGTAAAGTTTTTAAGGTTGACAGTTATGCCCATGTTAATTTTGCCACAGTTCAAAACAGGAGAAAATTATAAGAGGGGCAAAATTGTCAACATAAATATATAGCTGTCGTAGGTCACTTTATTTTAATAAGTGTGCATCCATGATTCAACCAAAATTTGCTAGCAAAACTTAAGAAACTTTATCAGTGAAGGCTTTAATTAGCAAACTTTATCAATAAAGACTACCAAAACCAAACTAATTCTAACATAATAAGACATGGAAAGTGGAATCTAATAAGCAAGCTAGAGGACAAGAGTCGGTGAAGGGTCACGTGTTCATAAAGTTGCATGTGATTCACACCTACAAGCAGAATAGAGCCTTCGTTTCTTGTCTTGTATGGATGGTCCTTACATACAGTGTTATTTCATCCGAATGGATCCTTCTTTAGTGGAATTAGCTAGGTGGACGTACTAAAGATTCTTTCAATCTCAGTCTTCCTGTAATTTAGAACGTATAGCGCCGGTGAAGTAGTAAATCAAAAGAACACTCTAACTTTAATGAGTTCAGTTTCTGACATCCACATTTTATATGTTGCTTGCTTAGTTTTTCTTGAATTATGAGGTTAAGATGTTTAATTAATTTTCATGAAATTTAATTTTCGAATCAAAGTATAAAGGAGGCTGAAAAATGATTCAGAACTCAATTATTAAAAAAAATAATAAATTAAAAATTTTAAAACATATATTTTACTCCATATATAGCCGTATGATCTTCTGATGTTAGACGATGAGATTAACGAGGCACCAATCATTTAATGACATAAGGTGGGATCCAACTAAAAATGGGAAATTAAATAGAATCAATCTAATATATACAAAAGTACACGCAAAAAAAGAGAGAGAACTTGAATGACATAGCAATTAGTGTTGATCGCAACTTTTTTTTTCTTTCCTTCTTTTTTTTATTGGATAAGATATGACCTCGTGGACCTTGCCTTTTATTAAAAAAGAAGAAGTGATGCATGTATCATTATCTCTGGTAGAGATGCTTTGGCAATTAATCTCATTTTCTTTTAATAATTAAGTGATATATATGTGTGTGTACTTCAGCTAGGCAGTAACAAGTTGTGACCAAAAAAAACTAGGCAGTAACATGTCCTGATCGGGTTTGTTAGTGTTGGGATATGTAGGTTGAATAATAATTCTACATCGGTTAAGTGTGACTTATTAAAGAAGTGTTTAACTGGTTATCTTTTCCTAAGTACTATGGAGGCCTTTTGGATCAAAACATCACACATGTGAGTTAAAAGTGATTAAGTTGTGGATAATATCGATACTAGTGAGATCCACGAACTCCTGCTGATAAAGGCACGAGCGGGTCCCACAGTTAGGAAAAAGAAATGTCATGGATGACCTCAATTTGAATTCGAATTATTTTTCAAAAATATTGAATGAAATCATTGAAATGCATGCTTCACTGTAAAAAAAATAAAATATTGATGAAATGACACGATTAATCTTCAAAAAAAAAGTCTTTTACGTTATACAAGCATGAAACTCCTTTTTTAGTTACAAAATATATTCAACCGGTAAATCACAAATAGTGTTGACTCTCCTCACGTTTGTATTGCACTAAATAAGATCAATCTTAAATAAGTGATTAATTACTCATTAATTCATTTGAAAGCTTATAATCAACACCGTCATTAATACTATGAATCTTACTAGTTTTTAATTAATTAATAAATCTATTTGGATTCATGAGCCGAATTCATAGAGGGTTTTTAAAAATTTACAAATATGCAAGAGGCATCAAAGGAATTTTATACGTTGTTGTGTTTGCTTAATTAATTTTCAGTATCAATAGCCAACACCTCTGTCTTTAATTTGGAGGTGTTTGAGCACTGTTATTAATTAATTTAAAAATATTAAGTTGATCAGTATAGGCGGCTGACTAAGAGGTTAATTAAATACGACACCTCTCTTTGGCAACTCTCAGCAAATTACCTGCCTCAAAAGGAAGTGAGATTAATTAAATTTTATTCATAATAAAGAAACCATTTACATCCAATAAGATTCAAATACATAAGTTAAAGTAAACGAGATGGAAGGACATCAATATTATGAAAATCAAATACCATTTATGTAAGTGATTATCCATGCATGGTGAGACAGCCAATTAATAATTTGGAGATTCAGTACTTTAATCTCTGTTGTTATTAATTAATTATTAATTAATCTTTAAAATGATTGCATCTTTAATTTGGCGGTGTTTGAGCACTGGCTAATATTACTGCGAATTGCATAGACATATGGGTGACATCAGTACAACACATGTGAACATATATATATATATATATATGTCGACTATCTCTTGGCTCAACTTTCGTGTACATTTTATAATTGTTATTAACAGAACATTCTGTTCACCTAATCTGTCGGAGTACACAATATTAATGATACGGCCTTTCCACTTAAAAAAAAAAAAAAAAAAGAACACATCTACACCGATACATGCATCGATATGATTATCCTTTTTAATCAAAAGAGAAAACGTTCATTGTTTAATCCTTGATTCGATTAAGGCAACTTCCTTCCTGCTTCATTTCGTGCTTGAAGACATGTTTGGTTCATATTTGAAAGCTTCTTGTTTCATCAGTGGTTGTTTGTAAACTAAAAGTAAAAGAAGATTATGTTATATCACTTATCATGCAGTTTTTTATTTTTTATTTTTTATTTTTTTATAAGAAAGAAACGGCAACTTGCCTACTATATATGATGTTTGAACTATTCTCGACCTCATACCCAAGTAACTTTATACCAAATTAGTGAACCATTCACTTGACTGGTGTTTTTCGTTTTTTTTATAAAAACTGTAGAAATTCAACAAGGTAGGGCCAGACCAAAGTTAACATAAGATGCGTTAATTAAGAGGGATTTGAATGGTTTGCAAAGCTCACCATCAATTGCATTTAATCGAGCACAATCGAAAAGTTTGATCCATGTAGCCGACCCCAGTTAATTTGGGACTGAGGCTATGTTGTTGTTGTTGTTGTTGTTGTTGTTGTTCTTGTTCTTGTTGTTTTTAGTTTTACATTAATAGTCACATGCATGGCTGCATGAGATCTCGAAAAATGTAGAATCTTTTTTGGCAGATTAAAAATGTATAAGTCATTTTAATACACCTCACTTGTACAGATAATAACGTTGTGGTTTTGCAATATAATTAGGATCAAGTGGCAAATTATCAATTTTTATGGGTGTGTTTTTGTCAGATTACAATAACAACAATATAGCCTCAATCTTAAATTAATTGGGGCCGGTTACATGAATCAAAACTCTTCCATTGTGTTTTTGCTGGATTAAAAATGTATAATACATACACTAATTTCTATGAAATACAGTTTGATAGAAAAATCGATTGTTTGATATTTATGGTTGAAGCTAATTGAGGTCAAGATTATTTGACAAAACGAGATATATATATATATATATATGTTTAAATTTTTGTTCTATTCAACCAAAATTATTATTATTATTATTATTATTATTATTATTATTATTATTATTATTATTATTATTATTTATTTATTTATTTATTTATTTTCGGTTTCTCACGTGATATCAAGTTAACTTGAGAATAAATACAAAGTAGAATTTGAAACTAATTAATGGTTAGAGTTTTGGGTCACATATATGACAATTATGATGTATATACAATGAAAAAATCAAAGAGTTAACCTTTCTGTCCACCCTAGCTCCCTTAGTACTCATGCATATTTATCGATTTTTCACTGCCTTTTCCTTCAGACAATTACCTCTAAAGTAAAAAAAAAATCTACCTTAGCTTCCTTTTTAAATTTTGCTCAAAATAATTGTATATTTTAGATTATGAATATAAAAAAAACACAAAAGAAATTAACAATTAAGTGACAAAAATCAATAAAAAATACTAGATATATTCATATCATAAGGATGTATGTCAAGGCCCATTTCATTAAGTCCTCGACATTACCCAATTAACTTAGGCTACCAAACAAATCCATTAATGATCTCAATTATCTTAAGTCCTCGAGATATGTGACAATCTTCAAGTCATATTCATGGTCTTAATCTCAAAATGTAAAGTAGTTTAGGAAATCATTTTATTAAGACTTCATATTTTACAAAAATTTCGACGAAGTCCCCTTAAAATGAGCCGTCAACAACAAAAACTTGATAAAAAAACTTTAGGAGAAGGCCAAAAAGGACTCACATCTCCATAACAATTCATAATATAATACCAAATGAATTAGAAGATCAAATTCGCATCAAATCCATAAGTTTCAACCTTTAAACTCGTTTACAGTTATATCAGCTCCATAATCCATATTTAAATCAAAATGAACCATAAAACATCTCATGATTTTCTCAAACTTTCTCATAAAGTGTTCATACCAGTTTTATAACCACACCACAGCCTACTCTTATCTCGAGAACTCCAAAACACAACATTTAGTAAAAAAATAATATACGATAATAAAAAGAAGTCAAAGAAAATCACCAATAGATTTCTATGTTTGTTCTTTCTTTACTTATGCATCGTATATATACCTGACATTTGTTAAACAAGTAAAATCCTACATTGACATGTACTTTTGCAAATGTTAGTTTGATACATGGCAACATGTAATTTCCAAATAAAGCAACAAATATATATAACAACGTGAATCTCTCCGTTTCTGTTTGAAGTTTATAACCAAGTTTGTCGGCCCATGCGACGGCTCCAAATCCCCATAAATTGGATCTTGCCTTACCTAAACCCACGTGGACCCTTGGTCAAACCCCGACAAGTCAACGTGCACCTAGTTAGCTTTATTCCATGTTTATTTGCCATTTATTTGCTTAGTTAATAATTAAGTTAAAGGTTTAAAGTCTTAATAATAGAAAATGCAACATAATTAATTTAAAAGAACTTGAGCAACAAAAAAAAATTAGCCAATTTCAGGAAGAAATGAAGGACTTGTTTCATCAAGTATTTCAGCTATAACTTTGACTCAATTCAAGACATCAACTCATGACAACAACTCCATCCATTTTTCAACTCTATTATGGTCCTAATAATCCATTAAAATTAACCAAATAATGTAGAAAAAAATCAGAATCAATAAATCCTTAACACTTAATATATATAAACTCTTTATTGTGGCATTTCATCAAACATGTATTGTTCATGAACAATATAAACCTCAAATATTTAAAATCATGAATCCAATTCCTAGAAGTTATTGTCCATAATTGAAACTCATTTATGATACTTGTTTTTGAAGTGAAGATGAGTGATTTAAACATTCCACAACTTTGGAAAATAATTCATTATCAATTTGAACACTAAAACTCCAAATTGAGCCAAAATTACTTGATATTTAGAAAACTCAGCAAGAGTGATTGAACACATTAAAACAACCATTCGAGTTACTAAACTTTGAAAGAAAAATCCATGCATTAAGTGGGGAATAAGGGCTGAAAATTTTCAGCATACTTTTGCCTCTAAAAAACTCCAAACTTGAACATGAAACATGGTTTGTTTGAAAACAAAGACTCGATCCCCCATAAAAGAATTTTTGAAAACCCCATTAAAGACTCAAAATCCTTTCATTATAAAGAGAATCGAAGTTCTAAAAATTCAAAATTTGAATTAGGTCTCCAAAACCCCTAATTTCCATTACTTAGAGCAAGAAAAAGAGACAAAAGAAAGTACTTAGGTCATGAGCTCTTCTAGGGCTTGAGTTTTTTCAATTTTAGCTTTAAATTCCCTTTCTTTCAAGTCACGACCCAATTCCCTAATCTTAGTTTAATTTCCTAAATCGGGATTATTGACCTTTGATATGGGACCCACATCGAGATGCGTGCCAGACTGAGGCAATGTGGCCAAGGTATATGTTAAACTTGTTGTGATGTATGCCTAGTGTATTGTATATGTGTAAACTTCTAAGTCACTCCTACTTTTATATAGATGTCGAGACGTGAGCGAGGACGCACTTCGAGATGCATGTTGGAGAGAGATCAGGGTAGAGAGTGATGCGGTAACTTGATTTAAGCTTAGTGTGTGTGGCTTTGAATAGTAGTATCAATATGGCTATAGTTGGTTTACATTAAATAAAACCTAAGTTAGCTTAATAAAAATAATAGGCAATTGATATTCTTCGAGATATGTGTTAACACATCAAGAGACCAACTGAGTTGAACTTGGTGTTAGCAAGGGAGAGCTAGTGGTTTGCAAGTTATATTATAAGCCATTAGATTAGTTTCAAGATGTGTATATACATCAAGGTCAATGGCTATTAATCAACCTTATCAGTTAATATATATAAGATCGAATGGGTAACCTGGAGAGGGAGATTTGGAAAGGAAGGTGAGAGAATTAAAGTGAAATTATGGTGGATTTGTTGAGGATTGATCAAACTAGGGATAGGGTACAATTTGGTAAGTTTGTCTACACATTAATGTAATTTAAATTCATAGATTTTGTTGAAATCACAAGCTAGGGGTAATGTACAATTTCGGAACATGGCGCATAGGAAAACTTACAGGGGAGTAAATAGAACTAGTAAATACTATGATTAGAAGAAGAGTCAATATTGCTTACCTCTAAGAGACAAAATGGGTAGGAGAAAAGAGTAGAGAAATAGGAAGCGCGTGGTTTAGTACACTGGTATAGATAGAAAATGCAATGGAATAAGAATTCTTATGAATGATTATTATAAGGATAAGGTCATAGAGGTTAAGAGAATGAGGGATTGATTGATTCTAGTTAAATTAATTATTGGAGACGAAAATATTAACATACTTAGCACCTATGCACCACAAATAGGATTAAACGAGAGCATCAAATGCAAATTTTGGGACGATATAGATAGATTTATGCAAAATATACCATTAGATGAAAAAAAATTTATTGGAGGATATTTAAATGGGCATGTCGGGGCAAGTAATGATGGTTTTGAGAGAGTTCGTGGAGGTTTTGGTTACGATAATAGAAATGAAGAAGGAGAATCAATCTCGGAATTTGCTTCAGCATACGATCTTATCATAACTAATACTAGTTTTAAGAAAAGGGAGTAGCACATAATTACTTTTAATAGTGGTCATAACAAGAGTCAAATAGATTTTCTTTTAACAAGAGAAAATACATAGAAAAATATGTAGAGACTGCAAAGTAATACCTGGTGAAGCACTTACTACCCAACATAAGTTAGTAGTACTTGATATTAAACTAAAACAACGACTTAATAGGAATAAAAAAAAGTCGGTGACCCTAGAATAAAGTGGTAGAACCTAAAAAAATAGTAAACAAGTAGCGTTAGAGAAAAATTATTAAAGGAAAATGTTTGGAATCTTGACTTATATGCTAATACAATGTGGCTAGAAATGAGTAATTGCATAAGGAGTGTAGGATCAAACGTATCAAGTATATATAAAAGATTGGGACCAACAAATAAGGAAACATGGTGGTGGAAAGAGGATGTCCAACGAGCAATTAAGGCTAAAGGAGATATATATATATATATATATATATAGAAAAATACCTAAGTGTCAAGATAAAGATGCATACAAGTAATATAGAGAAGCTAGAAAACAAGCTAAAAAAGTAGTTAGTCAAGCTAAAACAAATTTCATGGAAGATCTATAAATAAGGTTAGTTAATAGAGATGATGAAATATATATATATATATATATATATATATATATATATATATATATAGGCTAACCAAATTAAGAGATAAAAAGAAACAAGACCTAAGTCACATAAGATGTATTAAGGAAAGAAATCAAAATGTTTTAACGCGCGAGGATGATATTAAGGAGAGATGGAGAAGTTAATTCAATAGTTTATTTAATGATGGCTAAGTTGATACTATAGTATATGAAAACCTACACCAAGAAAGAAATGTAAACTATACACTCAATATTAGAATTCTAGAAGTTAATGAGGCATTGAAAAGAATAAAAATAGGGAAAGCACGCGACCCATATGAAATACCCATAGAGGTTTAGAAATGCTTAGGAGAAAATGGATTGACTTGGTTAACAAAAATTTTCAATAAAGTTCTTAAATCTAAACTGATGCTAATGGATTAGAGAAGAAGCACGCTTGTGTCAATCTTCAAAAATAAAGGAGACATTCAAAGTTGCTCAAACTATCGGGGAATTAAACTTATGAGTCACACTATGAAACTTTGGGAGATGATATTTGATAATAGACTAAGGAGAGAAACAACAATATCAGAGAACCAATTTCGCTTAATGCCTCGGAGGTCAACTATGAAGGTGACTTTCCTTATAAGACAATTGTTAGAAAAATATAGAGAAAAGAAAAAAGAAATCTTCATATGGTATTCGTAGATTTAGAAAAAGCATATGATAGGGTTCCTAGAGATGTTCTTTGGTGGGTTTTAGAAAGAAAAGGAGTGCATGCTAGATACATAGACACTATTAAAGATATGTATGATGGAGTAGTAATGGGTATAAGGACATTATGGGGAGCTACAAAAGAATTTTTCATTACTATAAGACTACATCAAGGATCGTATTTAAGCCCATATCTATTTACTTTAGTTATGGATGAACTAACTAGGCATATTCGAGGGGATATACCACGGTGTATGATATTTGCAGATGATATTATCTTAGAAGATGAAACAAAAGATGTAGTGAATAGGAAATTAGAACTCAAGAGGAATAAATTAGAATCTAAAGGCTTTAAGTTTGAGTAGGAAGAAGACTGAATACATGCACTATGAGTTTAGAAATACTAGACAACGAGATGATGGAGTGGTAAAATTAGGAGAAGTAGAAGTTTCTAATGTGAATCAATTTAGATGCCTAGGATCAGTCATATAAAACGATGGTAATGTTGAAAATGATGTCACACATAGAATTCAAGTTAGATGGAAGAAATTGTGGAGTGCAACATGAGTGATTTGTGATCGAAATGTTCCTACTAAGTTAAAAGAAAACTTTTATTGAACCGCAATTAGGCCAGCTATGCTCTATGGAAGTGAATGTTGGGCGGTAAAACAACAATAATTACATAAAATGAACGTAGCAAAAATGAGAATGTTTAGTTGGATGTGTTGTAAAAATGAGAAATTCAACGAGGTAGAGGTAGACTAAAATTAATATGGGATGTATTAATTAGGAGAGATTTGAATGGTCTGGAAAGCTCACCATCAATTGCACTTAATCGAGCATAATGAAAAAAGTTTGCCCCATGTAGCTAACCCCAATTAAATTGGAACTGAAGGTGTGTTGTTATTTTTGTAGTAGAATAGAGTGTTGGCTGTTTTTATGGTTTTGTTGGATGTTTTGGGTCTCTAGGGGTAAAAAATAGGGATCCGAAGGCTTTGGTATTTGCCACGTGGAAAGAAAACTCTAAATTCAAAGTGTGGAATTTTGAGTTTTCGTGTACATAGTGCGCTAATAGATGTGGGTAGCACATTAATGGGGTCACTAGTGCGCTATATAAATTATCCAACACATTAAGTGATCTGGCATTGCAAATTCTACATTTTGAACATAAACTGGAACACTTTAAACAAGTCTAATACCCCCATCAAAGTTTTAAACACACTATTAAATATATGAAATAATACTAGGAGCCTAGGGAAGAGTCTTGAGGATTTGAGTTCATGTTTGGAAGTGTCGAAAAGCTGGATTAACTAGGTAATTGCGTTAATTGTAAGTAAACTGATTGAGATATTTATTTATATTTCATTCCTGTCTTGTTGTTCATTTACAGTCATTTGGACTGAAGTAGATATTGTACTCTAGATGCTATGAATTGTTTTTCTATCTCATCTCATGAGTTTACTTTCATGGTATTGGTTATTGATTAAATGGTTTCATTGACTCTAAATCATGTGCTATGTTATTCTTGGTTGTTGAAGTTAGGTTTAAGTGAAATAGCATGCTATTAGGTAGGTGATACATGGTTTTTAAATCTATTTCCTTTTTGCATTAGTTATGCAATCACATTATTGGATTCCTAAACTGTGTCATTCCTTGAATTATGAAAGTAGTTCTCGTGTCTAGGACCATGATTTAATTGATATGAGTGTGACACATGGTATCACTTTATTCTCAAGGATATTGAAATCTCAACACTAGTTTGTGCAGCATACGGGGAATGGGATTTGAGGTTGTTGACTAGTATACATCACATATGAGGGGCACTTGTGAGTAATTATTATTGATGGGCATTGTAATGATGTGAAGACACCTAAAAGATTAACTACGCCCTAAATAGTGGAAAAGGGCGACGTGATGTAACTTACATCCGAATGACATTAGATCATTACTGCTTAGCCATGGGTGAATTTCATTTTGTTTAGCTGATGTATCTTATAACATGATTTCTTTTTCAGCATAAGTGTTATCATTATGCTTTTAGATACACATTGTATATTTGGAAATGCGGATAAATGTCTCTTAATGTTACTTTCTACTTTTCTTGTACTTACTGTCCTTTTTGTGACTGTGGGTGCAGATCCATCGAGTAGCAGACCCGGCAAGGAGAAGATCGACGACTACCTCTGAGCTAGAGGAGCGTTGTTACTTCATATTATATATGTGTTTGGTTTTTATTGTTTGACTTTTATCTGTGTCTTTTATATACGTTGGGGGTGTATGTATGGGATGAGAGATAATTTTACAATTAGACACATGCTGATATATTATTATCATTGTTTTGTTATATATATGCATGCGATCTTGTTGGGGTATATGCCCTAGGCCAATTCTGTAAACGTGTTTAACTATTATAAGTAGATGCATGTTTCTTTTATAATGTTATCTATGGATAATTATCGTATTATTCTAAACGTCCCTAGTCATTTATTACTTCGGAAACAATAATAAATTAAGACTAGTATGAGTCTTGATTGATGTCATATGATGATTATGCACGTACATATACATATCAAGATCATGGGTATCAGTTGGGAACAGATGCTAGACTGACCGAGGCTATCAGAACACTACAATGTTAAAGTCATAAGTGATTCTCATTAGAGTTTTATCATTTAGTCCTTCGACTTGAAATCACTAGAGACTCTAACATTAGGAGCATAATTATTTGACACAATCACGTCATTAAGCCTTAATCTCGCCACGTAGGACTTAACAACGAATTAGTCGACATTTCCAAAATTTTTCTTCTCACCAATTTATTTTTCAAATAAGCATTATCTTTCTCATGTCAATTAATAAATCAAAGCTAATTAGAAGTTTTTAAAAAAAACTTAAAGATTTTTCAACGGAAGTCTTAACATATTAGCAGAAGCTTTTAACATAATTCATAAATGTGTGGAAAACTAGGAAATAATGATTACATGCATATATACAAATAACGAAACAATGCTAATATATCAACATGTGTCTAGTCTGGGTAATATCTTTCATTGCATATATATACAGCCCCAAAAGTATATAAAGACATATATACTGTCATACTATAAAACTAAAAACTTACAAAATCCAATGTAGCAACATTCCACTAGCTCAGAGTTAGTTGTTGGTCTTCTTATTATCTTGTCTGCTACTCGATGGATCTACACCCACGATCATAAAAAGAACAATGAGTAAATAAAAGTAGAAAGTAATACTGAGAGACATTTGTTCACATTTCTAATATACAAATAGTATTTGAAAGCATAATAATAACAACTATGCTGAGAAAGGAATCATGCTATGAGATACTTCAGTTAAATTATATGAAACTGACATTCGGCTAAGTAGTGATGATCTAGGACCGATCGGTTGGGAGCTACATCACATAAACCTTTTTTCACTATTTAGGGTGTAAACAATGTCATGCATACCTTCACATCCTTACAAATGCCAATCTCATATATAATACTCACAAGTGCCCTTCACATGTGATGTATACTTATCAACAAACCTAGGTCCCATACCTCATGTGTTGCCAAAATTAGTGGTGAGACCCCGACAACCCTGGAAGTCCAGTGACCTCATATGTAGCGATGTCTATATCATGTCATGGTCATAGATACAAAAACTACTTTCATAACCTAAAAAATAACATGGTTTGGAATCCAACAAATGTAATTGCATACTAATGCACAAAGGAAAATTAGATTTATAACACTATCGAACATTTACCTAATAGCATGCTATTTCATTTGACTAAGTGCCTCAACAATAAAAAACGATGTAGCATATGATTTAGAGTCAATGAGACTATTTAACCAAAAAAATTAATACCATGATAGCGAACTCATGAAATGAGATAGGAAACAAATCGTGGTACTTAGGGCTTATTTGGTTATTCGGGAGATAACTTACAGGGAGTTAGGAACTAATCTCGTTTGGTTGCCCAACTTTCCTCCAAGTTATCTCCCGACTTACACCCAAGGGTGCGAGATATCTCCCCACCACCCCTAGGGAGTTATCTCCAAAGAGTTGTAGACATAATTACCCCTCATTAATGACTCTTTTATTACCTATATCTCTTGTTTGAAGGCTATTTATGTCAATTCATATTTTTTATTGTTTAGAAATTTGAAACTTCCCTACGAATTTAAAGTTGAACCAAATATGAAAATATTAACTCCAAGGAGTTAACTCAAAGGAGATAACTCTCAACTAACACTGTAATTTATCAAAAACAAACCAAACGAGGCCTTAGAGTACAATGGGAAAATCAATCCAAATGACTGGAAATGAATAACAAAATAGAAATGAAATGTAAATAAATATCTCAATCAGTTTATTTACAATCTACGTAATTTCCTAGCTCGACACCTCAAAACTCCGGCCACTCGACACCTCAAAACTCGTTATCGAACCCCCGAAAATTTTCCCTAAGTTCCTTATATCATTTAACATGTTTTAATGTGTGTTTAGACCTTACTAGGATATTGGGCTTATTTAAAGTGTTTAAGTTTAAATTTGAAAATGCAGATTTTGTTTTGTAGCACCAAGCACGCTGGGTGACTTTTCTAGCTTGCTAGTGACCTCATTGGAGCGCTAGTCAACTTTATTATCACGCTACTCACAGGTAGCGCACTACGTGAAAGAAAACCTAGAATTCTACGCTTTCAATTCTGAGTTCTCTCCACATATAGCCAACCACAAAACCTTGGGATCTCTTTTCTAACCTATCAGAGAACTAAAACATCCAACAAAACCATTACAATAGCCATATTTCATAATTTCATCAATTCATCAAATTAAACTAAGTTACTAATGTAAATAAAATTACCTAATAGTAAACCCTACCTAGCTTGATCAACACCTTTTTCAAATCTACAAGATCTCTTCAACAATTCTTACCGATCTCATCTGATTTTTCTTCTTTTCCAAGTTCCTTAGTTTTTAAGTTTTGAAATGAAATGAATTGCATGGGTTGATCTATCCAATCTTCTATACATTAAGATAAGGTTGATTAATAACCATTAATCTTTATGTACACACGTATCCCGAGACTAATTTATTAGCAAACATCTTGACTCATTTCCATTAACTCACCACTAACTCCTTCCAACTAATATAAATTGAAACTCAATCAGTCTCTTGATGTGTCAACACGTAACTCGAGAATCATTAAATGACTAATATTTTAACTTGCTAATTTAGGTACATTTAATGTGACCATATCATAACCATATCAAATTAACTTAATTAAACCATACTAACTTAAGGGAGCTTGCTAAATAACTGTCTAACCTGGTCCTACACTGGCATGCATCTCAAAGCGCGTCTCCACTCATGTCTCGACACCTAAACACAAGTAGGAGAGATTTAATGGCCTACACATAGACATCACACTAGGCATACATCACCATAAATCTAAAATATACCTCGACCACCTTACGTAACTTAGTAAACGTATCTCGATGGAGGTCCTATGTCACGAGTCAATGATTGTGATCAAGGAAATCAAACTAGAATTAGGAAATTATGTTGTAAAAATTCTTCCCAGCTAATGAAAACTTCATCCTCGAAATTATACTTATGTTAAAACTATACCTAACTCAAAAAGGTATAGAAATCTATATCGCATATAGTTTTCCTATTACCAAGTGAGTTTCGAGTCTCCATAAAATTACCACCTGACTAACACCTTTGGAACATAATTGCCTCTTAAATATTGTACCCTTCGATCTAAGATCGTACTGGCTGCTCTTCATAAGTTACATCTTCACTCAGTTCAATTTGAGTTAAGTCAACCGTCGCTCTCACACCTGCCTTCGACTTAGCTAGTCAAAGCATAGAAATATGGATGATTAGATGAATCCCTAACATTTGTAGAGGTGACTTAAGCTCATATGCAACCTTTTTTATATATTTCTTTATCTTGAAAGGCCTGATGAATCTTGGTGCTAACTTGCTTTTCAAACCAAATCTATGAAGACCCTTCCGAAGATAAACCTTTGAAATACACAAAGCCTACCTCGCATACGTAAGATTATTACGATATGTATCTAAAAACTTCTTTTGTCTCTTTTGGGCCCCTTCTAGCCTTTGGCAAATTTGTCGTACCTTCTCCATGTGATCAACAACAATTTTAGGCCCTATCAACTCTCGATCCTTTGGCTCAGCCTAACAAGATGGCGAGCGACACGATCTGCCATATAAAGCCTTGAATGGCACCATTTCAATTCTAGCTTGACAACTTTTGTTGTATGCAAACTCTCACAATGGTAGGTATTCCTCCCTAATTTGCCAAACTCAAGTACACAAGCCCTGAGCATATCTTTGAGAACTTGAATTAACCTCTTAGTCTACCCATCAGTCAGAGGGTAAAAGGTTATGCTGAAATTCGGGCGCCTACCATATTACTCTTGCATACTCTGCCAAATCTTCTACGTATACATAACATCTATGTCTAACGTGATTGTTAATGGTACCCCATACAGTCTGATAATCTCCCTATCGAGCAATATGCTGAACTAGTCGATATCGTCAATCAATCCACTATTGCCTAGATAGAATCGTGTCATCGAGCCGTCCTTGGCAATCCTCTAACAAATTCTATGAATATGTCTTCCCACCTCCATCGTGGAATGGGAAGCAGACCTAATAATCCTTTAGGTCTACGATGCTCATCCTTCACCTACTGGTAAATCCCATAGTTCTTGATGAACTTCGATACATCCGCTTTCATCCTAGGCCACCAAAAATGTCTTCTCATTTCATGGTATATCTTGGTCCTACCTAGATGAATAGTAAACCAGGAACAATGTGAATCCTGATGAATCACATCTCTCAGCTCTGCCACTTAAGGTATCCATAATCTATTTTCGAATCTCAGACACCAATCCGTAGTCTCTGTCCGGTTAGTACAATTAGTACTATAAGCTAACTCATTAAATCTTTGGTATAGAACGTCAGCTCTCTGATCCTCTTACACTATTTGTGTAGACACTGTTTATGGCCTCATCTGTGCACAAATCACCACTCGAGTGTTTGTAGGAATATTTGAATAAATCATCATCGTCGCTACCGCGAGTAATCCATACTCATACATCATATGTCATTTAACAACCTCAACATCTCCATTCAGTATCCTACTTAGCCCATCAACAACTACGTTAGCTTTTCCTGTGTGATACTCTAGAGAAAAGTTGTAGTATTTCAGAAACTCCAACCATCTGTGTTGTCTCATATTCAGCTCTTTATGTGTGAAGAGGTATTTCAAAATCTTATGATCAGTGTAGAGTGTGAAACGCTCTCCATATACGTGATGTCTCAATATCTTCAAAGAAAACACCACTGCTACAAAATCTAAGTCTTGAGTGGGATAATTCTTCTCATGTATCTTTAGCTATTTGGATGCATAAGCCACCGTGCCTCTGTCCTGCATCAACACATAACCTAGACCCGTATGAGAAGCATATGTATATATTAAGAGTCCCTATCCAGCTTCTGGCAATACCAATTCTGGTGTTGTGGTTAACAACCTCTTCAACACAGCCTTAAAGTATCGTCATTCTTCTTCATAAATAGGACCGGTGCTCCCTATGATGATTTAGAATACATAATGAATCCCTTTTATCCATAATCTTGTAACTGACTCCACAACTCCTCCAACTCTCTCGGAGCCATGCGGTATGGTGGTATAGAAATGGGTTTAGGCCTGGTACTAACTCAATAATAAAGTTTATCTCTCGTAGTGGTGTTAAACCAGGTAAGTCCTCTAGAAACATGTTTGGGAACTTGCACACAATCGAAACCTCCTCAAGTTTGGGTCCCTGACTCTGCTAGTGTATATAACGATACTAGAGTCTCCATCTCTCTACTAGTCACAAGTCAAACTCTAATGCCCTCAGATCTTAGTATACTACCACATATGTGAACATCAGACACCCTAGAATCTCAAATATCACTATCTTACTGAAACAATCGATATGAGCGTGATATGCTGCGAGCCAATCCATTCCTAATAACATGTCAAAATCAGAGAACTCAAAAACCATGAAGTCTGAAGGTAACTCTACCCCACTTATCTCTACTGGACATCCCTCAACAAGATAATTAGGGTAAACCTTATCCCTAGTTGTGGTACTCAAAATCAAATCTACGCCAACTCTAACTAGTGTCAACCTTAAAATGCCTATCATGCGACCAAAACTGAAAGATACTGTAGAAATCGAATCAAATAAGACATAAATCTCTACCAATAATAGAAACCATGCCCTCAATGTGTCCTCGTGTGGCATTGGTGTAATGACCCATTTCATTAACGTTGTTATTTATTTCATAATTTCAGACATGGACTTCGGCTCGAATCCATGTGATGCCGCGGGTAGGCTAGGACACACGTTAACCTAGGTACAATACTAAATTATATGTTATGTTGTTTAATTGCGATGCATTCTATAAATTTACTTGTAAATACATCGCATGTGTGTATGTTGAATAGTTACATCGTGCGAGGTTGTGTGACGAGTAATTGCATCGAAATGTATGTCAATGTGGGTATCGAGAGGCGAAGTACGGGTACACTAGAAAAACTCAACAAACTCACGTACACATGACTAAGTAATTCAATTGAAAAGGGTAATGTAACCATAGGCTAAGTAAATTCGAATTTAAACAATAGGCTATGGGGCACCCCGAAATGCACGTCGAGACGCGGGGCACCAAATATCGGGTAGCCAAAGGTTAGCGGGATCAAAAGTTGGTTAATTTTGTTAAATAAAACACTAATCATATGTTTTACTAAGGCTTAATGTAAGGTACATAAATCTAATTAATGAAAAGCCTATAGTCTGAACTATATAATGAGGATCATGGATGGACCTCAAGATGATCATATTAAGAGAATCAAGGAAGGGAGTGCGCTATTGGAGTCATTCAAATATATACTACATCATGGTTATAAACCACAAGATAATTCTCGAGATACACAAACATACTTGATCAATACCAAATATATATAAACCAAGTTAGTGGGGTTTTTAATCAAACCACTTACATTGTTTACGCAAATCCAGAGAAAACTCGAGGAAGAAAGGGAATCTAAACTGGAATAATACCATTCTTGAGGACAATTCAAGTGATCCAACATAGGTAATCATATTCTTCATCTCCTACACTCTTCAATGAACCCATTTTTGGTATGTTTTAAAGAAATTTGAGTTTGATGATTAGACCTCTAGTTTTTAGTGAAAACTTGATGAATTACATATTTATATATCATTTCATAGAGAATTTACAACTGGGGTAGCTAGAATTGGTGTTTTTGATGAAATTGGAAAGTTTGATGAATGCACGAGACTTAGAGAAATTGGGTCAAATTGATGTTATAAATTGTTTTGGTTGCTGTTTTTGGGTTAATTTCATGTGGAGAGTGTTAAAAAAAGTGGGGTAGCCAATTGAGAGGGGAAAGACAGATAGCGCTCTACCTAGAACGATTAGTGCCTAGAACGATTAACGCACTAATCATTCTGGGTTTCCAACTATTTTCAAAATGAAGAATAGTGGCATGCTAGACAGATCCCCTAGCGCGCTAACTTCACCTAGAGCACTAAGTAGACCCATTAACGTGCTAATGACAGATAACATATGAATTTAAGGGGCTATTTTGATAATTTACAATTAAGTACGTAACAAAACACTTGAAAATAGTCTAAAACTATAAAATTGAACTTGAAGGACATATGAGATCGTAGCTCGGTACTAGGGAGCTTGTCGGGTCGGATACGAGAGTTCTGAGAGGTCGGAGAGAGGTTTGAGCACTATAAAACCTAATTGAAAAAACTCCGAGTATTTGATTCTTTTTTAAATTTTATTCCTATAATTTCCTTATTGTTTTACTATCCCATTCTATTACTTGGGCGTGGGTTTAGGTTACTCCCCTGGATTTCCTGGTTGTGCGTTCATGATGCACTGGACTGTAGCACGTGTGACCCGACCCTTAGTGATCATCAACCTAAGCTTGCCTTTGGTCCATGTGTCGGTGACTCAATGAACTCGGCCAGCACTGCGAGGGAACAAGTGTCGGGCCTGTTAGGTGCGACCACTGGTGGGAACTTGGTGACCCGAAGTACGGTCTAGTCCATTTGGAGCAAGCAAACACATTTGTTAGCTTAGTTGTTATCTATTTATGTGATGAGCCATATACAGTTGTATGTCTTTACATTCAGCATGTTTATTTAATAGTACTTCTTGCATTTCCTTACTTTATTTACGCGAATGCTCGGAGGGGTTCCTTGGGATTTTACTTACTGGACTTGTCATCTACCTTTTTATGATGATTGGGTGCAGATCCTAGTATTAGTAGCGGCAAGGGAATCCTAGCTGACTACATTTGATTGTCCGCCGTCTAGAATCTACTAGTACGTGCTTATTTTTATATTTAGTTCTTGAATGACAACGACTTTTCTCTGAAGTATCATCTAGGAAAAGCTAACATAGTTATTCATGGGTTGAATAGGATACCGGTAGGATTCAGTAAGGTTGTTAAATGTCATATGACACATGATTATAGATTACTCGATACAGTGACGATGATGAGTCAGTCAAATATTCCTACCGACACTCAAGTAATGATTTATGCATAAATAAGGCTTTTAACATAGTCTACTAAGAGAGTGTTAGAGGATCAGAGAGCTGATATCTTGCGCCTGATATTCAGAGAGTTATCTTATTGTAGTGATTGTGTCGATTGGACAGAGACGGTAGGTCAGTATCTAAGATTCAAAAGTAGATTGTGGATACCGTCAGTGACAAAGCTAAGAGATGAGATTCTTCACACCATTCCTGATTCATTGTTCATCGAAGCAGACCATGATGTACCATGATATGAGGAAACATTTCTGGTTGCCTGGAAAGAAAACAGACATATCATAGTTCATTAAGAATTGTGGGATATGCCAACAAGTGCAAGTTGAGCATTGTAGACCTAGAGGGTTATTACAACCACTTCCCATTCCACTATGAAGTGTCACTACAAAAAATGGTTATTTAGAAATGGAATTAGCAACAGAATCTAATTACGTTGCTAACAGTAAATATTTTGAGACGGAATTGTGACGGAATTATTCAGATATGAAATATAAAGAGATTAGAGACAGAAATAGAGACAAAATATAGATGAAATATAGACGAAATTAAATTTCATCTCAAAAAAATGTTGCCAACATTCCAACCAAAAGTTTAGTTTTTTATAACCATCCATTACGTCTCGAGTCTCGTGTGTGCTTCGATGCGGACGATTGAAAAATGGGAACGGATGATAAAAACCACACATCTCGATCTCTCCTCCTCGCACTCTTTTTTCCTTGTCAATCACCCAATCCCTTCCCTTCCAAACTTAAAATTTTTTTATTCACCATCAACTCTCTATCTCTCTCAACTAATCTCTACACCGTCTACTCTCTCTTTCACCGAACTCTCTCCCTAACCCTGAAATCTCTGCACCGTCGAGGCCAGTCACTGATCTCTGCACCTTCGTCAACACTTTTCTTCACCATCGAGGCTAGTCACAGCTTTAGTGGTTGGGGGTTGAGTCGTTGGCTAGCTTTGCGATTAAGATGACAAGTTTTCATGGTGTCTGCCAGAGGTCGTGCCGTCTGCCGTCGCTACCTCCGAAGCCCTCTTCGTTTACCATTACTACCTCTGAAGCCCTCACCATCTGTCATCGCTGGCTCTGAAGCCCTCACCGACGTTGATTTGAAGCCCTCGTCGTCTGTCGTCGCTGCCTTTGAAGCCCTCGTCGTCTGCTGTCGCTGCCTCTAAAGCCCTAGCCATCTATCGTCGCTACCTCTGAAGCCCTCGTCGTCATTTGAGCTGTTCATTGATATCGTCTACTTTGTCCCTCGCAGTCGTACATTGGACACCCAGATGAGATCATCACTCCATTGACATACCCTTTTCAAATTCTCCTTTTTTTCTCTCTATTTTGTAAGATTTTCGATGACTTTTTGTGGTTCAGATGGTGAAAATTTGTTTAAGTTTTAATCAATATTCTGGTTTTCTTATTTTTTGAGATTTCATGGGATGCCCAGGTAAGATAATCCCTCCATTTGAATACCTTTTTTTGATTTTTTCTTGTCTCTTACTAGTTTGTGAGATTTCGATGAGATTGTGTGGTTTAGTTGGTTATAATTTGTTATTGCTTTGATGGGTACTTAACAGTTTGCAGTGAACATGTTTTATTGGTTTAATATACATAAAGGCTTATGTCAACAAGCTTGTTGGATCCCCGCAATTATAAGAATGTCATATGAGGATTTATTTTGGAGGTAGTTTGATGTGTAGCGTAAGAGCTCCAAGTGGTTTATGCATGTATTCACGCAATGAGTTCGATTAGGAACAATGGAGAAATGTAGCCTCAAAACCATAGAAAACATGGATACTTTGAATAGTGTTGTGAAGTTAGGGTTCTCTTTAATTGGAACTTGGAGGGAAAAAATAAGTTAGGAAAAATATTTGGTTTATAACTTTATATGACTACGAATTTGTAAATAATCTTTAAAATTTTAAAGTGGAACTTGTAAGTCTCTTTGACATTATATTGCTCTACGTCATTGCTTTACTTGTTAAGGAGTGAAATGGTAGAAATTTAAAATTATATGTGTAACTACATTTAAGTGTTATGGGAATGCATCTTTTGCAAGGTACCGTATGATAAAGACCCATTTGAACACCCTAACAATTCTCTCAATTACACTATTATATTGTTGCATTAAACATGCATTGCCCTGAAAATGTCCCATTATTTTCAAAAGAGGCTATATATAATTGTCTTATAGTTTTCTAAGTAATTGACAATTGTGATTTTTTTATATCTTGTCAATCTTTAGAAAGTGAATTTTAGTGATACCAGCACTAAACGTTTTACCCTGTGATGGATGTTGCTAGGATCAACCTATTTGTGCAATCTTGCTTTTCCATTTGGAGATATGGCTCTATTTATAAGTAGTTTCTTTTAAAAGGAATGATATATGGAAAACGTAATGCTTGTTTGTAACTATACCCAAGGGAGAAGGAGTTCAGTTCTTCTTGTTTTAATGTTAAAAGCTCTATGTCGATCCCATTGCACCTATTACAATCTCTAGAATGTTGTTAATGCTTTGATCTTAATTGTCAAAGGACTAAAGAAAAGTTAGTAGTTTGTGTGTGTGCGCGTTGTTTCTACTTTGTTTTAGTGTTTGTAAAGACTTATTGTCTTTGTTGTCTTTGTTGTCTTTGTTGTCTTTGTTTGAGTTGAATGAAAATTGGGTCTCCCTAAGGAACTTCATGTATTGACTATGTTGTTGTATTTAATGTTTAATATGAGTTGAGTTTCTTTCTTGTTCCTTATTAGCTCTATTACTCTCTACCTATATATGTATTTAATTGGCAAAGTACCAAAGTAAATTCAATAGTAAAGAAATTAAAAAATAGGTTCTTAGCGTCCTCAATTTCTAAAGAAGATTCTATAAGTAAAAGCTTTAGAGACAATTATTACTTTCTATGTATAATTATTATTATTTTCTATGTTTCTTCAAATCCACCATTTCTCTCATTCGCTTCCAATCTACTATCGAGTTTAATAATGTCTCTTCCACCTGCTTTTTTCAGGTGCATTTTGGAGTTCCCCCTTAGAAGGCTACTCCGATTCCTCATTCTCCTTCAGATTCGGTAGATTGGGGTGGACGCTCTCCTACATTCCAACCATTCTCTCTTTTTAAAGGTATTTCCTTATAATTCATCCATCCATTCATTCAATCGAACCTGGAAGATCTCTGTTTGAGGACTTCGATTTGGCGGACTTCGATTAGAGAACTGACGAGTTCTTGATTTCACTTTACTGATTTTGATGAGACCAGTTCCATTTCACTTGGATTTAGGAGGTTTGGTAGGACGTTGAATTGTTTTGGTTTTGGTTTTGGTTTTGATGTAGAGGAGCATTAGGAAAATGGATGAGCTATACGGAAGCGTGAAATCCTTGCCCGTAATCGAAACGCATCGTCCTTTGTTTGGATTGCATTATATTGCTCTAATTTCTTTGGAGATGTAAGGTTTTGTGCTATATTTTCTTTGTGATTTACAGTCTTTGATCTCTTCATGCCACATTTTTTAGTGTATTTCCTACTATATTTTGTTCAATTGTGTGTATATGTGTGTATATAGATAAAACAACCAAAAGAGTAGGTATAGATGAATAGTACATTCAATTATATATTTTCTACTATTAGGTAGGGTTCCCAACGTAATGTTTGTTTTGGTTATTCCACTTAATATGTCCTAAGATTTGAGTGTGTAAGTCTCTAACCTTAGGGAGGTAGGAGTGGACAACTAATGGATCTCAATTAACAAAATATACACCAAAGCAATGTTTGTTATATTATTAGTTTTTTTTGTTAATTTGTTTTGTACGATATTATGTTAAGTGTTAGTTTGTCCCAAAAATAATATCCATAATGCTTTGGTATATGTATGTACCTATAGGTCGTCATTCGTATATGTATTTATTGAAAATGAAATACTGGGAGCTTTGATCCTATGTGGTATTTGTATGCCGCTTATAACTTATGATTTATGATTTCTTGAACTCCTTATTGCTTTTATTTTATCGACCAAGTATCCTAATATGTTTGGTATCAGTTCTGTACCGAGCTAGGTCTTAAGAAAGTTGAAATCAACAAAAGGAATAGAAGCCACAAACATACATGAAGTTAGACACATTTTTCCTGAGATTAGGAATATTACATTCAATCCACAAACAGGCATGAAGTTAGAACTCAACAAATGTAAAGTTTGTTTTGTTTTATGTTATTTTTATCAAACCACATTTATTTAATGCATACAAACAAAGCTTTTTGTTCATATAATTATCAAGGTTCTCAGATTCCCATTCAACTAAATTGTAGTAAATTGGACACACAAGTAGACCTGTACTGTCGAAAATTATTAAACTAGTTGACTAATCTAATTGCGCAATTACAATAGGAATGTCGTCTACAAGTCAAGACTGGATGTACAACTGTCTCGACAACGGCTTCGTTTAAATTGAATTCGCGGTGAGGGTTAAAGAATTCATAGCATTTGCTAAGCAACATTGTCCTACCTACCAAAGTGAAAGGAAGATTAGATGTTCATGCAATTATAAGAAATGTCGACTTCTGTCATATTTGGACGTCGAAACGGTTGAATACCATATATGTAGGTATGGATTCGTTCCAGGATATCTCTGTTAGTACGAACACGGTGAGAATGGATATGAAGAGCTGCCAAACTTCTACTAATTTGATAACCATATTGATGATGCTGATGGGGGAGGTTTTGATACGAAAACTTACCGCGAGATGCTACACAACATGGAAGGTCTAAGTTTTAATTGGAATCACGTGGAGGAATCACCAAACCCCAAAGCACGCCAACTATATGACATGATTGAGGATAGTAGCGAACAATTGTGGCCGGGGTGCGAAACCATGACAAAGTTGTCCGCAATGGCAAGATTACTTGCGATCAAGTCAGAACACCATATCTCTAAATGAGGGTATAATGAAATCATAAACTTCATGAAGGATTGTTTGCCAACAGAGAATTCCTCGGCGGAAGAAGTTATGCAACATTATTCTGATTTGATTGCTTAGAGGCATTTTAATGTTGTCAACAAAGACTTCACCGCCGAGGTTTGGAATGTTCGTTTAGGATTATGCACTGATGGATTTCAAGTTTTTGGGATTTCAGGAAAATCGTACTCTTCATGGCCCATAATTTTGACTCCGTACAATCTTCCACCGTTGATGTGCATGAAATCTGAGTTTATGTACTTAACGGTTATCGTTCCTGGCCCGACCAACCCAAAACAAAAAATTGACGTGTTCCTTCAGTCGCTTGTAAAAGAGTTGCAAGATTTGTGGAACAGTAGGGTGATTACTTACGATGTTTCCATAAAGATGAGTTTTTGTATGCGAGTGGCCCTTTTATGGACTGTAAGTGATTTCCCTGCGTATAGCATGTTGTCCGGTTGGAGCACACACGGTAAGATAGCTTGTCCATGTTGTATGGAGGATACAAGTGGCTTTCAATTGTGAAGTGGTGGAAAGACATCATGGTTCGACTGTCAAAGTCATTTCTTGTAGAAGAACTCACCATTCAGGAAAGACAAAAAAATTTTCTTAGAGGCAAAATGGTACTAAATGATGAAACAACTGCTTTTGCTATCAAGTGAGGAAATTTTGGCAAAAATTGAATCGTTGGGCTTGATAAAGGTGACGGAAATCGAAGCTGATTTTGTCAATGGGAGGATAGCTAAGAATTTTGGATGGAGAAAAAGAAGCATTTTCTGGGACTTTCCGTATTGGAAGACAAACTTGATTCGACACAACTTAGACGTCATGCACATCGAGAAAAATGTTTTTGACAACATATTAAACACTATTATGAGTGTACCGAGCAAAAGTAAGGACAACGCAAAAGCGAGACAAGATATTCGTGAATATTGTCACCGACCTTCTCTACACATTGCTTCGGTGAAAAACACTTACATCATTAGATGTTATGCCTCGATAGATAAAAAAAACAAAAATTGTGCGAGTAGGTTGAAAAGTTGTGTTTTCCTAACAGTTATTCTTCGAATCTCGGTCGATGTGTGGATCTAAAGAAGTTGCTGATGGGGCATGTGCCCTAGGTCAATCCATTAACTGTCTTTATGAATACTTTTAGTTAATAAAATAGAGGATTTCATTTGCTGTTTATTATAATTAATTTGCATGTTTACATTATAATAAGATCCATGGGTATTTACATAAATATCCTAAATGTCCCTAGTCGATCATTATACTGGAAACTATAATGAATTAATACTAGTGTGAGTCTTGATTGATGATCATATGATGATTATACGTATAGGGATACGAATCAAGATCACGAGTACTTGTTAGGGAACAAAGTACTGGACCGACCGGCTATGAGAACATCACATGGATTAAGTCATAGTTGTTTCTCATGATAGGTATATATTCTAGTCCTCTGACTTGATATTACTAGAGACTTTAACATTAGGAACACAGTGATTTGACACAATCAAACGTTGTCTTTAACCGGACGATTATAAAGGTTGTGATTGGTTACTGTGTGAGCAATGTGATGAAGTTGTGTAATCAAGATAGAATTTGTCCCTCTCACATAAAGAGAGATATCTAGTGGATCCCTCGATGTGTTAGACTGTTAAAAGGCCTAGTCTAAATGAATTGATATTGATCAATGTCACTTAGATGTTTTCAGTCTACCTAAAGATCGAGACTAGTACGATTGAACATGTTGGATGACAATTCCATGCCTTATGTTTGATAAAAATGATATCGTGTGACAAAAGGATGTTATATACACTATTGATTAGGTTGTATCGATTTGATATTCGTACAACTTGGGTAGTCATAATGTCTTGCTTGAGGCTTATGACTTATGACTTGTATACCAAAATGTGTTTTGGTACACTTTCGCCAACGTTGTATGAGCCTATTGGGTCGCACACTAAGAATGGTTTTGAGAGATTTTAAGATGATTCAGAAAAATGAATTTTATGTGATAAAATTCATGACAGAAACGTCCTTGTGGTGTAATACACTTATACTTCGTTAAGTAAGGGTATATGTGTAATTTACTTAACCGTCTCTATATAAGGGTTGTATAAATAGACGCTTTAAGTTAGAACACACGTACGAAAGATCAAAAGTCCAAAACTCTTTTTTTCGTTTAAGAAACGACTTAGGGTTTTTGGTATGCTCTGGATCGTTTTGGAGAGAAAAACAAAAGGTTTGGTATTCTCTCGAAGCTAGCACTTCGAATCTCGGCCGCCGTTCATGTGTGGACTACTGGTAGAGGGCGTTCGTCGTTGGCAGCGCCTTAGAGATCAATCAACCTTCAGAAAGGTATATTGCGACTGAGGTATGATTAAGTTTTTCATGGTTTAAACGTTTTTAATGGAATTAGATTCGGATCTGTTGGGGTTTTTGTCAAAATTGTTTTGTGATTTCCTCTGCGTATGAACCCCAAAACCCAACAGTGGTATCAGAGCCTTCGAGTTCGATTTCATTAAATTCATTGCATGTTTACTTCTGATATATATATGATATATGATTGAAAACATGTTAATAGTTGATGTATATGTGATATACATAAGTTTTCTGTGATATTTATTATCATGTTTTGTGTATATGATACATATATTCGTGATTTAATTGAAATTTGTTTCGTACATGCTATTAACCATGTTAGGTTAATTTGAATAATTTTAATGAATTGAGTTTCGTGTTCTATAATCCATGACACCATTAGGTTCGATTGTGATAGTAGTTCATGATTCAATTACATGTTTGTGATTATTTGGATGAGGACCGAAATTGCAAATAATTAATTTTCGAAATTATTTATTTATAAATAATTAATTTTCGAAATTATTTATTTATAAATAATTAATTTTCGAAATTATTTATTTATCTTGTTATATCTATTTTGTTATGAAGTTTCTATTTTATAAAGATAGATAACAAATTAGAATATGAGATAAATATCAAGAATCTTGTTATTGGTGATATACTAGGATTCAAATATCTTAAATCCAAATTAAATAATTAATTTTCGAAATTATTTATTTATCTTGTTATATCTATTTTGTTATGAAGTTTCTATTTGATAAAGATAGATAACAAATTAGAATAAGAGATAAATATCAAGAATCTTGTTATTGGTGATATGCTAGGATTCAAATATCTTAAATCCAAAATAAATAATTAATTTTCGAAATTAATTATTTATCTTGTTATATCTATTTTGTTATGAAGTTTCTATTTGATAAAGATAGATAACAAATTAGAATATGAGATAAATATCAAGAATCTTGTTATTGGTGATATACTAGGATTCAAATATCTTAAATCCAAAATAAATAATTAATTTTCGAAATTAATTATTTATCTTGTTATATCTATTTTGTTATGAAGTTTCTATTTGATAAAGATAGATAACAAATTAGAATATGAGATAAATATCAAGAATCTTGTTATTGGTGATATACTAGGATTCAAATATCTTAAATCCTAATTGGATTAGGATAAGATGATTAGTTAGATGTGGGCCTAGGTTAATTAAAATGTTTTAATTGACTTAATTTCGAATAAATTAAGGGGTTAATTTATGATAATAAAATCAACGAAAATTATGATTTTTTATAGCGAATTTTAATTTTTGGAATTGAGATTCGTCTTCTAAAAAAAAAAAAAATTCCAAATTGTTTAGTGATTGAACAAATCAATAAAATATATGATATTTCATTATTTACATAAAATCACTAAAACTGAATAAAATCCCTCTATTAAATTTTAAGTCTCGTGCCATCCATTTTAAACACTTGTCAAGGCCTCGATCACACTAATATAGTTTCAGCCATAGCTGGGTGTATTGTGTTATCTTGGTGAGACAAGTTGGGTAAGAGTTACCTTAATGTTTAAAATGGTCCGACTTAATAAAGCCATCAAAATAGTTTTGAGCTTTAGGCAAATGACGAGATAAAAACATGCTAAGACATAATATGTCTCATATCTCATAAAATGATCTAAAATTACATAAGATGTAATTGGTAACTGTTACCTACCTAAATAATCTAGTTCTGTGTTTCATGCCATAGCTGTCATAGAATTAGGTGAAATATGGATTTTAGTCCCCTAAATAAACAGTATGTTTTAGGAGGGTTGTTAATTTAGTGGGAGTATATTCCTCTATGCTAAAATAAACTTTGCATAATCTTTATTGTAGATCAATGACCTCTTCAAGTAACAATAATCCCTTGTCACTGCGATCCATCATTGAGAAGGATAAGCTATATGGGACTAACTTTCTTGATTGGTTCAGAAACTTGAGAATTGTTCTTAAGCATGAACGCAAGTTGTATGTCCTGGATGCTCCAATCCCTGAGGACCCACCAGCCAATGCTACGAAAGATGTGAAGGATGCGCATAATAAGCATGTCAACGATTCTACTGATGTTGCATGTATTATGCTGGCAACTATGGTTCCTGAACTTCAGAAGGACATGGAACTAATGGAAGCCTACGACATGGCTATAACACTGACGAAAATGTTCCAACAACAAGTTAGGCAAGAAAGGTTCGAGATAGTCAAGAACCTACATTCTTGCAAGATGATTGAGGGAGTGTTACTTAGTCCTCATGTTTTGAAGATGAAGGGCTATGTTGACCAGCTTGATAGACTAGGATTTCCCATAAGCCAAGAGTTGACAACGGATTTGATTATGAATTCATTACCAGAGAGTTACTCACAATTTGTGATAAAATACAATATGAATAATATGGAGAAATCAATTTCAGAGTTGCATTTGATGTTCAAAACTGCTGAAAAAAATATCAAGAAACCCCCTAATAATGTATTGATGGTCCTAAAGGGAAAGGGAATGAAAAAGAAAGGCAAAGGCAAGGCTAGAGTTGCCAAGGTTTGTTGATGCACTGTCGTCAAAGCCTATGGAACAAGTCAAGCCCCGACTGTTCTGCTTAAAAACGCCCAAAAGAAAAGGAAAAAGATTGTCATTTCTGTAATCAAACCTATCTTTGGCATTGTCGTCTCGGACACATAAACGAGAAACGCATAACGAAGCTCCATAAAGATGGGCTTCTTGATTCATTTGATTTAGAAACATATGAAACGTGCGTATCTTGTTTACTAGGCAAGATGACTAAAAGTCCCTTTACTGGACACAGTGAAAGGGCAAGTGATTTATTGGGTCTAATACATACTGATGTATGCGGTGCTATAAACACAATTGCTAGAGGAGGTTATCGGTACTTCATTACATTTATTGATGATTTCAAAGAGATATGGTTATGTATATCTTATGAAACATAAAGTGAATCATTTGAGATGTTTTGAACGTTTCAAAATGAAGTGCGGAATCAACTTGGTAAAACTATCAAAACACTTTCGATCGGATCGAGGTGGTGAATATTTAAGCCAAGAATTTGATGATCATCTTAGAAATTATGGGATTGTCTCCCAATTGACTCCACCAGCAACTCCACATTGGAACGGAGTTTCTGAAATGAGAAATCGAACCTTATTAGATATGGTTCGATCTATGATGAGTCATGCGAGATCTTCCATTATCCTTTTGGGGTTATGCATTACAAACTGCAGCTTTCACTCTAAATCGAGTTCCTTCTAAAGCGGTTGATAAAACACCATATGAGATATGGTACGGGAAGAGACCTAGTTTGTCTTTCCTTAAGATTTGGGGTTGTGAGGCTTACGTAAAACGACGAGTCTAAAAAAAACTAGCACCTAAATCTGACAAGTGTTTATTTGTGGGGTATCTTAAGGAAACAAATGGATATTACTTTTATAATCACGTTGAGAACAAAATGTTTGTTGCTCGGTATGGTGCCTTTATGGAAAAACAGTTTATATCAAAAGACACTAGTGGGAGAGAAATAAATCTTGAAGAAGTTCAAGAATCACAGATAAACCCTGAACCGCTACTGGAAGTTCAACAATGTTCTGAACCAGTTGAACCTCCGCAAGTGACACAAGGCCCACGTAAATCTGATAGGGTAAGACATGAGCCAGAGAGATTCGGATTTCTCATTACTGATAGTCGTGATGTGTTGCTTATGGATTAAAATGAGCCCACCACTTATCAGGAGGCTATGTCTGGACCAGACTCAGATAAATGGCTAAGTGCCATGAATTCCGAGATGCAATCCATGTATGATAACCAAGTTTGGAACTTGGTTGATTTACCTGAAGGTGGTAAGACCATTGGATGTAAATGAGTTTTCGAGAAGAAAATTGACATGGATGGCAATGTGCATACTTTTAAAGCAAGACTTGTAGCAAAAGGTTTCAAGCAGACTCAAGGTGTTGATTATGATGAAACTTTTTCGCTAGTAGCCATGCTTAAATCCATAAGAATTTTAATTGTCATTGCTGCATATTATGACTATGTGATATGGCAAATGGATGTAAAAACAACATTTCTTAATAGAAAGCTGCTTGAGGACGTGTATATGACACAACCTGAAGATTTTGTACATCCTGAGAATTCTAGGAAGGTATGCAAGCTTCAAAGATCCATTTATGGATTAAAGCAAGCTTCTCGGAGTTGGAATATTCGTTTTGATGAAACAATCAAGGATTTTGGTTTTATGAAGAACGAAGATGAGCCTTGTATATACAAGAAGGTCAGTGGGAGTGTAGTTATTTTTAAGTGCTTGTATGTTGATGATATATTACTCATTGGAAATGACATCCCAACATTGCGGAATGTCAAGTCTTGGTTAGGGAAGTGTTTCTCAATGAAAGACTTAGGAGATGCAAATATATCCTAGGGATAAAGATCTATAGGGATAGATCTAAGAGGCTAATTGGTCTAAGTCGAGTGCTTACATAGACAAGGTGCTTGAATAGGTTCGGTTTACAAGACTCTAAAAGAGGATTGTTACCAATGTCTCATGGGATAAGTCTCAAGAAGACTCAATGTCCTAAGACAAATGATGAGCGAGACCGTATGAATAAGATTCCATATGCATCGGCTATTGGATCTATCATGTATGCCATGTTATGCACTCGACCGATGTATCATATGCTTTGAGCAATACAAGCGAGATATCGATCGAGATCCAGGTGAGAGTCACTTTGGATAGCGATAAAGAACATCGTTAAGTACTTAAGAAGGACTAAGGAAGTGTCCTTGGTCTATGGAGGTTTTGAAAATGATCTAGTTGTAAATGGTTACACGGATGCAAGTTTTCAAACGATATAGATGATTTTAGATCGCATCTGGATATGTGTTTACTTTGAATAGGGGTGCGAGTAAGTGGAAAAGTTCGAAGCAAGAAAGCGTGGCGGCATTCTACAACAGAAGTTTGAGTATATTGCGGCGTCCGATGCGAAGAAAGGAGGCGATTTGGATCAAAAAGTTCATTTATGAACTAGGTGTGGTTCCAAGTATTGCTAACCCTGTTTGTTTGTATTGTGACAATAACGGGGCAATAGCACAGGCCAAGGAACCTAGATCACACCACATATCCAAATATATACTCAGGCGTTTTCATCTCATCAGAGAAATTATTGAGATGGAGACGTAAAGATTTGCAGAGTACCTATTGAAGACAACGTTGCGGATCCATTGACAAAAACTCTTCCACAAGCAAAACATGATGGTCATGTTAGATCATAAGGCATTAGATGCATGTATGATAGGCCCTAGTGCAAGTGGGAGATGATGGGGCATGTGCCCTAGGTCAATCCATTAACTGTCTTTATGAATACTTTTAGTTAATAAAATAGAGGATTTCATTTGTTGTTTATTATAATTAATTTGCATGTTTACATTATAATAATATCCATGGGTATTTACATAAATATCCTAAATGTCCCTAGGCGATCATTATACTGGGAACTATAATGAATTAAGACTAGTGTGAGTCTTGATTGATGATCATATGATGATTATACGTATAGGGATACGAATCAAGATCACGAGTACTTGTTAGGGAACAAAGTCTTTGGACCGACCGACTATGAGAACATCACATGGATTAAGTCATAGTTGTTTCTCATGATAGGTATATATTCCAGTCCTCTGACTTAAGATTACCAAAGACTTCAACATTAGGAACACAGTGATTTGACACAATCAAACGTTGTCTTTAACCGGACGATTATAAAGGTTGTGATTGGTTACTGTGTGAGCAATGTGATGAAGTTGTGTAATCAAGATAGAATTTGTCCCTCTCACATAAAGAGAGATATCTAGTGGATCCTCGATGTGTTAGACTTGTTAAAAGGCCTAGTCTAAATGAATTGATATTGATCAATGTCACATGGATGTTTTCAGTCTACCTAGAGATCGAGACTAGTACGATTGAACATGTTGGATGACAATTTCATGCCTTATATTTGATCAAAAGGATATCGTGTGACAAAAGGATGTTATATACACTATTGATTAGGTTGTATCGATGTGATATTCGTACAACTTGGGTAGTCATAATGTCTTGCTAGATACTGCTTATGACTTGTATACCAAAATGTGTTTTGGTACACTGCCAACGTTGTATGAGCCTACTGGGTCGCACACTAAGAATGGTTTTGCGAGATTTTAAGATGATTCAGAAAAATGAATTTTATGTGATAAAATTTATGACAGAAACGTCCTTGTGGTGTATTACACTTATACTTCGTTAAGTAAGGGTATATGTGTAATTTATTTAACCGTATATATACAAGGGTTGTATAAATAGACGCTTTAAGTTAGAACACAAGTACGAAAGATCAAAAGGCCAAAACTCTTTTTTTCGTTTAAGAAACGACTTAAGGTTTTTGGTATGCTCTGGATCGTTTTGGAGAGAAAAACAAAAGGTTTGGTATTTTCTCGAAGCTAGCACTTCGAATCTCGGCCGCCGTTCGTGTGTGGATTACTGGTAGAGGGCGTTCGTCGTTGGCAGCGCCTTAGAGATCGATCAACCTTCAGAAAGGTATATTGCGACTGAGGTATGATTAAGTTTTTCATGGTTTAAACGTTTTTAATGGAATTAGATTCGGATCCTGTTGGGGTTTTTGTCAAAATTGTTTTGTAATTTCCGCTCCAAAACCCAACAGTTGCGACTGTTTGGCATGAAGAGTCATGATTGTCATATTTTCATGCAATGCTTGATACCAATTGCATTCAAAGAACTCCTCCCAAACCCGGTTTGGTATGCAATTAGCTAACTGAGCCTTTTTTTTTCGATCCCTAACTGTGAAAAGTGTTAGTCTTAAAGACATGGAGGTTTTAGAGTTTGAGATACCTAAAATCATTTGAAAGTTGGAGAAAATATTCCCTCCAAGCTTCTTCAACTCTATGGAAAACCTACCAATCCACTTGGCTTACGAGGCCCTTATGGCTGGTCCAGTTCCATTTAGGTGGATGTATCCATTTGAGAGGTTATATATTGAGTTCCTGAAATTGTTTTCCCATTCAATAAAGTTTTAAATTAACATTAACTAAACTTTGATAGGTAATTTAAACATTTAAAAAACATCGTTTGAAACAAAGCAAAGGTTGAGGGATCGATGTGTAATGCTTATTTGGTCGAAGAAGTCATATCATACTACTTCGAAGATCACATATTTATGTTGCATGACAAAGTGCAACGAATGACGATGGTGGTATCGGACCCACACCTTATTTTGTGGGCAATTTCTCAATTTTCACTTATCCCAGTTGACCCTTGGGCAAGTAAAAAGAGCGGTACTTAACAGAGCAGGAGTATAATGCCGCTCATTCGTACATACTGCTCAATTGTCCGGAGATTTCTCCTTACATCCAGTATGTCTGTCACTTTCATTCAATAATGCAGTACATTCATTATTCATCTTTTACCAAGACGTGATATTTACATGTTCGTTTTTTGTAGGATCTTTATCGATGAAATCACTCAAGCAACGGGGGAGTCGGAAGTCGATACTAGTCTGGAGCGCAACTTCCCCATTTGGTTTCAAGCATAAGTAATGTTATTACTATTGTAGGTTATCGCTTTGTTTATTTCTTTCATAAGTCATATGTCTTAAATTTCTAAATTTTCATGAATAGGCTCGGAATTCTATTACAGATGAGACGCTTGTCGATCTTTCGGTTGGTCTTAGTTGATCTTGTAATGTGTACCCTGGTTACCTAGTGAATGGGTGTAAGTTCCACTCTGCAACATATGATGTTAATAGATCAATAGAGAACAACAGTGTTTAGGTGAAGGGTTCTAACTACGCTGATGATTCCCACGACTACTATGGAGTACTAAAAGAAGTTGTAGAGATTGAATATACTGGCCTCAAGCATGTGGAATTTTTTACGTGTGAATGGTATGACCCTACACTAAATCATAGTGTGAGGACTCACCCAACACTTCAATTGGTAGAGGTTCATCGAAGTCGACGATATAACAACTACAAGCCATTTTTCCTTGCAATGCAAGCCACTCAAATGTACTACCCTTCGTACCCTTCTTTGAGGAACGAGCAACAAGAATGGCTAGCAGTTTGTTGCTGTCAACCAAAATTCACCGACGAGGAAATGAGCAAAGACGATAATGACCAAGGCTCGACAAAGATTGCATTCCAAGATGGCGAATCCACCACGTGTGTAGTCGATGATGCAATTCAGGATTTCAACAATCTGGATGATCCAAATGAGACCCGCGTAAATGTAGAAGTGGGTCCAAGTCAAGAAGACAATGACTTCATTGTCGATAGTGGAGATGATTCAGAAGAAGAATCATCAACTTCTAGTCATGAGAGTGAATTTGAAATGGATGACAACGAGTAATGTATGTCTATGTTATGTCAATGTTTGATTGACGTTACGTGAACTTTCTAAACCTTTCTTCACAATTGTTTAACATTGGTGGTTTTTTCGATTTCATGGCTCGCAGTGATCACCCCCCACTTCGAGGTCGCACATTACCTCAGGGCAGTCGAGGGATAACTTTAGGGGGACCTTGTCCAGTCGTAAGAGGTGCAGCACAGACCTCTGGAACCGATATACCGGCTGGACCTCATTGTATGGCCACACGAGGGTCAAAGAGGTCGTGGCGGTCGAGGTCGTGGGTCGATTCAAGTCTTATCAATTTCGACTTCTCGTTCACTCAATCATGAGTTACAGTCAGTGTCACCTTCGCCTTCCATACCGTTTGCGTCGCTTGTACCATCGATCTCGTCGTCAAGAACCATACCAAATCGCCTATTACAGTCACAATCGGCGACATCGAGACATGACACTCCTGTACCGACGATGCCTATGCCTCCAGCCACTTCATCATCAGCAGCATCCCCATCTTAAGAGCGCGGAGCAGGATTGCAGGTTACAGGCCTTCCGCGGGTACCTCAAAAGATAGGGACCGAGCCCACTCGCATGCATAGGATCCCGATCACACTTATTGCGAATAATACATAAGTTTCTATTTGATTAATTATCGAATTTCTAATTATCCATGTAAACTATTAAATAAGTTTTTAAGATGTTATGCATTTTAATGAAACACAGGGAATTGCATCCTTCTCATTCTTGTGCATAGAGGATAACAAAAGTTTTCGATAGATGGATGATTCCAGAAGGGTATTATTGGAAGTCGGTACCGAATCATCATAAAGACAATTATCGGCGTCAATGGCAGGTACGCAGGACTAATAAATGACTTAGGGTTTATACAAGTTTTTCAATGTCTCATAACAATTGCACTCGCCATTTTTTAGGTATATTTTATATGGGATGACACGATCCATGAGGATCTCATTCGTGTAGCGTACGACACGCATGTAAGCACCAGATACACCACATTGATGCATAAGTTAAAGAAGAATTGTGTGCAGCCAAACTTTATTATAGATGATGCGTGGAGGAAATACTTGGAGTACTGGGAGAGCGAGGACTTTCTTGCCAAGTCTAGGCAAGTGTCTATGAATAGGAACACTGAGGCAGAATGACCTTGGACTGGACACTTGAAGCACTGTGGTGGCTCGGTGTCTTTTGTGACTGCCAATGAAAGATTGGTAAGTGTTTTTTACACTCTTGTTTATTTTTTTCATTTCTACACTTGTTCACAGTGCCTGTGTTTGCTTTTTTTTTTTTTAATTTCTTACACATTGATGCTAGTTTAACTCATTTGCATTGTACAGATTTCATTCACTTCAGTTCATTTCACTTTTATGCAATTGATTTGTGCTTGGCGAATATAAATGCGCCGACCTACTAGTAATTGACATATTTAACATTCTTATAAATTTTGTATGTAGACTAATACATCCGAGACGCCACCTACCGTGAATGAATTGTATTTGCATCTCCACACTGTAAGTCGTGACGGGGTGACATTTATCGATACTAGATCAGAGCGGTTCAATGTAAGTATAGAAATACGAGCAAAATAGTAGTAAGTTTACTTTAAAGCATATCATTTAAGTTGTTTATTGTTGATCCATGCAGGCTAAGCTCCAGAGTAGACGTCAAGAGCTTACCCAGGGATACACCGAATCAACTGGTGGATGATGAGGCAGTGTACTAAAATGTAGCGGGTGAGTGTCCCAGAGGACGTGTCTACGGTCTCTGGTCGTTAGGGAGAAAGAAAAGAAGATATGCAGATCTTGGAGCTAGCACATCCCAGTTGCTGGAGATGGTGCCATGCTCGGAGTTCGATAGTGTTACCGAGCAATTACGACAGGTTATGGCGTTTATGCAGAGGCAATTTAGGATGACCATGAACGGAGCAAACCTATCTCAGCCACAACTACCACCACTACCACCACCTCATGAGCAGCAGCAGCCACCGCAAATAGATCTCACTGATCCACCACAGCAACAGGACAATGTTGATCGGGAGATGCAAGATTGGCTCGCGGGAGATGAGCAGCTTGGTGATAATTAAGTATTTTTCTTGTTGTTTGTGTAACTTTTACGATGGTAATTTTGCTTTTGTGGATATTTTTTATAGTTGTTTATAGAACTTTTAGATTGATAATTCTTTTTGTGCATATTTAGAGGATTGGAGGTCTTTTGTGGTTGATGTTGAACAATAGGATTAGTGGTTTTGTGGATACTTAGGTATTTGGGACATTTATTATACTTGACAAGCTTTCGTGGATATATAAATCTTTTTTAATGTCGAATTCTACATTTTTTCCCTCATTTGAATCTTTGTTGTTGATATAAATTGTTGATGTACCTATGTCAAATTCTGCTTTTTGGGGGATGTTAGCACCCCCAAGGAGTTGTTGGAGGGTGCAGGCAATGGAGCAGGTCCTGTGGTTGTATTTTCAGGTTTAGAGGTTTTGGAGAACCAATTGGATTCTTCTTAGTAGTGAAAAAAATAACTAAGCGTACAAACGGAATTGAGACGGATTAGCAACGGAATTCATAGATTCCATTGCTATTCCATCTCTAATTGACGAGGAAATAGCCGCGACAAACTGGGTAATACAACATTAAGACACGGAATAGAGACGGATAAGACACGGAATGCAATTAGAACCATCCAGTTAGAGGGAAGTTCCATTTCTATTTCGTCTTTGTTCCATTTTCTAAATGCGTCTCAAATCCGTCTCAAATTAGCAACGGAACATATTTACGTTGCCGACTAAATTAGCATCGATAGTTTTAGAAACGAAATTGATTATGTCTCTATTCTGTTGCATAATATAGTTAGAGACATACTTTATGCTAATCAACAAAGGAAATTTTCATTTATGATCAACTATTTTTTTGTAGTGTGTGAAGACATTATTACGGACTTTGTCAAATGATTACATTGGACTACCAGACGACATGATTCTATTTGGGTGACTATGAACGGATTGATTAAATCTACCCATTTCTTACTAGTTGCAGCTCACTACATATTTGACCAGTTGACCATATTGTTCGAGTGGGAGATTATCAGACTGCATAGGGTACCATTGACTATCATGTCAAATAGAGATACTATGTATACGTCTAGAATGTGGCAAAGTATGTAGGAGCACAATGGGACACGCTTACAGTTCAACACAACCTTTCACCCTCAGACTGATGGGCAGACTGAGAGGCTGATTCAAGTTCTCGAGCATATGCTCCGGGCTTGTGTACTTGAGTTTGGCGGATCTTTGGAGGAGTACCTACCATTGTGTGAGTTTGCATATAACAACAATTATCAAGCTAGCATTGAGATGGCACCATTTGAGGCTTTATATGGCAGACCATGTCGCTCTCCATCTTGTTGGGCTAAGCTAGAAGACCGAGAGTTGGTAGGGCCTGAAATTGTTGTTAACAACACGGAGAAGGTATAATAGATTTGCTAGAGGCTTAAAGGGGCCTAGAAAAGGCAAAAGAAGTGCAGACATGTATCCTAGCGATCTCACGTATGCCGAGAAAGCTTTTATGTATTTAAAGGTTTCTCCTCGGAAGGGTCTTCACAGATTTGGATTGAAAGGCAAATTAGCATCAAGATTTATCGGGCCTTTCAAAATCAAGATACGGGTCGGGAAGGTCGCATATGAGCTTGATTTACCTCCATATATTAATGGATTCATCCAATCTTTCATATTTCTATACTATGACTGGCTAAGTCAAAAGTAGGTGGACGACCGACAGTTGACTTAAGCTAGATTGACCTGAGCGATGATGTATCTTATGAGGAGTAGCTAGTACAGATCCTAGACCGAAGGGTACGGCAATTGAGAGGCAAGTCTATCACGAAGGTGTTAGTTAAGTGGCAGTTCCACAATGACTCAGAAGTCACTTGGAAACGGGAAAACTATAAGCGAAATAGGTTTCCATACCTTTTCGAGTCAGGTAAAACTTTAACTTGAAGTTTAATTTCGTAGACGAAATTTCCTTTAGTTGGGAAGATTTGTAACGGCTCAAATTCCTAATCCTAGTTTAATTTCCCAAATCAAGATTATTGACCCAGGACGTAGGACCCGCATCGAGATAGTGACATGACCGAGGCAATGTAGTCGAGGTATATGTTAGATTTGTTGTGATGTATGCCTAGTGTATTGTATATGTGTAGACTACTAAGTCACTCCTACTTATATATAGATGTCAAGACGTGAATGGGGACGTGCCTCGAGATGCAACTCAATGTGGGACCGGGGTAGAGAGTGATGAACTAAGTTGATTTAAGGTTGCTTTAACTAGTATTATTAATGTTTCTATAGTCGGTTTACATTAAATGAAACCTAAGTTAGCTTAATAAAACAATAGTCAATTGATATTCATCGATATACGTATTGACACATCAAGAGACCAATTGAGTTGAACTTGATGTTAGCAAGGGAGAGTTAGTGGAGAGTTAATGGTTTGCAAATTATGTTATAAGTCATCAGATTAGTCTCGAGATGCGTGCATACTTCAAGATCAATGGCTATTAATCAACCTTATCAATATATATAAGATTAAATGGGTAAACGGATGCAAATCGTTTCATTTGAAACCTTAGGAAAGAAGTAATCTAGATAAGGAGATTCGGAAAGGAATATCAGAGAATTGAAGTGAGATTCTGGTGATTTGATGAGGATTGATCAAGTTAGGGGTCGTGTACAATTTGGTAAGTCGGTCTACGCATTAACTTAGTTTAATTCATGGATTTTGTTGTAATTATAGAGCATTGGTTGTTCTTATGGTTTTGTTGGATGTTTTGGGTCTCTGGAGGTGAAGCATAGGGATTCAAAGTGTAACGACCTTTTTTATTAACGACGTTATTTATTTCATAATTTCATATTAGGATGCCTTCTCAGATCTATGTAGACAACATGGGTAGGTTATGACACACGTCAACCTAGGTACACTAGCCATTTTTCTATTAATTGCTTATTTGAGATGCATATTTATAAGTTTATTCGATAATACATCGTATGTTTGTATATGTATTGTTATATCGTGCGAGGTTGCGTGACAAGTATTCACTTCGTAATGTGTGTCAATACGGGTATAGGGTAAGCGAACTACGGATACATTAGAAAACACGTCTAATTCACATTCGGATGACTAAATGATCAATTAAAATAGGTAATATAACTATAAATTAAGTCAATCTAATCAAAATAATGGCATATGGTGTGCTTCAAGATGCGTGTCGAGACGCGAGGCACTAGGTACCAGGTAGCCGAGGGTTGGTGAGACCACAAACTTGTTAATAAAGGAGTCAATGTGTATGAACCATAATTAATTGTATGGCTAAGTTAGTTATTTGAATAGTTGAATCTAATGTTCATATAGTTAGAAGGAAAAATATTCTAAGACATGAATGGACATTGAGATGATCTTAATTTGGGTAATACTAAGATATTAAGTGGTTCAAGGGAGTCATAAATCTATGTGTGACAACATTAATAAGGTCCACAAGATAGTTCTTAAGATACGCATAGCACATTAGATCATAACAAACAAATATATATATATATATATATATATATATCAAATGAGTAAGATTTTTTCATCTCCACTAACATAAATCCATGCAAAATCTGGAAACCCAAAGAACAAGAGATAGATTTTGGAGCTAAAATTCAAGATTCGAATGATAACTTAAGAGTTCAAACTTAATGTAATCATATTCTTCATCTCCTACACATGAAAATGAGTTCAAAATTGGTATACTTTGGTGTCAATTCAAATTTGAGGACTATATCACTATTTTTGATGAATCATTGATGAATTACAAGTTTAATTAACATTTGCAATTGAGAATTGTAAACTGATTTTGATTGAAATCGGGTTTTGGTGAAATTGACAAGAACTAGTGAATGCATGAATTTGATTATTTTAATTCAATTATTATTGGTTCTGTTATTGTCGATGGTATTTTAGAGTCCCCATTGAGTGGAGAATAGGTGGATAAAGGCTAGGATAGCAATTTAGGGAGTTAGGGACAGAATTCTCGAGTTGAGAATTCTGTCACTCAGCACGGATAGCGCGTTAACCAGACTGGCTAGTTCTATCCAGTCTGGGTGCTCAGCTGTTCTTTAAGATGAATAATAGTAGTGTGCTAGATAGACTTTTTAGAGCGCTAACAAACCCACTAGCGCACTAATAATAGATGAAAACTTAATTTAAGGGTTGTTTTGAGTAAATCTCAACTTAATACAAACTTAAACACTTGCAACCAATTTAAACTCATAAATTGGACTTCGGGGACTTAGGGGCCAGTAGCTCGTGTACTGGTGAGCTAGGCGGGTTAGATTCGGGAAGTCTGGGAAGTCGGAGAGCGTGTTTGAGGTTTGTAAAACCAATAAGAACGTCACTTAAGTATTTAATTTTTGTATTCATATGACTTTTGTCCATTCTTGGATATCATCCTATTCCCCAAGATTTTGGACAGTTGGTCGAGGTTACTCTTACCGGATATATTCATTGCATGTCTATGGCACAATAAACCGTATCATGTGTATCAGGAGTTTTTGATAAATGACGACCTGAGTTACTTCGTTGGTACATATGTCAATGTGTAGTAAGTCTACTCCGACCACCGAGATGACCAAATGATGGGCCAATTGGGTGCGCCCACTGATGGGGTCCTAGGGAGAGAATCCGAAATACGGTCTAGCCTGACTAAGACGGGCATATACATTTATGCTTAATTGTTATTTACGCATGCGATGACCCTTTTTCAGTTTTCTATTTACTTTCTGCATGTTTATTTAACAGTATTCATGGATCATTTTACTTTATCCTTTGAATGCTCAGTGAATTTCCTTGGGATTTTACTCACTAGACTCGTCATTTATCTTTTGTAATGTCGAGTGCAGATCCTAATACCAATAGGGGCAAGGGGATCCTAAGCGACTACATCTGATTGCTCATCGTCAAGGACCTACTAGTACGTGTTATTTTGATATTGTGTTTTATTTTGTGTATTTATGAGAATGGAATGACATTATACATTTATATATACACTATCGTATAATATTGTTGCCTATATACACTATCGTATAATATTGTTGCCTATATACACAATACTTTTTCGGGTTTTCGATAGTAGGCCATGTTCATATGAATGATATTATATATTATGATGATCGTTATGCTTTACTTACTCTAATTAAGACTTTCGTTGTTTATTGTTAAATTTGATTAACTGTTGACTCATAAAATATGAACCACTAGCACAACCAGGATGTCAATAAGCTACAAACACTTAAACTTAAGGAATTGAAAGGCTTAAGGAAATAACTTATGAACAATATGAATAACTGATTAATTAATAACACAAGTGGACACAAATATCGAGACTCGAGATGGACAGGCAAATGTCGTACACGTATAGTTTGGCCCACTTAGCAAAGAGCATATGACTCGATGACACCTCTAGGAGGCCTAAGGGTGCGAAGCAACCACAAAAGGCTTTGGTGTTGGCCATGTGGAGAGAAAACTCAAAATTCAAAGTGAGAAATTCTAGGTTTTGCTCCACATATTGTGCTAGACGTGCAAGCTAGCGCTCTACCTGTATGTCGATCGTAAATAGATGTAGGTAGCATGTTAATTGGGTCACTAGCACACTAGATAAATTACTCAACGTGCCAGGTGCTCTAACAGTGCAAATTCTGCATTTTCTAAACTTAAACTTAGACACCTTAAACAATTCTAATACCCTAATTAAAGGTTTAAACACACTTTAAAACATATGAAATAATACCAGGAGCCTCAGGAAGAGTCTAAAGGATTCCGGTGCGTTTTTGGAGGTGTCGAAAGGTCGGATTAGCTAGGTAATTGCGTGAATTATAAGTAAATTAATCGAGATATTTATTTATATTTCATTCCTGTCATGCTATTCATTTACAGTCATTTGGACTAAATTAGCTATTGTACTGTAGATGACATGACTTGTTTTTCTATCTCATTTCAAGAGTTTGCTATCATGGCATTGGTTGTTGATTAAATATTTTCATTGACTCTAAACCTTGTGATATGTTGTTCTTAGTTGTTGAAGTTAGGGTTAAGTTAAATAGCATGCTATTAGGTAAGTGATACATGGTTTTGTAAATCCATTTCCTTTGTGCATTAGTTATGCAATCACATTATTAGATTCATAAACTATGTCATTCCTTGAATTATGAAAGCAGTTCTTATATCTAGGACCATGATTTGATTGATATGAGTGTGGCACGCGGGGTCACTTAATTTTCGGGGATGTCGGGATCTTACCACTAGTTTGTGCAACACACGGGGTATGGGACTCGGGGTTGTTGACAAATATACATCACATGTGAGTGGCGCATGTAAGTAATTATTATGTGATGGGAATTGTAATGATGTAAATGAACCTAAAATATTGACTACGCCCTAAATAATGAAAAAAGCCGACATGATGTAACTCACAGCCGAACGACTCTATATCATTATTGTTAAGCCATGTATCATTTTCATTTTGTTTAGCTGATGTATCTTATAGCATGATTTTTTTCTCAGCATAGTTGCTATCATTATGCTTTTAGATACATGTTGTACATTTGAAAATGTGGATAAATGTCTCTCAGTGTTACTTTCTATTTTCATGTACTCATCGTCATTTTTAAGATGATGGGTGTGAATCCGTCAAGTAGCAGCCCAGGCAAGGAGTCGATCGGCGACTACATGTAAGCTAGCAGAGCTATTACCTTACATTACGTAGGTTTCTGGTTTTTGTTGTATAACTTTTATCTATGTCTTTTATATACTTTTGGGTGTATGTATAGGTTGAGATATAGTTTTCGGACCAGACACATGTTGATATACTATTATCGTCATTTTGTTATATGTATATATATGTATGTGATCTCTGTTTCCAGGTTTTCCACATACTTAGGATTTATGTTAAAAGCTTCCGCTAATTTGTTAAGACTTCTGCAAATCTTTAAATTGTTTAAATTTTAATTAACTCTGATTTATTAATTGACACGAAGTAAGTAAATGTTTATTTTAAAAGTTAACTAGTGAGGAGATAAGTTTGAAAAGACTGGCTAATACGTTGTTGAGTCCTACGTGGAGATTAGGGTTTAATGACGACATTAGGTCGGACGGTGCCCTTGTTTAAAAAAAAGGTCGTCACTTTTAGCCTCCCAATTCTCTAAAATCCAAGCACTCTTGATCTCCTCTTTTTGTTCTCTCAAGAAAATGTATGTAGAGCTAGGTGATATTAGTGGTCTCTCCACTAAGCCCTCAATTCATAGACATTTGGATGTTTAAACACTCGTCCTAAGATTTATTTAGCATCCCACTTATTAGCCATTTCTATGTGGATATACGGTGAGTTTTAATTAAAACATGCCCAATCTAGGATTGCTCCATAAACTTGATCTCATGGTTCATATTTCATCAAATTTTTATTAAGACTTTAGGCACTTGAATTTTTAACTTTTGACAATTGATGCTATGAACTAGTATAGTTAATTTACCCAAGGTCCTATAAACCAACCTAGGCTTAATCATATAGTTTACTTAGAATAAATTTCTAGTTAGCATTTCAAGAGATCTTAAATTAGTGTACATCCTCATTGTTCATGTTCAAATATAGATACATGAATAATTAGTAGCTTGGCATATCATTGAACTTAGATTAATATCTAGGATAAGCATTTCATTTTAATTTCATGACTTAGGTGAGTATTTTGATTTCACTAAATATTTTAGGTCTTGTTTCTCTAATAAAAGCCTAAGTTGTAAGCCCACCCAAATCCCCCGTTAGCACAATGACACATCTAAATATCCTCGTGCACGCATCTCGATATATTATAACTCATTCGTCCAATGCTAGAGCTAGTACTATTTGTAGGTTAACTTAGATATGTATAATATATTACACGATGTCAAACATAAATAGAAATAATATTTTAATAATTACCTCAGTTTCAACGCCTGAGTTATGACAGAGAATGCCACGTATGACTCACCACTAGGACACGGTCCTACAAGATAAACTGACTAGGATAAGATTATTTAGGTTTTTATAGCCCAAAAGTGATCCTAAAAATAATAATAAGAGTTCAATGCATGTTCCTCGAAATCGAAATTACCTACTTAAAGCTTTACTCGCATATAATATGCTTCACCTAGACAAGATACCTAGTCTCGACTAGATTTACTCATACATACTCTGTTTCACCTAGACGGGATACCTCATCGAAACCAAACATGGCAACCCTATCCGTATGACATGAAAGTATGGCCAATTAATAATGTGAAATGCAATGCAAACTAATTACAACCAACCAGCTTTAAGATAAAATTTTAGGGTTCACGGAGTGTCGAATCACCTTGAAAGTGACTCCCATAACAACAACAACAACAACAACAACAACAACAACAACAACAACAACAACAACAACAACAACAACAACAACAACAACAACAACAACAACAACAACAACAACAACATATCCTCGGTCCCAAATTAACTGGGGTCGGCTACATGGATCAAACTTTTCCATTGTGCTCTATTAAGTGCAATTGATGGTGAGCTTTGCAAACCATGTTGATCCATTTCATGAAAAGTGACAAAAGTTTTACGCTTGTTGTCAACCTATCGCAACCCTCCTCCATTTTTCAAGAATGGAAAATGAGCTTGGGGCCTCCCTCCCTCACTGTTTGAGTATGGAAAGTGAGTTTGGGACCTCCCCTACCCATTTTTCGGTATGAAAAAATGGGCGTCAGAGTCCTCCTTTATCCGGACTTGGGACCGGTTATGTAGCGTACATAGTGTACAACATAGGTGGAGTTATAGCTTCCCTATATAGTATATACCCAATTATAATAAGGGTAAAGGTTTAATCGAATCATGAAACCCCACGAAAATTGCTGCCAAAATATGCTCGAGAACGCTTTCCAAAAATAATAGTTTATAACAATTTCAATTTGCTTTCAACTACCTAACTTGGGGTAACTTTTTTAACCTTGAAAACATCAATATTTTTCATCATATTGACCAAATAGAAACTTGTATAACTCATTTAATATTTTTCCATAGACTCCAAGAAAACTTAAATCAGATCACAAATGGATAAGTTATAAATATTCCAATATAACTTGTTGATAAGGCGAGCTTTATTAATCTTGAACTAACACATCTTCTCCGAATCAGTATTTTCGCAATTAAATCTCCCAAGCTCGTCACCAAACACCAGGAAACCAATCAACACTAATTTCAAAATATTTTCACAGTCCGTTGAGTCAATTCGAATAAAAATCAATAATCAATTCATCTAAAACCTCAAATGAGAATCAAGTTCGAATATGAAAACATCTTCAAAATAGTTCTTAACTGAGTCTCATCAACTTTGTATACTAAAACAAGAACCCACTGTGGTGAGATTTACTCCAAATTGGTGAAAATCATCACAATACACCAATTCATAATAATTTATACCAATTCACATCAAAACCTTGTGAAAGAAATCGAAAAATTGTAAGAAATGAGATTTAATTTAGAGAAATCTCAAAAATTGAAAATTTACCAAATTCTGATATGAATACCTCGTTTCCATTGTAGGCTTAAATTGATCATCTCGTGATGCTCTACTGTTTTACATAGAGAAACTGGATGAAAATCAAATTTATGGAGATCATGAAGCGAAAGACAAAATCGAGAGGTTTAAAAACCAAAAATAAACTCGGTTCTTTGTTGATGAACGATTTGATTTTGTTTTTTTTACTCATATATATTAATTTTTCATTTATTAATTCCTAAAAATCTCAATTTTGACGTATTTTGACTTTAGGAGCTTGTTTTGGATTTGATTCTTTTACCAAATCCAGCCAAGATTTGATAAAATAGTCCAACTTTATAAAACATAAATAATACTAGTTTTGATTACACCAAAACCTCAAAAGTCTTAAATTTGTCCATAACTTGCTAAAGTGTAATTGACCTAATTCTCTTGCCATAATTAACTAAACGTGCACAAATTTGAACATATTCTCAACGTCGACCACTGCCAATCGACAAACAACTCGAAGCAAGGTCTTGCACCAACTTCGTTCTCATTTTACAATATCACCAATTTCGACTTGCACGTAAAATGAGACAAAAACTTCACTTGATTTATGAATTTTTGATTAATTCATAATTTTTTTTCACTCGTGCCCTTCAGACATGCATTTACAACTCCAATTCTTGCAACTCCGATTATGACAAAATTAAGGATACACCTCAACACACTCCGATGTTCTTACATAACGCTATACACTATCAATTCACTGTGACTTCATGATGAAATACCATATAATACATACACTAGGCATTCACCAACGAAAAATAATATTGACCTAGTGATATCCATTTTTCATCGATGTGAGTTCTAATCCACATTACATGTAACGGCCCATTTTCCAAATGGACCGCTACGGGGGCCAATGCGAGCCCACAACCTGGCCTACCAGTGCTAGCTATGTCCCACATGCTATCTCATCCACAATTTAATCAAATAAACAACAATTTATTGTCTAAATTGTTACTGAACTCAAGTCATCTGTTAAGATCATTTTAACCATAATGAATCGCAGTGGTAGTTTTGTTTTCATGACAATTTAGGTGAAATTTCATCCCGAAATTTAAATTAAACCTTCGGGATCTCTTTATTCCTCAAAATTTGAGTCCTCTTATCTATGATTTTCACATGTTGTTCCTCATATGACACGTCAGGTCGCACCTCAATCTGACGTATATCAACTATAAGCCTTGGTCCCGACCAAGCAAGCCTTGGTCCCGACCAAGCCAGCCTCAACATGGAAATATTAAACATTGGGTGTCCCCTACCAACTGCGGTGGCAACTCCATATGGTATGCAACTCTGTCGACGCGTTCCTCAACTCTGAACTGCCCAACGAACCTTGGTGCTAGTCTCCCCTTAATGCCAAACCTCGATGGCCCTTCTAGGGCAAAACCTTCAAATACACCAAGTCCCCAACCTCGTAGCTCGGACCCTCAAGGTACTTGTCTGCATATTTCTTCTGCCTATCTTGAGCCGCTTGAAGCATCTGCCTGATCTGTCTCACCTTCTTAGTATGGTCAACAACAACCTCAGCTCATATAGCCGTTGTATCGTTCGGTGCCTCCCAACATGCTAGTGACCTATAGGGCCTACCATAAAGTGCCTCAAATGGTAGCTTCCCGATACTCGCCTGATAGCTGTTATTGTTAGCAAACTCACACGAAGGTAAATAATCTTCCCACGATCCGCCAAATTGTAATATACGCGCCCTGAGCATATTCTCGAGAATAAGAATCAAATGTTTTGATTGCTCGTCAGTCTGAGGATAGTACGCATTGCTGAACTGTAAGCGATTACCAAACTGCTCCTACATACTCTCCCATAACCTCGAAGTAAATCTCGGGTCTCTATCAGAAATAATGGAGACCGATACACCATGCAATCTAACAATCTCTCTCTCGAAGATAGTACTCAACTGTGTAAGTGAATATATTATGGAAATCGGTATGAAATGTGTCGACTTCTTCAACTTGTCGATAATCACCCAAATTGCGTCGTGTCTCCTTGTAGTAAGGGGTAGGCCACTAACAAAGTCTATGGTCACGTGTTCTCACTTCCACTGAAAAATGGACAGCGGCTGTAGCAACCTAGTTGGTATGTTGTGCTCAGCCTTCACCTGTTGCCATATATGACAACTCTAGACGTATCTACCCATGTGAACCTTCATTCCCGACCACCAAAACAATCTCCGCAGATCATGATACATTTTGGTCTGACTAGGACGAATCGTATATCGCGACCAGTGTGCATCCTTAAGAATGTTGTCCCTGAGCTCCAATATCTCTGGTATCAACAAATGACCCTTGTGTCTCAATCACCCGTCTGAACCTTAAACTACTCAGTGCACCTCGGATCCTGAGCCAGTCCACTAATCCGCAAATATAGGCCGTCAACTCTCTCCAACTCGGCAACTCGCTCGAGAGACACTGTGGGAACTCGCATTTGACAGCAAATCTGTAGCTCAGCAATAGCTTTGTCACACACAACACCGACACTGCAACAAGCAACCCGTGCTCAGGTGTCATATGTCGCAGTACCGTTTGGCTCCCAATGTCGCTCCTACTCAGCACATCAGCTACGACATTCGCCTTATCCGAATGATACTTAATTGTGAAGTCATATTCTTTTAGTAACTCAAGCCATCGTCTTTATCGCATGTTCAACTTTCTCCGAGTGGCAGGTACCTCAAACTCTGGTGCTATATGAACAACACGAACTTCTAACCATACAAGTAATGCCTCAAGGCCTTCAGTGCAAATACGACCGCCACAAGCTCCAAGTCGTGCACTGAATAGTTTACCTCATGAGGTCTCAACCGTCGAGATACATAGGCCACTAGGTGTCCATCCTACATCAACACGACATCCAACCCAGTGCTTGATGCATTAGTATAAACTGAAAAACCTTTACCTGCTACAGGCAATGCCAAAATTGGTGTCGAAGTCAACTTCCTCTTCAGTTAGCAAAAAGCTTCCTCATACTCTTGTGGCCATTCAAATCAACATCCTTCTTGGTCAACCTCATCATCGGCGCTGCAATCATCGAGAAATCTTGCACGAAGCACCTGTAATATCCTGCCAAACTCAGGAAACTTCAAATGTCAGATACAGACTCGGTGTCTTCTAGTCAATAATCTCCCGAATCTTGTCACCATCAACAGATATGCCCTGATCACTGATGAAATGGCCCAAGAACTTCACCTCAATCATCCAAAACGCACACTTACTGAACTTGGCATAAAGTCTGTGCTATCTCAATGTCGTTAAAACATATCTGAGATGCCTATCGTGCTCCACACGAGTCTTACTGTAAATCGGGATGTTGTTGATAAACACAATGGCGTGTCGATCAAGAAATGGCCTCAGCACCCCGTGCATCAAGTCCATGAAGATCGTTGATGCATTAATCAATCCAAATGGCATGACTATAAACTCGAATAGCCCATACCGCATACTAAAAGTGATCTTCTCAACATCCTCCTCTCAAATCCTTAATTGATGGTATCTTAATCGTAAGTCAATCTTCGAGAAAAACTTGGCCCCGTCAAATTGATCGAATGATTCATTAATCCTCGGAAGTGGGTAACGATTATGTATCGTCACCTGATTCAGCTTTCGGTAGTCTACACATATACGCATCAAGTCGTCCTTCTTTTTTACAAAAATAACTGAAGCTCCCCAAGGTGACATGGTATGGTGAATGAAACCATTCTGCAATAATTGCTCTAACTGGATCCTCAACTCCTCGTGCTCTGATGCTGACATTCTATATGGCCTATTGTAGATTGGCTCAGTCCCCGGAATCAGCTTGATGATAAACTCATTATCTCTCGATGGTGGAAATCCTAGAAAATCATCAGGGAACACGTCTGGAGACTCACAGACAATAGGAACATCCTCGACCTTAACTACCGTCTTAAGCTCTGGCTCAACCATAGCCGCGAACACCTCCATCTCCTGCGATGTCGCTAGTCTGCCTCGAGTAATAGGTAATGCGGTCGCAACTCTAAAAAATGTAAACTTTGGAATCCCCTCAATGTCAAATGTCACGGTCTTACTAAAACAGTCGATCTGTGCATGATAGTATGATAACCAATCCATACCGAACATCGCGTCGAACTCCAAATACTCTAACACTTTCAAGTAAGTAGATAGTTGATGTCCATCAATTTTCATAATACAATTTCGGCATATCTAATTAGGGTAAATCTCATCCCCAACTGCATTATCGAGAACAAGATGTGTATCTAAGGTCTGTGCAGGTAACCCTAACTCTCCTACCATGCTCTAGAAATAAAAGAAGTCGTGCTACCAGAATCCATCATAATATGCATGGAAATACCACAAATAGATAACGTGCCCTCAACAAGCAGTCTGGTTACCTCCTGGTCTAGTTATGCACCCAAAAGCTTTAGTTTGGGCCCTATCCTTGGCCTTCTCCACATGTGGTGGTAGTGATGCTGGTCTGCTACAATCTGAGACAATATGTCCAACCTGACCATATCGGTAACAAGTACGAGTCTCTGATCTGCCAGAACTCCTCTGACTTTGTGCCTGACCCATGCCTTGACTATGGCCTCTCTGACCTCTATTATACTTATATTATTGTCTAGGCTGATCAACTAGAGCGAAAGTCATTGAATGTGCTGCTTGGTGACCATCACGCCTATCCCTGTCACCTATGCGACCCTGATCAGACTGTCAATCACTTTGATGAGGTCTTTGGCCTAGTCTTTATCACTCTTGGTCTCTCCTCTATCTTTCGGTCTCTGATCAGACCAAGAACTCAAAGCTGGTTGACTTTGCTGACCCTATAGCGCAGCTTGAATCGTTAATCGACTGGCCCTCTAAACTAGGTATGTCTCATGCGCGAAGGACCTGTCATAAATCTCTACCAGTGTAAGAGCTCGACTAGATACAAACATGCTCGCAATCCACTAATCCAAACCTCGGACAAAATAATAAATCTGTAGTCGATCGATAACTGCTATGTCTATGGAATACAAAAATAGATATTGGTAACTTTCTATGTACACCGTGACAAACATATCTCCCTGAACCAATGACAAAAACTCCGTCCTCAATTGTACCCTAACCTCCATAGGTATGTACTCATCTATAAACAACGCTCGGGACTCTACCTAAGTAGTCACAGCAGGATAAGTAGCTATAGAGGTAGTCCGCCATATCGCAACATCAGCTCTTAAAAAGAAACTCGATAATCTTTATCGATCAACCTCCTCAACTCGAAGCAACTCATGTAGCCGCTCATGAGATAATAGCCACCTCCCGGCTATCTCTGGATCCCCGGCTCCATAGAAGTATCCTGGTGGGAACTTAATGAAGTCCTTCATCTTCAAATCCTCAACTGTCATTAGGCACCCAAAAGTAGAGGCCACTGCTGGCTACTTAGTAGTCGCAGGTGTAAGAACCACTGCAGTTTTCACTAGTACTACTACTGGCGCAGCCCTCTCAACCTAGGTCTCAGATACTGCTACCTGCACTGAGTCTCGACAGTTGTAGTAGGAGTTACAACTGCATAAGTAGTAGTCATCGGTGCAGCCAACACGGTAGTAGGAGCTGTAGAAGTCTCCCGGGCATTTTGAGCACTCATCATGTCGATCAATAACGCGAATCTATCATCCATAGTCTGCGCCAATGACTCCAACGTCAAAGTCAACCTAGTCGGATCAATGGTATCTCTGACCTCGGGCTGAGTAGTATATGAAGGTCGTCAGTCCACTGGTATCTGCATTGAAGAACGTGCATCTAATTAGCCTCAATACTTATACATGTATCGTAATGTAATATACAACCAAAAATATAATGCGTATATCTCCTTATTTCTACCCATCTCACCTCACTTCCCAACTAGGACTCTAGGCAATTCCTTTGGGTTTCCACATTTAAAGTTTATTCATCAAGTTTATCCTAAAAGTATACCACAAATGTAATCGTATTAGAGTTAACTTTTAGTTCCTCGAGGTTCACTAACCTTGCTCTGATACCAAAATGTAACGACCCATTTTTCAAATGGACCGCCACAGGGCCAACGCGGACCCACAACCTGGCCTACCAGCGCCAGCTATGTCCCTCATGTTATCTCATCCATTACTTAACCATATAAACATTAATTTACTGCCTAAATTGTTACTGAACTCAAGTCATCTATTAAGATAATTTTAACCATAATGAATCACAGCATAAATCTTTTTTTTTCATGACAATCTAAAACATGAAAAATTAAAGTCATGCATTTAACTCTGATACCTGATGTGGAAACCCCATATATCATCGTGGACCAAAAATACACCTCAATGCATCAAAATATCAAAAATAAAGAGTCGTGAGGTATCTCACAATCCCCAATCCCCCAAAATAAAGACATAGTATATATAATACAAACGCACAAGTCTAGCTTAATATCTCTGAATCACAGGTACTCTGGTAACTTGCCTTTGCCATGATTTATACCAGGATCTGCACTCAAACCATCACAAAAAGGCAGATAACGAGTCCAAAGTAAGTATTCCCAAGGAAATTAAGTGAGCAATACGGAAAATAAATACTGAAATTTAAACAAAGTTATTAAATAAACATGCAGAAATAAATACAGGAAACTGTTCTCATCGAATGCATATGTAATATTGAAAGCTCAAAGTGTGTTCCTATAGCCTAAGGTCAGACTAGCGCCATACTTCGGACTCCCAACAAACCACCGCAGGCGATTAGCACTCAAGCAAGGCCAGTATTTAGATCCACTAGGTGGTCGATGTGGAACCTACGACGCACCCACACGTGCCCCAATGTGACTCTCGGGTCGACCTATTCACTGATATCCCTGACATGCGTGCTATGGCTTAGTGGACATACACACAGAAATGGCACGGAGGGAGAGCATCAACGTTCGTCCTTTAAATCACACCAAGAATAGAGTATTGAAAGAAAGAATATGAATTCAAAAGCAAAAATAAAGTACTGCTCAAGAAATTTCAATTGGGATGCTACATACCTAAAACTGCACTTAGTGTCCCGTATATAACCCCCGGTCCGACTCCGCCTAATCCCAGATATCCAAATTACCACCCGAAATAACCTATTTCCATTTATAATTGATTTTCAGTCAATTGGATGTGTTTTATATCGCTTAGTAAAAATAATGTCAAAACTGCAATATATAGCGCGCTAGGTCTATGCATTAGCGCACTAGGTTCCCAAGAAGTTATACGTTCTCGTCAGAAAGAAAATTAGTGCGCTAATCGTGTTCTGGACAGCAGTTTTACTAAAGATTCTGGGTTCTAAGCCCCTCCACAAACAACAACAACAACAACAACAACAACAACCACTAAACTTCATAGCACTTCGAACCCACCAAAACGACTACTCAACAACCCCTATTGGATTCACACCAACACCTCAAAAATATTGATCAAAAGAAAAAGAAAGGTAAGGTATTTATGAATCTCGCCTTGCTTTGATGATTTCCACTACTCCAAGCTCCTCAAATCACCAAGTTTGGATCTCCAAACCCCTTGTTTTTTCTCTTCAAGTCTCGAATTTGAGATAAGGAGAGAGAAAATATAGTGGAGATATGAAAGTCAATTGACTTTTATACCAAAATGTGATCCCTCCTCACTTGTACATCCCTAGGAAATCAAATGAACTCCATTTGCTCCATTTCCTACCTCTAATGACTCCGAGAATTACACTAATGGCATACTCGCCCTTGTCATTAACCCAAAAAGTGGCATTTCGGGTGTTCCGACGCCCGGTTTCGCATCCCGAACTACGACATACACGTGTTAATATGTCCCTAACCACCAAATATACATTCCATATTATTATTTAACCCATTTTATTCATTTATGTGTGTATTATTTCCCCCGGCCTAGTGTCAAGTCTTTTAGACTATCTGATACCCGCGTCGACATGCATATCGAGACAAATATTTAACATACGGTCTCGCACGTCAAATGTAATATAAATACACACATTATGATGTCGTTTACTCTATTTCAACATAAACATCGCAAATTAAACAAATCAGCACATAAAATAGCTATTTACCTAACTTCAAGCGCTCAGTAGCCTAGCTACGGGTCCCACGAGCGTCTGAGCAGTCAGCCACATCTGCAACCACATCATTAATAACGACGAATTAAATTCAGGTTGTTACATTACATGTCGTTATTAAGACTCACTAGTCTCATAATGAACTCCTAATACATGTTTATTAAAATAAGGGATTTCAAAATGTCACCCTAAAAATATTATAGAATTACCATTACCCTACTAAATTAACCCATTTTGGGCACCTAAATTGAGCTTCGAGCTGATGTGGCACTGAGGACCCATAATAACTAGCTAACCAGTTTGCATTCAACTAGCTAGTTAGTCAACTTAAAAGGGAAGTGATGGAATAACACCCTCAATTCTCACCTCATAATCAGTCGACTAAAAAAAGAAATGATAGAATACACCCCAAATTCACACATCGGGATACGGGCTTACGTATCTCGTAATGTGATACATAATGGATATGGAGCATTGTGCATTTTCCATTAAATATTTAAATTTCCCTAAAAACGGTTGACCTGATTTCTTGCACCCAGCAACTTGTATGTCAGTTGAACGGATCTACTAACAACATATATAGTTGTTGTGGGTCCCCCATGTCTGTGCATAAAATGGGTTAAAAAATTATTTTCTATATATATGGTCCATGGGTAATTATATATAAATACGAGATAAATCATTAATTATAGAGATGAAAAACTACTTTGGTGGATAATTTAAAAGAGACCGGAGAGGCTATCATGACCAACAGTGGGTCGATGAGCAAGTTTACATATCATATTTTATATATAAACAATATTAATACAGTGTGTGGAAGAAAGTACGATTAATAAGTTAATTACGTTAATTTATTTATAAAGAATGCGAAAGGATATAAGTGGCCCACATGCATTACGATGACCCAAAACCTATATACACCTATCTTATGGGTAATTTAGTAATCTCGCAAACCCTACACAAAATTGGTCAAACTATGTAAATCAAAATGTAAACCCTAGCCCCTTTTGTTTACACACAAAAAAAATTTAGAGAGGAAAATGAAAGGAGACTTGTTTGGGTAATCGTAGATGTACAAAGCCAATGAGACATCCATTAAAGGTAATCCACCCTCCGCACCCTTTCTTTCCTTATGTCGACAAATTTACAAGTTTGTGTTTACTTCAATAATGCACTACAAGGAAAATGAAATTTAGAAACGAAATTACCAACGGAATTAAGTTCTGTTGCTAAAAAAAATAGTTAGAGACGGAATTGAGACGTCAGAGACGGAATTGAGATGAATCAGATACGGAAATAAAGACGGAAATAGAGACGGAATTAAATTCCTTCTCTAAAAAATGGCGCCAACATTCCCACCAAAACTTTGTTTTCTTATAACCGTTCATCAAATCTCGAGATTTGTGCATCAAATCTCGAGATTTGATTACCCCCCCACAACAAAAAAATCCCCAAATCCCACACGCGGCTCGTCTCGTCTCGTCTCTCCGTCTCTCTCTCTGGTCTCTCTGTCTCTTGGTCGATCACGGCTCTCCGTTCTCTCTCCGGTCACCGCTCTCTGCTCTCTCTCTCTCTCTCTGCTCTCTTCTGTCTGAGCCCTAACCTCGCGTCCCCTCTCGCCTTCGTCAACGCCGCTGCCCTTGCCGACGCCGGAGCCCTCGCGTCTGCCATCTCTCCCTCAACCTTCACCTCTCACCGCCATTAATCTCTGCCCTTTCTCCTCTCAAACCAACCAACCAACCAACCATCTGGTTCGCCATCAAAGTGTTTTCTCCATCAACACAGAGTCAGAGATTAATCGGTCTATTAGGGTTTCGCTGTAAATCCTCTTTTCATCCACCGAGCGATGGCGATGCAGGCGATCGGGATGAGCTTCTCCAAGATTGTGCTCCTTAGCGGAGCCGGTAATCTCAATCGTTCTAGAAAACTTGATTATTTTTTTTGATCTCTTCGTGATTGTTGTCTGATTTTGATTGATTCATTCAATTGTTGTTGTAGCTTACACTGCATCGATCATGGCGACGAATGGCCAATTGGCGGTTATTCTGGGCAGACTTCAGGTACCTCACTCACTGAAACTGTTTTTAGGGTTTTTTTGTTGAAATTTTGTTGTTCAATCTTTTCGTTCTATTTTGGAAGGTAATGGGGATAAGTAGGATTTGGTGTGGTTAGTTTGTAGTGATTTGACAGTTTTGAAGGATTGAAAATTGCCGAAATTTGAATGAAAGCAACTCTTTCATTGTCTGCATTTGGTTGCTACTTAAATTGTTGAGTCTTTGGTGGTGATACTTGTAGCGGACCCTAACTATTTGGAAGATTTAATTAATCCTTGGTTGTGGTGTCACAAGTGTGTGCCCTGTTTGTATGCTGTAAAAGGGGCTAAATGACTGTTCAATTAGTTATAAAAGAGAGAGAGAGAGAGAGAGAGAGAGAGAGAGAGAGAGAGAGAGAGAGAGAGAGAGAGAGAGAGAGATCATTATACATTCTTAATTTGATGATTTTGCTTTCTTTCAATCCTTTATTGAAAAAATGTATGATTAAGAAACATTAATGAATAGTTATTGTGCATTAGTTGTTCTGTAAGTCCCTTCTTGAGTAAAATCTATTTTCAGCACTGTAATGTTTATGTTTATATTGTGGTCATTGTATATATTTAGAGTACTCTAGTTTATTATCAATCCTAATTTTAGAAATCTAAGATTTTCAGTTTTGTCTCAACAAAAACAGTTGATTCTTCCTACTTAAGCAAATTATGCCTATTTTTAGAGTCTCTTTGACTTGGTTTCTTGGTTGTTTGCATAGATTTGTTTCACTTATTCTACTCATTGATTCATTTCAGATAGCGAGGACTGTTGTTCAAAGAATTATGTTTTTCTTCAATCTTGGTATTTTAAAGAGTAGTTGAAATCAAGCAAGTTCATCTTGCCACAATGGTGGAGGGTGGAATTCAGAAAGCAGACAACCTTCTTTATATGCTATCTACATTCCTCTGTTTTGGTTTTTTTTCTTGCAAAAATTTACAGTTTTGCCCGATGTAGTAGGTTATTTCAGTTTTCTATATTTTCAAGTGTCTTTTCATTTGCATTGTGCAGTGAATGAGTGCAAACAATTCCAGTAGAGAGTTATTATTTTTTCTCTTTTACGTTTGTTTCAAAAGTTGGCTAACTCACTTTCTTGTTTCCTTAGCTCATATGGACAGAGTTTGTCAACAAGTACTTTCATTGGGGAAACTATATTTGCGATCCTGATTGCCATTTTTGGTCTGGTTTTATTTGCTCATTTGATTGGGAACATGCAGGTAACTTAACTTTCACATGTTCTTTGACAGCATTGGTAGTATACCAACATTGCTTTCTGTCATAAATCACAACTGCTAAAGTAAATCTCAGTCTCAATTACTTTTAAAAAAATCCATTAAGTGCAAGTTACATATATTTCTAGTTTGCATTGCATTTAGTATTTTTTTCATCTATATATATATATATATTGCAATGTTTTTATTTTGTTTATTTTCTTGACTTTTGTAATATATATTTTTCCAAACTTTCATTTCTATGATTGGTCATTTTCTTAAAACTTACGAATTTGTAGTATGGTAAAACCTTCTTCATGTCACTGATTTGCATTTGCACACTTGTATCTCTCAATCATATGCATGACCTCTGTTAACATGTATCAGTCATGTGTATGCTCCATAAATCTATTGATCTTCCATTGTTTTTTGTTCTTATTTTTTTGTCCTTGTCCATTGCTTTGCCATATAGGTCTAGCTGCTGGTTCTGTTGCAGTTGCTCCATAAATTAATTGATATTCCATTGTTTTTTGTTCTTATTTTTTTTGTCCTTGTTCATTGCTTTGCCATATAGGTCTAGTTCTTGGTTACATTGCGATTCTTTGCATTACTAGGAGGTAAATATGCGGCATTTTTTTTTAATCTTTAATATCTGATTCTGTTACCTGTTAATTTTTTAATTATCTCGCTACCAGTCTGGCCATTTAATTAGTTGTAACTTGTTCTGTTGCTGTTGCTTTCTGGTTTACTAAGTAGAAAATGTTTTATATGAGATTTATTTTCTCTGCCTGTGGTAAAGAATGGAGGAAAACTCTTTTTCAGAGGACAGCTCATCTGGGAAGTAGTTGTGGACGAACTCATGTCAGCTAGAATGGCTAATGCCAAACAGGTATACCTTCTATGTTAGGTACTTAGGATGAATATGAACCATGTGCTTAAGAAATATGAATGAATTGACAACTACTTAAACCTCATACTATGTACTTTATATATTAAAATTGAGTTGTGCTTTTTAAGATTCTATCTTGTTATATGATGAATAGAGTGTCATGGTCTGTTGAGAAATAGTATGTTACCAAGATATGCTTGAAAGTAATATTTGACATTGCCGATATTTAGAAGTTGGTGCTTACTTGAAAATGTTTTTTACAAGCTTTTGCAGTTTAGAATAGGGAATAGTTGTTTTGCTGATGTGCTTGACAGTCTACCAGGCTCTTCTTTGTGACTTAGAGTTGCATAGAAGTTTCTTACGATCCATTAATTATTCATATTATTTGATTCCTATGAACTTTTGCATTTAGAATTGACAACTTTTAAAAAATAATAATTGTAGAAAAACTTACCATAAATTCATCTCTTTTCTTTTTAGATAAAGTAAGTTCATATATTTTCTTGGTCTTCATTATTTCAAGTTTCTAACTTTAAATTTCTCCATGTCAGGAAGGACATATCTGGGAACTACACAATGCGCTCCTTCTATCTTGAAGTTGTGAAGCTCTTGAATTCCAATAGGTTTACTTAATAAAGTATAATGATTTATGTACCTCAGTTACTTTGATTTTATACACGTTCGCTACATTTTCCAGATTACAACTAACTAGAGTACTAAGAACTAATTTTTTATTAATTTTCCTAATTTTAACTTTTATAGCAGTTGCATTAGTCTTTTTCAGAAGTAAGGTTGGCTTTAGTAATTTAGTTTTCTGTTTTAGCGTTTCATTGTTTTTTCCTTGAATATATTGTTTTCAATTTCAGGGTGTTGCACAAAGTTTGAACAAGGATTGTGTCCCCGAGAATGGAACCATCATAGGCAGGTCTTATTTTTACCTTTCCTTTCGTTTTCAGAATTTTGTATACCAGTAGCTTTTGTTCCTAGTGAAAAATATATTTCTTTTTTGGGCTTGCTGACTTTTACCACAGTTGTTTTAGGGATATATTGTTTAGTTAAATAAAATGTTTAGATTGAATACTGAAGAGGTTGTGCTTTTCGTGTTGATATTACTTGTAATTCCGAAATATGTTGGCAATTATATCTGAGTTAATAGGAACTTGGAAGAATGTTGGAGGTGTGCAAAAATTATGATGTTGCCCTTGTGTTTTGGTGGGAAGCTACACTGTTAGTGGCATATAATGGCAGTGTAACAGTGTTAGTATCCTGTATCACGTGCTCAAGGATGGGTGCAATCAATAATGACACGTGTTTGTGTGTGTATGTTGTATAGTCATTCTATTAGTTAAAACCCCTAGTTTTAGGAGAAACTTTGCTAAGTATTTTGTAGGAAATTAAGAGTTAGAATTTTTTTCAGAATGCATTCATTGTAATAATGTGTTGAAGATCATGAACATCACTTGTCTCTAAAAAGAAATAGTTATTAATATCGAAGTACTTATGAAAATTGGTACTTGTCTTGTATCATTTATTTATCATACTTCCATTACACATTGTTTATCTTATTGAGTCTTTTATTTTAGTTTTCTTTACTTTTAATTTGTGTTCTATCTTTTGTTTCAGTTTACTTTAATTTCATTTTGTATAGTGTCTTCTTAATTTTTTGGAGCATCGAGGACAATTGACTCTTGTTTGTGTTAATCTAGAACTAAATTTCATGTCATTGTTTGGAGCGAGAGATAATTTGCTAATTAACACCATGTTCCTTCTAGATAATGATGAATTTCTTTTTCTTTACTACTTTATTTATGTTGTGTTTGGCTCATACACTTGTGCTTGCGATGATACGTAGTTCTCCCATAATATTGTTTATATTCCTATTATTGTTTGTATAATTTAGTGATTTTTTTCTTTTTGATCTTTTTTCAGGTGTTTTGTACGAAGTCAAGTATTTTTTGAAGCACAATCAACTTTATATAATCTCGGAACACTTCTTCATTTTTATTTTATTTTTTTCATTTAGAACAATTTTTGCTTTTACTTTTGTAGAAAGATACGAAATAGAAACTTTTTAAATTGTTTTTGTTGTTTCGTGTACAGTACATTGAGAAAAGATAATTTTAAGGATATGTTAAGTTTATATAAACTGTGCAATATCAAAATATTATTTAGCTATGATTTGTATTATATATTGGCAGGTTAAATGTGCTTGGATTGAGACCTATATATATATGTGTATTGACTAAACAAAGCGGATCAGAGACCGAATTAGCAACGGAATTCCGAGATTCCGTTGCTATTCCGTCTCTAATTTTCGAGGAATAGATGCATGAATCAGCAACGGATCAGAGACGGAATGCATTATTTCCGTCTCTGATCCGTTTCTAATCAAAGACGGAAATAGAGACGAAATGCAAAAATTCCGTCTCTGATCCGTTTCTGATTAGCAACGGAATCAGAGACGGAATGCAATTACAAATGTACCATTTTTGAAAATTTCCATTTCTGTTCGTCTCTTTCGTTTCTAGTTTTCGTCTCTAATCCGTCTCTAATCGAAACGGAATTACATTTCCGTTTCTGATTGAATCAGCGACGACGATTTTAGAGACGAAATTTATTCCGTCTTTGTTCCGTTTCAGATTTCAATTAGAGACGGAATTTATGCAAATCAGAGACGGAAATTTTCCGTTTCTGATCTGCTGTTTTTTTGTAGTGATGATGGAAAACCTTTTTTTTCTTCTTTTGGTTTAATTTAGTGAAAGTTTGTGGCAAAGTGTTGACGGCACCCCCGAGAAGAACGGTGATGACCTCACTACCACCACTGGTAAAAAAGTGGCGGCGGCCTTAATGGCGGCGCCGCTGATGAGAGGGCGGAGCACCACCAGGCCATTCCATTACCACCACAATGAAAATCAAAGGGAAGGATGGTATTGGTCCACCCCCATAATCGTGTGTGCGCCGCTGCCGGTAAGGACATGCTCGGTAGCTGGTAGGGGTGTCTTGACGCCATCCTTGGGCAGGCAACCCGAAGGAGGGCGACTCCTCCGTCGACGCAGGTGGGGACTTGTTTGGCCCCTGGACATTAAAGCGGGGGCAAACACCCCTGGACCAGTCAACACTAAATAAATAATAATAATAAATAATATAATATAAATATAAATATAAATAAACAAAAATAATATATATAATAAAATAAAAGCAAATCTTTGCTTTCAAACAGGGCACTACCGCGTCCCCAAGGGTGACCGACCGGGTCACGCCCCTCGACCCTTGCATTGGATGACATGGGGACCTACGAAACCCACACTAATGATAACCAAAGTAAATTTAATTGCAAATTAGAATTTAAAATGTGATTTGTCGTTGATGTGACGTGTCTTAAATTGTATAGATTCGCGAAATGGTCCACATAAAACCCCGTATGCGCAAGGACCGGGAGAGGATATTGCGGCGAGTCGAGGTAAGTGGGGAGCTTCGCTCAAGTATCAAATATTGCATGTAGTTTGATAATTAAGATTCATGATTTGAAATTTGAGGATTTGGAATGGGTTGCATAATGCTATTGACTTGATTTAACTTATCTATGGTTTTTATATGTGTTGCCCCCAGAAAAATTGATATTTCTTTCTCTTAGACGAGGAGATTGAATTACCTACTCCTAGGTAAGGAGTTGGATGACCCTCTCCTGGATAAGGAGTTGGGATCACTCCTCCTCGCTAAGGAGATGAGGCTAAAATATTAAGGACGTCAGCGATAGTAAACTTCTCATGAAAACTATAAGTCATCTTAATGCACATATCGGCGACGGCTTAGACGAGCTTACTGTTGGTTCGATGGGACCATTGAGAGGACACAACGACCATTGTGTTCACTAGTGATCTTCATCACCTTGAGAGTAGGGGAATCAATCACCGAAATCAAGCCAAGAACTAGTATGCATTAAATAGAATGACATATAATTATTATTATACTTTTATGGTATACCTCTAATGGGCCCCTATGCATGAATGCTTTAATTTCATTTATGATTTTCAAACCTCTTGCTATTATGGTTTAATGCATCTTGGAAGTTGACTTAAATGAATAAAATGGATGGTTTACATTTAATTATAGATATGAATATTATTTCCATGCTTTCTACTAAATGCTTAATGATTCGATTTCAACTCCATGTTAGATCTTGCAATTTTATTAAGTAGTACTCACGTGTTTGATGTTTGAGCGAGGTTTTCCTCTTATTAAGCTTCGTTGCCCCTTTTAGCTCACCCTTCTTATTCTCCAGGTACATCCAAATCTGCCTTAGTCCGCGGTAAGGGAAATGAGATAGCTTGAAGTTTTCCCTTGCATTGTAGCCTCGTGTGCTCCTATTATCTAATTATTTATTTTTGAGAACTTATGAATTTGGGTTGTAACTTAAGACTTGTTGGGTAGTTTGAACCATTCATTGTTGTAATTAGAACTTATGAAAGCTTTTTGGGATTTCGTGAATTGAATAGACTTTTGAAAACCCATTTCGTGGATCTTACTTTAATACCTTTATGGATATTTTATTTCCTTGATTCTGGATTTACTATCCATTTGTATAGTTATCGTCTTTCTGCAAGTTTTGTTTAGGCGAGCCAAGTCATTGCTCAAGCCAAGCCATTGCTCGGGCCCAGTTCAAGCACTTAGGCTTGGGTAATGGTTTGGGTCAGGTGACCTAACCATAAATCGGGGAATGGTCATCACATGCATCCAACGCTATTGAAGAGCATGTAATAAGTTTCCCTTTACTTCTTTTTTTTATATTATTGTGAAGTATTCGAGGTATATATACTAAATAATCCCAGACTCGAAGATTCGAAGAATGTAAGACCATAAGAGCAGCACCTCTAGCTAAGAATTTTAAAGTTTTCTCATTTCCTTGACTCCAACTCCAGACACTTGGTTAAGGGAGGAATGACTCATGCCATCCCACCATAATCCTTTTAGAGTAATAAGTTTCCCGTAAATATTCTTTCCACTACTTAGCGCAGTTTTTGTTATTCTAATTATTAGGACTCGTCTCGAGCTCGGAGTAGTCGATTAAGTTAGGATACTGGGTGATCTAGACCAAAAAAAATAGCGGGTTGAAAGTGTAATTTTCAGAAAGTAAGCAACTTAATATGTTCTAAATCTTCTGATTAATTTGCAATTTTGTTGCATTTTTCGAAAAGTACATTGGCTTTCAACTTCCCTCTCTACAAGGGGGTTTGGGCATATCCGGATAAAGAGCTTTGAAAGTATGGCTCTTTACAGGCACGAAAGGAAAGAAATTTGGGCAAAAACTAAATGTTCCCTAACTCAATCTTTTTAATATTTCTCATTTAAAAATTATTAGGTATATGTCCCACCAATTATATATGTGTAGCATAAAAATGCATGCTCCCACCTCTCTGAGATCGGGAGATCCAATTCTTACAAGGGATAAAAAAACATTGGGTATTTTGGTCAATCATTATAACTTACTAATTTAATTTTATGTATCCAAAATTTCCAAAAAATCAAGGCCTTACTTGGTTAGGGGTGGAATTAACACTCGAGAGATAACTTCGAGGGGGAGTTAGAACTAATCTTGTTTGGTTACCCAACTTCCCTGCAAGTTATCTCTCAACTCATACATAAAGGTGAAAAATATCTCCCTCACCTCCTACCCCATCAAGTAGAGTTATGTCTTCGGAGTTTGTGAACACAATTACCCCTCATTAATTATTTTTTATTACCCACATTTGTTTGAAATGTATTTATGTCAATTCATATATTTTATTATTTATAAATTTACAATTTTCTTGCAAGTTTAAAGTTGAACCAAATATAAAAATATAATCTTTCACTTAACTCTGCTCCCACTGTAAGTTGACAAAAAACAAATCAAAAGAGGCTAACATGTTGAACTAAACATGTACCATAAACCCTAGATCATGAAACGGGGGCTTCTCTCTCTCTCTTCAATTTCAATTATTGGAGATCAATTGATACTTATGTTTATTTAAATGAAGTTTTTATATATACTCTTCAAAAAATAATGAAATTGTTATATAGAAACTATAATGAGGTTGTGCTATCCAAGAACCACAGCCCCTTGTGCCATCTAATTTGTCTAAAATCATGTGTTTTTCATGTTCGAGGCACATCTATTTTACGTCCCTAAGGTGGGCCACGCCATGCTGTATGATGTGATTGTACAAATTAATATGTGTGACGCCCCTCATAGTCATATATGTAGATATGGATTTAAAGAATATTGTCTTTATTGTTGGATCATATAAATTAAGTAAACCTATAGAGAATATTCAAGCCACACTACATGAATCCTAACACGCAAGTGCTTGGACACATCCTCAATTGTAAACAAATCTAACAAGTGTAACATTGAAGTAACAATATTCCTTTTAGCTCTTCAAAAATTTAGTCAATTTACACATCGCAAATTAGACTTACTAGAAAAATACACCTTTCATAATCAATCAATGAAAATGATGCACCAATGCACTCCTTCCACTCAATCTCCATAGAAATATTTACTCCACTTTTCTTTTTCACAACCACTATTTTTTTTCTTACCTTTGTTGTTGGTTACTTGTAAGAAAACTAATTGTTTTATTCTTGACTAAAAGAAAAATCGATTACTTTAGGTTCTCAGTAGTATCTACTTATTTGAATAGTTTATTAGTGAATGATTAGATGGCATGTAGGAATACTTTATAACTCAGAGGTTTGCAAGTTCAATTTCAGTTTCTTTTCTTTTAATATATTGGGGAAAAAATTTGTGGAGCTGGTTCTATGCATTTTCCAAAACAAGTTCCACGAATCTTAGTGCGGTTGGTATCATTATGAAGATGCCCAAAGCGATGTGCTAGTCCTTTGTACTTCAAAATTGTAATGAGTGGCTTTAAGGAATACGGTGTAATGATAAAAAAAAGAGCACTAACTCTGAGGGAGGGAAATATTTTTTTTAAATCAAAGTAAGAATATTTTTTTCGTTAGTTTCTTGCCAGACGAAGAAGTTATAGATTAGATTCTTGTTCTTTTGTTTTTCTCAAGTTATAAGGTTGGAGCGTTCGATTAGGGCGTTCGACTAACTCCAATAAAATTACTCGAACTTAAATAAGAAAGAGCTGAAAAAAGTTTGGACACCCATGATTATTAATTAAATAATTTGTAATAAGTGTAATAGTAGACTAAAACAATTTATCGGTGTAAATATTTGTGACGAAAAAGAAAAAAAAGTGAATTGTATTTTCACTCTATCAAAGACACAAAGTAAAAAAACTAACGATTGGTCGATTTGATTGATTTGACATTCGAATTGGCTCAAATTTGAGTTATAAATGTCAATATGTAAAAGCTCTTTACCTTAATTGTAGTCAATTTACTCCTTGTTCTCGGCATCTTCACAAAAAAGAAGAAAGATAAAAAAAAACATCAAAAAGCGCCAAAAAATAAAAATAAATACAATTTGAAAAAGACAAACTTTTGCAACAAAATAAACTTTGGCACGTATATTGTTACACAAGTTCCAATCGTACAGACAGAAACACATCAAATGTTGTTCACTTAAATCTTGAGGCAAAACTCAAAGGATCCGACAACTGTGTACTAATGCAGTACGAAAACTACGTCTTTTCCCAAACTGCAACTCTTCTTCTCTAAACAGTAAGAGCACTACAAATCGCTCACGCTGCGTGATTGTTGGACTAAACAGCTAAAACGCGGAAGCAGAGTTTAGTAGAAAAAATCAGCTCTAAATCTCTCTCATTCCACCTGATCTCCGCGATCTCCCGGAGCTCCGCCCAGCTCTCTCGTCTCCGGAGCTCTCCGCGCTTCATAACGCAAGTCGGATCACCGAAATCCGTCCCCAAATGCCCAGATTGGAAGAACCCCTGTTAGGGCTTCGTTGAGACCAGTCTTTGCGTTGTGTTGTAGTCGAGATTGAGGTTCTGGGGGTTTAGAATTTGAGTGCAATGGCGGGGTTTGGAGGGAGATGGAGGTCCGTGGCGGCGGCGGTGGCGCTCAGTTCCCTTCTGGCCTTTGTTTTTGCGTCGGCGGAACGGAGTCTCAAGAACGATGTTAATGAAGATGTTGGGGAGGATTTGATTCCAATGATTTTGAATTTCTTGTGGCAGTCTGATGAATCTGGTTATCACCATGTTTGGCCTGTGAGTTGTTGTTGATTTTGTAGTTTTTTCTTTATTATCATGGGTGGCCGGACCGCCTCAGCCCCTCCTAATTAAGGCCTGACTAATATGACGGAGTAAGGAGGACACTCCTACCATTAATCCGGATGTCGAAGGAGAAATAGTGCAGTGGTTGCTTGTGTTAATGTTATCTTTAACTTTTTATATGTGAAGTGCAAATTTTTCGATGAAAGTGAAAGGGGTTGTGAAGAAAAGGAATTGTTTTTTATGATGTGAGCGTTGGTTTTGATGCACAGGCTATGAAGTTTGGATGGAGGATTGTTGTGGGATCAGTTATTGGATTCTTTGGAGCAGCATTTGGGAGTGTTGGAGGAGTTGGTGGGGGTGGGATTTTTGTTCCCATGCTTACTCTGATAATTGGGTTTGATCCGAAGTCGTCCACGGCGATATCGAAATGTAAGAGAAGAATTTTACATTGTTTTCTGTGGGATTTCTTTTGTTTTACTAGTGTTGATGCTTTCTTGTGGAATCGTTGAGTTTTCACCTGGCTTTGCATGTGAAAATTTCAGAGTTCAGAAATTGTTTTAATGGTAACTTGAACATATGCCAGTTGTTTGATTATATGGGAATCAAAGCTACTAATCTTTTAGCAATCTTCGTTTGCCTGATTTTAGTTGGCTAGCTATTATCCGTTATTCCATCTCAATCGATTATTGAATTTGAGTGATTTTTTCTGTTCCGAACGTTATTCTTTTAGACTTGTGTGGTTCAGTTGCTAAGTACGAAGTTTTTCTTGTTTATTCAGGTATGATAATGGGCGCGGCTGGCTCAACTGTCTATTACAACCTTAAGCTGAGGCATCCGACCCTCGATATGCCTATAATTGATTATGACCTAGCGCTACTCTTCCAGCCAATGCTCATGATGGGCATCAGTATTGGAGTTATTTTCAACGTGATTTTTGCTGATTGGATGGTCACAGTTCTTCTGATCATTCTTTTCATAGGTATTGATTTACTTGTAACTAATTTTTATAATATTCCAACAAATCCATATTTAGACTTGGGAACTTGCAGGGACATCTTCTAAGGCATTCTTCAAGGGTGTCGAAACATGGAAAAAAGAAACATTAATTAAGAAGGTGACTTTGCTAGGTTTATGTTCTTCCTAAAAAACTTCTCTCCATGAAAATTAGCCTAGAGCAGTATTTTCTTAATCCATTTATATTTTTCCTCTTTCAGGAGGCTGATAAACGCGCACAGCTTGGTGGTGAGTTATTATATTTCCTCTATTGAATGAGAAGATTGTTTTCTAAACATATTATAATTTAGGTCTGTTCTTTCTCTGAACTCCTGTTCAACGTGGCTCAGGTAATGAAGGGACGGAGTACAAGGCTCTACCTAGTGGCCCAAGCAATGGCTCAGGAAAAGAGAAGGAATCAGGGGAACCAGAGGTGAGGTATTATTGTAAACTTTGATAAATGTTCTTCCTTTTTAACTTTGTTACTACTTCCAGGTCCCTCTTCTTGAGAATGTTCGCTGGAAGGAACTTGGTCTTCTCGTCTTTGTTTGGGTCTCATTCCTTATTCTGCAGATTGTCCAGGTCATTTTCTATATCCCTCTGACAGTTTTTTTTGTTCTCATTGCCATTAACTATGAGACTTCTGATAGTTATCATTATTTTGTATGTTTGGTACAGAAGCATACATCAACATGTTCAACAGCATACTGGGTTGTAAGCTTGTTGCAGGTATAATTATTGTTGTGGCAAAATGAGTCTATTGCTACAACAGGAAAAACTATCCTTCTATTTTATTTGTTAACATACTAATATCTAGGAATAGGAGTTTGAATTATTGACATTTAACCTTTTCATGTCTTCTAGATCCCTGTTTCCGTTGGAGTAACTTCGTATGAGGCAGTTAGCTTGTATAGAGGAACAAGAGTAATTGCATCGAAGGGAGATACAGGCACGAACTGGACGATACATCAGCTGGTTTTGTATTGCAGCTGTGGCGTACTCGCCGGCATTGTTGGTGGACTGCTTGGTTTAGGTGGAGGTTTTATTTTGGGTCCGCTTTTCTTGGAGTTGGGCATTCCTCCTCAGGTACATCTTGTCTATATTCATTTGCACTTTCCTTCTCGATGATTGATTTCTCTTTTGATCAATGTGCTGTTCTGGTAGGCAAAGGCAATAATTTTGATGTTGCTTCTAATTTTGCATTGCGTTAATGAAACCACCTAGTTGCGTTGTAGATGTTATCCACTTCTAATTATGGTGGTAAAACTAGTTTTTTTATGCCTCAAATTTAAGAAAATTAAGTTGTACTTTGAGATGTCGGGCCATCGTGCATCTGGTTAACTTTCATTAGTCCGTGTTGTAAAGATGTGGACAAGTTTCGTGCTTGTCATGGGCGATCTTTCAAGTTTACTGCTTCGAGAACCTGTTAGACAATCACCGTGCTATATGTTTCATATGTGTCTTGCGTACATGTTTTGATAAGTGCACATGATTTGCATCACTCTTTTTTGCGTACATGTTAATCCGACAGTGCTAGAGTAACTAACCTTGTGAAATCTATGCTTGATAAAATTTACACAGGTTTCCAGTGCAACAGCCACCTTTGCCATGACATTCTCGTCTTCAATGTCTGTTGTAGAGTATTACCTTTTGAAACGTTTCCCTGTCCCTTATGGTATGTTTCTCTCTTCCTTCTGTATTTCGTTTCTCTTTTTACTTTATTTAATAGCTAGCTAGCGTGGGGAATGTACGCTTTGTCCTAACATTGTGGATGCAAAATGTTCCGTAGTAAGAATTTTTTATCATTGAACTCTATTAAGCTCGCGCTCATTCAACTTTTGCAGCACTGTACTTTGTTGCTGTCGCAACTGTTGCCGCCTTTGTAGGCCAACATGTAGTGAGAAGACTGATCATTGTGTTAGGAAGGGCATCACTTATCATCTTTATTCTGGCATTCACTATATTTGTGAGTGCAATCTCGTTGGGTAAGTCTCACTTTGCGTTATACTGACTATAGACTTATAGTCCAACTATAATGAACAAGATTGATGATGATCTTCTCTTACTTCACTGTACTTCTTAAATGATCAATTTTTGCTTAACACTAACAACATAATTCTGTCGATGAATGCCTTTCTTCTCTTTAACAGGTGGGGTTGGTATATCGAACATGGTCATGAAGATCGAGAACAAGGAGTACATGGGATTCGAAAACCTCTGCAAGTATGATGCTTAGCATAAGTAACTTCTTTTAATTGTGATTCCTAGATGCGTTCATGATCTCGAGGCCTCAAAGTCAGCCTCATGTTTCCTTGTCATTTTTTTTTGGACCTTAACTGTAGAAGTATTTCTTTTCTGTCTATTCCTTATTTTGATTCTGTTATGAAATGGATGGATACTTGTGCATGTATGTGAGCACATTGTGAAGCATGGTTCTCACATTAAATTGTAACATCAAGCGTGGCTCTCACATTTCATGTAACTTGTAATCATCTTCAATGTACACCAACACTTTCATGTATTGTCTATGTTGCTTGTGATGTGTTGTATGACTTGTGGTGAATGTATAACTTGTATACATTGTATAAGTACAATTATCGTCATCACCAAATGGTCTATATAAAGGGTGTCAACCCCATTGAAATTTATACACCAATGTATGAATGAAATCTCTGCATTCTCATCTCTAGCTCTTTTATCTCTTGTCTCATCTTCTCTACTTGTTCTAGTAGTTTTTAGTTTATGCTTTCTATACTTAAGTATCTAACAAGTCCAACTTAAGTTTTAGTTGACTTACAATTTAGTTTACAACACGTTAGCAGCAAGATGTTGCTTTACAAGAGAAGGTATTAAAGATCAAGAAACTTTTTAAAGATATAAAGCTAAGAAGGTACAATTTTTATTAATTTAAATAAGTTCAATTTATTTTCATGTTGTCATGGTTAATTTCTTTTTTGTTACATGCATATTTAATTATATAAATGTTTTTATGCATTTTAACGTCACTGACTACGAAAGTATGCTCTGTAGTTGCGTCTTGTACGATCTTCTACATTAGAAATTAAAAGTCAATGTGTGACATATAATTTCTCTCTTAAAATTACAAACGATTAGCTATTATTTTATTCTTGATTTTATAATACAAATAATGCTATAAGTTTGAGTTGATAGTGAGTAAGATTTGTCCCCGGTAAAGCTAAACATTGAAAGAGAGACGGGTTATCCTGTTTGAGGAAGCATTATATTAAGTAGACTATGTCTCGCCACTCAATCTAAAGGTTGCCCCACCAACTCATATGATTAATATATTTTGTTTAGTAATGAATCAAGTTGTGAAGATATATTTAATAATATATTATGTTTTTACATAAAAAAAGGGAAAACTATTTTATATTAAATTTATTTTCAAAATATTATTCAACCATAATAGAACTTGTTGTCTTATTATATTATCGACAAGAATCATTTGTCATGACAATTAGATATTATAATTTGTGAATAAAACATCTATGCAAGACTATATTGTGTTATACAAAATTTAAATCATTTGTCAATATTTCTTTAGAGATTTGAAAAGCGACCATTTCACTTTATGTATCTTTTCACCTTATAGAGTTATAAATATATAAATACCAAGAAAGGTAATGCTCCAAAAGCTCAAAATGGGTGGTTGAGTATCAAGCTACAAAATTTAATCAGTCAAATATCAATTATAATTTCGCAATTTTAATTACCTCCATGTTGACTCTTTGTGGAAATATGATTGATGAGACAATAAAAATAAGGTCACGTGGTCTGCCTCGATTTATTGCTGCAACAAATATTGAGTGCACACTTTAATCCAATAAATATTAAAGATTGATTTCTTGTCTCATAGTAGTTGAGTAAAATAATAAGATATTATAAATATAATATCGCTCATGTCCAATTAATTCAGCTTCAAATTAAGAAGCATATGTTGATCATGATCGCAATAATAAATTTATGGACGTGAAAAATGTGAAAATATCAGGTAAATGTCGTATTGACAATTCCACAAAAAATTGGAACAAAAGTGGTGCACCACTACAAAGGGCAAATAATTATTGACAATGACCTTTACCATGCCTTCAAAATCAAATGCAAAATATCATGAATTTTATCATTGAAAATGGCTCGATAAAACAGGCACATCGAGATGTGTTTAAATCGTGACCTAAATATGGGCGATGAGTTTATATCTCGTGTATCGTGTTACACGCATGTACATTATAATATAAAAGTGAATATTTCTCTAATTCGAACTTAGCGGAGACTAATGTTCTGGCAATATCTAGTACAACAATTTGATTATTAATGTCTTGTTCAGAAGAAGTCTACTCTGAATAATAGAAAATTTATCTATATGAATATGATTTAATCTGAGTATAATATTCTCGGCTTTACCTTTTGGAATATATATTTGTGCTCTCGATGCCCATTCGATCCATATCCGACGTCTGAGGTACTGTAAGTCATTTCCATCGATCTCCCTCATTTTTTTTTGTTTCCTTCTAGTTGAACTAATGCTTGATTCGGGCAATGCCCGATTGCTTCGCGACTAGTTTGTTTGAAATCTAAATTTTAGATTGAGCCGATGGGTTAGGTATTAATGCTTTGGCCAATGCTCGATTGCTCCATTGATTTTGATGAGTTGGGTTGTGTGAAGCATTTGTTCAAACACTTGGTCTGCAGTTATGTTGAGTAGTTTTTCGAGTTATGCCCTTTTGTGGGTTAGGGTTTTGAAGTCATGGTGGTCGAATTTGAGAATCCAAAGCACTATTTCTGTGATGCCCAATAGGACGATTGGGTGAAACTTGCCTAATTGATCGACGACGAGGGTTAGCAGGTTTTGGAGCACTTATTTTGTGTGTTGTCTAGTTGTTTTGTAAAAGTTTGAGCATGCCCATTCTTTGGGTATGTTATCTACTCACATTTCTTGAACTATGTACATATATATGTATTCTCAAGTAATTGTCATGATAGGGACTTACATTCAGTTTAGGTAAAATCTAGATTTAGCCCATCACGCCCATTTGTTGTTTAGGCAGCTTGTAATTCTAAGCTTCTTCTTTACCTCTCTTACTTAATCTTTAGTCGAAATTGATGCATTTCAAATCATGGGATTAGGGTTTAAGGTTTAGCTTAATCAGATTAATATGAAGCATTAGTGACTTATAAGACTAGAGACAATTCCATCTTCCTTAGATTACTCATTGAAGACTTTCTAGATGCACCAATCTTCGACAATAACTCGTCAAATTGCGCCCCAGCAACAAAAATCCCCAATCCTTCCTAGAAATCGAGTTAGTTTAGAAAATCTTTTTTAAAATGTCTTTTGATCTTCATTCGGAGGTCTGATGAAGGTGACATTTTAATTTTATATTTTAATGGGGAGTGTGGACCTTGACCTGTAGTTTTAGTACTCACGTTAATTTATGTCATTTTGTATTTGCTCAAATAGTTTAGGTAATGAAAATAGCGTTTTAAAATTGCTTTTAATGGGAAGTGGGGAGCAGGCCAATGCCATTCTGGACCTCTTAATTTATTTTTTAAGTTACCCGATATCCGAGCTTAATGGGACTTGACATTACCATTCTGTTTTGTGCATTCTAAGCTCTGATTGCTTTTTTTTTCAAGCACTTATGGCATCTCTCTAGTTATCTTCAATTTTAAGGTTGCAATTCATTCAATTCATTGTTGTTGCTGCTGGAATATTTCAATTATTTCTCAATGTATCTGATGGTGTTTCCTTGTTTCAACTGCCTGCATATGCAAATCGCACTTAATTAGATTTGAGCTTCAGGGGTGGATTCTTTGTGTGATTTCAATTGTTTTACATCTAGTGTATCTGAATTTGTAAAAAAACTTATTGAGATGCTACTCCATTCTTTGTTGTTTGTGGTGCTTAAAGATTCTTCTTTTGACAACTTTATTGGGTCCCACTTTGTAGGGTCGATGTCATTGCTCATATGATTTTTTTGATCTATTAGATTATTATATGAAAAGGTGTGTTCATTTTTAATCTTTGTTACTTCTTACATGAAAACTAGTTGATGTGAATTTAAGACTTTTCTTGTATCTATATAAGTAGTGCACTTTGTGTTTCTTATATATACATGGTGGTTATTGCATTTGCTTTATCACAATTTGCTTTCCTTTCATCTTCTTTTTACCCTTTGTTCTAAGACACCCCATTTGATACCTCACCTTATCTGATGCATTTCTTCTCGAGTTTTTGCATCTCTTTCATCCTTCTATGTAAATCACTTCCTTTGCCACCATTCTCATCATGGGCAATTGAGATGAGATTTTGCTAGTTTGGTTATTGAAAGGATTATAGAGTTTTTTTCGCATCATTGTTAACGAAAAGAAGAATCATGAATGGTTTATTTGGGATTCAGCGTAGATTGTAGTGGGCAATCGGGCAAATTGTTAATGGTATCAACTTTAATTTGATTGTGATGAGTTTCATAATTTAGCATGAGTTAATATGAATATGACTCATGTGGGAGTCATATTGTTGGTTTCTTGTAAGAAATACTTGATTGCAACGATTTCAACTTTCTTAATATTCAGATACTCAACGTTCATGGATTTCTTTAAGAAGTTGGTTTTAAAGAAATGAAGGGACTTAGTGGGTTCGTTGTTCAGGTTGTTTGTGACAACTCACACTAAAGAATTCAATGATAACAAATGTGGTTTTCTTTTTCTTCTTCAAGGAATATGATTTTCGCAAAATTAGGGTTTTGGTTTTCAAGATTCATGAATGAATGTTTGGGATTTTGTTACGTTTTGTAATGAGATGTTTGGTTTGCTTTTCCTTCCTCTTTTACATGCTTGCTTTAGCTGGTGAAGTAGAGAACCTGATTCTTTTTAAGAAACCTCAATTGTTTATTAATTGTGATTGTCATTTACTTGGTACTTACTAGGTACATAGCTATATTTGAAATCTCAAGATTATATATATTAGGAATTGATGAATATTAATTTGGATTAATTTTTAAAAATAAAGAAAACTATAATAATTTATATACTTCATTGTTAAGAATTGATAAGATTTATCCTTTGATAGGCTGGAAAACTTAGGATGGAGATGTCTACTAATCGAGAATGGATGTATAGTCGTATTGAAAATGGGTTTACTCGACAAGAGTTCATTAACGGCGGAACGAGTTTATAGCATACACAAAAACGCACTGTAGGACATTCACCACTAAGGGGAAGATTCGGTGTCCATGCAACCATACGAAGTGTCGTAATCGTTCATACTATGATGTTGACACCGTAGAACTTCATATACTTCGTTGAGGATTCATTCTGAGATATCACTGTTGGTTGGAACATGGGGAAAAAGAATATATGTACACTCAAAATGTACATGACGAATCTAGCAATATGATGAGATGTGAAGACCACGGAGGGACACATGTAGCGAATTATAGTTCATTGTATCATGAGATGGTGCACGACCTGGCAGGTCCGAGTCTCAATTGGCGTCATGTGGAACAACCTCCAAATCCTTATTTGAAAAACTTGTATGATATGTTAGACGCACCAAGTCAGCTGCTATGGCCAGGGTGCGAGAACATGACTAAATTGTCGGCAATCGCGAGACTCCTAAAAATCAAATCAGAACATATCTCTGAAAAAGCATACGATGAAATTCTTCAATTTTGTAAATATGCATTTCCGAGTAACAATTGTTTAGTCGATAGCTTTTATAACACGAATCGACTAATGTAATGGATGGGGCTACCAGTCCAGCAAATTGATTGTTGCGAGTCCATGTGCATGATTTACTGGGGCAAGGATTCAGAGTTGACGACTTGTAAGTTTTGCGGTGAATCAAGGTATGAACAAATCAAATGTGAAGGACGAAGTGGCGTGCCGCGGGCTCGAAAAAAAATGTATTACTTCCCTCTGGCACCTCAGTTGCAGCGTTTATTCGCGTTTGAAGCGACTACGAGGCACATGTGGTGGCATGGGGAACACGTTTCGGATGACATCGTCATGCAACATTGTTTCGATTCTATTGCATGGAAGCATTTCAATGATATGAACACCGAATTCAGCACTGAAATTCGTAATGTTCGTTTAGGGTTATGTACGGATGGTTTCCAACCATTTAGTCAATCTGTAAAACAATACTCATCGTGGCCTGTAATTCTCAATCCTTAAAACCTACCCCCTCAATTGCATGAAGAAGGAGTTTATGTTCTTAACGGTCATCGTGCCGGACCCGACTAATCCTACAAATCAAATTGATGTCTTCATGCAACCTTTGATAAAAGAGTTGTAAGATTTGTGGCATGAAGGAGTACTTACCTACGACATTTTCACCAAAACGGACTTTCAACTCCGAGCTGCACTTATATGGAATGTCAGTGAATTCCCTGCTTATGGTATGTTGTCTGGCTGGAGCACACATGGAAAGAGAGCTTGTCCTTATTGTATGGATGACACGGATGCATCCCAATTAAAGTACGGTGGAAAAACTTCTTGGTTTGATTGCCATCGTTGCTTCCTACCGCGTGGCTCCACTTTAAGAAGTAATAAGATTGGCTTTAGGCGCGATATAACTTGTCGAAAATGACCGTCGACAATTAAATCTGGGGAACAAGTTTTGGCTGAAATTGTTGCCTTGGGACTGAGGAAAGTAACTGAAATCGAATCCGTTCAGGTGAACAATAAGATTGCCAAGTATTCAGGGTGGAGGAAACGAAGCATATTCTAGGACTTACCTTATTGGAAGACGAATCTCATTAGGCACATCTCGGATTTCATGCACATTGTGAAAAATGTCTTCGACAATATTTTTAATATAATTATGAGTGTTCCTGGGAAGAGTAAGGACAATGCCAAGTCGAGACTAGATTTAAAAGATATTTGCAATCGACCTTCCCTCGAATATGACCCCACATCCAACTCATATCCTAGAGCATCTTATACACTTGATAAGCGTAAGAAAGAAGTCTTGTGTGATTGGATACGACAGTTACGATTTCATGATGGATATGCTTCAAATATTGGTCGATGTGTGACGCCAACAAATTGAGGATATTGGGGCTGAAAAGTAATGATTGTCATGTGTTCATGCAGAGATTGATTCCTATTGCCTTTCGTGAACTATTAAAGGATAAAGTGTGGATTCCAATTAGCGAGTTAAGTTTGTTTTTTCGAGACTTGACTGCTAGGAACCTTAATATAGCGCTAATCGAGTTGTTGCACTCTAACATTCCCAAAGTTTTGTGTAAGTTGGAGCAAATCTTCCCACCTAGTTTATTTGACTCAATGAAGCACCTTTCCATACACTTAGCATACTAGGTTCATATCGTCAGACCCGTACAGTTCCGGTGGATGTATCCGTTCAAAATGTAATTTTGTAATCAATAAACATTTATTGTAATGAATAACTAATAACTTAGGTTATATTGGTTATAACTACCTAATTTAATAGACATAACGTCAAAATATTTTATCTCATCATATAGGTATCTCAAACATTTGAAGAACAATGTTAGAAACAAGGCGAAAGTTGAAGGGTCGATATGTAATGCTTGTTTAGTTGAGTAATTAACTTCTTTTTGTTCCTTCTATTTCGAGGATCATATCAGTCCTGCACACGAACGGATCCAACGAAATGATGCTGGTGGAGTAGGTCCGAGTGTTGCTAACACTAGTTCATTCTCAATTTTCATTCATCTGAGATGACCATTAGGCAAAGCGAGGAAATGGTACCTCATGTCAAAGGAGTATGTTGCAGTTCATCAATATGTGTTACTAAATTGCCCTGAAGTAGTTCCGTTTATCAGGTATTAGAATTAAAGGTGATTTTTTGTCTGACATCTTCTCTGTGCAGTGTATAATCTCGTATGATTTTTTCGTAGCATATTCAAGTCTATCGTTCATTTGCGAGAACCAAACATCACCGAACAAGCTATTAAGATCAAGCTAGAACAACAATTTGCAGCATGGTTCTTGCAATATGTACGTAATAGTCTATATACACCTAATTCAAATAAGTATAATTAGATTTGAACATCTCATTATGTAACATGCAAGATTTTAATATTGTAATATTACATATTAGGCTGAACAAAACGATGTGCCTGAAGTGATTCATCAAATTTCACAAGGACCAATGCGTTCATGTACGAGTTATCCTGCATACCTTGTTAATGGATATAAGTTTGACACGCTGTCATACGGTACGAACAAGACAACACAAAACAGTGGTGTATGCGCCAAAGGCGGAAACGATACTGACTATTACGGTGTACTCAGAGACGTAATTCGAATTGATTACCATGATGGGTCACTCCGAACAATGTTGTTCAAATGTGATTGGTTTGATCCTATTCAAAATGGTACACGACTTCATAGTAAATCTAGTTTGGTAGAAGTTCATAAAAATCGTTGGTTCAATAGGTACGAGCCTTTCATATTGGCAATGCAAGCACATTAAGTATATTATCTTCTTTACCCTTCTATCGGGAGAAAGTAACGAAGTGATTGGTTAGCTATATGCAAGCTTCAACCAAAGTTCGCGGATGAAACCAATGTCATTAGTTCAGAAATGGTAATCTCGGATAATGCATTTCAAGCCGATCAAAATGATAATACCAACATTGTGGAAATAGATGTAGATCCATTAGCGTCAACGACTCTTGATCCGACAGGTGAGATTGTGTCGACAACAATGAATTTGAAACGAATGCGGACGATGAAGAAGATGATGAGTTCACATTGTCATCAAACAGTGGTAGCGAAGATGAGTTAGAGTTATTGGTGTGAGTTTTTAGTGCAATCTATCAATTTGCTTGAAATTTGATGTTTATGTTAGATTTCATATATCTCTATGAATGTTATATGTATCAATCAAATGAATAATTTGTTTATGCGATCGATATAGATACCATTAAATATGGCGAGATGTAGTGGTAATACGGATGATGAGGACATGGAGGACATCAACAGACCCATGGAAGAGACTTGCACCATCGGACGAGGATCGTTGTCGCACCATGCTGCACATTCCAATCCGGATGGTCAGTACTCATTACATCCGACGAATTCGTACTCACCACATCACACCACTCCATCACGTTCGAGTTATGCCTACTTACGTCACGACACTGAACCGTTGCCACATCACACCAGTTTGTAACATGTAGTTCGTCCATACCCAACTTATGCCATTGGACTATCTTCATCACATTATACCTCATCATCGCCTCCCAGTCATCCATATCCACATCAACATGCCACACTATCACTGGCAGGAACTGTGTACATGCCTCAGCATGGTGTTAGTCCCTCGACACCACATGACGACACGCCATCTCCTCTAGTTCATGTACTCTCAGCTCAGCTTGGTACCATTCCCTCTTCGTCACACCACTTCACACAATCACCTCCAGGATATGTATACCCACATGAGCATGGTATCATACCATTTTCGTCACATCACGCCACACCATCACCTTCAGCTCATCCCACTCATTCTCCTAGAGTAGGCGACAAGCACACTTCTACATCTCGTGACTTCATCAGCGAGGTCATCCACTAACAGGTTGCGCTCATCGATACCACCTACGATTGAGAAGATCCCCGACTTTTTTAGAATGTCGACAACCCCTATAAAAGGCGAAAACCCTTTTATTCATCTCATTGTTAAGCATGGCCTGTATGTTATTCTCCATAATATGTACTTAATCCATAAAAATACTGCTTTCCTAGATTAACTTAAATGTTGAAATGGTAGGTTACGCCCTTCTTCCGTGGTGGCAGTGAAGATGAGTTTAGTCTTCAAGATTGGATATTTGAAATAAGGATGGAAACGAGAATATGTTCCACAATCCCAACGAGATATATACTGGCTTAGGTGGAAAGTCAGTAACTTCACATAATCCTTCGATGTGAATTTATTTAAACTAGTAACGTGATTATATAAATGAGAATGTGTCCATTACTTGTTTCATTTGCAGGTGTTCTTCACTTAGGAGTTGCAAATATCATTTGCGATATATGAAGCGTGGTGTCGGGAGGCAGCCATTCGGTACACGGGCAATATATATTTAATCGCGAATAAGAAAATAACACCTATTTACTTGACAGAGGAGGTGTTTGAGCATTATAAAAGAAAACGAGCAAAAGATGAAGCATTCAAGAAGAAGTCCGAGCAGATGAGTGCGAATAGAAAGTTCGAGGTGGGAGGGCCGGGCACTGGTATTTCGTTGCACAGCGCCGGAACTATATCCGCAAGACAGAATGGTGATACGTTGGTACGTATACATACATAAATAGTTTTGTATGTAGATGAGCACAAATATAAACTACTAATGCCGGAACTCGCTTGTAGGAGAAGAAGCTTAAACGTCGTCCCACACACAAGGAGATATTTCGACACCTCCACACCCATGGCCATGACGGCCAAACTTTCGTCGATCAGAGATCCACGAAGATTGATGTAAGTAATATAAGTTGCATATAAATAGTTTTCGAGACAACACATGTAGTACATCAATTTAAAAGAAAATAGTAGCGTTAACTATTAGTTTATTAATTTAATGCGGACTCTGAACTCACTCGAAGATTGAAGGAGATGTCCACCCAGTCCACCGACACATCCATTGACGAGGATGCGGTTTATCTTGAGTTGGTGCCAGAGGTCAAGGGACGCGTCTACGAACTAAGGTCACAAGGTTATCATCGCATCATATCTTCAAGGGAAGCAAGCTCATCTCGAAGACCAGCGTACTGGCCTTATGAGTTGGAAGAGCTCCAGCGGGACCACCAGAAGTTGCAAGAAACCTTGCTGAAGGAGCGAATGGAATGACAAGAATAAATGCAGAGGGACAAGATGGAACGCCAAGAAGAAAATCAAGAGATGCAAGACCGTTTAGCCGTACGGAGGCATTGTTGATGCAACACGTTAGTATTAAGCCCCACGTGCCTGCAAAACTGTGATGTCCACTATCACCAGCTATAGAGCGTTCTGGTCCTCAGGGTGATGACCAGCCTGGACATTTGACGATCGACAGAGCATCGCTGAGTCCACCGACACCTTCTCAGTCTGCGCACCTAGATGACCACCAACCTGGACATTGGACCAATCCACATAGAGAGCTGTCTGAGGATAGACATCATCTTTTGGATGATCATGATGAGTTTATGTTGCAACTTATGCCGCCTCCACGACCACCGCCATGACAATAGTGATTGGATGTTCTATCTTTTTTTGATAGTGAATTTTTAATTACGAGTCAATATCACTACAAAAAACAGCAAATTAGAAACGGAATTAGAAAGGGAAATAAGTTACGTTGCTAAAAAAATAAGTTAGAGACGGAATTGAGACGGAATTGAGACGGATTAGAGACGGAAATAGAGACGGAAATAGAGAAGGAATTAAATTTCGTCTCTAAAAAATGGCGCCAACATTCCCACCAAAAATTTCATTTTTTACAACCGTCCATTAATCTCGAGATTCGTGCGTATTCGATCTCGATGATTCAAAAATAGGGACCCAAGACTCACACACACACACACTCTCTCTCTCTCTCAACCCTCTCTCTCGCTCAACCCTAACGCTCTCTGCGTTCTCTCTGCCTTCTCTCTTGCTCAACCCTAACGCTCTCTGCCTTCTCTCTGCCTTCTCTCTCGCTCAACCCTAACGCTCTCTGCCTTCTCTCTCGCTCAACCCTAAACGCACGCTCTCTTCTTTCTCTCTCGCCCGGTCACCGCTCACCCCGCTCACCGCTCACCCCGCTCACCGCTCATCGATGTCGCTCCTCTCCGCTCTCTCTCCGATCCCCGCTCTCGCTATCTCTCCGCTCACCGATCGATCCACCGCTCTCTCGCCTCTGCTCGATGTGTTGCTCACCGCTCCCATCACCGCCCTCTCTCTCTCGCGTGCATAGGCCGATCTCTCGTTCGTTCTCTCTCTCTCTCCGACCTCTCTCACCGCTCACCGAAGCTTCCCGCTTCTTGGTAGGGGTTGTGGGGTTGAATATTTAGCCAATGCCCAAATCGGTGAAACATGGGAAGCGAGTTTGTTTCTCGAAAGATTTTGCGCTTATAACGAGGGAGCAAGTATTCGATTCTTCTAGTATTCCCAAAGATGGCTTCTCCGACTTCTTTGATCTTATGCCATTCCCAAACGCTCAAGAGATTGCATGTTGTGATTTTTTCGCCTTGATGACAAGGTAATCTTTCTTTGAGCATTTTATTTGTTCATTAGATTCTGAAAAGTCTCTTAATTGATTTTAATTTCCATGCCTAACTAACCTGCCAAGTTCACAATCGAATGAAAATGTTCCTTAATTCCTCATGTTTACCAATCAAATCCATTTCTTGTCTTGCAATTGTTCTAACTAATTCCATCTTATAGGAATGTGTAATTAGAGCAAGTTTCCCTAGCCGATTTTACATCAATAGTATATTCCTTGCGAGTAAACCCAATAGAACATGCCAAGGAAAGATTTCTATTTAAAGGGGCACTTTAAGTCTAATTCTTTATGATTTCCACTTCAATCACCCATTAAAGTCCTTGATAACTCATATCCAACACTACTAAATATCTCGATGTCAAAGAAGTTTCCTCGCTTTTTTGTACCCTTTCAATAAGCATAACCAATTATGGTTAGTTATAGCTTGCAACACTACAATTTTTCAAAACTCTATTTCCCAGAGGCTGCCACTCTCCCAATGTCTTTCCTTTCATTTCTAAGTTGGGTTACGCTCTCGAATGTCGGTTGTCGTACCACTCATACTCGTACAAGCTAGCTTATGTTTCTTGACCAGTTCTTGACACCATCAATTGGGTCCTTTAAGAGCTTTGTAACAATTATAATTAGACCAAAGTCTTCCCAAAGAGTAAGAAACAAAAGCCCTAAGATTTCAGCACATACATGAATCATAGACACCCATATTTGAGTATGAAATGAAAGAAAGCCTGCTACCTAGGCTTTGAATCACTTGACACTTCAGTTCCTTCTCTTCGTTCACAAGTTCTTCTAGCTCCAAATCACAAAATCTCAGAACAAATCTTGTTGTAATTTCTTTCTTCTCTTAATGCCTTTAGAGAATAAAAGCCATTTTATAGTTTAGTAATTAAAATCTAGCCACTAGATGAACTTTGTATCTTTCAATCTCATAAATCTCTAAGAAGATCTATGACTTCTTATTTAATGGAACATGCACTCCATGCATAGATGCATACTAATCTCCTAGATTTTGTCAATAAGGAGTTCTCTAGGTGCATCTAATACGCCAAAAGAATGGTCTCCATTAAAATCTCCACCATGTTTCATGACATTTAGTTAGTAAGTTAGGCTCATATAACCATATGGGTACTTTCTCAACCTTAGGCTAAATTTAGCATTTTCTCTTACTTAAGTTAATATTTCCATGACCAGACTTTGGTTAATAAGCCATTCTAACTCACTCAAATTAAACCTATTAGTTCGAATCCAAAATAAAACTTACGTATTTCTTTTTCTTCAAACTTAGACTAGTAGGATGAGTTTTACTAGAATAACTTTGGTACACATTTGATTTCATTTAGGTCCTAAGTAAAAACTAGCCATATAATGAAATTTACAATGATCATACCCAATGCCCTCACGTGTACACAACACAAAGTAAACTCCTGTCCTTTAACGTCGAAGGTCAAAACCATGAAAATTGTGTACCTAATAAATAAATAGGAATAATGTATTATATGGGATCAAACACAAATAAAAAATTATTTTTATTACCTTGAGGTCAATGTGCGAGTGTTGACAAGTGCACCACATAGGATTGGTCCCTCGGTCACGATCCTACAAAGTGTACCATTGGGGTTAGATTATTGGGATCATTACAAATTCTTCCCAACTTATAAGAATTTCATCCTCAAAATTGAAATAACTAAAATGAGACCCTTGCTGGAATCAAAATTGGAATGGGTAGCTCTCGCACATATAGGACTATAAATAGACATATAAATCTTGGCGCAAGTTCCTTTAATTATGAACCATCTATGACCCTTCAAAGGAGAGACTTTCGGATATCATAGTCTCCCTCCTCATCCTGTAATCCCTCTCGGTTTTGATCCATGTTTCCATTCCTGCTTGTTTCAACTACTTTGAGATGCTGGTGAAATACCTAATTCCTCTTTATGCGACCATGCTTATCTTTGAGGCTCACTTCCAACTTAACTTTTCGAGATTGTCTAACACCATAATAAGCTGAAGTCTGATCTTTACTACTGAGCCTCATTAGTATCCTACCAATCTTACATTGGTAAATCACGTCGTTAATGTCATATAGCAATGAGAATCTTTTCCATGGACTACTGAACTACAAAAAAGGTGTTCTAGGCAAATACCAACCCATGTATCCAAATCTGAACACAAGATGTTGTACCAAGATATAGGTAAGTGCTAAAAACTTTACTATGATGTATTGGAGCTGTTTAATGATAAGTAACATTTCACATAAAATGGAACTAGTATGTACATGCATATTTTAGTATTTAACTTGTTTTGCCTCGGCATTGCCACCTTGCCTCAATGAGGTGGATTTGATAATAATTAATTTATTCTTACTATTACGATTTTTAATATTCTATTCTTGCACTTAATTGACTCTTTCTGTTGATTATTTTTTCTGTTTCTAATATTGTTTGTATTGTCACAGTTGTTAATTTGACAATGATCGATCTTCCTGGGCTAACCAAAGTGGCTGTTGGTAAGTTCTATTGTTTTGCAATTGTTGGAATGCTAAAATTTGGTTCCAGCTTTCCAATTAACATCGAAAGCACATTTGTTTTTATTGTTGCGGTTTTGTCTCTAACCGATTAAATGGGGGCATTGTAGAGGGCCAACCTGATAGCATTCTACAAGAAATTGAGAACATGGTTCGATCTTTTATTGAAAAGGTAACATTTTCAAAAGTTCAGTTGGTATTGTGTTAAGATAGAGTTATATTGTAAGAGTTGATTGTATCAGCAGTGACACCAACATTTTATTTGTGTAATTTAGGTTTATACTCTATGCATTGCTTTAAAGGGAATACTGGCCTTTACGGCTTTTTGGTATAGTGCTACGTTTGGTATTAAAATATCTAGATTCATCATTGAAATCCCTTGCAATGTCCTTTAGAAGAAAAGTTACCCTTGGATTCTTTAAAGATTTGTGAGAAACGATTGTTTTTTTTTTTGTGTGTGAAATTTATTTAATTAGTATTTGTGTTATGGAGAGTATTCTGAAGTCCATAAAATTGCTTCATTGTTCATATATGTATTTGATCCATTTTCTACTCTATTCTTATGGCTCCTTGTCGTGAAGTTTATTCTTTGTTCATAGATATTGTTATAGATGGACATATCTTTATAAATATATTTTCAATATCTTCACTTTTGTGCATATCTTGCAGCCAAACTGCATAATTCTTGCCATTTCACCAGCGAACCAAGATCTTGCAACCTCTGATGCAATTAGATTTCTCGCGAAGTTGACCCAAAAGGTAAGCTGTAGGTTTCATTTTGATTAAAAGTCGCTTGAAGTTCTGAATTTACTTGGTGTAACTTCCCAGGGGAGAGGACATTTGGGGTCTTGACAAAGATTGATCTTATGGATAAGGGCACAAATGCGGTTGATGTAAGTTTGCTTACTCATATTCGATGCATTATTTGATGTAGAAGTCCTTTTTGTCTACTAAGTTAACCATCCTTGATTAGTGGTGATTTGAATTGATACATATCAAGTATATGTTGTAGAAGAGTTGTATATGCAAAATTCAAGAAGTACCTTGACTATTTAGACGACTGTCAAAATCGCAAGCTTTTCATAATTATCAACAGGATAACCGTTATTGGACTGCATTCTTGAATGAGCTTTCTAGTGGGCCTTGGTCTATTATACTTGTACTAAACATTAACTGGGGTTCTGCAGATACTAGAAGGCAAATCTTATAGGTTACAATTTCCTTGGATTGGTGTTGTTAATCGTTCTCAAGCTGATTCTTTGCATTGCCACATGAAATGATCTAATTTTATGAGGTCCATGCTACTCATATCTTGTCCTTGCTCCATTCATCCAATGATTTGTTTTCCCAACAGACAAATTTGACTTAGATATATGCTTTAGAGTATTGATTCATAGTTCCTTTAGGCAATGTTGAAAATGCTTGAAGGAACTGTGAGTGCACCCTTTGTATTGTTACAGTTTTTTTGCTTCATTAATAATTTTCTTAGAGTAGACGGTGTGGATTTTAGCTATCTCTATGGTCTTCATTCATATTTCATCTCAAATTGTCTTTCATGATTTCTAGGAGAAGAAAAGAGAGTTTTTTTGCAGTTTCGTATTTTTTATCATGAGTTTGATCTATTTTGCAATATTTGCGAGCGTGACCCTATCGCAGGTGACTGGTTCTTCGATCGAGTGGGAGTTAGTGCCATTGATTGCCCATATCCCTGTGACAATACCTGCCATAATCTGGTTTCCAAGTGAGAGATGAGGAAATTAAAGCATATCATGTAACTTTTATAATTGTTTATATGAGTTTTAGATTGATAATTCTTTTTGTGCATATTTAGAGTATTGTAAGTTTTTTTTTTGTGGTTGTTGAACAATAGGATTGGTGGTTTTTGTGAATACTTAGAAATTTGGATCATTTGTTATACTAGACAATTTTTCGTGGATATATAAAGCTTTTTCAAATTTCAAATTTTACATTTTTTTTTCTCTCATTTGAATATTTGTTGATATATTTTGTCGATGTATGAATGTCAAGTTTTGCTTTTTTGGGGGATGTTAGCACCCTCAAGGAGTTGTTGGAGGGGGTGCAGGCGATGGAGTAGGTCCTATGGTTGTAATTACAAGTTATAGGTTGGAGAACCAATTGGAATATGTTTATGTTTGAAAATTAAACAAAAATGAAAATTAGAGACGGATTAGCAACGGAATTCAGACATCCGTTGCTATTCCGTCTCTAATTTTTCAGGAATATATCATGAATCAGCAACGGAATCAGAGACGGAATTCATGACTTTATTATTTCCGTCTCTGATTCCGTTTCTGATTAGAAACGGAATCAGAGACGGAATGCAATTACAAATGTATCATTTTAAAAAAAAATTCCATTTCTGTTCCGTCTCTGTTCCGTTTCTAATTTCCGTCTCTAAATCCGTCTCTAATCCGTTTCTGATTAGAGACGGAATCAAATTTCCGTTTCTGATTGAATTAGCAACGACGATTTTAGAGACGGAATTTATTCCGTTTCTGTTCCGTTTCTGATTTCAATTAGAGAAGGAATTTAGGCAAATCAGAGACGGAAAATTCCGTTTCTGATTTGCTTTTTTTTGTAGTGTATATATCTTCATGTTTTTTTCTTTCTAATGTAGTCGATGTGATTCTTCATGTGCAGCGGTGGCTTTTGGTATTGGTGTTGCTTATAAAGGAGTTGGCAAGACTTCTTTGTTTTTGCTAGGTAAGATATAGTTACTTTACAACTCCCATGTCTAATTTTATGTTTATTTTTCTGCATCTAATATTTTAGACAATGGGGGTTGATTGAGAGAGTATTTTGGTTTTAGAGAGACCAAGTGATTGTATTACATAATAATGCCACTATATGTTTTTTCATGCAAAAACTTTTTTAGGTAAAAAAATTTTTAGAGTTAACATTTGTTGGTGTCAAAAGTTTTTACTGCCTAGTTTAACTTATGAATCTAATCAAGAAACCTTAATAAGTTCAATTGATTTGTGACGGATAAGGGCTCTTCTTTTTCTTCACATTCTTACTTGTTGTTGATAATTACTCCATATATATATATAGAGCCTGGGTGGTTCTCACTCAATCCAATATAGAGTTCAATTACTTATTTCCATGGATTCTTTTTTTCTAGTCTACTTTCTTTTGCTTTTTTTAGCATCCAAACCATATCATATTATTACTACATATTTTTTTTAATGGGCCTTGGAAAGCATTTAAGTTTCTTCCTATCAACATATGTTGTAACCAATATATTAGAGCTTCCTTGGTACATGATATAATTTCTTAGATCATTTGGCAGAGGTGATTCATTTGAAAATGAAGTGAAGAGCTACTCTACTCATTAGTACAGCTTTAGAAATTGATTCTACTACAGGGGGCACTATCTTCTCTATTAGTATTGGTTGAGATAAAAGATGAAAAAGAATGCAGCACATAATGTCATCGACACTAATAAATATTATGTAAGTGCCATTGTTAAATGCAACAATCTTAAGAACTTGAGATACCATCGGGTCTAAGCTAACAATGAAGAAGAGGAGTTAGTTACAAACAGAGCAGAGAATTACAAAATGAAGAATGTGCTACCATGCTTACAATAATTTTTAGAATTTCCTTAATTACATAGAATTTGAGGAATAATGATCTCTATGATCAACAATACATTTCTTAATCACCTATATTCATACTGTATATAATAATAGTTTTTAAGGTTTCCCTTACTTCAACCAATCAGTCTTTAATACCTCAGTAGTGGTGCTTACCTATGAATTGCTTTGTATTCTTTTTTTTCTAGAGTTATTATAGCATAATCGATTGGAGAAAGAATTTTGTGACAGTTTGTAGGAAACTTATGTTGTTCTATTTCATTTTTTATCATAGTAATGTTGCCACCCATATAGAGAATGAATTGAATCTGATAGTCAGCATTTTTAAAGCTCTAATTTTAATTGCTTGTGAGTTTTTGGTGGTTCAACTATTTAACATTGCAGATTTAGACAGATGCAACACATTTTTTTTGAATATGTGGAAGGAAGATTGAGAGTCCAAGATGTCTAGGAAGGAGCGTCAAGACTAGGTGATGTTGTGTACTTTCTTTACATTAGTTTAGATTCAATTTCCAAGTTTTACATGATTTAGCATGAAACTTTGAAAGATTTTTTAATGATTGGAATACATGAATGATTCCGGATTGTTTGACAGCTATATTATGTGCGTAATGAAAGGAGATCATCTCAAGGTCCACTCAAATGAATGCGACTTATGTGTAAGGTAAATTATATTTCGATTCATTTTTTCGATTTTGAAGTTCTAGATTTATTTTATTCATTGTACTTCCACTTAGACACTTATCCATATATGATCTTTATGTCCACTCAAACATTTCCCTGATATGCTACTTATTGAGAGTTTTCAATAGTGGGGTAGGAACATAATATATTCTTTTTTGTGGTTGTGATTTAGAAGGGTAAAGCTGTATTTTTTCACTGTTCTCAACTCTTTGTGCCTTTTGGGGTTGATCAACCAACTTGTATCTCTCTCTATGTTATAGTAATTAATACTAATATGTGGTTTCCTTGATTTTCATGTTTTAGTGTATTCACCCTATTTTCATAGATTTCACTTATGGGCATGCACTATAATTAATCATATTAGATTGATGAGTTGTTTCCATGTGGGTTGGATTGATTTGAATTTTGTGGGACATCTACTATGGATGCTATGCGGTTGGATTCTCTGTGAGATCTCCATTAACATGTTCATTAATAATGTAGCGATGGTCAAATTATCTTTATGGGTAGTGATAGAGGGAAGAGATGGGTTAAGTGGTGGGAAAATATATCAGAGAAAGGTTCAAATATCCTACATCATTAGTAACTTTTTGATATCAAGGTGAGAAATACTTACTTTTAAGATTTTTTAAGTCTTTCAATCCAAATTAGTCAATTAATTGACTTACACTGTTGATAACTTATTTCTTTCTAAAAAAATCCTTAGTCGACTCTCGACTTTGTTCTTCATTGATTCAAGTCTTGTGTGCTTATGGTACGTGCTTAGTGTTTTGTGATATAAGTGTGAAATGGTTGATAACTGATTTCTTTCTTTCTTTAGTATAGTTTTTTTGCGTTTCAAGTTCTCTCCATCAATGTTAGTTTTGTTTTGTTGTTTCGTTTATTTATTCATTGTTGTAGCTAGATTTTTTGTTTATAGATTTCTTTGTTTAGCTAGGGTTATTAGATTTACATGCATGATTCAAGGTTCTTTGATCATTGATGATGAGAATTGTAATTATTATTTTTATTTATTGTAATATTACGGTTACATGCATATCCTTAATAGCTAGTTTTATCAGATAAGTGTTATTGTTGTAAATTAGTTATCTCGAATTGGTTTATAACGTAATATTGAGATCATGTGATTATATCTTAACCTCTTGATTGTAATAAGTTCGTGATTATATCTTGATCTCTTGATTGTAATAAGTTGACCTTCTGTTGTTGAATAATGAAATTTAACACTGATTTGTTATTGCTATGCTCATGTTCAATTTGGACAATCCATTGAAAGTTCTTGTTATCTTGTTATTCATTTTGGACTCTTTACCAATTAGTTGAACAAGATATCTATATATGTTGAGATTCAACTCTATTTTTTTAATAAACAACCTACATCTATAGTTGCTTAAGAAAAATATTCATAGTCTTCAATTTCACTAAAATAGGATGTGATGTTGTTTTAATTTGCGTTGGAATATGTTGGCTACTTGTCGAATAATGTTGGTGTTCCTTTTCAATTTCATGATTTGGATGAGAAATACTCTACTAGCTAAAGAATTTGTGCAGTGCCTATCTATGTACCGGTGACAAAATGCTATCAGAGTGTTTTGTACACATTACATGTATGCAAATTTGTGTAGCTTGTGTAGTTGTTTGTCAACTTGTTGAATAATGTTGATCTACTACTTTATAGTATAGTAGTACTTATGAAATGTTAAAGTCTGATTTTTTGGTAGGCATTGTTTGTAAAATCTTGATATTATACAAATATCTTTCCAATTAAAGTAATATTTGTAGCTTTTTAATTGTTTAGGAGTTCTTGCAGGTTATTTTTTTACTATTTACTATTTTAAATTCTTTTTTAAAAATTTACTATTTACGTATTAGCGACAGCTTAGTGTTGTCGCTAATTTGTTGCTAGGCGTCTGTTCTGACTGTACACTAGTCAACGACAGACACCAAGTCTGTTGTTGAACAGCAACAGACTAGTGGTAGACATGTCTGTGCTAACTGGATTTCAGTCAGCGACAGACGTTTTTTTGTTGCTATTCAGCTACAAAAATTTGTCACAATTCTGTCACTGAACAGCAACAGAATATAAATATGTCACTGAGGTGCACTAGCGACAACGACTTTAGCGACAACTACTATCTGTTGTTGAATTGTTGCAAAGTACAACAGTGACAAAATCGTACCAATTCAGCATCAGACTAGTTTGTTGTTGAATTGATTTTTTTCTTGTAGTGAATGTGGAAAGATCTATTTAATTATCCATAATCATCAATAGTGCGTAAAATATCGTAAATTCGCACAAGCATCCTTTATCGAATTGGATTTTTTTATCAGCTGGAGATTATCTCAAGGCAAATCAATAGGAGACTTATATTAATTTAACTCTCCATTAATCATATTATAAGATGCATTGGATCCATAATAGAAAAATTATTTATAGCAAGTTTTGCTAATTGTCACTTTGATGAAGCAGTTTCCCACCATTAAGGGGAGATATAAGTCAATTCAAAAGGAATGACATGAAATTGCTTGAAACACATCAAATTGCATTAAATTTGTTGTATTATGATCTATGTATAAATTAATATGAACTTGAAGTTCAAAGGATCATTTAGTAGCAGCAAGTTATGAATCAATTACTTGATGCAAGTATTATATACAAAAGAGTGGCAATCATATGCTTCAACATTAATATAGAAAAAAATGTCCATGTGCAACAAAATGCACAAGATATCTCACTCATGTGATCATGAGGGAAAGAATCAAAATGAGTTATTGGTTAGTATATTGCACTCTTTTTCCCTTTGCTTTGGCTTTATCCCACTGAGTTTTCTTTGCAAAGGTTTTTAATGAGGCAATTCTAATAATATTAAAACTTTGTATCTAGATTGATTTGTGTATTGCACTCTTTTTCTTTCACTATGATTTTATCCCACTGGGTTTTCCTAGCAAGGTTTTTAATAAAGCAATCATAATATTATTATATTTCATATAAAAAATAAATAAATAAATAAATTACGAGAGCAATTAATGTACTCTTTCTCCTATACTAGATTTTTCCCACGGAGTTTTTCTAGTTGAGGTTTTAATGAGACATTAATATTATCTCTAAGTGTATCAATGTGTTGTACTCTTTTCCTTAGCTATGGTTTTGTCCTACTGGGTATTCCTAGCAAGGTTTTTAATGAGACAATCAATAAATATTATACTACAAAGCACTATTGTGACGACCCCAATTTCCTACGACACTTGGCCCGGTCCGGCCTAAACCCACGTGGATCACATGACACACGACACGTATACTTTACGAGTCGTTACAAATATTATACTCTTTTTACTGTAACAGATTTTTTCCCACATGATTTTTTTTAGTACAAGTTTAATGAGACACATTTTTTCAACAAGGGTCATCCAAGGGGGAGTGTTATGAAATGGATGGACACTTGTGCATGTATGTGAGGACATTGTGAAGCATGGTTCTCACATTGAATTGTAACATCAAGCATGGCTCTCACACTTCATGTAACTTGTGATTTGTTGTATGACTTGTGGAGTATGTATAACTTATACACATTGTATAAGTACAATTATCATCATCACCAAATGACTTATATAAATGGTGTCAACCCCATTGTAATTCACGCACCAATGTATGAATGAAATCTCTATATTCTCATCTCTAGCTCTCTTCTTCTCTTGTCTCATCTTCTCTACTTGTTCTAGTAGTTCTTAGTTTGTCTTCTAAACTTAAGTCTCTAGCAAGTCCAGCATAAGTTCTAGTTGGCTTACAACTTAGTTCACAACAGTTTCATATATGGTGCTCCTTTTTTTTTCAATTATTCTTTTGTTTTTTCCTTTCATAATTATTTGGCATGAAATGCCCACAATCAGCCTGCCAAGAAAATTACAACAACAAAGAACAAATACCCTTTTTTTCTCTCTCCTAGTTTATATATTTGTTTTCATATATAGGAAACTTAGATCCTACAAGGTTAAATTCCTTTTTTGTGAATATCATGATCTCTTCTTTTCCTTCTTTTGGTCTCTCTACCCAATCTTCAATATTGTAGAGACCACATATCAAGAGGTCTTCTAATAATAGGTTCTTGATCTTCAGTTAAGGGCATCGAGCCTCATTTTACTCTACTTTTACAGATTTACAGTCTTACGATGGGACTATATTTTGCTTCTCACATTCCCAACAAAATCTCTTGAATAATTCAAAGCGAACTATTGAGATTTCATAGGAAAAATTAAAATAAAAAACCCTTTTTGGCAAGAGAGTGACCACTTGAATTTTAATGCATGACAATATTATCTCAGTGCTTGCATTTGTCACTTTCATTTTCAGCAGTGTAACTTTGCCTGAATTATACGAAATAAGCACAGCGGACAACCGTAATGAATTTGAATTGCTTTTGCTTTTCTCTTCTTTCAATCTTATGAATTGACTCATCGCCTCTCTGTACACGCAAATGAGTGGCCATAGCCTCTCTGTCCCCATTTTGTTTCCTACATTAATTATTTTGACAAGTTGTATTCCTCATTGTGTGATTGAGGTCATCTCCCTTGTTTGATTTAACGTAGGAGACAACTTTCTTACTGCGTCTCAGGCAAGTGTGATCTAATTCTTGTGAGAAAAAAAAAGAACATAATTCTTTGATGGAAATTGTTGTAAGACCAACTTATGTCTTAATTTATGTAACTTATGAATTACCTAATGACTCTTGATCTTTCATTACGGTTACTAATTTGATAGAAATTGGTATTAATATGAGAAGCTTAAAGATTTTCCGTCAAGCCTAAAAAATGACATTTGAACCGTCAAACAAAGCGTCAAATGTGTTTTGAGGCTAATAACGGCGATAAAGAACTTGAATTTTAGGAGTCCATATAATCGCTTCCGCATGTAATTCTCTATTTGATCTATTTCTTAAGTTTAAAGATGCTTACATGTGGTACAAAGGCTACTAGGTTAGTAGAGTTTTTCATGAATAGTTTGTTTTATCTTATGAACTAGTTTTGGTTTGAATTAGTTGACGATGATCCAATATATTATACATGATTCAATTAAGCATTCCCTATGTGTTATATGACATTTTGAGGAGCATAGTAGCCATGAGAACCTTTGAAGACATCACTCTTGAGGGGATCTCAATGGTCTTCTCAGAATGCCTCACAAATTAAGCTATTTTATAATATGTCATGTATTGTGGTATTTAGATTGATTACTTTTTTTTTGATATACCAGAACCTTTTTTAAATAATCATCACTGACTGCCGACAAATTTTATTGCTGACATTTTTTATTTTTTTTTGTATATTATGCAAATAACAATTTACAAATTGGTTAAGATATCTAAGTTACTTTGGGTCTTTTAGTTTGCACTCGATAAAGGAAAATCAATTAATAGTAACTACTTTTATATGTTACAAAAGATATTAAATGTCATATGCATGATGTAGAAGTAGTGGAATAACATTGATAGAAACAGTTACGATTAGTTCGTATGATGCTTAATGAATTAATTAGAAAGAGATTAAATGTTACCTTCTCTTGGCAAACACAACCTTACTCGAACCTGCTACATACTGCTATTGGTGTCGCTTACCAACAATGTTGGCCATGGCGTTAATTAGGTTGGAGTGGCAGTATAGTATAGTATGTGTTAACTTCATGAGGCTCTTGGTTTCTTTAAATTATTGTAATAAAGCAACATAAATATTACAATTATAGAAATATTATATTCCGCATTGTCCATAGTGTTATTAAATTACCATTAAGCTAGCATGAGTCATTTCTTGCTATATATTTTAATGTTTAAACTGTTTAATTGAGATTAGCTTATTAATTGGGTGGTTATGGCATTGACCAAGTAATAATATATTACGTACATATAGATACACTAGAAAATGTAACTATTTGTATATTGGTCAATTTACACGTGCGCCATTTTTTTAGTAACGTATATAAACTTAAATTGTCATTTATGATGTCATATATATATATATATATATATACAATTTCAATGAGAAAACATCAAATCAATAATTAATATAAGAAACGAAGGCTTATCTCATTCATAAGAAATATAACTAATTTTCTTAATTAATTAAGTCATTAATTACATGTAGGATGATGCACGTACATAACAATATTCCTTAACCTTAAGGTCAGGGGGAGCAAGTTCTATACTTTGATGATATTTTTCTTGACAAGAGTGATCTAAGTTTGCTCTATGAGATCAAAGAGTTTATTCTCTTTCAAAACTTTGAAATAAACGATATACCATATCAAATTTCAGTTTTACTATAGGCGTGTTCGGATGTTATCAAAGTAACCCTTGCATAGTCCAAAACTGAGCTGCAAAGAAGGTATTCCGATATTTATAATGGGTAAAAGATTACATGCTCACTTATAGAAAGTCTGATAACTTTAAGGATATTGGTTATTCAGACATAGACTTTGTTGGTTGTCTTCACACTAGAAAGTCTAATTTTCAGCATTTTTTTTTTTTTTTTTTTTAACTAATGGAGAAATCTCTTTAAGAGCTGAACAGACAATTATAACTACTTCTACTATGAAATCAAGCTAAGTTTGTAGTTTAAAACTACAAATCAAGGATTATGTTTAATGAAGTTCATTTAAGGGCTTAGTACTATCAACTTCATTTTCAAGTCAATACAATTTAATATGATAATTCTACAGTTATATTTTTTCCTCCAAAAATGGCTAGTACAAAATTGTGGAGTAAAATACTTTGCCGTTAAAAAAGTTTAATAGAAAAGAGTGTCAATTAACATATTAGCACATATATTATGGTTACAAATCCTCTGACGAAAGGATTACCATCAAAAGCATTAAGAACATATCGACATAATGGGTTCTGGTTATTATTCCTAATGATTTTCGGGACTTGATTATGTTTATGAGATCTCATTTATTGTGTTAATTCTATTAATGTGCAACGGTCCGCTTCAATTAATCCCGATTAATTGATAAATTACAAGTTAGAACCCTAAGCTCAGACCCACGTGGATGTCACGAAAAAGTCTAGGGTATGCCTAACAAGGTAAATTTGTTATTTTTTTGTGTCGCGTGTTTATTTATTTTATCATTATTTAATAATTCGCGTAGTGCTAGTCAAAAATTATACTTGGTCGCGTTGTGCACGTGTAGTGACGAGAGTGTACGACGTCACGGTGTGCGCGTAACACAAGTGTATGAGGTAGGATTAGTTGTCACATCACATACCACATCAAATCAGTCAAATCACACCCATACCTCACTTTTTCTCATTCTTCTCCAAAATCAAACAAAAAAACCCTCTCTCCTCACTCACTCCCTTTCTCTACCCTAGCTCTTCTTCTCCCCCTCTCATTTTTATTTTCTCCTCCAACAAAACCACTAAATCTCCATTGATCTCACCCTCACCAGGCTCTCCATCACTCCCTTGAATCAAACTCACATCTCGCGCGGTGTTCGTTTCTCTCGGTGGTGCTCGTGACGATCTCTAAATCGAGGTGAGTTTTGTTGATTTTATAAACTTTTTTGTGGAGAAACTTAAATTTTATTGATGTTGGGGTTGGCTTTGTTGTAATTGTTGTTTTTTTATTAAAAAAAAAATTAAACGTCTCTTTGGATACATCGTCTCTCCAAATAGACGATTTTGGGGAAGAAGGGGTAGGCAGTTGGGCTGGCTACCCCCCTTAGCATGCTAGGCCTGTTGGCCAAGCCCGGGTCGGCCGAGCCGGCCCGAACCCGGGTGGCCCCGGTTGGGCCGAACCGGGCTCGGTTTGGGCTCAATCCACCCTTAAATTAATTTTAATTAATTAAAAACTACAAAATTTTAAATAAAATACATTTTTAAATCAAATAAATATTAGAAAAATAGGAAAAATAGTTAGAGAATTATGAGAAAATCCAAAAAAATCTGAAAAACATAGTAAAATGTGAAAATATAAAAAGTAGTTTTTTAAGGCTTTTTCGGGCGTCAACACCCTGATATAACTTGAAAAGTGTGTCGAAACTAAACTTTTTGAAAATAAAAACTCAAATTTTTGTCCTACATTATAAATCCACTTAACGTGACTCTAAATAACAAAAGTGGTATAATTGGACACTAGGGACTTAAGAGACTATAGTTGTTGGCATGCATTTCAAGGCATGAGCGGGACATTTTAGAGAAATATTTGCGATTACTTAAGGTAAGTAAATCCACGAGAAAGTCAGCTTAGAATTTACATATTTTCCATGTAAATTATATATTTTTGCCAGTTCAGCTTGTGTGTATGGTCATACCTATTCCCCCGTGTGTCTATTTACGGTGTGACCCCTTTTCGACTCTCTCGTTGATGATGATCTGATTGTTGCTATGATGTTGGTCATACATTAAGCTACGCGTGAGATTTCTCTCAGCGAGTCGATGATCTCGAGAGCGAGTTGGCGTGAGGCTCACCTCCGTCACAGATTTCTTCTCCTTTGAGGCGTTGGGCGGAAGTCTAATTTCCGACCAACAGAGTTCCTCATTTCGACCGTGAAGATGGGCATTCTCGGTTTAGTATTTATGTCTCAGGGCTCGATAGCTATGCACCATACTCGCGTTCCATATTCTTGATTACCTCATGACTTATATTCACGCTTTATATTCCTGTTCATTTACTTTATATGCATGAATTGTAGCAGTTTTCTTGGATTTATTGTGAATACTAACTGAATTTCTCTGGGATTTACTCATTGAAACTTGTCATTGTTTGTTGGTGGCAAGTTGCAGATCCTACGACGAGACGGGGAAGGTAATGCTTGGCGACTACCTCTGATCAAGAGCGCCTCCACTAGCTTATTCGTAGGTGTTTGTATTTATACATATACATTCTTGTTGGGGATCATTTTAGGATACTTATGACCTGATACATGTATATTTACACTTGTTACCTTTTGTCACCTATATTGATATACATGGTGTTTTTTGCCGGGTTTCCACCCTATAGGTTGTTAATTGATGGAAGACTCGTTTTTATTATTGATTTGAATATTATTAAGACTTTCGCTATTAAAAATAACCTAAAAAGAATCAAAATAAACCAATTAAGTTGTAAAACTTTTTGACTTGGCATATTTCGACAAAATAACCTTTTAAACAACGAAATTGACTAAGTCGGATTATAAGATGGTTAGTTCGCGGGTCATGATGGACATGTGTGAAAGTAACGTAGCAAGGCTTGGTGATGTGTCCAGCGACGTGGCGGTGCCTGGTTTGCCTCGAAATTTGGGGCCGTCACAGTTGGTATTAGAGCCTAGGTTCATGCAAACCTAGGGGAAAGTTTAATACAATCATATAAAACTTAATAACAAACACTAGATGTGGAAACCCGAAGATCCTAACTTAGAACTTTAGTTGGGAAGCAAAGTGAACGGGTAGTACTAGGACTTATATGTGTATATATTGATTGTAATACTTATGTACACGTACTACGACATTGACTTGCGACACATTCGCGATATGCAGATTCGATATGGATGGACGACCAGTTCTGCATTCAAATGATGGGGGCCAGATGAGCGGCTCGACACCTGCTGACTCGGATCAGACCTTGCGCGACACGGTCGCACTCCATAGTTTTCAGCTAAGGGAGATTCTTCGATTGCTCTAACCGTAGGCAGAAGCCACACTGGCCCATGCCGCACTTATCGACGTCGCCACTGTAGAGCAGACATTTGTCGCCCAGACTGTATAGGCGACCCCCTCATGGCCACTACTACCGAGATACTGCCAGCATTCACTACACGATCAACCACGCCGGTAGTAGCACCGACACTGATTCCACCCCAGGAGATCACATTCTAGTCCTCCTTATCAGCTGAGGCGAAGCTGGTTAAGGAGTTCGTTCGTTTTTAGCAGGGTTACTATTATGGAGGCGAGACCCAGAGGTAGCTGGGAAGCGAGTCTTTTCATATGAGAAACTTCACAGACTTTCGAAGATTCACGACAGCATATAGGCTAGGATTCTCGGATTCATGCTCAAGGGAAATGCTGTAATATGGTGGACCGCCCACACAGCCTCCTACGGAGAGCTGAGTACTTAGGCAGAGTTCAAGAAATTCTTCTATGATTAGTATATCCCGATTGAGATTCAGCTGAGACTAAGAGATGAGTTCTTGATGCTGAAGCAGATTCAAATACCTGCTTACTTTTGTGATAAACATTGCTGGGACCGAGCGACTTTAGGTCCACTACTTTATTCGATGACTCTGACCAGAGATTGGGAGCGCGATTGTGTCGACAGGAGCTAGGACTGTACAGGAAGTTTACGAGAGGGCGTTGGCCCACGAGTCATTTTTGATATGGAGCGACGTTGTCCCCGCTCCAGTGCATCACGATAGCCACAAAGGCCAAGGGAGGTCAGACAGGAAAAGCAAGAGGAATCGCGATCAGAAATATCAGAGGGGACAGAGGCGCATATATGATGACGGTTAGAAGATCAACGCACATGCAGTTGTACCTGCGCAGCCACAACAAGTTATGGCAGTCTAGCAGCCGTAAAGACAGACTCAGTGTCAGGGTTAGAGAGGTAGAGACCGGAGTCAGCAGTGGCAAGGACAGGGCCATAAGGCCAATGAACAGTAGGGTCAGGGCTCCGGATATAGGTAGAATGTCAGATGTATATAGAAGGGGCACTACAAGAGTGAGTGTACCAGGGAGCCAGCACCACTAGCAGCTCAGCCAGTACATGCGGGGGAGAAGGTGCACGCAGTTGTCGCACCAGACCGTGTCGCGTTTCGGCAGCTCGTCGAGGGTACGGTGATTATTTTTGGGCACCCTATGCATACATTAATAGATTCGGTAGTACGCTATCATTTATTTCGGGACGGATGGTAGGAGAGTTGGGTTTGACACCTGAGAGCGTTGGTACCCACCTTATCTTCAGCACGGCCGCTGAAGATAAGATATATCCTAACTGGGTTTGTAAAGATTGTCTAGTCGAGGTTGGTGGTCATTAGTTACCCATAAATCTCCGAGTATTAGAGTACCTAGAGTTCGATATACTCTTAGGCATGGATTGGTTGACGGTATACCATGCTAAGTTGGACAGTTTTAGGAAGATTTTTTTAGATACCAGGGATTCCCGATTTCACATTTACCGGAGTTGTGACATCACTTCCGATTATGAGAGGTAGGTTAGCGACCCCCAAGGAGATGGAGATCCTCGCAAGGATAATAGAGTTTGACGAGAGGCCAGTGGCCAGACTTGAGGATGTCCCAGTAGTACGCAAGTCCCCAGAGGTTTTTATTGAGGATCTATCTGGATTACCCTCGCCCAGACAGGTAGAGTTTACGATTGAGTTAGTGCCAGACACACAGCCTATAGCTAGCAGAACTTACCATATGTCATAGCTAGAGCACGAAGAGTTGAGGGCCCAGCTAGAGGATCAATCAAAGAAGGGTTTCATACACCCGAGTATGTCACCTTAAGAGCACCTGTCTTATTTGTGAGAAAGAAAGACGGTAGCATGATGATGTGTATAGACTACCAAAAGTTGAATCAAGTGACAGTCAGGAATAGGTGTCCCTTGCCCAGGATCGATGACCTACTCGACCAGTTGGCTAGAGCACCGTTCTTTTCCAAGATTGGCGTTCAGCATGTGTTACGATTATTTGAGTTCAATGTCATGTCGTTTGGGTTGGCAAACACGCCAACTGTGTTTATGGATTTGATGCATCGACTTTTAAGACCGTTTTTAGATTGATTCATGATAGTCTTCATCGATGACATCTTGATATACTCCGGGCCTCATGAGGACCACGAGAGGCATCTCAGAGAGACGTTGAAGACTTTGAGAGAACACATATTGTACGCCGAGTTCAGTAAGTGCGAATTTTGGCTTTCTGAGGTGAAATTCGTGAACACGTAATCAAGGATAGAGGGATTTCAGTGGACCCGACTAAAATTCACGCTATCATCGACTAGCCTACACCAGATTGTGTGAAAGACATCAGGAGCGTTTTGGGATTGACAAGATATTATCGACGCTTTGTATATGATTTCTCCAAAATTGCAGCACCGATGACTAGATTGACCAAGAAGGATGTGATTTTCCCTTGGTCCTGTGAATGCAAGGCAACCTTCATAGAGTTGAAGAAGAAGTTGACTTTTGTACCGTTGTTAGTCTTGCCAGAGCCGGGCAAGGGGTTGACTGTTCATACGGATGCTTATGGCACTGAATTGGGATGCGTCCTGATGCAATAAGAAAGAGTCATATCTTATTTGTCGCGTCAGTTGAGGACCCATGAAATGAACTATCCAGTGCACGACCTAGAGCTTGCAGTGGTTGTATTTACACTAAAGGTGTGGATATGCTACCTTTATGGTGAGAGGTTCACACTGTATACAGGATCATAAGAGTTTGAAGTATCTCTTCACCCAAAAGGACGTAAATATGAGACAGCGATGATGGTTAGAGTTCGTGAAGGACTACGACTTCGCCATCGAGTATCAACCCGAGAAGGCGAATGTCGTAGCAGATGCCTTTAGCAGGAGATGACCAAATAGTGAGACAGTAGTTTGTCAGATGACCCACGAGTTTGGCTTACTCAAGGCGGTAGCATCTATGAGTTTGTCAGAGGTTTCAGATACTGTTGAGGTACATATTTGCAGACAGATAAGAGTACCGACAATATCTATTTCCCGCGTTTTGGAGTGTCGGAGAGCCGATGTGATGTATCAAAGGTTTAGTAACATAGCACAAAGTCCAGATTTCCCTAATGGGCGCAAGTCCATTGATGAGTGTTTAAGAAACTGAGGTAGATTGTTGATTTCGGTAGAGGCAGAATCACGCGATTGTATTCTTCGGGAGGCTCTCAAATCCAGATACACAATTATTTTGGTGGCTAGGGATGAAGGCAGATTTCAGCCAGTATGTGAGGAGTTGTGAGGTGTGTCAGCAAGTTATGACTGAGCACATGAGGCCTGGAGGACTATTGCAGCCATTACTTATCCCACAGTGGAAACGGGAACACATCACTAAGAATCTCGTTAGTGGGTTGTCAACGACTTTGCGCAAGCACGATGTCATTTGGTTAGTCGTAGATCGACTAACGAAATCAGCACACTTTATCCCAATTTTCATGAAGTATAGCTTTCCACAGCTGAGCACGTTCTTCGAGCGAGAAATTATCAAACTGCACGGAGTGCCAATATCTACAGTGTCAGATAGAGACAATCGCCTTACTTCACGGCTTTGGCAGGCCATGCAGGAACAATATCATACTAGATTGCAATTCAGCACGATTTTTCATCTGCAGACTGACGGGCAGTCTAAGAAATTTATTCAGATTCTCGAGGAACTCCTCAGAGCTTGTGTGCTTCAGTTTGGAGGGTCGTAGGACGAGTTTTTGTCACTTTGTGAGTTTGCCTACAACAATATCTATCAGGCCAGTATTGGGATGCCACCATTCGAGGCGCTATATGGGAGACCATGCAGATCACCATCTTGATGGGCAAAGCCCGAGGATGTAACTGTCGTTAGGCCTGAGATTGTTGTAGAACACACAGAGAAAGTCATGCTGATTCATCAGAGGTTACAAGCTGCTCAGGATAGAAAAAAGAAGTACGCGAATAAGTACTGCAATGGGCTGAGTTATGAGGTGGGCAACCGGGTCTACTTGAAGGTTTCTCCCTTGAAGGGTCACTAGAGACTTGGGTTCAAGGGAAAGCTTGTACCGAGATTCATCGGGTCGTTTCAGATAGTCCGACGAGTTTGGGGAGTTGCTTATCAGTTGAAATTGCTGAGCCAATTAGCAGGGGTTCATGATGTTTTTCACATTTCTATGTTGAGGCTGGCCAGATGAGGATCGAGACTGATGGTTAATATGACTAGGATCGAGGTCAGATCGAATGTGACATATGAGGAGCACCCCATTGAGATAGTGGATCGCAATGTACATACTCTTAGAAGGAAAGAAATACCACTTGTACTCGTTCGATGGCAGTATCGAGGGCCTCACTTGGGAGAGAGAGTCTACCGTGTGACAGTGATACCCCCAATTGTTCCAAGGTAAAGATTTAATTAAATCTGAATTTCTGGATGAAATTACTTTTAGTTAGGAAGATTGTAACTACCCGCTTTAATTAATCACGATTAACAGATATATTATAGATTAGAACCCTAAGCTCTGACCCACGTGGACATCGCAAAAAAGTCTAGGACACGCCTAACAAAGTAAATTTGTTATTTTTTTTGTGTCGCGTGTTTATTTATTTTATTATTATTTAATAATTCGCGTCGCGCTAGTTAAGAATTACCCTTGGTCGCGTTGTGCGCATATAGTGATGAGAGTGTACGACATTGCGGTATGCGCGTAATGCAGGTGTATGGGGTCGGATTAATTGTCACGTCACAAACCACATCACATCAATCAAATCACACCCATACCCCATTCTTTCTCTCTCCTATCTGAAATCAAACAAAAAAAATCCTCTCTATCCTCACTCACTCCCTATCTCTACCCGAGCTCTTCTTCTCCCCCTCTCGTTTTCATTTTCTCTTTCAACAAAACCGCTCAATATCCATTAATCTCACCCTAACCATGCTCTCCATCACTCCCTTGAATCAGACTCAAATCTCTCATGGTGTTCGCTCCTCTCGGTGGCGCTCGCGACGATATCCAAATCGAAGGTAGTTTTGTTGATTTTATAAGCTTTTTATGGAGAAACTTAAATTTTATTGATGTTAGTGTTGTTGGGTTGTTGGTGTTGTTGTGATTTTTGTTTTTTTTTAAATTAAACGTTTCTCTGGAGAGATCGTCTCTCTAGAGAGACAATTCTGGGACCTTCAGTTGGTTGGGCCTGCTGGCCAGGCCCGGGACGGGGCCAACTCGGCCCGAACCCGTGTGACTCGGTTGGGTCGAACCAGGCCTAGTTCGGGCTCAACCACCCCTAAATTAATTTTAATTAATTAAAAATTACAAAAACTTAAATAAAATACATTTTTAAATCAAATAAATATCAAAAATACAAAAAAAAGCTAAAAATTATGGAAAAATCTACAAAAATCAGAAAAATATAATAAAATGAAAAAATATAAAAAGTAGTTTTTATGGCTTTTTGGAGCGTCGGCACCCTGGTATAACTCGAAAAGTGTGTCGAAACTAAACTTTTTGAAAAAAAAAATTTAAGTTTTTGTCCTATATTATAAATCAACTTAATGTGACTCTAAATAAAAAGTGGTATAATTGGACACCAGGGACTTAGGAGACTATAGTCATGCGTCGAGCGCGTATCTTGAGGTGTGAGCGAGACATTTTAGAGAGATATTTGCGATTACTTGAGGTAAGTAAACCTAGGAGAAAGTCGGCTTATAATTTACTTATTTTCCTTGTAAATTATTTATTTCACATTACTTTTCACCAGTTCAGCTTGCATGTTTACTCTATTCCCGCGTGTGTCTGTGTATGGTCGAAGGGACGGTGTGGCCCCTTTCCGACTCTTTTGTTGATGATGATCCGATTGTTGCTACAGTGTTGGTCATACCTTAGACTACGCAAGAGATTTCTCTCAACGAGTCAATGATCTCGAGAGCGAGTTGACGTGAGGCTCACCTCCGTCACAGATTTCCTCTCCTTTGAGGCATTGAGCGGAAGTCTACCTTCCGCTATTAAAAATAACCTAAAAAGAATCGAAATAAACCAATTAAGTGGTAAAACTCTTTGACTTGACATATTTCAACAAAACAACCTTTTAAATGACAAAATTGACTACGTCAGATTATAAGATGGTTAGTTCACAGGCCGTCATGGACATGTGTGCAAGTGGCGTCACATGGCTTCGTGACGTGTTCAGTGATGTGGCAGTGCCGGCTTGCCTCAGAATTTGGGGCCATCACATAATGTATGTGCACACTTATGTAAATGATGATTCTAAGCGAATTTAGTCTTTGACACGGACATTGTATTTTATGAATCATTTAAAATGAATTAATAATGCTCATGGTACATGGAAGAGATGATGTCATATTTTGATGTATAATCGCTATGACTCTCATTGCAAATTTATTTTATAATAATTTAGTGATACCAAACATATATGCACTAAAATAAAAGTTATGTGATGTTTGATTATGTGGGTCAAGCGGAAGAACCATTAAGCTATCCGTGGCCCACATATTGAAATAACGTATGAGATAAATGGGAGAATGTAAGACCATTATGTGTCTCAAACTTATTCCTTAATTTATGTAACCTATTAATTACCTAAAGACTTTTGAGCTTCCATTACCATTATCAATTTGATGGAAATTAGTATTAATATAGGAATCTTAAAGGTTCTCTCTCAAGCGTATAAAATAACACTTGAACCATCAAACAAAGTGTCGAATGTGTTGAGGCTCATGATGGCGATAAGGTTTTAGGGAAGTTATTAAGGTATTTCAACTAGATATCGCTTACGTAGGTAATTCTCTAACTGATCTATTATTCTTTTTTTTTATGACCTTGGGGGTGTCCGAGCTTCGCCCGACTAATCCCTATAAGGGGGCGTTGTAGCCTCCACCCATGGTAGTTTGGCCGGTAGCCCGTCGAAGCTTGGCACAAGCGGAGAATCGAACCCGAGACCGTGCGCCTAACCCACCAATTTCGAGTGCATCCTTACCTCTAGGCCAACCTGATCGGGTTAACAGATATATTATTCCTAATGTCAATGTTTTGAATGTTTACAATTGCTTCAATGACCGATTTTTGACACTGAGTTTGGTCAAAGTTGTGTGCCCAATTCAATACACGTGCATATGCATCTTGAGATATATTAAATTATGTACGTATCTCGAGGTACATTAGACGGTGCCTAAACCTAGTATCAAAAGTGGTCACCCAAGCATATTCCTTTTTTGATATATAGTGCATTTTTAAATATTTGATTTTTTTTATTCTAAGCGTGACTAAGAGTCTAAGATTAGGAAAAACAAAGATTAAGAATAAAATGCCAAACAATCGGAAAGTATATACAATTTAATTTTAAGGACTCATCAAAATCAATAGGACTGCTCAACAAAATTCCCGAGGGTAAGTGCTACAAATCCTAAACATCATTATGGCTACTCCTTGCTGTCACAAATTGGATGGACTTTATGTTGAAATTTGAGTTGACATAGAAAAAGATGTCTATAGTCAGTAGTTGATTTGTGCCGGCCAACATCAATTTTGAGAGTTAATTTGGATGTAGATTACACAAATTCAAACTTTGATAAGGTCAGTGAGTGAGTGTCACACGGGAATACCATTATTGTATACCAAGTTACCAACACTTAAACCTTTATTTGACTCGGATTATCCATTCATATTTGTGATCCCAATATCATATATTTGTGATTCCAATAGGCCAATGAAAAGAAAATAAAAAAAATAAAATTTTACGAAATCGAAATAAACAAAAGACAAGAATTTTTCTTTTTACGTGGTAAAACCCTAATTGGGAAACATCCATGACTCCGTAGAGCAGAAAAATCTACTATGAAGAAAGTTCACAAAGCAGTACCGAATTCAGCTGAAAGCCTCGATATCACACTCTCTCCCTTAAAATTCCCTCTACTTCCCGATCTTTTTTTTTTCTCAAATCTCTCTGTGTATTTTTTCTACCTACACATGTTTTGATAGGTATAGAGAAAGAGATAAACTCGGGAAACGTGTTCATAGTGGGAACTAACTAGAAGTAGCTGAAGCAAACTCAACCTCCTTTTTTTTTCTTTTTTTTATACATAAAAAATTAACGGATCAATTTGGAAGGGCAAATTTAGGTGGAGGGCTAACTATTTTGTGGATTTAAATTTGCTTAACTAACTTATAAGCTAGTAGATTATAAGTAAACTAAAAATTGATATGAAAGCCCTTCTAAGTTAATCAAATTCAAATAAGGAAATGAACAATACCGAGTGAAACACAGGTGCAAGGAAATTTGTCTACAAGACTACGACATATAATTTGATGAATTCTAATGTATCATCAGTTGGGATGTTTATGGAAAATGATTTTCTTGCCTATATGTGTTTGCCCAAAATATATTTGATTCCCCACAGTAAAAAAAGGTAAGAAAGATTAACCTATTCACTACTTCTTTAGAGCCTCTTCAATGGGGATGTGAATTGGATTTCAATGTGTTACCTACGACTAAATAGATATTGGAGTGAAAAAATCTCTACAATGGAATATGCATTTTAAATGTCAAGATGACGTGGATAGACATTGTCTATTTTGAATGTCAATTCTTGACATTCAAATTGACATCCCTGTTGGATAATATAAATTTTTTAAAATATTTAATTATTTTATTTACCCTTTTATTTTCACATTTTAATTAGTAAAATTACAAAAAAAAAATGTCACCTCATCAATTGAGCCACAAATTCACATATACCATTGGAGACTTATTTTGAAGTTAAATGTCAAATTGGGGCCACATGGGATGACATCCTCTTTACATTGTGAATCCACACTCACAATCCACATTTACCATTGGAGATGCTCTTAAAAAGGAATCAAGGACTTCTAAAGCTCACTAATCTTAGAAGGAAAGCGTTGCAATGTTGACAATTAGAAGTAGTAGATCTTCTCATCATGGACTTGTATCTTCATCATTAGAGAAGGTCATGTTGCCTGATAAGTTTCTCCTGCTCTCCATTTTCTCCAAGTGCCAACCCATGAAATCTGAAAGTGTCATTGACGTCGGCGCGTCAATTGCACTCATAAGCATGTCTCTTTCTTCTCTAGGATCAAAAATCTTTAGTGCTCCTAAGTTAATGTGTGATCTTGGCTCTGGGGGAGTTGGATCACGAGTGAGAGGATCCGCATCAAGGACATCTTGAATTCGAGATATGACATTAAAAGACAAGCTCTCTAGTACTCGAGAATAGCTTTCAAGAATCGACTGTCCAACATCCTGTATATATATCGTTCGAAATAGTATTAGTGTTAAAGGAAAAGCGAAGAATCATTTAGAAAGAAACTTTTGTTATTGTTGTTCTATTAAATCTCCGTACCACGTTGTATTGGATCTTACTTATGTCCAGGTTCGATTGAGGAATGCCGGGGAACTTCAGCTTAATGAGGAGTAAAATACTTTCTGCTCTCTCTTCAAAGAGCTCCCTCTTCTCTATACTCACAGTCGAGCCCCAAGGAGCCTTGCTGTCTTTCGAGTTCATTTTTCTCTTCCAAATCACAATGGATGCCTCAATTCGGTTCTTAAGGTCTACGATCTTGTGCTCCGTCGATAGATCCAAAGTGGTCAAGAATTCAAGCGGATCAAAGTGATCGACAGTGATGCTTTTGTAGGTAGCCTCCCCTAGGCTTGACCTTCCATTCTACACGAAAAATTAAACAAAATGCAGAGGAGAGGTCAATCAAGAGGAGCATAATAACCTTATAACTAGCTACAACTAACATTTTTGTTCTTATGGTCTATGTATTCACCTTTGGGAGGGATTCTATGTAATTATCTGGAATTTTCATCTCAGATAACACTTGAGCGTTTATAGCCATCGACGCCTTTAAAACTTGGTTCACGGATTCCCTTTGATAGAGCAACCATTTTCTTGTCATGTCGGATAGGCCTTCAGGAGGGACCTTCACAGTTGGTAACCACCATTTTTCATCCTTCCTCTTCGCAGCATCTTCATCCCCTTTTGAGCCATACCAAAACTCGTTTTGGTCCTTGAAGTTGTCTAAGCACTCCTGCATAGAATGAACAACTTAACTGTTAAACTCTAAAATACATAGATTTCAAAATGCTGCGCCCGTTAATTACAAAGTGGTGAAAATCAGGGAGACTGCGCTTTCTATTTCTTACGACAAGCATGGTGTCAAGCTTTCGAAGTGCTGGAATATTCATTAGCAGATCATTCCGTTGGCAGCTCGCCATTACCTATCAAGTGATAATGGAAATCAGGTTTTACAAATTTATAGTGATCACTGATGTGTTGTTAAGGTATGACTTGCATATCTAGTGTTGGAAATGAGAAAGGAGAGCCATGCACCTCTATCTTTATTCCATCTTTAGATATCTGCTCTGTAGGAGAAAATTCTACAATGTGATCAGTAACTGATAAAAGCCAATCAATTTCGTTTTTCCATCTTGCCTTTCTCTCTTTTGTCATTGGTTCTAATCGACATTGCTCGGTGAAGACAGAAGCTGTAATAGATCCATGCAAGTTATTGATTATAGAATTACATATTTTAAAAACCATAATCCACCCAATACATTTGAGAATTGTTATTAAGATGCTTCTCTGGTCAATCTGAGATTAGTGAAACTAGTATCGATTGATGTATCCGAAAACTAAAGCAATGGGATTTTGCAATTGCATTAAAATACAAATGCATCATATATGTACATTTTCCAAACAAGATCAGGTTATTGGAAAATAAGATCAGGTTATTGGAAAATATTAGAGATGTTGAGAAACCTGCTAAATTAGTGATAGCATTCGACAAAGCCAATGCCGAAGAAACTCCCTTCCCTCCGCCGGACATATCTTCCCCTAGCAACAGCTTAGAGAACTTCTCCTTCATTAGCTCCTCCTCTATCGCACCATCCAGCCACCAAACAATGAAACACCACAAACAAATTAATATATATTCAAACACCTCAATAACACAATTAATTACAATAGATTAATGTTTTACATTCATTAAAAAAACGCACATTCACCAATACATAAAATTATCTCATCAATTGTCAAAGCATCTTTGGTGAGATGATAGATGCATCACTTGCCAAAAGGCAAGGTTTGGGGAGGTTGTAAGTTAGACTTGCACTTAAGTAAAAAAATGATTTATTCAATTAGACATTCCTAAATATATTTAAAAAATGAAGAGAATTCTTGCCTGTAGGTCTATCCATTGGACTTAAAGGCTGCATCTTTTGATCACAACCCCAACCACTTAGTTGTATGTTGTTCTCGGGAAATACTTTAGCAGATGACAACTTTGATTCATGAATGGTTTGTTCTCTCCCAAGAGCTCGAACCATTGTAAAATTTTAAGAATTAGAGTTAGAGGATCTCTTCAATTGATAAAAATGAAGAAATATTGAGAAAAAAGAACCACATTAGATTGTTAATGGCTCCAATCAACCAAGATCAATCAGTTAAAGCCCAAATCCCACCAAATGGTATTGGACAAATGAAAACTAAATACAAAACAAAAATTCTGGTTTTTTTTTTTTTTTTTTCTTATTGGGAGGTTTTGATTTTGGATTACTTTTGTTAGGTTGATGGTTGAGGTTTCATTTGAAATTGGAGTCCTTAATTTTCGTAAAACCACGGTTAAGAAAGCAACAAAAAAGTCGATCTATGCCTCATTTTTCTTGGAAAATATTAGCGCTGCCGCTAGTTGTTGCAAATTATCCATTTTTTTTTTTAACTAGGCAAATTATCCAAATTTAATTTTGAGCCTTAATTTAGAACCAGAGTTCATTTTTTCGTACATGGAGTTTTTTTTTTGACAATTTCATATAGGAAATTTATATTTTAATAATGACATATAAAAAGGTTTTCAATTATTTTCTTGAACTATTTTTCTAAGAAAAAGAAAAGCAACAATATACATGAATGGTCCAAAAAAAGGTTATTTTCTTAAGAAAAAAATTCTTAACTGTAACAAATTAGTTTTGTGTGTAAAGATAAGTCACAGAATATCAATATGAAAAAGCTTTAAAATTTTAACTTTGTAATTTGGACAAAGTAAACGACAGGTTGATATCAGATAAACGTACACAATTTGTATACCTTGATAATTGAATAATTAAGAACAAAGTAAACGCAACGGAAATTTTAAAATTTTCGATAATGACAAGATATACAAAATCGGAATAAACATCGGTCGTATAATTGTATCCCAACCCTGTTCATTACCAATAGTAATTCAATACAATATAGAAACATCGAAGGATAGATTAATACATCATAGAGAAGACTACAAACTTTCAGTCTTCTCCATTCCTGAGTTAAAGCGCGTGTCGTTTACCTGAAATGTTAATTTGGAATGAGCGCTCCAACTGGCTCAGTAAGTGACTCTAAGACTATATATCAATTGCTTACTAGTAATCAATGAATCAATGCATGACAATGTGATTCAATCTCATATCTAATAGGACATCATAATGAATATAAACAGATGCAAGTTATTCAATCAATAGCGATTGTACCCGTGAATTCATTTCTCATTTCATTATTACGAGAGCCATCTCTCATTTATTCAAGAATACCATTAATTGATAAAATCACCCCATTGATCATAAAATGTGGTTTCATCAGTGTATTAGAAAATAATTGAGTCTCCGAACTCTCAAAGTAGTGATCGATGACAAATTAAGCCACAACTATGAAGGTAGGAGGGTAACGCTAATCCTTAGCGACTTCTTAGCCGCTCCATATCTGGTTAATTTAATTAATTTTTCACTTTTGATTTATACATTTCGTTTTATGCTTGTCACAGTACAGTGCTCCCATTTCTCAGTCCAAAAAACTATATGAACTAAATATAATACTTTACGTAGCATAATTGATAAAATAAACGAGTCCCACTTACCTATGTCGAGTTTCCTAACCTTGTTCCAACCTATTCGACCTTCAAAATACCTTAAACCTTTCCCCGTCGGTCAAGATCCTAAATAAACCAATTATTATCAATTCAGGGCTAAATACCTTATATTTAAGACCCTTAAACTAGTCCCTAAATCTTTGGAGAAACCCATGAGAAAGTTTAGCATTTTTGCTATTTTTCGAAATGGGAGCACGCTCCTTGCTTTGGTGGAGCGCACTCCATCTTCTGGGTTCATCACCTTTCTTGATGGGAATGCACTTCCCTGCAACAGGGACTGCGCTTCTCCATCAAGCGTCCTGAAACAACACAGGGGCAACAGCCTCTGTTTGACCCTCCAAACATTTTCAAACTTTCTTGAGTCATTAAGGAAGGCCTCTTATGAGGACTTATACCAACAACAACCATAAACAATATTAATTCTTATCAATTAAACCGAACTCAACTACAAACTTTCACAACCATAAGTGAAAACCTGATAAGAACTGTGACATCCCAAATTCCAATAAATCAATATTTAGATTTAATTACGAGATTAGTAGGTCTTAATCACCACCCATGTTATGGATTAAGACTTGGCTCGGTGATAAGGGAAATCACTAGTTAGGTTAAAGTTATTTTTCGTTGGTGAATGCTTGGTGTTTATATGAAATGGTATTCTATCGCGACATCAGAGTGTGTTGAGGTATGTCCTCAATTTGTCATAATCGGGGTTGCAAATTTAAGTCTAGAGCTAGGGAATGAGTGAGAATAAATAAATAGTTACTCAAAAACACGTAAATCTAAGTGTAAGTATCACGTGGTGATTTTGTCTCGGTTTATCTGCAGGTCGGGATTGATGAAAGTGTAAAATGAGAACGGAGTTGGTGCAAGACCCTGCCTCGAGTTTCGTGTCAATCGGTAATGGCTGAGGTAGAGATTAAGTGCAAATTGGGGGAAGTTTGGTTAAGTATAGCAAGAGGATTACGATCCGAAAGACTAAAGTATGTCGTGGAAAAAGTTAAGATTTTTGAAGTTTTGGTATTACAAAAATCAGTTTTAAGGAAGTTTTATAGAATTGGACTATTTTGTCGAGAAGTCGGCTCGATTCGGTGAATTATCAAATCAGAAACGAAAACCAGAAGTTAAAATACATCAAAATAGGGATTTCAGGACTTAATAAATAAAGAAATTAAGTTGTTGACAAACAGTTGAGGATTTATATATAAATCTTTAAAATCAAAAATCAAATCAATAGATTGATTGAATAGAAGAAAATGGTTTCGTTGAAACCTAAACCTCTACGTAGACATTTTTGCATATGGATTTTCCTAAGTTTGATTTTAGTCTGGTTTCTTTCAGCAAAATAGTAAAATTGTTGTGATATGGTCAGTTTGAACTAAGTTACCACGGTGAAAATGAGATATTCAGTCTGCAATTTGTAAAATTCTCAATTTATGACATTTTTCACAATTCAATTTGAATTCTTACAATTTATCGAATTCTTTCACAAGGTTTTAATAGAAACTTGCAGGGATTGTCATGAATTAGTATATTAGATTGATTTGCATCAATTTAGGATAAGTTCCACTGACATGGGTTAGGGTTTTGTAAGTTGAATTAATGCGACTTAGTTGAAAACTATTTTGAAGATGTTTTTATAGTCGAAAATTGCATTGAGATTTTGGACGAATTGGATTATTAGTTTTTATCCAAATTGGCTCCACCTGCTGTAGAAATATTTTGAATTTAGTTTGGTGTGTTTTTTCAGTTATTGGTGTCAAGTTTTGAAGATTTAATTGCAAAAGTATTGATTTGGAGAGGTTTAATTAGTCCAAAATGAATAAAGTTCGCCCAATCAACATACCATATTAGAAATTCATAACTTCTCCATTTGTGATCCGATTTGAGTGTTCTTAGAGTATAAAGAAAGTATGAAATAAGCTTTACAAGTTCTTTTTTGATTAGCATGACAAATATTGAGGTTTTTAAGGTTAAAAAGTTACCTTTAGTTAGCTAATTGAAAGCTAGTTGAAGTTCTTATAAATAATTATTTTTGGAAACAGTTATCGAGCATACTTTGGTTGTTGTTTTTGTAGGGTTTTATTATTTGGTTTCACTTGAAGCTTGGCCCTTAATATAATTTGGTATGTAGGGAAGTTATTGGAACCACTTTCAAGCTGATTTGACGTTTCAGAAAACCCAAAAATTAAGCTTAGATTTTGGTTGTTTGTAAGTAAATCCTATAGTAACCTTTATATTGTATGATTATAAATTTTATATAAATTGCATTGATTCTTGTTATTGCATTTTTAATTATACATGGATATACGCATGCAGGGGGAGAGGGGGACTTGAGTCTCCTTATAGTGTTTATTATACCATAGTTCTAGGAGAGAACACTATATTATGCTCGAGGGGTTGGAGTCACTGATTCTTTGCATCATATGGTTATCATTAGATCATGTCGAGCCAAATCATACTCTAATAGTCTAGAAATGAGACTCATTTGGCTATCCTCTCATTACATGATTCTTTATTACCGTTTACTTACCACTTTTGGAGGATATCTTTTGATTGTGGTCGAATAACAGAAACGAGATGGATTCACGATTGTATTTAAATTTCCTTGGAATATTTTGTTTTGTTTAATCTCTTGAATTATGATGCATTTGATTATTATAGGTGTACTGGATAGTGTGGGACTTGCTTATTTCACATTATTGAATTATTATTATTAGGTAATGATAAGTTCAATTAATAGATCTGAAGAAAGAAAATAGCGATCTATAGTATTCTCATGATTTCCTTACTTTCTTTCTTTATCTTGGTATAACAATTTGATTATTATTGTGTTTTGAGCCTTGGGCTGTGAGTTAGGCCATTTCTTGTTTTAAGATTTCTCGAAGGAGTATATAGTGGTAATGATAGTATAATGATGAATACAAAATTGAGTTTGGGGTTAGATAATTTGGTGAAATGGTTTAAGGATCAATAGATTAGTTTGAGTGGATTTTATAATGTATAAATTTTGATATATAAACTGTTATGGATATTGGTGAATATGTAAGTCTTTCTAGGCCTTCTTTTAGTGTTGTTTATCAATTATTACTTTTTTCGGGTTTCTGAAAGTACTATTTATAGGGGAGACTCTGCCAAGATTTCTGTAAGAAACAAAAATTTCAAATTGAAGGATTTCTTAATTTGATGCAATTAAGAAAACAAAGACTTTGAATTTAACTTTAAGGATGTCATTTATCTCAAGGATTTTAGAAAATTAATGTCGAGTAAAAAAATATTTAGGAAGTTTAGAGGCTGACTAGATTATCAAAGGTTTTAGGATAATCTAGGTCAATCAGATACCCTAATGACGAGGGGTTTGATAAAGTTGGTATTAGATGGTTTAGCTCAATTGAAGAAATATAAGAAAGGATATTGAGTTTGAGTTTAATTTATCAAGAAGTTGGGTTATGGCTATAAGGATTAACTTAGGTTAGGATACCTAGGGGATGGTTTTCAGTACTAATAAAACTAACGGACCTTTACATTGTAATTAGTTGGAAAGTGAATGTGAGCTTGGAATACTTTAGTTATTGTGTTTTGTTTGTTAAGTATGTATAATCACTAGATATGTGACAAAAAGTTTATTTGCTTTGTCTATTTGATATTTAACTCATGGGAAATAACGAGTAAGATTGGAAACAAATAAATAATACGAGAATAGACTTCTAAAATGATAGCTGAGCGTAATTAGATGTGAAATAGACTTGGTAGTCTTAACTCATAAAGGAATATTATAATTGTTCGATACAAATATAAATTAGGGAAGTTGTCAATTATAAAACTAATAAGTAATTAGTCGAGCAAGAGTTTTAAATGATTTAGGAAACTTAAGCACTAAACATGGATTTTCTTTCAAACCAAAAGTATCGAACTATTACAATTTTGAAACGCTCAGGAAAATGTCAGAACAAACTTAAATAAAAAAATTGTTTAATATATATGAAAATGATATCGAGGATTTTGGGAAGCACAAGATTTAAATATCTTGGATTTGAGAATTGATGGACTTGTAAACTTTCCAACAATCTACGATGTTTAAATCCTCACCATTTTTTTATTTAACTCAAGTTACAATTACATATTATCTAGTTTGTCGTATCTTCTTTGTGTAGTCTTGAACCATTTCAATTCCCTACGACAATTATATCTCTAATCGTTGTCCGATACTTCATTGTATGATAAAATTGAGCATATAGAGTTTTAAACACTAATTTTTAGTAATCCAAGAGATTTCTATCATCAAAGAACTCACTTAGAGGAGCTTATTCTTTCAGTGATCATACGTTTTGAGACAATAGCTCAAAATATATTCTTTAGAACTAGGATATGCTGCTTAGCTTTTCCATCAAACCGAGGAGTATATATTGTTCTGAGATTGAGAGTAGTTTCCAGCTATCCCAACAAACTCTTCCACAATTTGGAAGCAAATCGATAGTTTCTTTTCCAATTCAGATAAACTCAGAACATATATTGTAATCAATTATATTAACCTTTGATGCCATTCTTGCACTTCCTTAATCACTCAACACCACCTCTTCGTGAGCAAATTGAGTAAATAACACGATGAAATTATAAGAAAACTTATGAGTAATTCATATGTAATACTCAATCAATCTAAAAAATTTGCATAATTCCGGGCACTATGATGTATGAGGTTAATTCTAATTTACCCAAATTTAGCTAAATTTACCAATATTCAGCTAACTTCCATCATATGTCCAAGAAATCTTTAAAACTGAATTTATGCATTTCGAAACTTTGACAAAAGTTTTTTTTATTATTGGTAGAGTTCACCTTTTCACTCTTAGATAATACAAATGTCTTTATGAGTTTATAAATAGATCATAATATTGTCGATACATATGACAATAAACTAATTAAATTTTGGTCTCGAATTCTTACACTATGTATCTCTGAACTTAACCGAAGCATTAGTGATCTCTGAAGCATCACTATAAACTTCAAAGTAGTTAAAGAAAACGCTAAAACCATTTTTCCATAATATCATCAACCCTTATTTTTCATTAAGGATATTCAGGTCTCAAATTTATCCTTGAGCAACAACTGTCTTCCTTCGACAAAATTAATTATTGTACCTGAGGTTTTTACATTTATTTCTAATAGTTGCTCTATTCAGCCAATTATAATTAGACATATTTAGGTCTCAAATTAATCCTTGAGCAACAACTGACTTCCTTCGACAAAATTAATTATTGTACCTGGGGTTTTTACATTTATTTTTATAGTTGCTATATTCAGCTAATTATAATCAGACATATAATATAAGAGTTTATTCATTCCTTAAAAAAGAATCAAAGTTCTTCTGAATATTCTTCTAAGCATTATACTTGAAATGGATAAATTCTTTATCATTTAATTACTCAAGCTAAGTTTTGAACTCATGTAACTATTTTAGTGTTAAACACTAAGGAATTTATTATTGGTTCCTTGTCAAAAATTAAGTCCTGAATGAAATTATTCTTAGTGGTGGTGGATGCTAAAAAATCTAATTACAACAGCTTCTTAAAATCTCTCCAAACCATAGATTTTTCATCAAACTTGTATTCTTTTCTAAGCTCTATAAGTGTTTTATAACAAGCCTGAACCATTAAATCTCGAGTAATAGGTTTTAGAGATTACAACTCATGAGAATTATAGTCCAATAATCTTAATGAGATTAGAGTTTTACAAACTCTTCTGTTAACCCTAATACATACATGATATATTATATCCTATCCATTACAAGTAGTACATCTTACTTCAAGAAACGCAAACTCCAAACTAAATTGGTAGATGAATTTCCCCAATTTAGACTATACAATCCTTATAGACTAGGTTTGGATATTCTTTCTTGCTCATTGTTGTGTTTAGAATCAAGTTACCATTAACTCTAACAAGTTCTCAACTTCCATTTTCTATTTGAGATTAGCATATAAAAGTGATAGAAATCCAACATATAGTCTAGAGTTGACTAACATAACGTATTTTCGATAATCCTTCTACTCAGCCCTTTTCATGCAAATCTTCACTTTTCTTGTAATTTCATAATTAATATTACTTTATAATATCACAGCCTTGATCTTCTTATCAATCTGATGATACAATACTTCATAAAACACTTATAAAGTATACGTCATTTAGTCGTTCTCTTACTTGATATAGGTACCATTCTTGACTACTAGTACCACTCCATTAATTGAATGACTTTCTTGTGTGTGTGTGTGTGTATCCCCACCTTCTTCTTACTAGTCTCAATACTAGTTGCAAGAATATTTCAAAGTGAATTACCAACTTTGGGTTCTAATCAAGTCATTCAATTTTCCATTTCTATTTATTAAAGTTTGTTCTCCTTACCCATGTTTCAATGTCCAGATCTAATAGCCCTCGCTCAACTAGCACTTATTAAAATAAATAATTCCAATGAGAACTAAGACTGTTTGAAACAACACTTGGGAGACAATTCAATTATATCTTATTAAGTTTTCACTGTCTCCCTTCATTAGAATGTCCTTAAGATTTAGGTCTCCGCAACCCTTACTATTAACACTCATTGGATTCTCAATACGTATATAGTAAATAAGACCTTTAGGATATTGTTAGGCAAGACATGACAACTATATTTATCGCATAAATATAATAAAGTCATCAAATATCACAACTTAAACTTTTATCTTTCATTACCCTTCAAAACACTACAAAAAATTAACTTTATGACAACATGCAATGTTTGTCATATTAGACGTAAGACGACACGCAGCGATAAGTCCTCTATTTAAATGTCTTCAAAAGTATTAGGGTTTTAGCAACATTTTTGCAAGTTATCACAATAATTTTTGAATGTTGTTGTATTTCTTTTTTTGATGTACTTTGAGAGTTTATGACATCTACAAAGTGTCATTGTATTAGTCAACAACACGTGAAATGATTGCTATCAAAAATTTTGGAAGACTTTTTGTATGTCGTCACAAATGTTTTTGAATGTTGTTATAATTCTACTTTTAACGCGCATCGAGATTTCATAGCTTCGAAAGAAAGTTGTTGTATAATTTAATGACATACCAAGAGATTGCTATACAAAAATCTTTAGAACTTCAATAACAATTTTAGCGTGCCGTCGCAAGAATTTTTTAATGTTGTTATATTTCTACTTTTGACGAACACTGAGATTTCACAGCTTCTAAGAAAAGTTATTCTATAAGTCAGCCACATTCAAATAAATTGTTGTAATTGAAGCAACAACTTGTAATTTCTTGTTGTATGAATCTTGTTTTAACAACAATGAAAGAATATTGCAAATAAACTTTTTACGACTCGCATGAATGTTGCAATCATTAATTTAAATGACATATAATAAATGTCGTAGTTTTGTACTGTATTTCTCAAGAAATCTTAATTTAAACATTTTTTTATTTTGAAAGAACCTGAAATGAAAGATATTAGCAATTGTACCAATTCACAATTCTAAATAGGAAAATAAGATATTATATCAAAATGATGTGCATAAAAGAATTAGTGTCATATATAAGTCTATCATTTTTTTTAAAAAAAAAAAGAGATAACTAACAAGTTTTATCGTACAAATAGTTTGATAACATCTACAAAAAGACACTACAAAATCTATACTCTATATCGACTATGCAAAAGATACATTTCACACAATCTCCTTCAACCCAAAAATTGAAGTTTGCACCTGCACCACAATTAAAAACAAAATTAATAGCAATTAAAAAAACACAAGATATTAAATAAACAAAATGTTATAAAGAGATATTGTAACACATGTAAGTCATTTATCAAAAGTCTCATCTAAAAATAAAAGATAAAAAAGATTGTCGCTAATTTTCACCTCATAACTTAACACTCTGAAAAAATACAAAAAAAAATAAAGAATATTATTATAATTCATCATAATAATCTCGAATTAAAAGGAACCATTTTTCTTCAAACTTTGAGTAACCCCCACATCTTCATTATTATCAGAACCCAAATGACAAATAAAAATCATTTAGGGCAGTAAATCCAAATATAATCAATATCTACAAACATACACGTACGTACATATAAGAACTTCGAAAGAACCAAGAATTACATAGCATGTACAAATTGTATCATGGACGACTTACCGATCAAAATAATTTTTAGAACAATTGAAATTGAGAAAGATGACAAGTCTTTGGCCTCGACATGTGTGAAACTCAAAAGCCACATATCAATACCTTTTGGTTGGAATCAACTTGTAAATATCTCAATCCAAGCACCCTTGTCTATAATCTTTTTTAGCTTTCAATCACTAAAAAGAGATCCTGAAACTTTAAAAGTTAAGAATCTTTTGCCTCACGGTAAGTAATTTGAAGCAACTAGATCTTAAAACCCTATTTAACCATGAATTTCAAAAAAATGAAAAAATAAAATAAAGTAACTCCAGAAAATATTCAATTGAAAAGAAACATGCCCATATAGTGGAAACAACAAAGTGAGAGAAAGTGTAATGACCTATATGTTTAATTCGTTAATTAATCGCTAATCACAAATTATTAGTAGTCTAATACCCAATCGAAAGTCGTGATAAGTCAAAGTGCTTAAATATTTTTAAAAGAAAATAAATAAACGATTTTAATTTTTGTTTGACATGCTATTGCATGTAGTATAGAGTATCATGAATGGTTTGTGTTAATTAAATTAAATTCGTATGATGATGAGACCTAAATTGTGAATTTATTTAAAATTAGCTAAGTAAAGGTCTAAACAAAGGTGGTGTGCGTTAAGTGTGTCTATTTTAGAGTCACAAAGTGACCGGACAGATTTCAACCTTTAGATATATTTTTAAGTGCGTTGTAATGACCCTAGATCTTTAGTTTTGCTTTGTGTAAGGAAGATATGAAGGAGTGAGATTCACTCTCAAAATAAAAAGAAAAATAATTTATGTATGTCAAATCTCAAAATTTTTATGTAACGGCCCATTTTTTAAATGAACTGCCATAGGGGCCAATACGGGCCCACAACCTGGCCTACTAGCCAGTTGTGTCCCACATGCTATCTCCTCCACCATTAAATCATTTTTAACCTTATTAAACAACAATTTACTGTTTAAATTGTTAATGAACTCAAATCATCTGCTTATCATATCATTTTAATCCTAATTAAACCACAACAAAAGTCTTTTATTATGACAACTAAAATATGAAACATATATTATAGTCATGCATTTAACACTGATAACTATTATGGAAAACACATATATCATCATAAACCAATAATATACCACAATGTATCAAAATATCACAGGTATAGAGTCTTGAGGTATCTTACAAGCCAAAATCCCTAAAATAAAAACAAAGTATGTCTAATATAAACGTACAAGCCTGGCTCAATGTCTCTGAATCATAAATATTCTGGAAGTTTGCCTTTGCCATAACTCGTACTAGGATCTGCACTCAAGCCATCACAAAAAGATAGATGACGAGTCCAGAGTAAGCATTCCTAAGGAAATTAAATGAGCAATACAAAACGTAAATACTGGATTTTAATAAAAACTATTAAATAAACATGCGGAAATAAAAACAGTCAACTGTGTTCATCGCATGCATAAGTAATAGTGAAAGCTCAAAGTGTGTGTTCCTAGAGCCTAAGGTCAGACTAGCGCCATACCTCGGACTCCCAATAGACTACTGCCGACGAGTAACACTCAAGCAAGGCCACTATCTAGATCCGCCAGGTGGTCGGTGTGGAACCTACGACGCACCCACGTGCACTAGACATGACTCTCGGGTCGACCTATTCACCGAGATTACATACGTGTTATGGCCTAAAGGACATACACACAGAAATGGCATGGAGGGATAGCCTTAATGTCTGTCCATTATAACACACCAAGAATAGAGTAATGAAAGACAAAATATGAATTCAAAAGCAAAATAAAGTATTGCTCAAGAAATCTCAGTTGGGATGCTACACACCTCAAACCACACTCCGCGTCCCGTAAATAACCCTTGATCCGGTTTCGCCTAAACTCAAATGTCCAAATTACCGCCCGAAATGACCTATTACCATTTATAATTGACTTTTAGTCAATTGGATGTGCTTTAAGTCACTTGGCAAAAAAAATGTCAAAACCGCGGGATCTAGCGCGCTGGGTATGGGAATTAGCATGTCAGATTCCCAGGCAGTTATACGTTCTTCGTCAGGAAGAACATTAGCGTGCTAATCGCGTTCTGGACAGCAAGTCTGCTGAAAACTCTAGGTTTTAAACCCCTCCACCAATAACAACAACAATCACAACACCAACCACTCAACTTCATAGCACTTCAAACCCATCGAAACAACAACTCAACAACCACCAAACAACCCCTATTGGATTCATACCAACACCTCTAAAATTGAGATAAAAAATAGAGAAAGTTGAGGTGTTTGTGATTATAACCTTGCTTTTGATGATTTCCCCACTCCAGGCTCCTCAAATCACCAAGTTTGATCTCCAAAACCTGATTTTTCCTTCTCCAATTTTGGATGTGAAGATAAAATAGAGAAAAGGTGGTGGAAAATGAGAATCAATTTGACTTTTATAATCAAATTATGATCTTTCCTCACTTACACATTTGAAAGCCATCCAATGCACCTCATTTGCTCTATTTTCAGCCTCCCATGACTCTGAAATTGACACCAATGACATACTCACCCTTGTCTTTAACTCAAAAAGTTATGTTTCGGGTGTTCTGATGCTCGGTTTTGCATCGCGAACCACGACATACGTGTAATACCATGTTCCAACCACCAAATATACATTCCATATTATTATTTAACCCATTTTATTAATTTTATGTGTGTATTATTTTCCCTAACCTAGTATTTAGTCTTTTAGACTATCCGGTACCCGCGTCGACTTGTATATCGAAGTGATATTTAACACAATCTCACACGTTAAATGTCATATAAGTATACACATTGCAATGTCGTTTACTCTATTTCAATATGCACATTGCAAATTAAACAAATCAGCACACAAAGTAACTATTTACCTAGCTCCAGGCACGCATAAGCCTAGCTGCGGAGCGTCCGAACTATCACCACGTCTACAACCACGTTATTAATAACGTCGAATTAAAACTTGGGCTGTTACAGTTCCTCCCAACTAGGTGAGATTTCGTTCTGAAATTTAAATTAAACTTAAACACTTACCAGCAAATTAATGGGGATATTGTCGTCGCATGGTAGACTCAAGCTCCCAAGTGACTCCCTAGGTCCCGTGATGCTGCCATCAAACTAAAACCTTCGGGATCTCCTTATTTCTCAAAATTCGAGTCCTCATATCCATGATTTCCATAGGTTGGTTGTTCCTCATATGACACGTCAGGTCGCATCTCAATCTGACGCATATCAACCGTATACCTAGGTCCTGACCTAGCCAGCCTCAACATAAAAATGTGAAACACTGGATGTACCCCGACCTACTGCGATGGAAACTCTAGATGATATGCCACTCTGTCGACGCATTCCTCAACTCTGAATGGCCCAATGAACCTTGGTGTTAGCTTCCCCTTAATGCCAAACCTTTGACGACCTTACCAGGGCGAGACTTTCAAGTATACCAAGTCTCTAACCTCGTAGCTCACCCCCTCAAGATACTTGTCTGCATATTTTTCTACCTATCCTGCACTGCATGAAGTCATTACTTGATATGTCTTACCTTCTCAGTATGGTCAACAACAACCTCAGGTCCTATAGCTATTGTATATTTTGGTGTTGCCCAACATGCTAGTGACCTGCAGGGCCTACCGTAAAGTGCCTCAAATGGTAGCATCCTGATACTTGCCTGATAGCTATTGTTGTAGGCAAACTCACATAAAGGTAAGTAATCCTCTTATGATCCACCAAACTGTAATATACGCGCCTTGAGCATATCTTCTAGAATCTGAATCGGTCGTTCTGACTGCTCGTCAGTCTGAGGATGGTACGCAATGCTAAACTGTAAACGAGTGCCAAACTGCTCCTGCATACTCTCCCATAGCCTCGAAATAAATCTCGGATCTCTGTTAGAAATAATGGAGACTGGTACACCGTTCAATCAGATAATCTCTCTCTCGAAGATAATACTCAGCTGTGTAGCGGAATATCTCATAGTGATCGGTATAAAATGACAATAACCACCCAAATCACATCATGTCTCCTCGTCATCTTAGCTAGGCCATTGACGAAGTCCATAGTCAGGCATTCCCACTTCCACTGACGAATGGGCAGTGACTGTAGCAACTCAGTTGGTCTTCTATGCTCAGCCTTCACCTACTGGCAAATATGACAACTCCGAACATATCTACCCATGTTAGCCTTCATCGCTGGCCACCAAAACAATCTTCGCAGATCATCATACATCTTGGTCTGACCAGCATGAATTGTATATCACGACCAGTATGCATCCTCGAGAATGCTGTCCATAAGCTCTGATACCTATGGTATCCACAATCGACCCATATGTCTCAAACACGCATCTCACCCCTTAGACCACTCAGTGCACCTCGGATCCTGAGCCAGGCCACTAATCAACAAATATCGGTCATCAACTTTCTACAACTCGGTAATCCGCTCTAGAGACAAGTTGGATAAGAGTTACCTAAATGTTTAAAATGATCCGACTTAATAAAGCTATCAAAATAGTTTTGAGCTTTAGGCATATGATGAGATAAAAACATGATAAGACATAAGATGTCCCGTATCTCGTAAAAGTATATAAAAATTACATAAGATGTAATTGGTAACTGTTACCTACCTAAATAATCTAGTTCTGTGTTTCATGCCATAGCTGTCATAGAATTAGGTGAAATATGGATTTTAGTCCCCTAAATAAACAGTGTGTTTTAAGAGGGTTGTTAATTTAATGGAGTCTATTCCTCTATACTAAAATAAACTTTGCATAATCTTTATTGTAGATCAATGGCCTCTTCAAGTAACAATAATCCCCTGTCACTGCGATCCATCCTTGATAAAGATAAGCTATCTGGGACTAACTTTTTTGACTGGTTCAGAAACTTGAGAATTGTTCTTAAGCATGAACGCAAGTTGTATGTCCCGGATGCTCCAATTCCCGAGGACCCACCAGCCAATGCTACGAAAGTCATGTGAAGGATGCGCATAATAAGCATGTCAACGATTCTACGATGTTGCATGTATTATGCTTGGCAACTATGGTTCCCGAACTTCAAAAGGACATGAAACTAATGGAAGCCTACGACATGGCTATAACGTTGAAGGAAATGTTCCAACAGCAAGCTAGGTAAGAAAGGTTCGAGACAGTCAAAAACCTACATTCTTGCAAGATGACTGAGGGTGCGTCAGTTAGTCCTCATGTTCTGAAGATGAAGGGCTATGTTAACCAGCTTGATAGACTCGAATTTCCCATAAGCCAAGAGTTGGCTACGAATTTGATCCTGAATTCATTACCAGAAAGTTACTCATAATTTGTGATGAACTACAATATGAATAACATGGAGAAATTAATTTCAGAGTTGCATTTGATGCTCAAAACCGCTGAACAAAATATCAAGAAACCCTATAGTAATGTGTTGATGGTCCAAAAGGGAAAGGGAATGAAGAAGAAAGGCAAAGGCAAGGCTAAAGTTGTTAAGGCTGCTGTTACACCTGTCGCAAAGCCTGTGGAACAAGTCAATCCCCAGCCTGTTCCTGCTTCAAAACACCCAAAAGAAAAGGAAGGAAGTTATCATTTCCGTCATGCACCTGGACATTGGTTCTGAAATTGCAAACTCTATCTGGAAGATCTAAAGAAGAAAAAGGGTAGTGCGACTATCACTACAGGTATTTATGTTATCGAAATTAATTTATCTACTAGTGATTCTTGGGTATTTGATACTGGATGTGGATCTCACATTTGTATAAATGAGTAGGGACTCACCAGAAGTAGAAAGTTGAAGAAAGGAGAAGTCATCCTCCGCATAGGGAATGGAGCAAGAGTTGCTGCCCTGACTGTTGGATCATATGACTTAGTCTTACCTAGTGGACTTATCTTAACTTTAAATAATTGTTACTTTATGTCTGCCTTGAGCAGAAACATCATTTCTGTTTCATGCTTGGACATGGATGGTTTTGATTTTACTATTGCGAATAATAGATGTTCCATTTCTCGTAAAGGAATATTTTATGCAAATGCTGATTTGTGTGATGGTCTTTATATTCTAAGCATGAAAATGTCCACTGATACTCCAGTCTTTAGCATAAATACAAAGAGATTTAAGTCAAATGATTTGAATCAAACCTATCTTTGGCATTATCGTCTCGGACACATAAATGAGAAACGCATAACGAAGCTCCATAAAGATGGACTTCTAGATTCATTTGATTTAGAAACATATGAAACATGCGTATCTTGTTTACGAGGCAATATTACTAAAAGTCCCTTTACTGGACACAATGAAAGGGCAAGTGATTTATTAGGTCTAATACATACTGATGTATGCGGTCCTATAAACACGATGGCTAGAGGAGGTTATCAGTACTTCATTACATTTACTGATAATTTCAGCAGATATGGTTATGTATATCTAATGAAACATAAAGCTGAATCATTTGAGATGTTTCGAACGTTTCAAAATGAAGTGCATAATCAACTTGGTAAAACTATCAAAACACTTCGGTCAGATCGAGGTGGTGAATATTTGAGCCAAGAATTTGATGATCATCTTAGAAATTGTGGGATTGTCTCCCAATTGACTCCACCAGGAACTCCACAGTGGAATGGAGTTTCTAAAAGGAGAAATCGAACCTTATTAGATATGGTTCGATCTATGATAAGTCATGTAGATCTTCCATTATCCTTTTGGGGCTATGCATTACAAACTGCAGTTTTCACTCTAAATCGAGTTCCTTCTAAAGCGGTTGATAAAACACCATATGAGATATGGTACGGGAAGAGACCTAGTTTGTCTTTCCTTAAGATTTGGGGTTGTGAGGCTTACGTAAAATGACAAGTCTAAAAAAACTAGCACCTAAATCTGGCAAGTGTTTATTTGTGGGGTATCCTAAGGAAACAAAAGGATATTACTTTTATAATCCCGCTGAGAACAAAGTGTAGAACAAAGTGTTTGTTGTTCGGTATGGTGCCTTTATGGAAAAATAGTTTATTTCAAAAGACACTAGTGAGAGAGAAATAAATCTTGAAGAAGTTCAAGAATCACAGATAAACCCCAAACCGCTACTGGAAGTTCAACAACGTTCTGAACCAGTTGAACATCCCCAAGTGACATAAGGCCCACGTAAATCTGGTAGGGTAAGACATGAGCCAGATAGATTCGGATTTCTCATTACTGATAGTCGTAATGTGTGCCTTATGGATCAAAATGAGCCCACCACTTATCAGGAGGCTATGTCTGGACCAGACTCAGATAAATGGCTAAGTGCCATGAACTCTGAGATGCAATCCATGTATGATAACTAAGTTTGGAACTTGGTTGATTTACCTGAAAGTGGTAAGACCATTGGATGTAAATGGGTTTTCAAGAAGAAAATTGACATGGATGGCAATGTGCATACTTTTAAAGCAAGACTTGTAGCAAAAGGTTTCAGACAGACTAAAGGTGTTGATTATAATGAAACTTTTTTACCGGTAGCCATGCTTAAATCCATAAGAATTTTAATTGCCATTGCTGCATATTATGACTATGAGATATGGAAAATGGATGTAAAAATAGTATTTCTTAATGGAAAGCTGCTTGAGGACGTGTATATGATACAACCTGAAGGTTTTCTACATCCTGAGAATTCTAGGAAGGTATGCAAGCTTCAAAGATCCATTTATGGATTAAAGCAAGCTTCTCGAAGTTGGAATCTTCGTTTTGATGAAGCAATCAAGGATTTTGGTTTTATTAAGAACGAAGATGAGCCTTGTGCATACAAGAAGGTCAGTGGGAGTGTAGTTATTTTTCTCGGTACTTTGTATGTTGATGATATATTACTCATTGGAAATGACATCCCAACATTGCGAATGTCAAGTCTTGGTTAGGGAAGTGTTTCTCAATGAATGACTTAGGAGATGCAGCCTATATCCTAGGGATAAGAATCTATAGGGATAGACCTAAGAGGCTAATCGGTCTAAGTCAGAGTGCTTTCATAGACAAGGTGCTGAATAGGTTCAGTTTGCAAGACTCTAAAAGAGGATTGTTGCCAATGTCTCATGGCATAAGTCTCAGCAAGAATCAATGTCCTAGGACAAATGATGAGCGAGACCGTATGAATAAGATTCCATATGCATCGGCTATTGGATCTATCATGTATGCCATGCTATGCACTTGACCTGATGTATCATATGCTTTAAGCACTACAAGCAGATATCAGTCAGATCCTGGTGAGGGTTACTGGATAGCAGTAAAGAACATCCTTAAATACTTAAGATGGACTAAGGAAATGTTCTTGGTCTATGGAGGTTTTGAAAATGAACTAGTTGTAAATGGTTACACAGATGCAAGTTTTCAAACTAATATAGATGATTTTAGATCGCAATCTGGATATGTGTTTACTTTGAATGGGGGTGCGATAGAAGGAAAAGTTCGAAGTAAGAGATTGTGGCGATTCTACAACAGTGTTGAGTATATTGCGTCGTCCGATGCAAAGAAAGGAGGTAGTTTGAATCAAAAAGTTCATTTCTGAACTAGGTGTGGTTCCAAGTATTGTTAGCCCTGTTTGTTTGTATTGTGACAATAACGGGGCAATAGCACAGGCCAAGGAACCTAGATCATATACTCAGGCGTTTTCATCTCATCAGAGAAATTATTAAGAGGGGAAACATAAAGATTTGCAAAGTACCTACTGAAGACAACGTTGCGGATCCATTGACAAAAGCTCTTCCACAAGCAAAACATGATGGTTATGTTAGATCATTAGGCATTAGATGCATGTATGATTGGCCCTAGTGCAAGTGGGAGATGTTGGGGCATGTGCCCTAGGTCAGTCCATTAACTGTCTTTATGAATACTTTTAGTTAATAAAATAGAGGATTTCATTTGCTGTTTATTATAATTAATTTGCATGTTTACATTATAATAAGATCCATGGGTATTTATAGAAATATCCTAAATGTCCCTAGTCGATCATTATACTGGGAACTATAATGAATTAAGACTAGTGTTAGTCTTGATTGATGATCATATGATGATTATACGTATGGGGATACGAATCAAGATCACGAGTACTTGTTAGGGAACAAAGTACTGGACCGACCCGCTACGAAAACATCACATGGATTAAGTCATAGTTGTTTCTCATGATAGATATATTTTTCAGCCCTCTGACTTAAGATTACCAGAGACCTCAACATTACAAACATAATGATTTGACACTATCAAACGTTGTCTTTAACCGGACGATTATAAAGGTTGTGTTTGGTTACTGTGTAAGCAATGTGATGAAGTTATGTAATCGAGATAGAATTTGTCCCTCTCATATAAAGAGAGATATCTAGTGGATCCCTCGATGTGTTAGACTGTTAAAAGGCCTAGTCTAAGTGAATTGATATTGATCAATGTCACTTGGATGTTTTTATTCTACCTAGAGATCGAGACTAGTACGATTGAACATGTTGGATGACAATTCCATGCCTTATGTCCGATCAAAAGGATATTGTGTGACAAAAGGATGTTATATACACTATTGATTAGGTTGTATCGATTTGATATTCGTATAACTTAGGTAGTCATAATGTCTTGCTAGAGGTCGCTTATGACTTGTATACCAAAATGTGTTTTGGTACACTGTCAATGTTGTATGAGCCTATTGGGTCGCACACTAAGAATGATTTTGCGAGATTTTAAGATGGTTCAGAAAAATGAATTTTATATGATAAAATTTATGACAGAAACGTCCTTGTGGTGTATTACACTTATACTTCTTTAAGTAGGGGTATACGTGTAATTTACTTAACCGTCTATATACAAGGGTTGTTTAAATAGACGCTTTAAGTTAGAATACATGTATGAAAGATTAAAAGGCCGAAACCCTATTTTCGTTTTAGAAACGACTTAGGGTTTTTTTTTATATGCTCTGGATCGTTTTGGAGAGAAACAAAAGGTTTGGTATTCTCTCGAAGCTAGCAATTCGAATTTCGGCCGCCGTTCGTGTATGGAGTACTGGTAGAGGGCGTTCGTCGTTGGCAGCGTCTTAGAGATCGATCAACCTTCAGAAAGGTATATTGCGAATGAGGTATGATTAAGTTTTTCATGGTTTAAACGTTTTTAATGGAATTAGATTCGGATCTTGTTGGGGTTTTTGTCAAAATTGTTTTGTAATCTCCGCTGTGCATGAACCCCAAAACCCAACAGACTCTTATGCTCAGCCTTCACCTAATGGCAAATATGACAACTCCGAACGTATCTACCCACGTCAGCCTTCATCATTGGCCACCAAAACAATCTTTGCATATCATGATACATCTTGGTCCGACCAAGATGAATCGTATATCACGACCAGTATGCGTCCTCGAGAATGTTGTCCATAAGCTCCGATACCATTAGTATCCACAATTGACCCCTATGTCTCAAACATGCGTCTCACCCCTCAGACCACTCAGTGCACCCCGGATCCTAAGCCAGGCCACTAATCAACAAATATCGGTCATCAGCTCTCTACAACTCAGCAATCCGCTCTAGAGACACCATATGTACTCACATTTAACAACAAATTTGTAGCTCAGTAATAGCCTTTGTCAAACATAACACTGATACTGCCTCAAGCAAATCGTGCTCATGTGTCATATGTGCCAGTATCGTCTGGCTCTCGATGCCGCTCTTACTTACCACATCAGCTACGGCATTTGCCTTACCCAGATGATACTCAATGGCGAAGTCATAATCCTTCAGTAACTCGAGCCATCGCCGCCATCACATGTTGAACTCCCTCTGAGTGAACAGGTATCTCAAACTCTGGTGGTCTATGTACAACACAAACTTCTCACCATATAGGTAATGCCTCTAGGTCTTCAATGCAAACACGACCGTCACAAGCTCTAAGTCGTGCACTGAATAGTTCACCTCATGAGGTCCCAACCGTCAAGATAAATAGGCAATTAGGTATCCATCCTGCATCAACATGCAACCCAACCCGGTGCTTAATGCATCAGTATAAACAGATAAACCTCTACCTATGGCAAGTAAGGCCAAAACTGGCACCGAAGTCAACTTCCTCTTCAGCTTCCAAAAAACATCCTCATACTCTTATAACCATTCAAATCTAACATCCTTCTTAGTAAGCCTCGTCTACAACGCTGCAATCATCGAGAAATCCTATACGAAGCGCCTATAATATCCTGCCAAACCAAAAATCTCCGAATGTCAGTACTCGAGTGTCTTCCAGTCAATAATTGCCCGAATCTTTTCACCATCGATAGATATGCCCTGATCACTGATGACATGGCCCAAGAACTTCACCTCACGCAACAAAAATATGCACTTGCTAAACTTGGCATAAAACCGATGCTCTCTTAGTGTCGCCAACACATCTTCGAGATGTTTCTCGTGATCCACATGAGTCTTACTCTAAATCAGGATGTCGTTGATAAAAACAATGAAGTATCGATTAAGAAATGGCCTCATCACTCTATGCATTAAATCCATGAAGATTGTCGGTGCGTTTGTCAGCCCAAACGACATGACTGTAAACTCAAATAGGTCATAACGCATACTAAACACGGTCTTCTCCACACCCTCTTCTCGAATTCTCAACTGATGGTATCCTAATCATAAGTTGATCTTTGAGAAGAACTTGGCTCCAGCCAACTGATCGAATAAATCATCAATCCTCGTAAGTGAGTAACGATTCTAAATTGTCACATGATCCAGCTTTCGATAATCCACATGCATATGCATTGAGTTGTCCTTCTTCTTCACAAAAGAACTGGAGCTTTCCAAGGTGACATGCTAGGGTGCATGAAACCCTTCTTCAGTAAGTCCTTTAATTGGGTCCTCAACTTCTCATGCTCCGATATTGACATCCTATATGGCCTATTGTAGATTGGTTGAGTCCCCGAAATCAACTCAATGATAAACTTAACAGCTCTTAGTAGTGGTAATCCTAGCAAATCATCATGGAACACATTTGGAAACTGCAAACAACAGGGACATCATCAACCTTAAGCATTGTCTTAAGCTTTGGCTCAACCATAGCCGCATACGCCTCCATCTCCTACGGTGTTGCTAGTCTACCTCGAGTGATGGGTAATGCAGACACAACTTCAGCAAATGTAAACTTTGGAATCCCCTCGATGTCAAACGTCATATTATTGCTGCAACAGTTGATCTGTGCGTGATAATATGATAACCAATCCATCCCGAACATCGCGTTGAACTCTAAGTACTCTAACACCCTCAAATCAGCCGATAGCTGACGTCACTCAATTTTCACAACATAATTCTGACTTATCTGGTTAGGGTAAATCTTATCCCCAGCTGTCGTGCTGAGAAGAAGATGTGTATCTAAGGTTTGTATAGGTAACCCTAACTCTCCTACCATGCGTCCGGAAATAAAAGACAATGTACTACCAGAATCCATCATAACATGTATAGGAATACCACAAACAGATAACATACCCTCAACAAACTGTCTAGTCGCCTCCCTGTCTGGTTGTGCGATCCCAAAAGCTACAGCCTGAGCCCTATCTCTGGCATGCTCCGTATGTGGTGTTAGTGGTGTTGGTTTAGTACAATCAACTACAATATGTCGTACCTGACCGCATCGATAACAAGTATGAGTCTTTGATCGATAAGAACTTCTCTGACTCTGCGTTTGATTCTAACTTCGACTCTGACCTCTCTGTTGTCTAGGTTGATCAGCTGGTGCAGAAGCCGCATAATATGCCAACTAACGATCATAACGTCGATCTCTATCACCTCTATGACCCTGATCAGACTGCCAATTACCTCGGCAATGTCTCTAGCCCTGTCTCTACCGGTCTTGGTCTCTCCTCTATCTCTACGGCCTCTGATCAGACCAAGAACTCGAAGCTGGCTGACTCTGCTTACCCTGTAGTGTAGCCTGAATCGCTAATCGACTGGCCCTCTGAATCAGGTATGTCTCATGTGTAAGGGACCTGTCGTAAATCTCTGCTAGTGTACAAGCTCCACTGGATACAACCATGCTCACAATCCTCTCATCCAAACCTCTAATAAAATAATATATTTGTAGTCGATTTGTACCAGCTATATCCATAGAGTACGACAATAGATACTAGTACCTCTCCATGTATACTGTGACCGACATATCACCCTGCACCAAGGATAAGTATTCCTCCCTCAAGTGAACCCTGACCTCCATCGGTATATATTTATCCATGAACAATGTTTGGAACTCTGCCCAAGTAGTAATGGCAAGATGAGTCGCAGTGTAGGTAGTCCACCATATCGCAGCATCGGCTCTCAAGCAGAAACTCAATAACCATGGTTGATTAATGTCTTCGACCCGATGCAAATCGTGTAGCCGTTCATGAGATAACAGCCACCTCCCAGCTACCTTTGAGTCTCCAGTCTCATAAAAATATCTTGGCGAGAACTTAACAAAGTCATTCATCTTCTTAGCCTTTAATGTCATTAAACTCCCTAAAGTCGATGCCACTGCCGGCTGCTCAGTAGTAGCAGATGTAAGCACCACTACGGCTTTCACTGGTACTGCTGATGGTGTAGCCCTCTCAACCAATGTCTCAGATACTACTACTTGCACTTGAGCCTCGGCTTAAGTATGAACTATGACTGCCTGAATAGTAGTCATCAGTGCAGCCAAATCGGAAGTCGAAGCTTTCATAGTCTTCCGAGCATCCCGAGCTCTCATAATCTCTAGCGGCATCGCAAACCTATCATCCATAGTCTAGGCTGATGACTCCAGCATCAAAGTCGGTCTCATTGGATCACTAGTATCTCTGACCTTAAACTGGGTAATATCAAAAGGTTGTTCGTCCATCGATATCTGCATCGAAGAGCGTGCGTCTAGTCAGCCTCAATACCAATATATGTGTATCATATGTACAATACAACCAAGTCTACCCATCTCACCTCACTTCCCTACTAGGACTCAAGACAATTCCTTTGGGTTTCCACATCTAAAGTTTATTCATCAAGCTTATCTTCAAATTATTCCACTATTGTAACCATGTCAGAGTAGATTTTCAATTCCTCGAGGTTCACTAACCTTGCTCTGATACCAAAATGTAACGACCCATTTTCCAAAAGGACCACCACATGGGCCAATGTAGGCCCACAACCTGGTCTACTAGCCAGCTATGCCCCACATGCTATCTTCTCCACTATTAAATCATTTTTAACCTTAATAAAAAATAATTTACTATTTAAATTGTTAATGACCTGAAATCATCTGCTTATCATTTCATTTTAATCCTAATTAAACCATACCATAAGTCTTTTATCATGAAAATTAAAATATGTAACATTATAGTCATGCATTTAACTTTGATACCTAGAGTGAAAAACTCATATATCATCATAGACCAATAATGTACCTCAATATATCAAAATGTCAAAAGTATAGAGTCGTGGGTATCTCACAAGGCCAAATCCCTAAAATAAAAACAAAGTATATAATACAAACGTGCAAGGCTGACTCGATGTCTCTAAATCATAAATATTCTCGAAGTTTGCCTTTGCCACGGCTCGTACTAGGATCTACACTACACTTTAGTCATCACAAAAGGCAGATGACGAGTCCAGAGTGAGCATTATCAAAAAAATTAAGTGAGTAATACGGAAAGTAAATACTGTGATTTAAACAAAACTATTAAATAAACATGCAGAAATAAAAAATAGACAACTGTGCTCATCGCATGCATAAGTAATAGTGAAAGCTCAAAGTGTGTGTTCCTAGAGCCTGGTCAGACTAGCATCATACTTCAAACTCCCAACAGACTACTGCCGGCGAGTAGCAATCAAGCAAGGCCAGTATATGGATTCGCTAGGTGGTCAGTGTGGAACCTACGATGCACCCACACGTGCAGGCGTGAGGAAGAAGATGGCAGGGGGTCTCCCCGCCATCAACTTCTGATGGTTTGGGGATGGACGCCAAAGTCCCAACGTCTCACAAAGGAAAAAAAATAAAAATAAAATAAAATAAAATACAAACCAGAGCACGCGAAGTGCTCTGGAGAAGAAGACTCGCGGGTCGGGTCGGATCGACCCAGGCCCAGGTGGGTCGGGCCGACCCGAACCCGTGGGGGGAGGGTCGGGTCAAACCGACCCGAGTCCAGCTGGATCGGGTCGGGTCGACCCGGATCCGGTTGGACCGGGTCGGGTTTGACCCGGACCCACCCATTTATATATATATATATATATATATATATATATATATATTATTTAATTAAATTAAACAGTTTTTAACATATAATAAATTCCTGAAAATAGTTAAAAATATGTAAAAATTCAGGAAAGTTACAGAAAAATAGGAAAAAATATATTTGTGACCCAAATCAATAGAACTTCCATAGTGCTATAAAAAGTGAAAAAACTCGGGAGTCGGTCGAGGCGTTATATCGGGGTTTTACCTCGAAAAACGTGAAATCGGCAAATTGATCTCGAACTCAAGTTTGACCGATGTTGACCAATTTAGGGATGTTAAATCATTAAATCGGAAGTTAAATTGATACATTTTCAATTGTTAGGATCCTAGAGGAGCTATTACGGGGTTTGGGTGCGTACATCGACGCGACTTTAAGTCGGATAGCTTAGGAATTGTTGTGTGTATGTAAGTAAACTGATTTGAGACATTTATTTACATTTCATTCCAGTTATTTATTTATTCTCAGTTATTCGAACTGAATTGCCTTTGAAATCCATATGCTATGACTTGTTTCAGTTGCTCATTTTATGATATTCATAACATACTCTGTTTTTGTATATCCTTGATTCTAATTGCTATACTTTGTCATATTGATTGTTGTGTATGAAAGTCAGAGATATAGCATGCTATTATGATAGTTTGTATACTTTGACTCAAATCCTTTGTGCAGTGATATGCTATTACATCTCTTGGATTCCAATACTGCGTCGTTTTTGAATATGAAAGTGGTTCTTGTGGTTAGGGTCATTTGATGATAGAAATTCTGCTCTTATACGAGGGACACTAGACTTGTCGGGATGTTAGGAAATTTCTCCACTACCTTGCATGACACACGAGGTAACGTGCCTCGAACGGGGTAACCGGACCTCGGGGTTTGTTGGCGCAAGAATAACTTGGTTGAACATGACGAGTTTTAAAACTCGGGTATGTTAGCAAGTATACATTCCGGTGACAACTAATTCACTTGGAATAGAAAAGGCGTATCGTACGTACGACCTTTTGACATTATGATATAGAGCTCAATTTGTGATGAAATGCTATGGAGCAGAGCTCAGATTGTAGTGGACAGGCTGATGTGATGAAGATCGCGGCCGACCGACCCTAATGCATTACTACTTAACCTGAAGTCAGTTTCATATGTGATTAACTCAAGTATCTCTTTGCATGATATTCCTTTCAGCATAAGTTTCTATTTAAATTATGCAAATTTGATACTTGTTGCTTATTCGGGAATGTGGATCGATGTCTCTCGGTATTACTTAAATATATTCATGCACTCACCGTCTAGTTTGTGACGGTGGTGCAGATCAACCGAGTAGCAGACCAGGCAAAGGGAAGATTGGTGACTACCTCTGAGCCGGCGGAGGACTGCTACGACCTACTTTTGTACGTTTTGTATGCTTTTGTATAACTTTTTGTTATGTACATGCTCATTTGCCTTTTGGGTTGAGTGATAGGACTATAGAACTAGACACATGTTATATATATCACCATTTTTGTTTATATATGCATGTGATCACTATTTCCTGGTTTTTCCACAATAGGTTAGGCGTTAGGATTTCATTTCCATTAGTAACTAAATAATACTTTCGCTGAATAATTTATTAAAAAAAAAAAATTTAAGTAACTCTGATTCATAGACAACCATAGGTTAGTCACTAGAACAAGTAAGTTAACCGTAGGTGGTATCATAAATGGTAAGTGTGTAGGTGTTTAAATAAGGCTGACTAATTCCTTGTTAGGTCCTATAGGGGAGATTAGGGCTTAATTAAGGGATTAGGTCGGGCGGTGCCATTATTTGTAGTCGGGGTCGTCACAGTTGGTATCAGAGATTCTAAGGCGTCCAGTGTTCATATATAGTGGTAGTACACCGAGAACCAAGAGCACTCGAGGTCGGCTTGCGACTAGTGGGGAGATGGAGACTTTGGTATATGTATATACCATTGCAGAGAGTCATGAACCGAAACTTGCAGAGATTCCGATTGTGTGCGAGTTTCCGGACGTGTTTCTGGAAGACTTACATGGATTACCACCACCGAGGGAGATTGATTTCATTATTGAGTTGGTGCCAGGGACGAAACCGATATCTATACCACCATATCGCATGGCTCCACGAGAGTCGGAAGAATTGAGGAAACAGTTGCAAGAATTGAGCGAGAAGGGATTCATCACACCTTCGATATCACCATGGGGAGCGCCGGTCTTGTTTGTGAAGAAGGACGGTACTTTGAGACTCTGTATTGATTACGGACAATTGAATAAGGTCACAGTCAAGAACAAATATCCATTACCGCGTATTGATGACTTATTCGATCAGCTGAAAGGAGCGCAATTTTTCTCCAAGATAGATCTACGATCAGGATATCATCAGTTGAAGACTCGGGAAGATCACGAGCATCACCTCAGGGAGACGTTGCAGACTTTGAGGGAGCACAGACTATATGCCAAATTCAATAAGTGTGAATTTTGGTTGTCTGAGGTTAAATTTTTGGGTCATGTAGTTGGAGCAACAGGTATTGTTGTAGATCCAGCAAAGATTCAGGCAATTTTGGAGTGGCCAGCGTCGACGTCGGTAACTGAGATTCGGAGTTTTCTGGGAAGGTTCGTGAAGGATTTTTCGAAGATCGCTTCACCAATTACCAAGTTGACTCAGAAAGACGTGAAGTTTCGGTGGTCAGAGGAATGCGAGGAGTCATTTGCTAAATTGAAGAACTTGTCGACTACCGCACCAGTGCTGATATTGCCAGAGGCTGGAAAGGGTTTCATGGTGTACACAGATGCTTCTCATATGGGGTTAGGTTGTGTGTTGATGCAAGAGAAAGGTACGGCGGCCTGTGCATCAAGACAATTGAAGATACATGAGAAGAACTACCCAACTCATGACTTAGAGTTGGCGGCGGTAGTGTTTGCTCTGAAGATATGGAGACATCATCTGTATGGAGAGAAGTTCACACTCTATACTGACCATAAGAGTTTGAAATATCTCTTCCCACAGAAAGAGTTGAATATGAGACAGCGCAGATGGTTAGAGTTTTTGAAAGACTATGACTTTTCTCTGGAATATCATCCAGGAAAAGCAAATGTCGTTGCTGATGCGCTGAGTAGAATTCCGACTAGAAATGCTGAGACTATTCGATGTCATATGATGCGCGAGTATAGTTTACTCGAGGTGGCGGCGAGGCTGAGTCAGTCAGATGTTGCTAATGACACGGAGGTACTGATTTGTGCTCAAGTAAGACTTCAGACAGTGTCGACTCAGAGAGTGTCAGAGGATCAGAAAGCTGACATACTATATCGGAGATTCAATGAGTTAGCGCAGAGTTCTGAATGTACTGACTGGACGAGACAGCAGATCAATGTCTCAGATTTCGAGGCAGATTGTGGATACCGGCAGTGGCAGAGCTGAGAGATGAGATTCTTCAGGATTCACATCGTTCACGGTTCACTGTTCATCCAGGAAGAACCAAAATGTATCATAATATGAAAAGATATTTTTGGTGGCCTGGGATGAAAGCGGACATATCAGAGTATATCAAGAATTGTGGGATTTGCCAGCAGGTGAAGGCAGAGCATCGTAGACCTGGAGGATTACTACAGCCACTTCCTATTCCACGATGGAAGTGAGAAGACATATCCATGGATTTCGTTCGAGGACTGCTGAGGACTGTTCATCGACATGATTCCATCTGGGTGATTGTGGACAGATTGACTAAATCAGCCCATTTCATACCAGTTGCAACTCATTACACATTTGACCAGCTGAGTGTATTGTTCGAGAGAGAGATTATCAGGCTGCATGGAGTACCTTTGACTATTACGTCGAGACGAGATGTTATGTATACGTCCAGGATGTGGCGGAGTATGCAGGAGCAATATGGTACACGCTTACAGTTTAGCACAGCCCTTCACCCTCAAACTGATGGGCAGACTGAGAGGTTAATACAAACTCTCGAAGATATGCTTAGGGCGTGTGTACTTGAGTTTGGCGAATCGTGGGAAGAGTATTTACCGTTGTGTGAATTCGCATACAACAACAGTTATCAGGCGAGCATTGAAATGGCGCCGTTTAAGGCGTTATATGGTAGACCGTGTCGCTCACCATCTTGTTGGGTTGAGCCAGAAGACCCAAATTTGTTAGGGCCTGAAATTGTTGTCGATCACACAAAAAAGGTAAGACAGATTCCCCAGAAGCTAAAGGGAGCCCAGGAGAGGCAAAAGAAGTATGTAGACATGTATCGCAGCGATCTCACGTACGATGAGGGAGCTTTAGTGTATCTAAAGGTTTCTCCTCGTAAGGGTCATCATCGATTTGGTTTGAAAGGCAAATTAGCACCGAGATTCATCGGGCCTTTCAAGATCAAGAAATGCATTGGAAAGGTTGCTTATGAGTTAGAGTTGCCTCTACAAATGTCAGGTATTCATCCGGTGTTTCATATTTCGATGCTTCGACTAGCTAAGTCAAAGGCAGGCGAGAGACCGACGGTGGATTTGAGTCATATTGATTTGAGTGAAGATATCTCATATGAAGAGAAACCCGTTCACATTCTTGACCGAAAGGTACAATAGTTGAGAAACAAGTTTATCCCGAAGGTGTTAGTGAAGTGGCAGTTTCATGGAGATTCGGAACTCACTTGGGAACGGGAAGACTATATGCGCGATAGATTTCCGCACCTTTTCGAGTCAGGTATGTTTTAAAATTCGTTTAGTTTAAGTTCGAGGACGAACTTCCTATTAGTTGGGAAGTATTGCCACGGCCCAATAATTAATACACGTTTAATTCGTTAATTAGGACACAATGACCCGTGACTTGGGACCCGCAGTGCGATACGTGTCATTACCGAGGCACGGTGGCCGAGGTAAATGTTATATTTGTTGTGTTGTTTACCTAGTGTATTGTATATGTGTAGACTACTAAGTCATTTACGGGTATGCAGATACCGAGACGAGCGGGGACGCGCCTCGTGTTGCGTCCCGACGTGGGCCCGAGGCAGCGGCTCGCGGGGTAAGTGTAATTAGTTAAATCAACTTTAAAAAAAAAATTAATTAAATGAAGATAATTATATATATATATATATATATATATATTTCATATGGGATGTGGACCAAATGAGGCCACATCACCTACTATATATATATATATATATATATATATATATATATATATATCATCTTTATCTCATTTTCTCTCTCTCCAAATAAAAACAAAAACAACACAACGCACAGAGAGAGACAGTGAAATCGGGAAGAAGAAAGAAACAAAGAAAGAAAGAAAGACCGGGAGAAAGAAAGACCGAGAGAAAAAGAGAGAGAGACACCGAGAGCTCGAGGAAGGTGAGTGACCTGTTGTTCTCGTTGATTGTTGTTGTTGGGGTTGTCGTTGTTGGCCGCCATGTTCGGCCATGGAAGGCTCGGCCTCCATGGCCGAAAGGCGTGAGGAAGAAGATGGCAGGGGGTCTCCCCTGCCATCAACTTCTGATGGTTTGGGGATGGACGTCAAAGTCCCATCTTCTCACAAAGGAAAAAAAATAAAAATAAAATAAAATAAAATACAAACTAGAGCACGCGAAGTGCTCTGGAGAAGAAGACCCGCAGGTCGGGTCGGATCGACCCGGGCCTAGGTGCGTCGGGCCGACCCGAACCCGTGGGGGGAGGGTCGGGTCAAACCGACCCGAGTCCAGCTGGATCGGGTCGGGTCGACCTGGATCCGGTTGGACCGGGTCAGGTTTGACCCGGACCCACCCATTTATATATATATTATATATATTTAATTATTTAATTAAATTAAACAGTTTTTAACATATAATAAATTCCTGAAAATAGTTAAAAATATGTAAAAATTCAGGAAAATTACAGAAAAATAGGAAAAAATATATTTGTGACCCAAATCAATAGAACTTCCATAGTGCTATAAAAAGTGAAAAAACTCGAGAGTCGGTCGAGGCGTTATATCGGGGTTTTACCTCGAAAAACGTGAAATCGGCAAATTGATCTCGAACTCAAGTTTGACCGATGTTGACCAATTTAGGGATGTTAAATCATTAAATCGAAAGTTAAATTGATACATTTTCAATTGTTAGGATCCTAGAGGAGCTATTACGGGGTTTGGGTGCGTACATCGACGCGACGGAAGTCGGATAGCTTAGGAATTGTTGTGTGTATGTAAGTAAACTGATTTGAGACATTTATTTACATTTCATTCCAGTTATTTATTTATTCTCAGTTATTCGAACTGAATTGCCTTTGAAATCCATATGCTATGACTTGTTTCAGTTGCTCATTTTATGATATTCATAGCATACTCTGTTTTTGTATATCCTTGGTTCTAATTGCTATACTTTGTCATATTGATTGTTGTGTATGAAAGTCAGAGATATAGCATGCTATTAGGATAGTTTGTATACTTTCACTCAAATCCTTTGTGCAGTGATATGCTATTACATCTCTTGGATTCCAATACTGCGTCGTTTTCGAATATGAAAGTGGTTCTTGTGGTTAGGGTCATTTGATGATAGAAGTTCCGCTTTCATACGAAGGTCACTAGACTTGTCGGGATGTTAGGAGATTTCTCCACTACCTTGCATGACACACGAGGTAACGTGCCTCGAACGGGGTAACCGGACCTCGGGGTTTGTTGGCGCAAGAATAACTTGGTTGAACATGACGAGTTTTAAAACTCGGGTATGTTAGCAAGTATACATTCCGGTGACAACTAATTCACTTGGAATAGAAAATGCGTATCGTACGTACGACCTTTTGACATTATGATATAGAGCTCAATTTGTGATGAAATGCTATGGAGCAGAGCTCAGATTGTAGTGGAGGGGCTGATGTGATGAAGATCGCGGCCGATCGACCCTAATCCATTACTACTTAACCTGAAGTCAGTTTCATATGTGATTAACTCAAGTATCTCTTTGCATGATATTCCTTCAGCATAAGTTTCTATTTAAATTATGCAAATTTGATACTTGTTGCTTATTCGGGAATGTGGATCGATGTCTCTCAGTATTACTTAAATATATTCATGCACTCACCGTCTAGTTTGTGACGGTGGTACAGATCAACCGAGTAGCGGACCAGGCAAAAGAAGATTGGTGACTACCTCTGAGCCGGCGGAGGACTGCTACGACCTACTTTTGTACGTTTTGTATGCTTTTGTATAACTTTTTGTTATGTACATGCTCATTTGCCTTTTGGGTTGAGTGATAGGACTATAGAACTGGACACATGTTATATATATCACCATTTTTGTTTATATATGCATGTGATCACTATTTCCTGGTTTTTCCACAATAGGTTAGGCCTTAAGATTTCATTTCCATTAGTAACTAAATAAGACTTTCGCTGAATAATTTGTTAGAAAAAAAAATTAAGTAACTCTGATTCATAGACAACCATAGGTTAGTCACTAGAACAAGTAAGTTAACTATAGGTGGTACCATAAATGGTAAGTGTGTAGGTGTTTAAATAAGGCTGACTAATTCCTTGTTAGGTCTTATAGGGGAGATTAGGGCTTAATTAAGGGATTAGGCCGGGCGGTGCCCTTATTTGTAGTTGGGACCGTCACAGGCCCAGTGGACGTACACACAGAAATGGCACAGAGGGAGAGCCTCAACGTCCGCCTATTATAACATACAAAGAATAGACTAATGAAAGACATAATATGAATTAAAATGCAAAATAAAGTACTGCTCAAGAAGTTTCAGTTGGGATACTACACACCTCAAACTGCGCTCCGTGTTTCGTAAATAACCCCCGATCTGGTTTCGCCTAATCCCAGATGTCCAAATTACCGCCCGAAATGACCTATTACCATTTATAATTGATTTTTAGTCAATATGATATGTTTTAAGTCACAAAATTCATTAAAGACTTCATCATCTTTCATCTTCGCAATTGTGATTTGTTTTCTATAGGAACTAATTTTTCTAGCAAGCATATATTCATCTAGGAAAGCTTCTAACATTTAAGTCCATGTAGTTATCAAATCTTATAGGAGACAGAACAACCAATCTTGTGCTTGATCTTTCAATGCAAAAGGAAAAGTCTTAAGTTTGACTTGTTCTAACATTCCTTCTTCTAGTTTCATCCCATTAACTTTATGTTGATACACCTGTATGAATTTATGTGTTTATTCATTGTCCTTACCATAGAAGTTAGGTAAGACACTAATAAATCCATATCTAAGTTCAAGTTATGGAAATCCATCGAGGTATGCAATGCACATAGGCTCATATGCTGTAAATTTTGATTTTTTTTTCTAAAAGTGATTTTTATATTATTATTGATAAATCTTATCATTGTTATTATAAAAAAACTATCCTTAACATCATTATTGCTATCTTCCATCCTATTAGCTAAATCTTTCGTAAGTTGGTATTGCCTTAAACTCCGATTAAAAGTTATATCTATTTCAGGATCAAACGGATGTAAAGATCCTATTGAATTAACATGACGAACTGTGTAGGCCATACAACATCTAGAATCCTTAGAAGTTATTTAGAAATCCTCGGCAACGGCGCCAAAAATTGACACGTGTCGAACGTGCACAATAATTTCTCGTATTTTGCTATTAACTTGTAGTATAGGTATATGGGATATTGTCTCCCCAAGGATTTTGCATACTTCAAAGGAAAGCATTTTCTTGTTTTTATTAATTTAGTTAATCTAATTAAATGGGAAGTAAAATATTAAATAACTAACAATTATGATTACTAACTTAAATAATCAAACTAACTAAACTAATTCAAACAATTCAAATGCAAGCTAACTTAAATAATATTCACATTCAATTCAAGATAAATAAATAAGCCCCCACTAAACAATATAATATATTTGGATTGTTTCCAAACGCTAGAACATAATATCACTTCACTCTATAGTTATAATAATAGCATATGTGGAATCTTAAAATCATTAAATCCAACTTCATAATAGGTTGATAACTTTTAGCCAGCCACCGATTTTTCTAAATTCAATGAAAATGTCACATTCTTATTATTATAAATCTACCCATTGGACAAAATGCAACATCATAAAAATACGATAGCATTACACTCAATGAAAATCATGTCTGATCTAAGCTAATATTACCGAAATTGCATAATAAACAACTTAGAACGCAATCACCTAGAACATCCACTTGGGAAATACCCTATAGTTACCACTTGTATAATTGTTGTCAATAACTATAGATATAGAATCATAATCATAATACCGCATAACACATTTGCAACTATGCATACAATACTAATCTCCTTTAGTTGTAATACGCAAAAATAACTTGTTAAGTCCGTGATTGATGTGTCTGAATATATTTAAAGCATTAAGTTCATGATTTCTTAATTATAACTACTAGCAATCCAAAATATATTATATTGTCTAGGGTTTGTTTAAATTAATAGACTACTTACTCATGTTGGACATAAACAATGCATAAATATAATTAAAAGACATAATGAATAAATAAATACCTTAATATAAACCAAAGCTCCAATGTATCTTCAAAGCATTGACAATAAAACTAATATAGAGCAAGAGGAAAGCAAAAGGAGAGAAAGTTATTCCGAAGCTCTCGGGCCTTATTTATAGACTCCCTATGTATACATATCTTAGATAAACTCAAATTCTTCATATTAATCTAAAAAACTCATAACCGACTTCAGCGATTTGTCTGCCATTCTTAACTTATACATAAATCGCTGAGCAAATAACCGATTTTAGATTTTAGTGCTCACTGATTCAGCTGGCGATTTCTAGTTTATTCTCCAATTCATTGTGGATTCATTGGCCTTCTTCTGATGCCGATTTAAATGGTGATTCCTAGTGTTATTCCAAATCTTTGGTTAATCGATGGAACAGTTTTCCAGCTGACTATTTTGCTATTCTTTCTTTTTTTTCTTCTATTTCTTCATTTTCATATTCAAAACCTGAAATCATTAAAATAAGGGAATACCTAGAGTAATATCATCATTTATACCTAAACTCAACCTAAATTACACTATAAAATGTGTATAATTATTAACTATCAAATGTTCCTCAATAAGGGCGCTATTGCTAAGGTATTTCCCAATGCACGACATAGACTTTGCTTATTGCATAGAAGGTGCCAAAGAAGCTCACTAGGCTTAATGATCGAGATAGAAAAAAATAATTGGAGACTTAAAAAGCAGTTTATAAGACACTCACGATAGATGAGTTTGAGAATGCATGAAGTGTCATGATGGAGAAGTACACATCCAATAAGTTAAGTGAACAGTGGTTGAAAACACTTTATAAGATGAGAGAAAAAGGGATTTCAGTATTTGTGAAGGGTATATTTTGATCTGGGATGTCCACTACTCAGAGATGTGAAGAGATGAACCATTTTGTTAATGGGCACGTTAATTCCAATACCATACTGAAACAATTTATCACTCAGTACAAGGTGGCAGTGAATAGGAAGTTTGAGAACCAAGAGGTGGCTAATTTTGAATGTTACCATAAGAAGCAAGATTTGATCACTAAGATTCCATACGAGCGATAACTCCGTGATATATACACAGACTATATTTTTGCAAACTTTCAAGAAGAAGTTGGGGAGGTGGTGAATTGGAAGGTGACAAAGATTGAGGAGGGGAATGAATTTTGTTACTATGATGTGCAAGACTTTATGGTTGAATAGGACATCGATGAACAATGAAAAATAGTTTATGCAGTCTTATATCGGGATGTTATGCAATAAGTAAACTGCATATGTCAATCATTTGAGTTTAGAAGAATTTTTTGTTGTCATGTCTGTGTATTACGTGAGTGTGAAGTTCTTCGTTTCCCCTCACAGTGCATTTTGGATAGATGGAGAAAAAACTTCAAACGTTATTATGGTCGTGAAAAAAGGATAAGCGAGTTGGACTGTAATGCATCCACATTCTTAGATCGATACAATGCCATTACATCGCGATGTTCTCGCATGGCTGACTTTGGTTGCACATCAGTTGAGAAGTTGAAACTCGTGCTTGAAACAGTTGAGAAGCTGGAGGACAAGCTTGTTGGCATAATCGATGTTGACCCTCTGTCTGAGGTGCCTCTACCCAAGGCATCGAAGGGTACATCAGCTGGCCCTACTCAACAAGTAAAAAATTCAAAGCACATAAAACATAAGGGTAAACCTCGGGTAAGTAGGAAAAAGCCACCATATAAGCCTAAACAGCAAGCTACCAACAGACAACAGCCAGTACAAGGTGGCAACGAGAAGCAACAACCTATTAAGAATGACAACAATAAGAAAAAATCGGAAATTTATTTTTTTGGTTCAGCACAAGTACTATAAGTTATTAAGTGCATTTGATTTAAGACAAGAAGATTTTTTAGGCTAGGTGAGGAGAACAAAGAAGCAAAAAGCGATAGAGGAACCAAGTGGATGTGAGTTAGATGTACTGGCGGTGTGGACATAGGAGACACGCTAGTTTAAATTGGCACTGTTGATTGGACAAGGTCATTGCTTTCTCAAGATTTCTTTACCCAAGTGCGAAAAATGAATGTCTAAATTTTGCATGTATTATTCAATTTCCTTGTTATAACTTCAATTTACTTGCTAAACTTATATGTGTCCATTTTTAATTTCCTACGTTTTGTGATAATTTATTATCGCATTGATATAAGATTATAACCTTATATACATTAATGGATTAAGTTGGGTTTTGTCATATGATATGATAGATGATAAAAATTAGATTAGCAACATATTTGTTTCTAAATCCCACTTTATTAAGCACGCATTTAATTTGCTTATCAATTCAAATGAGGGGACTTTTAGCCAAAAAGGCTTCACGGTTAACCGTTTTGAGATTGCTATTATAATAGTATAGATAGATGATAAAAATTAGATTAGCAACATATTTGTTTGCAGTTCTAACGCAGGTTCAAATGAGGCTTGGCAGTTGGCAGCTCTATTTGATAAGGCCACATCGTGAAACGTGGGTATTCATTGTGGTTATAACCACCGCCCACTTTGCCCATTTTTCCCACTAATACCTATACCCATCGACTCTCCTTCTTTAGCAAATAGAACCCACAGCCACAAGGGCTTTTGTTTCCACTTTGCAAGCTCTAGCCTACATTCTATCTTTTAACAATGGTGGAGGTGACTCAAATGACTAAGACTCCTCCAAAGGCAAGAGTTCCAGCATGCTCTAGCAAGGGTAAGGAGAAAGCAAAGGCTCTAGATGTGTTAGATGACCGACCCAAAAAAAAAGCATAAAGTAATGGAGAAGGGCTCTCTGACTGATAGGGAGAAGGGTAAGCCTACCAGATCCAGCATGAGGCTGTAAAATTCGAGAATTTCATTAACTTGATTAGCAAGCTAATTAATGATTTTTTAGTTTTAAATTGAAATTAAGTATCTGAGGTGGGACCCACGCATTACAGATCGGATATCATAAGTTCATATATTATTTTTGTGTATCGCGTGCCTATTTGATGTAATATATTCTATTCGATGTGAAATAGGGTAACTTGAGGTCTAGACGCGGTGTCTGCGAGTATCAGAGTGCGTTGGTAGTTTTCACTAATATTTCACGAAATTGGGGTATTTTATGGGGATAGATTTGGTTTAAAATTTAAGTGATAAACATAAAAAAATTTGAAAATGGAGTAAGATGGCAAATATGGGCAGTTGGATTATATAGTGTAGGAGAAAAAGGAGAGGGCAAAATGGTAGTTTGCCTTAAAACCTCCTTACATCAAATATGAAAACAAAAAGGGAATTAAACCTCTTTCCATCCCCAGCTCAGTTTCGTCTTCTCCTCTCCAATTCGGCGTCTTCCTCTCTGCCCTTCATTCGATCAAAATTCTCTCCATTTCTCGGTTCTCTCTCTCGACTCATAACGAAACGCACGGTTCTCCCTCTCGAATCCCTCTTCTCTGTCTCTTTCATGTCACCTAATCTCTCATCCTCACAGTGCTATGCTCTGTCTCGGTTTCCATGGAAGGAAAGATGAGTTGATGATGTTGAGGCTGCGATTCCAAGTTGAGTTTCTTTAAATTTTTTATTGAATTGTCAATGAAATTGGAAACTGTGTGATGATGTTCGATTAGATGGTAGGGAAAGAGAGTAGATGTCGATGAGGTAGTTGTATGTATTGTTCTTATTATTGGGTTCGGTTGGGAGTGAGAAAGGGGATGAAGATGAACTGTTGTTGTGGTGGTGGTGTTGTTTAATTGTTGAGTGGTGTTGTTGATTTTGTGCAGTCTTATTTTCATGTCACGTTGGGGTATGGTTTTTAGGGATCAAACGATCGATTTTGGTCGAACTTTTACATTGGTTTTAATGTTTATATATCAAATTAAGTCCCTTAGAATCAACTTGAGTTTTTGAGATAGTTTCGTAGGTTTATTGAAGTCGAATTGGTGGCTTAAACACTAGTTGTGTAGAATTAGTACTGCAGTCCAGTTTTTGGGCTACTTTGGGGTAATGATCCGGGCAATCAAACGAATGTTTTTGAGCGAAATATTTTATGGGTTTTTGTGTTTATATATTAAACTTAATCTCTGTAAATCAGATTTTGATTTAGAAAAGGTTTGGTAGCGTTTTGAAGGCCAAAAATGAGGCCAAAAAAAGTTGGGACTGCACTGTTATTTTTACTATTTTGAGTAGGCATGTTGGTGAATTGATTCAAGACATCAAATGAGGTCCGATTTACTGGCGAATAGGTTCGTTTGAATCTTAGTATAACCTACTTTGATGATCAATAATGATCGTGGCCATTGGAGTTTGGTTGATCAATAAAAATTAAGGTAGAACATAGCATGATAGTAAGGTTCAAAACTGTCCAAATGGAATTGTTACAACTTAGCAACTTTGGTGATAAGTTAAAGGTTTGAAAATAAGGAATGCTTACACTTGCAAATGCAGATTTATTGAGGTTTTTAATCAAGTTTGGAATAAGCAAAGCTTATGTTTTGATAATTGAGCTATAAAACCCAAATTTGGAATGCTTGGGCGAGTCGTAGATTATTGTAAAGCTAAATAGGTGATTAAGACCCTAATTGGAGTTTGTAAATAAGTTGCTATTTGTTTTGGAGTCCAATAAGAGGATTGAGACCTATTTAGAGTTGTTAAAATAGTTTGAACTCTATCGTGAATTGAAAAGTGATTTTAACTCTGTAATAACACTTAAAATGTGAATTTTATAATTGAATAGGACTTGTTGAAGTACGTGAAAGTTGGAGAAACGTTATGTTAGGCTTCATAACCAACTTTGAGTTGGTTGGACTGTAAGTAAACCCTATAGTGGTCTTTACTATTTATGGAATTATCTTTGTACCTACATATGTATTTAGTTTGCATTGCATTTCGCATCCTTCTTGGTTATGCATACATGACATCCGGATAGAGTTGCTCATGTTATGGGTCGTAAGAGTGTGAGGTGCTCCACTCCAGACTAGACGTACTGCAGGCGTCTAAGGCGAGTAATGTCGACTCCGAGGTAGCATGCATTGGACTTTCATTACTGTTTTAGTTTCATTCTTAGGTCGGCCAACCTGTTTGTGAACCTTAAATAGCAATGAAAGGATTTCACGTTTTTATATAAATTTTTTGTTATTTAGAAATGCAATTACATGTCGCCATGTTTTCAGACTAACATTTGCATGAGTACAAAGCAGAGTAGGAGTTTAGTTACCTGACATCTTCGAGTTGTTTTTTATGATGTCAGGTTCTTTGTGAGAACATGGAAGAATGAACAAGACTCGAAGACCTTGGTGAATGTTTTAAATTGTTAAAGTTTAATTTTCTTGTTGTAATCATTTTATATATATTGTTTTGGGTTTCGAGGCGTCATGAAATACTTTCAAATAGGTTATAAGAGCCTCCTAAATTAGTTGGAAGCAAATCGAGAGGTTTTGATTCAATTTCGATTTATTTTATTTTATTTTATTTTGTCAAGCTGTAAATAAGGTAGCAGAGACCTTAAGTTAGTTTAAATGTTTTAAATTGATATATATTGTGAACTGCGGGGAGTCGTGAGTCCTTTTATGCTTCTTTCCATTCTGCTATCTATTAGGTGAATTTTCTTGCTGGCCACTTTTAAGGGAAGTGTTGGCAAAATTTTTACAAAATATGAATATATGCTCCAATCAAACAAACCATGAATTGAGTTTGAATAAGGATATAAATTTAGTTTTCAAGCACTTTAAGGATGGAAATGAAAGCTAAGTTGAGGACAAAGTTAATTAAATAGATTAGGTGCCTAATCAAGGTGATTAGGGATAAGTCAAGGCTTAGTGAGACGGGTCATGACAGAGGCTGAAGGTGGCAGGGATGTTGAAGAAAGCAAAGCTTCCTCCAAACACATACAACACCCCATGCAATCATAGACAATCTTTAAGGACAATCCTAAGCGAAAAGTATGGTGAGTAAGTTTAGTACCACTTTAGCCACCATTGATGCCACAAATTCCATAAAGGATTGCCTTAAAACTATGAGGCTTGGTTTTAAGTATTTCAACTCTATTAATGTGAGTGTTAGGGCATTGTTTGAGAAGTTAGGGCGAGTTAACATTTTGTCCATCAAGCTCCCCATTAACCTTAAATGGGTGAGGTCATTCTATGCTCACTTGTATCCCCATGGCCCAAATGGCATCTCTGCTTTACATACTTTCCTTGAGGGCTTTAGCATAATAGTGTCCAAACTTTACATTCGTCAATTATTTGGCCTATTAAAGGGTAAAGTTAAATTTTATGGTGAGAGTCGGTTGTCCAAGTTTTCAAATTTTGATGTAATCAAGGCTTTGGTGGAACTTTGTGTAAGGTTTGCCCCTAAAAAACCCATAGAAACCCGATGTTAGAGAGCTAACAATCTTGGCTAGATTGGTCCATCGTCAAGTAGCCCATGTGACCTACCACAGGACTGGTGGACGGATTTGCATGAACCACTATGATATATTCCTGAACTGGGTTGGCTAAATGGGGCGGAGATTGACCTAGCCCACATTATAGTATCTTACACGTACAAGGCAACCTTAAATGCAAAAAAAAAGTTTTCATTTGCCAATTACCTTTGCTCCCTCTTTGATGATGGCGGTCTCACTTCCCCTCCCAATAAAGAGTATGAGAAATGCTTAAATGAAAAAAAAAATATGATTGACAAGAAACATATGCCCCGAATGTAATATAAGTTTGTAGATGGTAAGTGAATTAATCCCCTTCACTCAAGGAAAGTGAGTAAGGTGAGTGCAGGGTTACGGAAGGAAAAAAAAAGGCTGAAAAGGAAAAATAGGGAAGGGTGCAGTGAAGAATGCAGGAAAGGAGTTGACTGCATTAAGGGATACATCCTTTGAAGAGGAAATGAAGGATGAGAGGACAACGAAAAGGATAGCCCTATTGGTCAAGGATTTATGGATACTTCTTATGAGGAAGGAAGTAATTTACCAAATGACTCAGATGAGTACATGGAAGAAAAGGATAACAGCTCAGATGAGGGAGCTAATGAAGAAGATGATGATGAGGCTGTTAATGAAGCTGTTGATCAATCTGACAGTGAAAGTAATGGTATAAGCTTCTCAATATTTTCATTTAAGGTTTTATTTAGTTACTTCTTTTTGCATTACTATCCATCTGTTAATTTTATTTGTAGGCAATGATGGTAAACTGGATATAGGTGGAAAGGCTCAAAGTGGAGAAGTTGTGTATCAATCAAACAATGAACGCAATGGTATTAGCTTCTTATTTTTTCTTTTTATTCAAGATTTTATTTAGTTTCTTCTTGTTGCATTACTGAACCATTGGTTGTATCCACTTATTAACTTTATTTTTAGGCAATGAAGGTCAAGTGGCTATAGGTTGAAAGGCTCAAAGTGGAAAAGCTGCATATCAATCAGACAATGAAAGCAATGGTATTAGTTTCTCGTTTTTTCTTTTTATTCAAGTTTTTATTTAGTTTCTTCTTGTTACATTACTAAATCATTGGTTGTATCTACTTGTTTAACTTTATTTGTATCGAATGAAGGTTAAGTGGCTATAGGTGGAAAGGCTCGAGGGGGAGAAGCTGTTGATGACACATTCGATGATACGTTCATCCCCACACATACCCTTCATCACCAAAAAATTATGAAGGGGAAGGCCATCAACTGAGGAGGGCGAGAACCAATCAATGGATAAGCCGGAGCCACAAGACCATGTCATGGAGTAGCCAGAGCCACAAAACCATGCCATTGAGCAGACAAATGAGTTTTACAATGAGCATGATTTGGAGGACCAACACAAGTAGGCAGAGGAAAAACTAGACGTGTTGCTGCAAAAGCACTTTGAGGTGGAAGGAACCAGCAGAGGTACAAATATTCCTCCTTAACTTGATTTGCCAATGGGGACCCTGCAACACTAGCAAAATGTCAGTGAAAAATGAAGGTGATGGAGAATCAATTGGAGGAGCCGAAGTTGTTGGTGAATTCATCAAATTCAATCATAATGCAGCAACAACAAATGGAAAAGATAAGAAATGCAGTGCAATTGGCAGTACAGTCATCCATCGCATCTGTGCTGCAACAACATATGGAAAATATTGTAACGGCCTGAAAGACTAAAATCTTAATTACCCGTTAATTATAAGTCTTGAACCATGATCAAATTCTCATGTAAAAGACTTGGTCAAACATCGGGCATCGAGGCCGAAATATAGTAGTGTAACGTGTTAAATTACGTATATAGTTGAGAAATTATGTAGTAGGAATAAAAATTAATGTGACCTATAATTTATAAGGCTATAATTTTAATTATATTTAAATGTGTCATAGTTTATAAATAAAATGATTAATTAATATGATTTTAGTATGTAAAATGTGGTTATTTAAATGGGGTGATATAATGTTACGAGGTATTGATTAAGTTTTGGTGTGGACAGCACAAATTAGGATAACTCATTTAAACAATTTAAGAAGATATAGATAAAAAAAAAAAAAAAAAAAAAAAAAACATTTCACCACCTATTTTTTGACTCATCACCCTGCCCACCTTACTTCATCCCCTCACTTTTTCTAGGGCTGGCAATTTGAGTCGTGAAACGATTAACACGACACGACACGATACGTAATAAACATGTCATGGGTTTGACTTAAGTGGGTCTGGGTCATAAACATGTTAACACGTTTATGCACGATTAATAAACAAGTCATTAACATGTCAACTTGTTTAACTCGTTTATGACTCGCTTAACACGACTAAAGAATAATGTATAAATAATAAATATGGTATAATAAATAGATTGACACAAAATTCATTCATTTGAATGCATGTTAATAGCATGATTTATTTATAGACATCTTTTATCATATTTTATTTTATATTTGAGAAGAAATGTTCATTTTACTTTTAATATGTTATTTATGTTTTAAATTTTATTAATAATTATTTATTAAGAAAAAATAAAACTTTTCACCAAAGTAAAATTTAGATTTTTTTTAAGATGATTCTTATAATTTTGTTTATGTTATTATTACGAGTCATTTTTACTTTATTATTAAGAGTAAAAAAAACTTAAATGAAAAAGTAAAGTAAAACTAACAACTATATATAACCACATTATATTTTATTTACTATTTCAATATGTTTGTTCGAATTTAATCATTTAGATATATTTTAAAAAATAGTAATCAAATTATAAAAGTTTAAATAAAATAAGATTTTTAAATACAATATTTAATAAATGGGTGACACGAATACACGACATGTTAATTAACATGACCCACTTAGACACGAAAATGATTAACACGATTAATAAACATGTCATGTAATGGGTTTACATTATATGAATCATAACCTGTTTATGACACGACACGTTTACGATTCACCGACACGAATTGCCACCCCTAACTTTTTCCCTTTTTTCAGTTCACTCACTCTCTCTTTTTCTCTCAAACCAATCTCTTTCTCTCTCTCTTCTCTCAAACCAATCTCTCTTTTTATTTCTTTTCTCTCTCTTCCAAAACCTTCCTCTTTCATTTTTTTTACTTTCATTTTTCCTCCCCTCTCCTAGCGAGCTCTCTCTCTGTATCACAGCCTCCCATCTCTCTCGGCACTTTCGGCCTCACCAGATCTCGGCCTCCTTACGACTCTGGCGGCCATCGTCACCCGATGCCCTCCACCTCTTTCAGCTCCTCTCTCTATTTCGGTGACCATCTCCATTTGATGAAGACCACCTTTATCGAGGTAAGAGTTGTTCTTGTGCAATTTTAGTTGGAGAATATGGTGTCTGTGCTTGGTATGTGTGGGGTGTGCTTAGTGTATGTGTGTGTTTAGTGCATGGGTGTATGCCTCAGGATGTGTGCATAATATGTGTATCTCGATATGTGTCATGATTTGGGGATAAAGATAGGATTGATATGTTTCATGATTTGGGGATAAAGATAGGATTGTCTTGAGATCTGCATGACAATATGATGGTGTTAACAGATGTCTAGAGGTTTGTGCAAGGATTAGAGGTGTAAGCATCGCCTCGAGATGAACACGCGCGCATCTCGAGATTGCCTCGTGATGCGTGCTGATTTAAAAATAAAAATAAATAATAATAATAATTAATGTGCATATATATGCAACGTGAGTATATATAATGAATAGGAGATTTATATTAAACAAATTTATATATAAAATGCATTATGTATAATATAATCAACAAAAAATAATATAATAATCAATTGATTAAAAAGAAAAAAAATAATAATAAAGACAAATTCGGGAGAATTACTAGAGCTGAAATTAAACCAACGCAGTTCGACCTGAGATGCGGCCAATGTGGTTGCAATTCGATAAATTTTATATTTTAGAAAATTGAGGTAAATGGAAAGAAAATATAACCAAATAAATTAATATTTACATTGGATTTGCAGACCGAAATTACGAACCTAAACTATCGATGAGACACTCGTCAAATCGATGTTGGGGTCCAACCGTGAATTCCATAATTAAAATTTTATCTCAAGATACGTGTAATAATCGAGAAATGTTTCTAAAGCAATTGCATTGAGACCGACTTTGTAATGTGTGCGTAACTAAAATAAAGTATGAATAAAACATGTAATTGAGTCTAATATAAATTGTGAAATAATTTAGGGAATTTGGACGTGCCAAATGCGAGACGATAGTATGGACTTCGAGTACGTCGAGCAGCCTACGTGACTAGGCGATTTACATGGTTATTTGTAAGTAAACCAGTATGAGCATTTCAGTAGTTCTCTTCTACCTCTTGAATTTAATTTCTTTAATTGTGCCTATTTTTGAAATTCCACTCCTAGTTAAAGTGTCTGAGGGCTAAGTGAGTCAGGAAGGTAATCTCCTGGGTCTCCTGGGTATAGCGACCGACTCGCAACTGGAACCATACCCCGAGTAACTGGATTTGGGTCATGAACGGGAGATGAGGTATTCGGGGCACCATTGATAATCCTACGTTCACGAAAATTTTGAATCTGTTGGCGTTGCCGCGATTCTAGAAAGTCGAGCTTGTGGCTGCATAGTCGCAACTCGATGGATTTGAGACTGCTTGACATCTCTCTTTTGTGTCCACGACACTCTCCTTTCACTGCTTTTTATTTCCGGTCTTTTTATCATGTACTTACTTTATTTTCTATTCTTTTATATTCCTACATGATTTATCGACTATTTATTTAATTCTTGAAATATTGTTAAGACTCATTTAGATTTACTCACTGAGATTGTCTCCTTTTCGATGACAATTGTAGGCTTATCATCTAGCAAGGTCAAAAAACCAGTGATTGATGACTACATTTGAGGGCTCATGGAGCGGCTCATACTTTTACAATATTGTAGGTTTTTATATTATATATATACATTTTGATTTTTTCTATAAAACTTTGGGATATTGCGATTGAGTGACACTTTAATGCATGTATATGCTCATTTTGCCATTGTATGTATACATGGTATATATTACAAAGTTCCACACATAGGTTTCCCCATTTTACGTGTTTTAGAGTTATTTAAATTGTTTCATTTATTTTCTTTCAACTGCTTACTAATTTAAATCTTGCAAAATTAATAATTCAATATTAAAACACCAAACTAACGATGAAATGACATAAGAAAGTTGACTAGGCTTGCGTTGGCCTTGCAAGAGTTGACTAGGGGTCCACGTAGGTTTAGGCTGGGCGGGGCCCAGTTTGTGGGAATTGGGGCCATCACAAATATACATTAAATGTTACATACCTCACTGGCAACGAAAGAGAAACATGTTGATGAATTGAAATAGCTGGTACACCTCATCACCAACCCTGAAGCAAGAAATTGAAAGCATAGTAAAGTATACAGTTGAAGAATCTAAAAATAATATCCTTACTATAATAGTCCAAAATCACACCCTTGTTGACATGTGAGTTGGGAGGCTATAGGAGAACATAAATTCCCAGTGGTTGAAGTTGAAACGAGATGTGGCACAGGTTAAACTACAAGTTACTCAAAGAAATGGAGGCTCGACTAAACAAACTGTACCAGGTGTGCTTTGGCTGTACTAGGTGAAATGAAGAGAGGGTCAGCTGAACACAACTCTCAAGGAAAAACAAGTAATTTGACTGACTATGAAACTATGAACTTCTCTTTTACATTTTGTTTTTATTCAGGGTACTTGACTTTCTTTCTGCTTGTTAAGTTGTATGTTGTATGTTTGATTAAGTGGAGGTTAGATTATGTTGGTATGGTACTTTGAGCATGAGGGACATAAAACTGGTTACGCAGTTGGTTTGAACTTTTTGTAGATAGGTTATGTTTATATGGTACTTGACCCCGAGGGGCATAAACATGGTTACCCAGTTGATTTGATCATTTAAGGTTTTCATGGTGACACCTGAACATTATGGTATGTTAAGTTTTTTTATCAACGAGTACAAATTCACTTATTTTGTGGGATGATGATGATGTCTTTTTCATATTATTGATTTTGTTGATTGCTTAACTCATTCATAGTATGTAATGCCAAGTTGCAAGCAATGGAGATCATTATTATGTAATAGATAGTCACATTGGTTGGTTATTTATTTATCTTCTTTCCAATAACGTATACAAAGTTTATATCTCATTTGTTTGTGAAAACCTAATCAACTTGTGACAAAAACAAAAGAATAAAACATTGATAATTCTATTGAAGTTAAAAACAAAAATGAATGCAGAACGTACATCATTCATAATTGGTTTACATCCAGAACCACAAATAGTTTCCATAGCTTACAACCACAAGCACATTTAGTCTTCATGTCTCACAGCCACATGCATACACTGTCAAACTCACCTACTTAAGACATCTGACTAGCCTAGATTACCTTAATTCCTTGATAATCTAGCAACTTTCACATGTCCATCAATAAATAAATTAAGATTAGGATCTTGTATTTATCAATTATAAATATTATCAACAACTATCGATTCTAAGTGAATTTTAATCCTCAAAGTTCGTTTACATTAATTAGATAGTCCTCAAAGTTTCGTAAAAAATTCTCGACCGCACCTCCTTTATTTTCTAAGCCTACACTGGAAAACTCAGCATTCAGAAATCTTCGACAAAACCTGCTCAACTTTGTTCGAAATGTCGAATGACTCACAATTCACCTCATAACAAAATAAATTGCATTTAAGAAATTATAAATTCATTCTAACCTAATCTGAAGTATTAAAAACCTTAAGCTAACATTACCTTAACTCAAAAATTATCTCAATTAGTCCTAAAATCGTTCCCGTCATTCCAAAGGAGATCATAATCACACTTAAACCAAAAAACACATTTATACAATATAATATATTCAAAAACCGATACATACATAGAGAAAAGAACTAAGCAAGTCACATATAGTCGGAAAGTCTTCCATTTCCCTTATCACCACTAGAACATGTCATTATCCAATTATAAAAAATATATAATGTCAAATAAGTAAATCTCGCACTATCTAGTACACCTGTAGTAATCAAATGCATAATAATCCAAGATATTAAATGAAGAATATAATCCAAGAAATTAAATACAGCCGTGAGTACATTCCTTTTTTATTATCCGACCACAATCAAATAAAGTTTTCTGAAAGTGGTGAGTAAATAATAATAAGAACATATGCCCGGAGAGGATAACCTAACAAGTCTCGTTCATCTAGACTATAGGAGTATAATCTGGGTCAACGTGATTTCATGATAAACACGTGATGCAAAGTGTTAGTGAATCCAACTCCTCAAGCATACTATAGTATTCTATAACCACGGTATAGTATACTCTATAAGGAAGCTTGAATCGTCTTTATCCTCTCTATCCGTGAATGCATGTACAACAAAAATGCAATATCAATGATCAATTCAATTTATACAAAATTATAATCATACAATGTAAAAGTTACTATGGGATTTACTTAACCTTACAAACGCAATATTGCAAGTCCCTTGCTCTCTGAATTGATAAATTAGTTCACACAGGCTCCAATTACAATTCTACAATTCATTTATGATTTCCATAAGTTTCCATAACAATTTTATAATTTTCTCAATTAGTTGCAGTTTAATTGACTCAATCATGTCCCGAAACCCTTAAAATACTTCAAAAATAAACTCCCTGATGCCCGAATTTCATTTTTGACTCAAAATTATTGTTCGAAATCGAAAATTACATTGTCTAGGCTTAACCATAATTTTTTTCCAATTTATTATATTTTATTTGGTCCTCCTTGACCCAAAAACCCCATAATCCCTCTAACTCATTGGATGTCAGGATCTCGATTTTGACTCCAAATTGTGGTTTGGAATAAAAAAATAACCTAAATTACGTTTTAAAATAATTTTTCAAATTTTACGAGGAAAATCCCCAGCATAAATCCTCGAGAATATCACAAAATCCTCACTTTCATAAAAATCCATAATTTCTATTTATTTTGCTCAAATATATCAAATCTATTTTTTCTCAATTTTCTGAATTTTTTTATGAATTTCTAGCACTTTTCTCTTATTTTATAATTTAGGTAGTTTGACCCTGAACCGGACCATGTTCAGTCCGATTCTGGTCAAACCCCCTTTCTTCCTCCTCAAGCAGCCTGCTTCACAAACCAACAACAAAAGTTTATTTTTAATTTTATTTTTCATTGAGGTTGGGTTTGCCCCAACCTCGAAGGTGTTTGGGCAAGGGAGACGGCTAGGAAGTCATCTCCTTCCTCGGATCGAGCCTCTCAATCATTCCCGACTTCTATTAACACACCTCACAACAACCTACAACAACAACCTAACAACAATAAACAACACACGCTCACCTCGGTTTCGCTCTCTCTCCATTTCCATCTATTCTCTCTCTTCTCAGTCTCCCCTCAAACCCTTACGCTGCCCACTCAATCTCTTTATGTCCGAAACAACGATTTGAGGAGGTGGTCCTCTTTGGTTTGCAAATTATATATTAATGTCTTATACGAATCTCGAGACTAATCTAATGATTTCAATTCATAAAATAAATTTGATATTCCTCGAGATACGTACTACGTTTCTCGATGTCAATCTTTGTCTCAAAATAATTGAATGAGATAGTGTATTGATGATGATGATATATATTATGATTTCCTCGAAAATCGCATCACAGAAACCTCGAGGCAAATCTAATGATTTATTTTCATTATTCCTTTTGATTTTCCTAGAGATACGTACGACGTATCTCGAGATCAATCTTATGGCTATCAACAAGATAATCACCACCTCTTAACTGACTCATTACGATTAATTATTTTGATATCCTCGAGATTCGTAACGCATATCTTGAGATAGATCTTATAGTTTAATATCACCATACTATTGATTTTCTTTAAGATTGGATGTCATGCATCTCGAGGTGTATATACACCTCATTAACAGCCACCAAATTGTCTAACCATTTCAACTCCTCTATGATCATGCTACGGGTATCTCGAGGCGAATCCAATCTATACTTTTATTTAATTCAAACTATAGGATTGATTTATATATTTAAATATAAACTATATATATAAATATATATACACCTATTTATTATCGAGGATATAAATTTTCCAAAGGCCCCAACAACCAACCTCGGGTGTGCACATCATTGTACATCATACGCGTATCACTAGGCGCCCACCAATTTATTAATTATTTTATTTAATTTCATGATTATCTTTTCAATTTATATCCAAATTAAATTTTGAAAAATACTCCAATTTTACTAAAATTGGAGAAATATTCACACCACGCTTCGAAACTTACGGACACCACGTATACACTCCACTTGACCATATTTCGCGTCGAAATAATGTATAATACATCAAATAGGCACATGATACCCAAAAATAATATTAATTTTATGATATTCGATCTGTAACGCATGGGTCCCACCTCAGATACTTAACTCCCAAATTAAATCCAAAAATACTTAATTAAACGCCTTATCAAGCTTATAAAATTCTCGGATGTCACAATTTTCCAACTAATTAAAAATTTTGTCCTCGAAATTTGAACTTACATGTTATTGAACCAAAAGATATATGAAAAAATGGTCCTTCATGTTAAATTTTTTCTATCCAAACCTGCATAAATCATATCCAAGGCGAATCGTTAAGTGGAACCAATCACTTTCGTCGTATTCAACGAGTCGGTGGTAAAGATCATAATTCATTTAACTTTTCATTTTTCAATATTTTTGTTTAATGGAAAGTTATCTATGTTACTTTGTCAATCTTGACAATTTGTGAATTTCTAACGAATCAAACAATCAAGTTTGTGAAATATCCGATAACCTTACTTCATTTCTCATTCTATACCTTGAATTCTATTCAAGTATTAATACATAGCAAGACTTAGCTTATCTTTCTTTTCAGAATACAATTCTCATTCTAATCCAACTACTATTCCATAAACCATTGATAGTTTTTTTCATATCGACCCAAACTCTGGTACATATCATTGTTTTCTTTCTTACTACTAATCATCCCTTTTATTTCAATTATCAGTTGATTAAGTCTTAAACTATCATTAGTCTAAAATCACGTATCAATACAAATAATATTTCAGCACAACGTTAGATAGTAAATAGAGTAACGTGTATATATGATCCATCACCATTCTAGTGTTCCCCACCAGTAACCTGGAATTACACAACTCATCCCATTAATATAGATCTCATAAACATTTGTCATTCCATGGCAAAAGATCTCAAATTTCAATCAATCAGAAATAGAAACCTGACACATCATGCAACTCTTACTCATTCTCCATCTGTCTACTAACAATATTATTTAGATTGTGCACTAAAAAGTGTAATGATCCAAATTAATTAAACTAGGATTAACGTTAATATCGGGGATTAACAGTTGTAATTCGGGCGTTACGTAGTCAACTCGGTTGGCTTGGACATGAGAACCGAGAGAATATATTATTTGTGGATGATGGTTGTATATATGTGGTGTTTAAAATTACTATTTTTATATTGCACCACATGTGTGTATGTTGTTATCGGGTGAGTTTGTGCGATGGGTGTTCACCTCGAAAGGCGTGTCAATATAGGTAGTGAGTAGGCGAATTACGAGTACACTAGGACACTCGACTAATTCATATTAGGATGACTAGTTAATCGACTAAATTGGTAATGTAACCATAGGCTAAATTGATTAAATTAAAACAATAGGCTATGACGTACTTTGAAATACGTGTCGATACGCAAGGCATCGAGTGCCGGGTAGGCGAAGGTTAGTGGGACCATAAGTTGTTAAATCTTGATAAATAAAAACACAAACCATATGTATTATAATGGGCCTAAGCTAAGTTAACTAAATCGAATAAATCAAGGCCTACAGTTTGGTTGTTAAATTAGAAACCTTAGGACTTTCCTAGAGATACACATTGGCATATCTAGGAGCTATGTGAGTGATAAATTGGTGTCACTAGGAGACAATCAGTGGAGTGTAAGTGGGCTATGTGGCAAGAGATATGCCATTAGATAAACCTCGGGAGACGCAAATGCATGGAGATCAATGGCTAGGAATCAACCATACCTTAATATATAAGATCAACAAATGCAAAGTAAACTATTTTTTTTTACAAACCTATGAACCAACAAGCTTGCTGGAGAAGAAGATGGATTTTGCTGGAGTTTGAAGAAATCAATGGGAGTTGGTGAGAAATTCTCGAACTAGGGGATTCAACAACTAGGTAACAACTATACACCAGCAATTTAGCTAAATTTGGTATGTTTTAAAGAAATTCAAGTTTTGATTATTAGACCTCTGGTTTTTAGTGAGGTCTTGATGAATTACATGGTTATAGATCATGTACATAGACAATTTACTACTGGTGTAATTGAAATTGGTGTTTTGATGAAATTAGAAAGTTGGTGTATGCATGAGATTTAGAGGAATTTGGGGTCAAATCGATGTTTTGAACTATTTTGACTGTTGTTTTGGAGTTAATTATGTATGGAAATGGTGTTAAATGGGTCTGTGTAGCTAATTGGAAAGTTGGGAGCAGAATTGTCGAGTTGAGAATTATGTCATAGAAGGTAATTAGCGCGCTAACTCGTCCTATTAGTGCACTAATGATTTTGGGCACTTGACTATTTTTCAAAATAAAGAATAGTAGTGAGCTAGACAGATCCCCCAGCACACTAATTCCACCTAGCACGCTAGGTATAACCTTTAGTGCGCTAACGACATACAAAAACTGAATATAAGGGACTGTTTTGAAATTTTTTACTTATATACATACCCAAACACCTATAATCATATTGAATATGTGAAATTGGACTTCAAGGACTTAGGGGATCGTAGTTCAAGTATCAAAGAGCTAGTCTGGTCGGATTCGAGAGCCCGGGGAAGTCAGAGCGCGAATTGAGATGCGTAAAACCTTTGAGAATGCTTCACAGAATTCATGGTTTTGATTTATCAATATCGCATTTCATGTGTGACTATTGGTGGGCACACATAGGATTTCACTCCTATTTCGGTTTGCGTATATATTGGTCGTGGTTAAATCGCTTGCACGGGTTACCTGTGTTTAGTGCTCATGTCAACAATTATAGGATATACTCATGACCGTCGGAAGGGATTTAGGGTGTTCCCTTGACTTGAAATAGCGTCTGGAGAGGTTCATTCGGTAACTAAAGTTCAATGTAAGCCTGTAAGTATATATGTGGTTCTTATTCGATTTTATCAGTTACTGGCTGGTTTAGGTCACGGTTTTCTCGTGATTATATGGTTGTGTACTTATTAATGCTTTATTTTTCAAGCATGTTTAGTTGGTATGTGTTGTTTATTATTTCATTTTGCTTATCATGCGTAGTCTACATTCATTGGAATAAGACGTACTATTGCCACGTGTTATATTCGCATGTTTCATAGTTATCAATTTTATTTCATGAATATTGTATGGACTTCTATTGGGAATTTATTCACTTGACTCATCACTATATTTGTTGGGTGACTGAATGCAGATCCTTCGATGAGCAAAAGCAAGGGCAAGGAGGTATTGGGTAACTACCTCTACGATTTTGGAGCCAGCTCGTGCGTTATATCATTATGTATTTATTTTATTTTTGTTGGGTTTTGGGGACCATAAAGCATCGATTACATGTATATGGAATTTTTGTTATATTTATCTTACCTTAATATATACATGATATATTTTTTTGTGTTTTTCACTACTTAGGATTGTTAAATACTACATAAGTTACTTATTAAAAGACTTTTGTCATAAATAATAATATAACTTGATAAATTGAGTAACTGGCTAAATAAATTATTAATATTTATGTAAAGATTAATTAGCGTAACTAGGGTTAGCTGGAATAATGTAAGCACCAGGTGGCTCGATAACGGGCCATGACGTGGCAAGGCTTGGTGACGTGGAATGCGACACGGCAGGTCCTAAGGCGGCCCGAAATTTAGGGCCACCACAGTTTTGTATTAGTGTGAGGTCGAGCCCATGGAAGGAAACGTAGTTGTCCTTAACTTGATACCAAACATCACAGCTTGGTATCAGAGCGAGGTTTTGAGGAAGCCTTGTGAGTAATTTAAATAAAAGAGAATAAAACTTAAACAAACAAACCTTAGATATAAAAACCTAAAGATCCTGACTTAGAATTCTAGTTAGGAATAATATAACTTGATAAATTGAGTAACTGGCTAAATAAATTATTAATATTTATGTAAAGATTAATTAGCGTAACTAGGGTTAGCTGGAATAATGTAAGCAACCAGGTGGGTCGATAAGCGGGCCATGACGTGGCAAGGCTTGGTAACGTGGAATGCGACACGGCAGGTCCTAAAGAGGCCCGAGATTTAGAGCCGCCACAGTTTTGTATTAGAGTGAGGTCGATCCCATGGAAGGAAATGTAGTTGTCCTTAACCTGATACCAAACGTCACAGTTTGGTATCAGAGCGAGGTTTTGAGGAAGCCTTCGGGAGTAGTTTAAATAAAAGAGAATAAAACTTAAACAAACAAACCTTAGATATAAAGACCTGGAGATCCTGACTTAGAGTTCTAGTTAGGAAGAAAACTTATACGCGTTATGTTTTTGATTTTATATATTATATACACGTATACAAAAGGTGATCCGACGCACACTTTTCGATGCAAATCACAATGGATAGTCAGCCAACTCCACCTACAAAAAATGTTGGTCATACGATGAGACCAGAGATGAGGGTTTGATCCGGCAGTAACCACACGATTAGCAGCTCAAAATAGATAGTATAAGCTATTGATGGATATGATGCACGCACAAACAACAACGATTGCAACACTCACTGCCGCTGGAGTACAGAGAACGATTGAGACGACATTGCTCCAACAGTTCCATCGACTATGCAGACTGTAAAGTGGTACTGGAGACTTTGGCAGTGGTTGCTGCACCAACCATAGCACAGATTGAGACCCCGACTGCTACACTAGCACAAACAGACATGTTTGATACTTCGATGACAACAGAGGTCTAGTTAATGATAGAGTTCATCAAATTCGGTCCTGGTTACTTTCATGGAGGTGGAGACCCGAAGGTAACCGGGAAGTGGCTGATCGCGCATTAGAGGTTAAATAAGCTACTGCGGATTCAGGAGAGCATACAGGCTAGGATATCAGGGCATATGCTGAGAGGGGATGCTGCTATGTGGTAGATAGCGTATATAGATACTCGCCCAGAGCTGACGACGTGGGCAGAGTTCAGAGAGTTGTTCTATGATCAGCATATACCTGTGGAGGTATGGTTGAGGCTGAGAGAGGAGTTTTGGCTTTGAGACAAGGCAGCCGATCAATGTCATAGTACACGGATAGATAGCGACATTTGATATAGTTTGCTATGGACGTTGCAAGCACAAAAAGACTACATATTTATTACTTTGTCCGAAGGTTGGTTGAGGACATAGCCAGCGCCATTGTTTCCTCCGGAGCTCAAACACTACATAAGATGTATGATAGAGCGCTTACCCATGAGACATATCTGATGCAAAGGGACGACAAGTGTTCGTCCACCAAGTCGGAGAGGTAGATAGGAGAAATTATAGGTAGAAGAGACCGAGATATCAGTATGACAGAGAGGATAGATGGTACGGTTAAGGCCGTAAGGATGATGGTCAGGCAGTCAGAGCTTGTGTTTTACCCACATTACCAGCGCCACCGCAAAGGCAGACTCAGGACCAGGGAGGTAGAGACTGGAGATTACAAGGTCAGAGCTAATAATCAAAGAGTCAGTAGGCAGGACCAAGATGGAGGATCACATGTTGGCGATGTGGACAAAAGGGTCACATTAGGAAGGCCTGTTTACGAAGATTTGCGACTCCAGCAGTGGTGACATTGGTGCAGACTCGAGAGTCGGTGCATGTGGTGACTTAGCCAGGCCAGGAGACGTCCCAGCTACGGGTTCAGGGTATGTGATTTTAAGTTATTAATAATTACAGTTTAAGATTATGCATGTATGGTGGTACATGGTTATTGTTTATGGCAAAGGATTGTCATAGGTCGTATCATGGCATGAGATTGTCATGGTGAGTAAGGATAGGTCGTGACATGACATGGGATTGTCATGATAAGGAAAGATAGTTTGTGGCATGGCATGAGATTTTCATGGTATGTTATGGTTGGTTAGGATTATCATGTTGGGATACATGATAGGAGAGGTTTACAGTTATTGGTGTTAAGTAACTGGGTTAAGGAAACTTGAACACGGAAGTCGAACTGAGAGTAGGTTACAGAGATGTTGGAAGAGAGTGACTGATTTTGACCACCTCGATAACATGCACCTATGTCTCAGGGTAACATTACATTCCATACGATGTGAATAGTGGGGTGTTTAAAGGACTATAGAAGGGGACTATCAAGTGTGAGTAGTGGTCACACGGGGATAGGATAGTTGTGCCAGAGTTTACTCGAGATTCAAGTTTCGAGGACGAAATTTCTCCTAGTTTGGAAGAATTGTAACGACCCAAATTAATTAAATTAAGATTAGCGTTAATCTTAGGGATTAACGATTATAATTTGGGCATTACGTGGTCAACTCGGTTGGCTCGGACACGAGAATTGAGAGAATATGTTATTTGTGGATGATGGTTGTATATATGTGGTGTTTAAAATCACTATTGTTATATTACACCGCATGTGTGTATGTTGCTATCGAGCGAGTTCGAGTGATGGGTGTTTGCCTCGAGAGGCGTATCAATGCGGGTAACGAGTAGGCGAACTACGGGTACAATGAGTAGGCGAACTACGGGTACACTAGGACACTCGACTAATTCACATTAAGATGACTAGTTAATCAACTAAAATGGGTAATGTAACCATAGGCTAAATTGATTAAATTAAAATAATAGGCTATGACGTACTTTGAAATGCGTGCTGAGATGCGGGGCATCGAGTGTCGGGTAGGCCAAGGTTAGTGGGACCACAAGTTGATAAATTCTAATAAATAAAAACACTAACAATATGTATTATAATGGGCCTAAGCTAGTTTAAGTAAATCAAATAAATCAAGGCTTATAGTTTAGTTGTTAAATTATAAATCATAGGACTTTCCTAAAGATACACATTGGCACATCTAGGAGCTATAGGAGTGATAAATTGGTGTCACTAGGAGACAATTAGTGGAGTGTAAGTGGGCTAAGTGGAAAGAGATGTTCCATTAAATAAACCTCGGGATACGTAAATGCATGGAGATCAATGGCTAGGAATCAACCACACCTTAATATATAAGATTAACACATGCAAAGTAAACTATTTTTTATTTACAAACCTATGAACCAACAAGCTTGCTGGAGAAGAAGATTGAGTTTGTTGGAGTGTGAAGAAATTAATGAGAGTTGGTGAGAAGTTCTCAAGCTAGGGGATTCAACAACTAGGTAACAACTCTACATTAGCAATTTAGCTAAATTTGGTATGTTTTAGAGAAATTCGTGTTTTGATGATTAGACCTCTGGTTTTTAGTGAGAGCTTGATGAGTTTCATAGTTATAGATCATTTACGTAGAGAATTTACCACTGGTTTAACTGGAATTGGTGTTTTGATGAAATTGAGAAGTTGGTGATGCATGAGATTTAGAGGAATTTGAGGTCAAATTGATGTTCCGAATTATTTTGATTGTTGTTTTGGAGTTAATTGTGTATGGAGATAGTGCTAAATGGGTCTAGGTAGCTAATTAGGAAGTTTGGGGCAAAATTCTTGAGTTGAGAATTCTGTCACAAATGGTAATTAGTGTGCTAACTAGACCTATTAGTGCACTAATAATTATGGGCACTTAACTGTTTTTCAAAATGAAGAACAGTAGTGCGCTAGATAGATCCCATAATGCGCTAACTCCACGTAGTGTGCTAGGTATACCCATTAACGCGCTAACGACAGACAAAAATTGAATTTAAGGGACTTTTTTTTGGATTTTTGACCTAAACACATACCCAAACACCTATAATCACATTAAATATGTAAATCGGATTTTAGGGACTTAAGGGACTGTAGCTCAAGCATCGGGGAGCTAGTCGGGTCGGATTCGAGAGTTTGGGGAATTCGAAGCGCAGATTAAGGTGCGTAAAACCCTTGAGAATGTTTCACAAAATTCATGGTTTTGATTTATCGATATCGCATTTGCTTGTATGACTGCTAGTGGACGCATATGGGGTTTCACTCCTATTTCGGTTTGCGCATATATTGGTTGTGGCTAAATCTCTTGAACGGGTTACTTGTATTTAGTGCTCATATCGACGGCAGTAGGATATACTTACGACCGTCTAGAGAGATTTAAGGTGTTCCCTTGACTTGAAATAGCATCTGGAGGGGTTCATCCGGTAACTGAAGTTGGGATTTAATCACTGTAAGCGTGTAAGTATATACGTAATTCTTATTCGATTTTATTGATTATTGGCTGGTTTAGGTTAGGGTTTTCTCATGATTATATGGCTATGTACTTATTAATGCTTTATTTCCCGAGCATGTTTAGTTGGTAGATGTTGTTTATTATTTCATGGTATTGATTTTGCTTGTCGTGTGCTGCCTACATTCATGGGAATATGATGTACTGTTGTCATGTGTTATATTTGTATGTCTCGTATTTATCAATTTTATTTCATGATAATTGTGTGGACATTTCTTGAGAATTTACTCACTTGACTCATTAATGTAGTTGTAAGGTAACTGAGTGCAGATCCTTCGACAATTAAGGGCAATGACAAAGAGGTACTCAGCGACTACCTCTAAAATCTTAGAGCCAGCTCATGTGTGATATCAATATGTATTTATTTTCTTTTTCTTTTTTGAGTCTTGGGGACCATATAACACTGATTACATGTATATACAACTTTTGTTATATTTATTTTACCTTTATATATAGATGGTATCTTTTGCCGGGTTTTCCACTACTTCAGATTGTTAAATACTGCATAAGTTACTCATTAAAAGACTTACACTGTAAAATAATAATATAACTTGATAAATTAAGTAACTGCTAAATAAATTATTAATACTTATGTAAAGATTAATTACCTAACTAGGGTTAGCTAGAAAAGTGTGAGTAACCAGATGGGTCGCAGGGTATCAGGATAAGCGGGCCATGACGTGGAATGATATGTGACGGGTCCCAAGGCGGCTCGAAATTCGGGGACACCACAAAAAACAATTGCCAAGTCCAACTTGTTAGTAAGGTTACGTTATTCTTTTGACAGATTAAGCAAGATATATGTATATGGAGATGTGAGATGATATGGTGTTTCAGTGTTTGATTTCCCAGATAGAGATCCGAGACTTGCTTCCAGCGGTGGATGAAGTTATTGATATAGTTGATACCATTCTTAATTCAGCACAAAATATTTTCTTCGTGTTGATAAAGAAATCAAACTGCTAATCCTAATTCTTTAAAATAAGTGTTTTGAGCTTATGTCTCATAATGTTTACCTTTGAAAGAAAATAGATTCCTCTATGTGAGTTTTTGGTAATAAAGGTAATCGAGTTGATTATATCGTTGAATGATAAAGCTGAATATGCTCAATCTTATTGTATGTTAATATACATAACTAAGATTGGAGGTATATATATGAAAAATGAAATAAGAAAGAGCTACACAGAGAGAGTGTGGCAGACTAGGTGATTTATAACTATAACTTGGTTAAGATAAAAATATTGATGAGATAAGCGTCATAGATTGTTGGAGAGATCAAAAGACAATTTTGGTTGTGCTTTTGAAAGTCTCATCTATGAAAGGGCTTAGAAGGTTCGAATTAAGAGAAAATAGAGTTTCATGAAAACAAAAAATATCTTAGGAATGAGAGTTATAAATGGAAGAATAATTTTCATTTCTCTTCGGAACTACTAGTAACTTATACGTTTCCTTTAATTTCGATGACAAGATTGTCTTAAATTGGGGAGACTGTAACGACCCATTACCTTAAGTAGGTGGTTAACATTAATCGAAATTCTAATTAACACAAGTTTGGCTCGTGATTAAGCTCTGCTTTTCTCGATTAGCATGTGCGTGGAATTACATGTTGTTTGGTGTTTGTATGGTTTATATTATTTATTATAAAAAAAATAATGGGATTAGTCGACATATAATTGAATAATTGAAAAAAAATTATAGGATTCCTAATATACCGGGTATGGATCAAGGGTGACGCACACGAATTGGGGGGTAGCATGTACGCCCGATTGTACTTGTTGGCGCGCACGGCGAAATTATAAATGCATGAATATACATATATACGTATATATATAATTTTATATATAAATATATATTGAAAATAAATAATTAATTAATAATTAGTATGCGCTTAATGACACGGGGGTCAAAGGTGACACGCGTGGGATGTACAATAATGTGCACGTCCAACGGTCATTGTTGGCGCCCGACGAATTTATGGGCGCGAAAATACATAGGTGAATATATTTTTGTATATATAGGGTTATATATAAATATATATAAATGAACCATAAAGTTTAAATCAAATTAAAAGTTAGACATTAGATTCGCCTCGAGATACGTATAACATGAGAGTCGAGGAAGGGAATTGTTTGTACATTGGTTAGTTGAAGAGATTTCTCATGCCTCAAAATGAGTGCAACCACATCTCAAGAAAAAATCAATGTAACTTTGGTTTCCATCCTTTGATCGTCGAAAAAGTTTATTTTTAACTAAACTTAAGTCACTCAAAAGGGATGTATTAGTTCATAGTCACAAGATCGACCTTGATATATGTGTTACATATCTCGATAAAGATCAACATAAGAAATAAAATATTTGATCTACCTCAAGATTTGTGCAACACGAATGTCAAGGAAATTTCTTATTTATCTTCTCTAACAGACCGCCTCCTTTGTTAAATGGAAATAAAAAAAGGGAAACCGAGAGAAGGGAGAGACAAAGATATCAATGATGGAGTCGATCAAGGTGAGTTGCGTCGTGGTTATTGATTGTTGTTGCAGTGGTTGTTGTTGTTGTGTGTTATGTTGATGTTGTTTCATGTAAAAAGGGTAGGTTGACTTAGACGAACTGCTATGCAGTTCGTCCGAGGTTGGAATGGCATGGGAGTCGTCTCCCTTGCCCATAGAGCCTTGGGGTTAGGGCCAAACTCAACCCCAACAATAAAAAAAATGATTTTGTTTGATCAGTAGACACAAATGTCTCGATGAGGAAGAAGGGGGTTGGCCCCAGCTCAGGCCCAAACCCCATTTTCTTAATTTAAAAAAAAAGAAGGAAAATGAGGAAAAAAAACTCCATAAAATAAGGGAAAATCCCAAAAGATAATATTTTGTTAAAATAAGTAGAAATTAATGAATTTCTATGAAAAATAAAGAATCTGAAATTCGTACGAAACTTTATACTGGGGTTTTAGCTCGAAAAACATGAAAATGGTCATATTGACCTAAAATAATAAATTGATTATGAATTTTATTAGGGCCAATTTAAGGGTTTTAATCAATGGGTATTGGACCCAAATTGATGACAATTGGTCAATTTTAGGTTCTCGGTAGATGGGAAAAGTTTTATGAATCTCAAGAGTAGCTGTAAATCGATAAAAAGTTAGTAAAGCTAGGCAAAGTTAAGTGGAACTTGTATTCGTATCAATTGTGCAACTTCATATAGCATTATGGACTGGGAATAGGACAATGTGTGTATCAAGACTTGACTGTATTTGTTTTAAAGTGTGAAAATCCTTGGAAGTTTCAATAAGGCGTATCGAGACTGAGAGATGTGAAGGTTAGCCTGGAAATGAATTCTACCCTTTGTCCTAATAAAAGGAAAAGGTCTGCCTGAAAATGGATTTCATCCTTTCATCCTCAGTAGGCCGGAGTCTTACCATAGTCGTTCACTATCCATTTATAGTAGGTAGCTCATTTACACTTGATACACTGACAGAATCACATGATGACCAACTTGGGGGTTTTGTGGATCGTATTCTTGGGGTAAGATGAGAGTATGACTCTTCAGTTACTAAGAGTTGATAGCTCGATTACATATGAATCCATTAGCAGCATGTCGGTAAACATGTGGATTTTCCAGATGTATTCTTGCGTAAAGTGAGAGTATAGCTTTAAAACGAAAATGAAAATACAAGTCATGAGTACAGTTGCAATTGACGTTTGAACTTGAATTATGTTATGTACCGGTATATCATTTTTAATGTCTGAATAGATATGTTTTAGATTCATATTGTTATTCATTATTCATTTATAGTAATCGATAATTGGTATGTTTACGAGCATCAATTACTGAGCAAGTTGAAGCGATCATTACCTAATTAACATTTCAGGTTGTCGACGTGCGCTTCAACTAATAATGGAGAAGATTAAGAGTTTATAGTCTTCTTTTCGGTGAATTATTTTTTCCTACTATTTATATATTATATTGAATTACTATTTTGTTATAAAAAGGATTGGGATATGATTTTACGACCAAGATTCATGCCGATTTTTGTGTGTCTTATATTTTATCGAAAAAGTTTTAATTTCGTTGCGTTTTCAATTATTTATACGATATAAGATATATTGTAGTTGTGATTATCAGATATGAAAGACGGTTGTAGTATTACTTTAATTGTGTATGATTGGTGTACCGAGGCTTAATTAGAGTTTCAAACTGAGGATTGCGCTAATTAGGATAGGGGATGCTACAGGTTGAGTTGGGCTTGAGGGATTTCAATCTCTTAAATATGAGTCTCTTGCAAAACAGAATTAGAGAATTATAACTCAACCTTCTTATTAAAGGTTGATGCTTTCTTAAGGAAATAATACATCCAAGAATTGGTAATGGCTACTCTAATAACATCTAGCAGGATGTTTGGGTTACTCATAATATTCGCATGCAGTTCTAGTCTCTACCACCTCAAACTTTCACCCTTGCCAAAGTAGCTGACCTCATTGACCCTCACACCAATCAATGGAATATGGAACTGATCAACCAAAATATTTTTCTAATTATACGTTCATTGAGTTTTCATAACAACAACAACTAAGTCTCAATCCCAAATTAGTTGGGTTCGGCTACATGAATCAAACTCTTCCATTTCACTCGATTTAGTGCAATAGATAATGTGCTTTCCAAATCCTTTAAATCTCTCATAATCAATGTGTCCCAAGTTAGCTTCGGTCTACCTCTACATTGTCCAATTTCTTCAATTTCTATTAAGTAAAGTTTTCAAATAGAGGCATTTGTAGGTCATCTTTGGAGTTTCCCGAACCATCACAACTACTTTTCCCTAATATTTGTGTCAGTGGCGCAACTCCTACTTTTTTTGAGTTTATTTTCATAATGTAGCTTAATTTTAACAACAATTATTAATTATCTTTAAATATGTCTTTAATTGAAGCTTTACTAACAACAAGTTTTGATGGAGTAGTTGGTGTACTAGTTGTTATTTGTTAATAAATGGTCAAAAAACTTCATCTACTATTTACATTTTTGACGTGTGGTTTTTCACACTTTATTTTTTCTTTTGTAGTTTATTTTTATCGACTCAAAACCATATTTGCATAATAACCCCCTCCTTAGTATTAAAAAGTTTTTCTTAAGAATCAAAAAAATCAAGACTTGGCATTAATACATAATGCAAGTGAACATATAATCTCGATGTTTAAATTGGCAGGATCCAATTAAGACATCATGCAAGTGCACATGTGATCATTCACGCTAAGTCTAGCTAATTACTTGAAAGAAAGGCGTTTATTGGGAGCTAACCCAACTTTATTTTATTTATTTCATGCATTTAATTTCAGTCTAGTTTAGTTTTTAATCTCTTAAATGTCTAATAAACTCCTTATTTTTCTAGACTTTTTAGGTATATGAAAATAAAGGAGCACTAAAGGAAAGAGAAAGTACCTTGTGTTTGTTGTCAGGTTTGATTTCGGATATCATTTTTGTTTATATAATAAAGCATTTTTAGGATATTGACTGCTTATTTAGATTTAAGTGTTTTGAGACTTGGTTGGAAGTTAAAAACCAACAAAGCCACTACTTTAGTGGCAGGTCTTTATGTAGAACCCAAAATTGTAAAGTTAATTCCACTATCTTATTGATTTTACCTTTAATTGAAAGACTTTGAGCTCGCAAGTCTTGGTTGGAATCTTCATAGTCAACTCATTTGTTTAATAGTTCTTGCTTTTATTATGTTACTGCATTCAAGTTTTTCCTTAGTTAATTGGATCGGAGAGAGATTGTATGTGCTTTTGGTACTTGTAGGAGATAATGTGATACTTTTGTCTACTATCGAGGCTCAGATTTGTGGACAGTTGAGGATTCAGCTAGTCTCTATTAAGAAGGTTTTGGAGGGTCAATAGACAGATCAACAGTTTGAGAAGTTCAATGAGTTAGCTCAGATTTCAGATCACCCAGAGTGGAGTCAATCGACATACTCATGTTTGAGGTATAGGGAACGAATTTTGATTCCATCAGTGGTTGAGTTACGCACAGAGATACTCCTGGAAGCACATCACTCGCGATATGCAGTTTATCCAGGCAAAACCAAGATGTATCAGGATATGAAACGTCTCTTTTGGTGGCCAGGGATGAAGGCTAACGTAAGATAGTACGTCAGAAGTAATGGGATAAGCCAGCGAGTTAAAGCTGAGCTTGCTACAACCACTTCTCATTCCTCAGTGGAAGTGGCGGCACATTGCTATGGATTTTATCAGTGGTCTGCCTAATTCTCAGCACAAGCATAATAGTATTTGGGTGATCGTGGATAGATTGACCAAGTCTGCACACTTCTTACCAGTCTCCACTAAGTATAAATTTGAGCAGTCTTATGAAAGAGAAATATTCAGATTACATGGAGTTCTGATCTCCATTATGTCAAAGAGAGGGTCTCAATTTACATCAAAGTTATGGGAGAGTATGCAAAAATAGTTTGGCACACAGATTTAATTCAGTACGGCGTATCATCCATAAACAGATGGCCAGTTAGAGCGACTGATTCAAGTGTTGGAAGACATGCACAGAGATTGCATTTTGGAGTATGATGGGTCGTGGGAAAAGTATCTACCTCTGTGTGAATTTGATTACAATAACAGTTACCAAGCTAGCATTAGAATGACACCATTTGAAGCACTCTATGGTAGGCCTTGTAGGTCTCCAACACATTGGCCAGAGCCTGAGGATATTGCGAAAGTTGGGCCAAAGATAGTAGCATATCACACAGAGAAGATCAGGCAGATATGTAAGCGATTTTGAGGTGCTAGAGAGAGACAAAAAGGTAGGCTGACAAATATCGAAACGAATTGGAATATAAAGAGGGAGACTATGTTTTTCTGAAGGTCTCGCCTCTAAAGGGTCGTAAACAGTTCGGAATCAAAGGAAAACTCGCGCTGAGATTCATAAGTCCATTCAGGGTACAGAGAGAATCAGCGAGGTTGTTTATAAGCTCAAGTTACCACCACAGATGGCAGGAGTTGACCTAGTGTTTCATATATCGATGCTTCGGTTGGATAGATCGAGGGAGGATGATAGGCCAATGGTAGACTTGACTCAGATTAACCTAGTCGAAGACATTACCTATGAGGAGAAACCCATACAGATATTAGACCATAAGGTACAGACTCTAAGGAATAAGGACATACCGCTAGTTCTCGTCAAGTGGCAACATCACGGTGATAAGGAATTGACGTGGGAACAAAAGTCTTATATGGGCGAGAGCTTCCCATTTCTATTTTGATTCCGGTAAGAATTTCTTTTAAGTTATTTCAATTTCAAGGATGAAATTCTTATTTAGTTGGGAGGCTGTAATGACCCGGATAATCAAATCCTAGTTGTATGCTTTGTAGGACCGTGACTTGGCGACCAGTCCTACATAGCAAACTCGATCGGGACTTAGGTGTCGACACCAAGGTAATAATTACATAATTTTAACTGATATTGATGCATGTATTATATGTTTATACATGTGTGCACTACTTTTAAATGTTTTTTTTATAATAGCCAAGTGCGCCAAGTTACCTCGAGATGGGTTTGCGCAAGACGAGATCAGGTGGATTGAAAACTTGGACTTAGTTAAATGACTTAATTCACCTACTTTGACTCTAACTAGTGATCTAAATAATATAATGAGTCTCAAAAGAATTTAGGGTGTAATCAATTAAGTGTATGTGTTTCATTTCAATAAGGCCTAAGTTTAGGAAAATTGGAAAGTTATAAATTTCCTTAGTGAATGATTGAACTTAGACATATAAATTAAGCCTAAAGTAGAGAAAATATTCATATTATTATGGTACCTAACTAATCAAATGAGTTTCATGAAACATATTTACTTAATACATACCTTAGCCTTTATGGATTATCAAAAACTGCAATGGCCTACTTTCATTAATCCCAATTAACTGATAAATTATATATTAGAACCATAAGCTCAAACCCACATGGACATCGCGGAAGATTCTAGGGCACGCCTAACAAGGTAAATTTGTTATTTTTGTATGGCGCGTGTTTATTTATTTTATTATTATTTAATTCGCGTCACGCTAATCAAGAATTACGCTTATTCGCGTTGTGCACGTATAGTGACGAAAGTGTACGACGTCGCAAAGCGCGAGTAATACGGGTGTATGGGATAGTAAAGTATTAGTTGTCACATCAAACATCACCTCACATCACCCATCAAATCAATCCATCCCCCACATTTCCTCTCTCCTCTCCAAAATCAAACAAATAAAAAAATTTCTCTCTCCTCACTCGATCTATCTCTACCCCGAGCTATTCTTCTCCCTCTCATTTTCATTTTCTCCTCCAACAAAACTTCTCAATCTCCATTAATCTCACCCTCACCAAGCTCCCTATCACTCCCTCGAATCGAACTCACATCTCTCGCGATGTTCGCTCCTCTCGACGGCGCTCATGGCGATCTCCAAATCAAGGTGAGTTTTGTTAATTTTGTAAGCTTTTTGTGGAGAAACTAATTAAATTTTAATGGTGATGGTGTTGTTAGGTTGTTTGTGGTGTTGTTGTTGTTGTTGTTGTTGTTGTTGTTGTTGTTGTTGTTGTTGTTGTTGTTTTTTTTTTTTATAGAAGATGATTTGAAGAAGAAGAAGAAGAAGAAGAAGGGGGTAGCCAGTTGGGCCTGGCTAACCCCACTAGTTGGCTGGGCCTAGCAGCCCAGGCGCGGGTCGGGCGGGTTCGGCCGAATTGGGCTCAACCGAACCGGGCCCGGTTCTGACCCAACCTACCCCTAAATTAATTTTAATTAATTAAAAATTACAAATATTAAATAAAATACATTTTTAAATCAAATAAATAACAAAAAATAGAAAAAATAGCTAAAAAATTACGAGAAAATCCATAAGAATTAAGAAAAATATAACAAAATGAGAAAAATATAAAAATAGCTTTTGAGGCTTTTTGGGCGTCGGCACCCTGGTATAACTCGAAAAGTGTGTCGTAACTAAACTTTTTGAAAATAAAAATTCAGATTTTTTTCCTACATTATAAATCCACTTAACGTGACTATGAAATAACAAAAGTGATATAATTGGACACCAGGGAATTAGGAGACTATAGTCGGGTGTCGGGCGTGCATCTCAAGGCGTGAGCGGGACATTTCGAAGGCGTTTTGCGATTCGTTTGATGTAAGTAAACCCACGAGAAAGTCAGTTCAGAATTTACTTATTTTTTCAGTAAATTATTTATTTCACATTACTTTTCGCCAGTTCAGTTTGCATGTTTACTGTATTCCCGCGTGTGTCTGTGTATGGTCGAAGGGACGGTGTGACCTCTTTCCGGCTCTCTCGTTGATGAGGATCCGATTGTTGCTACGGTGTTGGTCATACCCTAGACTACGCGTGAGATTTCTCTCAGCGAGTCGATGATCTCGAGAGCGAGTTGACGTGAGGCCCACCTCTGTCATAGATTTTCTCTCATTTGAGGCGTTGGGCGGAAGTCTACCTTCTGACCAACAGAATTCCTCATTTCGACCGTGAAGAGGGGTGTGGATTTCTTCACCTCCAGGGCCTTCTCGACTTAGTATTTACGTCCCAGGGGTCGACAGCTATACACCACACTCGCGTTCCATATTCTTGATTATCTCACGACTTATATTCATGCTTTACATTTATGTTCATTTACTTTATATGCATGAGTTGTAGCCGTTTTCTTGGATTTTTTTATAAATACTAACTGAATTTCTCTGGGATTTACTCACTTCAACTTATCCTTGTTTATTGGTGGCAAATTGCAGATCCTACGACGAGCCGGGGAAGGCGGTGCTTGGCGACTACCTCTGATCCAAAGCGCCTCCACTAGCTTACTTGTAGGTGTTTGTATTCATACATATGCATTCTTTTTAGGGATCATTTTGGGAGACTTATTACCTGATACTTGTATATTTACACTTGTTATACCTTTTGCCGCCTTTATTGATATGTGGTATCTTTTTGCCGGGTATCCACCCTATAGTTTATTAATTAAGGCAAGACTCGTTTATATTATCGATTTGCATGTTATTAAGACTTCCACTATTAAAAATAACCTAAAAAGAATCAAAATTAATCAATTAAGTGGTAAAACTCTTTAACTTCGCATATTTAGACAAAATAACCTTTTAAACGACAAAATTGACTAAGTCGGATTATAAGATGGTTAGTTCGTGGGCTGTCATGGACATATGTGCAAGTGACGTGGCATGGCTTGGTGACGTTTCGGGCAACTTAGCGGTGCTTGGTTTGCCTTGGAATTTGGGGCCGTCACAATTGGTATCAGAGCCTAAGTTCAGGCGAACCTAGGGGAAAGTTTAACAGAACCGAATAAAACTTAACAACAAACATTAGATGTGAAAACACGAATATCCTAACTTAGAAATTAGTTGGAAAGTAAAGTGAGCGGGTAGTACTAGGACTTATATGTGTATATATTGATTGTAATATTTATGTACACGTATTACAATGTTGACTTGCGACACAATCATAATATGCAGATTTGACATGGATGGACGGACAACTCTGCATGTGGATGATGGGGGCCAGACGAGCGGCTCGACACCCGCTAACTCAAATCAGACCTTGCGCGACATGGTCGCACTCCATAGTTTGCAGCTCGAGGAGATTCTTTAATTGCTCCGAGCGCAAGGAGCGGCCACACCGGCCCCTGCCACACTCGCCGCTGCCACTACCGCAGAGCAGACATTTGTCAACCCGATTGCACAGACGACCCCCCTCACGACCACTACTATCGAGGTACTACTAGTAGTCACTACACCATCGATTACGTCGGTCGTGGCATCGACACTAATTCCGCTCCAGGAGATCACATTCGAGTCCTCCTTATCAACTGAGGCGAAGCTGATTAAGGAGTTCATTCGTTTTTAACCATGCTACTATTACGGAGGCGGAGACCCAGAGGTAGCTAAGAAGTGGGTCCTTTCACATGAGAAACTTCATAAACTTTTGAGGATTCACGACAGCATATGGGCTAGGATTTTCGAATTCATGCTCAGGGGGATGCTGCAATATGGTGGACCACCCACACAGCCGCCCACGGAGAGTTGAGTACTTGGGTAGAGTTCAAGAAATTATTCTATGATCAGTATATCCCAACCGAGATTCAGCTGAGACTGAGAGATCGAGGGATATTTTACGCTGAGGCAGGGTAGTCAGATGGTGTTGCAATACATGGAGAGGTTTAAATATCTTTTTTTTTACTTTTGCGATTGATGTAGCTGGGACTGACTAACTTCAGGTCCACTAGTTTATTCGAGGACTCGATACAGATATTGGGGGCGCGATTGTGTCGACAGGAGCCAGGACCGTACATGAAGTTTACGAAAGGGCATTTGCCTACAAGTCATTTTTATGTAGAGCGATGTCGTCCCCACTTTAGTGCATCACGATAGTCATAGAGACCAGGGGTGGTCAGATAGGAAAGGCAAGAGGAATCGCAATCAGAGAGATTAGAGGGGACAGATGCACAGACATGGTAACGGTCAGACGATCAGCGCACATGTAGTTGTACGTGTGTAGCCACAGCAGGTTTTGGTAGTCTAGCAACCATAGAGACAGACTCAAGGTCAGGGCTAGAGAGGTAGAAACGGGAGTCAGCAATGGCAAAGACAGGGTCATAGGGCCAGTGGACAGCACGGTCGGGGCTCTGGACATAGGCAAAATGTCACATGCTTAAGATGTAAACATAAGGGGCACTATAGGAGTGAGTATACCAGGGAGCCAACGCCACCACTAGCAGCTCAGCCAGTGCAAGCGAGGGAGCTGGTGTACGCAGTTGTCGCACCAGACCGTGATGCGTTTTGGCAGCTCGTCGATGGTACGTTGATTATTTATGGTCGCCTTATGCATACATCGATAGATTATGGTAGTACGTTATCATTTATTTCGGGACGGATGGCAGGAGAGTTGGGTTTAACACCTAAGAGCGTTAGTATCCACTTTGTCCTCAGCACGACCGTTGGGGATAAGATATATCCTAATCAGGTTTGTAAAGATTGTCATATCAAGGTTGGTGGTCATCAGTTACCCATAGATCTTCAAGTATTAGAGTACCTAGAGTTCGATATACTCTTAGACATGGATTGGTTGGCAGCATACCACACTCAGTTGAATTGTTTTAAGAAAACTGTCATTTTCCAGATACCAAGGATTCCCGATTTCACCTTTATCGGAGTCGCGACATCACTTCCGATCACGAGAGGTAAGTTAGCGACCACCCATGAGATGGAGATCCTCGCAAGGACGGTAGAGTCCGATGAAAGGGCAGTGGCCAAATTTGAGGATGCCCTAGTAGTACGTGAGTTCCCAGAGGTTTTTCCTGAGGATCTACCTCGATTACCCCCGTCCAGACAGGTAGAGTTTATGATTGAGTTAGTGTCAGGCACACGGCCTATAGCGACCATACCTTACTGTATGTAACAGCCAGAGCATGAGGAGTTAGGGCTCAACTAGAGGGTCTATCGAAGAAGGGTTTCAAACACCCCGAGTATGTCACCCTAGGGAGCACCGATCTTATTTGTGAGAAAGAAATACAGTAGCATGAGGATGTGTATAGACTATTGAAAATCGAGTAAGGATCGATGATATATTCGACAAGTTGGCCGGAACATAGTTCTTCTCCAAGATTGATCTGAGATCTGGATATCATCAGGTGCGGATCAGAGAGGATGATGTACCTAAGACTGCGTTTAGCACGCGTTATGGGTTATTTGAGTTAACTTTCATGTCGTTTGTGTTGACAAATGCGCCAGCTGTGCTTATAGATTTGATGCATCAAGCCTTAAGGTCATTTTTAGATTGATTCGTAATAGTCTTCATCGATGACATCTTGATTTACTCCAGGACTAATGAGGACCACGAGAGGCATCTCAGAGAGAAGTTGAAGACTTTGAGGGAGCACAGATTGTACGCCAAGTTCAGTATGTGCGAGTTTTGTTGGGTTTAGGGGTTCATACGCAGCGGAGATTACAAAACAGTTTTGACAAAAACCCCAACAGGATCCGAATCTAATTCCATTTAAAAACGTTTAAACCATGAAAAACTTAATCATACCTCAGTCGCAATATACCTTTCTGAAAGGTTGATCATTCTCTAAGGCGCTGCCAAAGACGAACGCCTCTCTTCGAGATCCACATACGAACTACGTAGAGATTTGAAGTGCTAGCTTCGAGAGAATACCAAACCTTTTTTGTTTCTCTCCAAAATTATCCAGAGCATACCAAAAACCTTAAGTTGTTTCTAAAACGAAAATAGAGTTTCGACCTTTTTCTTTCGTACCTGTGTTCTAACTTAAAGCGTCTATTTATACAACCCTTGTATATAGACGGTTAAGTAAATTACACATATACCCTTACTTAAAGAAGTATAAGTGTAATACACCACTAGGACTTTTCTGTCATGAATCTTATCACATAAAATTCATTTTTCTGAATCATCTTAAAATCTCGCAAAACCATTCTTAGTGTGCGACCAAATAGGCTCATACAACGTTGGCAGTGTACCAAAAACACATTTTGGTATACAAGTCATAAGCAGTCTCTAGCAAGACATTATGACTATCCAAGTTGTACGAATATCAAATCGATACAACCTAATCAATAGTGTATATAACATTCTTTTTTCACATGATATCCTTTTGATCAAACATAAGGCATGGAATTGTCATCCAACATGTTCAATCGTACTAGTTTCGATCTCTAGGTAGACTGAAAACATCTAAGTGACATTGATCAATATCAATTCACTTAGACTAGGCCTTTTAACAGTCTAACACATCGAGGGATCCACTAGATATCTCTCTTTATATGAGAGGGACAAATTATATCTCGATTACACAACTTGTCTATGTAAGCACTCTGACTTAGACCGATTAGCCTCTTAGATCTATCCCTATAGATCCTTATCCCTAGGATATAGGCTGCATCTCCTAAGTCTTTCATTGAGAAACACTTCCCTAACCAAGACTTGGCACTCTGCAATGTTGGGATGTCATTTCCAATGAGTAATATATCATCAACATACGGTACTAGAAAAACAACTATACTCCCACAGACCTTCTTGTATACACAAGGCTCATCTTCGTTCTTAATAAAACCAAAATCCTTGATTGCTTCATCAAAACGAAGATTCCAACTCCGAGAAGCTTGCTTTAATCCATAAATGGATCTTTGAAGCTTGCATACCTTCCTAGAATTCTCAGGATGTACGAAACCTTCAGGTTGTGTCATATACACGTCCTCAAGCAGCTTTCCATTAAGAAATATTGTTTTTACATCCATTTGCCATATTTTATAGTCATAATATGCAGCAATGGCAATTAAAATTCTTATGGATTTAAGCATGGCTATCGGCGAAAAAGTTTCATCATAATCAATACCTTGAGTCCACTGAAACCTTTTGCTACAAGTTGCTTTAAAAGTATGCACTTTGCCATCCATGTCGCTTTTCTTCTTGAAAACCCATTTACATCCAATGGTCTTACCACCTTCAGTAAATCAACCAAGTTCCAAACTTGGTTATCATACATGGATTGCATCTCAGAGTTCATGGCACTTAGCCATTGATCTGAGTCTGGTCCAGACATAGCCTCCTGATAAGTAGTGGGCTCATTTTGATCCATAAGCAACACATCACGACTATCAGTAATGAGAAATTCGAATCTCTCTGGCTCATGTCTTACCCTACTAGATTTATGTAGGCCTTGTGTCACTTGTGGAGGTTCAACTGGTTCAGAATGTTGTTGAACTTCCAATAGCAGTTCAGGGTTTATCTGTGATTCTTGAACTTCTTCAAGATCTATTTCCTCCCACTAGTGTCTTTTGAAATAAACTGTTTTTCCATAAAGGCACCAGTAAAGGGACTTTTAGTCATCTTGCCTAGTAAACAAGATACGCATGTTTCATATGTTTCTAAATCAAATGAATCTAGAAGCCCATCTTTATGGAGCTTCGTTATGCGTTTCTCATTTATGTGTCCGAGACGACAATGCCAAAAATAGGTTTGATTACAGAAACGACAATTTTCTTCCTTTTCTTTTGGGTGTTTTGAAGTAGGAACAGGCTGGGGCTTGACTTGTTCCACAGGCTTTGCGACAAGTGCAGCAACAGCCTTGGCAACTCTAGCCTTGCCTTTGCTTTTCTTCTTCATTCCCTTTCCCTTTTGGACCATCAACACATTACTATAGGGTTTCTTGATATTTTGTTCAGCAGTTTTGAGCATCAAATGCAACTCCGAAATTGATTTCTCCATATTATTCATATTGTAGTTCATCACAAATTGTGAGTAACTTTCGGTAATGAATTCGGGATCAAATCCGTATCCAACTCTTGGCTTATGGGAAATTCGAGTCTATCAAGCTGGTCAACATAGCCCTTCATCTTCAGAACATGAGGACTAACTGACACACCCTCAGTCATCTTGCAAGAATGTAGGTTCTTGACTGTCTCGAACCTTTATTGCCTAGCTTGTTGTTGGAACATTTCCTTCAAATGTTACGGCCATGTCGTAGGCTTCCATTAGTTCCATGTCCTTCGAAGTTCGGAACCATAGTTGCTAGCATAATACATGCAACATCAGTAGAATCGTTGACATGCTTATTACGCACATCCTTCACAGCTTTCGTAGCATTGGCTGGTGGGTCCTCAGGGATTGAAACCTCCAGGACATACAAATTGCGTTCATGCTTAAGAACAATTCTCAAGTTTTTGAACCACTCAAGAAAGTTAGTCTCAGATAGCTTATCCTTCTCAAGGATGGATCGCAGGGACAGGGGATTATTGTTACTTGAAGAGGCCATTGATCTACAATAAAGATTATGCAAAGTTTATTTCAGTATAGAGGAATAGACTCCCACTAAATTAACAACCCTCCTAAAACGTACTGTTTATTTAGGGGACTAAAATCCATATTTCACCTAATTCAATGACAACTATGGCATAAACACAAAACTAGATTATTTAGGTAGGTAACAGTTACCAATTACATCTTATGTAATTTTTAGATCCTTTTATGAGATATGGGACATCTTATGTCTTATCATGTTTTTATATCATCATTTGCCTAAAGCTCAAAACTATTTTGATGGCTTTATTAAGTCAGACCATTTTAAACATTAAGGTAACTCTTACCCAACTTGTCTCACCAAGATAACACAATACACCCAACTATAGATGAAAATATATTAGAGTGATCGAGGCCTTGACAAGTGTTTAAAATGGATGGCACGAGACTTAAAATTTAATAGAGGGATTTTATTCAATTTTAGTGATTTTATGTAAACAATGAAATATCATATATTTTATTGATTTGTTCAATCACTAAACAATTTGAAATTTTTTTTTTTATAGAAGACGAATCTCAATTCCGAAAATTAAAATTCGCTATAGAAATCATAATTTTTCGCTGATTTTATTATCATAAATTAACCCCTTAATTTATTCGAAATTAAGTCAATTAAAACATTTTAATTAACCCGGGCCCACATCTAACCAATCATCTTATCCTAATCCAATTAGGATTTAAGATATTTGAATCCTAGTATATCACCAATAACAAGATTCTTGATATTTATCTCCTATTCTAATTTGTTATCTAATCTTTATCAAATAGAAACTTCATAACAAAATAGATATAACAAGATAAATAATTAATTTCGAAAATTAATTATTTATTTTGGATTTAAGATATTTGAATCCTAGTATATCACCAATAACAAGATTCTTGATATTTATCTCATATTCTAATTTGTTATCTATCTTTATCAAATAGAAACTTCTTAACAAAATAGATATAACAAGATAAATAAATAATTTAAAAAATTAATTAATTACAAATAAATAATTTCGAAAATTAATTATTTATAAATAAATAATTTCAAAAATTAATTATTTATAAATAAATAAGTTCGAAAATTAATTATGTGCAATTTCGGTCCTCATCCAAATAATCACAAACATGTAATTGAATCATGAACTACTATCTCAATCGAACCTAATGGTGTCATGGATCACAAAACACGAAATTCAATTCATTAAAATTATTCGAATTAACCTAACATGGTTCCTAGCGTGTACGAAATTGATTTTAATTAAATCACGAATATGTGTATCATATACACAAAACATGATAATAAATCTCAAAGACAACTTATGTATATCACATATACATCAACTATTAACATGCTTTCAATCATATATCATGTATATATCAGAAGAAAACATGCAATGAATTTAATCGAATCGAACTCGAAGGCTTTGATACCACTGTTGGGTTTAGGGGTTCATACGCAGCGGAGATTACAAAACAATTTTGACAAAAACCCCAACAGGATCCGAATCTAATTCCATTAAAAACGTTTAAACCATGAAAAACTGAATCATACCTCGCCGCAATATACCTTTCTGAAAGTTGATCGATCTCTAAGGCGCTGCCAACGACGAACGCCCTCTATCAGCAGTCCACACACGAACGGCGGCCGAGATTCAAAGTGCTAGCTTCAAGAGAATACCAAATCCTTTTGTTTCTCTCCAAAACGATCCAGAGCATACCAAAAACCCTAAGTCGTTTCTAAAACGAAAATAGAGTTTCGGCCTATTAATCTTTCGTGCGTGTGTTCTAACTTAAAGCGTCTATTTATACAACCCTTGTATATAGACGGTTAAGTAAATTACACATATACCCTTACTTAAAGAAGTATAAGTGTAATACACCACAAGGACATTTCTGTCATGAATCTTATCACATAAAATTCATTTTTTCTGAATCATCTTAAAATTTCGCAAAACCATTCTTAGTGTGCGACCCAATAGGCTCATACAACGTTGGCAGTGTACCAAAACACATTTTGGTATACAAGTCATAAGCAGTCTCTAGCAAGACATTATGACTACCCAAGTTGTACGAATATCAAATCGATACAACCTAATCAATAGTGTATATAACATCATTTTTTCACACGATATCCTTTTGATCAAACATAAGGCATGGAATTGTCATCCAACATGTTCAATCGTACTAGTCTCGATCTCTAGGTAGACTGAATACATCCAAGTGACATTGATCAATATCGATTCACTTAGACTAGGCCTTTTAACAGTCTAACACATCGAGGGATCCACTAGATATATTTCTTTATATGAGAGGGACAAATTCTATCTCGATTACACAACTTCATCACATTGCTCACACAGTAACCAATCACAACCTTTATAATCGTCCGGTTAAAGACAACGTTTGATTGTGTCAAATTACTGTGTTCCTAATGTTGAAGTCTCTGGCAATCTCAAGTCAGAGGACTGAAAAATATACCTATCATGAGAAACAACTATGACTTAATCCATGTGATGTTCTCATAGCGGGTCGGTCCAGTACTTTGTTCCCTAACAAGTACTCGTGATCTTGATTCATATCCCTATACGTATAATCATCATATGATCGTCAATCAAGACTCACACTAGTCTTAATTCATTATAGTTCCCAGTATAATGATCGACTAAGGACATTTATGATATTTATGTAAATACCCATGGATCTTATTATAATGTAAACATGCAAATTAATTATAATAAACAACAAATGAAATCCTCTATTTTATTAACTAAAAGTATTCATAAAGACAGTTAATGGATTGACCTAGGTCACATGCCCCATCAAGTTTTAGCTTTCTGAGGTAAAATTCTTATGACACGTGATCAGCAAAAGAAGGATTTCAGTGGACCCGAATAAGTTCAAGCTATCATCGACTGTATATAACATAGTGCATGACAAACATAAGGAGTTTTTTGGGATTGGCAGGATATTATCGACGCTTTGTATAGGATTTCTCTAAGATTGTCGTGCCGATGACAAGATTGACCAAGAAAGATGTGATTTTTTATTGTTCCTGCGAGTGCGAGGCAACCTTTGTAGAGGCCCAGGCCCACTCCCAAGCCTGCCCACAGGCCCACTTGGTGCCCACTTGGGTCCTACAAGTAATGTGGGCCCTACCGCCTACACCATCCACGTCCCCCATGTTAGTTTTCCATAGGCGTGGTCTTTCGCCTCCCACGACTCAAACCTGGGTCCTAGAGGCTTAAGGCCACAGGTTTAACGAGTCGTGTATCACTTACCTCAGTGGTACACGACTCGCTAAATCCGCGTACTTAAGCCTCTGGGTGGACGTGGGAGGCGAAAGACCACACCTATGGAAAACTAACATGGGGGGACGTGGATGGTGTGGGCGGTAGGGCCTACACTGGTTGTGGGGACCAAGTGGGCCTGCGGGAGGGCTTGGGGGCGGGCCTGGGCCTCTAAAATTAACACCGAAAATTTTGGGAATTTATATGATTGTTTTAGCCGCATTTCAAGTTGCATAGAAACCAAGTTTTGGTAATTATTTTAAAGTCCCTAAGGGATTGTTTTGCAAACTAATGCATTAAACCAACTTGAAATAGTTTCCAATAGACTTTGATGATTCAAAACACTTAAAACAATAGGAAAAAATGCCTACAACTTTGTAACATCGACCTTGACCATTTTGGTCGAGTTAAGTGTCAAAGGAGCTTTTAAAATGAGTAAAATAAGCATCTCAAGGTTATCCCTTCACGTCAAGCCTTCGTGTATGATATGAACAAGCAACTAGGGACCCCGAGGATTTAGCATAAATTTGTTTAGGACACATTAAAGTCGTGATTTGGTCCAAGTTAAATAGAAAAGACATTGGGAAAATAGTGGATTGTTTTATAATGAACTGAGATAATAAAACTTAAATAATCTCTAAATCATACAAAATGAACTTTAATAGTACTATAGGCCTAGAGCGTCAATGTCGGGTATCAGGAGTGTAGTACGTACGTATAGGAGCCGCATTTATCTTGGATGTTATTGCATTTTGAGGTAAGTAAACCAGTAAGAGCATCGACATGATTTCTTTTCAACTTCTTATTGTTAATCTTTTGAAAATCATGACATACTTGTATTCCATTCTTGTTTTAAGTGGCATAGGGTCTAGGTAGTCCACTAGTTATGTCATCTCACGGGTTAAGCATCCAAAGTCATCGTGGCTTCTCGTTAAGGACTATTCAAGGGATAAAGCATATAGGGTTATCGTGGCTTACCTTGATAGTTAAGGGGCTATTGGAAGTGACTCGATGAGTTCACAGTGCCTAGAAGATTATGTGGGGGCAGTTGGAAGTGGCCTTGGGCCCGGTGTGTCGATTTCAAGCTGTGTTATATTCTGAAGACCTACAGTTTAGAGCGGATTACCTATTCACATATTTTTTGTTTCCTTGCCACTTCATTTTCACTGGTTACTTGATTAGTTTGTTTATCATGCACTTTGTAATTTTATTTACTGCTTTCTTTAAATACTCGCATGATTTAGAGACTATTGTAATTTTACTATTAAGAAATACTATTGAATCTCTTCTGGCTTTACTCACTAGAATTGTCTCCGTTGTTGGTGACAATTGCAGATTCCTCGAGCGGTAAGGGGAAAGAGCATGTAATTTGTGATTTCCTTTGAGCTACCCTCAGAGTCGGCTCCATTACTCCTATTTTGTAGGTTGTTATATATATATATATGACTATGTATTCATGATGTTTTGATGTTTTTGGGTACTTGGTGATGTGAGATACACTTAACGATACATGTATATGCATATTGTACTCGTTATCACCAATTATATGCATAATATCGCACCATTTGCAAGATTTCCACGCCTAGGACTTGTCCCGAATTTAATTTACTTTTATTTGTGTTTTAAATTACTTTCCGCTGCGTAATGAATAATAAGACTTGTAAAACTAAGTAGCAAACTTAATAAGCAACCAATGGATGAATAATTCGGATTAGAGGCTGACTAGCCTTGCGTTGACCTTGTGGGGGTTGACCGGAGGTCCACGTAGGTCTAGGCCAGGCGGGGCCCAGTTTGTGGGAACCTGGGCCGTCACAATAACTTGTGCACGCATATAGTTAGATAGATATAATAAATGTATTAAACACAAATATAATAACTTAATTATTACGTCAATGACAACGTTCGAGTTATGACCGAGTATGCCACGTAAGATTGACCATCAGGTCATTGTCCTATAAGGCATGTTATTAGGATTAGTTTAATTTGGGTCGTTACACTTCAACTGTGAGCGAATCAATAGACAGCTTGTTTCAAACTCCATATGATTTCATCTCGATCATGAAGGCTGCTAATCTTCTCGAGAACTTTCTTCATTATATGCCAAAAATAGAACATATATCTTGCATTAGGGAATACCTTTACAATTCCTCCACCAATCGAAGGACACTGATATGTAATAATAGGCTTTGGGTTTCTCCTGACGCAAACAACCACGTAGTGAACAACCATTTATAACTTACAATATTTTCATATGCTAGCGAGGCACACCCTAGCAACACATATTGTCTATGGTGATTCACACCAATAAAAGAAGCGAATGACATTTTGTACTTGTTAGTAAGGTATGTGGTGTAAAATGATACAACATCTCATAAGTACTCATAAGCAGTCCTTGCTCATGTATCTGCCCAAAAAACATGTCTCAACTCGCATTCCTTCCCAATTTTCATTCCATGAAAGAAATTATTATTCTTATATTATTTTTTGAGGAAATAATGAGATATGGCTTCAACATCTCTAATAATAGTCTTAAACGCCAAGTTGTTTCCATATGGATATGCGTATCTCTTTCCCCTTATGTGAGATTATTAATCCCCTGATCTGTACCGACTCGGGCATAAATGATTTAGACATTGCGATTCTCACACTGTCATTCAACTCCAATCTCTTTTTGGTTGAACAACTCATCATTTTGTTGTAATGGTAAAACCTTGACTTTAACGGACTAATTGGATGGTTATGTGATATGGTTATATTTGATACATGTCGTTTGCCATCCGCGCACAACCTTGTAGCTAATTGTTTCTTACATCATAATGAATGCAAGCTAGTGTGGTACTTTCCCTGTTGATTTAGGTTGCCCTTGCTACACATTCAAATATGTGTTTCCACACAACTCCACTATCATTTCTCTTATATGAAGCACGAGCTTTGATTCCAAAATCAGCACTCGCTGCATATTGCCTATAGTCTACCTTCACTTCATCAACATTATCTAATTTCATGCCTTTAGTTGGTGGATTTGCATAAAAGTCGGTCTCCTTTATTCCATTACTGACCTTGTTAGGGTCCTCATTTACAGGGTCCACATTTTCGTGTCTTGGTTTGGTTGACTTATATCCTTCAATCGATGGAATACTTGCCTTAAAGACAAAGCGAAGAAATAACAATACTAGATAACCAACAACACAACACAACAATAGCTCATTCTCTATGTGTGGCACTTAACATCACGTAACATTCAATATCAAAAAGTATACTATTTCATACAAAAATAGAGCATATCATATTATTTCATAAACAAAAAGAGAATCCTAAAATAAAACCAACATATTAGCGGCTACTGAGCGTATAAAACTAACTACATTCCACTAAATAAAGGAAAAGAACCCCATAGTAGTAAATGCTACCAACCAACCCTAATAAACCTTAAAACCCTTAATGTTGACTTGTGGCTTCCAAGCCCTAAAACGAGACCAATACAACATTGTACATACATGAATATGTCAGACTGCAAGATGGTGAGGCTTTGTGGATTTGTTTGTACACATGGCTATATGGACAGCTCGAGTTCATAGGCAAATGGCTTCCTCAGATTATGCACCACATCTTGTTCACCGCCAAGTACCATTGATACTCAGCTTGATTTCAGCCCTTTAACATGTTGTCGAATACTACTAAAAGCAGAGAATAGCAGAGCTTTTAAGGGAACCAAAATTAAAGAAGAAAAAGTTATGTCCTGACTCCTTTTGTCTTTGTTGCTAATTCCCTCTAAAAAGAGAGCTAAAATTTTTGAATCTTCTTCTACCAGTGGTGCACAAAAGCGTCAATCAATTGACAGTAGAAGTGACGCGCACGTCAGGAAAAAAAATGGAGAAGGAGCTCTCCGTTAATGTCTTCACATGATTTGGTTAGGGGCTCACAATGTTGATGTGTCGATGCCACGTCAAATGTGTATTGGTTGTTTACATTATTGTAAGAACATCCTACTTTAACGCATACCTACTTCTAAACTAATCGAATTGAATTATAAACTATTACATGAAGACTATTTTTTCCATGAACGACATTTTTTTGTCCATAACATTAAGACACATATATAATAACTCATATAATTAAGATGTATTGATTAAAAAAAATGCGGATAACATCGTTGAGTAGGTGCCAGTCTGCCAAATTATCTATAGCATTATCTTTTTTTAGGCCAACATTACCTATTTCTAAGTTCCATTAAATATATAGAAGCATATAAGATATTTTAACATGATTTTGTGGATGAACCACGTGGTTTGATAACTGAAATGCATTCGTAGACTTTGAGTCAGCTTTTATATTATTCTTTACTTGTCTTGATCGTTCTTGTTTTTATTGGTTAGGTTTTTTTATTGGAGGATTAGTATTTGAATTTGTCCTACTATTGATTTGGTTGAATTGCCACCTATTCATCTCTATTGAGTGTTTGGCTTCACCTACTCGTACTCATGCAAGCGGCGGAGCCTGAAAATTTAATTAAGGGAGGCAAATTTTACCTAGACTTATACTCATTAGCTCGGTCCACCCAGTGTGGGTGGAGCTTGAGTTTTATGGTTACTAGACTCGACCATATCCAAGAGTGTTAAAATACGATAATTTAACGAGCAAGTTTAAATTTGCGTTTATCAGCTCAATCTGCATCCTCGTAGAATTTATAAAATATTTTGGTATTTGCTTCAAAATAAGTTAGTTGGCTTTAAAAAAAGTTATCAAAAACAAGATTTAGTTGGGTCTGCTTAGACACCAATTTCAAGCCATATCAGATTTGGGCAGGCCATATTGTGTCAAATGAAAAAACTATATTAATAAAAATTAATCAAATAATAGACTAATAATCATAATGATTTGCAATATAAATTAATAAGATACAAGTAAAATTCTATGAGAAGGGAGTTAATTTTGTAATTTCTTGTTAAATAAAAAAGTATGTTCTATCACTTCTCGGTTATTTTTCCTCGTCCCAAGCTTTCACTTAATTATTTTATGATTTGAAACGAAAAATAAGGTTTGAGAGTTTTTAAAATGTTATCTTTACGGAGAAATTTTGTAATTAAATATAAAAGTTATCGTCATTAATTAAGTGTTTATTTTTACTATAACTTTCTAACTGCAACTAATTGAGTTCCATAATTTTTTAGTGAAATTAGACTTTAATATCTTTACAACAAGTACTTATATATATGACTCATTACAATTAGTATAAAAATATGAATTTTACAAGTTTTATTTAACAATGCTCCTAAAAAAATACATAAATAAATTTATTTTTTGGAGTTTTCACTATACATATATTATTAACATGATTAATTATTCTACTGAAAGAGTGTCGACAATAAGGAAGCATAAAAAAGATGTGGGGAAGCGTGTAAGAAGGGCGAAAAATGGGTTCGAGAGATGGGAGGATATAAGGGGCAAGGAGTGGGGTGCCTATAAGGGGTCTCGGAGAGTAGAGGGATCGACCGCCCCTACCCCTGGTTCTGCCCCTGTGTACAAGTATTCCTTAGTGACACATCTTAAAATAAAATTAGAAAAATCAAACCTAATTTGCCATTTGAAACTGTCTTTTGTTTTGGAAAGGCAACCGAAGAGCTTGGTTTTGGGGCCTTAGTTGTTTTAATATTTTTTTTGTGATTCTGAAGTTGGAACCACCATCGATCTTCTCTTTTGATCATCAATATCCAATACAAATCTTTATTCTATTATTTATTCAATAAAAGTTACATCTATTCAAATTTGAGATAATCAATTTCATCTGGCATGCAACAGTAGTTTTCAGATTGATCATTAGCACCACTTACTACTCCTACATACATACATACATTTACTAGGAGGAAAAAATGGGTTAGCGGGTGGTATCCATGTCGCGTTGACCCCTCATATAACATGATTAAGGTCAACATAAACACGACTCATTTATTTGATAGGTCGACACATTATGACACGAATTTTGAACTAGTTGACACAACACGTTATGCGTACGACATTTAGTATAAATGTGTCGTGTTAATATTACTTCAACACGACCCATTTGACCCATTTTACTTTGACGTCGTACTGTTTTTACTCATTGAACACATTTAGCATGTTATTACTAATAAATATTTATAATCTAGTGGTAAATTATATTGGCCTAAAAGAAAATATTCTAACCTTTACAAGTTGTATCAATTATACCTAACCTTTAGAATTTATCAATTATATCATAATATTTTCGATTGACTATTAATTTTATCCTCAACTAATTTTGGTCTATTATTTTTTCATAATATTGGCCCACACATCATTCTCTTCAACTTTCTTGTCATACCATTATTTATTCATACATATGCATTAGGGCTCGATATTCTTTTTTGTATGTATTCATGTATATAATACTTATAGATTTTTTTTGTACATATATGATACACATACTTGTGTGTATATATACCTACTCAAATAAAAAAAAGAGCATATAATATTTTTGTCAAATCAAACAACTATGGACAACTTTCTAACACGTTTTATGTCATTTATATATATATATATACACACACATATATGATTATCTACATCTTATTGGGGATTTATGAATAACTAAATTTAAATTAGAGTATTAATGTATTATTGATTTATAAATTATTATTTTTATGAGTTCACATATACTTAATTTAAACATGAGACTAAAAAGATTTTGGTGTAAATTGATTACTATGGATGATCATGGAAAGAAGATATTGATGGGGCATGTGCCCTAGGTCAATCCATTAACTGTCTTTATGAATACTTTTAGTAAATAAAATAGAGGATTTCATTTGTTGTTTATTATAATTAATTTGCATGTTTACATTATAATAAGATCCATGGGTATTTACATAAATATCCTATATGTCCCTAGTCGATCATTATACTGAGAACTATAATGAATTAAGACTAGTGTGAGTCTTGATTGATGATCATATGATGATTATACGTATAGGGATACGAATCAAGATCACGAGTACTTGTTAGGGAACAAAGTACTGGACCAACCCGCTATGAGAACATCACATGGATTAAGTCATTGTTGTTTCTCATGATAGGTATATATTCCAATCCTCTGACTTGAGATTACCAGAGACTTCAACATTAGGAACACAGTGATTTGACATAATCAAACGTTGTCTTTAACCGGACGATTATAAAGGTTGTGATTGGTTACTGTGTGAGCAATGTGATGAAGTTGTGTAATCAAGATAGAATTTGTTCCTCTCATATAAAGAGAGATATCCAGTGGATCCCTCGATGTGTTAGACTGTTAAAAGGCCTAGTCTAAGTGAATTGATATTGATCAATGTCACTTGGATGTTTTCAGTCTACCTAGAGATCGAGACTAGTACGATTGAACATGTTGGATGACAATTCCATGCCTTATGTTTGATCAAAAGGATATCGTGTGACAAAAGGATGTTATATACACTATTGATTAGGTTGTATCGATTTGATATTCGTATAACTTGGGTAGTCATAATGTCTTGCTAGAGACTGCTTATGACTTGTATACCAAAATGTGTTTTGGTACACTGCCAACGTTGTATGAGCCTATTGGGTCGCACACTAAGAATGGTTTTGCGAGATTTTAAGATGATTCAGAAAAATAAATTTTATGTGATAAAATTCATGACATAAACGTCCTCGTGGTGTATTACACTTATACTTCTTTAAGTAAGGGTATATGTGTAATTTACTTAACCGTCTATATACAAGGGTTGTATAAATAGACGCTTTAAGTTAGAACACACGCACGAAAGATTAATAGGCCGAAACTCTATTTTCGTTTTAGAAACGACTTAGGGTTTTTGGTATGCTCTGGATCGTTTTGGAGAGAAACAAAAGGATTTGGTATTCTCTCGAAGCTAGCACTTTGAATCTCGGTCGCCGTTCATGTGTGGACTACTGGTAGAGGGCGTTCGTCGTTGCCAGCGCCTTAGAGATCGATCAATCTTCAGAAAGGTATATTGCGACTGAGGTATGATTAAGTTTTTCATGGTTTAAACGTTTTTAATGGAATTAGATTCGGATCCTGTCGGGGTTTTTGTCAAAATTGTTTTGTAATTTTCGTTGCGTATGAACCCCAAAACCCAACAGTGGTATCATAGCCTTCGAGTTTGATTCCATTAAATTCATTGCATGTTTTCTTCTGATATATACATGATATATGATTGAAAGCATGTTAATAGTTGATGTATATGTGATATACATAAGTTTCCTGTGAGATTTATTATCATGTTTTGTGTATATGATACATATATTCGTGATTTAATTAAAATCAGTTTCTTACATGCTAGTAACCATGTTAGGTTAATTCAAATAATTTCAATGAATTGAATTTCGTGTTCTGTGATCCATGACACCATTAGGTATAATCTTTATTTTTCGTGTATTGATGCGTGGATGAAATCTCTGTAATTCATTATGCATATTTAGGTTATATTGTCTTACGTTTCTTGAATTGTATAAGGACGAATATTAATTCGAAACTAATATGATTAGGTTCGATTGGGATAGTAGTTCATGATTCAATGACATATTTGTGATTATCTGGATGAGGACCGAAATTGCAAATAATTAATTTTCGAAATTGTTTATTTATCTCATTATATCTATTTTGTTATGAACTTTCTATTTGATAAAGATAGATAACAAATTAGATTATGAGATATAATCAAAATCTGTATCTTTATCCCTATTGGATAGGAGATAAATATCAAGAATCTTGCTATTAGTGATATACTAGGAGTCAAATATCTTAAATCCTAATTGGATTAGGATAAGATGATTAGTTAGATGTGGGCCCAGATTAATTAAAATGTTTAAATTGACTCAATTTCGGGTAAATTAAGGGGTATTTTAACTGACCGGCCAGCGGGACCGCCGTCTAACTAATCCTAACGCAAGGAAATTCTTTTATTGGTGAATAGTATAGAAATTTTCAAATTGTTTAGTGATTGAACAAATCAATAGAATATATGATATTTCATTGTTTACATAAAAATCACTAAAACTGAATAAAAATCCCTCTATTAAATTTTCTCATGTCATCCATTTTAAACACTTGTCAAAGGCCTCGATCACACTAATATAGTTTCAGCCATAGCTGGGTGTATTGTGTTATCTTGGTGAGACAAGTTGGGTAGGAGTTACCTAAATGTTTAAAATGGTCCGACTTAATAAAGCCATCAAAATAGTTTTGAGCTTTAGGCAAATGATGAGATAAAAACATGCTAAGACATAAGATGTCCCGTATCTCATAAAATGATCTAAAAATTACATAAGATGTAATTGGTAACTGTTACCTACATAAATAACCTAGTTATGTGTTTCATGCCATAGCTGTCATAGAATTAGGTGAAATATGGATTTTAGTCCCCTAAATAAATAGTATGTTTTAGGAGGGTTGTTAATTTAGTGGGAGTCTATTCCTCTATACTAAAATAAACTTCGCATAATCTTTATTGTAGATCAATGGCCTCTTCAACTAACAATAATCCCCTGTCACTGCGATCCATCCTTGAGAAGGATAAGCTATCTGGGACTAACTTTCTTGATCGGTTCGAAACTTGAGAATTGTTCTTAAGCATGAATGCACGTTGTATGTCCCGGATGCTCCAATCCCCGAGGACCCATCGACCAATGCTACGAAAGTCATGTGAAGGATGCGCATAGTAAGCATGTCGGCGATTCTACGATGTTGCATGTATTATGCGGCAACTATGGTTCCTAAACTTCGAAGGACATGGAACTAATGGAAGCCTACGACATGGCTATAACGCTGAAGGAAATGTTCCAACAGCAAGCTAAGCAAGAAAGGTTTGAGACAGTCAAAAACCTACATTCTTGCAAGATGACTGAGGGTGCGTCAGTTAGTCCTCATGTTTTGAAGATGAAGGGCTATGTTGACCAGCTTGATAGACTCGGATTCCCCATAAACCAAGAGTTGGCTACGGATTTGATCTTGAATTCATTACCAAAGAGTTACTCACAATTTGTGATGAACTATAATATGAATAATATGGAGAAATCAATTTTGGAGTTGCATTTGATGCTCAAAACTGCTGAACAAAATATCAAGAAACCCTATAATAATGTGTTGATGGTCCAAAAGGGAATGGGAATGAAGAAGAAAGGCAAAGGCAAGGCTAGAGTTGCCAAGGCTGTTGTTGCACCTGTCGCAAAGCTTGTGGAACAAGTCAAGCCCCAGCTTGTTCCTGCTTCAAAACACCCAAAAGAAAAAGAAGGAAATTGTCATTTCTATCATGCACCTGGACATTGGTTCATAAATTGCAAACTCTATCTGAAAAATCTAAGGAAGAAAAAGGATAGTGCGACTACCACTACAGGTATTTATGTTATTGAGATTAATTTATCTACTAGTGATTCCTGGGTATTAGATACCGGGTGTGGATCTCACATTTGTATAAATGTGCAGGGACTCACCAGGAAGTAGAAAGTTGAAGAAAGGAGAAGTCATCCTCCACGTAGGGAATGGAGCAAGAGTTCTTTGCCTCTAAATTTGTTGGATCATATGACTTAGTTTTATCTAGTGGACTTGTTTTAACTTTAAATAATTGTTATTTTGTGCTCATTTTGAGCGAAACATCATTTCTTTCATGTTTGGATATGGATGGTTTTGATTTTATTATTGCAAATAATAGATGTTCCATTTCTCGTAAAGGCATATTTTATGCAAATGCTGATTTGTATGATGGTATTTATATTATAAGCATGAAGAGGTCCACTGATACTCCGGTCTTTAACATAAATAAAAAGAGATTCAAGTCAAATGATTTGAATCAAACCTATCTTTGGCATTGTCGTCTCGGGCACATAAATGAGAAACGCATAACGAAGCTCCGTAACGATGGACTTCTAGATTCATTTGATTTAGAAACATATGAAACGTGCGTATCTTGTTTACTGGGCAAGATGACTAAAAGTCCCTTTATCGGACACAAATAAAGGGCAAGTGATTTATTGGGTCTAATACATACCGATGTATGCGGTCTTATAAACACAATGGCTAGAGGAGGTTATCGGTACTTCATTACATTTATCGATGATTTCAAGAGATATGGTTATGTATATCTTATGAAACATAAAGTTTGAATCATTTGAAATGTTTCGAACGTTTCAAAATGAAGTGCGAATCAACTTGGTAAAACTATCAAAACACTTCGATCGATCGAGGTGGTGAGTATTTAAGCCAAGAATTTGATGATCATCTTAGAAATTGTGGGATTGTCACCCAATTGACTCCACCAAAGAACTCCATAATAGAATTGAGTTTCGAAATGAGAAATCGAACCTTATTAGATATGGTTCGATCTATGATGAGTCATGCAGATCTTCCATTATCCTTTTGGAGTTATGCATTACAAATCTGCACTTTCACTCTAAATCGAGTTCCTTCTAAAGCGGTTGATAAAACACCATATGAGATATGGTACGGGAAGAGACCTAGTTTGTCTTTTCTTAAGATTTGGGGTTGTGAGGCTTACGTAAAGCGACAAGTCTCGTAAAAACTAGCACTTAAATCGACAAGTGTTTATTTGTGGGGTATCCCAAGGAAACAAAAGGATATTACTTTTATAATCCCGCTGAGAACAAAGTATTTGTTGCTCGGTATGGTGCCTTTATGGAAAAACAGTTTATTTCAAAAATCACTAGTGGGAGAGAAATAAATCTTGAAGAAGTTCAAGAATCACAAGTAAACACGAATCCATCGGAAGTTCAACAACGTTCGAACCAGTTGAACCTCCACGAGTGACACAAGGCCCTCGTAAATCTAGTAGGGTAAGACATGAGCCGAGAGATTCGGATTTCTCATTACGATAGTCGTGATGTGTTGCTTATAGACCAAAATGAGCCCACCACTTATCGGGAGGCTATGTCTGGACCGGACTCGATAAATGGCTAAGTGCCATGAACTCGAGATGCAATCCATGTATGATAACCAAGTTTGGAACTTGGTTGATTTAACGAAGGTGGTAAGACCATTGGATGTAAATGGGTTTTCAAGAAGAAAAACCGACATGGATGGCAAAGTGCATACTTTTAAAGCAAGACTTGTAGCAAAAGGTTTCAGAGCGGACTCGAGGTGTTGATTATGATGAAACTTTTTCGCCAATAGCCATGCTTAAATCCATAAGAATTTTAATTTCCATTCTTTGCTTATTATGACTATGAAATATGGCAAATGGATGTAAAAACAAAGATTTCTTAATGGAAAGTGCTTGAGGACGTGTATATGACACAACTCTCGAAGGTTTTGTACATCCCGAGAATTCTAGGAAAGTATGCAAGCTTCAAAGATCCATTTATGGATTAAAGCAAGCTTCTCGGAGTTGGAATCTTCGTTTTGATGAAGCAATCAAGGATTTTGGTTTTATTTAGAACGAAGATGAGCCTTGTGTATACAAGAAGGTCAGTGGGAGTGTAGTTATTTTTCTGGTACCGTATGTTGATGATATATTACTCATTGGAAATGACATCCCAACATTGCAGAATGTCAAGTCTTGGTTAGGGAAGTGTTTCTCAATGAAAGACTTAGGAGATGCACTTATATCCTAGGGATAAAGATCTATAGGGATAGATCTAAAAGGCTAATCGGTCTAAGTCGAGTGCTTACATAGATAAGGTGCTTGAATAGGTTCGGTTGCAAGACTCTAAAAGAGGATTGTTGTCAATGTCTCATGGGATAAGTCTCAAGAAGACTCAATGTCCTAAGACAAATGATGAGCGAGACCGTATGAATAAGATTCCATATCCGTCGGCTATTGGATCTATCATGTATGCCATGTTATGCACTCGACCCGATGTGTCATATGCTTTAAGCACTACAAGCAGACATCGGTCGATCCAAGTGAGAGTCACTTTGGATAGCAAGAAAGAACATCCTTAAGTACTTAAGAAGGACTAAGGAAGTGTTCTTGGTCTATGGAGGTTTTGAAAATGATCTAGTTGTAAATGGTTACACAGATGCAAGTTTTCAAACCGATATAGATGATTTTAGATCGCAATCTGGATATGTGTTTACTTTGAATGGGGGTGCGATAAGGTTGGAAAAGTTCGAAGCAAGAGATCGTGGTAGATTCTACAACAGTGTTCGAGTATATTGCAAATCCGATGCAAAGAAAGGAGGCGCTTGATCAAAAAGTTCATTTCTCGAACTAGGTGTGGTTCCAAGTATTGCTAACCCTGTTTGTTTGTATTGTGACAATAACGGGGCAATAGCACAGGGCCAAGGAACCTAGATCACACCACAGATCCAAACATATACTCAGCGTTTTCATCTCATCAAAGAAATTATTGAGAGTGGGAGACTTTAAGATTTGCGAGTACCTATCAAAGACAACGTTGCGGATCCATTGACAAAAGCTCTTCCACAAGCAAAACATGATGGTCATGTTAGATCATTAGGCATTAGATGCATGTATGATTGGCCCTAGTGCAAGTGGGAGATGATGGGGCATGTGCCCTAGGTCAATCCATTAACTGTCTTTATGAATACTTTTAGTAAATAAAATAGAGGATTTCATTTGTTGTTTATTATAATTAATTTGCATGTTTACATTATAATAAGATCCATGGGTATTTACATAAATATCCTAAATGTCCCTAGTCGATCATTATACTGAGAACTATAATGAATTAAGACTAGTGTGAGTCTTGATTGATGATCATATGATGATTATACGTATAGGGATACGAATCAAGATCACGAGTACTTGTTAGGGAACAAAGTACTGGACCGACCCGCTATGAGAACATAACATGGATTAAGTCATTGTTGTTTCTCATGATAGGTATATATTCCAGTCCTCTGACTTGAGATTACCAGAGACTTCAACATTAGGAACACAGTGATTTGACACAATCAAACATTGTCTTTAACCGGACGATTATAAAGGTTGTGATTGGTTACTGTGTGAGCAATGTGATGAAGCTGTGTAATCAAGATATAATTTGTTCCTCTCATATAAAGAGATATCCAAAGGATCCTCGATGTGTTAGACTCGTTAAAAGGCCTAGTCTAAGTGAATTGATATTGATCAATGTCACTTGGATGTTTTCGATCTACCTAGAGATCGAGACTAGTACGATTGAACATGTTGGATGACAATTCCATGCCTTATGTTTGATCAAAAGGATATCGTGTGACAAAAGGATGTTATATACACTATTGATTAGGTTGTATCGATTTGATATTCGTATAACTTGGGTAGTCGTAATGTCTTGCTAGAGACTGCTTATGACTTGTATACCAAAATGTGTTTTGGTACACTGCCAACGTTGTATGAGCCTATTGGGTCGCACACTAAGAATGGTTTTGCGAGATTTTAAGATGATTCAGAAAAACGAATTTTATGTGATAAAATTCATGATAGAAATGTCCTTGTGGTGTATTACACTTATACTTCTTTAAGTAAGGGTATATGTGTAATTTACTTAACCGTCTATATACAAGGGTTGTATAAATAGACGCTTTAAGTTAGAACACACGCACGAAAGATTAATATGCCGAAACTTTATTTTCGTTTTAGAAACGACTTAGGGTTTTTGGTATGCTCTGGATCGTTTTGGAGAGAAACAAAAGGATTTGGTATTCTCTCGAAGCTAGCACTTTGAATCTCTACGCCTGTCGTGTGTGGACTACTCGGTAGAGGCGTTAAATCGCTTGGCGCCTTAGAGATCGATCAATCTTCAGAAAGGTTTATTGCGACTGAGGTATGATTAAGTTTTTAATGGTTTAAACGTTTTTAATGGAATTAGATTCGGATCCTGTTGGGATTTTTGTCAAAATTGTTTTGTAATTTCTGCTGCGTATGAACCCCAAAACCCAACAGATATACAAGATTAAGTTGATTTAAAAAGGCCCTAAATTAGTTAAGGATAAAATTGATTATAAATCGAAAAGGTTATGATATAAGTGATAAATTCCGAAAGTTAAGATATAATTGATACAACTTGTAAAGATTGTGATTTTTTTTAATCATCAGGCCAATTATATTAAACTAACTTGAAAGGTTAAAGTTGTAAATATTTGATTTTATATTAATTATCACATATTACCCTTAAATAGGTATTTGGAGTAAGTGAACACAACAACTATATACTCGCGTAAGCTCAACCTCAATCTATTTTATTTTTGTGGTAAGTGCGTTGGTTATCGTGTCATGACATATTTTGCCACTCCAAGTATCTACCATCACTCAATTCCATTCCTACTTATATATGCTCATGCATGGACGTGCATTTCCAATAACTAGTTTGATACTTTTCATAAGGCTAATTATCTTATTCAACAAGTAGTTGCCTTCCATTGTTGGTAGTTTGTGTAACTTGTGTTAGTCTTCCCTAATTGAAATTTTGTGTTTGTCGTCACTTGTTTGCAGTTTTATTTTTCATCAGACGTAATTTGTCAAGAAGACAATCACTGTTTGTCATATCGTTCGATATATTATTATAGTCCCAGTTCTTCAAAATTAACTTTTGTGGAACTTGAATGTTCTTTTAAACAATTATGACTAATGAATCTAGGTACTTTTATCATATCATCATGTCATGTCCTATTAAATGTACTGGGGCATCATCATTACTAAAATTTCTTTTCAACTTCGAAAAAAAGAAAACACAAGGTCCTGTTTGATAGCTAAAATTTTCTCGCAATTCGCCATTTTCTATGTGAAGGCCCATATTGTAAACATTCAAAACATTAAGAATAATAGATCGATTAGAGAATTACTTGCTGAAGCGATTACCTATTGAAATATCTTAAGCGGTACACCAAAATATTTATAATGGCATTCTTGAAGAAAGCACTTATTTTGTTTTTCTAAGGATAGATATTATAGATATTGTAAACGGTCATCATATATATATATATATATATATATATATATATATATATATATATATATATATTACATATAAATAAACCAATTGTGCAAGCATACGAGCTACAATATGAAGTCGCAAAAATACCCTTAATCTATCTTTGTGGACTCATTCGTGTTCTTTGAATATTTCAAAGAAAGAAAAAATAGATTAAAGGTATTGATTTGTGATTTCTAGAATCCATTGTACAACTAATTGCACATTTTACTTGATGGAATTTTTTACGAAAGTACTAATGTTTTTAGTTTAAATCCAAAAAATAGGATGGTGTTTTTTTTTCTCCAGAATAGGCAATAACGCATTTTCAAAATGCGCTATCAAAGTGGGTAGATTTTGTTGCTGACGTGGACGGTCCACGTAGGACTGCCCTTACACAGATAGCGTCTTTTTAAAAGGCGCTATCTGTGTAAGGTCGTCCACGTGGTCATCCTACGTGGACATCGGCCGACCGAATAGCGCCTGTGGGTTGTACGGGTTGTCCGCCTCGCAATACGCGTTATCCGTATAACCCGGTCCATGTGGTCATCCTACGTAGACATCGGCCGACCGAATAGCGCATATGGGTTGTAAGGGATACGTGCATGACGTTTGCATGGATTGCCGTCATGCACGTATCCCTTACAACCCATAGGCGCTATTCGGTCGGCCGATGATGTCCACGTAGATGACCACGTGGACTGGGTTACATGGATAGCGCGTATTGCGAGGCGGACAACCCGTACAACCCATAGGCGTTATTCGGTCGGCCGATGTCCACATAGGATGACCACGTGGACCGGGTTACACGGATAGCGTGTATTGCGAGCCAGCGCATACAACCCGTATAACCCATAGGCGCTATTCGGTCGGCCGATGTCCACGTAGGATGACCACGTGGACCGGGTTACACGGATAGCGCGTATTGCGAGGCGGACAACCCGTACAACCCATAGGCGTTATTCGGTCGGCCGATGTCCACATAGGATGACCACGTGGACCGGGTTACACGGATAGCGTGTATTGCGAGGCAGACAACCCGTATAACCCATAGGCGCTATTCGGTCGGCCGATGTCCACGTAGGATGACCACGTGGACCGGGTTACACGGATAGCGCCTCTTCAAAATTAACCAATAGCGTCTTTTGAAAAGGCGCTATTGGTTATTTTTGTGATTTCAAAGTACACCACCCTATTTTGTGAAATAAATTGTAAAACCCCATTACTTTTGGAAAAAACCCTACTTGATGTGACTTGAATCAGACTGTTGCCTAAATTTTATTTTTATTTTTATATTAGCACTTATTCCTAATATAGCATATAGTTAATTAAGTGCCCCTGAAACTTAGTTTCTCCCTTTTTTTATATTCGCAAAAATCACAAATGGATCCACATAGAAAATACATTTCTTTAGTTACAAAGCAAGCATAGATCCATAGCTTATTCTTATGCAATATGCGTTTAACCAAGGTGATCAAAATAAGTGCATTATTTCAACATAAAAAAAAAAACTATAGAAAATTATGACTTAAAATAACTAGTTTCGTATGAAACTAACTAGATAAACAAGTAAAACATAAATCATTCTTGGAAAATTCTATTGATCTAATAGGCTCTGATACCACATATAAACATTCAAAACATTAAAAATAATAGATCGGTTAGAGAATTACCTGCGGAAGCGATTACCTAGTTAAAATATCTTAAGCACTACACCAAAACTTTATCGCCCTCATGAGCCTCAATGCATTCGACACCTTGTTTAATGGTACAAGTGTCATTTTATAAGCTTGAGGGATAACCTTTAAGGTTCCCGCATTAATACCAATTTTCATCAAATTAGTAACAGTAACGAAAGCTCAAGAGTTTTTAGGTCTATACGTTACATTATTTATTCATAAAGATATTATTAGACACATTATGATCTTACACATATATTTTCTCATCTATTATGGTGGACAAATTGAGTTTTCTATTAAAAAATGTGAGTTTTTATATTAAAATCCATTAAATTTATATTTTAAATATAAAAATCAATATATTTAATTCATGGTAAGTTTTCGTATTTATCGCAAAATATGTTATTAATGTGTTTTGAGGAAAAAACTCTTATATGTGCAATCACACGCATATGACAAGATTTTCCTTAACAAAATGTTGTTTACCAATGAAACATTTTCGTAATCACAGAAGGCTAAAGTATCACGACCTCTAAAACTCAAATCATGTTGACCAACCTGGTTGACTCAGACCGGGTCGACCCGGCAAACCGGGCAAGTGGCCCACAACAACCAATCGGTGAATACAGTGAAGAACATATTCATTGTTGCGGCTGCTGCTGTTCTTGTTTCACCAAGAACCGCACATTCCTTCACACATTTCAAACCCCCATCTCTCTCGCATCAGAAACCCTAATTTCCAGTTTTTCGATCCTGTGTTGGCGATGGTGTTCTACTTCAAAGCGAGGCCCGAGGCCGGCGATTACACCATTTTCATGGGCCTAGACAAGCACGAGAACGAGGAGCTCATCAGATATGGCTTCCCAGAAGACATCTGGTGCTGCTTTGATTTCGTTTGCTTAGATTGTTAATCTCTTGATTTTCTTGTTGTTTTTGCTGTCAATTTGGTTGAATTTCCATTAATTTGGTATAATTGTTCATTTCTTGAACTTCTTGATGTTGATGCTCTCATTTGTGTTTGGGGTTTTGGAAAAGATACGTTTTTTCAATTTTTTTTGGGGGGAAAAGTTGGTTTCTTTGATGGGTAATGATTCAATTGTGAATTTTGATGTTCAATTTGTTGTGTTGGACAGATAGGATTTCTTCATAACTTTTAGGGCACTTACCGAAGAGTACGATTCGTTACGAGCGAAGAAGGATTTTTTTTTTTTTTTTGGGTTGAAATAGTTAGAGAAAACCATTTTAGCTGGCCTTGTGTCTATTAGTTTTGAAACATTGGTCATCTATGTGAATTTCTTGAATAAGAACTTAACTAATTATTGGGGATTTTAGTGTTAGATTCAAGTATTAGATGAATTTCTCATGTGGGGATTCTTTTTGTTATAATAACTAGTTAGGTTGTTCTAGAATCTTGATAATGTCAAGTGTTCAATTCTTTCTCAATAGATCAATACTTTCATTTCGCTGTTTTTTGTTTTTGTTTTTTGGAGTATATGATTATTACGGATTTTTACTTCAATTTCAAAATTTTAAATTGATCTTTTCTCAGATTTTTAATGGTTCGATACTATATTATTGTTACTATTATCAATTTAGTGATAAAATGACATAGAAGTCATGAGTTGGAAAGAAGAGTGAGGAGCAGGATCGAAAAATATCTGTATTTAATGAAACTTAGGTTGTTTGATAGTATATTATTGCTACTATTAGTTAAATGTACTTAAGACTTTGTACATGATCCATCTGTGGTTCCCTACTTGAGCACTTCAATCCAGGTTGCTAATCTATGCTTCTTATTACTTTTCATGGAGTCGTATCTCACCATTTGGTTTTACCATCTTTTTCATCTAAGTGGTACGGTTTATTCATGAGTTGACACTTCTTGCGGTCCCTCATACATAATTTGAAAGTCATTATTCAAATTGCAGCAGTACAACTCTCAAATGATAGGTTAAATGAAGAAATTAACAACAATATTGTTGAACTATCTTATCTAGAAAGAATAGTATGATAAAATAATTGTAAAAGCCTGAGCTACTTATGCATTTGTTTGTTCGTCCAAGCTTTTGATTACTTCTCTCATGTTGATGAAGATTTGGTCTTCTGAATTGGTTATGTTTTTTTTTTTTTTTTTGTCATTTGTTTGTTTGTCCAAGCTTTTGATTACTTCTCTCATATTGATGAAGATTTGGTCTTCTGAATTGGTTATGTTTTTTTTTTTTTTTTTTTTCATTTACTTGGTCCTCTTCTATTGTTATTGCGAAGGAAAGTTCATAAGTTGCTTCTCTTGCAGGTTTCATGTTGACAAAATGTCGTCTGCTCATGTCTATTTGCGACTGAACAAGAGTCAACAAATTGATGATATTAATGAGGGTGTACTGGAAGATTGTGCTCAGCTTGTGAAAGCAAATTCCATCCAAGGTAAATCCTTCATCTCAAACAAGAAAAATTAAAAGTCCTTCATCTTATTTGCTAGTTAGTAATCTGCATTTTACTAGGAATGCAATTAAATATTCCCTGCTGCTGTGCTGTAATTAACTGTTAGAATGCAGATGTCAATATATTGGATTTATTTGTTCTGTTAATCTCGATTTTCCCAATCTTGATTTAGACGCCTCATCCCAAATAACTAATAGCTGGATAAAATATGTAAAATTTCATTTTCGTTGTGAATGACAATTGAAATGAGTTTTAGGATTATGTTGCTAATTAACTTGTACCTGGTTAGGAAATGTTACTAACTTGTCATTGGATAGAAATTGAGATTGGAATCGATATAACCTTTTGCAATTCAATAAGCTATGATATTCAAATTAATATATGCATAAATACTACAGCATGCATTATAATGAAATGTCTTCCATCATTCAATGTAGAAACAAAAGAATTATGTAAGGAATGTCTGAGTTCTCATTTCAAGTTATCCAATGGTTTTGATGAAGAAGGATTTATGTATTGTTTGACATAGAGCCTTCGTTGACAAACTGTGAATTGTGGCCATCATGTTGATGAAGAAGGAGCTTTTTGTCAATCCCAACGTAGATTCTTATGTGTAAGTAAGATTTAGTTTTGGACATGGCTGTTTGGAAGGTGAAGTAAAAGTTATCTTCTTTGAGTAAAACATTATTCAGAATATAATTTCCATATTCACCACTTTCTATTAAGTAATCTTTCTAGGTTCAATGTCTCAGAGATTGGGATTTTCTAGTTCAAATTCACACGTCTTTTATTATGTGTCAAAACATGGTTCACTAAATGCTGGTAAAAAATCGGAAAATCTTATCCAATATGGTCCCTAAGGTTCTCATAAAAGTTTCTAAATCATTGTCCAGACCTGTTGAGAGGTTTCTGCTTGACCAGTTTTGTTGAGTATAATTACTAGAAAATTAGCTATATTGTCCATCTTTACCTCTTTTGAAGTTGGAGATTCGAGGCCCTACCTACTCAAGCTCACTTTTCTATCTTCATAATAAAGTTCAAATCAAGGTTGCAATGATCAAGATTCTGCTTAGGAGCGATTGATGGGGGAGTCCTTAGGAATGAATTGTAGGATCTAATCTTGGATCACAAGATTCTGTGAACTAAATGTATCAATGTTTACTATAATATTTTTTTAAAGCCTTTTACTACATATTGGACTATTGAATTGAAAGCAGTTGATGATCTTAGCACATAGAAATGCCTATGTTTTATTTTTTATCCCAAAGTCCTAATTTGAGTGGAATTTACAAATCCAGACGGATGCGGAGAATAATGGAATTGAAATTGAGAGATGGACTAAAAAATTTCCTAAGTTGCTTTATAGTAATTTGGGTTGACGTATCTAAATAATGCAGATAGACCTGCGTATTTTCAAGGTTGATAAATATGGTATTATTGAAAAATATTGGTGCTCAGAAGAGTTTGACTTTGTAAGAAACAAATTAACAAAGGTATTGATGCATGAAGGAGGATGAGCCAGGTCTCATGCCTTAAAAAAGTTAGGTTTCCTCACACTTATTGAGAGCTGTGTTGAGGAGCTTAATTGTGGCTCATTGGTAATTGTCAATTCATTTTGGCAAAAAATGTTGGATGGGTGTATAATTAGCCAGCGAAGGAATATCTCTTTCTTCTGAAAGAGAGCGATGGTGTCTACTGAAAGAGGCAGATGGTAATTGATACAAGGAGCATTATGTGGTATGCTTGTCTTCCTTTAGTTTTGCCATATGTTGTGAGCTAGCTATGGACATTGCTTCACACATTAAAAACATATGCGGGCCATTCCAATCATAAGTATTCTTGCATTTGGATGGAATCAGTCTCACCTGGCTGAAGGGTTGGTTTCTAGGGAAGTTGTGTCCAGAAATTTATGAACAACGAGAAAGTCCCCTTATGAGTAATGACCTATTTATGGAAATTACAGGTTTTATGAAGTCTTGAGAGAAAATATTATAGTTGGAAATATTGTTCCTTATGGTTTCTTTGTGGAAATTTATTATTTTCCCATCATATGGTATCAATTGATTCATCAATTGCTGCATTTGGGGTATAGATGGATAGTAGGTTTGGGAGGACTATTTTTCTACATACGTTTGCCTTATCATTTTCAATTCAATAATATATTTACTTGGCAGGCAACAAGGTCAACAATGTTGATGTTGTTTACACACCTTGGTACAATCTGAAGAAAACTGCTTCAATGGATGTTGGACAAGTTGGTTTCCACAATCCTAAGATGGTAACAATTCTATATTTATTCTTTTTTCACATAACATCTTTCTTCTAGGGTTATAACTCTTAATTTTCTGGCATCATGTTATTTCTGTCTCTGACTCTGATTCTCTGCATGACTATGTTGGTGCTTTGCATAGGTTCGCACTGTAAGGGTAGAGAAACGGATTAATGAGATAGTCAACAGATTAAACAAGACCAAGGTGGAAAGAAAGCCAGACCTAAGAGGTAACTCTGTGATTTTAGCCTCCTTTTATTGAGTTTGTTGATGGATATAATTTTTCACTATAATTAGTGACATCTGGACCCCATACGAATTTTTTTTTATAGATGCTATTTTTTTCACAGCATTTTTGGGGCGCATAACTACTTTTCCGTCGCTGCTAAAATCTTGTAATTTATCTGTGATCTTTTTGGGTTTACAAGACATAAGTATCTTGAATTACTTTTTGAATAGTGTATCTTCTTTTTGAGTAATCAATCCATAACAAGAAATTGGACAAACTATATGCTTCACAGGAATGCACCTTCAGTTTTTCCTTTAGTGTTACCAATTCAAATTAATAACTTGGTTTGAGTTTTCTTGTTTGCTTGTGTCGCTGGTTTTGCAGTTAGCAAGAGACTTCTGTGCTTATTATTTTGTATGTTCTTATTTATTCTCATAAAAAAGAGGCTTCGTTTCTTCTTTTTTTCAGCTGAGAGAGAGGCAGTTAATGCATCAGAAAGAGCAGAGAGAAAGGTTCAACTAAGAGAAAAGGTAAGTCACATACTCAATTGTGCCAGTGTACTTTCATAGTCTTAAATCTTATATGATACAACACTTTTGCCTCGTTCCATGCTGGAAAATAGGGGGTGTCGAGGGTTGGATTTATATGATTTCTAGTTCTATATAAACTAGCTCTTGATTTTCATTCTTGAAAGGTTTACTTGTACAACATGGAATAGAGAACTACCTACAACCAATGGGAGATAAAAGCTGTTTTATATGCATAAAGTACAAAGCTATTAACTGTTCATTGGAGTCACGTTTAACTAAGGAGTATTGTGGGATACGCTGTGTGATACCCACCTAGGTTATTGCCAGGGAAATTCCAAGTCAATCCGATTCGTTGAAGACTGATTTCTTTTCTAAGAAATGTTAAATTCGAGAAACTGTAAAAAGAAATTGCTGAAATTAATTTTAGGAGAACTTTGGTTTAATGCTTTTTTGTGTTTTTATCTCTTTAAGCATTATTCTCAGCCCGGGTAGTAAGAGAAATCACAATGAATGGTTTCACTTTTTGGTTTTGGTTAGAGTTGCGATGTAGGAACTATTGGCAGGAGTAACAGCTGAAATCAGCAATGCTTATGCCTCGAAACAATTAGCCATTGTTTAGGTTTGTGGTCAATAAATCAGTGGCAGTAGTAAGCTAGTAGCAGTTCAAATCATATTCTGTCTTGAAACTAGAACTTCTTTCTTTGAGTGCATTGAAGAAAAAAGGTCTACCATTAAAGTAGTAGCAGTTCAAATTGGAGACTGACTAGTTTGGTACTTTGGGAGATTTTCACCTTTTCAATTTAAGTTAGTTTTTATGTATTGTTATAATTTTAATCTTAGACAAACGTACTCAAGTTATTAATAGTTAGATAGCTGTTACTCT